>OY754327.1:128750463-131392211 GCA_963573305.1 Pyrrhosoma nymphula
GATGCAATGGTAAAAATAGTTCTCATACACATCTCATCTCAATAGTTCAATTATTTTTCTTCTGCGTTCATTATTCATCCGTATTGAAAGAGCTACTATCAGCAATACGTTTGCGTAACATCATACGATTAAAGGTAAGAAGAAATAATATACTTTCACCAAAATTTCTGCATTTCTACAATTTTTAGTATGAATACAATGATGTATTACTACGTTTTAGCAGGTGGTCATCTTTCAAAGCCATTTAAATACTTAATACAGCAATATTTAAATTTTCCTCACAATACATCATTTTTAATGGAAGAAAAAGCCATCAAGTAGTTTAATCGACTACCTCAGAGGTTGATAGTAAGAATAAGACTCAGGGATTCAAATATTAAGCATGTCAAGCAATGCATCAAGACTAAATGATGATTTGGGAGGTTTTAATTAGGAATTATAATATCTCAAGAATCACCCACTGAACTATTGATTCAATTATATTAATGTGCTGTACGAGGTGCAAATGGCCCTATCTACCGTCGCGTCGCTCCGTTGAAAATCTAATACTGCGACGAGGAAAATGATTTTTTTTCTGCTCTCCCTCCTTGGATACGAGAAAAGTTGAGACTGAATGTCTACAGGGGAGAACGATGGAGCATGTGTTGCCAACAGGTCAACTCGGGATTGGCATAGCCTCAAGGCCAATCTCGTGACATATTGAGCAACGGTGGAACACAGGTGAGACGGTTTGCACGAGAACGGAGGGAAGACGTGAAATCGGTGATACATTTTTTTGGCATTTGATGAGATCGGAGACAAGGCCTTTCATCTCCCATGTAGATGTACGTAAGGACTAGGAAGTAAGCCCTGAACAAAAAGAATTGTATAAAATACACTGAACATAGCTTTTGCTTTTATGTATGCATTCGAATTACCAGCAGGGAGGGTTTTGAAGTTAAGATAGATGAGTATTTTCTCCAGCTGAGACTGACGTGCTGTATCGTTCGTATTAAAGTTGTGTAGGTCTCAGGATTAAGTCCTTTGCTAAATACCTGCTGTATAATCTTTACAATCATATAACCAAAAACCCGTATCTTCTTCTAGTGAGAAGACCACTAATATTTAATTTAAAAAGTCATTAATTAAAAACCAAAGGGACGAAGTATCTATTTATACCCGTGTGCATGATTGCGTACCATGTCATTTGTGCTTTTCGCAAGGATCTGTAAATTTTTAAATTATACCTTTTGTGAATGATAGAAATTGACTTCGTACATCGGCAACAACATTAATAAATTCAACAGATTCAGGCGAGATATCGTGGAAGTTCTTCATAATGTAAGAGAAACAATTGCACTTTTCCACAGTTTTCGCAATAAACCATTTTGTGGAAAAGTGCAATTGTTTCTCTTACATTAACAACATTAATGTTCTGATGAGAACATATGCCCAATCACCGCCACGGCTACATTGCAAAAGCCATCAGCCCCACTGTTTGCTCTTGATCACGGAACAAATGTTAGCTGCAAAACAAATTAGAAATGTTATTCACTCATGACGCTGGATTTAAATAATTGACAAAATCATATGAATTAGACATATATCGATAGCGATATTAATATTACATAGAAACATATAAGATAATCTGTTACACGTGACAGAAATGAATATGCCAACATCTCCTTTCAAAGAACTAACTTTACAATAACGATAATTTAGAATATTTTTAGAAAGTCTGAATCAAGAAAGTGTGCGAAACCTGTACCAAAACAGATTAGACAGTATACTAAATATGGATATGACAAATAAATCCACAGAAGAGTTACATGGTCATCTAGTGAAAGCTATTCACACGGCAGCTAAAGAAGCTTTGGGAATAAAAGTGAAATATACGATGAATCACCAAAGCTGGTGGAATGAAGAGTTAGAAAGTTTAAACAAGCCAAACAAGAGCTTTACAAGAAATGGATTAACCCAAATGGAACTGAAGATAGAATGCGGTATAAGGAAGCCCAGGAAAAATTTAGAAGACAGGTACTGCGAAATAAGAATGAAAAGTGGGACGAAGTATGTAAAAGAATAGATAGCTATATAGGAGGGAAACAATCAAGGGAGGCATGGGAGGTACTAAAAAACCTGCGAAAACAGAAGAGCAATGAACATTTTCTAAGTATTATACCAACAGACAGTTTAAGTAGCTACTACCAAGATTTGCTCCAAGAGAATAGACCACAATACAAGGAAACAAGAAATACCTATCAAACTCACGAAGAAAAATTAGAAATCTCCGCGGAAGACGTACTGAAGGCAATCAGAAAAATGAAGACTGGTACCTCCCCTAAACCGGAAAATATTTGCATGGAGTTGGAGAAAGAACCATCAAAAAAGTTACTGTATCTACTAACGACGTTAATAAATAAATATTTGAACGGAGAAAACCTCCCAAATGACTGGAAAAAATCATGGATAGTATCAATTCATAAAAAAGGCCCAAAAGACCAGCCCAAGAACTATAGGGGAATAGCAATCACCAGCACATTAAGCAGAATATACGGTAGAATATTGACGCAGCTCATTGATGAGGAGTATAGGCAATTTGAAAGTGAAGAACAATGCGGATTCAGGGCAGGACGCTCAACAATAGATAACGCTTTTTGTTTGACGCAAATAATAGAAAAAAAGAGAGCTACTGACCGATAAGTGCACTTCATATTCATTGATATCACAAAAGCTTATGACAGCGTACCTTTGAAAAACCTATGGGAGGTACTCGAGGCAGCAAACATAAATAAATCTATCATAAGGGCAATACAGAAACTTTATACAGAATCTACAGCTCAAGTGAAAGTGGGAAACAATTTAGGAAAACCATTTAAAACAAATAAAGGGCTAAGACAAGGATGCTGTCTTTCACCTAGCCTATTCAGAATATATCTCGACGGTGCCCTTAAACAATGGAAAAGACAATGCGCAAACATGGGCTTGCCTGTAGGAGACAGTACCATATACACACTACATAATGCAGATGACCAGGTAATTCTAGCGCAAGACAGAGATGATATTAACTTTATGTTTAGAAAGCTAAAAGAAGCGTATAGTGCATGGGGATTGGATATCAACATGCGCAAAACTAAGTATATGTGTATTGGAGGAAAAAATGAAGACATTGTGCTAGAGGATAGCAATGAAATAGTAGAGGCCTGTGATTCATATGACTATTTAGGCATAAAAATACACAGCAGTGGAAAGAGCGCAGAAACGATTAAAGATAGGATTAATAAAGGTAGAACAACCATTAATATGTTAAATTCAATACTATGGAGCAAATATATATCAAATAGAAATAAAAGATACATATACAACACCATATTTAAAAGCATACTTACATATGGGAGTGAAATATGGCAAATGAATGTGAGTGACGAAAAGAAACTTGTAGGTACAGAAATGGACTTCCTCAGAAGGGCAGCCGGAAAATCCAGGCTTGATAGAGTAAGAAATGAGAGAATTCGAGAAATTATGAAAATGACAACAACCATTCTGGACGAAATCTAGTCAAAACAACTGCTGTGGTACGGACATGTTCAGAGGATGCTCAAAGAAAGACTGCCCCGCACCATCATGGAGTGGAAACCCTATGAAAGGAGAAAGAGAGGAAGGCCACCTAACTCATGGAGGAGCGGAATAACCAAAGCCATGGCGGAGAGAAACCTGCAAGAAGGAGATTGGGAAAACAGAGAGGCCTGGAAATTGGATGCCGTAAAGCGCAAGCAAGCGCTCTAAAGACGGACGGACTTATATATATATATATATATATATATATATATATATATATATATATATATATATATATATATAGAATATTTTACTGTCAACTTAATATAAGTGCGCGAAGATTGCTGGAATTAAATTGGAACGTAAATGTTATTAAAAGGTTGTTCAAACCACAAACCTAAAATTATCAAAGGGTAATAATAAAGAAAATAAAACGACTCATGTTCAAGTTCAAGTTTCTTGAGGAATTTATACTAAGCATAAATGGAAATTATAAAGAGAGACTGAATCTCATTTTGTTAGCGCAATTTCACTTCGCCTGGAAAATAAGATAATAATACGCCCAGTACAAACTGCAAATGCTGGCCTAATCTCGTACTGCTTTGTGTCTACTCTTTTTATTTGACTCCAAAAAAACATGCGTGGAGGTAGGCTCCAGTTGAATGGGAAGCTCGAGCCAACTCATCTGTAACACAACTTCCTTTTCTCCCCTCTATCCCGGCCAGTTTAATACAACTAGAAAACAGGAATGCATCGCATAATATAATGCTCGCATTTCAGTCAGGCAAAGGTCATTCAGAATCTCGTCCAAGTAGAGAGCAAAAAAAACCAGCGGTGCAGCAAATGGGGCTCAGGGCGAAATTGGAAAATGCTCAGACGAATAAGACAAAACGAAATACACGGAATATCACGAAGTCAGAGCCGACATAATGGAGTTTTCAAATGCGACTGAAATCAAGAGAGTGTCGAAATGAAAAGCACAGTAATCATGAACTCGTGGCGAATACAAGAGAAAATTGGTGACGATACCTAAAGCTAACTCCTTGTTACGCAAGTCTACTCCACGTCGCAAGGTCACATGACAGGGAGTGTTAGGACACCGGACGTGAAGAAGTAAGGGTATATGACAATGGATAATTTTCGGAGGGAAGGGACAAGAAGAGAGCTTAGTCTGGATAAGTTAATGTTATTAGATGTAGCTAACGATGGTGCAGGGGGAGTACGAATTCTTGTACCTATCCGTCCAACAGGGAGTATTAGATTATGTCGTTACTGTCAGTTCTTAAGATGCACAGCAGGGGTAGCATTTTATTTGACAGTATGTGAAGTCCATCCAACATAAAAGCACCGTTGAAATATCCTGATTTGGCTTAGTAAGAAATTAAAAGGAAATACTTTTATCACGATTGTATGATTTAAGCAAAGGCCACCATGATGGATTCTTCATGTTATTTCTTTCCCCAAGCAGCATTGGACGTGTTAACTGACTGTCTGCATTTCTGCCAATTGTGCTATTATCATGGACAGGACTTATTGAGACCACTGTTGCCAAACTTAGGTTCCATATTTTCACCTCTAAGTCAGGTTTGGAAACCATTTTCAACACCGCGTCAAATTTAACGAAGTTATTCAAGGAATTTATATTCAAATTTTGGTAGGCTTCTTTATGTGCAGTTAGCGTAACGAATAGTACAATGCTAATTTCCATGCTGCTATTGACAATATCACACCTCCAGTCTAATGGAGATTTCCACGGGTAATGAATCGCCATTACAACCCATAAGGTCAACTAAATGTGGATGCACTACAGCCAATATGCAACTTTTGCGATTAGGTTTTTCAATTAATAGTAGCCTTGCGTTTTATCTGAAAGTCTTAAGTCACTTCCAATCTATTTCTCACTTTAGCTATGTTCAGTGACGTAGCCAGGGTGGGGTCCACGGGGTTCAAAATTCCCTCCTGAAAATGTGGTTATTTAAATAAAGGTACTTATGGAAAAGTAATGTTTGTTTTTTCATAAATAGTTTTGTAATAATTTATTTTTTATTCTGAGCCATTTTCATAAAAATATGTTTGCTATATTAAAGCAAAAAAACATGGATATCGGCGTATTTCACAAATTTACACAGTAAAAATCTTTTAAAATCTGATGTTGCACTGCAGGCACAATTGGAATCTTTATTACCTAAGCAAACGTTTTTTTTTCCTTTTTTAAAAAATATTTCAACCCCCCCCCCCCTCCCCTCCACCGCTTATATCCAAAATAGACCCCCTCCCCGAAACGAAATTCTGGCAACTTGGCAATGGCAAAACCGCAATATTATACTCTCCACCTGTTCTTTAAAATCTGTTGAGAACTCAAAGAAAAAATTCAAGATGGATAAACAAAAAAGGCAGAAGTCCTACCAGTTTTAAATACTAGAGGAAAAGAAATAATGGGAAGACATTCAAATGGATGATCAGGAAAATATAATATTCTCTCCGGGTCTTACCACTCAAAGGAAATAAATATAAGATAAAAAAGGCAAAATACAAACGAAAACGCTTCCGATATGGAAGATTATGTGAGGAAACTTTGGGGAGATTTCATGAGAGATGATTTGAGATTATTGAGATGTAGCGGAACACCAAGAAGTATGACCCAAGATGTTGAGGAAGCAGACAGAGGAAGGAAAGCTGCACGAGACGGGATTGGGTGAAGATATTTGTGAGAGAGCAATAAGCCGGAAAACCATGACGAAGTGTTTTTGAGCTCAGTAACAAAAGTTAACTTTGGACCACCGAAGTACTTTAGGAGAAAATTTAAGAACCCCCTGCTTCTTAAAAACTATTATATAATGAATGTTTCATTATGGAAACTAACTTCAAGGATTTCACCGTCATTTAAACATGTTTCTCCAATAATTGCTCCTTTTTCATGAATTTCAATTGATTAAACTTCAAACAATTTATTGTTGCGCTCCACTACCACTCCCGGACCGAATTTTGCAATAATATACGAGGTTTTTAAATTTGATTGTTTCAAGTTTGAATTCGTGGAAGAGAAAGATATACATTATTGAATAAACAACGTTTTTTATTAAAAATGGATGCAGTGTATTTACTTTGTTGAAATATTTATATGATGATAGATCAACAATAATCATGATTTCTTTATTAGAAACAGCTTCGGAGAATTTCAACCAATTTAATGTATTTAGACGAACGCTATAGAGTCTGAGGCTCCACGCTAGGCTTAGATTGCTTGAGAAATTCCGAACAGGTGTGTTTCATTTTGAGACAGAGAATATCATTTTGACGCTGCACTACATCTCTAGGCCAGACAGGAAAGACAAAATAAGAAAAATACATTGCCGAACAGATACAAAAATCGTTTTTCCCACACACCATAGTAAACACTGAATACACTGCCGAAATATCCTTCATCCTCTCACCTTAACTTTCTCCTTTACACCTTTATGCGGCTGGTGCCCTAACTCCCCCAGGCACACGCCTATGCGGCGACTCGTAGGATATTATGTAGATTTAGAACACTTTTACAGAAACACAACCATGTCCTGGGTGGAGAAAATCCCATCCAGGTGGGATACAAACCATATCCGATGTTTCTTGTGTCTCAGAATAAATAAATCTCCGAGAAGTCCAATATCTTAAACACCAATTATATCACATTATGAAAAAATAGACGTAATTCTTTTTAAAAAGTAGCAGAATTATTTCTATCAAATCTTGCATCAAATATTCGTTACACCTCTTTATCCTCTTATGGGTAAAAATAAGCCACATTTTGGAACAGAAAAAGCGAATTTGGAAAAGAAATGATTCTTTCAATTGGAAAGTAATCGAAGAAAATTGTCAATCTGCAACAATAGTAACGAAGGGGAAACTCACGTAGATGAGCCAAGTTTAAAACTCGTTCGCAAATAAACTTATGTTTATGCAAGGCACAAAATATAATCACAATCAGTCATAAGTTGATTTCATTTTCTCGTTTAAATTCTTGATTAGATAAATAGCGAAATTTAAAACGGATTTGTTATATAAAAAATACTAAAATACTAGCATAAAAATATTGTAATACAACAGTTAAGACTCTACCAACCTATTACTAAAATGTCACAGAGATTCAAACCGGTTGCGCCACTAACGAAAAATAAAATAAGCTTTAAGAGGAATGAATGACCTTCTTGACCCAAAACAGAATGCACAGAAGCTTTCTGCATCTCCTGAATTCAACAGCTGTATGACGACGAGAATGGAAGAATTTTAGACGCAGAATCATGGGAGTGTGGAGAATTAGAATGGACGCGAACGTTCCAGAAGGACCGTTTCAAAAAAATCTATTCCCTCCTAAGGGCCAAGCCGGACCGTTTACGGAGCTGCTCCTCCCAGAACTCGCTCATACACACAGAGCACCAATCTGGGATTTTCCGAGGCACCCATGGCAACAAGTTCAAAGCCAGTGCTCTACTTTTCATTAATGCACGATGGAGTTGAATCGACCGTCGGCTACGAACGCAACCGGGGCTCCCAAAACAGGTGCCGCCGGGTACGCTATGCCGCCGTTAAACAGCCGGCTGGTGGACAAAATTTGTCATTCGGCATGAGTTACACGCGTTGTTACTTACATATTCTATATCAGTGACCTTTTCTGCTGGAGAGGTAGGACTCTGTAACGACAAACTACTGCGACGACACTGATTTCTCATCACCGTCAGGAGGTAATAGAGGTAACTCACCCACCTTAGGCCCATAAAAATGTATACCTTAATAGTTCTTGTTTGTATGCTTTACTTTTAGAATATGAGGTTCGTTGACAGTGCCCAGGAGTAGCATGAATATATCTTAAGTCACAAGATAACGTATTAGTCAAGCATTGGCGCTCAAAAATCTCCATGGATGCATAGACAAAATAAAAGTTATCACATTATGAGACGGTGCATTTCATTTGTCTGCCAAAATATTTCGAACTGAAGCTCAAAGATCAAACACGATCAAGTGAATTACGTGCCCAGAAATAGTACAAACGGTAAATAAAAAGCTCATAACGTAGTAATTTGCATTTTGACTGCTGGAAAACGATCTTTTTTTATTCATGAAATTTAATTTGCAAGTGTAAGGATTGATATAAAATGAATAAATAGCCTTTTAGGAAGTATCATTCACTGTAGACCGTACTTTTTATATATATTTAGGAGTCTATTTTTCTTTCCGGAGAACAAAATAGTTAATTAATAGGACTGCGTAGGATAATATTAAGAGTCATTCAAAGATAACAACGCTGAGGCCACGTTGTTTTGCAATGAAGCACTCAATATGACCTTAGGTTGTCCTTATAACGTTAATGAAATATATTAAACTCACTTTAATTAGTGGCTGAGCTCACCAATTCATCTTCTTATCATCATCTTAAGCCTTTTCCTTTCGTTATACTTATTTTGTGGAAATAATTTGTTTTTTTTTACGACAGATGGCGAATAAAAACCATCCAGAGAATATTCACCAGTAGAAATGAGTATAACTAACAAAGATTATATGATACCTAATCATTAAAGATCGGTTCGTCTAAACTGGAAGTAAAATATTTGCCTGAATGGATTTATGCACTTTTATTGTAAAATTTTTCATGCATTGCTTTTTCTTCTGACTACAGAATTTTTTCAGGCGTGGCTTCACAATCCTTATTTTAATATTTTCAGGGAATGAAAACAAAAGCTAATAACTTGATTAATAAATAGTAATCACGCTAACTAATACACAGGGTGATGTATTTACCGATTACTGAACTCTCAGTTAACATCATTTCAGCAAAATTACTACGCCATCTAGTGTTCAACGTTAACTACACATTATAAAACCGGGGCTTAGCGTAATGAGACTAAAAATCCCATAAGGAATATAAGAAACGTATAAACATTATACAATATTAGTCTCTGCATTTTTACTGAGTCATTAGCCGAAATGCACGTTCGATGAACGAAAATTCCAAAGAAGTTTTTATATTTCAAAAACATTTCTTAATAAACATATTGAGTCCAAGACGGAGCTGTATGGCAAATTTCATTGTGATACATTCAATGGTTTGAGATACATCAAGATGAGTCTGTGAAGCAGTAGTAGTTGCTTATAATATATTTGATGGGAGGCTGTCTTTTTTTGTCAACAAACATGTTTTTCTACAATGCAAATTACTTAATCTCGGCCCAAAGGACTACGTTGTATTAATATACAGTAAATCGTTAATGAAATACCCGAAGTCACCAATCTTACTAATAACATAGGCCAACTACCTACTATGATGGAAACACCGGTTGCTGTTCGATCACCGAAGTTAAATATCGCAAGGCTCAACTTCAATTCATAGGGGTTCCTTTTCGTACGAGTGCTTCTGCACCTGTCTGCAAGGGAAATTTAATAAGTGCATTATGACTTTATCATTCGAAACACGATCGATGGAAATAATACCAATAAAATAATTAAGAGTAATACTATGTCTGAAACGGAATACTAAACATCGATTATTTTATGTTCTCCTGCGAGACATCCAACTGGACAATGTTCAACCCGATTGCAACCTTGTGCTCGCCATACTTCTTAAGCTAAGTCGGGACATTTGCCATCACGAAAAAGTGTCAAAAGAGGTTAAAACAATCTTAGCTAAGGAATACGAATATATGCTACACCATTACAAAGGGAGTTATTTTTACTGCGGAGGGCTCTCCTGCAGAAATATTTATCCCATGAATAAGTCTACTCAAGAGACATTTTTGAAAAAACTCCCTTGATGCAATGAATTGAAGTTGAAAATGCGATATATGTGCAGGAAAAAATTTCGGTGCCTTTCGGGCAATAATGATGACCATGGTGCCCTCCAATAAAGCTGTAAAAATGTCTTTTTCATCATATTTCCTTAAAACTTGAATCCTGGTACTTGACATGTCCCAAGCAGGATTAGATCCATGGAGGCGAATAAGCATGTGAGGCACGTTGCTAATTGGGCCAGAATCATCACAAATTGGCATTCATGCTCTGATAGAAAACAATACGTTTCGATAATGTAGAAAGTTACATATGAAACATTCACTCATAAAAGGATACATTTAAGAAAATACCATTGTGAAAATTACTTTATTCACGTTTGGCTTAACGCTTTGTAAATCTTCACACTTATCTATTTATTTAGAACTAACAATGGTTTAAAGAAGTTTTGTCATAATCAAATAGGATTTATATAGCCTTGATACTAGTACAGTGGAACTCTTATACACGTATTGCGAAAGAGTTTTCAATCCGGCGTGAATTGATAAATATCATTACGAATTTCGAGTCTATAAGCCATTTTCAAGTCACGTGAAGTAAATCTCACTGCAAGTTGATAACCACTATCTTCAACTTCATCAAGCAGAGACAATGACACTACGCGTGGAAACCCCGCTGGAAACCTTACCGAAAACCTCCAGGTGTCACCTTCATTATGGTACAGTATTTCAAAACCATGGCCAATCGAAAGAAAGTGTTCCACAAATTTAACAAAGTGACTAATTCAGGCATGAATTAAGAGGTGTACAGTACAGTGTGAAAGCATCATTCAGATGATCATCTTATCTTTGATTGAATTACATTGTACCCTCTTGTACGTATGGATGTGACATTTTGCATTTTTGATCCCCCCTCTCTTGTACCACTACTTAGAGTTAGGACACGACATTTTACACCGGGTCATTTTATAGGACATCGCCTGCGTTCCGTGACTGATTTGGACAGGAGATGGTGACGCAAACGAATAGGCAAAGCAAAGCCTTCCCTCCTCACTGTTGTGAAATGGAACGGAAAAGAGTTGCAAGGAAGGGCTAAAAGGGACTTTCGCGGTGCCGCGGTTTGTAAAAGCCGGCAGTGACCCCAGATTAAAGCGACTTCCTACCACGGCAGAGAGGAAGGGAGAGACCGCCGTCCGCAACGGTCTTTAAGGGATGGCCAAGAGGAGCACGCGTTGCGTGAGCAAACCCCCTTCAACTCTGGGGTACATTTGGAGGAAGAGAAGAGGTGGAGGGAGAGTAATGAGTTTCAACGGAAAGAAAAGAGCAGATTTTCGGGATAAATCCTTTGTACGGAAAGTCCTATAGCTTTTTTCAAGTAGATTTTAAACTTTCTGCCAAGGTTTTTCAAGGTATCAATTCTTTCTCGCTCCGATAAAGGATTCATTCTGTTTTTAAATGCCTGATTATATTTGTTGTACGTTTCAATTTCATTAATATAATAACGAGCAAGCCACCTTGAGGGAGCTTTAAAGCAAGCGTGTCTGCTACCTCTTTCCCCGGTATTCAGACAAGTCCCGAAGTTTAGATAAACCCTACTGATATCCCGTGGGTTTTCGGACGTTAGACCAAGCCATATATATCTCGAACGATGGGGTTTGATGGGTACAGGTGACATGGCGTCCTACATAAGCTCGCTATGCTACACGTATTTACTAATTATACGTCAGAACGGCTGTGAACTATGATAATTTTCTTCACAGAATTGACGGAGAAGAGTTTATATGGAAGTTCATTTCTTGAAAGAAAGATTCTTGGGTGAAATGGTATAAAACGCATTGAAGATTATGTTTAACATCTAAAAACCAGTCGCATAAATTTTTTATCGGTGAAAAACTGTAATTTAAATTTCTTTCGTCCTGTGTAATTTCCATCGGAAGAGCATTATTAATTAGTGATAACAAGTGTTTCCAAGTTTTACAAAAATTATCTTGTTATCCCGCATATCCAAATTCAAGCCAAACTGATTTACTACCCAATGGGTAAGTAAATATCTCTTCTGTTCGAGATCAGGAAGTGTGTCTATAAACGGCTGTGAACTACCACGGCATCGAGTACCGAAATTTAAATCATATTATTCATTCGATTCTTGACAGGTATTCTTGAAATATTTGTCATAAATTTGCAAATTCTACAACTTTTATTAAATTCAAGTCAAACATAACTTGAGCAGATACACATGCCAAATAAGCTACAATCTTGTAACCTAAAAGTTCGGTTGATATTGGCAGGTAAATACCATCCTTGGATAAGACAGCTCAAATATATTTAAAACTATTTTGATTACTCGCTCTACTGTGATGTTCGAGTACACAAGACCTTAAACACAGAGTTGATATCAAAAGGTTAAAAGTGTGATTAAATACAAAAGGGCGAATTATATGTGATACTCAAGTATTTTTCGCCACATTTCAATTGAATTCATATTTAAGTAAATATTTACGATTCGCAAAAAAACTATAAAATTCAGATTCAAACTGAAGAGAGACAGACCACTCAGCATTTCTCTCGATATTATGCCATAGATTCTTTTGATAATCTACTTTAAGTTCAATATATGTGTTAAATATATAAATGAACTTGCGTCATCGGGTTATACTCTTTTCCTAGCTGCAACTGTAGAAAAAAACATATCTCTAGAAGGATTTCATTACCATTAGAGATGAAAAGACTAGCCTTAATGCAGTTAAACAAAATTAATGAATTTTTTTTAAATATGCACTGAAATGTGACTTAATGCCTGCCAATACGCCGACAAGAAAATAAATTCCCTATTAAGGGTTTACTGTGAACTCCTCTCTAAGTAAGGCACTTAATATTGACTTTGCGTCACGCGCTAATGTCGCGGTGTAGTTACGCTAGGGTGGCTTTACTAATTATGGAGTTGGAAGACATACTGTCTGGCATTTGGAAGGGGTCATTTATTCTTGGACTACACTACCCTTACTGTTTTTTTATTTGCATAATATGCTGACATTAGCAGTTAGGCGATTGGATTTATTCAGCTACTCGCAAATTCTTTGAACTCCAAACTTGACTTAATATTAGCAAAAGTAAAATCCAAAAGGAAAATAAATATTTAAGGGCCATGAAAACTGTTTTTACTAGACTGGCTTCCAATTGTTTCTCAATGTTATACCCGAATTACAACCAGCGTTAAAATTCACCACTATATCAATTACGCTTTTCAATTACTTTATCGATTGACTATCAAATGCTTGAAGTAAGAGACGGATAATTTGCTTCTCAAGTGAAAAGATGCTTATTTACGATCAATAAACATTCACATTTGGCTCGCGGATACATTATTTCTTTGTTTCTCCAGGTTTTAATATCCAGATGATTCCTTTTCACGACCTCTTTATTTTTATATACACATAGTTTTTATTTATTTTGGAGATGGATTTGGATAATTCATTACTTTATTTCTCTTTTAACAACGTTTCGCATTTACATGTATGCTTCGGGAAGGCTTAGAGAGAGTTCCTTCTGAATTTTTATTGTTTGGACCTCTAACTCCAGAAGAAATAAAAACCTTAATTTCTTAAAGAATACATCTGGAACGGAGAGGTAGATACAATAGATACAATTACAATAGATAGACTGCCACCACGAGAAAATGGGAATTATCTCAGATAATTCTCGCATCTCTGATGAAGAGTGGAAAATGGGGGGGAGCGCAAGGGGTTTTTTGGCTAAAGTCGGTAGCCAAATTGGCGTCTGATTTTTACTTATTCGTATGGTTTGACGACCTTTGGATATGACCGCAAACATTTTGGGTGTCTCTTGAACGAAGCCTGCCTCAAAAAGCTGGACGCAACCTGTTTCCAAGCCGATTGGATCGTGATCGACGATGAAAGAAATCAAAAGAATTATTTAAAGAAGCTTTGAAATCAGGCGACTATGCCCGGGGAATATTGTTAGCCACAGACTTCTCCACATGAAACAAGTTTTATTAATACCATGGATAAGCTTCCGCTTCAAAGGTCAAATGTGGGTCACGGAGTTTCTATCAAAATTTAAAAAATGCATCCATCTGATTCTTCTCGCGTCATAATCAGGAGTCATTAACCCGCAGGTTACTGTTCTGTGGCTCTCCTCTCCATTCCTCTATCAGCTAACCCGTTTCCTTTCTTGAAAAGTCTATATTTTGATGTCCCGCATAATTTGTCTGTTGAATTCCACCTTTGATCTTTCTCGATAGTTCTTCCCATTTATTTCTCCCTTCAGTATTGTTTTCAAGCGACAATTATGTCGCGAAATATTTCCAGCGAGGGACTAAAGCCACCGTACCGAAGGACTAAAGTAGGGCTACTGTATCTTTCCCAGATTGCTTAAGACGTACATAGGTAGGTAAAGTAAAAGAAATGCAACTCATAGAGCGTATCTGACAGGCACGATATAGTCGTTAATGTATGTAAAAGTAAAGCTATGCATATGACCAAATTCTTCTACCACAAGACTACAAAGATTTAAAACATATAATAGGTGAAACTATTGGAGAATACCGATATTTGGGCATTGAGATCAACATAAACAAAACAGAATAATTTTGCGTGTGGGGAGAAGGCAAAAGGATATAAGTACTTTCATAAATTGGGCAATATATAAGGCACTGCAAAGAGAATAAGTATCTTTTGATGCAGAAAGTAAAACACTGGATACAGTCATTAGAGAACGGAGTACTCAAGGTGATAAGGCCCATTTTCAACACTTTATAATATGGGACTAGTATTCTTCCTAAAAATGCAAACACAGAAATTAAATCTCATCATAATAAGCGTAGTTGCTATGAGCGATGAAGTATGGCCACCAAAAGAAAAATCCTAAAGACCGATCAAAGTTGACTAACTTCTGGAGAAGGGCAGAAGGAAAATTGAAAAGATAAAGAATAAGAAACGAAAGGATTAGACTAATTATAATGTAAAAAACACCAACGAAGAAGGTGTAAAATAAAAAAATATGATATGAACAAGTACTACGGATGCAAAGTTTAAGGCTCCAAATATATATATTGTGGTGTTGTACCCGAGGGGAAGGCGAAGGAGAGGTAGGAAAAGTAGGATACATGGAATAAACAAGTAAATGGGAGGAAGGGGATTAGAGGACTCTGGAATAAGCGTGTGGCATGGAGATATTCATTTACAATATTTCTCTTAAACTCTGTGCAAAACCTTTTCATCTGTGTTCTCACCATTCAGTTGATCTTCACCACTCTTTGAAAGCAGCACTTTCACACTGCTTCCAATATTCATTGTTCTTCTGCAGTCATTCTGCAAACTTCACTGAAATGTTCATGCTCCAAGCGTACGTTTGAATAAAATGATTCCTTATTTCTAATCATGTGTAAATTAGGAGGCACTTCGTAAAAGTACGATATACGTGTGAAGCATCCTTTCACAAAGAACTTTCCACATGTTCTATTTTTACCCTTAACAGTGTTCAAAACCAGCCACATTTAAGCCACGTTCCACGTATTTCATCCCCAGACCTGTCCCCGCGTGAAGTACATATTCACATACATATTGGCCTAAAGTTTGCGAGGGTTAAAAGCTTTTCAGTAATAAAACTCCTTACTATCATCTGTAATTTGCGAGGAATAAAATTCTTGCCACCATCTTAAGAAATAATCCAGCTCAAATGCTTGGGAACAATATTTTAAGAAAAAAGGATAAGTAATTAAATGAACAGTAGTCTAATACATTGAACACGTTTCAAAATATTATCACAATGAACGCTAAGAAGCAACTCCAACGACTATAAAGCCTAAATCTATAGAATATTCACAAACATTATGAGTAACATATGGCCGTATACAAACATAGCGAAAAGCCATATAAATTCGCAAGGTTTCACCAACGACTACTACTTGAAGCCAATTTTCTCGACAGTCAATGCAAACGGTCAACTCTAAGAAAACTAAGAGCTAAATGCGAAATATTTCGGCTAACCGTAATTTGTATGTATTATCGTATTGGTATATCACATATAATTACAACATTTTAAGGCGAAACTCAATCGCTCAGTCAATGAAGAATGATTGCATAATTTTAAAATGGTTTGCCGGAGAGTATAAATAGCTTCTCTTCACAAGCAATCTCTAAAAGAAAAGAAATAGCAGTAGCGAGAAAGGGAAAACTGGTTACCTTATATAATTTTAACAAATTTGTGACGATGATTAATACACAAAGTAAAGAAATGTTTTGGAGGGTTTTAATGTTCTTTAGAGATGTTAGGCATAAGGAGATTGTTTCTGTAATTGACAAAACATTCAAACTAAAATAAGTCTCTGATAAATATAATTTGACATTTAATAACTTATTGCTCTATAAAATATTGTTACCTCTACCGGAGGAAGGGGGAAAATTCATCATTTTAGGCACCTATTAGTCTCGTATGAGATAATTAAACTATAAACTATACTGTGGACTGTAGTGTGGATCAAGAGTGCTATAAAGTGCTAAAGGGAACTGACTCGTACAATTACATTAAAAATTTTATCTTAAGACTACACCTGTGTCATACAAATGAAATGAGAAAAATCATGGCACATATTTTTTTCAAAATGCAGACATAATAAACATAAAGGGCAAGGGTGAACTACATTTTAGCTAGCATGGAAACGACCAATAAAAAAGCAAGATATTTGCAAAAGGTATATAGAAATATACCAATTTGACCAGAATATTTTTTATCGCTAGTTTGCTACAAAAGATGCGTTAGGATATGAACACCCACATAAGACACTTCGAAATATCGCATAAAAATAAAGAATATGCTCAACTGAGGAGCAAACTTTCTCCCTAGATCGGCTATGCACATAAGACACAAACATTTCGCCACTTTACTATTATAGACACTGTAAACTCGAGGTTATTTTAAGTAATTCAGGACATACATCATAAAAAATTCCATTCAAAATTCCCTACGCTAGTCTGAGGTGGAATACATAAACTTAGCAGCTCTAGTTTTTTTTAACAAGAGATGCCATCGCTTGAAAAAATATGAAGGCCAGAGAACTTTAATATGTACTCGTAATCAAAAAGAGTCAGTTAAAATATATTGACATGCACTGACATATTTATATGACTGGTCTTCGGTAACTCATCAGTTCGGAAGCGTGCTCCAATGGGAAATCAATTGCCGTAGCTAAATGGAAATGTATACTTTGCTGGTATGTTGACTTAAGGTTTGGTGGCCAGGGATAACTAACCATCGGCTGACTTGAAATTATTGGTGTAATTTATTAGAGCCCTCGTGATTTCAACCGAACGTGAGAGAGTGCAGTCTCAACTTCCAATTGAAGTCTCATCTCAATACCTATCTGTCCAATAAGGAAGAATCCGTGCATACTCAACTCAGCCGCAGCTGTCACAAAGTGAAATGAGCTCAACTTAAAGCCATTTAACTAATTTAGTCATTGATTCCAGTATTCTAATGCTCAATGAGAGAGTAAATTGAAACAATTTTCACTCTATTTACACAATGGGAGGCTTAAATTACTTATACGTTAAATGTATGCAAAATTGTGCATATGTATGATATAGCTGTTTCGGAAAATATGTATATAACTACCGCAAATACAAAGATTCAGCGAATTCCATCATCAGAACTGAAAAAAGAAATAAGTATGATACTTGCTTTCCACCCGACTCTTGGATCCAATGACAAATCACATGCTGGCAGGCGAGTCGAGCATTTCGAGAGAATATCGGTGGCGGCGCGGCGCTGAAATCTACCAAAATAATAAGGCCAAAACAAACTCTCGAGGACTTTTTCAGCATGGTTGAAAACAGTAAAAATGTTATCATATCGCAATGGTCATGGTGGCCTAGTGGGATGAGTGCTTGGATTTGAAATCGGGACCGGAGAGTCCCGGGCTCGAATCCGGGTGAAGACTCTCTGGACATCCCCTCCGAAAATCCTCGCGCTGCGACTGCCTGAGTCTAAGAACTTCGTGGAAAATTGCAAACGGCCCGGGGAAGGAAACTGCCCCCCCTGCCCTGAATCTGAAAATTTTACACGCCGATGTCTTAGTATGAGGTGAACATTACTCTTACCTATCAAAATCAACCTTCGAGTTAAAACGCTGAGTGAGTGATCGCTTAAATATGCCAAAACAGTATGGCGTGGTCTATTGACATTGCGTAAAGTTTAAAGTATAAGTCAACAACTTGTGCAAATGAACGATCGATACAATTATCTCAAAAAAGGAGGATACTTGGAAAAAGTTACCGAAACCGAGGTTGTTGAAATAAACTCAGAGTGAAAACTTAAAGAATATCCTTTTTTGTGATAATGTTACACTCATTAGTTGAGCGGATTCTTGGAAAGCGCCAATCCGCACTGATATCAAAATCGTGTAAACACAGGCTCCGAGGTATCAAATGCGATTTAATTCCTGAGTTTGGTTCCGTTCCAGAATTTGGAGTTTTCACTACCGAGTTCGGTAATGAATTCAGTACTGACCTAAGCATCGTGTAAAACGGGCTTAACGCTAATATACAATTACTGATCTTACACAATTTCGCTAACGGACCCCTCATTACTGATAGGTCATAGCTGGTGATGAAACAATTCACAACTATTTCTTTAACGTTTTACTATTGGGTCCGGACTAGGTTTGTGAATACTAAAGATCAAAAGTAAAAAGGAGCGATAACATAAAAGAACAAATTAATCCAAAAAAAAATAAGTAAAGACAAAAGTAAAAGTAAGAGAAGTGGGACAAACGATAAAGGAGGGTAAACTGTTGTCTTTTTAAAGTTAGGTGGAGCAAGTGTGTTTATTCAATTACCGAGCAATGGCGATTGCGGTGGGTAACAGTCGATTTTAAAAGATCATACTTCTAAAAGAACTTATAAAAGACAACAAAACCTGCAGTTTTTTATTTATTTAAAAATTACTATTATAGCTCGAACTGCAGATTAAATGAATCCAAAATTTTTGGTAAAAAGCAAGGAAGTATTACTTTCTCCTATTTTAGAAGCTGCGATCTGTAGACCACAAGTTCCTCCCAATATGAAGAGAAACTGCTTGTCACTCAATGATTACCCTCAATGCTGTGCCAATAGATGGAAACCTAAACCATTCGATGATATCGTAAAAACCTAAACTAATTGAACTGGAACTAAAAAAATAATACAACGTTTTTTAATAACAGTTTTAATATAATAGTTATCTGTATACTTGAAGACGCTCATATAATGGAGAGACCTTATTGTTGCTGAACGCTAACCCACCCTGCTGAACCAGAAGAAGAAACCCGCTAATAATGACCATCCCCTCAAAATTAGATATTAGTTACAAAGGACGAACTCAGGCAGTTTTTATTTTTACAAAGGGGAATCAAAGGGCAAAACAGACTACCTGAAGAACTTTTTAAGCCCTTTCCCAAAGGTGTAATTTCACTTAGGAAGAGATGTAAAATAATTGGTGACAAGTGTCATTGTATTCCACTCATTGTACTTTTTATTATAATAACAATGTTTATTTTTATTGTTTTGGTGGAGGTAAGCAATACTTAAGTATTTTCAGTGGCATCCTTGTAACTAGAGGAATGCAGATACGTAGGTAGGTACGCAATACTCGCACTTCATAAATATTAAAAAAAAAAAATATATAGGAAAGGCCTTAACCAACCGAAATTTTACACAAAACTATAACAAAGCTTTTATTGTAAAAATATTTTATTGGTGGGTATTCGGAGATGGCTCATTCAAAGCAGTAAATGTGGAGGAGACTAAGGGAATAAATGATTGTGAGTTTCTGGTCACGAGAGACAAGTGGAATTTCAGGGAGAAAGGTATCCTAAGGTAACCTATCCTATCAAAATGAAGTCACATACTGAAGGGGCCAACATCTGGGTCCGACTGTTCCCCTTTGGTTAGGGCTGCGATTCGAAACTGAAGTGCGGTGTGCGCAAGATTCCAGGTGGTCTCTGAAAGAAAGTCTCGTCGCAACCTTCGATGAAAGCGTCACATCTGGTCCCACACCTTTCCGCCTTTATGGGAGAAGTAATTTTTGCCGCGAAGTTACGAGACAAAGTTTGAGGTGAGGGATTGAACATTGGGGAAGGTGATCGCATCTGCGACGTGCGCAAGAAACATCAATATGGGGGAAAGGAAGACTTATGGGGTAGATTTTGTCGCCAATGTTAAAGATGAACCTCTTGCTCCATAGCGTACCTTTGACCAAAAATATAATTTCTGATATTTACCAGGCTAATTAAGTACATCATAGCAGTTGTCGCGGATTTGGTTAAAAAATAGCTCAACTTATTTACCCAGTAATAAACGATTCCAATTTCTTTTTCAACCATTTAAAGAACATATCTGAAAATATAAATGCATATTAAAATACAGATAAAATTAATTCAGTTGGAAATATCAAGTAACTAATTGTTTATCATTTTATTTTATCTAACATTTCTGTGTTAGTCATACTACTTTAACATTTACTTGTTTCTACAACTTATGTCATAAATTTGATCGTAGGATTATCTTTGGGACCGTTATATGCTCGGAGGTTACACGCTTGGCTCAGATTAGTCAAAAAAACTCAGTTCAGGCGAGTTTTAGTACGAAACGGAGAATATTATTTTATCCCCACGCTATATCTCTAGAACTGATAGGAGTGACAAAATAAGAGAGATATACCCCCAAACTGACGGGTACAAAAATTCCTTCTTTCCTCCCACCATTAGTGATTATAACAGAAACAATATCTAGTGACAAATCCTTAACACAAACTTCACCTCTGTCCTATCCCCCCTCCATTTCCTTATTCTTCCCACTTTCCATAGCTGGTGTTCTAACATCTCCTGTCACTCGCCTCTGTGATGGCTCACATAGTAGTTACCAGATGCAGGTTTCCATAATGGATGCTCTTGATGTGGAAATAAGTACAGTTGAAATTAGTTTGAAGATAAAACAACAATTTAAAAAAGTTACAATTCATAGAATAACTGTTTTGGTCACTTTAAAAGGATGATTAAAACTGCATTTACTTTTTATTTTCTTAAATAAGTCGAGATATTTTGCAACAGACCCTCAAAAACTGCTACTATTGCATAAATACCATACCGTAATATGTTTCAGCCACAGTGAAACAAGAAGGTGTGTTTAATTTGCAAGCACCTTCTCAAGGCATATGCATTGTACTATTTCATTTACATTGGGCAAAAATAATAACAAGTTTGAGAATGAAGTACGCTACTTTTATCTTATTGGAATAATTGACTAAAAAAATAATGTCTATACTTCGATCTGCTAGCGTAGACGACCAAAGTAGTCAGTCACATTGCAAAATAACAGACTGATTGATCAGCAAAGCTTATGAACAGCAAATACTTACGGAGCACATTTTCCCCAGCGAATGATTGTTGTAAACTATTGATTTACAGAGTAGGAGCAAAACCTCACAGCAAATATACTGATGTTATTTATAACACCTAAATAAAAGAGCAGCTATGAAAGTGATAAATTCAGTAAACTCCATGCAAAAGAACTCTGCTTACATAAATCAATGATCATAACTTTAAAATTATATTAATAAGATTAATTTTTATACTTGGCTTCGAACTAGTTGAAAATGTTGATATTCGTAAATTTCAAAAGACGATTAAATCGTTTGAAGTTAACGCTCTAAAATGCTTAGAATCAGAAAGATTCGTTCACTAAGTCACGACGGGTTTCATGAAGTTTAATAACCATCTGTTCGTATAGAACTTTTTGAAGGAACGGTCCCTTTTTTAAAAAACTAGCCTTTAATGAAAACGCAATATATTTTGGTCCATTAAGGAAGTGAATCTCAAGGTAATTCATTGATCTGCCACCATTAAAAGGGCCTTATATTCAATGGATAAAATGTCAAAACAATGAACGATGTTATTTTTGTAATAAATGGGTTAAGATTTGAGAACACACCGTAGCTTTCCGTACAAAGTCATGTCTACGTGGAGAAGAAAACCACTACTCCAGATGTTCACCCATTAGTTTTAGGACGGGATATTTATGCCCATGTCTGATACAAATTCCAAGAGTTATAAACCTCTTCTGTTAATTTTGAACGTAATAGGTACCTAACTATATAATAATGGAAGAAAGGATGAATAGGGCTTACATAGCACGCTAAGCCCACCTACATTTTACGGCTCTCGAAAAAAGCCACTCACTTCCTGAGGAAATGGCTGTTAGTGGAGGTCCTTACAAAGAAATCTGCTCGGGTAAGGAGAGCGACAGAAATGAGAATATAAAGTGAAAGGCAAGCCGAGGAACAAATACATTGAGTGATTAGAGAGACAAGAATCGCGAACATAAAATAAAGAGGGAGAGCGAGAAGTGTAAAGGAAAATGAATCAACTGCGGGAAACAGGAAATTATTTGAAGCGATCAAATTGATTGGCGCGCAAACAAAACTTGACAAATACAAATTAAACACATCATGAAACAAACTGATACATCACCATCAAAACGAATAAATTTACAAAACACAAACTAAACTATATAAATATGCTCACAATTTTAGAGGTAATTGAACGACATCATTTAATTAGCCCTTTTTGAACTATCAACTTAATGTTATTTTAAAATGATCAGGCAATCAAATAAAATGTCCACCATGGTTACGCATCTTAAACGAGCAGTGGTTGATGTACCAAATGGATTTTTTCCGTAGCTTTCTGCAGCGCTGGAATGTTGATCTTTGTATTTCTCCAGAATTTCCTCTACGTGAGTCGTTTGTGGGACAAGAGTTTCTGCAGACCTTCGACCTGAAGACGGCTGGAGAATAATTAGTGAAGCAGTCTTCTCACAAGTAACTGACGTGGAAGATCTCCGAGAAAAATACAGAGATCACTGTATCAATTAATTTATGGAAAATGTATATCAACGAAGAAGAAATTTAAAGTATCGTAATAGTAAAACTTTCGGGTCTTAACGTACTCAAGATATTTTTACCCTTTTGTCGCCTCCTACCCCTTCCATCTCAAACCGTCACAGAATGCGTTGAACAAAACTGAATGAAAGGGTAAAAAGCTAAATCAAACCATCGTTGGGCAAAACAACAATCAAACCATGCTTAAGGAGACAAACACATAACAGATTAAAAAAGGCAAATGTTTCATACAAAAAGACAGTCCCATTGTTAGATGCAACTTTATGGAACTTCCTAAACATTTTGAAATTAAAAGGATAAATATATTGAACACACGACCTAGGTTTCGAAGTTTCACTTGTCATCATCGCCTAGACCGACCAACGAAGACATAAATCTGCCACTTTTGCAAAGTCTATGCATCAAAACTGAACTGTTTTTTCACCCAAAAAAGCATACAATTACTGAATTAAGAAATATGTGTGCTCTCTGCCCCCAGACAATTAACTGTCGGTGCCCTATGCGCACGCAACGCCAAACGACCAAAATCGTTGGCTCGGAAGGTTGAACCATAGCCGCTCAAAATTAAAAAAATTCTACGGACCAAGCTTACAAACTATTAAAGCAATCAAGTAAATTGCACCTTTAACAAATTGGGTGAGAACTCTCCTTCAGGACTGACTACGGCCCCGGGATCGCCATCCCACTTTTAACGCGAATAAAAACTGATGTGGTTCGGTTATGGTGGCGATAACTTAAAAGGGATGGAAATAAATGGGGAAGACCCGGAGTAAGGACGGAAAAAAATCACCGAATAAATTTCTGGACGGGAGAAAAAAAGGATGGTAAGGCTTGGGGGGGGGGGGGGCAGAAACCGAGAGTTCCCCCTCCTCGGAAGTTCGGAGAATGAGAACGGTGGCTTTGAGGCCCACAAACCAACGTAATGTGGAGATGTGGGAGAAACTGTACGTCCTCCTGAAACGCCAATGACATAAGTAGAAGAGAAGCAGCAGTAAGGGGCGGAGGGAACTTGTATGGGTGAAATAAGGGATTTAAAGGCATTGATCGCAGGACTATATGGCCATTTCTCGAGGAACGGGCTCAAAAAAAGAAAGTAACAAAAGTCGAGCGATACCGGAGGCATATAAAATTGGAGATAGAGAGGTTAACGGGTGTTGGGTTTTTCAAGAGGAGATGTCGGTATACGACGAGCGAGGGGAAAAATATATAGGAGATCTTGTGAGAGATGCGGAAGAGAGGAAGAAAATCGGTTGGATCTGGAAGTAAGAGTTGAATGCACCCAGATAAAAAGTGTAGATGCGGAACAATAGGGGGGAAGGTAAATCTAAAGAGACATGAGAAAGAATTGAGGTCCCTTCCGTACGGAGGAAGGTGAAAGCATAAGAAAAAATACCAATTTTTAGAATTGGAGAACTTCCAGAGAAGCAAAAGGGGTTTGAAAATATTTTGGACCGAATCCCCCAATCTGAAAGAATTCCCGGAGGGAGAGAGGCCAATAGAGACAGAGGACGCCAAGTTATTCCCAAAGGCATTGAAGAATGAAGCACAAAGTCTCCTTTCATGACTACAGCATACACGGCACAGTTGGCAGCAAGAGGACACCCATGTTTTGAATTTGCTAATAACATTTTATGCAAAGGAAAGCGTAGGTATAGGTATTGAGAGCTAAACTGAACAAAAGTAGAATGCAGTAAGAAAGCTTTTATAAAACGAAAGCCAGCGCTATAACAAATGATTTTTTTAATAAGTTTTTGCGTTATTCGCAATCATGACGTTGGTGGAGGAAGTTCAATGTATGAAATTCGCTCATTTTTTTATTTGAATAATAAGCTAAAACTAAGTTTTTAAGGCAAAGGTTACTCCTAGGAAGGAGTCATAAGACGGCACAAGGCATAACAGGAACAGACATAGTTTGAATAAAATAAAACGTAAAACGTTATTTCAAAATAATCCCCGGGTTAAAGGCAGCAGAATGGTTGTGAGAAATCCTGAGCAAAAGCTACTTTCACAGAATGATAACTACTGAGTTCTGGTAACCACCCTATTCCCACAAGATAGTTTGGAAATTTTTAGGGAGTCGAAAAAGCACTTCATTGAAAAAAAGCAGAAGGATGTAATAATATCAGCAAAAAATTCTATAAGGTAATCCCACTAAAAACAAATTAACTCATATCCAATGTCAGAACAAAACGTAGAGCAATAAGCATCTAATCCTTACAATTGAATGCAATCAAATGCCGAAAAATAAGGCTTAATATTTATGCGCGACAAACACAATGAAAGTAACAGTATCTTCCTACATTCCTAATTAATAAGTGATTCAACGTACATAAAGCAAAATAAAACTTCAGCCCTTACACTTATGAAATACTTTAGGATTGAAATACTTTATGTCGGAGAATGTTTTTATTCAATATATGGTTACAGATATTTATGTCAGATACTTATGAAATACTTTATGTCAGAGATTCTGGTTTCTAAGAGAATTTCAGTCTCACACAAGCATAAAAACAACATGTAACCCAAATTATTCATAAATTATTCTAAATCGCTTAAAAAATGTCAGCACTTATGAAATATTATACCATGAAAAGAAAAGCTTCAACTTAAGGAATTTCAATCTGCTCTAGGTAAAATTTAGATGGAATTTATTTCACTTTGTAAAACTTAGTAATGTTCATAGGTACTAATTTGAGCAATACAAACGAAGAACGAATAAATGTCAGGAATAATCTCTCCTGTTTTTACACTACGCATTCAATCATCAAGTCTCCATCTACAAATTTCACCGCCCTTTATAAATTTATCGATGGCATAGGAATACCTTCATTAACGAAGTAGTGATTCACTTTTACAGAACCGGTTCGCAGTGTTTTCATATAATTTGGATAAACATTTTTTTCCTCAGGTGATTTCCAATGATTTTTTCCGCTCATTTGATATCCAACATATATTATTCGAGCTCCGCCTATTTAATGAGTAAAGTATATATTCTGAAAAAGAACCGGAACTCACTCAAGTGTTTCAGTATACATCAACAATCTTATGTCTCTAGGAGTTTGTTAGCCCAGCAGCGATGAGAGAAAATAGTTTTACCTAACTTTAAATTGTTGATATTCTACCAAAGTAAATAATTAGCTAAAGGTAAAATAATGACAAATTACATGATAAATGTTCTAATTTTTACGTAACTGTGTCCGGCAGGACGCAGTGGAGGGGTATCATAATTAAACACAAACTTTGATAGCTCTATTCCACAGATTTAATGTACAAAAAACAACGCGTTTCTACAGTAAAGCTATCATTAGGTACATCAAGCCATCGTACCTCATGACGGCTTTACAGCTGAAAGGCGTTAACCAACACCTTTGATTAAATCTGTGAAATAGGAATACCTGAATGGGTATTCCTATTCCACACCTCCTCCTCCTCAAGGCTATCAAATTTTGTGTTAAATTCTAATTTTTGATTCATACCAAATTAATGCCTTAAAATTTTCGAGATATATCGGCTTACATTTCGAGATAAATCGGCTTCAACGCACATTAAAACGATATAACGCCATCTGTGGAAAAACGTGTGGTACGGTGAATCACAAGAAGTGTTTCATAGAAAAATGAGTATTTGATTCCACATAATAACTTATTTACGAAGCTAAAAATTGTTTTCGCTGTATAAAAAAAGTTCTTTCACCAATAGTTCATGAGATATCCAAGCTTACAAGAAAAATATTCAGAAATCCTATCATAAAGAATACGCATGAGACGTAAATTGACTTATGTAATAAAAAGTGTATTAGGGGCCGTTAATGCTAAATCATTCTGGTTTTTTTTTCAAAAACAGTCGAAAGTAGGCATTTCTTTTTCCCAAAGGCACAATGAAGAGCCTGGTAGCTGCCTATACCTGCCAATCTATTTGGCTTTAATCGAATCAAGACTAAATGAAAGGAAGTGATGAGATAACATCGCCCTATTTTTGCGGGACTAAGAATGGTACAGAAGAAGCCCTAAAGAGTAAACGCATAAAATTAAATAAAATACAATATGAATAGCACAAGTAAATTTCTAATAAACATATACCTGAGTCTATTACCTGGGTTGAATTTTTATTTACTTTAAATACCTAACAAAGTTTAGTAAGGAAATGATTATTAACGGGGATGTCTCTAAGGCAGAAGTACTTTCATTAAAGTACATAAGTTTTCGTGTTAACGCTTATAGCAGCATTGGGAAGTGCCTCTTTATGCGACTCATAATCCAGAATCAGTGGGAAAGCATTATCCGAATAAGAGAAAACTTGCCCGATCACGATGCCAAAACGCTTTGGCCAAATGCGTGCAGATAATAATCATTGAAGGGATTCCAAAATCTAACTTTTCCAAGTCAAAATGTTTCGGCCGCGAATCCTCATGAAAATATATTGGGCTGTTTTCTCACTGGAAGATACCGGGGAAATTCGTTCGATGTTTTTGGCACTCCAACCCCAACGTCACATTTTCTCCCGGAAATAAATTACCAAATCGGATGGCAGACTACGAAATTTTCACCTCGAATTTCCCGCATCCGAAGAGGAAATATATGAAGTCCCTCGGTAGCCATCCGCGTGGCGTTTGCACGTATCCAGCGCATTGCAGGATTTAACGCCGAATTCACGTCACTCTTTTAAGCCCCTTAAAGGAAAGGTCATAATGCACACACACACACACGCCCATTTATACACATTTTCTAATTGCAATCCAAAAACGCATGTACTGCTTAATTACTTTTCCGGTAATCGCATTCATGACGCAGAGGTAATCCTGGATTTGCATACTAGCACCCCTCGAAAACCGTTTCGATTGAATTTTAAGAGATTAAATATTCAAAGAGAAGGGGTGCGCCACACGTCTTTCAAATTCGGCGTTCAAAATTTACGCTTCAGAATGCAAAACAACCGAGAATATTTAAATGATACGACCACTATATTAATTAAAAGTGAGTGGATAAGCGTGTAAGCAATATGGATATCTCAAAGATAAGAAGCCGACTAATTTTGCTCAAATTTACTCCAACAAGTGGAATTAAATAAGAAATATAAAAATAATGCCATTTGCATATCTTTCATCTCCTCTCGTTTCCAAGCTTTGATATAAAGGATTTCACACTTTTTCATGTGAAGAAATTGAAGGTCGTGAAATATGCAGAGAATGGATTCTAAAGTAAAGAGGATTTTTTTCTTGTATTTAGGGGAATACCAGAAGTGAAAACATTTGACACAGCAGCGAATTACTCATGGATGGGTATACGCTAGTTTTATTCTGATATGTGGACAGTGGCGTTTGCGAATCTTAACGATTGTGATTAAGTGGAAACTATTACTTTGGCCGAACGCTGACGGCGCCATCAATGGATGATGAGCAAACCTCATCAAAGTCTTAACTTTCCCGTCGACGGCTATGTCAGCCAATTAGAGGAGAATTGTATTTCCATATTTGCATAACCTCATTTCCAGATTGTCCTTATTTCTTTCTGACGTTACAATTACTGTACACCGGGGAAAGTAGAAATTTTGGGCAGTAGCGTAGCCAGGTTTTGGGTATAGGAGGGGTAGAAAAGTTTTAGGGGGCGCCGACTCATAAATTAACCAGTTTACTAAACTTTAAAAATTTTGGTGATGCATTAAGCGGATGATTTTGTACAAAATATGACAATTGACAGCGTATTATACACATTTATTTATAAATATAAGAGACTTAAGAGTGGAAAAATACACAGATTAGGGGCGCCAGAACACGGGGAGGGGGGGGATTGGCCCCCTGGCTACGCTACTGATTTGGGGGAAAAGGGAAATGCATATTATATGGTTATATCATGTATGTAATGTGCTGACACCTTGACGAAACATTTAGTATTAATAAGGCTTAAGATGATGATGCAGTGTAAAGTGACTTGAATTCACTGGTGATTTCTTGATTTTCAGATGTTAATCCGCTTACATTCTCGCTCTGACCTAGTAAGTAACAGAATGAAGTAATTCTGAATTGGCCACTTTTGTGGAAAAAATTCTATTCCAGTTGGCAATGGAATGATTTTGAGGTACTATTTATAAATGTTAAGTAAGATTTATAATATGTTCATGGCCTCTGTGTAAATATGAGGAGTTCACACATGCCCCTTAAAATAATGTTTCGGGGTAAGTGTCACCCACCTGCATAATTTCATTTTGCATCCTTCTGGTTTTCGTTTCCTGTATATTTCTTCCACAATTTAGTTATCTTATATCAAGGTACAATGTCCATTTCGTCAGTTTTGATCAATGCAGAGGACAAGAGCATATTTCAACCAGAAGATATATTCAAACACCTACCGCAATCAGTCATTATCAAGAGAGGCAAAGTTAAGTTTGACTTTTTGTGTGATTATTGTGATGTCCGGTAATGCAATCACATCACAATCTTAAATTTTTCGCTTACTTTTCCTTTTTTCCATGTGTTATAGAGCTCTTTCCACTTATCCCTGGTACGTATACCTACATGACCCTAAATGGGAAATCAAGCAATAGTTTCCACTTTCCCGACTTTCAGGGGTAAGTAAAACTACACATTTTGCGTCATATTTCGTTATTTTGGTTATGAACAGTATTCTTTGGGCTCGCAACGAAGGCGTCACTTTGAGAAATACTTTGATCTCCCAAATAAAGAATAATTGCTCAAAATAAGAAATCTCTACTATTTAATTTAAGAAAACCGACCTAGGTTTCACTCATTGTGTTATTTTCAAGGTACGAATATGACACAATTTGTCGGAACCTAGCTCCGTTTTCTTTTCTTAAATGGTGTGGATTTTATAATCTTTGAGTTTTTATTCTTAATTATGGAGTTTGCTTGTTGTGACTTTACTCAAGGTTGCGTGATAAAATGTGTATTAATGTAGTAAAAAAGAAGAGAGTAATTAATCCCACATGTGGTAGTGATGACTCACTGAAATAAAAGGTATTGAAAATAGTGGTCCCACTTGCCCCGGTGTACCTTAGCCTCCTTGAAGTAATATTTAGTAGTATTTTTTTACAGATTATGAACGAAAAACATGAAAATAAACAGCTTCTTCACGACCGCTTATGACCCCATTTTTGCCAAAACAGTCAACAATAATGATCCTCCCTTCAATCATATTACACTCCTCTTTATGACGGTAAGACGACGAAAAACTGAACGCCGACGTCCGTTTCCGTCACATCACGAAAAATCGATCGTAGAGCCACCCTAGGCCAGTGTCCAACACCTCAACTATTTCTGAGTGTTTCTCCCTTACTTATTAAGCCTTTAATAAATATTTTATCACTTAACATAGGATTCGCACAGTTACTCCCACTCAATTACATGCGAGACCAACATTACAATCGAATCTTCTTTTTCGCAAGTTTCTTTGCGACTACCAATCATAAAGAGGGTATGAAATCCAGCGCCATCCGCGGGAACGAATAAAACCATAAAAATTCACATTTATTTAGTTAGAAATCTAAATAACAATAGTTATTTTTATCCATATCAGAAACGTAGGGCTCACAGCATTGCTAGTGTTTAAACGGACCCATTCCATGACAGTGACTTTTAAGTAAAACGTGTTTAGAGTTCCGTACATTCTATTTGACCATATTTTTAATCCGTATTACGGTTCCGTTATTGTTATTCCGTACATTCCACTCGTTATATTCTGGTTGATCTATTCAATGAACTTGTTTAATGGATTTTGTTATCAAAACAGAAAAGTCTGTTCTAGATCAATGACTTTAAATAATACGTCAATATTTTTACTTTATTTTGCGAATTACAGAAACGGGAAATATTCAAATATATTTGACCATAGCATAACTTTTCATTGTATTGTCCATCGTGCATATTTTTAAATTGTATTAAAAATTTGGGCTGACATTTTCTTTGGGGTAATTGAGTCCCAGAACATTAATATATAATTTCTAATCTATTTTAATTTCCTCCCGTAAATATCAGGCCTCAGTGTTGTCCGGCTAAAATCTTCGCCTGCTAATGCTGAGGTCGAGGGCTCGTGTCCCGCCTGGGTGGTTTTTTCACCATTGTGGGAACGGGTGTTCTTGTGATCAGTAATGAATTAAGTTCTCGAAATGAAAATATGTTTAGTCCAAATTTCCCTCATATTTTTATTACGTAATTATTATAACAAAATTGTTGTACTCAGAGCTCTCGATAACTAGCAGGTATACATACGCAAATACTCGGGCTTTGGACTTTGGTTCTCTCTTGCAATAAACGATATACGAATCTTACAATGATACACAGCTGTGAGTTTGGAAATGGAAAAAAATTATCTTGGCCCACTAAAACAATGCGCCCCCCAAATATTCCTCATGACTCGGCTCGTGAATGGCTAAATTCTCTGAGTGCGTGTTCAGCAGCAATATTTTGCAGTTCCGTCTACCATTGCCACATAAATCTCGTGGAGCATGGAAGTGGCTACGCGTTGGTCGAAAACAAGCATTATTTTTAATATCGCAACGATTTGCTCCCAGAGCTCTCCGCATCGTGAATAATGACGTTTAGAGCTACCGAGCGAGAAAATAACCACGATATATATTGTTGCAAAAAAACACTCCAACAAGAACTTTTCCTAGCAACAGTTTAGTGAATAACGCTTTAACCTTTCTGTACTGTTCATCTAGAAGAGACTCTAGAATCAACATTATATTAAAGGCGAAAATGAGTTCAGATTGAAGGAAAGTCAGCCAAACGTGGATGTTAATTTTGCGAAATTCCGGTGTTAGAAGCGAAGACGTTAGCAAAATTAAATGCTCAAATCCATCCTAGATTTCGATTCAACAATCAAGTTTTCGGGCAATCGAATTCAATCCGTTACTTCCAATAAAAATTGTGCTGGGGTGGGATTCGCGAGCTAAAAATGCTATCATTCCAACTTTTAAAAATGTAAGACAACTCTAATTAATTTTTTATCAAAAATGTTCGATATTTTTCTTAAATCTTGGAAAATTTTATTTCAAATAATGATAAATTAATGCATGAAACTCAATGAATGGTGTCAAAAATAAAAAAAATTGTAATAAAAGCACCTATTGCAGTTCATGTTTTGTCAAAATTTAGTTTTTGAAGAAATATTTGTAAAATTTTTCAAATTGAGTTTATCTTATTAATTACTAATTTTAACTTACTTAATTTTCACTAAGCTTTTGTTCTTATTAAAATGAAAAAGAAAACTTAACCGATCAAAAGAAAAACGATGAAATGATTGTATATGCTACGCTGTAGTTACTGTACAATTAAGCAGTTACATATTGCATGCATCCTTGTTCAATTTTACATATTAAATAGATTTAATATTTAATATATATCTATCAGTTCTTAATGTATTAAATTTAAAGTTCTTTTCCGGAACATAAGGTCACACACTTCCCGCATATTGACTGCGAGTATTAGAGTCCGTTTAAAACATCATTGGGATATCATTACGGGAAAATAATAAAATCGTGGGCGAAAAAGGCACTGCAAGTAAGACATTATCATGATCTAAACCAACAAAAAGTTGATAACGAAACATCAAACATGAAAAAGTATTATTAGGTGAACTCTTTGTGGAGACTAAGGGTTTTATGATAGCAATCCAGGACCAGGTTGTAAAAACAAGACATTATTACAAAAATATCCTCAAAAACCGAAACACTACGGATGACAGATGTAGGCGATGCCATCAAGGTGCAAAAAGCATCTAACACATACTTTCAGGATGCAGAGATACTTCCTAGTACAAATAATTTACAAAGAAAGAACTTTGTGACAAAAATAATACACCAACAAATTGGCAAACAAAAACAACTAGTAGATAAGCACTGCCCACCATATAATAATTATAATCCTGAGTCCGTACTTAAAAACAAAAATTAGACACTATATTTTGACCGTGCTATCATTACCGACAAAAAATACAACACAACAGACCATTTATCACATTTTGACATATTTAATAAAACTGTGTGCCTCATAAATATAGCAGTTCCTTTTACAGGTAATATGGAAAGAACCATACTATAAAAACAGTAAGTATCAGGACTTAGCAGTTGAGATATTAAGGATATGGAAAATTAACAAGTTTGAGATTGCCACCAGAGTAATACCAAAACAAGTTGGAAAAAGTCTGGAAAAACTAAAATTAAATTAAAACCAAATTCAGAAGGCTGTCATTAAAGCAACATGCCATATAGTAAGGAAATTCTTAAACTTAGTAAAACAATTGAATACATTTGTAATTGGGCGTACTTGGTATATTACCCGTACCTCTGAATAACCCAGCACGACTGAGGAGTAAAAAAGGAGAGAAAATAATAGCAATGACCACTTTACTTTGAATGAAATTAGAACTGAACAGTCGTTTATTACATTTATTTCACAAACACATACATGAGCACCCATGCCCTGAAGCGAGAAAAACCCACCCAGTCGGGACTCGAACCCGCGACATTCGGATTAGCATGGGAGGCCCCACCGCCAACGAGGCGGGCAAACTGGATGAGAGAAACCGCAAGGGAATTTGACTATCGATAGCTCTGACTTTAAATACACACACAATCACTCCACGTCGTGGTCGTTGCCAAGATTGGTGACGTTGAGATATCCCACGGTGAATAAACAAGGTGGGAAAAGAAACAGCATGGAATTGAATCACCATCAAAGTAATACATTTCACTCGGAATTTGCATAGTCGTCTTTTCACGAGTCAAATTAAGTCGCTAACGATTCCCTGCGTACACAGGCTAATCAAGTTCACAAACACGAATTCCACCGCTCTCTGTAGGCAGAATAAACTTTCAGTTTGAAGAAACAAAATCTCTTTAAAGGGATGTCAGGTGAAAGGTTATACAAAATACAAGGGGAAAAATTTACACAAATAATGGTCCAATCAACACAGTACAAAATCATGTACGTACGCAAAGTGATTATTGCAAAGAGAGAATCGGCACTGACTGACTCTCCAAATATGAAGAATGACCTTTGTATATAGATACCATGCCGAAATTACTACTCCTATGCTACAGCATGTTGTGCCAACGAAATGCAAAAGTGAGTAAATGCATTAAGGAATTCGAAAAAGAGTGAACAGCTAGCGATTCACCACTATTTGAATCATCCTGACGAAATGATATTTACGACCACATCTGATCGCCGCCACAACCCGATTTCTTATGCTTGAATAATTAAACTACGTAATTAACCTTCAAAATTAAATAAAAGAATACCATAAAAATCAGGATGAATAATAATTAAATATGATAAAATGTTGCAAGGAGGAAATTTAAAAAAATTCTAAATGCAATGTTTCCTATGCATGGTTGATTAATTTTTAAGTGACGTCATAGGTGACGTTATAATGGCAGGAAATTGAGATACAATTTGTTCAACTCTATAGTTCTAATTGTATTACATAGAGCCAAGACTAAGAATTACCTTATATTAAAGATCATTTATGTTTATGGGGCGTAAAATGTTCAATTTATTGCCTAAACTAATAAAATATGCCAATTTGATTACAAATTGTTGACAATGGTCAAACAATTACTTCTATCATATGAAAATTTTGATATTCCTGATTTTGGTTCATTAAAATTTAAGCTTATATTTAGGTATTGGGTGATGGTATTAAATACAAAAGTCAATTATTGTACTACACACCATAATGTAAATAGAATTCATGAAATAATGATGGTGGCTCAGTTCATGTCATAAACCTTGGAGCCCAAATATTGAATAGTGTATATAATACAAAATATATAGTTCAATACGACGATAGCAGTGTTAATGAGGACGTCTAATTGATGAGAAATGTCTAATTGATGAGTATGCTATGATTTTATGAATGCTTCCGTAGATAATATTATAATTATATTTATGTTATGTACAAGAGGTGGAAGCAAATAAAATTCATTATAATTACAAATTACTGGATCATAAAACAATTAAGGCAACGGCTTGCCACGGCTTAGGGTAGGATTACAATTGACGTGACCTGACGTGGCATCAACGGCCGGTGCCGTTTAGTATTCCGTCGACTTCCCATCAAAGTGGAGTGCAATGCGATAGACGGGATAATCAGCATAAATTGTTTACCGTATTTTTAGTTACCGTATTTTTTTATACCGTTACCGTTTTACCGTATTTACAGTTATAAATGATATCGAAGTACCTGCATATACTTATGCAAGTAATTCATATCCAAAGTATAAATAATTAAAAAAATAGTATTAAATATTGCTTCAGTAATGTTAATTATGCTTCATTGCAACGTTACTCGTGAAATGTAATATGTATGGACAATCTGGATATGAAATGGAGATTTTTCAAATATTGAAGAAAAAAATACTCTCCTCTGACAGGCAGCCCTTTACGATGAAACTTTATAATATTTTATTTGCCAGGATCGTGGTTATTTTTACCTGAATTAAGTCTCTCAAATCAGATGTGCGGTTTCGAGGCCAAACGTTAGGTTAGTCTTAGGTATGCGCTAATTCTAAAGGAACATTACAAAATAGTAACCTGAAGTCTTGTATAATATATATCCTGTCCTCTTTAAAGTGCAAACTAATAAAATACTTGCACATAGTTTATAGATTAACTTTACGAAGTAGATATCATAAAAAATATGTGCACAATCGAGTTAAAGTCTATTATGTTATTTTTTCCAACATATTGTTACTTAAAACTGCGGTGCGTCCACGACGATGACAAAGATATTTGCATTATGTTAAGGAAGGGATAAGGTTAGGAATCCTCGTTTTAGTTTCCAACACAACTTAATGTTTTCTGATAAACAATAAAACATTAATTTTTAATATTTTTTTTAGAAAGTGAGATTGATATGATATAATTTTTCGAGGCGATATTTTTTTCCATTCTGCTGTTTTTTTGGCAAAAGAAACTCTTTAGATGTGACCTGAGTATCTCCTTTCACAAGAGTCTTAGACGCTGACTTTTTTCGCATTTTGGATACATCCAACTGGCACTAAGCATCTCATTCCCGCTCAACGTCTTATCGCCCACTCCTTTCCCACTCTCTTTACCTTGAATCTCAAATTTAAATAAGTCTCCCCATTCCACCCTCTCTCTTTTCCAAAAGGTTGGCAGCGACTGACAACTTAATTATGATTACTTTCCATCAAAGGGCCTTGGAGACACCTGGGGAATGATGAGACTTGAGAGAGCTACGCCGAAGATAAAACGAAAGAGAAACTAGAGGGTTACAAGAGATTAAAATGTGGGAAAATGTGGGATAACAATTGTACACGGACACAAGGTTTTCGAGGGAATGGTTAGAGAGTAATAGTATTTATAGAAGTAAGTGGTTATTAACCTTGTTTGTCCAATTTTCTCTTTTCATCAATGTTCAGAATATCCTCCCTACATATATTTAATTATTTCATAAAATAATTCAACTCCGCATATAAAAATAATGTGTATTTGATAGAAGTTGATTTTAATCTGTGGCATACAAAATGCCTTATTTAACGCCGAAGAATAAATAAAAGAAAAATACATTTTTCCATAATCTACAGACAGTAACATTTTCCTCAAAAGTCGTCCCATTTCACCCTAAACCTCCCTAAATCCATCTCAAGGTGAAATTCTCCACTGGTTTAAACCTCTGACCTAAACGCATAAATGAACAAGCATCAAAGGTCATACGAGGCAAAAAATAAATAGAATACACGGAACAGAACTTTAATAGTATGAGTAACAAGTGTAAAAATATTAATTCCGAAAATGAACATATCTCCTTGAAAAATAACCTCAATATGAGTGAATTTCGGTCTTTGGGTTAAAAGGAGAAAACCATGATGACCGAAAAGTAAGGGCAGTTAAATCTTAATTTTTTGATAAGTTTGTACTGTAACATTCTCGGTTTCAAAAATTTAATTAGAGAAACTTATAAGATTGAATAAGAAAAATTAGCGGGAATGTATAATTTACCTTCCCAAGAAGAAATACCAGAGGACATGTGAGAAGCGTGACAGGCATCAGGAAAGGTGAACTCTAGTGAACAAGGCGTACATGATGAAGTGGCCAGATGTAAGTGCTCACTGAATATACTATGAGAGAGAAGGAAAGAGTTCGTACGATCGGTACCTCGGTCTAAACCTCCATTTTATACTTTCCATTCATGATGCCCAAAAGAGTATTGCACTCCTTTGGAGGAGCACATATTTGTAATGGATCTCTCATGGATCGTCTCTTCAGTCAGATTTTGATCAGGTGGTACTCAGTCCACTAAAAGAGTAAAGTAAATCCTCAGACAAGTAAATTGCCGATTAAACATGCATGTAAACTATTGAACAAATACAGGTATTTAAAAATGGAAACACAGTGGTACCATGGCAATGCAACAGTAAGTATTTTATACCAATACTAAAATGATGTATATTCCGTCAGAAAGAAGCGGAAAAATGGGAAGCATGCAAAAAATCAATAGATACTGGATACGCATTGTGATTTACGCCTGAGAACCTGACTGACAAAGCGAAATAATTTACGAAACGATCAAAAGTTGCGACATATTACACGTATGGCAAAGAATGATTAAGAAGGAATGAAGCTTATGTATGATAAATGGTCGAATAAATCGACAACGGAAGCGAGAGGGAAAAGCCTGCGCAGAAAATCCCTCCTCGATTAAAACTACATGAAAGGATTTTCCACGCTGCTCAATGGAAGAATCAAAAGATACATGAAAATATTTGCTACGTTTTAGGCCTATTGCTAGATTCATATAATTCCAACGAGTTCCTCTCTTCATTTTCTATTTCTGTCTTCACTATTTTATGCTTCCTTCTCTCTAAAGGCTCCAAAAATCGTTAAACCAAGCAACACGCACGAAATATTCTTCCACCCGCTTCGCCTTGATGAATAACCCAAACACAGAAATCGATAAAATTGAATAAATCGCCTTTTGCTATGTAAAATTTCATCTTTTATGATATAATATAACACCTTGTTTAGTTTACACAGTGATTTTTATTTAACGCATTAAAGGTTTCAACGCGTACGCGTTATCCTCCGGTATTTCAGCTAGCCATGTTGATGACGCCTATGCGTTCAAGAAAAATTACTGTGTAATCTATGCATTGCAGCTTGTTATCATTCACATCCATTAATTATTTATCCAATTACACGTAGAATTTTGACCTTTTCTCACCAAGTAATGATGAGGTGCCGTTGTGAATTCGTGAATAACGTTGCTCTTCCCACTTAATACTAGAGCAGACATTAATTTCTTCCCTTTCAATTCATCAGTAATGTTAATATTTTGATAGCATCATTGCTTCATATTTTTATAATAATAGTATATTTATATTGAAATACGCACATGTGTGTGTAAAAGTTAAGTTTAATCAGTGCATGCTTTAGCAGTTTAATCTGTTCACAGAAGTAAGCCGTGTAATCAAATAAAAAAATTGTTTTTTATTCGCAGTATTCTATTTTGATATCCTTCGACAGCTTAAGGTCAGCTTTCCATTACTTTATATCATTTGCGTGGAAATGACGCAGCCCCCAGTACTAATTGGAAGGTCATCCACGTAATTTCGAACAAAGATCCTTAACTTTGGTGATTCGTTGCGTGAACCGATGTTTCCATCGGGGCAATCAGTTGCCCCACAAATATTGCTGTAGCAACAATTCAAGGGACGGAATTTAAGTTATAAGCGATTTTTCACTTTCAGGGTTCAAGGTTCATGGTAAAGAGTAGGGACATAACAAAAGTAGCAAGTCATTAGTTGGGTTCGAGCTCGCGGGAGATATCAATCCCAAGCCTTCCGTATTCTACTCGATGTCCTCGTTTAATAACCAATGGCAGAAATGACCATACGTAGCATGGTTTAAACTTAAAAAACAGGACGTGTAACAACAGATAAATTTGTTCTTAGTACTCCAGATAATAGCCCAAATACACACGATTTTTTGATCGAGATATTGCGATTAAATATTACATTTATGATTAACAATAATGGCTTATAAATATTGCAAATAATTGATGCTCAGCGGACGGAAAAATGGCAACGTTGGAGTCAAAGTCAAAGGTAGTAGGAACGAGATACGGTGTATTTTTCAACAGCTATTAGCATTGAGGAATAATTAATTAATCCTGTATTTATCAACTAGGAACCAAGGGAAAGGTCTCTCTCTCTCTCTTTCGCATATTGTCTCAGCAGTTCGATCCCTATCCATCCATCGGGTGGATTCAATAACGCGGCACATATAACCAACTGAAATTCCTCAATAGCTCCGCACCGTCGAGAAATCAGCACGACTCAAACATGAGTGAACGGCGATACCTATTGTTCAGACTCACGAAACCCAGGAATGAGCATTGTGAAATAAGAAATACAGGAGATGTTAGCTCTCCACCTTCCTCACTTCCATCCTAAGGTCGTCGTGTATGTGAGTTCATATTTCTTCGATGGAGCCGGTGGCAACGCTTTGAAATTTTCCAGACATCAATCCCTTCTCAAAATCCCTCCCGTCTCTCCCAAACTCTTGCGGCATCTTTTACTCTCTTTCCCTCCCCACCTGTCTTCAATTCCTCTTGGCTATAACATTCCCAAAGGCAATGCCTCCTCCTCTCAATTTTTTTCATCAAAAAAGAAAACGATACAGCAGACAATCTCCCGTGTTCTCTCGCTCAAACTTCTCAGCAACCGTTCTCCCAGTCTCTCTTTTAATTGCCGATAAGGAGTAGTCGGCCTTCCTCCCTCTCTTTCTCATCCTTCCTCTCCCTTTGCTTCCCGACAACATTTTGAAGAAAGCCGCCTTTCTCCGCCTTCGTTCCCAACTCTAAAAGTGGTTGGAGCGATTTTTGTTTGCGTACAGGTTTGCGTGAAACTTTGCATAAGTGTTCTTATTTTTTTATATCTATGGATAGATGCGAAATAATTTCATTTTTCCGATTGGGTTTCTTGGAAATTCAACGCTATTTTAACACGTTACCTTATGGAATATGAGTTATATTCCGTAATAATTTGATTAAATATGAACAGGTTTTCTTCTAAACGGGAAATTATTTATTAAATATTATTATAATAGTTGCTAACAAACATCAAGGTGTCCTGCCGAGTGAAAGATTCGAAAAGAACGTAATTTAATGTTATTTTCGCTTAAATATTTAATACCATGCCGAAAACCTTAGTCATAACATGCTTTAAGGCAAAATATTTGTGAAATATAATTAGTGTATAATTTCCGTTACTGAATGTATATTTAGTTTCACAGCCTAAATTGATGTACTTCGTGGAGCTGTGGTTTCTAAATGTTGCTTAAATGAGTTGTGGTGCTTAAATTTTTTTTCTACTTCCTTCAAAAGTTATTAAATTGTGCTCTCAATGACCAACGAGTTCAGTTTTTCCTCTCTTTTCCTTTTATCATAACCGTGTCTTCTCGTGTAAAACGTTTGCGATATTTGGTTTATTAACCCCTATTTACACCTGCGCTCATTAAATTCTTCTGGTTGGTACACACAACTTGAGCACCTCCTCTTCCCGATATTTCCACTAAGAGTGAGAAGCTCTTGTGGGAAAATGACGAAATTTTCCACTGAACACTTGCTTGAGGGAGAAAGAGATGCAATTGCATTACTGTTCACCCGACGACGTTTGTGAATGACATTTTGATCTATTTCTCTTTCGGAAATATGCCATCATGAATAAATAGATAGGCATCTAAGTATAGTGAGGGTAAAATTTACCAATTTATTTATTTTCTTAGAAGAAATTACTCAGTAGAGTCCAGTCAATCCAAACCATGCTGCTTCGTATATCAGGTTAATCCGAATCAAAGCCAAAATGAGAAAAATTTATAAACAAAAATTTACAAAAAACATCCCAATTTATTGACGTCATGCACACTAAATGCAAAACTGGAAGTGCTAACAACTAAATGTTTATTGTTATTTTTCTCCGGAGAAAATAGGCCTTGGGTGAAAAATAAAAATTATTGTTGTTACATAATTTTCCATCGTCTTGTAAATGTATTTTTTCTTCTTCAGGGCTATTATGAATTTTTAAATAATTTTGATGTACACAAAGAACGGGTCGAGAGAACATAACATCAAGATGTTTCAATTTTTATTTCCACCCATAACATCTGTCAGTTTCCTTCAGCGTGAATCCGTAGAAAAGGACGTTACAAATGCGCCCCTTCTATTTGGCCGTTATCTTCGTTATTTGCAGACGTGTAACCACCACTGTCGGCTAGATACCATTTACAACATTCAAACATTTTAATAGTATGTACGCAGCTCCCTTGCGCTGTACCTATGAATTTTGGTTAATCCATAAATCACACTATTCGAACAGGCCTTGGTCCCGATTAGTTCGGATTTACTTCTTCTATTGTAATTTAAACTTGGAAATCCAGTTTTTGATACAAATATTAATTTTGTCAAGTTCCACTACACTTTAGAATTTTCAGATATTCTGTCTTGAAACTTACTACTGAAGATCTTAGAAGAGTAGCTATACCAACGGTGTAGCACAGTTTGAACCACCTAGGGCATTCGGTAGATTCTTACCCTTCGGTTGAGAACTACATAATACCAATCAAATCTGTTTAGATACAATTAGAAAATTAAATCAAATGGAAAAAAAGGTTTATTTATTTTGTTCATAAATTGAAATACTAAATTAATAATTATTCCTACTTCCTTTTTTACAAGCAAAATTATTTTCTACTCGTTCATTTTATATTTATTTTCCTGGATGAAGTTCCATGGATAGCAGATATAAGAAGATTCCTTAATCATTTTCATTTTTTATTTATTTTCATTTTTAAAAATTGTAATTCGAAAATTTCTTACCATTAAAGAGAGTGTTTATACCTTTTTTATTCACGTAAAAAATTTCTCTCCGACGAAAGTGTGGCCCGGGGTGGACATTTACTCCTAGCTACGCCAATTAACGAAACTAGTCCAAATAAATGTATCGAAAAAAGCACACTGTTAAGCATGAATTTTTATTTTCCTCTTCGAAAGTATCAATGAAATTCCAAAATACCGGTATTCGCGGCATCCATGAACCTTCCAAATTTAATCTATTGATACAAACGAGGAAATTCCATCTGTTTTAAGCTGCGTCCCATTTTAGCGTATTGTTTGAATGCTTCAAGTCTAAAATTTCAAGTCGAAGTCCAAGAAATTGAAAATTAATATAGTAAAAATGCTAGACGTGAAATTAATAAAATATGGCATTCCCACGAATTAGCGTAGCACTTAAGAAGGGAATAAGTTTTGAAGTGGGAATTAAATAATTGAAATTCTTCACTATATTGAGAAAATAATTCATCTAGGAAGATAATGTAATTTCAAATGAACTGAAACAAATCACTGCTAACCAAACCATGCCTGAATCTATTTGAAGTATATCATAAACAACATCATTTAATAATAACAAAGAAAACAACGATTAAAATAAAACATTTATAGCTGAACTATTTTAAACTTTTCTCGTAGAGGTAGGTTTTTTTACTCTAATCACATTTTATTTGAATGATGTGCTATCAAAAAATCTTATCAATTTAAGCAAACGGAATTTTTTCTAAAATACTTTTTATTTGCTATGGATCAATTACCGGCTTTACCTTGGGCAAAAATACGTTACTTTTTCCAGCTAATAGTGTCTATATATAAAAACACATTTATAAAGACATTGGAATACATCGCACTCTATAAATATAATTTTGGTCCAAAGAATTCGAGACTAAATCTAGACACTCAAATTTAGTAAAATAATTGTAATATTTCTCACCAAGTTGGAATCAAATGAATGAATGAATTTGAAGGACTAGTGAAGACGCCGATGATTACCGGGGTGGTTCAAGTAAGAATTCAAATGATGTTTGATGAAAATTTCGCAAGTGAATTAAAGTGTTCAAACAAAGACGGTCTCGTATAATGAATTCCCAAACAGCCCAGATCCGCATCATTACGGGGTTTATAAAGGAAGACTTCATTAAAAATTATTAAAATTCTTCTTCTGCGCTTGCATTAATGATCACAATTAAAACAATGACTCCGTACCACACGATTCATGCATAATTCAAATTATGCACTCAACACTATGACAGTCACTCGCGTCAAGTACCTACATGCAGATCCCCATATCAAACCAGGATAGAGTTGATGAGTTAGTTTTTAAACTTCAATAATGAAAATCAATTTTAAGGCAGGGAAATACCTTACATAGAATTCGGATAACTTAGAAAAAAAGACCATAAAAATAACCAGCAGTCGTAAAATCTAAGTTTCTTTAAGCATTAGTAGACTCTCAGAAGAGATCATGCCCCCAAGATTACTCCTTCGGATAATAGACGCCGGGAATGGAACATGCAACATAAGTATCGAATTCCGTCAATATTGCATTGGCAGATGGAAAGGTAGCGAAGAGATTTATTGAAAAGCATTTGAGGACACTAAATAAAGGCACAATTTATATAGATTTTCAGGCGACATCCAAGGCATTCAACCGGTATCGCAGGAAACAGCCTGAGGAAAGAGTCAGCGAAATTAATTATCCGAGGGAATATCAGGACAGGAAAATGTTTTGGACAAATTAAAGCTATGCGAGGGATCAGAATGAAGAGAAGAGCATGGAGACATACACCAATGGAGATGGAAGCTCGAAGACAAAAGAAGTAAGAACAGGCAACAGGCAGGCTGAAATAGCGCGACGAGGAGAAGGAAGTGTCTCACTAAAAGATGAAAGGGTACGAAAAAATTGCCATTCTCTACTCGAGAGAGGAAGAGGAAGTGATGGCTGGAGCACAAGAGATCAACACAAACGGGGGAAAACATGTAGGAGAGAAGCTTTAAGACGCTTGGCGAGAGAACGAGTGAAAGAGCCGGAGCACTCAACGAAGGTTTGGGGCTCGAAAGAGTGCAGGGCTCCATTTAAAAGACAAATCGAAGGGAAGGCTAGCATCAATAAAGGAAGCATTAGGCATTGGAAAGAGAGAGTAGAGAGAGATGAAGGGAAAAATGATAAGTTGGGGCTGTTTTCGGAAGAACGCCCCGACACTCGTCACGGAGGAGGAAGTAAAGAACGGGAATAAGTGGATGAGGCCATTGACGAAAATTGAAGTGGAATGGACTAGAATGGGATATTTCCGGAGAAAAGCATATGAAAGAGACGAATTATTGATGAACCGGATTCACGGAACAATGCGTTTTGTGCCAGAGGAATACTGAGGGAAATATTATTGGTTGTTTGGTTATTTGGATTTAAAAGAATAGGGAGATATTTTGTGTCAACAGTGATTCTTCTTTTTCTTCAGTTTTTCCCATTTTCATATGAAGTCACTGTTTTTAAAAAGTCTCCACCACTCCTTATTCTCCTGTCCTCCGCTAGATCCTTGATAATTCGTTCCTCCCACATGTTTTAAGTCTCCGTCTTCGGTCGGCTTCTCTTGCCTTCTGCATTCAAATTCAACGCCACTTAACTATATAATCGTCTGCTATTCTCATTATGTGTCTACACCATTTTAACCGGGTTTATTGGGATCTCATTGATTAAAATGATATAATTAGTAAGCACCACAATCTTGGTAGGCCGTGGCAAGAAGGTAACAAAAAAAACCGTGCAACCATTGATAGAACGAAATCCAAGCGGTGAGTCGTCTGGAACAGCTGATCATTGAACGTACCATTTGATCCTTAATATGAAAAGGAATTTCTTCTGGTGTCCTTTTTTGCGTTCACGCAAAACATTAGAAACACATTGCGTAGATGATGACTGCGTAGCAGTTTAAACACGGGTCTGCTCTACCGCGGCTAAGTCAAGTTCTTAATTATTGTGAGAACGCAAATACAGATGAAACCGTAGTTTCCAACTATGGATCAATTGGATCTTCCCATGAGCAGCTGTTCCCGACGATTCATTGCATAGACGTCGTGCTATCACTTAGTGATTTTTTTGATCTGGTCATTAGACCGCCACTGGCGAAGTTACATAATTGCCTACTCGTGATTCGCGAACAGTAAATTTGGCAATACAGACAATACGAGACCGAAGCGAACCTCACGGCAGTCAGAGGAATACTGAATCCATCCCCCTCTCAATGCATTCCATGTCACTCTTCAGTGATTGGCTAGGAAAGTGAAAGGTACACCAGCGCATTCAAGGTCAGCCTCCATGAGGGAAAAGGGGTTGAGTAATGTGGTTCCTAGGAGTAGAAAAAGCATAATTAAGGTAATTTGCGTCATTTAGGATAGGAGGGGAGGATTGAATATTGGGGACGAGGCAGGCTTGTAAGAGAGGCAGTTAAGGAAAGGATTTGAGGGGAAAGGAAGAAGGTTAGAGAAAACTGCATCTGGATTAGCCTTCACGAAACTCATCCAGGGATCCGCATTATAACTCCCGGTAGTGTTTAGTTCTCTCCACTTAATCTACATCAATAAAACACCCTGAAAGCCACCTCAAAGAGGTGTGAAAGGGGGTGAATTTTCACCACCATACGCCATGGAATATCCTTCAATACAAAATGAAACTACGACTATTAATACATCAGCAGAAACCTACAATTACCTGTCAAAGAAGTTGACAGTTCACCAACACTAACTACACCATATGCTACAAATGTTACATAAAACTATGAGCACTAATTTATTTTGCAACTTCATGAATGTACTAAGATACATGAGTTCAACAGAAAGCATGCGAGACGCTGCTGTTATGTAGCAGAATTAGACACAAGAGTTAAGATGGGTTTACACTGGCAAGTTACTTGTAGCAAGCGACTTTTGACGTAAATGGCACGTGTAAACGGCTCTGCAGACGTTTCGGCAAGTCACCTATCGAAACGTATTGTAGCCTATTTTAACGGCAACCAATCTATCACTGCACTAACTTGTATAAACATTTTCGTTAGAGTATAATTCCCCAAAATTTCTTGCAGAAGAAACTTGCAGAAGTATTTTGCCAGTGTAAATCCACCCTGAGAAATAAAATCAAATAACTTTCTGCACTACCTGGCCACAAACCTAATTATATGGTCTCATTGGCAATTATTACTGTCTCTCATAATTTTCGGGAAAACTGACATTTTGAACATGTCCTTTCTGCAACCAATTTGCCTAATTTTACTATCATGACCTAATCTACCATATAATGTCGGGGTTTTCTAAATCGTTTTTCACGCCGTCAGAAAAATAGATCGGCTCGGAGCTCATCTAAAAGATAAAGTCTAAGTTCTAACCAACGCTCTCATAGTGAATCAAGCGAAAAGGAATCGGAAATCCACTGAAAAACATTTGCCACTACAGAAATTCAAACCCACGCCATCGGGATGAGAACCACGTACTTAAACCACCTCGCCAACCTGCTCCTTCACTTTAAACTATGTGACAGAGGAATACGGAGGAAAACTTGATTCCGAGAGAGAGCATCAAGGTAGCTAGCTCTTTTATGGCCATGCCTTGTTCCGGTAATAAAAGTTGTCAGTTGCACCCGCAGAGATTCAAAACGCAGTGCAATAACGAAATGGGTTACTGGGATACCCTATGGACTTATCGAGTTCATTTCAACTGCCATCACATTTTTAGAAATAAAATCCACTGGGAAATTATGTGCCAACGACATGAATGCAGTAGGGCAGTATCGTCCCGAGATTAATCACCATCTTGGGTGTGAGAAGTATCACTACACTGACCATAGTATTCGCTATAACTCCCGTTCGGTGCTCGTCGCTATAACGTACAGTGGATGGAGTCATAACTCAAACACCAAAAAGAAGTTTCAAAGACTGAACCTGCTACCTCATAAATAAGCCTTGTACTCAATGTTCTTTTTATCTGACGATATATTTACAAATCCAACGATATATAAATATTGTATTTAGTCGTTTGATGCATCATGAAGCCATAATTTATTTTATTAATTCACAAGGCCTACTTTTTATTGAATACTTGAGCACAAATTTCTATTTATACTTATTAGGATTATGTGATACATAAATATGAATACATAAGAAAACTTATTGTATCCGTATAACGAGAAACCTTTGATATATTTATGCCGAAATTTTAAACCTGTTCCGCTTACTATCTCTTGTAAAATATAAACATTATATTGATTCATTTGTTAGGTTATAAAAAAGTATAACATCATCCATATTGAAACACATAGTCTCGTGATTAGTAGCTGTACGTTCTCTTTATCAAACAGCTCTCAACCTCGTTGCCTTTATTTCAGATATGAAAAAAGTCAAGGATAAAACTGGATTCCTCTCACAAAGTTTAAGAGAACACGACGGTTGCGCGAGAACCTGATTCACTGAGAACATGATGAATGATTTTGCTTCATAGAACTTGGAGAAAACTCAAGTACTTGTACATTATTATGCAGAGATATTCATGGTATATTTAAGTCTACGTTAAAATTTTGTCAAAATCATTCTATTGCCTTTCAATTGTAAAAAAAATATCAATTTATATTTAGCAGAGCTAGTTCAACAAGGATACCCATGATAACAATTTGCTGAAACTTAAGCACAATTAATTTATAATGGTAAAATAATCAATAGATTGAATACCTTAGTGATTAAATAATTAATTTTAAATAATACATTGCAATATAAATTATGCTGTTAATTAATTATTTAAGCTCGGTCAATTACAATAATCATTAGTCACTTCTCTCGAGCGGTTCATAGCCTATGAGTTACCTTATATCAATACAGTCATACGGCGGTAATGTAAGTATAAGAGAAATATCAAATACTGTTGCTAAAACACAGTTGCTTCAGGGGAGAGTTCCTTGTTTCCATCTTTCTCTTACTTATCCACGTATAATATTATGAACAAATGTAGCTATTGATATAATTTAGGAGGACACTGATTTTATGAAAATATTTTATAGAGATGTTTTCAATGCTGTAACTTCGACTAATTTCGACTCTAATGTTGCAACTGAATTCCAAATTGTATCCAGTACTGTGGCCATAATCACGCATGAACTTTAAAATTACATCGCATAAGGTATATTTTTCCTTCATTCAACGATGTCACCAGAGAAAAAAAACGTTTACTTTTACTTCTATTAATAATGCACTGGATGAAAGATAAGGTATTAGCATCATTGGGCATTATAGAAGATACGAATAAGTGCTGTAGTATTCAGTGCTGGCTGCGTGGCGGCAATGGCTATTCATGCAAAGTGACACTTAAGGAATGCATCAGAATCAGTTTTTCTTAATTGAAAAACCATATAAAATACTGTGTCAGTTAGTTGGAGAGTCGTGCTGTCAAGATTTATTACCGTTTGCAGGTATTTGTACGATTTTTCACGAGGAAAAAAAACAATTCAGGTACATGACTAGAGTAGGTATATATGAAATTCATTTTCCTGTAACGAACTAGATATAAAAAAAACCAATTATTTTAAATCAAGCCTGTTTGCAACAGCTTTTTATAGGTCTGGCAGTATTTTTAATTAACCTACTCTATTGATAAAATAACTGAAGAAATATTATAAATTAATTGATCTTGATAAGTTGTCAACTAAGTATTTCTTCTTGGTCAAATCTAACACCTGAAGCTAGAATATTTTAAAAATAAATTTGGCCTTCAGCCTCCATAACCTTAATTACTCTTGGCCATATTACTTCGTTTTTCGTAGAGCCAATGCATTTGTTAACCCTCTTTCGAAATACCTCTGTATTACGAATCTCATTTTTGTTGATCCCTACTTCTACAATAGTAAGTTTTTTTATTAAATGGAACATTTTTGTGGTTGGCTTTACCATGGTGACGTACTTAAAACTCTTTTTGCCTTTCTACATTTGCTCGTTCTGAGTGGGTGTCAAAAGGACTTCACTAGCGTAAAGTGTCAGTAATTTCCTCCACGGAGGTTCGAGTAATACAGCAAATAGATCATGCTTGCCGAATATGAATTAATAGAACTAGAACAGGGCCTTTAAAGATGGAATATATAGCTTCAGTAAGAAGGTCTTGGTGTTAAAGACAATTTTAACGAATGCCAATTTTGATTTTCACACCGAGCAAGGAAATACTGTCTGATTCAGTCGGATTCATAAAGATTTACACCAAGCGCAGATTTACAAATTGACTACGAAAAAAGCCTAGAGGCGGTTTTCATCTTGACCCAGGAGTGGTAGCTAAGCTACCTATCGCGCGAGCGGTCGCGTGTGAGTCTTTTTCTCACACTGAGATGTATCATTGTTTATCTATCATATAGCGTTTACTGGAAATATATTACACTATATTAAGATTTAATTTATTTCTCTAAATGTTCATTTGAAACAATGAATTCTACAGATACACAATTACTAATACAATTACGTAATCATTGCCAATTTCACTGGCGATGATATCATTGGGTATAAATGAAGAAAATTATCGTTCTCATGAAGATATATTTATTTATATATATACATTCTTTATATATAATATATATACATTCTTATGACTCATAATTTTGCATTAAAATATCTGCTCTCCACGAGATTAATCAACTTTGTCCGCATGCTGCAAGAGTGCAATGCAACGGAGTGATACACATACAATAACGTCAGTGGTCGCGCGATGAGAAAAGTCTCACACTTTGTAGTCGACGGTATCAGACATCATTACACAGCTGTGGACGTTTTATTTATACTTTTTGAGACGGTCTGTCAATGGGAAGTAATAAAAAGTCAGCTAGGAGGAAAGGAAACATATTCTAACACATGATTACAAAGTGAGCACAAGTTTAAATTTAGTGTGAGAGAAAATATCATTGTGCGACCAATGGCGGGTTAAGGCAAATAGTGAAAGCTCAGGAGACAATCTTCAATTGGAAAAAATTAGGCTACTTTGTAAAATTACTTTCAGGCCCTTTCCTTTCGGTTTCTGCATAAGGGAATAATTTAAAGGTGTCAGACTGAAACAATGACAAAGAATATAACATAGCGGACAATTATATAGAGAACGTTAATGATGCGAAATTTTTTAATTAGTTATGTATGTAAAATAAAGGATGCTTACGATAAAATCATGCATGAGCTGAATACTGAAGTTTTAACCATAATTTATGGTAAGTTTGTCTCAAAACTGAAACCGTACAACATCGTAAGAAACTTAATTATTTAAAAATACTTCTACTGCTGTATCCATTTCTTTCTTTAAAATTCATATCCAAGCAACGAACGCAGTCATAATGTAGAGATGAAAAATAAGCACATTTTAGCGGTCGTTCAATAACACTACCCTATCACAGACATATTTCAATTTATATTTAGGTTGGTTTACTCATGAAGTTTTCTGAGCAAGCTACTTCAGAAAGCGACTTTCCACATAAATTGCAGGCTTTAAACGGCTCTGCAAGGCCACATGCAGAACTTTTAAAAGTTTAATCAAGTCTTCTTGGTTCCAGTATATAAAGGAATCAATTTGGCTCTTACTCGGGAAATATTTTTCGTCTGAATAAAATCCTCCGCAAGCTCTTGCTGAAGTATATTTCCAGTTTAAGATTATGAGCAGACACCGAATTTACAAAATACGTAAACATGCATTGAGCAACATCCACAAATGACCACAGAAATGCTCACTGCACGAAGTATTTGCGCTTGGGCATGCGAGTGGTCAATTAAATAGCCAAACATGGGCAACAACGTGCGAGTACGAAGCTGATTGCCTTTTGGAATCGCTTATTGTTGAGCTGGTTTTTCAAATAGCGCCGAAAATTTATGTTCTTTCAAAGCAGGTGCGTACGTTTCCATTATCCCCGCCGCACTATAAACACCCAACGAAGCGCCAAGAATTCGGCGGCGCGGCTCTCGACGGTTAAAAAAAAAGATAAAAGATGAAAATAGACAAGAAAAAACAAAGAGAGAATCACCACGAGAGAGGAAATAATTTCCTCCACTTTTTAATACTGGGTGGTGGGAAAAAGGGAGAGCTCTCCAGAAAATGGCATGAAACCGCAATTTTCAAGGGCGTTTTTTTACCCGAAGTGGAACTAGAACACGGTCATGGCCTAAAATAGAGATAAAACTAAAAAAAAAATAAAATAAATAATGACTGCACTTTAATCTAAGGGTTCGTTCTATACGTACCTGACAACTATTGAGATAACCGGCCCTGTGCCATTTTTCACCTAACACCGGGCCTGTGTACCATTTTTCTTCGGTACGATACACAAAAAAAAGAACACCGGACTGCTAAGCTTCGAAAACCTCGTTATAAAAATGCAAATTCAAACACACGCAGTGCTTTTCTCTCTCTCTCTCTATCTCTCTCAGTACATTCAGTTCTTTCCCCCTCGTCCTCACTCAATCCCAATGGATGACGCGAGGAATAAATAACCGAACCCCAGAGCACGAAACGAAACGCTGCGAGGAACGAATTGGCTCGATTGTAAAAAAGGAATGAGGAATTAGGGTGGGAAATGATTTAGGTTAGTTAGGGGCTGAAGAGGAAAAGGTTCAAGAGAGTATGAGTCAGTACTAGAGAAGGTCGCCTTGAAAAAATCACGAGTGTTGACGTTTAATATGGTTAGTAAATACTATTTATGTTCCACTCGAAAAATATTTTTTAAATCTGAAAATGAACAACGGCCAATGGTTTTAATTATTACGGAGAATAAATTTCAAAAAAAATACCTAAAAAATTTTCATTGCACTATGAATCTTCGACATTAAACTTCTATGATGGAGGAAGGATGGGAAATGTTACTGTGCAGTTATGGCTGAAGATGAATGTTTTTGAGAGAATAGGGGCCACTATTTAAAGAAAAAAATATATAAAAAATCATTTTTCAAAAACTGGTCTAATTTCAAAATGCACTAAAAAGTAAAAAATAAAAATGCACTAAAAAGTAGAAAATAAATTTTAGGTTGAAATTTACAAAGTTAATAGACCTTCTATTCCAAATTTATAAATAAAAGTTGAAAGTGAGAATGAACATTTGTTTACTTTATCTGTGCAATTCGTCAATGGTTATGAGGAAAGAACGCATAATCGTACGTCGAATGATCATCTAGTTTATCATCATTATTATAACACTAGGGTGCAAAATAATTTACTAAGTTGAATTTTAGCACCCTGGTCTTATAAACATGATGATCAACTAGATGATCAATTAGACGTGCAATTATAGGTTCTTGCCTCATAATCATCGACGAATTGCACAGATAAAGTAAACAAATATTCATTTCCACTTTCCACTTTAATATATTTATAAATTTGGAATAGAAAGTCTCTTAACTTTGTAAATTTCAATCTCAAATTTATTTAATAATTATCTAATTACAAGGTAAAAAAACCCTTTTTTATAATAATTACTGTTAAATATTGTTGAAAAAATGTTCATTCCAATGATAGAAAGAAAAAATAATATCAAATGAACCACTATCAGTGCTAGTATAATTATACTGGAGAAAAAAAATTAAAAATAATATTCCGTTACGCTTACAAACTTTGACTAACAAAACTTTTCCCAATCGCCATCAAGATAGGAGGAGTCAAAGTGACAAGTAACGGTTAGGGGTACGAAAAGGACATACTCCAATCCCAACAAAATTTTATCACCACCGTACGCAGCAGAGACTGCTACTGCTCAGACTTATATAACACCAGCCATCCAGCTCACGCCGAGGACAACAGGGACAAACTCACACTAGTCAACACTCATTCAGTCATTTTTTTCCACTACACTCTGCCATTTCCCTCCATTACTCCCACTCGTTCATCGTACCTATACCCCTCATACCCACTACTCCGGCTCATGAGCACTCCCACACGTCCAACTCCGAAATTCTCCATATTCTCTGAGTCTCCTGTCCCTCTCTTAGTATTGGAGTGAACCGAGTCACTCGAGACGAAATTGGAATGCACTCCAGTTGACGACGTCAGAATTTTTCTGGGGAAGGAGACGAGGTGGCGATCGTCAAAACAGAGCGAGAAAAGCATTTGCGCTTTTAAGGCACGAACTGGGTGGAAAAAAAACCCTGAAAGCCCACGTCAACAGAGGAGGAATCATCCCATGCTTATCAATCCGCTTTTGAGGACTCGGGCATGGAATGAAAAGAAAAACAGTCCGAGTTTACGTCACCATCACAATCATGTGTCGCGATCCTTACGACAGGTTGATGAAGGAAAAGTACAGAGCGCATTTTTAAACATTTCACTTGGTTCGCGGACAACTGAATTTCGCAGAGACTCAGCTAAGCATATATAACAGTGAGAGGATGATTACTCACTAAGTAAACTAAACCGTTACCATCTCCCATTATTTGCCCTTTCAACTCAAAAAAAGCTAGCAAATGATGGTTGAAACTATTTTCTCTTTTTTGTGTTCTTTGCGAGTCTACTGTTTCACTTAGGACATTAAACTTTTCAGAAGATGATTATGAAAATTGCAGTTTTGAATTTTAAAACAATGTTGAGGGACAGAACATTTTATATACAACAAAGTTTAAATAAGAAACTCCTGTATGAACCGATGCAATGGCGCGATGCGTATTTTAAATCAACCTAAAGAAGGCGATACATTGGCACATTGACAGCCCAAAGGCTAAAACGTTTGACAATTTTATAATCCTTTTTCTAGTTGCACCACCAGCAACAGCTTTTCCATTCCTATTTACGAGAGTTAATAAGGAAATTAAATCACAAAAGCATGTATCTCTCTTTATCAGATTGTGAGAAAAACGAAGAAATGCACTGAATCAAAATTAAGAGTTTTTAAAACAAAAACGAAACATCTAAGAATCTATGCGGTCCATTTCAAATAAAACAATATTGGTCAATTTCCACACAGTATTTTGTAAAAACACAGTTAAAATACACCATTGACCAAGGTTTCGGCATGTAATGCCATTATCAAGGTCTTGCCTTGCCTTCAATGATCAATGACTTGATAATGGCATTACATGCCGAAACCTAGGTCGGTGGTGTATTTTAACTGTGTGTTTATAAAATACTGTGTGGGAATTTACCAATTTGTTTTATTTGAAATGGACATAAAGTATTTCCACAAATTTAAGCCTGATAACCTTTTATACGTAATCTTTGAGGTACTATATTTTATTATCTCCAGTGTGCATGCATCGACCAAAAGTATTTGCTCCTAATTAAATTTGACTGATTCAATCAAGCTGATCAGAAGGTTTCATCTCTTCTGACCTTTAAGACGCCAGCAGGACTGTTAGAGAAACTGTTGTCCTAAAAAGACACCACGCGGAGGAACGCCCGAAAGCAGACACTCGACATGAAACAAACGAGCCGACTTGAAAATGAAAGTTATCCGTTTGAACCTGGGTTGATCGTGTCAATAAAATAGTGTAAACAAATGCTATTTTAAGTTTCTTCTATTTTTAATTACTCTAGTCAGTTTCAGGTTGAAAATCACAGTGCCACTTTATCGGCTTTCAGCACATTTAAGTTTTTTTTAAATAACCAACAAACTATTATATAGCACCCAATAATTCTATAAAGCTATGTGTTAAGTAAAGGAGTGCCCGAGTATAGGCTCGAAGCAAATTAAGTGATCCATTCGAATGAAATAAGTAATGTTTTTTTTTAATATTCTGTAATGATGATGATATTTTTTCTTCTTTCATTCTATCGTGTGAATCAGAACCTTGGCCGCTGGTCGGATCAAATGGAAAATGAGCGTAGACTGGTGGTTTTAGAGACGTGAGTAAGAAAAAGAACGGACTGAGTGCTTAATTAATTAGTACTTTGTATTTAATTTATTCGCGAATTAAATCTCTCTGTAGAGTCCCCAATTCTCGCGTCGCATTCGAGATTTGGCTAAACCTGAGCAAAGTAGTATCTCTATTTCGCTTTTTCAACCGAGGACCTTCCTATCCGTCTACTAGGGAGGATCTATCTAAATTAGGATCTATCCACATGATAATTCCTAATTTCTTTAATTCAGAGCCGTAAATATACGTGTGTATGTTACCCCAAGTTAGGCCTGTAGGTACATGGATTTCTAGAAATTTGACTTCATGTGACACATTTGTAGTAACTCCTCCCACTTTACAGACGCTGCTGGCGGTGATATTTGTTTGGTAAGATATGTACAGAAGTGCGTCTATTAAGATTTATTCAGATCCCCAACACATAACACGGCGAGATAGGTTGTAGAGGTGCCAGGAAAAATCTTGAATTTCATAAAATGTTTTGAGTTCCGTTGAGTGAACGTCTTGGGTGAAGGAGAGGGATAAGAGTTGGACGGTATGAAGGGAGTCAAAAGATACGAAGATTTTAATGAAGGACGTAATTTTGGATCATGGGAATTAGTAGGGCCGAAGGTCATAAAGTTGAAACTCTCCGGGGTCGGGATAGTTATGGACAAGACTGGCCATCAACCAACTATTTATTTGGTGGAATACCATTGAGTACACAATCACGTCACCTTTTCTAAAAATGTAACCTACCCATTCGGGGAAAACGGGTCTCATTATATGCGGGTTTCTTTCAAGACAGAATCATTCCGAAACCCTTCCCCGTCATCTTGACTTGGTATGACTTCGAGACGAGTCTACACCTCACACAGAGGGTGGAATCCTAATTTACGCCAAGCCCACGAGAGAGAAAATGAAGGAAGGGAAAGAGCACTGCGGATCCCCATGTACATCGCTGCAAATCCCTCCGCCCGAGTAGTAGTATTTTGTTTAACGTGCTTCGACGGCTCCGCCCGACCCTCGGGAATTTCATAGAATGTGAACACGGGCCTTTGTAAGGGCTGGATACCCTCTACGTGGGTCCCGTTCATCGGAGAGGTCAAGGTCCCCAGCCAGGAGAAAATGGAGCAAGTAAGCCTGCGAAAGGCTAAAAGGTCATTCCAGAATTAAAACCTTTCTCCTGTAGGTAACATGTGTGTCTCGAGTCATAATCCTACGAGATAGCAGCTTCCGGATGAAGTACAGCCAGACCATTGACACCCAGAACTTTATTACATCGCGGAAGATGACGGTGCGTTGCTTGTGAGGGACGTTCTACTAAAAGAGCAAGAAAAATTGCCTGCTGGATCAAGTGTGCATCATGAGCTCTATTTCAAAGTCTTCAAATCTATTAAGCTAAGGGAACTAACGATGAATTAAATGATTGCTCATAATAATTTACTTTATAAAATTAAGCTCTACACTATAAAAATATTAAGTGTAGCATAAATTATCACATGGTATAAGGCTATGATCAGCCTTTATAATATTTCACAGCACAATTTATCGGTTGGTAAATACTTGAGTGGGAATAATCGTAAGGGAACTAATTGTGAATGAAAAATAAAGTGTGACATCAAAAGTGTTTCTATGAGACTATAATATACCTCGATTTCTTCAATGGAACGGAAAAACAATTTTTTCATCATAATCAACTTTAGCAAAGGAAAAGGGGAAGTCAATAACGTCGATAAAAATTTCAGAAACCAGCCGACCTGGTAATACAATCAAGCACAAATCTATCTCAGAATTTGTCTTCGATTATACATAACGAAGTAACCTTTATTACCAGAGAAATTAAAACCGAAGCATACTATATTATTCAATGGGAATGTTTATGGCTAACAATGATAGAAACAGCCGGTTTTACCATAAGATACATATCAAAGAAATTATGTTTGAGCTCTGTCACCATGAATGACATGGAGAAAAATGTGAACGAATGTAATTCTGACACAAGATATTTATTTGAAATATATAACGACGTCACAAAAGTACAAATGATTGCCGAGTAAAATTTAAACCCAAAGTAAATAACTAAATGAAATGAAAATGAATCTAAAATCCCCATAAACTTATAACAGAATCACTAATTCTCTCATGACAATAAGTTCCATCGTATTGTACAACACGCTATCAGAAACATGAACAAATATGGCAAAAATAATATTCCACCTCAAAATGGCAATGACTAAATGTACCTAAAATATGGAAGAAAACTGGAAATGAAGTCCAAATAATAGCGTCATATTTATTTACAAAAGATATGTGCAAATGTAGGGTTTGATTTTCTCCCGGCGAATAGCAGAGGTAAATTCTTCACGGGTTTCCGCCCGGGTTAGTGGCTCCATCTCCCGACGTTTTGAAGGAACGGTCCTCATGACGAAGGATAAGTCTTCCTTCGAAACGTCGGCATAAGAGAAGATGGAGCCACTCAGCCGGACGGAAACCCGTGAATTATGTGCAAATTTAGGCCACACTCACCTGAACACCGAGACATGCTTATTTTCGTCTGGCATACTAGTTTCTTCATGTTCAGCCCATTTTCACCGAATGTTTCTGCAATAGATTACTTTTCTTGAGCTGTCATATTTGCGTCATAAATACGTTGAAAAAGGCCATTCATTCTCAGGATAAGATGTTTTCGTTAACATATAGAAACAAGTGTACATCTGTAAATAGAGGCAATTGAATAAATTGATGGCTGTAAATGATGAACACAAAAATTGAACAAAAAAATCATATATTTTGGTGGCAACAATGAAAAGAATCAGCACACTTGTGCCACGTCTGAAATTATAAACAATCCTCAGATAGAAGTGAAGCAATAAATATGAATTTTAATTATTTTCCTAAAATAATAACCTAGCACTAACGAAATCATTTCTTTCCTCACACGTTCCGTGCGCATCATCCAATTCAAGCACCATCATCCAATAAATCAGCCGTAATAAAAGCAAACGTCCCATGTGCGCTCCACACGATGGGGCATTAGTCATACCCGGTCTCACAAAAATATAACAAGCCAAATTCCAAACTGGGAGAAGCACAGTTCGCTCTGGATGGTAGCTACGGTCTAGACCAACGATATGGGCATTCAACATAAGTCAAAGTTATGAATATTCTCAGTCAATGAGCGTTTTCTGCCAAATGATCTATATCCAGCGTTATGAATGTTTTATCCAGCCAACCAGAAACCAGTAAGATATAAACATTTCATCATTACACCAAAATCCCAAACCGAGCAAAATTACACCAATCTCCACTACGAAGGCATGCTGATAATTTCATTGCGCATACTAAATAGCTAAAGACGACTCCATAGTATAAACTCATATTCTGCCACACTTATTATTAATGCCGTTCTTTCACAGAAACAAGACCACAGCAGAAGTAATGTCGATGATAGATATATAACCTCAAATACAATATTTCAAGATGATGGTTTCAGACCTCACTTGGTAGAATTCATTTATATCAGGGATAGAAGAAGTAACTTTGCAATTCCACATGGTAATTGCAGAGTTGCTCCATGTGGAATTGCAGAGTTACTTCTTCTATCCCTGACACAATATTTCAGTTTATGATAATTATATGTAATTATTTTGATAGTTTCAAAATCTTCCTCAAAACTGCTATTCACGTCTTTTGGTAGTCACTCAGGCAATAACCCACATGGATGGCTAAATAAAAACTTTTAGAGTAGCCAACATTTTTCTTTTTAAAATTGAAGATAGAGCTCATAAAATTTATTTAATGCGATTCCACAGTTTTTGCAATACGATTCTACGTAATTAGGTTGATGCAACCACGCGTTAATGGAACTTCACGACGTTCATCATGAATAAATGAAGCACTTGATGGATAATTTCGCACGTTTTTATTGATCCAATAAACGTCTGTTGCGTCATTTTTATCAATAAAACATGGGCATTGACGCGATGACGCAATAGAAGCCAAAATCGATCGGATCAATAAAAAAAGGGCACTGTTCCATTTTTATCCTCTCATTCCCTTGATATCGGCCAAACAGCTTGAGTAATCGAAGTTGCAATGTTCTTGCTAAATGAAAAAAGTAATTGTTTATTGAGTTTTTATTCTGAAATAAATTGGATTCTTATAATTGAAGAAGTTGCTAACGAAGAAACCGCAATTTATTTCATTCAAGAACTTAACATACTTCCACAATTATAAAATACGGGAAAAGGTCCATGAATAATGTCATGCTTAAGATTTTATCCACATTTGAGATGCAAATGACACGAATGCGGGACCGAAATTAGAATCAGAATTATCACGTGGTTTCATGGATTAATATTATCATTCTGTAAAATTAAAAAGTTAAAATTAAGTGCCAGAAATGTTAAAAAGTAATGCTAAGCGTTAAAATAAATACTTCTAAAATGTTTAACAATGAATGATTTTGGCGTAAATGCGACTAGTGGGGTATTATAGGATACAAACAAAACAAGTGTGAAATTGTAACAGGTGTTACTTTTCATCATGCGATTTTTAACGTCCTCATTTGAGTAATAACCGATTATAGCCGTTAAGCGAGCACCACATTATTTCACCGGCACGGTCAATATCGTGGAAAGCCAAAACGAGGGAATACGGAGGCAGCAAAACATAATTATGGAGCCGAGTCCTTGATTGCTGCACCAGGTGCATGTACAAGGACCCTTCTCCGCGGCGGTCATGCGACACGCCAGCGCCACCGCTCCGAAGGAAGCAAACAAAAGAGGTCCCACCGCCCGCCCGGATTTAGATGCGAACAATGCGTGGAGAACGACGAAAAGGACTAGTTCTCCCCGGTATACATCTCAGGCACAGGGACGCAAACGACGTCCACCATCGGGTCTAAAGCGAGGACGCAGTGCTTCGGGACGTGCTAGGGTTTTAAGCCCTATCGCTTCTCGGCAGCCCTATTGCTATTCATAATAGACGGCATTCTGCGCCGCGACCACATGTCAGCACAAATTAATGAAAGAAGAGGTTTAAAGAAAAGACAGAAAAAACTAAAAAGCAAAATCTCAACTACCTGCCTCTTGGTCATTTCAGAAAGTAAAATCTCGTTCACCATGTATACGATAATATAACTAAGAACTCAGCATCCCTTCAGCTCCAGTTGGAATCGCCCGTTTTTTTCATACCAACCAATGGTTAGTGTGAAAAAACGGGAAATTTCTCGACGATGGTCCTTTCCTTTATTTGACCAATCGTAAGAACGTGATAGAGGGAAGGATGTTGGGTAAGCGGCGAAAGGGAATAAAGACAACCGTTTTCATGAATGGCATGAAGAATGGTGGGTCGTACGCTGAAATGAAGAAGGAAATATTAAATGTAGAAGGAAATTCTACTGCTTTCTACTACTTTTTACTAATTTTACTACTTTCTACTACTTTTACCCGTACATGAACTTTAAAATATACGATCCATTTCGTTATGCCAATTTAGTTGCTATGGAGTGGATTCAATGTACAGAGATTTCATCTTTTAAAGTGTCTTTACTTCTGCGCTCACTTCCTCATCATTAATGGCACAAGTCTACCCCCAAGGCAGTTTCTCATTCGTAAGCTTGAGAATTAACTCTTCTTTGTGATTGGTCAACTCAAGCGATAACATTCCAATCATTGTGAATGCATAAATGATATGGTATGCAGTCACGCGCACAGGTGCAAAAATAATACATTTGCCATGAAAAAATCATTTAACTTGACCGGGGTTTGAGCCCAGATCTCCCAATTACTGGTCGTGTGTGTTAGCCAGTTACACTGTTAGTGTTACATAAATGTATCTTAATAACACACCTGAACGGAAATTGAGAGATGCAAGTTCGAATCCCGGTCAAATCCAATAATTTTTTCATGACGAACTTCACCGTCTTTGATGTAAATCAAACGATAGCAATTGAGAAAAAAACCAAGGCCATCATCAGCGTTTTAATCTAAAAACATGATGTGAACGTATCTATGTGACTCACATCCTCAATTTCAACTTCCTAAATCCCTAACTAACCAATTATTTTAATCTAGGAAGAATTTTTTCTCCTTATGATTAAATTATGGAGAATAGGGAAAAATGTAAACTTTTTAAAATATTTTTAATTTATGAATTCCACTGCATTGAATTCCGCACATTGGACATTAATAAATGAATTGAGATGACTCCAAAGGCATGAGCCGAATACGGCTCACGTGGTGTTCAACGATTAAGTTACGTTCGTAACTCATGCTCTAACGTTCACAAGTGAATTGGCTTTCAGGGTGCCAATTTCTACGAACTCCATATCTCAATCCATCACCTAAATCTCAATCGCTAGACAAAGAGAGTGCCCTTTTCGATTTACTCCCATGCGATAACACGGCTTGACCTTTTGCGAACGAGCATGAAATTACCACCCGGGATAAATTACACCCTCCTCTCCCTCTTTCTCTCTCTAAGGTCACCAATAAACCTTCACACCCGTCCCTCACCCATTTCTCCCGCAACCACAATGCCATCCAATCCTTTTTTTTCTACTCACTCTATATGCCACTTGTATACACAGCTTCTCATCTATCCTCCACTCTCCTGTCTTCTTGATACATGAGCTCTAACCCAGAGGGCTCTTACTTTTTTTGAGAGCCACAAGGCCCCTTGGAGTGGATGGAGTGATTTTTCTCTATGCACAGATTTGCTTGATTGAGCTGAAGTTTGGTATGTAGCAAGAAAAAGTATCTGGATGTAACATAGGCTATATTAAAAATCAATCAGGGGCCCCGAAGGCTCCCCCTGGTGGTCCCTGGTGGCCCATGCTAAGCATTGGGTCCGGTGCAGTGGTTTCATTGTTTGCTTTTAAAAATTACTTTCGCTCAAGATAGAGGGCTGTAATTTTTTTAACGGATGGCTGCATAAATAAAGTTTCTAATTCTTTCAATCGATTTTCTTTTACGCTTCGTAATTGTCTGAATATCATGATTTTTGCAGAAATATCTCACATTTTTCTCTGAAATTAACAAAATCATATTTCCTTGACAACCAGAGAGTTGATTTTCAAAGGATATTATAGGAGATTCCGGCCTCGGTGACGGCGGGGTAACGTCCTCGCCTGCTAACTAATGTGTTGCGGGTTCGAATCCCGCCTGGGGAGGATTTTTCACTTCCCAGGGCATGGTTTTTTATGCTTGTCCATTGTTGATTGTTAATACCCCGATATAAAGGCTAAAGAGTGCTGTTTTCGGTGGTTAAAATAATAACTAAATAAATATTCACGCCTCTGGCATTTAAGTTTTCCTGTAGGCCCATGATAGCACGTAGAAAGATACTCTGTATAGGAAGGGCCTCGAGTCCCAAGGGCCTCATGATAGATTGATTCAGGGGGTTATCTATAAATTCAATGCATATTTACAACAATTATACTCTTCAATGTCTATTCTCAAAGTAGCTCTCATAGGGGCACCGCATGCATATGACGGAACATTACGTAGTAAACGATACACATGTAGGAATTAAACGTGCAAGAATATTTACGTGCAGGGAATAGTAATGGTATTAATGCCTCTATTGCTACAACAAACACGGCGTTGTTTATTATCGTGTAATACTCAGATGTATTGCACGTAGTGGAACCGTCTGCCTCTCGTGCGTAAAAATCGACAGGTGCACTAAGAATCACCATATTTTTTTTAAATTTAGAAACAGCAACCAATGATTATGGATATCCTTTATGCCGATGGCGGAGTCCGGGTGATGGAGGATTCATAGGTCAAATAAACATGGCTGCCGCTGCAAATGCTCCTTTTGACGCTGTCAACCGCAGGATTGCACCCTATTCTCCAATACTGATTAAGATACTCAACGCACATGTCGATGTAGAATTGCGCAACTCAATGGAGCCATTGAATGCAAGTATATTTTTGTACACATGGGAAGCGATCAAGCTGTTAATCACTCAGAAGACGGCTCAAGAAAACCGGAGGGACGAGGTGACCATCTATCAACCTGGAAGCTATTTAAGTAGCAAAGAGTCTGCATGGCCCATTTTTGGGTTTCCCGTGCATGAAAGAGGACTAACAGTCACACATCTCTCCGTGCACCTGGAAAACAAGGGAGTCTACTACAACGAACACAACATACAAGATAGGTTACGATCTCCTCAAATGATCACGCTGACAGTATTCTTCAGGATTTGTGGCTTTCTTATAAAATAAGTTTAATGTTTTTCACACCCGTTGAATTTCAACCGGTACCTTCCGCTAGTAATTGATAAAAATTCAAATATTGAAATGCATATATTAAGGATTTGTACCTCCTTCAACAAAATCAGTTAATACGGCAAATTTTAAATACGTAAAAACATGAAAAACCTCAAACTTTAGGCCTGACTTAAAATTAAAACCCTTTAAAAATATTGTTTCGTTCAAATCATGATTAAAACTTTAAAATGCACTTACAACTCTGCAGCACATGAAGTAAAGCAATTAAAATATTTGATGACTTGGGTCACCATGGAAGCATTAATGTCAATATAAGTTCGTAATACAAGTCTCGTAAAATTGCATAGGTCATACGGAATTTGAATGTAGGGTTTCAGAAAATTAGTTGGTTGTAATATTAATACATTGAATTTATCTGCCACTCGAGTTATGAGCAGAGTTAACATTACTAAGCTGACTTCATACTTAATTGATAGCTCTTCGCATAGAATCGTTTTCTTATTGTTTCCTTGTGAGGCAGGCAATAAAAAAAGTACTCAAATCAGAGAAATCCTTGCTAAAATCATCATAACGTTTTTGTATTTTATGCCACGCAAAGGTGTTCAACGGTATTATGAAGTGTTTATTTTTACACAATAGATTAACACGTTGTTCCTTCGAATTTAAAAACATTAACCGATATTTAAGTGGGTTTAAGAGAACGCATCCCAAGTATTTCCTCTGCTTTTAGGCTATTTCCCTGGTTTTTCATTCCTCCATATTTTATTCTCCCTTTTCTCTCTAAATATTTGCATAGCTCGCCACGGGAGTTTGTGGAAAATATAGATCAATGATAACGTGTGTCAAAATAAACAAAGAAAGCAAGCAGACTTACAAGAAGGAGACACAATTTTGTAACAATGATTCTAATGCAATAATTTTATCCAAACAGGATGATCCGGTGAAACAGAAATATCGCTAAATCAAACTTCATGCCATACCTTTCCAAAAATAATGGTAATAAACTTCAAGAGATAAACCTCTTGCTTTTTCTATATTTTTACTCGTTATTATCAAGCTTTGTGTCCCTAGTTAGTTTCAATATTCTCCATGGCATTACCTACTAACCTCATCAACATATTGGGTCTTTTTAACAGGTCTGTGAGCTATTTGTTCAAAAATGCTAAATATAAATAGTGCTAATCATGGATAACCTTTAGATAGATATATATTGGCAGACGTTAACCTTTATTAATGTTTTCATCACCCAACTAAAATGCTTTTTTTCCTTACTCATCCACGCTGACATACATTCTCCTCAATAATATCGGTGAAATTGGATTTTAGTTGCTCCAACTACCATGATTTTGTCGTTCCATTTAACCTATGGCTCTAACGCCTCAAAGCAAAAAAAAAACAATCATGCCTTGGGAGGGATTCGAACACACGGGCTTTGATATCGAAATATTGCGATATTTTCAATTCATCAAATACTGTGCGCGCAAGAGTGGCTGACAAGCACAAAAGTGAAATTGACAATTACGCAAGCGTAGAAAGTTTTGATATCATAATTAAAACCAGAGGCGGAGAGGCCTTTCTAATTCATGTATTAAAGAGACACCCACATTACCTTACTCTTGTAAAAAGTAAATGAAACTTGACTCATCCTATTATATTGACTCATAGATTTTTACCAAACTTTTCAAGTGACATGTTTTCCTGATTTTTTTCACTGCGAAGACCTTTCAGGATTCTTGCACCACTCAATGAAGACCTTTTAAGAAACATGGACCACAGTCCAAGAAGTGCAGCGCGACCTTCTTAAGGTACCTGCTGCTGTACAAATGCAACATGGTCATGATTTTGGTAGTAAAAATGTTTACCCATAATGATAATTATTTCCACACTCCCACTCATTCCCTGATTTCAATTTCTTTCATCGCTGACCGCTGAGAATTAGCTGCTCGAGAGAAAGCGCCCCATGTACTTGAACGATATTGCGATGGTAGGATTTGCCAGCTGTGATGGGAGTAGACTCTTCTCTGAATCCTTTCGTGTTACCTCTACACATAAAATAAGTGAGTACATGATGCCTTAATGCACGAAAAAGAAGTCGGCTTTCTCACAAAAATGATCCATCTAACACGGATATCACATATAAATCACCTCGTGTATTAAATCATACTGAATAAAATAGCATTTCAAACTTTAACAGTGGATTATTGTACGATACCGACCAAGATTACAACACGTTTTTCACCCTAATGGATCTAAAAAATGGCACAACAGGTGATATATTTATTCAGTATTAATCAAAATCTCGGTTTTAAAATGAAGTGATTTAATTCAACATGGATAAAAGTAATTTTCGCAAAATTACACCTGGAGCCTGTTTCTAAAAGCTTCAAGTCTACAAGTTACAAGTATATTCACTTGTAACTCTGTTTCTCAAGCGCACAAGTTTACTAATTACAAGTTCACAAATTACAAGTCCATTTCACAAGTTACATATGTTTACTCACAAGTGTTTCCATGGTTACGACACATTCTGTGTTTCAAACCGACTTGCAAATTACAAGTACTTGTAACTTGTAATAAAATTTCTACAAGTCCTCCGAGGTGAGAAAATCACAGTAAATCTGAAAGAAAACTGGGAAAAGAAATTAAAAGCGACTTGCGAACTGCACTTCTTCGAGAGCAGGAAATAAATTAGTAAAAGTTGAATTTTGTCGAAAATATTGGTATAATATTTCGGAAATATATTAGTATTGAGGTTAGTGGAAGGATTAAACTAAGTCCCACACGGTATGCAAATGTATGTAAAAGAAGCAGCTGGTGTTGTTGTGAGTTAGATAGGAGAGTTGATACAGGATTGACAGACGATAAATTAAGCGATCCATCACCTTTCAAGTGACGCTATCAGTCGTCCAGTTATCCAAACTGGAGTACGGCTCGGAGGCTAGTGAAATTAAAAAAAATGTTTAGAAATCTTAGTACGAAGTTACATAATTCGGTGATAAAATCTTTCCTTACCCCATCAAAATGAAAGAGAGGAAAAAACTATCTATCTTGCAATCATTGGATTAGAAATACCGCACGCTACCACTAGGCCAAAATCCTGTGTCATAAAGTAATGTTCCCCCTGGGTATTAATACTCAACATTCATTATGGCTGGTCAACGAACGTAGTCTTCGCTTGTGTAACATTAAAACGCTATTATTTCGTATCTATGAAAGATAAATGCTGCAATAGATGATGTCTTGGCATGCAATAATTGTGAGTAACATTCATTTCGAGTGCATATTTCACTTCATAAGATGGAATAAACGACTTTTCCTTATAATGTTCAAATTTGCAGACAATTCGTCCTCGCTTGGGATATTTTAAGGTAAACTGTGAACCAAAAATACCGTATATATTTGTATTCACGCATTAATAGACACCGAGCAACATAGCACTGACTCTTGGTTATAGAAGATGGCAGGAGAAACTCACGAAATATATTGAAAGCTTCAAATAATAGCTAAATATGGACTGGGCATCCACCATTTTCACTTGTAAGATCTTTTTCTATTTGTGGAGAATTTACAAGTCCTCCGGTTTCGTTTAAGAAAAACTTGTAAGTCACACTTGTAAGATCCGACTAGTAACTTGTAGACTTGTAACTTGTGGACTTGAAGCTTTGAGAAACAGGCCCCTGATTTAATTTTCTTTAATTCCCAGTATATCTTTTTCTTTTTACATCCCCTTTCATTCCAGCCATCCCTCACATGCATACTGTCCCCCATCCTCTCTCCCACCTACCAATGCACCGGACTTTCTATAACGCTATTGACTCAATTTCCTCAGCGTCGGTCAAGCTGAAGGTTCAAATAAGGCCAAGTGAAATGTGCAACATCCAAAGATTCGCCATGAATGGAGAGTCGAGACACTTCAAGGTAAGGCTGGATTTCGTAAGGATACTGCCCTTACTTTCAATTCGTCACAAGGGTGAAAAGAAAACATGAAGTCGCATCGCATCGAGGCTAACGCGAAACTGAAAGGGGACTGAAACTGAAGCGGAAACTGAAGAAGTGACGTCGATGACGCGACGACTTCTTTGCTCCCGATTCAATTTTTGCCACCGGACGCTTGGCAGCAGTAGAAGAAATGATAGAGCATCTTCCCCATACCTGTATGAAAGTAGAACACGCGTTATATTTACTTACATCATTTTGAATGGGTTCATTTCATCATGGACCCATAGTATCCACAGCGAAGCACTTTGGGCTCAAGACACCACAAGAGAATAAGCAGCGTAATTGCAACAAAAGGATACATAAGATACAGCCAAATGAGTCTCATTGTTAGTTCTTGCATACGTATTGCTCAATAATGTACTTTGGTTTCAAAACGCGACATGAATTTGTGGGTTATGGGAAATGGAAAACTCGTAACAACCTAGGTTAGCTATTGAGTTACACGTAAAGATTTTCATTTTGTAACATGAATGATTTTAGCAACGTAGCAGTTTTAAATTTCGGTTTCTCTTTTTAACACTTCACCACCAAATTTTGAATTACGAACACCACTGCATGAGACGTAACTAATGATATTTTATCATCATTGAATTTAGATTCATTGCGAATTCCATCCCTGCTCTAAGGTCCGCACGGTCGACGGTCAATCTCCTTATGTCCTGTCTCCGCAGTCCGTCACATTACTACCTTTTCTCTTCCTCCAATGGTCTGCCGTCCTCAGTAACGTTTTCAATTACAACGCTCTCCTTCCCATCCCACCAAAATCACGAAATTCCCCGACAAAAGGACCGGATTCCCATCTCCTTACGAGCGGAGACCTTAATGGTTTGCCTCTCGTTCCATTGTGCGGAAAACCTCCAGACCCAAATCATTTCCGGGAATCAAACGAAGGAATTTGCGACGGTTATCTGGCCGGGCAAGGACAGTTCCCCACGAATTGCACCAGATCGTTGCCTCAAACACTGGCGTACTTTTTTCCCTTCCCGAAAATATTGGTCGGCCAGGATGTCACTGTGCAGCCGATATGGGTATCAGAACCAAAACTACCCGGAATCAGCGACACGATCCACGTAGGGGAAACTAGCCATCCAAATTATCGCGCCACCCACCCGTACATGGCGAATATTTCATCTCTTCGGCGCCCTGACATGAGAGAAGGCAGAATACTCTTTAAGTTTCATCTCCTTGCCGTAAAATAACTAATTTCCGATGATCAAAAATATATTCGCATCATTCGTTTCATCCATTTAACTATTTTTTTACGTTTACTTCTATAGGACCTTTGAAATTATTGATAATTTTTTAAATCTCTTTTCTCATCTTTTCCTCGAACCGGGATACAGCAAACAAAAAAAATATACTTTAATTTCTGCGGACATCGTCGGTCGTCGACAAGGACAAGGGGCCCGGGTAGCCACAAAACGGTTGTGGAGCAAATCAAGTGGAGATGCGGGGTCCACGGAAAACAAATCAGCAACCACAAAAAAACACATGCACACACATACGGGAAGGGTAGCAACGCAAGACCTCCCAAAAAAACCGGACGATATGGAGAGATTATTTTTTCTCCTTCTCTCTCTCGTTCGACGTTATCAACGACGCCTCCTCCGCTGCTTTTATCACAACGCCTCATCTTCTTCCTCGTTTTTCCCTGCCCAATTCCTCTCTCACTACCTACCTCGTTCATAAAGACAGGGGAAACATTCCGCACTTCTCGCACTTCCCAGCTAAAACCAACGCAACCATTCTCTCTTTTCTCTCTCTCTCTCCACATGCTGGGATCTTTGTCTCTTCAAACACTGTCCTCCTCCTCCTCCTACTACCAACTATATTTCCTTTTCTTCCTCTTCGCCCTCATCCCTCAGCCATACATCCCTTTTCCTCTCTCCTTCCCACTTTCGTTCTTGCCCGGAACATGAGTGAACCTCTTTTGTCCGAGTGTGCATACATATATACATACGTACACGCACAAACACTCAGTTCGCCTTCTCCATGGCTCAGCGCATTCATTCGATCCCTCGGTTCCTCTTCCCCTCTGAGAGTCCCCGTCTCCTTCCCGTCCCTTCGGCCTCGCCTGCTCGGCCCTCGCCTTCCTCCTCTCAATGACTCTTTCCTCCCAACGGAGCCTAAGTAGCACCATTGCCCCAATCCGCCTCCAAAAATTAGCACCCAGGCTCATACTACCACCATCTAACCAGCAGCCGCGGATCACTTCCAATGGGAACCATGAGTTATTTTCATAAGGCAAATTGAAAGTGACGTTCACGTTATTAAATGTACAGGACAAAAACTTAGTTGAAAAACTTTATTTTTTTACTATTATAAAATCTCTACATTAATTTAAGTCGCTAGTATTTTATTAAAATATTTATCTATTGCTTAATTCACGCCTGATCTAAGACACCTAAACTCAACGTCATCGGGAATATGGCGAATGACGTCACAGAAGGGTGTTGTTGCCGGCAATTGTTTACGATTTTTTGTGAAGCTCAGCTTGTTTTCCTGTTTGTTGTGAATAATCGCTTTAATTTCCTTTGTGGAAGACAAACAGCTAGTACAATTTGATCCTTCCTGTCGCAATAACGTGGATTAGAGATGCGATACAATGTAGTGATGACAATATGAGGAATAAATTATGTGCATGTTCCACACTGTGAGCTATTATCAAAGTGTAAAAAGACCACGGTAAATCTTAACACGTCCAGTCACACTCATTTGAATAGAACAAAAGTTCTTCAACAACAATAAATGAAATAAAGGAAAACATTAAAAACAGGAAAAATAAGTTCATGGAGTATTTCGCCTGCTACTACGTTTGTCTGATGGCGAATAACAATTACGGTAGAAGAAAAAACGCTGGACAAAAATGCTGAAAAGTATGGAAAAAACTATGAAGAAATTCAACTTTAAGATTATTATCAAGAGAAAACCAATATTATGGCTTACCGAAGGAGTTACGATGACAGAGTCACCGGTAAAAACTGCCGCAAGCAGAAGAAGTGGCCAAATCTGGGTTGTAGTACCACCTGCGATGGAAGAAGTAAGAAAGATATTGTGATCAGAATAGCTCAAGCAAATAAGGCAGTCTACCAGGAGAGAAGATTGCTTAGAACTAGAAACAATAGCCTAGAAATTATGGAGCAAGAAATATGCAAAATGGAAATAATTTTCAAAGAGGCACGACAATATTCATAAATTTTATGGACAAATTGCGCGCAACGGCCATGTAAGGTGGATCATTTTTTTCAACAAGCTTATTCTCCTATTTCGACTCCCTTCAGTCTTAAACTAACTTAAACTTCTGTTGGTCTCTTTCCTCACCACCTTTCTCCTGTCGTCGCCTGAGCATCGTCATCCTTTCTCCCCGCCTCAAAAATAATTAACGTGCGCCACGTTAGTGCCCGCCACAGTCCGTCCTCCTTTGCTGCCCAGAAATTAAGCGGTCCACGCCCCCGACGAGCCTTCACCTAATCTTTCCTCCTTCCACCATATCCACATAATATCCTGCAAGCCACCTCAAGGGTGTGTGGCAGGGGGTGAGATATAACCAACATGCACTACACTGTTCCACAATGAAGTTAATGGAATTGCCCATATTGGTACATTAAAAAAAACGAAAATATTTGTCAGGAGGTGACATTTCACAAACATGCATTGCACTACTGGCATGCTAACAATGCCAGATAAACTATTTATATTTTTCTATTTTGCAACTACATATATGGACATAGATGCAAGAGTTATACTGGAAACATGAACGACGTGCAGTTAATACTACGTAGCACGTAAGTTTAGAAGCACTAGGGAGTAAATCTAGTAACTAGCTACACTACCTATCGACAAACCTAGTAAAAAGTCTCATTTGCAGCTATTTTGGTTTCTTATCGTTCGTGGGAAAATGTAGTATTTCAAATAAAGATTTAGTATTTCAAATGAAAATTTAATTTTATATGCCATGGTATATTCATTGGGGTGGAGCGACTATCACTTTCTTAGAACATCCAAAACATATGGATGTGCAAGCATATATAGTGGTGGTGAATCATGGTGGCAGTGGTATGCACATAGCGTGAAGTCAAGGAAGGGGAAGGCTCGTGTGGGAGGTATCGGTGAAAGTAGCGGAGGATATAAAGAATGACGAACGTTGGGCGCCTGCAGAGAGGGTGGGAAAATACAACCAGCGCGCTTCTTGGTAGCGTTTACGATAGAAACAAAATTGCATAAAAATAGGCTGATATTGTTCGCGACCCATCGAGGGGTAAATGAGCTTAAGTCAACGGTATCAATTGCACTCCCACATTTAATTGAAACAAAATTCAGTCACAAAATTATATATGAAATCTAACACAAGTAAGAAGGCTTCTCGTGGGTTGGCACAAGGCGGCAACGGAGGCCCGTAGCAACCAAGAGCAGCAGTGATGCAAGTGAGCGGGTGGCTAAGCAATAGAAGAGCATTCAGAATTGTAGCAAGCGAGAACAACCAAGCTGGACAGAGCCTTGGAGAGGAGAAGAAACTGCTTCCTGCTGTCCATTCGGGACGATTTGCCGTCTCTCGGTCGATAAAGCAAATTCTGAAAAATGATCGCCAGCGACTCCACTGGCTTGGACTATGCCAGCAGAGGACAGGCACAAAAGAGGAGCAAAAATAAACAATCACCTTTTGAATACGCAACACTATCGGAGATGGACTGATAAGCAATAAGAATTTAAAGTTTATGAGATAAATGTATTGAGGATTTCGAAGTTTGCAGTGAAGATTTGCGATCTTGGGAACCTGGAATTCAAACGTGGAGATTATCTGACCTACCCGTGTGGAGCCGGTTCGTAATGAATGTTCTCTTCCACTGAAACTTCCCATACTATAAAATAACGTGTCTAACTCTTTGTCTACATTGCCTAACGTCATTTAATTCTCTCCTCTATCTCATCTAATATCATCTATCACCTTCTTTCCTTTCCCAGCGTATCTAAATTTTCGTCACTTGCCATCTACTTCCCCGCGCTGAGTAACTTGTTTAGGTGAGTCTACACCAACAAGTTAATTGAGCAAGTAACTTGCAGAAAACGACTCTCGACGTGAATTGTAGGTGTGAATTGCTCCGTAAGTCCTCTTGCAGAACTTTTTAAGAGTTTTGGCAACCAGCTTGCAGTATCGTTGCCAGTACAAACGGCAACCAATTTGACTCTGCACTAATTTGTAAAAAATATTTCGTTAGAGAAAACTCTCTCACAAGCTCTTCCAGGAGAACCTTTCGAAAGTAAATTGCCAGTGTAAACCCACCTTTAGGGAAATTGACTCTTCCACTGAAAAGTGGCATTCCGCGCTGTGTCACAATGTTTCGCTGTTACTATACCTCGTTTACTTCCATCTCTCCATTTAGTCAGACGCCCTTCTTTCATTCCCATTTACTTTCGTCATTCCCTCATGACTATTCAAAGCTGGGTAGACGTGAAAGGCGAGAGGGGCAGAAGAGGTGGAAATAAGGGCGGTGGAAAGGGCCCACATGCTTCTCTCAACGGGGGCGTAGGGAAGGGTACAAAAGGAGGGAGGGGTGTATTATGGCGCGGACGTCGTGGGGGCACGATATTCCAACGACCCTAGCCAGAATAGGGATATCACTCCTACCCCTTTCCCATGAATAAGTCACCGCAGTCATTAGTTTCCAATCCAAAAGATTGGCAACAATCCACACGACTCCCTCCAGCCATTCAGTTCCATTCCCATCCATTCAGCATCGATTCCGGTTAGACCTGTAATGGTACACTCTATTCCATTCGCCCATTTCCAACCCGCGAGGGCAAAATCATTCAATTTATTTCGTGAATAAGTTAAAACTGCGATATATCAAAGGAGGGAGCGAGGTTCATTTCCACGCCGCACTTGCCAAAGGAAGCTGACGTGCCCTTTCTAGACCTTTCTAATCCCGTTATTATCGTGATTGGAACTCTCTCTCCTTTAGGGAGAAAGCTACTAGGAACTATGAACTGGTGAAGAACTTAAAAAAATTATAATTGCCACAGTATTCCCCCTTAAAATTTTCAATATGTATGCAGGTGGTAGCTAAAGTTACTTTGCCGTTATTACGTCCACCTTCTCGCCAGAATTTCCGGGCAATGCGAGGCACCTTAAAAAAAGGAATACTGCCGGAAGATTTTAAAGATAACGTTCTCATGTGAGGAGAAGACTTTAAAGGGTACGTACTATGCCCCTTGAAAGTGGACCTGAGGTGTGGTCTATCTTTGGGACCGACTGGCCGCTTACATTTAAGTTTGACAAGATCAAATGTCATTTGGAAGAGCGATTAACGTAAGGCTTGAAATAATAATTAAATTCTTGTTTTTGTAGTCAGACAAACAAATTCAGTAACAAAACTAAGAAAATATTAGTAATAACACTGAAATATGTTTGTCTTATCATTATCTTATCAAGTAATATATAAATAATGTCAAAGATATAATAATAAGACTAGAGTAGTAGCAAAATATATAAATTCACTAAGTAGCTTTCAATTTTAGAAAATTAATTATTCAAATATTATAATTGAAATTATGTTTATCTACCGCTTAAGTAGGTTCAAAAAGAAGAGAGTAAATATTTTCTGGATATTTACCGGGACTTCTAGATTTTTTTTCTAAATCACACAGTGGCAATTTAGGACAATAAATCTCGTCACAATCAACCAATTTTTACGGCTAGAATGTATTTCTGTAATCGGCCAAGATTTTTTACGATGGCAATATCAGGTGGCTTTTTATCATTATGTTTACATACTTTGGTTTGATTCAGTGATATATAACCTTATCCATTGCCTTTTTGGGTGATTTAAGGAGAAGAAACTTACAAAAAAAAGAAAATGAAAGGATAACATTAGATAGACGTCACGGAGCGAAAGTATTGAGAAGGTTTCAGTGAGCAAATGGTAAACTTATTAGGCAAGTATAGTAAATTTGTTTAACCCTAGCAATCAGCTAGTGATTTATACACAATATGAAACCCAATGCTTTGTAATACTGAATTGAAGAAATGGTAGCTTATCTCCAAAGGATCCTCACTTCCTTACGTGCGTTTTATTTCGAGTAGCCATCAGCAGGTTCAAAATTTAAATAGAACGAAAAAACTAGAATATAAAAAGAGATTAGAGGAAGAAATGAATCAAGAAAGGGATTGGTTTTGATTTGGATTGAAAGAGAGTTTATTAGGGACAAGAGAAAAAGTAAGGAAAATGTGTTGGCAGATTCCCCATTTGTAAAAATTATTTGCCCAAAAGGAAACCAAAATATAACGACAAATTGGCAATAAAATAAGCAATTTCTCGACTCCCACCTTTGAATACGTATTTACAAACAAGAGAGGAAGTTAGGAAGCTGTGTTGGCAGATTCTCCATATGTAAAAATCATTTACCCAAATGGAAACGAAAATATAACGGCAAATTGTCATTAAAATAAACAATATCTTGACTCCCACCTTTGAATATGTATTTACAAACAACTGAATAGGTTGTGGCGCGTAACCAAGGACAACAATCCAGTATGGGTACTTTCGATTTGCGTCTATAGCCGGCGATAGACGGTGATCGCCACACCGCGGTGCTTTCGATTTAGCTGAATCGCCGTCTGTCGTCGGCTGCTGGTGGCTCTCTGCTCCGGGGTGAGTCGGCGTTTGACGGCACCTGCGTTCGATATACGGCCATCACCGAACTCAAATGAAAATGCACTGATGATGAAGCATTTCCTTGAGAAGCGTAAGTGGCTCACTTTATATTACCCTAAAAAAATTGGTAAACATTGCAGTACCTACCACAGCTTATAGGAGGGAGAATAGAGTGAAGCCTGAAGATTTTTTGTGAAAATTGATTTACTTAACATGGCTATCGCATCCAATTCGTCCATCAATTTCATAAATAATGTAGTTTTTTTGGAGATAACTTATATAATTGCATTTTTATAGATAAAACACTACGGTATACCTGGAATGAAGCATGCTTCAACAACTAGCATCTTCATCTACATCCACACAATACCCTGCAAGCCACTTCACGGGTGTGTGGCAGCTGTGATAAACATGCCCAACCATACCCTATTAAAGTTAATGTAACTAAGGCTTTGATGCATTAGCATAAATTTAATGCTTGTCTGTAAGTGGAACCCCACAACGATGCACTACACTCTAGGTATGCTACCAATTTTAGAGGGACCGTTTGTATTAATGTATTTTGCAACACCATAGATGGACATATATAAAAATTTATACTACAATATCACGACGTTCTGTTAGTACTAGGTAGCAGATACAAGTGATAATCAACTATTACCTGGCACCTGGACCATGGTCATACGTGCGCAGGGCAATAACATTGTAAAAGAGCCGATACCATCCTGTATAAAACTATTTTTCCTCACTGACACTTTAGTGCAACTAACTTCTACTATGTACACACATACGACTAACACGATATGACTTGGAAGATTAAGAACATAACCTTTTGACAATACGTATTTATGCTAACCAGGCGCAGAATCAGTTTCCAAATAGGGGCCGAACTTTTAACCTTAACATTAGAAGTTGAACAGGTTGACCATGCTCTATACCTGAACGCCAGGTTAATAACATGGATTATTTTACTATAATATTCATTTCACTGATATCCTGCATGTTTTATAGTCATCGAGTAAATGGTAAATTTGTGGGTCAAATTTTGAATAAAATATTCTTTACGTGAACGTCTGACTTTAATTAAATTCGTAATTTTCACTGACATGAGAAAAAGATGTTATAATGTTGAAAAACTACAAAATTATTACTTTTAAATGCTCACCAGTTAAATTGGTTATTATTTTATGCAGAGATGACTCGCGCAAAATAAAGCTAAGAGCGTAGTAGAGTTACGGCATAGTGAAATTTATACGCAATGTATAAATCTACCACAGTAGCAAAAACTAGGCCTTCTCCATTCCAAAAACAAGTGGTCAACATTTGCAACATTTAAGACAATTAACTGGTGCAATAAGGTATAGTTGTACAAATGAAAAACTTTAACTTAGTGGTTCCACAATGATATTTTTATTATTAGCAAGATCCGGGTTTTGACGTACTATAACGTCATCTTCAGGTTAACCTATCACTATGGAAAAATATCATTATGGAACCACAAAGTTAAAGTTTTTCATTTACACAATGAATAAGTTCCACCATGTTACGCCTGAAACTTCCAGTTACAAGGTATAGTTTATTTTTTCAGGGTGGAAGAGACAATCACAAACCTGCTTTTCAAGCAATTCTATAAAAGGCACCTTTTCTGTTGAACTTATTTATTATTTTGAATAGAAAGACCACATACAACATGATGTCATTTTGTAGTGGTACACATGACAAACAAAAAGGGAAAAATACGCAAAAACAACAAACAAGAAGAAGGTTAAAAAATAATATCCCAACATGACGAGACAGTAGATATTATTTTTTTTGGGAATGAGATATGGCTTGGATACAGAAGGAAGGCGTTGGAAGAAAAGAAAAAGTGTCAGTTTTGTCATAGTGACGAACGACACATACTTGATTGCATATTTTCTTGAGTAAAAAATATACTGCTCACCATTGCGATAATACACCTTTATGAGCACGTATGATAAGTAAGTCTTCTGGGAAAGAAGATTGCACCCGTAGTTAATCTTTAACTGAGCACTAATATTTACTAGAGATCCAACACGCGCTGCGCGCGTTTAACCTCTACCCCCGCTGTAGCGGTGCCCACGGAATTGTCTGGGAGGTTTTAGTATAGTCGATCAAATGGTATAGGTGTAGGTAGGTTGGTGAAATATTTTCCTGGAATCGTCTGGATGGTTTGAAAACAGAATTGGTCCTTTGAGCTTTTAGAAATATTTTTGGTGGGGATATAAGTGAATGTCTTAATTGATATTGATAAAAACGGGAATGGATTGGGTATAGGATAGCTATTGTTAATTTTATATTGGTGGGCGTGGATAGGTTGGCATAATATATCTCCAAAATAATGTGCTGATAGAGCAACAAACATTAATACATTACCAAAAATTAACTAATACCTAAATATGAACAACGAATGATAGGCATCAACTACCTTATATTTAGTTAATAATAACTATTTTTGAGGTTGCTCTCGGCCAAGAAGTTATTAAATAGATTGGGTTTTTTGTAGTTTTGGTCAATTAAACATGAAAAACTTCAGCCAACGCTTCGTCCTTTAATCAGACCATCATCAGGGCTGTAGCAGTTCCACAAGTGAAAACGGTTATTAAAATATGTAATACCTGAAGAAATATATTAAAAATGATAAGTTTACATTGAAAATTAATTTTTACCTTCAGCTTATAATGGTTTCCTAGTAAAAAAAAAAACAAGCTACTCAACTAGAGGCTGACTGAAAATACAATGCTAATTTTAAAACAAAATAAAAATAATCATTAAAAATGACCAGAATCTTTATAAAAATATATTAAAAAATTAAAAAATACATATATTTATAAATATTTTATAAAGATAAAATGCAAAGATATCTTGTCAGACTAGAGTCTTGACTTGTACACTTGAGACTTGTACACTTGAGTTTATTTATTTCACGAGTGTCCATAAGTTGTTTTCACTTGTTGTACTGGTACAGCCATGATGATGATCAAATTAAAGGTCGAAACGTTGGCTGAAGTTCTTTATGTTTAATTGACCAAATCTCCAAAACAAAAAACCAATCCGGTTAATAATAACGAAAACAAAAAATTAACACTTATCAAAAGTGTACCATAAAAACATAAAAAAATGTTAGTTGCCAAAATTAGTCAACTGCCAATGTCAAATTAGACTGTATTCCAGCCACCTGCTCATCAACTCGTATGCACCATGTCGCGCGGTCTCGCTTTCTTGTGATCGTTGATCCGCATGTCGAATTCTATCACGAATCCAGCGTTCTTCACGTCCCATTGGTGTTTCATTGTCACGCAATGATTGAACACCTTGTGACTATTGCGTCCTTGTTACTATTGTGAGTCGTTCGGCAAGCTCAATGCCAGTCTCATTGTCCCGTCGTTCTTGATCCCTATGCGACATCATACTGAGACGCAACTGTTGCTCAACCTTAGACTCTTCGTCACGACGTAATCTGACATATGCTGATATATTTCTAAGACGTTCTTTTCTATCCTCCTCAGATTCAAATAAACGGCTATTTCTAAAACGTTCGGCCACTATATTTAAACGTTATCGTATTTGCTTGGGAGTTTTGGTCCTAGAAAAATTATTTACACGTTTCGTAGGTTTACATGAGGAAACAATAATATCTTTGGACGCTCCATGGGTGATTACATTATTTACACACTGTTTTAATGTTGATTTTTTAACACTGTCACCCGGCTTATCAAGGTTGTTCGAATTAATAATATTTTGTGAAAACTCCTGTTCTGGATTTTCTCGTTCCATTTTCGTTTCTTTTCGTGGAGTTTCACAAAACACGATATCTCATCCTCCTGACGTACGTTCATCAGCCAAACATTATTAAAATTTATGTATTTCACCCGTTATCAATTACGTATTTCTAACATTTACATTTTATACTAACGAAACAAAAACAAATCAACCAGTAATACTGATTGAAAAATACTGATTAAAATAAAAACAATATTAACATATTTTCAGTCAGTACACAACCAATAGCGTCCATACACGAGTGATTTGTTTCGTTATTTCAAGCAATAAAAAAATCTAATTCCACTTTCTTCAACTTCTTCCACTTCGCCAATGCACATTTTGTCCTTTTACCAAAAACGTAAACACATTTATTAACTTATCAGCGTGAACAAATTTTGCTGGACAGGGTACAAACATTGTATACCAATATGTTTAGTCAAATCAAAAATAAAACAATAGTGAAGTTAAAGGATGTGAGACAAAAATAAATCCATTTCTAATGATCCCATACCTTTGATCAACTGTATTGAAACAGATCTAGGGTAGCGACAGAACTCTTCAAAGTGTTAACAAAGAAAAGTCAAAATTATCTCATAGGCTTCCGCGGATGTAGTGCTGACCGTTTATTTTTTCGGGATTCATTCCGCGATGTTAAAATTAAAAAAAACAATATGTCGCTGGTCCTCCTGCCAGCTTCATCAGGTTAAATATCTGATTCCCTAGTCAAGCTCGTCTTTATATGTATGAGTGAGGACTCCCATTGTTTCCGGAATTTTTTTTTTTGCTGGAAACAATGGGAGTCCTCACTCATATATATATAAAGACGAGCAAGACTAAGGAATCAGTTCAGTTAACTTGATGAAGCTGGCAGGAGGACCAGCGAAATATTGTTTTTTACAATTTTAACATCGCGGAATGAATCCTGAAAAAAGAAACAGTCAAGAGAAAAGTCATTCTCTTCCTGCTAAGACAACGTATTCCATCTTCAATCAATGCAGTTCACTATATCTGAGAATTATTATAATCTCAAATTGTGGCTAGTCTATAGTTTTACTACGAATAAAATGATTTTTCACGAATACTGAAATCAAAACATACTCATTTAAATTCTAAAAGAGCTATTATATTACTATGAAACATTCATATCCAAGAAATGTTTGATTAACCAGCACTAATTTTCCTTCGACTAATGCAAATATTGACGATTGTCATGAAATAATATATTAAATAGCTAAATATCATTGGGAAATAGCTCAACACGCAATTTGTCTACAGTATACATACATACACATTCTACATCATATACCGCTAACGAATGGCGATATAAAAACAGTAATGATATGTCGCATCCTTTCGTCCCTGGAGCGAAGGGCTTAATCAAATTTATGGAAATGAGATTATAATGGTTTTCTCTAAGTGCTACTCTTCATCGGCATTCACTCCGTTCCATTTATAAGGCACCTAAGTCTAAGCGTTTCCTTTCCCTGACATTTCCTTTCACATTTACGATTCTTAACAGTGTTTCTCTTTTCTCCTGCTCACTATCCTCACACGCACCTACAGAAATGGCAGTGAAAATAATCGCATTATAGAGTGACAAAAAACTAAATGTTTTTTCTTCATATTTGCCCGCGCGGAGCAAGCGAAGACACGATGACTGCCGAAAAAGAACGGGGAGGGTCTTTTGAATCCAATCGCACACCCAAAGTTTTCAAATTGAAACTGAAAAAAAGCATAAAAAGGTATGCATACTCGACATAATTTCTTCATTAAGTATTTTGCAGGAAAACATGAATTGCCTTCAAACAGTTGTTTATTTGACGTGAAATAATGGTTTCAAAAACTCTAAAAATGGCCCTAGTTTCCAACCAAACATATATTTTGAAACGGAATTAAAAATTGTTGTAAAACGCCTCACTACCAAAACACTTAGTTAATGTCAAAAGTTTTCAAATGAAAGGCATGGACCCTTTTGAAAGAAGTGAGCGAAAAGACATGATATTTCTCCGGGGTGTTTTCCCTTTGATGTTTCTCATTTGGATGTATGTGCCTTTGAGTCGAAACCTACCTTTGTTGCGGCGGAGGCCAAGCTTATTCCGACAGTGTAAAAAAATGCAGGTGCCTTTTGACCTTTGACATCATAAGAGACCATTTACAGAGTAATTATAAAACAAAAATGGGGACTAATTTATTCAATAAACACAATGGTGAAAATTTATTTCTAAAGATCACAGTTGGGCTTAACTGTAAAATTTAGAAACACCGTCTGGCCTATTTCACCACCTGAAGCAACGATAAAAGAGCTTCACTATCTCACTGCCATATATTTTCTGAATAAACTCACTTCACAACACACCTACACCATCAAATGACCACTGAAGGCTGACAAGCAGCAAACACTATGCACATATCATAACTGAAAACGCAACACTCTCCAAGAACGTGAAAGTGAATGATGGCCGTCAAAAATACACTTTCACCTGATACTGATGACATAATTGAAAACCACTGTTGGTGGGAGCAATCCTTTTATGTTCAAGTGTTCGTCACTTGAATTCATTTTTAACAGTAAAATGATGTTAGTTTCTAGAGCAAGTATTGACAGAAACACGAATGAAAAAATATAATTGGTGGGGATTTCGATCTTGCGCCGAGAACCACGAGATTAAATTTTGTATAGATTTACCTATAAATCTATATACCTTCATTTTAAAAAGGCATCCGACAAAGTGATTCACTTTAAGTTGCTCGTGAAGTTAGAGACCTATTACTCGGATAAAAATATCATATGCTTGATCGGTACTAACGATGTGTTGTTGTACATTGTATCATATCCAATACCGCTGACGTCAAATCGGGTGTTCTCCGAGAAGAGTCGTCGGTCCTCTAATACCAAAAATATAGTTTTATACCAAAAATGGTTACCTATAGAGATTTTAAGTCATTCAATCGTGAGAGTTTCTCTAGCGACCTGGGCTAAATAAACTGGTGTGTTATCGGTGCACTTGATTCAGTTGATGAAAAAGAGGAGGTATTTATTTTTTTTCTCCTCAACACCCTCGATTATATACAGAGATATTTCCAAACAAGATGACGGGGACTCATTAACAAAGACTCGTTCTAGCCACCCACTGCTCTGTGCCTTGAAGCTGCAACCTTAGTCTAGTGACATATTAGTGGTTGTCTATTCCATTCCTTCTGAACTAAATATTTCCAAGTTAGTAATTTATTCTCAATAAATAGTCTTCATTTGTATTAGTTAAAGAGTGAGTGAACCTTTTATCAGCCGTGATATCCCGGTCTGTGCCTCACGTTCGTCTGCCGAGAGTGCTTGCTAAAAATGATAAGTAGAAGTTATACACCCATATTTTTTGTTCTATTTTTTTCACGTATACTGTAGTTATTATACACCGAAGACGGTGAAATTTACCATGAAACAATCATTTGGCACTCGCAATGATTAAAACAACTATTGTTATAAGTTTCTGTGGTTCGTCTTTGCCGGTTTCCCTGTCATATGACGCTGTCGGTAGTTCGTGCATATTGTTCGTTTTACATATCTGGTGCCCGAGTATAACACGTCATTAGTAGAGGTTAATCTATCATTAGCGGGAGAAAAGCTCCATATTTAATTCTACTTTAATTGCCTATCGTTACATTCTTTTAAAGTTCTCATTGTTATATTTTATTGTTGGTATTTCTCACAAGTCATTCCTTTACAAATCTGATAAGAGAACCTTTATTTAATTCAAGTTAACCTAATTCTTAGTGATAAACTAGCTATACATATTCAATTAAATAGTCTATAATATTCTAACTTGGTCATTTTTAGTTCTACGTGCTGTTTACTGCTAATAAGTATTTTAGAACATACACGTTTTCTTTTGTGTAGATAGTTTACCCTCCGTTTTCTCCTTTTGATGTATTGATGTTTTTATAGTTATTTCTTAGCGTTTATTTGATTTAATATATTCAATTCAGGTTGAACCGTATCTAGTTCCAAGAAAGGCTAGTTTTTTTTCAAATGACTAATCGACTCGTTATTTAATGCATGCTTAACTTTGTCTAAAGTCTGCCAACTAACTACTTAACACTCGGGTAGACACAAGCGTTAGTACAGCCCTCGTGAATTTAAGATAGTTTTCAACATCTAGTTCGCCCCACACGCAACGTAAACACAGGCCCTAATTGTTCACTCCTTACACCGGTGCATATAACTCCTCCTCAGCTCACTTGCACCACAACCTCTGTCCTGCTTTACCCCACCCACCAACAGCACCCTAGGATTGAAAGTCCAATTTCACCCACTCTCTTCCCATTAGCCCATCCCCTGCAGGGAATTGGCACCTTTTTTCAAGCCGTTAGGACTATCCGCGCTCGAAAAGCGTTTTTTTAGATTAGAATCACCCCCATTAGGACTACTTTTAACTTCTTTAATGCCTTACCCGATTTCGTGTCCTTAAAGGCTCGGAACGTTGAGCTTAATGAGACGGTGTACGAGCCTTGTGCCCTGGTGGAGCGGTTGGTGGCAAGTTCTGGAAGGTGGGGGCGGAATGAGGAGGGCCCTAAGCGCTCGAAACGTGACAAGGCCAGGGGCAGCCCAGGCTCTGTCGCAGGATGGAGGACCTTTCTCGGAATTTCGTACCTCCGGAGGAGTCTCCCTCCATTGCTTCGGGATCATGGACAGTGGCTTTCAGGCTTAGCCATGGGGTGAACCTCCAAAAACGAAGATTGGCAATGGCGGAGGCTGAGCAATCCCCGTCAGCAATAGGTTCAATGTGCTGGCGGAGGCTGAGATATAGGAACTAGCGCTGGGAGGTGGGTCGCCGAATGGGGGTGGAGAAGGAAGGGAGGGAATATTTGTAAAAGGTATTTCCAATGTCCAGTGTAAAGCGGCGCCGCTGCGTAAAATGACCCGCCGGGAAAGTTACAATTCACGGGTCACATCCTGGTGTATATCGAGAGGAATGACACTACAGGTGAGGAAGGCGATGAAGTCGGCGTTCACGCAAAAATTTAAAATCTTAATACATATTTGTCCACTGTCCACCAAGGATAACATCCTGCCCTTGACAATCGATACTTGCACTCACGGAATAGAAAAATTGTTAAAATTTCCGAAGTTCAAAAGTCCAAATAAATCCCCAGGTCCTGAATGAAATACTGCCCGCGTGTATAGCACATTAGCTGCAAAAATAGCTCCCACTTGCAGACAATATTTAGAAAATCAGTCATCGAACACGTAGTACCCAAGGGATGGTATATTGCTAATGTCACCTCCATGTTTCTCTCGCCATCATGTACTCAAGTAAATGCGAAAACATATCTCTTTTTCTCATTCTTATTTAAGCTTTTTCAATTCTAGGTATATACGAATGGAGTTGTTTTGAATCTTCGTTTGAAGCCTTTGTTTATACAAGTGTCCCTCTCAGAGATATTCCTGTGGGAAAATTAATGGAACTTGTGATGATTTAAAACTATTTTTGGAAAATATAAATTTGGTACTGTCTATTTGTCATTGTATCTAAGTCCCACTTGCAGACAATATTCAGAAAATCAAACATCTAACACGTAGTAACCAAGGGATGGAATATTGCTAATGTCACCCCGATATTAAAATACGGTGATAAGGAACATCCATCGAATTACCTATAAATACCCCATACATCTTTCTCATGCAAGGTTCTTGTACGTCACTCACTCAGTGTTTCAACCAGATGGTTGGTTTTGATAGGCGAGGGTAGAGATCACCCCGTACTAACCCGCGATTTTTCATGAAAACAATAAGAATCAGATCAGATAGTCGCACCGCGAGGATTTTCAAAGGGGGTGTCCAGAGAGACTTCCGGCATTTGAACTCGGAACCCTCCGGTCAGTAGCCCAGCGCTCTACCTATTAGGACACCATCACCGCGCTTTCATTGCATGTATAATTGTAAATTATGTAATGAGACACCTCAATATGCAAGACTTGCTTATAAAAACGCAACACGGATTCAGAATGGGAAGAACCCAACCAGCACTTTTTCCCCACGATATTATAGTCTCGGGTGAAGATAACGTTCCAGTTGTCGCTTTCTCCTTCACTTTAAAAAGGCATTCCATAAAGTATCCTGTAGAAATTTGCTGATAGAATTCAAATCTTACGGTTTAGATGAAGACGTCATTTCTTGGATTAGCTAATTCTTAAGCAATCGCGTTCAAAGGGTTGTATTAGACGTTGTTATCTCTAATGAGATAAAAATCACATTGGGTGTCCGAAGGGGAGTGTCATAGATTCACTTCTCTTCCTATTGTACATAAACGATATCGTAGAAGTAGTTGACTGTAAGCTTCAAAAATTTGCAAAAAACGCCGTAGTACTTAGGAAAATCAGTTGCAATAATTATACGCAAGCGCTAACGAAGAAACGCGGGGTAATCCAAGAGTGGTACTTTGCATGGCCACCGGAATTAAATTTTTAAAAATGTGTTCTTATGAATTTCTGGAAAAGGAAAAACTCTCTTCGTTACATCGATTGCATATAAAATATCTAATTAGCGACTAAAATCAGTTAAATGCCTTGGAGTTAAACTGACTTATGATCTCTCATAGAGTAAACATATTTGAGAAATAATTGGTCAAGCTAATCGTAAATGGGGTTTGTTAAAAGAGTATATGGAAAGTTCGACGATAAAATTAGGGAAATTAGCTACTTCTCCCTCATTTATCCCAACTTGGAATACACTGCCTGTATTTGCGATCCTTATAAGGTAGGCTTAAAAATCAAGTTAGAATGCGTGCAGTAAAGCTCGGAAATGTTCGATAAAGACCGTTATGATAATTTCGTTAGTGTTACTAGCCTTCTGCAAAAACTGGCTTGGCAATCGCTTTAAGGCCCCAGATTATATTTTAGTCTTAATCTATTATGATATCTCAAAACTAATTTATTTTCTGAAGACATTAATAAAATTTTACAAAACCCAACATACTACGGTACATCATATCATGAGAATAAAGTTAGGGAAGTAGACTGCAGAGTGGACAGATTTAAAATAGTATTTTTTCAGCGACCATAATATCTGGCAATGAAACTCTAAACTTGGTTGTTCGATAGGTGTGTAGCTATTTAGTTGATCTTCTCCCTAATGCTTGTTTCTCAATTTGCAACGTAGCACTATCATCACGTTTCGCATGCTTCCTGCAAGAATCGTGTATGTCAGTGCGTTTATGCTGTTGTAAAATACAAATAGTGTTTGTATCATTGGTAGCCTACCACCTATAGCGTAGTGCATGTTGGTGATAACTCACCCCCTGCCACTCACCCTTGAGGTGGCTTGCAGAGTAATGTGTAGATGTAGATATACATTTTATACACTCTTCTTCCATTCCCTGCTAAATCCTACCAAAACGTGTCCATTCTTATTTGGCCTCGTCTTTCAGTTGCCCCCCTCTAAGTCGTTCATTCTTGAAGTCATACAGAGAGACCTTTGATTTAAAGCGTATATGAGAAATATCAAAAGTAGTCGTGATATTAGAAGAAATTTTGGGCACTTACAAGCACTGTTTCGTTCAAAGTCAGGACTACTTGGGTAATGAATGAAAAAAATCTAAGACAATGCAACGGACTGAAATACAATGAGCCTACCAAATACAAATACAAATGACCTATGCTATTGATACTGTAGTATCAATAACATAGGTCATTTTTTTAAAAGAGGAGTAATACGAAAGAGAAGTCACAAAATAGAAAAGGAAAAAATATATAACTTCTATATTCAGAGGAAGCAAGAAATATTTATGGAGAAAAGAGAAGTATACAAACAAAAAAGACTTGCGCCGAGGTAAGAAAAATTAACTGGTTATATTCATTAGAAACAGACAAAAGAGCGGATAAAGGGAAAACGAGAAAGTCAGAGGAACATCAAGGACTTTGAAGAGAGGCATGAATGCATGGTAAAAGATTCACAAGGAGTAAAAGAAGAAGTACTTTGGACGCCGTCATGAGGAAAAAATTGCGAGACTCTGAAAGATGAATTAAGGGTTGAGCTTCAGTTTGTATCTTGCCGTTCAAAAGTGTTTCAGAGGTCTTGATAGACCTGCACTTGGTTCAAAAGACCATATATAACCAGGACAGGCAAAGGATTTCAGCGCAAAATGTTTAGCTTACACTCACAAAGAGGAAAGTTTCCCCCGGTGAACGGAAGGAGCAGAGCGGTGCCGGAGTTCCCAAATTTTTCGCGCCCGTGCAATGCATCAAAGAGGTTGGACAAGTGTTTACGAGAGGCGAATGACATGAGAAGGCATTTGAGAAGTTTCTAAACTGTTGATGTGCCTTGCCGGTCACGGTTTACTTCCCTCCTTCGATTTAAATCGACACCAAAGGTTTTCTCAACACGTTAAGCCGGTGTTACCACTCGCGGGAACCACTCAACCGCTAGAAAAACATGTGTCATAGTCTGACATATGTCTATGCAAAGGGAAGGCAAACTGCCACATGGGAGCAACTTGCGGCTTGGCTCTTTGATTATCTAGATGTGGATCATAAGTAACATTGAAATAAAAATATAATTATAAGTAATTATCAGGCAATAATCAACTTTCTACTGTTTTGAATAATGTGTTAATTCAATAACCGGTTTAAAATGTTCAAAACATCGTCATCAGATTCCAAATAAAGAGTGTGGTGACTCTGAAGATGATGTTTTCAACATCAAAACCAGTCTGTGAATAAAAACAGTGCTGAAGAGTATGTACGAATTCTTAATTTATTTAACAATATCGACTTATTCTAAGTAATTTCTAAATTGAATCGAGTCAGAGGATGCATTGTGAAAAAGTGACACACTGAAATAAAACTTAAACGATACATTTTTTTCACACAATTTATTAAAATACTAAACCCTACCGTTTTCGACACTCGTGTCATTCTCAAGGGACTCTGACATTCTCACAGTGGCGAGCCCAAATATATATTCACGAAGAGGGAGGGAGAGTATCTACTGTAGGAGTGGTTGGGCTAGCTTAGAGGGCATGATTGAGTAGGAATAAGGAACATGTTGAAGGACAGGATGATGGAGGAATGCTTTTTAAAGGCGGGACAGATTAAACGGCACAATTTCATTTAACGATTTCGGTCTCAAAGCCTTAGACGACCGGTACTGTTTAGTATTTTTATAAATTGTGTGACAAAAACACATCGATGAAGTTTTCTTTCACTAAGTTATTTCTCCCACCATCACGTTATTTATAAGTGATTAATGAAGAAATATATCAATGTAAATAAAATATGTCAGACACGGTGAAAAAAGAATCTGGATATTTTTTGGACTTCTATACACGATGGCTGGAAAAAAGTCCACCAATTAGATATTCAAATATCATTTGTAAAATAAGTCGACAACTAGTTGGATTCATCTAGTTAGGAAAAATTTAGAAAGTTTCAAAGAAAAGAAAAACGTATGGAGAGAAAAGATGAAAGTATATTGAAGGAGAAAATAAAAAATGACAAGGAATTGGAATTGGAAGATAGCCCTAGATAGCCTAATGTTTATACAATATTTTCAACTTAAAAACGATAATCTTCCCTAATGCGTCTCGCATAGTAACTACTAATATAAAAGGGAGTTTGTTCGGTAGAGAGAGCCACAGATTTCATTTTACATCTGTCTAACGATAAGTAAAAGTGTAAAATCTAAATGCTTCATGTACCATTGCTAATTGAACTCCGTAGGCTTCTTATAAATACCGTAATATCCTATTACCTTAAATATTCTTTTATAATATTATCCCAAATAACTTTAGCTTCATCTTTTCCTGATGACGAGAATAATCTCGCAAGAAAACTAGTCCACTGTAAATGAGATAATTTTCCTTTCTTGCCTTTAAAACCACTAACAGTAAACGCCATCCTAAAGCATATAACTAACCCCCCTAAGATTAACCATTTAACATATTTATTGTAGCAACCTCAAATTAGTCTCATCCTTACAAAAATGACATTACCCGGATCTCTACCACCGAAATAACACGAGATTAAAATATTAAGCCATCCCATTGTGGGTCGCGAATTTTGAAAAGCACTTTAACGACTACAATAATTACAAACGCAAGGAAAAGTAAGCTTAACTTAAAATTAAGCGCATTAAACATTTAAAAAAAACTGTATCATCACGTTCTTCCTTGAAATAAGAATGAATTTCTGAGATGAATTTTAGAAAGGGTGGTTTACCTAAGAGCCTGGGTAAGCTTTTAAGAGTAAAACGAAACTCTCCACATTCCTGAGCAATTTGTGTAATCTGACGAAAATTAGCGATTTTTATCTTTGGCTTCGGGTATTTTCAGACGCTCCTTAATGCTGAGGTAGCTTCCGGGGTTTATTACATGTGGGGCAGTTAATGGATCCACTTTTATCTCGAGTTCCCAGGTGTGAAGTAATTCTTGCTGCAACTCCTCCTACTTAACACACTTCTTTTCCTCCTGGAGGAGTATTTAACGATCGTCTTTTGAGCTTATGCGTTCGCGGCTGTTTTTTTTCCTCAGGTAAATCTTTAAGAAGAAATGTACCCATTTTTCTTGCATTTGTATGCAGGAGCTACGCTCAAATTAATTATTCTCCTATTTGTATGACCAAAAATGGCCTCTGTAATATTTTTTGACAAATCATCATTACTGGCAAAATGCGTACTTCAAAATCCTTCCATTTTCGAAAATTATTGCTAAAATGCATCATGTTTTTCTCTTTTTTGAACCAATATTGTTGAATTTTGTGTCAAATACCTTATATTTTAGGGGTTATCAAATATATGTATACATACCAACAGTTAAACTAAAACTTGAAAAAATTGCCTTTCACTGCAAATTTTTACTTTTTTTCCTGTTCACGTCAAAAGATAATAACTTAAAAAATATGCGATTTTGTTTTAGTTTTATTCTTTAGAAAACAGTATTTTTTTATCATTGAAAAAATACACAAGGTTCAAATAAAATTGTCTAATCAACTGGTTTTCTGTAACTATTACGGAAACACACTTTGAAAAGTTATGGTCTAAAACCACTGTTTTTCTGTAACTATTACGGAAACACACTTTAAAAATTTGAAAATGGTTGAAAATACACTAATGGTAATGTTTATCACATTGTTTCATAAAAAGGAATGGCAATGTAAAGATGAAGTTGAAGTTTAAAAAAGGCTTCTTAAGAAATTGTCAGAGGCTAATGGGAGTTGTGCCCAATACAACTCTCAATTGCCCGAATTTGTGGATAAAGGTTCATTTGAGGGCAGAAGGTTGCTATTAAGCTATGTTTTCCATGAAACATATCGAATCGAATTTTTTCTTAAAGCACCTTGTCAGTGGTTATTACGGTATATGCAACCCGCGATACACCCAACATCTACCTCGCCTAGTTGGTTTATCTTATTCATTCATTTTATTGTACACTACCCCAAGGAAAATGCTATTATTGTGTTCTTAGCCGATTTTACTCAAAATACCATGTTTGAAAATATCTGAAGATGTTCAGCTTAACAATTACAATGGAATACCATCACTAAAGATGTAATTTTAGGTATACCAGAAAAAAGAAAAAGCAATACCCTTCGTGAGGAAAACAGGAAAAAGTAACAATAATTAAATTATGGTGATGAAATAAGTAGAAATGCATCGATAAAAGAAGATTAAGAAGACAAAGAAGAGCAGTTAGAAGTTCTCCTCCATGAAGATTCTTATTTTAACTTGGCTAACTAAAAACCTCGGAGTTCGAGGTGGCCCAGGGAAAGGAACTGGCCCACCTACCCTGAATGTGTGAAATTCACACGCCTGTGGCTTAGTTTGGGGTGAGCTCTATCCTCACCTATCCAAAACAACCTTCGGGTTGAATCACTGAGTGAGAGAGTGAACAAAAAACCTCTTCCCCTTCGACACGCCAATCCTGTACGTCCCATTTTTCGCCCCCCCCCCCTCCCATTCCTTTCATACCCCAAGACTAAACTTACACGCCACCTGAGGCGAATCACCACATCACCACTTTCTTCATCTCTCAACATCCCTCAACGTAGCCTTCCTATCCTCCTCTCGTCATCCATAAGCCCCACTACACACCCCCACTAACCGCCTGTGAGTTGCACGTATACATTTTTTCCCAGAGGATATATATGTTTTATTTTACCATATGATGCCCTAACGCGAGAAACCGGTTGTACCACTGAGAATAAACTATTGTGGTATTTAAATAGTTAATATTTACTTCCTTTCACATTGTCGTGGAGCAAAGGGCATCATAGGGGGTACGTAACTCATTTAAAGGGCCGCACGTCGAACATGATAGATGGAGCTCAGGGGTGATCAGGGACACGACAATAAACAGTGTGTCTCTGAACTAGTAATATCTAATAGTGTTTCAAAGAAAAAAGGGAACGATAAAACTGAGGAACCTCAAAGATCAATACTCATCGAAATATTTCGCGATACAACCTCAGAACATTAAATGAATCAAAGCGTGCAAAATATGGATCTGAGGCTGCGTTTTAGATTCACGAGCGATGCATAGATGGCTATTCAACGATGGACACGAAAAAACGAAGCGGAAAGCGAACCCCATACGTGGAAGAACCACCTCACCTTTTTTTAGTTCTCCCAAAGTATCCCTCCGAGGGCAAAGGCTAAGCGAGTGACGTGCGTGGACTGATGGTTCCCTGGAGCTATTCATCGGCCTCACCTTCTCCTCTCTAGTGGGTGCGAAATTCCCTCCTCACTCTCTTCTCCGTGAAAAGGAATGAAGACCAAATCCCGCGACAGACGCTCCTTTCCTTTTCCTCTCGCAACGTATAACGTCCGAAAAAAGATGCGAGGATGATACCGACAAATAAATCCACGGGCATTCTTCTCTCCCTTTCTCGCTGTCACGCCAAGTCCCTTCCGTAGAAAACGTCTTAAGTAACTCCGCAATGAACCATTCACCACCACAAGCCAACAATGGAATTTCTCCGAGCGGAAACCATTGGACTCTCGCTCCCCATTAAATCCATCGGAATACGGACGAATAGGTTTATTTTTGTTACGCTCACTCCAGCATAGCGGTGCTCGGTACAGTGACTATTCTGGTTAATCATTGAGATCAGCAGCCATTATCTCCATTCTTTCCTCCTCAAATTGTCTCTCCTGGCCAATCCTAGCACATAAATTTGACGCCATCGAGGGCATTCTCCTAATACGCCATTGTGCTCAGTATTCTCGGTTCTACATTGCCACTTACTTGAGTGGTAAAGGCGCACGGCTCAAGTCTTGAATCGTTTCCCTACACAACCCATTACTTTCACAGCTGTGCTTCTCGAGCGATATTCACGGCCATTGTCGTCAGGAGCTCCAACCGAAGAAATTATATTGGTAACTAGGGGGCTCCTCCCCTCCCCGCACCCGCCCCCCATATGGCGCCTGGCCGCTGCTCTCGCTTCGGGCTCTCCTATTGACACAGATGTTTAGGAGGAAAAAATACCTTTGCAATGCTAAATACAACTTTATTTATAAAAATTTATTATAATATTCACATATGACCTGAATATCCGTGACAGAGAATTTTCTACTGATTTTTTCTTTAACGCTGACATTACAAACTTACAGTACGAGTCCAGTGATCTAAGCACAATTAAAAATAAATGAATTAAAAAATCGAAGAAGTGAAGAAGTAATTTCTTCCTATAAATTGGAACCAACTAGCCTATGATTGGTAGCCGGATACAAGACTCGGATTAAAAATAAGCATCGTACTTATTTCTCTTTAATCGCGGAAAATCAAATTTGACGCATTCATTGGATACATTTGACCCTTTTAGACTATGCGATTTGGAAGCATGCTACAAGTGGTTCAATCTTGAGTACTCAAAATAGGGTGATGTAAAATGACCTTAAAGTGGCTGCAGTGATAATTCTGGGTCATGGAGTCGGCATTTTAAAAACATTTTAAAGTGAAAAATATACTACAACCATATATAACTTGATAAAATCTGTTTATACGCCAGAAGTCATCATGCATGCAGCAAAGGAAAATGATGCAAGGATTATATTTTAAATTATTGGCATAGTGAAAACAGGTTTTATTTTATTCAAACACAACACTTTTCATTCAAACAGCTATTGATACTTTTCAGCTCCTAATTCGAAATTTAGGCGAAAATGTTTTGACATGTTTTTTTTGGGACCTTTGACAAGACGCGATACTTTATTTTTCTATCAACCATTATCATAAAATGAAATTTATTATTTCGCATTTAGATGAAAATATGTACATATATGGAATGGAATTATTAGAAAATATGTCCCAAGTTACGTAAAGGTTCGTGTTAAAGTAGCACTGAGTTGCCAGAAAACCTAATCGGTAAAATGTAAAATTTTCACTTTCATTTAAATATAAGACTAATTAGAACCAGTATACAATTAGTTTCACACAAATCTGTGCACAGACATAAAAAACCCCAGCCACCATAAGAGACCTTATGGCTCTCAACAAATTTAAGAGCACTCCAAGTTAGAGGATGCTCGTGCACCAAGAAGATAGGAGTGTAGAGGATTGACGTGAAGCTGTGTATACGAGTGGCAACTAGAGCATGTAGAAAAGAAATGATTGGACGGCAGAGCGGTTGCTGGGGAAATGGACGAGAGAAGAGTGTGAAAGTTTACTGTTGACCTTAGAGAGAGGATGAGCATGGATGATGAGAGGAGGATGTCATTATGCGCGGGTGGCAATTTCATGCTCTGAATTTGATTCGATATTCGGTAATGAAATAAGTTTCACGTAAAATGGCCTTAAAGAACTCATTGGAATTATAATTTAGGAAAATAATATCGACAAATAACAGTGGCTTCCGCTTAAACAACACAGTAACCAGACATCAATGCCATTCAAGTTACGCGTCACTAGCTTTCTACCCTAGGAAATCGAAAGCCAGTAAAACGTTCCCCGTGTTAAACCAAGTTAGCGCCAACCCTATAATAAACCTGTTTACGTTGTTGTTCACCACGCAAGAGTTGCTGAGTTGAATGATGTTCACTAGCATTTCAGTTACTATTGTAAAAGGCTAGTAATGTAAACCGGGCATTACGGTTCCATCAACAATGAACTCCATATGTGTACCCGTCAATGGCCTAGCTTCGTAAGACTTAACCCCGATGATGATGGCTGAGTTGTCTATTGAAATGCTGTTTCTTCATAATCTTACCCAGTATGAAACGCGTGGAAACTATATTCAAATAATGAGGTGGTTTTCATATTATTGGAAAGTCAAAAATGATACATAAGAGAATAAAAAACTTTGGCCGGTTCGTTTACTTTTTTTATCTGAAAACAAAATCTAAAATTTGATTTTTCGGACCGACAAAAAGAACCTCTCCGTGATTTTTTTTCTTGAAAAATGTTTCCCAGATATCTCTGTTCCATGCCTCTTTGGATCCATCAGATATAACGCTCGCTCTATCTTATCGAATTCTGGCAGGCACTGCCCTGGACTGAAAACTGTGGGTATATGCGAGCAAGGGAGTGGGAAGCTGCACTTACAACTCTTTCTCGAGAGAAGTGAGAGAATCGTTCTGTCATGCCACTTACTTTAAAAGTACTGTCTTGCGGTTATACCTACGTAAAAAATAAATATCTATAAAACATAATAAAATTATTCAAAAAAGTTTACTTCCACTTCAATCACTTCAAAATCCATAGTTAAATTATTTATCAAGAGAAGCATTACGTGGAATTCACTGGCCATGATCTGAAATTAGCCAAAAACAACATTTAATGGATACAAAGTTAGTATTTTGTGCAATACAATAGTAGACTTTTTCATTAAATAAATACAAAATCATAAAAAATCAACATTTTCATCAGATGTAAGTTATTTGTTTTAGCCATTTTAAATAAAAGTAAACCACATTTGCTTTTTTTTATTATTCTTAACTATAAATTGAAATATGGCACCATAATTACGAATAATATTCTTGCATTACCAATATTGGGCAAGATTAAAAACCCATTGGGGAAGATTAAAATTTCGAAAAACGTTAACTTTCCGAGATATTAAATTGATAATTTAAAGGATATTTTCGACTCGATTAAGCTACCATCATTGGATTGGATATGGTTCAATTCTGATGTAAGCATTGCGTGTGGGAATAATAATATCGTTATGATGTAAATATCAGGAGTTTAGGTTTAATAAAAAATTAAAACACTATAAAGCGGTACAAGATATAAAGAGGTCAAGAAAAAACATGATATGAATAATATAGTTGTTCTATTTTTGTAGCAACCAGGAATTTGTTTACAGTAACAGATTTTGGCAAATAATATATCCTGTCATAATCTAATTGTAAGTAGTACACTTTGAAAGTATTGAAATTACATCCAGTCTTAATGTGATTCTCTCTTACGTTGGACAATTTATATTGTTCTATAATTTTTGTAGTTACATCTATTAACAATTTGTTGCTAAAAGTGTCAACACAAGTTTAATAAATTGATACCAGTTTTATCAACTGTATTCAGAATAGTTGACAAATGTAAGTATTCAACAACTTTCTAAAGATTTGACTTTTCATTTTCCTTTGACAATTTTACTTATTAAAATTTTCCGATTTTCATATTTATTAACAGAACCAATACAAACTTTGTAAATTTCACAGTGGATTATATAAAATAACTTTAAAGTTATTAAATAAAATTCATTGTGAAGTTTATTTAATTTTATATTTATTTTGTCGTTTTTTTTAAATTATAAAATAATAAATAATTATAAAGTAATATAGAAGTATTCGTGCTTTTAAGTATATTTTTAACATATATAAGGTGAAGGTGAGTTTTCGTCTCGCCAGCTAAATTTCTTTTTTGTGAAAAATCCCCGTAATATGCGAAACTGAAAATGATACCTAGGGATAGAGTAAAGAATGCATATTTGTAAATGGTAAGAAACATACCCGTGAGACAAGTATATTTTGATGAAATTGAGTTAGAAAATGACCAATTTTAAGAAATGTTCTCATGATTGTGCTTATCTTAAAATTGTCGAAAATCATAGAACTATAAATTATAACGAAGCAGACTCATTTTCCCAGGATAGATGTATTACTCCACCTGAGGCTTACTGGCGATTATTTGATAGTGAAATTGAAAAAAGTCGTTGTGTACAGCGTTTGGATATTCATCAGCCAGATAAATATTGTACATCGAATATTGAACAAATGCAAGACGTTTTAGTTGATTGGACAGAGGGGTTCAACTTTAGAGGCTTATTTTAAATATAATCGGTCTGTCACAAGAAAATAATAAAAATCATTCGGAATATAATAATGTCTACTACTGGCAAAAGCCAGAACAATTTAGATGGATTTGAAAATCCACCGAATGTGTTGAAATAAGAAGAAGCATATGCGTCATAAGTAGAAGTCATAATGTCAGTTTACTTGCACAACCTCACCGTTATTATTTACGATTACTTATGTATCATGTAAACGACGCTACAAGTTTCGACGGCCTTCTTACCTTTAATGACATTAAATGCAATACATATACACAAATATGCCTGGCCAGGGGGCTTAATTTTGATGACCAGCATTGGATTGAAGGTTTACGAGTTTCGGCATTGTCAAAAATCCCTAGAGTAATGTGAACACTTTTTACACAAATTCTTATTTTTGGATGCCCTGAAAATCCAATAAACTTGAGAAGTGTTCAAAGAAAACTTATCTGAAGATTTTATCCAAGAAGCTGGGAGAAATAACGGTTCAGTCGAGGAAGTTTCTACACGAGCTAATCGAATAATTGCGTACAAACGTAATACTGAAGCGAATGAAAATAGGTACTTTCACTACTCGGTAAAAAATTTTGGTATGGCCGAGATTGATAATTATGAACAACTTTACAATGAAGTATTTAGTGATGATGAAACTGCTTTTCTTGGAGATCGCATGTACCAGTCCTTTAAAGGCAGGCAAATTGAAATCGTTGAATCAATTCTTGGAGCTCTTAATAATGAAAATACTGAACAAAAATGTTTTTTTGGTGATGGACCTGGTAGAACAGGAAAATCATTTGTATACAAATCTTTGTTCTACATAATTATAAGGTGAAATTACAAAATCAAGTGCAATGGCTTTTACTGCAATGTCAGCAATTCTTCTACCTGAGGGTCGTACTGCACGCAAGACGTTTGGACTTAAGGTTCCCTTGACATCAGAGTCTATTAGCAAAATCAAACATAAATATACTACAGCTAAGGAACTTGCTCACGTAGGCATTTTTCTAATAGATGAAGCTATGCTTTCTAAACACGGACTTCATAATATGGTTCAACTACTTTGAGCTTTAGGTAATACGAATTTGCCATTTGGAGGAAAGATCGTGGTTCTTGGTGGAGATTTGCGCCAGTGTCTACCTGTTCAACCTAGAGCCAACAGAAGCAAAATTATTGATTTATCTATTTAAAAAAAGTTCATCATGGTGATATTTTCAAATAAATTCTCTTACGGAAAATAGGCGTGTTGATCTAGAGGAAACAGATTTCGCTAACTATTTACTACGAGTTGGAAATGGAGAATTGCCACAAAATAGTTATATAAAATTGATATTCCTGAAGTTATACTTTATAATGGTGAATTAATTTCTGACGTCTATGGAAATTCCCTTATTAGTAATAGGTATGAAGATAGGAAAGATATATTAGCCTCTTTGAATGAAGACGTTACAAGAATAATTTCTGAAATCATAGAACAACTTTCAGGTGAAAGTAAAATTTTCGAAAGTTGTGATTTAGTCCCATCCCCACTTAACCCCAAGGTGAAATTCAATTTACTCCAGTACTCCTCCACTCAATTGATATGACAGATTTACCACCTCATGACCTTAAACTAAAAAAAAACATAATTATGCTTTTTAGAAATTTAGATGTCTCAGAAGGGTAATGCAATGGTACAAGACTTATAGTTACTTCCAAGAATAGCACTAGACTCGAGTAAAAGCCATCTTGGATGAGCAATGCAAAGATATCAGTTTCCAGTAAGGCCGGTATTTGCGATAAGAAACACAAATCACAGGGTCAGCATTTAATTATGCTAGTCTTGACTTACGGACGTTTGTTTTTATTCTTTCAATGTAATACGAAGCTTTCTCAAGAGTTGGATGTACATGTGTGTGACTTTCAGTTTGAAAGTACTAATACCAAAAGAAATCCTCGCTACACACGGAACGTTGTATGGAAGGAGGTTCTGCATAATAATAATACAAATTTGAATAGTCAAAACTTGCCATCTTATAGAAATAATGAAGAACGAGATGAAAAAGATATCTTGGAATCTGGAAATATCTGGAAATTTTAATTCTACTTTGCAATGATGATCAAATGTACTTTTGGTTCCATGTATTTATGTTTTTAATATTTATGCTATTTTCTATCAGTATTTTTGTTGTTCGTTTATGTACTATTTATGACTGTACATAATATCTCTAAATTATTTAGTTTCCTTTTAAAATAAAATATTTTGTTATTATTCATTTTTTTTATTTTTCATTGATAAACATATTATAACACAATTAACACACACACTGAATATCTTCCTAAAATTTTAAGCTGAACGAAACTCATGTCGAGCAAAGCTCAAGCCGGGCGAACTAAATCGAAGCTCGGTCTCCCGGTACTAATTCAGTTAATTTCTAAACTTATATAAACAATTACCTACCACTTTTGTCATAAAATATTAGCATAACCATAAAAGATACAAATATCTTAGTGGTAATAGCATTCTGAAACACAATAATTATAGGTATGAGTGCACATAACAATCTTTTGACGCAAAAGCTCTTCTAACGTATTCAATGAGATAATAACTTTTGCAAATTACCAAAAATAATACACACACGCGACCCGGGTTTTAACGAGTGATCGTCATTGTCAGCTGGTGTTTATGATGACGGTCACTCGTTGAAACCCGGGTTGATATTTTTAGTGATACTTTGTGTAAGGTTTTAACTCATTAAATAAGTTCCATGCTGGAATATCAACAAGTGACTGAGTACAGAGTTCTATTTGCGCGAATACTTTTACTAATTTTTCTGCAAGTCCAGTTAATTTTTTAAGGTGTTCATGTTAGTAAATAAATTCAGTCCTAGGTTGTTTCCTATGATAGCGAAAGCTGAAAAACCGATGTTGTTCATCATCAGCAGCAGCCATGAATTTGAATATCGGTTTAATCAGCTTCCCATTCCTTTCTCTTCTCAGCTGAGCGCATTACTCTGAGATAATACCTCTTTTTTATGTAACTCACAATTTCCGTCATAAGTGCATTCTATCAATTGTCATCCTCCGTACATCTTTCTATTATCCTCTCTTTACAGTACCGTTTCCTGTAATATTTTGGGGCTGTAAATTTTTACAACACGATGTTCATACGAGCCACTCGTATGAACATGAATCAGGTTTTTACTTAGCTTTTTAGTGTGTTGCATGATTTAACGTTATTGCTTTTGGTTACAATTATTTTATTCTTTTATTATTCTAAGCTATAAATTAAAAATTTGCTGCAAAAAAAATCAATCAGTGAAATCAAAAGGAAGGACGAAGAAACATGTACATTAATCCTCCTGCGCTGCCTCATTAATTCAATATGACGCAGCAAGTAATTGAGACAGGATTATATCCACCTTCTTCCTTCCGTTCCCCATTTAATGTCTCCCTTACAAACCTATCCAACAATTCTTAATGCTGCAAAGAACTCGGTTTTCAGTCGCCTTTCCAAGCAAGCTACCAGCCAGCCGGTGAGTAGACTTTATTCCGAACCTTCCCGTCGTTATGCTGTCTTAGAGATGTTCAAATGAACACACGACAGTGACTTGTTCCCAGTTGTGTAATTAGGGTTTCCCGGTGCCCCTGGCAAATCGGAACGGCATAACTTTAATAAATTCTCTATTTTCTTCCTTTGTTCTTACCTTATTATCCTCTTCTATTAACTCCTATTTTTCTGATTGGATTGGCAGATGATATCATATACTTATTCATTATCCTACCATGTAGAGGGGGATTACCATGCCTCGCCGCCCCCTCTGTGACGGCGCCCCTGGGCTGGGTCAACCCCACCACCCGTTACGTACACCACTGCGTGCTCCTCTCCTTGAAATCATCCTTATATTAAAAATTCAGATGGATAACACGCAGGGGAATCAAGGAAAAGTTCCAGAGCCGCGAAAACTTGAGGTCGTCCAAATTGAGGTCGTATGTAATCACTACAAGCACTTTTTTTAATATTACGACCGGTGAAAAAAATCAGAGGGAAATATTCCATTTCAGCAAATAAACTCACATTTAAGCTGGTGAAACTCAGAATCCTACCGTATGGGTGTCATGGGTATAGCTGCTTTGTACTGCATGTAACACAGCAGAGTATTCTTTCATTACCAAACGAAAATTACTTCTAGAGTTATTACACATAATGAGGACGTCACGTTAATTATCGCAACTTATAGCTAAGGAGAGAAGTGAGGTAATACTACGTTCAACCCAGCATAATACTGCCTTCTATGAATGCTCCATTTACTGCCCATTCATCTACCACGGTAAAATACATATTTCTACAGTATGCTTATTGCAATTTTCACTGCCCTTTTTGCATTTAAATTTACTTAAAGGATAGCTGGTGAGAAAAATCACTTTAAAGACAGCTATTACAAAAATGTGTATTTTTAAATAACAAATACTGTCATACATTTTCAATATAAAGGACAAATTATTTTTGGTACCTAATTAAGATATTTAGCAATTGTCATTTGGTTTACAGGTGGTTATAATTGAAAAAAGTTTGAACACGATGGTAAAATTATCCATGTTATCATAAAAGACGGAGATGGACGCCAAATAATCAAATGGTTAAGGTACTCAAGAATCAACCGATCAAATAAAAGAAAATAACTCACATCACTTTCATCACTCTCGAATTTCACTTTCAGTCCAAATTCTGCTAAACGAAATATGAGAAAATAAATATTTACGAAAAAAATAAAAATGTAAGTGTCGTTTTAAAAACTAAATAACAAGACATATTTTCCCCTTGTTCACAGATGTATGAGTGTCACTACCTACAATATTCAAGTATGTTCAATTTTTGACTAAGTAATTCCACTCGGATGGAAAATCCAAATGAGAGATTCATGAGGTTCGTGTGCCACTGCACTTTCATTTGAAAAAAATGTTATAACTGAAAAAGCAAACAAGTCACTTTTTATTTTCCAAATGTTTAAAAAATGCGAGGCTTAATATTTATAAACTAATTTTGTACCGATAACTAAAGTGAATGAATGCTCAATTTAAGTTTTAAAACTGCAGCTCAGTGAACGTGAGTCGTTGAAATTCCATGAATGATTCACCCTCACGTGTGCTTCTAATTTTCCTCCCATTAAACCAACGAATGAAACTGACAGGCCAACCGTGAGAGGGCCGTTCATACCAAAGTTAAATGAACGTTCAGTTCATAGTTACTAATTCGGGTTCATCCAATTCATTCTCTTTGACTAACCGTCGCGATAAATGCATCCTCATCTTGTTTGCACCCCAAACGCCAGGAAGGAACGAGAAGTACACTATTTAGCACGTTACGCATAGTTCATGCTTTAATCAAAGAAAGAAAACGAATAAATGACTGCAAGTACGTTGTGCTGCAATTACTGTGGGAGGATGAATGGCAACAAAAAAATACGTCATTTTAGGAATGAACATCTGCTTATCATCATCATGCTGCTAACACAGCAATAGATATTAGACTAATTGTAGTGACAGTCGTCTATCGTACTGGACATTTCCTCTTTTTATGTTTATACATGCCGATTATTAAGGGAGATCCCAAAAGCTCAATAGTGAACTTAATATTCAATAAATTGAATGCTTTATATAGTACAATAGGGGTTAAGAGGTAAAGAAACATTTTACACAGGGACAACAGAATAGGTATAATTATTTTACCATTCCTTTGTATTTTTTTACTTTATCCATAAAATCACCATCCTCTGCAGCCCACTTCTACATTGAACAATAAAACAGAAAACTACTTTCAACTTACAGGTGATAAAATCAAAGTTTGTACAGGTCTTGAACTATGAATAATGAAAGTTATGTGGGGCATTTGCAAATGATGATAGTTAATTTGTCGTTTTACTGAATACCTTGTGAGCATTATAGTTCATCCAAATGAGTCATAGAACGCTACGCTAAGTATTGAAATAAAAAATAAAAAAGAGTATGCGGGAATGCTGAATTGATTATTTTATCGTAAAATATTCATAGACTATGTAAAAATAAGGATACCTGCCATTTAATTAGGTAAATTGGAGAACATGATGAAATTTCCACGGCAGAAAAATACCCATTTTTCGCTTTAATGCAAATAGATTAATACCTAAGCAAAGCCATTGAATATAGTGGATGCAAGTGAGTGTTGTTTGCGTGCTGCGAGTGCTGTGGCGTGAGTGCTGCTTTCAATACCAATTTCCATTCCCGGGTGGGACGGATATTTGTCAATGGAATTTTGAGGCTGCCATTCGAAGAGTACTATATGCGCAGCAGTACTTTACATTCAATGGAACGTACAATTGTGGCCCCATTGGCTCCTCTCGTTATGAGTGGGCTGAATCCTATCCAGATCATCACTCCACCTACTACATTCCCAAAAGTACCTTACCAATAAAAATTAACCCAGCTTTTTCTCAGTATCATAATCAACATTCATCAACTCGAAATTTGGTTTGATTCGGCTATTCACCTCATTGTCCTATCAGATAATAGTTTCATTCCCACCCAGGTAAATATTTTTGGTGTGCAAATAATCTGGAACTAGTCAGGAACTGGGGTGTATCTAGAGGTCTGTTAAGAAATTGAAACAGTGTCCCACTCTAGTCTGTAACTGGTCTGGACACAGGGTGGGGGCACAGGGGGAATATTACAGTGCAGTTACAAACGAGAATCCAGTCCTGTTACAGACCGAAAACTAGCCTTTCAGACCAGATACAGACCAATTCCAGATTAGCTATAGATCAAATAGTTTTACCAGGGTACACCCAGGTGAACATTTTCTACTTGTAAAAATTATAATACACAGTAAAATATTCATAAATAATTATAAAATTCACTTTGACGTCCGTCATTTGCGTCATGCATTTCATCTTTGGTCCCCCTCGGTAATTTGTCTCATTCATTTCCACTTCTATTACTATTTTCACGATGTTACTGTGCTGCATAAATGTGTCCAACAAGTTTTGTTTCTTCTTCTCATAGCTTTAATTCGTCTCCTTTTCTCATACACTCATCGGGGGGTTTTTTCATTGGCAATTCACTCCGTCCATTTGATCTTCAATTATTTCCTCAATTGTCCGTAGGAAATGAGGGAAACTTCGTGTCCACAACATTTTTTTCTTACAGTTACCGACCAAGTTTTCCAGTTATGAAGTCTTGGCAATGGATTTTTATGGTGGGCTATGCAAAGTTTTCTTTTTCTCATATGAACAACTGAGTATTACATAGTTACTCCAGGAAAAATAGAGTCTCTCCTCAATGCCTTAAATTAATTCAGCATTCCATTTTTCCTGCGATCAAATACTAAATACTGCAGTGTCCATCATATTTTACCCTTATTGGAATAGTTCCACGTCTTTTAATAAGATATTTTTAAAATAATCTTATACATAAAAAATAATGTTTGTTTTGTTCGTGCTTTATGCACGCCAATACCATTCATCCGATAGCGATGAAACTTTGACGAATTGTTATGCGCTTGCCAATAAAGGTTTCTGAGTTATAAAAATGGCAATTTTTGGGGTTGTTTTTACCCCAGTATTGTTAACATTTACTCCCATAAAAAAATAATTGAATTCGGTGCAGGGTTTTCTTTAATTGCTTTTTTAAATTACTTGCACTCAAGTTATTGAATGGAAATTTGTATCATAGAACGCATAAAAGAATGAAGTATTTAATTCTTTCATTCAATTTTCTGAAACACTTTGTTTTTGTCCAAGTAGGTCCAACACTTCGTTTTCATCTCTGAAATCATCAATTTTTCTTCCCTTTAAACAATAGAAATTTCCTTGGCAACCAGAGTTGAATAACCATGTAATAGCGATTTCATGAATGGTTATTCACTCCTGCAGCATTTAAAGGTCAAATTCAGTGACTAAATTGATAGTTGTAGCCAAACGACCGTTCGCCTTGACTTCTCAATGACCATCAACAAGGTAAAAGGTCAATCGCTTCAAGTGTGTGGATTTAATCTGGAAAATCCATGCTTTTCACAATATGTTCACGAGTGGGACAACAGAAAAATTTATTTGTTTTTGCAGAGGGCGGTAAGACCAAAAATAATGTATTACCCAAAGCACTTGAATATATTTTTTCAACTTTAATTTAATACACAAATAATTATTAACTTCCATTTATTTTGTACATGTAAATGTGTCTGCTTTGCATATATGTGCCCACTTAGAAAGAATAAGAGGCATCGGAACGCATGCTGGGGAAACATAGGTGAGTTGTTGTGCGCGCGCCTTCGAATATTTCTGAATTTAATCAATTGTATTGATTTATTAAATCAATTGTACAATAGGTGGAACGCGAAAAGTTTGTAACGGTCGCGAGTCCAAGAGCCGTCGCCAAGGACAAAGATAAAAATAAACAAGACAAGAGAGGAAAGGAAATACGAGGAATCGGCAGTCTAAAATTAATCAGACGGAAAAGTATTAAGATTGAAAATAGTGAAAAAGTGTAACATAATAAATTAAAGTGAAAAGAAATTGTTACAAGTTTCAACAAATGAGTGTTGGCCTGCAAGCTTCTCAAACAAGCAAGGAACAACAAGCAAGCCACGAAGCAGATGGTTTACGACTTTGCTCAATCACGTGCATCAGAATTGTATCAGTGAGACATAATTTGTGTTTAAAGTAACGTTATTTATTTGTGCGTAGAATAATTTCTGGTGCAGTGGTCTCTTTGTTTACTTTTGGATATTAAATGCTTATTATAAGAGCACTTAAAAAACAAGGTTTTGAATTCTTGTATTCAATTTTTCGTATATGCTTCGCTTTTCCCTAAAATTAGATTTTTAAGGTCGAAAATCTAAAATGTGTGCACTACTTCAACATTATAATATTTTATTTACTTATAAACCGCAGCATAGGCATGGAATAGAAACTCATACCATCATTTGTGCGTTATGAATTCCCGTGTAGGTACGAGGAATTAATTTAACTAGGTTTTAAATTTGTTTAGGGACCGATTTTGAAACCTGAAAAGATTTGTGGGCCAAGCCATGAAAAGTATGGAAATGAATGGGGACTTCAATATAGAGAATTTAATTTTGCGAATAGAAAATAAATCATTGTCCATCATTTATTTTGTACATGTCTTCTTTGTATATAAGTGCCTACTTAGAGAGAAAAAGTGGCATTGCAACACATGCCAGGCACAACTAGTTTATTATATTTCTCATCGATATGCCAGATTGCTTTTCTTAGATATTTGATTCAATTATCGCTCCATTAAATTTCCCTTTTCCAAGCAACTCCTCCACTCCAAATATATCCCTTCTTTGTTCCTTCATTATTTCCTTTGTTTACGTTATTCACCCTGAAAAAAATATAAGGATGCGCCGTCCTATATCCCGCAGCCCTTCGGTTGCTCCCGCACATTTTTTGTCACTGTGACGTACAGTAGAGTCTCGATTATCCGACCTAAACCGGCCGCGGCAAGGTCGGATAAGTGAGAAGGTCGGATAACACGGAAAATAATTAAAACAATGTAAAATAAATGTTAAATTTCATTTGCACATTAAAATTCATCCTTTCAAATACATGTGTCTTACTTAATTTTATATGACGTACAAGTAATAATATGATAGACTGTACTTACAGCAAAGTAATTAATATGTTGTATAGAAGGTACTCACTGCATAAATTACAGTAGTTATCGTGCACGGGGACGGTCGGTTAACACGGAAGGTCGGATAACCGAAGGTCGGATAACCGAGACTCTACTGTATTACCAATGCGTATAAACCACTTCTTCTTTGATCTTCCCATCACCCTTTTGTGACTCCCCTACCCTGTAGCGTCTAACCCAAGCGACGACCCCTCTTGGCTCGCCTATTTCCCTAGGATTATCTTCCCCCAGGCGCCACCCTCAATTTCCCGTCAAAAGGTGTCACTATACAGGCCAAACCAGCCACCAGAGGCCACCGGGGGCCACGCAGGAAAGAGAAAGTGTGTAGTTATCAACGGAGGAGGTGGGCAAAAGGTAATTCCGAGAAAATGGACGAACGAGGAATGAGTAGAGGAGTAACAGTATGCCATGGCGGAGAAGATGAAGAGTAATCTACAGGAGAAAGGTAATGCAATCACATAGAGGAGCTCTGGGTATCAAATCTCTATCGGAACCAGAACATTGTAAACCGCAAAACGAACAGCCTTGGGAAATAGGATTTGTGTAAAGAGATACATCAAAGAAAAGTTGTCGAGAAAAACAAATGGCACACAAATAATTGTGAAGATAAGTTTATGTTTAAGAGTGTAAGAGAATTTTCTGCGTCTCCCGGCTGTCAGGGTTTCAGAAATTCGTCGAAAAATTTACCGGAGATAACTCTTTCGCTTACTGGAATCATATGACTGGCGTTCCAACATCGAGTTTTTCACCGGTGTTACCGGTGAACAAGGGTCTACCGAACGTGGTTATAAATCCTAATACCGTTGGCGCTAGTGGGCGTTTCCATTAAAAAAAATACCAACGTCAGGCTTAACCGAAGTAAGATAAGTATAGTGTAAACGGGGAAAAAGATTTCTTCCTAAGGCAACCATTGCATCACTTATATAGACGGTTTCGTACATGGGGAGCTAGAGCAATCAAAAAGAGGTAGGCGACTAAGGGTTCAGTCTACAAGTTGATCGAAAATGGAGAAACATCGTGTATGATAAAAACTAAGCAGTGAATTACCACTACTCGCCAACGCAAGATTTTATTTATCTCTTTTAATGAAATACATCGGCAGGAAAAAGTATTTTTAATTTTTTTGCATTTCACATAGCTAAATGCACTAAAAACAAATCCTTAAATAATACCAGACATTTGTAACCAAACATCATCTTCGCACCAGTGTAATGATAAGAAAAATTGACCAATTAGCTTCACTTCGGCACATATCTCAGATTTATCTTCCCTAATGAAATATATTCACAGTGCAAAATAATGTATTCTTTGTACTTATCAAACACATATAATTAAGGTCTAAATTCACTCTAAAAATCCATAATTGATTCCAGATATACGAAACTGAACTTAATCCTTGAAGCAATAAAATATTATTTGAAAAATGATGAATGGGCTTTCACATTAAAACGCATATAGATCAATATTTCACATAATTAAAACTCTTATTAAAATTATAATTAAAACGTCATGTGATTAATTTTAAGGGTATCGCACTCAATCAAATTTCTTTTGTTAAGCCCGAGAGCATAATTATGTTTTTCATCCGCAAATGAAAACTCAGGTGTCCTTTTTATGCGTTTAACAATCAAGCTCTTCACACCAAACAGCCACTGTTAATTCTACCTTTTCCCCCACAAATTCTCTTGTCAGTCCAATGATAACTCGCTAATAGAACTCTCAATACTATTACCATAACATTTGATACTCTAAACGCATGTTTCTTATGCCTTCCGTATAACCAGCTTCTTCCCGATATGTACGGAGCATAGGCTCCTAGCTCATGTTAATTAAAGAAGTTTCAGTATAGGAAGCGTTCAAATATCCGTGAACACCTTTCTGTCATTCATCAGCGAGTGCTTTAATTCTCTCTTCCGGAAGAGTTTAAGAAGTATAGGAGGAGAAGAAAATAGTCAAATATGGTCGATTGCTCATGTTTTATCGAGGATTTCACAATGATGAACTTAATAATTATAGTTATAGATGAAGAAACTGGGCTTAGCCAAAAAATATAAATTAAAGCATTTTGTCTCAGGCTTTACTTTATGCAAGTGTTTCCATTTTTGTATGAAAGTAAAAATAGAAATAGTATTTATCCACAATTTATTATCACGACAACCTAAGTTTCAACGGGTAACCTTGAAAATGTTGGTTACCCGTTCAAACCTAGGTCGGCGCAATGAAAAAGGGTGGATAAGTAAGTACTATTTCTATATTTCTTTTCTTGTGAAAAATATAATTTAAATTCATGGAATTCCCTAAGAAAGAAATGAAGATTTTCTATATAAAGTCCATTGGAACTCTACAGAAAAAACTAGAGAACTCTTAAATAAATCTTTTAAAAATAAATTTCGGATATTTCTAGAAATACCTAGGGCATTCTGTCAATATGTTTTTTTAAAGAAAGTGTACAGATTTTTCTAGCACGGTGGTAAAAAATGATAGGTGAGATATTGATGAATTAGAGCTCGGATCCTAGTTCAGTTGGATGATTTTTTTTCAACCAACAAAATTTCACACATTCGTCGACAGGAAGTTATAGAAAATGTCATTTTCCATCTTGGAAGAGTGAGAAATAACGATGGGACGGTTAAAAGACTTCACTGGAGTTATCTCTGAAAAAAATATAAAAATATCTGACGACTTTTCGCAGCTGCGCAAGTTTTCTAGCGAGTAATACAAGTTGACTTACAGTGGTGGCGAAACTAGGTAACAGTCACCTTGGCGACATAAATTAGAGGAAGGCTCGCGTGGAAGGAGTCAGCAAAGGATCGGAGTAGAGAAGACTATACATGGTAGTCGACGGTGCCAACAGTAAAGTGTTTAAATCGAGAGGGTGGGAAAATGTCCGCAGAGAGTTGCTCAACATTTATGATATAAACAAAACTGGATCAAAAACACTGATATTATTCGTAACAAATCGCATAATCCCATATAACTTTGGATTAAGAGTCATTAGAGAGCGAGAAAGTTGATGTGGATAACTGATTGCGCTTTTTGAGGTCGAAGGTTTGTGACCTTCAAACCCGGGGTAGTGAAAAGCGGAGACCACCCAACTCCCCCGTGCGGAGATAATACGTAGGCAGTAAACTATTCGGCTGAAAAGTGTCTTCTGAGCAACCACCACCATGTTTTGCCATCACTATAACACCCTTAGAAGTCGTCCGCCAATCGAAACGTGCAGATCGAAGATGAGCTGTATAAGAACAAGAGAGAGTAAATGTCGAAAGCATAGTCAGCAAAGGAAGAGATCGGCAAGGTAGGCGAGGAAATCCAAAGCAAGGGAAACGAGGGCAGAGCAATAGCAAAAGGTCGATGGGAAGGGTCCTACCGGCGTGATGACTTCCGCTTGAGCGCACAGGAAGGAGGGAGAAAGAAATATGTCCGCAACGGAAACGGAAAAGCGCTGCGGGGAGCATCATCTCGAGAGGAAATATTGGACCAATTTGTCAAAAAAATAAATGACAGAGGCATCCCCATAATTTCCAAGGAAATACCCAATAGCAGCAGAAAAAATATTAAACTTGTCATTTCCACGCGTAATATTATGGAAGTAAGGAACCCACTACGTTAAGAGTCAGACCAATACGTTAAAAAAGTTGATGCCTTTGTACTTCTATAGGTTCTTTTTCTAATTGTGGCTGGAGTCACTTTAAAATGGTATCACATGGTCTCATGACACAATTGCAACTAAGCAAGTAAAACTCCGTCAGCTTTTTCGTCTGTGGAGATGGAATCAAACAGAAAATGGTTCACTCTTCTTTCCAAGAAATGCATATCGCTGACGGTCTGCTTTGATATAAATGTCCATCAAAGTGTGCATCAACACATAATCTAATACTCTCAAAAGTGCAATAATTGCAAGCCAAGGTATTTATATATTAAGTATCTCCTATTCACAAATAAACCTAGAGGTGGAACTGACAGAGGAAATAAGATAGGACCAAGAAAATAAGATAAGAGCAATGTCAAGAAAGGACCATCAAGGCAATGTCAAAAAAAGAGTTATTCCCAGAATTTTCTATAAAACATTCAATAACAAGAGAAAAATTTAAAATTGCTATTATACGGTGTTGCAGAGTGGGAGAATAATACCATTGGATGGACATAGAGCAGAATTTTTGTCAAAACTTAGTCCAACTCAGATAAAATTTTCGTCTATGTATATGGAATGACAGTAACAAGACAACTGTCACTATGCTGACGAATAAAATACACTTTGCAGTATCCCACAGTTTTTTTTTATTCTCCCTCTCAAGGCTTAGAAAATAATAATAATAATAATAGTAATCTCTGCTGAGGGAGTGATGTCCCATATGTTTAAAAAACAAACTGAGAAGCTGGGAATAAAAAAAATAATAACTGGCCTCGGGAAAAAAGCTGTGCTACTCCAAACTTGCCAAATCGTGAGGAGATTCCTAAGCCAAGAAAATTCGGACACAGTAGGATAGGGTGAATTCTCTTCCTGAACTTCCGAGCCTAATCCTAATCCACCTTTAGGATAGGTGAAAATTTTCCAGTTGGTGTAATACTAGCTGAGAAAGTGTGACAAGTCGAAAATAATAATAATAGCTTAAGATTCGACAAATGTACCCCAGACTGTGTGGAACTAGCTATCATAATGATAGGGGTGCTCGGTGGAGTTAACGCTAGATGCGTAGCACAGGCGGAATCAGTAGTTGCACGCATGCAGAAATCCGTCATCCTGGGGTCACTCCGTCTACTACGTACTGATGACCCCAATGCAGCGTAGCTCTCCGATGGGCGTCGTACGTGGCTGGAAACACTGCCCAACCCCTACCGAGTCTCAGGCCATTATGACGGCAACGAAACCTGATGCTTGCCGGGGACTCGGAGGGAAATGTTACAAAAGTAACATAAACATCATAGTAATAGCGTAAATGTAGCATAAAGATTTTCCAAAATATAGTTAAGGTTGCATTGATAGAAAATTTCCAAAGGTCCACTCCCAAGGCATTAAATATTTACAGCATTCCCATAACCACTCAGAACGAAACAAGCCGTCGAAAGCGATCGGTAGAATTAACACGTGTGAGGACACATTGTCTTGTATTCGTCAACATGATAAAACTGAGAAATATTGCTCAGAATGACGCCTTAATCTGTTACTTTTAAAGTACACTGTGTTTTTCCTTTGCCGCGCATTTTGCTGAAGGTCTACTTTAAAATAAATTTCCAGCAATGTATGCAACAACACATATTATTCAAAAAAGAGCCTAAATTTGGGAGATGTCAAAGAAAATACGTTAATGGATGTAGTGTAACAGGCGCCCTTTATTTCCATGGTGTTCATGTAGATAGCGGGTTCATAGAGGGTGAATTAATTTTTATTCTGCACGGTTAGAGTGTGACCGCATGGCTGCAAGGAAATGAAAGCAGAAATCTTTGTAATACCCTACATTCCCATGAATATCATCGCCGTCATTTCCGGTTGTCATCTAGGCAATTTTGTCACAGAAACGGAGAGAGATATGCAGATCGTTTTCATTTGATAAAATATTCTCATTATGACAAAAGCATGCAAAACTAGGTGCACATATTGCTGCGGTGATTTTTATCGAGCAGAATGATTTCCTATCGCGAGTTTGAGAATCGAAGATTAAGAAGAGGATTTCTGAATATAAAAGAAGGCGAAAATGTAACGGGAGGATATTTATACTAAACTTTTAAAGTGTCTCCTCCAAAATAACCAGTATGGAAACTGAACAATCGTTTGATATGTAGAGTCTTTAACGCTTTCGCGCTTTAGAGCGTCTTTAGTTCTGTATCCAGCTCTTGCAACATTTGAGGAAGTTATCTCTTGCCACACTTACTCACACTGACTTTCACCAGGATCAACACTGTCAACGAGGAAATATCAATCACCACAGCTTAAAGGGGTGTTAACAAGGACGTCAGTTTTAAGTGGCAAGAAGGATGAGTTTTTCAGCTCTCATGAATGCATTAGGTATATAAAAGAAGACCCTCAATTACGAAAGGCGCCGAGAAACAGACTCTTTCAAGAAGAGCTTAAAATCTCCTTTACCATGTTAAGTAATTCATAAATATAAAATGACACAAATATACTAGGAGTGGCTAAGGTGGTAATTAAGCAGAGGAAGACGAATCGAGATAAGTTAAGTATAGAAAGACAACAGATTCTTTGGACTATATATGTCCACACAAATTCGCTCACTTCTTTGGTTACAATAATACTCGACGCCTGGAAAAATCCTTCCAAAATTTAACTTCATCCTCAGATTAAAAAAAAAACAAAAAACGAAATTCATACCACGAAGGAAATAAAACACGAATTGGATTAAATATATGCCGAGCATTTTAATTCATATATCTTGAGGACTTAATTCATCTGAGGTTTCCGCAAGGTCTCTTTGATTTCTTCCTTCTATTTCACTATCTTTATTTACTTCGATCTCAAGACACCTTCCTACGTAGGGAGAAGCGTCCATCAAGCAACGAACGCGATGTCATTTTCCGAATGAAGCTGTGCTGAGAGCTTTTAATGCTATAATTACGAGAATTCAAACACTCCGATTTTCATTTGACGATCTTTTCTTTTATTCTAATGCAATAATTCGAATGTAATCCATGATTTCAAGTTTTTCCGGCAAAGACTGAATCCCTACTAACCTTGGTAAGTTTCACGGAAGATCATAACGGAAACAATAAATATGGTTAATTTAAAAAAACTGGATAATTTCGGCAATCGATTCGTTTGTACATCGCACAGTTCGATTTCCATATGCATTTGTGGATTTTATGAATGTATACAAATTGTATAAAATACATGTGTGTAACTGTGAAGCGTTTGAAGTATTTCAATCGTTATACCTTATACAATCGTATACCAGAACCGCCATAAGTCTTACCCTGGTGTTCTCTTCAGCAATAAATTCATTTCAAGCTTCAAATACATATTTACATATGCAATGATAAGACCTTCAATAAATGTATTCGTTTTTTATGTTTTAAATGCCCACTTGCAATCATGTGATGTAAATTTTCTCGGATGTGATGTTATCGCTGCATCAAAATGCCACAAGCAGGTAAAAAAAATGCTTTTTTCCATACACTAGCGGACCTCTACTGCAGTAGAATTACGTGCTTACACATCGAAGTACCGTTCCTAAGAGACTTCTAAGCCCATTGTCACAGGAGTAACTGACATATATAAAGTTGCTTCTACGATTGAGAATATCGAGTTTCCCGATGAATCTTCTGGGTGAAAATCTCTCTGATTTTCCACCGGGTGAGGTCATTCATTTCCTCCGACGTATCGGTAAGCGAATCGCCCATCGTCTTCAGGGATCCTTACCTCAATTGTTTCATGTGTTGATATGAAAGTGATCTCAAGCAAATATTTACCCGTGAGCAATATCTGGTGGCATAGATGAAGAAAGACGATATTTATAGACAAGGATGTTCCCAAAAACTTAACAAGAGTCGGGTAGAGAGGGGAAGACGCGCAATCCGAGGAAAGCGGGAGTAAGCAGCGAGTTGAAAGATAAGGAACCCCTCTTCCTTTAACATCCTCTTCTTCGGGCAACACTTGTCATCCCGAACGTGAGAGGCAGGATGGAAGCCGAACGTCTCCTTACTGCTCGCTTGAAATTCTCTTCAAGCGAGCATTCGTGACCGGCTAAACTAAAACTGTTCTTAATGTGGTTTCAACGCAAGATGACCTAAAAACATCATTAAACTCATATTCTGGCTACGTATAGAACAATGTTTCCTAGGACATGAAGAACACAATCCTACCTTTCTACGCTTCTATTTTTGCAAATTGTTTTTAATATTACATGGCCATGCAACAGTAAGTATGAAACAAGAGTAAAACTAATTCCTGTTTCCCAATCTAATATGAATGTTAAAATACGAAACAGTACGAACGAGGAAACAGTACGTGGAAACATAGCGTGGCACTCTACGGATCGGATACACGGACCATAGGAAATGTAGACCAGAAAACATTAGTACCCTTTGAAACCTGGTGTTGGAGGATGAGGCTGAAGATCAAATGGACAGATAAAATATGAAATGAAGAATTTCACAGAAGAGTTGAAGATGAAAGGACCTTATTGAACACAACAGATAAAAAAAGAACCAAATGTATTTGGCACACCCGGAAGCACAATGGGTTGTTTTAAGATTATAATTGAAGAAAAATAGTGACAAAAATCCCAAGAGGATAAATATATGAACAAATAAAGAGGAAAGTACATAAGAAGAAACACCATACTGCCTGAGCCAATTAATTTCATAATTGAAGCAAAACTGGGTTGCTACCTTCTTTAGCATAATCTATAGCAATTTATTATTTTAACCTATAGCAACAGTCATTATTAATTCATTAAAAGCATTATTATTATATTATCATCATGATTTAGTCTCTCTGCCAAATTTCAGAGCGATTGCTGGTCAGGGAGTGGGTTTAATTTTTATTACAAATGTTGCCCCTGACCCACAGACAGATAGACCGGTGAAGCTATATAAAAAAGTGCAAAAAGAACAGTTCGACAGAATAAAATAAAAGGGGTGCCTTTTCATCTAACGACATTCTAAATAACCATATTTGCAGAAAAAATTACGCGCTTTAATTTTTGAAAAATCATAAAAAATTAGTATTTTTCAACATTTTAACGTTCAAAGCGGAACGACAGTATTTCCGCGAAAAAAAACGAAGTCGCAGAAGAAAGGTTCAAATCACTATTTAAAAATAAAGCATGTCAATAATAATAGAAAGGGCGTTTCATCGAATCGCTGGTCATCGAGAGACACGATCTCGAAATCTGATTATCTCTCGACTGTTTGCAAGGCAAGAACTCGCACGCTAATAGAACAAGCCTCACGATTGCCACCGTCAACACCGCAGGAAGGAACGCAACGAGGGCAGTGGAAGAAAACCACATGAGGCACAGCGCAGACGCCGGATTGAGTTAATTAAAGTCTAAGAAAGGAAGCCAGGCGCCTCATTCCCACTTGAGAAGGATTTTTCCAGGGACGGGAACGTGCTTCCGGGAAAGATTAAGGCGAAAATTCTCTAAGTTCTTTTCAAGAAACATTAGGACCCATTAAGTATTTCATAAATAAAGTACTGCATCATCCGGTGATTAGCAGGTGGAACTTTCAACTTGATGATTAGTACTAGCAATATTTTTCACAAATTTAAAAGCTTTTAGCACACGTAAATAACGTTACCAATTATTTAATACAAATAATGGAATACAACACTGTGAGCAGCATGCAGTTAAAATATTTAGTGGTTGAATAGACACATTTATCCCACATTGGCACTTCGAGGTCAAGTATTTCTAAAATAATAATTATTGCTAACGTAAAAAAGTATACTGTCATGTTTCATTTCCTAAATAATAAAATTGAGCATCCTTAACCACCCCATCATGTTAACGCCAAATCCAGTAAATTAGGCTTTTTATGTGAACATTTGCTAAATTCTTCTGGAATTCAAAGTGTAGGTATAGTACGTTTTAAACAATATAACCCACTGATGATGAAATGAAGCATATGATAAAAGACAGATAAAATGATAACGGCATGAAATAGGAGAAACGTTGGTAAAAAAAATTTCAGGTTGAAATTACATACGGAGTGATTTTTATTTTGTAATAATGTTTACATTGTTTTAAAATGAGTTTAATTTAATACGAATACATCCAAATATGCATGAGTGTTATCATATTTGCTTTAAATACCAGATTTTTAATTATTTTACATTCATATATACATTTCCACGTAAATAGAACATAGAGAAATAAGACGCTCTTCTCATTTTACAAAAATCATTATTCATCGCAAAGTTTGTAAATTGTGGTAGCAGCAGGGGCAACATAATGCTGATATGACTCTCCACATGAAAAATCTTCCCCCCTAATAAGAGGGTAGGTAGTGTTAAATGATATTCTCCTCAACCGCAAAATGAAAACGGAAGTCCATAATAATACCCCAATCTAGAAGTAAATATCTCAAATTCAAATGGCAAAGTAAAGTGTTTATGCTTTTCAAATAAATACATTGGCAAATCTGGGGTGCCATGAAAAAATGCATAGGAACATCATTTCAATGTATCCACCCCAGCGTTGGGATTACATGTATGATGCCAAGGGAAAAAATAAATTTCAAAAACCTTCAACGGCAATCAATGCTAATTTAAATTCCTTCCCTCTAGCGTACCGATGGAGATGAATGTTAGGAAGTCCCAAGAAACTTCGAAATTGATTCGTAAAAGTCATTAAGACTCTCATTCATGGAGTGGTCCATGTACAGAAAGAGGTGGAAATTCATTCTGGATTGAGAACAAATTCATCCCTTTATAACTTTCTTATTTCTTACTCGTCCATTTTATTCCACTCAACTACCTGGCGTTGCGGCCGATTTTCTTCATGGATGGAACCAAGCATCGCGGGGATTCGATGAATAATGGATGCGTTCCACGCTTAACGCAGGAGTTTACGGACACCATGGTTAGAAAAGAAACCATATAACGCAATAGCACAATGGGTACGACTATTGTCACTTGACAGTTAAAAGGGGGATGTATTGCAGAGTTATAATTATCAACATAAATTTCTTATTAGTGTTACATTAGTGTCATCATAGATGAGAGATATATATCCTGCTGAATATGTATATCAACGAAAAATTAAACCGGATTTTAAAATATTCATGCACCCCTGTCACAATTCAAGGAATTCTAACAATGACAGTTAAGAAAGGAAAACTTTAAGAGAATGAACAAGGTATTGTATGAAGAATTAAATCACAAACCCTGGGAAAAACTGGATCATTGTGATGGCTTAAGAACTGGTTTCACATTTCTCGGGCACATAGTGGGATAGCGGCAGTTTCTGAATTTTTGTACATAGTATTCTGATCCCCTATCACAAGTCATGTCGAGAGCATTTCAAGCCATGCACTGGATGCATTGTCAAACTGTGATTTCTTGTAGCCTACGGCAATATTCCGTCACTGGGACTCATTCTACTTTTCTTCAACTCACTGCTTCAATCCTACCTACATCTACTTATTCCTAATTGGTCTTATCTCCTATAAGCTAGTCATTCCTGAAGTTAAACTGAAAGACCCTCCACTGAAAGAACCTTTATATGGTTTCCTTCGTGGAGCGTAGAAGCCTATACGATGCTCAAACAAGTGAGGTGTTTGAAATGACAATGATAATCGGATGCAAACATTTCACCTCTGCGTACCGGCCATTAACGAATCACCAATTGTTTAAAGGTCAAATTTCCGTAAAATTAAAATAAAGCACAAACTAATGGATAAAGGATAACATATATTATGCTAACTATAATGTTAGCTTGATGAAGAGAGCAACTTTGGAAATGATCACAAATTTCAATGCGTAATAAGAGATCACTATTTCAGGTGCAAGGGTCAGAAAAAATTAATATTCTTCAATGATGCAAGTTTTTAATTAAGCTAGCTCGTTTTGGAACCCTACACAAATTATTATAAATCACGTTGAGACATAAAATTTCATCGAGGAGTATTTTTAAGTCCATTACATTCAACAATTTCTTTTACTCAATCGTTAAATGCCAAGATACCATGAGCGTATTAATTTAAAATTAATTTTACAAAAAGTTCAATCGAAATAACGAAAATGATAAAGATAGGTTATATATTTAGAGAATGTGGTTATTTGATAATAAATGAATGTCTTCTTCCACAGGCGTGGAGCCAAAATGGATCACCTACAGATACTGGACAGCTTGCTCAAACAGGACTACGACAGAAGAGCGACTCCGACCAATCAATTCAGTAAGTGTAGTTGAAACTCCAATAATATAAACGCATGCACGCATGCACGATTCAATATTTGTAGTTAACTCGCAACAATTTAGTTTCCGGATTTTTCTCTGATTTGTCGGCCAAAATCATTTACAATCCACTGTTAAGATGTTTTGAATCAGCCCTTGTCACCTCTCATGATCACATCTTGCATTGTTTTTCCACGTTTAAGGTATTATTTTGAGGCACTTTTAAGGCATGGTCCACAAATTAGGAAGATAAAAACACCAAAGTAACTTAAGAAAAATACAGTAAACTTATCTTCTTATATACTAAGACTTGGGAACGATATTCATTATTTGATGTTTACGTCAAATACGGATTGGGTTATGCTTCTGTTTTTCCGCTATCACCTTAAACCATTCAGTTGTTGGCATTATACTCGTGTATCAGCTAGTTTTTATCGTCGTAATGTTGCTCTTTGTAGCTTTTATTTTTTGTCTGAAATTCCCAGAGGCTATTTTGGTTATTCAACAATATTTGTTCAATTATATTCAACCTACCTCGAATGTAATAAGATTAAATATCCATGCAGCGTTTCCGCGTTTTTCCGTCGCATTCATCGTTGCATGTGCTAGTTATTCACTTAAAATAATTTAAACTGTGGATGGATTTTTATTAATCTTTCAGAAATTTTTTTAAGCTTTCAGCACATCATTTATTTGTTTTTATTCAAATAACGCAGTTAAAATTTCGTTGAAAGTAAAAACATGCGTGCCTGTCTTGCTCATTTTCCATATGGCTAATGCAAAATTACACCAGATTTGAATTCCCGCATTTCTATTAAGCGGGTTTGGAAAAATTCTGCGATGGTGTCTAAGAAAATATAGATGCTCCACATTATTTTTTACTATTTATAGCTCTTGCAATCAAATTGAAAAATTCGAGCCAAAACACTAATGCTGCCTTGATTTTTCATTAAATATTATGCATTGCACTTGGAAAGATACTAACTGCCACATATATTTTCCAAATCCTAGCATATGAATATAGGAATGTTGATGCACGATCTCAATTGCACTACCATGCATCAAAAATGAGATCCAATTAAAAAAATTATACGCTTTACATTGATACCACAATCACTAGCACATTGATAGTAGATAATATGAGCGACTGCTACACATTTTGCGTAAATACATGTTATCTCTATTCCAAAAATGCAGAGATGTTTCTATTTCTTCTTTTTAAATTCACTTCTTCACATAACTGGGTTATGATGCGGTATGAAGGAAAGTAATTACCCATTCCCTACAAAAAAAATTAAACAAGGCCATGTTTACCTACCTCATGTGAGAAAATTAATCATAATTCACTACAATGCTGTTTCACTGAAATATTAGGTATGCTTTAAACAAAGTTTAGTACTCACTAAAAGAAGATACCCGTTTGAATTCAATGGGAAGGAAAAATATTTATCATAATGTATAGGATAAAAATTAAATCCTTTCAATTTTCTCTTCAAAGGGTATGAGCTAAAAATATTGATTTCCCAAGTTAAACTTTTAACTGGGCAGCATTTTTGTCGTATATTGGATACCGTACTGTTGAAGTCAGCCCACCACTTTAGAGCCTGAATTAGCTCTTTGAGGTGCAGGCAGTGCGTATTCGAAATGGATACTATTCTGCAAACAATTTTTGCAATTAGTTTTGGTGAAACTTTTAGTTCCAAATAATAATATTTAAGTCGGATGTAAAACGGAAATAGAAATATTCTATTAGGCATCAGGAAGTCTGCTAAATATATACTAATGCTTTTTTGGGCATTGGTTTAAAATTTTGAAACACTAATATCTAGTCCTATACCTTAGTTTAAATATGATATGTCATGATTTGCAAATTTTACAGAAGAGCAATTTAAAAGTTTAGTAGGCTCTGAAAAATCAGAAAGTTCAAAGTTTAGCCCTTACCTTTTCGTAATAGATATAATAAACTGTGGTTATAATATTTCTTTAACTTTCCAAATCCAACGGTATTAGCACTACAAATCCAACGGTATGCATAACTCAATTTTGGAAAAACCGACATGTCATATTTAGCTATCTTACCACATACAAGATTTTCTATTAAATTTCGAATTCCGCGCCGAAAATTGAAGTCATGAAAATACTTTAATTCAGGTGAAAATTTTAAAATAAATTTCTTAAATCATTTACATTACTTCATTTATGGTGATTTCCACCAAATAAACAATGTACCTAAGTAAAATGTTAATAAATTAAATCAAAGAATGTTTTCCGACAAATTTGAAAAGTTATTAAAATGTGCACTAAATGACTCATGAGTTCCGCTCCAGTCACCATATAGCTAGGTTCGCATGGGGGAACAGGCGGAGTCGGACGCGGAGCGGAACCTGCGGAAAGGTGGACTGGGAGCTCACATGAAGGTGCGGAAAGCGCGGAAAAGGTGCGAAGGGCGGGAAAATTCATCACTAAATATTTGAACGCCGTGAAACACTGTCACTAAGGACACTCGTCGACCAATCACTCTCCTACGAATTTGACCTAGCGCGTTTTGAATTTGACTCTACAAACCTTAGTATAATACCCCTAAGGCAACAGATATATGAACTACCAGTGAAAATGTCATTATTATCCACAGTTAATAGTCACAGATCTAGATTTGTCTTATTTTTCCTTCGAGATAGTGATAACGGGAATTGACAAAATGGGTAGTCATTAATTTTCAAAAGCCTTTAAACTACTACTGTGCTGAGATTTTACGTATATAGCATTAGAATCCCGAAACTAAGCATAAGAGAAGATAGTATATAGTGTTTATAGTTTTCGCAAGTCAGGTGTGGGACTTCAGTCATATTATTTAGGAACTTTCCCACGAGAAAACCAACCGTTTCTAAATCTATAAATATCCAATCTTTCAACGTTAGGTAGGCATGTATCATATTTTAAAATAATGGGTTTGAGCAAATACATGTTAGAGATAATGTGTCGCGGAAATGTTCAATAAAATAACGTTGAATTTGTTTTTCTCAACTTAAAGTCTGGAGTAGATATATATTTAAACTGAAGGGAATAACGCTACTTGAAAGGACTTGAAGCATCAACAGGATAGTCAATATATAAAACTGATGATCTCAGGCCTGACCTCGTGGAAATTATGGATATCCATGATGAGAAAACCACCTTTGTTAATTCCACAAACTTTCTTACGCTGGCACGACGCGCGTTTCACCACACTGTGGCATAATCATGTGGCACATGATTATGCCACAGTGTGGTGAAACGCGCGTCGTGCCAGCGTAAGAAAGTTTGTGGAATTAACAAAGGTGGTTTTCTCATCATGGATAGTCAATATATGTATACTAAATGTTCTCATATACTCATCATATCATCAGTCTCTTAAATTTTACCCACCGTTAGCGCCCAAATTATGCCCAAAATTCGCCCAGTTTATTCGCACTAATGAAATCCTCAAGCAACTCCAGAGCATAAGAGATTAAATTATCATTCACGCAATCCTCCTCTGTCATTTTGGTAATTACTCTGATTACTTTTCGTCTTCAATGCACGGCAGTATCATCAAGGCTTTGCGGACGAAGTAGTATCGTTACGTTGTTTTCATTTCGTGCCGGCTGTTTTTCGACTGTTTTTTGAGGGGTCTGACGTCACGTTCACCCAGCGGAGAGCGGAAAATATCAAAATATTCCATCCGCACGTTCCGCGGGTTTAAGCCTCGCCCCTTGCGGAACAGTCGCCGCCCACTCCACTGTGATTGGCTGGATGGCTTTTCTCAGTCCGCACGTTCCGCAGATTCCACACCCATGTGAACCCAGCTTAATGCATAGACCGTCTGCACACGATGACACGTAAACCGAGCCAGATATCCGAAATCCTTCGCTTCGGAAGCGCCGGAGACGGGTGAGTGGCGCCCTCCTTCTAATCGGAGGGCGAGGGAGGGGTAGAATTTGACGGGTGAGCAGGAAATTTCACCTTCAACGAATCACTTCGCGGCAAGAAGGTCAAGTGTGCCAGTTGGGGAAATAGTTTTCAACAAGGAGGTGGGAATATAATTGAGAGGGCTTCCACTCCGTACATGGAGCTCATGGCTCCATGTATGGAGTGGAAGCGTGGCAGGAATAGGTGTGCTCCAAAATAGGAGGCTCTCGAGTACTAGGGCCAAAACGCTTAAATCGTTATGGGTTATAAGAGCTCGCTTCAAATACTCAACGCCGGGAGATATATCAACAAAGCATTGTTATATAAAGGTGGTGTGAAAGGAAGAGGTAGACCGAGAAAGTCATGGGTGGATGTCGTGGAAGCGACTCTATAATGAGGAGGAATAGTAGGAGTCTTAAGAATTGTACAGCGTGAATGAAGCAATACATCAATGTAATAAAATGGAAAGAGATACGCACGGATGGAAAGTTATCAAGAAAATTATTAAGAGTAAGCCAATTTTCTAGACTAACATCAACAACTAAGTCCTTTGATGAATTATGGTTTTTCGTGTTTCCAACCGGGTGAGAGGCTCTATTTCCGACGTTTAGAGGTTCAACACGGCCTTCGTCATCAGGGATGCTGATGTGGATGCCTAGGATTGTCCGCTATATAAAGCTCCAGTTCTCATTCAAGTGTCCTCTGATTGGTGGGAATTTTGTCGCCAACTTTTCCTCGTAATTTTGACTTCTTCAAGGACCAGCAGCCATGTCTTTCTTAGGGAAAATCCCGAGTCACAATAAACATTTTTTTCTCTATCCTAATCTCAATAGCTTCCATGGTCAATCTTGGGACCGACTTCCTTGGAGTCTCCTCCAGGTGCGGCGTTCTGATGCAAAATTGTGAGGAAAACTGCTGCAATTCGCAATGCTTTCATGAAATATTCGCCGTGGAAATATGGGGTGATAGTGAGAGGAGGATATTTATTTTCGAAATGATCCCTGAAATTTGATGAAATGGTAAATAGAGAACGCAGAGACACATCACGCGGTTCCCTTTTGAGTTAGCCTAACAAAGATGCTTCTCCGTGAGTTACTACCCCATCCTAACAAACCTCTTTTGCTTCAGTTACTCTCATACTTAGCTTCATACACGCCCTTCTGTTTTTAAGACTCCTTGTATTACTTCCATTAAGAATATCTTCCACCGTTAGAGCACAATTAGAAATTATAATGTTATTTAATCTTTACAAATACGTTCAAATATGGAGAAGCCTCCTTAAAGCTGATAAATGCAGACAAATCAAGATGGCAGGCCGTTGACCTCAGGAAAATCTCTCAGATTGCGCCGTCAGAATACCTCAACAGCCTTGGTTTTTAACTCCTCGCTTTCCAGCGGATAATTCAATAGTTTCATTCTCATGTTGCCAAAACATACCACTCGTCAACCACAGCACGTACTGAAAGGGTATTGCTCGGCCGCAGAGCTTGCTCGACTTCGAGAGCGCTCTAGAACACGAAATGCTGACAAGGAGGGGAGAGCCAGTGCCCTCGACCACTCCGCCCCGCTTCGGGAGCAGCAATATGAGGGGATCGGAGTTAGCGACTGCTCAAGACATAATCTCTACGTGCCGGCAATCCGATTAATATCTACCGGAAGAGAAAGTCTGGATCAGGAATTCTGCAGCGGTTCAAACTCGACGCAATCGCGGAACTTCCGTGACTGCACAAATTGGCTCGTTCGTCACCCAACACTTAATCACCTTCGGTCTAAGAAAAGCATTTTTTCGCACCATCTCGACACAGAAACCTCAAGGAAGACGAAGAAAGTATCATGCAGAAAAAGGTAATCAAATGCGTCGTAAACGAACAAATAATGTGCTATTTATTCATAGTCAATCCGTTAACAGGGTGAAAAAAATTTAAGATAGTATTAACTCCTTCCTGCTGAAGCCTATCACGAAAAAAAATCATTCACTGCGCTACCAAGGTAAAAAAGGAATTTCTTGGAAACCTTGGGAAAAAATAAACACCAGAATGTCCCAATATAAATAACACTTGCTTTCCCGGCACAACTCTATCAAAATTTGTGACGAATATATGCACTGAAATATTTTTCTCACCAATTAAAAAATTGCGACTGCCGTGAAAATAAAAAAATAAATAATTCCAGGGTCTGAGATGAACGTGTACAATGCAGGGAAAAACTACAAATTAGAAATTTTATTACGATCATAATATATTATATTACCATTACATTTTACTATAATTTTTACCTGATGATTTCACCATTGAGTTTCAAACGGAAGTGAAAATTAAAATGGTTTGAAAATTAAACATTGCTACGTATTTACACCCAAAATGAATTTTTACATAGTTGAAGCCGATTACTTCAATGTTTTGATTAATTTTGCTGCTGCAGGAAAAATACGACATACTCTTCTAGGTGGAACTCACGTTTTACAGCATCTATTATTCATGCTAAGTGCAGGAACCAGTCCCAACTGCACAAATTTGAAAGCATTAGTGACCCATTTTCGTCTTCTTTACGCGAACCTTCTCATTTTTTTCTCTTGACTTTAGGCATGCTTTTCAGAACTGACTCCACACACTGCGACAGCTCTCTCTCTCTCGACTAGCCCTGCTTCCCTACGCTCAAAATTCTTGATGTCTAGAAAAATAAAAATCCCCGGCCGGGAATGTACTCGTTAATCTGAGCAAATCTCACCTCAAGCGAGGATACCGTGCTGCATGAGGGGAGTTACGGTGCTCGGGCGAGAATGATGCGCGGAATGGCCTCGGACGTCGCAGTACTGCCGTGCCACTGCAAAATTTAAAAAATGAAACGCGCAACACGACGGGTCCCGTCGACTCCTCTATAAGGAATCCAAACTGCCGCATAATTAATTTCCTCAATTTCCTTCCAGAAAAAATTCTCCGGTAGCAAAAAATAAAACTTCCTCAAGAAGGAGGATAGCCATTCATATTTTTCAATCACCAAGCCGACAACTAGACTACCACGAGGTAACTTCCTAGCGGAAATTAAAACTTTTGCCGCTGTCGTTTCGTCGGTGCTGTCTTCCTCCTCCATACCACCCCCCCCCCTCACCAGTCTTCTCCTTCACTCTCCCACTCTCCCAAAAGAGGACGGACGCGGAAAAATGGGACAATTTCTGCGGATACAGGAGTTCCTTCCCGTATGAGAGATAGAATACGAAGGAACGTGAGGAAAATACGATAAAGAAATAAGGCTCACAGTCTCAAATGTGTCGCCAAAGAGTGCTTCACCGCCCATCTAAGGGACCTGCCTTTCTCTCTTTCTTTATCTACTCCTTAGAAGAATGATGATAGTAATCTCCACTTATAATTAAAGCAACGATAATTTAACAAAAGTAAGAAACGAAATATTACGATAAAACGATCCTGCACTATTTTCTTGTTAATGCCAACTAGTTCCCACGATAAAATTTCCTGTAGAGATAGATAAGGGGGAGCTGTTTATGTTTTCAAAATGTTTCAAATGAGCCCATGGTAAAAATTTTGCACGAAAAATGGTTTGGACAGAAACGCCACGATTGACAAATGTTTAAATCATGTGACGCTGCAACACCAAATTTAAGCCCATTTAAAGACATTTTGGAAAGATCGAGGATGGAATTCGTGGAGACAAATTGCGAGGAATGAATGAATTAAGACAGGTAGGAATGAGGCGGTTAGCTGATTGGAGAGTGGAGTGCGGAGCTGCAGTAAACACAACTTCGGTTTGATGACGGGTGATGATGATTGCAAGACATTTAAGAGACAGCAATCAATGGCACATCTCTTCTAACTTTAAAGATACGCTATGCTCTGAAAATATAAATTTCGCCAATGCAAGAATGGTTGTCAGAGAATATTATTAAAAAGTATGCATGTGAAATTTTTATGAGTCCTTCCAGTAATCATTGTTTCATGAACACCAAAGTCAGATGTGCAGCAAGGGGATGAAATTCGCCATGAAAAAATTAAATTGAATTAATAAAAATTGCATTAAAATTATACTAAAAGGCTAACAAACCTGAATGGCAATTGGAAGATCCCGGTTCGAATCCCGGTAAAATCAAATGTTTTTTTTCCAAGGCGAATTTCATGTCCTTTGGTGTATATATTTGCACCCGTGCGCGTGGCTACGCACTATATAATTTTTGCATCTCGCAGCAATTTGGAAATAATCAATGGTCGGGTCTTCAAAATGGTTGATTAGACATGGAATGACCCTAGGAGAGAGATATTAAGAGCATAAATCCTCGAGGAAACGCAAAATAAGATTTTAAAAAAGCAGAAAACGGTGAGTAAAGAAGGAAAATCAAGGCACGGGCAGGGAGACGGCGTACGGGCAGAAGTACCTCCGGGAGAAGTTTTAGCATTACAGCGCACAGCATTAGCCTGCCCTTTTGGGGCTACACTTGAGCATCAATTTTATTCCTCCTCCCCTCTTCTGCGAGATATCGGCAAAACTATGCGTCGCAGGGACAGAGATGAACTCTCCTGAGTGGCTCGCTATTTTAAGAGGCAATTTCGTGCGACTGAGTACAGCTCCAGCGCTTTCCTTAAGGCCGTTAACGTCAGAGTAGCTCCGACATATTCCAGTAGACTGTAATTTTCAGGGCACAGGAGCAGGAAACCCGAATTCAAAGCATGAACAATGACGGGGGCTCTCACCGAGGGAGCAAATTCATCACAGTAGGTCTTCAAGATAGATACTGGGTCCTCACGTCTTCCTAGACATTTACGTGTCTAGAGAAGAAGTTTTCCATTCTCACCGTGAATTTTTCATGTGGATACCATACATGTTGACCTTTGTATAGACCTTCACGGTTTATAATGTTATCGTTGGTAAATCCTACTGAATAAAAACAATTCATGGGGACCAATGATAATTTCAAACTACGACGATTCTGGTGAAATCATATGATCCGACGGGAAAAATAACGTTGTTGATTTCGATAAAATTGCCACCATGCTACACATTGAGTACTATCATAGAGTAAGGTGTCTCTGTGGTACTATATTAAATTTGCATTCAGAAACTACTGCATTTTCATAAAAATCTACTCAATAAATGGATTCCGTCTCTCCGTAGGTAAATAATTCCTGGAATTCACCTTGTTAGCTACCCTATCGATTTTCACCTCTGTAATTACATTTGTTCAATTTTTTTCACTGAAGTGATTTGCGGCCAAGGTGGTAAATAGTTCTCTCGACTTCAAGGTTTCTATTGCCTATTGATGATCAATATCACGGACTATAAGAAGCTGCGTGAATGGAAGAGAGAGGATTAGACCAACAGTGAACCAAAAGAGAAGATTTGTAAAACCTTTACCATGGAGCTTAACATCAAAATAATTCCCAGAATTGACCTTTGCAGCTCTAGAATACGCGTGGACTTGAAGCTCTCGAGGTCTGGGCGCGGAAGATAGAGGAAATATAGGCGGGGTAGCGACGAACTATTGGTTAGTGTGGGAGGAAAGGAAATCGATGCTGGAAATTCGGAGAAGGGCGCTTGAGGATGACGGACAAAGGGATAGTACATGGTGTTTCAAAGATGGTGATGTACACGAAAAGTATGATAAGCGATGAAAATAAAAGATAACAGGAATTATGAACGACAAACGGAAAGGTGGAAGGCACTAAGACATTTACATGACATAATGGCGAGAAAATAGTTAACTATGGGTCGGAAAGCATTAAGACATTTCCAAAATGGGAAATGTATGATAGGGAATGTACAAAAACCTACTCATCACTCGGTTAAACACTAAGTTATGGTACATAATACGGCTGTAGACAAGTTATAATTATATTCTAAACTCAAGGCCCATTTAGACGATGCTTACTTTAGCACTCAAGATCACCCTCCATTGAGCATGCAAAATATTAATTCATTCGTCGTTAATCCTAAGATTTCTTTACTGCAGCTCCCCAACCATTAAAGCACTTCGGGCATTTGATCCCTATTTCACTTCGCTAGAAGTTGGTTCCAACTCTTGTATTCCCACATATTTATTATTGTTTAATTATTTTCTAAGATGTTAACACATAACTCTGCACTATGTTACAACGTTTTCAAAACTCCTGTTTACGTTTCTTTAAACATCCGCTACAATGAACATGCTACGCCATAATATAAAAAAATAAACTGGCTGCAATTGGACAAACGCCGAATACTTCAAAAGGCTTTATGCTTGTTTTAGGTACTGAAATCCAATTATCCGTCGTATTCGTATGAAAACTTTATATGTAATGCAAATACCGGGAAAAGATTAACTTGAATCACTGAGATTAAATCACTATACTCCTAAATATCAATCCTTAATATTTGAGCACTCCTTCCTCATTTCCGCCTGCAAGCAATGAAATTGTATACCTGAAAATGTTAGAACCACTTCTACAACTTCGATGTTTAAGAGATATATGACTGATCAGTTATGTAACTTAGGTTAATCTTCTCATATCAAACCGATATGATCCAATTCTTGAAATGTGATTTCATATATGTGCACTGCAATGTTGAATGAGATTTGTCATGCTCTATCGTATTATCATACAGTTTTAAGTTGTGTTTATTACTTAATATTCCATTATTCTTAATGCAAAATGTGTAAGTAATGCTATTGATAATCTATGTTGCCTGGTTTAATTTCTCAATACTTAATGTGTGATCTTAAATCTGTGTACTGTTACCCTAATTTTCACATGCTAAGTATTATCTTATTCATTGATTATTTTTGGTTTGTATGTGGTGCTCCTTAACGAAATTAATATGTATTGCTGTCACCATTGGCCCCATTTGTTGTGGCATGTAATAATTTTTCAATGTTCCAGGGGACTTCAAGTCCCAGAACAATAATAAATGTTTTCAATTTCAATTCAATCCTTCCCTGTCTAACGCTAGTTGCTATACTCCCTGGTAGTTCTCTTTGACTACCTTTTTCTTTATTTTTGGTTCATGTATTCATTTCTTGACCATCTTCTCAGTAATTTTCTCTCTATTTTTCCTTTAATTATATTCTTCACAAACTCATTGCGCTTCAGGTTGTACCCATGCTTAAAATTTTATCGTTTAAAGGGTGTTATCGTATCCTATTAAATAATTGAATTCGATTATCAGTGCTAAAACAGAAATAAGTACGATACTTATTTTCCAACCGCTTCATGGATACAACGACCAATCACAGGCAAAACAGGTGAGTCTAATTTTCGAGAGAATACCGGTAGTGGAGAAGTAATCTATCAAAAAAACTTTCGGAGGAGTTGTGGGCACTTTAATTGAAAAATTGTTTACTTGAGACTGGCGGAACTGGTATACTGGATCTTGTTTAGAATGTTTTGTAAAATATATTGAACATACCCATGCCAATGCGTTTTGATGCACTGAAGTTAGTATCGTAAAAATACAGACCCTGAGGGAATGAGTTCGAATTAAGTTCCAAATTTGATTTCAAGTTTTCGGTTCTGAATTCGCTACCGATTCCGTTACTGAGTGTCGTGGAAAGTTGCCTGTATGTCGTTAATTGAAGTTACGCATCAAGTTACTCAGTTAAGTAAAGTTTAAAATGCATGAAATATTTACTAGCTCGTACGTACGTGTTTTCAAGATTTATCGCGCCACTTTCTGTAGGGCTAATCGCACGTACGCAAGATCAAGAATCGTACACTACGACGTTAACAACGAAGTGACGTCTCAATCAGCCCAACATGACCGCGTGGCGTTTTCAGGCCAGCATTAAAAAATCTCCTCATAAAGTTTTTATTAGATTTATTAACGTTTTCAATGCTAACACGGGTAATCATCAGTATGTCTCTTTCAACATGAACTTCCAATTGCAAAAAAGATACACAATCGTTTACCACCCTGTTCTACCCATTGCTGCACACATCTGTCCCCCTCGATCACATCACTATTGCAATGTTACTTTTAACTGAATACACTTTTTGAAAACTGGAAAAATATTATCATTATTGATTCAATATTTTTTTCATAATTTTTAAACGGTTTCATCTCCATTAGCGTACCACCTTGCAAGACGCCGCAGGGGCGATAGGCAGGAGGTGTTATGAAACCAGCCTTGTAAAAAGGGGGAGTATAATAACAATAATCTGTATTTAACACGAGCGAATTTAGTCCATACAGTCCTCTGTTACAATTTACTCGTCTAACAAAAACGTCTATGCCCTGGGTGCCGAAAAATCCAGCCAGGCGGGACCTGAACCCATAACCCTCGTATTAGCAGGTGACCCCGCCGCCACCGGGGTATAGGGAATGGAGAAAAGGAATGGAGAGAGGACTAAGATGAAGTGCATGCATGCAGGAGTGCCTTAGTGTCTCGCTCTGATTTTGCTATAGTCGCTAACTGTGCGTGGAAAGAAATAATTTGGGTATATATGACTTAGGTAGTGTATCTCTCTTATTTTTCACTCCTATCAGTTCTAGAGAAGCGACGCTGGATCAAAATAATATCCGCCGTGTAACTCTCAAGCTCGCCTGATCTGAAATTTTCAAGTAACCTTAGCCTAGCGTGTAGCCTCAGAGCCTCTAACGGCTCCCAACCTAGTCCTCCCATCAGCTGAGTTACACTCTCTGTTCCCTCGTTGCAATTTAAACAAAGAGTGCGGCTTTCTTTTGCATTTTAATAATTTCGCGATTCATATCTTTCTGGGAAGGGTCCCTAAGAGGTGCAATGGCGACGAAACCAACTTTTGATACGCAGTAGTTAAAATTAAAAACTTTTATTATTAATTCAGTGCTAATGGATTTTCACGCATTTCGATTTGAGGCATGAATATTCAAAAATTCTCATAGAGAAATACATTTTACATATATCCTCGTTACTTCAAACAAAAAAATAGCACGAAACAAAAATGTTCTTGCGCATAGACGAAATGCTGGGTGCTGCTGCATCCCGCTTCCGCTCACACGAGGCACATCTCGTTTGCTAAATGATGAAAGAGCCACGGGATGATGATGGCATTACGTCGCCTCGTCCCTTCGTCAAGCACGATCCCCGTCTAAAATCGAAAGAGATCAAGAAAGAAATTATCCTTTGCGGACATTCCGGTGTCAAGTCACGGAGCCCGGAGAACTCGCACCATAAACGCAACCTCAAGAATGGTCTCCTCTCCCCTGGGCCTGAGTAGCCCCCCTTCCCGCCTAAAAATGCCCCCAATCGAAGTGAAGGGCCACACGTACTGCGGCTGGAATTCGAGGGGGACGGGGATTAAACAAGAGCATTCCGCGCCGGTGCAGGCGCCGACTGTCAAAAAGTCTCTCAACGCTGCGACGTCTCTTTCTTCCCTTATCCCACATCAAATTTGCTGAGATAAGAGAACCAGAACAAGGGGAGAATGGGAGGGAATGAAGACCGGTTCGCGTTGAGCACATAAACGTGATACCCAGTCGTCTTATCGACCACAAAAATTTAAGATTTTCTTTGTTGCAGTTTATCGAGGCTTTGGTACTATTTATTGAAGACACCTTGCATACCTGCCAGCGTTTCCATATTTATGAAATCATTCAGGGAACTAGTATTTGGTGTTGTGTTAAAATTATATTACTCTCAACCTTTTCGTAAATACTTTAAATATTGTTAAAGTTTATTTTCAATGTTATCGAATTTAATAATGCAATTTCTTTGTACACACAAATACCTCCCACAATCACAGGCAAGGTAAAACTTATAAATAATGTTATGATCAAAACCAGACGTTGGATCGACATCAAAGATCATCATCATCTTTTTGACTTCATGGATGAGGCTGCCATAGCCTGTTTCTGAAACTATGATTGATCAACACTGCAATGGCCGCAAGACATATTCTGGGGGAAACAGTTGAGCTACATTCATCCTAAATGGTTGCTCCATTTGGCTTTTTACTTTTGAATTTTTTTCTTCTAAAAATGTTCGAATTTTCTTGTATGATGTATTTTTCTAATACTATATTGTAATGAGCGACCTATTACTGTTCCTTGGAAGTTCTTTTCAGCTGTTCGCTCTGTCCTGATTTTCTTTCATTACAGGCAGGAATGAAAATAGCCTTGGTACTTGGACAGTATCTAAGATGATATGCTACATTAAGGACCTGTTGTGTGATTTGGTAAATTATATTGAGGAGTATAATGAGGATAGGCTTAGCGTAGATACCTTAGCGAAGGCCTGTACGATTACTCGATTAATTGAATCGTCGATTCAATTATTTTTACAATTGATCGATTTTTTCAGCACATCGATGCCAATTGTGGTTATTTACTCGATTGTCAATTTTTTTCAAGTGTCAATTGTTGTTCAATTGTCAATTGATTCACAATTATTGTCTGGCAATCGATTAATTGACGATTATTGATTTGCTTTGGATTGCAAATTGCACGTTTGAACTTGTTCGCTTTTGCTCGACGCCGGCCGATGGCCGACGCCGATGATGCTTGCTGTTTGCTCGGCGCCCGGCCTTTGCCCTCTTGCTACCGCACAGGAGATCTTCAGGGAGGAAAGGGATAGGTTCAGGGACATTCCAAACGTGAGGATGGAGGTCACCGTGGTGGCGGGAGAGGACCAACACCTACCCCTCCATTCAGAAGTTAGTATGAAAATATCTAACTATCCCGGCAACTAGCACTGCGTCCGAGAGGTTGTTCGGTCTCGGTGGGAACATTGCCATCAACACACGCGGATGAACACGCTGAGGGTCTCATCTGCCCCCCTTAAAATATCGAGCTATTCCTTTAATTAATTAATAAAAGCTAACTTATTGAATAATTTTGTTGTTTTTCAAATTATTTCTTTCATTTTTCTCTTTACCTAAGGAAAGCCTTTGAAAATCACGATCAAATTGAGTCATGTCAATTAATTGGTTGATGTCAATTAATTCAGCAATGGCGATTACTGGACACCCATTTCGATGTAAATTAATTGGCCTTTGTCAATGAATTGAATGACTTCAATTAAGTGTCATTTCTTCAATTCCCGACAAATATGTAAGCATTGTGGTCTTAGACGTAACTTAGGGAAATCCATTCATATTTAACTTATCGTTGAGTCGCAAAGTTCGCTCTGATTAGTGATTCGTAGCGGTTTCATAAATTTCACTCAATTCACGACCAGGGCAACGCGTGACTAATCAATGGACATGATTTCACGAATGATTTCGATGATGATATGTGTAACAATGGTAGGACTATCAGCGAGCAGAAAATCACGAGAGTTCGGCATTTTATTCAATGTGATATCCACGAGGACCATTCTTCATATTGAAACGCAATCACATGATACAACTCTTACGTCAATAAAGTTCCGATACAAATCCAATGCTAGAACCAAGGTGGTGGCGAGCAAGTGAAATATTACTGCAAACCACGCAATAACGGTGACTTAAAGTGTTTTATAATAGTCGAGCATCTCGAAGGTTTTCTTCATATAAGTCTCTAATATATTCGTGTGGTTTCATTATTATATTTTCATAGTAGTGGCACATTCATGATTTCAGTGCGCCACTGTTGATATCAAATTCAGAGTAGTGGCACATTTCACCGCTATTCGTCAGAAATGCGACTGCGTGGAGGAGGAAAGTAATCACCTGCAGTTGAATGGCCCAAGATAGAAGTCACATCATATTGATGTTTTCTAAGAAAATTATTTTTCTTTCGAATACAATCAATACTTTATTTACGCGCTATACACTTCAGCTACGTCTATACACTTCAATGCATTTTCTTAGTCAGGAATAGTGGAGAGATAGGTATACTTGCTGCCCGATATAGCCGTGACGAAATTCAGCTGCAAGTCAGCATAAGGAAATTAACCTTGAATGTCATGACTCTATAATACTAGACTATGGCCGTACTATTATAGAGAACGCATACGTATTCGTTCACTGTCACAGAAATCCCCGAAGTAAAATTCACGTCCGCATTCTGATGGGAACAATAAGTGCGACGTTATGCAGCGAAGTCGGGAAACATCAAAATGCAAACGACGAAACGGTTTTTTGTGCGGGAAGAGCACACTACACATTCTCTGTAATCCAACGTGCACACATATGGTACAGGGTTAGTTCGCGTTCATAGCAGGAAAAAAGTATCGGTTTGATTTCTCCCGTAAAAGGATCCAAGCAGTGTGTTCACGATTGTGGTTTTATCACATCACAACGCTACGCTGCAATCAGCCAAGCGACCATAGAGATGTGGTTTCCAGGGATAAAAAGTAGGATTTGACATATCACGTGGAGGCATCTTCCCTGATGTTCTTTTCCGGCTAAATCACCATTCCTGGTGCGGAAAAATTGAGCTCACATAAGACCATGGCGATGCAAAGACGGTAAAGCATTGAGGAATGATGCACTCGGCGCGTATGTCGTAAAATCCGATCGCATGAGCCTCGAAAACGTTTTTTTTTATCTTCCCTTCCCAATGTTGTTCATGAAAATTGATAGCGGTGCATTGGTAACTAGGGAGTACGCAAGTTAAAGAGGGAAGAGCCGATAGAGGCGCTACGAACGCCAGCTCTGAAAGTCAGCATAGTGAAATAAACAAATGAGAGTAGTGACTGAATTAAATCTAAAACGTGGCCGCATCACATAAGATAATGGCAGAGAGTGCTTCTCGATGTTCTATTTTTAAGGGGATAAGTCCAGAGAAATGTGAATCTGGACTGGAAAATATGAGAATTGGCTCTGCACATTAAGGAGGTTCGTTGGTTTCACTCAACTTAAGATGATTCAATTAAACTTCCTGAAAGCATTAACAATATTACTTTAAAGCTACTTGCAAAATTTCCGGATTATTTACCGCAGGTATCTTATGATATTTGATCTAGAATTGGGCATGAAATTACACGGGTTCTTATGCGTTTTCTTCTGCATCCTGCAAGTTACGTATCCATGTTCAAGGCCCTTACTCGTAAGTCATGGTGCCAATTTCTCATCGTCCGCAACGCTCGCGAGATTTCTTCAAGCGGACGGAGTAAAAATCTATTAAAATTGTTTCTGTCGATGGTATAAATTATTATACATTGAATTTTTAGAAAAGGTTAGTTCTAATGAATAATGCCTTGCGTTCCCATAAGGTTCAGTGTAATTTCATGCCCACTTATCGTTCAAATACCTTAAGAAATCTGCGGCAAATAATTCTGAAAAAAGTCAGGTAGCTTTAGGGCAACAAAAGTAATGTTTCCAGCAAGTTTCATCGAGTTTTCTTAAGTTGAGCAAAACTATCGAACCTTCTTAAGACTCAAATTCATGTGAAAGCACAATTTATCAACATAGAGCGAATACAGTTATATATAGATAACAAGGAATAAACCAATTGATGAATGACATTTACGGAGCCTTACACGGTGGCATACTTGCGTCCGAATTTACAAAACGATCACTTCCTTTCCGCAGAAGACTTCGCTAGAAGAACTCAGCTGAAACTCTCTTGCCATCATAATTACATGACCACAGGAATATGGAAACAGTTTTAGCGAAAATGAATCTTCCAAGGTTTTTTGAATCATTATATTGAATAGGTAAATCCTAAATCTGGGTTGGTTATTGTTTAACACCGTTCAGAGTGAACTTAAAAAGGATCTGTACTCGGGCCAAAAACTTCATTTTTGACGTATCTAATTCCGAAGGTAACTGCAAAGTCTCACGCTGCTACATGCACTTCATACGGTATACAAAAAATATACCCAGACTTTTGATCCACTAAACCGATGCACACTTTTGTTTCTCCTGGAGAAGAGCCTATTTTCCATAGTTTACTATTGATAATAAAGTGAAGTGATGTTGGAAAACTTGTCACGCCTACACGGCTATCAGTCAGCCTGTCAGTCCTCCACGACTCCCTTTTTCTAAAACTTGCCGTTTCCTCAGGAGCTTAGTATTGTATTAATATAGGAATGAATACCCATCAAGTATTCACTGCGTCAATCTACTATATAAAAGACTACGCTTAGGTACTTCTGCTTCAATTACTAGGCGTTGTGACTCAGATGTGCGTCAATAGATAAAATGCGAGCTGCTATATACGTCCCCACTACCTGACTCCTGGAGAGGGCGTATGCATTTTTCAAAATACACGCATGGGAAACTGCTTAGTAACAGTTCTGCCTGCTTCACCATAAACATTGTATATAAAGAAATCACTGACATTTAGATATTATGTATTGCTTACCATAGTTAAATCTATAGTTTTTACTAAAATAAAAAACTACAGATTAATTTATATTTATTTTTTTACTTTATTCGTTACTTTTTGGCTATTTCGTCAATAGTTTAGCCTGTTTCAGCATACTTTTCAGTTAGTAGAAGAATAAAATAAATCAAACACTACGGGAAAATATGGTTTCATTTTAATGTAAAAGATAGATATTTATTTCATTTTAATGCGAATGATAAATATTTTAGTTCTAATTTTAAAGGAGATTTTCATTTAATTGAAATAGATAATTTGAAGAACAGTACAACTTATTGTATTTGTAATGTCTTTCGGGGCATGGGACAAACACCTGAAACCCGGTACTGTCCTGGCAAAACCGGTACGTATAGTCACCTTACATACGACCGATGATCACAATAAGGAGACAACATTTTTCTCTATTTTTAATTTACCCTCATTAGAGAAGTGGACTTTTTCCGTAACTTCCTAGTTTTTTGGGTGAAAAAATGGATTTCATGGCTTTACCTCCCTTCGCTATTGACGAAAAAAGACCGCTAAATATTTGCACTGCTGAAACTTTGGCAACATACTCTTTTCTCAACTTAGGCAAGAACTTACGACAGGCGTTGTAAGATGGATAGGAACTTCGTGCCAAGAATACAGGAAATACCAAATAGATCTGGAACTTATATCAATGAAAACTACTAGTCTCAAAAAGCCTAAGAACTATTAGTTTTTCCAGATGAGGGAGGCTTTTGTAAGATACTCTCCGATCACGTGACGTATGATGGATAATTATCGTATATATTATGGATATTATACGTTTAATGGAAGGATATTTTAATATAGGCTTCAATCTTTGTCAAATAAATAGTATCCTGCAACTCCAATCCATTACCCCTTAAGTTTCCGGTTCCGTGATTTAAAACTTTCATTCACCGGTCCCCACATCGGATGGAGTTGGAGAAGAGGGGGGAGTAGACGGTACACCGGAAGTGCATTATTTAATTTGGAAAATAATGAAAACAAAATACAAAAAAAATACAAAGGAAAAAGAAATAAATCAACCTGTTTGCATTTATCGGATTGGTTTATTACTGGTTTATATATTGAGGTGCTGTTTCAGTATATTTAACGCAACCTAATGCTTTTAGCATGAATAACTTACTTACTTAGATTGTTAATACTGCTTCCATTACTTTGCATTTGTCCATTCATGCCCATCCATTTGTGATTAATGAGGCTAAAGATACTGCACACACCATGATTATTAATGAATCCACAGAAAAGTTCTATTTTTCCACTAAGTTATCCTAGCAAGCGTGATCCTTGGCATTTTGAGTGTCAGTTGTTAATATTCTCCGTGAAATTACTCCTTAATGATATTATTACATCGGCGGGGTACATTTTCACTCAATAAAGAGCTGTGGCATTATAAACAAAATATCAACTTAATTTGTAGCTGCATTATAAACAAAATATCAACTTCATTAGCCTCTGAGTACTTCTGAGAAAAATATGAAGAATAATATGACTTTCCCATTCTAAGAAATAAGAAGTAAGAAATATTTCTTTCCCATTTTAAGTTATATAAAACTAAATAAAATAAATCATTTACTTCTATTTCGTCAAATACACGTAAGCAAATGGCATACGACCAAGTAATAAGATCGTGCTCAAGTAATATTGACCGCTACACGCAGCATCTTTAAGGGAATCGATAGTTACACATGTTTCCCCACCGAAGAAACATGATAAAGGGTAATTTCTTAAACGAAGTGGGGAAAGCCCACGCGCATTCACGTTCTTGGAAGACTAATACAACAACATCCAAAGCCAACATTTCTTGGGGGATGAAGTCAACTTCGTGTGTTGAAGTATATCCAAAACTATGGGTAAGAGCTCGGTCTACGGAAATACTTGCGGTCTCCTCGGTTTCTACAGAACCTGGAGCGAAGGAACACACGTCAAGGCCAATATTATATTGAACAGGATCTTCCGTCGCCGAAAGGAGCGGGTACGAAAACTTAACGGAGCGAGAGAGAGATGGGAGCATAGGCGATAGGATTTTGGAGGAAATGTCAGAGGAGGAGGACTCCTTTTCCGAGAACATTTTTTGAGGGGGCCCTTCTTGCGTCGACAAGGAGGGGGAGGGGACGTGAGAATTGAGTGGCTGGGGATATCGTAAGGGGGAGGTGGTGTCACTGTTGCCACCTGGTCGGTTTTCAAATCGGACAGTCAAGTTTAACTACATGAGGTTGACGAGCTATGCTGTATCAAATATAAGAACACGAGAAATATGTGCCGTTGAGAGCAAGATTGGCGTAATTGAAAATTATCTCTTTTGGGAAATTAAGGCTTTTATTTCTCAATTTATTTTCTGAATTTATTTACTATACATTTTTTAAATTTAAAGGAAATAAATTTAAAAAATATATTCCATTAGTGACTATTCATATTGAAAAAACACTGAAGCGAGACTCATGCCACCCATGCGCAAAATAGGATAAAGTTAGAGGAATATTTCCGTGAACCTAACAAGATTATGATAAAAACTGACTTACACCACTCTATCAACGGCTACTCCAATGACAGTATAATGTTGAGCCACAAACACGCAAAAGATCACCCAAAAATCAAAACAGGCTCACATCAAAAACAAAAATTATTCCCGATCAATCACGCCATGGTGGTTTAGAGAAATTCGGAAGAAGAATGAAATTGAGTCTCTGGCGAGGAATGAGTTGTCCCATAAACCACCACAGCGTGATTGATCGGGAATAATTTTAGTTTCCGGCGTGTGCCTTTTGCTTTTCGAAAGTCTCTGTCGTAAGGGATTCAAAACTTTATACGGTCATTGGAGCAATATATTTATCATGTTTTGACAGCCCAGTTATTCAATATCACTGCGCAGTCGCGATTTGGATAGTGAAATTTCCCAGTTTTTTTCAAAGATTTACCATGAAGTTTGAGAATTTAAAACAAAATTGAAGGAAACAACTGGATGGCACTCTAAACATAACGCCCTTGAAAGCCAGAATTTTGTGGAATATATGGAATAATCAATCGCTTCGAATTGATGAACTCAACTTCCACGATTTGAGTGATTAACTTCCTGTGCATTGCAAAACTTCCTGAATTGTTAAATGATATGCTGAACTGATATGTTCGTAACCTAAAAGAGTATACTGTTCAACCCTGGTACACGTCAGTGACGAATAGCCTCTAGTGAGAATAAGTTTCCTCTCCTCTCACACCATATGACCACTCTCTCGTTTGTCCTCCTTTCCGTCCAAAGCACTTTCTCCATTCCCCTCCACACCAGCATAACAAATCACTGCCACCTACTCTCGTGACTCTTAACTCTTGAAATGAGACGACGCGAATTGTCGACGTTTTATACTCGGGCAAAACACATGTCCAGTCCAGGCTTCCGACGAAGAAGCGAAGAGGAGTATGGGCTTGAGGGGGAGGAGAAAATAAGAAGAAGGCTCTGAGAAGATGAGAGGAGGACAATTCGGTGGGCTAGCGTGGGATTATGGGAAGGTCGAGGATGAGAACAAAATCACATACTGCCGGCAGAGAAGGAAAAAAGAGCGTGGGCGATGGGGAGACCAAAAGCAATGAGGAGGAAAGTGACTTTTTGGATTCTTGGGTCCGTGGGAACAGACGAGAAAGGTCGTCAAAAAGCTAGAAAGTTGACGTAAGGAAGTGCGCAAAAGTAGACGTCTCGGTCTTGTAACAAAAGCCCAAAAGCATCAGGGAAAAATAGAAAAAAAAGGCATATGGGTGAGGACAAGAGCGTGACAGGAACGATAAAGAAGCGTATGAGACTTAAAAATGGTAATCATCGAAGTAATGGTGTTTACTGGGTACGCCGAAAACCAGGGTACCACATTATCCACCGCTGAAATTATGTTTAGGCTAATTTTTCAAAATCGTACAAAATATGGTGTTTTCAAAAAAATTAAAAATACAGGCTGCGATTAAAAAAGAGATGGGCATGTGGATTATAAATTTAAAAAAATTGAATGGAATATGCATTACACCGTAGCGAGGAAATTAACCATGAAAAAATAATTGCCACTACCTGGAATCCGAAAACGGATCTCAAAACTGTTAGTCGAATGAATGATTCAAGTACACTATCTGCACTCGTGAAGTCTTTATTCGAGATGAATTTTCGTTTACATGAACAAGATGGAATTTGTTCTTTTGGTCTTTTGGCAGGTCTTTTGACAGTGCATAAGACACTCAGACATTGGAGCACCTATAAACCAAAATCGACAATAAATGATGAGCATATCTCGTGGACAAAATAAATATTCCACAAAACCCGAACACAGAAAATTAAATGAAAACAGATTTAAAGCAATTTATCGGTTACCCAGACTTATGTTAGTCATGTAAATGCGACGTAACCAACACTTTGGCTCGGCTTTTGCTCTACTGAAGAATGAAACTACTGGAACTACTCTCGCCTGCGTATCGTTATCACTTTAAAGTTTCCCTCTATTCATTTTTCTCTCCTAAGTCCCTTCCTTGGCCTAATTACTCAGTGTTCTATTTCGATGCAAGAATAATGTATATACCATAATTAGCCACGTAATCTCCAATAAACGACACTAATACCTTCGGCGAAGGACTACGTCAAACAGGAAGCTATACATCCCATCCACATTCAGCTAGGCCTTAAACTTATACATAATAACACGTAATAAACCAAGTCACTGAGAACACTTTAGCCATGGATAGCAGTGAAACGCTTTAAAAATAATGAAGATATTGACAAGATATGACTTAAACAGTGGCCTTCAAATATAAAACGAGGAAGAAGCTACAGCAAAAGAGGTAATGGTCTTCATAGCGTAGAAATACTTTTATGGGAATCAATTCAGTTATTTCTCACCAAAGAACAAACGAAATAGTTTATAGAAATTACATATTAGCTTTCTTTTATGTCAGCTTCAGCATATTTTTACCCTTTCCAGCAAAATCAAAGCTAAATTCACGTTCTTCATTGAAAGATAAGCTAGTATAATTTAGTTTTCCCTCCATTAATTTCAAGAGATAGATAATCACCTTCAGGAATTGCAATGAAACGCCAGAGCTTTCCCGCCTACAAACAACCACCTTTGAAGTGAGGATCTGGTTGTGCTGTATAGTTTTAGTGGTGCAAACGCAACCAGAAACATTCCCGAACCTTAACTGGTTCTCAGTAGATTCAATCCGAACGCATAAAAAATACACATTCAAATATCGTTTTAGAGATGCACTTTCAAGTATCAGCCGCCGATATTTTTTTCTCGTTGAAGGTTTTAGCTTATTCAACATTTCATAAACTTTGCTGTACTACTTAACCCTTCAATTTTATAACTATTGACACAATGCTTGCAATAAAACTTTAATTAGATGCAGAGACTTGTCAAGCAGTATAATTAAACAGCCATACTCTTGAAGTGAAAGTCAAAAAGGTCTTAATCATAGCCTCTTGTCTCTTTGCCGAAGGAGGTCTCCTGACGCTAATGTATAGATTACTTTAATGTATTTAGGACCAACAAGGTTTGAGATTCACGCGTTCAGAGTATGAATTATGTAGTTTGTTTTTATAATGCCGTATATCTTTATTAAATGAAGAAAAACCACACAAAATTGCTATCATTAGATTTAAACGGAGTAAAAAAAAACTATAATTAAATGAGCAAAATTTTTTTTTCCATAGTTTTGTTTTTCTCGAGAGTACCGATTTCGGCTGCAACAGTTTTAATGTGTATAACTCAATGGTATTGCGCCTGATTATGGCGTAACAGCCGAAACCGGTAGTCTCGAGAAAAATAAATCCGTGTAAAACACAAAGTTGTGGTATGAAAGGCTTAGAAAGTTAGGCTTAGGCTTTTCCGGCTAATGGTTCTGGTAAATGGTTCTCTGATTTTCCACCGGATTAATGCCTCCATGATAGCCGAAGTTTCGACAGGAGACTTTTATATCATCCTCAGGGCTTTTGATTCCGAAGCCTTCCGATACCCGGTAAATATACTCTTTCCTCTTCACCATAGCCGTTCCTGATTGGCTAAATTTTTCGCGCCTTTTCTTAGTATATAGTTCCAGGTCTTTCTTACGTGGAATCCGTTACCCCTGTTGATGTTGTTAGGTTGGAGGTGGACCTCAACGACCTCTTTGGTGTTTTTACCCCTGCATCTTTTTGCCGTTCCGAGCAGAGCAGTTTCCTCCCATTGGATGATTGTGGTGGATGCTGGGGTCCGCCAAGACCGATTTTTCTGCTTGCCCGAATCGGAATGCTCCTCCAGTTTGGTCTCTATGGTTCTCTCAGTTTTCTAATGTAGACCTTGTCACATTTGCGTGGTATGCATTGAACTCCTGGTACTTTGAGACCGATGGAATGCCACCATCCGGTTCCGTAATTTGAAAGAAGGAAGGTGGACAGTCTGGATTTTATGCTTCGCTAGAATCCTGGAGATTTTACAACACTATCCCAGACCAAAGGCAAGAGAGATCTGGAGGCACGCCTAGCTCTGACCAACAATTCCGGCCAACTGCCCCTCGCAGGGGTAATCCTGCCTATATACCGGTCCGGTCGTCAACGAATCGATACAGTTGACACATAAGGTAGGCAGGCCTTGGTGACCGACTATACATCTTCTCCTGGTACGTCATCCTTGTCCATCTAATGTTGTGTTTATGTATTTAATCATGGAAACATTCCAAAAAGTTCGATTTTCATCGTATAAGATAAAACTACAGCTACATTTTATATTTATTTCAATTTTACTTCAGAGCCACGTATACGTAACAAAAGAGCCGCACTTTACTCGCGATCCGAAATTCGCCAGCCCTTGCTCTAGTTCATCAGATACTGTCCACCTCATTTCTTCATCTTCCATTCGATTGCAATTACGTTGCCCTCCTCTCGGCTAGCACCGCAATTTGCAATAATACACATAAAGGAGAGTTCCCGTCCAGGCGAAGATAAGATGGACGGCGAATGCATCCGAAGGTGGAAAAACGGAAAGGGAATAGAGCGAGAAAAAACCACTGAAATACGAGATGGGAGGGACTGGGAGAGCCGAAAGGGAAGTGTACATAATCCGAGCGACGACGTACTAGAGACGCGGTCGAGAATAAGTGGCTCGGCTGGTTCGGAACACGGAATCGCTTGTTCGAGCAAAACTTAAGTGGAAAAGGAAATGGGAAAAAGAAGGCGTATAAGTGAAGGGATGGGAAGACGCCGACGATAAGGATAGAGAGAAAGAGACCCAAGTGGAGATAATCGGGCGTGTGGCATGGGGTAGCAGAGACGGAAGTAAAGGGAGCTTGTAAAACTAGAACTGGGTGGACAAGACTGCGTGAAGAAGAACTTCGTTCTCGAAGGGGAAATACTTCAGGAAATTACCCTAGCAAGGCGCCAATAAAATTGATTCCTCCACCATTCTTCTCAAGTCCTCCCTATTCTCACCGAAAGATGTGGACCAAGGAAGGAAAGGCATAAGGAGGAGTTGAAGGGAAGAAGTAGTCATAAGACGCCTGAGGATAGAGCAAAGCCGTAGGCGATGGCTGAGTTAGCTATTGAGTCTTTGTTTCCTAATAATAAAACCCAGAGCGAAACCCGTGAAAACTATATTCAATCTATTTGCCGGGAAAATGTAAAGCCCTTGCGGCATTTTTTTTATTTTAGATGATCCGAATACTCATAGTACGTTTTTTATGTATCTCACCATTGTAAAATTCAGTGATTATCTAAGAAGTGTTTGCTGTAAAGGATAAGTGATAGGGTTAGAAATGAGTGGGTGATGAAAGAATGTGGAATAAATGCTCCAGTAATGGACAATTATGAAAGGAGTGTGCTTGGTTGGTTGAAGTTTTAGGTTTAAGTAGCGTCAGCCTCAAAGGCCTAACACCGAGAGTTAAACTTTTTCGGCTGTACCTACCGCAAAAGGAAACGGCATAATTTATATGCATGGAGAGGTATGCTAAAATTACTGAGATGCCGACGCAAAAATGCCATTGTCATCTCAGCACAGAAATCAGTTTTATTCTGTTGTAGCACAAGAGTCCATCCAAGATAATGGCTCAGTTGCAATAAACTGATTAGGCTTGGGAAGAAATTAAAAGTAAACAATTTTTCACATCCGTATTTTTTTAAACAAAGGACACAATGATGGACTCATTGGTCACATGATTTCATTCCCCAAACAGCATTTAAAGTGTTTACAAATTGGGACAGGGCATAACTGATGACTATTGGAGAGCGCAGTAAGTATAATTGGCGTGATGCATTCATTTTTAAAATCCCTATCTTTTTAGAATTAATTATTTTATTTTTACTGTAATTGTGATATAATTTACGTATTTGACTGAATTTATTTATGAATAAGTGGGACATGTTTCTGATCCTTACTCCTATAATTTGTCTGTCATTGAGAAAGTTTGCCATGAAAAATTCTGGCCTCAGGATTTTTCATGGCATTTTTTACAGTCAATTACTGTATGGTTAGTGCCAACTGTTGAAATATTATGTACTGAAAATTAATTTGATGTGTTTGATTAATATGTTCCGTAAAAATTCTTCTTCAAAAGTTAAAATGTATGAGGCCATAATCGATTCTGTTGCTGATTCACGAACCTAAGCACTGTTGATGAAATACTGATTACGTGTGGGGATTTGTGAGGTATAACACGTTCGGTTGATCATAGCATTTACAAAGTTTAAAAATATCTGTGTACGCTGAGAAGAAGCTGTTGCAATAATATGAGATAAAGCTTTTGTCCATGGGAGAATACGCGGGTGAACAAAATAAATTATTGCTGATAATAAACATTGTGAAATGACTTTGCACATGCAACATGACCTCAGCAACGTACGTAAAGATACTATTTCTGTATAATACATGTCGTTTCTGAGCTAATAATTAATTTTCAAGCACAACAAACTCTTATATCGATACGGAAATGAAAACAAAATGGTCAACATTTATTCACATTCATTTCTTCAAAAAATAGGTTTATTCACATAACGTGTTAGGAAAACATTTAGATTCCAACGCTAGTTCGGTAAGCACTACTGATGATTCTACTGCAGTAAACTGCAACTGATTTCCATCTACCGTACAGCCTGTGACTATTTTATCATCTTTGAAATAATCACGGCCTAGTATTAATGTTTCCTGAATTTATGAGTCTGGTGGGCATCAGTTAGCACATGCAGAATTTTCCGTAGTTTTACTCAGCGGGACAGTATCAATCGACCAGAGAGATGAAAGGATTGTCGCTGATATAAAGAATGTCTAGCCTAGCGCCTTCAAATATAGTTATAAACTGACTTATGCACTTACACTCCGAGCATTATTTAAATTTCCCCGCGTATTTTATTTATGATGAAACAAATTACGAATGCTTGAAAGAAAGTTACTCGCGACTATGCACAGATTACTCAACACTTACCTAATGCAAATAAATAGTAATTGGTGATAATATTTGCGTTAATACCAACGGTAATGGAAATATCGCCAGTTCAAGGAAATACTGGACAGATTAGTTCAGGTTTACGTTTATTTGCAAATAATTAACACAAATAAACAGTAAAATACACCGATATATCGTGGGTATTACGTCGGTACTACCGGTATGGTAAAATTACTGCTTTAAATACTAATTGGTTAAATACCAGTGCATATTTAAGCACTGCCCATACTTAGATGGTAGTCTCCTTAGAATATTAATTAATTGTTAATCAACTCTTATCTTTAAAATGCTATAATTATATCCTATGTGCGGCCTTACGTATATCCGACTCAGCACAACTTTCTCCGGCTTCCCCAACATTTACCCACCACCCGTAAAAATGAACCAAAACTTGTTCTCATAAAACATTTACGGCTAGTAAAAGTTCTGAAGCATGAAATGCCTTAAAATTTTAATCGAGTGGAAAAACCCAGGTCAATTTGAAAAGTTATGACTCGCCTCCGTCGACCAGGTGTCCTATTCAGGAAGGCCCTGGGATTTCCAACTCTTGACAGTGACGTAATTTTGAAGTCAAAACCTCTAAAAATCCAAATAATGCCATTTAAAAGTGGAGGACTGTCGGGGCTCTAATGTCATACCCACGGTATTGCCGAGGTTACGCCCAATCTGATTAAGGCCTCAGATCAGGTGCCCGTTTCCGAGAAGTTCTTCTGCACCACCCATGATGCACAATGCGCGCAGCGCACATCCATGCAAGTGCCGCAACTTGTCCGAAGATATCGCAGACAGAGAGGAGACTCGCGCTCATCGGACCGAAGTCGCATCTTATCTCATGTGATGAGAAATTGGAGGGCGAAGGCAAAATGTCCAATTCTCAAGCGTAAAGTGACGACTTCCCCTCTCTCACTATTCCAGATGGAAGGCGCCTACTCTAACATTAACGCTTTCACACAATTTGTTTAGCCAAGTTAAGGAAGAATTTTCTCCTCTATCTCAGGCCCATGTAATGCGGTGAATTAAATTTTAGGTGGGTCATCCCATGTCAAAAACGAGCTTATGCCCCGACCATCTCCGATTTTCACAAACGTTGGTTCATATGTTTCCTGTTTGTGTATTATTATGTATGCAAAATTGTTTTCCCAAATATTGAGTATATCGCGAGTTACAGCTCTTAGTTATTTTTAAAATTTAACAACTATGCCCTTAGGTTTAGGGCTCTATCTCTTGATTTAATTGTGCTAAAAATCTCCGAGCAAGTTTGTTTTAATGGCTGAAAGTTGGAAAATGATATTAGAGGGTCAAACTAAAATTTATATCAATTATACGAAATGTTTCAAAATGTTTAAACTTTTGAACCTGATTTTCAAAAATACGTACTCCCTCGATTTTGCTAGATTTTTTATCAAAGAATTATGTGTCCGCTACCAATTGGTGAAATAAGATTAATGCGCAGTAAATTAATCACTGCGTAAAAATTCCGATAGAATCACGTGCAGTGTACCGAGCGGCCCAGCGACGCAACTGTTTTCTGTTTGCTCTGCGCTGCTGCCTTCCCAGGGTAGGGGAGGAAGGGAGAAGGGGTTAAAACCATACCTGAGTAAAAAAGTACTGAGTAAAATATTCTGAAAGGAATGTGTGCAGTGTACCGGGTGCCACAGAGTAACGGTTAAATCACCTCCTACGGGGTCTTCCTCATCGATTTGCCAGTAGTTACTTCAGCGACCTTCCCTGTGATTTCAGGGGTAAAGAAAATATTATAAGTGAATTGCTCATTGAACTACAATCATGGCTGGATCCCTTCCCATGGGTGTCCCGCGCTGGTAATGGGTCCTTAAGATAAGGTTTCGTTAAGATAGGAGTAGGCAGTCTCTTGTGGGAAGCTGAGGACTCTGCTAGCTGTTCCAACTCATCTCGGAATCATTATGATTACAGTGCTGGGTTTAATTAAAGATAAGAGTGACATTGTCTCTAAGGAGCTGCAGATATAGAATTCTTGGAGGCCACCATTGATGACCAATCAGGTGGCGGAGCGTAACTATTTCGTGCATGTAAGTGGGACTCAGTATTAAATGTCTTGTTTAAGAATTGTCGTTCCATTGATTGACCCTAGACGGACCTCAAGGGTGATTGCTAACAACATCATCTTTTGCCAGACTTATCTTATGTTTATATTTAGATGCAAAGTAATGATTTAGTTCACACTAAAGATACAAAGGTACTTTGAACGCTGTTAAGTAGATATTTTAGTGTACTTCCAATGTCATTACCACATATTTGAATGTACATATAAGCTGTCAAAATTAAATTTCTTAAGTCAAATTTTCATTAAAGACCTTCCAAATATTTCACATAAAAACATGTGGTCCCGGCAAAAAATATCCTCGACAGAGTTCGTTTCTCAATACCGCCGTAGCAGTAGCAGACCTGAAATATTTAAAAAGCACTCGCTAAGTAATGTAATTTCGGAATAAAAGTTATAATGCTGAATAAATCTGCTGCTGCAGCACGTTTCCTCACCGAGTAACGGCGCCGATTTTCCCTGTCGTGGTCAACAGTCATGTGCGATTCAGCCGGATCATTACACCCTCTGTGGAAAAAGAGAGTATTCAAACAGTTGGTGTCACTTGACGCGGGAACAGCAGCATGACGTGACCATATGCTTGACGTTTCCACGGACTTAGCGAACCGCTTCTGGAGATCTGGATGGAATGCCGAAATCTTCTTCATGTTTTATCACATTAACCATGTTGTACTGGTTCTTGTATTGCCCTGCGGCACGGTCTGAAAATTATATTATTTTCTTAAAGTCGGCCACTTTCGCCTTCAAAAAATCCATCAATTTCCTCTGGAATGAGTGTACGGCCGTCGTGTTATGTGTCAAATGCTCGGATATGACCAAGAAATTCAAATACTTGATTTCGTCTCCATCCCTCATGTAGCAGGAAAATGGATGAAAGTGGCTTGGCTATTGTTCCCATGGAACCCTTGGATGGCATCTTGCAGAAGGAAAGAGAAGTATTCAGAAAAATCCGCAACTGCAAGCACTTCTCCTAGCTTCAATTCCTCTCGCGTTTTCTTGAAAAACTCACTCTGTTCCTTAGCAACATAGTCATAGACACGGACAGTCCATGCAGCATCTACGAAGGAATCGATAAAAGTATCACTATCAAGCTCTACGGTCTCTAAATTGCACCTATCCACTTGTGTCCACTTCTTGAACGTGACATTTTCAATGAGGTTCTCTTCAAAGTATTTTTGAATGAAAGAACGTAGCCTAGGGGCGGTCATAGAACAACTTTTTTCGAAATCCTAAGGTTAGCATACGGCAAAATGTAGCTCGTAGTACCCAAGGAACAGAGAAAAAAATTTGTTTCGGAAGGATGACTTCCTACGGTGCCGCCGAGGCCGCCGATTTATGTTGAGGGTAGGCAATCCTCAACACATGCCCACTTTTTATGCCATTTTGGCTGTATATGTCGCGATTAAAGCATTTTTTTTAGTCGATGCTGTACCAGTCACATAAAGAATTGTCGTGGTTAGCCACAGAGATCTAATGATCATGTGTTTACCTACAGTGGCTTTGAAGACAATAACCCAGATTATCATGAAGCTCTATTTACCTACGTGGTTCGTAATAAAGAAAAGTTTGAAGATTACATAAGGAGCCAAACATGAGTGGGAAATGTTTCATCGATCAAGACATTTCCCTAAAAAGTACAGAGAGGTTCTTTAGAAATTCATCAAGTGCAACGCGTTCTTCGCTCATCCAGAGAACATTCTCATTGCATTGGTAAATGATGAAAGGGCCGAAGTACGAAGAGTAGCCTTCCGGAGGATAGTACAGGCAAGAATGGTGCATTCGCCAGAGGAGGGCATCAGGGCTTTTCACATCCCTCCACTAAACTTTAATGCATATTACTACAACAATATCATAGACTGGGAGTACACTGCAGTCACCGCACCACCTCTGCTGGATCACATATCGATAGAGGAGCTTGAATCTATGCTGGCCGACCAGGCGGAGGGAAGTGTACCCCTGATCAAAATCCCTGACCTACCCTGCCTCACTCAAGCCGTCGAGAGACATATGAAAATGGTCACAGAGGCATCGGGGAGCATGAGCACAGCGGTGGAAAGTGATGGAAACATCCGTCAGAAAATCCAATCAAGAAAACAAATGTCTAAGTTTGGATTCAAAAAAGATTACAGCGTGAGTGGTAAGTCATAAGACTTGAAGGATGGGTGGATACGGGAGAAACTTGAGTTGCATCCACCTCCACGTGGTGAGTTCTGGGTCACCCTGAGAGCCAAAGTGACACTGGTCCTCATGGTGGGCGAAGAGTTGCAAAATTTGGAACACAGAACCATTTTCGTAAACGATGTAGCCAGCGCAGTGCGTTGATATTAGTTCATAGGCGGGCCATAGGGAGAAGGAGAGAGTTTCTTGAGGATGGGGGAGGGGAAGGGGGTTGTTCTATAGAAAGGGAATGGTCATATGAGTGCTATCATGTCCATACGACTACGGTAAATTACAATATAAGTCATTAATTAAGCAATTTTCACAGTTTTTGAAGTTTATTAGCATTTTAAGACCAGTTATTGTATAAACACGTGATCATCCGATCTCTGAGGCTTACCTCGACAATTCCTGACATGGCTGGTACAGTATCGACTAAAAAAATGCTTTAATCGCGACATATACAGCCGAAATGGCGTAAAAAGTGGGCATGTGTTGTGGGTTGCCTACCCTCAACATAAATTACCTCAGCGGCACCGTAGGAAGTCATCCTACCGAAACAAATTTTTTCTCTGTTCCTTGGGTACTAGGGGCTACATTTTTCCGTATTTCTAACTTAGAATTTCAAAAAAAGTTGTTCCATGACCGACCCTAACGTAGCCTGTCCGTTTTACCGCACGAATTATTTTTGCATTTGCTAAGAAAACAGTCTTCTGCTGATAGTTCACACTAAATCGTCCACAACAGACAATCTTTATAACTTTCGAACTGACTTCTTCTGTCTTTCGAACTGCCTTCTTTTGTAAGTATGCCGCATATTTTGGCTCCTAGTACCATTAGCTTGAAATTCTGATGTGATGTGCAGACGCAGACCGTATTTGTTCCTGAAGCGCCGGCGAGACACATTCTGGTGCTCGCAATTCACAAAATTTTGAGAAGCTATTTTCTCATCAGGGTACTTCTTACACAATTCTGCATAAATTTCCTTCAAGTTTCCAAGAATGAGACTCTTCTGCTTCAGTACTCTTTTTCCGTCTTCACGGATACTTTTGCATTCCTTCTTTCCAGGCGTTTTACGGCTAATACGAGTATCTTGCTCACGATAAAATGCCCTAACGAGATCCTCAGTTTCTTTGAATATAGTTCTTACGTGTTTTGGATTGGGAGTTAAAAGAATCCCTTTACCAGCGACTAACTTCCTGACAATTCTAGCAAGGTACTCACTTGTTGAAAACTCTCCAGAAGACACTGGCCCTTCACCCAGACAGGCATAGACCGGTCTCCACCCCTTCTCCCCTCCTGCCCTACCCACGGAAGGCTGCAGCGCTGAGCAAACAGAAAACAGATGTGCCGCTGGGCCACTCGGTACACTGCTTGTGATATTTTGGGAATATTTACGCAGTGAATAATTAATTGCGCATTAATCTGATTTCACTAATCGGTAGCGGACACATAGTCCTTTGATCCAGAAAAACACCAACTAAATCGAAGGGGTACGTATTTTTGCAAATTGGGTTCAAAAGTTTAAACATTTTTAAAAATGCATATAAATTGTTATAAATTTCCATCTGACCATATAATACCATTTGTCAACTTTCAAAAATTAAAACAAGCTTTTTTGCAGATCTTTAGCACAGCTAGATCAAGTGATAGAGCCCTAAACCTTAGGGTTTAATTGCAAAAATTTAAAAATAACAAAGAGCTGTAACTCACGACATACTCGACTTTTGGGAAAACGATTTTGCACACATACTAACACACAAACAGGAAACATATGTACCAATTTTTACGGAAATCGGAGATGGTCGGGGCAAAACTTCCCGTTTTCCCGTTTTTTGACATGGAATGACTCAGGTTGCCTTTAGGAGCAGTACAAATGTTCTCATTTTGTTGTATTTTCTTTCGTTTAACTCAAGTTTTTGTAGAGTCCGTAACATTAAAATGTTATAAGGAAATGAAGGCAGTGAGATTAAGTACAATTTGCGCTGAACACGTATCTAAATCAAAAAGGCTTCTGCGAAAGTTCCTTTTTAATTCGTATCCTCAGGGTACATACAAATACTAAGAATTTAACTAAAGGTTTACTTTCACCATGCCGTTGTTTTTACGAGCTAAGAATTAAGCCGGAATTCGAATATCCAAACTTAATTTGCCAACTTGCAGGAGAATAATTATTAGGAAGATTAAAGCCACTAACTCTAAGGTTTATTTTTACACAGATGAAGGATGAAGCCACAGCAAACTAGTATGCCAATAGTGAAAGGAATTCGGTTCATCGCCAGACGTCATACAAACTAAGCGTACATCATGTAACAGAACAGAATGCAGTCGACAAAGAACAAAATTGAATGCAGAGCAGAATGCAGTCGACAAAGAATGCAGTCAGAACAGAATGCAGTCAACAGAATGCAGTCGACAAAGCTAGCTAAAATGACCTAACCTGTCCGTCCGTCCAATGCTGAAATTCAATCCGTAACTCTATCTTCTATATATAGAAAAGTCAAATAGCACTCACTCACTGAAAAATCCGGTCTTTACAGGGTTTCAAGAGTCTTATAGCACTAAACATGTGAGCTATCAGAAGTCAAGGCACTGCATAAAGTTTCATTTACAAAAGTGAAAATACCATCATTCACTCTGGTTTAAGAACCACCCAAACATTAAGGCAATAGTGTGATCCATTATACAAGATGATTGAAGGGTTGACTTTGTGGAATTTCGACATGATGCAATACAGTTAAAACTTGTAGTACTCTACAAGTCTAATCTACCTCTCTAATAGAAATCTACCTCTCTAATTTTAGCCTCTGATGATGATGTGTTAACATTGAAACCGATCAGGCTTGTACCATTAATAAAAACAGTGTGGAACATTACAAAGTTTTAACTATTGCATCCTGTGATCCATTCCCTACACAGAATTAGAGTGCCAGGGAGTGAGTGAAAAGGGGGTAATGAAGTTGTTTTTTCATGATAATCGGAAGAATTACAAGGTGAAAGTAGCCTTGGGTTTGAGCTAGAAAATAAATAAATACGATATATGATTCCTCTCGCATAGTTAGTTACGTAGTATATCACGATGGCGATCGATGGAAAAAATGTTGACACCAATTATACAGCATAGTCGGCACAAAATGAGAAGGAAATGCGGTGGAAATAAAATGGTAATGATACGTAGGAGATGAGAAGGGAAGGTGATGGGAGAGAGAAGGAGAAAGATAAAGAGGACAGACCTTGAGAGGAGAGATGGGTAAGCGTGGAATGAGGTGGAAAGAGAAGGTGGAATGGACTAGGAATCCGAATGCCTGCGCGGAAAGAAAATGGTCCCAAGGAACTGGGATTGGAGAGGGAGATAAATCACGTGAGATAAGGATGGGAGGGCATCGGAGTGGAAAGGAGTGCGAAAGCGAATGGGTGGCTGGGTGTGTACTGGTGTGAGTCCAATTGTGGCGGACGGCGGGAGATAAATACGAAAGACAACGAGGGTGACCGTGCAGTGATGTAAGGCGACATCGGCAACCGTAACTAGATTCATCATTCGATTAATAAATATCGCAGCCGTGGTGTGAAATTACCATCCTCCTGGATTTAGTATTAGATTTCCTAAAAACAAACAGGAAATTGACACGAGATGATTGCAACACATTTTCACCAAACCACAAACGGGGATATCAACCGGGAATGAGGTAAAAAAATAACAATCACAGCACATAAATGTAAGTACCATTTTTTGACACGACCGAACTTAATCATGCAATATTTTCATTCCAAATTATCACTGTATGTTTCCGCGGCTGCAAAGCTCAAGGCTAAATTCCCATTCCAATATGGAATTTGATTTTTTTCATTACTCAAACATAGCCCTTTATTTAGAAGCACGACAGCATAATTTAATTTGTAGTTTGCATTCTAAGTTAACTGAATCGACGACTATGATCCTCAGATTAGCAATATAAAAAAATTCAACTCAAACTTAAAAATAAAACTACAGTAATTGTACTGTCCACTTAAATTTTTAATGTAAAAATACACAACACGTGTTTCAACGTTCCTTAGGGCGTCATCATCAGGTCTGCACACGTTATGCCTCCAATAGCAATATTTATACAAAGGAGCAAAGGATAGAATCCCCCCCTCTTTCCTTTGCTCCTTTGTATAAATATTGCTATTGGAGGCATAGCGTGTGCAGACCTGATGATGACGCCCTAAGGAACGTTGAAACACGTGTTGTGTATTTTTACATTAAAAATTTAAGTGGACAGTACAATTACTGTAGTTTTATTTAAAATGCTGTTTCACCATATATCACCCGACACTGTCGAATGTATTCAAACTTAAAACATTCGAAAATCTAAATATAAAAATGATACATACGTATCTCAGTCCACTCGAATAAGTATTTCGTCGTGCATCAAGCACATTCATGTAATCTCTAACTATAGTAACCCATGGAACTTATTAGGGTTCATTTGTTATCACATTCACTGCTTCAGCACGGCGTCTAGCAACGACTAATATCTCTTCAATGAGTGGCTCCGGGCTCGCTCATCCTCGAATCAACCCGTCGTCCTCCTACTTATCCCCTTCCCCATACTTGTTCAAGCTGCTTCCATGCCGTTTTCACCATTTCCTTCACATGAAATTTCGAAAAGCGTACAGCAGTAGATGACAGCCCTGCCTGACGAACATATACTACTGCCCAACACGAATCTTCACCCGCGAATCTACCTACCGTTGAGAGAGACATACATAAACTTCGGATCAGTTGTCTATCACTCCAATCGATCCTATATTCTGCAGTGTGTCAATCAACTTCTCTCACTTTCATTCGTCAAAACCCTTTTCAATTTAAACAAAACAAGCAAAAATCTCCTGATTTTACTCCAAATTTATTTTCACTCGATTTCTCATCACTACAATGGTATTAATTGTTAGCATCCTCTCCCTAAGACCCAAAAGATTTTTATACGACGATAATCTACTCTAGGAAGAGGGATTATTTTAAACTTGATGTTAATGATGCTATGAAAACGCCTCCACATAGAGCGAGATAAAACGTATTACCTAATAATTTCACATTTTTCTGCTGCACCTCTCCTTTTCCAGGATGGGGATTAATATGGATTCTTAAGTTCATATACATTTATAATCTCACAGTTTTAGTTAATTTTATATTTTCAAAGTGTCTCTCATTTTTGCATTGCGATGGGATAAAAAATGGCGAATCTTTCTCCAAATTGCTAACAACCGGAAAGGTCTCCCTCACTTCCACTGCCAATTTAATGGATCCTGTAAAATTCGATACGCCCTCCCCAGCGCTACAACTTCAACATGGTGGGCCAACCTTGAGTTGAACTCCTCGATTTCCCTCAAGCTACACCGGCGTGAGTGACAATAATTGCTCCCGTTAGGGGGCCACCAATTCCGTATAGATTGAAGGGTCGTGGGTGGCAGACGAAAGATAATCCCCACGGCGTCCTCTCCTTTTTGAGTAGGTACAGTTTCTAAAGCGGTCTGCTCCCAGTTTAGACGGCCACGTCAGATTGCATCGCGTTAAAAACACAGGTGAGGAAGGCAAAGGGATACCAACTAATCACGTCCGAGACAAATATGATTGACACAAGACTGATGAAATACAAGTAAACCTGAAATGAAATTCCTGCTTTATTTTTTCATTAGAATTATCGGCAAACCCTATTTAAAAGAAGTTTTTCTCTCGAGGACACGAATATTTTTCTTTTGAGCACTCGTTTCAAAATACAATATTTGAAAAAACTGTCAGTGATCTACAGTGCCCGAAGTTGGGGGATAAGGACGGTGAATAGACTCCGGGAAGCAACCTGCGCGGCACCTGACACTGCATGTCACGCCGTCTATATGTGGAGTGAGTATGTCTATGAAGTCGTGACAGTACTTCTATATGGCTGAAATTATTGTCCCTAAAAGCCGTTTTAAAAGGAGCACCTAATTGCGCAATTTGAAGTGCAGAAATCGCGAGAACACGGGCACGGAATTAAAACGGGCTATTTTCCCATCTGTCGTTTATGCATTTGCGCATTCATTCAATTCACTGCTTCACACGACGCAATTTTCAATACACACTCACGCTTTCATCAGATTGTGTAATTAAGTGCATCGTGTAAAACAGCCTTAAGAGAGACTAAAAATGACGAAATTACCTAAGGGACGTTGGTCACACCGGGTCAAAAATAGTCGTCTTGAACCAACTGACCTTGGAACCCTGGCGCACGGATATGGAGGGTCGTGCAGTTGAAAGACAAAAAACATACGTGCTTTTCCAGAAAATCACTCATACACATTAGCGTGCTAGTTTCATTACCTCTTTAATTTAGATATATGAGCACCACCCCAATGCGCGTGCTTCCAAAAATCTATGAAGACTCAACGTAAGATTGTTATGGGAAAGGGTAAAGGTTGTTCATGAAACCTAAGGCTGTATAAGGAAGAGGTGGTGAATAAGTGGATTAAAATACTTGACGTAATACTTAAATCTTCTCTTAGTTCCCCGACGCCTGTGAGATGAGGGGTGTATGGGGAGGAGAATGGGGAAAGAGCTGTACCCTGGGGGACGCTAACTAAGGGGGAGGGAGGGAGAGGAAAGACGTGATCTGCAAGTACCCGCATACGTGGGGAACGGTTTCCTATTTCCCCATGGGACACGTGTGTGCGTGAACATGAGCGCGTCGATCGGGGATTCGGTGAAGAGAAAGAATTTTATTGAATCGCGTGTGTTCCGCTTCGCGGTAGCGCTGCATGAAATAATTCAAAGAAAGCCCTTCGACAAAAAATAAAATAAAAACATGAATACATGCGCATACCTACCTAACATGCATACTTACATTCGTGAGAACGTGACCTCCCCGTGACGCCCGTTCCTTTTCCCCGCAGACTACACGACGCTAAATTTTTACGACCGACGCCGTGGTGAGCTTAACTTTTATACGCCTCACCTTTTGCCTCCCGAAGGCATTGAGACGGTATGTTCTAACATCCTTTTGGACATTAAAATTGAAGCGCAAGGATAGCATTCTTCAGGAGCTGAGTCGAGCTTTTGGTTGTCCGAGAAAACAGTAGAGTTTGAATTCAAGAACACGCATCAGCAAATATGATTTAAATCAAACGTTGTGATCTCACCAGATTAGAATTTTTTTGGTCGCCTATTACGAATCAACTTTAATCATGTGCTTAGGGAAGGACAAAGACTTTGTTTAAATTAAAAATTAGCACAAAAAATTGATTTCGAACAAAGCCATCAAGCAATGTAGACGGATTGCCGTTGTAAATTTATTTACGACATTTGGAAACCATTGATAAACCTTACTTAGGTTCACAAGCAGTCATATAGCCAGCCAGCAATTTGCCAGAAATTCCCTACCAGTACGACGCGACGGTTTCAAAAAAGGCTTAAAAAAATAACCTCATAAAAACAAAGTTTTTATTATACTCCCTTTATTTTCATACGCATTACGTCACGTTTTAATGTCTCATATTCTCAGTGCATTTTATTATATTTTTTTATTGTTTTATGGTATCTTTGCCATTAAATGTTGTATCATCAAATTACTAATAAATTTAATTTGTGAGAGGAAATCATTCTATTTTCACTGATATGTCAAATTATTCAGACTTTCGACAACCACTAGGAACATAAGTAATTCGATATGACATTTATATTCACTGTCGAACATTCATTAGCAATAATCACAGTTGTTGGGTCACCACGGTCCATCTCCCACAACGGCCAAGGGCTAAGTGCTAGCTTTGATCGCCGTCATTAATGAAAAATTAGCGAGTAAAATATTGCAAAAAAAAGTTTAGAGGGTAAAGCGATGATGAAAACAAAATTTATAAAGATGCAAGTGAAAATGGCTATGAAAAAAAGAAGAAAACTAATTTTCCCAGCTGGAAATCGAACACCACACCTTCCGCTCCTCAGTCAACTACCTTATCCCTGGGCTACCGGTTGCTAGTAAGAATAGGCAGATAACGGACCTTAAATACTCATTCATTTTCATACCAATACATTTCAATATAATTAAGTCAGTGTGTATTTATGTATGTGTGTGGGTTTTTTTTTAATTAATCGTTGGTCACAAGGAGTCTATGGACCAAATTTCAGATCGATTGGATCAGAGGGGAAATGGGTTTGTACGTAAACAGACAGTGTGAGCTAATATAAAGGGAATGAAAAAGGATTCCCATGAACCCTTAGAGGATCGACTTTGGATTCCAGCACCACACTGTAAAAATATATTTCGACAATAGTGCTCACAAAAAAATCAGATACATCTAAATTGGATCTGAAGAAGGAAACTAACGAGAACAAAATCGTATTTCAATTCTTCATCATGCCGATCTTTGATCATTTCCCCATTCTGTATCATTTGGCGCCATTTCATCGTGCTTCTCGGAAGGAAAAATTGAGCAATAATGAGTCAGGATGGGAGAAAAAGAGAAGGGAACTTCCCTCTTATTCTTGGAAATAAAAAAACACAACTCTTCCCAGAGCATAAGGAAACTTATTTCCCAATTTATTCTCCCCACTTTTCAAAATGGAAAGGTAAAAGGAGGAGGGGACGGACGAATTTCGGACGGTAGGGACGAAAATTGCATTAATAACCCCCCCCAAAACCACCAACAATCTCAGAGGCCCTCCACTTTTCTCCACACCGTCGATTCCGCACCGTACCCCATAGCGATGCTCCCCCCACGCTTAACACTTTCCTGCCGCTCTTTTCATGAGACCCCCATGCCCAACCCAACCCTAGCGGCAGCCCCAATCAACTAGGGAATAAATAAGGGGAGGGGACAGATGATGATGATGATGAAGCCGATGATGGGGAACCACCCTTACCCTAGACCCTTGCGCCACCCTAGGGGTAGGAGACGCCAAAGAGTACGACGAGTGAGCGAAAAAGTTACTGCCGACGACGAAAAGGCTATGGGTGAGGGGAGAAAAACTTAATGTGACCAGCTTATTACTTTCTTTAAGCTTGAGATATTTTATTTAAACAAGTTCACGTGATGAAGAACGCGAAATTTCCTTCGAAATTTGCGTGAGATAGATAAACTTACATTACTTACATACACTTAAACTTGCACGTAGATAAACTTAACGCGAGCAGCAGATTACTTTCTTTAAGCACAGCACGTGATAATTCTATTCGAAGAAGTTTCCGTGAAGTAGCACATGAAATTTCCTTTAAAATTTGCTCTTCGGGAAGTCGGGTGATTCACTTGAGAGAGGATCGGAGAAAGATAATGCCGCACAACATTTTCGTATTTTTAGATAATTTGATAATAAATCAAGGGTAAATCCATACATTTTATGAATTTTATTTCTTTTATCCGCATTTCATTTAATTTTGTATAAGTTTAAGTTAATAGTGAAGTAGTAAGAAATTCAATCTACTTAATTTTTCCAACTACTTATGGATGAGCAGGAGAACGTAAAAATTGAAGACCGGCACTGTTTTACCTCAATCCATTTAATACAAAGAAATTAGAACACTGAGTACACGTCTCCCAAAAAAATAGTAAAGAACAAGGCAGTTGATTCACCTACAAATGAAGTCGACTACCACAATTGAGTAAATCTTTTTTTAACATTAAAAGATTTTTACTTTTACTCTGAAGTTCCGAGAAGAATTTGGAATTTGTAGATTCTGCCATACGTTTTCAAAAGGATGACTTAAACTACAAATACGTGACACTGCTATTGAGGGAAATTAATTCAGAAAGAGGAAGTAAGTAATTCGGAAGATAATATAGCTCCCGTGCTTTACCACTTCAAGCAAAGCGCTTAGCCGAAATTAAACTATCAAATTTCACTTCACCGTTAAATGTATCACAACTTTCGGCAGTTTGAAGTAGTATGCTCAAGTTTTTATCCTCACAGCACATCAGGCAGCAACCTCAAGCCAACACTGGCAGTCTTAAAAATGTGTAATGTAACGCTACACTCAACAATGTTACACTTGCTAAGACTGCCAGTGCTAGGTTGAGGTTGCTGTATGACATGCTGTGAGGATAAAACTTGACCATATTGCTTCAAACAGTTGAGTGTAGCGTTGCATTGTCTTGGGTATGAGAATCAGCAGTTATTCGCAGAGCATGATGAGCAGCTTCACCAGGCCCGGCTTCAGACAAAATTTTAACCCGGGCGAGAGAGTATTCCGGCACCCCCCCTCCCCGCTTATCAAACCTATTCACCAGTTAAACGTAGTAAAAAATATTTTTTTACAATCACGGCGCCCCTTCCTTTGCGGTACTCCAGGCAGTCGCCCGTGTCGCCCGGGCCTTAAGCCGGGCCTGAGCTTCACCGTTTTAACTTCTTTTCCTGTAGAAATTCCGAGTCACAAGCATGATTTGCATTATGCATAATTTGTGTTATCGCCAAAGCTTGTGGCACTCCCTTACTTTGGATGAGATCGTTTCTGTTAATTCAAAGTCTCACCAAGTTAAGTAAACTTACGTATAGCTCTAATGTAAGTTAACAGACAATAAAATGAAGAAACACGAAAATGTTTTCGGTTGAACAGTATTCGATGAAGAACAATGTTTTCAAAAGCGGCTAAAAATCATAAATAGTGATATTATTAGCATAATTCCCTCTTGTCCATTTTAAGTTTGTTTCTGCCAACTCCGCGGTTGTACTGCCGGCTTAAATAACACGTTTACTAAGCTTATTTTTATTTATGGTTCCATATTGATACAATAGAACTACATGAGAAAATAAAAGCTACAAAGAACAAAACTAGAAAATGATCGTGAGTTTTTTAAGAAGTACGCTAGCATTATGTACAGTAGTGCCTATACACCTATGAGCCACAATGGATAATGGATAATTTTATTAAAGCTATGGCAACCGATATTGCATGGAATAAAACCGAACTAAAACTCATTTGCAACACCCTTAATTCTAACAATGACTGCTCCCAATTTATTTATCCCATCAACTTTTGAGTACCGCTGCATCCTAACTGAACGCACTCATTATTTCGTATGTCTTCTTTGCATGGTTTATCACTCACAAAACGTAAGCTATTTTCCCAACTTCCTAATTAGTTATCACTCCCCTAGAGTAATGATCTATTTTCACTATCTTTCAAAACCTTTACCAACCTGGCCATAAAACATAATTCCGCAAATAATTATCATCCAGTCCATCACGTTATTGCTGCTGTTGTATTGTTTTCGAGTGAATTATGGGTACTTCGAGTTAATTACGATCATGGGAACTGAGCCGTATATTTACGTCTCATACTTTAATTATGCTATGACCATAAATTGACGGTATTAATATACATTTTTGGACTACTTCTATACAAATATAAGCCGATGTCCGGAGGGAGGGAGGTGTACGATGCTAATAACGGAGGAAATGGCTGAATCGATTTAGTAGATATTCATGTCATTTTTGTTGTATACTATAATAGAAAATAATAAATAAATTGCAAAAATACACGCCTTAACTCAAACTAATAAGCCTAATTAAACTAATGTTTAATGTGCATAGCAACCACGTAGCGAACATCAACAATTTTGCACTTTAGTACAGATGTGTGTAAGCATAAAAAACGGTCTCCAAATATTAGGTTACTAATAGTGAAAAAGCATAGAAAAAATAAACAAATAAAACCTACACTAAAAATATTTGCATGGCTGGATATTTTTACGTCATTTGTGGCGGATTATCAGCTTGTTTTGCAATTGAACCAAATTAAGAGAACCGATTAATCGTCAAAATTAAATTAGTTGCATGACGGAAAATTGACAGAAACCGAGGAAGAATTGAAAATTGGATTAATATAGGTGGATGAAAGCGATCAACCACCAGAGCATGTTGATTCGTGAAATGCACCATTTTACACCTCCCCGGTACGGCAATCAAAGCACCACATAAGACGTTAAATTTCGGCACTTTCACCTTCCTCCGTTAACAGCAGCCTGGAGCCGACACCACCTCTCTCCCTCTCTGTGCATCCAACATTCCCGCTTTTTTCGCTCAATCCTATCCATCCTCAAAATGACTATCACAGGCGGTCTCCACCGTAAAAGGCAATTGGTTAACTCTTCCGGTGCGTGAACACTATTAAAGATCTTCTCTTCAACGGGCAATATCGTGAATTTCAAACTACCTCCAGTACGTTCGACCGCTTCAATCCCAGATGGGCGCATTGAAATGACAGAATCATAGACCAATCAGAATTATACCTCAACATAAAGGCCTCACGTGAAACGCTTGAGGACCTTCTAGCTCTCACAACATCAGTACCCGTTTTCATGAAAGTCCATTTTGTGAGGAAAAGAAGTGATGAATAAAATAATGTGGGTGGATATTTAGGTTAAATATAGAGAAAAATGGAGAATTGCCTATTTCGAAAGGTGACCGTCAACTGAGGTGATTTTCTCTATTGAGGACATGTGGAAAAGTTAGTTTTCTATTTGATTCGTGCCATGAAATTATAATTAAAGTATTTCCATGTTGCATTCCAATATACTATTTTTACGTGGCAACACTTAAACCCACCCCAATAGAACCAGAAGCCTTTTGACAGTGGCCTCACTGAGTTACACACGCTGCGCGGATCACCATTCGTGAGTCTCCTAACCTACGACTAATCCGTCATGGGTGGCCCTACCAGGAGAAATTACTATTGTTTCCGCAAGTTCAGCTACACATCTACATATAACTCTGCAAGCCACCTCATGTTTTTGTGGTATGGGGTGCGTTTGCACCAAAATGCATTACACCATATCGCAAAGAAGTAGATAAAATGATAACTATTCATGCATTAGCAAAAACCTGCAAAAACCTTTCAGGAATTAAAATTTCACCAACATGCAACACCATATAGGCATGCTTACAATTCTATTAAACCTATGGGTGTTAAAGTATTTTGCTACTACATAAATACACATAGATATCAGAAGAATACAGGAAACATGCGAGACGTGCTGTTAGAACTACGTAGCACAGTAAGATATTAGTTATAATTAGCTTTCTCTCGGGGTCATCAGAGTGCCCAAGCCCTTCCCTGGGAATGAATGCCATTACGGATAGGATTATATGAGGAATAAATCAATTGTGACGAGGAACTTTATGTCGACGCCAGCCAACACATAACAATTATATGTCGCATCTAACTATCAGAGCATTTGAAGCTCTCTTCATGGCAATCAAAATGCGAATGTGATTCCACTGCTCGAGATCGAGGTTGGAAGCCAATACTCTTCCCACCACACCGATCCGATCCTCAAAAATCAATGGACTCTAAAGCTATTTTGAATCGGGGGCTCGCTATAATATTTGAGTAAGGGTAATCTTGATTGAATGAAACACTAAATTTCCACGTGTAAGGTTTAATCACGACCACGCTTCAACGCTTAGCATCATTATTAGGTCTGATTGTTGAAACCTGTGGTGTACTTATGAATCATAACAGCATGTACGCTCACATTATCGTAATTTTGTACCAAATTTCATAAATACCAAAAGTTTGGTATATTTTCAACGCGTTACGCCTGTTATTCAAATATCTGTTCTTGCATTTATAGAGCGAGTCGCAGGAAATGTGTCTGCGAATAGTTCGTAACAATGGTCGTTCGCGTATTGGACATCAATAGCGACAACGCGGAGGAAAAGATCCATGGACCTAGTCGTGATTAAATCATTACTCGGGAAATTCCTAGAGTTTCATTCAATCATGAATGGCTTCCATATGATGCGCAGAGAACTGCCTCGGAAATCAAGGCTAACATTTTCAATTCAAACCTATATTTACCTGTAAATCACCTATGATAATAATAGTCAGATGAATTCAAACTACGATATGTTAAAGGTTTTTTTAACTCGTACAAATTCAATGCATTTTTATTACAATTTTATCTTCTTCTCCTTTTATCCTTACCGGTCGTTATTTAACTTAAAAGTTGACCTGCTTCCAAGTAAAACGCTCACCCCTCCTTACAGCCACGGAAAAATCGGAATTCGTTCTTTGCATAACCCAATTATCCCCTCCAGAAGTGCCACACGCACTCTTGGTAGTTCTTGACCGATTTCATTCATGCCTTCAATCACCCGTCTAAGCCTCGCTACTGCCTGTCTTCTTTCAACTCAAACGGCCTTTCCATTTTAATTCGCATTTTTTCAAATTTTGAAAATTACTTACTCCAAGGATTGAAATAACAAGCTTGTTTGAGTGGAAGAAATGTGAAACAAATGTATGGTAGGAGAAGAGAGTAAGTCGACAGGGAAGAAATGACAGAGGCAGAGAAAAAATGACCGAAGGACGTATTGAATGGTGATGGCATGCTACAGTGAGTGACAGATGAGAATATGTGGGTAGGTGAGGTATAGACATTTGGCCTGTAGGATGGGAGTATAGATGGAGAGAGATATATTACTTTATGAAGTGGGGCGAAATTGAAATACTATATAGAATCTCCCCATCAATCGAACCTCTTGTCGTATGGGATAGAGTGATGCAAGCAATTCATATATAGTTTAAAGTACAGACATGTAGTTTAAATACAAATAAAAATAATACTAACAATATTACGGAGTACACAATTGGGATCAGCAGTTCAAACTTCACCAATGGAAATATTTACATTCAGGAAAGACGCATTTGTAATACCACTAAGCCTATAACGCCATTATATATAAGTTTACGAACAGTAAATCTTACATGACAGTGTATATAATACTAAGATTAATAAATACTTTTGCGGGGAAAAGTTAAGCCTTTGGCTCTAATCCTAAACTAAAGAATGTCACCTACTGCAATAATATACGCGCACAAAAAGTACGGCGAGAAAAACCTGCGAAATCAACAGATGGAGAAGCTGGGATATACTCTGCAATATAACATAACAAAATGTTTGCGTAGGCAATTTGAGAATAACATTCAGTAAAACTGAATATAAAAACCCAGATGAGCTAATATAATGGAAAAGTGATATGAAGTAGCCGAAGTTTATAAGGGAAATAATACTAGTTAATCAACAGTTTTGAGAAGGGAAAGTTAAAGAAAAACGTTGAAGAAATTATGAAAACGACAGCCAAAGGACCAAGGTTTCTCTTCCTATTTTCCGGGATCGATAAAAGGCCGTGACTTTTATCACCTTCAATGGACGCAGAGCTGAGACAAATCTCCAAGACTCGAGTCTTGGAGAGGTCTCGAAGACTGATAATAGACAAGGCTCTGCGATAAATATCGAGATCAGATCACGAGATTTAGTCATTAGTGGGCACTAGGCTGCACTCCCACTTCTAACCTTACCCTCCGTTTCTTCCCAGAACTTCTTCACCCAGGCTAAGCCCTTCAGAGACGTGTGTGAAGAGCAGCACATCCGTCTGCCATAAGTTTGTGTAAGAGTTATTTCACGACGCCACTGAGGCAACTAAAAAGTAACTTCGAACAGTAGTGAAAGGGCCAGGATGAAACGATCCTTACCACACGAATTTCAGAGCGGAGGTAAACAGTGCGTGCATTTGAGCATACTGGGCGTATGTTTAATGAGGCTGCGACTAGCTTCATTCGTACCCCGTCTGCATAAGACGACCCCTATAGAAATTAAGGGATGAATCCCCTCCAAAGAACCCAGATGGTCGACCATAGCCTCTCGTGAGCGCACTACTATTTGCTCGTCCTCCTCAAAATGGCCAGTGAAGCTGTGTTAAATCACGGCTGGAATGGTGCAAATTCCAATTTGTCGCGAAACCTCAGTTTTCGAGGAGACGAACTTAAAATGAGAATCTCCGGCTAATTAAATAAAGAGTAAGCTGCCTCTTCTCGACGATGCACACTAAATCTCAGGCTTAGCCCTTACTAATTTTCAATCACACGCTTAAAGGTAGTTCCCCAGCGTATTCATTCACGGTCCGACGGACCCTACATCCAGCCAAAAGCCCAGATGTTCGCTATTTTATCCACAGAGTCGCATTCCCGCGCTCACCAGCGCCCTGTAAAGTACACGCTATCTGCAATGAGATGGTTGGATGAGGAACCAATGGGGCGGGAGCATAGGAAAATGGAAGAGTCAGAAAATAAACTGAGGGAAATAGAGTCAAAGTAAAGAAAGCTGTCTGAGGCATAGGCCGAAGGTAGTTGGGAAAAGAGTCGCATGAAGAACGTTGCACGGAAGTGGTCCGGTACGTGGGATACTCTGGGACTCGGACTGGGATTAGGTACTTACTTTACTGATACCAAACAATGAACTTCTAGCTAAAAAAAACATTAGGCACAACGATTCAATTGAATAAAGAGAGTAAAAATAAAGTATTTGCTCTTTAGAATTTCATGAGGGTGAGTGGAAAAAATATTGCTTGAAACCCCTAGAGTGGGGAATCGTTAAAAAAAGGAAGAGAAACCCTGGTTTACAGATACGCAGATAAAACGTGAACTATGGAGGATTTAAGGTTGAAAAAGCAGTAACCAGTGGAAAACATTTCATGCCAGCATATGCTGGTACATAGGCTGAGAATATGCCGCCAAATTCATGATGTGAGATCACGCTGCAAAATTTCTCAGCAGATTCTGAGCATGTGCTGAGCATATGCTATATATATATATATGGATGTACATCCAAACACAAGTTACAAGAACATTATTCGTATAAGCTATAGATCTGCTACCACTCACATTTTACGCAGGCATTCTGAGCATATACCAACTAAAACATTTGTGCCTATGTGTTATTAACTATGCTCCGAAACATACTTATGCTTTTTATCCTTGTCTGGGCTCTTTTAAGATCGATAGCTAGTAAGTGTACTTCTGAGAAAAATAACGACAAAACAGCCTTTATGCTGACCGTGAAAAAAGTGGGATTCAACATTGCCGCTGAAGTTATTTTCATTCCCGAATACAAAAGATCTTAGACCTATCTAATCAAAGACCATCATTTAATGTTCATAAGATTCCTTCCGACCATCTGTAACGAGAACAATATGACATTATCCTGCTGACTGTATGCAGGTGTGTCATGAGGAAATTCTGAGTATATCCTGCCGAGTATATGCTACTACGAATTTAAATTATTAACCTTGCCTAAAACGAGAGTGACAATTTTAGAAAATGGATGACTAAGAGTTACGAAAATAAAAAAAACTGTGGAACCACTGCACTTGAGGGTTAACTGTCGTCACTATTTTGTCACAAATTGACGTGTATCCGCCATTTTAATGTTTGGCAATTTTCTCTCGATTTGGCGTTGTCACACTGTTCCATAGGCTGTTTTATTTAAAGTTTCAAGATATGAAGCTGCATTTTTGCTATGTCTTTTTCCTGTGGTATGTATCGTATTCTGTGAATCGAAAAGTAAAAATAGGTAATATTTTTGTTAAAATGTAACATTCCTCCTGTCATTACTTACTTAATCTAGTGTCTCCGATAATTTTGGCTATTTTACAGAGGCCTGAAATGATTCCGTATAGTTTTTCCTGGAAAATTAAGGTGTGCGATGATGTCCCACCAGCTGCTAGTTCTGTTTTCGAGTAATAAACATCATTCGAGAGCCAAGATGCAGTTGGTTATCATTAATAACTTCATTTCATAAGTTACACCTTAGTAGAAATTCGTTTGCTAAAATGCATCTAAGGCCTCACGAATTCGCTTTAATTTTCAGAGGAATGGCATTTTGATTTTTTTTTCATTTTATGATACTATTTAGCAAATTATTTTTTGTAAAATATTTTTTTTAACCCGTAAAGTGAAATATTTAACTGTTATCCACATGATAATAGTACTATGATAGATAAAAGAACAAAGGTAGGAACGGCAAGGTCTCCTAGATTATAGGACTTTATATCAGGAGCCAAAGATTGGATTTTTGGCCTACTGAAAACGGCACAGAACTAAACCATTCAGACTTAATGCCTGCAGGTTATTAATGTAAAAAACTGATGATTATGTTTAAAAACCGTGGAAAATTCCATAGTTATCATCGCAAGGTCATTGAAATGAGAAAGAACGATTGCCCAGTTCAAAGTTTCAAACGCCCGCTTGAAGACCCGCCCGCCCCGCACAGCACGTAAAACTAATATGGGCACAGCAAAAAGTACAGAAGTTGGATGAGAACAGAAGGAGTATGGACGCAAGAAAGTAGGACATGTTTCTTCGACGAATAATGATCCAACTAACACGGTTATCTAGCGCATTTTGTCCAAAAGGTTTATTAATTGAGCTTTTTTTGAAATTACTTCTATTTTACATTTTTTTAAATCACACATTCCACTTCTAATGCCTATTTTTTCGGCGTATAAACTACCAGATTGATCCATTCAACATGGCTGAATGCACATCTTCTTGGCTTCAATACTCGTTCCCCTGCACAAACTTACGGCATGGTTCCATCTATTCTCGTATTTTTGTAACCGGATATACGAGGTTAAGGAGAGGACCTTAGGGGTTAGGAGGGGAAGAACAGATATCACAAATGACTTGACTTTCTCCGATTCCAGATGTTTAAATAGGGAGACGGTCGGTCAGTCGCGCATATTTTTCTGTGGGTTTTTCACGACGCGACGAGGAAATTGCTGCCAGGAGCAAACTGTAATAAACTCCTGATTTTATTTTCCTTAAAGCGTCTCGGATTACTCAACAGACCTCGTGTGAGCGATGGCTGAGGCCGAGACTTAGTGGAATTCTATTGCGACATTTTACAACCTGCACTCCTGGGATCAGCCCTCTCCATTTTATTTTCTTAAAAGAAAACCTAATGAATATTATCTTAGGGATTTCTAATAGCAAATTAAAAGTCGATAAAACGACGGCATTCATAATTGGTTGAAATGGTGCAGTTCAAAATATATTTGGCAATACTCCACTATATTGGAAGAAATAAAAACGTTCCCATTTGTGTAATGAAAAAATAAACAAAAACCCTAGCCAGATATAACGTGTATGATCCATTTCAGCGCGTCACATCTTAAATTTCAAGGCTGAAGTACCCACTACGTTTCACTAAAGAATGATTTTCTCGGATTTTGAAATCGATTTCTTATTACGTGCGATTTCTTATTGAGATAGCCATAAGGCATAATGAAATGGACGGGATGGACAGCAAGCCCGTGGACCCAGAATGAGATGCCCCTGTCCGTCTCACGAGACTCACATGCATTACTGCTCAGCTGGATTGCAGCACCAAAATGCTTAATATGCGATACTATAACCTCTGTCAATCGCGTTTCGACGGAATTTGGAGTTTACATCCATAAACGGAAAACAAGCTCACATTCCTGAACAGACCGGTAGTTCCTTGGATGATAAATCACTTTTGGTAATTTGGCCCGATTTGATCATTTGTCAATTTTAAATAATTCTACTCTGAAAGGGATTTTATTTTGCATGGTTTCCAAGATAGCAGAAATACAATTTCACGCTAGTCTCAGCACGTTACAATATTCTTTCTAAGATATAATGGGCCTTCGTCACCTACATGTTTTATGAGGTAAGATCACATCTAGTCAAATGTACTTTTTTCTAGCTATTTGAAGGCACCTAGGCAATAATTACATTTGTAATGCTCGAGCAGAAGATCTAGTTTAATATTTTTCGTAATTTGGCTCTAGCACTATTGAGGACTACCTTTCAAAAACCTTATCAGACCCACAACCTTTTAGCTGGCACTAGTAACTTTGATTGTTAACACTCCAAAAACTGTACAATCACTGATTCGATTTTTGAATTAACCATATGGGTAAATGAAGTATACCATCACTATAGTGATGGGCTGGCTTATAAACATATCATATTCCAAAATCACTTGTAGCCTTCCTGTGAAGTGACTTCGATCATACCAAGTAAAACGTAGAATAACAACTCATTATGGACTGAAAATTAATTACAAAATAATATATATTACCGTAAGTAAATAAAATGACAAAATCATGCTTCCCTCGATTCCTTTCCGGTTAATGTTGATTGCTGAAGAAATAAAAATATTCATATGCCATTCATGAACGATACATGTTAAGTACAATAGGTTACTTGGCATGGTAAGTATGAAAAGATTGGTTGGTGGATTAAGATAAAATTGGATAAGTAAAGAAGATTAGGAGGAGATAGAGCAGGTACGCAGAACAAGAGTTCACGGGAGAGAGAACGGTTAGGTTTAGACTGGAAAATTGATATAAGGATGAAAAAGGGTACAGAGTTTGGCAGGTTAGATGGAAGAAAGAGCAATAGGAAGTGCGCTGAGCTGAAAACAGAAATGAAGGGAGAAAATGAATAAAAAAGTATTAAAAAATTAAGACCGTAATCAGTGCCGGATTACCATACTTGGTGGCCTGTAGGCAGTACAAGCAACATTAATATACGTTAATATACAAGTCGCGAGAGAAGAACGGGGAAAAAAATTCTCGGGGCCTCTCCAGAGCCCCCAAAGCCTCGGGGCCCAAAGTCAACTACCTGCCTTGCTTTATTGGAGATCCGGCACTGACCGTAATACACGTTGAGACTGAACCATATTATCTATCCATTTCCAAATCTAGGGTTTCCACTTCGGAGATAGGATTGGTGACAGTTTTACAGCATTCCAATTAGTACAATGTTATCCGCTTCAATATGTTTAGCTAAATTACAGGTTAATTATGAATTATCAATTGTTCATAATAAGTTAACTATCTTATTAATTGATTTGAAGTATATAGCAAATACAGATAGTGTAGGCCTTGAAAAAACACCTAACTACGACTTTTTTAAGTACGCATTCCGAAACGACGCCCAACTGGAGGAAGAGAAGATTAAATATGAAAAATAAGAAGAGGTACAGAAAAACTCTATCTTTATCGGTGAAATACTAAAAATAACAATTTCTCAATTAATGTAAGATTCCATTCCCTTGAATGGGCCCAGTATAAGGCTTCCTCGATCAGTTACTGAGCAGAAGAGTATATATCAGCCGAGCATCACAAAAAAGCAACCTAAAGGGGGGAAGGGTAAGAGAATGAAAATATGGACAAATGTGTGTCTGTGAATAAAATTGGGAAGGGATACCAATTCCCAGCACTCAGTCCTCTCGTCGGAGTTCTCGCTCAACTTAATGAAGGCTCTCCATATATATAATTTTTTGTTTTGGTCCAAACGGTAGGGGTGCCCTCAACCTTTCCCAAAAACCCTTCCCCCAAGGGATGGCGCCCGACGCAAATTCCACTTTCACCCCCGAACGTACTTTTTTTATTGTTCTGAGCGACGGCAATTAAAAAAAGGACCCGACGGAAAAATATAATAAGTCAAAAAAAAGATAATCCTCTCCTCGCTGTGAGTCACGGGGCGCGGAGGAAGAGAGTGGGACATTAGCAAAAATCAATTCATCGGGGAAGGATGGAGAGGAGGAGGTAAGTGGAAAAAAATACATACATTTCCATTAGTGAAGAGAGGGATATTGAAGAGAAGGAGGGGATAAAATTAAAAAAAAATTCATTACAACACCCCCACGCCAATATCTCTCTTTTAACCCTTCCAAAAATCACTGCCACCCCCTTTTTACTGGATTCCCTCGCTCACTTTTACCTCAAGTTTTTTCCAACATTCTCCCTTCAGCAAACTAACGCCCGATTTCCTCAACCCTTCTGGTTGCCCACGACGTTCCGCCCAAAATCCCTACCGAATTTTACCCCTCGCAAAAAAAATCCAAACCCCTTCCCTTTGTTGACCTACTTCGCAAACTTCAACCCTTCTCTACGTTCCGGAGAGAGAAAATGGAACCCTACGAATGACTCCGAAATTTCCCAGAAGGACGCGACAAAACGTTGCGATCCTCAGGAAAGGCAAAAAGAGCCGACCACTCACTGCGAGGTAAGCGAGATATTTTAGAATTTTTTCGAGCGAAACTCTTAATGTCGCTCATAAACCGCGTCTTTATTTTTCTTCAGCATTCCGATCGGATGTTATTTTTAATCCTTGCAGAAGCTTCGTTAAGGCTCGCATTATAGTTATTCGTATATCTCTTTTTTGAGTATGCCTCTAAATGAAGTCGGCAACAGAATCCGAGTTTTCTTTAGCGCCATTTCCAGGCTTACATTCAGCGATTTTCCCCTCAAGCACAAAATATTGTAAAGCTAATATAGAGAAAAAGTACAAACTACTTTAAAAAGTCGCTGTCAAGTTCTATATTTATCTATTTGTTCATTTCATCAACACACTTTTATTAAGTATACTTCCAGGAATCTTGCTTTCCATATGTCACATGATTTGACCGAAACGGTTTATTTTTATAACTTCAAGATTTAACGATTAAAAATATTTAAATCCGGGAACTAACAATAAGAATATTCTCAAATCCAATTCAAGGTGCACTTTGCAACAGGACCAGATCGTTTTTTCTCACAAATTTCCGGCTCGCATTCTGCGGAATTTCCCTCACCAACGGGTTCAAAGTCCTACGTACCTCTAGCTGTCAATTTTGTTAAGTCAACTTACTAATACGCATAAAAATTTGCTCATTTAGGGATTCTTTCTTCCATAGACACCGCAAAAGATTTTATTTTTATTTTAAAGATTTTAGAACTATATTTTCGAACCCCTTCACAGCAGCCAGGAATAAAATAGTGCACAAATAGAAGAAGTGTTCCCGGGGTAAACATTTCTAAAGATTGTTATTCAACAAAGCTAAAGTAAATTAACGAGTCATCTGGCTGAGTGGGCACATTATGGATACGGCAGTAACGTTATTGAGTTAGCATACGAGCATAAAATAATCAAAGAAATAAAAATATATGAAATTCATTCAAAACTATTAACTCTCCAATTCGCATGACTGCCTTGGCGGAGAAACAGAGTTCTTTTTGACTTTAGGACAGCCATCAAGGATGTTATAAGACGCGATTTCACGATTTATTCACTAAGGCAGTGGTTCCCAAACTGGGGGTCGCGACCCCCAGGGGGGTCGCGGGCCGTTCGGAAAGGGGTCGCGAGATGAGGATTGTAATTACTTTAAAAACAATATAATTTGAATGTACACATTGTTTGTTATTTTTAGGGGGTCGCGGCTAAAACGTATGGGCTAAAATGGGTCGCGGAAAGAAAAAGTTTGGGAACCGCTGCACTAAGGTAATCCACCGGTTAATGTAAGTTTTAATGGAAGTGAGTATAAATCATCAAGATTTTTACATGTGCAATGCCCTGTCTACCTACACAATTTCTCTCATCATCTCAGCATACGTCATACCCTTCATTCCGTCCATAAAACCTCTTCTCTTTCTTCCCCTTCCCTGCTCACGCAACCCCTCTATCATAGCCTAAAGCCACTCTTCGCCCCTCGTTGCCTATTTCAACTACCTACCATACCTCCTCTTAATCTCCATAAGATTCCTTTCCTCACCAATTTTTGAGCAATTTTAATATCTTGCGATGAGATGGTATCTGAACAACGCTAAAAATACGAATAAACTGAACACCCTCGATATTTCGATATTAGGCATTGCGTTACAGGTATATACATATGTACATGGAACTTGATCATCACTTAGTGTTGTTTTAAACTATATTTTCTTAACTTTCTCCTCCGCCTACATGAAATTCTGGCTACGTCACCGGTCCATACAATTAGCTCAATTCTGTCTTTCTCAAATCCCTAAATACATCTCTCGTACTCGTACTAACAGCCATAGCAGCCAATTTTAAATACGTTTGCTGTGCATTGCAATATATTACAAGCTACATCTATAATTTAAGTAGATTCCATCTGTCTTATTATTATTATCAATCTATTTAAACATCATTTTCTAGCTCAATATCGTGCAGAGATACAAACCATGTTTAGCAGTGGTAAAAAATAAAACAATTTTAACGCTCAATAATTATTTGCGCTATGTAAAAGTTGTTCTATAAAAACTTTCTTTCCAAATATAATGAAAAGAACCTTCAGGAATCCTCATTAAAGTACAACTTGCTTGACGCTTCGGGCCCATTGTCGTGATCATAGATTGGAGGCCCTTGAGATGTTGGTTAGGAGGAGAATGGAGGAATAGCGAAGGATTAAAAAACAAACGAGTAAGTTCTTGAAATGGTGTATTAGGAGAGGAAGCCTTTGAATTATAAAAGAAAGATGCAGAGTAGGCGAAGGGGCCACTAATGACATGCGAAGATATGCTGAAGCCCGTGATAGAATGGAGGGTGTAGGATAAACTGGGGAAGAAAGAGAATAAGCTATACGAATGAGATGAAGAGAGGTAGAATAGAGACCGAGTTAACGAATAGAGTCGTGGGAGGAAGTAGGTGACAGTAGTAGGAAATGATAAAAATAGGAATTCTCATATACACTTTAACCTATTTTAACCGGAAGATCACCTCACAATTGCTTTAGTTGTACAGTGACGAGAATTTAAACACTTTCTCAATATATTTAAATTAAATCCGGGGGTGTTGAAAGCGATGGTTTTTAATCGATTTAGAAAGCACATTGTAGCAACAACATCTTCAGGCTAATTTAAAAAAATATCCTACAGGGATGAACATTGAACTGAATGATGTATGCTAAGAACCGTACCTACTATGTGAAGTGTAATATCGCATATTATGATTAAATCGAATTCGATTATCAGTATGGACAATAAGATTAAGTACGACACTTATTTTACATCCCATTCTTGGATCCAACGACCAATGGCATACACGCAGTTGAGTCAATTGAGTTGACAGAATACCGGTGTTGGAGCTGAAATCTAACAAAATAATAATCTTTGGAAGAATAGTGAAAACATCTATAGAGGAAATGTGCTCTTCAGACCTGCAGATCTGATTTACTGGTGCTTGTTTATAATGCTTTGCAAACAATATGGTTCATATGCCAAAACAACATGTCGCAGTTTATTTAGGTTGGCTGTCTCAGCAAATGCTCGGAGAGCACCACTGAGCACCGAAATTAGCATCGCGTACACAGAGGCTCCGAGGCATTGAACTAAATAAAGTTCCGAATAGGGTTCCAGTTTTTCGGCACTGATTTCAGTACTCGTTTAAATACTGAAATCAGAAGTATCAAGTAAACCCGCCTCATAACACAGCAATCCGAGAAGAACATTTAACTTTAGCCGAGAACGCAAGATCTCTTTCTGAAAAGGCTACAAAACGAAGCAAGCCCTTCCCTTCTTTGACCCATTATATCTTCCTCCTGAACGATTTCACAAACAGAAAACGAAACTACCCGTTCCAACCCCTAACAACCGATCCCTCCTATGGGGGTTTAATTACAAAATTTCGCCTCGACACGAGTCCCTGAATCCCATTTCGTTTCCCATTATTAATATCATTAGCTTGATTATTACGTGCTGATCTCTCAATCGATCTCCCGGGCCAGCGTCTTCTTCATCTACCGCATTCTTTCTCTCTCTCTTCCCCATGGCGTCTTATTCACCCATTCAGAAAAAATCCTTTGCAGACGATATCTCCATCGCCATCTCCTCGCAAGACTCTCTATCTTGGAGAAGCGTAATCTCTCTTCTTCTTTTCCTCCAATTGTTTTCCGAAAAACTGGTCCAATTTTTCGCTCCAACCCACCTATTTCATCTCCGTGGAGCGGAAGGGGGATCCGAATTCTTCCTTTCCGTATCCGGACAAAAGCCCACCTTTTTTTATTCACGACTTTTCCATTGACTTGCGACCATACACCCACTCTTCCAAGACTTCATAGAAGATCGCCGCAAACGGGCTTCCCTCCTTCTACCTCTGTAGGTATAATATGCAAGAATGCGCCGGTTGAACCGTGACAGAGATCCGTCGGGGAATAATGGATGCCGAGGCTTTAATTCTTTTCTCCCTTTGGGAACTTCTTCCTCAAAGACTACTCACTCAGTTCCTTTTTGATTTCGCCGAACTTGACTCAAATATTCACTTATATACGACTTCCTCTCCTTCTAATCTCGTCCATTTGGAGTGGTGATTCGACGAAAGCGACATGATAGCACTTACATTCATGCTGACAGATTATTCAGAGTAAATAGAAGAATTGCTATTATTTTTATCAAGGAACATAAGAGAAAGCCAATGGCGCCAATGCAAATATAAGCACTTCAACCATAGAGGGAAATCAAGGAGCTACTATAGCTAATAACAGCCTGAGAGTAAGAAACAGTAACGGGGAATTAAATAAAAGCAGAGAAAATAAACTATATTTTAACGAACATATGAAAAGAGAAAACTTGGAAGATATATTTATGACTTCAATTACCTAGTGAAGAGAAAACATTACTGATCCATAGATTACTCTCCAAGCCTTGTGCAAGTCATTATAGAAGTTTTTCAATGCCACGAAATGTTGTCTGTAATAATGAGATAAACCTTTAGTTATCTAGCTTCAGTTATCTAGTTATCCACGATTGCCCTCAAGAGGGCCTCTTTGAATGCCCGGTGCAAGACATTATGGAAATCACTACTTTTCAAAACAAAGAAATTCTGGCCATTATGTCTCATTATTGTTGATGATTAAGTAATTACTACTGCCGACGACTTGCATTATCATGAAGTACTTTTAATAAGAAAGAATAAAAAAAACATAACGTGCACTCTATAGGGAGGGGAAGATCACGATGAATCGGCCACACCCAGAGACCCAGTGAACTCGTTAAGAATTCGATCAAAGGGAAAAAAGAGGGACAAGTTCGGAGAAATATTTCCGTGGGATAAATAAATTAGCTATAAAATGGGGGCATGAAATAAGAACTACTGTGGATTCAATGAAAGAATTCAGGGCTGCAGTAAAAAAGACTAAATACCAGAGAACTTAAGATGATAATTATGATGATGAGACATTAGTTACGGTATACAGTAAAGAGGGTTAAATTCGCCATGAAAAAATCAATTGACTTGAACGGGATTCGAGCCCCGATCTCTCAATTGCTGGGAAAGTGTGTTAGCCAGTTACACCACTAATCCAGGAAAGTCATCTCAATTCAAGGTGAATTTCAGCAGGAGGAATTTTTTCATGGAAAATTTCACCCTCTTTAGTATATATATCTTTGCACCCGTATGCATTACTGCTTACCCTATCATTTGTGCATTTCGCTGCGATTGGAAGAAAATAGTTACGGTGATAAGTATCTCATACGAAAGCATCCAGCTGGTTACACAATTATTTATTTTTTCTTCCCGTGTTTATTTTTTTAATAATGCCATTAATTCTTAGGATATTTCCAACCAATACGCTCTATTTTTTTATTCTAATTTAAACCCATCAGGAGTCCAGCGAATGGAAATATCCAGAAATCAGAATCGCCCTGAGGGAATTCGTAGTTCTCGTGATCCAAGCAAGAGAACGAGAGAGCCTCTTTATTGAAGAATTTGAGAAATTCGAATCACTTGCCCCAAAGGGGGCCCTTCAAGAGAATGCCGAAACGTGTTCAAATGGGGATGGGGGCTGGGTTATTTTTTGCTAGGGTTTTTACCAGCGACTAAAACATCGGAATGGATCGTTCCTCCACACCAATTTCTCGGAAGGCCTATGGAAATGAACAAACAAGCCCGATTGAATGAGTCACACGTAACAAAAAAAGGGACAATAATAACTCATAAAAAATCTAATTTCCCGTCTCAGAACAAACTCGGAATGATTTTACGCCCCGAAGGAATGCCACGAATCCCGTTAATCATTCACTTCGGCTACCGACCCTTTAGCTAAAACCTACAGGAAAAGCAGAAGGAAGAACACATAATTAATGTAACTATTATCGAAACACGGTCAGATAATATCAATATGAAATTAATTTCAGGTTACGGAGAGCGATCCAGAGAAGTAATTACCATAAACTTAGTCCAAAATATTTTAGTTGGTTTAAGGCCGTTTTGATCTTTAGGTGATGCACGATGATGGCGGCTTTGTAATAACTTCGGCAAAATAGAAAACAATCATTCCCGGAAAAAATATTTCTTTCCACTCCTTCTAACACTTAAATACTTCTATTTAAATCGGCTAATATCCCAATTACTTTCACTAATGAAAAAGAAACACTTGGTTTTCCCCCTTTTCCCCGATGGAGCGAAACGAAAACTTTTCCCTCTTGCAGCAGCCTTCATTACTATTTAGTTTTTCAACAAACCATTTATCTGCCAACTTGAAAATTCACTAAGCATTTAAACTTCATAGAAATATTTAATCTTTTTTGCATTCTTCTAAAATCTGTATGTTCTTTCAGTAATTTCCCATTTCGGGGAAGTTCGAACGAGGCAGAAAAAATGGAATAAAGTCGAGAGGTGAGTAAATACTGAGAGGAGAGGGCATGTTGAAGACAGTGATTGATGGAAAAACAATCAGTGTATGACAAAAAAGGAACCGTTGAATAGTTATGGACAATTTAAGATGGTCCAAATGTCCTCATGTCTTCCTGCGGTGAAGATGGTACGAGGAGATTCTTGGTGCGTGGCAAATTGTGTCATTAGTTAAGTTCATGTATGACCCAATTATGGATTAAATCAAGAAAAGGACTGCCCAATAAATAAAGGACTACGAATAAATTGTGATCAAAAATCTTTATGAACAGAATTCAGTCAATGACTTTACATTGTGCGCTTTTTATCTTCACCGATTACAAACCTGATAATTTGGGCACCACTTTTTCCAGTGACTGCTCGAGAAAAAAAGTGATTCCTTGATAATACTATAGCATTCAAATTACAAGCTTGATAAATAAATTTATGAAGGGTGTAAACGTACTGAAATTTAAGCATAACCCTTGAGAGCTGCTATTTTGATAACCCGTAGCTGTATAAGCATTCATAGAAATCGCTAAATATGCAGGCAGTCACGAATAATTTTTGAACATAGAAGAGAGTCTATCTCGAACCGATTCTGATGAAATATATTTAAAATAAACTAATTTATGTACGAAGCTTATATTATCAATCGATGAATATTTATGATAAAACGCCACGACTGATTTCATCAACGGAGATCACCTTAATGGATATTTGAGGTTCCTGCACTCCTTGGGAAAATGAAAACAGCGTGCACTCCGATGAACAAACGCAAGATGCCTCAGGGGATGGGAAAATTCCAGAGAATGTATATACAGAATAGCTCGATGATGCAGAAATAGCAACATGCAAAGGCCCGTTCACAAAAATATTCCAAGGGAAGATTATTTTTGCATAATAGCCACAAAAACCGCGCGGAAAAAATGCAAAACGCTGAAACTAGTTCATTATGAAAGATTCCGCACGAAATATATACAAAACACGAAATGAGAACAGGAGAAAAAAAATTGAGATAAGTATAGAATTCCAAATTAATCCATTGTAAGTCACCCAAAGGAAAATTACGAGAGAAAAGGCACATTTCATTAATATACACCATGTAAATAGTGCATAAAAATATCGAGAATTTTAGGCCCTCCTATAAGACAAAACCGGTATAAAACCAAACTCGTTAATAACTTCTCGTACCTCAAAGGTTTTACCATAGGTATAATTAATGTTTTATTATTTTTTCATTGTGCATGTCAAACATAAGGTTCAACGGACAACTACTACTCATGTGTACCTGAAGTTCGACAAACAGATTTAGAGTGCATCTCTTTACGCCCTCGGGTTTTTTGAATAACGAAAACAGCTCTCGTAGCAGCTCGTGGCAGATGCGTAGAGGACGATTTTTGGTCTGGAAGGGTTTATATAATAAATATTTGGCTCATGAGGGTGAATGTGGTGGTATCCGTATGCATTTGTTTCCTTCGGACAACCCTGCAAGCAATGCTTCTACCATTTCAACTCCACGGAAAATCATACTTTCAGAGGTAATTTTTCTCTTCAACTCCTCTATCTTCCCTCCGACCATTCTCATTACCCCTTCTGTTGGTCTAATATCCTCAGTGAAATACCTTTCTACGGATTCAGGCCGTTATAGATGGTATCATGTCGAATAACACTGACGTCAAATCGGGTATTAGCCAAGAAAGTGTCATAGGTCCTCTTCTATTTCTCCTGCACATTAATTATATCAGGATCGTGGTCAATAGTAAACTTAAGACTTTTTGCTGATAACGCAGTTCTATACATATAGATACCCTTGACGAGGCTTGCAAGGTATCATATTTCTGATGATTCGTCTGCCACCAGCTTTTGCAAGAGCCGTAGTCCCCCGAGCATCGGAAACACAATGATCTCCTCCACAAATATTGCAACACAATTACTTGACGCGATGTCATTTTCTCCACAACCCATCGTATCGCACATATAGTCTTATGGGTTCCAATTAACAAGAGGTGATGCACGATCCTACTCACTAGCCCGTCGAAAGACACAACTGTAATAAGATTAACCATACTCTGATTATATCGATTATGACATGAAAAAATACACAACTACACTCGTTAATAACCCCAAATTTCTAAGAGTTTTTCCAACTAATTCATGTTAGTGGGGTAGATAAAATACCTGATTCCCATTCCTAGGCGCCAGGTTCGAATCCTGGAGAGTGTCAGTGATATTTCAAAGGGATCCGATACCTACTTTTTAATATTTCAAAGGATTCCGAAACCTACTTAGTTCAGACAACTTCATATAGTACAGTACCCCGTCCATAGGATGGGACCTTAACTGTGGTCCCCCAGCGCCTTTCGTTAAAAGCATCCTAACGCTGATGCCGCACAGTGGACTGATATATAAAAAAGCTTTATCGTGTTAACATCATTGTGACGTACATGGAAGTCCTTTTCAACTGATATGGCTTGAAAATAGCCGTAACGAAGGCTATGGAAAGGTAGCGCTTCACAACACACGCCGCGTCACAACATTCCCCGTCGCCGGTGGGCAGATCTGGACTGGGCCGCACGATCGAAAAACGGATTTTATTTTCGGCGTCGTACACAGTTGCAGATGATTTCTTCGAATGTACACTCTAAAAGCTTTGTTATTATCGTGACGTAAGTATCTCAGTGTCCGTCGATGTCCATTTTTTTATTTTACTACATAAATGCAAATAATTGACGAAAAGCAGGGTCCACCATTTTGCCAGGTATTGTCAACAAATAATATAATACTGACATAACAAAAAGTGAAACTTAATTAAAATGAACTGTTTTATTCCAAAGATGTACTACAAAAGCTTCAGCATTAGCTTGAATTCGGTGATTTTCGTAAAAAAATTAAGGCGGGTGATTTTTGTGAAATTTGTCCAATTATGAGCCCATCGCGTAAGAATTAACAGATGGCATGCAATATCACATGCAACAATTTATGAAAAATGGCTGTGCAAAGTTTCAACTTCCAGACTGATAAAAAAACATTTTTTGGGTTTTGGCCAGCTTTTTTTCGATTTCAGCCCAATGTGCGCCGGGTTACTTTCTATCCATCCTTCATTCCCCAGATAACTCATCCCATACCCACTCGTCCCCAGCGGTGCAAATGACCGCAGTTGTCTGTCGTATTCCTTAATAACCAACTAACCAACTTATCTGATTAATATTTTGGTATTTTTTACATTTATTCCGCCAAACATTAGATGAAATGTGGAACTACCATCCAAACGTATCTGAAGTTCACCAGACAGGGTCAGGAGCAAACCTCAGAACGTCCTCGTGTGTATTAAACAACGAAAACGTGTCGTATCTCAACAGGCAAGCAGTAGAGAGCGAGTTGGCCAACACAACGACGGGTCCTTTAAACGGCCTCTGAGGGGAGTGAAGGGAACGCGGACAGATCGAGGGAGTGAGAGGAACGGAACGAGGAACAGAAGATTGCCAGAAAATGAGTTGGTTGAGCAGCGCGGTTAGGGAGGCGAAAGATGAGGAAGCGGTGTAGGGGAGATGGAACCGTGGCTCACATAATTAACCTTCCACTACTTTCCCACTACACCAAAACAAAACTTTCCTACGTTGGTGGTAATGAATTAGAGAATCTTGCGAGACAGATTTGATCTTTCGGCAACCACAATCTGGAACCTTCTCTCGTAAACTTGTACTTCCACCATCCGTTTTGGATATTAATCCTCCTACACTCACACACAAACGCGCTCGAGCCATATTGTCCCCAATCCATTCTTCCCTTACGTCGTTCAGGTGAACGCGTTTATAACGGGAGAGAGGGCTATTTTACATAACTTTCTAACAACTTGGTCAAAAGTTAAGGAGCATTACCGTAAGACAGGGATACTTGGGCTCATTAGAGCAGCCTTGCTCTTCTCATTAATTTTAATCCCAGCGAAAAGCAGCACTATAAGGCATCTTCAAAACATTTCGGTTACCAATGCTACTATTATAATTATAATCTTATAGTCACGCTATTTATCTGTAAGTAATATTCCTTTCCCTTTCTCCATGGAAGTTCTGGAAACTACTTGGGTTTAACGAGACTGGTTGACTTCTTCTCCGAGTTGTTGACCCATGGATATTTTTATTAGCACACAGTGGCGGCTCGTTCATAGTGTTACAAACTTGCGCTACCCTCAGTCTCAGCCTGTTAGAAATACTTTTTTTAGCTTCCGATTTATAGACGATCGCAACGCCCAAACAGCTATTTTCCACTATTTTACGGCTGGAGAATGTAAAAAAATGTGTTGATTTTATAGAAAATATCCTCATTTCTTCACGTCCCATGTTCTACCGTTTCAAATACCGCGGCTCATAATTTCCCTTGCTCTGAATGGCTGCGATGTGCAGCTCTGAGTACACTTCAGTTTCAGGGAACTTGTTGGCATCGGAGGGGAAGAGAGAGGTGCAAGAGGGGAAGGAGAGAGGGTTCTTCCATAAGCTTAGCCTGGGTTGCCCAACCTGACATTATAGTTACAATGTGACGTTGCCTTTCGTCACGAAGCCGAACTTTGGCGGGGGTGGCAGGCATCATAAATTTCTTACTTCAAAAGAACGAGGTCAGTTCTGCATTCACCCTCGAGGGTTTGTGTCCTAGCAGCAGCGTATTATTATCTTGGTGCAATAAAAGCAAGCGCAAGTTTCTTGTTCTTGTTGACGAGTGTTGCGTCATCGGCAGCCTGCAAGCGTTTGTAAAAATGAATTCAGTCGCGTCTTAGTTGGCACAGCCGTATTTTTCAAGAATTTTGGAAGAGAAAATAGCGATCGAAGAACTAGGGACCTACTCCTCCCTTAAACAACTCTCAAGAAGTTAAAACTAAGAGTAGGCAGTAAGAGGAATTTTAACGCCGATTCTTATAAAAAGCATGGGTGGTTGTGGTTGCAATGTGAAGAATGCATTTTATTGTTTTCTATGCTTGCTGTTCGGTGGAGTACAATCGTTGACGAAGCTGGGTACGACTGATATTCATTATTTTAACGACCACGTGAAAAATCATTAAGTTTCATCGTGCCACACGAAGAATGTTCTGAGTTTAACACTGCTGGGTAATGTGAACGTAGCGGCGCAGATTGACTCCGGATACAGATAGGCCATAAAATTGTACAATACAAAAGTGAACAACAATAGGTATGTTTTGCACGTGATTATCAATTGTATCCATTTCTGTGGTTCCTTTGAATTGGCTTTGAGAGGTAAGTAATTGGTATCAGTCGGGTACTTCTACAAATCCTGGCGTATTCCGTGGTTTAATTAATTTCAGTGCAGAATTACACGATGCCCTAAAGGCTCAATTAGAAAAAGCAACTGTCTTTAAAGGTACATCAAAAAACAATGCAAAACGAACTTCTCCAGTGTATTCATGAAGTATGTCAAGATGAAATAACAAAAGAAATACGCGAAGCCGATTTCCTGGCCATTATAGCTGACGAAACGAGTGATGATTCAAATGGTCATTGTATATAGATATATTGTAAATTGCAAGCCAGTGGAACGGTTTTGGGATTTCCTCACTCCTGTACGACATGACGCTCAATTTTTGGCAAACTGTATATCTAAGGAATTGAGTCGTCATCTCCAAGGATTTCTCGAGAAAATTTGATTGCTCAAGCATACGTCGGGGCTGCAGTGATGGGTGGTTCATCTCGGGGGTACAAGTAGTGATAAGAGAAACGTATGATAAGGCATCTTACGTTCACTGCTATGCTCACCAACTCAATTTAATTATGTTAAATGCGGCATCTATGAATCGGAATGTTAGGATATTATTTGCAAATCTTCAATGACTATGTACCTTTTTTTCATGCTTTCCTCAAAGAACTGCCATTCTTGATGGAATTGTGAAGAAACGATTACCTCGATCAGTTCCCACACGGTGCAATTTTCAATCCCGAAGTGTCAACACCGTATTTGAATGTAGGGAGGAATTGATCGAACGTATGAAAGCCATTCAAACCGGAGATGAAATACGAAATTCTAGTACAATAGCACAAGCATCGGGGCTGGCAGAAATTTTATAAACAGAAACATTTGTATTTTAGTTGTCATTTTTTCACCGAGTAATGGTTTATGTGGATATTTTATACAGTCAACTTCAAAAGCGCTTAAGTGATACTTCAACAATACAAAATCATATATCAACCTTTGAGCGGGAGATGATGAAAATTAGGGAAAGCATAGCAGAAATATCTTCCTCTTCCGACATCAGTGACATGCCGAAGAAAGGGATATGTGCCGCAGAAATACGCACAGATTGGGAAAGAGAAGCGGTGGAAGTTTGCGACATAATTATATGCCAGGATAAAGACAGATATAGTTTCACTGGGCACCAATTTTCAGCGCAACGTTAAAAACAAAAAAATACGAGCACAAATATTGGAAATAAATAATGGGGCCATCATCAGCATTGATGGCAAAATCAAGAAATATTACACCGGTTACTGTAAAGAATACATGGCTTTAACGCGAGGAATAAACTTTTTCAAGAGAATGGAAAGCGAAAAAGGAGATATATGAAAAGGGTCCATCCTTACTCCGAATACGCGATTAAAGCTACGAAAAATCCCATCGCACGTACACATTTTTGTTTTGTAGCCCGTAATATTGTAGACATCGGCGTTTTGCGAAAATAAATAAGCCACCCTTTATATACCATGACTCATTTCCCAATTAAATTCCCCCATTAAAAGCAACCCTTCAAAGCTTTTCTTTTATCCGGCCAAATATACAGTAGCTGAATATCTGAAATTTGCGGAGAAGACTGGGCGAAAATAACTTTTGTCAATATTCATTATCTCCTCGTGCAAATTAAAAAAGTCATAATGAGAGCGAGACGAGCATAAAAAGAAAAAAGGAAGTTAAAAAAGACAAAAATGAGCAAATGAGCATCGCATGGAGAAATAAATCGGGCTTGTACATTCATACCAATCACACCGTTTCATTTTGGGGTTATGCACAGTCAAAAAAAGTGATAAAAAAATCAATTACTTGTGTTTAATACAAAAAATTGTCATATTTAATGATTTCGTTTTTACTGCTTTATCCTTACATGCACCTCTCACTTCCTCTATATGCATGCATTACTTCAAATACGCTCTCTATCTATTATGACTCCAAATACTCCTTTTCTTACCCATGGATTTCTTCGTCTACCCATCCCGGTTACTTTATTCTCTACTTTATCGTAAAAAATTTCGTCATTCGACTCTTATTCATTACATCAACATGGCCAAAACAACGAAAAACACTTCTTGTATTTACCATGTCCAATTCCCACATTTCATGACCCACCAATTCCTTTAAACCAATGAAATTAAAATCGTCATAAAGAAATCATCTAACTTGACTGGGGTTCGAACCAGAGTCTGCCAATTGGTAGTTAGGTGCGTTGGCTAAGTAGACTACCAGACCATTTTGTAACTTCACCAGCGTTCGAAACCAGGTCGAGAGAAATGATTTTTCATGGCGGATTTCATTTCTTTGGTGTATATCTTTGCACCCACGTGCGTGATTGCGTACTATGTCACTCGTGTATTGCGTAGTTATTTGGAAATTGTCCACTCATTACCCTATTCCTCCCTCCTACATTCATTGTAAAACGCCCCTCAGATACCTCATGAAAACACCCAATACCCACCGTGGTCGTAAGGACACAATTATACTGATCTAATAAAAACAAGACCGGATCGGGACGGCGCGGTGCCTAGAGTAATGGTTTCCGAAACAGACTCCCGGTGTTTAATTCTCACCAGTGGCAGAGATTTTTCAGCGGGGCAGAGTGCTCTTTACTTGTGTGTGACGAGAAGAGCTGGACGGGACTTAAAACTTTAACCCTTGGTGCCTTTTTTTAGAGCATTATAAATCAGACACCGAGTTTACCTCAATCTCTCTTCATTAGCGATAACACCCTTCGCTTACTGACCTACTCACATATTCGCAATGGCTCAAATGACCCCTGTGCCGACCGCCTCCACAAATTAGCCCAAAAAATATCAAAAATCTTACATTATTGTAACGTTTGATGCTCCTGCGATATTTTTTTGGACTTGTTCCTTTTATTTTTATTATTTATTTCCTATTATTTTTACTTGCATTTTACTACTTTTTAAGAGTTGCTGTTTTCTTAACTGCTGTAATGCTTTCTTTGGCTGGTTAGTTGTGAGGGGTTTGTTGACGGAAGAGAGGAGGATAGATTTCCGGGATGGTTGGGAGTGAGATGATATGCGCTGCGGACTCCCGTAAAGAAGTTGGTTTGTATTGTGAAGAAAATAAAGAAATCGCTGGATAAAGGAGTGCAGAAGTCATTGAAAGTGGTTGGACGTTACATTATTTATTTTATTATTATTTGGCAATGTATTTTAACTCTTCCTGGCCCTCACATAAATAAAAGCGAGCCACTCATTTCAAAAGGATGCGAACTTTGCCCATTTTCAAAGAGAGATAATATGACAACCTCTCCAACGGACAGGTTTTCCACATGAAGACGGAGTGCGAACGAAGTAGGAAAGGTAAGGGGAATGGAATGGGGTTAGTCGCGGTTATGCCTCGTATACCTTGTTCACCTAAGTTTTCTCATTATGTCCCCACCTCGAACACAATCCTTCCCCCCTCTGTTCTTCCCTGAGGAACGTGGGGGATAGCCGGGCGAAGGGTGGAAAAGACCGGGCCCCGGGGTCAGAGATTGCGAGACGCCTCTCCGAGGGGCGCGGTCCCAATATTTTATGGCCCCGAGGGGGGTGGGGAGGAGTAGGCGATAGGGGAACCCAAGAGGCGGTCCCCCCAGAAAAGTCTTTGGGGACCCGGACGGCGGGAATTGGGGACTGTGGGCTGGGCACTTAGAGCAAGCAGAGAGCAGGCGAAAGGGAGCGAGCGACCTTGATGACAGAGAGGGCGCAACCAAAGTTCGGAAGATAAACTGTATTAAATTTATATTTTTCCTTCTTTTTCGGGGATCCGTGAAAATACACATAAACACAAAAAAGGCGGAGGGGCGTTTTCCCAAAAGATCCCCTGAGTGGCTACCGCTGCAGGGCTTTTGGTAAAGGGCTGGAACTGCAATCACATTTGACGTATCACGCGACAACCTCGGGGGAAAAGCTAAATATTTAAACAATTCATGATAAATTTCAGCCACATCGGTCCAAGTTTGCTTTGCCGTCAAGTAAAACTTAACCAAATAGTTCTTTTAAGGATTACCTCCATTGAAACTTATGAGAGTTGAACTCGTAGAACGATTTCTGAAGTCCAACACTTTTAAAGCATCAAATTTTTTTCACAACACAGAAGTTTTAAATTAGCACTTATTGAAAACAAAGATTCCTTTGCGTGCTACAACTTGGGCAGTGAAACAATTGCCAGTAACTTGTTATGGCTCGATATTATTGTAAACAGGCAATTTCCACCACTTAATGGCTGTCTTGGGTTGTCTTTTCAATTCCGGAATACACGGTTAAAAATTTTTATAACAATTTATTTTAGTAATCCATGGGCTCTTTAGAGATAAAACTGAAAAAACACGCTTTGTGTTATGAATTTCAAAATGTTACTTTATATGCTTAAGTGGCACATAAGGTAGAGAAAATAGAGGTAAAATTGCAAATTTTGCCAAGGACCTACAACAATAATAAATTGCATGCACCATCACTATCTAAAGGTAGGAAAGCAACAATAATAACTGAGAAAGAAATACAACCAACTAAATTGCACCCATTGAGAACTTTTTCACAGAAGAAATAGCTACTGTCGCAATGTATACTAGCCTCCAGGTATCATCGGCTTGTTATAGCTATAGGACGTTTATAGGCCGTTTTACACGAAGCAATTTACACAGAGACCGCATTCTCGCATTGCAAAAACAGACGCTACTTAAAATTGTGCAATAAATTGCCTTGGTTAAAACGGCCTTAAAACTAAAAAAATAAGATTTCTAAAACTTAATTCATAAAAATTAATTCAACTTCAGTTTACAATATCCGCAGCAACTTTTCGGGAGGGTCGGGATGGAATAAACCCAAATTTTCGTCAAACTGCATGTATTGATATATTGAAAATCATATATCTAACATAATCAGGTGATTCTACGAAAATACATTCATAGTTTACATAGTGAGTAGACGAAATCGCGAGAGGTCAAAGCCTGGGTTAAGTTCACGGAATTGGAGAGACACCAGATACCAGGGAATCGCTGAGAGAAGAGTTTTCTCTCTGAGTAATTGCAGAACATTAAGCCAATAACTGCCAAGAGAAGTTTACAAGAAAAAAGAAACATAAGGACAAGATATTTTTTAATGGAGAGGAGGAGGAAAGATAAACTACAGAGCAACAACTTTCCAACTATATGTAAACTAAAAATACACAGAACATTTCCAGAAATCAAACAGGCACTTGAAAAGTGTTTCTGTAAAAAACGCCACTTTTTTGGCGCTGTGTCCCTAGTTGAAAGCACTTAAGTAAGCAGAGTGAAGGCACTCAAATATTTTAGATAGCATAGCAGAGTGGCAACGGTTGACAGTTAGGATATTTTCACCAAATTAAAATGTCAGAGTAGAAGCTTGCAACTACTAATGGCTTGTACACCTAACCCTTCTCCCAATAGTGAAAGAGCTAGGAAATAAAACGATCAAAGTGGTGACATAAACTGGAAAAATATTTGAATTGCATTTTCCATGTTTTCTTGAGCTTGGACATTCCAAGTGCGTACAATACAGTAGTTTTTCTTTAATTAACGGTAAGGCTATTTCCACCATCCCGGCACCTATATCAATTTTGGCATCAACTGTTAGTAATCAACAATAAATACTGCATTCGATATAACAATACATTTTCTGATAAACAGGATAGCAACACTCCAAAACTAAAAATACGGTGGTGTACTTACAATGAAACTCTCAAATTTAATTTTTATTTCCATAAATACCCATTAAGTCCCTTAGTTTTTAAGGAATTAAAAAAATCCCAGATTCACTAATTAAGTCGTCTCCCAGCTGGCTCAAATGGAGCGCCTCTACATTTTCCCTGTAGTTCTCATGGTTCTCAGCTCCCATTCTCCTAGCACGAGCGCCCATCTTCCTCAACCCTCCATCCGAACACACCCTCTGCTTCCACCATCAAGTACATCATTATCATCATCTGTAGTCATCGCCAGAAGTTATGAAACCGAAGATTGGTTGGCATCAGCTCTCTACTCCACTCTCCTCTTTGCTAACTGTTTCATTCCAAAAATAATTATTCGCTTTGACGTCCTTCATGATTTGCCTGATACATTCCATTTTTGGTCTTCCTCTATAACTCAACCCATTCATTTCTCTTTCCAATATTGTTTTCATTAGGCGGATGTATCACAAAATGTGTTCAATAAGTTTTTCTCTCCTTCTTCACACTTTTCATTATATATTTTTCTCTAAAACTCTTCGTAGGACTTCTTTGTTACAGTAATTCTTTCTGTTCACTTATTCTTCATCATTCATCGGCTACACCACATCTCCATTACTTTCAATGTCTTTCGCTCAGCAGCTATCATTGTCCCCGTTTCACTGTCATGTAAGAGCATTCTCCAAATACATGTTTAAGTGAAATGCTTCCTTATATCCAGGATTGTGTAACTAGCTGTCAACAGACTCATCTTCTGGTAGAATGCCTTCTTCCTTCGGCTATTCTGGTCATAATGTCTTTCTCGCTTCTTCCATCGCTGGTGATCCTACTTTCCAAAAAAAAGAACAACATTCTTCCGCTTTCGCAAGTTTTTCTTGTTCAAGTTTGACAGTGATTTTGTCTTATTGCTATCATGTACAAAAGCAAAATGAACTTCCAACTAATATCTTTTTAGTCTTTTGATGAGATGCAATTTAAAAAAAACCTTGAGGTTGAGATAGAACCTGGGTAGCCTGAGCCTCAAAATCTATTGCCTAGCTTAGTGGTTTGAAAGTACACTACATCCTGTTAAATGAAGAATAGTTTTATGGAAGGGAGGATTTAAAAAAGAAAAAACCATCTCTAAATTTTATAGCCACAATAAAAATGCCCTTTAACTCCCATCTATCATGCATTGGAGTGGATTTCATCATATATGTTAAGCGTTTAATCGACAATAGTATAATTAGGCAATCTCTGCTAAAACTCTACCCTATCTCCATAGTTTTCCCCAACTGTAAACCCATTATTAAACTCTCCCCATCTCCCATGTCGTGCCAAAATCTCAATTTTTTCCTTCCTCTTAACGAACGTTCTCCAATTTATCGCAGTCAAGAAGAACTTATTAGCTCTCTATATCTCATCCATTTTTTCTGCCTTCTCCTGCCCCATCCAATTAACTGGGAGATTAGAATGGCGCGGTTGTTGGAGTGCTGGCCTCCCATCCCGAGAGACCAGGCTGAAATACCAGTGGCGGAGATTTTTCGGTCAATCGCTACCATGGGGGCATGTGGAGAATATTTCAATTCCTGTACTCTATCCGTCGGACAGGACGAAGAATTAAGATACCTTCCGATAAGAGTATGATTAGCCAACGCCTGGTTTTTATCCTCCCTCTCCCATTTCACAAATAATCCTACCGATATCAAGCGACCCACATGTCACTTTTATGATTACCCTCAATTACACAAATAATCGCCTTCTCTTATTAATATAATTACTTCGTATTTTCGTTAATGTTATCGTTCCTTTTCCGCTACACTAGGAACGGTTTTGTTTGCTTTTCTCAATGCCAAGCTTACTTTGGTCTCACCAATTACACATTCAAACGCCTCTAAACTTACACTCACCGTATATCTCATAAAGCCGAATTATTTTGTAATGAAAGCATAAAATGAAATATATATTTTTAATATTGGTCATTATCGTAAAAAAATGAGCTCGTAAAATAAGCCCGCATAACCTTCCCCCAGCCCACATTCCTTTAGATCGTATCATTATGCTCTCATGGAGGAATGCGATATAACATTGAGAAGTAATGGACTAGATCTCCACGTGCTGCATACCAGAGCATGTTCATTTCACTCGCGGTTATGAGATACGGCCCTCTGGAAACATTTAATAAAGGCTTTTTTTTCTCTTCCACTCGTGAGATATCAAAGAAAACTGCTGCAGCATAACGAAAAAAACAAATCCATGTAGATATATGAAATTCCTGTGAATGAATGATAAAAAAAACAGACTGAGTCACGAGCGAACAAGTCTGGCTCGCGGTATTTAACTAGGTCCATGTCTAAGCCGGTCATTAGGTTGCTTTGCGGGTCGTGAGGACCCTAATTTGAAAACTCGCTCGACTATGACCCTCAATCTCTCTCATTTTTCAAAGCCCGGATTGTATGAGGATGGGTGAGTACAAAGTAAGACTCACTTGCTTGAAACTGAAGAATATATGCATGCATAGCATCATCGAGAAAAATCTATGCAATTATTTTATGATCATCAAAATTTCGTAGCCCTTGTTAAATTAATAATTAAAATCAAAATGCCCTGAAATACAGAAATGGAAATTTATAAAAGAAATACCTGATAGCATACATATGATTGACACCACAACGGTTGATAACATTTTATGCAATATCAAAGAGAAAAATGTTAATTTTTCAAAATTTAATTCATGTTTTCTAACTACACTATCATGACCGGTAGAAAAATTATGGCAAATTTTTTAAGATATTTTCTTTTCTGGAGACATCTATATATATACATATATCTCCAAAAAAGAAAATAATAATAAATAGTGATGCCGAGAAGAGAAATAATCTAGATACTTAAGTTTTTGTGCATACATAGATAGATAGTGCGATTGGTCTCTTTATAAAAACTGGAGCATTTCCACCAAATCAAACTTGTAACAATACGACATATTGTCTGTTTATGCCTGATGAGAGTTTATTTCTATCTTCCAGATAATGCAACCAGAGTCATCTGCGAGCTGTATATCCGGAGCTTTGGCTCAATCAGCCCGGTTACGATGGTAAGCATAACATTGAAAACTAAATCTTCAAACAACAGGTTTAATGGAAAAGAGATAATTTTTTGTCCCCTTCAGCATTTCCCAAGACAATCCTCATTCTGAGTCAACCGAGGAGGCAAATCTCTTCGCGTGATTCCTTACCGTAGAATACCAGGCAAAATACCAACCCCGGAAAGAGTCGAAACAATGTAACTAGGTACCGTAAAAAATATATAAATTTACAAAATTGTCGGCTGAAACTTCCGACCTTTGAACTACCAAGTAAGCTACGAATCTTACATATGTTTTATTGAGAGAGGAAATAATTGCCTAATAACATCCACCTCACCATACATAAATTAAAACAAAAAGTAGATAACTCCTCACCTCAGAAAAGTGAGGCCTGGTTAATTTTGAGGAAATTGGTCGACCAAATAATGCTACCGAACGCAACTATTCCATATATTTTATGTACAATACAGTTTTTTATGGATATTATTTCCATCGTGCATTTTTTTTTAAATAAACCTTTATGGCACCGCAGCAATTCTGCTTCTGATATCTGTTTTCGACATATTAACTGCACATCTGATCCATTAAACAGGGTCAACTGCGAATTTCAATAGCCTCTATTCTATTCTTCTGGGACATCGTAGGTACCGTAGCTATGCCTCTCAAAACTTACCCCTAGGATTAAGCCACAATAGACCGGCCGGAATCGGTCCGGATGGCACGTGAGAAATAAGTTGGATTGCAACTAATTCATTTTAATGTGGAGCGGCCACATTTGTCTAGCCGGAGACGGTCGGCACGGGACGGCCGCTTCGGCATCGTCATCAGAGCATTCGTCAGCAAAATTTCTTTCCTACTTCGCTCCGGCCGGTTTAGTGTGACCATTTTCCATGAATATACATATGAATATAAATCTTTGGCGTCACTGTACGGGAAGCAGTGTTGCCTATCTTTCCGCAAAAGATAGGTCGGCGCTACAATCTGCATGGTTCGCTCGTGTGTGTCAAAAATGGCCGGTTTTAATAGGGAGGCTAATGCCGGTTCCTTTATTTCCAGTATCTCCATTTGAATCACGGCCTTTCCTTCGGCATGGTGCGCTTGTGAGTCTAAAATGGCCGGTGTTAATAGGGAGGCCAATTCCGGCACCTTTATTTCTATTATCTTCATTTGAATCACGGCCTTTCCTTATCAGAACCACCTTCTCTAGAATGGTGGCGCTACAATCTGCTTGGTCATGATTTTTCGGTGCATGCGGATGTTTGGCAACACCTACTGGGGCAAGTTTAGGATTCATATATATATATATATTAATGCCACATGCATTGGAGCCGGTCGGCATTCGTGATTTTTTGTCCCCTCTCAGCAGAAGTCGTTGGAATGAGAATTTCGCTTCCGAGAAACAAAGCGAGTGTTTATCCCATATTCTTCTCTTTTTCTTTTTTCCTCATCTTTTACTGAGAAAAAAAAATCAATAAATCTTCGTATGAACTGCTTGAGTCCATATCCGAACCAGAACTGCGATTTAATATGAGGCAGTAAACACAATTTTTTGTGGTTTGTTTCTGTACGCTGCGGGCGCATCTACCAGAATTCCCGTCGTAGTGTGGCCATTACCCTGCGGGGCCGATTCCGGCTGGTCATGTGTGGCCTAACCTTTGAGGTTGGACGGGAAAAACTACAAAGAATAAACTTTTAAAGGTTTATGTTTTCAAATCCATACAATAAAAACACAAAAGTAATTTCCCCCGGATCGTTCAGGGCGCAAAGCACTAGGAAGGGATAGAGGTAAGTACCGGTAGTCGTTGGTTCACGGACGAGGAGAGACGACAGCAGTCAAGGCAGTGGCGTCGGTGCGGTCTCCGGAAAACACGACAAGGGATCCACGACCGGCTCTGATGGAGGGCGTAACTCAAAAAGCCCCAACTAACGTTCGCCCCTCCTTTTTACAGTCTCCCCGGCCATGCTAACGCCATTGACATCGCTAGCGCAATGGGTGGAGGAGTATTTTACTCCAGGGGCGGAGTGCGGGCTAATTTCCCCCACCCAAGCCTTTTCCCAACCTCGGGGAAAGCCCAGCCGGTCTTACCCCGGTGTTCCACTTTTTTGACAGGACAGCGATGGACGGCTCAATGTGCAACATGGAGTGGACTATTGAGACTGGCATGAGAGTCGAATTATTTAGGTGGCTGGAACGATATTTGTTTATGCACAGATCTACGTGAAACTTTTCATGCGCGTTATTATTAGTGATATCTAAAGGCAATGGAGAAAAAATATTTTATTTTGCCGATTAATTATTTTGCCTATTTCAGGCTATTTTAACACGCAGTCTTTTGGCATATACAAATGACATGTAAATACAATCTCCTAAACATGAAATAAAAAGTTTCAAATCATTATGATGGGTTTCAACACATACTAAGGTGTCACGCCAAGTCAGAGATTCAAAAAATTGTATTTAAATACAATTTTCGCCTAAATTTCGAGTACCGTGCATAAAACCCAAGTCATAACTTGCTTCATTACATTTTTATAAAAAATAAAATCTAATTCTTGTATAATTTCCAAAATTACACGCCTGGCGAGTTCCACCGCATAAACAGATGTAAGAAAAGACATGTTCTCCCAGTCATTGTTTTTGACTTGCTTGAAAAATTATTAAAAATTTACACTCAATGGCCCACGATTACTGCTCCAGCGACCTTGGGCTAGTGCTCATTTCAAATATCTTTGGGCCTCTGACGTATAATGGGAGATGAAGCTCACATCACGTAATTTTGGAAGGGCCAATGAGAAATTAAGGGGCAGAACGCACCCTCCTAAATGTTCAATCATCCTCAAGCCTCAGTCGCGTTCACTTCGTGCTACTGTCAGCTGTGCTGCCAAGTTTATCGCTTCAGTGAGTTATGATCAAGGAGGTAAAATGAAATGGAGTAGGCATGACCGTGAACGTTCATGGGCGAAAGTGAAACAAGAATAGGGTTGCTTGTGCCGAGTAGGTGTTGCCAAACCAGCCACAAAACATCGCCTTGCCTGTGATTTTTAACTTAGATTTGACGAAAATCGAACGCGCCCGCCGGACATGTAAGCCAGAGGAAGGTGTAAACTGTGCCGACTGCAATGGCGGAATTGGCTTCAAGAATCAAGAGGTATATCGCAGGCATTTCTTTTCTAACCTCCTTGGTTATAACCGTGCATAGAGCCCGCATCCGTGCCCTCACTTCCCCTCTCTGTGTCACAGAGTATATTTGGCAACATCTAGCGAGAGCTCTCACTCCTCCTCCTACTCTCCTCTTAAAAAGCGGAGATGCCCGAAACGTTGCGCAAACTCCCTAAGCTCAAGCACAAATATATTTTGAATGGATTGTAGTGGACGTAAAACTGCTTAGAACAGTGCAAGAATCACCAACCTTCTGGAGGGACCTCCTCACCACCACAACGGTGAATGGCTTTCGCCATCCGTTTCTCCAGACCGTCTCCACATCAAAGCCGGATCGCCTAGCCGTCTTCTTCCGTCACCTCGCCCTTCAACTACCTGTTTCTCTCGCCCCTCACATGTCTCTTCTCGCACTCGTCCGTAGTATACCCACGAATCAACAAATCCAAACCGGCCCATTGAAATCACGGCACTCACTCGCGCACTCATACGGATTGGGGCCGAACTATTCGACCAGTGGCGCGTGGTTTAATCTGGAACTTGTGACTGGTATGAGTGTCCATAAAAATACTAACTGCTGATTACTGCCATGCTAGAGAAACATTAGTAATAATTACTTCTAAATAAATAATGAGTCTTCTAAATCTTAATTATTTATGGAGTCTTAGTGGAACTTTATATAAGTTAATAGAGGCCTCTTGTAATGTCTGGAACAATCGTTATTTTAGAGCATATTAGATTTCTAATTGAGCGCAGGTATATTTTTTTGAAAGATCTGTTCCGATTCATAATGCCCTCTCGATGAATGTCAAGCCAGGCGGATTATATTGGGAAAACTATATCGTTCGCGTACCACATTCAAGAATATAGCAAACTAAAGCATTGTGATGTACCACATTCTGAGTGCGATTTACTTTCATTTTGTGACGTCGCAGAGTGGCATGTTGCGTTGCGCCTAGCCATTTTTTTGTGGAAGCACAACCTACTCCACTATAATTCCAATCGCCATGTATGATTTGTAATCATAATATCTTATAAGTAACAGGCTGTGTTCCGTGGAACTCAGTTTGAATACAACTTTTCCACAGGAATGGGGTCAAGTACTCCTATTTATCTCCAAGATATTTTGGGTGAGTGTTGTTGTGGAGGTGGTTATCCTGAAAATGTGCATTACATGTACTACATTAACCCTTTTGCAGCGTATCAGGTTTTTAACCAGTTTTCTTAAAAATGTCATTTTACAATGAAAAAACGAAAGTCATATTTCTATTGTTTAATTTCTTTTTTAAATCTCAATGCGTTATGCGGCAGCTGTAACAGATATTTATCGTTAAAAATTTCTCATTTTTGTTGCTAAATATTATTATTTACAAAAATAATAAATTTTTCTCATATATGTTTTTGAAAATATCAATTAAATATTATAGCCGCATTTTAAGGTAAGGATTTTGGAATTAATGTATTATCTACGGATTAGGTTCAATAAATGTATATATTTTTCATTTTATTACAATTTTTAAACATTATATGCAAATAAAAACAATGTATTTCACGCATTGCTTTCAGAAATGAAAGCCCCAAAAAATCACAAAATAAATTTATTTTTCCATGGCTTACAGGATAGGATTCAAATTCAGGTGCATTAGGGATTTAGTATAATATTTAGCAATAAATATTAACAAGATTTTATGTATTAGCATGTATACATATTATTTGCATTTACAAACCTTCTGATATCTTTTTTTGCGTGTGATATATCTCGAAGCATGGAGTTACACACAAGGGAAGTTTGGTTTCACAGGAATTACAAAAAAATGTCGTCTGCTTTCTTTTACAATCACCTTTTCCTTTTTTTTACCGCATTTTGAGGGTAAAACCGAACAAACTACAGTTTGGCTTATGATTTTTGTTTTCAAACTGAGATGGGAAGTGCCTTTGGGTCAACCTATTTTCAGTGGTAGGTGTAAGTGTTCGGTGACCCTTTTTCAAAGTATCTCTCTTCTGATAACCTTCTAATAGTCCAGTAATTACTTTTTCTCTATATTGCCTCTGGTTAATTTATTTTTGGTTTTGTAATTTGTAGCGTATCCTAGAATTCACCAATGCAGTCTCTATCAAAAAATGCCAAATTGGATGGTACCATTTTTTTACTTTTCCTGTTGAACGGATACGTCGAACAAAGATGATCAAATTTATCAACTCCCCCATATGATTATTGTATACCACTTGAATATTTGCTTTGTCAACCAACCAATCACCTTTCTTAGACCTAATTCTTATTTTTGATGTACCACAGTCCCCAATTGTGGATAGCATGTTTACTTTCCAGGTATCTTGCCAGGTGCATGCAGTCATGGTACTCACAGCGTTTTTTCAAATAATTGGAAGTTCACCACGCTTCTGTTTACCTGATTTTATGCCAGTTGGTAACCTCACCCTGTTGGAACGAATCGTTCCACATGCACCTATATTTTTCTGTCTCAGTGTTTCAAAATGGGAAACACTTGAAAAAAATGTCCAAATAAAGAATATGCCCTTTATTTCCACATCCCTCAAGTAGTGATTGAACTACCCTAGATCCTAATCCTCCTTCTTTTAAATTTGAGGGCTCTTTACCTGTATATACGTTAAATTTGAGTAAATACGACGTTTGAGAGTTACACAAAGGCCACAGCTTTATTCCCCAATATGTTGAGGGCTTAGATGGTAGATATTGTTTGACATGAAGCCTATCTTTAAATTTTAGCATAGTTTCATCAACAGTAATTTCTCTGTGAGGCTCATATATTTTGGTGTACAAATTTTTAACCAAATTTATAACTGGCCTGTTTTACACAACCTGTCATTTAAATCTTTATCAGAGTTGTTAGCAGAGTCTATGAAAGAGCAAATCAGTGTGTACTGATCCCTACTAAAAACGGAGGAAAATCCTGGAGTATGAGTTAGCCAAAAGCTATCACTGAAATAGTCCTCCAGGTTTCCTTTGTGAAGTAGGCCAATGCATGTCATCAATAGTAACACCATCTCATCTGTGAAATGTTGACCTAGGAGATAACGTTCCCTTCTTTTCTAACATTTCCATTGCATAGTTGTTAGTTTCTTGGCAAATGTGTTCGAAGACATCTTCAAGGAAGAGTTTTTCAAAGCACTGATAGGCCGTACAGTTTTCTATGACTTTAACTCCAGTTGTACCTTTGAATTCACTCCCGCCCTTCACCTTCATTGGTATTTCTGCTTGCACGTCTCCAATCGTAGACCACACTCGCTGTGCTGTCTTGCTCGTAGAAGGTGTAGGTCATTCTTCTTCACTATTTACTTCCTCGGTAGACCTGCCAGAATACTCTTCACTTTCCTCCTTGCTTCATGAGGTAAAATGGTATTTATTTCAGTAAAATAGAACAGACAAATGTTTACAGAATCTCAATGAGAGCCAAAGAGTAAATCTACTTTCAAACATGGTATTTGTAATTACTAAACGGCAGTAAATATTGACAAAAGACCTTGCACTGATTTCTGGATAATGCCAAAACGGCTTCAACAAAAATTGCCTAATTTTCGAGTAAAAAACTCAATTGTTGTCATTGATTTCATTTATAATTCATTAATTATATTGTATGAAGGTTGCTGCAAGGAATATTCATGCACTTGTAAATAGAAAATCATATTCTAGGAGATCGAAACTTGAAAAAATATTTGAACATCTTACCCATTCCGCACTCTTCATCGTCCTCAGAGTCTGATGCTGTGATGACATCATATATCCCCGATTCAGTCAATGACCTCTTTATTTTGGGAGTCATTGAAACTATAAAACGAAAGCCGCGTTTAGAAAAGAGTAAAAGGAACTGATATGAAAATAAAAACGAAAAAGTATAAGTAGAATCATCGAATCGAAAAGAGATTGTATGAAATATACGGCCATTTGCCGCTTCAGATCATCAATGGCCAAGAGGCCATCACTTCCATACTGAATGCTATTATAAATAAAACTTACCGATTGATTGAATATAAATGAGAGATAAGAAAACGTGTCGGTGAACTCTGTGATGTTGATGAAATGCTGAAAGGCTTTCGGTGTTCCTCCGCGTCCAGTGTCTTGGGTCGACAAGTTTCGTCCTCGTTCGAAGGACATCTTCAAGTCGAAGTGATTCCGTCTAGCAGCATGAATGTGCTTAGCGCCATGTCGGTCGGACATGGCCCTCAGTGTAGGCTTGCGCCTCTTCAGGGGAGGCTTGCGCCTCACTAGAATCACTCACACCCAGTCACCCCAACCGACATGGCCGAACGCAGCAAGTGACGGACCGGGAAGGCGCAGAGCCAAGCTCATCGTTGAGGCGAAGCACAAATAAATGCAGGTCGACTTACGTCGACTATCGCTGTGAAAGGGTTAAGTGGTCAATGGGCATATCTATTATAGAGTTGGAATCAGGAAATCACGGTTTTTGAAGGGTTAATTGAAGTCTCCATTTACGGAAATATTAATCCAGGATCGCTAAGTTGTATTACGTCAGGGTAGTTACTGTTTCCTCAAATGCTCGACGCTGTGTCGCTAAAACCCAGTCATCTGCATAGCCAAACTTTCCAGATACGGTGGAAGGAATTTATACAATATAGAGACTAAACAGAAGTGGATCCAAGACAGATCCTAGCGGCAGGCTATTATTTAGCATTTTTGAGAGCTTACATTTGTTCCAGTTATTATCTGGAAAGTCTTATTGGTAAGCATGTTGTCAATTTGTCTTGAAGTTTTCTGTCATGGCGTTACTTGAATGAGTTTGTGAAGTAAACCATGTCTCCAGACTCGGTCGAAAGCTGCTGAAAGATCTATAAAAACAGCTGGTGTCTTCAGCATTTCTTCGTAGCCTGCTTCAATGTAAGTTGTTTGTGGCATGATTTAGTCCGTACAGGAACGTTTAGGTCGGAATCCTGCTCAATAGGTACCTTCTCAAGTATTTTGGCACAGATCCCAGCCAATTCTTTGTATATCCTCCATAATTCAATAGAAATTCAGGGTGAATTCTGCCAAACCCCGATGCTTTTTCAGCCTTCATATCTTTTAGCGCAGTGGTCATTTCTTTAAGCTATAACGGGTGTGAATAATCTGTTTCTTTTTCACAGGAGGCTTTTAGTACTTAAAGCTCATGTTTAATTTTGATGGTGCAGGTTTTTTCTCGTAGACCTCTATAAGTTGATACTATGTGGAATGTAATCTTGTTTGGAGAATTATACATAGTTTTATATGTTACTTTATTGCCGTCGCACAGATTTTACATAAGTGAACTCGCTTTTCTGCTATATGTTTTGAAATTCAGTGCTTGAACGGTTTGTGTCCACTTCTCTCATCATACTTCTTCAAGGTTGTGTAGCAATTTGTCCTCAACTTTTGGGTCTTTATTCTTCAGAAGGTCTTGATATCGGATTTCACGGTTTATATTCCATCCAGAGAGGTATTGCTTGCGGTATCTTCTGGGTATGGTCTTCTATGCCGTCCCTTTTATGGCGCCTACACACCTCTTATAGTTGTTTGCTCCATAGAAAGAATCTATCCCACACATTTATCTATAGATTGTCAGAGAAAGCCGTCCAGTTGGCTTTTTTGAAGTTCCACCTAGGGTGGGGTAAAGTTGTTACCAAGAGTAGATCAATTCCAATGTCTATTAAGGCTCGTCGATTTTGGCTAGGTGAAAAAATTGGATTTGTCCAGAGGCTTTTATTGGTTGACTTTCTTTAACGGAGTGAGAAGACTAGAGATAACGAGGGGTAGTAAATAAATATCCATTTCCGAGAGTGGCATTTTTTAAGAGGCCAATATCGCGGAAGTTGTTTCCAATAACCCATTTAGAATATCTTCCGATTGGATACGCTTCAAAAAATAAAAGTTAGCACGGCATTATTATATTTAGGAATTTCTTTATAAAAATCAAGATGAACACATTTCAATAGATATCACCTGAAAATATTAATTACCTAACTATGGATACAATGCATATTCAATTAAAATAAAGCGAATAAATAGGCAATTGAACACCACCATAACAGATGAACTGCGATTCTTCATGATCATACAAGACACACATGCAAGCATGCCTTGGGTCAAGCCTATAAGTATGCTATGAGTGAGACGCCGGCAACACCGTTGGAGTCAAATTTTCAAACAAAATATATAAAATATAAACCTACAAGACCCTGCTTTCATTCCTTTATTGAGCAAGGGATGTGCTCCTAAACGGAGTTGTACTAAAAAGTATGTTATTTTTCGTTTTTTTTACCTCATTCACTAAACCGTTCCTGGAACGAAACAGCTACGAAATACGAAGTACGATATAATGTTGGGAATGAAAATGGACTAAAACAGTTACGAAACTGCAAATTCCCGTTTAGTTTCGGACTGATTCACTTAAATCGAGAGTTTATATTCGGACTGGAACGGCGTATTTTATCTATGGCTGCTCGAAGCTTCTGTTTGGTCATTGAATTGAAAAATCTGAGCAAAAAAATAAATATGAGTTTCTTTAGGTCCACAATATCAGATTACAATTTTAATAGGAAGTTGGAATCTCTCAATGAAATTAATCTTGTACTATATTATTGGATGTTCTTAGAGTACAAGTCCGCACGAATATTAGCGTAGCAACCGACTAAAAAATAGTAATCTAAGTTGTAATCATTTACGGAGAAATATTTTTAGTAGCACAAAAATGGGATTCAGGAGACCCTTCACATCTAACTTCTCTTTTTCAACATTATAGATGCCTTAATAACAGTAGCAATGTGAACTACTAATAACTATAAGCATTATTATGCATAATAATGACGTCACTAGTACTCTGTTTAAAGCCCCATAAGTACCCTTTCATTGCTGCTGAACTTTTTTGAACCTTTTTGAACGGATTAGGAGAATAAAATTAGAATAATGTTTAAATTCCATGTTTCTATCATTTTTCTCCAAGATTTCACAACTATCTCCGTCAAAGTGATGTGTATCTTAATTACCTGATTTCATTACATTGACCTTTCCATATTCAAAAGTTTGTTAATTAGCTTCGATAAATAGCTTCGAAATTTAACTAATTATTCTTTAAGTTATTCATTCCACTGCTTAACCAATTCTATGCATTTATCAGGAATCACTTCATTTTATTTTATTCACTTAAACACGAATGAACCAATAGTGCCCACTGAAAACTATACGTTTAGCTCCATACCGAATCACACCTCTGCTATTGAGGTATTCCTATGGGTGGAAGGTAAAAGGAATCACGTCTTAGGGTGGACGAGAAGAGGTAACGTTGAATGAAGTGGAAGGGTGAGATTGGCAAATAATGTAAGAACTGTCAAGGGGAAGTGAGGGTCAGATGAGGGTCATCATGTAAAATAGAGGTGACAGGGGAATATTTGAAAATCAGAAAGGTTATTTATAATAAAAACCTTCTCTAGTCATTTTCAAAATTTTCCAAGAAATTTAGGTTAAACCCTTTATAATTAACATGATAAATCAGGGAAGAAAAGTTACCTCGGACACCAATTTCAATAAAATGCCTTGTAAATCCTGAACTTGGACAATTATTTTTCGTACACTTTCTATGTTCACTTGCTCTGATAATAATTTTCCTTCCAAATTATCTACAACGTACGGACTAGGGTTTTACTTCCGTGATTCCAGCATAAATTTAACTGATTCAAAAATTCCTGGGGAGCCCGGGAAATTATATCTTCCCAGGAAAAATTCGAGTCCTTTTCTGTATATTTAAGCTCAGTGATTTTTTTTGTTTGACCGAAAAGTATTTCTAACCCTATAGAGGATGTGCTCAACACAAACACGAAAACATTGAACAAGTATTGATGGATTCTAACAACAGGTGATATTCATTTAGCCATGCTTGAGCAATTTACGAAAATAAGATCATCAGTATCGATTACCATATCAACAGCAATAAAGAAGTGTATTATGTTGACCTTGGCAAACCAAATTTTGCTGTAATTCGTGGCACTGCAGAGTTGCTAGAGATATTAAGAGTAGCAGCTGAAGAGCTGGGCGTCAGAGAATCGACTTTACTTTCAGCATAATGGGTTATTTTTTCATTTGAACGATTTAAATCTACTAAACACACTTTCATGCAGAAAGTTCACTCGGCGCTTAATAGAGAGATGATATGAGAACATGAATATCCTCATACGATAACTTCATAGTGAAAAGAATCATAAAAAGTGTACCTTTCCCAAGAGAGAGAAATGTTACAGCTCTACCGAACAACTGTACACTAACTTAATCAAGAAAGCAGATGTTAAATTGTCTGGTTAGAGCACCTGCCTATTTTTGTTGTAGTGAGAGAGACGACAATAATAATATACCAGAACTAGCTGTCTCTCAGCCATCTTTGATTTAGCTATTAAAGCATGCATATTATAGGTAGTGATATCAGGAACACTTGCCAGTAAAGCAAGCACTACATATCACCATAAAAATGAACTAGAGATGTCAGAGTTTACGGCCAAAATACTCGGAACTGTTCCTGACCAGAATGAGAACAAGATTGAAAGGTCCGATATATTGGCCATTTTTTATTTTAAAATCGTACCATAGAAATTCACAGAAAATGTTTTAGCTAAATTTATTAATTTTTTTTATTTCAAGGCAAATATTTAGTTTTCTTATAATTGCCTGAGGAATTAAACATCATCTTTCGTTGTTTTCATTACAATTTTCAGTGAAACGGAGTAATTATAATTTACCAAAACGCGCCCAAATTGGCGCGCATCTTCCGTGCGTCGGGTCCGCCTGGACTTCACCGAGGGAACGTCAGTTTATAAGGAAAACGACAACTCAAATCCCACGATAAGATTTATTGGTAATTTGCCAATAAAACTTGCGGTAAAATCAACCGACTCGTGGCACCGTTGGATCCCCACCCTGTACCAACAGCCACACACTTTGGGCGTCCCTTCGCGCGTTCCCATGGCCAACCGCCACTCCTCCTCCCACGCCCCTCCTGCTGACACCGACGGTTGCACATTCCAACTTCCTTGCCGGGGTGGAATGGGGCTTCCGGCCGAGAGTGCATGGGAATCTGCATCAGCGTCTAGCGGGGCAAGCGGGAAGGGAAAAGGGGCAACGGGGAGGGCACTTGAGGAGACTTACATAATCCTGATTTCAGATAATATTTTTAAGCGTATTTTCAGAGAAATATTATTATTGTGTGCTTGTTATACATATTTCCAAAATTATTTAAAAAGACTATAAAAATGAACGGTATTTACTCTTTTATTTTACCTTCCGATTCTTCCTTAGGTTATTTCAGTTCATATATTTCCAATTTTTATCAGATCATTACCAGAAGTTCTCAGGATCCCAGGAATAGAATCAATTTTATCCCGGAATCCTAGGATTAGCAAAATAATTAAAATCACAGCTTTTACGTAAGTACACAACACATTTTCCAATAAATTTTTTTCTTTGGATTTAAAAAGTACTTAGTCGGCGCAATGTTTTCAGTCCGCCGTCAGCAGGCTTTATATATCAACCTTGAGCTTTTGCCATTCCGCAAGTCCAATCCCTTTCCTCACACAGCTAGAAGTGTACAGATGTCTCCTCTTGGACACCGTCCGACCGACTCCCAAAGGGAATTACGACTGAAAATGCCTCCTCGCGTGCGGACCCAAAAGAATAAGGGTTAAGAAGTCCATATCCCCGCAGGCTAAGTCTCAAAGGACGGGAAGGGCTCCACTTTTACCACGGCGAAGGAGACTTAACCCCATCAAAAAATATAGCGAGTATATAAAAAGAAGGATATAGGGGAGGGTAAAAACTTGACTGATCTGGCCGGGAGCGTGCGAAGAGAGGAGGAGATTTTTCAAATAAAATCTCCCGCGCCTCCGAGGCTCTCTCAAGGCCACAGGAAAATAAAAGTTTGAAAATGAAATTGATGTGAGGCCTTAAAGTTGCCCTCGGAAACTTATACGCACGTAAAACCTGAGACCATTATCTCGGGTCACCGCCAGGAAAAAAATAAAAAAGAAAGTATCCGAAGAAAAACCATAGATATAAATCCCACGTTTTAATTTTAATAAAAATTTAACTGTTACTGATATAAAAATGTTAATATTCATTACCTTTATCATTATATACCTACCATACATCCACCCATAGCCACTCAAATATCATGATACGCACATGCACATGGATTCCATGTTTTACAAACAAAATATTTCTAATTGTTTTTCAGAAAGCCATATATTTTTCTCAATTTTTTCCAATATATGTCACCTGATTCTTCACCCCACCTGTACTTGATCTTGTATTTCAACTCTGACGACAATGTAATGACCCCGAATCCAGCTAGTGAGTGGAAAAAGAGTATAAAATATTACCGAATGGTTAACTATTTAGCATTACGGGTTTTTTCGTTTGTTTGTCAACTCGAGTGAAGAGATATGAGATGTCTTAACACCATTCCACACAGTTCCATTTTTTGTTGCCTGAAGCAGTTCACATTTCAAAGAGTTTCTATCTCATATGGGAAAGATCGTCGAGCTGTTTTGGGAAATGATATGGATTATGCTAGCAGAAATTAATTCAAAATATCATGGAAAACTACTCAAGTGATTTAATTTTCAAAGGTTGTCGTGAATTTGTGAAGTAATCTCATATTACTGAAAGCAAAGTAGCTGCTTTTAATAGGCCAATGAAGTATTTTCTAAGAAACATTTTATTTGAGTTTCACTTCATAACTGATGACTGATTCAAGTAGTACAAAATGCCTATGGAACTGAGAATGTTTATTGAGACGTATAAATGTCAGAGTTTCAGTTTCATTAGTTTGCACAACTTCTCCAAATTTCACTTATCTAACCGTCTGCAGATGCGCAAGGACTTCATACATCTTCCTTAGTTGGGACTACTTTTCCATGAAATGTCACGATCAGATTCAAGCAATTTATCTTCTTTTGTATTTCACACTAGATTTCAGCTGACATTTGATGGCAAAAGTTTCTACAGGAGCATCAGATTATTACTCGGGACAAAAAAGACTAAGTATTTTCCGAAAGGAGATTTTTGCGGTGCTTGACATTTCAGAGTTAAATATTTTAAATGCTGTCATTTTCATGCAATAACTCAATGTGAATATTTCGAAAACATATTGGCTCCATGCTCCATCAAACGGCGTTAACTCCAAAGAACAACTGAACATCAACAAAGAGTACACGTAAAACTGAATTTACACCATTATATGAACGAGACTGATACCGGCGATGCTGCATATGTTAAATACATCTGAAAACGGAAAGAACAATTCCAAAAAAGCTTCCTTTGGTGCCATAAGATTTAATAAAACGCTTTTGCATGTAATACAATTATTTCATTATACACATGCAATGGGAAATCAGTAAAAAGACGGAAAAGAAACCTATCACCATTGAAAATAAAATACTAAGGACAATATATGGACCAATAAAAGAAGAGGAACACTGGCGAATTAGAAATGACAAGGAGCTAAGAGAACTCTACAAGAAAGCAGACTTCGTGGCTGAAGCAAAATGTAGAAGACTGAGATGGGCGGGTCATGTAAATAGAAGAGAAGATAGTTATTTATGAAAAACCATAATGAAGGGGAGACTAATAGGAAAAAGACCTCCAGGAAGACCAAGACTGAGGTGGACCAACCAGATACTGAGGGACATGAGGAAATAGGAGCGGATGAAAACACCATACAGGACAGGCCGAGGTGGAGACAAGTAGTTGACGAGGCCATAAACCTCTTACGGTTTGAATGGCCAACTAAGTAAAGTAAAGTTTAAGCATGCATATATACAATCACTCCTTTCCCTTTCGGGGTAGTCACAATCAGAAAGCTTATTTATTGCTTTTAGGCCTCGGAAATTGGCTCTCCTTTATTAATTTCCTCAAGAATATCTTCTATAAAGATTCCATATAATCGAAATAGCGCGATTTAATATAGTAACTAAGGTACTTACCAATAAAAGCGTAAGAAAAGTAACGCTAAATTTACACACAATAAAAGTCACCACATACAGCGACACAACCTTTAATTCCGAAGGAAAACCTGAATTTTAGTGAAGCAAAAGCACAATTCAATGAATAAACTTCAAAACAGAAATATTGTCCTGACTCCAAAAGAAATTGAGTCTAAAGCAGTGATTACTCAAAGAGAAGGTTTCTCGCCGTAAAGTGGTCTCTATGCGTACGCTTTCCAATAAAAGAACCCAACAAAAATATTGAATAATTTGACGATAAATACCAACGGTTTTTCCACGAGGGATTACAGTGCGTGAAGGATGTACGCGCCAGGAAAAGTGAAAACAAGGCGCATAAAACAAAAAATAAACGGAGGTAAGCGATAAATTCTCAACGCCCTACAGGGCTCTACCGCGCAAAAATAAAGCCGCGTTAGGCTCTCGGGTTCATGCAACATCTCTAGGTGTACTAAAAAAAACAACCCAGGCTATGAAATTTTACGAGCTGCGGTTAACGAATAGAATATATGTGATAGCCTTCTATTTTGCACGAGGAGAAATTTGAGCAAACTTGTCGGCGAACTCGAGGGAAAATGAAACTCACAAAAATGAGTTGGCTGCCACGTTAAAACACAAAAGTAAGAAGGAAAAATATATATACAAACGGTTATTTTAAGATAGTAAATAAATTCAAAATTAAAAAATCTGTCCAATCAATGGTCAAATTCTCATCATTTTTTTACTCAAGAATTGTGACTGATTATTCAACAATAATTCTTAAAAACATGTTGCCTAACCACACCTATTCTAGATTAAAATGAAATATGTGGGATGTCCCCACCTTTGTGACCTAAAATTCTTGGACTGAATTCACAGAAACATGCCAGAGATACACAGTCAGCAATGTACACCCTGGAATACACCTACGGAAAAACGTCATTTTTTCCACTACTTTTACCAAGTGCAGCTGGCTAGTTTTCACTAAGCGCAGAGGTAGTGAAGGTATCCATTGAAAGTATAAAAAGTGTATCTGATATTGATGAATTAGTATGGGACTTATCGCAAGTCAAAATGCTTCTATAACTGGTCTGAGCAAAACTTTAAAATTTCATCTTGTTAATTTAGGCAATTATTAAACCAAGTAGGACTGCAAGTAGCAGTCCATTTTTTCTTGTCCCAATACCCTTGCTTACACAATACACGGATTAATAAAAGAAAGTATTGGTTTTAACAAATTATAACATAAAATAGCCCGGTGCCCAAGAAATTTAATAAAATTGTTTTGTTGAGGTTAAAAAAAACAGGTGGTACAGGTTTGAAAACACCATTTGAGAGTAAATTTTTCAAGCAATACTCTTGAGTTAACTTATTGATTCTAGAGCTCCTGAATACCCGCGAGCCGCGTTAATGACGTGTAGAAGGAACTGTTAGGGCACCATACATCACAAGAAAGGGTACAGGGAATTGGAATGAGAAAAAGAAGAAACATGAGATATGATTTAACAGATAACTGTTTACCTATGTCTTCATTGCTATTCGGTGTCAATGGCGCGTGGAAAGACATTTTTCTAAAACCATCTCCAGATGACTTTTGGCTCCTTGGAGTACGGCTATGGTGGGTCTCACAGAAATGTTATTACCTAGCCTAATCGAGCATTTTTAGCGTATGAATTCCTAAGTCTCGCGAATTACGAAAAAATAAACGCCACTCTATGGCGCAGCGAGGAAAACATTAGTGTTGAGAACCGAAGGCAGTTCTCCGCTCATTGAATTGGAAAACGCGATTGCAGCGCTGTCTCCGGATGACTTCGGTACTACCGGCGGAGGTCTGCGCCAATCGTCGGGAAGGATGGGAACCGGAAGTAATTGGAGGGAACAGAGGTTTGCGGAGCTGCATAGGTGGGTGGCATAATGACTCCCGACGACAAGCTTTTTTACCAATTCCCCATAAAAATGAAAATTTGCGCTCTATGTCTCTGGTTTGCAGTTGCTTTTAACGAAGAATAAATACTGCCGATGGTAAAAAAGAAGTCTGATTTATTGGAATAAATCCTTGAAAAATAAGTTTAATTAAACAATTTTTTAAATGTGTCTCAATCCCAAATGGCTGACTTTTCCTCATCAACTATGTGATTTAATAGCCTTTACTGTAACATATAAAGCGATAAATACGTCTTGCTGACTATATACTGAATTTGTGCCTGTCTAAAAAGGTATAGAAAAATATGACATCTCAAAAATCCCGCGTCAATCACGAGCAGCCGAAGCTCCGATTGAAAGCGCGGCAAACACTCGTTCCAAAAAACCTCAGCTTCGTGCCCATCACTATGGGACGTTTGAGGAGAAGTGTATTGAAACATGGCATGGATACAATTTAAGTGGCAAAGATTCGTAGAAAGTAGAAAAAGTAGATGCAGGACGTGTTGAGAGGTGAGGGCATATCGGAGAGTATGATAAATGAGACGATGGTTGATAAGCGCGCAGGAGAAAAATGATTTTGGACGGGTGAAATAGATGCAGAAAATGTGATGAGTTCGTGACGGTGAGTGAAAAAATGGTTACGCATGGGAAAGATTGAATATCACTACGAAATAGTGTATGTTTATGTAGAGACTCCTCAAAAATATGCGACTTAATTACCAGGATACCAAGTGATCCAATCAATGCATTATATTTCAAATTTTGTAAGAAAATAGAATTATTTTAATGACAAAAAATACTCATCGATCGAACCCAATCATATCACATCTCTATCAACTTTATGGCATTAAATACTGTGTTCAACCATTTTATTAGCATTCTGTTTCCTCGAAATCCTATTATTCTCCTGTTTCTACAAGAATTTTATACGGAGTAAATTTTCCGGCCAACTTAAATATCTGCCAATCAACTGGTATAACAACATATGGATGCGAATTGCCCCGCCATCTCTTAACCTGTGTGTTGATGATAACAAATACGAGATTAATGAGCCGCATTGTCTTTTCACTGCCGATAATGACAAAATAGTCTGTGAGGATAAATGGAAATAATTCTGTACACTCATTAATGGTAATTAGTTCCGGAAATCGAGGTATTTTTGCGGAAAGTTATCTGTAAATGTAAACGGAAGAACTGGACTTCGTATTAATTTGAAGTGTGAACCGGAATACAAAACAACGGCAATATCTAAAATAAATATTCAAATAATAATCGAGACGAAAAACTACAAAAATATGAGCGAATATGGCTCAAACATCGACACAAAACTTGAAGCGGATATTTACGTATTTTTGGGTAAATATGGACTAACAATAAAAACAAGGATTCATACAAACTTCCGAGATATGATGACATCAAACATTTCAATATTCAAAAAAATCCCACTTGAGTTCTCACTCAACAGCGCATGTAAAATCTGAACATAAAAATTTGATATTATAGTCGTAAATTACATTGATGTAAATTAATCAATTGTGTCGATACTTTGTGAAAATTGAAGATAGAATTCATTGTTACAGAAATACAGTACAAAATTCTACTAATTAGTGGAATTTTTTACTGTTTTTGTAACAATGAATTCTACATTGACGTAGTTACTTATGGGGGCAACGAGATCTTACACACACACACACACACCACAATGTATTTCCCGCGATATAACCTGCACGTGAGACAGGTTAGAGAAAAAAAATACATAGGGTGTACGAATTCGTAGGGGAAAAAATAATCTTCATCAATAGTCAGTAGCATCACTGGATATCCTTTGCTAGAGCAAACAGAAAACATTTGAAACCTCGTTAACTAAAGGAAAGAAAAAGAGATTAAATTAACTCAGTAATACAGTCTTCTCCAAGGATTTAGTTTTAGACGAAAGAAAATGCAGCAAGAAAAGGCACCCGTCCGTGGTAAACTCAACGACCTTATTTTCGGTCAAGTCATTCTCTCCAGAGCTCAAAATCCTAAAATCGTTGCAAACATTAAGTGCACTCTAGTTTGGATACCAATAAAAAATTAAGTAGAAACCCTACATGAATTCAGGTTATGATGCACTTAAGCTTATATTATTTTGCGTTTAACCATAGTTGCCGATTATTTTACAATAGATTGTTTGTAGATAGAATTGCCTTTGACGGGAGCCCGGGCACTTAGACCTTCTTGGTTTATTGTGCCTGTCCGCCACATGCAGACAGGGGACAAGAGCGCCACGACGAAGGTATCGGGCCCAAGATTGCTTAACCTCGGTGATCTTACGGGAACTGGTGTGTCAATGTGACTAGGCCCTTGCCCTAATTTTACAATAAGTACACCTTTGATTTTTTATCGGGAACAAAAAAGTCCCGTTTTCTGCGTTTTCCGCTCTCTTGAGCATGTCATAAAGAAAAAAACCCGTAGTCCGATCGTTATGAACATTTTACAAAATGCAAGCAAAGAATCTTTTAACTGTAACACTTAAAATTAAGTCTTTTCTTATTGCAATAAAAATATGCTATCAATCTTCGGGAAAAGAATCTGTTAATAAATATGTGATAATTTTTTATCCCTTTTCTACACTGCGTGCAATTTTAACTACGATTAAACGTCAAGTTTTTTCATCATGAAATTCCAAATAGAGCGGTCCAATATAAAATGCAAAAAAGGCACTTTTTTGCTCCCATCACTACAAAAATTCTAAGGTGTAACTATTGTAAAAATTATCGGTGAGCATGGTTTAAACGCAAAATAAAATTAGCAAAAGTTTGATGTAGCTCGCATCAACGTAGGTGCTCCAGTTTATTTTTAACCGGTATCCAAACTCGAGTGTTTGCACCGACAGTAAGCCGTAAACTTGTTTAAATTTATCGATTATCCAGTGCGCCGCACGAAGCCGCCTAGCCGTCTCACAAGATATGAACCCTTACGCCTACATACTCTCCCTCTCTCTACTCTCTTGAGTTCCGTCTTGGGTGAGCCCACCTCCAGCTGCGGGGCAAAAAGATTACGTAGTCTCTTCCCGTCAAAGAGTAATTACGATCCCCCGCATGCGAGAAGACTAGAGAGGGCGCAAATGAAGCGGTGCTTTCTCATCCACGCGCGCACACTCTGCCCTCAGCTGATGAGAAGAAAAAAATGTGCGATACAACGGTAACATTCCACCAACTTCTTGCCTGGTGACCCGAATTTGAATCGTGGAAGGAAAGGAAACTCAAAAGAAATGATACAGCTGCTCCCAGAAATCTTCTCCTCCTGTTATAGTCACTCTTTTTGGAGGGCCACCACCCCTCAAAGACAAAACCTCATACTCGGAACAGACCCGGCATTTCAGTCCACTGATTTTACTCCTCCGAATCAATCAATTATATTGATGAGGAACCAAACCAAGATATGAGCCCTTAAGATTTTTGAATGAGGGTCGAGAAGGGATGCGAGACTACTGGAGGTATCTCCAAGGTACGATGGAAATTCTTATTCCTTTGATTTGATTCCTTGACATTTGAGTGCGTTGCTGTGAGCATCTATGTAAAAGTTTTCCTCATTTTGTGAAGGGCGAAACTCTCCAAAGAACTGATAAGTACATCATCACCGCTGAATATTTTCACCCAAGCTTTTTGTCAAGGGGTTAGAAAAAGTATTTTTTCACAAAGATGAGAATGTAAGGGAGATTTTTCAAACATGGATTTGCAATATAAAATAATACAATTAATTAGATATGAAGAAATACAAACGTAGAGAGATTTGAGGCATGGTAGAGGAGGAAAGAAAGCTAGTCAGGGCTAGAGGGCATCAAGCTGTTTGGATAGAGCAGGTAATTTGAAGCCAAGGATGATATTGGCCATGATAAAACCCAGGTATTATTATGCACGCAACAGATAGAGGAAAAGGGTAAACATTTTACAATGAATTGTGAGCATCGAAAGCAAGCCAAGCTGAAGAATGAAATACTGAAACTTTAAACGGATAGGTAAAACAAATTTTAGGATCTTAAATTATATATTTGTTTTACATTAACCCTTTAACATAAGTGCATTAGACTAAAACGTGTGATTAAAGAATGTGCGATTTCTAGGTGGAGATGACTAAAGACATGAGTGAAGCTAGCAATGGTAAACAATGCTCTTTCTGCGTTATCCAACCCAAAGAAACATCCTTGGAAAAATAAATCAGCACCGAAAGGGTTTATAGGAACAATACCGACAAACTAACTTAGTTTATAAATGAAATCACGATGAACGGCAATAAATAGAGTCACGGTAATACCCACAGCGCATGAATGGCCATGTTCCAAGCATCCAACTTTCTGCAATGAAATCAATATCAAGAGGCGATATCGCGGCCATTAAACGGATTATCTATTTATGCTTTAGCTGCTAGTCTAATACGATGAACTTGAGTTACATTTTGTCGTCATAAGGACCATAACCGGACAATCAACAATCAGCAATCAGCGTGATGAAACATCAATTTGGGTGAAAGTAGTAGTTCAACGGACATAAAACAAAAAAAAAGTAAAAAATGGCCCGAAAGCATTTAAATTGGCTGAATTAAAATAAATAGCATACCAAGTATAAAAAATTAAGATTAAAAAAAAAATTCGACTCAAATGAAAATCACACGAATGGCATATCCATACAGAGGGAGGGGTAAAAATAAAGGTGTCAACTGAAGTGAAATACCTGGGAATCATCGTAACTTCAGACCTAGCGAGGGGGAAACGCATACGAAACATTTGCGGCGTTGCATTACAGAAACTAGGGTTTATCAAGCGAATAGTCAGAAGGTTCTCCGGTGAGAAAGTGAAAAAGAGGTGGTATCTTGCTCCAGTTAGGCCACATCTCGAATAAGCCACGAGCATTTGGAACCATGCACATTAAGATTTAATTCACGAAGTAAATAAAAAACAAAGAAAATCCATATTATTTTGATCCCGCGATATATCTATATAATTGATAGGTTAAAAAACATTCCTTCCAACTGCGCACAGTAATTCATTATGACAACGCGACAGTAACATATGACGCATCATTAACACACAATTTACCTCTGTTCACATCCTTTCTTTTCCCTATTCTCTCCCCTTTCATGGCTGGTGTCGTAAAATCCCCTGCCACACGCCTCTGTGGTGGTTCGCCAGGTACAATCTAGATGCACACTGGAACGTGGTTATAGCCAAAGTTTGAAAAGATTGCACTCTTCTTAAAATGGTATTACATTCCAAATAACCAGAATACTTTTTCACTGAATGCTAGGTAAAAATAAACGAAAGTGAAATGGCCGGCGCAAAACGCACACATGGCACGAAGTCAGATTTCATGCCGAATAAGGTCAAAAAGAGTAATTTTTTATGGGATTATGAGTATCAGATACGTGGAAGATTCAGAAAAAAGGGTCAAAGCAGATGGTTGGCGTCGTGCTGAGGATGATATATGAAACAGAATAAGACCGACAGTGAGAAATGAAGATACATACAGGTATACTATACCAGGATGGAGAAAAAAGGTAGAACCAGCCATGGTGAGGAAAGACAGATGGGGCACAGCATGGGACTTATTAAATTTAAGAGGGTAAAACTGAAAGCAGACCTGAAAGAGGAAGAGCCATGAAATAAATACTTCTGGAAATTTTATCAAGGTGGATAAACATATGAACCTGTAGGGGAGAAAGGAGCTTGAAGATAAAGGAAATTTAATGTATAGGAAGGAGAGGAACCTGAAATAATGATAGTTTCTGTTAAAAATCATCCAAAAGTAGCTATTCAGACCATGATTCTAGAAAACCAGAGAGAAAAGTATTCGTGATACGGCATTGTAATAAATGCAGCTGTTTTCTTCCTCTTGATTCCACGAAGGATCGAAAAATAGTTCATGGTTCACCATAATATACGGGACAAAAACTCTACGACCCCTTACTTGGTTTAAAAACTTAATGCAATACGAATGTGGGAAAAGATTTCACACACTTAATAGCTACTACACATTAGCTATAAAGGGGTTAATATCGAAAATCTTAAAATTGCCAATTTTCCTATTAATAATCTCCCATTCCGCCTTGTAAGTCTTGATTGTATTCCAATGATTATTTTATTCCAGAAGCCAAGGAGCAAGAAACCAATGCATGGCATGAATTAAAATTATTCAAGGGGTCCGTACATACACTTATCATAGAGTCTGTACGCCTGTAGGACTACGACTGCATCTCTCGAGCAACTGTAGAACTAGTCTTCCAAACTGGTTCTGCGGACAAGTGACCTCGCTTGTAGAAATAAATCGCGATACAGACTAATGGGTGTTAGATTTATTCAGAATGTCTTCTGACACTTAATCTGGGAAAAATTTAAAGTACAAGGGGCTACAACGACCGGAAACAGTCACAAATATCTCAATGAAAAATGATGAAATTCCAACATCTCGGGATCAAGTGAGCACAGTAACATTTTGAAGAGAAGCGTCACTGACGCTTTACATTCGAAGCTGAAAAAAGTAGTATATACACATAAAATAATTTAACGCAGTTAAAAACTGTGACGTGAAAAAGCACTAACTTATCCTGAATAGTAAAAGCAGAATAGGCTCTTTCGATATTTATTTTTAAAAAAACCATGATCCTTCGAAAACATTGCCGATCTGATTATATTTCAAACTTAAATTTTAATGACAAACCTAAACTAGGTCGGCAAGTTTAATCCACCAGGGGTAATACCATTCCCGTTGATTGCGATTATTTTCTGAGAAAGGAAGTAAATGAAAATGCATTAGGCATCTATATAAATTAAGTACTAAAATGAACTTGAGTTCAGCCAGTCAAACTCCATGGACAACATACATTTACAATGTCAATATTAGAGTATATGGAACCAGACTTGTGATAATTATTAAGTTATACATTTTAACTAATAACACATTAGCACAACAACATTAATCTGTAAAGAGGGGAAACCAAAATATTTAGTTTCCGTTTGAGTTATTGCCAAAAAGAAAAAAACTGGAAGTAGAACTAGTCGAGTACCCCCTAGGGTGAGGTTTAATCGGAGGATTTTCACATTAAATGTATAATATTCTTACTGTCGTCAGTTACCATGCATTGTTGCGGAGGCGGCTTGGTCCCTTTTCGAGTTACGAAACCATTTCGAACGGGGGGAAAGTTGGAAAACAACCCTCCAGAACACCGATGTTGTTGACATCACCGAAGAAGTCAAGAGGCAGTCTAAGAGGTCTTCCGTAAGGAATAGAAAGTCGGCTCGGTCGACGAAACATCCCATACTTGAGCCTAGCGTGGGTACAACGACACGTGGAGGCCATAAAGTGTTCGTATCTTCAAGTGTCTCAGGGATTCTTAAAAGTAAATGCCGGTTTATGATTGACGTCAGCTTCAAACGTGAACCGTGAAAGAGATTCCCGTCCAGTATTTTTGCATACGATTTTCCCTCATTGTGAAAGTCCTTCGGGTGGTTACAATTAGCTCCTCCATCCATCAATTTTATGAATACTCTTAATTCCGAGTTGGTACGAGGAATACCACAGTAATAGTATGTAACACATAGATATTTAAATAAAAAACTAGACAGCACAATTTTTATTCGAAATAATAAAATATTTTGAGTGAAAATATATATTGAAAAACATGCAATATTATATTGTGCGAGCGCTATTTTTATCAGCCCAAAATTAAGGACTCTTTCCCGCTTTTTTAGGACGTATGGAACTCAAATGGTGTGAGAATAAGGGTTAAACCGATTAAGGAATTGGTGAATGCGGTGGAAAATACTCTTCAGAGAAGAAATATTTGGAGTCTTTAGAACCGAAGGGCGTGTATGAAGCAGTGCACGAGTGTAATAAGCGAAAAAAGTATGCAAGGATAGAGCATCATAGAGGATATGGAAGAGATCCAGTTTCCTAGGCCTTACGATAATATCCGAGCTCCATGTGTGTGCCTACCCCGAAAGGGAATGGCGTGATGGGTAGATATGTATCAAAGAAAAAAACTGAAAAATTAATAAGTAAACATCACAGGCACGTAGGTATTACAAAACGTATATGCGCTGGAGTCAGCCATGAACCAAGAGTGTAAAAGTTGAGACAAGTTGAACTCTGAATTTGATGTTAACATTTACCGTCAACGCTTTCATATGCTATCATAACGCCTCCTTAAACACCAATATACTGATCACGCTCCTCCGACCTTGAACAGATTTGAAAATCACGGAGAAAGAGAGTGGGGGAATAAATATGACGAATAAACAGAAAAAATACGACAAAAGATCTATAGAGGTATTTCACCATACACTGAATCGAGGTTGAGAGAATATCCGAGGAAAGGAACTCGCTTAGAGTGCTAAGCCGTGATAATTTTTATTCACTATCGCAGAAAAAACCGAATGGTTAAGTTTTCATTTTATCTGTGGAAGAAATATTTAGTTGTCCTAAGTGGTTTTCTATTGATTAGGTCCTTAATTAGGGTACAACATTTTACTTTTATTAACCTCCGTCCTCCTCTTGCTTTACTTGGAAGTGTACATCAATAGATTTACATGAGGGGCAGCTAAAACTAAGAAATAAGTTTAAGTATCACAGTAAAGGTTATTTTACCAAGCATGGTAACTTAATTTTGGATGTCATTTTACCTAAATGTTTTATAACTTGCCAGGGCACTACGAAATTAATTTTGAGAAGCTAAAAGGATAGTTAGATCATTATTATAGGAGTAATGCACGCATACTCTAGATATAGCTACTTTAATGATCATATGTAGTTTAAGTTTTGTGAATGTCATAATCTGGAACCACTTTGTAGGTAGGGTAATAAGCATATCCATTTTAATTTTGTAATATGCCTGGTAATAACATGAGTATTTAAAAACACTTATTTCAGAAAGATGTTATACATCCACCATGTATGAGGCATATTTTGGTTGTTCATAATTTTGATATATTGGCATTACAGCTAATGCATGGCACGCAAGGATAAGTCAAGTTAATGGCTAAGTTGGAACCGAATGTAACCAATTTAAAATAAACCTATTTAATTACCCATTTATGTAAATATCCTAATTTAATCTCGCGTAAAAGTTAGTTTCCATCAGTGAAGCCCCGGTTTTACTCCACCCATAGGCTTCTCCCCGAATAGATTTGACAGTTCGAGTACAAACTATTTGCCATGGTATCTACGTTTCTCTGGATTTTATTTTGGCCCTGATTAGACAGTTGCTCTTTCTATATTTTTATTTTCGACTTCTTTATTATGACTGGGGTAAATAACCATGATAACTCTGCAGAGAGTTTACAATTAATAGTAACCGTTAGTTCTCTGTTTAAGACAAGTAGTTGTTTTTTCTCTAATATTGTTGCCGTTAACGACCGTATACCGTAACTCAAGATACTGACAAGGACTTTATTTCTTTGATATTACTGAAGATGGAATATTCCCGCTAGTTGCAGTTTAACAAACTTAATTTCTTTCTCAAGAATTCACAAATGTGCACTTACATATTTTTTATTACATAATCAATGTAGTTTATTGGAAAGCATAGTCAAAGTAATGAAACAAAAATTATTCTAGAATTAACATCAATGCATTCATGGTTCATTTTAATAAAAAAAATCCAGTAGCTTTCCGCATATATCTAAAGTTCCACCCAACCCTAGATTATGAGTTTTCTTTTTCAAGGAGAATGAACGCCAGGATTTGCACAGAAAATTTGCTGTTTCTTTTATTATTTGGATTTAAAATAGGTCATAATAGAAATTCAAGTTAATCCCCGCGGAGAATAACATTTTATTAGCTTTGGTAAGAGTTGACATCGAATAGGATCTCCGTGGAATTCTATTTAAAAAAAACAGGTAAAAATATCCTAAAAGAAATCTGTATTCATATTTCTGAAATGCAAGGCTCCCTTGGGGAAAATGTCACTCTTTGATATTCCATTATAGTAATATGAGATTTGAAAACCGCTCCTTCTGTTTTGCTAAAACTTTGTGAGAGGGCTTGTCATTAGTTTATAATGAAGATACTGTCTAAATACGTGTTCATAAAATGTTAGCTTGATTTTGATAAAAATATCATCTACGTATGTCTAAGTAATTGAACGCACAAACGAGATAAACATCGGATATTAGGGGATTAAAATGATTTACAATCAACTCAAATTTCAACTGCATACAAAGGCATTTCGCTCGTTTATTTAGGAGATCAAATCCCACTCCAAGAACATGAACACACAGGGAAAAGATAAACTAACTTGATCAAATTCAGTTCGCATAAAAGGCGAGTCCAAAACAAATTGGAAAGCAAGACAAAATCAATCCTTTCTTATAATGATGCATGCTCCGTGAGACTACGGGGTGAATAATAATTATTCCATGATTACATGAAAGTATGCAGCACTCAACACAAATATGCATGTAATGTAAGTAAAAATATTACAATGCAAAAACTGGATTTTTCATTTCAAGAACTTAATTGTAATACTAAATACTTATCTCTACTTCACCAAAATCCTATCTCAGAAATAATTGGCTTTCCCATCAAATCGCGGGAACTAAGATGGCTATTAATATCGAGATACCTTATATCGAGATATATTTAGACATCGATGACTAAAGATATCGGATATGGCCTCATGTTCATGATTATTGATAAAAAAAATATTAATTTAACTCTAAAATGAAAAAATAAAACTGAGTTTTCTGGCTGACTTGTCGGTTATTTTGGGGGGGCGTCTAATAGCCAAGGACAATTGGGTCATGTGGGAATGTTGGTAAAGTAGTAAGTTGGTAAAGTGACGAGGTTAGTAAGAAAAGGGTTATCAGAGAGTGGAAAAAGGGTAGAGAGAAACTTGGTGTTGGAATTAGCATACCCTTAAAAAAAAGGCACCAGGGCACCAGGAAGACCACAGTTCAACCTACGTCACTCGCACGGCGTACATTTGTACTCCACTTGATTTTTCAAATTTATGCAAGTTTTTTTGAAAAATGTTGCGGAATTGTCAGCAAGAGTGTCTTTCAAGTTCGTGCATAATCGAGTAACTTACGAGGTATTCCGCTAATCATGTTCCAAGACCATGCAAAACACTAGAAACGATAGCAGCTGTGACTCTGTCATAAACACCAACTATATCGCTTATGTGGATAGTGCCCTTCAATTTCAGCACCGTCTGAGATGCAGAAAGAACGGAATATAAATCTATTTCACTGCTTTTTTCGTACAAAATTTCCTAAAGAGATTCCGAGTTACATGTGTCTTGTCTCAGTCGGGCGCAATAGTTTCTCGCAACAACTGTAGATCACAAAAATATCAGAATAACTTTAATTAGCATATTTCACTGCGATTTAGGATAATGATGCAAATATTAGGATTACCTATGCAATGATTGTGTCGTATCTTGTACTTATTACAGCCGTGGGTCTGTTTTAAAATCTGTAAATATATAATTTTTTCTAAAAAATTCACAAATTTTAGGCCTTATGCACGAACTCAAACCATAGCACGAGATTTTGTAAAATATTTTTCCTGCTATAAGGCAATTAAAATTAAGTAGTGTTCCGTGATTAAAAGTCAAAAAACTAAATCTGTAAATATGAGCGAGAAGGTAATAAGTGGTATTTTTTGTCATTTGTTCCACTTTAAGGCGCTTTGCGCGAACTGAATACGAAACAAGAATTGTTTCAGTATTTATCTGTTTATAAGCATGCAAACACGCAACTTTTCCGCAAAATTTGAATTATATACTTGAATACTCTTTAAAAACATTCTATGAAGCACACATGAGAAAATGAAGAATAATCAACAACGCAGACAATTAATAACGGCTTTAAAGTGTCTTGCTATCCAAAGTAAATATTCTGACAAATTGAGGTGAATATATAACTAAAAGATGATACATTAGTATAAGAGAGTGATTTAGCTGGGTTTTTACTAGCTAGAAAAATCTAGTTCAGGGACCTTTGTAACCAGATTGATTAAATATTTATGGAAGATGGTTTGCCAACACTGAACTGCATTTTCCTTCATTTCCCTAATGATCCTTTTAATGTGTGATATTAATGTAAATATTTTCAGTAAATCATTTTTTATGATTTAAGAAAGTAAATGCATGAATAAATCTGTTTACTGATTATACTCAGTTTCCGTGCAAGATGTAACTAGCTATTTCAAATGCCGTGCGGCCTTGACTACCTCATAATATGGGATTGGAGCATTTCTTATAAATGGGGAGTAATGGATCGCTTAATTATCGTGTCACGCGACACCCGACTCCCGATGTTGTTGAGTCGTTGCGTGGTTACATATGTACAAACGCTTCGAAATCACAATACTATCACTATATGGATATAGTATAAGTTCATATGAATAGTTCAAGTAGGTATATGTCATATATCATGTAGCTACTATTACCATATCTAGGAAACTATAATTTTATTATTAAAATTTTCAGAATCATATATTTAAATATTAATGTTTATTTTAATGTAATTAAGTGTACTCCCCACTGCCAGCCATATCCATACAAAGGGTTCCACTTCTCGTTATGGTCGAACCTTATTTTTTTCTTGCATCGCCGTTTCCACTAATTTTATTCTTACATCTTAATTTCCCTAGTTTAATCTTATTCCTAATCAGAGCAAATTATTGTTTTATTTTGGCATTAATTAGTGATTAACGCTTTTCTACGAGTAACAAAATAAAACATCTAGTTAATGCTTGAGTTTTGCATCTAGTTAAGGGGGTTTGAGAATCAGTATTTCGGAAAATTTTCCGTTTTAAAGTCAGCCCTCCTTACACCAACCTACACTCCGAATTGGAGTTACTTGATTGTTAAATATAGGCAATGCATTTCATTATTAGAAATTATACGTTTTCCCTTCGAAAGTTCAAGTGTAAATCGTTACTCCGCACAGAGATGCTATTACGATTAGTTCCACGAGTCCTTTTTCCATGTTTTCAAAATTACGTGGACATCTTTCCCCCTCAGTTGGATTAAAATAAGCATTTAATCTATATTTTACAAGTAAAGATAAGATAAATTTTGAAAAACTATATTTTTAGACGATTGAAGAAGCATGGCAGAAATTGTTCTGCTTTCAGTCAATGCCACTTACATCAAACTATGATCTCATAGATATACTACCTCTTAGATTCTACATAGGTAGGTATAGGATAATAAATGTCAGTATATAATTAATATAAACCCCTCTTCTAATTTTCTATGAACAGTAAGACCAGTGCAAGATGGTTAGCAGACATTAAGGATGATATGAGTGAATTACACATTACAATAGAAGATTTAAAAGAAAAGACAGATATGCTATCATGAAACTCAAGGACAAACAGATCAGACTACAAACCAAGATCAACAAACAGAAGGGTAATCTCAGATGAAGAAAGAAAGCTACGATCCGAGCGAATGATGAAATACTGGGCTGACAGAAAACAGAAGAAGTCCAGAAGATGACTAAAGTGGTCCAATGAAGGCCATAAAATTAGAAATAAATAAACCCCTCTTTACCTCGAACTATTTATTTCCTCAGTTTACAATTGAATTACCCGACTGAAGACGCGGTAGGGCAATAATGATCCTGTTTTCAGCCAGCTTTACTTTTTTCCAAGTCATTCTTTGCATTTCAGTAAATAAACTGGTTAGTATACGACACAATCTTTCAGGTTGGAAGCAATATAAGTGCTTTTTTCCTTTGAAATTCCTGGAAAAAATGGTTACTCCGCACAACTGTGCTATTGAGATAGGATACACGTGCCTATATTACATGTTTTCAACGTTTGGCAGGCATCCTCCCCCCAAACCCACCTACTCCCCCCCCCCCACACCCGCCACCCCTCAACCACCCCCAATACGCGCTACTCGTCCCCATATCTCTAACTCTAGTGATCATTTGACTGCAACTGGAACGGATATTTTTTTTTTACTATGGAATGATTCCTTTGTACAAAATACAAATAAATAAAATATAGAGAAGGTTAAAACGGTTAAAAAATGAACTTGATAAAGTTATACATAATAACAGGAATATTAATTATGCCATGAATCATATTTTAAAATATGCAATGCGGGATTATACACATCTCACTAATTGCTGAGGCGACGGAAGACGTCGATTAACGTCTTAAACATTTTCTTCTCAAAAACCAACAAAAAATATGCATAACTACCAAAAATGTATTACTGTGTGAAGCTGAGTCAATTTACCTTTAAAAGATATGCGCTCCTAGGATTATGAAACTATGGGAGCTCCTCAGTCAATGTGTTAACTAACTCCATCCTCCCATCATTTTCTCTTTCGCGCCCACTTCCTGTTCAGCCACTTCTCATCCTCCGCACCCAACAATCTCCTTTCCTTATTTCCCCGGATTTCGGAGAAGCAAAAAAACGTGGCAACAAGTTCACCCCGCTAGTCCCGGAGGAGTTTCCGGAAAACTCAAAAGGTCAAAAAAAATACCTTTATATTTTCAATAGCAGTGAGAAATTGTTAAAGGTACATACATTATATCTACGTTGGCTGTAGCTGCGGAGTCGCCAACGCGAAATAATATAGGACGAGAATAAAAATATAGTGAGTGACGACTATGCCGGAAACATTTCGAGGAAACGCTTCTTTTGGAAGGAAAACGGTGACTGCTTGGAGCGAGTTTTATTTTTATGCGCGGGTATGTGCAAATAAGAGGGAATACTACTCTGAAACGGAATAATGAAAAAGTTCCCTTTTGATCCACATGATTGCGAAGAGAATCCTCGAGGATTACAAAATACACGCGATTTCTGTGGCAGTTTAATTAAAGCAGGGTAATAATTAGGGCGTAAAAATTATATACTAGGAGCGTTACCCGTTTTCTTGACTGTTATCTCGGCTGCTGAGCTTTTTCCTTCTGGCTTGTTCTCACAGAACCCTTTGCTAACACCAAGTATGTCCCAAAACTTGTCAAATTCCGGAAGGCATGCAAGATAGAATGTTCTTTAGCTACATGATACCCCAATCGTAGTTGTTTTTGAGGGATGGTGAAGAGTTGCAGATAAAACACAAAAAGGCCTTATGCTGTTCAAATCGGGAGGATGGAAAGATGATACTCCATTTATAAGTTTTTTTAATCGTAGGCCGAGATTAGTGGACTTGAAAATTAAAAAACTAATATTTCCCAGCATAAAATGCTTCCCTAGATGCATAACGGTCACATTCAGGAAGCTGGGAAAAACGCTTTCAAGAAGAATTCAGGTCACAATGAATCATATTTCATTTTCAATCCAGTAAATGCCTTTGAAGAACTTTCTGAACGCCTTTGCTAATCTGAATAGGGAGAGAAAATCATAAATAGTTAACGAGTATCGTCACTAATCAGGATAACAAGACAATACAATCGTTCTCGATGCAACAAAAGATGCACCTACCTCAAAGAACATATTCTTTCATGTAGGGTGAATACTAAATTTTATTGCGAAATTAATTTTCAATAACTTTATTTGAGAAAATATTTTCATATGTATGCTTTATTCATTTGGTAACAGACTTCTCCAGCATCAAACAACATCTTCTTAGTTTTGCTTTCATTTGTGAAATTTTCTCTTGATTATAAAATCCGTTGTATTTTATATTAGTTTTAGGGAAATTAACATGTAATAAATTTTTAAAAATACATCAAATTTAACACCGTACTTACTCCAGAAGACTCTATTTTGGTGACATATTATTTACAGTTGGTAATATTTAATAATTTACATTTTTTACTCAATTCATTATGTTCCTTGTATTCATTTATCCTTGTTGGAACTAAAATTTGTCAATACTTGAAAAAAATCAAGAGCCATTGCCAAAAAAATTAATTTTTGTTTAAAACTGCTACCATATGTTAACACTGCACTATAATGGATTGATTTTTAATATCCGGTTGAGAATATAGGCATCAATAGGTGCTATATGAATTAAAACGGTGGTTGCCAAGGAGGCCAAAATGGACCTCCGGGTCGATACGAACCTGACGGGTTTTGATTCGGGCTCGGGGATCTATAAGGGATTGATGGGAAGAAACCAGTTAGAAACCACAAACATAAAATATATCTACGCATTATTGCATTAAACAGGGACGCAACAAGGGGGGGGGGGAGGAGCCCCCCCAGAAATCAGAGGTTGTAGCTCACTTTGTAATGGACACTGCCCGATTTGCGAAATCCCCCCCCCCTCCACTTAACTAGCTTATACAGATTTTTCAAGGAGCGCAAGCCCCCCACGATTCGGGGGGTTGCTACACCCCTTGCATTAAACATTACATTTTGACGTATCACGCATCAGTTCACGTGATCGTTGGAAAAATAAATGTATTTTCATTAATATTATCAATTAAGGTCAGATCTCCAGTATATTTCTCATGCTTCAATTAAAAATATTACGTCCAAGACACTCCTTAACAACTAATAAACACAGTGAAACAGAATATCTAAAAAAAAATGTCTGTTTTTCTCGGTCATAGTATAGTTGCGTAAAAGTAAAGATGAGGGAGTCAATAAAAATAGGAAAACTTCTTGATAGGGTCGTTGGTCAAAAACTTTTGGGGACACCAGGTGCAAACTAGCCATCTTTGCGATTAAAGCCGAATAATGGTCATTTAATTATTAACGATCGTTAACTCCACAATGACAGTAATCTATTCAACAGACATACAATCACTCTATTTGACTCGACTGTGTTTGGCACCACCTGTAGAAATAACATTTTGAGAAGTAACAACAAAGTTAATTTTGTCCACCAGTTTAATACAAACTACGAATCATGCCATAGGTGTCATCTCCATGTACACTAAACCTGAAACGTGGTAATCGAGCTTTATAGTGTGTGTGCTAGCTCTATCGTCATGTAGTTGCCGCTTAAATGAATGAGAAAAATTTGAGGGACTATCTTCAATGCACGCCTGCTCTTTAAAACCAATATTCTGCGAGAACTGTAACTTCGAGCAGTTAGCAACAATGGAAGTTCGTGTATTGGCTATCAATAGCTACAACACGCAGGAAATATCCGTGGGAAGCGATCACAGTTCCCCATGACGAGTGCACTTGCGTTATCCTTATATTCCAACTACACACATGAGAGCGAAAACGTTATCGTCATTTTTCAAATTTGGTAAGTTGCGCTAAATCACTAAATTTAATTAATTGAATGGGTTTTAAGTACAGTATCTGCTGAGAATTTCCCTATTAGAGTGGTTTACATTTTTGATAACGATCAAGGGTGGACTGGCCAGATGGGGGGGGGGGAGAATCCCCACCGGGCCCCGGACGGCGTCCGTGGAGTTGTGTGGTTCTCATATAGTCACTGATTTCCCTCTATCTTTCCTTGCACTGGCTAATTATGTCTAAATTTCCCATCTTAATTTCTTGTTGACCTTTTCTAATCTATGATTACAGGGGGTTTGCCTGTTGACCTCTTTGACCACGTCATTTCCGGGGCCCTTGGGTATCCAATCTGCCCCTGAAAATGCGTGAAACCGCCCATGATTATCCCGCCAATGATGTGTGCATGCTATAGAAAATCTGTTGACGACGCAAGGGATAGAAAAGTGTTGCATTTGTTTAAGGTGGTTGGAGCTATTTTTGTGAATGTACATATTTGCGGAAAATTATGCATACCGGTTCTTTTTAGTGATATCTTTAGGTAAAAGGGAAAAACCTTTTGCATTTGATAAAAATGAATTTTACCGATTTGACTTTTTGGCGATTCAATGCTGTTTTAACACGTAGCCTTATGAGGCGAGAAATATCATTTTTTAAACATTTCTAAATATAGAACTTTCGCCTAAATTTCAAGTACTGCACCGTAAACTAAAGTCATTACATGCTTTTAACTGAGGAAAAATATTTAGAATAATAAGAATTTAGTTCTTGAATTATTTCCATTACTGCATGTATAGTGAGTTCCACCACATAAACAGATTTACTCAAATGAAATATGGTTTAAAAATGTTTTTGTAGACTCATTTGAAAAAAATATTAAAATGTGCACTAAATGACCCACGATTACCGCTCCAGCCACCTTAAACGAGGTGAAAGTAAGTACAAATACATTTTAATTCCTCAACCCGTTCCGAAGGCTGGATCCGCTCTGAGTTTCCACAGGGCACACCATGCGAAGAGTGAGAGAGCGGCTGGGGAATGGGTAAACAGGAGGAATTGTTGCAGCGAGAGAACCTTCCGCTGGGGATTCGCCAAAAAGTCCCGCTAGTGGCGGGAGGGGGGGCTTCGGCGGGATCGCGGCAATCCCCTCGGCGGGATCGCGGTTCTTTTGTGTCTGCGAGCGGACCATAGTCCACCGTTGACGACTTTGCCGTCAAAATAACTCCTCGCCGAAGCCAAGCCGATCCCCCCCCCCTTCATCCCCTTCGTCTCTTCCGCATCCTCTTGTTTCCCCCATTCCCTTTCGCCTCGCGCAGTCAATGGGAAAGAATCGTTTCCAAGCCATACTATTCTAATTCTAGATCCAAGATACACAGGCTCTGAGGTTCCCGGGTGCATTTTAGATTCTTATCGAAATCACGGCTGCTCGTACGTCCGTTCGCGATGGTTTTTTCCGAAGTTAAGTATTGGGCCTTTGGATTAGAGAAGAGAGTAGATGACGTCTTGACGCATGAAAAGCAAAGCCTGTTTTTTTTTAAGATTGATTCAACTTGCGTGTCAACACGCACAATCTGCTAAATCTCTAAATGTTATGAATAACACAGCTCTTTGTTTTAATTTTTCCACTTTGCATTTTTTAAATTAATCAATACCGTCACTCCGCTACAATTTCGCTACTTACACATATGTTCTCGGCGTATTCACTGCATAACTGACCCATTCATTCAATATGGCCGACTGCACATTTTACAGACTTCAATATTCCCTCATGCGTTTTCCTACCGTAAGGTTCCATATATTCCCTTGTTTGATCTATGCGCTGGTCCAATGTCACACGGATGGATATTCAGTCAATCCTTTTTCAAATCCCATTGACAGAGGATTTAAGAGTAAATTAAAGGAGCTGAATTTAAGCTTTAAATTGCGTCAAAGGTGAACACTCATCTATTTACAAATTTCTTTGACCTCGATGATCACGGTGAGGCCATGAGCTAGAACAGGGGTATTTCTTAGCATTTTATGCTTGGTACCTCAACACAACTTCTAGGCCATGAGTTTTCGATATTCACAGTGGAAGAGATGTTCCTTTCGAGTTTTCCACCGGGCCAGTGTTTCCATGCTGGCCGACGCTTCGATGCTCGACTCGTGCGTGCATCGTCCTCATGGCAGTTGTGTGATCCTTGATGGATAATAAGTAAGCTAGGGGCCTGTTATGTAACTCATAACTCTGGAGTTACGGAGAGTAAGGAGATATTATGGCCGCTATATCTCCTTTGGCTTACAAATTGGACTTGTACCCTAGACCCACCCTTATAACTCCAATTCGTAACTCGATTTGAGTTATTTTCAGTTCTGTAAAAGCCAAAGGAGCTATGGCTGCAATTATGACTACCTACTCTCCGTAACTCCGAAGTTATGAGTTACTATATAGGCCCCTTAGTTTTGGGCAAGGAGCGGAGGTTTCCTTAGCGATTATTTTCCGCGCTATCAATCGAAGCCTCCGAGTACTCGTTATTAACGAAGTATTTTGTAAATGCCATTGTTCATACCCATAAAGTCAAGCGGGCATACATTTTTGTCAACTGGAAGTATGAATCGCTTTTTGACATTTTAATATAGGTTAATTATTTACGTAGTGGATGAGGAATGGTCAGCCGTTGACGATTAAGGAACAAATTATTACGTTAAATTCGTTTGTCTATGAACGATTTCATTTGGGAATTCCTCCATCACGGGTAACTTTCAAACTGCAATCAAGGTTTTTATAGGATACCGATATCTTTCCAACGATACTGACTTTTACTTTAACTTAATGCATAAAAATTCTTTGCTGTAAACTAAGTTTCAACTCGCACGTTTCATCTGAAATTGACGCGTAATTAACGTTCGTAGTATGAAAAGAAGAGCGGGCTGCAAAGTTTAAGAAGCTGCTATAGAAAAAGTGTTGTGGTCTGAGTTCAAAGGGAAAGTAAGGGGCAGGTTCAAACCACCTCATTGTGTACAATCGGTCTTGGTGGCAGTGGAGTAAAATCCTCGCCTGCCAACGCTGAGATCGCGGGTCCGAGTCCCGCCTGGGTGGGCTTTTCCGCATCTTGGGCATGGATTTTTGTATAGGTTGAAATGAGTCAATTGTACGAGAGGACTTAATAGTCCTAAAATACGCTCAAATAAAAAAATATTATTATAATCGGCATCATTTATTCATCGTCAAAAGAAATTATAAACCAGGGGCATTGAGAGTCAATCATCACTTTTTGAGGAATTGGTACAAAAGCTTGTTGCAAGTCATTGCTGTGATTTGACTCGCAGCTTCGCAAACCTCCGTTCCCTCCGATTACTTCAGGTTCACATCCTTCCCACCAACTGTCGTAGACCTCCACCGGTAGTATGGGAGGCATCCGGAGACAGCGCTGCAATCGCGTTCTACGATTGAAACAGCGGAGAACTTCTTTCGGTTCTCAACCACTGACTTAGAATTAACCCAAGTCAGAGCACTCGGCGCGAATTTCAATCCCAGACCTTAGGAATGACGTTTCCAACCTGAATTTTGCACACAGTTTATCCATAAGGTGACCATACGTGCCGGTTTGGCCGTGACAGTACCAGAGTTGGATTGTTTTTCCCGGTGCCCCGAAAGACTGGACAAACATTCTAGTTTTATCCGCTCTTCAAGTTTTCTGATTCCTATAAATTAAAATCTGCTTAAGTGACGAATGACGATAAACTCTGAATTCATATTCGCTATTAAAAATGTGCATAAATAATTTTATAAGATTAGATGAACATTAATAAATTTTATGCAGTGGTAGGAGATTAGATTAAACCTTTGAAGTGATAGCTATTTTGAGATAGGTTACGAAAGTAATAGATTCTGAAACTCGATAGTAATAATGAGGTATAGGTTGACTATTCTTGCGAATGAACGAGAGGTTTTCCAAAAGATTAGGAGTTACGATAATCTCGTAAAATATGGTTTTAATCGAATATTTTTCTGATAGAAGTAACTTAGACAGAAGATGGTTGAATTATCGTAAATAATCATGTATATTGAAACGGTAATTTAATACCTATATCACGGGTAGGATAGGAATGATAAATTCGGATTGCATTTATCCGATGTCACTTGGATCGGTTGAATATATCTCCTCATCAGTTAACGAGTTTATGAGCTCATGCGTTTCAATTAAGTGTTTAATAACGCTGGATTGAATATTTCTTCAGCTCTTTGTATGTGATTGATTCATTCTTTCTTCTTTAATGAACAAATATGTATTTATGTGGAGACGTGGAAACAGCAACTAAGTTGGCCAGAAATTGCGACATTACATTATTATTTGATATATTCATGTGAGCTAGAAATAATACGGGAGTGCCTTTCACTCTTTTAGACTTCAACCATGTGTAAGAAGAAAATATTCATCACTGATCACTGAAACTGATGGAAAAACTAATTGTGGGAGCAGGTAGTATTACTTCTAAGGTGAAGTCAATGATTCATTGCCAAGCTACTTATTAACTACTGCGAATATAAAATTAGAAGAGATGTCTGCGACTAAGAGCAGATTTAGGAACTTTTTTTAAATTGTACAATCTGTGCTGATATAAGGGCTTCTTATCCCGATTGTTATCCATTATCCAATCTGCTGAAATTTTCTCCCGTTAATCATTCTCTTTCACTTGATTGCCGAGTCCGACTGCATTTGGTGATTTTATACTGCCCATGTGACATTTCAATATGAATTTCCTCTTTTTTTTAAATCGAGAGAAGTCATAGTTCTGCCTATTGAATACTACTCTGGACTACTATCTGGTTGTTCGTGGATGAAATTGGTGCTCTGTGTTCTTCGCGGTAACTTCACTCAAATGCGGATTTTAGAAATGTCTGACGGATTTATCTCGAAAGAAGTATGAGCTATCTATAAAGAGAGTCTGATGACAAGCATTCCTAGAGTTTTGATTTTATAGACTTATAAAACCTAGGGATAATTTCCTGAGTATATCTCTTTGACTTTTCATCATTTGTTTAGTTTCTAATTTTTTTGGAAAAAAGTGAGGTTGCCTTCTAAACAGCTGTGAAGAAGTTAATCTGATAATTATTTGCTCGTATTGCTTTAATATTTGTATTAATTATTAAAACTGATTGCGCATGAATTATCGGCGTTATAACGGATATTTATTACAGCATAATTTTTTCCGGCAATTGTGTGAAATGTAACCAGTCTCTCTTAAGATTTCATTTGTCCGTTTTTCACTAAAATTTTGTGAAATGTAAGCAGTCTCTCTTAAGATTTCATTTATCCGTTTTTCACTAAATAGTTAACGCAGAAATATGTAAATATTCTTTTATATCTAATCGGGTTATCGACCAATAATTAAATTTTATAGGCTGTAGTTTTTGAGGCTTTGGTTAATTTATTGAAAACACAAGTACCTATTTTCTACGTTTCGATTTATTTATAAATGTTCTTCAGGGATAAAAAAAAACTAATGGAAACGCATGCAACAACCAGGATATCGTTCAACATAGCAAGTATAGAAATACGCAACAATGCAGCATACCATTGGCATTATATTAAAACAATTGCATTAAATTAAACCCTTTTAATAATATGTTCGTTGTTTAACGTTTTTTGAATGAGAGGCACCAACCTGTAAGTACAAATACCTAAATACAATCACAGACATCTGTGGAAGAAATAACAGAGACAAGACGATTTTGACGCTTAATTTATATGCAAAAAGTGTTTTATAAGGGTGAACGTGATTTTGTTATTTATCTATAAGCTCTTTCACGGGAATATTTCCGGCATGAATGCATCCGTTTTTCCCACTGGTTGATAGGAACTCGGGCAGGGCTGCTATAAAACACTCTCCTTCCAGTTTGTTTTTGCGTACATAATTTACGGCTCCATGCTTACGAAAATGAGACATTATGTGAATTTTCTTCTTTAGCGCCTTTCCGCGAAAATATGATTTACGAGCTTCGAAAATTTTACGTCAACCATGCAAAAAGGTTTTATATCCCTCCAGGTCGTGTGAAAATAAGGCTTTGCTCACACACATACACGGCTTCTCTGTCCCCCCTAAATCAGTTAATTGATCCAAGTCCCAGTCAGCCCCTTGCTAAGATTGAGTCTTTACGCGGAAAATGTTCCGTGAAAGCTGGTCCGTTGTCGAGGTTAACAAAAAACTCGAAGTTGCGCTTTCTCTTATCTACATTATTTTAGGGGCACCCCATTATATTCCGCATCTCATAATCAATGAGGTATGCGAGATGCCACACCATCCCGTTCCCAGCACGATGTTGTGAATGGCGATGCTTTTAAGAACGCTGCTCATTCAAGTGTGAGTTAATGTACCAGATAGGTTCACGCGAGTAGGGATTCTGTGGAAGGAATACCTTTTTTTTCGCTCAGCAACGAGCACGTTTTGCGATCGTTTAAGCCCAAACTTCAGCGAACTTTGACTCGTATGGCCACAAGAAGGCATCCAAGATGAATGAAATATAGCAGAGACGTCACCACTGTTGGCCCCATGGACAGAACTGGATAGTGGCAGGAATAGGAGTGCTTGGGAAAGGAAGGCCACCTCTAATTTGGCCACATAAAGTAAATGCTAGTGTTTGTTACGGTATTTCCTACTAATTGATTCCGGGTAAATTATTATCCAGAACTATTAATTATGTATATAAAAATGATAAGCATTTTTTTAAATATTGCTTGATAATTGAGAGAATTCCACTTTAATCAGATGCAAAATTACGAGGAAAACTTTCCGTTTCAGCGATGTTCGGTGTGGCCTAGGGACTTTAGCTTATGGAGGACATTTATCTTCGGAATTATCGCTGAAATTGGATTAAGTGGTTGTTATAGCACAGTACAGTCTCGATTATCGGAGTTGCGAATCACCAAGGTTCCGCATTATTGGAAGTACAGATACTTCTGTGACTATACCAAGCCAGTTTCATGCAAACGAACATCACTACATATTCGAAAAAAATGTCAATCTCCAAATTATAAGCTACTCACAGAAATTTTTTATCTCAACAATGTCGAAAAATGAAGTGCGGTAAATTACAGAAACATCTTATTACTGTCGGAATTTATTCTCACACACACACACTTTTCGTAATATACGATTTTTTTCTTATCCGAAGTGGACTCAGTTCACATTATCTCGGATAATCGATACCTCAGTGCTTATGACGTATTTAATGCTCAACATTATGCTCGAAGGAATGAACCCCGCTTCAGTGTGGCGAAATTTCACAAATCAAGATTTCATGTGGACTTTTGACCACAAGAAAATCTATAAAGTACCTCCAGTGGATTCCAACGTATTTGGAGGCATCGCATTTATCTACGACAAACAAATCTTCTATCACCGTCTACTGTTGTGAACCGTAGGCATGTCTTAGCTGATTGAAATGGAGAACGCGATTACAGCGGCTTCTTCGGATGCCTCCGGTTTTACCGGCGGAGGTCTGCGGCAATCAGAGGGAGAGATGGGAACCGGATGTAACAGGAGGGAATGGAGGTTTGCGGAGCTGCGAGTCAAATCACACCCCCAGCAATGCCTCCCAGCGACAAGCTATTTTACGGATTTCCCGAAAGGGGATATTTAACTCTCAACGTCTCTAGCTTGCAGTTGCTTTTGGGGATGAATAAATACTGCCACTTGTATAAAGGAGGTAGATTTTTTTAAATAATTCCTTGGCATACAAATTTAACATAATGATTTACTATCTCAATCGCAAACGACTGGCCTTTCCCTATCCAGTACGCATTTTAATAACCTATTTTATAATGTTTGCTTGCGATAAATACTTCCAGCTGGGAAAATAATTTATGTATCTATTTTATTACATTAGGCCAGCGGTTCCCAAACTGGGGGTCGTGACCCCCAGGGGGGTCGCGGGCCGTTCGGAAATGGGTCGCGAGATGAGGATTGTAACTACTTTAAAAACAATACCATTTGAATGTACACATTGTTTGTTATTTTTAGGGGGTCGCGGCTAAAATGTATGGGCTAAAATGGGTCGCCGAAAGAAAAAGTTTGGGAACCACTGCATTAGGCATTCGCCTGGTGGTAACGAGTGCACTCTGGATATTTGAAAATCACGTAAGACATGAAATTTTTAAAAACACAAAGTCTAAGAAAATTTAAAGATATTCAAATCCTGTAACTAATCCTTGGTAGATTGGCAATACAGTGTCATTGCTTGACATGTATAGCTTCTTTCATTTTTTGTAACTTTTTTTTAATTTTAAAGTACTTAATTTCCTTTTAAATTCTGTGCTGGTTTTAGGAAAAGGGCTTAAAATTTCTTATGGAAGTAAATTCCGCCCTGCTTAAAAAAGAGTACTTTGCTGCACATGTTATTTGCTTTAAAGGTCTAGTTTTAAAATTATAATCAATTTTCCCAATTGGTTGGTCCCCCACTGGTTGGTTTCTGAAGCTTGTTGCTGATATCCCCCCACCCATTGGCCTGGGCAAACGTCTTATAAATATTTGTTAGCCTATTATATTTCCTTCTCTCTTCCATGCTATCCTACGCCAGGCTTTTTAACATCGCTGTCACGCTGTCATCTTTCTTGTTCCTACCGAAAACAAAACGGGCACCTTTCCTTTGCACCTTTTACATATGTTTCACTAACCCTATACCGTATCGGTCCCAAACACTGATAGAAAGTTCTAATATTGGTGACACAGTTGTTTTGCATTACAGTTATTTAATTTTATTTGATATTTTACTTAAATTCCTCGTCAAAAAAGGATGATTTTTGAATGCATTGGATGTAATTTGTTCAATATGTAGCTGCAAACCTAGTTGTCTAATTAGTATCAATGCCAAGTCTTAATTTTATCCGTTCTTGGTACGCCTTGCCTCGTAATTTTATATCTAAACTCAGAATCTTATAAATTTCGTCTGTGCCTCGCAAAGAATATAATATTATTATCTCAACATTTTCGATCAATGATTTTACATGCCCACTCCATTATAAGGCATGAAAACTTTACTATAAAGGTGTACAAAAATATGACATTTCAAAATTCCTCCGTCAATCACGAGTGATCGGAGGCTTTGAGTGAAAGCACCTAAAAAAAGGATTTAAAATTTAAAGTTGTAATGGATTGAGCCTGTATAACGTGGGGGGGAGTGAAGTAGTACGTAAGTTTCTAGTAAATCACATTATAGTAGTATACTATGACTTACTACAAGGTTTTCATTGGATCATCCTGAAAAATTGAACCTCGTCTTGTACAGAAAATTTGTTGTGTGTGTCCATATGAAAATTTAATTGACTTTTAATTGCTAGCATTTTATGTGAGGTTTAACATATGTTTTAGTATGGTGATCAATTAGAGAATATTCTTCGGAGTGTAGATCGTCAGTCGTTCTATTGTAAAAATAATTGTAATAGCATAATCCTTAGTGGGAAGAGCAGTGGAATGTCTGAACGTGCAAAATTTACGCTTTTAAATTTAAGGCTGAATTGCAGGCATTCCCGATAGTGTCATTATCAGTCTTTTTAAGATACCAAAATACCATCATGTGATTCGGATCGTAAAATTACGCAGTGATGGATCTTTTGAGAGAGCTTCCATGTATCTACTACTGCGTCTTTGTTTGTTTTTCTTGAGCTTTCGTTGACATTCCAGGCAGCATCATCAGGAATAATAAGACTAATATAATTTCCTGATGCTGCTGTTTAAAATAGCAGTAAAATCTCGAGAAGAGCAAAGACGCAGCAGAACCCGGAAACTTTATCAGAAGGTTCCCTTATGTTGACTTATCCTCTTGCAGCGCGTTTACTGTCGTATGATTACCGTCCAACTCCTATGACTCCGGGGTGTTTGAAATCCTCTATGATAATTTTTACTCTAATTAAACCAATCGGTGCGATCACAAAGGGCTAACTATGTAGGTACGTTGGAACCATTGCGTTAAAAATCTCCAACCGCTCGTACTCTAATCTCGTTACTCTCTCGATGTGCTTTCTTAGGTTTCAAACTTTAACCGTTTGGGGAGAATTATCAAACATTTCCCATGTATATGTTCACTCTCCGGGAAAGCGTTAACCTGAATGTGAGAAATTCACAATGAAAAATCATTCACCAGGACTGGGAATCGAACTCGGGAGGCATTGAATTAGCGCTGAGTTCTTAGAGCAATTGGGCTGTCCAGGTATCCTCTTCCACCTTGGATTGAATCGAAGTTTTATGAGAATGAGATGTTATCACGGTGTACCGTTCATCTAATTACGTTAATGCCACTAAAATATTGGTATTGGGAGAGGACGTTCTGGGCGGCATAATTGGTTAAAGTTCTCGGTGGGAGTTTCATGAATATGAGTTCGGATCCAAATCCAAGTACATAAACGATTTTCGTCATAGTACAATTTGCACATCTTCTTAGCGATTGGCTCACTTAAAAGTTAAGCTTTGACATTGGATTTCATGTGTTTGTTTATTGAGAGACTTGGCCAACTATCGATTTTTAATGATTCGAGTGAATCGTCGATTTTTAATGATTCACCCTGAGAGAATCAACGCATGTCTCGCTCAACCGTAATAGCCAATGTCAAACCGGTCCATCCGTGGTAGATCAGTACCACCGTTTTTTATTGCATGTAGACTTTACATATTGATGAAGAACTTCTAATTTTCTCTTGTACCGTTTAGCCTTTTAGTTTATTCTCCCACTTTCAGGCAAATGTCACGAGGTAGTTCCATGTTTGACGTTTGCGCTAAAGTGAACGATTTACTAGCCTCACGCATAAGGTAGGTTTGCACGAATAAAAGTTGCCAATCAATCATGATGTCCCAGCATGCAAACGGTATATCCATGTCATACGTCCTGTCTATTATTTCCCCAAGCACTGAGAGTGTTATTTAACGTTTCTTCCGCAAAACTGTTTTCCAATATTTTTTTTCATGTTTTCGAATCTTTTTAATTTTTACTACACTTTATTCTTTGGGTTTGAATCAATATCCTAGGTCGGATATCCTTTATCGGGAGTTCGGTGTGAGGATGTATCTCAACCTTCTTATTCAGTTTTGTTCAATTCACCGGCGTTGGCAAGAATGCCGAGGCAAGAGGACCCGAACTCACTCGCAATTTTTCAAATTTTTGAATTGTCTATTTCCCCTTATCTGTATGATAGCCATCCATCGAGGTACCACACAAATAAATTCAGGGGTTGGGATGGAAACAGGAAATAAATTAATTTTTTTATCATACTTAATGTGGTTCCATCGTATAGGTAGTTACTTAAATTTCATTTTATTCATATATTGTCTGCATTTAGAATACGTGTCTGCAATTGGCATAACCGACAAAACCATACCTTTCCACGCTGATTTATTCTCCAACTGAGCTTTAAATTGCATGGTGTTAAATGCGGAAATGAGGAAAACATGGGGGAAAATAGTATTTTTATGCCCATTATAAATTCCATTTTGGCGAAAAACTGTCACTAAGATGCAAATACCCGTATGGAATCGAATAAAAATAAAGTTTTGGCACATTACTATCTTATTATTTTTGTAGCGAATCCGTGGTTATAAATAAATAACAGCAATATTTTTTCCCGAACGATTCTAGAGGTCCGTATGTTCATACGGTCCCGATAAGCCATTGTCTTCTCATCAAGTTGCTCAGGAGCCAAACCACCAGAACTTGACATAAAATCCCATGCCCTGGGCCGGGAAAAACCAACCCAAGCGGGATTTGAACCCGTGACCCTCGGATTAGCAGGCTTTACCCCGCCGCCACCGGGGCCGGCTAGTAACGTCGCGGTTGAACCTCTTAAAACTCTGGGAAGAATCATAATATGCTCTGTTAGTCCGTCCGTCAGTGAAAGTGCGCTACTCCGGACTTATCAATATTTTTTTGAAGCACTCCTTAGTTATCTGCGGGCTTTAAGAGGTCAAATGGGCAGCATAGTAGGAAACTATTTGGGAAATGGTATTTTTATGTTACAATCATCCCAAAAACGTACTTGTCTTAAAAGTGCTATGAGCATGAGGGCTGGCCGCACTCACGTTTGATTAAGAAGTTACTTAAGGCTAGATTTGCGACTGCGCGGAATATTTAATCGTATAACCGTGGCTCTTGCCGTGACCAATACTATAACTAGACTTGAGTGCATCCTTATTTGGCTTCATTATTTGCAGATAAAATGCTATGGAAAAGCTGGTAAAATTACGCAGTTTCACTTCCTTGGCACCGTGGCTGCCATGAATTTTTAAGCACACATACTCTCCCGATCGCCAAGAGTGGAATCACCCCTTGTCACACACCCTTGAGGTGGCTTGCTGGGTATAGCTCTCGCAATAGTCCTTTACGCAGACCTGCGCGGCAAGGAGGGAAGGTAGAAGTGGAGGAGGTGAAGGGAAAGGACGGGGGGGGGGAAAGAGAGGTAGGCTACGAGGGAGAGTGAGGCAGCAACCTACTTTGCCAAAAAAAACTTAAAACTTCACTTAATCAGTGCTACGCGTGAAATACGAACAGATTCACAAGGGCTATTCTTTAAGGCAGCGTAGAAATCGTTCTCCAATGCGGTGTTCATGTAAATCTACTTAATATTCTGCGTATCCCCCAAGGGGATGAATTTTCACTTAACATTAACCCTTGAACTGATTTAAATAATAAATTTTAATAATGGTAGTGTACAAAAATGTATACAGTTCTCAAAAAGTTTCATTTGGTACCTATGCACGGTTTCCACGCATAGGCATTATTCTTAAGTACGCCCTGTGCATTGAAACCGGTTGTAGCAAATAAGTAGGTATATCTGTGAAAATTATACATTTTTGCACATTATCATTCATGACAAACGCTCACATAGTTGGAACCGACTACATCCATTTCAACTTCTTTTATGCATACCGCATAACCGTATAGGTGTACTACGTAACTCTCTTCTTCGTGGTATCTGATATATCCCCTCTTAAAGTCTTCTCCCATGATCGTCAGCTGGTCCCATCTCTTTGTCCCTGACCCATTTTGCTTCCCACCTTGTGAGCCTATATCCGATTTGACGCGCTCTTCTTGGAACAACACCAATGAATCCAAGTTCTTCCCTCCTTCCCAATCTCCTCCAGGCAATTCCTTTAGAGCCTATCTCAGCGATGGATCGGTGAAATAACGCTCTCTCACCGAGTCTTCTCGCACAGGAATAATGTTTGCGTCTCTCCCAACCCTTTGGCTCTTTCCCTCTCAGAACTTCAAGAACGTATACATAAATTCACGTATAGTAGTAGCGAAACATGGTGGCAGTTGCGAAGATGACCCTTTTCAGTGGAAAATTATATTGCCTATGAAACAGCCCCGAAAGGGCGCGGAGCTGAGGACTAGGGGGCTCGGTCACAACGGTGCGGGGGAACAGTAACGCTTATTTGCACCACCTCGCCTCCACAATCGCGTGATGCAATGAAAGATGAATAACGTTAAACAGGGGCCAATCAAAATCGACTCTGATTACCCGGATAGCAGAAAGCTCCTTTTAGATTTCGAATTCAATTCAAGATTTGTTTTTCCTACTATTTTTCCTTTATTCGTCGCTAAAATCCCTGATTTATTTTGTACATGGAACTAAATGACATATTTTATCAATTTCCGTGGCGATAGTTTAGGATCGAGGTCATTATAAGAAAAGCAATCATACTTAAATTAATATATATTTTCCATTTTTCGGATACAAATATGCCAACGATAAATTGAAAAGTATCAAATAGAAATCCAAATAACTTTCATCAATAAAGCACATCAGCAACCTAATATGAATTATGTTTCTGTATAGAGCTTCATCCACATCAGAACAATTTATCCAACAAGCTTACGCAAAAGCCTTCACTAACAAATTATAATGACTCACAAGTTACGTATAGTAAAGACAATAGGAGTAAAGTCAAGAGCCAGCGAAATTGTCATCAGAATCAAGAGCTGATCCGAAAACAAGCAACACACACAACCAAACATCAAAACCATTGTGTAATTATAGCTACTATAGTTACCAAAATGAAACGCGCTAATGTTGAAGACAGATAAATGAAAAACCTCACACATTCATTGTTCAAACTAGGTCTAGGTCATGCACAATAAAGCGTGTTAAAGTAATGTGAAGCGTTCAATCAACTATTACAACTTCGCGAGAAAAAGTTTTTATTAATCAAAATCACAACTGCAAGATAACGGTACACCACTGTAATTTTTAATGAAACAATGAATCTACATGTTCACAATATTCATATTTGGTAAATATCACGAAGTCTCACTGGTTGCATTAATAACTGATTAGCACACAGATTGATAGCGGCGAAATTAAGACAATAGAACACATTATTATACACTACATACGTGTAATTAGAACACACGTAAAAATAACAGGTTACAAATTACCTCGGAATCAACGCAACTTGACCGGAAGTTTGTAATTTTTAACGCAAATCACGGCGCAGCACTTACCACACTCCACGACGGAGGATATGTTGGGACGGTTTGGAAGCGTTGGAAAGTTTCAAATACACCACCGGAAGCTGGCGATTGGTTGATTGGATGGCATCACGCGATTTTGGTGGTGCCGGAAGAAGTTACTGTCCCCGTGTCTGACCCCCCCTCGCCCTCAGTTGGCTCACCGTGGCACAGGGGAGTAATAGGTATACTCCCGTGAACCACACCGGCGTGGTCGAATTGAGAAGCGTAAACCTTGAACTGAATGGTATCGCCCATAGTTTACGTCGTAATACCGTTTCGTAACGTTAGAAACTCGTCTCCACTATAGTATTAACGAATCATGGTGGCGGTAGTACGGAAGGCGCTTTTCTATGGAAGAGTTAATTCCCAATATAAGTATATGTTGTTATACAATTGTAATTGTATTTCGGGAAACGCACACAATAAACATCACAATTGGCTCTTAAATTGCTATATTAATTGAACCAATAATTTAACACACCTAATAGTGTAAATAAGTAAATTAAAAATTCAGAGCGGTAAACTTTTTGAAGAACGCACGAGTAAATTTATGGTAGCCCTTATTTAAGGTAAAAGTTGAATAGTATTTTAGTTTAGTTTTTGGCTATTTACAGACTGCTTCAAGTACGTTTAGCACGACTTTTAGAAGTAAAGAAGTTAAATGAAGTGTCGTATTTGTATATCTACGTCACTTCATACAAAACAAATGTCCCTTCTCTGGAAACGTCAACTGTTCAATTTTCCCTTACTGTTTTTCATAATTTTAAAGTTGAAACTACGTGAAGTTGGAGTCGAGAAAAGGTTAAGAACGAGAAACAATAACTTTTCTCTGTCTTTCACTAGTGCCATTTTTGGGAAATACTGGCGTTAAAATGAAGCGAATTCATGCGGAAAATTAAATGGTTTTGTAATAATGTCACTAGCACATCCTGGGTTTTGAGTTCTTGGTTAATTCTCTTAAGATTAAAAAAAAACTCTTGTATTTATCCACCCTTTTTTATTTTACTGACCCAGGTTTTTACGGATAGCCGTCATTTTCAAGGTAAGGAAATCACAAATGCACTTCTCTATACATGCGCCTCTGTCAAGGGGGTTGGTGGTAGAATGGGACGTTGCGGTTAAGCGACGGCGGGAGTTAGTTAAAAAATGGGGCGGGATGAAAGGGGTTGAAAGGAGGAGGGGAAGTGGGGTGGGGAAGGTTGCGAAGGGAACAAAACAAATCTCCAGGGGATTGGGAGAGTTTTTGAATAGCCGGAAAACAAGTAGTAAACAGCCGAAGAACTTCTTTGTTGCTGTTAAAGCTTTTGTTGCTGTTGTTGATGCTTTGAAGCTGTTGTTTCTTCACCTTGAAAATGACAGTTACCCATTGAAGCCTGGGTTGGCAAGATGGAAAAAAGGGGACAGTTAAAGGTGACAGTATTTTTCTTTTCTCATGAATGTGAAAATTGTCCACATAGCTAAGCCTGAATCTATTTATTTTATCCCTGTGAAATTACTGTAGTTTTTCAAGTAAGAAATATGTCCATTCAATAGAAAGGGCGCTGCAATTAGCTTCTTGGTCTGGATAAAGAAATAATTTGAAAAACTCTAATCTAAAAAATGAAATGTAATCGATTTAGTGCTGTCCAATTTATTTTCCCCCTCCATTCCGCCTCAATACCGGAAAATTCTAATCCACACCACCCAACCTCCAACCCCCCCCCCCCCATTCCATTGAAAATACTCTCTTCAAACTAGAATTCGAACTGACCTGGAGATGTATACCTAAGATACCTAAGTATAAAAAAAACCGAAACACATATTGTCAATTTAAAATAGAGTGGACAGTACTATATCGATTACTTTTCATTTTTAATAATGCAGTTCCATCACATCTCGCCGAACACTGCTGGCCATGATGTAATCTAAAACTTATAAATCTAATTTATTATTCTTAAAATCTAAGGACAGGGAGAATTCAAATATCGTTAACACGCGCGTGTTTACGAGTCACACCAAGTTACACCACGTTGCTGTGAGCGACGGTGGTGGAGTACGGACGGAGGATGGTAGGAAAGGAAGGGGGTGAAGCGAGGTGTGTGGTACGGGGTGCGCTAACTACGCGTATCATTTGTAGGAATTGGGGCGTGCTGCCGTTTGTTCTTACAAAGTCTATTCCTGGATGAAATGAACTTGCTACGAAATTGCTTGTAAATTAAGATCATAGAATGAAATATATTTTTGCGAGATATGCCCTAATAGTTTCAAGTTAATGAAATTCACTAAGGGATATACTTATATAAAAGAAAATAATGGTGCCAAGAATTAGAGTGTAATTCCCTGGAAACCCACTAAAATGGGGAAACTTCTTTGAAAGTTCTATCTCCTCGAAAATTATGGAATTCTCCTTAAATTCCATGTAGGCACTTTAAACATTTTCCAGTTTTAAATGATGAAGTCGTTTCAATGGCCGATAAAAACCACTTTGCTTTGAACTGATTTAAATCTTAAGATGTAGGTTTTCCAGGTATCCCCCCGCGTAGGTCCATTGTTTCAACTTTAGTTCTGCTCTTTAATAACCTATTCATCAAGTAACTGTAGCATAATATAAAATAATTTAATCGCAGACCAGAAACCTGAATAATATAAACATGAGCTGCGAAAATCTTAAAAAAAATATTCTATTGTTGATTTCAGAGAAAAATGTGCGTTTTTGTATCTAAAAACGACACATTTTCAGACAGATACGAATTTAAAAATATAATTGATTGAAAGAATTATAAAATATGTTAATTCAGCCATTTTCCAAAAAAACTATCGACCCTCTATCCTGAGTGGAACTAATTTTAAAAAGAAAAAAAATTACACCACTGCAAAAAAATCAATGCGTAGCGTAGACCACGAAAGGGCTTGGTCCTTGGTATTGGGACCTTTTGGAGTCCTGAGATCTTTTTAAACAAGCCTAACATTTTCCTCCTGTCTTCACCTATTAGTCTGCAAAATTTCAGCATGATCAGAGTAAAGCTGTAGATTTGAATAAAAGACTGGCAGGCAGACAAATAGACATTATTTGTTATATATATATATATAGATTTAATTATCATTGTTGCTAAAAACTGTTTATGAGAATAAATGTTTCCCAGGAAATGGAACGGTGATAAAATTAAAGAACCGATCCGTCTATATTTTTCAGTTGTTTGCAAACAATTACAGAAAGTGAAATCAATTGCCGTTAATTCAGTTAAAATGCCGAGGCAGTCGGCTCCCATGACTAGAAAAAGTATTTATACAATTTTTTAGGTAGTACATGCCTTTTATCCTAAATTAAAATTCTATCCTAATTTATTATTTGTTTTTCATCAGGTAGAGAAATCTTCTTAACAATACAAACGAAGAGGTGGAATGCATTGTTTGTTTTGATTCCCACGGTCGCGGAACATTTTTTAAGAGCTCCACCAATTTTAAGTCGAAATGAAGCAGAGCAGTATTCCCCGGATGATTCAGGGAGGCACAAAGGAATTATAACGCAATTAAAATGTGTGAACGACCATCCCCACCATGGATTGCTCATTCTTGGTTTTCATGGTTCAGAAAAAATGGTTTTCCTTCGGAGAAACCTGGAGTGCTCCGTCATTTTAAAAATTGAAATCCAATGGCCATCCTGGCTATCTAAGGTCTCTGATCCACTAACCTGGGAAATTCTTTCGTTTCTCCTGGAGCAGGGGCAATTTTTAAATCTTGAGTCCTACAGAACTCACTTTTTCTATACCTAAATTGGTGAAATTTCCTTAAGAGCTTAGGGTATTATAAATATTGGATGTAATATTTTTGAAGCATTTATTAAGTTAACGCGAAGAATAACAAAATTTAATAAATAGGGGAAAATTATTTATTATTATGTGAACTTGTTTCCTGTTCCGTAAAAAATGATGGCGACAATTTCTCATGTATTTCATGAAGTTTTCTTTCATTTTGATTGAGTGAATTTGTTAATTTATCCCTTTCTTAGTTCAGACACTTGAGGAGTAAATGGACACATACAGAACCATGACTTTAGCAGTCAGTATTGGCAGTTTAGGAACAAAATTTGGGAGCAAAACGTTTCGAACTATAGGTATAAGTTTCATCAAAGGTTTCGCAATTCCGTCTCAAAAACAACAATTGATGATGAAAATTAATGTTTCTTTCTTTCTTTTGGTAGCTCTAATGGTTTTATTCGATCGTTAAATCTTGTTAAATATTAAAAAGAGGAAAAGATCTGCAACCACTCGAAAAATCAAAATTTGATGTATTTATCACGTATGTTGCGGACTTCATATAAATGTGTACCTAAATATGTACACAATGGTTAATTTTATAATATATGATAAATATTTTTGTTCTACTCTTTAATAACCCATTCATCAAGTAATTAAGCCTCCCAGCCGATCATTGCACATCAGCCATCTTATAAGTACTTGGTTACTTATAAGTACTAAACTCAATTTGATCAGACAATTTTAGGTGCGATACCATTTATGAAATCACTACATTTATCGAACGGTTCTGCAAAGCATACTGAAACAGTTCTTTTACTCAAAGATTCCATAACTCCTTTGAATACATATGTATTGTTCCTATAACCAGCCATAACAGGGACACTTGTTACCTAAGAACTACCGTATTCATCTACGATTCAGTTCCATTAAGAATCAATCATCCGTCACTCTCCATACATACCCCTTTTACACTTATGTAGTTGACAGTGAGTGATGTGTATTCCATCACACCAATGCATTTAAAGAAATAATTATTTTTCAGGATTATGAAGTGGACTTGTACCTGAGGCAGAAATGGCAGGACGAGAGGCTGAAGCACGCTGAGATCACTGAGGCCCTGGATTTGAACGATCCCAATTTGGTCAAGGCCATCTGGAAGCCAGAGGTTTACTTCCCGAACGCGAAGAACGCCGAGTTCCAGTACGTCACCGTTCCGAATGTCCTGGTGAGAATCAACCCGGATGGAGGAATCTTGTACATGCTAAGGTATCCAACTTCGTTTCTTATCGTTTAAAACAGAAAAAATCAACCTGAAACAAAATGAAAAATTATATTAAACCATACATTTACAATTTTACCATTTTAAATCTGAAATCGATGAGAATCACGGATATACAAATGCAAATTACATGTCTAAAACTCCGATTCACCATAAATTATTGCAATGAGCCATTCTCGATATGTTAAGCAAGGTGGATATAAAAATTAGACTTCCGCCGGAAAATGAAGGTATTCTTCATTCGTAAGCATGTGAAATAAATAGAAAACGGTGAATAGGTTGGGGAGAAAAAGCAATTTATTAGTACCGGCAGTAACACACTTGAAGTCCACAAAACAATTCCAAAAACTTTCCCGAACTTTATAACAGCGACAAGTCAATTCAACGGATTAGTGCTTCCTAGCCCAATACTTCTCTCGCAAAAGTTGTTGGCATACGCATGCCCAAAACGATACGTCACACGGATATCTAGTGAAGTAGAAGGCGTAGGGAGACGTATGGGAACTTAGGCAGAGGAAAAGAAAAAATCTTCACCTCTTAAAGTTTGATTTGCCATGAAGTTAAATGGCAGGTGCATCGCACGAATTAGAGAAATAGCGATCTCTTAGCGTTGATTTTAATGAAGATAGATTCTGCCATTTCAGGTAAATTAATGTATTTAACAGAGAATAGCGAAACTGCCGGGTCACACGTTATCGGTATCAATGCGGGTCTTCTACTGTGGCGATATCGCAAGAAGGTTATATATACAGGAACAGGCATCAGTAGCCATTCACAATTCTCAGGCGGACGAACACAACGATTGCAGATCGGATTGGTATCCCTCCGCCTGACGTCACACATGGAACTCCATACAACACAAGTGCAGCAATTGAAACAACATGAAGACAAACAGATAATACTCCTCCACCCGTACGGATCTCTTTCAAAGAAATAGACTAAGCCTGTCCAAAAATCACCCACGATGCATCTGTCGTTAGTTTTGACGAGGGCTGCAAGGCTACAAATGTTCGACTCGGAGTGAACAAAAGAGTCTCCAACACCGGCACTAAAGATAGCCATAAATTTCCCGACACAACTTCATCCTTTTATTTATAAATATACCCGAACTGGTCCTTATTCAAAATCCTCGTCATTGAAGGGAGAGGCTTGGCTGCGTTCGATTTCGGTCACAAACTCAGTCTTCACCCTAGAATTAATTATCCTGCGACGCTGCTGAACTCTACGCATGGTCGTCAAAAAGGATGCAGTCGAATAAGAGCAAGGCGCCATTATTCAACCATAAACTCCGTTGAACGTCGTCATGCATAGAGGTAGGAATACGCCTTGCTGTAATTTTCTGCATGAGTCACTGATTCATTATGCCGTTTCGCCATATTCTAAGCCTCTCCGGAAACATCAAAGATTATTGCAAACTTATCTGACGGTGAAGTGATCTAAGGTCACGAGCTCTAAGAAAATGCCTCGACGGTTTTTTCAAGCGACAAATGGTACGAGGAGAGAGTCTGACGACCTGAGTAAAAGTCAAAAGTCCCCAAAGCTCTACTATTGGTAAGAGCAAACTTAATTATTTCGTAGCAGTGGAAGACCTGGAATTTTTAGGCGTTATAACTGCTAAGGTTTTGTCGTACCGTCCAACCTAAAATCTTCACTTCGAACAACCAGAGAATCCAACAGCCGGGTTTAGGATTTAGGCGAAAGTAGGCTGGCATGTAGTCCTAGAATAATTATTATTAATTCATCCCCCTTTTTAGTTATAGTTTACACAAAAACAAGGTTAAATAATTTTAATGTAATTAAAAACCATAGAATATTGATGAAGCGCTTCCTTACTTCCTAAATTGAAGTGCTTTGCTGTGATTCATTTTGCTTCACTGGCATGCAGTGATGATTTTTTGAGCATGAATTTTGTGAATAAAGGAAATAAATTCAAGGAATGATATATATTTTTAAACTGGTTAGTTTCCCCCTTATTTCTACTTATTAATAACAAGAAAAATTATATTGGAGCATGGAGTTAGGGTTAGGAGGAGTCTTTGAATTTGGTCCGCCTCAGCCACTCCTACAGAGAGATTTTCTAAAGTTTTGGGGATCAGAATGCAGCAGAATCGTCCTATTTGAATTGACTCAATGTTCACTTAGGCGCTGTTTCACGCCATGCCAGGGTGTTCCTTATTCATAGAGTTTCTCAATGCGAGGTCTTTCAGTTAGTTAAAGTCGATCTTTCAAACAATGCATAAGCAACGTAATCTGAGTATATCCTGTCCTTAGAAAGCTATGTATAGTCCAATATAGAAACATAAGTGACACCTTAACTTTGTTTTGCATGACTTACTTTCTCGGTAGTAAAAAATATACATATTTGAGGATTACATTTGACTTATTTATTTCATGCAGAACGCCAAAAACGCTCTAAAACCGAAGACTTTGTGATTATATGAAAATGATTACGGTCAGTTATAAATATATTCTAAAATAATAATTAGAAAACATAAAAAGTAAACACGTTATAATTACTAATGTGATCTGTGGGTAAGAACTTCCTCTTTTTTATTATGTCTCTTTGGAGCGCAAAGTAGCGCTCCAAAGAGACAGTAAAAATATTCGATGGTAAACCGCTTCTAATTTTTAGGTAAATATCACCTTAAAAATTAATGCGGTTAAGTGGCAAATATTTTTGTATCCTAAGAATGATGAGAACTTTTTTCTTAAAACTAAAGCAAATTCAGTAAATTTGATGAGAAGTAACACCTCGCTTAAACTACATGAAGGAATTACATTCGTTATTTTAACGCTATAGAACGCCACGTCTATTTTACGTCATGGACAAACAGAATTCCAATCCGGAGCTTTAGAACGTTGCATTGCAATAAAAAGGAACGGAATAGCTGTGAGTCCGCTTTCTAAATATGAGATGCTTTGACGACCGTGACCTCCTCCTCAGATCGGCGGACGCAGTCTCCCCTTCATTTGTCACTTTCACTTAAAGAGACCCGATATAAAACATACTATGGGATGAATAAATCTAATGGATAACTTCCAATGCAGCTGTTAAGGAAGACGGCTTTGCTTCTCGTAATGATTGATGATTACTCTCAGCCACCTCCAGTAACTTCCTTCTTCTTCTCCAATCGACCTTGGAATGGCAAAATGAACTCTCAGATGTTTCTTCTAAAATCTACCGTTCTGCTCTAAATATATCGGAGTTACCTCAAAACAACGAAGCTCCGAATTGCCTTCTTTTCTAAGGCTTACTGGCTTTTGATTCAAAATTGCATTCAACAAGCATTCTTACGTTGCTCTTACGTTCATTTAGAGAGTATTTATAGATTTTAAAAATAAGACCGTTAAATACTAGAAGATGTTTTCGAGGAGCAAGACACATTGTTTTAGTTCGAGGTGGCTAAATTCCCCAAGACAAATATTTGTAACGTAAAGTAAAAAATTCATAAGTTAAATACAATTATCCGTTAACCATTTTTCAAAGCTGCTTCAAATTAACGATTCTTCTACTTTCCAGGCTGAAACTCACGTTTTCCTGTATGATGGATCTGGCTAAGTTTCCCCTTGACAGCCAAATTTGTACCATGGAAGTCGCCAGCTGTAAGTAGTTTAAATTTTACAAATACGAAAATATTCCTCGTGGATTTTCAATCAAATTCAAATAATTTTTTTTTAACTAATGTAAAAATAATTAATACACCTAGCATTGAAAACTGATTCTGTGTTAGATGACATGAACACGGAATAATTACGTGTCCAACCATCAAAAAGGAAATATATAATATTTTGAGGCAACTTGCAGCTAAAATGAGATATTCAAAGTATACAATGAGCTTGAATTATCAAAAAATGTATTTTTTTAATCGACAAAGTTGTGATTATATCGTCTGTATAGCAATTTAAGAATCTTTGAAGCATGGTTCGTCCTCCTTAATTGCTTCTATCGCTTGCAAGTAAGCGTGTCGTCTTTATTCAACACGAAGGCCAAACGTTTAATTCTTTTCCGATGCATACCAATTTGTCTGCACCTTCGTAAGTTCAAACCGAGAAAGAGTAGGGCCCATCGGAAAAAAATTAATTCCTGAAGTTATCAAGCGCTCTTTCAGGTACACTTTTACTTCTCTCATTTTCCTCGCTTTGTGTCCTTAATATCTAATTTTCAAAGCGATAATTTTTCAAATAATTCAGTTTTACGCGAAGTGAATGTATTATTAACATTCATTATATCCGCCTAAGTTGCTGACTTTCTGGTTCAAGACCTTACATTGCTTACAAGAAAAAGCTTCTTCTTTCAGCAAAAGCAATGCCGTTTTTTAAGCACTACAAATATAGTTTTTCACCTTACTTGAATGATATTTCAATATTTTTCCAAATCACATATTATTCCACTGTAAAATCCGTAAGGAGACGATTTTCGATTGGAAACTTCGAAATTTTCTTTAAATACGGACGTTAAAAACAGCCTAGCATTCCGATTATAAATATTATGCAAAAAACAACCCATTTCAAGGAATTATATATAATTCTTGTCTTTTCTGTCGACTCAATGGAAAAAAATGTTTCACAGATTTTTCCTCAAAAAATTTCGCATTCATTTCTCATTTTCCTCGCACTCGAGAATTCATGAATCCATCGTCAACCTGCTCAACCTTGGAAAAAAATTTATCATCCCTCCACGGGGGAAGGTTTCGCTCGAAAACACAGCCAAAGTTAGAATCCGATAACGCAAAACTTCATTAAGTTTTCTTATGCGGTACGATTTGCGCTGCATTTCTCAAGAGTAACAAACGGAGCCGCGAAATACATCTTCGATGCCGCTCCAAATCTAATGAATACGGCGCTCCCACCGTGCAGTGCGATAGAATTCGAATCGAAAATCCATTAAGGTCGCTCAAAAATAGTCGAGATGTCCCCACGGGCATTAGCGATTCAAACGCATTCGAGAGGCGGAGGTTGAAGCTGACGATCCCTTCATCCCTTTCGGGGTATTAAATTGGTGTCAACCGGTTGACAAGATTAAAAGTCGCAAGTGATGTAAAGGGAATAAAAGAATGAATACCGTCAAGGAGAAATTTCGGCGATCAAGTTGTTGTGGTGGCTGGAGTGCTATCTTCCGATCCCGAGGAGCCAAGTTCGAATCCCAGAGGTGCCAGAGGATTTGTTCATAGTCATCCCGATCCGTACTCTGTTTCCTTGTGGAGGGCACTTGAAGTTCAGTTCTCCGTCCATCGGATGGGATGTTAAATTGAGGCCCACTTGGCGTCCTTATTAAAAAAGCAGGCTAATGCCGACTCCAGGTCTCACTCCACCCTTCCTCCGATCCCTTAAAACCTACCTACCTATCCTTAAAGGCGGAAATGACCTCATTTGTCGGTCACCTACTCAAAGAGCAAACAAACCCACCAAGAAATGGTGATGTCCTCTTATAAGTCCAAATTTGAAAAATTAATAATAACTGCGAATAAAGTATTAATTATCGAACAACGAGATACTTCTATAATAGCAACGGTATTATCACCATCATTGAGTATTCTACCAGATGATTGGTTGGTTTTGGGGTAATCTTTTTTCCCTAATCTCCCTACTCCCGTGACATCTTTTCACTTTACTTCGTAATACTTGCTCGTCATCCGGTTTTTCTTAATCCACTCATACCCTCTGTCTCTCCTTAAGTCGTCCAAAATTCCTATCCTCCTCATTCATCTTCAACGGCTTCCAAGCGTTCAACGCTTTTATCATCCACTTCAACATGCCCCTTACCTCTAACCACGCCTCCCCATTCACCTTTTCTGCATTCTGCGAATCTCCGCCACTAGCTACCTTTCCTCTCCCACTATATTCAATGCCTCCTCGTTCGTCTACCTCGTCACTCAGCTCACCCTCTCCATCCTTCTCCGAATCCACATTTCAAATGCCTCCAATCTACGTACACTCTCTATCCACAATCACCAAGTTTCCAATCCACCAACTGATATGGAAAAATTGGAAGATGTTCATGAATGTTCCCACTTTGAAAAAAGTGTCACAAAATATGGAAGAAACAAGAATCAAATAAGAAGACGGATAAACTCAGCAAAGATAGCATTTGATGAAAAGAAACACCTCTCCGCTACAAAAAAGTATCAGCTTGGGTTCAAGGATGAGAATGCGAAAAACATTTGCAACGAGAGCTCCCCAGAATAGATATAAAACCCGGACGAAGGGGTAAGAAGAGGAAAGGGCACTGAAGTCATTCAAACATAGGTGCAATGAGAGAAGACTCAAAACTAGTAGGAAATATATGGATATATGGAGTAACCAATGAAGAATAGAATAATGGTTTGTCAGGGAATAGAAGAAAGAAATGTCTCTTGTAGAAGTTTCAAAGACTGGAGGACATGAGTAATGGCGCATTTCTACACCATGAGAGCTTAAATTATGTCGTTTCTACTAAAATTAAAGGAATTTTAGAGGGAATGGAAGAGAAAAAGTAGAGTAAAGGAAACCTAAATATCTTCTAGGTAGGTAGATTTAACTGATGTTAATCCCTAGTAGGTAAATCGTATGTGTCACCTGAAAGGCCTCAAGCGGTAAACCAAGCACCTTTACCTTCCAATTATGAAAGAATAAAGAAATAGAACGAAGTTTTAACGGGCCTTGAATAGAGTTAGAATGTCGAGTACCAACGTTTCGACTGCTGACTGCGCCGTTGTCTTCGCGGGTGATGAACTTTAACCAAACAATCCTCCGGGAAAACTTCAAGTCGTTTCTGGATAAATTATTATCAATAACTAGAGGTTGGTTTGTTAGTCGTTAGAGAAGGCGACCGACAACTTAGGTCATCTGCACTATTAAAATATGTGAGTAGGCTGGAAATGGAAGGATTTTGTGGATAGAGGTGGAGAATTGGAGAGAAACGCGGCGTCCGAATTAGGCTTCTTTAGAAGAAAGACCCCGAGGGGGCCAGGGTTTAACGTCCCATCCGACAGACATAGTATTAGAAATGGAAGCGTTCTACAAAAAGCACACTAGTTAGGACCCAGACTCCAATGAAAAAATCTCCGTCGTCGCCTGATTAAGAACCTGGGGTTACGGATTGAGAAGCTAGTACTCTAGCCACCAAACCAACCGGATCAACTAAATCATCTTCGTAAATGATAGCCTAATGATAATAATAATTCCACATTTTGTATTTGAGCGAGTTTTTGGACTGTTCAGTCCTTTCTTACAATTAACTCATCACAAATTACAAAGACACCCATGCCCTGGAAGGTGTAAAACCCACCAAGGCGGGACATGAACCCGAGAATTTAGCATTAGCAGGTGAGGAATTTGCCCCTCCGCCACCGAGGTCGGCGTAGTGGAAAAATACTGCAAAGTAACTCGAGGACATGAGCACCAGAGAAGACGGAGGCGTTTGGTAACGAGGGAAGATTCCAGGCTTGCCTTCGAGGAATGCAAAAAGGCGACGAATTGAGTCTTAAAACGGTTGGTTGGAGAGGAATATGGAGACTAACAGGAGAGAAGCGGGAGAAGGAGCTTCGGACGGAGAGGTTTCAGGCAGGAGTAAAACGGGGAGAGTTAGGGAGGGAATAAAGACTGGAGAAGAAAGAGGCGGAGATCCAATCGAGTTTACATCACGAGCACACGAGAGCTCCTTTTAATGCGATGACAAATATTGACTTAGCCCACGGGCGGTAAGTAACACCACCACCGAGTAAGAGAGACCCCCATACGTATAGCGTCAGTGGAAGTGGGGGAAGTTCCTGAAAGGGGTTTAAAGGGGCCGGAGAAGGGGAAAAGGAATATCCTGGCCGACATTCCCCCCCTTATCGGAACCACTTTGCACACAGAATACTCGTCTGGATTTAGGGGGGGGGAGGGAGTAGGAAGAAGGGACGGTGGAGATGATTAGGGGGTGCAGACGGTGGAAAACTTGGGCGAAACGGTTTAGCTCCACCGCCGACTCACACACGTACACTCACTCTCCGACGAGAGTTTAAATGGGGGTGGTCGGAGAGGGTGTGAGGGAATTAGGGCAACTTACGGCGTAAGTTGAGCGAGCTCCGCGGCGGACTGGAATCCATGGCCTTTGTAATAAACCTGAGTGGTATCGCGAGCGAAAATTTCATCGGATAAAACGGAATGGCGGGAAAAGTCGTATTAAAGAGAATGAATTGGAACGGGGAGAGGATTTTCCGTCTCCTCGGAAAAATTAATGAAATTCACCGGCTTCGGAGGTCGGCAGAGTTAAAAGAACTCGCCTGCTAATCGTGAAGTAATGGGCTCGATACCCTACTGAGGGTTTTTCAATCCCTGAGCATGGTGGCGTATGTTTGTCAGATATTTTTGTGAAATAGCATCAATGACAAAGGCTTGGGAGGCTATTTCGACGGTAAAATAAAAATATGAATGCATAAAAAAGATTTGAACCGATCAATTCCATATATATCCTGAAGTGCGTGAATGTAACTTTTAGTAAAAGTGGAATGAATGACAACTAATAGATTTTTAAATTATCCTGGTATTTTAAACTTATCTACGGATCATTGTTAGTTCGAAATTTTTGTTTCATAACGATGCAAATCTTTTAGGCAAAAGGAAAAATTGACAATGATTTGAACAACCCTCGCATTTGAATTAACTTTTGGGGCAATCTTATGTCACTATTTTGAAACACTTCGATTCAGACATCGGTATATAGCATGAGAGCTGAATTTGACAATGAATATTTACGTAGAAATCCTAATAGCTCAATTTTTCGCAGCTTAAAATAAATTACAGTTAAATACTAGTCAATGTACCAAGAAAAACTTTTATATTTGAACAGGGTGTAAGCAATAATTTTTGCTTCTTGATTTTTCCTATTGTGTGTATCAAACTAATGGCATCTTTTCCAGTCTCCAAGACAACAGAGGAGCTGAGACTGGAGTGGAAGCTCACAAATCCAGTGATGATGGGAAAAGGATTGAGAATGCCACAGTTTGAAATAGTGGACATCGTGGCCTCTGACTGCGAGGAATCTTTTCAGATAGGTAACCTTTTCATCTGATCGAAAAATGTTATTGTTTCAACATTAGGCTTAATGAAAGTCAAATGTGACATATATTAATTATTTGAGTAAGTACCCTCAAATTCGAGGAACAGTCCTCAGTCTAGGATCCAATTGATGATTTTCCTCAATCTCATGAGATAGCCACTTGAATACCATTGGAAGCAGACAATGACTCACTCTCTATATCACTTGATACTTCCAAGCCTGGTTTTATGATCGCTGGTTAAATCATTTCTTGGAATAGAAAGCAACATTAATATTTTCATCCATCCATGATGTTCACCTCAACCAATCGACAGTCTAATGTGATACACAAATCCTAAACTCTCAATTTGCTCAAAATTAACACGACTGCGCCACTTTGCGGTTATTGTAAACCAGCCAATATTAAACCGGGTCTAAGAGTATTGTGTACCAATATATATTCTACATCAAAATTGCCTTGAGAATGTCTTTGATGTCTACCCTCTGGAGAAAAATTCTGGTTGAATCGAGTTACCTTTAATTTTCCTGGATTTAACGAGAAACAGCTGGTTATGGAATGGAATCACACAATTATATCCCTGTGATTATGCAAAAAGTGTTTCCATTTTGGTTTAGCAGGTATATTACTAAACAAAATCCATGATAAAGTCTTTATAATGCATTAATAAGAAATGCACAATTCGGTATCAATGCATATCAAACTGGCATATAAAAGCTACACACAACAATAGCTTAAAGAGATGCATCCGGGGAACATAACACAAAAGAATCACTAACAAGGGGGAGTTTAATACCAACCTATGAATTTAATCATAGCATAACCTACTTCACAATAACTGGTATGAACTTGAAAAAAACCCTCTTTATCTCTCCTCTAGGTTTTAAATATGTCAGTTAAACCAAGTTAAGAGGAGTGGTTATTTATCTGGAAAGTAGTGGGAATTCACCGAAATAAAAAAGGATTTCACAAAGGATCTATGGAGGAGGTGGATGGGAGGTAGATACAAGAATACAACCACAGCAATGAAAACACCAGCGGTCTTAAAATGCTTTTTTGTCATAGTATACTCCACTCCATGTATACTCCACTCCATGTCATAGTATACTCCATGCCATAGATATATCCACTCCCACTTCACAAAGGTGGTCACAATGTAGTTGGAATCTAGTTCAAGCTAGTGGAATCCATTTCATTTTGTTTTTGTTGGTTCCTACTAGATTCAACAAGAATATTCCCCAGGGACTTTTGTCTTTCCCAGCCAATGCACAGACTACCAGGCTACACAGAATTCTAAGGTAGTCTGCTTGTTAGCCGAGAAAGCCAAAATTTCCATGGTTTGATTACCGGTCCCAGTGAACTTTTTCTCAAGACAATGTCCACTCATTCAATAGCCTTAATTATCGGTTGTAGTGAAGACCTTGAAGTGATCATTTCTACTGGTTAAATTATTGTCCCTATTCTTGGATTGGGAGTTAAGACTGATGATCCCACTTTAACAGAAAGCTCTATTCATGAAATGCAAGATCATTCCAATGACTGCCTACTTTTCAGGGAACTACAGCTGTTTGGTGGCAGAATTCTATCTGAGCAGATCTGTTGGATTCCACCTGGTGCAGAGCTACCTACCCACAATTCTCATCGTGGTCATCTCTTGGGTTTCCTTCTGGATGGACGTGGACTCAGTTCCCGGGCGCACCACTTTAGGAGTCACGACCCTCCTGGCTGTCTCCTCCCAATCTTCAGGTCTAGTTCCTCCTCCTCCTGTATCTCAATGGCTTAATTCGCAGCAAGCAGCTAGGAATGGTAGGCCACACGAAAGACTTCATAGGCTAAACATATGACTGACTTGTTCAGTCACAATCACACACTGCCAAAAATATATTTCCCAAGCAAGCTAAACGACGTAAGGTCACATGATCATTTGCAAGGTGAAATTTTTTAAGATGAGTGGAAATCACTATTGCAGCATCACACTCACTTTGCATTGAGGAAGTAAAAATAATCTAGCGCCTCACTCCTCAAAACAATTGTTGTCTGTTATCATCTCTTCATGAAAGAACTGGCTCATTATCAATCTAGTTCTAATAAACTTAAAATCATTGGCTACAGTTACTGCCATTCACCAATCATTTTTCATTTTCATTCATTCATTACAAACTCCATGCCTACAGATTTAAAGCCATTCAATGTCATCCCTGTGGCAGCTTTCTATGTCATTTTAGAATACTCACCGCCCTTTGTCATATTAAAAAGACTACTCTCTCAACAGGAATCCAGAGTGGTCTACCTCAAGTGAGCTATGTAAAAGCCATTGATGTTTGGATGGGAACCTGTGCAGGTAAGTATATGCTTAAGTATTGATGACAATATATTTAATACATACGTATGAGAATATACATATTGAATAAATATGTTAAATAGTTTACACATATTATAATGAGATTCTTTCATTGTTCTTTAACAATAAGAATGTGTAAAATAGATTTAAAAACCATAACTCATAATATTTTGTTTTATGGTAATAAATGAAACTGTTTTCTACCATATGGCACGTTTTTTACATTCCCCTATATCCAATAATGAATTTCAAATGTTCTTATTAACCCCAAAGAGCAAGAAATAGAGACTGTATGGGGTGAATCTGGTGAAAATAAGCTGTGAGGGGAGAGCGAGGGAAATGTGAGGGAAGTGTGAGGAAAGTGTGAGGAAAGTGTGAGGAAAGTGTCAGGAAAGTGTGAGCTAATGTGAGAGTAGTGTGAGTTAAATGTGAGGGTAGCATTTCATTCATGTTTCCCTCACATTTGCTAAATGTGAGGGAAACATGAATTTGGACATTAAACGTGAGGTAAGCGTGAGTTTAATGTGAGGGTAGTGTAAGTTAAAGTGGTATTTGTGTAAGTCATGCCATGAGTATTTTCTATGGGAAATATGTTAGGTAAAATCTTTTCTATTCACATTCATATTCTTTGGACTTAGAAGAATAATATGCTCACACTTCCCTCACATTTCCATCACATTAACTTTTGCATAATTTTTACAAAATTTAAAGTGGTCTTTGTGTAAGTCATACCATGAGTATTTTCTGGGGGAAATATGTTGGGTAAAATCTTTTCTATTCGCATTCATTTTCTTTGAACTTAGAAGAATAATATGCTCACACATTCCTCACATTTCCCTCACGTTAACTTTTGCATACTTTTGACTTAATTTAAAGTGGTCTTTGTGTAATTCATACCATGACTATTTGCTTGGAGAAATATGGTGGTAAAAAGTTTTTTTACTTGGGAACTAATGCCCTTAGGACTCAGAAAAATTATACTCACATTACCTCACACTTCCACCACATTACTCACACTTCCCTCACAGGAGCTCACATTTCCCTTACACCTTATTTTCACCAGGGATAGTTAGATTTACAATACTGTTTCTCTTCACCCCTTTCCACAGGGTGAATGGAAACACCAAACTTTTACATTTAATCATGAATAAAATGATAAGCTAGGTCCCAAAACTAATTATAAGTTAAAAGTAAGGTCCAACACTCATAGCCCCATAGAACTTTTATTTTCATACTTTTTTTAAACTGTGTAGTTTTTTTCACTTGAAGTTAAAAACTGTTATTATAGTAATACATATATTCACCCCATTTGACAGTATCTGCAAGACCAAAGATGAGGTTTAAAAAAAGGAAAGGGGGAAAATCAATATGCAATGAGGTAAATGCTGAAGTAATTGAACAAGTGGATGAATTTTTGTGCCGGGGGCCAGATGTTTGTAAAAGATAAGAGGGATGGATGAGGAGATGATGAGGCATGTGAATGCTGTAAGGATGGGTAGTATGTGGAATGGATGCTCTAGTAATGAATGAATGTGAAAAGAGCATGCTTCATTGGTTTGGCCCTGTTGAGAGAATGGACGAGAATTGAATAACTAACAGATGTGATGATAGAGGAGTGAGTGACATGAGAGGAAGGGGTAGACTGAGAAATCATGGTTGAATTTTTTTAAAAAGACTCTTAAGGAGAAAGAATATCAGGAGTCTTCTAAGAATAGGAAGGCATGTCTGAAGCTAAGCATGAATGTGGTAGAATCAAAAGGAGTTCACAAGGATAGGCCATTGTGGAGAAAAATGTTAAAATTGAAGCCAGTTTTCTAGGTCTATCGCCCAAAATTATGCTCTTTTGAGAATGGCTACCCCAAAAGGGAATGATGTGATGGGCATGCATAATAAGTTTAATAATTAGTTTGATGAATTTCTACCAAAAACAGGTAAGTCAGGATTTCTCAGGCTACCCACTGGGTGAAGTTCTCCTTCTCTCCTCACATTTCCCTAAGTGACTCTCTCGTAGACCTCAGAGGTAGAGGGGCAACGGCCTGCCACGATGGAAACACTGGTTCCCGATCAGTCACCGAAGTTAAGCACCATTGAGCTCGGCTAGAGTTTGGAGGGGTGATCCTCTGATTCGTCCAAGTGCTGTTGCCCCTGTCAGCACGTGGCAGACAGTATGTACAATATGACCTTAGCCATCGAAGCACGTTAAACAAAAATACTACTACTAATTCAGAGGTAGAGGATGCCATCTTCTTGAATCTGTTCAGTCTTTAAATCATTCCACTGTTTCCTGACCAACCACCATTTTACCACCTGTCACCAAATGATGCGGTTTTTATACTAGATTCCTAGAATTTGAGAGGCTGAAAGTTTCAACATCCATCAAATTCACCAATTGCCTACAGTACTCAAAAATCAAATTTTATATTCTTAAGACTATCAGCCTCGGGGCCCCAGAGATGTTCAAATTCCTTTTCAACCTCAGCAACACTTGGAAACCCATCCAACCACTCAGGTGAGTGGTTGGAAAAAGGTACATAGTCAGAGCCTAAAATGTAAGAGGGCTGGACGAATTTGATGAATTGGAATCTACTATCCCTGCAGACAGTGAGTGTGTCACTCATTAGAATGCCAGGAGAAAAAAAAATAACCTCAACCTGTGAGAAGCCTGGTATACATTGTCTATGTAGATATGCTGGGAAAGCACAAGATCTTTCTCTAAACTCAGCAAAAATAGATACCAGACCAAAATTAAAACAAGTTGATCCCTGATTATAAAATGATGGTATTTCTTGCACTTAAATTGGAAAATAATAGAAAATTTGTTCAGATTTTATTAGAATTTTAAGTCATTTATTCATTAAGGCAAATAGGAAACCTATTTCATGCTTTTCAAGTCACAAGAACAGTTCTTCTTTTTTCCCGGATTTTATTTGACAGCCTTTGTATTCTGTGCCCTCCTGGAATTCACAATTGTCAACTACATGTGGCGTAAGCAGCCGGACATCAACTTCAAGGCAGCTTCCGCAGCAACAACAGCAGCAGCTACAGCTGTTGGAGGATTAGTTGCACCAGTCCCAATCAATGGAGGCTCCAGTCCCCCTACTAAGGTAGCTTATCCTGATGGGCCATCTTCTTGCTCTCAGGACAAGGCATCAGAGAGTGGAGCTTCAGCAATATCTCTGGTAACTTAGATCACCCATGACTGTGTCCTGTCACAGTCAAAGCTAGATGTGCATGCTTCATTCTGAGTGCTGTTGTCTTGTAGAGCACAATACATAAACATCTAGCTGTATTTTATCCCATAATTTCAAGAATAAGGGTTTCATCTTGAAACAGAAATTGCATTGATGAGTGTTGTGGTCAGTATGTCACCATTAGAAGGCAAACAACTTGTTGCCAACTTTAAAATACATTTTTTGCTACCTTTAATGGGCACATTTGCTCAAATTTCCATGCAAAGCAAAGATATTATCTTGCATTTCAGAATCACTAGATCAATAATCAATATTTCATTCGCAAGAAAATATCTATTAAACATAATTTTCTTGTTATTTCTAAAAAAGATATTTCCTCTAGTTTTATTTTATGGAAAAGTGATCCAAGTATCAACCATTTCAATATAAGTTGTTATGAAACTATGCTAGGCACTCATCATAGACATCAAATAGTTGATAATAGACAGCTATAATATATTAATAAACTAGTTGATGTATTATATTACCAACTTATTGTACTACTAGGTATCTATTATAAACGAGTAGCTCTAGAACTACATGTAAATCTTGCTCATGAAATTCATTCCTGCTTCAAGCCCACCCTAGTCCAGAGAGATAATAATTTCAGCAAAAAAAGCAAAGGAAAATAATGCCACATAATTAATAAAGTGATCCAATGGTTTTAACCTAAGTGCTCAAAATTTCATGTCATTTGAAGCAGCTGCAATTTTTGTGCAGGATAGGCATTTGATTGTACAGCAAGTGTGATATCTCCATAAAATTATTCATCGATGAGCTAACTTTTTGTAAGTTATCCATTGTAATAATAAGCAATTATGTACGTACTTGGTAATTTTCCACTCCATTTATTTTATATCTACTGGTTTCAGCATTTACAAGTCATTTTCGATTGCAATTTCAACTCCTGCTCATAAATAATAGACTGACGACTCCTTGGTTTAGTAACCTCTTGAAAATTCCATTGAAACACTGAAACTGAGATTTAAAAAAATGGTGAGTAAAATTACATATTAATCCCTTTTTATATCTGTGATGCCTCCTCCATAATAAATCTACACCAATTCGACCAACTGGTTTTAGTGCTTTTTCTCACTAATTCTACTCACTCATAAACTTCATAACTTTACTGCAAGCTGGAGTATCTTTTACAGAAAGTCTCAGATTTTATAAAGTGTCAATTTTGGAAATCCAAGGAAGTAATTATGAAGCACCAAATATTCTAGTTCAAATTTACCACCGCACTTCAATCAGGTGTGTAAAAGATCCTTTAGGAGATTATGGCTTATTATAACACAAAAGCAATGGTCATTCACCCACACAGCACAGGACGTCATCAGGATATCCTAATTTGGTCTCGTATGTCCTGATGACGTCCGAGATATCCCTGGGACGTCGCTGAGGTATCCCGCCGGGATTTTACATCCTTACGATAGTTTCCAGAGTTAATGGGTTTTCTACCCATTTTATTGAAGAGTGATACCAGGAATGAAGGAATTTAATGATTTTTACTGAAAAATTATATTTTGTACTTATGTCCTGCGGACGTCGCGGGTCCGTCTCTGGGACATTCCATTCCCACTGGTTAAATGAACTCTTTAAACCAATTAATCCATAAATATTTACTCTTTTGGGATTAAATCATATCAGAGGCGAGTGTCTGTAAAGTTTTTTTTATGAAACATGACGCTTTTTTAATTTGTCATTAGAATTCTACCCCAGATTATTCTGCAACTGACGATTCCACGATTACACATTTAAAGTGACTGAGCTAAATGGTAAGGAAATAGTTGCTAAGTAGTGGAGTATTTTTTCATTGATCACTTGGAATTCTAGTTGTTTGGACTTGATCCTTGGCGAACGAATTTTAAATGCACCGCTTCTCAGCGCCAAGATAATTAGGGAACGGAAAGGTGTTTTCGACGTTCCCTCTTCCCAACTGAGAGACTGGAACGGAACACAGGACGGAGAGCTATTTTCCTGACTCCATCACTTCTTTTTTGGACGCCTTAGAAGCTGACGCGAAGAATTGTGTGCTGATTGTTCTAGATTTTTTGACCACCTGCCTGCTTGGAATTTCTCTTTGGATCGGTTCAACTTTTTTCGGCCTTCCTTCATTGGATTTAGATATCTTGAGATGTCCCATTTTGGTCAGTGGGTTATTCAGTATACCCCATAGATGTCACAATATCCCAGTAGGGTCCCAGATGAAAATTTTTGCTTTCCGTTTCCTTTCCGCAGGCAAAAGGAAAGGAAACGGAAAGCAAATTTGCTTTCCAATTGGCTTCCGATGCTTTCCGGTTGGCTTGCATTGTGGCTAGTTGCCATCCGATTGCTTTCCGATTCCTTTCCCATGGACTTAGAATTATTTCAGAGAATAAATATGATTATATTACCATCCGATTGCTTTCCGTTTCCCTGGAGAAAATGTTCCGTTTCCTTGACCGGTCACGAAGGGTACACGTAGCGGTGATTCGCTTAAGGAAGCAAATCAACGTTTGGTGCACGCTTCTTTGACTGTTGAAGTAGCGTACACGAAATGTACGGAAGCGTTGCTCTCCGATTCCGCTTTCCGACAAGGAGATTCTAGAAGAATCAAGCTGCCCAGAAATGACAGTTACTATGGATAATACCTCATAAATCGAGTTAATATTACCTCGATTTATGGCCTGCAGGCTGTGGGTCTGCTAAGTGAGCCCTCTGAGGGTTGCGCCCCTAGCAGCCGCCCGCCTGGCCTAGCTACGACGCTGAAGCTAACATGCGGGAATTGGAAACATCTTGTTTATTCGCAGTAGTATTGCATTTATATTCATACTATGTGGCAACATAGAATAACAGTTATCTGGCATTAATTAATTGCAAATAACTTTTATCAAGAATTTTTGGTATTTCCTCAAACTATCACAGAATTATGATTTAATGATTATAGTTCTCGAAGTCACATTTATCCGCGGAAGTGACTACATATATATGTCGTTCTCAATGCCATATATTACATAAAAGGTGCGAGAATAGGTGCGTTGCATCGTAGGATAGGTATTCAAGCGTTGCAGGTATAATCTTTCTTTTTGCACCATTGACAGGCGATCGGAAAGCAGCCTACGGAAAGCAATTGGAAAGGGTGTGGAAAGCAATTTTTTTTCATCTGGGGTATACCTGGGATGTCTATAGGATGTCAATGTACTGTGAGTTGATATTTGGATATCCCTATGACGTACATGGGAAGTCATGGGATGTCCCAGGGAGGTCCTGTGGGGATGTCTCCAGGACGTCAAATTTATAGGACATTCCGATATCCGTGGGATATCCCATTTTGGTCAGTGGGAAATTCAGTATATCCCACGGACGTCACAATATCCCGGTAGGATATACTAGGGATGTCCGGAGGATGGCATTGTGCTGTGTGGGCAGTATACCTATACCAAATCTCAATTGGCTCCAGTAGATTGATAGCAACTTCCACACCCTTTTTGGACATTGTGATATAGTATAAAGTTGATTCTCCTTTAGTATCATCATCATTTTGATAAGCCTACCTAATGCTCTCTAAAACTCCTAGTGTTGGGTTCACATTCAACCATAAGCCTCTCAATTTCCTGTGGAGGAGACCAATGACTGAAGTCATTGGCACTATTTAGGTTACTGCACTGTTTAGGATAGGTTAGCTGGCTGGTAAGGGAAGTATTATTTGAAGGACCAGAACAGGGATAGAGAGAAACATTGCATCAGAATTTACCTTCCCTTAGTGACAGGCACCAATTGGCCCACACCCACACGGAAAATAGATATCTATAGATATCTATATATTGTCTATTTTCATCTATGAATAGATGTATATCTAATAGATGCCTATTAGACATCTATTAGATATATCTCTATATATTAGACATCTATTAGATGTGCAGGTGACGAGGGGCGATTTTGGATGCATCTCCGAAAGTGTGTTTTAAACCGCGATTTAACGTTTGATTAAGGGACAAATTTTTTGGTTCCTTACTCGAGCGATAGCGGATTTAAAAAATTTTGCGACGCGTCGAACGATGCCTGGCGACTAAGCCAACTATATCTATATATTGTCTATTTTCATCTATGAATAGATGTATACCTAATAGATGTCTATAGACATAGACACCTGCACATCTAATAGATGTCTATAGACATCTATTAGATCTGCAGGTGACGAGGGGCGATTTTGGATGCATCTCCGAAAGTGTGTTTTAAAACGCGATTCATGAGCTATGGAAGCGATTTAACGTTTGATTAAGGGACAAATTTTTTGGTTCCTTACTCGAGCGATAGCGGACTTAAAAACTTTTGCGACGCGTCAAACGATGCCTGGCGACTAAGTGAACTATATCTATATATTGTCTATTTTCATCTATGAATAGATGGATATCTAATAGATGTCTATTAGATATCCATCTATTAGATATGCAGGTGACGAGGGGCGGTTTTGGATGCATCTCCAAAAGTGTGTTTTAAAACGCGATTGATGAGCTACGGAAGCGATTTAACATTTGATTAAGGGACAAATTTTTTTGTTCCTTACTCGAGCGATGGCGGACTTAAAAATTTTTGCGACGCGTCGAACGATGCTATAAAGTATAAACATCTAATAGATATATCTAACGACAGTTAGATATATCTATTAGATAGTTATCTATTAGACATGCTGCTGTTTTGACAATAATATATCTAATAGATATCTACGGTAGATGTCTATTAGATAACTATTTATCTATATGTAGATATCTATTAGATATCTAATAGATGTTTTTTTTCTGTGTGGGCAGTTTAATGTACCATTTGACAGATGCAGTACTACACTTGAAGTGTTCTCCACACAACACCCAAGTAAGGATTGGGATTGCAATCAAAAATCTCCACCAATGTCAAGATCAGTCCATGCCCTTGCCAAGGTCCATCCATGCCCTCGAGATGGGAAGAATTCAGTACTCCAGCCACCACACCCAACCCCATTCATCCACTACTCCTAAGCTTTGCAGCCAAGTCCCCATCCTGCCCCCACCATTTCACTCTCCCTCTGGTCCAGAACCCAGATTACACACCTGCATATATTTCACATTTTCCAATCAATGGCCCCTATATTGGGCAGTCAACTTAACAATTTCATAGAATATCTATTGGGTCAATATGGGGCAACATTGGCTGGACACAGCCAATGTGACCACTGCAGCTATACTAGTATGGCTGGCGACTTTGCCTCCATGACATGAAACTTACAAAATTACAACCCGAATACTTGAGGTACCATAACAAAGGGATCACAATCTAACTGAAACATGAAGTATATAGCATAAATATGGATATTGACGTCCACATTGCTTATGTATGCAATGAATTACAAGCAATACAACTAAAATGCAACTGAGCAAAAGGAAGCAAAGCACTAGTACAATAAACGATTATTATGGAGAATACTGATAATGATCTCAATAACTTTTATATGATTCAACCATTCATTAAAATACCCCACTGCACTAATTCAATGTTATTTTAGACAATTAGTCGATGGCACTAGAAATAGTACTACCACATGCTAAACCATAAGCACAATATAATGTGTATTAATCAAATTCTAATTTCTCTTCCATGACAGATGAGACATGTTGGCTCAGACCCAGCCTCAATGGGTACAACAGGCATTGTGGGAGTGGTCAGTGCAGTGCCCTGCTACGATGCAAGACTCCCTCAGATCTCACAGTATCGAGAAATGCCAATTTACACAAAAGTCTTGGCTCGAAAAATAGATGAATGGTCACGATTTTGTTTCCCATTGGCTTTTGCTACCTTCAATGCATTCTACTGGTCATACTATATGCTTGCTTAACCAAACTTGGAAAGCAGATATAAGTAAATAATATGGTCAAGTCATATTGATGTTATAGACTGTCATGTGACAGTTCAATACTTGAAGACCTACACTTACACACAGGAAGAAAAGCATATAACTGAAACTTAACCTCCAATAAATTTGGAACTTTGTATACAAAAACACAATGACATCGATGTGACAATATATGTATTACATATATGGACTAAGTAATACCACTAATGAGCAGTGACTTGGCCTGTGGAATCATTCACTACAGCTCAGAAATAAAAAAAATAAATGTATATCAAGTCCAATAAGCATTTCATCAAAGAATCAAAATGATCAATAATTGAAATAAGTCAAGCAAGTTCCTTTTCATTACTATACTCAGTCAAGGAGCTGGCATACACTTGAATGGTAAATTAAGAAATACCTACAATTTCTGATTTAATATGCCGTATCTGACCATGTAAGACCTTTTTTTCCAAAATTAGGGCTAAAAATCACCCCTGGGTCTTGTGAATGTGAAGGTCCAGCCTTCCACAAGCTAACAGTCACTTTTCTTGAGTGAGCCCCACTGAAATGGGGGTGTGTTTTATATGCCTTCAAATACAGCTATTTATATGAATCATTAGAAAATAGAAAATAGTTTAAATCAATCCATTTTCAGTTGAAAAAAGAAAATTCTTAACGTAGGTATGGATTCATTAGCTAGTACTACTCCATGATGTGTTTTAACAGCAGCATCCAATATTTTTCCTAAACTTGACTTAAAATGCACACTGAGTAACTCATGATGCATTAAATTTCAACATGTACACACAGTCACTCTTCCTTAAGTTCATTCAATTAAAACTTATTCATAAAAATGGGAGCTTTTTCAGATATCTAACTTCAATTGTTTAGCCAAGAAATAAGGATACTTCCGTCCATCTACAAACATCCAACTTAATTATCCCTAAAGTCAGTTTTTGTGATCAAGCACTAACACTGCTTGTGAAATTTCTCTGATCATATATGTATTGGTATCTTTTCACATGAAAAGTAAATTTTACTAACAATGAAGAAAATGTTTGATTTATGATCAAATAATGTCATTTCCCATATTGAGTGTCAATGAACAGTATATTTAAGCTGCCTACTTGATTCCATAACATATCTCTAAGCACAGTATATTCATACCCAGAGCAACAGGCGTCTCTCAAAAGTTAAAATTAATATCAGCTTCATTGTGATTAACAGCTTCTAAAAAGCTAAAGTACGTATGTAAAGTAACTCAACTGATGTGATCCTATCTCACCAGAATATATTTGTATATTTTAACGAGAAGGTTATTCTAGCACTACCAGAAACATTTCACCTCAATGTTTAACATGAAATAAAGTGATGGTAGGTAACACACCAATTTATTAAGTACATACCATGCATGTGGCCTCCATAAGTACCTTCAAAGATCAATGTGGCATATTTTTCATATTTGTCTGGCAAATCGAAATTGAACCAAACTCAATATTTCAAGGATATTCATATGAAGATGTGGGAACACTTCAATTAGATGTTGGTTAAGACAGGAAGGAAAAGAAATGGTAATTAATCATAATAGAATATTTAATGGTGCATGATAAGAAAATAATTTTATCTCTATTCATCGGGAGTTATATCATAATGTGATCTTCAAAAATATTATGTACTGTAATTCCAAAAATTTCAATAATATCCCAATAGCCACCTCTCTCTCCCCACCACTTCCCATTCACACTTACCCCCCCCCCCCTCACTGCTCTTTCCTCCCCAAGGGATTTGTTCCCCCGCCCCAAGGGCAGGTTCTTCAGTCTTCTACCGCCGACGATGATGGCTTGACCGTCGAAACGTCCAAGTGTTCTTTTGTAAGTGTCCTTTTTGCGTGTTTCTATGTTTGTCAATTGTATTGCTATTTTATTTATGCACATATATATATGAACAATGTTTTTCAACCATTCATTTTTCAAATATTGCTGGCAACCACTCTCATATTTCCTGACAGGAATCATTTTTATGCATCATAGACTGTCCAGGAGGAATAAATTAATTTTTTTAAATGATCAAACTTTTTGGATATTGGCTGCTAAAAACTTCAATTGTCAAAATTGTTTAAAGAATTTATTTGAGCGAGTTGCTCAAGAGTTAACATTGAGAATTTAACTGAATGCTAATGATTAAGAGGAGCAGTCAGCTAATTTTTCAGAGCAGAAAATATCCTCACTCAATGCAAACTGATCGCTGAAATATGGCAGAATTTCCAAGGCAGAAATTGTAGCACCTTTGGTGAAAGTGATAAACTAGAGGAAACTTATTAACACACAATATGTCTCCTTGAAAAATGATAGACTATTTTGCCAAATCTGTGACATAGTGACTTTTCTATATCGAATTAGCATCTTTCCTTTGAAATGTTATGTCAGAAAAATTTATTACCGATCAAGTTGTGATGTAGGTTTCTGTGGGGCTTATCTGGAGGTTAAATCTTCCAGTTTATACATTTTCCATCACACCATTCCATACTGTGCACTATATTTCGCACGTATAAATATAGTCCACATTATGGCAGGATGTGGTGGAAAACCCAGAAATCAGAGGATCCAAGATTCTTATTACCTATAATTTTGACTCATTCCATCAATGAATTACTCCAGATGTCCAGATCTATGGTTGTCCATTTCTATCTAAAACTTATCATGGTATTGTAGGGAAAGGTATGCCTACTAAAAATTTCTCTTTGGGGCTGTTCATAAATGACGTCCACATGATTGGGTTGGGGGGTCACCACCTTGTGACAATGTGTGACTATGCTTCATGTGACATCCACACTTCCACTGTGTATTATGTCTTATTTTTACTCAAGCTGTGTGGTGGGAGAAGAAGTTTTTTCTTTTTTGTAACATCATTTAAGAGGGGAGGGTTGGGGGAGGGGAGGGTTGGGGGAGGGGGGGTGACACTATTTGTGACTAACTGTGACAGGGGGGAGAGGGTCTAGTTTGGTCTAAATTTTTGCGACATCATTCATGGACAGCCCCTTTTTTGAGCCAGTCATCCTCATTTTCAAAGACAGAGCTTTTTTCACTTTCAAAAACTTTTTCACTGTGAATTTCATACAATTGTGTGACCACTAGCGGGTGAGTCCGTTAAAGCTGTGCAGCCAGTTCCGCAGTTCTTTGAATTTGTCAATGTAAACAACTTTGTGTTTAAATTTTGGCTTTACCTCGTGGGCAGTAGCGCTTAGTGTTTGCACACGGGTACTTTGGCATTGTATGCACGGTACTTGTGAAGACACCTCGCTCCTTAAAGCCTCCATAAAAATTCACAGTGAGAGATGATGCCTGGGTAGTTTAACTGGTAGAGCACTTGGCACGAAATCGGGGGGTCTGGGTTCGAATCCCAGTCCAGGCGAATGATTTTTTCACTGTGAATTTCACACAATTGAATTTCAAACGAAATTTATATAATTTGGAAATATAATATTGTTCCTCATCATTTATTAAAAGTAGGTACCTACCTAAGTGCTTAGTATTATTTTGAACACATAATTTTTCAACAGAAACACATAAATTTATAGGCATGTTTTAACATCTAGAGAGCTCTCTACAGACATTTATAATACATATTGACAAATGTTTTAAAATTGGGGATGTGATACTCTTCTAGGAATTTTTTATATCTTTGTGTGTGTTGCAATTTCTTTTCTCTGAGGTATTTTTATACAAAAAAGTAAAGATAAATTATTTATTATAACATATTGTAAATATGTACTGATTTATCAAAGTTTGTGGATTTAAAGATCATATAGATTTAAATTTATAAATATATACTTCTTTGAATTAGATAGAAAATATCTTACACTGTAGTTAAATCCATCAGTACAACTCATTGTAAATATCCATAAAAATGAATGGATTGTGGAAAAAGGATGTTCCAGTGTTTTTATCAATAAACTAAAAGTTAATAGTAGATAGAAATTTTAAAATACCTAGTCAGAATGTGAAAAATCACATGCACATTAGTTTTTCATGCAAGTATAGGTAATATTGACTATGGAATTCCCATAAAATCTGAGAATAAGTATTCTCACATTTGTTTTTCACCACCCCATACAAATAGCTTTGAATTACCCCACACAGCACACCATATACCATGAACCAACAATATATGTATGCCATATGTATACCCACTTCTTACCAACTTCTGGATGTATACCAGTATACAACTTATATATGGCTATCACTCTATGTACCACATATATTAAGTGGTGTATACCAAATGGCTAGATGTCAGCTTTCAGGCTTATACCATATGGGGCTACAACCCTTATACCGTATACATATGCCATTCATGTACCGAAGCCTCCTAATGGTCATGGATATATACTGATAATATATAATTGGTATTCAAATGGTAGACTCAATTCCTGAGCAATTCAGCAAATAATGCAATCATATGAATTCAATTTGTTTTACAATGAATGCTTAGTTTAAAGCAGAATTATAAAATGTTATTAAAATAATGCTAATAGCTAGATAACACTCCATTCACAACAAATATTTAGTTCATAGGATTTCCTTATTTACCTAAGTGCTGAGGAATTGAGTCTACCACTTGAATGTCAATCATGGCTGAATACAAACAGTGCACCTATAACTACTTTACTGGAAACATGAATACCACAAATAGAGGAATCACCTCTTGAATCAATGGGAAGGCTCTGCTAGAAGTCTGAAATTTTACTTTTTAGAATTAATAAAACTATACAATGAAGCCTCTTAATGGTCATGGATGTATACTGATCAGCCATAATTGGCATTCAAATGGTAGACTCAATTCCTGAGCAATTCAGCAAATAAGGCATTCGTATGAATTCAATGATCCTGATTTTTCTACTGCATTTAAGGTCCTTGACCTCTTTCCATTTCTTCCTGAATCTGTACATATTTTATACCTATAGTATGTTTTACTATAATGTTCCCTAAGACTTTGTTATTCATGACCTATTGTCACATGATATTGTATTTGTATGGGGTACCTTAAGGGACCTTAGCCATGAAGTTATTTGAAATTTGACTTCCAAAAAACTCTAACGGATAAGTAATAACACTAGACATCTACAGCCATTCATTAACCAGATGTATATCTACCTTGAAAATCTGCTATTTTGCAAGAAAAATTTCAAATCTTGTTTTTAAGCAAAAAAATGTATAACTACTGTTCAAATACTAGCAAATTCTTAAGATAAATATGTTGTAAAATGTTGATTTAAATAACTCTGTGCACACTGAAAACTGATGAATAAATATTTAACATAAAGTTTGTAAAATTAAGTTCCCTTTTTAATAGCAACATTATGAAAAATTCACCATAAAGATTGATTCCACATCTTAAATTAAAAACCAAAGGAAAATGCCAATATTTGGCATTAAAGGTTTTATTTGAAATCTCTAATTGCAAGTGATTGCCTGACTAGAGAGTTGAATTCAGCTGAATTGCTAGCATATGCTGTATAATTGTTCAAAAATAATAAAAAATTATGGAGCAGATGCATGATACAAAAAAATCCAGTAAAACTCTTTCTTCGGGATCAATAAAGTAAATGTTTAACTAATTTTCAGTAGCAAATATAAGCTACTACCTGGGAAAAGTACAATATTTTACAGAAAAACCAAGTATGTACTTTGTAATTAATTAGTTATATGTAAGGCCTCAAACAAAATTAGAATTAATTGCAAAAAAGAGATAATTATAACCATAATGTTAAGCCAAAAACGTAAGTGAAGACCAGCCATTCTTGAAACAAGACTTTGGTATTTAATAGCAGCATAATAGGACTTCACTACACTTGTAGGCCAGACAGCATAAGTAAAATGTTATGTGCATGCTTGCAGTCAATTAAACATCAGTGGAAACCTATTTATTAATTTAGTTGTCTTCAAGGGCTGTTAAAACACCTTTACTTTGTAGATATATGGCCTCCAGTATATTCTAAATTCATAAAATACTACACAGAAGACTTGCATAAAAACCTAATGGCTGATTTCATGGATCTAAGGAGGTTGTCAATCATGAAGACAATAAAAATGGAGGTATTAGATACCATCCCGTCAGAGTTACTTTGGTTCTTAGATATAAAATTGAAGACAGATTTTTTAGATAAATTATAGGATCTACAACGAGGGAATATATTTATGAAAATATTTTTGATAGTTGATTTGTTATTAGGGGGCCCAACTAACAAATTAGGTTATTTGCACCACTATGGATAGGTTGGTAGGTTTGGAGAGGATTTAATGGAGAATGAAGGAAGGGTGGAGAGAAACCTGGTATTGCTATTAGCCTACATGTTACAAAAGGCACCAAGAGGACCACGGTTCAACTTCCTATATGATGGACAGAGTACTGTACTTGAACCTCTCTAACATCCAAGTATAAGGATCAGATTTCCACTGAGAAATCTCTGCCACTACCAGGATTTGAGCCCATGCCCCCCAGAATGGGGAGCCAGTACTCTACCCAGCAAGCACAAAAGATATTTTACCCAATCATTACCAATAAATTACCCGGGTAAGACGGGGGTAAAACATGGAAACCTTAGCCGATAACGGGTAACTTAGACGGAAGGAATTTGGGTAAAGAACGGGTAAAACGGTGGTAAGTTTCAGCAATTTTGAGGATAAATTCTCCCAATCCAACTTCAGCGCTACCAGTCACTCACCAAAAGAAACTTGTTGTACGAATGGATAACTATCAATTAGAGTGCTACGATCGATATTTATCGAAAGGCTATCGGTTTTGAGATAGTCAAGGATCAAGGTAAATATAAGAAAATAAATAAATAAATTTATTGGCCACAGAGGATATGCATATACATATATAGGACCAGTCCAAAAGAATACATAAAAAACAAAATAATTCACATCCAGGAAATAATACACTATGAAACTACAAAATTACAGTGTTAGGGAAGCATCTTTAAAGTATTCTACAATGGAATAGAAACATATATACAAGGTAGAGGAAGGATCTGTAAGCTTTTGAATAGATTTCGACAGCTAGCTTGTTTCTTAGCTTTACAGATGATTCTTACAGCCCAATAAACACCAAAACAATAATATTTAAGGAAAACAATAATATTTGAAATATTTATTTTAGCCACTTTTTTGATACAAATATGCCAACGATGAAATAGTACCAAATATCAATCACAATCACTTGCATCAATAGCATGGAGGAGCACATCAATATCATAATTGAATATAATATGAATTACATGTTTCAGTTTAGAACTTCATCCCCATCAACATAATTTTACCGACCTTACAGGGGTTATTTTGCAATCTCTTCTTTTTAATGATTCTTTGCGGGAAGGCAGGAGATCCATTTCGGTCTCTTAATGATCGGTTCACGATCAGCCAAGGTCCAATGGTGGCTCCATTTCACGTTCCTAACGACAGGTGAGATGGAACTAATGAAATACGGAGACAAATGAAACGGATCAAGAGTCGAAAGATACGGATCGAGTCAAAAGAGTGGATGAATCAAATAAATAGACCGGCAGCTCACCACTTGAGAGCCGAAGATGGTCACCCCGCCTGGGTGGCAGAGTTGAACTACGAAAAATGACGTGATTTTCCACATTTTATGATGTATTCTCACTTAAGTCAAATGAATCAAAAATGATGAAAGTCAGAATGGAAAGACTATGGAACAAGAGTTTTATTTCAGCAGCACTAAAGGTAGTACTAGGAATTATCAATAGGCGTTGGAAATGAGAGCGAGTTAAAATAGTTAGGAGGTGAGGAGCAACTAACCATACTTCATTATTTGCTAATAACTACAGATTTAGAATAACTATAACCATTTACATTCATAGCCTGGGTTGACTTCCCGTTCCTAGGCTAGAACAGATTTAAGAATGGTAAGTTAACCTGAAATGTAATAAAACTGCGTTAACTCAATAGAAATTACCTTTTTGCATGTTTCCATTACTTCAAAAAGGCATTAGACTTGACTGAGTCTCATTCTTAGATTTTTAGGGCAAAGGATACGGCTGACTATCAGTGCAGGATTTACGTATAAGCTACACAAGCTTTCTTTCCCCCACTTTCTTGGGGGCCCTAAGCCTCCATTGCTCTCCACTCATGATACTTGGGAAATAGCATATGTCCTTAAAAATAAATTTGGTTTCTTCCAAATTGATATTGTGTTTTGATCCACTTCAGGTGTGTGAATTACACTGAGGAAAAATCTTTCACCTTGACTGGGACTCGAACCCGGATCCCTTGATATTGCACTGAGGAGTGATTTAGCCAGTTAAGCTACCAAGGCGTCCTCCCCTGAGAATTTTGGGTGACTCTGTAAAGGTAATATTGTGACTAGTCCCGGTATCCTCAAGATTTGCCAATTCAGATGTGTTCTATGATTGCCGTAGCATGGGTTTATCTGTTGCTAACTGCTCTTCTGTGTTTCTGAAGGCACCAATAAAGACCTCGGGATGTTTATATAATTTATGCCAGGCTTCATTCACACTCCACCTCGTAGATGCCTCATGAATGCAGTCGGCCCAGTCTATGTTATAATCTAGAGAGCAGAACTGCTGTCTTGGTGATGCAGAAGTACAGAAGACTCTCGATTAACCAGTATGCGGATTAACCGGGATGTCCCCAAAAATTGTTATCTTGAAAAACGTCGTCATTTTCAAACTCAATAATCCCCTAATGCGAAATTGACATAGGAAATTCCGTTTCCTGGAGTATATGCAACCTGACGTGCATTATCTTTTCGCATTTTTTTCGTGTCAGATATTTAATACACACTCTTATCTCCGAAAGTTCCTAAAGTAGTATGTTCACAGGCAGTTAACATAGTTAGAAAGCAAGCTGGGTAACGGATAGTACTTGTCCTTGAATTATAACGGAAAAATTACATTCAACAGGCCTTTAATTGAAATAAAATACAGGGAGTATTCTTGATACTCCCTAGATTAGTAGATAAGTAGCTTGTTCAAAAGAAGCCCTTTTTATAGAAGACATTTTTAGCCTTAGCCGATGAAGTACAAGTAGATATCTCCGGAGGTAATTACGAATTTTTCTGTCACCGGTTCATATCCCGCACCCCAGGTAGACCGCTATTTATATCTCTTGGTATTTTAACACTCCCCTCTATTTATATACTTACCTGTGCCATGTTTGTAAGAAACTATCCCCATTTTTTCCCTGTTAACTCCAGCTTCCATAATCACTACACTCGCTCTAGAAATGACATACATAGCCAACAATATTCCTACATAGTCTATGTCTGAAAGGCCCATATCACTCCATTTCTACAGTTTACAACAAGATTCCAATTGAAATTCGCTCCATTTCCTCAACATCATGCTTCAGATCCAAATTTAAAAAATTGTTAATTCATAAAAGTTATTATAGCTTAAGGGAGTATCTATCTGATGATTTTCATTAATGTATGTATTTTTGTTCTCACACTCTTTTATGTTTGGTTTCATTTATTTATTTAGTGGCAACCTCTGTATATTTGCCAAACTACTTGTAAATACTGTGTTGTAATATTTTGACGAAACTCATGGATGTTATATCCCGATGATGTTAATAAATTATTATTATTAAATTATTATTATCCCTATTCCTAAAGCGATACATTCGAATCGAAGCGAGGGATCGATCCTTATCGATCCTTACACTTTGGTTTAACATTCTGAAGGGAAATAATGAAGAAAACGTGTTAGACGATTGCGTCTCGGCAGGTTCCTCAGGCTGGCTCAGTATAAGACCGGAAAATATGTCTAGGGCTAAGGAGAAGTATACCTGACACTCAAATTAACGCAGGAAACGGCGCTAGGGGGAATAAATGCACGCGTTGACAGCGGAGGAGAAGTGGGGAAAGCGGATTAAAAGGACAGGGGAAAATAAGGAAACGTCTTTCCCTACGGAAGGAATATCTACTTTTGAAGTTGTAGGGGAAGAACAGTGTCGGTAGGTTTCAAAAGAAGTGAGTGGTAGTGAACCTATAGAGCGGGATATACACGATTCCAAGGATTGTTTAAAAAGGGGAGATAGTATTCCTATTGGAAATGCCAATCTTCAGTTCTACGATAACGGGTTGATATTTATTGATTTTCTCTTGATTCTCCCTTGATAACAATTACAAGAATTGCTGTGATGTGCGTAAGGTTTTCTTGTTAGGTTACATAAGCGAGAGGACCCAGATACTCTACAAACAACGAAAAAATTAAATCCAGATTTAACATAGATACTTGCCAACATTAGATTCAGGAAATCTTGTCAACGAACAGGCAGCCAGGGTTGGGGGGGGGGGGGGGCTCCTTTCACCTATTATTTCTGGTAGCTTAAATTAATGGCTATTTCACGGTGAATACCACATATGCATAGTATGTATATTTCTTGAAAAAGTTAATTCAAGTGATCATGGAATGGCACATACAAGAAATTACTTTCAATCTCTTGACGTTTAAATTCCTACTTTTTTGACCCCTGAAAATAAAAAAAATTCTAGTGCAGCTCCTATTAAAGCACCACTGAATTATTCTTGAGAAACAAATCAGAAAGGGATCAGTAATACACTATTGTCTGTTAAGGAATCCCTAAAGGTAGCTTCCCTATGGGGTATTTACCTTTATGGACATATTTCCCAATAGGAATACCCTGGCGATGGGGAAATAGATCTATAGGATAACAACAAGTAATATTCTCACTGAGCTCCGAGAGTTCTCACGAAGAGTAACCGCTTCCGTCCTGTGCCCGTAATATTACGTGCAAAATATTCCACCGAAAAAACATTTGCCCGTATATATACGTTCATGTCTGTTTATTTCTTTCCTTTATTTTTTTGCCGCGTATTTACACATGGGTGCTGTTCATAAATTGTGTCACACAAGTTTGGACCAAATTTGACCCCCTCCGCCCCCCTCCAGTCACAGTTACTCACAAATGGTGTCACCCCCCCCCCCCTTTTAATGATGTCACAAAAATGAATAAAACTTCTACTACCCTCCACAGTGTAAAAATAAGACATAATATACGGTGGAGGTGTGGATGCCACATGAAGCATACTCCCCCCCTTCCCCCTTTCACACATTGTCACAAGGTGGTGACCCCTCCCCCCCCAATCATGTGGACGTCATATATGGACAGCCCCATGGGTTCAACTCCTGTGAAGTTTGCTTACTTGGTGACCCTTACATTGTGCCTGAAGAAGAATAGTCCGGAAATGTGTCAACCTCAGCCATTAGCTAATCTTTCCTCCTAATATCACGTTTTGTAAACTCGCTGACATAAATCAAAACACATACCGTAAACACTGCACTTGAGATGCTATTTTCCAAACCGATTAATCGCTATCGTGTATAATGGATCTACATCATTCGCTATATCGCTATATGGCATATGGACAGTAGAAAACAGCAGAGTTCAGTTGGTATATAGTAACCAGTAGAAGTCAGTAGGCTATGCATCCACCGGTAGAAAAATCCTACTGAAACCAGAAGACATTTTTACCAGGGGAAACCAGTAGACATTTTTACTTTTAAAATCCAACATAAACTGGTAGATCTTACCCTATAGTATATTTATTTCGGCCATTGTAATCCAACGCACTCCCCTTCCTCATTGCAACACTCGTTGAAGACCCATTAACTTTCCCCATTGTAAACTCTAGGGATAAAGTAATATCCCATACGAACATTTCAATAGGTTCACATTCTCTTGGAGTCTCCATTGAAGACCCATAGAAATATGTAGTTCCCCCATTGGGTACAAAATTCCTATGGGAAATTTCACGTCCCTGTACGGAATTTTAAGTCTTGACATTCCCTACAGGAATTTTTAATGGAGTTGTTGTCTCTAGGTATTGGGATTTTCAATGGAGATTTTTAATGAATACCACCATCATATATATGCGATAAATAAAAAAAGAGGGGATCAGAAAATCTAGATTTAAAATATTTTCATTGGCATTTGGAAATCTAGATTTACAATGTATTAAAGAAGGATTTGGAAATCTATATTTAAAAATAGATTTACCTAGAAATACAGATTCAATGTATTTCCAAATCCTAAAAAAATCTAGATGTAATCCTTTTCTGGTTTGTAGAGTAATGCTATGAGGATCTGGTAACGCTTTATGAGCAGACGTGGTTAAATAACTTAATAATTGATGCGTTTGCAGAAGCAGTTATACGTAACAGGAAAAGCGATATCCTCTGCATCCCGTGCGAGGTTGCAACTTACGCGTTGAATCAAATATTAAATCTCATATTCCTGGATAGCTTGCGGTGCCTGCATCTGTTGGTTTCATTTAAAATGCGTAGATGTGTCAGCAAAATCGAAAGAATCAGAGAAATTGCCGTGGACTTGCATGAAATGCAGTAGATGGTTGTCTGAAGAATGGCATTCAACTTTTAAGGAATAGGGCATAGCGGTGGGGACATCTTGGAAGCCTTTCATTGTTGTCTGTGAGAATGAGCAGCGGAGACCGGAGGTGCCACCCTTAACATGGTGTCTACTAATATATGAAAAAGAAATTCAAGACTTTTCAGGATAAAAATTTTAAAATTCCAGACCAAAAAAGCTTAATTATTAATGCGTTATTGCGAAGGTCAATAGTCCGATTCGCAGTCCTGTCTAATTTTTCACTTGGAATTGGCAGTCTTATTATCTCCACACCACCGTTGTGATCGTCCAGTACTCTCCGATACCTATCCTCTTCTATAATTTTCTGTGTAGACGAAATATTATATAAATATGTCTCTATTTATTTACATGTCCAATGTTAGTCACATTGCTTAACAACATGAAATATAACCTTTAAAAATTCGTCACTGCTTGAAAAAATGGGATAGGCTAGCAAACTAGCTAAACAAGATGCCAAAGTTATTTTATTATGATAAATAACTGATTTCATACAATGGCTTTCAAATATATTTGTATTAATCCATAAGTTTACAGCAAACTGTCTGCGTTGTTCACAAACAAATGACTCACTTCAAAACCATCACTAATAAAAACGATTCACTGACAAAAAGAAGAAAAAAAACATTTATTAAACATGCCAACAAAACCGACCTCTTCCGACCCGGCGGCGGCACATACGGTGTCATCGGCGCGACGTTATATGATGTCTTTACTTTCTAGGGGCGGATTTCGGGAATTTCATGATGACGTAATACGTAACGTATGACGTAATGAAGCAACAAACTTCATTGGCAAATGTAATATAACAAAATGGCAAACGGTAGGCTTTACTGGATGGAATTCCTTCATGATGAGGGTGAAAGAAAACACTGCAAATCCACAGTAACTTTAATGCAGCGGTTCCCAAACTGGGGGTCGCGACCCCCAGGGGGGTCGCGGGCCGTTCGGAAAGGGGTCGCGAGATGAGGATTGTAATTACTTTAAAAACAATATCATTTGAATGTACACATTGTTTGTTATTTTTAGGGGGTCGCGGCTAAAATGTATGGGCTAAAATGGGTCGCGGAAAGAAAAAGTTTGGGAACCACTGCTTTAATGTATTCCACCCGATGACGATGCGCAGCATAGAAACATAGGATGCGATGGTTTAAATATAATATATCTAGTGGAATTAAACAGAGTTGCACCTTCAGAGGTATGGAACAACGCAAAATGGAAAATGTCACTATCGTACTATAGAACGATCTATAGATCGCTTGAATCTTTGGTAGCGTTGTAATGACTGCGGTCAAGGTCATTGTTTTGAAGTAATCATTCACGGACAGGAAGGAAGTTTAAGTTCTTCAGTCTGCAACCGCGGTTGAGTCAAGTCGCAACTGAGCCACTTTGTCGCGCGGCGGCATGCAGCAAACGGTGCCCACGTCTAGTACAATCAAACGACGTAAGTCGCAAACTCACACATACTGACCAGAGAGGTTTGAAAGAACGCCTCCTTGATACTGACAGATAAAAAAATAGGGAGAAAGAAGAAGATCTCATTTCGTAATTTTATGTCTCCCATTCCAATTTTTATCGTGACGATTTGCAAACAACCATTACTTATCCATTTCCCGAGTTTTGATTATTTTTATGCGAATTCCCGACTTCATTTCAGATTTTTTCCCGACATTACTAAATGTCCGACTTTTCCGGATTCCCGACTTCTCCCCTGGTAGACACCCTGTATTGCCTCCGGGGTGGGTATAGTATGTGGGGAAGGCTCCGAGCGCATTTTTGCACTTATCATGCTGTGTTTTTAATTACACGTTTAAAATGTTTTTTATTATAAAATAAGATTAAATGTTTATTATAGTGCGCAAAGATATATGCACCAGTACGCTGTTGGTGGAGGAAAATTTTATCTAAATAAAGCATTATTATTTGTTTGCATGTGGCATGTTGTAGACTTAGTGCATGCCCCCCTCAGATCCCAACTGCTGCCTCAACGTAGCGAAGGGATGAAACAGGCAAAAGTGGTTAATAAATTTGATTGTTTCAAGCTTGACTTCGTTGAAGTGATAGATATCCATTTTTAATAAAAAAACTTCGTACTTTTCCTCACACTATTTAAAAACTGCGACCGGTTTCACCATAATATGGCATCTTCTGGCACACTCTGAAGCTTAGGTCATGCAATATACACCCAGAGAAAGTTAAAAATGGTGGGGGTTGGTATGAAATGGGGGAGAGAGGAGCAGGGCGGTTGGGGCATGGCAAGTGAGAAGGGTTAGTGGAAAAATCGAGAGGAAAGGAAGGATAGTGAATCGGGGGAAGACAGTGGTAGGAGTAGAAGGTCACCAAGTTATACTGTTTTCTATTTTTTTAAAAAGGAAGATTGGTTAAAGCCCCAGCCCAAACATCTGTGACTGAAGGGCAGGGAAAGTAGGCTAAGATCTGCCGAAACAATGATTCAAAAAAGGCCGCGAAGTGAGGAACTGTAAAGAAAGGACCCCAGAGGAACCTCGGGTGGGTTTATGAATGGGCAACAGACGGAGGGTTTTGAGGGGAGGGGTTTGGGAGGGCTCCTAGCGCTCCTAGCAACCGTAAGTGGGGAGAGTGAGAAGGGGAGTGGAAGGGCCGGAGGGATGTGGGGAAGGACATTTACTTTTGCAAACATGGAAATATCGAAAAAAAAACGGAGAGGAATGCATAAATACATGGTCATTACACAGATTAACATTTTGGTTTTTCGCTAGCACACAAATTTCTAAATGTTCCAAAGCGTCCATTTTTAGGCTTCTCGGTAACATATGTAGAATTAAAGGTTTAAAAGTACTGCTGTGGTTACACTCTAATAGATGATGGGCAAATAGGGAATGGCCATCAGCATTTTTGAGGGAGCGTTCATGCTCCTTAATACGTGTTGACACTCCTCTTCCAGTTTGCCCAACATAACAAGACATCATACTGTAATTGATAAACACCGGATTTCATATATCTATCAACCTTATATACTTCCCACTATAGAGCATTTTCCCTCAGGTAAGGGAGGAATAAAACGCTGCCCTCAAATTTTTTGGCATTAAGTTACTCAATTTATATGCGAGATTACCCACGAAGGGTAGAGACCTCCATTTTTCTCCGGAAACACAAATAGAGTTGGAGGAAACTATCTCTTTAATCGCCATCTGTTTTTGTCTTGCCCTTACAATTTTTTTTCCACCAGTTCTATCGAGAAACAATTTATTGTGGCAATGGAATACATTGTTTGGAGCTCTGTATTATAACTCTCCGGTTACAGGGGAAGGTGGACGAGACAGTGTGCCATTGCATGGAATGCGGCGTGTTTGGGGGAGAAATGATGGGAGGAATCTTGGGGAATGATATGATCCGTGGTGGTAGGCTTTCGATAGATTGAAAATTGGTGCCTTTGTGCTGTAATTGAAATAGTTAGGTCGAGGAAAATAAGACTGCCATTCACGTCCTTTTCCATCGTGAATGACAAATTATTGTGCAGATTATTTAAATTAGCGAGGAACTGATCCAACTGTCGTTCCGTTCCTGTCCAGAGGCAGATTATGTCGTCCACATATCGATACCAATAATGGACACACTGAACGAGTTTGTCTTGTGACGTGATTAGTTTTTTTTTTCTAAATTATTAAAAAATTTTTTGGCCGGAAGGGGTGAAAGTGGGGAACCTATTGCAAGACCCTCTCCTTGTTTGTAGAAAACGCCGTTGAAAGTGAAATAATTTTGAGCAATTGTTATTTTTGTTAAGAGCACAAAATCATCCCCGGCGTTTGCATTAGTGTTTGAGTTTTATAACAGGCTTTCAACTAAATCTAATGTTTCTGAAGTAGGGACCGAAGGAAATAAATTTTGAACGTCAAAAGAAACTAATTTCACATTCTTAGGAACCACCATATCTTTTAGGATACTTGCTAGCTCTGACGTATTTGCAACACTATATTTTGGTTTAAAATTTGTGGTTAAGTTTCAGTGCTCTGGTTACATGGTCAAACGTAGTTTTCACATCAGCAATTGCATTGAATGCTCTTTTTTAATTATTTAAGGAGTACAAAATGAATCTTTGAAGGTGACGAAAAGGGAAATTCCTTGCTACTCCTGTACTTTAGCCTGGCTAATGCAGTTGGTATTTTTAGAGAATGCGTCGCATTAATCATCGTGCAGCTACTGTATTACACTTTCGGAAGGGAGTAAATCAGCTACTGGAAAAGTACGTTACCAGGTTCCGTGCCGTACGGTAACGTAAGTACTTTTTCCACAGTTCACTTTTGGGCGGAGTACTAAAAGGTCCTTTCAGATGTAGGTATTGCTACGAACGATAAACTAAGTTTCCCTTAATGAGGTGCTATCATCGGATAATTGGGGGCAATGAGAGTCTCTTTCACCACTGCCTGCATGGCTAAATCTGCGGAACTGTCATAGCGGTTGCTTTCGATATCACTTCCTACAATGTGTGGAGGTTGATACTTTGCTATGCAATATATTTTCACTGTAATGGAGTTGATTTTCTCTCATAAAATTCTGTCTCTTCAGACGCGAGCACACTTTTAGGTAAGGATGGATCATCCGCGAATGTGACATCACGTGATGCTGGAAGATTCACACTTTGTCCGATTGGCCCTCCATTTGGGCTACAGTCTGGAGAGAGGTGCGCATTTTTAATGTAATTTTTGGAGATCAGGTATTCCTGTTTTTCATGTCATCAATTTCCAAAATTCCTTCATCCAAAGGACGCCCAGCAACAACAGGCTTCTGATTCTCGGGGCAGAGTACTGGGGAGTTGAGGGTCATTACGAGCACTGGCCGCTTCTCCTCCCCAATCATCCTGCTGATTAGGTGGAACGACCTCAAAAATGCAAGAAACAAACGCCTATTTCAGTGGGGCGAAAGACCATTCCGTCGGGGCGCCTTTGAAGTCCTATACTACTACTACCTATTTCAGTATTCTCAGTTGCTCACCAATTCCCTTAGAGACATACATCTCATTCATTCCCTGAATTCCTTATATATATATCAACTTCCGAATGCTGAGGTATAACCTCAACGCCATGATAACACGGCTGCTCAGGCAGGCACCAGGACTAGTCCTTCAGTTCTGCGAGCGCAGCCTTATAGAATAATGCCATTAATCGCCGCCACCTGCTAGCAATCAACCGGTGCTTGCAAAGTTTTGCAACGCGTTATATCTTGCGTTTACTGGACGAATATAATTAATACGCAAAGACCACTTCCCCGAATGAATACGACTACATTTTCGTTTCCGTTGATAACTCCATCTCCTCGTTCAGAAGATGGAGCCACTGTGGTTGATGTTACCACTCCGTTTCTTCGTGAGGGAAGTGTGCGGTAGGAGTACTTTGACAGATATTTACAAATAATTGTAATGCAATTATGGCGTTTAATCGAACGCGAAAGAATGAGCTCGCTTACTTTTCAGGTGAATGGGTAGGAGGAGGAGGATGTGACCCGAGGAGGACATGCACCTACTCCGAATGTTGCATCGGGAGTTGATTCCTGCGTAAGCAGAAATGCGTGAGCACTAGGTCACTCCCTAAAAAGGGTCACTAGGTTAGGGTCACTCCCTAAAAAAGTAGAGAAACGCGTCATGTTGGTTACCTCTAAGGTGAAGTGGAAACAACAGGGACAAAGTGTGTGAATTTTCCAGACTACGGAAAACGTTAGCGTAATGACATGACGTTGACGAAGTAAGATTTGTAAGGATAAAAGTTAATCAATATGAAAATAGGGAATGAGTAAGGTTCTATCTTACACAATGTTAAATCACAGAGAGCACATATGGAAGGATTGCTGCATGACAGACAATATGAAATGTATTTTGAGGTCGAGGAATGCGATCGAATTTTCTCGATTTAAAGTAAAACTACCATTAAAGAAAACTTTGGTGTAATGTGCGATTTGATGCTATCCCGGCGAGTTATTGAAGTGAAACAAAATTTTCTCGAGCTTTCGACCGGGTCAGGCATTCCATCTCTGCCGACGTTTCGATGGAAGTCTTTTCCATCTTCCTCAGGGCTCTTGATACCGGGTGTCGAAGTTAGGTCATCCGTGATTGGCAGAGGAATTCCTTTTCCCGCCACATCTTGAGAAACGGATTCCAAGGTCCCTTTAGGTGAAATCTTTGTTCCCTATGGAAATTCGCAGTTGGCATGAGTAGGTATTTCTATGGTATTTTTTGTGATCTTATCCCAAAAGCCATGGGAGCGTGGCAGTGGAGCAGTTTAGTCATCAACAGCCCCGAGGACGATGGAAATGTCTTCCATCGAAACGTCGGCGGAGATAGAGAACTTGACGCGATCGGAAGCCCGAGAGAATTTTACCCCAATAATTCGCCAGGAAAACATCAAATCGTGCATACATCGTCAATCTTAACTTTGTGTTTTACTCCAACATGGAGATTCAACGCGCTTTTCATTAATTTTTTTATGTCGTAAGAGAACCAACTTTTGAACGGCATCATTGAAATCCAACCCACAACTTGTAGTATCGAAGATTAATCCCTATGGAATTTTCCCTTCCATATAAAAGTCGAATCGCCATTAAGGAGGTTCCGCCACGACTGGGTGAGTCAAAACAAATACTTAATTCCACATTTTTTATATTTTGTCAAAAAAATCCTGCTTTCACTGATGAAATACGTTACATACAGAAACCCAAAAGTAAAGTCGAAAAAATGCAGATTATTCCATGAGTGTATTTTAAATGAACACTTTTTTCCAGCCATTGGAGCCGACTGCAGCGCCATTTCATACGAATTACCGCATTTTGACTTCAATTACGGCATTAATTCTTCAATAACTAGAAAAATAAGGTGGTAAGATGCCTGTATTTTATTTTTATTCAATTTCTCTGGATTATTTCCTTCTTAGAGACAGTTTTCCACGAAAATGGCATTTGTATTGTATGGAAAAATACTATTTGTCCCCGTGTTTCTCTCATTCCCCCATTGAACACCATGTAATTTCAAGTTCAATTATAGAATAAAATAGCGTGGAAAGGTAATATTTTGTTGTTAATATCAGATAGAAGACAACTTTTTCTTCAAGTAGACAGAATATGAATAAATTGACATTTAAGTCATTTTACGGTGGAACCACCTTAAAAGCATTTTCTGCGTCAATCACTGGTAAAGTATGTTGCGCCGCATGATTTCCAAAATTTGTCTAAAGTGCATCGCAGCATTATGTTGCATTAACGGATGCACAAAGAGTACTAACACGCAACATTCTCGCACCGAGGACAAACGCAAAATGCACGGTAAGGTTGCTAAAGCTAAGTCATTTATCAAAGAATATTCCGTCGTTGTAGAGGAAAATTAATCAACTGTCAGCACTGTCGCAAATGGCGAGATAAATCATGATTGACCTGCTATCATTTGAGAAATACAAAGAAAGCCTCATCTTCCCCAGCTACTCCCATTTTTATCATTTAAAATTTAAGCAGGCCTTTGGGATGAAAACAGACTTACTGCCATACACTGTAGGATAAAATAGTTGATGAATGATGTATATTTTGTGACCTTGTATAATCTTGTGAAATCATCGATGAGCTTAAAATGTTGACTTTTGCAGCTTGGAAATAAGTAATATTTTGGTATATGATATAAAAAACACACACATAAATAAAGATATTTTAGTCATTTCATTTCCGATTTCTACCTTTCAAAATTACTTTTGACGCAAGTTCTCGGAGACTTCGATTGGAGCATTTAAAACTACCGCGCATATTTTCTGCCGCTAGAGTCCAGCACAAGCATGATTTCTCGGCCCGTGTAGTGCTGTTTTGGTAATTCCGTCCCTTCCGTCCGGTCTGGTGTTGTTAGGAAAGGTGCCCGAGGAAAATTAGGATTTCACTGTCGTAGAAATGACTTTAAAAGCCATTAAATATGGAAATGGGAAACTTGAAGTACTGGATCAACTGCTGCTGCCTTCAGAGACGAAATATGTGAGCATAAGGGGTGTGGAGGATGGTTGGCATGCCATAAACAAAATGCAGGTGAGCTGATAATGACTCAAGCTAAAATTACCGACGGAATCTAAGACTTGACGTTCTGAGATATACTCACATTTGTGTGCTGTTTTGGGTAATAATTTTCCTAAGTTTTACGACCTGTTTTATGCAGGTTCGTGGAGCCCCTGCCATAGCTATTGTAGGATGTTTAAGTCTCGCAGTCGAACTTCAGCAGGAGGTTTATAACTGCAAGAAAACTTTGCGGCAAGAAGTGGAAGGGAGGTTAAATTATATGGTGTCAGCCAGACCCACTGCTGTGAATATGAAAGTAGCTGCTGACGATTTGATAGGGCTTGTGAATTCTCTTGACGAAGACGAGAATGTCGATGTTGACACAATGAAAATGAGGTAACTGTTTGTATTCTTAATAACTTCGGATAATCTTGCTGCCCATGAAGTTCAGTGCTATATGATATAACAGAAACTGACCGTCTTATCTTAATTAGGTTCATCGAAGCCATAGAGACAATGCTTGATAAAGATGTTGCCGATAACCGTGCCATTGGGGATAATGGATCTACGGCGATTTTGAGTGGAAAAAAGACAGATGGAGCCGTCCGCATTCTTACGCACTGTAACACAGGCTCTTTGGCCACTGCTAGCTATGGGACAGCATTAGGCGTCATTCGCTCTCTCCATGCAAATGGAAAAATAGGTGAGTGACCTTGTTGTGAAGTCAGTTTTTTTGACTTGGTTTGAGTGGAAAGTGAAATACTATTTACTGCTAAATGGTGTTGGCGTATGCTGAAATTACATAGTTTTACTTATGAAGATCGAATTACAATATTTACATTCTACATTCTGATGCTTTATGTAAGTTTCCTGCTGAACTCAACTAAACTTGTTTTTCATGATTCTATCCTACGTTTGGTTTTATTATGATACATTCGGCTAATCCTACAGTGACTCAAGTGCTATGAATAACTGCAACCGAAAATAGAGATAAAAATTTTATTATTTTCCTGTTTTCATAAAGATCTTCATGCTTGTTTTCCTTGTTACACAACACATAAATTTAAGAGGTTTTGGACAAGAGTTCTCTCATCTGTTTTATGTGATCCGCATGTAGCAGCTGCATTATGGCAGATTGTGTGAGGTTATTTTTCATCAAATTGAATTATTCTGATGCTACATTTGCCTCAGGCTTACCAGAACAGAAATAGCAGTAGAACTTTTGTATTCGATGCATATGTTAAAATGGTGAACTTTAAAATTAAATTCAAGAATCCTCATGCTACTAATATAACTGTGATAGGCAACCTGTAAGTAAAAATGCATATTATTTAGTGCTGGAAGCTATGGCTTGAGGATATATCACATTAAGAAGTCCTGTGTCTCCTATGTTTAACCTAGCAGCTGCCAATTAGCTATCACAGAAACTTGAACATCTGACCAACTTGTCAGCCACTTAATTGCTACATGGTGCTATTGATATGAGTAAGAATTCATGAAGTCATCGATATATTAATGAGACACTTCATCACGATTCAAGGAAGTAATTTTCCTTTTGGTGAACTCTTGAGATGAATCAGTAAATAGGTTTAAGGGAAAAGTTCATCTTTGAAATCCTGCTTATGGTAATTTCCTATGCACAAGATATCTTTATCCTATACATTTGGAGGGAATAGTCTTTGCAGATGGTTTTTGTACTTATTATGTTATTTTATTGCTAAGAAGCTCTGGAAAAAATGAGGTGTTGATGTAGTGTGGAGAGAATGTTCAGTAAATGTTAATCACCATTGATACCTATCAATATGAGTCATACACCTATTGTTTATCATGTGTTCACAGAGTGCATGCTTTGTGTGTCTGCTACCATGTGATTTGGATCTATGAAATTTGCCTCAACTTTGTGTAATATGCTAGTTGTGCTATCTCCTTAAGTATTCCCAAAATGTAACATTTGAGTCTTCACATAGGCACTGAAGTGATGGTGAATTATTTAAAATAAAGTGTGTTCATGAAGGGTGCAAAACCCTTCCTAGTGTGCCAACATTTTACCGAATACTCCCAAGAACTCTTGGCTGACTGCTTCAGTTTCGCTAAGGAGTGCAAACAGATAACATCTGACACTTGCAGTGGAGTCTCCAATGAGATATCAGTAGCTCTTATTTGCTTATGATTCTCTTATACTTCCAGGGAATTTAAACTGATAAGGTGAGCATGACTCATTGTATCTCAAAAGCAAGATAGCTCTCTCTGGTCATACATATCTGTCGACCAGTCCGTGGTAGATAAATTTTTCATGTTGGCCAACTTATGCACTCCACCAGCCTATTTGCTTTTAGGTTTTTACCTCGCAAAAGTATTGCCTTTTTTCGCTGAATTTTGTTTTGATTGGTTTACAAAAAGTTGTATAATGTCTCGATAAGTGCTTACATTTTTATGCTGAAGGACCGAAATACTATTTTACCACATTGGTGCTCTCTGTTGAGTATGTTGGAGAAGTAATGTTTGCAGTGGAATGGAATGTAACGTAGTCTATTGTGTCGTATCTTTTGAAAAGTGATTGGAAATAGTGTGTTCATATGACTTTTTATTGATGCTTTTGCATGATGGAATCAAATGTGAATTTTTAAAATCTGAAACGGTATACCTCTATGAAAGGACTTAAGTACTGACTAATGACAGATTCCAAATGCAACAGCTAACTCTTTCCAGTGAAACGGTGAACAATTTGTTGATTGAAACGGTAGATATAAATGAAAATATGCAAATGCCATTGGCTCTATTTTGAAAAGAGTATTTTTGTCACAATTTTGGCTTTTATTTTTTATATTTTCATCTATCCTGCTGTATTAATGAAATATACTATATTTATGAAAATATGAAATGACTAATATTTATTATTGGCCTATATGATGAAAGAGTGAAGGAATAAACATTAGGGTTTATTTTATCATGATGCAGCATATTTTCCTCTCTTACCTTTAGTATTGTTAAATTTATTAATCCTTTGTGTAGAAATTTAATCTTCAGTATTATGGAGTTACTTCACTCGATCCACCGGAAAAGTGCCTTAGGAAGTATGCCTGTTTGTTACTATTGCTTTGTAGCCAATTTGCACCCTTACATTGCTGCTTTCAGTGGGGATATAAATTGTTTTTGAGCCACATTTCCCATTTCCTTTGCAACTAGAGAATGGTAATAATTCTCTTTTCTCAACCCTGATTGTATAAATTGTGTAGAGTAAATGCTGCTAAATATTCTCTAAGGAAATCGTCCATGAGATTTATTTCTAGATTTTGTGATAAAGCAAATGAAAACTTTGCAGCATAGTTTTGGGAACCCATTAAAGCAGTCAAAATGTTTTTTTTTAGTAATTGAGCATTCTGAATGAATTTTAATGAATTTAATCTCACTTAATACAATTAAAAAAATATCGCTTCAGAGGAGTAAATTTTCCTTTATGTTTGAAGTGGCACTCTTGTAACATATGCACCGTGTGTGACAAAGGTATTTGAGCAATGGTGATGATATATTATATTTGAATCACCTCTAGCATGTCATAAACCTTGGAAAACACTGACAGCATTACTATGGATAATGTGTGTGATGCATTGCATCAACTCTGTATGTGAAGGTTGGAAGTCGTTCATAAGTTGTATGCTATCTTCTGTACTCATACTCTGGTATTTTATAACATAAATGCTTCATAGTGAATGCATTTCAGCTATTTAAGTTCATTTATGCAGAGGTTTATATGATGAATGCTACAACTTCATCCTAGTCATCATGTTAGTAACTTCTGAAACTAAAGGTTTTTACCCTTTTATCTGTTGGCCTTCGATGAATGTGCAAAAACTGACAGACTGTTATTATCAGCCAGCATTATTATATGAAATAATATAAACTTATTGAAAATCATTGCATTCTAAGTGCAATCCTGATATGCATATTATTTTTCACTTCAAACTTTGCAAGCTTCAAGCTTTTTTTCACTTTTGAAACTTTGAAAAACCAACAGATAAAGCCAAGATATTGGTATTTTGAAAGCTTCATGAAAACAGCCTTGGCAGTTTTAGCACACCACACCTGAAATTTTGAGGCAGTAAAAAGGTTAATGCATTAACCTTTAAGTGCCTAGCATTCCCCAAAAAGTCCCTTTAAATGTTTCGCTGCATGCCATGAGTGCCCAAAGCATCCCGGCTAGGGTGCTGTGTCAATTTAAATCCGGCAGCCAGGCGAAACTCTGGAATTTAATCTCGGGGTTAAAGGTTAATAATCGGGAAGAATAAGTTTCCCTCAGGGGGAAATTTCCGTAAGGGGAAAACTTTACCGAAGTAAGGGAAATTTCCTTAAGGGGGAAATTAATTTGCTTCAGATTATTCAATTAATGTTCAGTGTAATATCTTGATAGAGAAATCTTTATGGCGCATAGGAACACAGGTATTTTTTCCTTTAAATGTAATCTCTCGCCAAAACATGAAGACAAATTATTCCTTCCATTAATAAGCGATGCTACAGTGAGGTGCTTGCTCCTGAAGTTTGGTTGGAAAATTAAAGATCCATGAAACTATAGTGCCATCTTTATGATTTGCCATTTTTCATTTCCAGAGCTAATAATTACTTCTTGAATAGCAAAAGGAGAGATAGTTGGCAGTGCATTTGTATTACTGTTTTTTAAAGCACATATTAATGCAGATTGACTATGGAATAAAATAAATAATTTAGATATTGCAAATGATCAAAGGAATCCAAAGATTAATGTGTGTGTTGCTTACTAACCAAGAATTTTTCTTTTTCAATTAAAATTTTCTTCCAAAACTTTTACAACCCTAATCCAATGCTCAGATGCTAATCCAATGCTAAGGCAAGTATAAATCCACGCAAGAAACAAAATTTTAACCCCAAACATTTTTTTTCCTCAGTCTGGCATTTTTCTTAAATAGCTATAGTGTTTGATATGAAAATGGACCCATTTTATTTGAAAGTAAAGTTTTCATAATTTAAGATCTTAAAATCAATAATTTTACTCATGGACTGATTTTAGGTATGTTGTTTTATGTCAGACATCAGTTCATTCCCCAGGCTATTTTGTTCTATTTTGTGTAATTTGCCTCATATCAGGGCAAGCTCTGCAAGCTTCCTGATATTTTTTTTGCTTCTTGTCTGAAGGAATTTCTTTAGTCAGGACAAGTTGTTTTTGTTGAGAGCTATTTATGAGATGAAAATGAGGTTAGAGTGAGGGAAATTGAAAATTAGGACATTGATTAATTTTTCTAGCTGTATGTCATATATAGTTTTATCTTTGAGAAGCTCAGTACATATTTTGTTAATAAAAGAGACTACCAAGTGCTGTAGATATGCAGGCGAAAATATAGCATGGTGCGGCAATTTACTAGCATGTCGACAGATATTTTTTGCATAGTTAGCTTCACAATTGAACGTCTGAGTGGAAGAACAGTATTATTCCAAAATCTCATTTTTCGGGAAATAAAAAAAAATTTTGTAACTAAGAAATTTGAAGTTTTACAAAAAACCTACCATTGAAAATATGTAGATAATTGGACACTTAATACTATCTGAAAATGGGAAAAAACACAAAATTTTAGTTTTATATGTATTTACTATTATGTGTCATGGAATATTATCTTTCTTCCACTCAAAACAGTTTTTATCAAAAATAGGAATAAATAACAGCTTCTTTAATTACTTTTTGAGACAAAACTGTATTATTTAGAATGAGAAAGGGAAAATAACAATATTTAGGTATTAGTAAACATATTTTTTTTAATATAGAATACTGAGTTTCTTTTAAATGTGTGTCCATTTACTGATTATGTAATCATAATAGTTTTGGTTCTTCCGTTTCCCGGCAATCTATTCCCATTTATTTGTAATGCGGAGATGTCGTCCTCTTCGTAAAAAAATAATGAAGTGAACCAATTAAATATTTTGGCCGTGGCGAGATGAAGAAGACGACTGTTTCGCCGTTATCCTAGTTTTTCGCGTGTTTTTCTTCACTCTTTCGACCGTAGGAGATAAACTTTTACATTTACACACTATTCAGTGAATGCATGTTGTAGTCAAATAAACAAGGAGTAAAACGATATATTACACGGCTCTTTGGAGCTCCGGCAGAATTTCGTATGAATGCTTAAAGTTCAGCGTTCTACTTTTTTGCGGCGATAGTAGGCGAGCACGGCGCTGCGTCTGAGTGGAAGAAGAGTAACATTCCTGGAATGTTATTTTTCTTCCACTCATTGCAAACTTTAAGCATTATTTAATCGACAGGTAGGACGGGAATATTACTGTTCTTCCGCTAAACGATAGCACTACATTCAAACTACAAAATGGCTATCTTAACCTTTTTTGTATTTTTGGGAATATTACTGTTGTTCTACTCAGACGTTCAATTATAACTGCTAGATGTAGAGAATGAGTAGATACGGCATCTTATCATGAGGTCATTTTCAAGAGCTATAACTTAGTTGTGTCAACAGTCCTTAGTTGAAATTTTTGTGGCTACTTACAATTTTGTCACTTATAGTTTTCATTGTATTTTTGCTGATTTAGATGTTATGAATCAAAAACTTACTCAGAAAGCAGTCTTGTTAACTGGAGGCAATAGTGTCAAGCAGAGGAACTTGAAAGCTCTTTTTGAGAGAAAGCAAGGAGAGGAACTTGAAAGCTCTTTTTGCTTTCTCTCAAAAAGAGTTTTCATAATTTAATATTTCTTAAGTTGGCTTGGTGTGTCCTAGAAGGACCACTAATTTCCTATTCTTCAAGTATTGAACATCATACAATTGGTGCTGGCGCCAACCTGCGTACATCCAATTCCCAGACCAGGTCTACTGCACTGAGACGAGGCCCTACAACCAGGGAGCGCGGTTGACTGCGTATGAGTTAGTACAAGAGAGGATTCCGGCCACACTCTTGTGTGATAGCATGGTGGCAGCTTTAATGAAAGAGAGGCATATCACAGCTGTTGTTGTGGGAGCCGACAGGATAGCTGCCAATGGGGATACGGCCAATAAAATTGGAACCTACCAGGTGATGCACTACTTTCAATCGAGTGAATCTCAAAACTAGCTGTCTTAAGTTGACTCCTGACTAAACTATCCACAGTAGATAAAACCTTTCTGACCAGGTGATCCCACTAGAATCATAAACTTACTTGGATGCCATTGCCTATGTAAAGTGACAAATAGTTCCAGTGGTCACTGTACATCATACCCAAGGATTGAGTATTTTTCTGTGAATATTTGTATTATATTTACATATATCTTTAGGCAGAATGAAGTGAAGTATAAACCTTGATCACTGGCAAAAAAATTCAGGTCTGAAAGGGTTAATTTGACTTTCATAAAGGTAATTTGAGAAAATAACTATCTAAGTCCTTCCTCAGGCTTGAGTCATCCCCAATGCTTACTACTGTTGGCAAATTTTACCCATATAGCCAGCAATTCCTAGTCCTATTCCCAAATATTATTATTTAAATAAAATAAGTTATTGTTTTAATTGGTATTATAATTATGATTGGTGCTAAGATTAATGTCTCTCTGTTTTGTTTAGCTTATGCGATGTTGATAGAGGTAACAGCAATTAACTGAACTACCTTGATGAGCTAATTATCACTATAAAACAGCGTGGGCTCTTTCACTTAGTGGTGGAGTTTTTTTTTACAAAATTTTATCCCTAAGAATGTCATGCTTTGCCTGACTGTATGAAAACTTTTTCCAGAATTACGCTTTATTGCATGTGAATATGGTGCATCGTATATGTCATCAAATAAGGACAGATATATCAACAATGTGTGCAGCTACTCTCCTTTATTTGTAAATTAGTAATTATTATTATTATAGGCGATCTATCAATTTATGTCGGTATAGATGGAGGTAGGATTATGGCTCCTGATATTTTCAAACCTCTGGTTTCCAACCTTTTTCAAATTTTTTTCTGTTCAGCTCATGTCCTACACTTCTTCATCCTGTGCATTTAGCCAGAGTCCTCTTGCTCAATTTCCTCATTTACCCAACGTTCTCCTATCTATCATGGCGTAAAGCATCCCCTTGCCCCTCATTATCTGCTTCATCAAGCAACTCTGCCTCCTCATCTCCAGCCGAGTACTTTCCTCACCCACCATTCACATCACTTAGTCATTATTCCTCCATTCTGTCCCTTATACCCTTTCCCTTCCACATTCACATCTAAAATCCTACCCATCTTCTCTCCTCTTTCCTTAGCCAACAACACCAAACTCTATTTTAGATTATTATAAAGCCATCAATCATCATATGAAGCCATCATCATGACAGATCACAGACTGAAGCGTGACTTTGTGGAATTTTGTAATTATGTAGTGATGAACAGTAAACTTTGTACTTTTCTACGTATTAATTATTACTCCAATTGATTCCAAAAGTTTCTTTGTCATTTTGAAAATGACATTTTAAACATTGAAATTGAATGCTTGTGTGCTGTGAGAACTAACTTTACAGTTCGTCATTACGATTAATCCTCCTGTCCACTGATTATTAGGTTTTTGTATAGTTCATAATTTCTAACCTCTCTTTTGGGATTATCCTTATTCTTTCCCTTGTACATACTACTCTAGTTGACCTCCATAATATTTCAGCCTCTCTTAAGTTCATCATATCATCTGATTCTCTATGTGTCATGCTGATACCTCTTCCATGCTCTAACATTCTCCCTATGTTGCCTTCTTTGATGTGCCCCCACATCTCAGTAAGTATTCCAGTCACATTTTATGACTCACCTGAATCTCTTCAGCAAATTTATTTTTCCCCTCAAACATAGATGACTCTTCCTTCTTTGTTTTCCATGCTATTCAGCTCATGGTCTTCATTCTTTGCCACACCCACGTCTATAAATCCTTAGTCTGTCCACTTCCTCTTTTCTCAATGACCAAGTTTTAGATCCATCAGGCACCTTCATCCATTTCAAAGTCTTCAATATGAGAGGTTTCTGTTAGAGCCTTTACACACTACACAACTTCAGTCATACGTGGTACGACTTTCCAGTTATACATGGGCACAACTGCAGTCATACATGGACACAACTGCAGTCTTTAGTTAATGCCACCACAGCCGCAATGCCCCGCAACCAGTCGAACAATTCGGCCACCCTCACGACTCATCGTAGAGGGGCATGACTGATGAATGACTTGTGAACCTCCACGACCACTGTCGTAGTAATGTGTAAGCTCCCATTAAGTCCAATGCTTCACTACAAATTGTGTCCTAATGTGATTTTGTAAGTCGTGTCAAATACGACTCAAGTCGCCTAGTATGTAAAGGCTCTTAGAGAAAAGACTGCAGATGATGCAATGATGGTGATCGAGAAGTATTGAATTAGAGGATCCCATGAGAATTAGGTTGGTGTGGTGGCTAAAGCACTTGCTTCCCACATTGAAGGCCTGGGTTTAAGTCCTGATCCTGACACTTCAAATTCATTACTTACAATTGTCCATCAAATAGAACATAAAACTGTCGAACCCTTAGTGCCTTGAGTTGAGTGTAGGTTAATGCCAACACAATATTTTTTCTACCCTTCCATAATTACTCAAATATAAAATTCTTCCCCTACCAACCTACTCTCCCAATTCTTAGGCCTGGTTCAGTAATGTCTGATTAACATCAACTGCAAGATTGATGTAGCCTTTACGTTAACTTGATTTTAAATGAGATTTTTCTATTATTCCTAATGCATCGTCATGCAACCTTCAGAGAGGGTGTGCAAAGACAGCCTAGGCCATTTTTATGTTGTTCCTAGGGCTTGGTTTTTAAATTTATAAACAAACAAATGTATTTATTCCACTTAGGTTAATTTTTCAAATATTATGTATACATTTGGGGATTGTATAGTGAAAATAGACTAAAGGTTTCATTAAGGACTCAATAAATATTTTTACATGTAAAATTGCTGATTGATATATTAGCCCCTGGCAGTTTTTGCACATTCAATGCAGGCTGATATATCTGTAGATAGCACTTCATGGTAAAGAGATATTTTAATGAGTTATTTATCAGTTGCTGTCCTCCCACTCTTTCAATTAAACAAATGCACATAAAATTTGTGTGTGCAAAACAACTCCTCCATTACATCTCGGATAGTGGAATTTGCTGTTGATATTTAAAGATTGGTATAGCTGAAGTTAAGCATTTCTTGTTACCCACTTAAGTTTTAGCCTTTCTTCCAAACTCTACCTCCTCAATATTGCCAAGTTACCTGATGAATGTCACCAAATGCTCAAATGACTGGATTCCTGTATTGATTGACGTTCTTATCAGTTTCCACATGAATTTTTAAAATTATTCTAAATATGAATGGCTCAGTTTTTGTTGTGGGAAATGTTTATCTTAGGGTAATGTAGGTACCAGCATAAATGGGCTGTAGTTAAGTGAAGAATTGCAGTACAATATATGTATTTCTTTTTTTTGAATCCCTGATGAAAATTATGAAGTAAGACATGATGGCTGCTGGCAATTTTGCTGAGGTAATACTGGCTGGCACTGTTAAAATGCCAATCTGTATTGACTCTTTTTACAGGAATTCTTCTGTATGTTATGGCTAGAATTTGCATGAAAGATCATAGTTTTGAAAACTTGCAGTAGAATATTTGCTTATAGAATTTGCATGGTTTCAATGATATATAGATTGCTGTTGTAGCCAAGCACCATGGGGTACCATTTTATGTTGCTGCTCCATTGACATCCATTGATTTCAAAATCCCCAGTGGAGACCATATAGTCATTGAAGAAAGACCAGATCGGGAAATGACTCACATAGGGGATTTCCGCATTGCTGCTCCAGGTAAGATATGTATAAATTTAAGGTCTGTAATGAGCATACTATAAAATTTTGGTTAATATGCGAACTATGGACATCTATTTTTTATCCATCATATTTACCAAATCTTTTCTGGGTGATAGTTGCCATTTGTTCATGATAAACAGATAAACAAAACAGCCTTGACATGAAAAATGATATTGGAAATTATTGAAAATGTACAATGGGGTAATTTACTTTGACCCAAAAGAGCTATTTTACTCATAAAGCCAATTAATGGACCCTATACATGAATTTTGGTGAAATTTATTTTCTTCTAATTTTATCCATTCTCACAAAAGGAAAGTATTCAGAAGTTACTGCCCATTATTATAAATTCACCCGCATCACCAAGGGATTTGGCCAGTAATTGACTTCAGGAGAACTGCTCATTGAATAAGCAAATCTCTCATGAGACCATAAATGAGACAGCTATCTTCATTTCTTGGTACATTATTTTACTAAAGAATGACAGTATCCAACAATGTTACTCTTGATCTGAGCATGGCATCCCATAGATGTATGCTATTTAAATTACATACATGCATCTGGGACATCCGGGTACGAGATTTTGAATGCCTCATCATCATGAGAAGGCTTGTGACAGCAAGAGCTTGGTAGAGGTACTTCGATTGGTGGAAAGACCAGTGATGTTGGTTGTAATGTATATAACTCAAATATGTCCATTCCAGAGTTCAATGTTTTGTTACCTGTAACTTCAGAACTTGGCAACAGAATGAAGAATGGTAATTGTGTGTGCCATCATTTTTTAAGCTCTATCAGAAGTGGAAAATTAAAAAATATTATGAATGTGCCCGCACCTTGTGATTCAACATGTGTACAAATGGATTTCATTTAGATTGAGGTCTGAGGTTATGCATAGATTACTATTAATTTTGGTTGCCTGTGTTGCCTATAAATTTGTGTACAATTCCTTCAAATATTATATACCCACTGAAGGGATACATACATGTATTTGTATTCCACGTGACTGGATAGTGAAATATCAGCATAGTCAGATATCCTCCTTGCCTAGAATAAAAAGTAGCAAAGAAAAACTTGGAGTCCAGTAGAAAAATCTGAAGGGATGGACAAAATATATTATTGATAAATAAAATAATGTGCGAGAAGGGAAAAATGAAACATACTTTCTCCTATTTCTCCACAAATACACTTATTATGTATGCTCTATGTGCTGGATGTATAATGTAGGTATGCAGACTTGCATTTTATAATATGAGGGCAGACTTAAAACTAAGGTCTCCAATTTTTTTTGTCATAGAAAATGACATTTATTTACATTGTTGGATACATCGTTGGAAAGGTCATGGCTTCAGCTATTTTTCGATGTAGTCACCCTGGCGCTAGATGATTTTCCTCATCCGCATGATGAACTTTTGAATACCATCGTCATACCAGCTTCCGTCCTCGCTGCGAAGGCGTTGACCTCCTCTTGCACCTCGTCGTCCGTCACGATCTTCATCCCTCCTAGGTGTTTCTTCAGGGTGAGGATTATTGTTGGTGGATTTCATACCCCGGGGAACCACTATCAATAAGGAAAAAAACTGCCACACACTACAAAAGCTTCGGCGCGCCATCAAGAACAAACGTTTAGGAATGCTGACGAAGGGGGTCTCATTTCATCACGACAACGCGCGACCGCATACGGCTAGTCTGACGCAGGAACTGATCTCGAAGTTTGGGTGGAAAGTGATCGGGCATCCTCCGTATAGCCTCGACGTCACACCAAGTGATTTCCACATGTTCCTCACCCTGAAGAAACACCTAGGAGGGATGAAGATCGCGACGGACGACGAGGTGCAAGAGGAGGTCAACGCCTTCGCAACGTGGACGGAAGCTGGTATGATGACGGTATTCAAAAGTTCATCATGCGGATGAGGAAAATCATTGAGCGCCAGGGTGACTAGATCGAAAAATAGCTAAAGGAATGACCTTTCCAACGATGTATCCAACAATGTAAATAAATTTCATTTTCTATGACAAAAAAAATTGGAGACCTTACTTTTAAGTCTGCTCTCGTATGTACATTAAATTGAATTTGAATTTGGAAAATAAGTTCAGTGAGCTGACAACAGAAGTCATTGAAAAATATTGCTCCATCCCAATAATAAATATTTTTTGTATCATAGAAATGCCGTCTTTTGTATTGGAAGTTATTAAAAAAAATATTAGTTTTGAAAGTGTACAATTTCCAACCTCCTGTGGAGAAAAATTTCTGTGAATGTTTTCAATTTTTACTCTTTTGATCATGCTTGATATGATTATTTTATTTTCAGGGATATCATGCTGGAATCCTGCATTTGATGTTACACCAGCTGAATTGATCACCGGTATCATAACTGAAAAAGGAACGTTCTTGCCAGCTGATATTGAGAATCTTCGATATTTTTCTCGGCCACGCACCTCTTGATTCAGTTGGAAATATAGGTGGGAATTATGAGTGGATAAAATGATATTTTGATAAGTTTTTGTGAGAATAAGTAACATGCTATCTGTTAGGAAACACGTAGCAACTTTTTAATCTCTTGCTATTAGATGAAAGACTTTCACAGGAATCCTGTTTTTAATGACAAGTACACATTTCTTCTGTTTGTGGATGTAGACGTAGGAAGAATTTTCCAAATTTTTATCTTTATTCATCAATGATTTTCTTTCTCATATGGATGGATCAGTGAGAAAAAATATCTTTGAAGTCTATCATAGTTTATCCATATTTATATCCATTTAGAAGTAAATTAAAATTTTTATATCGTTATTTCTTCTTCTAAGTTGCTTATTTTGTGGGACTTTGATGATGAGACAGATTACTCAATATTGTTTCCTCACTAAAGAAATGATTTTGTTCTCAATCAAAGCTGTATATTGAGGCCATTGTCTTCCAAAATTTATGTGTAATGGATTTATTTTGGAAAAAAATTAAGTTTAACGCAATGTCTTGACTTCTAAAATCAAGTAGCCAAAACAGTGTTTTGTTTTTTAATGATGTAGTTAAAGTAATTCTTCTCATATTGGTAATGCATATGTCCTTGTGCCCATTCCAAAAGGGTAAGTCTTGAAAGGCTGTGATATTTAAAACTTCAAAATCTAATTTGCTTGTTTAGACAATTATGAAGTTAGCCTCAAAGTTCTTAATTATCCAGGATTATGCTATGCTAGGTGTATTTGTTTTTTACCTATGCCATAATAATCTCTTGTTGAAATGTTAATGTATCTTTTGATCAATTTTGAAACATTTTTCATGATAAAATGCAACAGTGTGACTGCTGCCTCAAGCCGTAATTGTTGCTGGCAATAAAAACTTTATATTTTGCTCTAAATGTTGTCTTATTTTGTAGATGATACTAATTATTGGTGAATATGTATTCAAAACCTTGGTAAATAGTGGTAATCACAAACAGTATGCAACACTAAACCAGCCACCTTTGAGGGAAATACTAGCTATGCACTCCCCAAGTTGCAATGTTGTATGTGCCATACTTTCAGAGAAATGAATTGTTGTGCATTACTTTTTGAACACCCTTAATACAAGTTTTAACTCAAAATTGGAATTATCTGTTTAAACCTTCAGTAAGTATGTTTTATTTGTAATAAAATCTTGAATGCAGTAAGAAAAAATCTGCTTTAATATTGTGAGTTAATTCCATAGAATGCTTCAGGTATAAGGCCTTTTATGTTCATAATTACTGAATGCTGCTCTCTTTAGTTGTGCCAATGTTGTGTTTTTGAGAAACTATTCATTAACTGAAAATTCTCTTTGACATGCACATGGGTTGTTGGAAAGGGGCTGTTTGTCCTGGAGCCAAATCAATTGTTATTCAAAAGTAGCTTGGACCTAAAACATGTTTTTAGTAAAAAAATCTTTTCTTCTGTAACCATCCATTCATTTGTCTAATGGAAGTTAGGAAAAGCAACCTTCCTCTTGCATCACCCAATCTTACGGCAAGACTATTAGTTTCAAGGTTGGAATCTGCTTTTTTGGGCATCCTTTACCTCTCCTGTGCTGCTTTGACCATTTTATCTTAGCTCTCATGCCAAAGTAACTGGAGATCTTTGAGTTATTATTACTAAACAAACAAGGAATGACTGTAAAAATAACAAAATGAATTATTGTAATATAAGGCTGTGGTTTGAGTGATGATTATGCTGTTCTGATCGCTGTCTTGAATTCAGGATACCACAGAAAGTTATAAGCATTTTTTGTGATAGTAGTTATTGAAGCAAGTGACACCTCAGGTTATTTGTGGCTGTAAGCATAAGTAGATTGGCTGGTATGGGAAGGTATATACATAGTTGGTGGAGATAAGGTCTCCTGACTCAGAACTACATATGACAGAAACCTGACAAAGGTACATGCCTACTCTTATTGAAAGGAACCTAATGATACGTGGTATTTTGCCCCATCCTATGGTCTGATCTCTCCATGTGAGACCTAACTAAACCCTGGTGATCTTAATAGGAAGCCAATGCTATCTCCACAGCTCCAGTCCAATTCCACAACTATTTTTTATTTCCTTCCTGCTGTAAGAGTGTGAAGCAGTGTCAATACAAGGTCGTTTAATATCTTGATTGTGGATATAGAAACAGATATATTAACCCATTCAAGGCATCGGTCCCTTACTTTTCTCAGTTTTCCCTAGTTCCCAAGCGTCGGCGCTGACACTTGCAACTTCCTTCAGCGTCTTAGGCTTGCTCTAGGCACACGTGTATTAGTTTCGTTCTTTGATGGACGTGTTTTCGTTTTATATAAATAAAAGAAAAAAACCCTTCAGCGTGGGAATAAATGTCATGTCAACAGGTCAGCATTGAATGGGTTAAATCAAATAACCATGGTGTCACAATAGTGTTTCATGCTTGGGTGCCAAACAATCAGGCTAAGTAGTAATTGTGTAGCAACTTCTAAATTAAAAAAAGAAATTAGGAGGATTGAAAGGTTTTGTGCTAGTTTTTTTATATTAGTGACACAAGAGCATGATGGAAACAATTATGGAAAGAGAAATTAATGGGAAGAATTACAGAGGGGGACCAAGAATGTATGCACATTAGGAAGGACATCAGAGTGAATAACTGGGATGGAATGAAGTTGTTAGTTATTAGGGGAGTGAAGTGGAGAGCTGCTGCCAACTAATCTTTGGATTGATGACTGCTAATGTTGATGAAACTTATCAATGTGTTTTTATTTTCAAGACACATGGCTGAAGCACTGGTGAAAGGGCTGGATAGTAAGGAATGCATAGTTTATTTGTCGATTTGACCAAAATATCTGATAAGTAAAAGTTGGGTGTAAGTTTTGTCTGGAAGGTAATTCATATAGACTTCAAGTACAATTTGGGGAAAAACCAGCCATTTTGGAACCTTGGAGGATAATACAGAAAAGCTTTGCTATTTCTCAGTCAATCAATGTGTTCTCTTTTGATTTGTCTTGAGAATTTTTGTATCAATAGGTACAGTGAGAAAAGGTTTGCATTTACAAGAAAATGTTTTAGTTACTCTAGAAGTAACTCGCGATCTATGCAGATCAAGGTCAAACCCATATGCAATGTTTATATCTGCTGCAGAGTGTTAATCAATGTAGCTTATTTTTTAAATGAAAGATTTAGAGCTTGCTAATTATTATGGAATCCATTTTAAACCCTGGGGCTTCCTCCTTAGGTGGGCATTTTACAATGCTTTGCAGGGCTGTTTAGAATGTACTGAAGGACAATTAGTGGTTTTTTCTATTGTTAAAAAATTTCTTCTTGTAACATTTGGTGAAGTCTGCTTTGGAGCAGTTTTTCAACTTTTTTATTTCTCTATTCAGGGAACAGCCTGGGATTGATCCAAAGGTTCCTATAAAACCCACGTTGCTCCAGGGGGTTGGGAGCTGCTTGAGACTCAAAGATTAAGTACTAGGCTAATGTTACTGGAAAAACTAAATCTTACAATTTTCAGGTTGATACACCATGTACCTATTCTTTTACCTCCACACTGTGTCGAAAAGGATGGGCAAAAGTAGTCAAATACAAGACATTCTCTGCTCGACTAATAGATTCAAGAATGCTTTCTTCCCTCGCTCTATTCAACACTTCAAAAGTAGCAGAACAATACACTAACTCTGCCATAGTAAAACTCGCTCATCATCCCATTTAAGAATAATTTCCTTTCCGAATTCCTTTTTATAAAACCTTCCTTTTATATGGCTGGTGTCCATGCACCATAGGTTACATACCCTTGTGGTGGGTTATGGGATAGTACGTAGATATAGATGAACAAGTACAAGTTAAGTGATTACAAATGTATTATAATAACAATATTCAATTTGTTCAGGCATAAGTGCATTAGGTGTTTTGTTTCTGTTTAAATTTCCTTCCCAACTTCCCTTGTGGCACTAGTGAGGTAAGTTTGTGAGGAGGGGGGAGAAAAACCCGGCGTATGGACATTTGCTTTTCAGTGCTTGTCAAGAGAAAAACTAGTGCTTTGACCTTCAAGGGAGGGCAATTCGAGAGGTTTTTGTCTCCTACATTTCGGAAGGAGCTGCCGTATTCATCCTCTGGTAAGCGCCTATCCTCAGTATTCCTTTTCCCATCTCCCATTTATACAACTTTCTCTCTTTTTCCCTTTTTGTTTTATTGAACCTTTTTCTGTTTGGTTGCGTTTGTCGCGCGTCACAGTCTAACGGACCACGTGTGCCTACACAATTCTTCACCGAAAAGTTAATTTTGGTGTTTTTTGATTGGGGCTGTGTCAATGTGTTGTAAGTGATTCAGCCTGGTTTGAATAAAAGAAACACCTTAAGCATTTAATTCTCGAAAGATGTTGGGTGACCATTCTAAGTAGCATTGTGTAGTAACCGTATGTACTATGAAAATAATCCATAAAAATTTTCCCTCTTACAGCTGAGAAAACTATTAGTTTGAGCGTTGATTGAGATATTCCTTTTAGTATATTGAACATAAGCATCACTCTTTGGTCCAATGAAATTTTGCTGTCTCACATTTTTGCTATCAATGCTCTGCTGGATAGAAAATACTGTTGTTGCAGATAGTTTGAATTTTCTTCATTCCAAAATTCGATAGGTTATGTTCAACCGTTTCTGCAATCTTCTTTTTCAAACTCTTCATGTTCTAATTCTTCACTCCACTTCTCTCACCTGTTCAGCATGCCTCATACCTTCCTTCATTCAAGGGTGGATTAAGGTCGTTGTTTTATGGGGGTTAGTTTGTTATTGGCCCTTGGGGGCCCTTGAGTATGGGAAATAAAAAATAATTATCTCTAATTGCGGCTTGTTCATCATATTTTGTAGAGTTATTTCGAACTTCTCATTTGAGCAAATCTTTTTTCCTGTTTTCTTATTATCATAAATTTTAATGTGAAGTTAAAATATACCACACCCCGAAAACTTCCCGTTCCCTTGCCGCGACCGCTGTTCGAATCAGCCTTCATGGTTTATCCAGACTGGATCACTGGACGCCGTGTCACCCTCCTCCTTTCAAGGTTCCCCTTCTGCTTGCGCCCCCCATAAACATTTTGAGCCCGGTTTCCATCCCCGTTCATTGTCCGACGAGTACCCGGGCCTGACGCCAATTGCCAAGGTCCTTCTACTTACTTTGCCTTAGGCTAAACCCAAGGTTAGTAAAGGATAGGTTAGTTAGTACTTTTAACAACCTTGGGCTAAATAAACCCTCCCCATCTTTCAGAGCCTCAGACGGGAATCGGAGGAATGCATTCCATTGGATTCGACCGTATCTGGCGTTACGTGGTGGAACAGCATTTCAGTTGTTAAATTAAACGGCAGTAGTTGTAGTTTCCACTAATATTTACTGTACAATAATACACGACGCGTGTTTCAACGCTTAGGGCGGCATCATCATAAGGTATGTCATCATACCTTATGATGACGCCCTAAGCGTTGAAACACGTGTTGTAGTACAGTGGACAGTACAATTACTGCAGTTTAATTTAACTACGGGGGAATAGACGCGCGGGTGACCAGGAACAGCAACTTAAATCCCCATAGGCTACCCTAAACCCAACCTCCCTCCCAAACATTTGAGGGTGTCATAACTCTGGGAATTAGGATAAGACGCCAAGCGACTACCTCTACCCACCCACCTCCGAAATTCCATTCTTGAAAATGATTCCAGCATGAAAAATTTTCGGGTTTGCACAATTTCCATTTGTAATTGTCTTTCGATTCTGTGATTTTCCAACAAACTTATTTCTTATTTTGATTCAGTTATTAAGCAGCAAACGTATTTATTAGATATTAATCGTCTGTCCAACATTGATCCACGTCTCGTCTGTGTACATAATCTCCACTCACGTTTTACTCACATATATTTTTTCAACAGTCTTAAATAATTATGAAGCCAACGAATAATACGTCTCTTTCAATAAGCATGCTTCGTCTGCCCCTTCGTTCGTATACGAAGCCTATGTCAACAAGAAGACGGTATTACGTGGTCCTCTTGAAATTATGGAGATCTTTTTGCATATCTACGGAGTTCAGAATGGTTTTTAGAGTTGGAGAAAAATTTTTCATGAATGATTCATGAACTTTCCTGCGAAGTCCCGATCTTACGAAATCATCATACATCACTGATCTCGCATTCTTATAAGGTTATTTATTTTTTTTCGTTTTCGAAGGAGTTACCAATGCTCCGCGGGATCCTTCCTTTCTTACCCTGTAGATAGTAGACTGTGAGCACCCAGTGTCGTTCGAAGTATTTTGCAGGCTTCAGCGACATTGAGCGATTTGTTGAAATATTTGAACACATTAATCATTTCTGATTCACGGCTTCTCAACTTAAGTTGAGAAGAATTCTCCCCTTTCATCCTCCTCTTAGTTTTGGACATGGAGATAGCACACTGTTGAAAATAAATTGATTTGGAAGATACTCCACAGTGCTGTAAAACTATTCTGCACCCCACACACCACTTGTTCACGCATAGAAATCTGATGAGAAACAAAATGCCACTAAACGCCTTCGCCCATTCTTTCCCCGGTCCTTACACCGACGGGTCGCTTCTCAAGCAGATGTTTTATGGCACCTTATTAACGTAACTTCTAGAAATACCATACCAACAGTCAAAGGTCATGCACTGGATAAGAATATCCCATTTTCTGCCGATAGGCTCGCAAGACGTTTACCACTTCTTTCCTGGCTGTCAAATATTTTTGCTGAATGCTTCAGTGTTAACGTATTTTCATCAGTCAAGTTCTTGAAACTAGTATATTCTAATAAAATATATTATTACTGACTTAAGTAAATGTCAAACAAAAAACGATATATTTGTTAGCAAAGAGGCAAGAGTAATTAAAGTATCAAGATCATTCTCCGACCGAGAATCTCCCTTCAACGCGATAGGTTAGCTGACAGAACGAGCGGCGGAATTATGGCGCGTCGAAAATATTTGGTGGCATCAAAAATTCAGAACTCCCTTTGTAATCGAGATAAAGTTACAATTATTTCACCAAACACAAATAGAAAGTTTTTTTCTAAATTTTATACGCAGCATGTATAGATCTACACGTCTACCTTCTCATATATCGTGAGATACGATAGTTAGTAGGCGACCGCTTTTTACCATGGAAAATTCAAAATATTTTGTCCAAAAGATATTTAAATGAATACAACAACGAAGAAACTTAGTTAAAACAAATCAAAGCTAACCGTTATGGAGGGAAACGCATGAAAAACGTTTTGCATAAGTTTTAACGTAATACTTTAGACTGTGGTAATACTGTGAACCATTTGTCTGCAACTGGGTGAGGAAGATGAAATCAGAAGCGCTCCGTTACTAACGGAAATTCGAGGAAATATTTTTTACATTTGTTTTAAACTAAATCGATTAATTATTGCCACCAAAAAATGAAGCATCATTTTCTGCTTCAGAACATGTATTTTTATACTGCATAGCATCACATTAATTTTCCTGCTGTCAATACTGCATAGCATCACATTAATTTTCCTGCTGTCATTGGCAACGTAACGTCGCACCTCCGGCCATTTGGAGATTTACATGTGATGTAATTTATATTCCTAAAAGGAGTCTCCAAACAAAATCACTTTAGTTATTTTAGTGGAACGGCGAGAGAAGCAAACACTCCATTCAGGTTTTCCGACAGAACGAAAAGACGTTCGTTTATTTCCTCCTTTTTTTTTTTTTACAGGCGACAGAAGAGGGCAGCACAGTACAGGAGGGTTAAAACAACATACACTCGCACAGAGGCATGGCGCAAGAATACAAAAGAGAGAAAACAGTTCGCTGGTAGAATGTTGCTATCAAGCCCAGCATAATATGACACCTCTCCTCAAAATTCGAACAGCAAGAACAAATAAACAAAAAAAACTCGATACAAATAAGAAGTGAGAGCATAGACATAGCTCAAAACTATCAGCACAAAGTAACAACAAAGTATACTTGGCAAATATTTTGGTGCAATTTCAGGCATAAAAATAGTTATGTCGATGCCTAAAAAAAAAAACAACATACTTTAAGGCTACCACACTTTGATAATTGATAAACAGAGACAAAAAACTTAGTCTTCAAATTACTCACAGGCTTGACATTAACAAGCAAAAAAAACAAGACTTCTACTCTACTAGCCCCATAGCTTGGACAAAAAATTTTGTTTTAGGTTGAGGCAAGATTTTTGTTAAGATGTCAGCTACATTGTCAGATGACGGGACATGGTTAACTCTAATTTCACCATTTTGAATACACTCTCTTACAAAATGATACCTCAGCCTACAGTGCTTATTTTTGTCTGTTAATCTTATTGATTCAGCCAAACCGTTGGCCCCCTGGTTATCAGCATACAGCTGCACAGCTCCTTTTACAGGATGACCTAGCTCGCTCATTAAGTCTCTTAGCCACACTATGTCCTTACACGCTTCAAACATTGAGTAATACTCAGCCAACATAGTACTGCTTGAAGTGGTAGATTGCTTTTTACTCCGCCAAACTACTGCAACACCAGCCATTAGAACTACATGACCACCTACAGACAATGAGTCTGATTTATCATTTGCCCAGTCGGCATCACTGTACACTTTAAATGCAAAAGAGGGGTCACTCTGGAATACCATTTTGTAGCTTGCAGTCCCCTTTAGGTACCTCAGCACACGCTTCACCCCTTCCCACTGCACATCAGTAGGCTCCTGGCAATATTTACTCAAATACCCAACTATGAAGGAAATATCAGGTCTCGAGCAAGTTGATAAATACAACAAACACCCGATTGCAGACCGATACCTCTCCTGGTTAAAAGGTTTCCCTTTTTCATCCATCTTGGCACCTAAAACACCTGGAGTAAGTACACTAATACAATTAGCCATATTAAACATTTCCAGTACTTCCTTAATATAGTTTTGTTGGTCCATTTCAAGGATATTTTCAGTGGGTCGAGAAAAATTGAGTCCTACAAAGTTTGTTATTGGTCCCAGGTCCCTGATCTCCACAATCTCACTTAGGCCCTGTTTTAAGATAGATAGAAATGATTTCGTACCACAAGCAATGATATCATCCACATACGTTCCCACGTAACCCTCCTGGTGTACAAAAACACATGGATCTGAAATACATTGCTTGAAACACATTTTACACAAGATTTTAATTAACATGTCATTCCAAACCATGCCTGACTGCTTTAGACCATACAGGCTCTTTTGAAGGAGACAAACCATTCCCTCATCTCCCTCGTACCAGAGTTTGGGCTGCTCCATGTAAATAGTCTCATCCAGAGCTCCATTCAAGTAAGCTGCAACACAGTCAACATGCTCAATTTCCCATCCCTTGCTAATAGCTAAGGCCAACAAAACTCTAAGACTACCCTTAGATAGCACGGGGCTGTACGTTTCCCAATAATCAAAACCGTACCTTTGGCTAAAACCCTGTGCCACCAATCTAGCTTTGTACACAAGATCACCAGAGGAACTCACTTTCGGTGGGGGAAAAACCCATTTGCAGCCTACCACATTGACTCCCTTTGGCCTTTCCACCATAGTCCAAGTACCATTCCGTTGATGGTTTGCCATCTCCCTCTGAATTGCTTCCATCCACTGCTTACGGTCAGGTCGTCTCATGGCCTCCTCCACGGTCTTCGGAGGCCCGGCAGGGTGCCAGACATCTCCGCCCACGGTGTCGTCCACCCTGACGTGCGACAGGCAGCAGGGCAGCTTGCATGGTTGCAAGGGCCTCCTCTGGCGCTCCGAGCGTCGTACCCCCACTCCTGGAGGATGGCCCCCTCCATAGCCATCACGGCCGTTTGGCAGCAGTGCAGCTTCATCCACAACAGGGATCTCGCCGCCATCGTCCTCCTCACCCAGGGCATCAGCAATTGGGCAAAACACCTCCCTGGGGGCAGGCTGCTCCCACCTCAGGCTTTCCTTGTGCTTGAAAGGGAATCGGCCCTCCCTGAACACCACGTCCCGGCTGTGGAACACCCGCCTCTCCTGGATGCTCCAGAGACGGTATCCCTTCATTCCTTCCCCGTATCCTAAGAAAACGCACTCCTGCGCCCTGGGAGAGAACTTGCCATCCCTCCTCGGTTCGGGCGTCCAAGCCCAAGCGAGACAGCCGAAGACCCGGAGATGTTCCACGTCTTGCTTCGTTAACTTCCTTCCGGTCCACCTTTCCATGGGAGAGTCATAGTTGAGCGACTTCGATGGGCGTAGATTTCGAAGATAGACCGCCGTCTGCAGTGCCTCCGCCCAGAAGTACAGTGGCATGCTGGCTTGAAACAAGAGACACCTTACAATATCAGCCAAAGTTAAGTTCATTCTCTCTGCAATACCATTTTGTTGGGGAGTGAATTCTACAGATGTTCGGTGCACGATCCCACTCTTCTCGAGGAATGATTGGAAATCCCCGGCCAGGTACTCAGTCCCCCGGTCCGTTTGGAGTTCCCTCACCCTCCTGCTGTGCAGAACTTCACACCTCTCCTTGTACTTCTTGAAGTTGTCAAGTGCTTCGCTTTTCCGTGCCATCGGCGATGCAGACACATACTTCGATCCCTCATCGACAAAAGTTATGATGAACCTCCTCCTCCCTAGAGATTCTGGCCGAATTGGTCCCATGATGTCCGAATGTACTCGGTCGAGAATGCCCAGCTCCTCATGATGGTCCTTCTTGGGGAATTTAGATCTCTTCATCTTTCCTTGCACACAAGGGTCACAAAAAATTCCATCAATTTCATTTCCATTTTCTCCCTTTGACATCAGGCTGGAAAGCACCTTCATCCTGCCCATGATTTCACTACATGGGTGGCCCAGCCTGCGATGCCACACTTGTTGTGAGACTCGGGATGCTTTCTTCTCATTCTGGTTGTACTCTTCACGTAGAGTCATAATTGAAACTCCCTCCATGGTTGAAATAAAGTATAATCTCCCTATACGATGGGCCAAGAAAACTGGTTTCCCTTCTCTAAGAACTTGAGTTTTCCCTTGTTTTGATATAAATTCCAGCCCTTTTTCCTCAAGCTGTCCCTGAGATATCAAATTATCTTGCAGCTCAGGGACATACAAAACATCAGAAAAGCTAATATCTCTGCCTCCACATTCCTCTGACAGGCGTAGAGTCACGGTCCCCTTACCCATTATTTTCAGGGGTCTGCCGTCTCCTACTTCTACCTCTCCAGAGTACTCTTCCAAAGTGGTAAACAAATTTTTCTTACTGGTCATGTGGTCCGATGCGCCCCCATCGAGGATCCACACTCCATTCTCCCCAGGGGTGTACTTCTTTGCATACAAGGCTATATGTTCCCTTGTGGCGATTGAAGCCTTAATAGAATTCTCAGAGTCCTTCTCTTTCTTCTTCTCTTCTGCCTCCTTCACTTGTTTCACCTTAGGGCAATTTCTGGCTATATGGTCTTCATCTCCACAGGCATAACAGAAATTTCTATACACTTTAGACTTACCCTTCCCCTTGTTTGAAAATTTCTCTCCCTCATTCTTTTGCTTCGACTTACTTTGTACCTTCCCCATTCTCAGGGCTGTGTGTTGGTCGTCACTTCTACCTTGCATTTCCCTTTCACATTCCAGGAGAATTTGCTTCACAGATGACATCTTTATTTTGTCTGGTTGGGCACAAAGGGTCTTAACAGAAATTTCGTATTCAGGGGGCAGTCCTGACAAGCATAAGTAGGCGAGTTGACTGTCACTTATTTCAAGTTTATTTGACTTCAATGTCCTATTCATCTCTTGCATGCTATTCAAATACTCAGAAATAGATTGATTTCCTTTTGTATGTGAGGCAAGCTCCCTCAGTCTCATCATGGCTCCATAACTTGTGTTGTTTGTGCAGAGCTCTTCAAGGATCCTCCATGCCTCTGAAGCTGCTTCACAGTCAAGAATGTCATTTATTAGGTCCTCACCTGTCGTTCGCATGATGAGGGCAAGCGCGGTATAGTTGCTCTTCCTACGCTTCTTGGCCTCAGTTGCAGATGGCTGAAAATCATCGTCGTCATTATACCCAACGATGGCCTCCCAGCACTCCAATTTCAGCAGCTCCGGCTTAACACAAGCTCTCCATGCCGAAAAATTACTCCTCGTTAATTTCGGGATCGAGCTTACTGATGAAACCTCCGCCATGATGCTGCTTCACCTCTAGACAAAAGATCCGTCGAACTGCCGGACGCCACGCCACAACACAGAATCTTCTCCCAAAACGAAACTTGTTGAACGTCCGCACTAGTTTTACTTCGCTATTCACGCCGAGCCAGCTGGGCCCATAACCTGATGTAATTTATATTCCTAAAAGGAGTCTCCAAACAAAATCACTTTAGTTATTTTAGTGGAACGGCGAGAGAAGCAAACACTCCATTCAGGTTTTCCGACAGAACGAAAAGACGTTCGTTTATTTCCTCCTTTTTTTTTACAGGCGACAGAAGAGGGCAGCACAGTACAGGAGGGTTAAAACAACATACACTCGCACAGAGGCATGGCGCAAGAATACAAAAGAGAGAAAACAGTTCGCTGGTAGAATTTTGCTATCAAGCCCAGCATAATATGACAACATGGGAATCGAATCTCCATAAGATCCCATACTGTCAACTAAATGTGGAACGCTCTTTAGCAGGTCTCGCCCCCCTCCCGAAGTTATAACCTGTATTCGCCACTGCCTCCTTGTAGGTATCCTTCTCATCCAAACGGATCAGAGGCGCTCGGGCCTTCACGAGACCGCCCGAATCTGAAGCACAAATATGTAATGAACTTATGATAGTTTGAGCGGGATATCACTTCACATGAAATTCGATGAATTTTGCCCTCGTTCTAAAGAAATAGATCTCATATATTTCCAACGATAACTAAATATCAGCCACATATCATTATACTTTTCTAAATATTTTCCAGAAAATACCAGCCATTTTCCGTTGGAAATGGTTCGAGTACGCACTCCAGATAGACTAAAGCCGTGACCAAATCTCCCAAGCCTGCTTGACGTGAGCAAGTTTGATGACTATCTAGCTATGTGCTTTGACTGAGTCTAGATGCTTTGGGCCATGGCTATACATTCTATATGGCTATATCTCTATATTTGGGCTACCGGCTTCGATATTTGGATAGGCTTCGGCCGTCTTCGTAAAAGAGAAAGTTCGCTCAAGGTCACAGTGGCGCTGCTAACGTATGCTTTTCTCCGCCACATCTCGGCCACGGCTTTTATTTAAAAAATGAGGTACTTCTAAAGCACGGATATCGTCAGAAATTCAACAGCGTGTAGTTAGCACTATTTCTCAACTTAAAAAAAATATACATACCAATTAGTTCCCGCAGTAATTTTTACAGAATCGCAAAAATATCTTCGGCTGTGAAGGCGTTTTCAGCATGCAAAATGGGTCAAGTTAATACCTTATCTTTTTGTATACTTAGTTAATTAAAGGCAAAGGTTTCGATGCCTGATAATGTGCCTGCGTCATTTCTGGTTCTAATGAGCGGTCACTATCTTCACGTGGTGACGATATTAGCGACTGTCGCTACGAATTTATTTGGATGACTGTAGACCCGGGCAACCGCCCATGAGGCACTGTCTCAAGGAAGGCGACCAATCAATGTCAATAAAGGAAACCATTAATTATTAATGAAGGACTGTATGCTTTCCCGGTGGATGATCTGGATGAAATCATCACTGGTGTGGCACCGGGTTATTCTTTCCACGGACGGCGTTTCGATGAGCCGCTCTCTCATCCTCCCCAGGCTTAAACTGAAGTACGAGTTGAGTTTATTAGCCGGATTTGTACATGTACTCTCATTTGATAATTCAAGTGGCTTCAGATTGGTCGAATTTTGTGTTTCTTTTTCTCGCTGTTTTAATCTTTTCAATTACCAGTCTCCAAAGTTTTCTGAGTTGCTAGTCATGTTCTGAGTTTTGAATCAAGTTTTTCTCCTCTAGACTGATTTAAATTTCGACAGAGAGGACATACAGTTCAGAGACGCACTTTGTCTTAGCTTCCACCAAGATTCATTTGCACTGATAGTTTCGGACCCAATTTTCCAAACAATTGTTTGAACCTACGAATGCCAAAAACCATATTCATGCTATTTCAATCAATCCTCCCATCTTCTTTTTCGGATCATCCGTTATCTACTGCTTGGTTTAATATTTCTTACAACTACCGTGCCTATTTTTTCTTATACCACTCTCATTACGTGTTTTTAAGCTCATTTATGATTTCATTACGTCTATCTTCTCGCCGTTGTCAAAGAACTTGTTAACCACTTGTTAACTCCAGTTAAACCATCAAAGAATGATCGAAGAATAGAATGAAGCAATAAACAGTATCCATCGGGCTGAATCGCCCAAAAAATGAAGCTCTTGACAAAATATTACGAACGTCGGGACAAGGCTCCTTAAAACCCATATGTTAAGTAGATGCCACCGCTTTTGGGGGTTTTCATGGTAACTGCATAATACCATAGAGTAAGCATAGTAGAGTATGCTTACTCTATGATAATACTTGTGACATAATGTTTGCGTTGCCATATAGCTCGGTAACTAAGGAGTTGCGACCCCATGTTCATAGGAAAAAATGCTTAAAATCACTTCCCCAACCTCCTTCAGAAGTTATGCACTTTCCTCCTGAAACACCCTGTGTATGCGAATCTGTGCTAACAGGCTTTAAAGCGGAGAGTACATTGAAGAGTTTAAGACTACTCTGCATTGAGTAGAGTCATGTATAATACATTTTTAAATGTATTAATGGAACTCCTGTATTTTAATTTTTGTGGTAGAGAATTCCAAAGTTTGGAAGCAGTGGTTAAGAATAACTTCTGATAAATATTAGTTCGGAGAATCGCGTAGCGGTGGAAACTGTGGTTCATACGAGACGCCTTCCGGGTGATTTATGATCTGACTAAGAATTTTCGTGAGGTAATTAAGCATTTCCTCCCGGAAAACACTAAGAAGTAAGTTGTCATAGATTTTTGGAAGTAATCGCTCAGAAGAACTTTTCGAAAGACGATGTTTTGCAGAATTGTACGGCGGCTGTAAGTATGATTCAGGCAGAATTTGGTTTTGGGGACTGTATTAGAAATAAATCGGAATCTATCAAATGCTTCTTACTGTCATAGTATTCATGGATTGAGAGTATGCTAAATAAAGATACAGAGACACTGCCAGTTGTTATTTTCATATAATTTTAGTGCTCATCACACCCGATATAAAAGATCGCGTCCTGGGGAGGAAACTGATAACGGAGGAAATTACATGGGGTTTGCAGTTTTACCGAATAACATTTTTCGTCCCACGATAATTCAAAAAGTGATACAAATACGATCTCACTTGTCACTAAAATCTTACGTAAGATGATCTAAGACGCCCTCATCTCCCAAGTAAGACAATATAAAAAGAGCCTAACCCCCCTCCCCCCCTCCCGAAACATCTTACGTAAGACTGGAAAGGCCCCGGACCTTATTTATCTAACATTGCGCTTTATTACCCATCAATTGTGATCAGAATCTATATCGTCGCAAGGAAAAAAGTGACTTGATGCTGTTCTTAAATCCATGCTTAACCGTTATGTAATCTGCTTGATATCTCCCACAATCATCCGGCCTTTTACCATATAACATAGCCTTGTGATGGTGTTCATAGCACCATGATATTGCTGTACGTTACTGTGCGTTTGTTATTACTAGTCCGTTTCTCCAGCAAAAATCGTAATGAACGATGTTTCGGAGAATGTTGACTACTAAGGGAAATACTGAATGTGCAGCGGTGGAACCAACGTTTTCCATCTGACGACATGAGACAGTTCGGCCGCCGAAAGTGCGTGGATCAACTAATGCTACTAGCAGTCGCAGAATTTGTTCTTGGAAAAGGTTTTGAAATGCATTCGAAACTAGTGAAAGCTATTTGATGCCATATTTTTCCAGTATTGAAATAATGCGCAATCAGTGCAAGTTGAGAACATGTCAGGTAATATTCCTGTATATTACCAGTGCTGACCACAAAAGGCATAGGATTGATTTTTTTGTCACTTTTAGAAGGGATTAAACACCCAAATCACCCGATGGTAACACCCAAATCACCCAGTATTTGTACTGCAGGGCAACCCTTGCCCAAAACAACCAATTTTCGTCTTACTTTTCAGTACTTAAACTGAATACTTATATACTTGTGCTTCTGCAGACACTCCCTTAATTGAACCTACGCGATATTTGAAGTATTAAAAACAACAACCTTATCCCGATGGATATAAAAAAGTCATACAAATACCATCTCACGAGGAAATGAAGTCTTGCGTGAGATGATCTCGGATCCCAACACTCCCCGACGCAAGACAATGTAACAAGATCCCAACCCCCATGCCCCCAAATACGTCTTACGTAATATGAGGCCCCTTATTTTGGGTTTCTGAAAAGATGGTATTATCCTGAATTTTGGAACACAAAAAAGCTTTCTCGCTGAAAACAAATCCTGAATTTTTGAAATAAGGTCATCTGATGTTCTTTTATATTTAAATCTAACATTTTCATCACATTCCCCTTTATTTCCGGTTTTGCAATGTTTTACTCATTGCCTCAGTCGTACATTGTACTCCTGGAAAACCGCAATCCTAATGAATCGGTAAAATTTGAAAGATATGTCATGTCTGCATTGCTACGACTATGCACTGAAAAATAATGCATTTTTTTAAATGCCACGTTCATAAGAACGTGATTGTTTTCACTTTTGAGGATATGTAGGTATACGTATCACGTAAAGTAAATAATGCTTATGTTTCAGAAAATATTTGCACTAAAAATATTGTATTGTATAAAACAACACGTGCGCTTAGACTATTTTATTTATTATTTGAATATATGCAAATTATTTATATCTAAACTATATACAGTGTGTCCTCGTTTAACGTTGTCCCGTTTAACGTTGTTTCGCGATAACGTTGTCCAACAATTAAAACCCTAAATCGTTCAACGTCGTCAGTGCTTCGCGATAACGTTGTTCAAATTTTGCGCAACCAAAAAAAAATGAATAACGAATAGGAATTTGGCGCACCTGATGCGTAATTTCCATTCGGCGGAAAAGTTTGACGTTAACTCCTCATAGCGTGTGTCAAAAGTTCACCAGAGTGAATAATTATTGCGTTATTTTGTTTCATAACTGTATGTTTGCTTATTATTTACTACGCTATTATTGGGGGGCAATGCATCGGGTGATTTAAAACTCAAACCAACGTTAGTTTACCATCTTGAATCGCATGGTATTAATAATACCATGTCCGAATGGTAGATCCAGGGGCAGAAATCTACGGGAAAAAATACCTGAAAATCCCATGCCGCCATAAGGTAGAACTGGTGGAAGAAAAAGTTGATTTACTGCTGTTTGAGGTGAATCGAAAACGTGTTTTTCGTGTTTAATTAGTGTGTAAGAGGACGTTTTCTAAACCCTCCATGATGCAGTAAATCGTCGAGGGTGATACTGTTCCTAAAACATTTTTACGAAATAACAAAAATTTTGTACACAGCACCGAGTTTCCCTAGTTCACTCACTATTTTAATTGATATCCTACGTCTTCGCGATCGCAGCGAGCGAAATTTTTGCCCTCACTGCATTCGCATTCGCACGCTCCCGCAGTGAAGAACAAAAATTTCTATTTTATACTCAGAGGGAAGCCGGTGCTAACAGCACTAAATATCAGAAATATAGGAGGGAAACCTGGTGCTTATTCATTTAAAAATGCCTTTTCAGTTTGTTTCATCTAAGATATGAAGATCTCTGACTAGTGAAATCATCTGTTCGACTGCCCGCGTAATTAAAATACGCCGTGGTATTTGTATCATAGCGTCCAGTCTGGGAGAAAATTAATTTCACCTGCTTCCCGATCACCTTATACCACCTATTTTACTTATATTGCTACGCTACATATTCGCATTTACCTTTCGTTTGCTTCATAAATCCTTTTTCTTTCGTAAACTATTCACTTAAACCTGTGATGTGAATCTACTTCTGGACGCCATATTGGAAATACTGACCTTTTCCTCCTAGTTCCCTCAGATGGCGTAGCGGTCGAGCAGTGTCTTCATTTTCTATACCCACCGCCCATGACTTTTCCCGCCTTCAACTAAAACTATTCCCGCTTTTCGACGGCTTTATCACACTCAGGAGGGACGGGTAACCTCTCGGAGCTACCCTATAATCTTTGGAGGTACTTCATTCCACTGCCTCCATACGGAACTTTCATCACCAACTCGCCTCTCGCCGTAATTTTACGCAAACCAATCACCATTGGGATGGGTTGGTTTAAAAGGGTATTCGTGAAAATAAATCGTAACTATCCGCCAAATAACCTATTTTTCCGTTCAGAAATGGCCTTCTCGACACCGCGTACTGTCCCACCATAGCACCCCTGTTTCACTCCACAGACACGCAACGTTGTTGAAGGGGGGGGGGGGTTGGGTAAGGCCATATTTCAGACGTGAAATTAGTCCGTATCCCTCTACCGGGGCTTCCAAAAATCTCGCAATATGGCGTCAAAATATCACAAAAAATACGCGAATTTGGTCATTTTCAATCTTTATTTTCTCCAAATCTAAGAATCTCACGCCTTTTTTCTTACATTTAATTAATAAGCATTCCTTTCACTTTCCTTTCCCATTCATCGAATACCCCTCACTTTTCTACTAATCTCACACAAGAATTTCTCCCAGACTGGACCCTATGATACCTTTACCATTGGTGAGTTTGGAACCGATTTTAATTTTTTACATTGTTTCTTATGGAAAATACTGCATCGTTTAACGTTGTTTCGCTTAACGTCTACTTTTTCAGGAACGAGTTAACAACGTTAAACGAGGACACACTGTACATTCATACCATTGCTATGAAATTACGACGCATTGATGTCTTGAATTTTTACCCCACTCTTACCGCTACTCTACCCTTCTCAATCTTGTTAATTTCGTATAAAAAATTGCAGTAGTTCAGTATATAATCCTGTGTTTCCGAATTTACATATGACAAATTATTATATCTATTAGTAAATTCTTCACGATCTTCCCATCGGGTCAGAAGTAGGTACCTGAACTCCTGACCTGATTGGAAACCCGTAAAGAATGTACTCATATGATTCGCCGGGGAAACACCAGAGCATTTATGATGCCTTTGATTTTCTTTTTGTAACTGAATCATTTGCCATTTTATTTGCATATGATGTAAAAAATAATTTGAAATTTGATTTTTACTCTATTTTTTTACTCTTCTTCATTCGTGTTGTAAGCATCGGTGTTGTGAACAATGATAGGGAGTCGGGGGTAGGATGTGCGGGGTCGAATTACCTTAGAAACACATGTTGCCATAATGTCTCAAGATTTGCCGTTCGATTTGTAAAGGGACCCCTTTTTCCCATTCGGCGCCTGGACTAATACGTTTACTATGATGATATTCGAAATTTGTATTTCTTTTGGGACACCCCCTAAAAATTTTCCACTTGATTAGTCAATAAATCCTGTAAAATATTATTGTCATCGGATAGAGGGAAGACGCGCCGCATCGCACTAAAACCTTTGAAATTTCTGTGTTTTGCCTGTTTTTCGGTCATTGCTGGTGATAGTGGAACCCTTTAAGTTTCTAATTACTTTTCTGTGGTAACCAACGAATAATTAGACATTTTAAAATTAAAAAATAATAATAATAAAGTGAGATCCTCGATAAATTATGTGGAATGTCTCACATACGGCCCTCTGAGCTAATATTGGAAATTTATAACACCTTAGACTTCATGTCTCTGAGTTTATTTAAAATACAAGAAACAGGCATTGTCTGCTTACGAGATAAAAAAAATACAATCATCTTCAAATATTTGTAAAGGCAGTTCTTCGCCCACAGCGCCACGAGTCTCTCGTCAGCGTCGAATACACGGGGGGGGGGGGGGAGGGGGGGGAGAAGATACAATGTATACGAGGGCGTCGCGTCGGGCGGAGAGGAAGGGGTGTTTTCTCAGTAAATACACAGAATTCATCCCAGACGGAGAATTTGGAGTTTTCCGTTGATTCCTTCTACCGGATTAATCTGGAAATATTAACGTGGAATTGGTTTATAGGAGTCCGTTGACAGCTTTCGGCCGATAAGACGCTGTTACACATGTTAAGTAAATATTTCGGAATTTGAGCCTCAGGCGTTGGTAGATACATAAATTACTGTTGAAGCGGGTGAGGCCACGGGCTTTGAAAGGGACCCGAACACTGCGATTGGACCTCAATAGAGCTTATCATTTCCCTGCTTTGCTTATCCCAGAATTCCGGGATAGAGGTGATTCTCTTCCCGGAATTCCGGGAAATCCCGGAGTGGAATTATTTATAATATAGGTACTATACACTGAAGTATCCCAAAAAAGAGTGAGAAAGTCAAATAAAAAATAGTAATTATTTCTTATTTTTATCATTTCAATAATATCTGCAATCTCCTAAATGAGCAAACTAAAATAGTATATTTTTATAAAATACAAAATAAAAAAATAGATTCTATTGACGAGAGCAGATTCGCCTTCAATGCATTCAAGAGAAGAGAGATTTTCTGAGTTCTGCATTAAAATTTATTTACAGTTAATCTCAAAATAGTATGCATTAAAGTTAAAAAAAAAAAAATTTCGGGAAATTTAAATTAGCTAAATTTCTACCGGGGTCCTGGAATCCTGGGAGTGAAACCCTAGACCACTGGTTTCCAAAGTGGGCGCTGCCGCCTCCTGGGGGTGGTACTTTAATCTAGGGGGCTAAAAGGGATTGGGGGCGGCATGGTTCTCCAAACGGTATCATAAATACATGTCCTGTGCTAATAAAATATATATCCTTTGGGTTTGAAGTAAACATTAATATAGTCATAATTGTTTTAAATTTATTATTATAATATTTATATGTATATTATAATATGTATTCTATGATTTTAAAGCTTATGGTTGGGGGCGTTGAATACAGATTAGTGGAACCAAGTGAGGTGGCTCGAAAAAGATTGGGAAACGCTGCCCTCGACCTCAACATCCCTCCTCTCCCGGACGATCATATATGCATCTGGTTTAATCTTAGTTTGGTCTTCCAGGCTCATAACTTGACAATAATTTAAACGTAAAGCTACGAAGGCAAAATGCAAGAATGGGTGCAACAGGTATTATTTTATATTTTCCTTCCATGCGCAGATTTCATATTTACAAAACACTTAAATATGAAGCAAATTCTTTCTAGGCAACGAAATTGATATAAAAGACAGTCACAAATTCATCTTGATAATTTTAGCATTAGCAAAATACTAAAATAAATTTTTGAATAATATATAATGTTTATTCCAAATGCTTAAATAAAGAAAACAAACAAATGTTTAAAAATATACTCATCCAGAAAAAATACCAACTATTCATCAAAATCTAGTCAGCCTAGCAACATTCAATCTCATCTTCATATCTCGACAGTCATGCTGACCTGAAAGCGGAACACTGTAAGGTAAACGTCAGGTCCTTCATTTGCCCATGCGTTTCCAGATTTCAATATAAAATCCATTCAGAGGCTTATCGGTGTTAATATTATTTTCCGACTTTATCGCACTTTCTCAGCATTTTTGCTGGAAATATGCACCTGCCTTTCAGTTATATTGGGCTAGGCTCCGTCGTAGGGGAAGGGGAGGGGGAATTCACCCTTTTCCATACGATTTTTAATTTTATTTTTAATAATTCAACTGTTCAGTTTTGACAATTCACCATGTCACACAATATGGCGCGTCTGTAGGAGTACTGCCTTCGGTACAATCCTTGAGATGTTATCAGGCAAATTATTTTAAACGCTCTTGTCAAAGTAAGTTAATACAAATCCTGCTGATATCATGATGGGATGGATGTTAACTTTGTTAAGTTTATAGGGGCGTGAATACTGATCATTATAGCGTGTGCGTACGCGTTATCGTTATATTGCTGCTGGTTTAACGATTAAGTAAACTGTGATAAAAGTTCTTCAAACGAGGCTTTTTCTTAGAAAATCACTATTCTCGCATTTGTAGAACAAGTCGCAGGAACAATGACTGCGAGCAGTTCGCAACAATGGACGTTCGCGTCGTGGATATCAGTCGTGGCAACGCGCAAGACAAACTGCAAATATCCTTCACCTGCCACTCTCTAGTTTCTCGTATGTTTTTTATTTTCTTTTCTAAACAATATTTTTTTTCATATTTTGAGTTACTGGAACTGCTATATTGATAGTATTGGCGGAATTATTTTATTTATCTATCAGAATGATTTCTGGTCTGTTGTACATAATTGATGGTATTATCAGTCAAAACAGATCTGTCCCAGTATATTATTATTATGGGACAGTGAGGAAGTTTTTTCTCTCGGCCTCTCATCAATTTATTTTATCTTTTGTCAATAATGCACAGCGTTTGTTTTTAAACTTTTTGTCGGGGAGCACCATGCACAAGGGATGTCCACCAAAGGGGCTAGTATCGCAACCATGAGCCCTATCCCTCTGCGTATGAGATACGCCATTCCACGTGTACTTTACATAATATTTTCATCCTGTTTTGGATGCCGATTCACGACGTTTTCAACTCAGAAACTCTGGATCGTTTTTCCCCTTTAAGTCATTCCTCAGTAAGTCTTGCTGGTTTCAGTTTTCCGTCTTGGATTTTGCAGAGCACTTCGTCCGTGGCACAGAAGTTGATGAATGGTTACATTCACTTTCGCTGGCTCGGTAAGCTAATCCTCCGGAAATTTTCTGTTTTCAAGTTTAGTTTTTTAATTTAGCTCACATTTTGCAAGTTTTACATTTTTGAACGGAGTAAATTACTGTTAGATTTCACTTTTGCCTAACTCCATGGTATATTTCGCTAGTTGTGACTTATTTTTCAATTTACTATGTACCGAAAGTTCACTATTATATATCCACGTGTAACAGTTTCTCTTTCAACGGGAGTGCTTTTACAGCCGTTGCTAGAACGACAATAAGCGATAAGGGTTTAATACTTTCTCTATCAATGTCAAAATTTCTTTTATTTTTCACCAAATGTGGCAAAAAAGTTATCTTTCTTTCGTCCAATTTGATTTCCAAAATTACCACAAAAATTATCACTCTCCACAACAATGACGCGTTTTTATATAGTTCTCTCCACTTACCGAAAACACTCGAACTTTCAGAGAACACAAACGGACAATCAATCCACAAACATCACGCCACAACTTGCCAAAATGCAAGCAACCATATTAATAGCACAGAGCAATATTCCATTTATGTTCCACGAACTATGATATCTCAATCATGATTGCTTGCACGTTGAATAAAATTTGAGTGTCTCAATGTTTTTCTCCAGTATTTCTTATTAACTAGTAGCATACGAAGTAGCATGAAACTCTGCACTCGTGCCTTGTTGCATGTATTACGACAGTAAGTGACCGGTTTGTTTTGATAACTCTCCTTACAGTGTGGCCAAGTTTGTTTGAACATGGCAGCTACGAAGCGGAAGTCAGTCTGCTCTTCGCATTTCAATCTTAAATACTGGTCTTATATGATCGATAAGGCGCTCTGCAAAAAATATTTTAAACCTCAATGATTTAATGACAGTACAGTATGTTTGAGATAGCCTTTTTGGGGTAAATATCAAGACATAAATTAATAAAAGGTAAGGAAGCCACCATTCCGCACCAAGGATAATGTTATTCGAGGCTGAAAATTACGATTTTTAAATCATGCTAACAGCGCCAGAGGCCGATTACTCCTATTATTTTTCCACGGATCGACGACGGAATAACTTCTCTATAACATATGAAAAATCAGAATCAGTTGGGAATCGGAGGTATTTGTGATAGAGGTTCTACCTTAGGCGAGAAACAGGAAGTGCTCTAAGGTTATTAATACATAGCTGCTTATCTCCATCGTCTCAGGCTCAACCTTGTGGAAGTTCATTTTATCGTAAATGAAAAGGAAAGATTTGTTATATTCCACCAATTTATTTTCAGTTTCGTCGCAGCGTCGTCATCTTCAGGTACTGCGTCGAAACTAGTAGTACCTGAAAATAAATTGGTGGAAAATAACAAAGTTTTCCTTTTCATTTACGACATAACTGCTTGTTCACATTCTGGGCATACTATGGCTATCGCCCTCCACATATGATTGTGCTTATTTCCAAGCTATTGGTGCGTGTGTTGATGCTCCTTCCTCCTCTCTGAATACTAAGCAGAGTGTATTGTGTAGGACACCCGTCTTGTTGAGGAATATCGATTCTGTAAGCTTGTCGTGCGCTCACCTCCAAACAATTTATCCCTCTTACAATTAGCCCTCGGATGATCGAGAGAGAAAAATTAGCCAGCTCATCATCATTATCATCTTTCAGAGGCCAATACTGTCCGTTTCTATAACATGGTATTAACTTGTAGACTCTTCTCTTTGGGATGAGTAGAGAGACTGTGCATATTTTTAAGGTGGTCGGAGCAAATTTTGCTTGTGTACAGATAAGCGTGAAACTGTGATGCTCTTATTGGTGATATTAATAGAAAAAAGTGAACAAGTGGATTGTATCGACTTGGGTTTTAGGCAATTCAATGCAATTTTAACACATATACTCATGGCACCTTACTTACATTTCGTAATAATTAGATCACATATGTACACATTTTCCAATCAATGCGAAATAATACATTTATTATTATTATTATTCTCGTTGCTAACAAATATCAAGGAGTCTCACCGAGTCTAATATTCGAAAAAAAAAAAACGTATTTCAGTGTAATTTCGAATACCGCGCCGAAAAGTTCAGTCACGACATGCTTTAATTAAGGAAAAGAAAGTAAAATATAATTCTTGTATCATTTCCATCACTGGTGAGTTTCAACGCATAAACAGATGCACTCAAATGAAATGTAGTCCTAGAATATTTTTTTCGTTTCTCTTAAATAATTATTAAAATATGCACACAGTGACCCATGATTACCACTCCAGCCACCATAAGGCACTGGAAAATCTTATAAGGTCAATACATTAAGGTCACTAGAGAGGGAAGCCCTAGAACCGTTCTTAAGGAGAGCTGGGTAGGACGGTTATGGGGTAATCTGCTGGTAAAGGTAGGTTAGATGGAAGTTGGAATACCCATACTAATATTTTACGGCAGAAATCCCTGTCTCTGTAAACTATTTCGTTCTTTCGGCCAGTTTCAACGCATTCGCGTTATTTTCAAGCCGCCCAAGTAATGTCAATGAAGATGACGCGAAAGCGTCGAGGTTGCTCATGATAAAAATCCGTGTGAAACATACAAAATGTATTCAAAAGGAGGCGATCACAAATTTAAAAGAGTTAATGATGGGGGCATTGAGTAAGAATGCAAATAAAAGATGGCGGAGAGTCTTATTTGAAGCATAGCCTAGCATGGTGCAGAAACATGGTCTCCGAGGAAAGAGAATGGGATTAAGCTGCAGGCGTTTGTGATTTGAGTGTGGATGAGAATGGAGAAGGCGTGATGGAAAGACAGGAAGACGAACTAGAAAGTGTTCGGCGTGGTAGGTAGCGGAGAGCAATATTCAAGAGGAAATTAAGGGGAGGCAGAGGAGATGGTTGGAGCGGGTGTAGAGGGGCGAAGAGATACTGAAGGCCGTGGTAGAAGCGAGGATATTGGGCAAGTGGAGAAAGGGAAGAAAGAGAATAGGCTTTATGGATGAAGGGGTAGGACGCATGCCGAGCTGTAGAATGGAATTAGGCAGAGAGAGAGAAGGGATCTCGGCAGTAAATGATTAGTATATGTATTTCTTCTTCCGTCTAAATCTATCTTTAATTCAAATAATAACTGATTCATGCACGATAAAATACAATCCTACCCTTATGATCATTCATTGAATTAACTTTTAAATAGTAAGTTATATATTTAACATAGTAATGCTATCATTCAAAAATCGTAACCAATTTAAGAAAGGAACAAGGTAAATTATCTTAAGAAGTAACCAACTCAGACCTAAAAAAATGACTCCTCAAACTTTTTTTGTATCTTAATAGCTCAATATCCCCTCTCCGGGACATAGCCTACTAGTGACTTCATAAGTAAACCAGGCAACCTAATGGCTCATAGTCCTTTTTGAATGTCTTAGGATACAAAGTCCGTCAAAATTTCAGCTATCGTTCAAACGTTTTTTTCCATGGTCTAAGGATGTTAATGGCGCAAAGCCATGTGTCAATCGCCTACGTTGTAGATGCAATTTAAGAAGACTATCATGCACTTACTACTATAAGAGAAGCACAAAAAATGTATCAATCGCACCGGAAATGATTCAGGAAATACGAAGTAAATAAGTAGAAAAATCTTATCGCCGATATATTTGGACGGTGCTCTGAGACGCTATACACGTATACAATTTCACTCAAAGATAAATGGACAACCACTAGTGGCCATTCACGTAAAACTTAAGGTGATTTTGGCCACTGTTAACCATTCCCCTCCCACAATGTGAGACAGCGTAACATTTCATGAACACAACCCCTCCCTCCCCTCTCAATATTACGTAAGTCGTCACACTTCTACGACCATGCATGTAGGTTAAAATAAATGGGCCATTCCACGTCCAAGTATGCAAAAACTGACCATACCCCCCTCGGGTTTTTTCACTTTTTACATGACCATAGGCCCGATAGAGAAACCTGTAGAAATATTACTTTTTAGCCGAATATCGATAATGGTTATCGAGATTTCACGATTCACAGCAGACGCGACTCGCCAAACCCGTCATCTTTAAAAGTGCGATATCTCCAAACTAATGAACGCAAAGAATTGATCATACGTTTTTTCTATATTTTATCATAAATTCAGGCATAGGTACCGTCGCTGCAGTAATCCTACAAACATAGATTTTTTTCCTCCGGTGATAATTAAAAATGTGACAAAAATGCAATCTCAGAAGGGATTAAAAATCTTATGTAAGACTGTATTGGAACCACTCACCACCCTACGTTCGACAACGTAAGAAAAACTCAACCGCCCAAGTCCCCCCAAAACGTCTTAAGTAACATTTGAATGGTCCCTCAAGGAGGCACTAACTGAAAACATTAGAGTGGAGTTTTGCAGCACATGGCTCAGAAACGTGGACCATTGGGAGGCTTGAACGGAGGAAAATAGAGGTTTTCGAAGCTTGGTGCCGGAAGCGGATGCTGAGGATCAAATGGACGGATATAATCAGAAACGAGTAAGTGTACAGAGAAATAGCAGAAGAAGCGCTACAACCGTACGTAGCACTAACAGGAAGACAAGGTTCAGATGGATAGGAGACACACTGAGACAAAGAAAATTTGTAAGGAATATAATAGAGGGAATACCCTCAATAGGAAGACCTAGGGATGAATACTACCAAAGGAGGATATGAAAGAGAAGAACTACAACGATATAAAATAAGTGTTCACGCCCAGAAGAAGAGAGTGTAATGCGAAGAGTATAGTCCACTCTCTTAGTTGTTTGGTTCTTTGGGGAGGTGACCAACAACTGGGGTCGCTTGTTCCCTCTTGAAAAGGTGAGTAACTTGGTAAAGTTAGGGATATCATAGAGAATGAAAGAAGGGTGGAGAGAAACCCGGCGTTGGCATTAACGTATTCTTTTACGAAAGTCGCCATGGGGGCTTAATGCTCGCTCCATCCCTAAGAACATATACTATACGACTATATGTAGTGATCCTAGAAAGTTTTCATAATCTCTATACGCAATCCTACAGTTAACAATCGTGATTATGGAACTTCTTTAAGAATAATAGAAATTCCTTAGTGATAATGGGAATTATAGTGAGTAAAAGAAAACTTTGTTTGGTTCATGAAAATTTTATTGAATTTGCCGACCAAGGTTTCGACTTAATCGAAGAAAACCATCGGAGTGGTTTTGTGCCTGAAGTTCTCCACATGCAGAGGAAAAGTCCTCAACTTGACTTCCTGGAAATGTTTGAAATACTATCTTCATTCATAAACAACGAGAACCTTGTCTTTCCTCATTCCAATCAGCTCTGCTTTCTCTGCATCTTCCCCTTCCACTACCTTCGTCATGACTTCTGATGAGATGCAGATTTTATTGAATGTCACCGTTGAACTATTATAATTCCCCACCTTTTCTTTTGATCTCCTCCACTATTATAAAGCCCCCTTTCACCCCTTCCTGCACGTATATATATGGATACATACACTCGTACCGTACCTTGTACAAAACTGCCTTGATTATGTCTATACGTATAAGTCAAAACGTTGGTCGGCCAATTCAATAAAAGTTTCGTGGACTATACAGATTTTCCTTTTACTTAGTTATGGAGTACCAAAAAGTAATACCAGGGAACATTAAATCTATTCGCATATTTCTTTAATGATTACAGTAATCTTATAACCACTATACATATAAAGGATTTTCTTCTAAGGATATTTTACTTAGGGCTCGACGACAGGCGGAGTATACACTTGATCTTCTCCTCACATGGCACCTTCGTAGGGATCTGTATTCTAAAGAAAATCTCCGCCTCGGCCGGAATGCGAACCCAGCCCTTCGAAACAAGAATTCCGTAGTCTTGCAACCACACCAAGTCTATTTCCGAAGGAGAGCAGTCGGTATCTTTCCTTATGATTGCATAAAATTGACACAACGTAGGTAAATTCGGTCAACTTTTGTTTTTTTTCTCTGTCATTTCCGTGATACGGATCTTCCCCTCGATCACAGAGAGGTCACCTCTTTGAAGACGAACCGCTCGAAGCGATGTGACAAGATGGGCCAAGGTAAACGGAGAGGGGACCGACACAGCGAGGAAACCTAAATTTTCCACACAGTCATCTGACGCAGAGCCGTCCGCGCTTCCGTCTATTGTGTGAACGCCCTATTTGATTCGATATGTTAAAATTTATTTTATAATAGATAAGGAGAGGGTGGGTGGCATGGCAATGCGATAAAAACGGATATAAATATGGGCGAGATCTTTGTAAAGCACGCAAGAATAGCGTCTGCTCCCTTCTCAACAAAGGTTTCACAGGGCAGTCGGTTGTCAGGGCGACGCTTCAGTCAGTCGAACTCTCTGTGGCAGATGAGCTGCGTTTCCTTTGGTAAGCAAAATTCACTAGCTTGTGGTAGAATAGAAGTTTAGATCGTTGATATTCATTAATCTGTAGTGAATCACCAGGAATAATTATTTTGGATTGTTATATCGCGAATTTTGTGATGTTAAGTCATTGCTTCGTAGCTAAAGTTTATTATCAATATATTTTGGTGTCTTTAATGCTATTTTCCTTTGTCTATAGTTACTTTTAGGATTGGATTCACTTACGATAGTTAATTTCAAATGTATTTTCTGCATTATTACACTCAAATAGGTAATTGATTTCGAGAAAATTTTATAAGTTAAAATGGCGTTTGTTGCATGAGATCCTAAAATATCAATTACAAATTTAACCGTAATTAATAATGTCCATCCATCAAGTAAAAGTTATAATCAAAAGAGCTTGAAAATGGCATTTCAATAAGACATCATATGACGATTATTTCAGAAGCAGTCATGAACAGAATACACTGGGGGCTAATAATGATCTCGTCGGTAATGAGAAAATTCTTGTAATGATCTTTATTTGTAGATTTTTCATGAGATTGGTACGTATTGTTCCCGTATTACGGAGGGGCACTTGCTAAGCAAGATAATAACCAGTATTTGCCGTAGGCTATGCTTAAAATATCTCTTTTATCAAGGTTTTTATATATCACTCATAACACCCAATTATGGATCTTAATTAATATCGCCATTTTTGATGCAGGTTTGTGATTGCGCAGTATGGCAGGATCTACGATGCACTTCTTGATTCTGGTTTCGTTGGCATTCCTCGGGATTTCCAATGGAATGAGGCCGCTAATAGAAAAAGGTGGTGAAGATGACGATAACTGGCTTATTGACCAATATTCTGAAGATTCAGATGCTGGCGATCTGGAATCTTATAGACTTCCAGAGGGAATCAAGCCGGAATCGTACGTGTTACGTCTCGTACCATTCATAGAAGAAGGTAATTTCACGTTTAAGGGTGACTTGAAGATAAAGATCAGTGTAAAGCAAGCTAGAAATACAATTACTCTTCACGCGAAGGGATTGACTATCATCGAGGAGAAAGTGTTTGAGGATGGAACCGATGCCGAATTGGCGATTGAGGGATCATCTAACGAAGAAAAAACCGATTTTCACGTAATTCACCTAAAGGAGCCGTTGACAGCGGGTAATACCTACACAATATCTATGAAATATGAGGGCACAATAAATAAGGCACTAGATGGATTCTACAGAGCTTTCTACATTGATCAAGAAGGAAAAAAACGGTAAGAAAAAAATATTTTTCATTCACATTTTGTGTATCAAAGTTTAAAGATGTATAATAAAGTACATACTATCGGCAACATCAAGTTAGCACCAAAAAATTTCCAGCCCAATTTGCGCACTACGATCGTGTGTTGTTTCCGCAAGAAATTACTCGTTGCGTCAACGCAAGCATGCAGGAGAACCACACGCACAGTGTCAATCTTGAAATACTACGTTAACTACTGATTACAATCTATCGATACTAAATTATAATGTATAAATAAGGAACAAACGAAAACTTTAAATATCATATAGTAATACGGACACGTAAAATAGTTAAAAATGGAACGAGAAATGTAGGTAAATAATACCCGCATGCCGCAAAACAGACTCTCGTAAGAAAATATTCTATAATATTTTTATCTGGGCATACGATTTTCTAAAAATGATCTCAAATCATTAAAAAATCATTAAGTAATACTTTACTATCGTCATAACCTATTCAACGTCCCTGGAAGTACTTTAGAATATTTATCAAACATTCCCGCACGGCGAGCACTAGACTCTCCTAAGAAAATATTCTATAAAAATTTTATCTGGGCATACGATTTTCTAAAAATGATCTCAAATCATTAAAAAATCATTAAGTAATACTTTACTATCGTCAAAACCTATTCAACGTCCCTGGAAGTACTTTAGGGAATTTTTCAAACATTCCCGCACGGCGAGCACTAGACTCTCCTGAGAAAATATTCTATAAAATTTTTATCTGGGCATACGATTTTCTAAAAATGATCTCAAATCATTGAAAAATCATTCAGTAATACTTTACTATCGTCAAAACCTATTCAACGTCCCTGGAAGTACTTTAGGGAATTATTCAAACATTCTCGCACGGGAGCACTAGACTCCCCTAAGAAAATATTTTATAAAATTATTATCTGGGCATACGATTTTCTAAAAATGATCTCAAATCATTGAAAAATGAATAAGTAATACTTTACTATCGTCAAAACCTATTCAACGTCCCTGGAAGTACTTTAGGGAATTATTCAAACATTCTCGCACGGGAGCACTAGACTCTCCTGAGAAAATATTCTATAAAATTATTATCTGGGCATTCGATTTTCTATAAATGATCTCAAATTATTAAAAAATCATTAGGTAATGATTTACTATCGTCAAAACCTATTCAACGTCCCTGGAAGTACTTTAGGGAATTTTTCAAACATTCCCGCACGGCGAGCACTAAACTCTCCTGAGAAAATATTCTATAAAATTATTATCTGGGCATACGATTTTCTAAAAATGATCACAAATCATTGAAAAATCATTAAGTAATACTTTACTATCGTCAAAACCTATTCAACGTCCCTTGAAGTACTTTAGGGAATTTTTCAAACATTCCGGCACGGCGAGCACTAGACTCTCCTGAGAAAATATTCTATAAAATTTTTATCTGGGCATACGATTTACTAAAAAAGATCTCAAATCATTAAAAAATCATTAAGTAATACTTTTCTATCGTCAAAACCTATTCAACGTCCCTTGAAGTACTTTAGGGAATTTTTCAAACATTCCGGCACGGCGAGCACTAGACTCTCCTGAGAAAATATTCTATAAAATTTTTATCTGGGCATACGATTTACTAAAAAAGATCTCAAATCATTAAAAAATCATTAAGTAATACTTTTCTATCGTCAAAACCTATTCAACGTCCCTTGAAGTACTTTAGGGAATTTTTCAAACATTCCCGCACGGCGAGCACTAGACTCTCCTGAGAAAATATTCTATAAAATTTTTATCTGGGCATACGATTTTCTAAAAAAGATCTCAAATCATTAAAAAATCATTTAGTAATACTTTACTATCGTCAAAACCTATTTAACGTCCCTGGAAGTACTTTAGAATATTTATCAAACATTCCCGCACGGCGAGCACTGGACTCTCCTGGGAAAATATTCTATTAAAAATTGTATCTGGGCATACGATTTTCTAAAAATGATCTCAAATCATTAAATATCATTAAGTAATACATTACTATCGTCAAAACCTTTTCAACGTCCCTGGAAGTACGTAAGGGAATTTTTCAAACATTCCCGCACGGCGAGCACTAGACTCTCCTGAGAAAATATTCTATAAAATTATTATCTGGGCATACGATTTTCTAAAAATGATCTCAAATCATTAAATAATCATTAAGTAATACTTTACTATCGTCAAAACCTATTCAACGTCCCTGGAAGTACTTTAGGGAATTTTTCAAACATTCCCGCACGGCGAGCACTAGACTCTCCTGAGAAAATATTCTATAAAATTATTATCTGGGAATACGATTTTCTAAAAATGATCTCAAATCATTATATAATCATTAAGTAATACTTTACTATCGTCAAAACCTATTCAACGTCCCTGGAAGTACTTTAGAATATTTATCAAACATTCCCGCACGGCGAGCACTGGACTCTCCTGAAAAAATATTCTATAAAATTATTATCTGGGCATACGATTTTCTAAAAATGATCTGAGATCATTTTTAGAAAATATAATTTATCATCATAATGATTGAGATCATTTTTAGAAAATCGTATGCCCAGATAAAATTTTATAGAATATTTTCTTAGGAGAGTCTAGTGCTCGCCGTGCCGGAATGTTTGATAAATATTCTAAAGTACTTCCAGGGACGTTGAATAGGTTTTGACGATAGTAAAGTATTACTTAATGATTTTTTAATGATTTGAGTTCATTTTTAGAAAATCGTATGCCCAGATAAAATTTTTATAGAATATTTTCTTAGGAGAGTCTAGTGCTCGCCGTGCGGGAATGTTTGATAAATATTCTTAAGTACTTCCAGGGACGTTGAATAGGTTTTGACGATAGAAAAGTATTACTTAATGATTTTTTAATGATTTGAGATCATTTTTAGAAAATCGTATGCCCAGATAAAAATTTTATAGAATATTTTCTCAGGAGAGTCTAGTGCTCGCCGTGCGGGAATGTTTGAAAAATTCCCTAAAGTACTTCAAGGGACGTTGAATAGGTTTTGACGATAGAAAAGTATTACTTAATGATTTTTAATGATTTGAGATCATTTTTAGAAAATCGTATGCCCAGATAAAATTTTTATAGAATATTTTCTCAGGAGAGTCTAGTGCTCGCCGTGCGGGAATGTTTGAAAAATTCCCTAAAGTACTTCCAGGGACGTTGAATAGGTTTTGACGATAGAAAAGTATTACTTAATGATTTTTTAATGATTTGAGATCATTTTTAGAAAATCGTATGCCCAGATAAAATTTTTATAGAATATTTTCTCAGGAGAGTCTAGTGCTCGCCGTGCGGGAATGTTTGAAAAATTCCCTAAGGTACTTCAAGGGACGTTGAATAGGTTTTGACGATAGAAAAGTATTACTTAATAATTTTTTAATGATTTGAGATCATTTATAGAAAATCGTATGCCCAGATAATAATTTTATAGAATATTTTCTCAGAAGAGTCTAGTGCTCGCCGTGCGGGAATGTTTGAAAAATTCCCTAAAGTACTTCAAGGGACGTTGAATAGGTTTTGACGATAGAAAAGTATTACTTAATGATTTTTTAATGATTTGAGATCATTTTTAGAAAATCCTATGCCCAGATAAAATTTTTATAGAATATTTTCTCAGGAGAGTCTAGTGCTCGCCGTGCGGGAATGTTTGAAAAATTCCCTAAAGTACTTCCAGGGACGTTGAATAGGTTTTGACGATAGAAAAGTATTACTTAATGATTTTTTAATGATTTGAGATCATTTTTAGAAAATCGTATGCCCAGATAAAATTTTTATAGAATATTTTCTCAGGAGAGTCTAGTGCTCGCCGTGCGGGAATGTTTGAAAAATTCCCTAAGGTACTTCAAGGGACGTTGAATAGGTTTTGACGATAGAAAAGTATTACTTAATGATTTTTTAATGATTTGAGATCATTTTTAGAAAATCGTATGCCCAGATAAAATTTTTATAGAATATTTTCTTAGGAGAGTCTAGTGCTCGCCGTGCGGGAATGTTTGATAAATATTCTAAAGTACTTTTAGGGACGTTGAATAGGTTTTGACGATAGAAAAGTATTACTTAATGATTTTTTAATGATTTGAGATCATTTTTAGAAAATCGTATGCCCAGATAAAATTTTTATAGAATATTTTCTTAGGAGAGTCTAGTGCTCGCCGTGCGGGAATGTTTGATAAATATTCTAAAGTACTTCAAGGGACGTTGAATAGGTTTTGACGATAGAAACGTATTACTTAATGATTTTTTAATGATTTGAGATCATTTATAGAAAATCGTATGCCCAGATAATAATTTTATAGAATATTTTCTCAGGAGAGTCTAGTGCTCGCCGTGCGGGAATGTTTGATAAATATTCTAAAGTACTTCAAGGGACGTTGAATAGGTTTTGACGATAGAAAAGTATTACTTAATGATTTTTTAATGATTTGAGATCATTTTTAGAAAATCGTATGCCCAGATAAAATTTTTATAGAATATTTTCTTAGGAGAGTCTAGTGCTCGCCGTGCGGGAATGTTTGATAAATATTCTAAAGTACTTTTAGGGACGTTGAATAGGTTTTGACGATAGAAAAGTATTACTTAATGATTTTTTAATGATTTGAGATCATTTTTAGAAAATCGTATGCCCAGATAAAATTTTTATAGAATATTTTCTTAGGAGAGTCTAGTGCTCGCCGTGCGGGAATGTTTGATAAATATTCTAAAGTACTTCAAGGGACGTTGAATAGGTTTTGACGATAGAAACGTATTACTTAATGATTTTTTAATGATTTGAGATCATTTATAGAAAATCGTATGCCCAGATAATAATTTTATAGAATATTTTCTCAGGAGAGTCTAGTGCTCGCCGTGCGGGAATGTTTGATAAATATTCTAAAGTACTTCCAGGGACGTTGAATAGGTTTTGACGATAGAAAAGTATTACTTAATGATTTTTTAATGATTTGAGATCATTTTTAGAAAATCGTATGCCCAGATAAAATTTTTATAGAATATTTTCTTAGGAGAGTCTAGTGCTCGCCGTGCGGGAATGTTTGATAAATATTCTAAAGTACTTCCAGGGACGTTGAATAGGTTTTGACGATAGAAAAGTATTACTTAATGATTTTTTAATGATTTGAGATCATTTTTAGAAAATCGTATGCCCAGATAAAATTTTTATAGAATATTTTCTCAGGAGAGTCTAGTGCTCGCCGTGCGGGAATGTTTGAAAAATTCCCTAAGGTACTTCAAGGGACGTTGAATAGGTTTTGACGATAGAAAAGTATTACTTAATGATTTTTTAATGATTTGAGATCATTTTTAGAAAATCGTATGCCCAGATAAAATTTTTATAGAATATTTTCTTAGGAGAGTCTAGTGCTCGCCGTGCGGGAATGTTTGATAAATATTCTAAAGTACTTCCAGGGACGTTGAATAGGTTTTGACGATAGAAAAGTATTACTTAATGATTTTTTAATGATTTGAGATCATTTTTAGAAAATCGTATGCCCAGATAAAATTTTTATAGAATATTTTCTTAGGAGAGTCTAGTGCTCGCCGTGCGGGAATGTTTGATAAATATTCTAAAGTACTTCAAGGGACGTTGAATAGGTTTTGACGATAGAAACGTATTACTTAATGATTTTTTAATGATTTGAGATCATTTATAGAAAATCGTATGCCCAGATAATAATTTTATAGAATATTTTCTCAGGAGAGTCTAGTGCTCGCCGTGCGGGAATGTTTGAAAAATTCCCTAAAGTACTTCAAGGGACGTTGAATAGGTTTTGACGATAGAAAAGTATTACTTAATGATTTTTTAATGATTTGAGATCATTTTTAGAAAATCGTATGCCCAGATAAAATTTTTATAGAATATTTTCTTAGGAGAGTCTAGTGCTCGCCGTGCGGGAATGTTTGATAAATATTCTAAAGTACTTCCAGGGACGTTGAATAGGTTTTGACGATAGAAAAGTATTACTTATTGATTTTTTAATGATTTGAGATCATTTTTAGAAAATCGTATGCCCAGATAAAATTTTTATAGAATATTTTCTTAGGAGAGTCTAGTGCTCGCCGTGCGGGAATGTTTGATAAATATTCTAAAGTACTTCCAGGGACGTTGAATAGGTTTTGACGATAGTAAAGTATTACTTAATGATTTGTTAATGATTTGAGATCATTTTTAGAAAATCGTATGCCCAGATAAAATTTTTATAGAATATTTTCTTAGGAGAGTCTAGTGCTCGTTATTACGCGGCAACGCGGAAATTCTTGGGCAACATGAAGTTAGCTCCAAAAAATTTCCTGCAGAAATGAATGTTTTTATCGAATATTTTTCATTGTTTTAATATTTTCTTTGCTTACGAGTAATTAAATAAGGGAAATAAAGTACTACAGTTAACATTTTATGATTTTGGACGTTTGGTTTGAGCAGTATCTTACTCAATGTTCTTCTGTTATTTTTGTTGGTTACCCTGCTTTTATATATTGTTTCCTCGTAAATTCTAAGTCGCGAGGCCTTACGGTGTAACGCAAGAATTTCGACGTTGCCGCGTAATTCTTTGGTGCTGGAGAAGAAATTGGGCTAACTTGATGACCGTCATACTATCTATGGTTATTTAACATATCAACGGGTTATCTTGGGTACGCTAAGTACTTAAAGTATGTGGGTGATGAAAAAATAGTTTTTTGTATTAGTTAACTGCTATTCCCATGCTTTCCACTCAAAAAATAGGTTTCGTTGGCAATAATTTATTTTATGCATAACTAATTTTACACACAATGAGCACTAGATGAACATTGTCCGGTTCTCCTTATGGCAATGGCTTTGTTAACATGAGAGCATATACGCTTTTGCATTGTATTTATTCCCTTAAATATAAAAACGTCTAGGTAGTATGCTCCGTTTTCCTCCACCAAATCACACCCGAATAGCTTTTGGGGTAGTTTTAATTCAATATGAAGATGATATTCTCCACACCGTACTAGAGATCAACTTTAAGTTTGGTGCTAAAAAGAAAGGACAGAGCTCCCACAGTGTTGAATGCCCGTAAGATCAATGAACCTATCAATATGTGTGGGTCAGTTTTTTCCCAGTTCTATCTTTGATTCCGACGAATTGCTTTCAATGATGATTCCCGCAACTCTCAGAGAAAAGCGAAGGCTGAGTCCTTATCAGTAGAAATAAAATATTTATATTCCTTCTTTATCTAATTCTTTAACTGGCGTTAATCATCGTTACCGTTTGGTTAATGAAAAATTGTTCGCTTGATTCCTTTGGCAGATGGATGGCAGTCACGCATTTTGAAGCGACCAAGGCTAGAGAGGCTTTCCCCTGCTTCGATGAACCTCATCTGAAGGCTACATTTACAATTAGTCTCGCCAGAAATAAGGAAATGAGCACCATATGCAACATGGGCGCAATGGGACCTCCTGAGAAGGAGTAAGTAATCTTAAACATCTTCTGGTTTCTATAAGGTCTTTCCACTATTTGATTGATGCAAGTATCATCAGGATGTAACAGTTAGCGTACGCATGCATATTTAAATTGCTAAAAGTTGGCGCAACAAAATCATTTTATATTCCTATCAAAAAGTATGCTTAGAATTTTTGAAGGTACAAAATTCTAACCCTAATCCTTAGTAAATAAGTAATAGCTTATTTTTTTCATTACTCATATGGAAATTAATCCTCGCGTCGATGTAGTAGTACAAGTAGAATGAAGTTCAAAAAAGTCACTAGTATAATTTCGCAGAACGTGATTTTCACCCAAACGATAACTATTAGTCGATAGTTCTCATAAATAATTTGGTTACATCAACAATTTTGGAAATTCATATAGTAATTTCTAACCCCATGCACAATGTTTATTATTTTGTTTTCGTTGTTGAATTTTCGCTGTTTCGAGGTTGCGATAAGGTACATGAAAACGTTAAGGATATTCAATGATGTAACCATAGATAATCCTAATTATAAAATTGATCCGTGTTCCGAAAACGAAAACTATTACCTGCGAATAATGCTTATCGATGATGCTTCACTGCCGATCTTTTTCTCAGATATTTCTTCCTCTTTATTATGTGCCTAAGAATAAATGCCTACGCGCAAAAACCGTAGACAATTTCTCCTTAGGGAAGATGAAACAATGAATTATCGCCCCATTATTCGACTATACATTGACAGTTGGCCAGTACTATTTGATATTTGATCAAATATCCTGAGAATAATTACCGCAAATAAGCTTTAAATGCTTCAATAACTATTTACTTTGATCTTCTAATATTCAGCATCCTTCTAATACAACTTATTCTTACATTTAAGCCCCGAGCTTCCTCCCGATTATGTTTGGGACCACTACAAACCAACTCCCAAGATGTCAACGTACCTCGTGGCATTCATCGTTTCTGACTTCAAGTACAAGCAATCAGAGAAGGGCAACTTTAGAGTTTGGGCCAGAAAAGAAGCCATTGACCAAGTTGATTATAGCGTTGAAATTGGACCAAAACTCCTGGATGCCATGCATAAGATCACCAACATACAATTTGCTCTTCCCAAAATGGATATGGTTGCGATTCCGGATTTTGAAGCTGGAGCAATGGAAAACTGGGGACTGGTGACATTCAGGTCAGTGCATAGTTTATTGCTTTCATTTCATAACGTTCATTATAAAAGTTCAAAATCGTTAATGGATAAATGGAGCCAATTAACTACGGAAGGCAGCGGTATATGCAAAGTTATTACTTCAGTTATTGACGTTGAGGCATTTTCTATTATACTATATTTTGAGGAGCACTACATGCTCCTCAAAATATTGTCTTTGGAATTAGAAATCTTGGGGAAAATTTAGAAGTGGATTCCTCATGTGTATGGAAATTAAAAGAATTATTTTGACAAGGATGCTCAATCATTGCGATGGAGTTTTACGTTTTTTTTTAACAATTAACTCTTCTGTTCCAGGGAAACCGCCCTGTTGTATGAAAATGGGACTTCGACGGCGAACAACCAGCAACGAGTAGCCACCGTTGTTGCGCACGAGTTGGCCCACCAATGGTTCGGTAACCTCGTCAGTCCAGAATGGTGGAAGTTTACCTGGTTGAATGAAGGATTCGCCACTTACTTTGAATGCGCGGCCACAGATATGGTAAGTGCGTAATGTACTGTAACAACACTTCAAACTTCACCTTTTCTCCAAGAAAGTTTGAATGATTGAAAAGAGAATGAAGTACAATATTGTTAAAATTAGTCATGCCATCATAAATTTCTCTGCTGCTCCTAATTTGCAAGTTTGCATTTATTGGTAATATCAACACGATTTTCATCAAAATTTGCCAGCCTGGCTACTTACAGGTGCTGTATAACCTTGCATGGAGATTTAATGCCATGATTATACTGTAGTTATTTTCATCAACGCTTAATGTTTAAAGATTTATCCTCAATATTGACTCCTAATGCAGTTATACCACTCCAAATAGAGTTTTTAGCACAAATGTACTAGATAAACTTACAGAATAACTACAATATTAAAATAAATGCAAGTCAACTGAATAATTTAAAATACATTTTCGGAAAATATGGAAATTAGTGTACTCTGTAATGAAAGCCAGTGTTTTGCAAACCACTAAAGTGAAATTAATGCAGACTATCTCTGTATTTTAGTTATTCTACAGGACATATAATACAGTAAATTGTAGCAATGAGAGACTGAAACTACATAGCCGATAAAAATATGTGGGAATATATTATTGTTCACATATTAAGAACCTAAAGAATGAAGAAGTTATATTTGTAACATTTTGATCAAGTTTAACTTTATACTTGGATTTTATAAAGATTGAGCCATCGTGGAGGCTGATGGAGCAGTTCGTTGTGCAACATCTTCACGCTGCTTTTGTAATCGACGCACTTGAGTCGACGCATCCCATTACTTCGGAACTGAAGACGCCGGACGAAATTTCATCGGTGTTCGACGAAATTTCCTACAGCAAAGGTACAAGATCCAAACTCCCCGAATAAGTTCTTCAGCCCCTACTAAATCAAATTTCAACTAACCCTATATCAGTTCATGAGTTTATGTAGATTACAGTTTTTGTCATTTTTGCCCTACTTTATCAATAGAAATATGCTTCCTGTAGCAATGATGACATTAGAAAATAGGTTAGTACGCCAGTTTACTCTGTGAATGTTAATGACAAAATTATTCCTATATTTTAGCTGGATCTGTCATTCGAATGATGGCGCAATCACTCACCAAAAATACATTTTACCGCGGGCTTGAGAGATATCTCCGTGCCAGGTAACTAGCGAAGAGTATGATTTGTATCTTATCTATTAGAAGTTTAATACAGATGTAGTTGATGGTTCTCATTTGTTGGTCACCGTGTACTGGTCATTAAATACCATATTCAGCTCCAAATTGGTTTTAAGTTTTCCTTAAAATTATAACTAACACACTTAAAACGTCATATAATGGCAAAACATTCCCCTGGTTTCATATCCCAGTCCAGAAGCATGATTTTTTCAATCACAATTTCACACAGCTGCGTGATCACTAGCGCCCGGCCAGTTCTGCAGCTATTTGTAATTTTTAAGTGTTTCCACGAAAAGGTATAAACTGTTATTGTCTTGTCTCAAAATGCATGTTACTACACACGTGTAAGTACACTATGCTAATTGTAATTGAAAACAATAGCGAATTAGCCTTAGCTTATTTAAGCATGGGCTAAGTCATTAGCCTTAGCCTTATAAGACCCATTTATTTATGTTGAATTTTCACCTAGATAAGTCTAATCAGTGAAAATCTGTTCCTCTACTAGGCAGTTCAACTCTGGAAGCGATGTTCAACTCTTCCAAGGGTTGGACGCCCAGGCCAAAATTGATGGCGCTCTGCCGGAAGGAGTCACTGCGTCCGATATAATGACGACGTGGACCAAACAAGTGGGATATCCAGTTATCACGATCGAACGAAATTACGACGCTGGCCATGCTCACGTGACTCAGGTTTGTGGTTATACATGATGAATAAGTGTTTTTTAATTTGTGTTTGATCACAGAAATGCCACTTCGGCCAGGTTTTATAATGCCTGGTTAACGTTAACCACAAGATGACGTAGCTTTTTTGTTAATTTGATGTTAACTGAATGTTTTGGTTTTGGATATTAAATCAGACTCCCTGTTAGTTGATGTAAGTGTTATCAATGGGAGGACATTTTAACTTCGGTTTTTACGCCGAGGAAATATTTAAACAGAGGTTATAAACTGGGCCATAGAGAGGGTAATGGTGGGGGGCTATTGCCCCATTGCGAGTTAGACGTTCTTTGCAGCCAAAAGTAGAGAGGTACTAGTAAGAAGATTTAGAGAAGTGCTATTAATGAATGAATAAAATAGAGATATGTGCTATTAGTATCTACACTATTTCAGTGCAATGCACGATCAATGAATAAGATTAGAGATCGTTTAGCTTAAAGGATCGTTGGAGAAAATCGAGTGACTGCAGGTTTCTATCATTTCCAATAGAGAATTGCACCCCCACGCAAAAACAAACGGCGTCAAAGCTGGACCCACTGATGCCCATAACCATTTTTATCGAGTTTTCTGTTTATATCCGCATACATTGGTGAGGATGACTTTTATATTACACATGAGAAGTCAGTTTTTCAAGTAAATCAATGGATATGAAAGTGGCATTTGGGTATAAGTCCTGGTAAAGACGCACTAAACATTATTCTCACGCGATATCTACGGATGAATACAGTTAAAGCTTTTTGGCACACATTTGAAGGTCTGATGGTACTTTTTGTTCTTTGCTTATGCTTGAGGTGCATCATGTTAATATTTTCACTGTGTTTTAATTCATTTACTCCAATTGGAAATCATGATAAAATGGAAAATGCGGACGGTGATTTATTATTGAAAATTAACGAGCAATACTTAGTCATCTCGAATATCACAAGTAAAGCAATATATGGTCGATTGGACCCTCGGTAGGGGAGTGTGAGCATAAGTACGTAAAGGTACCATTCGGGCGTCAATGGGTGAATTGCAATCACGTGGGAAGAGCTCACATCACTGTATCACTCGCTTGCATCTCATTACGCTGTGGCGTTTGTTAAATCATTAACAGCTTTTGGGATAACTGACTCACATTGCAGGAGAGGTTTGTGCTGGATGACGCCACCCGAGGAGATCTTCGCTGGTGGGTACCGCTGACTTTCACATCAGCGTCTTCGGCCAATTTTTCGAACACCGTGCCTTCTCAGTGGATGCCTGTGAGTGAGAAAACAGTTGTCGTCAATGGAATTCCCAACGGAGACGAATGGATCATCTTCAACATTCAGCAATCTGGTAAGAATCACTTTCCCCTCTCTTTTTTACACGTAAATGTACCCATGGAAAAGCCACTTTTAATATAAATAAAGCCATCACCGATCATGTGATTCCTTCTTAAACATATAAGGCGTTATGTTCAGTATTTATACTTTAACTTTAAAATCCGAGCAAATCTACTAAATCTGATTCCTATCATGTAAGAACATTCGTGTATAAAATGTAATTCGGTGTCAGCGCGAAGTTTCGAGGTCCTAGCTGGTCACTTCTTCTAAGGAATCTGATCATGGGAAGCAAAATCTTCAATGAAGAAAAGAAATACATTGACAAGTTCAATGCGGATGCTTGTAATTCCAGGTTTTCATTGCTCGATTTTGCAACCGGAGCCTTGAACTCCAACCATATGATTCTGCCCAAAAAATATCTTTCGTCGCCCAGAAAGTATTTGAGAAAATGGCGTCGTGTAAAGAGTCACAAATAAGTTAATTTGAAGAGCGCAAACGCGATGAAATTTCGTTACGACTTAAGTAGGGCCGTAATACTATAATTTTGCTGCTTACGGAGCAAGGTGATTTTCTGATGAAACAATGCCGGGGAAAATGTCTCTGTTGGAACGAAACGAGCTCGATTGAGCAATTATATATCAAAAGTTAAAAAAAAACAACTTTACTAAATTTTCCCCCTGATTTATTTAATACCAATCGTGGTTTCAGCGCGCATTGTGAATATGAAGCCTCTTGATAATTAAACGACGCGATGTGTCGAGGATTTTTCCTAACAGATCAACATATAATTATACAAAGTTGGGTACTTTATTCAACATGAATGTTAGTGATATTCAAAGAGCGTCATCTGACACCCGTTATACCATCAACGTAAAATATTTTCAGGTTATTATAGGGTGAACTACGATGCGAAGAACTGGAGGCTCATCACCGAATACCTGTGGGGCGATGATTTCAAGAAAGTCCACCCGGTCAACCGGGCACAACTCATCGACGACTCCCTTAACCTTGCACGAGCGGGACACTTGCACTATCACATTACCCTGGATCTGCTCACCTATTTGGCCAAGGAAACGGATTTCATCCCATGGTACTCCGCCTTCCAAGGACTGGCCTTTTTGGATGCTCGCTTAGCTATCTCTGAAGAATATCACAACTACGCGGTAATTTATTCTTTTCCATTATACATTTCACTTCATGGACTAAAGTATGATTGGTGTCTCTTATCTTAAGTTTTGATTGGTTTGGTTATTTAGGGAGGCAACTGACAAATACCAACAACATTGCCACTGCAGATGACGACTGTCGTCAGAGTTTGTGTATAGTAGTTTCCTTTATGAAGGAAATACAGAACTCAATAACTGCGATTTAGGACCCACCATGAATGTATTCACTAAACATAAATAATTTGGAATTCATTGTTACAAAAACAGTAAAAATTCCACTAATTAGTGGAGTTTGTACTGTGTTGTTGTAACAATGAATTCTATCTTCAATTTCCAAAAAGTATCGTGACAATCGATTAATTTGATAAATCATGAGTAATCAACAATACATGAATAATCAACAATAAGGCAACCATAATCAACAACCGGCAATAACATTTTCTTTTGAAGTCCATATCTTTTATTTGTTAGAGCCGTTATCACTAAAATAAAAATATCACGCAAAGATTCGTCCTTATTTTTCGTATACTCACTCACTACTCTTGATAATTCTTTGCTATGTAAGTCACCTTGTTTTGTGAGCCTTCAGAGATTTGGGTAAACAATATGATGCCAACTGAAAAAGCTTCAGCAAATTTATTCAAGTCATCAACAACAAGCCTTGCATCTCCACTTTGCGCCATCAAGGCATTGTACGTCGACGAAAAGTGGGTGGGATTGTAAGGGAAGTATTATCTTTGGAAAAGAGGAAGGATGGATAGAAACCCGGCGACAGCAGAAATCCACTCTTAAAGAAATTCACCGAGGGGTTCACAGTTTAATGTCCCATCCGACGGGCTGCCCTAATAGTGCCCTCCACACAACACCCGAGTAGGGATCAGGTTTACGCCGATAAATCTCCACCAATGCCGGGATTCAAACCCGGGCCCACGGGATGGGAAGCCCAAACCCAACACCACATAAGTTTTTAGCAGGCAACAACGTACTTATCCCTTAAATCTGTTGAAATGCAAGTCATTTTTTCACGCTCTAGCTGGAATTGTTAGCCTATTTTAATGTACGATTCTATAAATCAAGAGGATGTCACAATTTGTGAATACCCAGTGGTTTTATGAGCACATTTTTAACCTTTTAATGCATAAAAATATTACGGAACACTTATAAGTTAGATTCTACACATTTTTCATCATTTGTTTTAGATGAACCGGAGACCTTTAGTTTTGGGGACGCATTTAGGGCTGGAAAAGGAGTCCCATACTTAAGAATTGATTTCTTCGAAGCATAGTTTCATGTTTCTCGACTTCGTAAGGAAAGTTCATGCTTAGACCAAAAATGTACCTTCATCGTTGCAAGAGTTGTGCTTTTTTTGATAGAACTCAACCTTCCCATTATAACTACCTTCACCTCCTAAATAGGTAGATTATCTATGCTCATAAGTAATTATTTTAATGCAACCGGGGATATTATGTATATCACAATTTTTGTAATTTTCTCCATGACTTCATATTATTAACGCAATCCATTTGCCTGAAACAATCCTTACTCATTTTTTAAATTATTTTTTTCAATGTAGAAGCTTATTCTGGATCTCCTACGAAAGCAATACGAGATGGTTAAGTTTAAGGACTCCCCGACAGATGATCATGTGACGCGCCTTAGTCGTACGATGCTGCTTCCATGGGCGTGTAAATACCAGCATCAAGGTTGCATCGAAGAGGCCACCAAAATGTTTGCTGAATGGAAACTAAACCCGGAGCACAAGTAATAATTAGCAATAATTAGGTTAAACGTACTCCATTCTCAATGAATTTGAAATTTTGAGACTTTTGGGCGCAGAAACTTTCTCTATTCTAAATAATCGAGATAGTAAAATAAAGGTGCTGAGAAAGCTTTTGGGGTTTTTGGAGGGAATATTTTTCTCCTGAAAATAATTTTATAAACGTGAGAAAAACGTTGAATCGTAAAAATACTCCAAACGCAGCCAAACTAGAAAGCCTTCTCAGAATCAACGCATTGCTGAAAAAGTTCGGCGCTCGTCAGTAAATCAAAAGTTTTGCCATTTCATTCCAAAGATTTACAAAATGATAGAAATGTTGTTTTTCAATTTACTCGAAAATGAATGCTGAAAATCGTGTGACACTAAATATCAAATGCTTTTTAGTGTGCCCACGAGTTTGAAAGGAACCGTATACTGCTACGGCATGGCTTCTGGAGGCGTGCAGGACTGGGATTTTCTTTGGGAAAAGTTCAAATCCACTCAAGTGGCAAGCGAGCAGGCTCTAATCATGGGAGCACTGGGGTGCATTAAGGATAAGACCACACTGAGGAGGTGAGTACTGTACTTGTAGTAGCTTTGAGTGTGAATTAATAAATAATTATTACTATACGATACAATTATTCCTTTTGGAAAATATGGAGGATTCAGTTATTGGCTTCTTCATTTTCCTATGGAGAGTCTTATTTCGCCCTTTTAGTAATAAAATACCGTTCGTATTTGCCCACCTAAAATTAATCATTCAGTTAGACCCTAGCAAAATGTCTCACATTTCTATCACTATTTAACTTTCCCTTAACTCATAGTCTGGAATATTAAGCTTCTTGAAGGCGTTATTGTTCAGATTTTAAGTTCAATTCATATTCTTTCAGCATATGGACTGCATTTCACAAAATTTTATGCATAAAGTTGGCTTGGTTCTTAAATGTACTTAAAAATAAGCATTCAAAAGGTGAAAACAAGAATTTTACTGATAGAGATAATCAAACAGTTGTCTGGCAAACTGAATATCTCGTGAATGTTATCTAATTAAAAATACTGCGAATAGAGCTCCTATCGTCAAAAAGTATCCTTGAAAATATGTACCTACATTAAAAGGTTATACGTTCCTCTCCCTTATAGTAAGGTACTTTTTTATGACAGATTTTCAAATTTTGCCGCAGGTACCTCCAGGAAACAATCGCAGAAGATTCAAATATAAGAAGGCAGGATCGCGCTAGTGCCTTGGCTGCCGTTTATACCAGAACCGACGGATTGGATGTTGCAGTGAATTTCTTCATTGAAAAGTTTAACCAAATCAAGGAAAAGTAAGTAGGTTTTTTTTTTTCACACATTCTTCTTTTCTATTCTTACATTTCGCAGTGTGAATTACTGATAGTTTCAATTGCTAATTTTGATAGATATATTCAGAGGCTAAAACAGATAATATTAACAACTTTGCCGTTGAGAGCAACGATATATGTGAGTAAAATGTCACACTGGAATATGAGGCTTAAGAATCATAAATATAGAATTCAACTCACACCACTTATCCAGAAAACAGGAAGATGAACACATACTTAAGTAAACCGGACTAAAATATGACAAAAAACTGACTTAAACGACTCTTTCTCTAAACTTTAGTGTTGCAGGCTTCAGTTCGTAGAAGTTCTTAATGTTCGTAAAGCGGCAGAACTATTGAAATATTGTCGTCGCACTATTAAAATACTGTCGAAAAGTACTAAGCATTTTACTTTATTATGAATCCGAACACTCTTGCTCTCATGTTGCACGTTATTTTACCACGTTTTGATTAAGTCGCTTTCTTGTTTGTTTGTCCTTCCGGGAAAAATCTTGCAACTCAAATTTAACCCACTTCCCGATTAGCTATCGACTTAATATTTTCAGTACAGATCAGATCCAGATGACAATGCAGTCTTACGCTATATCTAGCTCTTCAGAGGCAATATAAGCCGCTATTTTTGACAATTAACATTTGTATTAATCGCTCAGCTGTTTGATTTGACAGCCATTTCCTCGCGTTGCGAGGTAGCTCAGGGAAAGGAATGGCCCCCCTACCCTGAATGTGTGAAACACACACGCCTTTGGCTTAGTCTGAGGTGAGCTCTACCCTCGCCTACCCCAAACCAGCCTTCGGGTTGAAGCACTGAGTGAGTGAGTGAGCAATTTTACCACGTTTTTATTAAGTCGCTTTCTTGTTTGTTTGTCCTACCGACTTGCCTCCCGACAAAAATATCGCGAGCGGAAGGCGTCTACTGCTCGAAACCTAAATGAAAGCGATCAAAGCCTTGCCTTCTCACCTTGCTAAATATCGAAAGCGAAAGTTCTTAGCTCAAGTGAATGAGTCTCCGGATGCCTATGTTTCTCGCCTTGCCTCTCAGCGAAAATACGCTGCTCTGCTCTTCGCTGCTCTACATGTGGTTTTGTACTACACCTAGCCACTGATTCTCATGTGCCTACTCTCACCTCCTCGTGGTGGGCCTTGTACTCCAAAATAATCAAAATTGGAAGCCAACGAGGGAGGCTATTAATGCAATATTCTGTATTTTAGCACATATGAAATAAAATTGAGAAAATATATAATACAATAGATTAAAAAATTAATCTAAAAAACCACGTTTTTATTTAAACTAAAAAGAAGAAAATAAACCACCCTTCCTTGACCCAAGGTCCCACGATTAAATTTTACAGATAAAAGACTATATGTTTAAAACCAAAAACGTGGTGCGCATCAATTTCAATATCTTGAATAAAGTTCTTTCTCCGTAAATATTCATTACAATAGAACAACTAAAATCTCAAATATATGATGATGAATTTATATCACTCCACTGTCAAATGTAAGGCGCCATAAAATTTGCTTCAGAGTTGAAACAATTCTAATACTTATCTATGACATTTCATATACCTTTACGACAATACGATTTTAATAGAGACAGTAGATGAACTTGAAAAAAATAGACAACTTGATTCCTTAAAGCTACTTCTGGGGAAGTCACTAAATCATCAAAGCAGCTCAGGGCTCCATAATAAAAGGATATTGAAATTGATGCGCGCCACGTTTTTTGTTTTGAACATATAGTCTTTTATCGGTAAAATTTAATCGTGGGACCTTGGGCCAAGGAAGGGTGGTTTATTTTCTTCTTTTTAATTTAAATAAAAACGTGGTTTTTTAGATTAATTTTTTAATCTATTGTATCATATATTTCACCTAATCTCAAAGGACAGTATGTGCGAGAAACCGGGGAAGAAAATATTTTAAGTACTCCCATAGTGATTTTATAATCAGTTTCAACGAAAAATACGCAGAAAATTTTCATGCACCACTCATTTTCATTTTTACGCGTCAATTTTCTTTATAAATAACCTCATTTAAAGATTTCCTCTCAAATGAGGATAGATTAGCTCATCAGTTGCCTAATTTTATGTTTAACTCCTTTCAGGTACACCTCAAAATCTATTGGCTCACTCATCAAAGGAATCTCTACCAGAATCTCGTCTACAAAACAGGCCACCATGGTAAGCTGACTACGAGTACTAAATCATAAACTCTTCCCTTCTTGATCTCGGAAAATACGATAAAAATACTAAATTAATATGTTTGATCTTAATGATATCAAGTTATAGATCAGTAATTCAAAATCTAATCCTAATTTGGTCAATGTCTCACTGTGTCAAAAGTATTTTATCACATTTTCAAATAGTAAAAAATCGACCTATAAATTGCCGTTGATTCCTATAATTTTCATGATGAATCAATATCTCGTGCCTAAAACCTTCAATATATTATTTTGTCTCATCAATCGCTAGATCCGTTCCCTTTCTTTACATTCATACTTACATTTATTGATTATTTAAGAGTGAAAGGTTTTATATTAGTTGTATCAGTATCTCACACAAGCTTTTCCTATTTCCACACAGATGAAGCGGTTCCTGATATCCAATGAGGGGAAGTTGGGAGATGCTGAAAGATCTGCCAAGCAAGCCATTCAGGCAATGGAAAGCAACATGAAATGGAGTCAACGCCACGTAAAAGTGATAGACAAATGGCTTAAAACAAAATATCCAAGTTTCTAGTCGGAAAATTTAAATGATAAAAGCAAAAAATATCAAAACTACTGTCATTTAAAATAGCAATTAGCTGAAAAACTGTCCATGAACATTGTAAGCTATGACATCTGCTTATACTTGGCTCAGTTTCGACTTCTCCTTGAGTCTGTGCGCAATGTATTTCCAGCTATAAAATAAAAAATTGAATTTTGGCACAACTTTAATATTACATCCAACTGAATGATGTTTTTAGAATTAATCACACACCCATTCCATCTATACTTGATCTTCATTTTCCTTTCATATCTTGCTTCCTAACAAACGCTCTTGAATGTTATGTGATATCTAACGCGGGGTAGGAAGGAATAGGATAAACATTTTTGACGACTTATGGAAAAGTTGAGGGTATGAGGATGTAAAAAAAATAAGAGAGGTGAGAGCAAGTAATGCGAAGTAAAGTGACAAGATGACACAGAAATGGGGAGGTTAAGGCAAGTACTGCCTAAAAATCTAACAAATAGCAGGTAGAAGATCCAAAAATGACTATCTTACTCATTGATGGTGTAACCAATATGAATTAAATGACATGTTTTCTGTATCTGAGTACACATATAATGGACGAAAATCACGAACAAACAAGTTGGTCTAGAGTACAGCATATGTATAGCAATCATCATTGCTTCCTTTATCAGTTATATTCACAAAGGTTTACGCATCTTATGTTCCTTTTAAGAAAGGTACTAAAAAATGGTCGAGGTTTTAAGTAATCGATAATTTTAATCACTGTTCAAAAAAAATTATTTTGAAATCTTAGCCACATAAAATTTTAATATTTAACATTATTTTAATACATTAATTATTGTACCAAAACAAATAATCTGGTGAACATTGATCAAGCCTCGTCGTACTTTAAATTACGTATTACTGTAATCTCTGGCAAAATGATGAATGTGATTTGAATCCGTTTAAGAATTACACTTACGGAAAAACTTCGGAAATATAAGAACCTAACCATAAAATAAATCATGAACCCATTTTGTGATGTAAAATGTAGAGTATTACATGTACTCATAAAAATGACCGACAACCTTCCTATGGAGATAATTCCCCTTTGATATCTGAAAATGTAGCCCCTACGACAGTGAGCTTAGTGAAAGATGCCAGAGATGGAAGCCAGAAATCCATTAGATAATATTTTTATCAACATGACTCAACCTATTTACAGTCACAGGCTATTAAGTAATACTTAATAAGCCATGGTTACCTAAATAACCACAGTAATTAGTCATTAATCTATCAGCTGGACGATCGTTGGACGAAAAAAATGAAAGAGAAATTAATTCACTATCGTAAGGACACATATTCAGTACGCTAAAAGCATTTGGGGACCAGAGGTCCAGATAGATCCAATTCAGGAATAGAAAAAAAATGTAAAGGAGAGCAGCAATTGTTGTTGAAGACCACTTTGGGCTAAAAGAAAGTGTGAAACAGCTACCAGAAAGGCTGATCGAGGAACCGACAGAGACTGGAAGGTGACCCAAAAGGCTATGGTCACTGGATACATTCACATCAAAGGAGTTCTTGGTTAATATGAAGGATAATATTGTAAGCTATTCATCTGCAAATTCCATTTTACACGAGATTTGATAACCACAAGACCTAGTATGCTAGCCAAAAATGGATATTCAGCACGGAATACTGAATGATCTGAGCTATCTTAGAAGGTTTCCCACCATCATTGAACTGGTACAAGCGAGAAAGCGGTAATTGCATTCAATTTTAACGGAGACAAATAATACCACTGTCACAATACGTGTAAGAGATCCAAAAAAACAACGATTGCAGAACAGCTATTACAAGGGATCATGATTTTGACCGTTTTCCTTCGGCCTGAAGACGCGAGTAGGCGTGCCAAGGTATCTGTTATCGAGTAGTAGTATTTTCGTTTAACGTGCTTAGACAGATAAAGTCATTTCGCACATACTGTCTGCCACATGCAGACCGAGGCAACAGCACTCGGACGACTCGAAGGGTTAACCCTATAAATTGGAGCCGAGCCCAACGAAGCTCAATTTCGGTGACTGAGAGGGAACCAGTGTTTCAATCGTGGCAGGTCCTTGCCCGAAGATGTTGTCACCATACAAAACAGACGCGGTAGAACACCCATTAAAATGAAGAAATTTAAGTTGTGACGCACAGAAAAAGTTTTTACTTCAGGGAAAATGCCAGAATATCTCTAAAAAAAAGAAAGCAAGTGCCTATAGAAAGAGGTTACAGGGTAAAAAAACATCTAATTTTGAATTAAATTACCCCAGAATGTCACCCACTTGTTTCATTTATTCATTTAAACTCATGTACATCCCGGACTGACAAGGAGACCCCTGAAGAAGCCTCCAGTAGTGAAGAAGATACGTTGGGTTTTTAACTAATCAAGACGAGGGGTATCGTGAAAAATACTTGCACTAGTGTCGAGGACACAACCTGCTTCTTTTTCATGCGCCAACTGTAGTTTTCCAGAAAGATTTGGCCTCTTGAATCATAAAGTAACTTAGATTTAGCTGCACGTGTCCGGATGCCTCTCACGGATTTTAACCCAAGACCTCCGGTCAGCATTGGGCTAATGTTCCACCCACTCTGTTCCCGCGTCGTCAGATCCATTAACAGCTTTATAAAATCAAGATGGAGGCATAACGATTACGCTCTTCATCTTCAACTACTTAGAATTCATTATGACAAAAACACAGTACAAAATTCCAATATTTATTTTAATGCTGTCAACCGGTTTCGACGTCTAAACCTTCATTTACAAGACAAACAGACATTTTGTTTGTCTTGTAAATGACGCTTTGACATCAAAACCGGTCGACAGCATTAAAACATACTGTGGAATTTTGTACTGTGTTTTTGTCATAATGAATTATATCTTCAATTTCCACCAAGTATCGCCACAATCGATTAATTTGATTCAACTATTTAGGTCAAGCTATCGCTATGCCAACAGTACAACGGTGAACTTTAAATTGAATCAGCCAAGAAGTACAGAGATTAGATTTATAGTGTTCGGATTATTAAGTACAGGTTAAAAAAATAGATTTAATTCGACGACGATTATCATGGGACTTGCTTCAGGTTGAATATGTGTTGATGTTTAGACTTGAACAAGACATATACTTAATGGTGAATTCTTCCCACCTCGTTGACATCTCCATGGTGGCCATCATTACCACCATTATATTTATGCCATCTTCAGGGCTGTAGATGCAAGGGTTGCTGATCATCTACAGGTCTAAATATAATAGGAAAGTCTCCTGCCGTAACGTCGGCGACCATGAAGACATTGTGTACATTGTGTGATTCTCGGACTTGCTTACACGTTGTGTAAGCAAGTCCGAGAATCCGCCAAAATAATTCACCAGAAAGCCTCCAGTCTTTCATCGTGTAAGTAATGGTGTGAACAATTTCCCTTTAATGTGGCTAAATCTTTCTTTTGGCGCACCTTAACTATAGACAAGAGCCTGGTTTTCCTCACCCCTGCTTGGCTCTATTGGCGCCTTTGCACGATATAAAATTAAGTGCAGCTCCGAGAGAATTGTGGGAATTGAATAGTCTAAAAGAGTCCTAAATTGTAACAAAGTGTAAACAGTTTGATAAGTTGATAGTATAACTCTTAACTAGGAGATCTTTTAGCGGGAGGGCAAACATTTAAATGGATGACTCTCATATGATTAGCCATATCCTATTGAGTCAAATACAGAACTTTGGTAAAAAGAGGAGTTAAATGTGCTGTTACGTCACGCAATTATCATTTATTAATTTGTGCAACTCGTTAAGTAGTATTTTTCATCATTTACATCTAACGAGATTTATAATGAATAAAACACTAATCATACACAGATTTATTTGTATGGCACGACGCGTTTCACCACTCTATGGCATAATTATGTGCAAGGTTCTTCGCCTTCGTTCAATAACCCTTGGTATTACTGGGAAAGAAGAATCCCAAAAGCCGTAACCTTAATAGGGCACTGGAATTGAGGAAGGCAAGTTAAAAATAAGGTGCAAAAAAGGAAGACAAAGACACTCGGCTGATGAAAATCTTTGACATTGAAGTGTCTTTGTCTTCCTTTTTTGCACTTAATTTTTAACCTGCCTTCCTCGATTTATTGCCCTTGACCTAAGAGTAAGGGGGGGAGTGGAAGGGTGGGGAGGTAAGTGGGTTAGAAATTGGAAAAGTGAAGCGGGGGAGTAAGGGCTTTGAATGGAGGGAGGCGTAACCACCGAGAGGTCCCTCTCGGTGGTTACGACAGAGGAGAGGAATGGCATACGAAACAGGTGGTTTCTGGGGTTTAGGAAGTGGATGGTGACGGATGAAGTGTTATACGAGGACCTCGGGTGGCGGGGGGTGGGTTGTAAAAATCAAGTGCATTGCCCACGCCCGCGCAATGGAGGAGGAGGGGGAGCGTGTTAAAGGCATGGTGGAACGTGGGAAGAGTTGAAGACGGGCTAGGGGTGGAGGTGGCTTAGTTGGGATAGTAGGTGGTGACTAGTAAATGGGATAGGTGGTCGAAAAAGAAATCATTACATATTAACTTAGTATTGTTGTTTAACTATTTCCATGGTTCCAGAGCGTCCATTTTATTCCCTTTTTCCCTCCCGTGTATCTACTTGGGGATGCAATCACTGTTGTGATCACTCTCCAGCAGATGCTTCGCAAAATTGAAGGCTGTCCTCAAATCGGAAGCATCTTTCATGCTCCGCGGCTCTTGTTTTAAAAGCTCGACCAGTCTGGCCGATGTACACTGTATAGCATGCTCCAGCTTTTACATGCCATGGAGCTTGCTAGATTCCACAGAGTGTAGTGGGCAATCTTAAGTTGAGGTGTAGCAAGTTGGGTAGCCTGTGCGACATGCCATCTGTGAAAGACTGCTTACACAATGTCCATGAATCTTACGGAAGGGGGGTGAGGGACGATAGTGCCGAAAAAGGTTTTTGTTTCATTTTTCTTTGTAGCATTTTGTCTACTAATTCAGCTTTGTAGCCATTCTTAACAGCCACCTTTTTTAATTGTTTCCAATTCCGTGTTAAAATTCACCTCGTACACTAATTGAGGGGTACACTAATCAGTCAATGGACTAGTGAGTGGAAAGTGGCATGTTTATGGGAGTGGTGGTGGGCAGAGTCGGATGGGATTGTGTGGTCTGTATAGGATGGTTTTCTGTATACGGCCTAAATACTATATCTGTATATGGCTCTGAACAAAACCGAAGAGCCTTGAACGTTACTTTGCCACAGAGTGGTGAAACACGTCGTGCCTTACAAAACGATCTGCGGAAGATTACAAAGTGTTTTATTTATTATGAATAACGAAAATTTACACCAGGTCCAGCCTCACACAGTTATGTTTATACCTATAGAGATTTTAGTTTTTCTGACTTTTATGAACTTCATCCTAATTAAATATTTTAGATGCATCAGTCCCAATTTCTACCTGATTTTTTCCCCATCACTGCTCGCGCTATTTATGATTTTATTACAGTAGAAACCAATGGAAACATGAATTTACGATGGGAGAAAATAAGTTGGGAGAATTATAATTTAGATAAATTTAGGTACATTGCAAAAGTATCATGGAATTTTATCTCCAAATCCTCTTTCAATTTGATGATTCATCAGAATAAATCGTAAGTAGCTGTTCTTAAACCTTAATGAAATACCTCACAATTAGTTTCATCGTTTCACTGATAGAATAATACTGTCCAAACAATTATTTTATTTTTAATCGATATTATTGTTTGCATTTTGGTTGCTGAACGCATAAATTGTTGGATATATGGTAAAAACCACGACAGACTTAGAGCATGATACTGAATACAAGATCTTATAGCCCTTTAATATTAGGGAATATTTTCTCTATATAAAAGGGCAATTACGGTGCCCTTAAACTAAAGAATGCATAAGAAATTGTATCAGGCTTAACTTTGTGGAAGTCACAAGCATTCATGATTAAAATTATTTTGTTTTAATCCATACTTTATTATTTAAACTAACCAACCCAGGTTTCAGCAGCTATGTGCCATTATCAATGTGACAATGGCACAAAGCGGCTGAAATCTGGGTCGGATAGTTTAAATAAAAAAGTGTGGATTAAAACAAAATAATTTTTAATTATGAATAAAGAATTAAAACTGAAAAAAAAGTTTCCGATGCAAGAAAAAGACTGCAAAAATTTCAGGTGATGGCAATGCTTTCAAAGCTTGTATTGCGATATCAATATGATAATTTCGGGGTACAGTGATAGTGAAACCAAAGAGTTGTTTCCATTCTCATCAATTATTACCAACTATGTTTCCAGCAGCTGAAAAGCGTCAATCAATTTCTGAAACCAGAGAAGGTAGGTATAATTCTCCTTCTTCACTTCAGACAGCAGAGCCTGTTCCTAAAACCATCTTAGCCTTGGTCAACAAACATTCCGATGACCAGCAGACTTCTACTCTACGGAAATTCAGGGTTGATGATTCTACTGGATTCTTCCTCAGTAGTTGTAATATTTATCTTTATATTCTGTTATTTTTTCTTCTAAATAAAAATGATTGAATTTTCTCTGAAATTGCCTTTCTTATCCAATCTTACGATGTGCATTCTTATACTGTTCCTCTGTTCCTAGGAATTTCATTTCAGGTGACGTTATGTTCTTTCTAGTTCTCTTTGAGAGAACTCACATCTCGCTACCGTGCAGTACTAACTAAACTGCCATTGTTATGTAGAACTTCAATTATTTTTTTCGGTCCTTTCGGTGTTTTGTTTTTAAGGGTCCTATGAATCGTCCATCATATTTATTTCAATTAATGAAGTTAATTGCTAACATCTTGGTCAGTAAAAGGTGATATTTCAAGCCCAAAACAATTGGAGCTGGACATGTGCTCAAGGATATTTTTCATTAATTGGAGTTTTTGTTTTTACCAGGTATTTTTTGATAAACGTCACTAAGTGTATAAATATTAAAGAAAAAGTATAAAATAATGAGTATTCATAAGTGCCTATTAAGATTTTGGTTTTATAACTGCGATTTGTTTCCATAAAGTAAGGCCTTAATCAGTATCTTACACTTACCGCGAAGTTTGCATTTCAGATCGTTTTCCTTTTTCGCGTATTTCATAACTCAGAGTAAGGCTAGAATCAGAGCAACAGTGATCGAAAATGAACATTCCACGAGCCTTTTCAAGTTCAAATGTTTCAAGAAACCGTTTTAGGGACCATTCAAGTACCACGGGATGGGGATTTTGAATGCCTTTTTAACCCCCCCACCTCCTTCCTGTGGACCTCAACTAAGACAGAGAAAGATTACATTACGCAAGTTGCTAGAGAAATTTAAATTCGCTCAATTTAAATCAAAGGGATATTAACGGTTCCGGGAGAAAACATATAATGGTTTCGCATAACCATAGCCTATTTTTACAAATCTATTAGCTTGAGGCGCTTGGGCTTGAATACATTTGAGTGGCGTGGTAAAAATTATCCATTATAAGGAGCTTGGGAATGACAAAAGTACTTAAATATCAGGTGGAAAAAATTTTCCAATTAATTTTGCTTAGTCTATTTCTGAGCCTTGAACCGGTGGCGTTCATTATTAACAATACCACGGACATAATTAAACGCCATTTTGGTACTATTTTTTTATTAACAGCGAGAATACTAGTAATAGGTACTGACAAGCAAAACAGTGATAAAGGTGGCAGCGGCTCGTTATTATCGCACACAACCACATGCTACACTCACTAACCATTGGGCCATCTCATTTATTTGACCAGCTAGCGCTTACACTAGCCGCGTGGCCAGGCCGCTGCCGAAAAAAAGACCTGATTTTTAACTTTTTACCTAATTATTAACTTTAATGAATTAACTTTAATGAGCATGATGGGGCTACAAAAAGCACTTTTTAATGCAAGAAATTTCATTGGCCATTTGTAATGCATTAGTTTATAAGAAAGGTGTAAGGTATTATTCTGTGGTAAGATGGCTAAACATGATGTCCTTTTTTTAGTTATGCATTCCGTTGGATTCGTCTCCGTGAGATCAATAAGATGACAAAATGTGATATGTTTAGAATTTGAAGCGTTTGAGAAAAACCCTGAGGAAATATGTGATATGTCCATTTTTCAAATATCTTTAGTTGGCCAAGAGCGATATGTCATGTAAATTGCTCTCGTGTTAAATTTGCACAACATGACATTTCATATTTAGCCATCACACAGTATTTAAAAGTACCTAATTCTGAAACTGCAATATTCTGAACATTGAATAGCAGGCTAAATCTTGGGAAGTAATTTGAAATTCGTACATTTTTACATGAAATAATGTTTGGCATTTAAATGCAGGTATACATGAAATTGCGTAGAAACTCTAATATTTTTTACAGTATTTATTAATTAATTTAACATTTAAATGCGCCAGCACTCTTCTTCCTATCTTTGGATCTTAGAGCGTCGGCTACCATCGAAGACACTATTGCTCCCTCTGCTAATTTTTGCGCTGCTACTTCATGCATATATCTGTATGTCCGAAGCATGTCTAGATCACAGTTTTCTACGCGACATCAATCAATATTGATATGTACCATAAATGCTTTCTAGAAGTATGTGACTTGACTTATTATTTGAATTACGTATTTGACTTCTCTCTAATGGCCAGGATCGGAGATGCAGTGCTATGAAATGGCAGATTCTTTCCACTGGAAGTTCTCTATTGCCATTGGAAGATTTTACTTTGGAGAGTCGACTAAATTGCGTAAAACCTTTCTGCTGTTGGGAAGAAGGACAACATCACGCAGCGATGTTTAGCATTCAATCAGAGTAAAGTTAATTCACAATTTATTAACATAAATCAGTTAGTTAATAGTTAACAAAGTTAATGAGACAGATCTACTGGGTTCTCTTCCTCGTGTGTCCATCTTGGTGTTTCGCAGCCTGCCCAGTCTGCTTACTCATGTACGAAGTATTCGATGCCTTACATTGGCCTCACTCAGTCTGGTTCCGAATTCTTTCGACACGCTTTTTGCTTGGAATTGTGAGAAACACGTTTACAAGCGCTGGAAAGGACGTATTCTGAAGAAGCCGACTGGAATACCTGAGCAACTTGTCGTTCACCAGGATGAACACAAACAGAAGAAAACCCAGAAGATCTATATCATCCACGCCACTCCACGGAAGCCTTTTTTCCAAAAACAGTTTATTGTGGCATAGGGCGGCCTCCAATATTCATATTTTGGTGGACGACTAAAGAAATCATTTCAATGTAAGTCATGTGTGAATGAGACTGGGAAAGTTGGGGCGTTTACACGTACATATTGACAATCTGCAAAAAAACCTATTTTGGAAAAGTTTGTCCTAATTTTAAATATCACTCTAAAGGCCGTTTTACACGGTACATTTGTATGTACAAACTCTTGCATGAGGCAAAATGTATTGTGTAAAGCGACAAATTGTATGAACGCTTGTGCGAATGTCTCAATGCCTGCACGGGAAATAGAACCTGTTCTAATTCTGTTGAGACAAACGTACAGTCTCACGTACATTCGTTTGTACAAAATCTTTCATCGTGTAAAGCGGCCTTAATACGAGTTAATGCTTACGTGCAGGTGTTGTAGCCCATCAAACAAAGTTTATGAAATTTACGTAAGAATATTTTGACAAATGTATAATGATAGAACAAAATTTCAAATGTAATTTTTCTGCAAGTGCAATAAATATTAATGATATAAGGTACATATATCTGTAGAAATTAATATTTTTATCGCCAATTATTGATCGAAAAATGTTTATTTGATTTTGAAAATCATGATTTAACTTGGGCAACCGATTGCAGCGATATCCAGGAGTATTATGAAGTTATCACTAAAAGTATTTGCTCATTGCTCTAGGCACTTGCCTGGTTACCGAACCTCTAAATTTAGTCAATTCTTTGTAGCAAGCTCGTGAAAAATATGAAACATTATTTTACACCTGTCACGAAACCACTTGAGTATTTCCAGACGAAAGTCAATGATAAATTTCTAAAGCAGTGACAACACGTGTTACTCATCGTATCAAATATTTCATCAAAATAGATATTTGATTGTAATTCATTCGTCTTGACTGGATTAATTTTGTCACAAATTATGTAATCAGAAAGTTATATCGCCTGTTTTACACCATGAAAACAACTGCACCTGGAATTACCATTTACTATACTGAGAATGTACTCATGGGAATAATAAATTACTTTCTGGACTGTTATATTCTAAGTTGATTGATCATTTATCGTTTGAAAAGAAATTAGAAGTCTCCCATTCACTCATAAGATTACTGACCTGTATTTTTTCCAAAATGTTTCATCAAGCGCTAACGCGGAAGGGTATGTTATCATTTGAAGACAATATGGGCCATTGGGTGAATATAGCTCCTCCAGTTAAGTTAAGGCACTGTGTCTTATGACATCGGAGGACAAAAAATATTTTGAGAGGAACGAGGTGTCAGACTTTAGTGAGATAAGAATTACAAATATCTTTGCTCGCATTTCTTTGAGGACAATGGACTATTTTAGGGGTATATAAGATTCTTTCATGTGAGAATAGAATGGATTCTTTAACAGCTTTCAACCTACCGTGATTTCATCCACAATCATTTTCAATATTTATAATTGCAAAGTTACTAACTAGGTGAGCTATTTACACTTCTACGTAAAAGTAAAGGTTATTCATGAGATGAAAATCCACTTATTAAGTCATAAGACGTTATATGGGTTACCTTTGTTGTCAGTCATTGATTTTAAAACTAATTCCAATAATTTAACTCACATTTTTTAGCATGTTCAGGTCCTTTGACCACTAAGATAGCATAATATTTTGGATCTTAGTGATTAATTTGACTCCGATTCCCCGGAAGGGGTACCTTTAGATAGCGTGGAGGTCGCTAAATACTTTCCAAATAATAAGGGGAATAATTAGGGGAAAAGCAAGTGTTCAGCAACGGACTCGATAATTATGAGTTAAAATTAAGTTGACGACTTTTGGCTCTTGACTCTAGCAACCGTAGGTGGGACGGAGCAAAGCGCAGATACGGATCCAAGACTTGTGATTTTCAAAATTTGTAAGGCTTTTTAGGATATTAGAAAATTGATTACTCTTAGCATTGTGTAATAGATTCGATCTTCAGCACCATTACTGCAACTAGAAGACTTTCTTTTAATCTGTGATTAGAGATGCGCTGACTCCACTTCCTACAGTGGAATTACTTACGAGTTCCTGAACTTATCAGGCATTTTATCGGGGACATAAAATTCCGTTAATACGCCCGTGTAATATACATATCGTTCAGGGTTATTACAGCTTAGGTTGTCAACAATAAACATTAACATTGTATACTCACACCAAACCATTGGCGATAAGGAAAACATTTTGTTTGGTTTGCTACTTAAAGGATCCAGTTAAACATTGCCAGCAATAGAGATATGTTTTATCATTTCAATCACTCCAGATTACTAATATTTATAATTTTACAGCGCTCAGTTAAAGATTTAGGCTTAACTAGTTTGATATTTTACTTTTGAATAGTGAAGGGGGTGGAGAAATTTCCTCCTAGTTATGCCAAAGTGCGATATTTAATATAAAATCATTGTTAAAATGCCACTTATAGTCATTTACGTTTTTATTTTATGATTCAGTACTCGTTCTTTTTTCCAGGTTTATGAGCAGGATGGTTCATACCACCATGGACAGATTAACTGTCTTGCTTTTCCTCGGTCAACTGCTACGGGTAAGCGATGGAAACATTCCCCTATTGCACAGGGACAAAATTTATCACTTCACTCCGGAGCCATACCAAGAACTAGACGACTTCCAGTCCATCGAACGGAGACAGCACCCTTTAAGCTACTACAGACTTCCAGAGGGACTCAAGCCGGAGACGTACGAACTGCGCATGACTCCCTTCTTGGACGAGAGTAACTTCACATTCGTGGGAGACGTGAAGATCAGATTCAGCGTCCTCGAATCGAGCGACGACGTGATCCTACACTCGAGGAAACTGGCGATCAGCGACGAGAGAGTGGTCGAAGAAGGATCGAACACAGAGGTGGAGATCGATGGGGTGTCCGACGAAGAGGATCGGGACTTCCACACCGTGCACTTGAAAACGCAACTGTCCGCCGGTCGCACGTACACAATCGCGATGAAGTTCACAGGCGTGCTGGACGATGACCTCAGTGGATTCTACAGGAGTTCTTACACGGATAAGGAAGGAAGAACACAGTAAGTACCACGAGGTAGTATAAAAAATGTTTCGTGCTTTCTCGGTGAATACCGCAGATGAGGCATGTCAGTATCATGTGGATAACGATATTCATCGGTCATTTCACACTTAACTGCCTGACACTCGTAGTCAGGGGTAAATACATCATTCATACTGAATGGTACGGTCACACATATAAAATCAAGATTAGCCTTACGAAGCTTGACCTCGATGATCGGACGGAAACCGGTGTAACCATCGTGATATGTCCGATGCCTTCCCTGCTGATGGAAGTCCTCTCGGGATTTCAACCGGGTGGAGATGATGATCGGCCGACGTCCCAGCGGCTGATTCCGTCAATGCCATTCGAGTCAGTTCCGTAAGAATCGGCACTTCAGAGCGGGATGAAGAAGGTACTAGGAGAGGGAATTCTTTCAATGCGGAGTTATTTTGCCAATGGAGTGAGGGCGGATATGAAAAAATGAAGCACGGAAAAATGTTACTGAAAAAAATAGAACGCCTCCACCTGCAAACGATGCGCACTCCCTGATATCTCAGCCCAAACTGATGGCGAAGAGACCAAAGGAGAATCTCTTAAGGTTGTCGAAAGCCTTTCAAGAGGCTCTGCTCACTGTCACAAGCTGAACTCAAGCTTAGCGCCATCCTCCCCTGGAAGGTATGTATCCATTAATCTCACGTGAGTCTTCCCCACTGACAGGGAAAACGGCAAAGGGACGAAGGTGCACGTCCCATTCGACGGACAATGTACTGTCCCCGAATTTCTATCCCCCGCGCACCAAAGCAGGGATCGATATATCTCTGAAAAATTACCGCCACGTTCGGAACTCGAACCCGTCCTGCCACCCCCAATCAAACACGCGTGGTATTCCCCAACGCACTACGCTATCGTCGAAATTTGAGTGGAGGGACATATTTTGCTCGGTTTAAGTACCCTCACGCCTCGGTTAGGTGACATCTGATTGGCTGATTCTTGAATCTTGTATCTTCCTTATCACGGGTATCCATGTTTGGCAAATAGGGAGTATTCCCGGTCATAGATACATTTGAGGGGGGGATGAACAGTACCGGACACCCCCAGAAGGAAATTTGCAAATTAAGGGTATCAACATTAATATTTTAAAAAATAACAAACTAAATATTTTATATACTTCAAAAAGGGCTATAAATACAGTTTTGCTGTCATCGTTTTCAAACATTTCCCGGACTCCCCGATATTTCACCTACAAAAAGTATTTTGGACCCCCACTCCCAGAGTCAAATTATAGCTGCTCCCCGTGGATGGTCTGGGCCTTATCCGCTCTTGATTCTCGTCGGCCTCTTCAGTAAATCGGTTCCGATATCCATCGGATCAGAAAAAATGCACAAAGAACGACAACTAAAAACAAAATTCCTGGTGTCCTGAACCAATAATGGCGGTGCTAGTAGTGGTACTTCAGTTAAACGAGCTTCGGCAGGTGAGGTCATTTCGCTATTACTGCCCACCACTCGCCGACAGGGGCAATAGTATTCTTGCCGTATAGGAGGAAAATCCCACCCAATTCTAGCCGGACCCAACGATGCTTTACTCCGGCGACTGAGCGGGAAATAGTGTTTCTATAAGGTTGGTGGCTCTATATCATAAGGTCAAGTATTGTCGACTATTCATCAACTCGCCATATGGAAATATCGAGTTGAGGGCTTAATTTTAAGCGGCAATAGTCATGTAACAGCATTGGAATGCTGTGATATGAAATCAATACACTCGAAAATCATGATGAACTCTGGGTCTCACCTTCACACAGTCCTATATTACAACACCACTGTAGTACTACTTTCACACTCACGTGTCCGATATTGTGCAACCCGTGGATGAAAATGGTTATCCAGTGATGCTGTAAAACAATGTGTGGAAGGAGAAAAGTGTTTCTTGTATTACGATAATACAGAAATTAAAACAATGGAATCATCATAGTACACATTATTTTACTATTTCTTTGATTTGTTCGTCGAGTCTCTACTCGGAAGCAAAAATATTCCTTAAAAGCATAAGCTAATTATTTGCGGGTCAATTTTGCATTCAGACAGATCCTCGATTGATAGAATAGTATTCATTAAAAAAAAGATTTTTGAAGGTTATAATTGATAACTTATCGGCTCCAACTGCCGTTGCAAAGCTTCTGCCATATAATGAAACAAAAAAATCAAAGAAAATGTTTGGATCACTCTATTCCATTTCAGTTATGCATTTATATCCTCGAGATCATAAAAATATCGAGAATTTGAGGAAATTAACTATCTTTTTCAGCCAATTATAATGATTGAGAATTATGTGGACCCTGTGCCTAGCTTTTTTCGGCCTATTTTGTGTTCAAATGTTGCCATTCTTTTATTTGAATATAGATGGATGGCTGTAACCCAGTTTGCTGCTACCAGTGCAAGAAAAGCCTTTCCTTGCTTTGACGAACCTCATCTGAAAGCAAATTTTACCATAAGCATCGGCAGGGATAGAGAAATGTCATCCCTGAGTAACATGCCATCAATAGGTCTTCCAGAGCACGAGTAAGGAAAGAAAAATATATTTCTCTCCTTTGCTTATCCTAAACGCTTATTTAAATCAATCGAAAATTTGCAAGGATGCTTTTACTATCTACTTTTTTCTGAACTCTACACTAGCTATAATTACTCCCATTTCAGCTCTCAATTGCCGGATAATTTTGTTTGGGACCACTATGCAGAATCTCCAAAGATGTCTACGTATTTGGTCGCCTTTGTTGTCTCCAATTTCAAATCTAAGAAAGCTGAAGGTAAGGAATTCGCAGCTTGGACCAGGGGAGACGCCATAGACCAAGTAGACTACAGCCTCTCTGTCGGCCCCAAAGCCCTGGACATCATGTATGATATCACAAAGATCAGATACTCTCTGCCGAAAATGGACTTGATCGGAATTCCTGATTTCGAAGCAGGAGCGATGGAAAACTGGGGACTCGTCACATTCAGGTAAAATATCTATTCTCTCTGACATCAACTGAAAGAGAGTGAATTTAATTACTTATTTTAAGATTAATGGTTACGATTATGAGCAAGATCCAGTGTAAAAAGCTCAAATGTAGCAGCAAATTTGATCTAACATACCAGTACCCAATCATTTCGAAAACACAGCAACAGTGTTTTAATTTTGCCTGTGCCTATAAATATAGACACAGGCAAAATGCCTATAAATATAATTATTTGTTGTTAAATGGACTGCTACTTAACACAGCGTAATTAATGGATTGCAACCCTAATACAGGTATCTTCAGGGGTGACTAATTTCACTAAAACAATTGTTTAATTGATATACTGTACAGTGCGGTGTGTGAAATACAATATTATTATTATTTTACCTTAGGTACTTGTAAAATATTATAAATAAATGTGTTTCCAAGATAGCTCCGATTAATATAAGGAAAAGTTCCCGAACTTTTCAGTTATTTTGCAATTCAAATAATATTCATAAAGATGAAAGAAATAAACTCATGTTGGATTGATTTTGCGCAATTTTTAGCCAACGATATTTTACCTTGTAAAATGAAGCGTAAGATTCAGCAAACTCTTTTCTTTCCAAAAACTAGCTATTTTCATTTTGTAGAGGTCCATGCGATAGAATAAGCTTGTCCACTTTACAAACGACGGTAATAATTTTTATCATAAACTCCTCATATTTTTTACTTACTCCTTTCTTCTTTTCCTGATTAAACCCACTAATGCCAGGGAGACGGCGTTACTATTCGAGAATGGGACATCAACTACGTTGAACAAGCAGCGTGTGGCGACCGTTGTCACTCACGAGCTGGCCCACCAATGGTTTGGAGATCTCGTGAGTCCAGAATGGTGGAAATTCACGTGGCTAAATGAAGGATTTGCCACATTTTTCGAGTGTGCCGCAGTAGATTTCGTAAGTGTAAAGTGTTACTTAATACTTAGTAAATTTGACATCAAATGCCGTATAGAAAAGTAGACACTGCACTGTCAATTTATGCGGCTCGTATTTTTCTGCCTTAAAATCAGTCATCATAATCATTATTCATGGATCATCCGCTTGTCAACTCCGGCGATGATTCCATCAGCGTTTAAGGCCATCTGCGATTTGATCAATGTAGTCTGTTCTAGGCTTCCCACTCGTACAATTATTAATAAAATAAGTTTGAAATGCAATCAGCATCAGGGCAAGAACGTTTGGTGGAAAAGTGATTGCGTGAAGGGTGGAAAGAGGCACCCACGAGACAAGAATAATTTAACTAAAATTGGTAAAAACGATGGAAATTGGCAGAGGAAAGCACGTTTACAGCACCTTGAGCAGAACTACGGACCTTTTTCCTCCCCGAGAAAATGGACAGAAAAAAACGATAATCAGGATTTCTTTAAAAAAAGAGTTAATGCTTTCCCGGCGAATGCTTAGTGTAAATTCTTCTCGCGATTCCCATTAGGTTAAATTGGCAAAAAGTACATTTTGCCAATTTCACCCTCTGGAAACCCCGAGAAGAATTTACGCCTAGGATTTCTTTTAATTCAAGTTCACCGATTTCGAAAATTAACCGAGGAAAAAATGAGATTCTGAGCGTGGGCTTAGAAACTTTTCTTGATAAGAGACTTAATGCAGAGACAATGGTCGGAAATGGATCTCTAAGTTCAAAACGATATTCGGGTTCTTTAGAGGTCATGCAGTGTATTACATATGACGCAAACGCCCCTTATCTTAATGCTGTCCCTCTTTTGGATTGTTTCAGATCGAGCCATCGTGGAGATTGATGGAGCAATTCGTGATACAGCATCAACAGAAGGCATTTTTCGTCGATGCTTTTAAATCTACGCATCCCATAACTTTCGATTTTTCCTCTCCGCGTGAAATTGCCTCGGTTTTTGATGAAATCACCTATAGCAAAGGTATGTCACGTAATTAATTTAAAGTACTGAAAGCTTGTAGTATTTTAATGCAATGAATAAAAACACAGGTGAAAATAAACTTTGTAGTTCTACAATAACTTAGGAAAAAAGCCTTTCATCTTTACCTTAGTTTGTATGTGTGGAATACCTTTATAAAATAATTTGGGTCTCGTGATAGGTGATAAATGAAATATTTCACCTGACCACTGAGGTTCCTAAGGATGCCGATATAGGTGAAACCGGTTGAATCAAATTGGAATTTTCTCTGTAATCACGGTTTATTTTCAGTGATTAAGTTCCTCGAAGCAAATCCGGAAGCCGTTCATTTTATAATGAATAATATTTTTTTGATGAAAGATATTTTGAATAGATGCACAAGTTTTACAGTTTTTACGCTAAACAAGCTGTTTACAGCCCGTTTCACACTATACTTGATCCAGCACAAGGTCGAGGATACTCGCTAGCATGATAGCTTTCAATTACCGTGTGATATAGAACCAGCATGCTGGCTAACAAGGATGATAGCTATTATACTCGCTGGGCTACTTGATTCGTAATTGATGCAGTACTAGTTTGCTACTAGCTCCCAGGAGGACCTAGTAGCCGTCGACCAAACACATAAGCTTTTACAGGCTCAGTGCGATCTTCACTTTTTTGAAAATCAGCGCCTCACTTTATCGCGGGTGTTACGCACTTTTTGGCGGTGAAAATGCCGCGAGATTCCCAGCTATTACTGCAGTAGCCAAAAGTAGCCTTCTTTCATGGAAATTTTCCACTTTCTTTTAACAATGGGCGACAGAACCGCTTCATCCCAAGCACAAGTTCAATGGTCGTGTGAAACCTTCTATCACGGTTTCTATCATACTGGGTTCCGTCCTCAATATCAAATACCAGCTAGCATACTAGGCCTTGTGCTGGATCAAGTATCGTTTGGAACGGGCTTTAGCTCCTCAGTGCTCATGAATTTTACATCGCTTTACAGCTGGATCAGTCATAAGGATGATGGAACATTTCCTAACAAGAGATACGTTCTTCCGTGGACTTCAGCGCTATCTCTCATATAGGTAAGCATGTCATCCTTTGGTATTATTTCTCCCATGAGCGATTAAATGACATCACAAATCATGAAATTATTAATGATTTCAATCACTCTCTTTTAATGATGGAATGGAACTGATCTAGAAAAAAATGGCGGAAACGTTAGTCGTTCAGGTCAATAAAGTCACTACATTAAAAGAAAAATCTTCCAGCATGCATCTTTTTTGCTAAAGACAAAGTAACCTAGCAAAAGAATTCCATAAAGCATTAATAATAAAAAAATAAAAAGAAAAAAAATGAATTTCAGTTAAAAAAACATACCCCACCCCATGTCCTCGTTTCTCAACCTTAAACTGGGTTTACAATGACAAGTTTTTTACGCATGTTATTTGCAGTAAGCAACATTCGACGCAAATTTCAGAAGTAAAAGGCTATTTACACTCACTTGTATAACTTTTAAAAGTTTGGAGAGTCGCTTGCAGAAGCTTTTTATTGCCAGTGTAAACAGCAACCAATCTGGATCTGCACAATAAGCCATATATATCCCATAGCCATATGTAAGCCATATATTATCTTACAGCTATGTCAATGAAAATTTGGGCTTTACTTTGTAAATATCGGAAATCATTAATTCCCGATGAAAATACCGATTCCAATTCATACTACCGACAGCTTGAAACATTTGGGCCAGGAGTACAATACATTTATGTCATACTTGCTCTTTCAGTTTAATATAGAAGGCAAATAAAATATCAATGCTGTTTTCTATACCGCCTTTTTACCTGGTACTAATTAATCTTTAAGAAAGAAGGGTTTATTGTTAAAAAACAAAAAGGCTTTCCAAAGAGTGTCAAACTTTGTTAATAAACCAACGCAAACTCAACTTTTCCTTAGCTATGATTGCAAGCCTTTGCCATTAGATCTTCTTCAACAACCCTGCCGTCAGACCATCATTTTCGCTTTAAAAAAATTGGTTCATTTGGTTAGGCTATTCCAGTATCTTATACACAAAAAAAGTCGTAAAGGAAATGAATTACGTCCATTTCATTAGAAATTCATTTGATGCCGCAGTTGAAAAGAAAAGGCAGATGACAATAAAAGTTTGTTGTTTTTAATATATTCTAGACAGTACAATTCTGGAAGTGACATTCAGCTTTTTGAATCCTTGGATGTTCAATCAAAACTTGACGGCGCACTGCCGGAACACGTCAGCGTTACGGAAGTCATGAACTCTTGGACGAAGCAGAGTGGATACCCTGTGGTCACAGTACACAGAAATTACAACGGTGGACCGATGAAGATAAAGCAGGTGAACATCATCAGTCTTTCATTTCGGTGATATGGTTTACTACAGCTCTCCATTCTAATACAACCCAAGTGACTCCTATAGCACATCCCTGCAGTACTTCTCTCTTAAATCGCTCTTTGTTTGACCCTTGCAATTTTTTTAAAGAGTCCTTCTCAAGACATTTCCCCATATATGTTACCATTTCACCCTTCCGTATGTATCTAACCTGATGCGGCTGAATGAGAATTTCTTCGTTGGGGCATGTTGCTTCACGAGGCACCCAACCTGGTCTTCTAAACCAAAATTCTTATGAGAATTTATCATGAACAATTTTACTTGCATTAATTCGTCATCGTTCATGTCATATCATGAATAAATATATTATTTCACCATAAATATTTTAAAGATCTGTCTTTGGAGGCATTGATCTTAATTTGGCCCCGTAAACCTGGGCGTGGGCCATACTTGTATGTGATAAATTCTTGTCGCAGTAAAAGTCAAATCCACTGACCACTTATTAAATGTGGTTTTAAGGAGTAATTTCTTCGGTTTTTTAATATACTCAGGGCCGATTAACCCGTTAAACCCTGCAATGCGAGGGGGGGGGGGGGAGCTCAAAATAATTTTATATTCGAAACATGTTCCTGGGGTGGAGGCATTACAAATTCTCGCTGGGGGGCCTCAAAATATGTAGATCCGGCTCTCTGTGTACCTCAGCCGTAAAACATTCTAAATATATTATTCTAAGTATATATCTATATATTATTCACAATTTACCTTAGAATATATTCAGCTATAGCTGGTGAATACTGACTTCGTTCCATCGCAGGAGAGATTCGTTTTAGATGAGGCGTTCAAGGATCCCAACGTCACATGGTGGCTGCCGTTAACCTTCACCACTGCTTCAAATTTGGACTTCGCAAAGACCGTACCGGCGATTTGGTTATCCGAGCACGAGGTTCTGCATGAAATAAACGGATTAAAAAATGACGACTGGGTCATGTTCAACATACAAGGATCGGGTACGCTTACTTTCAGCTCATGTATTTTGATAAAGACAGAAATGAATTGTTTGGAATAAAAACAGGGATGGGAAACTTTTTGAAATTCAGCTTTAAAGCTTCACGGCCCTTTTGAGGAATAATGGGTTTTGAAACCTAGTAAACGGAGACTTCATTTGTAAAATATAAAAATAATATTTTATGCTTAGCTACGTATTTGCGCTTGTATAAAAGACATAATGATATAGAAAGAAGTCACGTAAGATGATATCTATCAGCTAATGAAGTGGCAGAAAAACTGTTTTTCAACAAAATTATAATTTGAATGATGATGAATTTGTCTCTTAGGATCAATCAGAGTAAATATTTATTTCTTGCAGGATACTACAGAGTGAATTACGACCAAAAGAACTGGAAACTGATCATAAATTTTCTGCTCGGAAAAGAATTTCACAAAGTTCACCCAGTGAGCCGAGCTCAGCTCATTGATGACTCACTGAATTTGGCAAGAGGAGGGCAACTTAACTATGCTGTCGCTCTCGAGCTGATGGGTTACATGAAACAGGAGACTGATTTTATGCCATGGTATTCTATATATCCATCCCTGGCTTTCTTGGATTCCCGTTTGACGAAGTCCAAAGAATATCCTCGGTTCAAAGTAAGAATAATAGTGCAAATTTGTCAAAAACCAAACTGTAAAACTCCATGATGCCAATTTTAAAGTTGAAAAAATAAGAAAAATAACTTCGCAAAATTTGTCGCGATGGATTATTTTGCTGCTTTTCGAAACAAAATGCTTCAGAGACATCTCTTGACTCAATTTTACTGCCCGAGCCTGATCGATGAGATATTTTTCATAAAAGTTCACATTTTTAAACGTGAATCACTCCTTAGTAATATAAAACTGAAAAATGTTCTCAGGAATTTAAACAAAAATCCATAAATTTTCTAAGTGTTTTATTTCAATGATTGGATGCATGGGCTAATCGAACTTACAGTTTATAATTGTACATTATTTCAGTAATGGAAAAATGTGAATAGCCCAATGAATGATTTGCACTACAGTTGCTTGATTTCAATTATTTCAGGAGTATATGTTGAGCCTGCTATCGAACTATTATCACCAGGTGAATTTTACTGAATCTCCTGAAGATGATCACGTAATTCTCCTCAGCCGTTCAATGCTTTTGCCTTGGGCCTGCAAATACAATCATACGGGGTGTGTGGAGGCGGCTCATAAAATATTCACTCAATGGAAACAGAGGACAGTCAAAAGGTATATTTATCACGACTTTCTATCTAAGGGTGAGTAATCTCTTCCAAATAATCGTATTATTTCAATGAACTCTTGGGATGAACCGGATCTTTAATCAAGATGGTCTAATCAGATGATTAAAAGTTTTGATGTATCCAGTTTTTATGCCGACATCAATAAAAATTCAATCAATAGTCTTCAGACGGGTATATGAACTTCTAGATAATAGTGGCAGATTCTTTCAACTCAAGTTTGTTGCTAGAGTGTCCATGTTTCGATGATAAGATGTTGTTTCATCCTTTAAATTCCTTATTTTTCTTGGTTTTTTACCCCTCCCTAGTACATGTATACGAATGGCATGCTTCAATATATGCTAAGTAGTACGTCTTTATTTGCTCTATCCTTGCAGATTTTAAAGCTACAAAATAATCATTGGTTCATTTTCCTGGTTTAGCGCAACAATTTTGCCAGATTTCTCACATGGTCGTACAGAGGTCGAACTTGATCGAAAATCCCGAGAGACTTGAGTTGCCATAATTGATAGATTACAAAAGTATATTTCCATACTATGTAAAAAAAACACCGAATTTTCTTCCAGATGTATAATTCGTCTTCTTAAGCACGACGCTACGTGTTGGTTAGTTATTTGGGGAGGCGTCCAACACCTTAGGTAATTTTCGCCTTAAGGATAGGTAGGTAGGTTGGTAGGGAAAGGATTATTTGAGGAATTGAGGAAGGGTGTCGAGAAAACAGGCTTCGGCATTAGCCTATTTTTAGCGAGAGGCACCAAGGGGACCACGGTTTAACGACCAATGTGACGCAATGGGTACTGTACTTTAAGTGCTCTCCTCACTTTTTACAATCATTGTGGTAGCACAAATGATGTGTTACACTAGTCACGCCCACGGGTGCAAAGGTATACGCCAAATAAAGTTAAACTCACCATGAAAAAATGATTTGATTCGATCGGGATTCGAACCCGGACCTTCCGATTGCCGGTCGTGAGTAAGCCAGTTACACCACCAATCCACCGTAATTCAAAGTGAATTTCAGCGGTGGTTTATCCGGACAAGTTGTTCTCATCCCCTGTCTACATTGTATCTCAGGAGACGTGTCGTGCATGATATGCCACAGTCGCGGAGAATAAACCCAAAATTGTCGCTTTAGAACGACTAAATTTTGACAATGTTTCTATTCATTGCGATTGCACAAATGATCTGGTACGCAGTCACGCGCACTAATGCAAAAATATACTCCAAATACGGCGAAATTCGCCATGAACAAAATTATTTGACTTGACCGGAATTCGAACCCGGATCTCTCAATTGCCGATCAGGTATGTTAGCCAGTTACACCACCAAGTCATCTTAAGTCAAGGTTCTCCACATTGTATTCAAGTAGGGAACGGGGTTCCACTGAAACATCTCCACCACGGCCGGGATTCATACCCGGGCACTCGAGATGGGGAGTGCGACCAATGCTCTACGCCACGCCAATCCGATTTCTCGATACTACGTTTCGATACAATGACAGGTGTTTTAAAAATAATATGTAAATTTACAATTTTTTTTCTCTACCAATGAGGAGTATGTATTACTTTAAAAACTATTTGTCTTTAAAGTACATATTTTTAAATATAAAGGCACTGAATTTTATCGGAATAAAATATTTTATTATTGAAATATTTATTCATGAACATCACGCGCGTTTGGAGACGTGAAAAAACTACGTAAACGGAACCTAAGGGGTGGCATCACGGAATGGTATCGCTTAAAACATGTATCGATGCATTTCCCTGTTAAAGTCGACTTGTTTTTCGTAATTCAACGAAATAATCGTTTTACATTCCATGGTGGAAGACAATGAACCAGCATGATTTTATCATTTAGGTAATATACGTAGATTATGGAAGCGATACCGTACGGTGACGTCAAGCCACCGATATGCCGTTTAGGATTACGTGACCTTTTCAAATTTTAACGCACTTTTGAAAGGAAAATAATTTATGCCAGCGGTTGGCGTATATACATACATATGATATATTTGAGATCTTGAGGAAAATATTTGTAGTGTACACTTCTCAAATATCTTCTTTATATATATAAAAGTCAATGTATGTATGTATGTATGTATGTATGTTCCACATCTCCTCCTAAATCACACGACCGATTTTGATGAAATTTGGAACACATGTTTGTTACTGGTAGACAACAAACACTGTAGGGTTCAATTAACCGAAACCCTATTTTTTCAGGGTTAAGGGTGTGATCCTTACTAATATGTATAAAAATGTAATGGTTTTTGTCTGTCTGTTGCTCCATCACGCAAAAACTACTGGACCGATTGAGCTGAAATTTGGCATGTAGATAGAATAAATATCTGGTTGTATTATATGCTATATTAAAAAGCCCTAAGAGCCCCCAAAGGCCCCCAAAGGTCCCCCCTGGTGGTCCATGCTAAGCATTGTGTTCGGTGCAGTGGTTTAATTTTTTGCTTTTTAAAAGTACATTCACTCAAGATATAGGGCTGGAATTTTTTTTATCGGATGGCTGAATAAATATAATTTCTAATTTTATCAATCGATTTTCTTCTACGCTCCGTATTTGTCTGAAATTCATGTTTTCAGTTGAAAAATCTCACATTTTTCCCTGAAATCAACAATAACATATTTCCTTGACAACCATAGATTTGATTTTCAAAGGATATACACGCCTCTTAACTATTAAATATCATGCTTTCCTGCAGGCCCATGATATTACGTAGAATGTAAATCCGTATAAGAAGGGCCCAGAGTCCCAAGGGCCCCATGATAGATTGCTTCAGGGGTTAATCGATAAATTCAATGCATATTTACAACAAGTATACTTTTCAACGTCTTTCTCAAAGTAGCTCTCAAAGGGGGATCGCATGTATATGAGAGAACACTTACGTAGTAAACAATACACATAAAGGAAATTAATTGATTACACATACAATTATATGTGCAAGAATATTTACGTGCAGCGAATATCAATGGTAATAATGCCTATGTTGCTACAACAAACACGGCGTTGTTTATTATCGTTTAATACTCAGATGTATTACACGTAGTGAAACCGTCTTCCTCTAATTACGATTGCGAACTATTTTTTAGACCAATTCCCACATCATTAACGTCACGAGTTATTTATATGTTTAAAAGTGTTAAAGTGCAGATAACTTAGGTACATTCACTCAATCATCGAGTTACCCATTCAAGACTCTCGCTCACCGCTGTGTTTCCCCTCCTTGGACTTAAAAATATATCCATCCACATGCCTAATAGAAAAAAAGAGTAACCTTTCGAAAAAATCTTCTAAGCAAAATGAATGTCTTATTTGCGAGAAAATGAGCCCTTGAAAGAAAAACGACGAAGGTTAGACTTGGATGGTCAAAGACATGCCCACCAGCGATCTCATGAGATTCTCCCCGTGGTGTTTCTTGGGTTACGCTAAGAATCGCACAAATTTCATCCTTAACCAACATACGGATGGATAACCAGCTCTAAATCTGGTTCAAATACAGACCCACCTGTTTCGAACCTTCAATCTGCTTTAAGATGGCGGAAATTATAATGATGTCACTAAATGGTTCTTACCCGAAAGCAGAACGGAAATTCTGCACAATTAACGACACCCGTGCATGAAAATCGACAAGTGCACTAAGAATCACCATAGGTTTTTTATTTATCAACTGAAACCAATGAATATGGCTATGCCGAAGGCACAGTCCCATTGATGGAGGATTCATAGGTCAAATAAACATGGCTTCTGCTGCCATTACTCCTCTTGACGTTGTCAACCTCTGGATTGTACTCTTCTGTCCAATCCGGATTAAGATAATCAACGCACATATCAACGTTGAATAGTGCATCTGAATTAAGTCATGGAATGTAAATATATGTGTGCACACAAGGGAAGCGATCAAGATGTTAATCACTCAGAAAGACGGCTCAAGAGAACCGGAGGGACGAGGTGACCATCTATCAACCTTTGCTATTTAAGTAGTAATGAGTCTTCGTGGCCCATTTTTGGGTTTCCCGTGCATGAAAGTGAACCAATAGTCACTCATCTCTCCGTGCACCTGGAAAACTGTCAGTGTGTCTACTACAACGAACACAACATACAAGATAGGTTACAAACTCCTCAAATGGCCACGCATACTGTTTTTCTTCGGGCTTTGTGGTTTTATTATAAAAAATAAGTTTAATGTTTTTCACACCCGTTGAATTTCAACGGGTATCTTCCGCTCGTAAGAAATAAATGTTATGCATGCTCCCCATTATTGAGATTGAAAATTTATACCACTCTTCATAGTCACTCTTGAAACTCTCTCCAATGACTTGAGTAACTTTTAGTGTTCATTATTTTCAGTGTGCCTGTGAACGTAAAGGGAACCGTATACTGCCACGGCATCAAATCCGGTGATAAAGAAGATTGGAATTTCTTATGGAACAATTACAAAGACTCAACGGTGGCGACAGAGCGGGCTATCATCATAGGAGCATTGGGGTGCAGCAGAGACAGTAAGATACTGGAAAGGTGAGTCGAAAAAAATTCATGAAATTTACAGTAAAATGGTCATTTCAAATTTTTAGACGTTTCAAAAAAGTACTTTACAAATTGACACATTCCCCCATTAGGATCCCATTATGTTGGGAGTTATTAGGTGACTAATTATGACACTGATTTATTAACAATTGTTAAACATGAACACTATTTTCATTTGTGGAATTACATAATTATTTAAAAAATTACGTTGGGAATGATGAATAATATTCCGAAATATGTTGATAGGGAGAATCGAGAAAAAAAGGTTGAGAACCAATGCCCTAAGAGAATCGCTTTTTGTGGTTCTTTTCAATTCGGCTCACATGGCATTTTTCATACAATACCGGAAAACTTCCAACAGTAACTCGTTGTGAGTTTAGGACAATACAAACTGGTATTTTCCTACTTTACATAAAGGTTGTGCGTCTAAAAGTGTTTGACCCCAGCATGTTTCCTGATAGGTTACCACATAATCTCCCGCTGCTTAGGTTTTCTTGAATTCCTAAAGCAGCCTTCAACTCTTGATATGATCATATCTTTCGTCATTTCTATTTCCTTCCTCTAAAACCACCATCACAGATTCCCTCTTCCTTAACTGTGTTTAAGGAAAACTAGATATTTTGCCGCACTGAAATACATAAAATTTAAATTTAAATTTTCAGATATTTAGATTTGGCATTTGAAGACGACTCTGGAATTCGGCACCATGAAAGGATAAGCGTTTTTGCAGCGGTGTTCAACTCACCAAGAGGCCTGGATATTGCACTTGAATACCTGATCAGAAATTTCGAGAAAATTAAGGATGCGTAAGTATGTCAGTAAATCAGTCAGTTCCAAAGATTTGAAAATAAAACACTTAAAATTAAAAGGCATTGGGATATAATTACATTACGCTGTCCATACTGAATTATTGACTCCATAGTCGTCAGTGTAAAGAATCTCATCCTTGAATAAACGAGACAGTCTCAGGCAATACTTCGACAACCTGCAATCTCAACAATAATAAAAAGATTTAGTATGGTCCACACATTAACAAACTATGTTGCCGGTTCGAGTTTCGACTTTACGAAAACCTAGATAATGACTGCAGAGCAGTCAAAACCAGGGTCAGTAATAAGTTGTTTTTATACGTGGATTATGCGAAGTTCTTCTCATTCTTAGTTGAGAGATTAAATTAACACTTGAGCAACATTTTAGCATAGATACAGCACCATTCGTGATTCTACCGGCATCTTCATTATCATATTTGAATTAATTGATCAGGCATATTGAAATACGATTAAATGAAAAGTCAGATGAATTATAAACAACTTACTTTTTAATACGGAAGTTAGCACTTACAAATGTGGTAATGACATTCAAAATTATTCTCTTTATTAGGCTGGGCATGGCATCTGTTGGTTCTGTAATAAGGTTAATGTCGAATCAAATATCCTCGGAGCAACAAGCTACCAAGGTACGTGTGAATGAAGGTACCAAGGCACTGACTGGGAATTTTGATCATGTTTACATGGATTCACTAGTCACAGCAGTCCTAAAAACGTGGAGTTTATTCATTACGGAAACATATTATTACTATTTTCACAATATTGTCGTCAACTGGAGAAATTACTGATTCATAATATGTATTTATCAATTTGTTTGCAGATGAAATACTTTCTCACATCCGATATGGGTGACATGGGGCATGCGGAGAGATCTATTCAACAATCCATACGATTAATTAATAGCAACATGAAATGGAACAACATGTACGTTCCTTTCATTGAAGCTTGGTTGAGAGAAAAGTATGCCTAGTCATAAAAATGCATAAATAATATTTATTTTAAAATTACAATGTTGTAAATTACGCAATAAATGTACTTTTTAAAATGCTGGATTATCTATTTTTGATTCGATGTGAGCTACCAATTATTTAATGCAGTACGTTGCAACAGAACAATGAACCCACGTGAAAGGAAATTAAAGTAAGACAACGAGGTAAGCGGAGAGGAGGTCATGTTTGAAGAACTCGATCTGAGATCAAAGTCAATGACTTAAGGTTTTTAAAATCAATATGAGATATGAGAGTAAGTAGATAACCTTAAATAATACGAAACAATAAAGTACAAATTTTGACAAAAACATCTCGAAAAGATGCAAATGTATTGCACCATGCTCTTTGATTATAAGTATCCAGGCGGAAAAAGGCTCCTCAAGCTTGAGTGATGACACTTCTCCATTCAACATGCATGGTATTACTAACTTTCTCCCGCGAAGACGCCCAGAAGGATAGGGGCTTTCGAATTTTCTACCTGGTTAGAAAACTCGAAAAACTTACACCATCACTCACTTTGACACACTAATTTAATTACTAAAAGGTGTTGCACGTTGAATTTCAACGGGAAGAAGATAAAAAAATAAAATTTCTAAATAAGGTTTTAAAAGGATCCTCCCAAAACGACGTCTAAAAATAATTTGGGCTCGATCGTACAACGTATAGGGGCCGCACAACGGCTTCAAATGATGGAAAATATCGATTTTCCTTATAAAAAATACACATTTTCCTAACTTCCAGGGGCATGGCTGTCGCGTGGGTGGGTGTTTCACTTGTGAGATGCTTCCACAGTGTTCCAGCAGTGGTATGACACCAATTATGTCTTCGCCCAATGTGGGAGTGCGGCAGAGGGAGGGGTAATAGCGAATTTCCGTTCTTCTTTGGCGTGGGTAGGGACGCTGTACATTAGGAGCATGGGAATGGCAATAAAAATCCTCATATTGAAAAAAAAAAATTATTTTTATTTTTGTTAAGGATGATCACACAAACCAAATGCCACTCGGAATTTTCTACAGCATTTTTATCATAACTTTTCCTATGCTCAGCTACAACTGCTAGCAAATATTGCCCTTGCTGTTCATCTTTGGTTAGGTTATTGCACGTAAGGGACTTCGTTATCAAAGTAAATTCTCTTACAGCCTTTTCATTTACTACTCAAATATTTTAAACTATTTGTAGATCTGTCATATATCTTTCATTCTTCATCAAAAAATTTGGATCCTGCATTGAAAATGATTTGTAAATGCCAAGGAAATCGAAGAATTTGATAGTGTTTGAGCTCACAAAATCAGAAGCCACTTTTGCACTAGAGAGAAGATACGCCTTTGCCTGGGGACTCTCTTTCCCTTCCCTTTCGTTGCGTTTTTCATCACGATTTCTCAGGATTTTCGGTGTAAACACGTTTCACCTCCACTTTTCCTGAGCGATCTCTTCCTCGCTACTCCTTTTCCGTGCCCCAGCTGATTTGGACCGTTGCACTTTACCTTTTTCGTGCTTAGCAGTATCCTTGTGAGCACAGCTCATGTATCCGATGCGGTTTTCCCTCATGGGCTTGTAGAACAATCGATCCTGTGCTAGCTTCATCATATCCATGGCATTGATATGGCCAATGTCAAAAGCATTGGCTGGGTCAGTCATAAACTCATTTCACCGCGTCTCTGAAGCTTTCCCCATCCGTGATTTGTCTTCATTGAGATATAAAAAGCGATTGTAAATGTGCACGAGAATCTCCGTAGTATTCCTTACCTCAGCAATCAGAATTCCTGCTTTTTTCCAGAACACCTTAAGTTTCAAAATAGTCAGCCTGGCACTTTCACGAACAATTTTATTCTCATTTTCATGAAATGTGAAATACTGTAAGAACTGGCGAAGTGTTGGGAGCTTTGGACTCACAATATGCAGGATGGAGCCCCCAATTAGCCAATCTGATGGGCTCTTCCTCGTCTTCATGCTCATGAGGTCGGAGAGAAAATCAGTATGCTGGAGTCACTTATAGGTTTAGCCACACGAAAGGAAACGAGTTTCGCTCACTAAATGTAGATTGCGGGTAGCCATACTCTAAGTCCCCTGCCCACGAACATCCCCGCTGTAAATCATCTACATTGTAGGGCCGTGAACTTCAGAATGTATCTCGGCTAGAAAATAGTGTAGTTCAGGCCCATGCTCCCAATGTAGAGCGTCCCTACCCACACCAAAGAAGACCGGAAATATGCTATTACCCCTCCCTCTGCCGCACTCCCACATTGGGCGAAGACGTAATTGGTGTCATACCACTGCTGGAACACTGTGGAAGCATCTCACAAGTGAAACACCCACCCACGCGACAGCCATGCCCCTGGAAGTTAGGAAAATGTGTATTTTTTATCAGGAAATTCGCTATTTTCCATCATTTGAAGCCGTTGCGCGACCCCATACGTTGTCCGATCGAGCCCAATTTTTTTCCATTTTTTTACCGGATTGAATCCAAGAACCGAGTAAGCCGGTCAACATTTCTAGCATTCCCAATTTTGTAATCACCCTAATGCAGTACACATGGAGAGGTTGGGGTAAAAAATACTCCGGATAAAATGTCGCTATAATTCTGATACATAGAACATTTATCTTAAGTCATGGGTCTTGGGTTAAGTTCCCATTTAAAGACAACACTGCGGTTTCAAAGAAAAGAAAAAAATTATTGCCAAAAAAGTAGAAAAAATTGACAATTTGAGGCCAATCACTCAAATTTTAGGAAAGATAAACGGTATATGAAAATAGAATGAGAGAATCAATAACTTAATCTTTTCATTCATCCGAAACTCATCATTCCAAGCCCATATAATGAGTGCAAGTAATTTCAAAAAGCATAAAAACCTCTGCACCGAGTCCATTAATTTTCTTATGTAAGTTAACGTTGGTGAAAAAGGGTTCACATAGGGGGCTTTGTGACCCTTGGGCCTTTCTGATATAGCCTATTAATAAACCTTTCTAGCTTCTAAAGAACATGTGTGCCAAATGTTGTTCGAATCCGTCAAGGGGTTAAGCAAACAAAATTTTAGTTTTCAACAGTATTCATACGCAAAAATTCTTTTGAATTCAATTCCAAAAAAATGTAATAAAAATAAAACTACAGGCTTCATTCTTACGATTGGCTGGGTCAAAATCTATCACTTACTTTAAAGTCTGGAATTCATTTTTTCATTCAATGTTTATGGTAAATATTGATGAAAACCCTAACGTGGAACGTGGCGCTATGTTGGTCGGAAACTTGGTCATTGCGGAGAGAGCATGAACGAAGACTGAAGGCATTCGAGATGAGGGTTTGGAGAAGAATGGAGAGGGCTGAGCTGGGTAAAGAGGAAGACGAACGGAGAAGTGTTGGATGTGGTGGGAGAGGAAAGGATGTTGCTAGCGGAGAACTGAAGGAGGTAGAAAAGGTATATGGAGGACGTTTATGAAGGTGATAGCATGTTGCAGAGGGTGATAGAGGGGAGAACGCTGGGGAAGTGAAAAAGAGGAAGGAAGAGAATAGGAATTTTGGATGAATTAAGGAGAGGTTGAGAGTATGAGCAGCTTAAGACAGAATCTAATGGCAAGGAATTAATATTTGATGTAAAGGGTAAATATATCCCACTAATACGTAAATTAGGATAATGCATGCCCAAAAACCTACCAATCAGTTGAAAGAACTCCCAACAAACGAAATAACGAGTAAATCAATGATTTACCAAAATTCAATCCCAAGGCCTTAGGGTGGCTGACAGGGAAAACACTGAGGAATTCTCAAAGTCATTATTATTTTACCACTCTAAACACGGAATGCTTGGAGAGCAACTAAATTCCACGCTTATACTGAATGCATCACATACTTCAGATACATTAGACAGCTCCGAACGTCAAACTCGCCATTGAATTTAAGAAACTTGTATTGTCGTGCAGGTTACGGTTTTAAAAATTCATAGCCAGATGGGATGATGACAAAAGAATCAAAACTTACATTCCTAGGCATACACAACAAGCTAGAGATATCGTAGATGAAGTACAACAGAAAGTCGTTAATGCTAATTAAAGGGTGCCTTAATGATACCATGTGGAGATACAAAAACCTGAGGCGAGAAAAAAAATCCGGAATCTATAAAACAACAAATAATAGTCATGAATGGAAAAAAATATAAATAGAAGGACACTCAAAGGATTAGTACGTATCGCAAGAGCTAAACCTTCCCCCAGGTAGAAGAAACGTCTGTCGGCCGAGAATTACGTTATGTGACAAGCTTAACTAGAGAAGGTTGTAATTGAAGAAGAAACAGACCACAGAAGCCTCCAATAAGGGAAGAAGAAGATAGGCTTATAAACCTTCATTGATTTAAAAAAAAAGAAGAATTACTAACATAGATAAATATCTGTCAACTTTGAGATTCAGTTACATCATCCGATGCTAGATAATAAACTGTTAGATAAGAATATAGTCCCAGACAAAACGAGAGATAAAAGAACGTCGAGTCACTGGATTTTTTTACATTCCATTATTTCGGTAACCCACTGTCATGGTTGTTTAATGACATCAAACAACACTTGACTGATGCTCTAAGGCCACAAACGTTTACGCTAATTTATTTTTTATGAGGAATTCGACTTTTGACGACACCTAAACTATTTGATACAAACACATCTGATAACAAAATCAAACATTTAATATGGACCAAGACAATAAACTTCACCGGAAATTCAACAAGCAGACCGAAATTCGTCCGCATAACAGGAAATGCCTTTTGTGGCAATAAAACTTAATCCTAGACGTGAAATTTGGGCCTTGGAATGGAAATAAGGGTTTAAATAGGGCTTCCTCTTGCTAAAGCGAGTCTTTCTTATTCGGCGGAAGATGCCTCTGGATTAAGACTTAGAAGAGCTTAGAGAAAACGTCAAACTGAGAAGAGTACGATTATTCTAATGTATTTATTTTTAACCTAAGCTGTAACATAGGTGGGTATCATGAGTCACTTTACTTAATCAATAAGCAAGTTATCCACTTATTCATCATTTCTCATTGTTGGGGTGAGAAACAGAATACCACATAAGTTTTAAAAAAACTCGTACTCTTAGTTAAAATATATTTTACACCAAACACTCGAGAGTTCATCGACCCTGCAATTTCTTGGGCATAAAAGAGGATATACTTGTATTTTTAACTGTACTAATTAATTCCATCTAAGAAAATGTCAAGGGTTTTATTAAAATTACACCATCTCTATACCAGTTGCCAACGTATCGATGATAGTTAAAATGGTGCATCTTGGGTAGCCTTTACCACAAGGCATGTGCGACCTATTTTCTGGCATACATATATACCCTTACAATAATCAACAAAAAAATAAAATTCTTCTCCATCCAAATTAAGTTTTATTTGAATGAACATGTTTTAATTCTGTCTGGCAAATGAGTTGCTTGCTAATGCCTTAAAAGTTGTTGAAAAAATGAATCACAAGCGTTGTTATCTCACCAATGGCTAAACTCAGCTCATGTCTTTATTTGAATTTGTATAGCGAGTTGACGCTGTGAATCTTAAAGTGGAAAATTATGCCTACTAGATAAAATTTCTCTGAACCTAAATACTATATTTTCAATGTTTACAGATGTACGCAATGGATTCGAGACTGAAGTTCGTAATGATTGCCCTCTTCTGCTTCTCCATTATGGATGCGCACTCAGCAGAAGTGCCCTCATCTGCTAGCGGACTCACAAAAGCAAGCATTTCCAATCCACCGTCCAGGGCTTTCATTTCGGAAAACCCAGATGATCCAGATTATTACCGACTTCCAAAAGGATTGATTCCCGAGACATACAGACTCATGATGATTCCGTTTTTCGAAAGTGGAAATTTCTCTTTTTATGGAGAAGTCGAGATCAGATTCGTCGTTCAACAGCCCACAGACTTACTGGTCTTGCACGCAAGAGACCTTCAAATCACGGCACAGAAAGTAGTGGAGGACGCAGAAGACGGGAAGCAGATTCTGATCAAGGACTCAACTCACATTGAGGAGCGAGACTTTCACCTAATAACAGTAGCAGAGATGTTCAATGCCAGCCGAAGTTATAAGGTTTCGATGAGGTTCAAAGGAAGACTCCGCGACGATCTAAATGGCTTATACAGGAGCTCCTATAAGGACGCAAGTGGAAGGACTAAGTGAGTATGGCACAATGATCAGTAAACTTTATTTCCCTAAGCTGCCCACTTGCTCCGAGAACGAAGTAAGGGGCCCAGGTGTTCAATACAGCTAACCCTTTTGGATATAAGACGAAGGTTGTAGGATTTCACGAAGTCCTGAGCTTCGAGGGTAATTCAGTTGGTACAAAACGAGAAACTACCTTTCTAACAGTTAATTTGGATTGCAAGAATCTCATACATTGGTTAGTGGGATGTGAACCCTCCACTCATCCACGAAAAATAAATCACCGGTAGTTTTCTCTGGTACTTTGCAGTTACCAAAACCGAGCCTTATTTCACGACCCGAATATTGGTTTGGTGGGATAGGATAAAGAACAAAATGTTAAAGGTGGTGCATCATTCATTGCAAAGGCTGAGTGAACAAATTCTTTCTTTATGCCATTTGTTTTTTTTAAAAAGAAGAAAACAAAAGAGAAAATCTAAATCCTTGAACTTAGCTTCACGTGTACCTTCTAAGAGAATTACTACCTGATTTGTACTCAGCCTCTTCGGTCCTCAGTCTACCACTCCATCAATTGGGCCTCTACTCTGTGACTGCCTCCTTTATAAAAATCTGGCAAAAATAAATGTGACTGGACCACTTTATTCGTGGTGTCTCTCAATTGAGGAGCAAGATCGATATAAAAATCTTAATATACATTGTTTTAAACTTCGAAGTTTTCGCTTGCGTATTCTTGGGAATAAATTCCTATTTTGACTTTTTTTGCCTCAATATACCATCTTTGGTTAATTGCGAAGTTTTAAAATACAAATATATTTCCATTAAGATACGTATTCACAAAAACAGCACCACCTCAGCCTCGATCATTCGTTTGTTAATAATTCAGCAAACATGTTCTTCAGGCTAGTAATTAAATTACTATGTTACCTAAATTTCACTTAGACTCCCTCTCTCCACGTCACCTTGGTATATAGGCAAGCTATTTCACGCACTTCCTCACCTGAAGATGATGTAAAACATCGAAAACCGGGTCGTGAAATAAAGTGTATTTGTCTGTGGAAAATTGTACTTTATCCAAGTAATTCATTATGGAAAAAATCCACGCAATATCGCCCGAATCTTCGAATTTCACTTAGGCAAAGTTTAAGCACTCACAAGCAAGGTTTCAACCCACCGTACGGTCTTCAGCTCATAATTTTTGCAAACGTATGCAGCATTATACTGTAATGTAAAATTTGTAAAATTATTTTTTATAAAATAAAAAAACAGCATTTAAAATAAATTCATGATATAAATGTAAAAATAGCATGTATTGTACTCCTATTCAACTCCTCCTCGTTCCAACTAAAGATTTTTTAACGCATTTGTTTTGCAGATGGATGGCACTGACGCACTTTGAGCCCACGAACGCCCGGAAGGCCTTCCCTTGTTTCGACGAACCAAACCTGAAGGCCAAATTTACAATCAGCGTCGCGAGGGACAGAGAAATGATTTCACTGAGTAACATGCCAGTGAAAGGCCCACCGGAGTCTGAGTAAGAAGATAATATAACATAGCTAAAATAGATATCCGCAGGTAATAATGAGAAGAAAAAAATTAGGTCAGTTTTTTCTTTTTCTATAAAAACCTTGAAATGAGTAATTTTGAAAAACGACTTAAAAGTGGCGATACCACAGGAAATTAAATAAATAATTATACTTTGAATCCGCATCGGCTGCATCAAACACCAGATATGAGTTTCCACCGTCTGTGAATGAGAGTTCATGCTAAAGCTGGACTTTTGGTTTAACTATTTAAATTATTTGACTTGTACATATTGGAGCAATTTCAACGACTTGATGTCTTACCGTTAAGAGCAGCAGCAACGTTGGCAAGCATAGAGCTTTCAGCCCGGTGTGGAAACCAAGAAAATTCGTGCATTCACGAGTACGCTTTGATGACCATTGCTTCTTCCCATTTCCATTTTAGAGTCGTCTCGTCCCTCAAATTACCTGTTGAGTTTAGCAAATTTCCTAAATTCTTTCATTCCATCGAAAGTAAAGCAGATTCTACCCCCTAACCGATCCTCCCCTAAATTACCCATTTCTTCGATGTTAGTTTTCTTGAGGTACTCTTCATTCTTCGCCAGGCCCAGAATTCAACGTCTTCAATATTTTCTATTCCTTTTACAGAAAATTTTAGGCTTCAATGTAATATGATTGATATAACGCCGTGATAAATTTTAAGCTACCTTTTCATCAAACCTTTAGTGAGGGTTTCATTCATTTTTTCTCATATGTTAAGTCTCATATTTTGCTGACGCACTTATCTTCCTAATACCCATGACCCCATAACACTTCGTCCATTATTGTACCTAAAGACCAGAGAGATCCGCTAGGTATATTTTGTACCCTCCCACGTTTTTCAATTTAGACCTCCGTTTCCTTTAAAAATCTCTTTATTTGGAGTCCTTGCAATTGATTGCATCCCATTAGGGGATGCAATCAATTGCAAATTAGGCATCCGATGACTACTTCAATCGATATACTAACCAAAGTTTGGATAAACAGCTATTAAAAATGCAGGAGAATATGGATACATTCGATATCCACTGAAGGTCTAGCATGTACATGGGATCCCTCAAAAATATTTGCTGCAGTTTACTTTTGATAACTAAATAAACTAAGACCAATAAAATAACAAATATTGAGATAAAAAATAACCCGTGATATGCCAAAGATTTTTACAACTAATCACGTCGTGCTTAAAACTTAATGTGCACGTTACCTTAACATTAACAAAAAAACCGTTCAGCTCTCAATAGGTAAATAACCAAGTTTATACTCCGATCAAAACCGGTTATACTACTAGTGCTTGAGATATTAGATAGTCCAAAGTATAAGATGAGTCCTATATACATAGATAAATGAACATTTGAACAGTGTCATATAGAGTTTTAGCTAGAGGAGTCAATATTTACAGAGCGTTCCACATTTATTATAGTATACACAAAATTTAAAGAAAGTTATATTTTACTTAATTTTACTGTCAAGCATAGTTTACAAATCTGCTCATTGCTATAAGTACACATCTTAATTTCTTAATACTGCACTCCTAGGAGTCTTACTGTATGCAAATTTTGTCCACTTAGGCAAATAAATAAAATCTGGCGCTGTGTTGGAAATCGTTGCGAACTTGGCTGGAATGTGAGCACGCGAAGCGTAAGTTTGGCCCTAGCCAATTGTCAACTAAGTGAGTAACACGATGTATATATCTTAAACTGTCTCTATGACCTCCACGCGCGCATGTTTGAGGAGAGCGTAATCGGCATGAAAACCTCATCTAATCATGAATTTCCAAAAATTTTTTGATCGTTTATGCAGCTAATTTCAACGTCTTATACGTTTCTTATTTTCAGCCCAGATTTACCAGACACGTATGTGTGGGACCACTACGTCGAAACTCCGAGAATGTCAACTTATTTGGTGGCGTTCATTGTCTCGCATTTCAAGTCCAACACTGAATTCGGAAATGACGTCAGGGTATGGGCCCGAGAGGAAGCCATTGACCAAACAACTTACAGCTTGATAGTTGCACGTCGTGTCCTCAATGTGATGGGCGACCTGATGAATATCGGATACACTCTTCCCAAATTGGACATCGCAGCAATTCCAGATTTCCAAGGAGGTGCAATGGAAAATTGGGGTCTTTTAACATTCAGGTCAGTGACAGTAATATTATTTTTAAGTATTTTACAATGAAACTCCCAGTTCGGACCTCAATGCACTCACTGCGAGTCTGGAGCCGGGTCCCTTAGGACGCACGTTCCATCTAATGAAGTTACTTTTTTATGTCAATTTTCAACATCCAATCAAAATATGTAACATATACAATTAATGAAAATGAATAAGGATATAACTATTCGAGGGAGCGAGGTGGCCTAGTGGGTAGAGCTTGGCTACTGATCGAAGGGTCCCGGGTTCAAATCCGGGTGAAACCTTTGGACGCCCTCGAACAAAAAAAAATCCTCGGAGTGCGAGGTGGCCCAGGGAAAGGAACTGGCCCCCTACCCTGAATGTGTGAAGTTCACACGCCTGTGGCTTAGTCCGGGTTGAGCTCTACCCTTAACTATACAAACCAACCTTCGGGTTGAATCCCTTCGGGTTGAATCACTGAGTGAGTGATAATTATTCGAGCAATAAATAGCTTAGCCACGACAAATTAAAAGCGTTGCCAAGAGTTCATTTACAAATGAAATATTGTACTATTTCCGAGGAACAGGACACAAACTCAAGAATTACAGGGACTCAAAGTGACAGCCGAGTCAGCGCCTACTATTAGTGTGTGCAAGCATTTCATTTTCTTTATTTGTTTCATGTAATCTATTCATTCCAACTAATACGCATCCTCGATTCACAAGAACAGTAACAGTACAAAATATTAATAATTATCTACGGAATCACTATAATGTCTTGCACCTATATCTAGGAAGCATATACTTAGTTGTAACTTGTAGAAATATTCTAGACATACAGCAGATATTTGAATGACGTCCGTTTTTTCCACATAAAAAAATTACCAAGGAAAGTATTTTATAGAGATGACTTCATTTTTCATAGAAATAAATTTAGGAAATATTGCTATAAATGCTTAAATATTACTTTCCACGGAATTTTTATAAGAACAGCAATTAATTTACTATTACAAGCTATTTTTTGGGCATTCTAGAAATCCATAACACTCATCAGTATGATCTACGAAGGAATACTATGGGTTCAGATAATACTTCAGCATCTTTACAATTTTTATACAAGTTAATATTTTTTCACATTCGTCAGTTGCTCCCTAGGTAAAACTTATAAGCAAAATGAAAAGAAATTTTGGTAACTACGAAGCATAATAATATTTCAAATGATATTAAACATATTTCAATAATAGTGAAAGAGTAAAATACGCTGAAGACATCTTGCCAATGCTTAAGATATCTAAGGCTGGCTGTAGATATATTTAGTAAATATTCTATGCTGTGTGGGAAGACGTGCCACGCAATAAACACAACGCAGTGTCGCGGACACTACGAGTAAGTTTTTTTAGTAGAATCTTGGCCACTGCCTGACTAGTGCCTTGTAACGAGAATTTATTAACGTGGTTTCATGTTTGTTGATTTGCATGGAAATCCTTCGGCCCTCGTCTACTTCTTCCTAGTAGCAGCCCGCTTCCTAACCCGGGCCTTTCTCCACCCAATTACCAAATAACTTCACCATTACCAAGTTTTCCGCCTGTCTTTATCAGTTTTAAATCTCATTCACCTCTCTTACTGCAAGGGAGTATTTCAATAACAAACGCATTTCTTTTCTCAAGGGAGACGGCATTGCTGTACCAGAATGGATCGTCAACAGCAGAAGACAAGCAGTTAGTGACAACCTTGGTAGCCCACGAACTGGCTCACCAGTGGTTCGGAAACTTGGTCACACCAGAATGGTGGAAGTTTACCTGGATGAAAGAAGGATTTGCAACGTACTTCCAGTATGCAATTGTAGACTTGGTAAGCTTTACCGATCCGATTTACGGATCAATTGTCTAGTAGATAAGTAACAATTAATTAATCATTCGGCAATTTTAAAATTACTAAATGGGTTAATGTAATTGAAATGACCCAAAAAAAGGACTTATATGTTTACGTTACGTTTTGTCTTTCACGGAACAAACAGAAAAGCAAGGTTCTACGCCCAATCGTGTGATTAAATGTGAAAGAATATCGTTGAGCAACCAGGATTGATCTTTTAAGGCGTATTGGAGCATGTACTGACTTTACTGCTTCACGTTAAGCAGGCTTCGTTTTGACAGACTGGTAGCTTCACTTTGTAGGATATAATATAGGACTAAACAACGATCCTAAAAGAAATTTTCTCCTAGGGATTTTCTTGAATCCCATGGAATAACAAAATAATTGAAACCGTTTACATGCGTATTCAATAATTGACGAATAAGAAATTCATTGTGTTAACTAGTCAAATGTACGTTTTAAGGATTCTAATATACTCTGATTGAAAATTATTCTGGTGCATGCTTGTGCGTGGGTTTCAGATGGAACCTTCATGGAGGATGATGGAGCAGTTTGTGACCCAGCAACTCCAGATTGTATTTTTGATCGATGCTTTGGACTCACCTCATCCCGTTTCGTCCAACGTCGCGACCGTGGACAGAATAAGTGCAATGTTTGACGAGATTACTTACAACAAAGGTAAGAATTCATAGGATAGATTTCTTCTAATAATAATACCTAACCCTAAAAATCTAAAAAGAGTGATGAAATTTTACATTAAGTCGGATTAATGATTTGAAATGTGTAACTGTGAAATCAAGAAAAGAAAATACAGAATGAAGTTAATTTCCTAAGTGACCCAAAGATAATGGCATGGGAATCCTAACTTAATTTAGTAATTCACTTGAAAATTAATTAAATTGTTTCGGAAAGGTTGAATAAAAACGAACAAATGTCGTACTGTTGTTAATGGAAATACTGCATCTTATTAAGCTAGAGTAGCTAAAACATTCCTATTTCAAGCCAAGAAACAGTAAGATATTTCATGCCAATTCAATAAAACTACTATTTAAAATTTCCAATCATAACAAATAAGAAGAAAAACACCGTATACATAATAATGCTATTATGGGTAGTTTATCTGTGTAAGTGAATGGGCTTACACGTAAACGTTTTAAGAATCAACTCAAAGGAGGAAAGGTTTCATTTTCACCTTACTCTGGCGAGGAAATCTCGCAATTAATAGCAATATTTTGACCTTTCAGGCGGCTCTTTGATTAGAATGATGGAACACTTTCTATCAAGAAATACATTTTTTCGAGGGCTACAAAAATATCTCAAGAGCAGGTGAGTCCTTGTGAGTGAGTGAGCAGGTGAGGTCAATTCATTTTGCTGGGAGTGAGCAGGTGAGCTCGCCAGCAAAAGAACTGCTCAAAAGCAGTTCTTTTGCTGGTGATTTAAATTTCAGGAAATAATTAATACAGTCTTCTCTGATGAATAAGTTGACTGGAAAACAATTAAGGTGACTTAAGAGCAATTTGATATCGTTTCGCTAATATATCATGGTTAATATATATTTTATATAATTAATATCATGATCTTCTTAAATGGAATTAATTGAAAATTACGCAACCCTAAAATTGCAAACATTTACTAGGGCAAATTTTACATTTTATTCTTAATTTTAGAACCTTAAATCTGGTTATTACTAAAATCGATAACTAAATCACCAATTAAGAAAATGAATTCAATTTCAACATGATAATAATTTGGTTACAAAATTAACTGCGGTGATATTTGTATTTTTCCTGTAACTGTAGCCCAATGAGATCCCTGGATGCCGTTTAGCCACTCACCTGAGACGGGGATTTTACGGGGTAGATCCACATAAATTACGAGTGCAACTGCCACCAAGCTACCGGGAAAAAAATTTCATTGACATGGCTAATTATTTTCATCCTTTAACATGGCGTAATCATTTGGTCACAGCAAACATTTATTACTATAAATTGCCTTGCTACATATATATGTATATATATATATATATATATATATATATATATATATATATATATATATATATATATATATATATATACTCAATCATACGAAAATGACGCTCAAAGGCGCGAATAAATTCATACATTCATAGGAAAATGGAAATGGATAGGTACACATAAAAGGACGAACACAGGGTTTGGTGGGGAAGATGAAAATGAGTCAAATCCAGACAGAAAAAATTTCACCTTAGCCGATATATCTTTATCTTTATATATATAAAAGTCAATGTATGTATGTATGTATGTATGTATGTTCCACATCTCCTCCTAAACCACGGGACCGATTTTGATGAAATTTGGAACACATATTTGTTACTGGTAGACAACAAACACTGTAGGGTTCAATTAACCAAAACCCTATTTTTTCAGGGTTAAAGGTGTGATCCTTACTAATATGTATAAAAATGTAATGGTTTTTGTATGTCTGTTGCTCCATCACGCAAAAACTACTGGACCGATTGAGCTAAAATTTAGCACGTAGATAGAATAAATGTCTGGTTGTAATATATGCTATATTAAAAATCCCTCAGGGCCCCCAAAAGCCCCCGAGGGTCCCCCCTGGTGGTCCATGCTAAGCATTGGGTTCGGTGCAGTGGTTTCATTTTTTCCTTTTTAAAAGTACTTTCACTCAAGATATAGGCCTGGGATTTTTTTAATCGGATGGCTGAATATGGGAAGTTTCTAATTTTATCAATCGATTTTCTTCTACCCTCCGAAGTTGTCTTAAATTCATCTTTTCAGCTGAAAAATCTCACATTTTTTTCTGAAATCAACAATAACATATTTCCTTGACAACCATAGATTTGATTTTCAAAGGATATACCCGCCTCTATCATTGAAATATCACGTTTTCCTGCAGGCCAATGATAGTACATAGAAAGCAAATCCGTATAAGAAGGGCCCAGAGTCCCTAGGGCCCCATGATAGATTGCTTCAGGGGTTAATCGATAAATTGAATGCATATTTACAACAAGTATACTCTTCAACGTCTTTCTCAAAGTAGCTCTCAAAGGGGCACCGCATGTATATGAGAGAACGCTTACGTAGTAAACAATACACATAAAGGAAATTAATTGAGTACACACACAATTATATGTGTAAGAATATTTATGTGCAGCGAATATCAATGGTAATAACGCCTCTGTTGCTACAACAATCACGGCGTTGTTTATTATCGTTTAATACTCAGATGTATTACACGTAGAGATGGGAAAATTACCGTAATTTTCATCTGAGGTAAATTACCACCACGGTAAATTACGGTAATTTTTGAAAATTACCGTAATTTTCCAGTATTTTTCAGTTTTAAGCATTAAACAGAAAATATATGGTTAAATAAGAATGCCAATAGCAAAAGGAAGAGGATACGATGTTTAAAACATACCTAATGCGACATTAACTTATTAGAAATTCTCAAAATTGTAAAAAGAAATACGGCAGCAACACGCAATCTGGCTTTCTTTTGTCCAAGTATGAGAAATTTTAAAGAAGAATATTCTACTAATAATTACTCAATAATGTTATAATTTAAGTAAAATATGCCAAAAATGAGTTGAACATTCCTCAATTTATAATTAAACACGTCAGAAATGTGGAATTGTCTTAAAAGAACATGTTGGGAATTTATCTGTATGAAAAATTATCTCATACGTGGGTGAATTATCTAGAAAATTACGGTAATTTTCAAGGGGCGTAGTAAATTACGAAAAATACCATGGTAATTTACGAAAATTACCATGGTAATTTTCAAAGTGACCCATCTCTAATTACACGTAGTGAAACCGTCTGCCTCTAATTACGATTGCGAACTGTTTTTTAGACCAATTCCCACATCATTAACGTCACGAGTTGTTTATATGTTTAAAAGTGTTAAAGTGCGGTTAACATAGGTACACTCACTCAATCATCGAGTTACCCATTCAAGACTCTCGCTCGCCGCTGTGTTTCCCCTCCTTGGATTTAAAAATATATCCATCTACATGCCTAATAGAAAAAAAGTAACCTTTAGAATAAATCTTCTTAAGCAAAAGGAATGTATTCTTTGCGAGAAAATTAGCCCTTGCAATAAAAACGACCAAAGTTAGACTTGGATGCTCAAAGACATGCCCACCACCCCGTGGTGTTTCTCGGGTTACGCTAAGATCCGCACAAATTTCATCCGTACCCAACATACGGACGGGTAATCAGCTCTAAATCTGGTTCCAATACAGACTCATCTGTTTCTAACCTTCAATCTGTTTTAATATGGCGGAAATTATAATGACGTCACTACATGATTCTTACCCGAAAGAAGAACGGAAATTCTGCGCAATTAACGACATCCGTGCATGAAAATCGACAAGTGCACTAAGAATCACCATAGACCTTTTATTTAGCAACCGAAACCAATGATTATGGCTATGCTGAAGGCGCAGTCCGGGTGATAGAGGAATCATTGGTCAAATAAACATGGCTTCTGCTGCCATAACTCCTCTTGACGTTATCAACTGCTGGATTGTACCCTTCTGTCCAATCCTGATTAATATACACAATGCACTTATCAACGTTGAATAGTGCAACTGAATTAAGTCATGGAATGCAAATATATGTATGTACACAAGGGAAGCGATCAAGCTGTTAATCACTCAGAAGACGGCTCAAGAGAACCGTAGGGACGAGGTGACCATCTATCAACTTTTGCTACTAAAGTAGTAATGAGTCTGTATGGCCGATTTTTGGGTTTCCCGTGCATGAAAGTGGACCAATAGTCACTCATCTCTCCGTGCACCTGGAAAACGGTCAGCGTGTCTACTACAACGAACACAACACACAAGATAGGTTACGAACTCCTCGAATGACCACGCATACTGTTTTTCTTCGGGCTTTGTGGTTTTGTTATAAAAAATAAGTTAAATTGTTTTCACACCCGTTGAATTTCAACGGGTATCTTCCGCTCGTATATATATAAAAGCTAGCAACAAGGCGGTGTCGTCATGGATTATCTTCCAGTGAGTGTCCACTGATTTACTTTCCTATCCTTCCCCAACCTCAACGCCTTGTTGCTAGCTTATACTTTTATATTTATTTCCTTTCCTTTTATATACATATATATATATATATATATATATATATATATATATATATATATATATATATATATATATATATATATATATGTGTGTAGTTGAATATGCATATTTTCATTCCAGGAATCATAACACAGGAAGCGACTCGCAGCTCTTTTCAGCCCTGGATTCACAGGCCAAGGAAGATGGTACCCTGCGCAATGGTGTTTCCGTGAACGAGATCATGGCTACATGGACATATCAGAGGGGATATCCCGTTATCACGGTAGAAAGAAATTACGAGACTAACGAAATCAATATAAAACAGGTAAGAAAAGATTTAGCGCAGGTTTTACTAACGTGACCATCACCATTGTAAAATAAATAGAGTTGAATTGTATTGCTACTTTGACTTTTACTGCCCTATGCCCGTTATTAAACAAAGGAAAAATTATTGAATTCCAGAAGTATTTGGTACCTGTAATATCATTTTAGCTCTAACATTAAAACAATCCTCATTAAGGACTTCAATACATCACTAAGATTATAACTGTTTTCCTTTTCTTCCAATAAAACGGAAAATATGTGTGATGGGTTACAACTTCTTCTGCTTGATGCAAATGGAGTGAAGTATTGTGCTGTCCCAATGTATATGACTCGTGGACCCAGAAAAATTGTAATTAAGTTTCGGTTGGGAAATACAGTTATTGCTAGAAAATCAAAATATCTGGTACATCCGTTAAGATATACATTATTGAAATCTCAATTCAATTCATTTTTCTGGGGCTCGTGGATAGTGTAATTCGCAAATGAAAAAAAATACCTATCTTTATGTCAAGTCCATATCTCACCTATTTACTGAAACCCCTTCCTATTGATTGGCTTTAAGAGGAGATTATAGTTCTTTGATAACGTTGAAAAAAGTCGCTTTGCGTAAAAACGTCTAAAATATCTCATTTCTGACAAAGAAACAGCATAATTTTAAAGGTAATTATTAAAACGAAAGTTATCAAAAATTGATTTCTCCTTTGATTGATCCTGATAATTTGACCGCGACATTCAATTCCATAGACGAGCATAGGCAACGGAGTATTATTAATCGTAATCCAAGATGAAATATCAAATATTTACTGACTAATAAAGTGATTAAATTCTGATTTAATTCATCGTCTGACTTATTTCCTCTTCAGGAGAGGTATGTGCTTAAACTCAACGGCACCGAAGATGACTCTTGCTGGTGGATCCCACTCACGTACACAACCAAAGATTCTCCCGATTTCGAGGACACTAAGCCCAAATTTTGGATGCCCAACTCAAATATATTCAGCCTAAAGATCCCGGCAAAAAGCGACGATTGGCTGATTTTCAACGTACAGGAAACAGGTAATATACGATTGAATACATGATAATTTGTTCCGAGAATATCTCAGAGAATATTTTTAAATGGTAGTACTCTTCCTCCCTCTTCTCTTCTACTCATTATTGTGTGTCTCTGATCTGTTACCATTATTCAGTGCACAGCATTCAAAATGAAGTTCCACTGCTACGGAGCAAAAATCTCAATATCACACTGTTTCACTCATCCCACCCATCACTTTGCAATGTTTCATTCATCCAATTTTCCGGTGCCCATCTCTCTACTTTCACTGCAGACTGAAGATACCTCCTAGATGAGAGGTGAAACGTTGATAAAATGCTATAGAGTTTCCCCAAATTCGATGAAGAATAATACAAACAGAGCTCGCGATAACCTCAATAATAATCATATTATTGTGTTTCAGGATTTTTCAGGGTGAACTACGATCCTAAGAATTGGAAACTCATCATAGACCACTTGAAGAGCAGTGATTTCAGCGACGTCCACCCTCTCAACCGGGCGCAGCTCGTCGACGACGCTTTCAACCTGGCCAGAGCGGGCTACCTGCCCTATCACGTTCCCCTCGACCTTTCTTTCTACTTGGCACACGAGCCTGACTTTATACCTTGGCGCTCGGCTGACATGGCATTTGGTTTTCTGGACAGAAGATTGGCCAAGTCGGAAGGATATCCGATGTTCAAGGCAAGGCATTGTCGTGGAAATGTGCTGGCAGCCTCTCAGATCCCGATCTATTGTGTGACCCTAATCTTGAAATTGAATTAAACACGCGCACAAGGAAGTTGGCGCGATGGAAGTTCACGTGTTCACCTTGGCATTCCACGTTGGAAGGGGGAGGGGGGGGGGGGGAGAGGATAAATCTCTTTTTCGAAACGAATTATCATCCCAGATAGAATGATTAAAATAAACTAGAAATTCAAATATAGATGGTCTCTTAACATTGCTTGGATCTGAATGGCACCGGTAAAAACCACTTTAACCCGGCATATCCCATTTTGAAGTTCAACTATTTTGCAATCCTTTTCGAAGTCTCTAGTATCTGTTCGTATCCAGCCAGAATGGATCGTAATGATAGAATTTAGAGCATGTTACGAGAACATGAAGTTTAGGGAACAAAATTTCACATCACATGCAATAAAAGAAATTATCAATATTTATCCGCACTAATTTTATAATATCGACGCATTTTTCAACAAGCAAATCCCATTTTCCAAATGCCGGCTGAGAACCTTGAATATTACGGTTACCAGTCGAAACTTGCATCAGTTAAATAAAAATTTGAAGTGGGATAGATGTAATTAATAATTTGTTTTCTTTTATCGTGCGAATAAAAATATTGTTTACTATCATGAACGTTAGGACATAAGCCATTTGTTTTAATTTAAATGAACTTAAGATTTCTTTCTCGAGGCTGCTTAAAATATCTAAAATCCTTCTGAATGAAATCCTCGTTACCTTATGAAACTATTAAAATATTTCTTAAGCCTCCATTTGCCCACAACATCAGATGGTAATGTACCCCTATTTCTCAAGCAACAGTAATGTGCCCTTTACCTACTGCATTCGATGAACTTTCTTGAATAACGCAATTAGAAGTTTCTGGCATATATATTGCTAGCACGCCGCAGTGTAAATTATCAATTACTGTTTTCCACACAATTTTAATTGACTTGGAGTTTATTAGGACAGCGATCACAAATTATGTTACCTTAAAAATTTCGTTACAAGCTGGAATCACAGTCGGAAATAAACGTATTTATAAAATACAAAGTAAACATATATTGAGAAATTATAAGTACTGGGGATGTAGTACGTAACATATGGCATAACTAACTGAGTCATAAACGGCATCTCGAGTCCGACTTTTCGTAAAACAAACAGTACGCCCCCACCACGATATTTCATCACCCTAAAAAATTCGTTACCAGACAACTATTTACTTGCTATTTCGTACATGTACCTTTTAGCACACGGCCAATTAGTGACCGGAAGTATGGTCGAAAGATCGTAATTGACTGTATAAAGTAGTAGAATTTTCATGGATTAGTTCAACGCAATTACGAAAAGTATTTCCATTTCCCGTAAACCGTTCCAGTGATTGGCATTGCAATATAGCTTTATTAAACTCTTAAGCTATTGCTCGTAGAAAAATAAAAAAAATGGAGTTGAACGTAGAATAGCGGGGGAAGTACCCGTAAGCATTAAGTATAAGCAAGCATGTGAGCCTTTTACCGCCCACGGGTCGCAAGACTAACGGTGTTAAAGTTCTAAACCGTTTTGAAAGATAATTTGCAATTACAATTAAATCACACTGAAAAAATACATTGAAATGTAAATCGACGGAACGGCTCTTGAGAAACGGTGATAATAATTGTAAAATGAGCGACGAATATTCTAACTCTTCCATATTCGTTTTTTATCTTTCGACCAAACTTGCGGATAGGAAGTGGCCATTTTTTAAATGTACGTTTACGAAATAGAAAGCAAAGTGCTGTCTGTTAACGAATTTTCGAGTTTACGTATGAGGGGATGAGCATGAGAGCAGGCTAAATGCAGTGGGAATCTGGTACCTGAGAAAAGTTTGCGTCAAAAGTAGGATGGATAGCGTTAGAAATGAGTGGATCGTGAAATAATGTGGGCTGGAATATCGAGTAATGGAAATGTATGAAAGGAATGTGACTCGTTGGTTTGGCCATGTCGAGAGAATGGATAAGGTTCGAATAGCGAAACAGATATGATTGTAGAGTGAATGGCGCGAGAGGAAGGGGTTGACCACGAAAGTCATGGGTGCACGTGGTGAAAGGGACTCTAAAGAGGAGTAATATTTGAAATCTTACGAATAGGAGAGCGTGTATGAATCGATGCATGAATGTCACGAAAGCGAAAGATGTATGCAAGGATAGGGCGTTATGGAAGAAATTATCAAAAGAGAGCCAGATTCCTACGCCCAAGAACAAAAACGAAGTTCTTTAACTTTGCCTTCTCCGAAAGTAACCACATGATGGGTATGTGTATACGTACAGTCGACGCATTAAGTCTAGCGACATCGACAAAAGCGCCGAACATGCAAAACTACGATTTTGTGTGGCTTCACTGATTCAAAAGTGAGGGGTGAGGAGAGGAGATAGAGAGAGGAAGGGTGTGGGAAGGAGGTGAGAAAGTGGCAAGAGTAGTCGTGAATCGGAACCTCGTCTTGGGGGCTAGTGAATTAAGGGGATTAAGTTGCCGATGTCGCCAGACTTTATGCGGCGACTGTACATAAGTACTCTTAGCAGAAAGTGAAGAAGAACTACAGAGTATAGTGAAAAATATGGAAGATACAATGGGAAAGGAATGCCATATGAGAATAAACAATAAAATAACCAAGGGAATGGTGGTAACCGTATACAATGCAAAAACATACAAATGGCCAAGGAATTCAAATATCTGGGGGCAATAATAAAAAGTGACGCAAAAAGAAAAAGAGAAATTGGAATAGAATATCCATGGCTAAAATAGCTTTCAACAAGAAGAAAAAACTTTTTACTGTAAGAAACAGCCTAAACATAAGGAAAAAATTGATAAAAGTTTTCGTGAGGAGCATTGCTCTATACGGATGTGAAACCTGGACCATTTCAAAAGAAGAAAGAAGAAGACTGGATGCTATAGAAGTGTGGTGTTATCGACGAATGCTGGGAATCAGTTGGATGGACAGAGTTAAAAATGAAGGTGTTTAAGGGAGTGAGAGAGAAGGGGAATGAACTATGGAAGAGTATTGTAAATAGAAGAGTAGAATTGGTGGGGCATATATTGAGACACGAGAGTCTAGTGAAGAGTGTGTTAGAGGGAATGGTGGAGGGGGTACGATACAGAGGGAGGCCAAGGGAACAAAATCTGGTGCAAGTGAGGAAGGACGCTGGGGCAACATCCTATGAATAAATGAAAAGGAAAGCTCAGAAAAGAGATGAATGGAGGTCTATTTTCAAACCAATATAAGGATTGATAACTGCAAGAGAGAGAGAGATATCAGTACTGTCCCTTTACGAAAAGATGATTATGAGATGTCGTTTACGAGTTGATTGCTTTCGAACGGACATGGAACGGAATGAAACTATTTGATTCAAGCCGTACTTTTTGCAACTCATCCATCAAACATCGTAACACAGCAGCGCACTTGACTTCCACTCACTTCAAACCCTACTCACTTCTAAACAGATCGGGAGCAGATTTTAAATGGTTGATGTGCGCTAGACATTAAATGAACTTCGAGAATCGCATACGCGATTGTTATTATTGTGTTAACTTTCAGGAAAAACGTAAAACATGAATAATGTGAAAATCTTTATTACTCTGTGGTAAAAAGCTTGCATTTTTTAATAATTAGTTTCAAAGAATTTGATAAATGTGTACAGAACATTCGGCAATGGTTATTTTCAACCTAAAGATCGCCATATATCGGCAGTTTACTGGAATTTTCGCCCACGCACATCGTTCCATTCCATCTTCGTTCGTGTGCGCTAATGTGCGCTATCGTGCTCCGGTCTACGCTCAATTCAACACGCTGAATGTAAAGCTACCAATGTCATCGTCATGAGCAAAATACAATTGAGACTGCGTGCCTCTTTCCAATGCCTCCTCCCAGCCTCCCGGATTTGGTACACACAGTGTCTGATGTTTGCACTTTTTCCTATGATTGCGAAATTATAAGTCGAAACATAGGTCGTGATTAACAAAACTATCTTTAGTGGAATGATTTAACGTAGTCGTTCTTGTTTTCATCCATTGACATGCATAGCGTTGTAAATAGAATATATCTTTGCTGCGTTAAGTAAATTTTAAATTCCTCTAAAACCTGCAGGAGCATATTCTTGGCCTCATCAACCCGCAATTCATGAAGTTGAGTCTACGAGAGTCACCGGATGGATACCAAGTGGGACAAGGGATCATGCACTGGGCTTGCAAGTACGAGAACGCGGCTTGCATTTCGGAGGCGGCCGGACTGTACTCTAGCTGGAAACTCAATCGTGATAATTCGTAAGTAAGAGGATGCTGCAATGCGGCACGGGGAAATTGCTAAAGCCACTTTCATACGAAAATTGGTCAAGCACAAGTTCAAGAGTAACCTCTAGTACGATAGCTTTTCAGTTCCGAGTGATACAGAACCAGCATGCTGGCTACCACGCAGAATCGCTATCATACTCGCTCAACTACTTGATTTCATAATTGGTGCGGCACTAGCATACTATTCTCTCTCAATAGTGAAAGAAACAAGGCAGCCGCAGCAGAATGTTCAACTACTTTAATTTTGTTCATTTTAGATTTGGTCTTAAGCATGTTCCGCCAGGGCATTGAAACTACGAGAATATTTATGACCGGCTTCATATATATTCATAAATAAGATTATTTCTTCGTGTGATTACTTACAGGATACCCAAAATTCTCAAATCAAACGCGTACTGTTCTGGGATATATACTGGAGGAAAGGGGGAATGGGACTTTATTTGGAAGGAGTATGAGGCATCCACTGACCCGGCTGAGCAAACACACATGTTGGACGCACTTGGATGCAGCAGAGATAAGGAAATACTGAGCGGGTAAGTGAGAATACTAATTTGTCAATTGGGGATTGCATTTTTGTGGTGGGTATATTACTGACTAGCTCCTTCCAGAGGAGTTGAGTTCGATTCCTGGGAGTGGCGTCGTATTTAAGTTGAATCACAATCCCTACTTGAGAGTCACTTCTTCAGAGAGCACACTGCATGTATAGTGCTCCTTGCGTCATGGTCCGTTGAAACGTTAAATTGTGAACCATTTGGCGATTTTCATGAAGACTAATTCCAACGCCAGATTTATTTATACCCCCCTCCATTCTCCTATAATTCTTTCCTTATCCAGCCACCCAACTGTCAAAGGTACCCTCGGTGGCACAGAGTGCAACTAATAAGAGGAAATAAGAGGTGGCACTTGCTGTAATATTTATTGTGCAATCCAACATGTTCTTAGCAAGTTCCATCCCGGCCAGTCGATAGTTAAGTAGCTATCCGGCTAGCCATGAGCGAAAATAGCTTTCTAAAAGAAAAAATTACTCGAAAGTAATAGCAAACTTTAGAAACATGTAAATTTTTCATGTTTTTCAATCTAATCAAAACAATTATAAACTCAAACCCAAGCTCAACAAATGAAAACAACGATACTCTTGGTGTTGGAGTAAGTGCTTTGGCATGAAATGATGAAATTATTTTGCAATATTGCCTTCATGTTGACCTCACGTGAACAAGACATGAACAATAAAATTATGCGTCACTCTTAAAAACTTTTGGATTATAAGATTTTCTAGTATTATCGCGCGGATGCGAAAGGATCGTATGGATGTGCGAAACAACCATTACATAAAATAGAATATGGGGCAACTAATTTGGCCTCTCTGTACATATACTCTGTGCCAATAACAGAAATGACCACATTTCGCCTCCCCGAATAAGCAAGTTTTTTTCGGCTATCCAAACAAAGCGACAAAAACTGTAGCTTATCACTCTAGACGCGCGTCCCAATAGTTTCTCAGAAAAACTAGACTATCCAAACATGTATAACCTAATGGGCTGCGGTGAGATATGAGGTTAGCGGATCCAAAATTAAGCCGATCTCTCTCCCAATCTAGAGTAAACCGAAGCTCCATTGAACATCATAATCTTTCTCTCTTATTCCCAAATGCCTCATTTCGCCAGGTATCTTTGCTTGATTGAACCGAACTTTTGGCGTCAGTGGACGTTATTTAGAGTTGAAAGCGGAGAAGGCTAGTAAATTATTAATTTACTAAACAAATTAAGTTAAAAATATATTAAATCCCGGAAGCCATGCAGAAGCCAGAAAAAGAATCAATTTAAAATAATTTACACTCATTTCTTAGCATTTTTACCTTATCAGGAAAGATCTTAGAAATGTCTTCATTCAATATTTCCTCTCTTCAAGACGGAATGTTTCAGATTTTTGGTTTTTCGTTGCCTTCAATTTATTTTGCAGCTATAGTCTTTCTTTCCCGAGTAGTAGGGCGTACCCAGCCTTTCAGTGATTTCCTTCCAAGCTTCTTCTTTTCTACCGATTAATATATTCCCACAGCGTATATTTAATATTCTCCTCACCTCCAGAGATTTCCTTCCAGGGATCTCATCATTGCTGTGAAACTGTCGGTCCTTAAGTGCCTACCTAAAATATACATAACTGCCTTCATTTCTACTTCCCATAGCTTGATAATATTGACACAGAGTACTTTACTCTGTGATATTGGTGTACTCGTACGAATCCCAATCTGCTGTTGCGTACTCCGTTCTGGTTACATCTGTTAAGTTCAGTGTTAACGACGCTGGAGTCATCGGGTATTTTATTTTCGGTGATGAAAATATTTCCTTTGGGTTGAAAATATGGAATCTTTACGGTGTGAGAGGAAGAGGTAGACCGCGCAAGTCATGGATAAATGTGGTAGAAGAGACCCTAAAGAGGAGGAATATTAAGAGTCTTAAAAATAGGAGAGCGTGTACGAAGCAATGCATGAGTGTAAGAGAAGAGTAAGTGTTTTGCAAGGATAGGAAATAATTGAGGATATTATGAAAATGTAGCCAATTGATCTAAGGCTAACGGAAATTAATAAATTCTTTGACTTCATCTAACCCGAAAGAGAATGGCGTGATGTGTAAGTATGTATAAAATGAGATAAATTCCATAAGTTCTGTTCCACTAGTTCTGTAACTGCTTCAATCCAAAGATTTTCAGAGATAATAGAAAGTGGACGTATTTCTAGGAATTTGTTCAAATTTGAGCTGTTGCTTATTGCTCATAAGTTAGAACAAATATATGAGTTAGAACACTATATGCAGCAAAGGAGATTGACCAGGCAAAGACTCGGATTGTAAATTAGCCTTGAATTGAAAGTTTGGCCTGCATTTTTCGATTTCAGCTCACAGCAATCAGTTGAGTTCCGAACCGTGAACTTTTATACATAAACTTCGTAATAATATTGCAGTTGAAATACACTGATTTGGCTTGGAAAAAAATGAAAAGTAAAGAATTTTTTCACGATCGCATGGCCAGATCAAAGGCCACCATCATGAATTCTTCAGTTACGTGATTCGCTTCCTCAAAAAGTCGTTGGACGTGTTCACAAATTGGGTGCATTTATAACTGTCAACTATGCATTTACGTTTGACACACTCTGATAACCATGATTTCAGACTCTTTTAATACTTTCCTAAACGTCTATATGGTCTATATATGCCTTCTCTTGGGGAAATATGCCATGAAAACTCATCTTGGCCTTTTAACTGTCCACACCTCCCCATTAGCATAAGATAAAATTGAGTCAGTTTAAAAATCATCTTCCTTAAATTTTGTGGAAAATATCTTATTTAAATATCGCAAAAGACTAATGAGCACTTAAATTAAGATTTTTACCATTTTTTTAGATCGACCACTTTTTGAGCTGCATACTACCATTTTAAAATTCCGACAACTTCAAAGCTATGGTAGTCACTAAATGCTGAAGATGTTGATGTTGGAAATAAAATTTATTTTTGTAAATCATACCATACCTAGAATTGCAACCGGAGAAAGGTTTTGACAGCTTTTAGGAATGGAAAAATTGAAATTCATTCACGAAAATGATTTATTTTCTCCACAGGTATCTCCAAAAGACCATTGACGATAACGCAAGTATAAGAAAACACGAATTGAATCGTGTATTCATATCTGTCTGCAGGAACGTTGAAGGAGTAGATTTATCGGCTGACTTCATCATACACAATTTTGATAAAATTAATTCAAGGCAAGTTTGATATTTTTATTTCCATAATTTTTTACTCCCAGCATAAAAATGTTCCACACAGTATACGCAAATCAACTGACTTATTTCTAGTTAATGCCTAAACTTTAGATTTTAAAAACAAAAATATAAAATTTCTACTTCAGGTATACTTCAAAATCGATCGGGGAGGTAATATCCGGACTTGCAGTCGCCATTGGATCTAAGGAAAGTGCACTCAAGGTAAATATATAATCGCAAAAAATACAGCTGTAGTGCTTCAAATATCGTATGTCAAGCTCTAAGACTATTTACAGGATGTTTCAATAAGAATTTTTCAATTATGAAATGTTATGGAAATTTCTTCAGGTAGTCAGACTTGGTCGGGGTGTCATTTTAGTGCAAAGCACATCAAGATTAACTCATGTAGGGCCATAATACCAAATATAGCAACCAATTGCGCCGCTGCTGTTCAAAATAGCTACTTTCACTGGTACAAAACGTGCTTGCTATGTGCTTTGACTTCACGATACACCCTCCGTGACTACTCTTCAACGTAATTTTCGTGTACCGCATGGTAAGAATCCTCAGAAATGACACCTTAAGGAGGATGAGTACCACGCCTGAAAATCCATTTTCAGACCATTGGCCTTTACATCGCCTTGGTGTCATGCTCACAGAAAAATTTATATTTTCACCCATTAACGCTTGAAAGATGTAGCTAGAACTTATTACTTTGAGAGTTTACTTGATGCTAACTACATAGGAGAACAAAATTAGAAAAATTACCTTTAATCGGTCATGTTCGCTGGCATGGTACTCAGCTACAAAAAGCAATGCGAAAATTAACAATGGATTATCTCAAAGCTGGATCTTTTATCTTTGAATACAGAAACTGTGTTAAGGACGTAAGTTTCATACAATTTCTCTAATCGTCTAAAGCAAGGAGGGGTATCCATCGCCTTTGTTGGCAGGTCGTCGAGCAGTGCGCTGGCGGGAAGAAGGCGCTGCCTTCTCTGGAAAATCCCTCCGAGATCGGTGCGGCGAGTGTCTGAACTGCAAAACTGTCTGGCTTTTCAAAATGTATTCTCTCCCCTTAAATGATTTTGAAAGGAATTTTATATTCTTTTAAATTGTAAAGTTTTTATTGAAACACCATGCATATATTACCTACTTTGTTTAACTCATGCAAGAGCAGGAATGTGTGAACTGTGAAGTATGAGGGAAAATAGTACTTTTCTGTATAATAAACTACGTTTTTCGTGTAAAACTGGTTATAAGACGAAAATTCCCCCCAGGGAATTAAATGGTAATAAGGTTTGGGAGCATAGCCATCATATATGTTTTGTAAATGCAAATATTGAAGCCAGAATACGTCAATTCATCGGAAATGGCGCTGTAGTTAGCTCTTATCGCTGGAAAATTGTTATTTTTAAAAATATTCGACGAAAATTCCGCATATTGTTTACCTTAATTTTGCTTTAAAGTGGCTAAGGCATGCCATCCATAAATCATTATTTTAAAAATAATATGGACCAAAAGGTGGTATTCGGTGATTGACTTGACTCATGCAGTCTCGGTGGAACCTCCTGAGGTCACATTTTGCTTCCTTTATACAACAGTATAAATATACGGATGGTCATCAGAAAACGCCTTTTGTAAGTTCGCTTTACGATTTCCTCGTTTAATTTCTCGTATAGCGGGAACGCATAGGAATAATTATCGTGCAATAACTATTGTGTGCGACGCACTGTTGAAGGGAAAATCTAAATGCGGATTTACACAGATGTTGACTTCTATGCAAGTAGTGAATGCAGCGATGCCTGGATGTATATCGCTAATTGCTGGGCATCATTTTGCATAAGCATTACTTCAGTTTTTTCCCCAAAGAAATAATGACGGAAGTTAACAATGAACATCGCTATTTCGAAAATCGCCTTATTTCGGCAATCAATACGTTTGCGCATCGCACTGTTCAAGTTACTATTGGGGCTCCTGAAATCTTGTACATATATATATATATATATATATATATATATAAAAACATATATATTATATATTTATTATTAAGTTAGCTACCGGTTAAGGTAGGTTTAAATGGAGGTGAGTAAAACTCCTCTAGAATGTTACATGTGCAGGGCCCTATCTTCAAATAATATTTCTTCCTTCATCTCGGAGTATACACAACCCTTCTTCCCAACATCCTTCCCTCTAATAACTTACATTAAACATATGTCTATCTAGAAATCGTATGAAGTATGAGAGTTGATATACTTTTTATTATTCAGTACTATAAAAGTCGTTCCTACCAAATAAATTTCTAAATAAAAAAAAACATTTCCAGGTAAAAAATAAACATTTACATGTGTAACTAACTATAAGTCCTCCTCTGGTCAATTTATTTGTTGTTTACAATTTTAATCCCGACTCACAGTCATGTGATTTAGACTTCACCTGATATGTGCAATTTTACCGCAAAACCGAATTGATATTACTTGCAGGCCAAACAGAAGTCAGTCTATTTTCCAAGCAAGTGCGATCCGCGGTCAATTACTACCGCTATCGACCCTTGCAGCCGTATAAGTACATGCTTATACATCGAAGTGCCACTTCTAAGGCTACGGTCATTGAAGTAACTTCCATGTGTAAATCCACCTTTAGAGAAACTTGCACCATGGGACGAGACCTTTATTAAACACTGAAATTTAAATGTTGTAACTTTGATGATACCTCAGCAAAAAATAATACCAAAAATTTATCCTTTGCTACAGATGAAGGAGTTTTTGAATGAGAGAGAGAATCTTCTGAGTGCATCTAAACGAGCAGTCGAACAAGCCTTGGTAACTCTGGATAGTAACTTGGAATGGTCTGAGGCATTTATACCAGTGATTGAATCGTGGCTTGGAAAACATTATTACCACTGATCTTCAGTTACGGAAGATAAACGGAAGCATTACGAAAATTTATGTTTGGAAAAGACATTATTAAGATTATTACGTACATTAAAAGTGAAAACAGTGGACATTTGTTCCTAAAGGGAAAAGATGATTATAACTTTAATGAAGCAATAAAGTAAAGCGTTATGTGGAGGCAATACATTTCCAGAAATTTTCACAATTTTCAAGCGCAGGATTATTACTTGCATGGGATGAAAAGATAACAGTTTCTGGAGACATGTAGCCCTATAGGGATATCGCTATTGAAAAGCCATATCTATTCCATGTATTCCCCGAGTGAAGTGTTCATGGGTCTCAATCGGATTTTTTTTCACCGACGTGTAAATGCATTCTTTTTTCAAAAAAAAAAGGTTGACTAAAGAAGAAAATGTTAAGCAGTGAACTCACCATACTCCTTTCAACTGTCTGTAGTAGGTATTTTTCTCTGTGACTGTGCCTTGGGATTGTAAAAGCTATTTACAGCTTTGATTCTGAATACAGAGGTCTCCTGGAGGTTCAACAGTAACCTGCTGTCAGTTACAGAGGAACTTATTGTCCTCGAGCGACTAAAATACTTCGTTCACATTAAATATTACGAAAAATATATATTCAACTGACTTGAATTATATTTATTTTGGCAATGAAAAATATATTTCAACCTTAGCATTTAAAATCTGGAGATTCACATTAGAATGCAACAAAGGAACAGCTCTGTACGAATAAATTAACTATTTAAAGGAATTAGCATTCAAATTATTTTCTGAATTCATTATTAATGAAACTAACCCTCCCCTCACTTGAGTAGTAGTATTTTTGTTTGACGTGCTTCGACGGCTAAGGTCATTTCGCACTTACTGTCTGCCACGCGCAGACAGAGGAAACAGCACCCGGACGAATCGGAGGATCACCCCTCCAAACTCGAGCCGAGCCCAACGATGCTGAACCTCGGTGACTGATCGGGAACCCGTGTTTTCATCGAGGCAGGCCGTTGCCCCCCCCTCACTTGATTCCTGGAAGTTTACAACTAACAAGTAATAACGAAAAGTTCCGGGAGAACGGTTTTTCCGTAGTTTAAAAAAAAAGATCAATTATGCATTAAAAATTAGAAAAATTTGTTATTAAACACTGAAAATTATATTTATTTAAAAATATGAAAGAATGCCCGCCTCACATTGCTCGTGGCTAGCTTACCGCTACCAAGTGCTTCCACCGCGTTGGGGATGGTGGGTCGACCTTTTTATATATAAAGGTTAGCTGAGAAATAAGCGAGGTTACTCCAACGAACCAAGTTGAAAGAAGAAATTAAATTAAAATAGTCAATTCCCTTCCCCATAACTTTCCTTTGCTCGCCTTCCCCATATCCCCCCTTAGTACACTTGGCTAACCTTCTCCTCCTCCCCAACCACATGCAACCTCACATCTACCCTCCCTCCCCCCCCCCCATCTTCTCCCTACCCCACTTCCTCCTCCGCTGCAAAAATGTTGTATATACCCTTTCTGTTTTTGTGTATGTACCTGATGATGATGCAGTGCATCGAAACCATGGTCGTAATAAACCTTATCTAGTGGAAAATTGTCATTTCTGTGATTCATTAAAATAGCCAAGTCCTCAACCGAGACTTGAACTCGGGTTCTCACTATAGAAGGCCATGACTCTTCTCACTTCACCACCATTATACCTACAACATATACTAACATCACTATAGCTTAACGCGTCTTTTATACTTTCCAATTTTATGGGGAAAATATAATTTTTTTTCTTTTGACGTTATTTCCGTAAAGACCCCAAGCTATAATTGATGAAACATTGTATTGTCATCGAAGATACACCAGTTTGCCAAATCTGATGAGTGTAAGTGGGTGAATAATCGATTAACAGATTCCGCCCACAAAGACAAAGTAACTTGAATAAAACCATGTAAAAATGAGGATGTGCATAAAAGAATAGAAGAGGAGCCATATAGAGCACCATTAGGAAGGCAAGGTCCAGCTGGATAGGCCAAACTGATTGTGAGAAAACAAATTTTTCAGGAACGTAATAGAAGGAAAAGCATCACGAGGAAGACCGTAAGACAGTTAAATTGGCCGACTAAAATGGGACATAAAACAGAAGAGCTGCAAGGACTTAATTAATATGAGACAGGGTTAAATTGAGGGCTGAAGTCAACCAATCATAGGATTAAATGATAATAGTAACCTATAATAGGATTCAAGTCAAACTAGTATAGGATTTAATAATGATGACCTCAAATCTTGAAACAATTCTGTTGACTCTAACCTATCAACCACCCCTTAATGGCACAGATTACCTCAGCTGTCGGTGGCCTCCCAAAGTAAACGATAAAGCCAAAATTATGATATTTTGTTTTCGTTCATTCAAATTCTTGAAGCCACTTGCATCATATTGGCAACCTCATCATTACCAATCGTGAATGAGGATGGCTCGTTTTCCCCACATTTTATAGATAAAAGGGAAGAATGATTTTTGGTATTTAAAGGTGCAGACTCACGTTCGGGCTTCACAATCAGGAATCACGTGCTTAGCCAATAAAAACATTTTGTCACTTTGGGAAAATCCGAGCACATGCGACCACCTTATCTGCGAATAAGAGGGCTGAATATAGAATTTATCTTCATGGAGATAAAATTTATATTAGCCTAGGTGAGCGAACAAATCTTTGCCAGAAACATACAGCTGGAGAGCTCCCCTAGTCAACACGTCTGTTTACAGAGCTCTGTAAAACAGACGTTTGTCACATCAGAGGCCTGAATGAAGTAAGTACCTGGGGAATCTTTTATTTCAGGATTATTTTCTTGTATTAGAGCTTACATTGAGCTTAGAAGACCAAGGAAGACATTAATTTGGCCTATAAATCATATATGCCAATCAAAAGGTTGGAATGAATTTGTAATTTTTGTGAAGAAAATCTTGGATCACGTAGTAACAATAATTTCAGTAAATACATCAATAGTCTTATTAATCAAAAAAATATCGAAAGAGATTTAGTCATGTTAACTTTTCTTTCATTATTCAAAACTTTTGTAGTATTTTTTCTTACGCTCGACTCTTTTCTTTTAATAATTTGCTTTAGAATCTATGTGACAAAGCAAAAAATAATTTTCAGAAAATTCCTAATGTTCAAATATGAATGAATTTAAATTTATCATGAATTTAAAAAAAGTTTATTCGGAATAAATATCTCTCCTATATGAGCTCTCCTAATATTGCTTTTGTCTAGAGGGGCTTCTTGCTTTCAACTAACATGAGGCTAAGTATACAATGAATGGTAAAATACTGCTAATATTTGGATATCGGGTTTGAGTTACAGACGTTAAACACAAATGTTTTTGTTGCAATTAGGACAATTGCGTTTACATGACCAATTGACACATTTTCTTGTGACTTCATCACAATCTTACCCAATGCAGCTTCAGTCACTCCATAAAAAAAGCAAATGCGATAATTTGATCTTGTGGCCATGATGACAAAGTAACCAGTCCACATTACTTGTTCACAAAGAATGTCAAGTTCAGGAGACTGCGTGCTTATCAACCTCTGTTCTAAAGTCGCATGAAATGTTTTTCAAACTAATTTCAGTCTAATAACTTCCTGATACGATTATCTGGTCTCGATCTATCACTCCTTTATTTGCAACGGCTTTACGATACGACATCAAGAGTGTTATTTAATGAACCGATTACATAAAGATGTGATTCAAGAAAGCAGATGTGTATCTTTTGCTTAGTTCATGAGCACTGCTGAACGGACCACTACTGAATGGATAAGATAATAGTATTGATGATACCTAAATACACGTGGCCGTGCTTAATGGATGTTCGTCATTTCGGATTTATAGAGCAGATAAATTGTTTACCTTTCGCTTTACTCATCTCCTTATGTTGATCATCAATCTATTTTATAAATTGTGTTAAATTTATCGCACATTCACAATCGCGTTGCACTGGACCCAGAAAAGAAAATTCGAAGAGAATTTTTAAAAACCTTGAAGTGAAGCACAATAATTGTTCATTTTATATTAAACTAGAGTAAACTATTATGCAAAACAAAAGTGTTGCAACTTCAACCAAATTATAATTTTCTTCATGGTGGTCAGTAATTTCCGCAATATACGTTCTATTAGAATACAAAAACTTTTATTATTGTTAGTATTCAAGCATATCCGAGAGAGGAATTGTAGAACGTCTTAATTTGGTTTCCGTTCATTTAGTTTTGCGTCGATTTCCGAGATTATTTCTGAAGATGTCTCTGATTTCCCCCAAGGTTAGGTTCTTCATTTACTCAAACGTTTTGATGTGCGACACGCCCATCCTATTCAGGGATTCTGGAATCCTGGAGATCGAGAGATTTTTTACACGCAATATTGCTCCAGGAAAGCAAAAAATAATACGGTGCTATTTTATTTATTCACAATTAGTTCCGAAATAAGCCTCTTGAGCCTGGGATTATACCGTGTAACCACAGATGAATACACGCACAGTGCAATTCACGCCATATGAGAAATTTCCGCAATTATAAGATGATTGAGGTAGTACTCGCTGCCTTCCCAAATGATCTGTACGTTAAGAAGGTTCCACCGCGACTGTGTGAGTCAAAAAATACTAAATTCGTCACTTTTGTTAATTTCGTTTAAAAAATCCTGCTTTTGCTGATTAAATACGTTACAAAATGAAAACAAAAATTAAGGTGCAAAATAAGCTGAGCCCACGAATATATTTAAATGAATAATTTTTTCCCGCCATTGGAGTCGAATTGCAGCACTATTTGCATGGAATGACCGTATTTTTACTTCATTTATGGCAGTGATTCGCTAATTAAAAAAGCAATAAGGTAGTAGAATTCCTTTATTTTATTTTTATTAGATTTCTCGGGAATTTGTCTTTTTACACACAGTTTTCCGTGAAAATGACATTTATATAATATGAAAATATACTAATTTGCCCCGTGTTTCTCCCAATTTACGTTATGTAATTTCAAGTTCAATGAGCGAAAAGAGTAGCGTGGAAAGGTATCATTTTTCTGTTCATATCAGATAGTAGACACGTATTTCTATAAGCAGTCAGAATATGAATGGAATGAAATAGACGCCTTTCTTCTAACTTTCGATCTATCTGGCATGGTTGACCCAACTAGGTGCAACTATCATTGCCCCCGTCACTTTAGTTAGACGGGTCATCAAAGCGCACAAGGCCTTCCGTCACACCAAGGTTTTAGTCTAGGATGGAATAAATGCACCTACTACTTATTTGGAAGAAATTAGCTTTTACTGAGAGAAAGAGAGAGATTTCACGCGATAAACTACAGTACAAGTATTGGTACATTTCTCTGCGTCGAAATAGTGCGCAGAAAGAGCATGGCAGAAAATTGTCAGGCATGGAATGTAACAAAGTTCAGAAGGGCCTAATTAAGTCAAACTCGTCACAGTAAGAAAAGGAAATAAATTTTAGGTAATGAATAAATAATAAAAAATAAACATGACAACAAAACATTTGCCTTAGGGTTGTCAGGGGATTTATTTACCCCAGTCTCATACCCTAACGAGACAGCAGCTTGATCGTGTAACAAAGAGTTAGATAAAGGTAGGATAGCTTGACATAATCCATTGAATCACCTAAAATATTACTAAATATCGCGCTCGGTAGACTGAACTAGAATAAAAATAGGGTAGCACGTATCTACTTTTGAATAGAGAAAATATTTCTGAAAATAATTAACACCATTACATAAATGGGATAGAATCAGAATACTATGAGTTTCAATGGATATATAACTTATGCAGAGAAATAAACTACAGAGAGAAAAACTATGTTAAAATGATGAACGATCTCAGGTTTTCACGGCGAATAGACTGGAGGAAGCGATCATGGGTTTTCCACAGAGTACCAGTGTCGTTCGGCACCGAAGTTTAAAGGGCTAAGTCCGCCATTGTCTTCAGGATAAACCGGGTTTATATACGAGCCAATGGCCAAGTTCAAGAGCCAATTCGGGATCCAAACAATCAGATTCCACTTGAACTTGGCCCTGAATGTGCATAAAACCAGAAATTCCATGCTCCAGCGTTAACCCTGAAAAAGATGGTAGACTTTTCCGAAACGTCACGTCGGTACTGAACAACACGCGCCCTGTGGAAAACCCGAGATATCTGCCTCCGTGCTAAAATGAGCTTCAAACTTAATTGGATATAGAAATGATGCATGTCAGAGCCTCGAAGATAGCAATAAATATTTCCCAAATTTAGTAATGATTAATAATTGGTTTAATACTCTTTAAAATTAGATATATAAAAAAAAGATACTTTCAAATAACTAACCTAATAATGCTTTAAATATGTTCTCCTTTCCTTCAGGACCATAAATTGAAGAAAAATCACCTCTTAAAATGTGTCTTAAGGTATATATACTTATTGGCGTTTTTATTGGATCCGCTGCGGCGCTTGGGAAATTTGGAAACAGAAGATATGTGGAAGAGGCAGAGAGAGATGGAGGACCAAGCGACCCCAACTACTATCGGCTCCCGAATGACATAATTCCCAAAACTTATGATTTGAGAGTGATACCTACGATGGAAGTTGGAAATTTCTACTTCACGGGGGCCGTGGAAATTGAATTCTACGTACAAAGCAGCACCGAATCGATAACGCTTCACTCCAGGGGGCTGAATATCACAGAACATACCTTGACTTCTGACGTAAATCCAAATGTTACCATCAACATAGTGAACGTAACGGATTACGATGATAGAGATTTCCACGTCTTATACCTAAGCAGCAGTTTGAGTGAGGGCAACAATTACAAGTTGAACATGAAGTTCAAAGGAATTCTTCAGGATGACTTGGATGGTTTCTACATTTCCACGTACGAAAACGGAAGTGGAGCAACGGAGTAAGTAATATTATTTTTAAGGCGATTTAAGTTAGAAGTTTATTTGAAGCTAGAAAAATATAAGATTTATTTTTTACTACTCTTCAAACACCCTCTAGGAACTCAAAAATGTCAAAAAGTTATGATTTATTAAAATGAACTTCAATATGTTTAGTTTCAAACGTGACTTAACACATTCCTAGTTATCAGGTGAAATTTTCAATCGCTATGACATAGAAATGTGTTGTTTAGAACTGTGTTGGTAGTAAAAAATCTTTAGCTTTCTCCGTTGATGCATCTTAAAAATCAAAAAAAGTGCAAAGTTTCTTCATTCTGTAAATTAAAAAAAATGTAATGTCAGGAAATTTTAAATTATATCAAATAACATATGTAAATGCGTATGCATAAGTTTTCACCCTGGAGGTCTCCGTATCTGTTCTTGAAGAAATGCGCCTCGGTAGACTCATACCTAAAATCTTTTAAAATATTCAGATTACATTTAAAAACTGCGAGTCTAGACAAACTCCTACTCTCAGAGCTGCAGCACTTATGAATGAATAACGACCTTGACCCATGATTCCCTTACATTAAGGTCCATATAACTTGCTGTTAATATAAAACTCGGAGAAATAATGCCATTTTGGTTTCGTTACAGATACATGGCTGTGACCCAGTTTGAACCGGTAAGCGCAAGGAAAGCATTTCCGTGCTTCGACGAGTCCCATCTCAAGGCGAACTTTTCCGTCAGCATTGCTCGACCGCAGGACATGGTAACGCTAAGCAATATGCCCATGAAATCAAGTACCACAGAGGGGTGAGTATGTTATTTTTTTCACAGTCCCAACAGTCTATATTTCCAACGACGGTCGGATGCCCGTTTCCTATTAACTTAAGATTTGGGAGCTGTGCATAGTTTATCAATGGTGATTAGTACTGTAGGGCATTTTTTACAAACCAACCGTTCTATCTAAATAGGACATATGTAATAATTTATACTCTGCAAGCAAGGTCTCCTCAAGAACGAATTAAAGCTTCAAAAACTGGATAGTGATTTCTGAGGAAAAAACGACTTTTCATTCCCCTGTATTCTCAGTTAAATCGAAAAGAGTATACAAAGACTTCAATAGCAAATCAGATGAACAGTTAGCACGAAGCGCGGGTAAATCAATTTTTTATCTGCGAAAGTCGGAATTTGTTATGTAGTGGCGCTGTAATCGACAGGAATCAGCTCAATCTAGAAGTTGATCTTGCCCTCATTACCGAAACGACATTATTATCTCGTGCGTTTCTACTGTATAGAATTATACTTACTGTATATCCAAAGAAACGTATCGTTAGAAAAATTACTATGGGAATTGTGAATAAAAGATGCAATAAATAACATTGTTCATTGATTTTATGGAGGCAAATATCTCAAATACAATTGTAAGAATCTATCTTCAATTCCACTGTCTGAATTGAAAAAGATTTTTTCTTGAATTTTATCTACGTCCATTCATGAGATATGGACTCTTTCCGTAATTTTAAAATATTTTTTGCTCGGTTATGACTTTATGATAAGAAAGCAGTACCTCGGTATCCACGGAAGATATGACCCATTGTGCAGAGAGAATAATTACTGATACTCTTATAAATAAGTTTTACCTCACGTGTTTGCCCTGTAGTTTGATTTGTAAATATAGCGTCGAAAGATCTGTCATTACGACGCGTCCGCAAATATGTTGCGAAAACACAAATGCGTGGTAAACGCCTAGAATAATCAACATTGCGCAGTAGAAAAAATCAGTCAAAATTACGATTGACGGTAACTGACAGGGATTAGGTTTTCGTGGGGGTTAGTGGGCACCGACTTCCCAATCCAGGGACCCAGATTTGTATCACGGCGGTGACGGAAAATTTTCAGTGGAACTGCCGACCCCTCGATGCCATTCGTTAATATTTGGCTAACGCCAAGGTCGGGTTTTGCTTCTCCGCTTCTCTTATACATTCGTTTTAAATACCGTAGCTCTGAATTCTGCCATTCTCAGGTGAAGAATTCCATAATTAACAGGAGGAGATAAGGATATAATGCTCACAATTCAATGAATGGTATTTTGGAACTTAAAATGGCTTGGAAATACGTGTTTAACTCCTGCCTAATTTCGCATTTTACATAAAGTTTCCATGCAAGTACTGCGGAATTATATATTTAATTATTTAAAAGAAGCATAAAGAGGGAGCATGTTCATCATTAGAGAAATAAGGAGACAATGATGGATATTTTCCCTCCTTTTCATATTTTCTCGGGGATTCAGTGATGATTTGCCTCCTGGTTACGTCCTGGACATATACGAAGAAACTCCGAAAATGTCCACATACCTGGTGGCATTCTCCGTATCCAAGTTCATAGCAAACCCTCCGGACGCGGGGAAAACATTCCGGTTGTGGTCGCGAGAGAACGCAATAGACCAGACCAACTATATCGTGGGGGAGGCGCCCAGAGTTCTCGATGTGATGAGAGCCATAACTAACATAAGCTACACCTTGCCTAAGATGGACCTCTTGGCCGTGCCTGATTTCGCTGCCGGAGCGATGGAGAACTGGGGTCTTCTAACCTTCAGGTTGGTACATAAAATTTTTGTCAGATGAGAATCTTATTAAAGACTGGTGCTCAAGATTCCTACACCACACACGCACAATGCACCACTCAAAGAGGAATCATAAATATGATTAAAGGTGATTAATTGAATGAGGTAGGCATGGATGGTTATAGAAGCACTCCTGTCTACTCTTCCTTCTACAGACCCCTACTTATTTATCCTTAAACCATCTTCATCTCAGCATGCGTCCTACCTCTCTTCATCCTAACACAAAAAGCCCCATTCTATTTCTTCTCCTTCTCGCTTACCCAAAATCCTTACCTCTAACGCAGCCTTAAGTAACCCCTCGCCCCTCATCACCTCTTCCAACCAACTACTCCGCCACTTCCAAGTCTCCTCCAGCAGTTTGCTCTCATCACTATTTATTCCCAGTACTTCGCCATTTGTCCTCCTTTCATTTCATCGTACCTTGACCCTCCCCGTCTCACGCATATTCAATGCCTCTTATCTACTCTCGTTCTCTCCCTAGTTCCCAGGTTTCTACACCATAAAATATTACTCTCCATAAAAGACTATTGAACGGAAAAAAATGCTAAATTGAGTTTTAAGAAGGAAAACAGACACTTTTTGGTACCGTGAATTTCGAATTATTATCTGAAAAGCGGAATAAATGCAACATAATTCTCAATGACAAAAAGTTATGTTCTACAGTAAAAAGTTAACAGAATCACAGACTACACATTTTTTAATGGAAACATAGCCATTACAAATGAAGGATCACTTAAGAAATAGCTCAGAAGATAAAATAGAAAAGGGAAAAAATTTGAATAAATAGAGTAAGCTATCGTTCACCATCCTTACAGACGAATTTAAATATTTGATCTGGCTATCTTCCCTCATCAATTCACTTGTTTCCCATTCTAATTCATATTCTAACGACTATTTTCTTACCCATGCACTCCTGTGAGGGTTGGCTTCGTGCTAATGCACCTTTAATTATTGGAAATACTGCTTAGAGAAGTTTTCTCTTTTGGTGACCAGTTACATTTTCTTGAACACAGGAGGAAATTATTGGGCCTATATTGCACCTACCGATCACTTCCACTGGATTGCGAATGGTGGGTCGACCTCGAGATGTAGAGATTAACAACGAAATTGGCACATTTACTCGACGAATGAACATGTTACACGTTACATGAACAAAAAGTGGCGGTATACTGAGGGTTTAGGGGGTAATCCTTGCGTAAGATGGCAACAAAATGTCACGCAAATCCATGAAGGTGCCGTAACTTAGCGAGAGGCTCACGCCAATCAACAGGCAGGTGGTATAACCTGGAGAAGTGACAACGGCAATTCTTCAAATGATAGAAGGTGGAGGCCACGCTGGTCGGCAGAGCAACAGTTATTATACTACAGGCGTGGTGGTAAGTTATTTATTTAATTGGCTGGAGTACCGCGAGATGGAAGGCAAAGGAAAACCTACAAGTTATTATCCTAAGGAGAAGCTGCGCACCAACTTTTTTTTCTAAGACCGGAGTGCTGAGACAGACATCTTCGAATAAATGTTTGATGATGAGGACATCATTCACATTAAAATTAGATTAGTGAATTGCAGCACTAAAGTGGCGCAGTTAATTGATTAACTGTAAGTCCACAGTGCAAACAAGACTTTCGCACCGAAATAAAGGCAAGGACATAACAGTATGTTCCGAAATTTTCCTGCAAGTTTGTTCAGTTTCTCATTATTTTTGTAGGTTTGAGGTCTATACTTGATTTAATTTGTTTCCATTTTACAGGGAGACATTCCTCCTTTACGATGAAGACTCATCCACGGACTACGATAAACAAATGGCCATCCTTGTCACAGCGCATGAGATGTCCCACCAATGGTATGGCGACCTCGTAAGTCCGAGTTGGTGGTCTTACATGTGGCTGAACGAGGGTTTTGCAACATACTGGATGTACATAGTCACTGATGTGGTGAGTAAACCGATGCAAAACACGCACAATACCTATGCAACACATTCGCAACCTTCTTGAGAAAATATTACCCATAAAAAACAAAAGGAAAATGGGAATTTAAGGAACAGATTCATTTCATTTTTAGGTAGTATGCAATCCTACTTTTATTTTGATGTTCGGAAACACCTAAATTATTTTCATTCACTAATACTTACTTTAATGGCAGGATATTTTCCATATTTGTCATACTTCACAATTTCCTTCGTGTGTTTCAAACTTGACCCTTCTCGGTGGTACTTACAATTTATTGCACCTTCCATTAGAGCCTTCAGGAAGCCTTCGCATCTCAGAATGTGTCCAATAAGCTTGTAACGTCCTTTATCATAATTTTCGTTATGGTATTTTCCTCTTCAAATATTCAAAGAACTTCATCGCCGGTGATCCTCTCCATTTAATCTTCGTCGTTACCCAAACTTCACTGATATGTAATGATATGCTACGAACACATGTTTTAATGAAGTATGTCTTTACTTAAAAACTTGCATTGATACTTGTTAGTTGACTATTATTTGGAGAAGAATTCCATCTTTCCTTCTTGTACTACTCTGCTCACTATAAACAGCTTAAGTATTTATCATTGTGCAACGTGTTTCTGCACTTCAAATCGCTGAAAAATATTCCTCTGCTCAAAAATGTCTAATGCGAGTTTCTTTACATCTTTTTCTTGCAGCTTGAGCCCACCTGGAGACTTATGGAACAGTTTGTGGTGGAGAGAACACAATCACCTCAGGTTTCAGACGCCATGGAGTACTCTAGAGCTATCGTTTACAACATCGTCAACCCTTACGATGAAGCATATGAGTCCTCAGATATCGCATACGCAAAAGGTGATTTTGAAGGTCGTATGATATGAATTGTGTAGCCAATGCACATTCATTTTTTCCCAACAGTTGAAGGAATGGACTCGAAGTAACAATATCACCCCACAGAAGCAAAAAAAAGGAGAAAGGCCCTTTGTTTGTATAAGAGAAAGATACATACCACTTCGCTGTAATTAGGTCACATATCGACTACGCTGCGTATTTGGGGCCCTGCAGATAAAGGTTCAACAATGCGAAAAAGCAAAGTACTAAGGAAAGCCGCACGCTTAGCCAAAAATGCTTCAAGCAGACAGTGTGCATCAACTAATGAGAAGACTAGGTTGAGAGCCGCTGAAGACGAGGAGGTAACGCGCTAGGCAAAGAATATCGGAAAAAATTCAGCAGACAATAAGCAGATTAAGACTTTTCTAATAATAGTAATTTTCTTTATACAGAGCGGCTCATTGATCAATCCCATCCCCAGCCACTGCCTTTTTCCTGTACCACATGACCTAGCGGGGACTCGCAGGTGTACATGTAGATGCAGAAAAGAGAATGAAAACAGATGAATGGGCTTGACTCAAAGGTTTTTTTTATTTCTTCTTAGCTCGCTAGTACTAATATGTGAACTCAGCTCGGATTACACGAAATATAACTCGGCATCTGCAAACTCGGAATTTGATTCAACCTGAGCCTACATCCGTATTGAAATCCGGATTTGAAAACTGAGGAAAATCAGACACGGACGGATAACTAAAAACAATTGTAGTGCAAAACATCATGGTTGTATTCCGACATATTCTGAGCCTGTCAAAAAATATCATGGTGGGATGTAACGACTCATGGCTAGCTACCACAATCCAGGGCCAGCTACCAAACACCTAGGGTCAAAGGCACATCTGAGGCAATCAATAAGTGGCTGAGGGAACTATACTGATTAAATTAGTATTTTTGAAGTAGCCACTATTTTTGACTGATGATGAAATGCATAGTAACCACCTCAATCAACTCAAAGTTTGATTAGTAATTGCCTACCAGTCAAAAACTCATGCTCCAGGATAAGGAACGGGGATTATGGTTACTCTGTACCGATCGTAATTCCATGCTCCCAGAGAACTAAACGGCTTCAGTTAACTTTTGGTGCCCTCATTTTACCCCCATGGCTCTGTAGTCTAACATTCTACCCGCTGTCGTGATGAATTTCCTACCCGAGTTAAAAATAAAATGTTCATCTTCGATTAACCTGCACCAATTTTGTTACTAGGGGTAATTTTTACATGGAAGCCACATTATTAACTGATTTAGTTGAATTAAGATAGCACACGAAAGAAATATTTAAAATAATACTACATATATTTCATTTCTTCCTCACAGGCTCATCAATTATTAGGATGATGGAACATGTCCTAACCAAAGATGTATTGCTCAGAGGACTAAGAAGATACCTCAAGGAAAGGTAAATTAACACATTTCAAAACTATATTTAACGGCACTAATGAGCACACAGCCAGACGAGAGTTTCGAACAGTCGTTACCGAAAATAGTTTTCATTTCGCGCGTGAAATTATTTCAGTTCCCAAATTGTCCATTCAAGTGAATTAGGACATGGTATTTTACGAAAAATGTCAATAAATCGCTACTTCTAACGCTCACAACATAAAATATTGTAGCAATTTCATTGGACTCAATATCATTGTCTATGAGACGTTGATAAAAGAATGATTTCACGAGGAAGTGGCAGTTTCACGATACGACTACCCATAGATAAACAATAAGTAATAACATGAGACATAGACAAATGACCATTATTTGAAATCCTTAGTTTTAAATCCATAGACCGACCATATGCTATTCAAGCTTTAGGTTCTGCGATTAATTATTTAATATTATGCAACAGTTTCGCCGTACTATGCTGCTGGCTTCGTCGCATAATATTAAATAATTAATGGCAGAACCAAAAGCCTGAATAGCATATACAATGAGATGCGAAAATCTACAAAAAAAAGTCCATAGACCATAGTTTTAAATCCACAAAAAGTAGGTACTGGGGGAAAGCAAGGCCTGCAGTAAATTTTGAAGTGATTGTTACGACTTATTTCGTGAAAAAAATTAGTCTTGGTTAATCTGGTCATAGTTCATGGAACTGATATCCAACTGTGGTGTATTAATGGTTTTCGCTGGACTGGTCTCCACATGTACATAGTATCCCGAGAGCCACCTCAAAGGTATGTGGCAGGGGGTAAGTTTTCACTATCATGCAAAACATACTACAAGAGTTAATGAAAATACGATTATTAATGCATAGCAAAAACCTGTCAGGGCGTGAAACGTAACCTACATGCACTACATTATTCGCTACGAAAGCTATACACTCTATAATGTCATCAGAAACTATGAGTATTAATGTATTTTGCTACTACATTGGTAAATTGTCTTCATAAATCTCCTTTGACTAATTATTTATGTAACGAATGCACTTTATGACATTATTATGATATTACTTTTAAGTTTTTTTTTTGTGAAAACGTGGAATAATTTGTGAATGTGATTTTTCAGGCAGTTCAGCTCAGCTGATGAAGACATGCTATTCGATGCCATACAGGCCGAAGCCAGTGGCACGGGCGCCCTCCCGCCATTCGTGACCGTCGGTGACGTGTGGAGCTCGTGGACAACGCAAAGCGGATATCCAGTGGTCACCGTCAACCGTAATTATCAAGATGGCACGGCAGTTGTTGATCAGGTGAGTTACGTTCGAGTGACTGGTCGCGAATTTTTACAGGGACGCTAGTGCAATGGAAAGAATAGTGTCGAACCGCTTTTTTAGTTCCCAAAAATGCCATCGAAATTGATAAGAGGAGTACTTCTGGAGTCGGGAATAGGTTTGTGAAAACGAACGAAAGAGATGATCGGTTTACGCCTGGTTTTATAATATCTGGTTAACGTTAACCGTAATCTAACGTCGCCTTTTCACAGACTTTATGCTAACTGAGAGTCTGGATTTTGTATTGTAACTGTCCTTTTTTTGCTCACCAATAATCCGCGATGGACTTCCCCGGTAAATTCATTTCTCCTGCCAGGCTTGGCCCCGATGCGGGATCGTCACTCGCTTTTGGTGTCAATGGTGTCCCTTTTGGCGACGTTTTCTTACTCTTCTCCAACACATGTATGCGAGTACACACACTTATGATGTCCAAACCAACGAATATTTCGATGGAGAATTCCTGGCGATCACTTCTTCGACGAAAAAACTTCACTTTTCAAAATTCTCAGCGGAAAAAAAATGAATGACTTGGCAAGCATAGCTCTCGTGGCCCCTTCCTTACGTGATTGCTTCCACGCTCACTTTTTCTTCCTTATATATCCTCCCGCAGGCACCCCAGTACCGATTCTTTGTACCAGTCCGTCAAATGAGAGGATGTATAAAGAGTTCTGGGATCTAATGGGTACCCTATGTGGGCGTATCCGTTATAGCATAGAGCATTGGACTGTCAGTGAGTAAACGAACAGACCCATTCAGTAAATGGGATAGTGAATAAACATGCTTCTGAGAGAAACAAATATTTTCCAAGAATTTTAGCGAGTTTGAGCCATGTGAATTCATCAATTGTAATGTTTTATATCATACTACAATTTTCTACCCACACAGCACGGGATATTCCAGGAATATTCTATTTTCATCCCCAATATTCCTATTTGGTTCCTGGGACATTGCGAACCATTATAACATATTCGAAGAATGTTCGACAATGGTTCACATGGGAATATCCCATTGAGATTATTCTAGGAATATTCAATTATGGTTCGCATGTGAATATCCCCGTTGCGAATATTTGAGAATATTATATTAATATTCTTTAATGGTTCGCACAGGAATATTCCAGTTGCGAATATTTGAGAATATTCTATGAATATTCTATTATAGTTCGCACGGAAATATCCCCGTAGCGAATATTTGAGAATATTCTATTACGGCCATACCGGTTCGCACGGAAATATCCCCATTGGGAATATTTGAGAATGTAATGGGAATGTTTTATTATGTCTCACATTGGATCAATATCCCCTTCGCGTGTCGTTGAGAATATACTGGGCATATTCAGTAATCGTTCGTGTTATAATATCACCAACGGGAATACACTAGGTAGGTATATTCCATATAATTGTTCGCATTTGCACGTTCCCATTGCATATCCGAACGTGAATATCATGCGCATGTAGGCATATATAACTCTTGATTATTTTCTGAATATGTACACGATACTATTACATAAAAGAGTTCCCGATTGAGAGCATTTGGCATTAACATATAGGTATTTCGTCGCGGAACTTATGATCGGCACGCCGATATACCATGTACAAAAATAGCTACATCCGTTTAAGTAAGGGGCATAAAACCTCCGCAAGTAAGTTACATCTTCATTGCAATGTAAAGAAGCGTGTGATAATTGGAAAAACTCTTGTTTATTCTCTTTAACATCTACTCATATTTATGCTGTGGAAAATTAGGTTTCCATTAATTAATGCCTGAAAACTTATCGTAATTGGATGGTAGATATTTCCTCAAACCATACCACGGCATTGACGTTTAAAAAATAATTCTCGCAAACACATTTACGCAGAGGAATGGTTATTTAAATACGACTTTCTTCAACTTTCACATTCAGTTGCGATTTAGACACGATATAAGTAGGCATAAGGTATAATTAAATATTTAATAAACTAAAGATAAACTATAGGTTCGGTTAGGTAGGTGATAGGTACAGGCCTTGGACCAGCTGTTCTAGGCCTGCACGGGATGAATTACGTTATTATTTTTGGACTCCTGCGAGATATTCTGAGAATATCCTAGGAATATTCTAAGTATCTTCCTCAGGAATATTTTCAGCATATCCTACAGCCCGGACTTTACGCATATGCTAGGAATGTTCCCGATATATTCTGAGAATATTGAGAGTATGCTGGGAATATTCCAATATTCCCATTAGAATAATCCAGGAATATTCCAGTGAGAATATTCTAGGAATATTCTGAGCATATTCCGCAGGAATATTCCTCAGGAATATTCTCAGCATATCCTACAGCCCGAACATATGGGATATTCCCGGTATATTCTGAGAACATTGAGAATAAGCCAGGAATATTCCAATATTCTCATGAGAATTTTCCAGGAATATGCTAAGCATATTCTTGTGCTGTATGGTTAATGCCTCATTTCTCTAATTTCCTCGGTTGTCAGCATCGGTCGAGGACAAATGTTTTCCGTACTATTCCAACCTAGAGTTTTATCGGTGAATTGACGTAAGAGTTATCTATAGGAGAACGTATTAACTTCGGTTCACATGCCGATAATATATTTAACCGGAGATTGTAAAACCTGGCCTTAGTGTGGAGAATAGAGTACCTACTGGCCTCCCATCCCGAGGACACGGGGTCGAATTCCGGCAGTAGTAGGAAATTTTCAGTGGTTTCTCGATCCCCAGTTGGGTACTGTTTAGTAATAACTTCAAGAACAGCACTCCGTCCGTCGGATGGGACGCTTAAACCGTGGTGCCTTTCGTCAAAAGAAAGCTAATGCTGACGCCTGCTTTCTCTCAAGGAGGTTAAAATGAAATGTAGGCATGACCGTGAACGCTCATGGGCGAAAGTGAAGCAAGAATATGGGTGCTTGGGAAGGGTTTTGTACCGAGTAGGTGTTGGCAAACCAGTTACAAAACATCGCCTGGTCTGTGGTTTTTAACTTAGATTTGACGAAAATCAAAAGCGACCGTCGGACACGTAAGCCAGAGGAATGTCTAAACTGTGCCGACTGCAATGGTGGAATTGGTTTCAAGAATCAAGTGGTATGTCGCCTCCATTTTTTTTCCAACCTCCATGGTTTCTCTCCACCCTGATTTGTTAAGAAAGTTTCACCGCGACTGTGTGAGTCAAAAGAAATGCTGAATTCCACTTTGTAATGATTAAAAATAAACGCTTTCAATTATGAAGCCATTAGCCTTTAGGAAACAAGATTAAGATTCGAAATATTTTTATTGAACGCTTTATCCGGCCATTCCGAGCCGACTGCAGCACTACTTTCCTTGATAATGGCCTTATTCCTTACCTTGATAATGGCAATGTCTTGCTGAAACCTAGGTCGGTTAAATAAACTTGTTGTGGAAATTTACAAAGTGTTTATGTGACAATGCTGTCTGGGGAAAATACTACGGTTGTCAACGAAGGGGGGTGGGGGATAGGGGTAAAAATTCACCGAAGACGGTAACGTAGTCTATGTACGACCACTAACTTGCAGAAATGTTGAAAGGAGAAAATTGCTGAATGTATGTACATGATATATAGAACATAATATATAGAACACAATAATCATATATAGAACATATAATAATAATAATATAGAACATATAATATAAATAAAGATATATAGAACATGATGTATAGAACACTATAAACATATAGAAATAACGGAAATTTATAACGTAAAGCTCTCAGTGAAATGTTTACTGGCTGAACTCCCTCTCCGATTCGTTTGCAGGCTTCCCATTTTAGCCAAATTTCGGGTGAAGGAGGGACCAAATTGCTAAACACACCGGGTAGATGCTTCTTAAAATTATTGTTACCGAATGGATCAGAGAGCACAATAGCAAGAGAACCCTTGGCCTGAAAGAACAAGAGGGGATTTCTTCGGGAGGCGCTCGAACTCGTAGTCTGAGCCTCGGCGTCGAAGACGACTGAACCCTTCACCGCGGGTAGTTTTTGGCACCAACTGACCAGTCGCACTATAGTTTATAAATTCTATAAGTTACACATAAATCGAAGAATTTTGTTCGTCTTTGTTTTGCACTTGTCACGCTGATGAAAATGCTTTTTTCATCGCAGTTATACGATAGAGATTAACCATTTTACTTGCTTAGGTGACATAATAGGGGAGCGTGGCGGCCTAGTGGGTAGAGCGCTTGGCTGCTGATCGAAGGGTTCCCGATTCAAATTCGGGTGAAGCCTTTGGACGCCCCCGAGCAAAAAAAATCCTCGGAGTGCGAGGTGGCCCACGGTGGACCTGGCCAAGGCAGTGCAGTCCAGTTGCAAGGTAGTTTCATGCTCGTTTTAACCCGTTTTTACCCAGTGGAGTTTCAGTACAGAATTAGTTGAGTTTCAAGGGAGAAATTTTTACTTGAGCATTTACCTACTTTCAAATCAATTTGCGCAAAACATAGCGAGAAATGATAAGACTATGTTATTCCTATAAAAAAGTGCTCTTTTTTGTGTGACTGAATGAGTCCAATTAAATGTAATTCATTTTAAAGTGACACCATTGATTTAGTTCTAACTAATTTTATTTCAATTACGACATTGTTTTTCCAGAAAAGATTCGTATTAGAGGAATTTGAATACAACAAAGACCAACGCTGGTGGATTCCAATTTCCTTTACCACTGAATCTTCAATGAATTTCAACAATACAAGTCCGTCTCATTGGATGACCACAAGCGAAGCGTCGATCCAAATCAACGACATCCCAACCGACGATGGCTGGGTCATTTTCAACGTCCAGGAAACAGGTGAGAGGCGGAATGATTAAGAGCACAAAGAAGATCTCTTTTTGAAGGAACGAAAAAACATAATGGTGCAGCGAGTAGAATCATATTTTGAATATACAAAAACACAGCAGAAACTGTAATGATTTTGACACCGAGAGCCGGGCACTTAATGGCTATCCACTACATTGTTTTTAAACAATCCTTGGCAAACTCAAGTGTCTATCGATATCATTAATGTTCCAAATATGTAATTACATACATACCCATTACGCCATTTCATTTCGGGATCCGCACAACCAAAAAGAATTTAATTCTCAGTGTTGGGTCTAAAATATTCTTTTTTTATAATTTCTACCAAACTGCCCTTTATAAATACATATGTTTGCATAGCTGCAGTAACACTCGTACATTGCTTCTGATACGACCTCCTTATTGTTACGACTCCTAATGTTCCTTCTCTTAAGGTGACTGGAGTGAGTCATTGAGTACACATTTTTCACACACACATTAGTACATGCATTTTCAAATACCTAAGTCGAAAAACAATTCATGGACATCTGTTTATACCGTGGAAATCACCAAGCGTGCAGTAAAGTAAATGTCGCAAGAATCATATTTTAAAGTTTCCGCCTTAATTAAAGCATTGCAACGACTTGCGGAGTTTCGGCTAGGAATTCGAAATTTAAAATATGAAACGTATCTACTATTTCGCGTTTAGGAGAAAATCTGTTCTTATGTAATCGTATTATTTCGAAATATATGTCATGAACCATAAGTCCACGAGTTAAAATAGCATTGAATTGCCAAGAAACCAATTCGGACATGCAGTTTTTTCACTTTTATATTTATAGATATTACTTATAAGGACACGCATGTAAAGTTTCATGCAAATCTGTTCATTAAAAAATCTCTCCGACCACTTCAAGAGAATCTTCCACCACATTCACAAATAACGTTCTCAGTCTACCCCTTCCTCTTACACTATTCACTCCTTAATCATAAATCTGCATCGTAATTCCACTGTCATCCAGTTCCTCGACATGGACGAAGTAACTAAGCACGCTCCTTCAATACATATCCATTATCGGAGCGACCCTTCCACATTCTCTCATCACCCAATCATTCCTAACCCTCCTGCTTTTACCACGAAATGTCTTGGTGAAATTGTTAATTTTATTCAACAATTTAATAGCACGTATATTACTTCGAGGATAATACTTAAATTTTACTTGAAGGAAATACCTCTTTGCATATGTTTTGTTCTTAAAAAATATATTTCAGGATTTTACAGGGTCAACTACGATGAGGAAAATTGGAAACGCATAATTTCCTTTTCGAAGAGCGAATTTTTCACCAGAATTCACCCAGTGAATCGGGGACAGCTTTTGGACGACGCCCTAAACTTGGCAAGAGGAGGTTACATCAATTATGCTCTAGCGCTCAACCTGAGCAAGTTTTTGGCTCAAGAGATGGATTTCATACCCTCTGTTCAATTTTCTGGACATGCAAATGTCGGAGTCGAAATCTTATGATCTTTTCAAGGTAAGAAGTGCTTATTGGTCTCAAGGAAAAAAATATTTTTCATGGACTTCCGATTGAAGCAGGGATTGGAGTACAGTGGTAGCGAAACATGGTGGCAGTCGCATGCACGAAGCGTGACGTCAAGTAGGGGAAGGCTCGCGTGGAAGAGGTCGTCTAAGGAGCGGAGGGGAGAGGAAAACTCTTGGTAGGCAATGCTGCCAAGATTACTGCACTTAACTTTAGAGTGAGGAAAAGTGTCAGCTGCATGTTTCACGGTAATACACAGGTTTCCAAGAATTGCTGAGGGAGTATCCAGTGCAGGGTCGTAGCCAAGTCATGTCTTTAAAAGGGCAAGGGGCAAATTTCCTAGAAGGGGCAAACGTTTTATAGTCCTACAATAGTAAATAAAAAGACACTTAAAGCTAAGGGGGGGAAAAAGAAATTCCAGGAGGGGCGGCGCCTACTGCGACTATCCGCCACTACAGATGCAAGAATCGCCTGTTCTTTCGCAAAGTTCTGTTCAACATTTTGACAAAAATCTTTATCCACTGGCCTTTTATACTCCGTTGTCGTTAAATATACTTTTTACCCTGAATTCCCGCAGGCTCTGAGATTGGCGCCTGTGAACGTCGTGCAATCGGGAGACGTTCTCATTGACTAATAGTTTTTATCCAATTTTTCATCTTGTCGATGGCAACCACGCTCTGATACCGTTGTTACTGTACTTTTTATTTATTATATAATTTTTATAAAGAAAGCGTCACTTTGCATTACAAAATGCACCATATGAATCATTGTTATTGCTTTTAAACAATACCTGCATTCTTTTCATACAAATATGTACGCCACTACTAAAAAATATTTATTCCGAAGATACAAACCTGCCAAATATTGTGAAAACCAATGGGTAATCTGGACAAAATGTATCAATTTTTGGGAAAAAATTCCTCAGTATTAGAGTTCATAGTTAGCATAAAAGAGATTTAAAATTCACCAGCATCAGGAGGCTCAATGTGTGACGAATAGAGGTTAATACTCTACATTTTTTTAAAAATAAATATTAATATAAAGTTAATTATTAAGTTAATTAAAAAATTAAATATTAATATAAAGATTTGCAAAAATACTTATGCCTTTTGGAAACTGGTAGAGTTCAACCTAATATATTCAAAGTAATACCTCATTGAGCTTGCTGATAAATAATTTTGCTGTCTGATAAATAAATTAACCATGGAATTCTGTAGCTTGAGGTTTTCTAGTAGAGTCAGTAATACCTGAAACACAGAAAACTGAGCTAATAAATAAACTATCCTTGGCATTTTGTGACAAATGAAGTGGTGCTAACTCAGTTTGTAAGGGCTTTCGTTGAACATTTAAGCTGCAATCTGATAGTGACAATTTACATCTACTGCTAAGCCATGTAAACATTTTTTAACAGGTTTATTTGGCAGATTTATTGAATGCCCAATATGAAAAATTAACTTTCAATGAACCACCCAGCGATGATCATGTCACCCGCTTGAGTCGTTGGATGCTTTTGCCAAGGGCATGCAAGTACAATGTCGGAGATTGCAAACTACGAGCTCAGGCCTCTTTTAATGAGTGGAATCACACCGGCATAAACAAGTGAGTACAACTATGCACACTTTCAAGTGGATTATGCGAAAAAATCTATTTCATATTTTTTTCATGAATGAAAAACATTTTCATCCCGAGGGTTACAATTTTTCTTTAACTGAGATTGAAAAATCATCACTTAATCACTGATAAACGAGCTTTTGATCAAACAACAAGTTTCAGCTAATCAAGCCTTCATGAGGTGTAACAAGGAGCAAAATGTTGCTGCATCTCATGAAGTCGACTTAAACACGAGTTCTTCAATAAAGTTCTTTTTGGAAAAGTATTTTCCGGGTTAAGTCGGGCGCATTCCAGCTCCCGTCTTCAGGTCCAACTGTTGGACCTGAAGACGGGAGCTGGAATGCGCCCGAAACTGTCGTCCGCCCAAATGGACCAACCCGGCCTTAACCCGGAAAATACTTTTCCAATTAATCACCGCGGAAGCCTCCGTACCAAAGTTCTTTTTGTTTGTTGAAGTACCTACTAATTTTTTCAATCCCCAGTAACTAGGTACTTCCAACATGTGGCGCACAAAGCAGGAAACATTGCAAAATTTGATATTCTTACTATAATACCCATAACAGTTTTTATAAACACTCTTGAAAAAGTAAACTCATCAAAATTGAAAAACTAATTAATGAAAAGTTTATCAAGAATTTAAAAGTGAGGGGTGAAGCTTTTACGTCCTTGTTGTTGGATGCATTTTTACAAAGAATTTTATTATGCATACAAAGCCATTGAAGTACCTAACAACACCTCACAGCAAGAATTGCACTGCAAAGAAAGTCAATATTCCTCTTGATTAAAATAGCAAAGTTTAAGCTCTGTTGTCTTGAACAATGAATAATTACAACCTGAGGAAAATCTGTCTTCCTCCACGTGGCTCTTTCTGTTTAAGTTGGCTCACAGTTTCCATTTAAGGTGAAATAATTCAATGATGAGGCACTATTCCACACTTCAGTTCAATGAATGACCAATTTTTTTCACTAAGGCCAAAACTGATATTTACCAATCTGTTCAATGTTTTGCCAAAAATCTTATGTAATATGGCATCGTTCAGCATGAAAACGCAACACCAGCACAAGAGTAATCTCTAACAACATAATTATTATATTTTACATTGGTTTAGGCTTGCTGCAAAAATAAAGGCATAAGTCCAAAAACTCATGATCACAATCACCAGAGGAGATTGAGGTTAGAGAAGATAAATGCACTAAAGAGGGAAAAGGATATTGACAAGATAAAAGACCAATAAGGACACAACAGCAACCATCTACATATTTAGGTTTACTCCAACAAAAGAGGACAGCCATGAAATCTCAAATTTTTGAATTGATATTTGCATATATTTTTTCCCAATAGAATACCTGCGAATATTCGAGATACCGCATACTGCTACGGGATTGCCATGGGGGGAAAGGATGAGTGGGATTTCTTGTGGAACGTGTATGAAAGCACTACAAAGTCCGCGGAAAGGGCACGAATCATGGGAGCCCTTGGATGCAGCGTCGATGAAGAAATACTCACAGGGTAAGGTTTAATGATTATTTTCATTTGTTTACCAAGACTCATTTCACCCCCTTTAGAAAAAAAATACTAAAAAATATATTGAGCTGGGCCCGTGTTGACCAGGTATGCCTATTGTGACAGCATCTATGAAACTTAAGAATACTTCCATTTTTTCCTAAGACTTGTACATAGAAACAGGACTGTAGCTATCCTAAGCTGTTCCCAAGCGAGTGGGGATTAAATACACAAGCTAATGCCAAATTAATATGTAAGCAGAGTGATATAGTTTACTGAAGGTGTTTAGGTTAATATTACTGATGTTACTACCTCTTCAAGGTAATACCTCTTTCCTAAATAAAGCTTAGTTTCAATCATCCAATCAAAGCATCAAATTTGCTTTTGCTCGAGAAAAAAAAACAACTTTGTAAAATTCCATACAAACTTTTTTTTAACTCCCAACCGGTTTCAACACCTAGGTGTCATTTTCAGGAGAAGACTGCAAAGACTGAGGATTAGGGCAGCCATACATTTTTTTAAAAGTTGTTACTAAGATTGCTTTTCCTTCTTCAATTCAATCAGTGGATAAATGGATTCAACATATGGCTTCAAATTATTTCATCTATATTTTACTAACACTTTTTTCCTCTTCCAGCTATTTGAATAAAACTGTGGAAGATGATTCAAAAATAAGACTCCAAGATCAAGCAGCGGTATTCAGCTCGGTGTGCACAAGAGTGGAAGGATTGGGTGTGGCTTTGAATTTTCTCGTTGAACGGTACAACGATATAGTGGAAAAGTAAGTGCATGAAGACTTCATGAGAGGAATTTTACATTGCTAGATCAGATTACTCGAATGCTGTTTCTAATTCGAGTTCTTTAATATGCTGAGAAAATTGAGTGGAAATCAAAAGGGCTTTTTGGTTTAGTGAAATGGGGCTTAAATTGATCAATAATGGTGAATGAATGACAAAAAGAAATAAAATGCCCTAAAAATATTGATGAAACCAGATATGTCGGGCATAGGTACACATCCATTAACATTTTTGTGCAATCCTATAGATGTTACCATGAATCTCTTTTATTACGAAGAATCTCTTTGTGTAGTAATTATTTACTTTATTTTTTTACATTGTGATTATCTATTTACATTTGCGTGCAATCCTATAAATGTTACCATGAATCTCTATTATTATGAAGAATCTCTTTGTGAGATAATTATTTTGTGTACATATATGATGTTTTTACATTGTGACCATCCTTAATATTATTTTTATGGTTAATATTGTGTTAACAACGTAAACTTTAAAATGGGTTAACTACCCCATAAATAAATATTATTATAATTATATATTTAACACTCTAAAAGATCCCAAATTAAATATTTGAAAGTAGTTATACTACATTGCACATAAATATCTTATTGGATACAAAGTATCAGGGCATTAAGTTTAGCCATCATTCCAAATCTATTCCTGAGGTCACACAATAACTTAATTAATTCATTACTTGGTGATTGAATTCTCCATTTTGGTTCTAAAGTGAGTAGAAAACTGAATTGAATGTGGACTTTTTCAGGAGCGGAGAAAGCACTGCTAATGGTGTTATCTTGGAGATATCCAGTCGAATAACAACCATGGAAAAAGCGACTCAGGTAAGTAATGAAAATTTGATGTTTCACACCCCCGGTTCATCTTCATACCTTTTGAAATGGGAAATTGGGTAAAATAATGATTACAATATGAAGGAAATGGTAGCTGATGATTTAAATAAAATGATACTTAATGTTGGAAGAACTAAGGAATATTTACTGATGGCATATAAATGTTGTACAATTGCAGATGATGACTTGCAAAACCTAGGAATGTTATGAATAATATGTACAAATACAAATGCACAAGTTTTATTCTATGATGCATTAAAACATTGACGCCAAAGAAACAAACAACACAAAAATGTATTCAGAAATTCAGGTTTCATATCTTCTGCAGAGTGACTAACAAACTTAATAGGGTAAAAGGTGTGGTAAATGTCACGGTGGAAATAAATGATAACAATGAAATTTGATAACAAATACACTCTGAAGTTTCTGATTTAGTTAGGTCGACTCAGATGGCATAACAGAAACTTATCCTCTATCCCATCTATATTACGTCAAAATGATGAATAAGTATCCGTCACACAACCCCTTTTGCAAACTTTAACCCTAAATCTAGCAAGTTAATTCATCAAATAACTGTAAGTCTTTGGGCTTCACCTTCTTTATATGATGATAAAATATAAAACCTAGCGAAAAATATTTTAATTTACATTATTAATGTAATAACACTAACGATTCTAATATAAATTTCTACTTTTATGATGCTATGAAAGATAATGAAAATTTCAAGAGATTGATTTAAAAATTTTTCTAGATGCAGTGATGTAAAGTAGTAAGGGGTGACTGCAATATGATTTCAGGGTGAAGGATAATTAATCTAAATCTGAGAAAAGTAATCTTAAGCATGGTTAGAAGAAAAACCATACATTAAAATGAATTTAAAATGTATATGGGCACTGTTCAAATACAATAACATTTTTCAAATACATGTGGAAGTTTTAGATGTGAATTTTAGACCTGATAAAAATATGAATGTTTAGCAATTACTTTAGAGCTCATCTTGCTCCACTTTTCAACCTTAACAAATACTATTATCCATAAGTTGTCAAACGCAGTGGCGGATACATATGGGGGGCGCGCGCCCCCCCCTTGCGGGGCCGCCCGATTTCCCGCCCGCGCGCCGCCCCCGCCATTCAGCCCGCACGCTATTTGTTCTTTCGTCAGTCGACTCTGAGTCTAGTTATCAAGTAGTTGTACTTTCTTATGTAGCACGCGCGCATGTCCGCGTCATCGTATTTTATACGTTTCTGTCTGGCACATAGATAGCTAATCAACGAGAAAAGTCGCAGCCATTCAAGTGATCTCGATACGTTATTCTGTCTGGCATTTGTTCGAGAAAGGTCGCGAATATTCTACTGTTTGTATTTGTTCACACTCCTTAAAAGTCTGGAAGCGAACATTCTGGCACCGAATGTTCTCGAAACAACCGAGCTACATATATAAGGGAAGCAGAGTCGCTGTCAGGCGGTCAGTTTGAAAGCTACAATCGTCGCGATAACTTGCATTTTTGTATTTTTGAGTTTTTTCTGTATCCGCCACTGGTCAAACGTGAGACAAAAAATATTTTTATAATCTTGGGAGAGGGTAAATAATCACAAATAAATTGGGAAAAAATATTTAAGCGATAATCCGACTTAGAGCACTGCTCTTTGAGGCATTAGCTAAAACATAGAAGCCATTTTCCATGCATGAGATACAGCTGTGTGCTTCAGAGAATTATAACCAAGTGTTAAATTCTCACCTTTATGTAGCTGTAACCATTAGAGTTTGTATGTTTTCTCTATTTTTGTAAATATAAATTCATAACTCATTGTAACACTTTTTATACTGTCCAAAGAAAAAACATTTACTTGGGAAGGTGTTCTCAACTTATAGCGTTAAAAAGTCAAGTTTAATGCACCAAATATATCTACATACGTATTTAGTTGCTCACTGAACAACTCAGTTATAAAGACAGGGTTTTTGCACCATTACTATTATATTTTTCATATGTAACTGCTTAAACAGTAAAATTAAATTCGAATATGGTCTCTATCATGACTTGACAAACTACCTTCAATCTAGAATGTCTTATTTCTGAATGTATCTTAAGAGTCCAAAATCAAGTAATGCAGCTAGGGGAGTTGGTGCAAATATCATACCACAAGCCAAACCAATGCTTCCAGTTGTCAGCACCTCGTAATGAACAAGGAAATTAGAATTGCTGTTGTCAGGATAAGCACAAAGATAAAAAGGAGATTGTTGATTTTAAAAAGAGATCAAGGAGATAGATGTCTCAGTGTGGACGTAATGCATAATTTAGTAGTTTTATTGCAGGTATTTTTAGTCAAAGATTTGACTTTGTATTCATGCTGATGTGCGTGTTTGTAAAAATATAAGTGAAAATGTTTCAAAGTATTTCACGGAAACAGAGCCTCAGAAATTATTACAATACGATAGTATTGACTCCTAAATATTTGTATGGTTGTCCGTGGGAAGTGTTAGTGAGATAGAAAAAGTATGAAACATATTTTATGTGATGGAAAATGTAATGAGTTTTAGATTTTAAATCTCCCATTACCAGAAACTACTAAAAATAACTTATTAAAAATAAATTGATAGAATTTTATGCGGCAGATCAATTCAAGTGAAATTCCCTCCATAAAGGACCATATTATAAATGCAAGACAGGTAAGCAGGGGATGCACCACTTTTTACAGCACAATTTTTCTTTCTGATCAACAGATGACAGAATTTTTGGCAAGCAATGCTGTATCTGAAGATATTGCTGCTAAATCCAAGAAGTTTATCGACAGCAACTTAAAATGGGTGAAAAACTACGAGGAATCTGTCGAGGCTTGGCTACAGGATAACTACAGTGCTCATCTTCATCAACTCTAAGACTAGTAAATATAATATTCATCTCTGTGAGATGTCTTCATCTCATCACTTCTCATTAAAGCAATGGCTTATTGCTAAAATCCATCAATACGTTTTTGATTTATGCTTTCAAGATTAAAAACTTATCCACACTTTATTATTCATTTATTATTGTTTATTTTTATGGCTATTTTCAGATATTCAAAAGAATTGATGTAAAAAACTAAGTTTTTGATTTGGTCTTCATTAAAATAACACAAAATTCAGATTAATCTCAAATCCGCCTGCAATGGGTAAAATGTCTCCCTTAAAAGGACAGCAAGCATCAGGCCTAAACCATTATAACCACACTACTGTTAGTAGGTATTAGTCCAATTTCTCTTAGCAATACAGTGGAAGTGGCATGGTCCCAATGATATTGTGTTAAAATATTGTAAGGCGAAGTGCCCAATTTTTCTAATGGGAGTTGAAAAGATTTGATAAGAAAAAGTTAGAATTAGAATCCGTAAGTATCATCATAGGTACTCTGATTTTTTCAGGAATGATGACAAGTATTCTTAAAAGTGTGGTTGTAGCTAGACTATCCTGAGCATTGGCACAAACTTTTGTGTTTGAGAGCAGAATACAATATTCTTAGGCTATTTTTGGCTAAGTGATAAAAAAATGAAAAAACTGCATATGCAATAAACACTCTGAGAAGTGAATGTGAAGACTTGCGATGCTCAGGCCCAAGCTTCGAGAGCTTCAGAGAGAGTACGGCATTGCAAGGCCTGAGTTAACCCTTTTGCTACAAACAACGTTTTAACATGGCGTAAATTTTTCTACGCAAACGAACCAACGACATTTTAAAACGGTGTAAATTTTTCTACGCAAACGAACGAACGACATGTTAAAATGGCATTGCCGCTAAGCTAGCCTTAAATAGGCATAAAAGGTTCTGTTTGTAATAAAAGACTTCTTCTCGGGTCGTCGTGCCCTTTTTCGGTCCGCGGCAAAGGATAATCTGTGTGAGAATCGCAGTGTGAGCCCCACTCACAGCAAGTGTCCGTGGTCAGTTGCTTGTTGGTGCAGTGGAATAACAAGCATAGAAGTTTTTGTGTGAGTTGCAAATCGAGGGTTATAAGTACAATCCTTATGTTTAGCTCTACAACTACAAATTTTAACCCTTTCCCTACCAACATCATAAATATGCGACAGTAGAGATTTTTCTATGCAAACAAATGAACGTCGCATATTTGCGACGCTTTGCTTTCCCCCTTTCTGGCGCTCGCAGGTACACAGCTTCCACATTTAGGGACCCAAAGCAGTGGGGGTCAGGCCTTTCCCTCGGAATCAGGTAGCATGTACCTGGGTCCTTCCTTTAATTAGCTCCTTCTTTGCAGCAAGGGTCCGTGGTCATATGGTTGTTTATTCAGTAATTTTGCTAAATAAATATGTATTTGTTGCTTTCACAAAAAACATAAAACCAGAGTTGAACTCTTGGTTTTTTGGTGAGTGTTTACAATTTTTAAGTGTAATTTTACCATCAATATTAACTGCTATTTTGATTTCAAGATATGAGTCAAGATGTTTTGCATTGGAATTGGTTTATAAAATACATCCGTTAATATTGATGATAGAATTTCATTTAAAATTTGTAAATGCACAGTAAAAAGCGTGGAATCCATTTCAAAGTCTACAATTGGAGAGCAAGCAACAAATATACATGTAGTAAAACCAATATATTAACAATTATTTGACCGTGAACCCTGGTTGTAAACCTGCGATGGGTTGAACATAACTGCCCCCGGAGTCCAAGCTAAGTTCCCCGCTAAGAGGGGTTGAAAAATATAGGAGCTGAGTGTGAGTATATATGTACCTGTAAGAAATTACTCCATGGATGACGTAAAAAAATGGTCCCCACAGAGAGGAAGTCTCTCTTGGTACTCAGATCAGTAGACATTCATAGGAGAGAATTCCGCCGTCTTGAAAGGGTTAAACGCAGTTCTACCGTTATTTTTAACGTAGTTTGTGTGTAAAGGAATCTCTGAATTAATTTTTTGTTAGTTATTTGGTTGGCTAGGGAGTGATTTTTTCTATGGTTTTAAGTTAGTTAGAGGGTTATTATGTTTTTAGGTAAACAATTGAATGTTGTTCTTTTACATGAATAGACGACCACATTTTGGGTGAGATTAATTGTTTATTTTTCCCTGTAATTACTCATGCTTATTTGATCTTGACAGCTGACAATTTCAGTTCTGTTTTCGTTGGTCAATGGTTTCCGCCTAAAGAATAAAGTGATTACTGGCAGTGTTTTGAATCCCAAGGCACACAAATGTTGAAAGTATAACATTCGCTTAGAAGAATTTCTTATTCCTAAAATCGGGTGATTTTAGGAATAAGAGAAATAAGAATAATAAAAAAAGAGGGATGGGAGATTTTTACATAATTAATGTATTTGTACATGATGAATGTGATCTGTTCATAAATTTCCAAAAACAAGAGTTCCGTAGACCATATATCTCATGTACTAACACTGTGAAAATTTCTAAGTACCGATTCTTTGATTTGCGCTCTGATGATGCTAATAGCCTGAATAAAGGCATTTTAAATTTATAATAATTTTTATCGTTAAATAATCGTCAAAACCATTTCCGAGTGGGAAATACAAAGATGAAATTATATATTTTACCATTCATACTATTTTTTTGCTAGAGAGCTTAATATTAATGGTATAAATTTATTTCAAAGCTGTAAAGGCATTGTAAAACTAAAATAATTCATTTCCGATTAAATAAATATAGAGGCTTGTAACCCTATGGGTTAAACGCCACGGGTTGGCAGCACCCGCGGCGCGAGTAACAATGGATTATCCGTCGAACGCCGGGAATTTGGCATTACCCCCGGCGTAATAATGGGTGAGAAAGCGTAGGTAAGGAGGAGGCAATAATAAGAAAAACAGTGTCAGTAGTTACGGGACCAGGAGAGAAAGGGAGTCAGAGTGAAAAAGGTACGAGAGGATAACGTGAGAAAAGGGGCGCGTAGAGGATGGAAAGATAAGGTGTACGCATCAGGAGAGCAGATTACACGGCGGACGCCGGAGAAAGGAGGGAGAGCGGAGGGAAGAGCAGGAACGAAGGGTCACCGTGAGGAAATCCTGCGGGAAGGCGCACACCAGACCAATGTCGCAGTCCAGCGGATCATCGAAACCAGTAGCCACGATAAGTGGAAAATATCTGAACATTGAAATGGTTATTTAAAAAAAAACAGCCCACTGCAAAATTACATATGGAAATTTAATTAAGATTATTAATTAGAATGAACATTACTATTAATTTGTAAATTGGGCCCAATCGAAACTAAAGGAATTGAATACAGAAATATTTGTGCATGAAAAATATAAATGTTTTCTTTGTTTAAGTTCCTTAATTGAATGGTACAGTAAGGGTATTGATATATGTATATGCATATAATACATGTACCTGTGTAAGAGTGTGAGTGGAAGGAAACAAATGAGCTAGTCGGAAGACAAGTGAAAGGTAAGGTAACCGAAAGCGAAAGGGGTGAGGGTTACAGGCTGTAGCAACAATGTTTTTAGCAAAACCACAGCATAAAAAAATAGTTGACCCCAACCGCATACCGTAACGGGCACCCCAAGAGGAAAGGGGTGGAATCTCCCCCCGGCCGAGAAAAAGGTTCAACACGCATCTGGGCCCCGACCCAAGTTAGGGAAACAGGTACCTGAGAAAACCCTAGAGTAGTGAAAGCTCCGTACTGGCAAAGCAAAGAAATTTTAGAGGCATCCGTGTGGGAAGTAGCATTTTCTGGCATGTGGCCTTGTTGCAAAGGGTTAAGGACATGATGGAGAGAGCTACTGTATCCAGAGCTTCAGAAACCAAACAACAGCGTAACATTCCACTTCAGGATATGAGGGAGAGAGCTCTCAAACCTTCAGTTTCTGAAACAAAACAGCAGGGTAAAACTGGGCTTCATAATGAGGGAGAGAGCCAGAATTTTAAGGGATGCGGAACATTTTAGCTTGGTGCAGGATAGATTACTTTACGACCGGCATAAGGATTACTCACAGCACACTAGTATTAAATAAAAAAAATGAAGATAGTGTGTTGTTATTGTTAAGCCAATAAGTTTAAATCCGAGTCCCCTGGAATATTACTGAAAACAATTAGAGAGTGAAAATATCACACTTCAAACCCCATTAGAAGAACTTTTATTTTACTGGCCAGGAGATACCTCAGAGTAGCATTTTATCAATAGTATCAGAGGGTGAAATTTGTGTTTCCAAATGGCATCTATTGGCACCTCATCAATAGTTGAACATTTTTGGCATTGTATAAAGTATCACTGTGCAAGGTCAGAAAGCGGGATCATTGTTACCTCAATCCGATCTAACCCTAAAATTTCTAAAATTATATTTTATTGGAGAGGAAAACCTGGAAGCCGAACAACGATGCGACTATATCCCAGGAGCAAGGCATCAGATTGTGTTAAAGCTGCAATAGACCCTTCCCAAGCACAATTTTCTTAACAAAATGTGTAAAACAGCATTGTAACCTATGCCAACGGATGAATATATAACAGTCATTAGAGCAAACCGGAGACTAGCAGGTGAACACAAATTATGCTTCAATGCTCCATAAGTTTATGAATCCGTGGTTATGTCAGGCGACTAATTTCATCAACACGATCTTATAATGGAGGTGATTCACTGCAGCGTATTTAAGATCTGCATTGATCTAATGATGCTCCACAGTAATCTGTGATGTTCCTCTTATTTTTGGCAATTATTCCATCAGTTCATCATTGAGAATGGTTCAAAACCCAAAAAAATGGTTCAACAATTTGCCTTCCCTGCCAACCCCATAAACATTTCCAGCTTACTCCAAGAAGGCTTGAAAGCTTTCTGATTTTGGACTCGTTTTTGAGGAAACATGGATTTTCAATTCAACATGGTTCTTCCAGTTTACATAATTTAGTTGCATTTGAAATGGTAACGATGGACAATCAATTGGATTGACTCAGTACCGTGCTCAAGCACCTGATGGAAAAATAAAATATCGAAAACTATATTCCTTCTAACATCCTACCCAACTAATATGTTATTTGTAAACATATGTTTGTTACAATCTCTTGGATCAACTGCATAACCCATAACATATCTTGAAATATTGCATCGTAGAGACAAGAAGCACAGGCATGGATGTAGGATGTGACTGGCTCTAGGGCTCCAAAGATGTGTTTTAAGAGTTATGGAAGTCTGCAACACCCAGAATTTATTCACTGCCAGAAATTTTAAATTAAACTTTTGCATGGGTAAGAATTCAGGCATTATGGGGGGCTCTGATATCCCCTGGGACCAAAAACTGGGAGTGGTTTTAGGATTGCTCAACATACATGTCATTTATTGCTGACGAAATTGAAATCAAATGATATTCAGGAGTAGAGGAGGGGGGGCCATTAAGAGGTGTCTGCAATATATGAGGCAGGACTCCTTGACTGCCCCTAAGGCCATTAAATCAATACTCCATTTTCATATTTGAATTTAAGTCACCATTATTGTTATAGAAAGTTAATTTTGCAAGGAGTAGAGGGACCAAGCCCTAAAGTATTACATATTAGGGTTCTTGACATGGAAACTAGGCCCCCTGATCAATCCCAATGCCACTAACAAGGAGAAATTGCGTGACAGATGATCGGGATCCAAACGAGGCAATTATTTTCTGAAACTAAAGAGAGAATGCGGGAAAAGTGTCACGGCTTTCTTCCACATAGGCCCGGGTTCGAGAGAAAAATGTTATTAAAGAATCTTCCTCCATATAAACCGTTTGCAAGTGCACGCCTCGCTCAACAGATGTCGTAGCCCAGTGGGTTGAGGCGCTCGGCTGGTTATCCTCATATGATGGTAGGGGTTCGATCCCAGGTGGTGGCAATTTTATTCTTTCCAATATTTTACGGAATTATTGTAAATTGCCAACTCCCATACATTTACGGCAGTAGCAACAAGTTTTTTTAATGTTCAGCCTATTTGGTGGATTTTTAATCAATCCCCTTGGGTGACTTTCAAAGTTAATTTCGGGATTCTTGTTTGGCTGAAAAGAGACTACACATGCTGGCAGACCTAATATGTTTAGATTTTGAAAATATAAAGATACTTCCGTGAATAGGATGGGCTTCGATTGGTTGTGGGTCTTTCTCAAGGCCATAAACAATGAATGGATTATTACTTTTTAATTAGCAACGATGTGCTCACTTAAAATTTCCCAGGAGCTACGCTCAAGTAATGAAAATTGTCATCCAAAAGTATCCAATTCCACGCCATGAATGAAAAGTTAAATTCCTTCAATTGAAATAAACATGAGGTGGGAAAAGAAATAGTGTTATCATTACGTGATATTTTTTTGAGCTGGAATATTTTCCTCTTCCCCAAGATACAGGCTTCGCTTCAATATAATATGTTGCTCCGCAAAAAGGTCATAGCAAATATTTTTTACATAACCTCGGAAACAGTTACCATCTCCTTTTTACCTATATCATGTTCACTATTGAACAAGAAGTAGAGTTACAGAAGTCATTCCTCGAGCGTGGCTCCTGGGAAATTTTAAGTGAGTACATCGTTGCTAATTAAAAAGTAATAATCCGTTCATTGTTTACAGCCTTGAGAAAGACCCACGACCCATCAAAGCCCATCCTATTCACGGAAGTATCTTTGTGTTTTCAAAATCTAAACATACTAGGTCTGTAAGCATGTGAAGCCTCTTTTCGGCTGAACAAGAATCCAGAAAATAGCTTCTAATGTCTCCCAAAGAGGTTGATTGAAAATCCAGCGAATAAGCTGAACATTTAAAAAAAATTATTGCTACTGCCATATATGTATGGGAGTGGGCAATTTACAGTAATTCCGTAAAATATTCGTAAGAAAAAAAAATGCTACAACCTGGGATCGAACTCCAGCCACCATATGAGGATAACCGGCTCAGTGCCTCAACCCACTGGGCTACGACCTCTGATGAGAGAGATGTGCACTTGCAAAGGATTTATACGGAGGAAGATTTTTAATAGCGTTTTTCTCTCGAACCCGGGCCTATGTGGAAGAAAGCTGTGACACTTTTCTCACATTCTCTCTATAGTTTCAGGAAATAATTGCCTCGTTTGGATCCTGAACATCAGTCACGCGATGTCTCCTTGTAAGTGGAGCTTCATTTCTACATAGTCAAATACACAGGCTATCGAAGTCATCATTATTAAACTTTAACAAATGGTAGAATAAGATCAAAACCCACCTGTGATTAGAGGAGGATGAAAAGTTTTCCATTTAGGGCTTCAAGTGTTTTCATCACACATACGAATGATGACTGATGCCTTCATCGTGACCTATATGACTACGCATAGCAGCTGGCATAATTGCAAGGGAATATATTCCCTGTTCTTTTCTGGTCTCACCAATTTCAGAATTTTCAATGATAGTTACTTATTCTCTGGTATAATGACCCACTGCCAATTTAGAGGAAACGAGTACTACTGAGATTTTTCATTATACCGTACTGACAAAAAAGATCATGGCAATTTTTTCAGAATGCTATTATGCATTCATAAACATGATAACTGTTATTTGAAGTAAGGAATTATTATTATCATACATTCTATAGGGAAAGTACTAAATATATGAAACACATTTCCTGAAAATCAAACAAAAAATCAATAAGAACAAAATATATATTACCTAATCAAGAAATACCAAATATATTTCCCATCATTTCCACCCTTTGGGTTAGAATAGTCATTTGGTCAACATCACTGACATCATTTGAAGTTGACAATATGTGCCGGACATATAACCACAGGCTTTCTTTAAATATATTCAGCTTAGGAGAGGTGACTTTCTGGCATATTAACTGGAAATTTTCTTCGGAAGAATTCATTATAAGGTTGAGAAGAACTTCTTTGAGGAATATCGTCATTTTCTGACTCATCATACTGAAATCCAGAACCTGTAAAATTAAACCAGGATTAAGTAAAAGCTATGTGCACAAAAACTACAAATACTATTTTAATTCTTGGCATCCTATGATTTGCTGAAATCTTTTTACTAGGGATGGACCGATACTAGAAATTTCCGATACCGATACCATGAATATCGACCGATACCATTACCGATACTACTTCATTCTAGGTATAATACGAACTCAACATTCCATCACAAGCATTTTAAGGTGGCTCAGTCAACTAAGAAACCAGATTACCGAAACAACCACTATTACACAGGCAAAACACTAAAATCACTGAAAAATTTTTATTTTACATATTTGGGCACAATTTTTCACAAAATGTTTCACCATCGGTTTGAATGACTATACTAGGCATATGAAATATTTTCAGCAACCATTATGTCAATTTGCTGAATTTACTTGTCTATGTTACAATCAGATACAGCGGACTCTCATTAGCACGTTCTTGAAGGGACCCGGGATTCTGAACGTGGTAACCAGTAGAACGTGCAAAACAGGGTAGGCATTCCATGGAAAGTCAAATACGTACTGGTTGGTTGAGCTCTTGCCATAGACAACTGGTGATCATTTATTGTAAAAATAGTTTATTTTCCATCTATTCCACCTCCCAAGAAAAAAAAAGATACCTAACGCTGATGCATTCACAATTTTAGTTTACACACGTTTAATTTACACATGCTGCTTTCACAAAGTTCAGCGGCAAAGTTAGCGAAGCCACCTAGCGATATTTTTCTCTTCGCACTTCCGATGAAATAATTAGGTCGGAGGACAGATGAATCCACAGCATGAATGCCTACTTCTCACTTAATAGTGCTTTATGTTTATATTGCTTGTAGTAAATTACAATGATTGCACCGAAACTGTTATACAGTAAAACCCCCATACAACGAACACCCATACAGCGAAATTTTAAGGAAAACCCCCTATTTCGAAGTCATTGCCCCGGTCCCGGACCCTTCCAATGGACAATGCACGCAAAAAAACCTCCCGTAACGAACCTCTCTAACTACGAAAACCCCGTACATCGAAGTCTGTGCTTGGGCCCAAAACATGAAAAGTGCCCCTCTAGAACGAATTATTGAGAAAAAAACGTAGCATTCTTCATTTACAGGTAATTTTTCCATAGACATTTACGTAATAAGCAGGAAGTAGAACCGCAGCGGAAAGTACCGCGTCTTAACCCTTCCGCTCCGGGCTTCGAAAACGTTCCCATCCGAGACCTACAGAGCAGAGGGCATGAAGGAAACTTGACGCTCTGGCTCAGTGAAGGCTCGTTTACACGTTTCTTATGGTGGGAACTGTCAACTCTGACGGTTCCCACAGTAAGAAACGTGCAAGGGAAGACAAAGCTCAGCTCTGCGTTAGTTGAGCCGGGTGATAGTTGGGTGGATGAGAGGGGAGGGGGGAATATCAGTGCCAGCCGTAACCCAATACAGAAAGGTAATCTGAGATTTCTGAGGGCCTATTCTCTAACTCGAAGCATCGGAGCTTGCTGGCGGAAAGATGCTTCAATAAGCTACTTGCTCCCATCGGTATTCTCTATCATGGAAGCTAGAAAAGAAAATGCAAGCAGAAGCTACTGGTAGCTTATTAGTCTCCCACCCGTATTCTGTAAATGTCACGAAGCTACTTCCGTAGCCCTAATAAGCTCTCACGGTAGCCTCACGAAGCGCGGCCTCCGAATACCCTGCTTAAATATTGGTCATTTTGTAACGCTTATCTATCTATAATTATATAACGCACGGGTATGTTTCTTTCATTTATTAAATGTGGATTCCTTGCACTTTCACTGGGTTACTTTGTCATTTTCTCCATTTGCGGGATTTTTCCAAAATGAGATATTAACTGGAGTGACGGAAAGCAATATTTACCTTCGATAAGTAATGTGATTCCAGCCTATAATGGGATACTTATTGGGCCGTGGTAGCGTGTATCACCTTCGCATTTCTTTTTAAAGCTTTATCTTCGTATATTATTTAAATGATTTGAAGCAAATAGTAATTGACGAAAGCAAATAGCACGAATCATATTGAATCATATCATCGACATGAACCCTAATTCCCGAATATATTTACTATCGATCTTATTTCAATTGATCAAAACAGCCAAGATGGACGTCGTGCTTACGTATTCACGAGATTGTTCTCGAGATTATGTGAGCAAAAATAAAACATTTTAGAATTTTGCTCGCATGATTTTTAATGCGTGGAATTTTTCGCTAAACACGATGCACGTACATCTTCACCGTCTAAATCGGTCTTAAAACAGTTTTCACCAGTTTTATCCACGGAAAAACATTGAGACGAGCTTTCCCATTGGTTCTAAGAATGACGTCACCAGAAATGAAGTTTCCGCGGATTTGGTTTAAAAATGTTCTCATACTCGCCTTTCGCCAAACCTCTCTCCACTTCCTATTACGTTCTTGAGAAAGCTCCCGCGAGTTAGAGAATACGGCTGGTAGCCTATTCTGGTATCTTATTCGAAGCTACCGCATTCTGATATTCCCCCCTCCCTTCTTGGTGCTTTACTCATCCACCCCACCTCATTTGCGAAGGTGCAGGTGGTGAGGATGGAGCTCAATTTTCCCTTTTTTAATCGTATCAGATTACTTGTCCGTATAGGGTTACATTCCCGGGACCCCGTGAATGGGAGGAGCTCCATGTTTTCCTCTAAAATGGTTTCAAATTACCTTTCGGTATCGGATTTTATTTTGGGAGAAACAGGTGGACGGTTATCGTAAGACTTAGGAGGGCGAAGTAATCAAAACTTCATTGGTTGGTGTTCAACCAATGAGCGCCAATTTTTATCTACTCTTTCCCCATCCCAAAGGAAAATCTGGAGTAACCTCTTTACTCTATCCAATTATTGCTATTGCCGTCTTATCCTTGATGGATGTGGTCTATTAACCGGCAAGTGGTGCGTCTGATCGAGATCGCCCTAATATTTGCTCGATTGCTTAAGGATACCATCTTCATTGTGTTTACGGAGTGCCCATAACTCGACGGGGATCGGATCCAACTGGAAGAATTTCTGTGCTTTATTGGATTACACATCAATCGCCAAGAAATTTAATATTTGTGACAACGGATTGGGTGAATACGTTGCGGTTGACAGGTAGGACTGAAATAATTCTATTTGATGATTCTCTACCAATTTTATTATTACGTCATGAAATTATTTTGCCGTTTAAAATCACAGGACACTGGAGTTTTGACGTATTGCATCTCGTTAAGTAATTTATCTGTTGCAGTTGTACAATAATCAAAGGCAATTAATTTCACGATTTTGAATTTAATTATCAGTGATCCTTCAAGATATAGCAATTTTTACTACGTTTTGGATAACAAAATATTCACACTCAGTAACTGTAGCTCCACTTTCAATGCTAACTATTACGTTCTTGCGCTTTATCCCATTCCCTTCCGTAAATTCCCATCACCTGCGGGTACCCTACCCTGCCCCCTTGTGACATGGTGGGACGCATGGCCAGAGGAGCCTTGCCCATCTCCTCTTCCCGTCCCTCCCTTCCAACCCACCACGTCCCTCCAGCGCACCCGGTTCCCACTTAGCCCCCATCGACAAAATTTTCATGCACGTCTACTACATGTCATACCTGATGGCGTCGCTCAGCAATCACAAGTAACGTATATAATTTATCGTCCCTTTTTTGTTCAAAACCAAATAGTTTTTAATTCATCGAGGAATCATTGATGACTTAAGAAAACGTGACTAGAATTTTCCCCTTATTTTATCTCATCGCAATCGATGAAGTAGTTACAAAGATGCGAATCTTCAGACTCAAGTACCTTTCCTGTGTGCAAGGATAATTGAAGTCTGGAACTCATTCCGTGTTCGCGTTATTTATTATTAGGTGCTGAGAAAACTCTGAATTACCCTATTCCTTGTCAGCCGAGTTCTTTAGCCATTATCTGTGGAAACGGCTATACGTGTTGATTCTGACAACAGGACTTGCTACTAAGGTACTGGAAAATATTTTGAGATTATTCTTTCTTACTTTTTCTATAAATTTAGTCTTTTTCTGATATTTGAATTATTCCTTGACAGTAAAATGGCCAATATCACCAAAAAACGCCGACAACTCTCCATTGAAATGAAGTTGCAAATTTTAGAATCGGTTGACAGAGGAGAGAGAAAAACAGCAATTGCGGAGAGATTTGACATTCCAGCATCCACACTTTCTACAATTATTGCCAACAGGCATAAGATGGGAAATATAGAGAAATTTGGTCCGGAAAGAAAGAGGTTTCGACCATGTAAGAGTGATGAATTAGACAGGAAAGTGTACGAGTGGTTTACAGAAGTGAGAAGTGCCAATGTCCCTTTATCTGGGCCCATCCTACAGGATCGGGCGAAAACAATAGCCCTAAAATTAGGGATGGATAATTTCCAGGCCTCAAATGGATGGCTGTCGAAATTTAAGCGTCGGTGGAATTTGACGACTCTCAAGGTGTGTGGGGAGGAAGCGGCAGTCGACATGGCCGTGGTGGAGGAGTGGAAGAAAAATTTGCCTTCCTTGGTGGCTGGGTATGAACCCAAAGACATTTTTAACGCCGATGAGTCTGGCTTCTTCTACAATCTCCTTCCGGACTCCACGTTAGCTACTAAGGGAGAACTTTGCCATGGGGGCAAGCGAAGTAAAGAAAGATTTACCGTTCTTTTCTGCGCTAACAGTGACGGGTCAGAAAAGTTGAAACCTTTCGTGATTGGTAAGTTTGCGAGTCCGAGGTGCTTCAAGAACGTGAAAAAATTGCCATGCCGTTATAGGAACAACAAAAATGCGTGGATGACGGCGATTTTATTTAGAGAATGGCTCGCGACACTTGACGCAACCATGGGAGGTAAAAATAGAAAAATTCTTCTTTTCCTTGACGGCTGCACCGCCCACAAAACTTCTGATTTGAAACTGAGGAACGTGAAAGTCGTTCATTTTCCCCCTAATTGCACGAGTAAAGTGCAACCACTCGATCAGGGAATTATTTCCCTTGTCAAGAGGGCATATAGAAGGCAACTAGTCGAATATCTTCTAACTAGACTAGGAAACACTGAAGACATAAAGTCACTGAAGTGGAACATCCTGCAAGCCATTCAGCGTCTCTGTGTTGCATGGGATGGAGTAGAGAGAAGCGCGATCTCGAATTGCTTCAGGAGAGCAGGCATTCCTGGAGAGATGGACGCCCAAGACGACCCACAGCCGGAGGAGAGGGAGGAATGGGGTGAAGTCGCTCAATTATTAAACATTGAAGGGGTATCTTTCGAAGATTATGCGAGTATTGACAATGATCTCGCTGTTTTTGCCAACAATGAGGATACCGAAATTATGGCGGAGACGCAGGATGCAAGCGATGAAGAGAGAGAAGAGCCCAGCAATAGTGTAGTGCGCCCTAGTTGGAAGGAAGTGGTGGACGCAATAGATGTTTTGGAGCGAGTTTTTTTAATGTCAGAAGATGGAGTAGAAAATTTGAAGATTCTGCAGCAAGTTGAGCAAGCAGCCGGCAAAGAAATGAGGAGAAGGATGAGACAGACGACTTTAGAAAACTATTTTAAATAGAATAATTTTGAATTAAAATAACTTGAAAAACAGCTACCGCCTCTTATTTATTAGTGAAAAATGCTTTAAACCTGTGTAATTTTTCGAAATTTGTTTTAACTTCCTGAAATATACTCATTTTAAAGCAATTTGAAAATTTTCGGCCGAGGTAAGTCTCAAGAGAGCTGACCTTATGTACGACGAGGATGGTAGATGGTCCTGTATTTATACTTGTGAGGAGGTAAGTGAAGGAGAGATAAATCGATAACCGGATTACTTATTACAGGAATTTTCGTACTTCTTTTGTGTGTGTGCCTAACCAGTTAGGCTACTTGAAGAGGGGCAGACCACTGGGCCACGTGAGATTGAAACACATGAGATTTCGGTTAGGGGAAGGGGAGTCATTGAGGAGAGGAATGGGTGAGGGAGGTCTCCCCGAAGGAACGTGGGAAGGGGAGGGGAGATAACAGCAGCATTTTAGAGAAAGAGTAAGGGCGTAGTTATTCTTTCTTCCCGAGTTATTGAATAATAGGCATTTTGAGAGGGAATGTTTGGGATGGATTAGTTGGAAATGCACTCCTTCGTATTACTCATTTCTGTGCGTGCGCTAGGTTAGATTTCGTGCTGCGTCCAAATCAAAACGTCTCCATTCCAAATTGTTAGCATGCAATATTACCGGTGCAACTAGAGTTTTCGGAAAAGCGATCTTCGCTCGTCTACTTGGTTTAGATAGAGCTCCTTCTAGTGTCATAAAATACGCGAAAAGGGGTGGGACCAGGTTCTTTTACGTGTTTTATTCTCTTAATTGCTAACGTAAGACGTATTTAACTCATGTGATTGTGCTTTAGCGACTGATTATTCCAGGTAAATAGTTTTGGCCTGCAAACGGCGCATATTTTAAAATTAGAGACGTTCTGCAAAGGACTGAAAAAGGGCAAACCTGGATTAAAATTTTCTTCAAGTAATCACTGGATGAACGGCGGCAAGGCGTGGATTCAAATATTACCTGGCGTACTCGAAGATAGTACTGCGTTTTGGCACCGAAGAATGGGTGTGCCAACAGACTACCGATCGTGTCCAGTTTCTGTGAAGGCATAGTCAATGCATTATCGTCTGAGATTGCCATTGTGACCTCAGTGCATTGCCAACTGCCAAGTTTTTACTCGTGGTAACAAACTCGCCCTATCTAAACTTCCATCGTCGTTTATCGATATCTAGTATATTCTGGTCACGAACATAGATATTTACCGGTATTTCAATGGGATTCCAACAGTGCGTTTTATTTCGGAAGTCTAAGTGGCAATATGTGCTCTTTCAAGCAAAATTGCTGCATAAAACTGCCAAATGATGTTGACTTAAATTATTGCACTTTAAGAGTAATATCGACTAGATACTCAGAAAAATTATGGAGCACTTTAAAATACGTAATCCTTAGGCATTAATTTTGGCACTCCTTTAATTTCAGACCGTAAATAAAGTAAGCGATGAGGCGTAGAGCAGAATCGACGAGAAAAACAATAATTTCAATTAGAAATACGCAGATTGAAAATAACGCGGAGATAGCCACGATATTTGATGGTAAATAATAAAAATTGTTTATCATCACTCTAGGAAAGGTTTTAACGGTGAATAAAGCAAGATTGAGATATTTACTCGACTTGCATCGTAAAGCACGCGGAACACTTGGATGCCCCTGTGGAGACGCAACCCGCACACCACCTCCATACATCGAAAACCCCCTACATCGAAGTAATTTTTCCGGTCCCAACAAATTCGTTGTATGGGGGTTTTACTGTACTTGTGTTTACCATGTTGAACATTTTAATTTCATGAACAAATTGATTTCATTCATTCATTGATTCATGAACAAATACCATTATAAGGATTGTCAGAACTCCTTGAAAACATGAACAAATTCAGCTCCCAGCCCAAAAACCGCATCTTTCCTGTGCGTAATGGCGTAAAATTGATTGCTTGTAACAAAACATAAATGGAACTTCCCACATGTTCTCCACAAATATTGCAAACAAAAATGAATAACTTAATGGAAATACATATAAACTTATGGGGGCTGGAAGAATCTGCCCAAGGTGCTTTGTTTTTATATATCATTTTGAGGCCTAATTCTTTGATAGTATAGTCCATTTTTAAAAAAAGTATTCATCACACTTTCATCGACTTTGTGACTGCTGACGAACTGTCGCCATCACTTCCACTGTTTTTGCGAATGTTGGGAGGATATTTGGGCTCTGATGTCTTTCCCGGTGTCTTCTTCTTCCTTTCTGTTCATAGACGTCATCTATTGACACCAATCTACTGATAAAAATGTGATAATGAGATTCAGACTTTTTCAATTACATTTAGGAAGATGAAAGATTATGTTTGGAATAGTTATTATTCATTTGTTACGTAATTTCTTCTCTATCAATAAAGCTTAATTTTTAGTAGTCACAAGTTCCAACAACCAACCTGCAGACTTTGATATCGACATCACAGGCGATGCACTCATTGAAGGTCATACCCTCCCCTTCTCCGAACAGCTGATCCCAGCCCTCAAGGGTATGCTCATATGATGCCTCATCACTCAGCAATGCGGAATCGTCCTCGTTAGAACTGCGATGAAATCCAGAGGTCTGAAAGCTATTTCTTATTAGTGATGGGTCGGTCGTGAGTGATCGAGTCCCGAGAGCAAGTTCTCTTTTGAGAAAGATCGATGAACGACTTCTCTCCAATGACCGAGGTGTTCATCTTCACCGATCACGACAGGAATGGTTTTATGACATCAAATATCGATCACGAGACTTGAGACCGGCCAAAAAAATCTTGAGTGAGTTTTCTTACGAGAGATTCGAGAGTTACTTGCTCTTTCGTGAGATGTAGGCAGTTATTCGATGCTCCGCTCGGTTGCGCTAACAAAGACTCGGTTGCGCTATTACGCTGCGTAATAACAGTCGACAATTTACATCACGACACAAATATCTTGCATTGAGAGAGTTTTACTAGTTTTGCTTGCTCGCTTTTAAGTAGAATAATAACATCATTAAAAATTAAGACCGAATCCGTTACACTGTCGGCAAAGAGACTGCTGGGTTAAGATACAAGAGGAATGCAATGGAAACTAAACATGATCCAGGTAATTATCCGTTTGTTAATTCGCCGAGCAATGCATGTTTTGTTACTGCGTTGGCTATGTAGTGCCGTTATTTATTACATGCAATAGGTTAATCGTAACCTGTAAGTAGTATAGTACAGTACTATTTCCTATGAATTGTTTTCATTTGCCGCGACGAGTCGTAAATTGTGTGATAATTAAATATCCGAGTCTATGACGTGATCGCTTAGAAATCAAACCTGATACCTATGCCGCTATATCATATATGTATATAAACATTTATATACAGCCGTTTATATAAACAACTGTGCTTCATATTGCCAATGCATTTAAAAAATTCAACTCCGCTCCTCTCTCTTCAATCACTTTTTCTAGACTTTATTTATTTATTTATTTATTTATATCAATAACCTGAATACAGCCTCGAGGACCATTTTACATCAGGCGTTGTAACAAAGGACAACACATACAGCCATGTCCTGGGAGGAGAAAAATCCTCCCCTGGCGGGATTCGAACCCGCGACCTTGGGTTTGCAGGCGAGGACGTTACCCCGCCGCCACCGAGGCCGACAATGACGGTGACGACCTTTGATGGTGTTGTTGTCAATCAAGAATGTTTCCAGTGCTTAATTGGATGTCCGTTGGTTTTCCCTTCGTCTGAATTTTCTTCCCATATGTCCTCCGAAGTACCGGCGTGTTAAACCCTACTGGAAATTTTTCCTACTGAATTCAGTAGCCAACCTGTTTTTTGAAACATCCTACTGAACTTCTACTGAATTCATAAGCCTACTGAACATTCTACTGAATTCATTAGCCTACTGAACTTCTACTGAATTCATTTAAATCACCGGTGTAGGTATTCATTCAGCATTGTATTTTCGCCGAATTGTTTTTGGAATGCAGTTTGCTTTTGGTGTTCTTGCACATATTTTTAACTGTAATCTCACCAGCGAATCCTAATTTCGGAGAATAAAATTTCGTATGTGCCAATAAGTCTCCTATTTATTTAGAGGAATGGTATTTGAAGAACTTCATTTGGGGAACAATAGCGTCATTCCGATTAATATCGGTTAGATCCAAACACCGTTCGAGACATGATAACTGCAAATTATGATTACCCACAGGTAATTTGATTCATATTTCCATCATATTATACTTTTGTAGTGAATAGTCAGTTAACAGAATGTACATAGGCTTGATCAGTAAATATCAGTATGAGTTTCCGCAATTTCGTTAGCATTTGCACAGAGTGCAGCTTCAATAAATGGTACAATTTAGATATCGTATTACTGTAATTTGTTGTAAGCAAAAAATGAAATATATGAGTGGGCTATTACATCAGCCTTAGGCATCCCATTGAAATCGGCAAGGAGATACTTCAATCAAAATGTACATACTAACATGTTTAGTAAGGCAATATATGACTTCATACCATGACCGATACTGTATTTCTGCGTGCAATAGACAGCATCGTCTATTAAAAAATAGCGCTGGAAACCTGTAATCATCATATCATCCATCAAAGTGTGTATTCCAACATGGCTTGTAAACAGGAGCTTAGTCCATATTCATTTAAAATTTAATTCCTTTTCAATGACAAACTATAGTTTCTGATACTACTAATTACTCATTACTGGCCCAAAATAAGATTAAATAGGCAACATGAAGTTCGAACACGCCCCAACTCACGGTAACTACCATGAATACTATATAACGACTGTATATATGTCGTGTCGATTCGACCGATAATCAGCTGTCCATCTACCCCGCTTCCCCCTAGCTCGTAGCCGCGAGAGTCATCGTGCCGACTTCCCCACACACGATAAACCTTCGTTTCAATATTCTCGACAACTATTACGTCTCTTGCACAAGTGAAACAGTGATACCGACTGTAATTGAAAATTGAATTTAAGTGATGCAGTCGGATAATTTGCTTTAAATTCTCACAGCCAAAAGAAAACGTTGATCGGTTCAAATTCAAACTAAATTCCAAAATAAAATTTCGCAGCGTCCTATGCTACTATTTATCATTGGTTTTTATAGTGAGTTTTTAATAATTTGTGGTCCATAAAATATGTCACTCTCAAATAGTTTTGTAATCAAGTGGGATATTTCTAATATTCTTCGTAACTGTACTTAAAATCACAAACCAAGACCATTGCGTAAAAACAAAACAAACCTTCAAACGTATTGCACAATTGCGCCTTCAATTGTTTTCGAAGAATTACCCACAACTCCACGGAAACCGGCACTGAACGAGGTAGCTGTACTAAAGCTGTACACCTCGGTCATGCTTACAGTATATAACTCACGAATGACCAGATTTTTTGTCTATCACGACTTTCCTGATCAGATCATTGATCGTAGGCAACTTGAATTGCTCACTAGCTGGAAAATCGGTCACTCTGATCGAAGATCAAAGATCGAATCACTAGTGGGAGTGATCGACGTGACCGAAATCTCTCAAAAGACCGACTTTGCCCATCACTATTTCTTATGCTCTTGACTTCGACGGAGTCGCAGGCTTGCTTCACAAAATGCATCGCTTTCAGAAAATTTACTTTTTTTCCTGACTCGAGAAGGCTGGCCAACCTCTCATTGACAAGTAGTTTCCTGTACTTATGCTTTATACATCGTATGATGCCTTGATCGAGGGGCTGAAGAACACTCGTGCAATTTGGAGAAAAAAACAGCACTTTAACATTTCTAAAATATGCAGTGTATTGGATGTGTTGGGCAGTTATCAATAAGAAACAAAATTTTACGATTTTATCCACCCATCTTTGCATCCAGTGCTCGCAGGAACTTTTCGAAAATTGTGGTGGTCATGCAGGCATTTGAGTTGCAATCATACGTCCAAGGTAATGTTTGAAGCATCTGGGATGTTTATATGTATTTCCCAATCACTTATGGAATCAATTTTTCCATTCCAATTTCATTGCAACATAGGACAGTCAGCCTCTCCTTACTCATTTTACCTCCATGGCACTTATCTCCTCTAAATGCCAGTGTTTTATCAGGAAGCAAATTAAAGAATAAACCTGTCTCATCAGCTAAAAATGTTATTCGGGTTGTAGTTTTTGATGATGACATAGATGATGATCACATGCGCTGTTGCTCACGCAGTTTTGATTCCATATGCGACAACGGTGACACTGATAAAACAAACGAATATTGAAATAAAATGCACTGCTTGTGGGGACCTTGACAAGCATTGAATAGGTGATTCTAATGTTTGAGATTGCTTTTTTCTTACTTATTAAACATTTTTTTAACCATAATATGACTATCAAAATAGTATTTTAAGTGATAATGATCTTTTTTAATACGAGAAGTAAACCTCTTGAGATTTATCCATCGTCTGATTAACCTACGAGGCAGTTATTTCCCTAGGACAAATTTGGCTTGGTCCTCCTCCAAACGTGCTAACCATAGTTTTTTATATGCACTGTGACGCAGACCTGAGGAAATGGATGTCCAAATGAGGAAAATGTACTATTAAGGAACATCCTAATGAGAGCCTGCTGTAATTAGAGCCTATCCAGTTTTACACTTGTGAATTTCTCCTCCCGAGTTGGTAACCAAAAATACTCTATGTGAGCCAGGATGTAAAGGCTTGCAAATGCACTCAATCCAAAGTACCTATGAGGATGCAATTTAATGCAGAAATTTTCAATTAGTGTGGTTGGCCTCTTATATTGAGCTTTGGTCACTAGAAGTTACTGCATTTTCTGTCTATTCTGAGCTCAAATGGTGATGCACTTTTTGAAGCTTGTTTGATGTAGATATGCTCCAAACCAGAATTGTGCTCAATTAATCAGCGAAAACAAACTGTCCGAAAATTTTCACACTAACTTTTTCTCCATTGGCTATGGAAACAATGGACTTCATTATGGGTACACATCACAAACGAAGGGCTAACAAAACATCCAGAATAGGAGAACTTGAAATAACTTCAAATGACACATGCACTTGCAAATTATACATCATATTAATCACACCTTGAGTAGAAGAGGAAAAATTAATTTCAATGCACAAAAGTAAGGAAAATTTTTCATTCTCACCTTCAGTGACGAAAGAGGTAAATCCTTTCCAATAATGCAACCAGAAACTAATTTTGCCAAATTTGAAACCTGTAATTTCTTCAACTTCTCCAGATCATCCAGCTTGTCCCAAACAGTATACTGTAGGCAAACCTGTAGATGAAGTAAGCCATAAATCATTTTAGAAAATGGAAAAAATCTGTTTATTTCCCAGTGGGGTTTTCACCTTTTTTTTTCATTATTGTATCACAATATAGCATTCCATCATGATATTTGCTTTATAGTATTACAGTATGGTGCTAATGTCACATATACACAATACAATATACTACCATCAGGAAATTATACATTCATGCACAATCGTAAGACAGTTATGTTACATTGTCTTAGACGTGACTTTGTGGAATTTACTTAGCATTGTAAAATGATAAATAACTTAGTTTTTCCACATAGATTTATTCAAATGCAACCTAGGTTTCAATGAAGCTCGTCATCATCAGGTGATTATGAGCTTCATCGAAACCTAGGTGGGTCAATCCATTTGAACTGGTCCAAAAAAATAAGTTGGTTGCTTGACCAATTAAAAAAAATTGAAACTTTCCTAGTTGTTTCCCTCATGCCTTAAGACATTAAAACTATTTTTTCAAGTTTTTATCTCAAGCGGTTTCCTTTGGGCGGTCATTTTTATAATGTTGCAAAAGCCCATTTTTGCATTTGTAAAGGTTTACGAAAAAGACAAGTATTTATCCTAGAAGGATGAAACAAAATGCATTTGGTTTGCAATTTTTCAAGGTAAAAAATAAGTCCAGTAGTTTTTTTACCTATCTCTATCCTTTCTAAGATAAAACTACAAACAAAGTTTAAAATAGTTATGATTGAAATTGCAATGTTTGAAATTTTTTTCTAATAGTAGGAGTGGATTATACAGTTTGAAATATTATTTTATTTGTAGATATTTGCTCGTAGGTTTATCATCAAAAATATCAATAGTGATATAATTACCCTTGAATTGTTGTTAATTAAAAACAAATCACTTTTTTCAAAGTTTCCAAAGTTGGGCTTTAAATAACTCTGATGGGGTTAATGATAAAAATCTCTAATTAGCAGAACTTTTTCAGAACTTTTTTTCTTTGTGTATGTGTACATGAAAAATAAAAAATAATGTTGTGTATTTTACCTATGAAAAAGTTACAACCTCTCAAAAATCATAAAAACATCACTAAGTAAAACTCTGTTTTAACGCGGGTCAAGGGGGACGGAGTTTACACCCCCATTATCAGAAAACCACATTCTTACGGGAAATTGGGTAGGAAACAATATAAAACCCGTAAAGCTAAATTTTATAACTAATTTATTTTCGTAATACAATAGCAATTGATGTTTTCTAATTTAAATACAAGCCCTACTTTAACGGGAGTTACATAATTCGTATTTTCTTTTGGCGCGATAGTTGATACATAAGTCTTAATGTTTTGCAAATTTTTAAATTGGTCAACCAACCCCCCTTGGGCCACTTCAAATGGATTGACCCAGGTAGCATTGGAGTAAATCTATGAGTAAAAACTAAGTTATTTATCATTTTACAATGTAAGACAGTTAGTTAGCAATATATGCAACAACATTTATGTAAAATCAGCAAAAAAATAATGGCAGCTTGCCAGGAAACTGACCAAGAACTTTCTGTTATATCTGCAGAGCTTGCAAGCCAAGAACTGGTAATACGGGTTGTAAACCTTCTCTTGAATGGAGCAATGTACTATGAGGTTCATTACTTCAGAGTCTTGCTTGTTTCTTGAATGAAAATGAAGTAATTTCTCAAATGCATCATCACAGTCCTGCAACAAATTATCAAAGAATATAAACTTTTCGGATCTAGCCAAAGTACCTGATTTCTTAGATAAGTTTAAGCACAGAGTAATTGTATGGTTAAACAATGAAAAATTAACATAAAATCATATTACCACATCAATGTCTAATAGCATAACGGCATAATTTTATACCCATCATATATCCTATTTGTGACAATCTGCCAACAAGGTAAGATCAAGGCAACAGTAATTACAGTAATTCCAAAGGATATATTCCTAATTCTTACAATTAGATGGTAGCACAGAGGTACAGGCAATGTTGAAGCTTTAAGAAACATAAACATCAGAAAAACAGAAACAGGAACATCATTTTTCACCATACTTCTTGGGTTATTGAAAAAAAGTTTTAACTAATCATAATCTGTAAGCAAAGATGAATATGTATCTAGTCCAGATTATGGCAGAAACATACGGAAATATGTAACTCTATTATCCTTTAAACAAATGCCAGCACTGAATGTTCTTCTCGTTGCTTAAAAAGGACATTTAAGGGCAATTAGACAATAATAGAATCATCTCACCCTGTATATTTTCTAACCATGAATGGGGTGAACAAGTAATTCATGTAGGAAATAACCCCACTGTCACAAGTCCCACTGATTTAAGGTGTTTGGAGCGATTTTTGCTTATGTACACATTACCATGAAACTTTGCACACCTATTCTTATTCATAACACCTGAGTATGAATAAAAGTAAAAAATTGCATTTTACCAATTTGGTAACTAGGCAATTGGATACTATTCTAACACATAGCCTTATGGCATATCTGTGCTATAGTTTGTAATAATTCGATTACATATGTGTACCGATTCATGTTGGTTGCTAACAAATATTAAGATGTCACACCAGGTTATAGATTCGAAAAACATTTTGAAAAAACAATTTAAATGATTAAAAGATGGATAGCATTAGCAAATGGTTTCCAAAGGAAAAGGAAGCAAATTTTGACTCAAACAATTTGCTCATACAGTGTGACCTCATTTAACGTTGTTAACTCGTTCCTGAAAAAGTAGACGTTAAGCAAAACAACGTTAAACGAAGCAGTATTTTCCATAAGAAACAATGTAAAAAATTAAAATCGGTTCCAAACTCACCAATTCTTCATTTCATAACAATAACGATTTCTTGTGTGAGAATAGTAGAAAAGTAAGGGGTATTAGATGAATGGTAAAGGAAGGTGAAAGGAATGCGCATTTATTAAATGTAAGAAAAAAAGGCGTGAGATTCTTAGTTTTGGTGAAATAAAAGTTTGAAAATGACCAAATTCGCGTATTTTTTGTGATATTTTGACGACATATTGCGAGATTTTTGGAAGTCCCGGTAGAGGGATACGGACTAATTTCACGTCTGAAATATGGCCTTACCCAACTCCCCCCCCCCCCCAACAACCTTGCGTGTCTGTGGAGTGAAACAGGGGTGCTAAGGTGGGACAGTACGCGGCATCGAGAAGGCCATTTCTGAACGGAAAAATAGGTTATTTGGCGGATAGTTACGATTTATTTTCACTAATACCCTTTTAAACCAACCCACCCCAATGGTGATTGGTTTGCGTAAAATTACGGCGAGAGGCGAGTAGGTGATGAAAGTTCCGTATGGAGGCAGTGGAATGTTCTACCTCCAAAGATTATAGGGTAGCTCCGAGAGGTTACCCGTCCCTCCTGAGTGTAATAAAGCCGTCGAAAAGCGGGAATACTTTTAAGTTGAATGCGGGAAAAGTCATGGGCGGTGGGTATAGAAAATGAAGACACTGCTCGACCGTGCCATCTGGGGGAACTAGGAGTAAAAGGTCAGTATTTCCAATATGGCATCCAGAAGTAGATTTACATCACAGGTTTAAGTGAATAGTTAACGAAAGAAAAAGGATTTATGAAGCAAACGAAAGGTAAATGCGCATATGTAGCATAGCAATATAAGTGAAATAGGTGGTATAAGGTGATCGGGAAGCAGGTGAAATTAATTTTCTCCCAGACTGGACGATATGATACAAATACCACGGCGTATTTTAATTACGCAGACAGTCGAACAGATGATTTCACAATTCAGAGATCTTCATATCTTAGATGAAACAAACTGAAAAGGCATTTTTAAAAGAATAAGCACCAGTTTTCCCTCCTATATTTCTGATATTTAGTGCTGTTAGCACCGGCTTCCCTCGGAGTAAAAGAAATTTTTGTTCTTCACTGCGGGAGCGTGCGCATGCGAATGCAGTGAAGGGCAAAAATTTCACTCGCTGTGATCGCGAAGACGTAGGATATCAATTAAAATAGTGAGTGAACTAGGGAAACTCGGTGCTGTGTACAAAATTTTTGTTATTTCGTAACAAAGTTTTAGGAACAGTATCACCCTCTACAATTTACTGCATCATTGAGGGTTTAGAATAATTCCTCTTACACTGTAATTCAACACGAAAAAGACGTTTCCGATACACCTCAAACAGCAGTAAATCTACCTTATGGCGGCATGGGATTTTCAGGTATTTTTCCCCGTAGATATCTGCCCCTGGATCTACCCGGACATGGTATTATTAAAACCATGCCATTCAAGATGGTACACTAACGTTGGTTTGTGTTTTAAATCACCCGATGCATTGCCCCCCAATAACAGCGTAGTAAATAATAAGCAAACATGCAGTTATGAAACAAAATAACATAATAATTATTCGCTCAGGTGAACTTTTGACACACGCTATGAGGAGTTAACGTCAAACTTTTCCGCCGAATGGAAATTACGCATCAGATGCGTCAAATTCCTATTCGTTATTCATTTTTTTTGGTTGCGCAAAATTTGAACAACGTTATCGCGAAGCACTGACGACGTTGAACGATTTAGGGTTTTAATTGTTGGACAACGTTATCGCGAAACAATGTTAAACGGAACAACGTTAAACGAGGACACACTGTATTTGGAAAAATCTGGTAGGTATGTATTATAAATTTCTGGTGTACCATGCATGGACAGCAACTGATGAAAAAGCTCACTTAAATGCTAAAACAAACCTCAGCAGTAACCAGAATTGTGAAGATAGACTTCCGGATATCTGTATTCATACGGTGCTTCTTTGAAAGTTTAGCTATGGGCTCTGATGACCACTTGTCACCTGTCTGCTGAGGTAGCTGGGATATTTCCTCTTGGAGAGTCCCACTTGTCATGCAGCGTAAAATACCTTGTTCTCCACCTGTAAGTTAATAATGCAAATATAACAAAATTAATTGATACCATTAATATATGTATTTCATACTCTGGACTAATACATAATACACAATCTAGTTCTGGCCATATAATTTGAGAAAAATTAATGAACAATGATATTGACAAAATTGACTTGTTCTAGGATAACTTACAACGATATTGACTTTTGATATTGTTTACAGTGAAACTGAGAAGCCATATTTACAAAATGACACGAAAAAAATGGCAACTTAATATAACATGGAATTTAAACATACTAATTTTTACATTAGTCTAATCATGGGATTGGTACATAGCATGAAGATCTCAAGGAATTTTCTACAGAAAATGAATATCGGTATTTACTGTTGCCATAGATTGTAACCATAGATAATTGTAAAAAATATATTCCAACAGATAATTGGAAAATACAATTCCATTGAATCCCAACACAATGTTCTCAGAATTCAGTAAACTGGCATTATGTCACAAAAAGCTCATTGACGGTAATCTTTACGCCAAATCAGACCTTGACATTGCATGATATGGATTCCTTCAGGAAAAATTATAGCCAATATTGAAAATATGTACCATAATTATAAAATGGCTGCTGCATTAAAAATTACATCAAGAGAAGTCAATAGGGAGATAGTGGATGCACACCACTCTTAAAGTAAACACAATACATATATAGGAATTAACAAGTAAACACAATATATATGGAATTTTCCCTATCCTATAGAATGCCAGAATAAGTTTATGCAGTAACCTGACAGTCAATAAATACAACCTTTTAAGGTTTTAAGTATATGGGGAAAACTGCAGACCATACATGCCACAGTAAGTATACCCTGGGCAAGAAGTAGAGCTTGAATTACCAGTTTAAAACAACGCACAAGAAAAATATGAAATATTAGACAAACATACAATATTATACTGACATTGCAGTCAACAGCTACCCTGAGACCAATAGTTTAATATTTAAATAACTTCTAATGAAACGCCAAGTGTCAAAGCCAAATCAGCCACACGCGGGACCCTGCTTCAAACTTCAATAAAAATTCAACGACTACTCCTTCCACCCCTTCCCTTCCTCTTCCCTCCATGAACCATTATATAAGCCCCCGAACTCGACATATGCCTCATTCCCTTAGATAAAGTCCATCAATGGCCACGAAACATTAGGTAACACACCTGAATAAGTACGAAGGGTACACCCAAACAACAAACATACAGCTATAATGACCCCCGAAAGCTTCAACCAAGTATTTTTTGAGAAGTAAGAGACTCTTAATTTCAGGATAATGGGTACTCAGTCATAAGAAACTTCAAACTTTCCCCTTACACTGGGTAGTTAATGTAGAGACATTCCATTGAACCTACCAATCAACTGGTAGAATACGAAACAAAGTTGTTAATATTGGTCCAAGAGCTGATGATATACATATGTAGTTTTATCCCTACAAAAACCACATCTGATGTTCTTTGCACAGAAACAGTTATCAATCGGATTCATAGGCATCAAGGTAAATGCTCTGATTTCACAAGCCACTGTATTACATAACAGAAAGTAAAAGTATTTACCTTTCAAGATAACATCAAGAGGTAAATTGATTGGAGAGGTACAATTGCCTGGGTGTAGAAAACCCTTCATGAGTTTCTTCAAGTGTTCCAAATGGTCAGAATCAAAATTGGGCATTTTTTGCACATTATTATTCTTGATTGCCAGTAGGATGTCCATCATAAACTTAGCACGAGAGCTGCAACAAGATAGAAACAGTAAGTAGATTTTAAATTCAGATTCATCATGAAACAGCCAAGGAGTAGGAAAAATGCACCTTCCTGAGTAGCTAAACAAAAATCAAAGAGCTAATCATCTTATACAACCAAAGAATGTGCACTTTGTATTTACACTGAGATATACCACATTTTCCAGCTTACAAGATAAGCTACTTTCTCCAAAGATATTTTTGGATAATCACCCTACATCATGCATGGCCACTAACAATGTCAGACTTAGCGTAAAAACTACTCACAATGAGGTTTTGGTGATTTGATGGTAGATTGAAATCTGAAAACTTAGTGTTGCAATTCACACATTTCACTGCAAATTTATCCATCAAGATGCTGTCTTAAAAATTAAGTGGTTACTAGCCATGTAAAGACCAGCAATCCTAGACAAATTTTCTGAGTGGTAGAAATCTCACAATTAGAAGCAGGTAAGAAAAAAGCATGAGAATGACCTGGATCACACCACATTTCTACATTTGTTCTCACCATTCAGTAAAAGATCACTTCTCCAAATCATAATAAAGAGCAATGAAGCGTGACCGAAAGATTATTAATTTTTCCCATAATATGTATTACCTATGTAAAAACTAGGGTGAATCTTATAGGCCAGAAAATATGCTATGCATTGAAAGATATTTAGATACGCCAAAAGATAAAATTATTTATGAATGAGCTGAGCAGCAGTTAAGAACAGCAAATGAGTGAAGTTGAAATAAATATAAAAAAAGTTCAATTCAATATCGAAAAAGTTGAAAACAATATCTAAATATGAAATTAGAAAATTAAAACCTGTATACTAACCCACATTCTGACCCTCTTGCAGCAGTTGCTTTTTCTTGAATTGACTGCACTAACTCTGTCAACTGAATTGAATTATTTTTTCTAAGACTAATTCCGGCAATTCTTAACAGCAGGACAATGAGTTCAGCCTTTTTTTCTGAAAAGTTCTCAGATAACATATTTAGGATGTCATACATCAAAGTTTCTCCCACCACCTGAAAGAAAGTAAAACAATTGATTAAATGTTGTACATGAGAACCCTACAGAACATGAAACTTGATGAAGAGGTGGTGTGACAGTAAGTTTTTTCTTCAACTTTTATAGGAGTGTTTTTCACTGAGAATTTCAAAAGGGAAGAAGCCTCTCAAACACTTGAAAGAGGATACTGAAAAAAAAACGAGAATAAACCAATCACCCGCCAAAGTGATCCACCAATCAGGATCTTGGATCAACTCGACAACCTAGACAACTCAACATGAGGGAATCCTGGAAGCCAAGCAGCATAGCTATGAAAATAGTGCATAACACGTATGCTAAATTTCAACTGATATGGTAATTGGATTGCACTGCATGGTTGAATTAACATGCAACCTATACATAGTTTGCTACTTTGTATAAGGAAAGTGCGTAAGTATAAGGCCTGGAAAATTATTTGGAAACTTAAAAATATCACCACATATATAAATGAAAACAAAGTCCTCAAAAAGCCAAAGTACAAAATTATACCACATGCATAATAAACTAGGTACAGTAAAACCTCTCTTTTACACTTTTGACGGGGATGAAGGAAAAAAGTGTAAATCGCGGGAAAATGTAAATCGAGGGTAATCGTAATTTGTAGGAAATAGAAGCAAAATCATAGCCTATTGTTAAATAATTTTATTTAAATTAACAGGTGATGTTTAATATTTGATGGGTCACCAAATAGACATAAATAAATTAATAAACAAAAGTTAACAAAAAATAAACTTATTCTCATATTTTAACTGAACTTGATTTGAGGTGGTGTCTACCTACACCGGCTCGAAGGGCCGCCAGTTGAAGTGCGCCAGCCGCCATCTTTCTTGCCTTCAAATGTCGTAAATGGCGGGTTTTGAAAGTGTAAAAAGCGGGATGAAAATACATTATAATGATGCAAACATTTTTGGGACCGGGAGAAAATGTTGTAAATCACGGGAAAACGTAAATTCCGGGGACGTAAAAGTGGGGTTTTACTGTATGTACTAAATACAAAGGGAATAAAATAAATATTGCAGACTCATCCCCAAAAAGGGCAAAAATGTACATGGCATAATTCAATGACGAGGAGAAAAAAACTCAATATAAACAAGCATGTAATATTGAAAGGAGGATAAGAACCACTGTATGTTCTGCAGTCACTAACCTTGAAATTATACAGAAATGATAGCAAAACTATCACATTATCCAACTTCTTGCATTCACCCTCAGTTGCTCGACTATGTTGTAGACTGAACTCCTTGGCAGCAGCATAGGTGATACTTGAACCTGTTACAGAAAAACATCACCATTAATTCCCTTCAAATTTCATAGCAACTATTATCAGTCAGTTAGATGCCAATAATATAAACATAGAAAGTTGGAACCATACCCCACTTGAACAGAACGTAGAAAACCAGAGCCTAAATATGTAATTACTTTTTTAAGGCACATTTCTTTTCTATCACCCAAAGCATATTTAGATATCTAGTTTCGGACATCTAATAAAGAATCCAAATAAATAAGCCATTGATGATATCCCTGGGTTAGTGAAGAGTGGGTACATAAGTATTAGTATGTAGAATAACTCTCACCAAGTGGATAATGGCTTCCATGGTTTCAGTTCTAACTTTTTGCATAGGTAGGTACTACTTTTCGTGACGATACCAAGCATGAGCCCACATATAGCCAATGGGAATGGAATATTAATGTTACAGGTTAAAATCTAACTTCAACATTGTTTTACAGCGCACAACTTTCATTTACTGAAGAATTAAAGATAAGGGAACAGTCACCAAACAATTGTTTTATTATACATAAGCATAATTAACCATGCTTTTGGATCCTTCATTCTTTTGTAAGTTTTCTCGCTCATTAACAATCATATACCCCTGAAATCATGTGAGGGAAGTAAAAGAAGAAAACAAAATCAAACTTGTGATAGTAGCCAAACACGTCACAGCAATATTTGAGCAAATATTTCCGGGCATGTCCTGAGGAATGTTCCACCTTTTTTTGGAATTTTGATGAAAATTAATGGAGTATACACATTTATTTCATTGCACTTATTTACTACAATGTCCCCTTTCAATTGTCCAACAAATCTTCACCCTAGCTAAGATTTCCATTTTGTGTTAACATACATTAATCCAAAAGCTAACATAAATTCACGAATACAGCGATTGCTTTGTGGTCTTGCCATCACTAATATATATGAGTTCATATGAGAGGCTCTCAGAATCTCTAACATACCTTGCATTTCATCAGTAATCATAATTCATCACATCAATGCAAAGTTGATGGTAAATTAACCTAATATGAGGACATGGACGCTCTTCAATAATCAGCAGAGAAAAATTCATTCGAACATTTTCTTCACTTCAGTGTGAAGTAAAGATCTCACTATTTCGGATGCTCAGCAAAAAAGTGGTAGGTACTAGACAAAGAATATATTTTGCAGTTAAATCCCAATGGAAGGTGTAGAAGAGAGCAATATTACTAGCTTGACAACTTCATGTTTTCTCGCAATGAGGGAAAAAAGATCAAACTACATACATACATACAATAGTGCTTACTTATCCCCAAAACAAATAATACCCACTCACAATTCAATATCTTCCACCATAATACAAAAACATACATAGTCATCTTCATGATAGACTGTGTATATATGTACCTACATAAGTTACAAAAGTCCATAAAATACCTTACTAATCCTTTCTATGCAAAATAAATATCAGCAGGGAATAAGTCAAGATATATATTTCCTTTTCAATTAGTCCTACTTGCAACAGTAGATAATTTGTGGATTACGGCACCGTGGAATTGGCGACAGAGAAAACAGCATAGATTGTTTAATTTGATTTTTTCTGAAATCATTCGAAATAACATCCACAAGGCACCGCAAGTGTTTTGATGCAACCTCAATGGAAACGGTTTTTTCCTGTAAAATGCAATTAACGTTGTTAATACTTCTTCGAAGATGAACCTATACGACCAATAAACAAATACATTCGAAATTAATCCTTTTTAAATTGATTTTAACTGAAGATACAAAATCAGCTGTATATGTCCTCCTTTCATCAGTTCCTTCTGCATTCTTATGGAATGTTTTCATTATTTGCGGTAATTGAGTATGCAATGCGTGAATTGAATTATATTTTGATGACCATATCTCGTATCAGAATGACCCTTCAAAGTCAATTTTAAATTTCATAAAGCTTGCCAACATTCAATTGATACGGAAAAATAATTAAAAATATTTTGCACTGTGCCAAACAAGTTTTTATGTGATTAAGCATCATGTTTTAATTTAGCGTGCCTGTGCCCCAGCGGCCCGCAGGCTGTGGGTTTGCAAAGTGCGCCCCCCTGAGGGTTGCGCTCCTGGCAGCCGCCCGCCTGGCCAGCCCCAAGCTACGACGTTGATGCTGACGACACAAATGTTATTGTGTCTGCACCATCCGTAGATGGACTGGTTGCCAAAGCAATATGGGTAACTGAAACTCTGTTAGACTGGTGCCGTAACAATGTTTTTGAGCTCAACATCGACAAATCCAATCTCATTTATTTTTCAAGTAAAAATAAAGCTCCTGCTGAAATTTCAATTGTCATAGATGATAAAAACACATCCCCAAAAATTCCACCACTCAGTTTCTCGAAATATCTCTGACTTGTACTGTGTCCTGGGAGGAATATATATAATTAGCGTAGTAATCTGTGTTCCATCTGCTTTCTTATCTTTCATAAAAAATTCCAAAAGGAATCATTCCATCTTCACATCACCAAATCACAATGTTGTGTTTTCAAATTTTATGTTTCCTATCCTCTTTCTTTCACCATCTGTTTGAATGAAATATTTATAATTTACGCCTGTGAGCAGTTTGAGTGAATGAATGAATGGTTGTATGGCCGGAATGGTTCATTTCTACTTCTTGGGCTCTGCATGCCCCGAAACTCCTGTTCTGCATCTTTACCACTGTCTGTGTGCCTGATTCAAACTTTGCTTTCCTCTTCTGTGTATGTTCGCACGAGGACTGGCCACCTTTTTTGTTTCTTTAAATTTCCCTTCCTCTGGCCATGGCGAGTTTCGGGTACTCGCTTGTTTCCGGGCTCCATTGGGGAGTCAAGAGAAGCCGAATTAAAGACTGGGTCGGGTTCACTAGTGCGGCCCGTGGTGCGATTGGTACCATTACCTATCTCACCCCAGTGAACCCACAGAAGCTTATTTGATTTTTTTTTACCATTTATTTTTTACTAATTTATTTTTTCTTTGCCTTTTCCTATTTATTTTGTGATTCTGATTGAATCACGGCGGGCGGGATGTTTGCACGAGGACTGGCCACCTTTTTTGTTTCTTTAAATTTCCCTCCCTCTGGCCATGGCGAGTTTCGGGTACCTTTTTGTTTGCCTTGTAATGATGATTTTGCCCACTGAGGGCGCTGGCCGGAGAGAGACAGACGGGACTTCTGACTGGGAGAAAGACACAACCAGTGTGTGGAGTTCAGAAAGGACAAGAGTATAAGTGGCCTGCAGGCATGACGTGTGTGTGATTGTGCGAGTGTACATGAGAATTGAAGACCTCCAGAGACGTCGGCGATACAAGGTACGCGAAGCTTACGCCCGGCATTTCCTTCCCTTCTTTATTATTAATTTTGTTTCACCTATTATCAGTATTTCTTCAGTTATTTATTTTGTGTCCCGTTAAAGGCCAGCCTCCATTCTTTTTATTTTATCCTTGTGGGATTCATTACTTGTCTGGGGACATCACGGCCACGGGCACGTACAGTGTATGTAATTACTTTTCTGCCGGTGAGTGAAATTGCCCTGCGCCATCTCCCAGCGAGCGGGCTATTCTTGGTGGTGTTTGGTTCATATAAACCCCCCGCCAATTCCTGTGTTTCTAATAAGTCTAGGTAGCTCGGTGGTCTGAGCATTCGGTGCGACAATCAAAAGGTCCGTCGTTCGATTCCCGGCCTAGTCAAATTTTTTTCACTTGGAATCGGACAACATTCCATCTTACATCACCATTGTGTTTTCAAATTTTTCAAAAAACTACTCAAAAATTTCTATGATGAAATAGCTTAGGTATCTTAATGACTCTACCACCAAATGGAAATCTGAGGAATTTAAACTCAATGAGGAAATTTGAATGGAATAAATTAAAATTTCAATTGAATGAGGCTCCCGAGAGAAATATATTGACATGGATTTGAGCCTACTTTTTATCAATGAACATTTTTTACATTCTCAATAAAATAGGATTAGAAAAATGGGTAAGCACTTACCCACTGAAATGTCAACGTTAGTATGAAGAATGGCAATCAGCAGAGCATTTTCCATAACAAGTCTTTCAGGTGTCCTCGCCGATGACACCAAGGCAGCCATGACTACTTCCACCAATATGCTGTTAATACTATTTCTGCTGTTGGACATATAGAGTTCTTCAAGCTATGGAAAAAGGCAATGTCAGATAATTGGCTAGACAATTACAAAAGCAATTTAAAATAAAATTTTTGGCATATTGTCTTTTAAATAAACATTATTCTTTGACACAAAGACATCATTTGTTTGAGTATTTCATATAATTTAAAGAAAATTAATCAAAAGGAATAACAAAATTTAGCTCTGAAGGCAAAATGACTATTATACTATAATAGTTATCGGGCCTTCGACCTTTGTTGATGTTCTACAGAATACCAATTTTTACTTAAAGCTGAAGGCAATGACACATTAAATTACACCAAATTAAATTTGAATTTACATGGATATATGTAATTGGATTGTCAATAAACTACAGATCTAATTTTATCTGTGACTGATCTTTTGGCAAGAAAATTTTCAGCATGAATCTCATAAAAATGTATAGATAATCACATTTTAAACCAAATTTAAGTATTATTTGAAGAGAGAACACACAGGCTTTACCTGAATAGCTATTTTATGCATATTGGCCTCAGCTAGCCTATTCATAACACCTTTCACTTGTCTCTTAAGAGAAACAAGTTGCTTGTCACTAGCGTCACCAGGCAGTACAAGACTTTCAGTTTTCCTTCTCAGTACTTCTGCCTAAAAGAAATGAAAATTGACGGATACCATTAAGAAAGGAATTAAAAATCTATAACATTACGTACATACAGGCAACTATGTAGTAACCTTCGCATGAGACACTTCTTGCAAATAACCAAATATGACAAATACAGGCAGTAATTTTACTTGAAACCTGCTCGGGCTAATTTCATGAACATGGATTTTACCATCTTGGACATCAGAATAACCTCTAACTGGCATTTCATGTCGTAAATCATTCAAACAGTGATGTGAATAAAGATACATACATTGTTATGAAGTCCTGTAAAGTACTTAATACCTCACCTAATGACAGTAACTAATAAATGCATAAAGGAAACGGTTGTAGGCTCAACTTTGTGGAAGTTATCCACTACGGAAGAGTTTAAATACCTAAGTTTATTTAACTAGTAAGGTTTATTGTCATGACCCGGGTTTCGACAATAAATCTTACATGTGGAATTAACTAAGGTATTTTAATTCTTCCATAATAAATGCAAGTCATTAATGAGTTATAAAGATGAGCAAAAACCACATTAGCATAAAAGTATAAATTACATACTTACATTAGCTGAACCCATGCAATAATTGCATCCATATCATCTTATTGATATTTTGAGTTTAAACGGAAAACTGCCAATCATGAAAAAATTATATATAAATAACTACTCTTAGAAATAAGCCTCTGAAACATAAATTTCCTTTGTTATCACATATTAACATGGTTAGCATTGAGGAAGAGACTCCTATTACAGTTCATTACTTGCATACACACAAGTGCAACTTGATACCTTCTTCCTTTCACAAATTCCTTTCCAATCCATGCCTTCCCAGAAGCACTAGTCCACCCAATTGATGTAGGGTTCAGAAAGTTGTAAGACCTTTGGTCAACAGAGAGAAATGGTCTTCAACATAATTAGCACTTTCCAAGATTGGCGAACCTTGGTTGTGGATGTATAATGGAGAAGCATTCACTCTGATATCATAAATCATCCAATACATATATCAACAGCAACCACCTCACTTTTTCCTAATGTCACTGTAAATTGAACAATTTCGGTTCAATGTACCCATTCTTTCTTTGGTGGGTTTATTAAAGAAATAATCTCTTGCATTCTGTCCTCATCCTGGACATTGGCCCTGGTCATATGTTTGATCTGTAGATCTGCATCTACGTACTACCCTGCGATTTGCCACATATATGTGTGGCAGTTGGTGTTAGGACACCAGCCATGGAAGGGGAGGGAATAAGGAAAAGGAGGGGGGAGAGGACAGATGAGAATTGGATATTAACGATGATTGTTATGTTAGACTGCATACTATTTTTGTTATTACCACTAATGGTGCTTGGAAAACAGGAACTTTTGTACAGCTATCAGATCAGCAGTGTATCTCTCTTATTTGGTCACTCCTATCAGTTCTCGAGATATAGTGCAGGTTCAAAATAAAATCCTTACTGAAACTTGCCTGATTTGAATTTTCAAGTAATCAAGCCTATTGTCTAGTCTCAAATTGCTCCCAACCTAGTCCTTCCATCAGCTGTGTAACACTTTCTATTTGTTCGCAGATGTTTGTAACAAAAAGTGCAGCTATCCTTTGTATTTTATTTCTTCATGAATTAAATCATTCTGTCCAGGGTCTCAGATGCTCGCGGTGTATTCAAGATGGGGCCTAACCACAGCAAAGTAGCATCTCTCTTTCACCCTGCCGTTGGAGAAACTTCCTTCTTATTCACTTGATATATCCTAGTTTCTTCAATGTAGTGCCCCAAATGTTCCTAATGAGACAAGTGGTAAATATTGACAGATTCCCCCCCCCCCTCACAACCCATACACGCTTGAGGCAACAATTTTTAGCAGGAAAAATATTGAAAAGGATTCTCTCTCTTATTTTTACTAATGTATCCCTAAACGTCAGCACCCTTTTTCAGAGTTGCGAAACTAGTTCTACAAAGAAAACAATTTATCTTCAGTTCCAATCCTATTCATTACGAAAATCAATTCACTGAGTCTCAAAACTTACTGGGAGGGTTGAAGAAGTCATTCTCCAGTTACAGACTACCCGATATATCATCAAAATCCTGAGCATTGTAGCTGTATACATCATACAGGTAAATGCAATTGCATTGCCAATCGACTGTGCACGCCACTTTTGAAGGCTTTAGTGGCATATGCATTTCACTAGGCATTTATCATGAAATGGAATTTGCACTTCATCATCACTCACTTTGGAGCCCATGGAAATAATGAAGTGAAAATATGTGAATTATCGATAAAGCATCTAAATATCCAGCAATTTGCTGGATATTTAGATGCTTTCCTAATCTCTGGGGATCTCTTTTCTTTCAGTTTGCATAGGTATGTGAATCAAAAGACTGAAGACACAGTACATTGACTGTTTGCTTTACTTGCAATGATTAAGTGAAAAGGTTAAGTGTCCCATGGGGCCAGAGGAGATAATTAAATATGTATACCTATTCCCAATTGGACTTCAAAACTGAGGAGAGTAGGTAGCTCAGCCTCCAATGGAATTGCACATTGGCAAACCATCAGGTAAATACAACAAATGCTAGAAAAATAAAAACTGATGGTTAAGCCACATACTTAATGGCACATACCACATGATAAGCTCTAACAGAGGATATAGAATGCAATGTCGAACTTTGCTATCTCTCATACCAGCAACAGCCAATTAATAGAAAGAATAACCCATGAGTAATAACATACAGACTAAAAATAAACTCACCTCTTCTTTTTTAAATGGTGTCGTGGAACTATCTTCACCACTGGAAACGCATGCAGGACCACCAAAACTCAAGTCCTCAACTTTCCAGTCACTACCTTTTAGGTGTGCAGCATTGCTTGACTCTTTTATTTTAGAAGATGACTTTGAAGGCTGCTTTTCCTTTTTATTTTTTGAAGGAGAATTTAATTTATCCTTACTATTTTTCTTCATATTGTGTGTAACTTGGTCACAGCTTTCAAGTAAATCTATGGTTACAGTTAAAGGAGTGCAATGCAGCTTATTAACTGTTGCCACCAGAAGACTAATGTCCTAATAAAATTAATAATAAAATTTCCATTTCACAAATGTCTCAGTGCTCTGAATCACTCCAACTAAAATTGAGCCCTGAGTGAGTTAATCACTGAAGTGTACCACACTATCTTAGACTGCTACTTGGCATGTAAATCAGCAGATGACTATATGAACATATGAAATGACCAGAAGAATGAGACCTGAGCAGCAAAAACTACTGGGGGCATCGCACATATCAGTTACGGATGGAAAAGCTGTTCTGGGAATCTAAAATAATAGGAGTATTGGAATTAGAAAGGTGAGCTAAGAACAGATCAACGAATTGGACTTCAACACGGTAGACTCAACAACAAAGGACATACTTTTGATATTATTTCACCTAAGCGCTATTGGATTTGAAGATGATGAAGAAACAATAAATAGAATACTAAATAAGAGAATTTGATGGTGACAACTTAATGCAACAGCAAATGGCAACATGCAGAAGATGAATTAGTATGAAATACTTTAAGCAAAAACTAAGACATGAATGCGAGGAGCTTTGAAAGAATGAATCAACTAACAGAGATAAGAATTTAGTGGGAACCAACAGTTGAATATATTTAGGTTAGAAATGGATGATGATGAAAATGTGAACTCACTACATGAATACATTTAGGGTAGGATTACGTTAAACACTAAGGCATAAATGATTTATATCCTCAAATTGAGGGACACCTCAAGGAGGGACCAAAGGAATAAAAACTGCAGCAACCCAGTACTGCCACCATTGCCAGAATGCTTTGGCCTGCTATTAGGCCGAACAAGGGAGTATTTCATAGCAGTTCAAATTGACTTTCATTCAAAATTGGCATTCAATCTGACATGGTGGACCAAGGAAATTATGGTAAGTCCGTCTATACATACAGCACTAGCATGGCATTTGAAAATGCCAAATGCTTGTTTCCAATACCAAACGTAGCTACACCCATATTCCTACTAAAATTCGGAGATGGCTTTGTATCAATGCAAGGCCTTGGTCTATCAATACAAATAGGTCTGAAATAGACTGCTGGAGGCGCCGCATCATGGATAGGATAAATATAAATGTGATTATTACAATAATGAGCAAAAAAGTTGACCTAAGGATATAACTCGAAAGTGAGCTAAATTACTTTCTTCTAACTCAAAGCATATTCCACAACATAGCTCCTGAAAGAGCTCAAACCTCTTCCGTCAGAAGTTAAACTTCAATGGACTTGAACATAATTTGTACATGTAATTAAAAGGATACAGTCCAGCCCATCATCGACAAAAGACTTGGTAATGCTTGACGTCTTCTTCAATTTTAAATTTTTTTCAAGTCTAGAAATGATTGCATCTTCCTTTTTAATATCCTCCAATAATTGCCTTTTGTTTGCCGTGCCTATACCCTGAGATTTTTTGTTTTTTCCAGGTTTTCTTTTTCTACGCTTAGTAGTCCCCAAAGTCTAAAATTGAAAAAAAATTCTTTTTATCATATCTACAACATTTCACATTAGTATGTCATTGAGAAGCGCCTTACCTTTTTATCTGTAAACTTTCCCATACTTGGTTTTGTACTAAGACTTTTCCTGAAAATTAAGAAAATACAATTTTAAGTACAGTTGGGTAACATTGATTTCTCAAATAAGGACTAACGTAATTCAACACCTAACACTCGGACATAGACCCTAAAATATTAGAAAACAAGCTTGGTAAAAATTTACAACTATATTTACAATTTTGACTATTTGCTTATGGATAAATAAGTACTGTAATCCGTCAGGATGCTAGGGATTTCAGTTAATCTCTAAACTTATTAAATTTAAGTTCAACATGAAAAAAAAGCACATAAAACAGTCCTAATACATTACACAATATTTATACCTTAAATAGCAGAAGAAATAACACTTCTTATTTCATAAACAACCATCAAAACAATAATGTCACGCCAGTAACTACCAGCAAGGTATCCTAAGTCAACGTCGTTACCGACTTTTACGGTAGATATCGAGAAGTGGCTCACTGCACCTTGCTTACCAAGATACGATTTATGCTGTTAGGCACAAAATTTCACGATTAGTGCACCTGAAATCATAAAATCTTCGTATTTATACACACAGTTCTTTGTCGCTGACTACCATGCTGCAAGGTTTTCATCGAACAAAAAACTGAACATCGAAAATAGCTTGTGCGCATCGCGCATGATGCGCATGATCGAGTCTTACTGAACGACTCCTCAACCTCTTCAACTCACTTCAGTGAACGATTCCTTTTGTGTATTTCGCGCCATTAAATACGAATTGCAGAAATAATGCTCTACGCGGAACGATGACCTGTAATGGTAAAACTTTGAATATTTATGGAAGTGGCAAGTTTCAAATGATTCACGAGTTATTTCCATACTTGAGACATGATTCTTTCGTTACTGCAAGTTCCTAGGTTCTCCATGAGTCTTCTTCGATGATTTTCTGCCAAAAAGAACAGTTTCTGCTGCTCTCTACCCTCAACTCTAATTTGATTGGTGTTTTCCTGTATAAGTGGGGAACTCAGAAAGTTAAGACAAGCTATACTTTGATATTTCATGCTCACTCATGCCAAAATCATGAGACTCGTCAGTAATATGCATGAAATGAAACGGGGCGTACAATATAATATGCTGCATTTGGTTCGGGGAACTCATCAGAGTATTTAAGAATTGGTGTATGTTTTAGTGACCTTCATGAACTGGCGATTTTTCGAGACAATTGTTCCATGAAACTGCCCTAATGGCTAATGATGTCTGTTCTAGGTGTTCTCTATGATAAAGATATGATAATTGTCTTCACTTCAGACTTTCTATCAATAACTTCTGCATAAAAACGATCTGCGCGGCTCAGTGACACTATGATTATTTACTTCTCATAGAAAAATTGTTGTCTAATTGGCAATTCTGACGCACGCATTTTAATTATCTATGGGTATATATAGGTTTAAGTGAGCTCTTACGGTGTTAACGGCCCTAAAACATTAGCCAACATTAATATGACAACGATTCAGTATTTAGAATTGCATAACATGCAATAAGAAATTTGCTACCACAACATTGAGAATTTTTAAATTTTGTTAAATAGCTGTAGAGGTTACTTTACTAAAAAAATCCTATTGGGTGGACTCTCTTTCCTCCTCAAATTTGCGGGTAAATCATGATTATACTTGTATGTTACTCGCACTTGGGAGAAGAGGGAGAGTTTGGAGGAAGGTGACTTTGAGAACTCATACTAGTGAACCAGTGAACAATATCATTTTTAGTTTTGACGGTTTCGACACTATCTTAGCCAGCACAGAGCAATTTAACTATTTGGAAAACCTAGGGAGATATTATCCACTAACACTTACTCACGTTATATCTTGTTGTTACCATCAAAATACCCTTAACTGCGAAGCTCGTTAATCAGGCTTTTGGTATTTATTTCCACAGGCAAGGGCGTACCCAGGATCTGAACTTGGGAGGAACAGTTCATGTTAACTCAGGGGGAGAGGGAGTGGCAGTGTCAAACTGCTTCTGCTTGGCCTTTCTTGTGAGAACACAAAGCTAGGCGACAATATAGCCTTCGGCTAAGCAGAAAGCCTTGCCAGCACGAATCACGATTCTACGATATTATTTTAAATCATTTTATTCACTTTACGTGTCTGTATTTTTATTTTTGAGCATCCAAGGATGCAGCTGCACCCCTCCCCCTTCCCCTCACTGGGTAAGTTCGCGTACGCAGGTAGTTATATTTTGGAATCCTAACTTCTATATTCGTTCTAGAAAGTAGCCGGTAGTTTGTAAACATATCGAAATCTACTTCTTAAATTTTAGAAGCAAGTTATGTGAATGGGAGATTACCCAATAATAATTACTACCCCCCTATCTGGTTGTCACCATCAAATAACGCATTAACTGTAATGTATTATAATGGGGCTTTAACTACAGACGTATCAAATTGCCATTACTAAGAAATCAGATATACTAATACTTATTTTCGAATGTACTGTCCGTATTACCAGCAACTATATTCCTAGAATACACGTGAATGTCTATAACCATATATGGTGTTTTTCCTTCAAATGATCACCAAAGAGCCATTTCATTTTTTTCTGGAAGGATGTGGGGATTGCTGAACTTTTGTAGTGCCATAATAATTATCCATGCGTTCAAATCTTAACTTAAATAGAAATGTCGAATATTCGAGCATCACAATGATATTTTTCGTATTATTTCTTCAGTAACGCTAGCCAGATATTACTTTTTAAATCGACAGCCTTCAGCTTGATGGGAATGTTGGTATCCTCTGATGTTCCCTAATTCAAATTTGTATCACCATGTATATAAAATTCAATGCCTGTCATTGGAGATTATGTATTAGGAAGAAGGATCCAAGAGCCTCGAAATTTGCGGCTATATGCCGGTTGCATATTTTTTACACATGTTCGTAATAAAACTTTGTTTGTATTATTATTCATGTTATGTTAAGGAACGTGAGCTCAAAATGATAAAAAGGGGAAAATGATGGGTATGAATTTGATGGTTCATTTAATTAAATCATTGCAGGCATTATTATTTGGGTGCAGACAAGTTGAAGTCTCCACAAAGACGGGTTACAGGCCAAATACGTATGCCTTAAAGTTCACTGCGCCCTTCATCACCTCCCCACATTATCTACCAGATTTTATTCCGTCAGATAATCTATTCTTTTCCTTCATTTTTACCGCTTGTCCCAAATTATCCTCACAGTTATTTCCAAGAACTCCCCGCTACCTCTCAACGATTCTTCCATCCCAATTTTCCTGTCCATTTCGTATTTCTCTCACAACCACCCATTCTCTCTGTCACGCAATCTAACTCCTTTTAATTCTCCCTTCTTTTGTATTGCGATGCTTTAAACCATCTTTTTCCACGCTCTAAGAAGCGCTCACATATCTGACGCCACCAATATACAATCCGTATCATAAAGACTAAATATTTTTGACAGTATAACGAAAGATTATCCATCATCAATTTTAGTATTTAAACTAATTTTTTGTTCTTCTCTAATTAAGATAGCTTGAGCGAAACATAACTTCAAATAAAATTCAATGAATTTAGCATTATAATAAATAAAATGTACTTATCATTCTGAAAGTACTCAAGTATTATCATTCTGAAAGTACCCAAGTGCGATAGTACCCTAATCGCACTTTTTGTCGTTATAATGACCTAAAATAGAAGCCATGTTCAATTGGTAATGGTGATAATGTGCGCTACAGGCGCATTATTTAAAAGATGAACAATTTGCCACGCATTTATTACGCATAAAATGTAGCAGGCTGTCTTTCGTAAGGTTTATCAATTATTAAAATCAAATTCGTAACTCACCGTGATGATAATTAAAATTGCACAAAAACCTTGGGTTGTGAAAATGTTTTCAGCGTACGTCGTGAAATAACATGATTTGGAAACTCAATGGGAACGAATGAGTCAAATGAAGGCCTTATACATGTGCATTTCGTTGATTACTGAGAAATTCAGTCATATAACACAATGTTTTTACATCGTTAATATCACTTTGTTTTCTAAATGCTGACTACAGCTGTTTAAAATTTAAAATAAATTCGAATATGGTCTCCATTATGACTAAAGAGAAATAACGCTCAAATTACTCTAAGCCCAATATATTGCTACGAAAAACACGTTAAATATAAAAAAACTGGTTTAAATTGGTCCACCGTGTCCGTAATTTCATTACCGAATTTGTTGGAGATCGGATTGAAGTGAAGGCCAGAGTACCGGTTTCTCATTCCGATGGTCCGTGTTCGAATCCCAAAAGCATCAGGGATAATTCAGTGGAATTCCGATAGATCTACTTACAATTAGATACTGCGTGAAGTGCACTTCATATGATAGTATTCCGTCCGTAGGATGGGGCGAAAAGGTGGTATGCTCGAGGTATCATTTCACATAAGATTCCACGAATTTGACCTCATTCTAAAAAAAAAGAAAAATATCTCATCTTTATTAATGATACAGATATATCAGCACTTCACCATACTACTATTATAGATATTTTACAAATAATACGAGCCATTTTACATGGGGTATAGTAGGGTTGGTCGTTTTATGTGCTTTCTCAACATTTTTTTAAATTAATCAATCACTCACCGTGATACTTTTTACAAAATTGCAAAAAAAATAGTTTTGAAGATGTTTTCATCGAATAACGCTGAAATAAATAAGTAAAGCTAAAGCCTAAAATATGAATATTTTGTTAAATACTAAGAACTTCAGTACAGTAATAAAACAGTTTTGCGTCAATAATATTACAATATTTACTTCTGTTTCTTGGACTGCTTTAACTAAAAAAATGGAATTCGAGTATGATTTCTATTTTGACAAGGGGAAAATCTCGCCATTAAGTGTAACGTACCGGGATATTCCACGGCCGTTCGATTAGTTGAGTATTCGGTAAGGCCGATCGAATTCTATAATTAAAAACCATGCTATTATAATAATGAATAAATGTTATTTGAGTTTTTCTTGGTTGATTTTAATACAGGTTCAAAATACAACAACAAATAAGCATTTGTGATAAATGAATTATTGCTTTAATTTATTTCCTGAACTATAGGCAAACTTGTGTAAACTACGTAAAACCTTTTGACACCGTAAAAGATGTTTTCAATAATAAACTTTGCTATATTCCACACAGTTTTATTGCAACTCAACCGGTTTCAACCTTTCCAGGTCATTCTCAAGTGTTAATAATTGAAGGGTAATAAAACTGTGTGGAATATAACAAAGTTTATTTTTGAAAACATCAAGTCTTCATTCCACGAAGTGAACTCGCGAGCCATTGATTTGATACTGTAAAAGAGTTAAGCTACCTTAAACTCTTTGGCACCTTCCGTTAAGAAATGGCTAACGCCAGCGCAAGGTTCCCCTCCTCCCTTTCACCCATTTCCTCCTCTTAAATCCTAAATATCGAATATGATCTCAGTTGTCGGTCGCTTCCCCAAATAACCGACACACTTGAATGTGGTGTGATGGAATGCCTCAAGAGAGACTACTGGCTGTCAGCATTCTTCCCCGCCCTTTGTGAAGATTCTCCGTAGAAATGTGTCGGTACATAATAACCAATGAATCGTGTCATTAATGGCGTATTAATACAAAAAGTGTAGTAGTGTTGAAAAAAACATTCCCTCAAAGCTACCAAGCGTTTCAATTTCCTCCTTCACGGCTGTTAAACTCTTAGTTGAGCGTTCGCCGGCAATTTTCATTTTCCCTCGTCAATTGAGCGAGCCCAGCCTCCCATCTATCTTCCTGGTGATCCCAACTCGGCTGCGTCCTACAGACCTCCATTCCAAACAGTGTACCTTTTCGTCGTTTCATGACTTCTGAGAATCAACAGTTCACCTCCGAGATTGACGTAAGTACCCCGGACACTAAGTACATAACGTGCGTTTATAAATCAATCCTTGAGCGCCAATAGAATGGTGACCAATCGTCTCTTTTTTGCTTCTCCTTTTGTCGTTTTATAGTTTAGATTCCGGATTTCAAGGGCAATAATTGAAGGGAGTATAGGACCAAGCTCTGCCGGTTGCCTACGGTTAATCAACAATGTTATTTACTCTCAAAGAAGAATCTCTAGTTGGTTAACGCTCCTTGAAGAGCAACTTAAAATAGAATTTGGTATTTGAGAGTGGAATGCTCGTCGGAAGAGTTTTAAGATAGGTAATTATCATATTATACTTTATAAGAATTAATTTGATAAATTTTCATATTTGGGCAATCTGCCATTTTATTGGTAAGTTTATGGACAGTCCTTTTCCTAACCTCTCAATTTCTGGGAAATTACCTCCTTCACATAATTTGCTCGCTTTCAGTTCTTTCTTAAGTTCATCATATCCTCTGCATTGCCATAAGGCGTCTAAAATTCATATCCTCCTCCTTCCTATTCTACCCTTCCCCAGTGTTTTCCCCTTCATCACCCTCTTCAAAATGCCCTCGCTATCCTCATCGCGCCCTCTTTCCATTACTTTGGCCTTCTCTGAACGTTCGCCTCAATTTCCTTTTCTCCCAAACCATATCCAGCACTAGACTATTCCCAAAATCCTCATCTCTAACGCAACCTTCTCGAGATTCCAACTGGGTGAGGTTCTTCCTTCTGGCTGGCGTGTTATCGCGACGTGTCGATAGGATACTTTCCTGTAGTCAGCAGTTACACAGACCTAATGATTATGGGAAAGTCTCCTATCGAAAAGTTGACCAGATGTGAAGAACTTCACCCGGTTGAAAGCCAGAAAAGAGTTCACCAGTTTAATTCACCGCGAAAGCATTGAATATTTCATAACATCTCAAATATTGCGAAAGGAGGATGTGTGTTGACGGGAGACATTTGAAATGTGGTTTTAAGAAGTGATATATCGTAGAACTTATTATTTATGTATCCCAGATAAAATACTTAGTGTATTTAAAATTCTGACGTTCGATTTATAGCCTACATTTTCACATAATCAGTATCGAATCTTCAGTATTTTAATATCGGGAAGTAAAATACCAGTATCGAATTATGTTGGAAAAACGCATCGAAATAGTCCTTGCAGTAGACTGGAAATCTTGGAGTCATTGGCAGAATATATGCGAATAATTCAATGCGAAACCCATTCGCTGCATTTCTGCTCTGTTTAGCAAGGATTTACGGAGCCCCGTCTTTCGTTTGAGTAAACCTTTCTCCCGATCTCCTCGCATCAAGCCTAGTTCTAGCCTCATTCACGCCCCGTCAATTTGGGTTACCCGACAGACAAATCGTTTTGACCCAAAATGGTGATGTGAATTCGAGGTTTTGTTAGAAGCTGGGAAGTTAACAAAGGGTGGTAAATTTGTCTATGTTTGGAATGGAGGCCGTAGGAGAATTTAATTATAGGTTCTCCATTGCTGGATTGAAAAAATTATAGAGCCCTGCTTCAGTCTATCCTCCTCAATATATAGAGTAAGAAATAAAATTTTGCTTTACGATCTGCTATACTTGATGGACTGGAACGGAGACAAAAACAAAAAGAATTTCACTCTAAAATTCTGATGGCGTTGAGAGCAAATGGCTTCTAAAATAAATTATCACCCTATTATTGCACAACCTTAATGGAACTCCATTGTCAAACTTTAGAGTTATACAGAAATCTGTAACAGTTTTTCAGATTTTTTTTACACCTGAAGATGTCGCTTATGCGATAAAATCTGTCGTATTGAATAAAATCCAAGGTATAATTTACAAAGTTTGTATTGATTCTGACAATATGGAATTTTACAAAGTAACGCCTGAGAATATCAAGTTCATCTCTATTTTCTTGCCTGGAGCGGTGTCATTAACTGTATAATTTTATTTGCCATGAAAAGAAGCCATTCAACATTTACACCAGCTTTTTATAATGAGAATCGACGATGAAATATTTAAAAGCTTTATCAGCTGTATGATTTTTTTACTCAAGGACGATAAAAATTTTGACAGAGTTGAAAGTTTTTTGTTACACAGTCGGATTAAGGTGCTGCGGAAAAGTATGTTATTATATTAGAGTAGAATAATGTGAATCAAATTTGTATAATAAGCCAGTTACCCGAAGGTTAACCAATAATTACATAGAGCATCGTTGCATTAATGAATACAGTGTAAGTTAAATATGACAACCACTTTTCATTAAAAAACCAATACCCTGAGTGATAATTTTCAAAAAGGTTAGCAATCGGTAAATTGAAGGGAGTAGTTAAATCGGGCTAATATCATAGTTAAAAGTATAAGCCTAAATCTTCAGCTATATCAATCGCAGGTCTTTTTCATAATCACTTATGATGGAGATATTAGCACTGATGTTTAGATCTGTCTACCCTCTGACATGCAAAAAAGCCTTCAGAGTGCCAGCAAGAAATACTGCATTACTCAGCCATAGTTATTGGAAATGAAAAAATAAAAAATAATGTAGGTAGCTAGTTTAATTAATGAAGTAAAAAACTTTACTTCATTTTTATATATGCTACTAGCGGAAGGTACTCGTTGAATTTCAACTTTTTTTATAAGAAAGCCGCAAAACCTGAAGATCAGCGTGATTATTTGAGGAGTTTTTAACCTATCTTGTATGTTGTGTTCGTTGTAGTAGACACGCTGACCGTTTTCCAGGTGCACGGAGAGATGAGTGACTGTTGGTCCTCTTTCATACACGGGAAACCCAAAAATGGGCCACACAGACTCATTACTACTTAAATAGCATCCAGGTTGATAGATGGTCACCTCGTCCCTCCGGTTCTCTTGAGCCGTCTTCTGAGCGATTTACAGCTTGATCGATTCCCTTATGTATATAAATATCTTTCCATTCAATGACTTTTGAGTTGTGCAATTCAACCTTCATATGTGCGTTGAGTATCTTAACCAGAATTGGAGAGTAAGGTACAATCCAGCGGTTGGCAACCTCCAATGGAGCATTTGAAGCAGCAGCCATGTTTATTTGCCCTATGAATCCTCCATCACCCGAACTGCGCCTTCAGCACAAAGGGTTGCCATAATCATTAGCTTCGGTTGGTAAATAAAAAATCTATAGATTAATGGTGATTCTTAGTGCAATTGTCGATTTTCATGCACGGATGTCGATCATTGCGCAGAATATCCGTTCTTCTTTCGGGTAATAAGCATGTAGTGATGTCACTATAATTTCCGCCATATTAAAAAAGATTGAAGTCTCGAAACAGATGGGTCTATATTTGAACCAGATTTATAGTTGGTTACCCGTCCGTAGGTTGGGTTAGGAAGAAATTTGTGCGGTTCTTTGCATAACCCGAGAAACACCACGGGGAGATCTCATGAAATCGCAGGTGTGCATGTCTTGAAGTATCCAAGTCTAACATTTGTCTTTTTTCTTGCGAGGACTCATTTTCTCACAAATAAGATATTCCCCTTGCTTTAGAAGATTTTTTCGAAATGTTATTCTTATTTCTATTAGGCAAGTTGATGGATATATTTTCAAGTCCAAAGAGGGGAAACCGTGAGAGTGAGAGAGACTCACACAGCGAGTGAGAGTCTTGAATAGGCAACTCGATGATTGAGTGAATATAAGTTAACTGGTTTTTAACACTTTTAAACATTTATAAATAACTCGTAACGTTTATGATTTGGGAATTGGTCTGAAAACAGTTCGCAATCGTAATAAGAGGCAGACGGTTTCAGTACGTGTAATACTTCTGAGTATTAAACAAAAATAAATAACACCGTTTTTGTTGTAGCAACAGAGTCATTTAAATACCATTACTATTCGCTGCACGTAAATATTCTTTCACGATTAATTCGTTTATGTGTTTCGTTTACTACGAAATTGTTCTATCATATACATTCAGTACCCCTATGAGAGCTACTTTGAGAATAGACATTGAAGAGTATCGGTACTTGTAAATTTGTATTGAATTTATCGGTACTTGTTGTAAATATTTATTGAATTTTTCGATAACTTTTAAAAAGCAAAAAATGAAACCACTGCACCAATCCCAATGCTTAGCATGGACCACCAAGGGGGGGGGGGGCTTCGGGGGCCCTGAGGGCTTTTTAATATAGCTTATGTTCATCCCATATGATGTTCATGGGTATGATACCCGGCGAAAGTCCGACCATAGGACTGTGCCTCACAGCCTATCATTATCCTCTAATAGTCCGAAATATGCCGGATCCAAATTTTCTAGTAAACTATCAACTAATGTTAATCACATTGAACCGTCCACCATGTTCAAAACAAAACTGTGGAATTACCTCATTGATAACTGCTTTTACTCTGTAGATAAATTTATGACCTCATGATCTCATATGCATTTCTGTTAATTTGTATTCACTGCCCCCTGTTAATGGTTTACATGTATGCATTCATCTTATAAGCATTGACTTATCCAATACTTGTAAGAACAAGTCCCGGGATTAATGAATTATTATTATTTTATCTCTACATGAAAAATTTCAGCTCAATCGGTTCAGTAGTTATTGCGTGATTAGCAGGATGTTTGATTGTTGTCAATAGAGACTGATTATTTTTCGGCTGCTTTAGAGCAACTGGTAGACGTTTCCACGCAATTAGCGCGAATATTCGGTTAATTTCATAGTTTAGTAGTATTTGTACATGCACTGTGTCACAATTTTGTTGTAAAATTATCAAAATATATTTCCCTCAATAAATATAATTGTTTTTAATTCTTGTGAATTTGGATATTGCATTATAGCCCTGAGTAATCCAATAAATTTGGCAATGAAAAATTGAATTTTATTTTACCAACCCTAAAAAATCATACACTATTATTTAAATAATAAAATTCTCTGAGTATGCACAGACACTGAGTATGCTCTGGTTAACAGATCAATGAAATATTGTCGGCTGAATCGCGCAGTACCTACAATGGATAATTTTGTACATAAATGTTGTTTTACATGCGTTATTTTATATGAGTATTTCTTAAAGAATTTTCCTGAATTGGATGAGAAAATGTTAAGAATGTAACGAATGTAGATTTGAACGTAGGGATTGTTTTATAAGAATAATTATAAAGATTTATAAGAGTTTTTTTAAGAGAGGCCAATTTTTGTGTAGCTGCAAGCTATGAACTGTACATTTTGTGTTTCAATTTACGATAATAATGCATATTATTATCATGTGGATGCTCGTGCTCCGGTCGCAGTCCACAACATTAGGGGGCGAGCGTCGTCTCCGAGTATTGAGTGACAGCGCTGCGTCGCGGTATGTTGACGGTGTTAAAAAGAGGTCCCTCCCCAAATGCACACTATGCCACGCAGCGTGGAACCGAGGAGGCACGGGGGCGTAGCGCGGTGCGGCAGTTGGACCAGAACGTGACAACGTGCTTCTCTCGAGTCAGCGGACAGTCTTCCTTCCCATTCGCGTTCGTGGACTCTTATTTTGATGTTCAGGGGAAGGAAGAGAGAGATTAGGAGTGAATTTGGAAGAGGAAGAATATAAGGCGGGGAGGAGGGGAAAATGCGGAAACAGAAGTACTGGTTCAGGTCGGACGAAGGAAGCTGGAAGTGACTCCGTCCTTATATCCTCCATCCTGTGCACATAAGGCACATCCTTACGGAGTGTATGAAATACAGTTACCTGCTGGCTAAATATCAAATAAGAGACGATGCTTGAGAAGTGCTATGAGAGAACTCTTAAAAAATGAAGAATGTCATAAATTTTACAAGAAAACCTTGTCTTTTTAAACACATGAATATCCTTCCCGTATGTTTTATATGGTTTCATCCTTTTTTGCGTGAAAAAATTTGGTTAAGGCTAATTCTTCTTTCATGTCTATGAAACTATGACATCTGGTAGATGCAAAATGACCCCTGTGGTCGACTCACCTCAGAAAAATACCCTACTATCTTCCTTCCTACCTGGAATTCTTTATTTTTTATGCAAAAGGAGCACTATACACAAAATCTGCATCAGACCAGATGTTGATAATGGCGAACTGGCTAAGTTTAGTTGAAAACGATGTAATCTTCCTATTTCGCCCCAAACTGGCGCAAAACTAACTAAACAAAGTATTAACGGAAAGTAACATTCACACATCCACACAAGCAGAAGTGATGAAATAGAATAGCTGTCTCTTTTTTTTACTGACATGACAAGACAAATATGCATACGGGGACATTCCATTAAAAATTAGTCTATTTTAATGGTCACAAATGATAGCTAAAACTATTGTTTGAGAATATATTTTAATTGGGCATTTATTTTTCAGTCTTTTAAAAATATGTCATAAGATTTATAAAAAAATATTTTGGAGTTAAATTTGCGAATAATGTTTACACTGCGAGGCCAGGATGAACTCAATTACGGTGCTCGAAATTTTTCCATTGAAATAAACGGAATACATATTCTTGGGCCAGATCTAATGGTTAGCACATATGCATATATATAAAGGCTACTGCAATTCTAACATATTTTGCGGAAGTTATTTGTCTCTACTTAATTAAAACACCCGCTAATCCGATTACAATAAAAAGCTGCTGGTTTATTTCTTTATTTCTTTTCAGATTAAAAAAGAATACTCTCCAATCCATGACACCGCGTAACTCAAGTCTAACACTATGATGCCTTGGAAAACAGCATATTTATTTCACTTTGACGTCACTTTGAAGCAATAAGATTGACAAAAAACTCTTATTAGTATTTATGTACCGCTAAGTACCCCTCCATTGAGATACATCCTCAGAATATCAGAAATAACAAAATCCAATGTGAAAATGACATATATGATATGGTATACAGTCACGCGCTGGCTTTGTGGTGTATTTGGCTAATAGTCCTGACCGGCGAGAGAATGTGTTTTCGAGTTTTCACACACTGTAATGTAATGCCCGGAATTCTTAGGCTGAAAAATAACTATTCAAAGGGAAATTATACCACGGGGTGCAAAATAAGCGAAATAGTCAGAATTAAAATCGATTACGGTCACTTATAGGGTTTGGATGAACGATTATGCACATATCATATTCCATATTAATGCCGAATCGGCTGACAGAACAAAAATCAATTATGACCCAATCGATAAGTCATATAGCAAACGATTGTGCCCTAGGTGAACGTCAAATTTCGCTGCATTCCTCAAGTTAAATGAGAGGTTTATTTCCATTGGTTAAACATTAACGATACGCCTCTCGCTTAGTAATAATCTACTATGAGCTTCGCGGAAAAAATGATAACAAGCCAAGTGGATAGGTAGAAGACGGAATACTTGAAAAAAAGAAGACTGTCGGGAATGAGCATCCACGGGATTGAGAAAGGCGAATTATAATTTTTCATTTTTTGTCACCCTCTCCCGCGCCTGTGCTGAGCTGGTAACGAGAGAGATTAAGAGGAGAGTCCATCCTTGCCGCTGATGATAACGACTGTGCGGACTAAAGCGCGGTCTGCTGCGGTCGAGTGAGGCTTGGCTTGCCCTCACGATGAAGGCAGCCGGGCGAAGCCATTCCTCCCCCTTAAGGAGAAGGAAGGGAGAAGATGAGTAAAAGATTTTTTTCCATTTAGTTCTCCATTGCAATTGAAATTTGAAAAAATTAAATAGCAAAATTGTGGAAATTAAATAGGTAATTAGTAGATAAGAGAACGTAAGTTGGGGTTATCACATATTTTAATTACTCTATTTTTGGCCGGTATGAACATTCCGTGATAAATGTGTACAAAATACTGAAAACATCTATTATAGATGTATTAAATAAGTGTATTCATCATATAAACCTTGAGAAACAAAAGGAAAATACAATTTATCATAGGCCAACGAACAAAAAGACTACTAACGAAGATAAAATTTTTGTGGAGTGCACCATATTTACGTTTTGAGTCGTTAAGCTTCCACGCTCTACAATGAAAAATATAGGCGGAAAAACATAGTTATTATGAATTTGAGAGAGTTTTTAACACTTTTCACCATAAAACCCAGTTTTTATGTTCTCTCTTGAATATGCTAGCTGTCTTATTGGTTGAGGAGACAATCTGCAATGGTTGCCTTTAAATAGCTTTGAAGCTCAATAGGATAAGAATATCCGAAATGCTTCACTCTAAGGCTGAGGAACCCTTACAAATTCCTCACTCGTGGAATTAAGAGAGGACGAATGGGTAAGAAGTGGAAGCAAGAGTAGGAAGACAGAGAGGAGAAAAACTGAAGAGAACGCAGGCATTCGGCAGGGCCTGAAAAGCGTTCAATTAAGGGGTGTGACTTCTCAAAAAAGCAAGACCTGACAAGGTTAGTGGAGGATGAAAGGGGTCACAAGGGTTGACAGATCCAGCGCCATAGGCATTAATTAGTTTCCAAGCGGTGGAAAAAATCCCTGTGAAACGTCATGGAAAATCGTTTTCAATTATATTTTCTGTGAGTGAAGTGAAATCTCATTAGGCAGGCGGGGAATAGTTAAACGTCACGGATATGCATGGGGGATACGTAAGGATTCGTGTTCCGCTTGAATCAGATTTCCCGCTGAATAAATCCGAATAAAAACTCCCTCTGTGAAGACAGGTAATTTATCTGATTGTTTGATGATAATGGGGGCTTTTCATTCAAGGTGCTGAAGTTGGCGCAGGTCGGAACACATCGGCGCACTTCAGTGCACACGAACGACGATGAATGGAACGGTGAGCGCTGGCGAAACGTTCAGTAACCTGCCGGTAGGCAGCATTCTTTAGGTCCACAATAGTGGCGGCCAAATGCTCCGTACATAACACTGTGCTCCATCAAAACGCGTGTAAAAAACGTAAGCTTTTTTCCAAAGAGTAATCAATAACCTTTTACACTAAAAAAGTTTTAAAAAGTTATCCATGCTTGACGTCTTTCATGAAAATCAACGCTAAAACAACAATCTCGGGGTGAGATCACGGTTCTTTCATCCGCGCAGTCGTTATCGATTTCCGTCGTTATCGAAACGCAACCGTTCCAGAAGGTAAGAACGGTCACAGCTGCTCTCAAAAGAATGCACTCCATCATTTAAAAATAGTTATTTTAAGCACCAGACAAAATTTGAAGAAATACGATCACGTTTTCGTAATGATTAGCGCAAATTAAAAATAACGTAAACGGGAGCGCAAGCTTTATGGGGAACCGTGATCGCGCCCCAGGATGCGATTATCGACGTTCTTTTATTGTTAAGTACACATAAATTCTTCTCCCGATCTGCTTTGAAGTGAACTGCCTAGAGTGCGCAGGGTGTGAAATAAATGGAAAGCAAGTACGCTGTAGTGTTGAGAAGTGAACAACGCACTAGAACGAATGGAAAGCACCCTATTCGTTTTATATCGATGGGTTTCCTCAACACGAGGGGTGAACATTTATTTTTATTTTTTGTAAACGTGCATCGTGTTCATTCAAGCGTGGGAAAAGAAACAGAAACTATAAGATACGTGTCCAATACGGCTGAAAGTGGATTGGCAACGTATTCCACGTCCATAAAAATTAGAGCTTGTAAATTATAGAGTGATTACTTCATCTGCCAGAACTATTCACCCATTACTGCATTCTCGATTTTTGCGTTCAAATTTCGTCGGTGGACTTTTTTGCCTGTGGCATGGCATAATTGCTTTTCCCGTCTAGGAAATATTTTGACATTTTTTTCGACCGTTTGATAAATCATACGCTGGGCACTTAGGGGTAAAAAGTACATTATTCTCACCAGATGTGTTTATTTTTCGGAAGGCCGTTTCATCTGGTACATTTATTTGCACAATCTATCGTGCGAACGCTTGTATCAGGAAATTGTACCGTATGAAACGGCAAATTGTGCGAACGCTTGTGCGATTTCATGAATGACTGAACGGAAAATAGAACCTGTTCTAATTCCATTCAGACAAATATACAATTTCCTTCAGGTTTTAGTCAACAGATGGTGCAAATATGGCGAAACCTGCAGGCGATGGTGCAAATATGGTGATGCCTGTGTTAACAATGTTACCAATTGAAGATAAAGTTGTTTATAAAAAGGATTAGCACTTTCCCAGCGAATAATATGAGTAACTATTATTCTGTGTATATAATCTTTGATGAGTAAACTCTTCTCGGGCTCTCCACAGGTTTAAACTACTCATAATTGCCGACGTTTCTAGATATGACTCGTCACTCATTCTCAAGGCAAGAATTAATTACGTCGGCAATTATGAATTATAGTTTGAACCGGTGGAGAGCTCGAAAAGAGTTTACTCAAAGTTTTTTATGTTTAAACTTGACCGTGGCAGGCTTCACCTCGTAGAAGTAAATTACATTAGTACCTACTCATGATTAATGACGAAATTAGTACTTTTCTACAAAATGTTTAATGTACGACGCGTTTTATACACTCTACGGCATCGTCAGGTAAAGAAGTTTGTTATTTTTTATGTTTACATCGTTATTTCGTCGTGTTATTTGGTGTTCTGGTTATTCAGTATAATCGCGATCTTTGGTTTTATGTCCTTTTCCCCCAAAATTATGAGCTGGTCGCGTCCTCAAGTAGAGTTCTTGATATTCCGCGTGATATAATAATTATTTGATTTATTTTGGTTTGCAAGTAACACAGAAATCGTAAAAAATGCATTAAAACACCAGTACAAATACAAGGGTGGGAAATACTGAGGGATTTGCAGTCACGTTTTCATCCATAATGACTAAAGAAACGTGTGCCGTTCCGCTATACCACTTGATAATAACACTTCGTCACACACAAAATAAAAATAAACTCACGAATATATATATTCGTGAATAAACCTACGAAATGAGTCTATCAAGAGTGGAGATCCGGCGAGAAACATCAATGACTTAAAATCGCTCTAAAATCCAGAAGACACTGGGCAAGGGTTGAATATAAAGCCAGAGACAAAGGAGTCCAACTTTCAAAACCTGGAGAATAATCAGTAGGCAGATGGTCGAGTCGGGGTTCCGAATTTCAGGTGATCAGATTTTCAAGGTGTCTATCTCAAGTTTAATCTGAGAGAGAAACATGACAAACAGAACACTCGCGAATTCCGATCGATTTCTACCACTAAATGCAGGGAAGATTTGTGCGTTTGCACTCATCTTGTAAAGTGAGATTCAGCCGTTCGTAAAATATTTTCTTGCGCACTTGATTGTACATTCTCTGATATATTCATTTGTACAAAAATTGCACTGCGTAACACGGCCATCACAAAGGCAGATCGCACTCTAGTATAGTCATGCACATTTATGATAATAATCGGCATTCGTATCGTAAGTCTGACATAGTCTTTTACCTAGAATTTGCTACAAAAACACTGAAATCACCATTTTCACAAAAAATGCCTAAAGTTTTACCCAAGTTATTTTAAAATAAAGTATTGAAAGGGTAACTAAACACATAATGAGGAATATTCATTACTATGACGTTCTGCACAAATTTTCCCACAGGAAGCTATTACCCCTAATGAAATTGTGCGAAGCACTTCTTCGGATGTAGACCGACATTACACTTTATGCACTTGAATTTGGCGCATTTTCCAAACAGTCCACAGTAAATTTGAGTAAATGTTTCGTCAACTAGGTGGTCACAACCATCATATCGTATTTCACTAGCATCCTGAAACATAATAAACCCGGAAAATAGATACCACTCTTCCAGAGAAAAATAAAAGAACTGCTTCAACTGCTGCCGTAAAATTAAATTTTTTCACTTACTAAACATTATCTTTTGGAAGAACTCACTCAGGGATATCAGCCTCGGCATACTGCGCCGATTCCTCGAGTACTCTCGGTGAAAATGTTTTGCAGCAATATTTAATTGGATGAATGTTGAGTTAATAATTTTTTCATAGCAAACCTAGACTCATTGAGGAATCTGTGGTAGTATGCTTCTTAAACGTAATGAATCTAAGGACCCCTTTCAAGTGATGATCCCTTCACAAAAAAGGCTCACATCGTGTCATTCTATAATAATAAATATTCTCATCTGGGAATATGACTCTTGATAAATATGGAGCGAGCCCAAGCTCAAAGTTGCGTAATTTACATTAAAACTTTTATTTTAATACTGTAAATTTAATGTGAAGAATCTTTTGCCGGATTCCTATTTTTTAGTATATGCATTATATATATTTTCCTCTCAAACGAGAAGTTTCATTATACCGGAAATTATTCCATCGCTTCACTGCTAAATATTTCAAGGTACTGCTAGCCTTTAAATAATCCACGCTTACAAACAGTTCGCATCCATGATGATTACATATTTACTAGTGTATGTAGTGTAGTGTATTTCATCCAGTGTATTCTGATTCCACGTCTTGTAATCAACTCAGTACCATAGCAAATCGAGAGGTATAAACATCACCACGACTTGTAATCAACATGATATGATTGGATAGAACCTAAGTCAAAGACAAATTGAACTTGTCAAAACAAATACAAGCACGAATAGAATAGAGCATGTAACAAAGTACGTAAAAGAGTAAAAAATGAACTCACAAGATTACATTGATGAACACAAACCATTTTGGGGAGGTATAGCAAATTTATTCTAAGCAATTGGAACTCAAGAACTCCGTTTTTATTATTTCTTCCACATTGCCCTTATATTGCTTACCTGGCACCTACTTCGTTTCTGTCACATGCACTGCTCTAACTACACCCTTTAGCTCTTAAGACTACCAATATTACATCCATTAAGAATCTCATCCACCTTATTTTCTACTTATTTTCTGAATATATCAGATCCTCTCACACCGCTCTCCATTCTACATACTACCTGATTCGTTATCCGACTGTCATCCATTCTCATTGCATGATCAATCTAACGAAGCATAAACATGTCATACTTTTCTTTTATCGAAACATTCAACCCCTATCATTTATAAACCAGTAATATCTCTCTCCATCGTTCCTATTCATGCAAACTCTTTTATTAGGTCCCCCATGATAAACTTAGCAATCTTTTACGCTTGGATAGGAAAAGCGAAGTTCCACTCCCATGAAACAAGATGCGGAGAGTATCTATGGTTTTATATGCTGTGATTTTTGCTTGGCTTAACTTACGTCGCTCTTCAACATGTTTCATTCACTACTTACGATTTTTCCTCGTGGCATCAGCAAACCTCTCCTTTCTTTCTCGATCGTATCATATTTCGTTAACATTCAGCAAAATTAGTCGTATTAATAGTAGTTTTTATATGTTGTGATTTTTGCTTTTTCTAAAGATTTCTTTTCTTTTGCTTTATGTTTCCTCGAAATTCGCTTTAAGTTTAGCGTTGGTACTTCGACAGCTAAGGACATTTCACGCGTGCTGTCGGGCACTTGCAGACAGGAGCAACTGCGCTCGGATGAATAGGAAGTATCACCCCTCCAAATTCGAGCCGAGCCCAACGATGCTTAAACATGGTTGACGGATCGGAAACCGATGTTTCCAAGAATATACTCATGATCGCTCACATGATGTGTGGTTTCGCTATTTAACCCATGATGCATTAATTTGCATAAGTTGCCTGATTCAAATCAGCTACTGTAGCTATCATTAATTCTCAATGTCTCTCTCTCCTCGCGGAAGTTATTTAGTAGACCCAGCACATCCTGTGGGATTTTAGCCAGCAATACGACATTAGCATAAAGAAGAACTCGCTTATTTATATCTCCGACCATTATATCCACTGTAAAGAAACATCCTCTTAGGTATCCATGAATAACTAAAGAACCATGGTGACATTACGCATCCATTATTTTATGCTCTACTTTATTTCAAGCATACCGTTTGAAGCCCTTTTGAGTTTCACCCTTAAAATCTCGAGAACATGCAAATGCAAGGAAAAAGGAATGCTTTTTTGCGTCCTGGCGTCATTAAGCTTTAAATTTATATACTTGCTACATTAACGTTGAGCTACTAATGTTTAAAAGTCTTTCTTAGACATTCAGACGTTTTACTTCAAACCCTCAAAGCCAAAGGAAGCCATCGTAACCTCTGCTTCCTTTTAATTTTCCGTCTAAAGATTTATTGTACTACAAACGATCGCTTTTTTAGCCTCACTCGAATTTTATAGAATGTTTTTTTTAGTATTCCAGCATGAAAAGACGTTATGGTGAGAAAATCTAAAAGGTTACACACCAAAGAAGTAGGCATACAAATTTGCGTACTCATTCAAGAACTTGCAATACATTTTTTTCCCTATCATCTAAAATCCGAAAAAAGTGATAAAAATTGCCCAGAGTAACTGCTCAGCGTAATTAGTTAAGATCATGCAATGTTAATATGTAGATTAAAATCGAGCACATCATTAATCCCAGCTTAACCGAGGGAAAAATATCCATATTTTTGTTCGGAACTTAATCAATGTTATTTAAAACTCATTACACGTGTTCATACGAGTAAATAACGTCTAAGTTTGATGTTAACCATTTTAAAAATTAAAAAAAATCATAATCGCTGGAAAAAATTCTTCGAAGAATTTTCGCTCGGACTCTCGACAGCGTTTCATAGAAAACATTTAATACATATCCCCAATTTACTCGTCAGTGCCCTCTGTTGGATACCTAATTTGGAAGAACCTCTAAGAATACCTAATTGTACCAGAATGTACCTCGTGTATTTGTGCTCACCACAGTAACCCTCTTCAACAATTTTCGCCACACTTTTTCTCTAAGGCAGTAGGTCGGTGTTTTGAATGACTCCGTAGAACTCCTCGAGGGTATTCAATAATCATGCTTGGTGAACCAGGGCTTGGAAACGATGGAATAGGGAGCTAAAATATTAATGCATATCCTCAATTTACTCGTCAGTGCCCTCTGTTGGATATGGAAGAACCTCTAAGAATACCTAATTGTACCTCATGTATTTGAATGACTCCGTAGAACTCCTCGAGGGTATTCAATAATCATGCTTGGTGAACCAGGGCTTGGAAACGATAGAATAAGGAGCTAAAATCTTAATGCATATCCCCAATTTACTCGTCAGTGCCCTCTGTTGGATAGGGAAGAACCTTTAAGAATTATTATTGGACCATGAACACAATTTTGGATGAGTGAGCAAACTTATCTCTTATTTAATTTGTTTTCTCACGCAGGTAATGATTATTTAACAGTAATTGTAGGGTGCTTGCTCAGTAATGGCTAAATGAATATGCAGGAAATCTCTAACTGCTATCTAAGTTTTATTAGACTCTCCACGTTAGGTCCGTATTTTAAGCGAAATCCATTTATAAATAACTTTAAAGTTTTCCTTAATGTTTTCATTAATGTTGATATTATTTGTAGACCATTTAAAATAGAAAAAAATACCAGGTGTGGGAAGTTTCAGCCTTGTTTCGGTGATTATCCGCTTTATAGTGGTTGAAGAAGAAATAAATTTAAACCGGCGCATAGGTTGAAAGATTATTCCAAAACAGAATACCTCATTTTTCTAAAAATTTTTATTCTTTTCAGTCAGCGCCCGATCTTTCGAAAGTGGATCACAGGTGTTGACGGAAAGACATGGAGAAAAAACCCACAAGACGGTACAACTTATTCTCGAATGGAAACTGAGAGGTGATAATGAAAAAGCAGTATGATGTCCTGATGACAATGGGACCGTATCGAATAATACTGACATGAGTTTCGTTTTAAGAGGGTCATCGGATCTCGAGAAAACAAATTGGAACAGCATGACCAACAAGGTGGGCGCTAGAGATCACCGTATGGGAAAGTGAATTCGAATGGAAAATTGACGGAGGGCATACGTGATCATGCCTTTGATAATGGACAATGATATCGGCAAGAATTTCCCCCTATAGATATGAGAGCTAGAAAACCACCGAATCATTATTTATAGCAGGACCAAATTGGGAACGGCAACGAAAAAGCTTTTCATTAGTAACGGTATAGGCTCTATTTATAAAAAAACGAATATTGAAACTATGAAAAGGGATCCATGCTTCTCTTATATGCCAATTTACGGAGCAACGTGGAGATCTAATATAGATTCTCTACAAGAGATCAAACGCGGAGTGGAAAGTCTTGAAATGATACCAACAAGCTGGTTTTGGGAGCATACTTACTTCTGGAAAACCAACTGTGGTGCTGACAAATGTATCGGTCCCCCTATCATTATCTTATAATACCTCACGTTGCTGGGATTGGTATTTTATGAGCTTAACCTAGGCCAAAAAAATTCAAATAATTCATTTTGCTGCTCTGTAGCCCAGTATACGTCCATGCTTAAAGATGGATTCAAACTTCTGGTTTACTGACGCACGAGTTTGACGAGATAATTAGGTCAACATGTGATATAATATCTCCTTTCTTCCCATGAAACCACACAGCTTGGATTTTGATGGACGCCTATAAAAGGCTCACCCGGATTTCAAGACTTCTCGTCGGTAGTCCAAGCGGTAGTAGTTCTCTACCCACAAGTTTATCTCGGCATCCTGTATAGCAGGTTTCAGAAAAATTGTTACTTAAGCAAACGGTAAATTACTCTTTGAATTTGAGCTAAGTTGTACCGTTTTCAGGGGAAAAATATCTAATGAGCATCAATTAAATAAAATTCTACTCACATTTGTTTTAACGTTTGAAGACTACTCTTTCTCTAGTTCTGGGATAACCAGAAAAAAATACTTGAAGAGATGTTTTGGTCGGAGAAATCTCTGAAATTCCACATCATGATTAAGGCGATTCCGGTAATTTGAGAGAATTAGTTATCAACTTCTGGACGTATGCAGATAGGGAAGGAGTTCACCCAGAGTGAGTTACAACAAGTGAGGATGAGTCCCACTGAAAACACCTATCCGAAGATAGTGCACTTTTTTTCAACGCTTTGGTGTCGCTTCACACTACTCTACCATGGCTCCACAATTAATATATTTACCCAGTATCCATTTAAATGAATGCACCATGTTACCATGGGTGCACATTCCCCTGGATCAAAGACTCATCCCTTACCAAACACAATATTTTTAAGCCCTCCAAATTTCCTAAAATCCAATGTCCCTCCTACAACATTATTTTGATGATGCACTTTGCGTCATGACCCCATTTTACGGGAACCACTGCTGGTTACCCTAAATTGATGAGTGCGTTCATTTACACTTTAAAGTATGCTCTGCCACAACTTAACCTATTATTAATAATAAACCTGCTGATTAAACTGGCTTCAGAGTATTAATCGATGTTACACAACTTATAAATTCTTACAGCTGAAATTTGTTAATCAAAATGCTGAAAATGCATTTGTCAAAACGTTTTACTCAAAAGTTTACCTTGTTGAAACCCAAACAACAATTTTACTTAATTTCAACGTCACTAATTTTAGACGTGTATTTTATATGCCTAAACTTTCCTACCAACACAACCTTTTCCTTGGAGGAATGTGAGGCGATATTCTGAATACAACAGTTTCTGTTCAATTAGTGCCGGCCTAATCTGTTTTAAAGTGAAGGCAAGTTTTAATTTGGTCACCCCAAATAAAGAAAATATTTCTTAAATCCACATGAATTTTATGGATACTTTGGTGTTTCAGAGCGATCCTCTTAACATTTTATTTTCCTTTCCTGTCAGGATCTCAATTTTTAATCTAAAAGCTTTATAAAAGTTTCGAGTTTTACAAGGAAAAATGTTTATAGGGAAAATTTACATTAAACCTAGATACTTCTTGCGGGTGAGTGTAATTTCAACCGTAAATAGCGTAATTACTTCAACCACTGGCACAGTGGTTGAAGTAATTATGCGGCACTTACAATGTTTGGCCACAAAATGCTCATGGAGGAAGTTTCTAGTCCGCAGGTTTCATTGTGGTCTTTGTTTAAGTTAGTTATGAGTGCCATTAACTTTTACAATATAGTTACTAAAGAAGGCCTATGATTATTCTCTCCATTTTTTGGGTCTTCACCGTGTGATTCGCTGGTGTTCCAACCAGTGTCTTCAGGTCAAAGGTGAAGACATTCGACCTAACTCGAAGACACTGAACTTCCTGAACTTACGGTGTAAACCTTAGATCTGAAGACGCTGGTTGGACGCTTGGACGGCGCGCCGTCGAGCCGATGTGTGCCATTGGGGGTTGAGGAGGGCGCGGCGGCGACTCGGGCGAAAAATTGACGGAGAGAAAAAGGGAAAAACGTTTTTGTTTCCGGTGACCCACTATCTCTCCAAGAGATGTGCCCTTTATGATTGGAAAAAGCAACGATATGTTGACGCTTTTCCCAAAGCAAAAGCGTCTTTGCCTTTAAACCGAACCACTTGTGAAGCAAAAGTTCGTACTTAACTTGAAAAATAGTTATAAGGGCAAATAAACGACAATTGTTTGGGATCCACCCCGTTAAGATGTATTTGATACCACTCACTGTAACCTCTGGTTGATAATAAAGAAATTATGAGCCACAACCAGGAATGGCGTGGGATTTTTGTGTGTATGAACAGCTTGTAACTTTATCACGGTCGAATTTTGACACAGCCCCAAAAATTTTATTTGCAAGAGCTATGTTCCGACAAACCTTTGGTCTTCCAAATGATTAAGTGGCGTGCAGAAGAAACAGAAAAACCAACTGGTTATCTTTTTACCGGATTCGAAAGAATCCTACTCTTAAAAAGGTGCATATTAAAGGTACTCTCACTGTATGAGGTGAATACATTTAGGTATACGAAACTAATTTTTTGCGGATAATACCCCATGGGCATGTATTTGAAACCACTCAAAATAGTTTACACTTGAATAAATGAAACAATTAAATGATTAATGTGGCATAGTCACTATTGGTTGGGTATTTTACTGCGTTGCTCCACTTATCACACAGTCTTCCCATTATATTTTTATCACCCAGAAAAAGATGATCAAGTTTAAAACGAAACCACCAACCTTTAATACATACGGGCAATGTATCTGGTTGCTAGGTGTCATATAGCAGCCCATAACAGCCATTAAGTGCCGAATATAGTGAGACACTTGTCCATGAATCGATAAATTAAAAAGTAATATCCCATCAAATTGTGATTAATAAGGGTTATAATAAATACAGTGAAACGATTATTCGTTGTGAAAGTCATGAATTAGTGCTCTTCTCAGCGGGGGACAACGCAAAATATACTGACTCCGCATTTCCCGCAGCACTTTGGATATGTGCCTTGTTCGCAGGAGAGGGCAAAAAAATTCTGAACCTGGGAGGATCAAATAAATCCTTGGTCAATTTCTCTATGTTGTATTATTGCCCTCCGGAATGAAAAACAAGTACCAATAAGTTAATCCTGACATCGTGACTCTCAAAAGAGAAATAGATTGACTAAATTATCTGGTTTTATTCGTCTACAACTTATTCTCCTACCAACAGTTCTGCGTTCAAAAATTGTCTGCATATTATGAAAGTTATAATAGTTTAAATAAGAGAAAGGCGCGAGAAGAACTGAGCATACACTGCGTGAAATTGTATGCAATTCGCACGCGCTGTGCAAATAATAAATCTATAAATAATTACATTGTAATAAGTCATTAGTATTTGATGTAGAGCATATCAAATAATGAATTTTGCTTTAGGAAACAAATATTGTAAAGCATAAAATTTTACTCTTCCACATTTTATTATATGGTAATAAAACTTGGGTATATCGGGATAAGCATGAGTGTAGGCTATCTCCAGGAGGTATAGGGAATATGAGAAGTTTTGATAATAGGAAGGAATTAAGCCCATATGACACGGTCCTATTAATTGGTCAATAAATCGGCACAATATCGGGTAGAAAATTGAGTGATATGCTCAGCATGATAAGAATCAATATTGGGACTGTTAATGGCCATAAGAATGCTTAAATGTAAAACGTGACGATTTTTTGCAATATTTTTGCGCTTTTAAGTCATCGTTCCCATTGTTTAGGTCAAGATTCCGTGTATATCCATTAACTCAATGATTCTTTGCTCTAAATAAGATATGCAAATGGTAATATTTTAAATGATAAATAGAATTTTTTTTCCTATTAAATGGTAAAATTGTTAGTGAATTTCATAGAAAATATTGACGTAGCACGCAGTCACGCGCAGTGTTCATTTTCTCCTTTCCGTTGATATTCAACGCGCACCTTCACTAGTCTACTATAATAATCACCGATGTGTATATGTATGTCAGTAACTTTCACATAAGAAATACATGTAAATCTGAATCTTCATTTGGCTGCAGACCTTTTTTTATTTGCATAATTTAATTAGAAGTAGTGGTTTTTAGTTATTGTAAAAGGTATCAATAGAAAGAAAATAAAATAAAGATTCTTATTCCTTCAATCAAATTTTGTATTCTGGTCGAAATGACGAAATATTTAATAAAACGTAACGATGTTTTGCAATATGTTTGCATTGTTGAGTCATCGTGCCCATAACGACCATACTCATTGTTACAGTTGAGATTCCGTGACATATCCAATCACTAAATGATTCTTTGCACTGAGTAAGATATGAATTGTTTATTACAATCAATACAAATTATATTATTCTTCCCGTTGATATTCAACGGGCACCTTCACTAGTTCAATAGTTTGGCCAATAATTGGACCGTGTCATACGGGACTTAGAAGTGAGCGCGTCATAAAAGAGAGTAAAATGGATGATCCGGTAAAGGACATGCATGAAAGGAGTGCTTCGTTGGCTTGATTATTAATTTGAAATTAATTAAATTTGATTTGAAATTAATGACAGAAGAGTGAATAGTGTGAGAGGAAGAGAAATAACCGAGAAAATGATGGGTGAATGTGGTGGGGTCGAATTCTAAGAGGACTAGTTGGGGTCTTAAGAATAGGAGGTGTATGAAAAAATGCATGAATGTAAAAATGTGAAATAGGTATACAAAGATAGGGCATTGTGAAGGAAATTAATAAAAGAAAGTCAGTTTTATAAGCTTAACAGCAATAACTATGTACTTTGACTCTTCGTATCCCGATAGGGAATGGTGTGGTGGGTATGTACTTATGCATGAATATTTGACCACAAAAAAGCACGTCACAGAGTTCATTTCAGAAAATATAATCCCTTACTTAGAGTTCAGTTTTATTTATTGGGGTGCTGGAGTAAAACGTTAGGCCATGAGGATGACTAAATATTTTTGTTTCAACACGGTAGCAGTCTATCGAATTTGTTTCCTATACCTTAGGAAATTATCCAGTGACAAGTGGATCGAATAGCTTTAGAAAGGAACGGAGCAGTAAGAGACAATGAAATCGCAAATCTTGCAAAATCACTTAAACCAGATTCCTTTCGACTTAACGTGACACCATGAAATCCAGGCCATTTTAATGTCAACTAACCGCAACACAGAACTAACGTCTGCGGTGGAACGCGGGGTGGGAAAAAGGAGGGTTGTAGTAGATTCATGTGGTCTTGTTAGCGATTGCCCTCGAACAAGCGACGCCGTTCTTAGCCTCTATATGTATACAAAAACCATGGACAAGTCAACTCCTGATCGAATGCTTTGGGAACGGAGACGCCGCTAAATCCGGGAAGAATCGATTTAATGTTTCATTTAGCAGTTATAAGCTCGCCGACCTCACGGTGGCAGCAAATTTCCTAAGCTGAGGAAACAATGGTGACATGAAACTACTGGACGTTAATAGTTTTACCGATGGTATAAAAAAAAAGACAAGACGAATGGCGAACGTTAACTGTAGAGAGGGGTCAGTGGGTTAGCTGGAATTGAAGGAGGGGTCTGGGAATAAACGGAGAAGGCAGGAACCGCTTGGGTATTTCGATGCGAGGATGCCGTCCATGGAGGGGAAACGGTGCCATTTAGCCCGGCTATCATGATGCCTTGAATGGGGAAGTCACGAAGCTCAAAATGGGCGTGATGATTTGTGAAACGAAACGTGAATGATGGAAGTTGCTCTCTAAAAGGAATTAAAGGGCCCTAGTTACCCACCTCCTTCATTTCGGTAACTTGAGATGGACTTCAATTGGCTTGATTTTCATTGTGATATTTTTAACCATTCTGTTTCAATGAGGTTAGAATTAGTTAATCAAATGAACTCATAGGTGAAGCCTCATTGGTGGTGAGGTGAAGTTAAAAAACTTGATTTTCCAGTTTTAGGATCACAACAAAGCCTCAGAAAGGTATATTTCATTCCTTGCGAAGCACGCAGCCTAATGCGGCTGTTGAATGGGGGTACGGATGCTTTATGGATCCGTATTGATCACTCTGAGGGATTAGGAATGTATAGCTTGAAACATAGAAAAGGGGAAAAATACGTAGGAAATTCTGGGAATCAATGGGTTGACACGGTTAAAACTTATTGGAAACACAAAAGGTTCGTTGACGACAAAGACGACTTTGTTTCATTTATGGAAATCGTAAATGGTGATGTAAATGGACTCTGTGAAAATAGAATCAACAGATAAGGTCAAGCCAACCATTCAAGGAAAATTAACCTGTGTATTTTTGAAAATTTGAAAAAAAAAACATGGCAATTAGGCAATAAATGAAGTAAATGGCTTCATTACCGGTTGGATTTGATCTATGGACACTAACTGATCCGAAGGTCATGTATTGAGTCCCTGTCCGTCTGTGTAGTTGTAGAATGCATGTATATTGAGGTCACTCTCCATTTTGATGACATCGGTAGTGTAGTGTTGCATGCTTGTGAGGCTTCGCCTCATGACAAGCATTAGCGATTTATGCTAATGCATAATTAGTCGTAGTTACACTATCTTTAGGGTATAGTGTAATGCATGTTGGTGATTACTCACCCCCTGCCACACACCCCTGAGGTGGCTTGCAGGGTATTTTGTAGATGTAGATGTATTCTAGGCCCATATCAGAATATTTAATTTTGTGCAAATTCGTTGGTAAACATATTCTATTGTCTCTTGATGATAGGCAAAAGAATTCAGGATATTAAGGATATCTATATATGGGCACAGCACAATTCTACGGATTTAAGGCATGAAAGTTGTCTTTCGTTCTGTCGAACCAATTTCTATCAAATGTTTTTCTTTTGGAGTCTAAAATTTTGATTTCTCGTGAATCTGCTTTCCTCTGAATTCAGATAAGTGCTCTAGTTATGCCACTTAATGCCTCCAAGCCAAAATCCCAACCAATAATAGAATACCTACCTAATAATGAAAGAAATTACATGGAAAATAGTAGATCTGGACCGAAATTCCATGAAAGCAATCTTGGCAGGCGCACTGCACATACACAGTTAAGTACTTAAAATCTAGAGCAAATTTACTATGTTACTACTACGAAAAAGAAACTCCAAAAGATCAAGTAAGTTTCGACTTCCTGGGATCCATCGAATTGGAAGCAACATATGCAGTTGCATGATATCAAGCAGAATTAGACACATAAAACCTTATAAAACAAGACGAACACAACCTCACAAAAAGGGGAAGAAAATACTCATCTGGTCGAAGGCTAAAATTGGCATTTTCTCTTCTTTGCTGACCAACTCATGTCATGAAACGAAACTAATTTTTAACGGAATTATAAACTCTTTTTATCAACTTTTTCTGAATCGTTGGCCGTTCCTCATTTTTTTCGAAATGCTATTCTATAAAGACGTCCATCCTCCATGTTTTGGAACCGAAGTTGAACATAACGCTCTGAAACCTCAGGGCATATTGAGACAGAACCAATTTCAGCAGTGCCATTTCCACGAGGAATCGGACTAAAAGAAGGCGAAAAAAATTAATTGCAGCGCGTGAATCACATCTTTCCGACGCGCAACACGAATAAATCGCAGTTTGCCCAAACCTCTTGGGCTTCCTGAACACAGTGATTACGCTTCCTTCGCCTCAATTTTTTTCCTCCCCGTCGGTGGCGCCGCCACGTGAGTGCTCGTGAAAATGCCATGCACTCTGCTTTCTCCACTTACAATTAGAATCATTCGCTTCCTCACCTTTCTCCGAATCCCTTATTCTCTCCCGTCCACTTATTCCTCATGTCACAGATGCCGGCTTTTCCTCAAATGCTCCGATGATCGGAAAATCAACCGCCTCATTGTAATTCGATGAAATTTTCTGTGTTTTGACGTTCAGTTCTCACTTTTGAGCCGGCATTAAATGATAAATATAGTGGAGATGCGATAAAATTTTTCCCACTCGTGAAAATTCGCGATTCGGGATAAAAAAGCGTTCTTAAAAGAATCTTACAAGCATTTAGTTGGTTTGAGTCGTATTCAGTCACCACTACCTTAAAAAGCTTGCGGAGATCTAATATGTCTTCCTTTTAAGGGGTAATGCAACCATTTGTTTTTTTGCTGATCATCCTCATGCATTCCGTTGAAATAATGTGAGCCTATATGAATGTAAAAAACAATTCGTGTTGCTAAAGTAATTCTCAATCAAAATGATAGGCAGTACCTACTGTTAGAGTGCAATGAAGATTGAGAAACGCTATTTAATTTCTCAGAATTAAAATCAACTGGGGTAGTAAAGCTTAGTAAGTAATTTAATGATTTAAATTCATTTCATAGTAGTAGACTAAATGTCGAGATTCTCCTACCACTGTAAATATAACGCACTCCATTACGTAAACCTTAAATTCCATGCCTAACCCTAGACGTACGTATGCACGAGTTACCTTTGATTAACCAGACTACCTCTATACCAACGTGACCTCTGTTGGAGATATTAGTGACAGCTGTTATTTGTAAACAGTTTTGTTGACATTACCGTTGTTACCATAAAAAAGACGGAAGCAATAAAGTTGAGCTGTCAGAAAGGACAATACTGCGTTTTATTTTAAATTCGCATCTCCATCAATCTCCCTGATCTACCAATAATTTTCGAAGAGCATTAATTTATACAGCGTACCTTACATTAACAATGACTAATTACATTTACATTAAAGTAATCTTCCGGTAAAAGGTAGGTTTTATTGTAAGTCAGAGAAAATCCTCCAGACGTTTACACGAGCGGGGCCCTGTCTACCTATAGTATATCATTCGTCATCTCTGCGTACGTTCTAACCTTCCTCATCCCGTCCATAAACCTATTCTCTTTCCTGACCATGTTCTGAAAGCGTACTTCCCAAGTATTTAAAATACTTTACTTGCTCCAGTATGTGCCCTGCCACTTTAATGACCAACCTCGCTTTCTTTGTCATAGAGAATCTTACTCCTTTTATTTTCATATGATTTATCTGCATTCCATATTTCCCGTATTGAAATTCTAATGCATCTACTAAAGCTAGTAATTCCTTCGAAGATCGACTAATCAATGCCTCGTCCTTCAATAATCTAACCGGCTTTATCTGCTGTCCTCCTACTTTGATTCCCACATCTACCTCTACCCATGCCTGTCCTACCTTTTCTTCAGCATAGATGTTAAAATGCAAAGGCGACAACGGGCACCCGTGCCTTACCCCGCGACCTATAACTGCCCACCTCGATTCACCGTCAGAAACTCTCACCTGTACCCTCTGAGCCATATACAAGTCTCGGATGAGTCTCCTATCTCGCCAATATATTCCCATTTTCCCGGGTATCTGTATTTGTTTCTCCCAATTTATTCTGTGAAAAACCTTTTCAAGATTCACAAAGATGAAAAAAACATCCTGGTTGTTTTCTATGTTTCTATCTATAAGTGTCCTCATCACCACCATCGCATCCCCTGTAGCCCTCCCATTCCTGATTCCAAACTGGTCATCGCCCAAGTGGTAATATGCTCTATTCTCCAGCCATTCATTAATTATTATAAGCAAAACTTTTGCTGTGAGGGAAGTTAAACTGATTGTTCTGTACTCCCCGCATTTTGACGTTTTCTTCCTCTTTGGGATAGGCATTAAGACCGTCTTCACAAAATCCTCTGGCCAGATTCCTCCCGAGTAGATTCTACGAAAAGCTCGAAAGCAGATCGTCTTCCCTTGTTACCAAAATTCTTCAGTAACTCCGAAGTTATGTTATCTACTTTCAAGGCTTTTCTTGCCTTCATCTCATGTAATTCTCTTTCTATTTCGCTGTCAAGTATCTCCGGTCTGAGATTATCCAAATTCATTTTTCTCTCATCCTCTATCTCTAGGTTAACAGGTCAATTAATGCTGTCATATAGCTCCTCAAAGTATCTTCCACCTATCCTGGATATCATTCCGTACAACTAACATCTTCCCTGTTTTGTCCTTTACCTTTGGTATCGTTTTCCCTCTCTTACCGCCCAATAGCATTTTCATTTTAGCGTAAAAAGCACCAATTCACCCCCTTCTTGTACTATTTCGATTTCCTCGCATCATCCCTTCCACCAGTTTTACTTTGCCCGATTGGTCACTCACCGGAGCTAGTTGTTCGTATACCTCATCAAACTCTTCCTCCTTATGGTTAACTTTAGGCAAGTACACCTAGACCCATTCAAAATTCGTCGGACGTACTTTTATCTACCACTACCACTAGTATCCTGTCGCTCACCTGTTCAATGTTTACAACCCTCATCCCTAATTTTGCACACAGTACTATAGCTACCCCACGTTGACTCTCACCTCCCCCACTGTATATTATCCTCTAACTACCACTCGAGTAGTCCCCACTATCCCTCCATCTCTCCTCGCACTGCCCCAAAGCATTTATTTTACCTTTATCTATTTCCTGTTTAATATTCTCTAGCTTCCAAGCCCTCATCAATGTCCTCACGTTCCTAGTTCCTATTTTTACCTCTGTTTCCCTCCTCCTCTTCCTCCTTTTCTTCATATTCTTCCTGCTATTCCCAGTATCCTCTGATGACGTTGTTGTGCAAGGATTTTGTTTGATGACGACCACGGAGGCCTTGACTCTCCCGCTGTCGGGCACGATACCCGCCCCAGTTGGCGGCACGGCGTCCCGTAGTTGCCAGGATTCAAATATATATGAACAAAATCATATTCTGCGTAATTGATGGTTGGGAGGGACTCCAACCCTAGCTTTCCAACGGTATTTACATGCATTTAAATTTAAAAAGTCCCATTGGTAGGTAATTGTAAGATAAGAAGGGAAGATCAATAACTATCCATTGAATACTTCATCGTTTGATCAAATGATATTACAGATAACTAAATCGAAAGAGTCAATTTAAGTCAGGGGAATTTTTGTCTGTGAACGCGTTCCAGTTGGTTCGATAGAAAACTGATCTGGATAAATAATCATGACTTCAATCAATGATTTGCAAAAAAATCGACTAAGGTTTAATTTTATTGAATCATGCTGTCCTAACTAAAGCATTCACTATCAGTAATACTAGAAAATTTGATTTTAAGGACCAACTATCGTTTCTTCATTATAACTGCCATATTAAAGGGCAGTTGAACTGTCAAAATTGTGGTCTCTCAATAAAATTCAGTGCGGAGAATCACTAGTGGGGGAGTTTAAATTATAATGGTTTGTGTTTAAAGCAATATATTGAATCCTTAGCTTAATTTTTAGTGCGTTTGGACTAGTAGAACCACGTGTACTTACTTTCAAGGAATTTATATTATTTTTTTGCGTCCTGATTTATATTTCACTCGCAAACAATTTGTTTCGACAGCACTCTCCCCGCAGATATGCAAGATGGGGGACAAGGGACATCCAGGCTTTGAGGGATGAGTGAGCTGGTGAAAAAGAATGGAGGAGGAGGGAAGCGGATGAGAGGCGATGATCTTGAAGTCTTTTTCGTGTCCGTATTTGTTTTGGTCGAGGGTTTGAATGGGAAAGAGATATATAGGGGGGGAGGAAGGAACGGTCGTCGAAAAGGAGGAGGGGGGGATCGCGAGAGACACAACGGGAAATTTACCCCGCGAACAACCGCTTTGGAGACATGATCCACCGCCTACAACAGCTCGACCCGCCCACCCGAAGTCAGCCGGCGTCGTCTGAGACTTCAGTGGTGGTGGCCGTATTAAAAGGTTCGGGAAAGGAAAAAAAATTTTCTTGGGTTCTTTTGGTAAGTGAAGGAGAAGATATGGATGGGAGTATTTTCGTTGGAGGGGTGGGAGTGGGTGGGGAAGAAGTGTTTTGGGATGGGGAGGAGAGTGTGGGGGAGGGGGTGTGGGAGTGTGAGATCTGTGGTTTCGGGTGTGAGTGGGTGGGTGAGTTGACCTCTCCTCCTCCTTCTATCCGAAAACCAGACGCCTTACGGGGAGGAGTCGTGCAGAACACTTTTAAGGGTGTCGGATTCATTCCGCATTCCTCGAGAGCGTTGCCCAACCTTCCTCCCTTTCCCTCCCACCAAATGTCCCATTCTTCGCTTCTCTACCTCCTCCGCTCTCCTTTCATGACTGACTCCATCTTCCGTCTCCCCCCTCCTCACTCCCTGTCCCCACCCTCGGCCCCCCGATCATTTTCCACTATCTTCCTCGCTCTATCTGACGCTTCCATCACACGTCCAACCTTCAACCCTCGCGAAGAAAGTCTCTCTCTCTCTCGTAATACGGGTCTTCCCACGTCGTATTATAATCTGTGGAGAGAAGTTTAGAGGGAAGGTAGCGCAGTGGCGGAATTAATTAGGCACCCAGCTCTGAAGGACGACTTAGGCTTCTTACTTTGTCGTGATCTACGACGGACTTCCTCTCGCGGCTTCAGCCGCTTCGAAGTCGTTCGTTGGATTTAAATTTAGTTTTTGCGTAAAAGTGGTGAAGTGTTTGAAATATTCCATCAGTGGATGCAGGTAATTTTTTGAAGAGCTACAAAGCTTCCCGATTAATTATTACCATTAGTTTATATTCCGCACAAATTATCCCTAGTTGAGTACAAATTAATAAATTAATTCTATTCTATCTAATCTGAATACTGGCTATTATATAAATCATCTAAGCTCTAGTTTTGTAATACCTGGTGTGCTATAGTGGCACCTGGTGGTGTGGGATGGTTAAATAAAAACTCTGGAGCTCTGAACGATGACTCCATGTGCGGAAGTCAGATGTAAGATGCGATGTACACCCTCATTTTGGGCGTGTTAAAAAACCTTCCTCGATAATATTTCACGATAGGGCAGTCGTAAGTCAGTTCTGTGTATTGGAGAATAAAATAAGGCTGTCAAATACAGGATCAGTTCATAAATCACTATAAAATGAATTAAAAAATTTGTTTCATAATTTTCCCAACTTTCAAAGACCAAATCGAAAAATTGAATGGAGACAGACTAAAGCAATTAATAACTGGGAGGCTACTTGAATGACTGAGAAATATGACTAAGAAAAGGATGTTACAAATAGAAACAAAAATGACTAATTATTTAAGCGAAGAAAAATCTTTTCTCGCAAAAGTTGAGTTCATCGTGGCCTCAGATAGCCTGAGCATTTATTTCTCGAGTCATAGGGGTCAGAAAGAGGGTTCTCTGGCTGGTCTTATGCTTTTCATGAGAACTGATCATTCATCATCTCTTTGAGCACCGTATGAAGAAAAGATAAATGTTCGCTCTGGCATTCCGAATATCCTTAGGCTATAATCATAGCCACTGAATTTTACATTCCTTTATGACCGATATGCGATTCTTACTTAAGGTTGGATAATCAACGCAGGACTCAAGTATGTGTCGTGTTGCAGTAGTTTCAGGTGCCGAGGCAATGATGGCCCTCCACTTGATGTCGCTTGAGAGGGGTGATCAAACGGTATCAAACCTCATACAGACGTGTAGTCGGAGTAACCGAGCGCAATCTAAGTGGCAATCTCATCTTTTACGGGTATTTTGCTGTTTTGCTCGTTTATATGCCACCTATCTGATTCCATTCAAATCGAATCCGGTCAACTGGTGCTGAGTCAGTTGCTAATTAGCGGCAGCCTGTTACCCAAAGTCCTCGTATTCGATCAAAGCTGGGGATCGTAAACAAGAAGGGGTTGAAAAAAGCAAACTTCCTCGTCGTTATCATTGTAAAATAGATGCTAAATGAAAGATAATTAGGTAGTTACCTCAAACACGATGCCTTGAAAAGGAAACTCGTTACACGCTATAGGATATCAGCTGCCAACGGAAGTTCAACAGCATACGGTGTAAAAAGTAAGCGTGATTTGAGTGAAGTCATTCATTTTCATTAAGACAGCACGGATGATTATACACAATGGCATGAAGATTTTTTGTTTGAATCGGAAAAGTAGTCTTAATTGCTAAAATATTGGGTGGAAACTAATTAGAAGAGGTTCTCAGTTCTTAGCAACATATCATTTCAACAACGGAATGAATATTTTCAACTGAATCGCTGGATGAGCAATTGTGAAGATGTATGTACCTCAGGCCGTAAGTTTTCAGTTGATCGGGCCATGGGCCTTTTACTAAGGGGCAATCCGTTACAGGAACCTCTTGCCTCCACATCGAACGATATCCTTCGTGCTGCTGCGAGAACCCCTACAAATAAATAACTCATTACCCTCTGGCCAACAAGTTAAACCGCTTCGTAATTCCCAGTGATTAAGGGTTTCCGGTCACCGTGATGCTTTCAGAGTGGATGAAAGGTCAGTGCCCTTGCCACCAAATAAGAGAAATTTTGAGATAAAGCCCCTCATTCAGAACCAAATTACAAATTAATATCCAAAAATTCATAGTGTAATGGTTAAGTTCCTAGCATGGGTTTTTAATCATGATCCTTGGACAGCCATAACACTTCGTGAAATTCTGATAATAAATTTTCAGGAGCACTTAATGAAAACTCAATAATACAAGAGAAATCATATTTAAATTTACTGAAATGTTCCATGTGATGTTATTCACCTTTTCTCTATTTCATTCGGGTACATATTCATTGCGGCTGTGCACTATGATTGAGTATAATTTAAACTTAGGATTGTTCATTTTTAGCACGTTAAAGATGAAGTGGTGAATCCTGATTCTACTTTCTGACTGCTCGTTGTATTTTATTTTTCAAAACCTCGCCATATGCTCTATGAGAGAGAAAAAGGTATGCTCTACTATACTGATTACTGATTTTCTTAGGCACTCTTATGCTCATATTGCATCACTTCACGTACTGCTATTTTACACCCCAAAGGCCCTTTTACACGATGCTTCATACTCATTGCTGAACATTGAAATGAGTTCAGTTTGATTATAATCATATCGTCTAAAGGGTGCTTTTGTATCTAATAGAGGGATTGAATTCAACTACATATCAGTACAGAAAACTAACAAAAAAGTACGACGCAAATTTTCCATCCAATTCTAGGGTCCTATGACCAAACGCAGGCTAGCAGGCGAGTCGAATGTATTCGAGAGATTACTGGTGGTGGAGCGGTAGCGTACCAAAATAATTTTTGGGAGAATTGTGGGAAGTGCAGCCGATAAATTGTGCTCTTGAGACTTGCAGCACTGGCTAGAATTTGTTTATAATGTCTAGAGGGTAAGTCTTCGCAACTGTTGATAGATGCTGATGTGGCTTTCGAGTTTTGCTTCGACTGGAACATTTGTGGCACAACGTTCCCCTCGCGTTGCAGCGAGCGTCTCCAGGAGCGAAGTCTTCGTTCCTGAAGTCGCTCGCTGGACCGCGAGGGTAACTTTGAGTCTAAAATGCTACCATCGCAGCAAAACTCGAAAATCACATTAGCATCTTCTTTAGGATGTTTTGCCGGCAATATACTAATATATATCAAAACAATATGGCGCAGTTTATTTATGTGGTGTAGTTCAGCGCGCTGAAATTAGCATCGTCCACAATATAATAGGCATCGTGTAAAAACAAGCCCCTAGGCATCGAATTCGATTAATGTTCCGAGTTTTCTGAGCTGATTTCAATACTGATTTAAACGCTGACCAAAGTGCCGTGTAAAAAGTTTTAAAGCACTCGAGCAAACCCAGTGGGTATAGATAAAAAGTTATATTTTGAAGTAATATGGAATATGAAACTATGATTTGATTTGGACAGAAAAAACACATTTGTGTTTCAGAAGAAACGCCTAACGCTAACGGCATTTGCGAGAGGGAACTCTATTCACGGCATGGTGGACCCACGTATCGAACCCAAAATGTGGTTTAGCGGCCAGAAATACGGTATTGGTCAGCAGCCGTGTTGGCTGAGGGAGCAAGAACTAGAAAAAAAACAAGATACGGTTGATATCCAGCGGGCTAAATCGGATATCACTTCGCTAAGTTTCTAGAAGGGAAAAAACACCTGCATTGCAAAAAGCGTTCCGATTTGAAATTCCTTCAAGTGAACTGTCAAAAAGCTTATGACCATACCCGAGGCGTTATTGAATTTGTTCCACTCTGATAGTTCCCCATAAACTTGGAATGATTTGTGAGTCTTTTTGTTGGTAGTCATAATGAAACCACGATTCGTTTCATGGCTTCAGTAAAAAAGGATGCAATCATAAACTAAATCTTTATGCATCAGGATGCTTGTTGGTGAATTTATTGGTGTGCATAATGGTGTGCTGGGAGCTTACACTGACGTTTAATTTTACTCGCAATTTTGAAACGAGGAGAAACAAATATATAGTTCTAAAGACTCGACAATAACTGGCCATGTTAAACTAATACTATTGGGTTTCCATTATCAGACGCAATGTGTACGGAGGTTATATAAAATAATTGAAAACTTGTATAATATGCATGATTTATTGGTAGTTATGATGCTTGAAATAGAAGAGCTATGCTTATACTTTGACACTGAATGGCATGCAGTTACACCAGATAAAATAAATTTGAAGCTGGCGCTCAGATATGAAAGCCATTCCGATCACAAAAAATCTTATTTACACGAAGAATGTACAATGGGACAAAATCAATTGATCGGGGATGAGAAAATCAATTTGCCATTCTACTAAAATTCTCCCAGATTTTAACGGTGAAACTACTGTTACCGGCACTTTGTTTTTTCGTCAAATACATTCACTCTCATGAAAAGAATTAAATGAAAAGAAAAATTAGAAAAAAACCATTAATTTCATTTTACCTATTAAAAATAATATACGGAGCGAGAATGTTAGTCATTTCATGAGTAAAACATGGTGACTACTCACCCCCTGCCACACACCCCTGAGATGGCTATCAGGGTATTTTGTAGATGTAGATGAACATTATTTATGGCCAGTGACGTATCCAGGGGGGTTTATGGGGTCCAGACCACCCCCTTCCCAAAAATTTGAATTTTTATTGTTTTTTAAGTTGCACTTTTGAAGAAAGTTATATTTTTGTAAAACTAAGAATGTTGAATTCATTTATTTTTCAGTTTGGACTACATTGAAAATAAATATGCTTAATTTTCAAAAATATAAAAACCTTTGGGTTTGGAATTCTTCCAAAAGTTCGCAAAGCCAGCATCGTTAACTAACTAGCCTTACACCTCAGTTGGAATTGCTCTCTCAATTATCTGAAAATACAAATTTGCTCCTAATATTTAAAAAAAATCACCCCTCTTCCCTCCCTAGTTATATTCACCATCTGGCAATGTCACTGCTATAGCGCAATGTTTCACCAAAACGAAGAAAGTTTCATCATATATCGCTTGTCCAGTTCAAGACTGGTCTAACTCAAAATAAAGCGATTTTAAGTTTTTTGCATGAATTATCTTCAAATTGCTTCTACTAACTCTGTGCAAGACCGTTTCTTAAAAAACTTAGTGGATCACCCCTAGATGGAGCGCAAGTAAATGGGCCATCTTGGATTTGTGGAGGGGGGGCCGTGCAAGAGCTTTTTTCAGTTTTGATCCTTGCCACACATGGAGACAGCGGGTTTCTATTGTGCAATAGTGGGTTATTATGTGATAAACCAACAGTAAGTAACTTTTTAATTCAATCTTTAGTACAAAACTGAACTATTATGATAATGGAGTGAATAATAACTGGAGTTATCTTTAAAAACCTGAAATATTTCGGTGCAAAATAGGATCATCTTGGAGTTTTGCTCATATTACTCATAAAAAATAATAATGGTATAGAGAGAGTGAAAAACCTCTGTAAATCTATAGAGGAGTTCTTTTATTGAGATGATTCGTGCAAAATTTGAAAACTCGGATAATGCAACCATCGGATATCAATTGAAGAGAAAAGCATAAACTTTAATCGGCTCTCCTGAGAAATCGCTTTTTTTGAAATACACCAGTCTTGTTCTGGAACAGCGATATGCTAGCCTGGCCGTTGGCCTGTAAGAAAAATGGTTGTATTAATTTTGTTATACCTCAGTTTCAGGTGGAGGTACTCCAAAAAACAAAAAATGTGATAAATTGTGTTGTCAAGTACTCATATTTCTAAACTGATTGAAAATGTAGTGTTTTCTTCATTGAGATAGATATAAACGGCTTGTAAACGAGTTTATAGAAAGCATTATCTGAAGTCAATAAATTTGTCTATTACCTTGTATTTATTCATTAATTTAGGTTTAATTTATCACTATGATGTTTTTTTAAGGCTTTTGCAAAAGGTAGATTCTTAAAATAAATTTAAAAATTACACTTGTTTTCGATGAAAATTAAGGACCCTGATAATAGACTTAGAACTCGTTGGATAAACAAATGTAATAAAATATCCTTACTATGTTACCATTATTGTGGTTTGTTCAAAATTACTTTCAGAATATTGGAAGGGGGATTCAGTTTCCTATTGCTTACAATGTATCGCTTTTGAAAACTGTATGTTGAAAGTAATACTGGGTAATTTTTGATGCATTACTTTTTGCGTAATGATGCACCTATGCAATGAATAAAAAGATAATAAGTAGCGCAACAAAGGACGCCAAGAAGAAGTGTCTTCTTTTACCAGCGACTTTGAAACTTTCGCGTCTATATTATCAGCTTATGTTTCCAGTTCCCATGGATCTGCGGACTGTGGGCCACAAATCACCTGCATCTCGTTTTATCCCCTGAGGGAGTATAAATTTTTTTTCCAAGATACGGTACCCACAATCACCGGAGATTTCCCTTTTAGCAAACCTACGCCAAACAACCTATTCGCACGACCAAAATCCGCCTCTTTGTGGGCGCTAGAGTAACAGGATATGGGAAAAGAGGGACGTCCGCGTTTAGCGTGATGGAGGGGGGCAGGTGGGAGTTGACGAGTGTGGGTTAGGATAAACAAACAAAATCATATGGCGAAAATGGCGCAAAAAATTCAGCGCAAACGACCGATCCGCGGATTGAGGAGCAGCGATCTCAAAATCAAACAGCGCATCTCTCCAACTTGCTCTGATCTCTCGAGCGCCATCTGCGGGAGATGATCAGTTCGTCGAAGGTGAAGGGCGGTGCGTGAGATGAGTACTACGTTCGATAATGGCACGCCTCAAACGCACGCAAAATGCCACCACTCCCATCCTGTAACCTCTTTCACATGTAAAGGAAACTATTACCGCCTTATTTCGCATTTATCCCTCCTTTCCTCTCTCATCCAAGACGGTGGGAGTATCGGTTGGTGTAGTGGCTAGAGTAGGTACTTTCCATTCCAAAGGTCCACGTTCGATCTCCGGTGAAGATTTTTCAGTTGCATCCCAATTTTTTCGTGGGTCCCTCGTGGATACCGCTTGAAGTGCATTCCTTCGTCCATCAGATGAGACGAAAAAGTGACTAGTCGGTGTCTTAAATTATGAGTAGACCAATTCTGACGCCAGGTTTCTCTCCACTTTTTCTTCGTTCAGAAGTATTCCTACCAGCACCAACCTAAACTATTATTTTTAACGGAGCTTTCCACACTCAATATATTTTCCTTCTTGAATTTCATTGTCATGGATACTGGATAGTCTTTCCGTCCCCTGCAGTACAGCATGGCGGCGGATTGAGGGATTGTTATCTAAATAAGTTGATCTGCTTGACTGATTCCACTTCAAGAGTGCTTCCTTCAATAATGTTTTCGAGTAAATGTGCACTTAATGACGGGGGACAAATCGTAAAGTTACGTGAAATATTACCGAATATGGGAAAGAAAATATGAAGATAGACCTACCTGTAATTTGCACTAATTTTTACACGGGTAGAAACACTATGCCACTGGAGGTCAAGAGGATAAAGTTGTAAAATATATGCTCATATGTTATGTGGTGGAGGCGTTCGAAAATGAAAAAAGCAAAACTTTCGCATTTTTTCACTAATAAAAGATTTAATGCAACTAGTTTATATGTTACTGCATCATTGAAGATGATGTAGTAACATCGAAACTAGTCACATTAAGTATTTTATCAGTGAAAATATGCATATATTTTGCTTCTGTCATTAGGATAAAGTTGATTTATCTACTTAATACACTATTGTTACTATTTCCACGGAAGCTATGATTTTTAATAGATGTTTATATTTCATTTTTTTTACAATCAACGGAATGTTAGAAATTGAATAAGATGGCAATTACAAATTTTTCAGTCAACATTTGTTGAACTGTGATACAATATTTGGATTTGCGGGATAATACTAAGACCGTGTGTTTGAGCTTCACCTTGGACCAATTCTTGGTGATTTTTTTCTGAGAAAATGTGAGTCCAGTTAATATTTTACGAATTCAGAGGGAAATTATCGGAAGCTTCGTTCCAGGGCCACCTGAGATACCCGCTGGGAACAAAATGAAAGTTGGAATAATTAAATGAAGTCTATGTGTACACGTATACATAAATATGGGCCCATTTCATCTATAGTAGATGATTATTTTCGACGCCGATATTCGTATATTTTCGCTGGATCTTTAACAAAAGAAGGAAAGATTTGATGAGGGAATAACGTTTTCAATTTGTAAATGGGGAGAGATAACTTGCTGGACCAGTTAATCATAATCCGTATTAATTAGTAGGCATGGTTGTAGAATAGATAGTTATGACTGACATAATGAGGGAGAAATCAGATGTGAAAACAATCTCACTGATTCATTGACGCTTGAAGAGTATAATACGTATATGAGAAATTTTATTTTTTTAATGAACTTTTGAAAAAGCCCCAGGATAAAATCGATATATAAGCTAAGCAGGAATAAATTAAAGCATTGTATTCTCAATTCAAGATTCTCAACACCTGGAAACACCAATCAGTCATCAACGACCATATTAATAGTTTTACTTTTAGTCCCTACGAGAGGTGTAATATATGCGGATATATTTAAACATCTTACAATTAAAATTACGGAAAACCATCTCGTTGCTTAGAAATAATTTTTTGCTAATGTATAATATTCTTGAAATTGGTTCTGAGTTCCTAAAAGAGCAATCTGATTAATGAATCGTTTGCTTTTTTAAATAGACGATTTTACAACCCTTGAATGAGAAATCGGAATTTATCGGGGTTTACAAGAGGCTTACATGACATCGGAAAATTTTACGAATGGGTTCCTTGATGAATGGTCTTGGATGACAAAATACGGAAAAACCAACACTACAACAATACCATACGAAAGTTCACTGTGGTTAATTAATTTTAACCACGGAAGTGTTTGCACCGGCGACTGAGGTGACCTTTTCATTCAACAGGAAACATTTGCGAGGGTTCATGAGAGCGTATGTGGCATTTGCCTTTTCGCGTACTACTCTCTCCAATGTATTTACTTCCATTCGAGTGACTTCTGGTCTCCCCTTCAAGCCCCGATGGAAACTGCCTTGGTCGCCCGCCCATTGGTCGCTCGTCACGGAGGAAATCATTCAGAACACATCGAGGTGGGCGAGATCACGGTGCCAAGGGACTCTAGTTGCTCCTTTAACGGTAACTTAAGGAGCTACACTCTTCCTCCCTTCGACTCCTGATTCTCTACCTCTCTTTAAACCTCCAATCAGGTGTCGTCTTCGTACGTGGGACAATCCTCTCCGCTCGTTCCCTCTTCAATTCATCGTGCACATCCTCCGTTTCTCTTTGTTCTTTTCTCGCTCTTATCTCTTACTACACGCATCCCGCCTTAACAAAATTCCACCCTTGGATCGCAGTTTGCCGGCTACACCGCATATATCTCCGCCGAAGTGCGCTGGAACCTCTCAGTTAGCAGCGAACGCTGCTGGCTGAAACCTATTCTGGAGTGACAACATGGGTGGGTAATACGGTTTAATTCCTCCTGGCATTCTCTGCGGTGTTCTCGCGTTCCGAGAAATACTGCCACCCTTCCGGGGACTCACGTTAATTTATCCCATGCATGACTACTCAGGTATTCCCTCTGAATTCATTATACCTCAAAATATTTTCTTCTTTCGACTAGTTTCAAACATTTAATTTTTCTTTGGGAACTATCTTAAAACATATGGTTTCTTTTAAATCGGTTAAAATATTGGGATAATACGACATTGTTCTTTAAGTTAATCTAAGTTCTTTAAGTCTATCCTTCTAAGGTTTCTGCAAAGAATAACTTCGAGTAACACTTTATTGCTCAAATTTAGACTTCCACGCTTGCTCATAGAAATACAACATTGTTCAATTTCGACGTACCAATGTTTCAACAAAAGTTTAATCTATATTTAAGAAGCTCGAATTCAAGCAAGGCGGCAGACTAACAGGAAACTCGTTATCCTGGATAACAACATCGAATAAGTAAAATTTATAAGTACCCACAATGAGGAGAAATAAGACCATGGATATTGAAATTCCATGTTTCTTTTTCCCATTATGAGATGCTACAATACATATATAACATGATGAAAAATCCCTTTCTTTTTCTGTTTATCTCGTTATCTATTTCAAGCAGCGGCTCCTTTTGTTAATAGCTTTTATTACGAATGCATATTTTTGAAACTGACCAATAGCCATATTACCTCCTAAGGCTTCTGCAAAGATTAACTACGAGTAACACTTTATTGCTCAAAAATAGACTTCCACGCTTGCTCATGGAAACATAAAATACTCCTATTCAAGCGTCATAGATAGTGTGCATGGCAGAGAGTAGATTTCCAACCAAATAAAATTCTAGTCCGTTCTCAAGATAGATTTTCCTATTGACTGAGACCAGAGACATTTTTCTAGCCTAATATTTTCGGAGATGGAACTTGGCTAAAGAATGATAAATTAATTATATTTCGCGAATTTCTCCTAATTTCCTCACTTCTTATATGATGGATTCGTGTGAAAACCTCTGACCGGAATTTGCTGTTTTCTTTCGTAGCGATAATGGTATTTCAGTATAAAAATTGATGACTCGAGTGTTCACCTGGGTACATTTCTTAATATTTTTTATGGTGAACCATTTTGAATGTGTTATAGTGCATAGGAATTCACTTCTCCAAGCCGTCTGAATACCTAAAGGTACTCATTGTTGGTTTTCATGCCTCATTGGCAGTTCAGCAAAAACTCAAAGGAAAGCATTTACAGGTCATTCACATCTAGCAATCCCATCTCGGTCACTGCTGTTTGTGAATACAATTCATATTATATTTCACTGTCGCCATTTGATTTATTATGGCAAAAACTTCCTGAATGTTGATAGGAGCTTAAATAAAATGGTGCGTACTTTTGCAAATTACAATTCTACGGCGAAAACGTTTTGTAGAATACAAAACCCTATAAAAATCAAATTTTTAGCATGCGAGATGAAAATAGTATTTCGATGCAGAGGAGGAAAAAGAAAAAAAAACTAATTAAAATGCACATATTTTAAATCATGTCATAAGACATTTGTTCGGAGAACAGGAAAATTACCGTTCCAATGGAGGTGAGCTAATTTCAAAATGAAGCTCAGCGTCCTTCATCCTTAGCCCGATAACCTTGCTCTTATTTACTCATTGCCTGTCCCTTTCTGACTTCCGGAATTCCTGTTAAAACAATCGGAGAGTAAAATCGCCATATGGTTAGTGCTTGTCGCTTGTGAATCTGAATTAGTTCACTACTATTAACACGAGATAAACAGACGAGAATTTAGGGAAACTATTTTCCCTTTAACTCAAGAATTCTAAGGAGTCATGCTCCTCCATTATCCCTTCCTCTATTCCCGGAGCCAGCCCGCACCTTCAAGCTCCGTTGAAAAGCATTGATTCCACCGTCCAATCCACCCCTTACATTTCCACCGTTACAAGCGTGCCTGCGTAAATATTTTGCACACGTTGGTTCGAAAAGGCCCGACAAGAAGAAGATACGTACCCTGAAGAAGGAGTATATAGAAGCCCATCCTGATCCGAGCATTCCTCGCGAAATGACATGCAGCCAAGCGTGCACCTTGGGGCATTTACCGTAGCAAAATTCGTTTTGCAGATGACTCCGCTCGGCATTGTTGGCTTCAGCCTACTTTCGGCGTTCTTAATGGCTTTCTTAAAAAATTAGCTAGTACTACTGGAGCGTGAACCCCCCTTAGCTTATCATATGACGAAATAAAATTAAACCAATTGCAGTTCAATGTATTTAATTCACATCATTCACACTACTTGACCGGATTTTCTGGGTGGAACGTCTAACCACCTGCTTTGAGAAAAGATGGCAAAGTTGAATTCCATCGTGGAGAAATACCGTACGCATACTCTGTGCCCTTTCAATGAGCACGATTAAATGAATGGACATTTTTTATCCAAAGTCATTTCATACGCAACCACAGCTTGCTCTCCACAGTTCTCCATCCTCATAAGAGTAGGTTTTAATAAATCACCGACGACCAATATCTTCTTTGATCCCATTTAAGATAAATATCAAAACTTATGTTTCCTTTGCGCCAAAATATAATTTTTAAGTTTCAGAATAGCGCAAAAGGGGTGAAATGATGTTTTCATTACCTTCATTTGACAATTTATCGCCGTGGTCGTTGACTAAAATAACATGAAATGTTGAAATAAAATTTAAGTCATCGATAATTTGTTACACACCTGCGCTAGTTGTTAAGTCTTGAGAACGCCGCTCGTTGGTTTTTTAATCACGGACAGCCAATAAAAACTTTATTGTTATTTTTAAACTGGCCATCAGGTTCACTGATTATTGGGTTAAAGGGATTAATGAAAAGGTTTTCCTCTCCGTTGGAGTTAAAAGTTAGAATTGGTACATGGATCCCGTGACTTTTGCGGGTATTTGCGGTGATTTGAAAATACGAATTTTATAAAATAAAATCTTCGGCAAAAATGAAACTACAAGGGACTTATTCTCGATTCGATTTCTTTAGCCTAGGATATCCTGTAATACCGCAAATTTCTAGTTATCATTTTTTTTAAATATGGTTGCAAAATCGACTGGGAAAATATTTAAATTAATTCATTTTACCACTAAGATTAACAAATTTATTGGTTTGAAAATACAATTTAACTCTTCCACATTGTAATTTGATTCACAATGCGTTACAACTTTGATAAGCCTCATCAGCCGAAATATCCTTTATACATATTACCGATTATCACGTTCAGTACTCATGAGATGTTTTATTGAATGGTGACTTTAACACCTGAAATCTACGGTGCGTCAAAATGTACACCTACTGGAAAAGTTTGATCGTTTTTTCGTGTAATGCCCTTCCCCCACTTCTCGCCAGAAGAAATCTCCTCCATTTAGGTTTATTCAGTTCAAAGTTCTCTTTGCGGCTGACTAAATTTTGCTATGGTTGGAAAAAATGTGGCTTCTTATCTGTGATTTGCTTGTGAATTTATTTCTCTTAAAAAAGTCTGTGATGTGAATTTATCATTCCATTTTTTTCCGAAATATTCATCTAAGCATCGCATGTCTGCTTACGTGCTTCTTAACTTTTATGCCTCGAGCTTTCCATAAGAATATTTTTCATTTTTTGTGGGTTGATTTTTCCTCATTGAATGGAGAACAAGGGCAATATTTTTTTCATTCCGAAGTAGAGCGCTTTGCACAGATAAACCACACGAACTTGCGAAAAGACTTGTGGATTTGAGAAATGGGTTTTAGGTCATAGTTTGCTTAAAGCGTTGAATATTCGAGTGCATTGGAGAAAGGAAACCTTTTCGAGATGAAAACCCCTTGCTGGAATCCGCATGAGCACGTCCCTCTTCCCCCAGCGTGTTCCCATCCAACCATTCTCACAGTCCTACCGCCCTCATCACCCCCTGCCACCTTCCCTCCGCCTCACCCACTTCAATCGGGGCATGCTCGCATCAAACGCCGCCCGGCCAGGAGGAGACACCGGCGAGATAAGGTGACCCGAACGGGTGAGGTCTGTGAATGCGTGCATCCATTAGCAGTACGGAACCTCATGACTCTCCCGCGCCCTCAATAGCGGCTGAGGAGCAGGGGATCTCATTCTTCCCCCCCCCCCCCCACCCAACCAATGGCATTTGCTCACTCCTCTCTCCCACACACAAACGCTTCTCTAATCCCCGTTCCTCATTTATCACTTTGGTGATCCCCTCTCGCACTGCTCGTGACGGGCACCTGCTTGCCCGGTGAAGTCGATTCGCTTGCTCGGTATGCGGCTGCGTCGGTAATGCATTCGAGTCTCTTGTAATTGCTGCGAGTTTAGAAGAGGGGTCTCTTCGGAGGAATGGGGTTCTCTCGCGGGAATAAGGCCGCATCGAAGCAGCTTCCTATATACACCCCCGACTCGTTTTGTAACCCCTCCCCCATGGCCCCCCTTGGGGACGACTGCTGTGGCTGCCGAGGGAGAGGTCATTTGTATGCCTCGGTGATTCTAGTCGAAGGCAGGCGAACGTTAAATTCGGAATCGTACAGACTACTAATTGCATCTCACCTTCCATTTTCTCAATACGAATCACCTGTTAAAGAATATGGAAATATTTATGTGGCTCTGTATCGAATAGGTTGCGAATAATAATGGCAAAATTTGATCATTGAACATCAAATCATCGAGATCGAACTTTGTGGAATCTTTCCATGTTTAAGAGAACACAAATTTGTATTTTGCACAAATTTACTTTACTCAAGACGACCGGTTTCAGCTATTACGCCATCATAGGGTGCAATGTACAAATCAATATGTATACATCTTTGTATAATACACCTGATGATGGGTTAACAGCCGAAACCGGTCGCATCGAGGAAAATAAAAATGTGGGAGACAAATTGTATTCTTATTTTAAAAGGTAGCGTTAATTTAAGACAGTTACATAGTTGAGCAGGATGTCGACATAAGAGCTGAAATATTTTAAAAGATTGCCAGGCAGGCAATGCTTCATCAAGCCACAAGTATTATTTAAGTAAGCCATGAAAATTCATTGAAAATAGTGTTATGGTAAGAAGAATAAAATGAGGAATTCATTTTCAGAAGTTTGTGGGTACTCCACCCCTCGCTGTTACCATATTTAAACCTTCAACTATTAATTTAACCTACAAGATAATTTCTTAAAACAGGAAGAAAAAATTAGTATATTTAGTATTGTTTCTGATCGAATTATTTGAACTTTTATGCGCGAGTGTGCTCAATAATCACTGCCCCGTGACTTATGTGAGAATTTTGTTGGGTAATTACCCCTTCATACCTGAATGATCAAAACAAATCGTAATGTTCAACGCCATCTAAATAATCACTTAACCATCATAGCTCCATTGAGGTTTATAATAGAATATTGATGCTTTGTGACTGAAAAATGATTTTCAAGTTGTTATCGAGAAAATTACTCCTAATTATGATTTTATTGTGATTATGTTCTCCTACATGTTAAATCAACAAAATTGTACATTGTGTTTCATTTTTTATGGTCAAGCTGCTGCGTTACTCTGAGTAAAATTTGACTACCGTAACTCTCACAATCCTCAGGAACATTATTTAAAATTACCGTAACATTGCAGAAATGAATAATCAACATCACTCTGTAATTACTCGAAGCAGAACAAAGAATGAAGACATCAGGGTGACAGCTAAATTGGCGAATTTTTTTACTCGGAAAACTCAGCGTCCATAAGACGTACCTACGTAACCTCCAGGATGTATTTAACCACTTTAAAAGAAACTTCCCTTCCTCGTTAGGAAGAAAACAATCTAGCGTCAGCAGCGAGGTATTACCGGACACAAATTGTATCCGAGTCGACGACTTCTTTATTTCCTCTTAAATACCTCACGTTTGTAGAATGAAAAATGACCCGTCATTTAAACCACCCCGGCGTCTACTTGAGCCTGGGCAGAGCGCAGTAATTTAGATTAGTAAATTACCCGGGCCATCAACTTGCGGCGTAGATGTAAATTCCGGCCGAAGATCGGGCAATGAAGAAGCGCTCAAAAAATCATTAGATTACTAATGCGTGGGGAACAATGCCTAAAGGTGTGGTGGAGGTTGGAATATTGGGAGGGGGATGAAGAGGGAGAAATATAAATCACGACCCTTATTTATGGATCCCCTTTGCCGTGGTAGCCGCAGCGGTTCAACTCCATCCACCACCCTTCTCTGGGATGCCTGCATCCGTAATGGGCTGAGGCGGCGGTCGCAGGTTGTTGTGCGGTGAGCGAGTCTATGTCGGCGCCGCCGTGGAGCAACACCCACCCGCTGTCTGCTCTTCACCGCCGTCGGGTGCGGGGACAAAAGAGGATCTTATTCTGTGGCGCGGCAGCCAATGGGCGTACACTCTAGGGAGGAGAGGACGAGACAGGAAGGCGGGGAAATGAAAGGGGAACGTGGGCGAGGAATCGCAGCGACGACCAGGGTGTTCGGGGCAGTGCGAAAGGGAGCGTCTACCGAGGAGGCTCTGATAATCGCTGTTCCATCTTTGGGTTGGGCGGTTTTTAAACCTAGGACGGAATGAGAGAGTGAAAGAGGAGGAGGAGATTGGAGAGGCGTTTTCTGGGGGGGGGGGAGGGGGTGCACATATGTGTGAGGGGGGTTGGAGAGAAAGATAGAGGGAGAGAGTGGGGACGAAGAGGAGGAGTTTGAAAAAAAATGGAGAAAGCGTATCGGGGGAGATTGTGATTGGTTGATTTCAACGGCGGAGCGGTGCACGGGAGGAGCGGAGTTGGAGAGGGGAGTGAATTAGAAGGGCGGGCGGGAGGGTGGGTGAGATGACCGCCAACACTAACACCACCGCCAGACGTGAGGGAAGAGATGGTCGGTGGACAACAAAGGGAAGGAGAGTGACACGAACAATGGGGGCCCCTGCGGACTACGCGTCCTTACGGCCATTCCCATGGTAAGAGCGGGAGGTATAGAGGGTGGAGATAGAGGAGAGGCTGGAGGAGGGTAGATATGCTGGAGTGAGGGTGAGAGGAGGAATGCTGAGGAGGCGGTAATGTGGAGGCGGTACTGGAGGAAGACGGGGAGGAAGAAAGCTTGGAGAAAGATTGGAGGGATAATATTGGAAATATATTGGAAGGATACATTGTGGATGTTCAAGTAAAATGTCCAGATGGTGAGAAAGTTTTGGAGAAATATTTGAAGAATGCACTAAGGATGTATTTGGGAGGCTGGGAGATGTTAGGAAAATTTAGGATGGAGGTAATGAGGTATTGGGAGAACTTTGAAAAGGGTTAAATAGGTGTGTGTATGAAGGATGTCGGCAGGATGATCGGAGAGTTTTGGGAGGATATTGGGAAGATATTGTGAAGATGTTGGGAGGATTTTGAGAAAAGTTTGGGAAGATATTAAACAAACGTTGGGAAGATGTTGGGAAAGTGCTACAAACATATTGGGAGAATATTGGAGGGAGGTTGGGAAAATGTTAGCGAGATGTTATGGGAAGGTTGAAAAATATTGGAGAAAGGATTGATGGGTGTTGAAAAAATGCGAGAAGGATTTAAGGAAGAATAATGTTCGGAAGTTGAAAAAACGTTGAGGAAGCATATCGGAAAGATATTAGAAGATGTTGGGTATACATCAAAGTAAGGTTTGAAATATGCTTGGAATATGCCGGAGGAATAACGGGTGAAAGTAGGAGGAAGGATGGATAAATAGTGGATGGATATCGTAGAGAGGCTTGTAGAAGTAAGGAAAATATTTAGACGAGATTGGTATAATGTTGGAAGAATGCCAGAGGTATATTAGGAGGAAGCTGAACCGAAATTGGTGAGTGGTTCACGAGACACTGAGGGGTGGCTTCTAAGGCGGCAAAACGCCGTGAAGAGGTGACTGTGAGCGGGAGAGGCGACGGCGGAGGACGAGTTGTGGTGGTCCAGAGTGAGGGGATGAAAGGAGTGCAAGGGAAATCAGGAATTGGGAGAGAGGAGATGCCTGGAATGAAGGACTCACGTGTGGATAGCGAGATGTAGTGCTGCTCTGGAGAGAGAGAGAGATGGTTCCGCATTGGGGGTGAGAATGCAAGAGATTAACGTGCTCGGGCACGGTGGGGAGGGAGGGAGGGAAGGAGGGAGCGAGGGGCGAAAAAGTCGGCTCGATCCCTTTCTCCGCCCGTTGAATTGGCAGCCGGCGTTGTGTGATGCGAGAGGAAGGTGGGGCCGGCGGAGTGGGGAGGAAAAATAGTCGGGAGGACGAAGAAGAGTGTGTAATGGATGGCGAGTGTGAGGGATTGTGGGCTGGGGAAAGGGAAGATGGTGAAGCCGACTCCCATTCCTGCTTCCCCCCCAAGTTCCTTGACCCTCCTCCCCGTGGACAACACCCCTGTTCCCTCACCTTACAGTTCAGATTGGTTGGGTGGTTAATCGGGATGGTGACCGACTACTAAGGTTATTTGCGCCAATGAGGATAGGTGGGTAGGCTAAAAGGAGAAGTATTTTAGATTATTGGAGGAGGGATGGAGAGAAACCTGGCGTCGGCATTAGCCTTAGGACTTAATTCCAAACTTAGCGGTCCGGAGCGCTGCTCCGGTACTCCTTGTGATGGTGATTAAAAACAAATCAATTTTTCATACTGTTTTCACCCACACGCTTCTGTATAACCCGGAAACCACCAAGATTCTGTGTGAATTACTTGAAAATGTCGTCGAACACGTCGAAAAAGGTTTCAGAGGAGCTAAATAGAAAGTGTGGAAAACTATAGTGTTTTAGTCACAATGATAAACTTTCATGAAATAAATTCATTTGGCATCAACTTTACTTCTTGTGACACCTTAACGAAATACGTCAAGGGTACTCACAGTTTAACGTCCTATTTGACGGACGGATCACTGCACTTGAAGTGGTCGGTTTTTCACCTGGGGAGGAGCTCAGTTGCGCCATTATATAGGTGGTTAAAGGAATGATTATGGGGGACTCGTTGAAAAGCCTGCTGAAACATGTTAAAATAATGGTGAAATAGAAATTAATGTTCGTATTTTATGTTTAATGAAAACAATATACGTATCTTTGGTAACCAATATATCATATCTAAATGTCAAAGATGTCTTTGAATATAGCATTTTCGGTGATGATACGTGTATTTTGAAAAAGGCATACCTACACCCTTATATGTGTCAGTTAGTGGAGAGAATGAAGAATGTATATGGTAGCTCGCTTGTCATGGATTGGCGCACATCTGAATCACAACGCCTAGCAACTGAATCTTACGCTAGTACTCGTAGCCTTTTATTTAGTAAATGGGGAGGCTGTGGAGAAACCTGGCATCGACTGAGGCATACTCTGAGGGCACCACAGTTTAACTACCACATCCAACGGGCGGAGTAGGCACTACAGTTGAAATGATCTCAATAAGACACCCAAGTAGGTGTCATGGTTCCATTTAACAATTTTCTACTGCTGTTGGGGATGGAACCTGAACCCACGAGATGGGAACCACCTCACCAACCCGATTCCCGTATTGTTCCGATTTTAATTACAACCGATGTTGTAATTTAATACTGCCCCTTAAGGAGAGGAACTGACATGGAGGGTGAGAGGCTGGGCGTCAATTAAGCATTCTCTGACGCAACGAAAGGCGCGAAGGGGTTCACAATTTTACGTTCCATCTGACGAAAATAATACATACTTCACTGAAAGCACTCTCATTATGATACCCGAAGAGGGATCATGGCTACAAGGAAAACTCTCCGCTTCTTCCAGGGCTGGTACCTGGGCTCACAGGATAGGAATCCAGCCGTCTAGCCACCACATCTACGCCATACCCCAGTATCATTTGAGTCACTCACCTGGGCGATGCGTCACGGGCCTCCTCTGTCAATTATGCCGGCGCCACCCCTTTTCAAACTCTCCTCCCACACCCACCCTCTCCCACCCTCATCCACCGTTTTCTCCGAAGACAAGAGCTCTTCATCTTTTCCTCTCTCTCATTCTCTTCATCTTCTTCGAGATTCGCCACTTGGAAGAGAATCAAATTTATGGCTTTATAGCGTCCATCAATAGTTTTTCCTCCACGAGAAATAATAGTATTTTTTTCCTCCTCCGCAGTCTCCGAGGAAATAATCTAGTTTTTGTACTATTCCGAGAGTGGCACTAATTTCTCAACGGAGATCGCGTCAAAGAGGCACCTGGGGAAAAACGTGGGAATCATTCCGGAAGGGGGGGGGGGCGGTGAGGTGGGGGGAGGGGAATTTCGTGGTGGCGGAAGAGTGCCAAAGCGATTTTGAGTCAAAGGGAAAAGTCCTTCCATTCGTCCGAATGATCGCCGCAAACGTCGGAGGTGCTCTTCGAACGGTACCTACTTACTCAAATCCGCTCTCATGGTCGAGTGAGCGTTTAAGATTACCATTGCACCTGAGTGAAAAACCATGTTATTTATTACTCAGCGGTGTTCTCGCGGAGTGCAAAACTGCAATTTCACTAATTGCATTTCCAAAATGGGGAAAATCAAAATAAAAACTGTTTGAATGTGAAGATCGCATTCTTAAATACACAGGACCAAAATCTTGCCAACAAACAATTTCTTTTAATGGAAATATTTCTAGCTGACAATTTCGTGCATTTGACAGCTTCAAAACACTACGTCATCGGAAAAACGGTGGATGACGTCACAGAACGGTATAGTTGGTAATATTGCAACATATTCCCACGTGAAGTTCAGCTGATTTACCAAATTAGCCGAAAACAATCGTTTCCATTTCCTTAATGGAAGACGCTGAACTATTATAATTACATCCTTCATGTTGAAATACACAGAGAGGAGAGGAAGACTACCGTGCGGTGATGTGAGACAATTAGATGTCGTTTTGTATCACGTGACTTTAAAAAAATTTCATGCTCTTTTCAAAATTAAATATTAATACCTGCGGTTGACGTATATACCTTTGTGTTATATATTTGAGTTCATTGGGAAATATACCGTCGTGAACAACACATAAATGTGATAAGTGAATTTTATGCATGTTCCCCGTAATGCTTGAAATTTACAATGAAATGAACCATTTCGTTGGACCCAAATCTCACAAAAATAGAAAAACTTATTCGCGTATGGAAACTTTTACAAACCACTGAATTTTGTAAAATTTTTTTGTGTCTACCTCTCTGGTCTGTAAACATTTCCATAAGGAAATAGATTTAATAATGGAATATTTACATTGTTTGTGAGGAAAGTGTTTAATCCCAAAAGTTGCGTAGAGTGCTTTCAGCAATTAGGCTACCCAGGCGTTCTCTTACACTGTGAATACCGGAGAGGCCTGAAATGAAACTGAATTTTAACTAGAAGGTGCTGAGAATACAATTCCATGAAATAATCGCATTCATTCCCATGGCTTAGCAGCCCACGAGGTCATTGCCACTTTTAAAAACATAGGGAGATACCTTGGATGAATTAAAAACGGCATACCTTCAACGGACATCATACGTTGCGGAGTCAAATGAATGTGCAAAATTCACAATCGAAAACTCATTCACCTAAAGGGGAGTGTGTTTGAACCGTTCGAGATAATTTCTATCGCTTACCTAACTAAAGTCACATGGAGTAAGGAGTCACCTGGTGCAATCACGAATGGTTCGAGATTTTGGTTGTGTTTTATTCACTCAAGTGGTTAAATTGAGTGACCACCAGGTTGTTTATTGCGTTTCTAATTGAGAGTAACAGCTCTATCAACAACGTGCCCGTAATAAACACTCGATCGGGATTTTTACGAGTGAATAAAACTCAAAATGATTAATATGAAATAACTTTCTAAGGATTCTGTTCCACATATAGGGAATGCAATTAACGCCATCGTTTTTCATCTTATCTTTATCATTATCTATCAATCAATAAATCTCCAACAAACGATCAAACCTCGCCTATTACACTTGAAGATCAGAAAAGGAATGGTATTCATGCATTTTATTGGCTATTGAGCCAACTTTAACGGAACCTTATGGGGTTTTCTTAAAGGAGGGATTTTGATATACGAAGTACTTCATGTACTCATATAGAGTGACAAGGCCATAAAATATTTTCACTTCAAAATATCGATAGAATTTATCTACTGCATTAAAGGCTACACGTACGTACGTATGATTTGGTTGTGAGTCGTAGTGATTTAAATGTGCTCCAATAGATGATAAGCGAACTCCCATAGACGTTGCCCTCAAATTGGCACATAGCTCGGGTGCATATATTTTTCAAAATACTCGTATCTAGCTAATATATCTACTCATATTAAATTTATAAATAATATGCCTTATGCAATGCAAGGGATATATATTACGGCCTGATATATATTTACTGCAATGAGCAATGTGACAGACATAGATTTGGTTTCAATATTTAGATATATATTATTTACCATAGTTACTTATCCATCCATCCATCTTTGGCGCTACCACCCAATTCGGGCCTTGGCCACCTCCGTTGCATATACGTTTTCATTAATAATTAAAAAAAACAAACATGAGTTTCTACTTTATTATTTACTATATTCATTCATTTTTGGCTATTTTGCAAATATTAATAATTTAAATACAAACATGAGTTTCTACTTTATTATTGAACTATATTCATTCATTTTTGGCTATTTCGACAATATTAATAATAAAAAAAACAAACATGAGTTTCTACTTTTTATTTACCTAATATATTCATTAATTTTTGGCTATTTTGCAAATATTAATAATTTAAAAAACAAACATGAGTTTCTACTTTATTATTTACAATATTCATTCATTTTTGGCTATTTCGACAATATTAATAATAAAAAAAAACAAACATGAGTTTCTACTTTATTATTTACTATATTCATTAATTTTTGGCAATCTTGCCAATATTTTAGTCTGTTTCAGCAAGATTTTCAACTAGTTCTAGGTAAATAATTGATTTTTGGGCCTCGTTAAAAATAACATCAAAACGTTAAAGGGCAGTACTTGTTAAATGTATACTTTTTCCCTCTGAAGTACACCTACAGATGGAGCATATTAAATTAAATATTTTCCTTGACAATCATCTTTAGCATTGCCCACGATGACCAAAGTGATATTTTTTGCTGTGCTCACTATCACTCGGCACAAATGAGGAGGAGCTTCAGTGATGAACTGAATGACATTTAAAAGTTTTGTATAAAATCACTTTGTATTTCTTGGAATTCATTGAGAAAAAGCCTTATCAAAAAAACGAGCAATGTTTGAAATTCCTGAGTTACCAGCAATAAGATTAGATAATATTATTTTTCGAGGTTATCAGGAAGGTTATTAACAGCTTTGGCTTCTTTCTATGACTTTATTCATCGAGGTTTCGGAATATACGTTATGTCATAGCTTTATCATTTAAAAAAAAATCTGCGACTAAAATTTCTCTTTAGTGATTTATTTCTTATCGAGTTGCGGATTGTACCTGATAGTATTAGAGATTCATCAATGCTTATCCTCCCGTGCATGATGAAAGTAACAACGCTCTTTATTAACCGGTTTTAATTACTTCAATTCAATAAAACTTTAGCTTCTACTTGAACTTATTTAAAGTATATTGATAGAAGGAGACATGGGCATTCACCACTATTAGAAGCTTACTAGGTTTCCGAGACTACCATAATTTATGTATCGGCATGAAATAGGAAAATGAAATAACTTCTAAAAAAAAGGATATGTTCCACATGACAACATCGCATGGAACATAAAACATTGAATATGAGTTTCCCTGATATTAAATTTAGATACTTCTTCATTTTTAATAACTTTTTCCCTACTTCATTGAACATTAAGTCATAAGTCGTTATTCATCATTATGGGGAAATCTTATCTATATTCGAGTGTGTCTTTTTACATAATTCTCATATGAGATTCTGTTGTATATATAAGAATTGGAAATATTTTTCAATGAATGCCCTGTAAGACCAGGAATGGCTGTGGTAGATGAAAATAAGAACAAAATGCCAGTCAGACGAGCCAAAACCCAAGCAGGTAGCCGTAACGCCACCTACATCAGTGGATAGGAATGGAAGGGGAAATGTATATAATGTGAATTGACAAAGTAGAGTAACGGGATATCCGGTTAAGAGTAGGGATACCAGCACGTGAATCAATGTGAAGATTGTAAGGGAGATTTATGGAGAACACGTCAGGCACGAAGTGGGAGATTACCTCTGCCGAGTTGACTAAAGCCAATCGCCTGTCAACCATCTGCTGAACCTGCTACCGCCCCTGCTTTTAGAAGAATCCTTGGATTTCGTGTTGTGCCCCGTAAAACCGCACGGATGTGTTAAACCGCACGGATACCTGTAAGGCTGGAATGGAAGTAGGCTATTACCGTAATGCCGACTCGGTGGAACATATAAATATTTCCGACTGAATGCACTGCGAACATTAATATTATTGTTATCGAACCAGAAAAGTGTTTAAAAAATCTCATATGACCAACAGCTAATTTTTTATTCTTCCAAATGGTTATACTCGTATAATGTGAAATCAGAATACATATTTAATTTTAGACCCAACCTTTTAACTAAGGACTACTAATTAAAGTTTTCAGAAGACTTTTCATTCATTTTTTGAAGAATTTTTCTGGCTTCTCTGTGTTTTATTTTTAAATTATGATTCAACGTTTCGCGTCCTCTACTGTGCTCTACGTGATGAATAACGGCACGTAAAACACAAAATGTTGAACTATAATTCACAAATGACACAGTGAAGTCAAAAATATTCTTTGAATATGAATCAAAACGAGGCGAAACTACAAGAACCTGTTTTCGGAGGGTTTAGAGGCGGGAACACTATCAATACAGCCATTCTAAAATGGGTGCAAAGTGTAAACGAGCCAAGCTGGTGCAGAATTAAATTTTGCGGAAATGATTTCCACCGAAATTCTGTCAGATACAAAATAAAGTGTTCCGGTTTGGGTTGTCACATTCTGCTTTGATCTGGAGCACTAAAAGTTTTAAGACCTAATCTTAAGGTGACATCGCATGCCCAGCTATCGAAAAAAGGACCACAATATTTTTCAAACGGTCACATGTCAAAATTGAGATAAATTTATCCAGGTCCTACAGGACGTATGCTACTTCGTGTACAATTGCTGAGCTCTCGATCACTTTAATTTCTTTCTTACATGTCAAATATTTCATCATTAGTTTGGCAAAACCGTGCTTAAACTCTCCTTGCAATGCTTTTTCATCTCACTCCATTAATAATATTCCTCTCCTGGTTGGCTCAAAATTGTTTGAACAACAATCATTTCACTCCTAAGTGAAACGTATCCAGCAAATGAAATTGTTTCGCTCCATGCTGAAATGAATCTAAAATTTATTATATTCATTTCTGTCCTTTCTATTGCTTTGAACTTGTCGAAAAGATCAACATATTGTAGTCGGATTAAGACAGCAACACCGCTCACTCGAGCAACCAACTGAGCAGGCAAAATAATACTTAACCCACAGATGTCACACATATTATTGTAGCGGTGGCCACTGCGATTTAATAAATGGAAATTTTAAGAGCTGTAACTGCAACACGTTGACTGAAACGCCATGTGAGAGGAAGCCGAGCTTGATGATGCATCTTCCGACATTTCGATGCCTGTTTTTTCTACGGAATCGCACCTCCGGTAGTGACCATTAGGAAGGCAATCAAAAGGGAGAGCGTTGAATCTTTCAAAGAACGTAGAGTAGATGAGCATTGGGTGCATGCACTCAACGACAAAGAAGAGCTAAGTTAATGCACATACCATGTGGGGATAAAAAAAACAAGTATCCATCCAATTTTCAATGCATCGGCAAAAACGTATACTGTATGGTACTATTAAGAGGGGAATCATAAGCATCTATAAATCTTGCTTTCTCGTCGTCCTTTTGTGCCTTTATCAAAGCAGCAAAAAATAAAACTCTGAATTTCCTTTTGATCCCGTGCAGCTTCCTTTTTTTCGATCACCTGACTCTACTACTAGTGAACTTGGTAACGAACAATCAGGATATCACATGATGTATGGACAATAATGATCTCATCAGCAGTTCAAACCATTTTCCTTTAATGTTTTTATTACCACTGTGCTATTCTTGATACGATTCAAAAGCTACTTGATACATGAATGTCTCCCCGGATACCCCTTCTGTACCCCACCAGGGATTCTCAAGGTCCATAGCTATCTGAGGATTCCGGGTATGAAATATAACACAGTGAATTACCTAATCCGAGAAATTACCGTATTTGCTGACAAAGGTAAATCTCACTATAATTACGTGTTGATTTTACGCATGAGTTTTTGTCATTAATTTCTCAGTTCGTTCATCATATAAAAATAAACATCACTACATACAAGTTTGAGAAAGATTTCATTATTTTACGTTTCGGTATATACGAATGTGGGACAGCTGATCAGGAGGCTAAGCGATCAAAGCCGTAGGGATGAGCGGTATATATCGATATACCGGTGTACGCGGTAAATCTTTGCCGATATATCGATATGTACCTGTGTATTTTTTGTGCCGATATGCCGGTATATTCGGTGTTATTTTCTAAACACCAGTACCCGACATATTGCATAAAATGAAAATTTTCACACCGAAGTTCAGTAATTAAGTTAGAGAAATGATTTTAGAGAGTGGGGCTGTTGAAAATTCCCTATGGCAAAGGCAAATGGGAAGTAAAATTTGATGGTTTTTACCGTTTTACTACGAATTTTTTTAAAAGTGCATGATGAACTCTTTTTATCTTGGATTTGAATTATCTTAATTAAGTATTTCTCCTATCCGGCGCTGCTACTACGTATTCTGTCAAGTGCTGTGCCTTAAAAATAGGCCATGAGACGGCCTTGCTTTGAACTGGATGTTAATTTTCTTTACAGAACTCAACTCGAATTTGGTGGAACAAAATGAATTTTCCAAATCTAATAATAAAAAAAATTATCACAGCAATGGAAAAAAGCTTACGTATTGCTTCTCCCTGTGTATGCAAATTATACTTAGGATGATGACCTCCGATTTATACCATCCATTAAGACGATCCGCAACATTCCGTGAAGTCTATACATTTGCAATGAAAACGGATATTTACCCTAATTTGGATTTCTTCCTGAATGAATTTATAGAACACAATTATGAAACGTCATAACCTTACCCATGGAATATTTGAAGCGACTGCAGTCATGTAAGCTGCTATGGCTATCCTTTCAAGCTCCCACCATTGGCACCACGTATCTTATCGACAGTGATACGGCTTTTAGTATTGTCGTAACGCAACAACAACTTAGAATATGATTAATGTGATTGCATGCGAGGATAAATTATTCTTCCTATTCAATTTTAATATACTATGTATATTGCTTTTATGTCATTCTTTTTTCTAGTCGTTGCTCCTGCTCAGATAAAATAATCATTTTTCTCTAAAAAAAGATTGCCTTTAGATCCAATCTCAAAATGTTTATTTTCCGTGAACAAATTGCTGCACAAAAAAAGCTTGGTGTGATAATTGCCAATGTGTAAACGCAAGCAATTAACACAATTAAAAATTTTATATCGCGATTCTGTATCGCGACGCGGCGCGATATTATTCATCTAGCTTCTCTGGGGGAGCCTTATTGAAACCTTTCACAAGCGGTCCTGTGTACGACTCTAAGATTAGCTTAAGATAGTACGTAAGTAACTGTTAGTAAATACCAGAAAAAATAGAAGCATAATTATATAAAAAGTACCGATATACCGGTACAATGGTATATTTTTTAACGATATAACTATCGCCAAATCGGTACCTATCTTATAAAAATATCGGCTTCCGATATATCGGTATATTTTTATATACCGCACATGCCTAATCAAAGGTCAAACATTTAATAAAGCTAAACTACGTGTTTCTCCACTCTCCGGTTTTCTTCTTTGCTTCCTTTGCTTCGACATTTGTTTCAACGCCGCGGAAAACTCACGCGGAAAGGTCACGTAAGATCACCAAAGTTAAGCAATGTTTGGCCCCGACGGCGGTTGGATGGGTGACCATTCATACCTTCACCGTGGCGCTCTTGTCCCCAATCTGCATGTGGCAGACAGACATGGGGATGGCACAATGGACCATGAAGGTCTAAGTGCCCGTGCTCCTCTCGAAGAACCCCCTACAAGTAATATAATGATTCTGGGAAGGGAGCAGTTGAATTGCTCATAATCAGCATCTTCCGGAGACTAGTACATTTTCACTCCAGATAAATCAGTGAAATACTATTTTCACAAAAATATATGTTAAAAAGTTAAAATCCATACATTTAGCGAGATGTCCAATTGTTTCGACCATATATATATTTTCTGAAAACGAATCGCTGGGAATCTTCAGAATTCAGTGTTTCTGAACGTTTCTTTATTTAAGTGCAACCCTAAAAATTTTGCAAAAAATGTTTATATGATTCACTATGTGTTTTAAATCAAAGATAAATCCAAATTTTTAATAATAGGAGAGGAATTTAGACTCCTATGCATGGATTTCGGTCTTCCAAGTGACTATCTACTGTGAGAATTTGTATCTCGTGCGTGTTTACGAGATTCAAATCCTCCCAGTAGATGGTCACTTGGAAGACCAAAATACATGCATAGGAGTCTAAATTCCTCTCCTATTATTAACAATTTGGATTTATCTTTAATTTAATTTACTGGCCAATTGCACTCTTCTTGAATCACTGTGTTGCTAATGGGGATTCTTCTACGCTCTACGATTTAGAGTTATCTGCGGGCATGGTTTTAATCAATCAGGTGAAGCATTATAACTTCCAAACCACTACTCTTGGTAACCCCATGCAAAAAAGTATTAATTCTGCTACCATTTACATAATACCATTTGGTATGATTCTGATCAAATGTACCTGAAAAGGAACATTAATATTATAAATAAACCTACGTTTTTCTAAAAATATGAATAATGTTTTCCGTATATTCAAGCCATAATGATGGTTTGATGATCGTTTATCAGCTCCACATTCTTTCAGCCACATATTATTTCTTCATTTTTCACGAGATCCTTTTTTTTAATCGTTCCTTTCCCCTTTTTTCAGACAATCATTCCTTCTCTCACGGCCTTCAGCATTCGCTAGTCTCACATAAATCCGCTTAATGTTGAGCTTGGAAATGTAAAGATTATCTCGCGCCTGATTAAAAGCCAAGGACACAACCAACAATCAAATGGAAATCAAAATTAGTTGTGAGGAAGGTTAAATACTTTTTCCTTTGGTAAAAGCTAAACAAGTTATGCATCCTTCTCTTTCCAGAATTTTCCGTCGGAATATAATAGACGTTATGCATGGATAATAATTAATCGTAAAATCTTATCACATGCCATGGCATTCATCATTTCAAAGCACTCATGTTTTCAGCTTCTTTTAAAAAAATATCAATCGTCTTTTAGACGCTGATGGTATCGGCGTTCAGTTGGTGGAATTGCTTCATAGATTCTAGCGGGTTTTAATTTTAAAGAGATCATTTGAAACACCTAATTGCTCGCAAACTAAATGACTGGAATTAAATTATGAGTATCAAATGTGAGGAACTTAAACATATCAAACACTATTTGATTGTGTTAAAATTTACCCGAATCTTATACGAATTACGTGTTAAGTATGCTTTCGCCAATCCAACGCTCCCTTGTTAGACCTGTTTTCCTCCTGAGAGAAACGGCCAGCAATTTTCCTACGACCTCCACTACTAAATTAATCGGTTGAATAAGCCCAGCGATGGTTAATTAAACATCGTGATGGCTCTTTCCTGTTCTTCTGATTTCAACTTTACCTTGATGTTTATGCCGTGAGAATTTGAAAACATTTTTTCTAAAGTAGATTAAAAAAAAATAAATTTCGAAAAATTAGCAGCGTTAAACGCAGTTAAATACGAAGTAAGGAGAGGAGATGTTTAAATATGTATATACGTGCACCGTACGCAACTATGTGGGAATGTGTGCTTTGCAGATGGAACGGCCTTCTCTCGGAGGAAATGCAACAAAGATACGATAAATGGAAAGTCATACCAGGGAAAGATACGAGGATGAGTGGTCCACACCCCCTGGAGACTCAGTAATGGAGAGAGAGATGAATTACTTCTTTCCCCCTCTTACGGAAATGTACGTAGTTATTCCCAAAGCATTCCTTCTATTTCCGGGGCAGCTAAAGCATCGACTTTCATGGCAATAAAGAAGAATCTGAAACAGCCAGTAATGATGAGTATGAGGAGTAATGAAGGCGAGGCTCTGAAAATGTCTTCCAATGATATATCGCCGTTCGCAGATATGTGTCATTTAAACACAGAAGTGTTCTATCCCAGAGTGCATCAATCTTATAATACATAAGTAATACTTCTAAATGAAAAATTTACCAAAGTTCTTAAACAAATCTGCAAAAGAAACTTGAATCCATGAAAGAGACTTGGATACTCAAGGAAATGGACCAAAAACTTGGACGCCTCTGCTTTAATTAGGAAACTTGGTTGGTTACACAGCGACCTAGGATTGGGGTCGTTTGCGCATAGAAGATAAGCAGTTAGGATTACTTTCGTAATTAGGAAATGTTGGTAATCCCTGTCTTCTTACTCTACTATTAACGAATGGCGCCAAGAGGAGCAGTGTTTTACATACCAACCGAAGGACGGAGTGCTGCACTTGACGTGTTCTTCACATACCACTAACATAGTGATCTAGAGATCCCACTGAATGATCTCCTCCACTAACGGAATTCGAACCAAAGCTCTCTGGATTGTAAGCCTTTACGCTACTACCCAAATCCCATGATATGGAGACTAGATTGGCAAAATCTCTCAGAGGAACGATTTTATGGAATGGTTCTGGGAAAGCACAGGAAGGACTGCTCCCCTTCCTAGATAATTATGCATAACTTATCTTCATGACGCGTGATCGTGACGATGTAATGTCAGAATGTGTCAGGAGAAATAGAAAATAGAGCCCTAAATTATGCTGGTTGTAAAATCACCTACCTTTGCATGACAACATGGCCAACATCTCCATAGTACACTCCCTGCAAAAGATAAATCCTCAGTATCGTATGGAATTTATGCCTTTGCGCCAGTCTACCACCATAAAATTAAGGTGACTGATGATAGGTTGGGATAAAGAGACTTTTTGATGCTTGCGTAATCCATGTCGGTGTGATCGGAGGAAGGTTCGAATGACCACACCCCAATTCTGAGTTATTATTCAACCTCACATTAAGCTACTATTCTCCTTGGCTTCAAGAAGATAAATCTTAGCAATATTTAGCGTCTAGTTTTATCTATTTTCGAAGATTCCCTTTCTTGTCGCTGAAAAAACAATTGCAACACTATAAGCAACTGAAAATACGTTCTATTCTTTGAAAAACAAATATTTTTAATAACATTTCGTTATAAAAGATATCAAGATGCAGTAAGACGTCATGAAATGTAATTGGGCATTGAGATCAATAACTATCTGTACAAAAAAATCTGAATAATTGATGGACATAGAAATTGTTGGAGAAATATACTCGAAAGGTTGTGTCACCTGAAGTATGGAAATTACCTTTGAAAATATTTGGTTCTTACTTTGTTAGATTTGATATTCATTCGAGTAGCTCGCTGACAGTCTAGCAGTTATAATGAATGAAGAAAATATACTTCGTAGTGTTTTAAAACAAATTATTTGATACTTGATTATTAAATTTATTACCATAAGTTTATAGAATGTTCAATAAAATTATAGTTCATTGCTACTTAAGCATACCCTTAGCTTAGTGATATCATCTTCTTGCAGATACTTTCGCAATAACTTTAAAGACATGTACAAAAATGTCCGTCGTTGAATTAGTGTCTGCCTATTCCATATTTGTATTTGGTCTTTACGGACCTGCTGAACCTCTGCTAGTAGACTGATATGAAATAGAAATTTAGCTATGAAAATAGCATCGCTTCGAAATGGAAAAAAATTGTGTTAATTGCCGAGAACCGTAAGAAATATTTAAAACGAAAATGAGGGTTATCGTTAATAACAGCTGATGGGAGACGCATCAGTGAATTCTCATAACATCCATCCCGAGATAATATTTTCCCTTCTGAGTTATATGCACTCACTCGAGAGAAGAAGAAAATCACGTATTCACATCAAGCTTACCGTCAAAATGGTTTGGCAAATCATTGCAGCATCTGGAAGGATTCGCATTGAGTTATAACTCTTTCAATTATTTATTAGGTATCAGATGGATTAAACTGCATTCTGTTTTTATACCTGCTATTCCACCATCCATTATTAACTTTATAATATGCTTTATGACCACGAAACAAGGATGTTCGAAGGGCAAAGTTGCCTGGAGGAATGCTATCAATTGCATGCCACATATATTATCTGGTGCATCTAATTCAATCGACTGAGACAGGGCTCAATTGTTTCCTCCCACGACCGGGAAGAATTAAGTTCACTGTCGGTGACCCCGCTGGTCTCAAACGGATAGCTCAATTATCACTACTTTCCACACTTGAATGCGTTCAAGCTCACAACGTTCATTTTTTGGGCAGAAAAAAGGCAGCAACTGATGGAGCTTTTGAATATAACCCAAAATGAGCAAATTTAGAAGGATTCTGAAATTTTTGTCAAACGAACTGGAACGCTATTTAGACCTATTTGCATAAAACAATGGAAGACTAGTGGGATTTTTTTATTGTGCTAATTAGAACAGTTCAATTCATCCAGAGTTAGAGTTAAATATTCAGAACTGCCATTGTTTTTCAGTCTAGCAGTTTATCTATGTAACTGATAAATTTATCAATAGCGTAATATCTATTGATTCTGAATTTGAATCCTTGTACAGGCGGAAATATTTTTCCTCTTTTAAACACCAGCATTCGTGTTCTCATCATGTGACAGCCCTGAAGTTACTCTTTCGTCATAACATTGCATCTTTAACGGTAGGTTTATTAGACTTAAAGTGGGTTTACACTGACAAGTTTATTGCGCAAGTTACTTGCAGAAATCAAATTTCGATGTAAATTGAATTTGTAAACCACTCTGAATGTCCGCTTACAGAATATTTAAAAGTTTCGACAGGTCGTTTGCCGAAGCGTATTGTTGCCAGGGTAAACAGCAACCATTCTGGCACTGCACCAACTCGTGAAACATTTTGGTCAGAGTAAAATCCCCCGCAAGCTCTTATAGAGGAGACAAGCGGATATAACTTGCCAGAGTAAATCCACCCTTAGAACAGCAGCATGAGTGTTGAGCAGGTCACAGGTTAAAAATATAAAATTAACGTTGTTAGGTGTTCATTGGTTGAACTACCACGTTATCGAAGAAAATAACTACGGAGTAGATTTTTTGAGTTCCACTGAACATGATTTATTAAACCTGCTCAAATAGTTTCGCCGACTATGACATCATCAGGCACATATTGGTCAGAGTCTGTGACGCATCATTTAAACTGAGACGCATAGGTATTACCTCAAAATTCTTTAGTCGGCGAAATCGGTTTTGCAGTTTTGGAAAATTGTTTTTAAAACTGAGCTATTTCTACCGCGCATTCTCTTCAGTATTCATTCTCTTAATCTCGAAATAACATGGTGCTAAATGGGAGAACGGTAGAAACACGAGTAAAAATAGTATTGCTTCATATAATATAAGTGCTCTTTTCACGTAATATCGTTAACAAGATGGGAAAACTCTTACCGCTTTATTTTTTTAGCTATCAGTATTCCGTAATTACGCTAATTGAATTCAAAATACGGTAATCCCGTAGAAATGGCGCTGCAGTTGGCTTCAATGGATGGATATGTGTTTATTTAAATATATTTGCGCAATAACCTATTAACCTATACGCAATAACCTATCTGCATATTTTGTAACTTAATTATTTTTTGTTTTCAATATGTAGCGCATGTCCTAGGTAGAGTTTTCAAAATGAATGAAAAAAGTGGAATTTTGTATTTGTTTCGACTCACGCAGTGGCGGTAGGACCTCCTTAAAACGAAAATAAATACCAAAGGAATTAATTTATTAATGTTTATACCTGCTATGCTATTGCAAAGAACTGACTCTGATAAATAGTACTGTTTTCTGTCCCTTCCAGAGTTAGGCGAAAAAAATATCGTAATCTTGTATTTGGTGGATCGTGAATTAGTTTTTCTGTGGCAATGTAGAGGTGGAAACAGATGAATAGCGTCGGATGTGTGAATGATGCTTTGCATCACGATTTGAAAAATACTAAGTGCTTAGAAGGCTGTCTCAGCCAATGTGGCTAATCTCTTGCATTCTATTTTACTTCTGACTGATGTCGTAAAAGTCTGCTATGTGTCATTGCAGCATTCCTTGCAAGCCGCATAGGTGTGGTACGTGCTAGCAATATCAGTTGTTCTCATGCATTCGCGAGGTAATGTTATTCATTGGGGAATATGCTAATGTCTCCTCATCAAGTATTTTTATTTATTTTTAAGCTTCACCACCGCCGCCGACAGCGCCACCACCGTATTTGCAGAGAATCATAAGGTGACTCACCCAAGTGATTTTTCATGCGCCGTTGATGTTCACGATTGTCTCAGGAATGACGACCTTGAACCCCCCCCGACGGTCGGCGTGTGAAAACTTTTCATTGCTACCCGTCCTCTGAGCGAATTAAAACAATCGCCGATTGTATGGAAAAAATTCCTCCGTGCCATTCGCATTAGAATCCTCTTAATAGGACGTGCCCGCATTTATTAAAACTTTTAAACGTGCAAAAAATGGAAATGCGATCCGCGGCTTCATATTTTCAGTGGGGTGGTCCCATAACTGAGCCGGATCGCGGTCTTATAAAACGAGTCCGCTTGCTGAAGAGAAAAAAATTCTCATGTCGTACGTGCCATTCCGAGAGACTTATCTGGGTTAAAAATTGCAAAAAAAGCATCTCGCCTTAATTTAAATACGAATAAAATAAAAAAATAAAGTTCCCAGACCGAAACGTTAAGTGGAACTGATTTGTTTTTACCCCATTCACTTGTCCGCGAGAGAGAGAGGGATACAGAAAAGGAGAAAACTGCGAGGAAGATGTGAAGATAAAAAGTGGGAAGGAACTGGGCAATCTGCTTTTATGTTTTTTTTTCTGCGCATCGCAGCGGTTGGGCGAGGAACTCTGCAGTCTTGAGTCTGCGCGTTTGTGAGTGGTTCGTATGTGCTGAAGATCCAAGGACGGATAAGGAATCCCGGCATTCGCAATGGTGGTCGAATGGGATAATTGGAACAATTAGAGGCAGGGAACCTCCTCGCTCAAGGAATTGAAATGGGGGGGATGGCAGAGGCTTCCTCACCGTGCCGAAAAGGGTTCAGTCTCAGTCTGGATCCTATCCGGAGACACGGCAAGGCCGCTCAGTCACAAAGGAGAGGTCACTAGACCCCAGTAGTTCCCCGGGATGAGGAGAAGGACGAGGAAGAGATTTGTGTTCATAAAAATGCGTCTTCACGCCAATTTAATTTCCAAGAAGAGGAAAAGTGGGTGTAAGTAGGGTAAAAACTTTCAAGGAAAAGACAAGCTGTTCTGGGGAAGCTTCTGAGAGATGAGGAAATTCAATTGTGATATCGGTGCAACATTACTTATGCCAAAATATCGGAGATATTGTCATTGTGATAATGTATCCTAAAACAATTTAATTCATATTAAGATCCTTTCGCTATTCGCTGGCGTTCTAGGAATGATGACAAGTTAAATGAAGGTTATATACTATACCTACGCCAATGATTTATGCTGTGATTTTAAACAAAATATGCCATATTAACGGAAAATCAATCATTTTTAAATTTAACCCCTTGCATATTGATTTCTCCGTCTTAGTTACACACACTTGTGCAAAAATATCCATCCTGATGGACATTAAAAACCCAGAGAGGTATTCGGTTACGCTACAACCTCATTACCTCAATTTCTTTTGGTCATTTGGATTTATTCTTCTGTAATAGTCAACTCGTCCATGACCTGCGTAACCTGGCCATTCCAGTCTTTTCTTTATTTCGAACCTTTTCCTCGTATTATTCTCCAATTCTGACGTTCTACGAGTGATAATATATGTTAAATGAAGAGAATATACCTTTTACCAGCTTTTATTGTTACTTTTAACTAATATTTACAATAGCAACTTGAAAATAAATTTTGTTTCAGTAAAAATGCTCCTTGCTAAATGATTTCTCTGACTTACTTTAACACCCGTGTACACAAGTATCCATCACTGAAATGATTTTACCCTATTTCATTCACTGAGGTAAAAACACTCACCTTGACTGGGACTCGAGCCAGGATCCAGAGCGCCGAGAGCTCTAGCCAGTTAAACTACCGGCAGCCAAACTGGGCAAAGCACTAGGCGCGATGTCTAAGGATGCTGGTTCGAGCCCCGGTAAGGCGAATGATGTTACCTCTGTGGAATATTTGCACTATGTGCACTTGAGGTTGACTCCTTAAAGATAAAAGTGTCTAGTCCCGTTGTCCAACAAATTCGTCTATTTCATTTGGCTAAGAAGCCGAGACGGAAGCGAGGTCGCTAGACCTCAGTTCCCTTGAATGAGGAGACGAATGATTGAGGAGGGGATACATTTATAAAAAAATGCGTCTACACGCCAATTTAATTTACAAGAAGTGGAAAAGTGAGCGTAAGTAGGCTAAACATTTTAAGTTGGGTGAGCGGGGGAAGCGTGGGGGAGGGGGGGAGGCAATCTGTGCGGGGAAGCCGTTAAAAGCGGGAAAATACAAAAGGGGGAGAGAAGAGTGGGGTTGTTTTGTGGAAGAGACTGAAGAAAATGACTCCTCGAACGATTGTCGGCGGAAATTTTCAACGGGCATGAACCTTTGTCGGGGAAGTAGGAAAGAAAGCTTCAAGTTTGACGAAAAAAAACGAAAACCGGCGTGAAATGGTTCAAGATCCTAACCAGGACAGTAGGCTATAGTATCAATTTCCCGCACGTTGAAAAGGTCTGATTTATGACGATCGGGGGGGAGAGAAAGGGTGCTCCCCCATCGAGCCACCTCGCCACCTACCTTTCTACCCTGCTGTCGTCCAAATCGTCGGCAAACGATCGTTTGATTGGTGCGGTGATGCGATTACCTACGCTACAACGAGCCAGAAAATAAAAACGACGTAATGACGGGCAGGAAGGATTCACCTTCCGGCAAGCGAGCAAAATTCCCGTGGCACTGATTACGCGCGAACGTAAATTGATTGCCGTTCCATTGTAAGCCGGGTCGCCGAGAGAACTTTCGCGGATTTTTATGCGCAGGCCGCACCTGCCTGGCTAGCGATTCGTATGAATTTTGAGAAACGGCGTTGGCGGACAAAAACGGGTGAAGATTGCGTGTTAAAAGGGGTCATGGGAACTTCGAGGGATCGTCGGATCTCAGGGAGGTCCCGTGAGACGTACCAGCCCTATCGCTATACGAGGACTGATCAAAAAACACTTCTGCGTGTAATTTATTGTCGATTATTTCGCGAGGCATGCATCGAGCTCCCTATGAGCGAGAAGATACATTGAAGGTGGCTCAAGAGACTACTCAATGAGAATTATATAAACTCGTAAAACGTAAGTCTACAGGATACAACCACAGATGCCCATACGGAATGATGATTACATTTTTTTCTCCCAAGTAATCAAGTTTTTGCTTCTAACACCTATCAGAAAATATTAAACAACTAAAAAACTAGGGCATAAGTAAAACTAGGGCAATTACGTTAGATTGATTTTATTAAGCTCTCCTCGATATAGAAAAAACATTGCCTATTTGAAAAATCCCTCATATCATATTTTACATTGCTAAGGAGACAAAAGCTTCATAGCCTCATAAAAGCAAAATTAGCGTCTGTCAAACTATGAGGGACCGAGGACTAAGAGGTAGACTTAAGAGGAAACAAAGTTTTAACGAAGTAAATGTTTATTATATAATTTAGGATATATTTGTATGTAACCTTTTCTCATCACCATAGGAAGCAAAATGTACACGTCCATGGATAAAAGAACCCAGGATAAAGTAAAGGAAGCAATAATTAGAGATCTTCATGGACGATAGAATGTTGTCCTTCGCATCGGAAACTTGTCTTTTGAAAAGGGGATGACGCTTTACAGCAGTTCCGGGTTGAATAACTGCTCCACGCACACTCGCCGGCTGAGTCTAAATTAGGAGAAAGATACCATAGAAAGTGTTTAACATTAAGTTACACATAGAAAAGGCTGGGAGCGCTAAATGGACTCGCGTACGATACCATCGCAGCCAAGAAAACACATTGGGAAAGCAATTTCCATTAATTTCTCACGCCTTTTACATTTCCTGATTCTCCATATTTATTGCAACAAAGAATTTAAGGCCATCAGTAGTTTACTTATCTGCCTTTCGAGTCAACGTTGTACGTTTCAAATCTTCCATCTTGCTTGGTGACTCGAGAATGCTAATTTCCTATTCATTTTATTCCATTCTGAAGGCGTACTTCTTCTTCATGTATTTATCCCGGAGATTTACATCTGAATGTAAAAAATATTGGAGACTCAATTCAAGTGGATTGAACTTCAAAGCAGTAGGCATTGGGAATTAAAAAAATGGGAAAGTGTACTTAGAGTAAATTTTTTTCTAGATTTTTAATGAATCCCGCTATGCATGAAAATGTCTCATGGTTTTATCTAAATATGCATAATCTCGAAGAGAGTTGTGGTCTGTGAGAATAAGCCGTCAATAGGCAGTCAATTTGAATATCAGATTCTCCAAATCATGCCAATCAAACTTTCATAACAAATAAATCAAACCTACCAGAGAAACACCCTGCTGAATTGGTAAGAATAAATATTATGAGGAAAATTCAACATTCTTTGATTAAGTGGTAAGAAACGAACCATTTGAAAACGGCAAGAAAAACTCTTCCGTAAAACAAATTGAACATAACTTTCATGTTAATACTATGTTGTGTTTCTCTTAACAACTCGGACGACTAAAAAAATGTAAAAGTAACAAATAACCATTAAAAATCCACCGTCATTTTTACGCCAACATAGCTTTAGCTACAAAATTTTTCAAACTCATCAATAAAAAAATAATGTATTATTCCAACAAACCAACTGCGTGCCTAACTATAGTTTTCACATAATATAGGTATTACATCATTTTCCATACTAGACGTGATCCAAATTTGACTCTCAGGGTGAGTTTCCATTATTTGCTTTCAGATGGAAATGAGAACAATGTAGATGACTGGACACTCATAGTTAGGCTAAGTTTATTTCAAAATGCCAAAGTATAATTTTTTATTCGTACTCTACATCTGGAGATGTCTGTCAAAATAATGTTGGGATACTAGGTTAATAATGGTATATAATGACAAATAAATGTTTTCTATGGCGATATCTTATCATTTTTTTCGTGCTACTCGTCTGAAGATAATCCTGTTGACCTCACTCTGCAATTCAGAATGGCACCAAGGCGTTTATTAAGATCAGATAATAGTTATGGAGTTTTCGGTTTTCACTCGTAGACTCTTGATTGGGTATCCACTAGAGGCAATGTATTTTGCTGGTGCGTTCAGACGAATGCGAAGATAAAACTTGTGCAGCTTCGCATGAAAGCTGCGCGGTGCTTGGTTTCCAGCTGTTTCATCAGATCGACCGGATGCCTAGTTGATTTCATGCTGAAAACCTGCACGCCATGTGGAACTCATTCTTTTCTTTCTGGAGCTCCTGGAGCATGTACCACCCACAGTGACATCCACATGTGCTCTGTGTCTTTGAGCAGCAGAGGAGAGGAGTAGAATTCTTATTTGAGAAAGAAGGAGCGATAACATGAGAAGAGTCGCGGAAATGGTGATAAGATCACTGTGATTTTTTTCTCAGAAATTTGCCTTTTTTTCAAGTCATGTTTCCCTTCAATCTAGTCAACGTATTCTATTTCTGAGAGACAATCTAGTCAACGTATTCTATTTCTTACAGACATTTCTTGCATCTTTTCATTAACTCATTCAGCCCAACAAAGGTTAAAGAGTAGGGACTTGGAGAAAAGTGTGGTACTAACAACGAATGAAAAAAATTGTCTGATGCAGCAGTGTCCTTAGCGTTGGAAGCTGGAAATATTTAGAAAAATTATAACGAGTATCAGTTCCAACTGCTGGCGAACATAGATCAATCCTATCCGTGGCATAGTCATTATTTTTTTATCTTGATTAAAGACAGACAATAAAAAAATAATTCCTTAAGGTTTACTGGCATAATCAGAAGAACATGGATCAATACCCTCTGCGAAAAGTACCAGCGTACTGATACTCTGGAATTCGGTGGAGATGAAAATGCAATTCAAACTCTTTTGAACTTAACCTATGAAATATTGCTAATTGCTGCTTTTGGGCTGAAATTATATGATTATTTCAAGATGATATCTTCTCTGTATAGATTAGAGCAATTCTTGCTTCAAGCTAAAAAATGCCTTTTAAAACTTTTCTATTAGAGTTATTTCTGTTTCCTAGTGGATCATAAGCAGGTGGTCACCCAGCTTGTTACCCTTTCAGAAAAAAAGTACTACGATACGTTTGTAATTCTGGGGAAAAATGTGATTTATTACTACTGGACTTAACTAAATTTTAATGGCTCTCAAGTGATTCAGCGCTATGACGAAAAAAGTCATGGTCTTGTTGAACTCTCAGGTAAAACAAAGATGGGAGATTGGAGCTGGGAAATGATTATAATCTCCTTGCACATGCAGAGGCATCCAACATATTAGGAGATGTGCCTCATAAAAAAAGATAAAAAAGATGGAAGTGGGCCTGGCACGAACACGGAATAACAAATTCTCCGGGCGTAACACAGTCACTCTCCCAACTCAGAAACCTCTTCCGGGAGCCCTTAATATTTTTTATGAACGATTTCAGGCATGCGTTAAATTTAGAATCGTCACTTAATTCAAATTAGGGTATTAGCAATTCAATTCTAAATTCCTCCAATTAAATCCTTTTTTAACGAACTTGTCCGTTTTCCGGTCCACGCAGCCAAATCGACGAGTCTTGCTCGTCTGGATTTTGCATCCTCTGGATTTTGAGACTGTGAGTCGGTTTTGTTGGGGAGGCAACTAACAGCTTCGGTCCGAATAGGTTGGTAAGGGAAGTATCAAATAGGGAAGGGAGAGAGGGAGGAGAGAGACCTGGCGCCGGCAGTAGCCTAGTATTAACACGGTTTAACATCCCATCCAACGGACGGAGTGCTGCTACCGAAGTGCTCTCCATGCAGCACCCAAGTAGGGATTGAGAAAACACTGAAAAATCTCCAACACTGCAGAGACTCGAATCCGGGCCCTCATGGAGGGAAGCCGGTACTCAAGCCTCCACACCCTCCCGATCCCCGGGTTTGAAGAATTTCCACGTTTGACGTCCTCGGTAAAAGAATAAAAATTCACGCAGACCCATCACAGGAGACCTATTTCATCAATTGCTAAATTCCGTCGCTCTTCAATTCACTGCAATGATTTAACGTGCGAATCCTGCTCACCACCTAACTCATCAGCGGCGGGTCAAAATGGAAGAAACGAAACTTGGCGGGCGAGAGAAAGCACAATGTACACAGACAAGGAGCCGAGATACTCTATTCCTTGGTCCTAATGAAGCTGTTAAATTTGATTCTGCCGAGTACCGAGATTTCACAGAGCCTTAAGCCCATGCTAGGTTGTAAGAAGGAATGCATTATGGGCCGTACAGGATACTTGGGTTTGATTTTCCCAATTTGTGAGAACGCCAAGGAGGTATTGACCAGCCATGGTGAACGTATTAGGAGCGGCTTTGGAGGGAGGTGGAGTGCCTATGGGGAACCTTAGATAATTAAAAGAAAAGTTGAGAGGATCGTTGGATTCTCCTCTATTGGCTCGAATATGAATCACAAAGAGATTCACTGTCATAAGCATCGAACGAACTAGCATCATCTTTCCAGCCGAATAATCAAACGAGGGGTCGCCTTACAGGTGGCGTCAAATCAAGGTCTAACCGAAGCAAACATTGATTCTATATTTGCAGCAACAATAAACTTTAGTTAATGGTAAGAACTAGAAGCAACCAATAAGAATTACTTTTTTCATAGCAAATCCCCCAAAGAGTTTTGACTGGGAGATGGGAAACCTAAAAGCCACCTTGCCCGGGTGAAAACATTGTATTGTGCGGCCCATACAGCAACCGGAGCTAGAAATCGTGGCTCCTTGGAATCACAAGTTAGAAGATCAATTTTTAGTCAAATTTAAGGAGAGAGCACGGCACAAGAAAGAAAAAACTCTAAAAATGAAAGCAAACATGTTGCGCAAAAATAAAAAAAATGAGGAAATATTAGTTTGTTGTAAAATAAATTGTAGTTATGAATGTTCTTCCACTTATTACTACGAGCTAATACATTAACTGTTCAGATCAAGGTATTAGACTGTTGAAAGTGGACGCTCATTATTTCTTTAATTTGATTCCCGTGAACGATTACGTATGATGAAAGGTCTCATTGACACTGAATATATAGGTCACTCGGCAGGTTGCCTAGCTATTTGGATCTCTATGTGGAATTATATTTCACTTTATGAACCACTTCTAATAGAATTAGTCTACTTTGTTAACCGAAGCACATCTCTCCAAAGCAAGTGGAATTCCAAACAAAATTTCCCATGTACATTTATGTCTAACCTACGTTTTAAATACACGTCAACCACTAAAATGCATTGGTTAAAACCTCCATGGCAAGCAACATATGTATGTTTCTGATATAAGATAGAATATTCTAAATACTTCACCAAATTGTATTGAAACTACGACACCCCCCTCACGTGATGATTCAACTTTAGAATAAAACTGGTCGTAGTCATAATAAAAGTTTGTGAAGTTTTCCAAAGTTTTTATCCATTTTTGGTATATTTTTTTAAGATCATGACCTGTGTCATCCAATAATTTACGTCACCATGTGATTATTTACACTGCTGAATGAAACTGGTCACAATCATGATAATATTCTGTGCGTTTTTATAAAGTTTCACTTTCAAATCACGTCGAGATTTCAAAAAGTTGAGTCTGAATCTTACGTGTTCATTTAGTGCATGTTTACTTGAGATTCACTTACTGCCACACACACTATTTCAAGGTGGCTTCCTGGGTACCACACAGCTGCACGCGTAAATCGCGGACAAGTTAAAAAACAATAAGAATCCCATGACGAACGTCCGGTGCGAATAGCACCCTCTCGGGCGAGAGAGATATGTACCGAGATACACACTCAAACGAATGGAGACCGATCCATCGGAGACACTTCCAGGCGGAAAGTGGAAGGACCTCCCGACCGGGGGCGGCGTGCGAGAGATCGACTCGCCGAGAAGTGGGGGGAAGAGAGCACTGACGTGACGGGGGAAGAAGAGGGGTCAGAGAGGTCACGAGGCATCGCCGGCGGCGGCTGCAGTGCAGACGACGACTTTGTTCCGGTGGCTTCCCCTTCAATTTCCTCGCGGCTCCGGCAACACTAATTAATCCCACCTTCGCGCCGCCCGAAATAAATAAACACCAACTCCATTCGAACACCTTATCCCTCCCGCTTCGAGAGCCCTTCGTGTGTATGTGTTAGGGAGGAAAGATAAAACGAAACCAGCCCTCTCTCCTCCTCCCCATTACCACCAAACCCTTTCCTCCCTCTCTCCCTCCACATTCTCCTACCCAATCCAATTTTTTTCCCGTGTCCCCCTTTTATTCTTATGCACTGACCCGGTGTTCTTCGAGCGTGCAGGCGTGAGTCCGTGGCGTGCCTTGGTTTGTGTGCCCCGTAGGAAGCGAGGGAAACACAAGACGCGGTTCCTCAAGAGCGGTATAAACATTTCACGCTTTGCTTGCCCGAGGAATCTGATAATAAGGCGGGCGAGGTGGAGGAGGAGGAGCCGGGAAGATAAACTCGGACGCCTTTTAGCTGATGGGATGGGGGTGGGGGAGAAAAGGGGAGGGTAGATGGGGGAAGTGAAATGGATGAGTTGAATAGAAGAAAGAAAAAAGAATGGGTGGGACTAGGGACGGATGGAAGGTATACTAATTCGATATTCCGATACGCACATTAGCGTTTGATGCTTAGACGTTATTTTTTGGTCTTATTATTGTTTTCTGTGTTCTTATTACTTTAAAGAAGTTTTTCTGTTGGCAATGTTTTGTTTGGCTGGTTGGTTGTGAGGGGTTTGTTGACGAAGAAGAAAAGGGTGATTATGGGGATTATTGGGAGTATGGGAAGAGAGGAGGGATGCGCTGCGGACTCCTGTAAGAAGTTTGCCCTGTTGTAATATTTAAAAACAATTACTTATCATATAAAGATAATCTTTCTATTCCACCAATAAAACAAATAACACTTTTCCTTTCTTTATAACTTATGAACTCTATTTATTCACAGTTGTATTTCCCTCCACTTCAAAGGTTAGATATTTTCCCGCACTAACTTATATGAAATACAACACGTCACTCAATAAAAACATATTATGCATGAATCACAATATCAGGTGTATTTGTTACATTTGTCAGTGTATCACATTGGTTTCTTCGCTCTTTGGGCCACAGCGATAATTCCCTTTGGGAATTTCTATTTGCCTTCACGGCTCACTTCACTTTTTGCACACAAATGTATTCACTTGCACAAATAAATACCCTTTACCAATTAATTATGATTACATACATACATATATAGTGACTTATTTCATGACACACATGCTTTGCGCTGATCCCTCGACTGGCTAAGGAAATCACGCAGTTAACGTCCACCGCTGTCTCTCTACAGGTACTCGGCCGCAAGGTTGACTGCTCCCTGGTTATGTCTCGGGTGGTTCCAGCTGACCTCGGCTTACTTCCTTTTACATTACAGCTAATACTTCCCTCGTTCCGGAAACCACTACTTTTTAAATACTTCTTCAGTTTTCTATGGTCTCTATGACGTAATTTCACCGCAGCGAGTGGCGTGGACTCGACCTTTATCTTGGTTGATTTTTTTAGCTGCCTGCTCCCTATAGAGTAACTCGCCTGTTCATTCAGATTCATTAAGATTAATTTTCTCCCTCCTTCTATACGAATGTTCTCGAAGGAATTTTTCGGAAGGTAGTATTCCGCTGTTTTCATTGTGCTCATAAATTACGGGCTAGAAGAAAAAAAAATGTTTGAGCATATCTGATTGATAGTGAATTTTTCTTATGATGTAGATGTTGTATGCTCTAAAGGGATAGTGTGGGAGCTAAATAATATCCGCCGTTTCAGCGTAAAACTCCTGTTCTTATAGAAACAATGTCCTAGCGTGAACCCGTTGAGTCTCTTGCGGCTATTGTCCCTTTCCAATGTATACAGCGGCATTTTTTACATTTCTCCCATCCCTATAGTTAATCCATTTCTGTAGGAGACATTATTGCTTGGACCCGGTTTTATTAAGTCAAGTAACAGTAACCGCAAGATGACGAGGCCATTACGTTTACTATATGTTAGCTGGGAGTTTAGGTTCTGTGTATTGGTGCGAAAATTCCATACAAAAAAATCATCCTCCTTGACCGGGACCCAAACCCGGATACATCGATATTGTGCCAAATTATTTAGCCAGTGAAGCTATCTAGACATCATTCTCAACCGTAGATTTTGGTAAGATTTGAATGAACACGACGAGCTGGGTTCCAGTCCCGGTCAATTAAGATGATTTTTTTCTCTGTGGAATTTCCGCACTTAAATTCACTTGCGGGGACACGGTAAAAGGCAATGACGTGGCTAGTTTACGGCATCTTTAAAATTTAGAATATTACATCAGACTGTAGGTGAGTTGAGCACATCGATGGGGGAACGTCTTAACACCAGTGTTAATGTGTGTTCTATTCGAAGTGTTTATGTTAGCGCACATCGGAACATATCAGCGCACTTTAGCGCACACGGACGACGTTGAATGAAATAATGTGCGCTGGCGAAATGCTTTGTAACGTACCGGTATATGGAATTTCGTGGGTGAACAACAGTCGCGGCCGAAAGCTTAGTTTAAAGTTGTTGAAGTGGTTCAGAATAAGTTTTTAAAAACGTTAGCTCTTCACCACGAAGTAACTAAAAACTTTATCCATGTTTGAATCCTTTACATACGTGAATGGCATACGTAAATACGTAGCATACGTGCATACGTGGCATACGTGAATGTGGTCAACAGACCTGACCAAATTCACGTATGCCAATACCGACGTTCTTTTGTTGTTTAGCGCACATACACTCTGCTCCCGATCTGTTTTGAAGTGCGCTACCTAGTGCGCACGGTCTGTAACGAATGGAAGGCAAGTGCGCTGTATTTATTGCGATGTGATTAGCGCACCAGAGCGATTGGAAAGCTCCCTATGCCTATAAAATGCTTAACCAGAGATTATAAAACCTGACCTTTTAGTGAGAGGCTTGAGGAGGATGGAACTCTTAAAGAGGGGGTTTGGGTCGAGCGGGGGCGTGGCAGTCGCCTGCGTGGGTGTTGAAGGCGATGCCGAATGTGGCCGGCTCAAGTGCCTGTTGCTCTCAATTCTATCCCTCCACCGCTGTCTCAAAGAAAAAAATGACGGGGTTGAATGAGTAATTGGCGCCGTTGTGGGAGTGTTCGTCCCTTTTATCTCTCCGGATCGACCACACTACATTTCGAAGTATTAACGGGCAGGCGGTCCTCTCTGAGGGGGTTCGTAAGCGATCGGTTTTGCCGATGGACCTTCTCTCCCTCTTCATCTCTCGCTCTCTCTGCGTCTGCCCGCAGCTCATGGCATGGACAAGAGCAAATATTGCCTCGTGGGGATGCTATCCGGATTTATTTCGCGCCGGGCTCATATATTTTGTGCCCGCGAAACGGTCGACGTTTGCAGAGTCCCGTTTGAACTGGTGCGGTTTCAACCAATCCACTTGAGGTAAAGATTATCATTTCCCTCACAAACAACCTAATTTTGCGGCGTAATGGACCGAGTAGAGGTTCTGAGAGTTCGCTCTAAAGGGAAAGGATTTCGCAACCTGTTGCTTTGATAGTTTCGTAGCGCCATGAAATTATTATGTCCTGAACATCAGACACTAAAATTAATTGGGACGCCATATCTCAACAGAATTCAACCATAACGTAGTTTTTACAATGGATACGAAAAAAATACAAAAAGCTCTTTATAATTAATAATACATAATTAATTTTATATTGATAGCTGAATGTTTTCCAATCGGGGAAACAAGATATTTTTTTTAACCTCAAAGCTCATTTGTTACGATCACATTAAATCTTAAAATAATGTATCATAATGTTTTTGGCTCAGCCTTGTGTAAATACGTGGTTGCTAAATAAATAAACTAAGCATGATTTCACAGATTATTGCAGTGTTCAACCGGTTTCGTCACAAAGGCAATATCATTACCTGATACTAATTGTATCTCTTCAGTAGCGTAGCCAGGTTTCGGGTCTAGGGGGCGCCGGGAAGGGAGGGGGGGTGAGGGAGGTTAAGGTGGGGGGGGGGGGGCAAAACATTTAGGGGGCGCCGACTTATAAATTCACCAGTTTACTAAGCTTAACATACTGTTATATACTTTTACTGTATTATTTTGTTCGTAATATACTATAATCCAAACTTGTAGACATTGTAGAATTTATTGTTGATAATTAAGTTATGACACTGATTCGCGTACGTATTTGGGACTTTAGAATAGAAACATTCACAGGCTTAGGGGTACCAGAACACAGGGGGCGGGGGGGGGGGGGGAAATTCGCCCCCCCTGCCCCCCCCCCCCCACTGGCTACGCTACAGAATTACATAAAGCTCGCTTAGAATTCATCAAAGTGATAACCGCTTTAGCCAATATTTATTCAAAAATTCACTGATAAATATTTCCATTTGACTAGAAATCAGTCAAATATTTTCATGAACTTGGAACATTACTTTCCTCTATTAGTATTTGGAGTGCGTCTGGCTCCACTGTGAGACGGTTTTAAGAACGAAAGTATGCACAATATTATTAATATTTTTAAGTAACTCCTAATTTCACTTTCCTATACAAGTAAATTGTTGCTATAAAAATACGGTAAAACTTCCAAGCGATTCTCAACTCCTTGACCATGATCAATGCAGGATATGGGCCCCAGCCTGGGGCGCAAAGAGAAGAGTGCAGAATTCCACCATGTGGAACAAAGCACTCGGCACGATGTCGAGGGATCCGGGTTCGAGCCCCGGTCAAGGTGAATGATTTTTACCTTGTAAAATGTCGCACTTATGTGCCCCGGCGGATGAATCCGTAAATGTAATGTTGTGCCTAGTCCCGGTATCCTCAAAATTTGACAGTGAGAAGAAATTTTGCCTCGGTTGGTCCTTGATTCAACGCTGGAGATGCCTAGGAAAAATGTTTGGTAAATCAAAAGATTAAGCCGCTATTGAGACAATTAATGGTATACGAAGGAACAGGGTTCCACACACTGTGAAAGAGATCATCGCAAAACGTTAAGCATAATGTTGCATAACCCCAAACGAAATTTATAAAGCCATTCATCAGGTAAAATTATTTGGTGGAGTACGTAGATATGCAGGTGGTCATTTTACTTTCAGTAATGATAGTTAATTATTGACTATGCCCACGGTTTTCCATTATTTTTTTTTCCGGGTACTTCCAAAAAAATTTGCGTAAGAAACATATTTGTTCCTTAGCTAGGCCCTGTGAATTTTGAGCCACAAAGGAGAGTCAAACAACATACTTATTTGAATCTAGCCCAGTGAAATTGTTTCAAAAAGGAATAAGATACATTTCTTAAGGTGAAATTATAGTCATCTGCTAGAAACTGTATATTCAGGTCCGGATTTAGCATTTTTCATCCAGTCACGCTCTTGATTTTTTCTCTCAAATATCTCTTTCTCCCGAGGCCCTTGCCCGGTCAATTTTATCGGATGAATGGAGAAAATTAGACCTTTTCAAAGGCTCAACCCATTTAATGTCGGGAAAAGTGACCTAGAGTTCCCGAAACTGAAATGAACAATAAAGACACATCACTTACGCGGACCAATTCATCTTAAATAACAATCAGCCTTTTTAAATGTCACGTCTGCATCGTAAGAAAAATGCGTTATAATTGCAGCTTGTACCGACTTTAATGCACAAAACTGCAAAAATGGATCACAAACTTTGTCAGGTTATACGGTTTGATAAAACGGGGATGTGCCGGAGAAATGTTAAATATTGGGAGGAGGGATATAGATGTCACAGTTAGGAGGAATAATGAGTTTGAGACACAAAAATGTCCACGACGTCGATTTGTTTCCCGAATATTAATGCATACCGAAACGCATCCGGGAGCCCGAATGACTGAGATGAATTCGGTGTTTAGATGGTCTTCCATGATTTTTTCGGCATCCCTCCCTTCCAAGGGATGGAGGAAAAAAAACCTCGAAGGCCCATCCCTCTTTCTGTTCGCAATCGTTGGTCCTTGGAAGTTTTCCTCCTCCTCCCTCGCCACCACCACTTCGGCATCGCACTCGAACGGGGGCGAGGTTTTAATACTGACGTTGCAGAAGAAATCCTCACCGGCGATACCTTTCAATTACACTGGAAACGGGACAAGGGGGAGAAGCAGCACGGACGGTCGGCGACTGTGTTGCGATGGGAAAAGGCAAAGAGGCAGGGAAACGGGGGCGGGGAAGGGGGTGGAGTGGGAGGGAGAGGGTGGGCAGGTGCTCGGTCCAGAAGCGGGGAGAATCGAGGATTGTTTCCCGCAAAAAAACTGCGAAACGAGGGATTCGAATGATGCGAGCCGGCAAAATCGAGGGCGTCGTCTCTGTAATGGGCGGGAGTCACTCCCCGCTCACATTTCGTCCTTCTCCCTACCTCTCCTCGACTTCGCTTAGTCCTGGGGATGGCCGCAATCTGCATAATCGGCAATGAATACGGAGGACCTACTCCTTTTAAATATTCACGAGTACTTGCGTAAATACCGTATTTATCCGAACATAAGCCGCACCCCGTTTTTGGGGTCTCAAACAGGGAAAAAAGGTTACTACGCGAATTTAAGCCGCACCCTTTCTAGGGTATCCCGTACTATTTACAGCAGAATTTTGTCTGTTTTTACATTACCTATGTAACTGTGACACATTGTTACCTATATTATCCTTTAATATATGAATAAATTGTGCACTTACTTTGACATTTTCCAGAGTTATTTCTTATTTTCCCCGTGGCTTAGGCGAGTTTAGCTGGCGTCCGCGTGAATCCGAATGGCTGGTTTGCTCAAATCGCTCATTTTTCGATTTTTTAAGAAAGTTCTCAAATTTAAGCCGCACCACGAATATAAGCCGCACCCCGATTTTGAGGCCCCAAAATCGGGAAATAAAGGGCGGCTTATATTCGGAGAAATAAGGTACATACCTATCCTTGCCTTTTAGGGGTAGACAGACAAAAGAGCTCAATTCTTGGCGTTAGACCTCGAAAACTAATCAATAAATTATACTTACGCTCCTCTTTTCTTCAGTTACACTCATACTTTGGTTCATACACTCCCTCCTATTCTCAAGACTTCCTAATATTTCTTATCTTAAGATTATCTTCCACAGTATTCCCCCACGACTTCCTTGGTCTACCTTTTTCTCTCACACCATTCACTCAACTGTCATAAATGTATTCATTATTCGTCTCTCAACAATTCTCTCAGCATGGAAAAACCAGAAAAGCAGACTCCTGTCGTACATATCTCTTACTGGAGCATCCAGCTCACATTCTCTCATGACCTACTCATTTATAACCCTGTCTCTCCAGGTTTATCCGCTATCACTTCTCAGATTCCACATACTCACTGTATTTAGCCTTCTCTTATGCTTATCCTGGCATACCAAAGTTTCACTGCCATTATAAAGTTTCACTTCACATAAAGTGGGTAGAAGCACACTTTTGTAATTTTCAATTGTTGCTTCTTTAGACAAACTTTCATTGCTTGAAATATCTTATTCCACGTGCTTCCTACGACATTCCTTACAGCACTCGCACACCTCTCCTCATCTATCCTATCATTTCTTGCAAACCTTTAGTGCACGTACAAACAATCAACCATTTTTAAAATCACTTCACCAATCACCCTCATATTTTATTTTACCCATTTTCCTAGTCAAAAGCCACTTCTAAGGTCTTTTGCGCATTCTCCCTCAATTCCAATTTCCTTGAGGGAGTAAATTTTCCATTTAATATTTCCGGCAATAAGGTTTGTTTAAATATTCACTTTGTTGTGACACTAGGTTATCCCTAACAGCCCAAGATCTTTCGAGATTTTCTCTGCTCGGGTTCAAATCGCGGCAGTAGGGGAGATTTCTCCGTGGAATTCCAATCCCTACTACTACAATGCCGTTCTCCGTCCATTGGATGGGACGTCGAACCTTGAATACCTTAGCGCTTTTAGTTTAGAGTAGACTAATTCCGATCCTTTCCACATCCCTAAGTATTTCCTTTTCAATAATAACTTCTGCTGTCAATCGCCTCCTCTAATAAATACTAATGCTACCGTTATGTTGGAAATTTTCGGTGAAAAAATCATTAAAATTTGATTTTAATTCAGGCTCAGATCAACTGCTTCGACTATCTAAACAAATTAAGTAACTCATGTACTCATGTGGTACTAAAATTTATATGCCTTGTAGTACTCAATTTGATGTGCAAACAAACCGCCAAACTGTCCGTAGTCTAGAACAAGAGTGAATTAACGTAGGCTTTGTTGTGTTATTTAGGATACTTTCTGTTTCGTCAAGCGTCTGTGCTCGTCCAATCAATTTAGTAATTTTGACACCGTGATCTTATATTGTATGGATAAAGGGAATAAAATGGACTTAAAAGAACAATTGGAAAAATCAAATAGCAATGTTCAACTATATAATGATATTCTTGTCGCCCCTTCACCTCTCCTAAAACTCAGACTTAGTACAACATAAGACAACCTTTCCTTGATTTCCTAAACCCCGTTCTTCGCAACTTATCTGACCCCCAATGTTACGATACAGTATAAGGCCAAGGTATTTGTTAAAATGTGACCTGATGATGGTATAACGGGCCAAAAACTTGGTTGGTGGTAATTAAAATTGTTGAAATTTTGAACCAGTGTTTCTGTTTCTCTTTGTTGAAGATTAGGGTCATAACTACATTTAAGATGAATGTTTTTTAACATTTCGAATTACCCTAATTCATGTATTTCTTCAGGGGGTGACTCCACTGAGGTTATTGGCACGGCTAGCAACGCTGTAATTTGATTTACTCCCGGTGGAATACACAATGTCTTCCACCTTTTCTTCTCATCCAGGTGCCGGTTCCAAATGCGATTAAAATTGGTCGGCTATTTGTGGAGGCGTCCGACATTGACCGAAGAAGTACAACACTTGGGCCCGGTTATATAATGTCTGGTTACGAACTTTCCGGGTTTAATATTTCATTAAGTTTCTATCATCCATTGATAGGCTTACCAAACACCCCGGTTTTTTCGGGACAGTCCCGGGTCAATCGGCTTTTCTGGTGTCTAGCCCTGTTGGTAAATTCGTCCCGGCTAACACTGAAATGTCCCAGAATATCTCCATTTAGGTCTACCATCCACGGCACGAAGATATGTGTGGATCGACAACATCAAATCAAACGGTTCTACGTATCTTTGAAGACTCTAGACTGATTTTTTTAATAAAAAGGTTATGTAAACTTTGCTTTTTCCAAATTAAATTTTAATTTTCACGTTCATGGTTTCGACGATTAACGTAATATTTACTATTTTTATTCAAAATGAATAAATAGTATGTTCCATAAAGTCACGCCGAAAACCACCAACTTTACTCTTGACTGAATATTGAGTGTTTATCACTTGGTTGAAGGGAAAAACCTCTCTAAAGAAGAAGCTGATGGAAACTCAGCAATGCTTTTTTTCAACTTTTCTCCGGGGAGCTCAGAGGAATTACTCGATGGGAGCCAAGAAGGGTCAACCAATCTACTTGTAACGAGATTTGAACTCAGAAATCCAGAGTTTTGTACTAAAGCAAGCCGCTGCAGCTGAAAGTAGTAATTTTATCTTACCGTTGCAATCAATGAATAAAATAGCTACCTATATATTATAAGCCTTACTCTTGAAAACATCGCCCTATTTTGTCCTAGTTTTGGGACATCGAAATATGGTTACCCTACGGTAGGGTCCCTACCCATAGATAACGTTCACGTCAACTAATTGACAATCTCAAAATGCTCAAAAGCTGACCACTCGGGATGGGATGACAGTACTCTTGGTCAGCATATCAACCCTTTCCTCCGCATACTACGGGAGTACACCGCCAATCTCCTTGTCTCATCTCACCATCTCTTCCCTTAAGCTCCGAAAAACTTAAACGAGGAATAGGGCCACCTTTTTTTCACTAAAGGAAATGAAGGATAAATGCTTTACCTTTTACTCATGACGTTCTTCCTCCAATTCTGAGTCAAAGAAATAATTTCCTCTCCCACGGTATGAGGAAAGAATTTCGGAAATGGGAGGAGACGAAACGAAGAAAAGTCGGACGACGGCGAGTGTTTTAGATGGGGAGGAGGAGGAGGGATTCCGGGGATCACCTCGAAAAGTCGGGACTCCAGGCTTTGACCTCTCTCTATTTTCCGCAACTTGTGAAAATTAGCGGATGCACCCCAATTCCCAATGATGGATACGAAAAAAATCCCTGCGCCTGCGAACCAGCATCCGCCGCTGGTTTTTCCCGAGCCCTTTATAAACCATACATTTCTTTCGCAAGATGATTTTCCGATCTACTCTCGTTCATGTGATTGAAGCAATTTTTGGTTAAGTAAAGGTTTGCTTGAAACTTTGTATGCATGTATTTATCAGTTATATCTATAGATAAAAGCGAAAATATTTGCATCATACCAATTTAGTTGATATTTCAGAAATTCAAATATATTTAAACTCGCAGTATTATGGCACATGACATATATTTCGTAATAGTTCGATAACATGTGTAAAGATTTTCTTCTAAATGCAAAATAGTACAGTTACTCTTAATATAATTAGTGTTAACATAAGAATATCAAGGTGTCACGTCGAGTCCAACATTCGAAAAATCACATTTCAATATTATTTCGTCTAAACTTCAATTACTGTGTCTAAAACTCTAGTAATAACATCTTATATTAAAACAGAAGTATAATTCTTGTATCATTTCCATTACTGCCTGTATAGTGAGATAACACGCATTAACAGATTCACTTAAATGAAAAGTGGTACAAGAATTATTTTTTCGACTCATATAAAAATTATTGAAATGTTTAATAAATGACCCACGATTACCGCTCCCACCACCTAAAGGCATGCATTTTAGTTACTATTAGGCGTTCCACATTTAGTTGACATTATAGGCTCTAATGGATATTTGTTTCCTGTATGAATATCCGTAATGCCGGTGGTGCGACGTTTCCTCTAGCAGTGGGAAAATTGACACAGTATTACGCAATATATTTACAGCAATTATCGGTGTCTTCCAATGCAAAAATATTATTCTCAGGGGTAACAAATTTAAATGTTGCACGGTGTTGGAAATGGTTACCTACGTATACAGGAGGTGAGGACTCAGAGCGTAAGTTTGATAACATTGCCCTCCATGAGGCCCATACTGTGAACGAAATGTGGAACGATCTATAGCAGTGGTTACTGTCCCTTGCCTCAATGTATCAGAAGGATGTGCCAAAGGAAACGAAACGATTAACGCAGAAATGTAAGTATTCCGTAGGGACGTCAGACGCTCAGGGGTACTTATGAAAGTTGCAATTCCCACGAAGGATGTCTGAATTCAACAAAATTTTTCAAGTTACAAGAATCGTGAAAGGAGACGTTTAAGAAAATAAATAACTAATCAAAGAGAAATGAACGGATTCAGGCTTAACTGTATGGAGACGTTCCAACAAGAAGAGAAATGAGCACCAAATGTGTAGAATACTCTCAAAAGGTTTTCATTATCTCGACCTAGGTTTCAACACTTTGTGCCATCCTTAGCTGCTCATTTCCTCAAACAAAAGAAGTTGAGTAAATAATAAAGAAAGTACTTCCAATTTTCCCGGGGAATCTTATCGAAGGGAAAATATAAACCAAGAAAAAATAATCGAGAGATGTGAAGACAAAACTCTCCAGGAGTGCACTATTTAAATGTGGTCTCTTAAAAGAGGACCGGATATATTAAAACACATAGTGATGAAGACGACTGTGGCAGACATTCAATTTTAAAAACTTAACCCTAAAAAGAAAATAAGCATCCAATGTAATAAACGAAAGCCCACTTTAGGAAATTGTGGTGATACACCTATCAGCAACTTTGGGCATACTTAAGGTGTCTGGAGTGGTAATGGTGGGTTATTCAGAGCACATTTTTATAACTTGTCAAGTCGACAAAGAACATTCTAGGACCACATTTCATTTATGTACAGCTGTGTATACTGTGGGACTCACCATGCATATAAAAATGAAAATTATACAAGAGTTCTGTTTTACTCTTTCGCCTTTTACGTATTTTGACTTTTGTTACTGAAGTTTTTCAACGCGGTATTCGAAATTTAAGCAAAAATCATATTTTTATATGAATTTTGGAATATTTGACTCAATTTTTCTCCTTGATAATTGTTGGCAACTATTAAAATAATATTAAATGTCTTATTTCACGTTTAGAAGAAAATCTGTACATAAGTAAACGAATTATTACAAAGTATATCTCATGTGCGATAAGGTTACGTGATAAAGAAGCATTGAATTTCCAAAAATCAAATTGGCAAATTAAGAAGTTTTGCAATTTTATCTTTAGATAACGCTAACTAAAAGAAATTATGCAGTTTCGCACAAATCTGTACAAAGACAAAAATCATCACATCCATCTTTAGGGCAGGTGGGGAAGATAGAAAAATATTAGCACACGGAGGGAGGAGAAAGATGCCAACTGAAAATAGAGAGGCCACTACTCTCTCACCTTGCGAAAATTAACGGGTGTACATCAATCCGGTGATGAAGACAAAAAAACAAGCCAACCAGGTTTGTTTCAGCCCTTTAGACCACTTAGTTCTTTTTGTTTCTTTCTCCAACAGCGCTGTTACCTGAGCACCTAAATCAGTTCGTTATATTTTTCGAGGACATCAATTAGAGCAGATGGAGCAGATGGAACCGTTTACTTTCTTGGGGAGTAATTCGGACAAAAAAGGGTGAAGACCTAAAGGTATAGGGAGGACAATTAATCACAAGATTTTCAGACGGTGAAGAGCATATGACAGGTGTTTCGAAACTTTTATTTTATTATTTTAATCCCAGAAAAACATCAGATTTGGAAAAATGGCTTGTTATGGTTCCAATTCTTCGAAGACTTCGAAGGAATTGGACGAGAATTAATTGGAGGAGCCTGAAATGCTAGATGTGTGGAGTCTGATTGGGAAAATAAAATACGCTGAAGGATGCTTGGACAAAATACGAGGTATTGAAACGGAAGTAAGGGAGTATAATGGAGGGTACTTCAAAGAAGTGTGGATGATATAAAATGGGCAATGGGAAGTTAAAAGTCACATTAGAACGTTTAAAATGGGTTATCATAGGAAAGATGCGGTATTTTACAAAAAAATCAAATGAGGTGAAGAAGTTATAGAACAAACTGACGCTATTTAAAGGCATCCATATCTTTTTAAATTTATTTTTAGAGATAATTCTTATCCCATCAACATCTTCTATTAACTGATAAGGTCTCAATAACAAAATTCAATAACAATGAAATAGTGGATCTCCACGTTACTACAAGTAAAAAAGACTAGCACGAGAACTCTACAAGAAATCAAAATTTTAAAAATTTGTACGAAACTATTTCAGTGTTTTTTTACGGCAATATTTGTATAGATGGCAAAATTTTCTCCTTTGATTCTCGGTAGCCTGCCAGGGATACCACCTTTCTCCGGAAAATTAAGCTCGCAAAAACCATCATGGAGCTGTTTATCTCCTTATAAATAGCTTTCGACTCGAAATAGCAATCGCCACCATGAGAGAATGGCCTCATTCCACCGGGGCGAATCGCCGTGCTGCGTTCTCTTTGGAGCGGTTGGGACCATTATTCCCGAGTGCGAATCGGTTCTATCGGGGTGCACATTTCATGGCACTTCTTCATCCTGAATAAGAAGTCATCAAACGGGTTTTCACGACCAGAATTCAAAATACACTCTATCCGTAGTGTTATCCAAGTTCAGCAATTCTTGGACTTCCCAACCCGGGCCATAAAACTCGACGGCTATTGGGATGATTAATCGTTGGCATCAAAGTTCAACGCAATAATTTCTGTCCACTATGAAAGATGAAATGGGGTCTCCCAAGCTGGGTTAACTGTTCAGCAACCTACCGCCTTCTTTTAAGTACTTCGAGGTAAAAGGTATGTATAAGCTGGGGGGTGGTCATTGACTTACAACTGCAAGAAATATAAATATCTCAATGATAGAGTTTTATATGCCGTAATGCCTTTTAATGTTATATGCCTCAATGGTAGTGGGATCGCTGAAGATATTCAGCTTCCACATTTCTCTCATTCAGGCATCTGAGATTCACGCCTGAGGGTTAAGCAAGAAAACGAATATAACGAGCAGTTTTACCACTCTTCTAAAAAGGTCTTTGGGTCAAATGCGTCAGGGAGGTGATAAGAAATTTTGTACCTGACATTTTGGCCTATAAACAAGTGAAACAGCTCATTTAAAAGAAAAATAATTCCACCGGACAATCGTTCACTTCCACCATCTCATATTCTATTCCTTCTACTTCAAATTCACCAAAAGTAACGTGTTTTTTTATAACGACATTTAGAAAGTTTGTCACCTAATATGACTATTTTAACTGGCTATTAATAATAATAATAATATGCGTTTATTGTGGTAGACCAATACGCCTCATAGACATGTTGTTTACATATATATATATATATATATATATATTGAACAAAAATTGAAACAAATAATATCATTACTGGACAATAGTGAAAACAACAAATAAATTGAAATGTAAATTAATGATATCTCAATCCAAAGATACAGGTGAATCAATGATGGAATAGATAGTTGACTATTTAAGATGAATAATTAGTAAATAAGGTTGTATTCAGTAATTAATAGTACACAGATGGCGAGTGGAAGACTGTGGTGAACCTATCTTAAAATTACATGAATATGATGATGATTTAAAAATTCGTAAAAGCGCTGGCATTTTAATGTATGTAGATAGATTGTTTGAAGGGGGAGCCTTCGACAGGAGCACGAGCACTGAGACCTTCTTGATCCATTATGCCAACCCCATGCCTGTCTGCCACATGCAGACAGGGGACAAGAGCGCCACGGTGAAGGTACAGCTCTCGCGAAAGCTTATGGCGTTCGGATGCGCAGAAGAAGACGTAGTGGAGGGGTAAAGTTAAGTGGAAGGGGTATGGAAAAGGGACGTAGGGGAAAGCGAAGACAAGGCATATGTGCCAGGCATGAGTGCATTTAAAAAAATGGAATTTTTATGACGCGGAAAACACAAACGCCGCACATCCGAACACCATAAGCTTTCGTGAGAGCTGTATGCATGGTCACCTTTCCAACCCCGTCCGGGCCTAACATTGCTTAGCTTCGGTGATCTTACGGGAACCGGTGTGTCAATGTGGCTGGGCTCTTGCCATTATGTATACAAAATTTGTTTGTATTTTATTTTAATTAAATGGATGGAATAATGTTTTCCCCTGCCTTCTTGCAAGTACTATTGAATCAACAAAGGAGAATTTGCATATCCTAAGTATTTAAATTGCTATTGTATGGATTGTATGAAGTGGAAGTTTAAACTTGAGGGCATAATCTGGTGCTAGCACATGAATGAATTCTTCTCGGGTTTCCAACCGGATTAAAATCTCCATTGTGGCCGACGTTTCGATGCTCGACTCGCGCATCGTCATCTACAGCCCTGATGACGATGCGCGAGTCGGGCATCGAAACGTCCGCCACAATGGAGATTATAACCCGGTTGGAAACCCGAGAAGAATTCATTCTTGAGGGCATAAGTTGTAAGCTATCAATCGGCTTCAAGCATTAGAAATTAAGTAGCTAATGTCGTGATAAAATCGGTATTAAATTAGAAGGAATTCCGTTGAGACAGGTTTTTACATTCAACGCTCTTAAGTGAGGTTAGATGCGATCAAATTTTCTAGTTCTCAGCTAGCTTATTTTTTTGTGGACTAAAACATTATCTCAGTGGTATCTCAAACTTAAATTCAAATAAAGCGAGAATCATCCAACCATCAAATATATTCTAAAGAGCAATTACCTTAAAAGCAAAATAGATACCATTTATGAGATGATGAGCGCTTAGATCTGCAGACATCGGGCTAAAATCTAGCAGTTTTAGCATTTGATTCTTAAAGTTAATATATTTTGCTTTAAACTCACTCTAAACGATTATCTCACGCGAGCATCTGCACGCTGTCTACGTTTGGTCAGAAAGTTCGGCCGGAACGAAATTCAGTCCAAATCCGGAATTAAAACGCTTAATGGAATTTAAATTTTCGTTTCCATACAGCTGACATAACGAAATATCATGTTAGAGATTCCCCTCCCATAAGAATTTTCATTCTTACCCGGCCAACTCAATTGCTAGTGCGATTCCAACACTTTTGTATTCCCTTTCACTCTGAGAGAATCGCTCGTCGTAGGTATCAAAAGCCACTCCCTAAGTTGGGTGGGAAAATTCATCCGCGGAAAATGCCTCTCCATTAAAAGTGCATGCATAGAACTCGGCTCTCACCATAGTAACGCGCTAGGGCGGTAAAACTGAAATAACTAACTCTAATTGTAAGAGGGGAGAGGTGGAGAGGGGAAAAAGCCTATTACGGCATTCCGACGATGGAGCTTCCGCGTTGCACGCGTAATGAATGCGATGCACTGCTTTCCACCAGGACAAAAAGTTAACTGAGTTTCAGAAATAAATATGAATGGCCGCATTAGGATGGAAATGAAGAGCCAAAAATAGCGGTCTCATAATTTCAACGCGCCCAAAAATTTGATTGAATCACCCTCTTGAATCCCACGGTTCTAGTCGTGAAGAAAGCGGAATTGTTAATTATTTTTCCTTTCTTTCTTGAAGTGAAGCCCGCCCCAAGCGGAGAACGCGGAATGAGAGAGCGTCTCGTGTTATGCGAATTATCGCATAACGTCTTCATTCACAGCTCACATCTACGTACTATTCCTACCCACCTCCGTACGTTCGACGTTTTTGTACACCTTCCCCATCTCGGTTCATTGGTTTTCCACCCGCGATGTGTGAGTCGAGAACACCTAAGTGAGTCTCTTCACATCGTATGTGTGCTCCAAGCTATTTAAGCCTCGCCTTGAACTTCACCTTAAGGCTCTATAAACTACCCATCCTCTTGGAATACCCAATTCATTTCCTAGCAGTCGTCGGTTAGACAGGGGTGTTGTAGGGAGGGATGGAAACGGATTTGATAGTTGGTGGTGGAAAGGGGATGACTACTTCACCACAATGCATTTTCCACCCTACTTCCAAAACGTATCCGACCATTAGTGTGCCTTGTGAGCAGTTCGGAATCGATGCCGTCGAGACACTATTAATGAAGCCAACGCGAGTAAATCATCGTTTCGTTCCACATACCTCCCGCTTTCCAGACTTATTCCCTCATCTTCACTCTCAATTCCGGCTTCTCTCTCCCACACACAGTCATTCCGAGTTAGAAAAAGTGTTAACTCCAGGATTTTTTAGCCTACTCTCTCCTCCCTATACACCACGTCACTAAAACCTTCACTTCCATCTATATAATAGTTTATTTCCAGCACCCTACTCTCTCTCTCTCTCTCTCTCTCGTACAAAGCAAGTTTTTTCATCCCTCCTTGACGAAATATCTCCTTAATTTTTTTTACACGGGCACAATGTGTGTCAAAACTTCTCCGATGTGTGTCAGGTTGGAGCGACGCGGACCGCGAGTCAAGAGAGTGCGGAGACCGGCCCATGACTTTTTAGAGTTCCCGGTGATCCTCCAGGTGCAGGCTCGGTCCTTCGTTTCACCTGATGCTCTACGCAGACGGGTTACTCTCTCCGGGTTCCCGCCCATTTCAGTCTCTCTGGCTCAGTGGTGTAGAGGAAAAACAATCCGACGGTGAGAATTAGTGTGTGCACGAAATACCTTGATGGATCCCGCCTGCGATTAATCAATTTTTTTTCTCCAAGGTTTTCCGGATTTTCGAGTTTTTCCCCCCTGTAAATCCCTATAGTGAGTTGATTTTTGAAACCAATTAACGACTACCAAAACAACTCAAAAACACAGATTAGTTGCTTTTGACCGCACGGGACATTTTCACAACCGACTTTCCAAAAAAATGAGAATTCGTCGTGAATTTCTTTTGAACGGCTTCATTTGGAACATAGCTAATCTCGCTATGAGAGACAGCTACAATTACAGTGTTCCTGGAGAGCATCTTGGCCTAATTCGGGTGTATTCCCCAATAAATTATGTACAATTAGGCCATGCAAGGAGATAAAAAAGCTGTTGACCCATTTCAGTTTTACAATCATACTTTGCCGTCGATCTGAGGTTGGCTCGAAGGGTTATTTATTAAACTTGGGAATTAATTCTTACGCTGTTTGACTCTAGGGTACAAATTAAAGAAAATAAACATTATCAAGAGCCTTAAAGATAAGGTGTTTCGTCCATCCCAGAAGTAACTCATCGGAATTCATGAACTATTTCATCCTTCAGTTGATGCCAAGCGTGTGCAGTTCAGTTATCTGCAGTTCAGATCTCTAGTCTCCCGAAAGCTGACATGAAAGCTGTATCATAGTTAATATTTGTCAAAGCAGAGACAAATAATAAAACACTCCTATTAATAATTACCAGCTGTTATTTAACATATTAAAGGTTAATATACATTGAAAATATGCTATTTATGAGGCTAAGAGAGTGGACTGCTGAAAAAATGAACTACAAATAGACGCATTGGGAATAATAGGGCAATCACACTAATAGTATGTGAGAGTGTGAAATCTTAGGAGTGAAAGCGATGTATTTTTCTACGATTAGAAAAACAATGCTTTATTATAGCTATTGCAGATTAGAAGTATATTCCACTATTGCAACTCACTTTTAAGCCATGTTGAGTGAACTAGTAAGAGGATATGAATAAAACAAATCCTAAAAGAGAAGACAAACTCCAATAAAAGGCACTTCACACAGTTTTTTTGTCTTGATTTTGCGATTGCTCTACATGGCTTTGATATAATCATAAATGGGTAATATTTGGAAATCGTTGTTATAATTATGATATCAGAGTCTGCATGCATCGTATGGTGTTTACACAACCTTCTTTAAGGGAGTTTAAATTTTGTCGTGCGTTAATTAGGTAATCACCAAGGCCGAAGTTTCACTGAAACATTTAACAGGTAAATTATATGCTTTCACTCACTTTCATAAGTTAATTAGTCCCTTCAAAATTCATAGTTTTGCTCCATTTACGGGTTGAAGGAGCACGCATTTTGCAGCCACGACATTTTTCTTTTTTTTTTCCCCCGCGTTGCTTCCTTAATCCCACCGAAGCGTGCAGAGACGTGTAAAAAAATGGGCGCTCAAAGGAAGCACGCAAGCACGCGGATGTCAAGGGCGTTAATCGCCACAAAAAAGAAACTCTTTATTTAGTTGTTTGATGTTTTTTCTTGATTTTGAACTGGAAGGGGAGAGAGTTAAAAAATGTTATGGATGGGCCTCAAATTTAAAGCTGATAAAGCCATTTTTCTTCCTTGGAAACTCAACGTTTTTACACATTTAGAGCAAAAAGCCTAGTAGGTTACCACACGTGAGAATGATATTTGAGAGTCTCTACTCTTACGTATATTCCATCAATCAAATGTTGGTCCCGACGAGTGTCAAACAATTTTTATAGGTATATAGGCACACTTCTATTATCTTTATATGCCTACTACCATTCAATATGCCGTTCTTTAGATCAGCTTAGTGTCCCACTCTTATGATTAAATTTATAACTGTTGACTTTTTTAATTTCTCAGTTCCCTTCCCTCTTAAGGGTACATAAATGAATGGCCACATCACTTGAGATTTTCCCGACAGTTTCGGACATGAGGCATCACCTTTCATACTCAATTCGAGGAATGGTTCGCAGAGGAATCATTTTTCATCTACCATTACTTCAACCGCACTGCGTGAGTATCCCCTATCAACTACCGCCTTGCGATGCAGAGAAAAATGAGGTATTGAGGAATAGCGTAAAATATCGTGCATCTGGCGTGAGAGAGACGTAAAGGTGATAAACAGGAGATTAAAAGTAATGAAAGGACTGGGAGGTGAGAAGAATCAGATATAGTGGAGACGGTAGGAGTGACAGGAGTTCAATAGGATACGCCAAAGTGAGCATCCATTGCGATAATGGAAAGGGGATTGGATCGCTGCAGTCTGATTGCGGACACAATGAGATACAAAGGTAGATGGCTATAATGATTTCACGGGCATCTGGTGGACTTTTGTGATTCATTAGGAGAAAAATTCTTTGGCGTTGAGAATGGTGTGCTCTTAGTCCACTGAATGCTGAACTTTACGGAGAGCCTGACGTGGAATTGATGGGATCGGCTTCAAGTATGTGAACATTTGTCTTGAATGATAATATAAAAAAAATTATATCGTATGAATTAAAACCTAACCATCCAAATGTTTTTAAACCTTAACATCCCACCAAACCTTCTCCGTACCCATCCAATCCTTAAGTGAGTATGTATATTTATAGCTGGATGTGAGTTATCATTTTTTACCTGAGGGTGATACCTATGCGTTGAAACCGGTAGTAGGTACCGAATTAAGATATCTGTACAAATTATAGATTGGTGTATGTTATCATTCCAAGCCTGACGTGTAAACATTATTTTGCTAGATAAAAAGAATCCCTGTAAAACCTGATTTGACTCATATTAGCTGCAGCTAGCGCGATTTAGAAAAAACATAAGCAGGTGAGTCACCCAAGTATCTTTCTTTTTCAAGTTCTCTCAATATTTGCAGAAGGGTTTGCAATTGGAAACTTTGGGGTAGAATTTGTTTCCTACCTCAGGCTACAGAAGTGAGATAAGCAATGAAAGGAAAGGAAAATAATTGTCACTCATATATGATTATCACACATCACTATTTGAAAATGTATTTAGTTTTTTTATTGATATAACTGAAACAAGGTATTTCCTTTTGTTTTGATTTCTCCACTTTTAAAATATAAATGAAACGACAAGAATTTACCATCGTATCTTATGATCGGGATACATTATTGATGATTTATCATTGATTAAAAACCCAAAGATACCTTTGGGATAGTCTAATGGGTTTTATTCGTTCACCCTTTATTATGGGTGTCACAAGGTCTCCTAAAAAATTATTTGCTCAAATTTAATGCAAACAAAGCATCATATTTTTCAAAGATAGAATAAATGATATTTTATTGACAGACTCAAGCGTAATGCTTCAGGCGGAAGGCTTCCATATTAAAAAAATGAATATACTCTTTTTGACGGTAAAACTATAGTAAAAGGTACTACGGCGTTTCGACTCTCATAACCATCAACAGGTTTCTGTAAACTTTTAATCACTTGATGATAGCTAAACCAGCCAAATAGTACTGAGCTAATAACGTTTTTTCGTGGAAAGTGCTCCTTCAGATTCATAGTATAAATAATATTTCACAGTATCTTCATGATCATAAATGCCACCGGTTGTTGATAAGTGATACAAAACTGGCCACAGAAATGTTTATGTTCCATAACTTTCAGCTGTCACCAAGGCTAATACAAAAATCAATACGTTCAAAATAATTCGTGACAGCCAGTGGTGTGTCGAACGAAAAATATTGGAGGAAGTTGAATGGCTCGGAAACACAATGCCTGCCAAAGTTTGCAAATTAAGTGAATGACCGTGGATGAGTCATAACTTCAGCCCTTCCTGAGAATAAATCACACGTATATAATGGCAAAAGGCAATGAATAGATGCCGAGGAAGGACCGGCGCGTGAGGATAAAGCATTTTAAGGTAATTGTGCACCACGGGAAAGAGTGGAGAGGATTACCTGTCAGCCCGAGGAGGATTACCTCCTTGCGTGAGATGGTCCGGCATCCGGAGAAAGAGAGAGGGATTCGTATTCATTGTCATGTAAAATTATGGTAAGGGAGAGGTGCAAACTATCCTCGGTCGTCTTGGACATCGAGATCCAGATGAATGGTATGATGTGTTGGAAATTGGTGGTATGCAGCGGGAGGATTGAGATAAGATGAGGAACGGAATGCACACGGCTGCTATGCTGGAATATGGACGGCTAGGGGTCACGTGTACGGAGGCCAGCGGAGAGAATTGATGGGTGGGTGAGAGGAATTGACGGGAGATCAGACCAAAAGCGGGATTCCGTGGACAGACTAAGTAAAAGATGGACGGTACTGGACGGGAAATAATGTTCTTCACCCCTTTGATGGCAGTCGAGACCATCAGAGGCATCTCATACGTTCAGCAGACGGCAAATATTTCTCACAAGGAGGTTTTAATTACGACAAATTATCTAAGAAAATTGTAAAATCTATAGATAGAGTTAGTTCTAAAGAATTAAAAATAATTTTTACGATAAAGATGGCATTCATTTTACTCTTCCACTGAAGTTTCATTGAGAACCGGTTTCGCTTACAATTTTGAAAGATAATTCTCAATGTGTAAACAGGACTTAGGAAAAATATCTGATGCTAAGTGTAAACCACTCCGGTGGAATTAAGTACCAGAAAACGTGGAAATGGAAGAGATTAAGGAATGAGGGAAAGGGATAGATAGAAGATATAAAAGGAGAGTGCTTCAGGTAGCGGACATAAGCTAGAAACAGAAGCTGGGAGTGATTAGTGATTAAGAGAAGGATGGTATATTAACTAGGTACAAATGAAACGGAATATATGGGCCAGTATTCAGGGGAAATAGCTAAAAGAGGTTGTTGGTTGGTTATCTTTTTACTGGGAACGGAACATGGGAGCTGTAGCAACTCTACTGCGCTCTAAGATATTCTTTCAACTACTTATTATACATTTAACTGAAAACTGCGCTGGTGGAAAAATATTTCAAAATAATTGCAAAATGGGTCATGCAGCGAGTAGCATAATTAAACAATAAATAAAATGTTGCTATATTTTACCAAGAACTACGGTAACATGATGAGAGGATGCTTAGCTTGCTTTAGGGTGGAATACATTCATATAGTCCCAGTTGCAATTTTCCGCAAGATGTATTCATTAAGATACAGCGCGTTTCAACGTTTTCACGACGCGGCATACTCAGGTACAAACTGAGACTCTACCTCAGGATGATGCGATAATGTTGAAACACTTTGCATTTTATTTTTATCAAACCTGCGGAAAATTACAACTAAGACTCATTGATTTAAAAAATGAATTTACAATATATCTCGCCTGAAAACGTCAATTAGGATGAACCCTCTTAAACTGCTGGTGCGGCGTATGATAATAAATCATCACTCATAAGAGCGATGAGCTTAGGGGCAAGCTAAGTACTTAAAATAGATCTCTGTATCATCACGCTGTATTCCAGACAAACCTCTAAAACGTGGGGCCCCTTTTCCATTACTGGAGCACAGCAAGAGATGAGGATATAGAAAGAAAATGAGACTTGAGACAACGCGAGTGAGGAAAGAATAGGAATCCGTAGTTGGAGAGTAGCATTAGAGTCGGATAGAAGATAGAATGAGATAGAATATACGAATCGAGGTACTACCTACGTGTAGCGATGATGAGTCCGACGAGGATATAATCTTCAAATTGCCGCAATCAAGCGCTGCATGCTAGATATATTCTTTGCAGCGCTAATGGCGAGTGGATCGAGGGCAGAAATCGGATAGGAACTGATTCGTTGAGAGAGTGAATGCGTGGGTGAGGACCAAATGTTTGCATCGAACGTCGAACGGAACGAAAAAAAAACACGCGGCAAAGATATGAATACTATTCGAGGGCCAGGCCGATGTTATCTCGGCGAACGGTAGACGTGGAATTCCTGGACCATGGAAAATTAAATTACCACCGCAAGATTTCCGAGTAAAGATAAGATGCAGCAGAGCATTCGCGTCGGAGGAAAGTACACTCTTTAACACCATTCGCAAGGATAAAAAAAGAAAGAGTTCCGACAAAGCAAACTCCTCCCGGACAATGGGTAAGGCCAAACAATTGCTCGTGCCGATGGAGATGTAAGGAAAAGAGGAGTTCTGCTATCAAGATGTACGTTGGGTCGGTGAAAAAAGTCTGGAAATGGGATTTATTGGACGAATGGAGGGGCTAGGCACGAAGTAAGTAAGTCGGAGGTGGAAGACGGTACAAGAGAGAGAGAGAGAGAGTAGCGAAGTGCGAGGTGAAATGGTTGAGTCGAGTGCTATACAATGGCGCTTTCGAGTTATGGCCCAGCGAAAGCCATCTATAACCAACGGCTAATTAGGCTACACGAATATCTGGAAGTCGAATAATTTCCACCAGTCGTAAGTAGCGGTAACCAGTGCGCATAATGAGTCTACGCTGGCTTTAGACTTGTGCTGTGCTTGGACACGCAATAGGCTCAGTGTTACGGTGCTAGGAAAGAGAAAACGGCCTAGAAGTTCATTCGAAAGCAAAGGTAGGATTATCGTGGAGGATCTCACTAAAACAATGGAAATATCATGAAAAAAATTACCATCAATGAGGATTGTTTCTTCACTTTGAAACGAAATGTTAAGTTATTTCATAATGAACATATCGAAATGAAGTTCTATAATTAATTTGCACTGGTATATATGAGTGGAACGAAATCCTTTGGAGTGGGTTAAGTATCGAGTTAAAGTAGGTATATAAGTAGGTTGGGGGAAGGTTTCGGCTGATTATAATATATATATATATATATATATATATATATATATATATATATATATATATATGATTTATCATATAAACATAGTTTATTTTGCCATTGCATGGAAAACATTGAAAAACCTGTGGATTGAATTGTTACTCATCCTCACAATGTTTTTCCCGACATACTTGCATTAAAATTTTCCCTCATTGTTTCTGGGGAACAAATATGACTTATCGTTTCTTCAACGTATTCAACTTAACTAGATTGTAATAACCTCAATAATGATTCCCTATTGAGGTCATGACTTAAAATAGCAGCATTATTGGCGAATATCGTTTTTATAACAAAGGAATGTGCTAAATGCCAGAAAGATGCTTAAAAACATAAATACGTGTGGCTACAGACAATGCCTGATAATTACAGATGATTGTCATAAAAGCGTGGATAGATCAAACAAGCAGCTTGAACCAAGGGAAAATAGAATGGACAAGAGTGATGTAGGATCCTTTTCCTTTAAGAGCTATTTCTATATGAGGTTGCACTCAAAAGAACCAAGGGAAAATAGAATGGACAAGAGTGATGTAGGATCCTTTTCCTTTAAGAGCTATTTCTATATGAGGTTGCACTCAAAATTAGATGCAAGGTTCCGCTGGAGTAGTTAAGATGAAGTAAACCAGTAGCAGAGACTCGAACTATAACTTTTAAAAGAAAATGGCCAACGAGGTAATCAATATGAGGCCATTTCCTGCAGCCTTGTCTATGTCTACCAGCTAGAAGGGTGGCGCGGAAATTATTCATTGCATGCGTTAGGTCAGGTGTGGAAGAGAGGAGAAAAATCAACCAGCATAAGAAGAGACAAGGATATGCCTACAGTAAAGGGAATAACAACCTACTCTGGTAGGAAAAGCTGCTGGAAAGATGAAATGGGAAGAGGTAAAATTTAGCACAGCAATGGAATCAATATTGAGAAGTTAAAATTGTCAATTTAAATGTTTACTCTGAAGTCTTTAACATTAATGGTAATGAAATATCCGATGAAATTTTGATCAGTCATTATATTTTGTGTCGAAACAGCAAAAAACCTAATTAAACATGAATTATTAATTATGGAATGAATGGTATTTACCCTTCTTCTGCCTAATGAAATAGGTAAAAGACTATTGATGAGGAGAAGGAAAAGAATTCATTCTTTAAAGTTCATTACTATTCTTTGGAAGGTGCTTTACCATCATAGTTGAAACATAACAACAATATCATGTGATACGACGCGTAAAAGATGCAAGAAAACAAGATATCCTGAATTGAGCTTGAAAAAGTGATCCACCAGAAGCCTAGTAGGTACATAATCTAAAGCGTATTTCAATTAGCGAAAATTTTACTCCTTCCCTTGTTTCGCCTTATTCCGTCTCCCACCATTAAACGGCTGACCATCTCCAAGTATTGTAGAGAGAAATAAGAATAAATAATTACAACGATGAACTGTAAAGCAATAAAAATGGTGCACACGAGGAATGTGGGCGAGGGAGCGTCTTCTGTCCCTTGATCACTTCCACTTCATTTTCTCTTGCGTCCTCAGTGAACTGGTTGCTCTGTATTTGACGTCTGTTCCGGAAGTAAACGATCTAAAACTGCACAAAGGGCGAGTAATAGGAATTTTAGTTAAAATGAAAACTTGGTTATATTCTACACAATTTTATTAAGAACACGACCGGTTTCGACCTTTTCAGGTCATTCTCAATTGTTACAACTGTAACAAGATTAACAACTGTCAAGATTGTAACACTTGAGAATGACCTGAAAAGGTCGAAACCGGTCGTGTTCTTAATAAAATTGTGTAGAATATAACCAAGTTTTCATTTTAACTAAAATGCATTCATTCTACGAAGTAAACTCGCAGACCATTGATTTTATGAGTAATAGGAAATTGGACAACGGCCATAGAAAAATAGATATTCAATAATTCCGTACATACCCATAACGCCATTCCCTTTCGGAGTAGGCTAAGTCAAAGAATTATTTTATTGCTATTAGTCATAGAAAACTGTCTCCCTTTTAATAATTATCTCAATGTTTTCCTATCCTTGCAAACCTCTTTTGCTTCTTTGACATTCATACATTTCTTGATACACGCTCTCTTATTCTTAAGACATCCTCCTCTTTAAGAGTGTTTTCTACCACATTTACCCATGACATTCACGGCCTACCTCTTCCTATCACACCATTCACTCTATTATTGTACATGTATCGTTATTAGACTCTCATACATTCTCTCCACATGGACAAACCAGAAAAACACACTCCTTTTGTATGTGATCCGTTGACTTTGAAAGTGAGGCAAGTCCATTATGTTAAAACAAAAAGAATTACAGCTATTTTTCATTAGAAATTAACTCAAAATTTCTGTTTTTAATCAATTCACAATCATATCTATAAATGGTATCTTTGGTGTATAGAGAAGGTTGTGAATTGATAAAAAACAGAAATTTCAAGTTAATTTCTAATGAGAATTAGCTGTAACTTTTTAGGAAAATGGACTTGACCCACTTTCAAATTCAATGGATCATGTATCCATTGCTAGAGCATCCAACCCACATTCTTTCATCATCCTCTCATTCCTAACCCTGTCCATCCAACTTTCCCTGCAAACACTTCTCAGGTACCCTATTCCCATTGCAATTAGCCTACTCTTGTGCTTATCCTGACATACCCAGGTTTCGCTACCTGATAATTACGTCGGGAGGAGAACACTTATGTACACAGCAATATTCGCTTCCCTTGACATACACATTTGCATGCCTTATATCATCCCACATGTATCTTTCCATTTTTCAAAAACATTCGGTACTCGAAGCAATCGAGAAAATTGAAATAAATCGCCACAGTGAAAATATTATTGAAAATCTTGACGAGAATGCACAACACATCTTTTACAATCTCAGTTGGAGGAAATGTTTTTAAAAAGCATAAACATAGACAGCAAAGTAAATAGATGCCGTAGAAAAACTTCACATTTCCAACGTCCCTTAGCCTCCGGATTTCACGACGCGCTCCTCAGTGGCAGCCGGGGAGTCAAGTCAAAATCAAATGGATTAAGTGCAGTAAAAAATCGATAGAGGACGAAAGAAATTCGGAGATGGGACAAAGAGAGGAAGAGAGAGGGTGAGAAAGCGCGGAGGAAGCAAGAGGAAGCAAAACGACGAGAGAAGGTCATATTGTAAAAAGGGTTGGGAGCATAATGGCGGGTGAGGAGGAGGAAAAGGGAGAATGGAGGACGGTGTACTTCATGAGAGAGAGAGAGAAAAAATGGGATAGCCGAAAAGAGGTGAGTGGGTGTGAGAGGGGGAGATGGAGGTGGTGGGAACCACCTCGGCCGAAATTGGTGTGGCGAATCGAGGGGCCATAGGGGGAGAGGGTGGGGGTGAAGGAGGGGGGGGGTGGGAGAAATCAGAGGAGGGGGATGGAGGGGACATTGGGAGGGGGTGAGGGTGGATACGTGGGAGTGGTGATTGCGGGACTCTAGTTGTTTGTGGGCGTGAGTCTTCCTCCACACCAGATAGATGGAACTTAAGCGAATGTCTACTCCGAATTCTGCGAAGCCAGAATAAATGGCTCTTATTCGAAGAAAAAATGCATCTAAATACACATAAAACCCAACGAGTCACCATAGGGAACAGTAGGTGTGCAAAGACACCGGCCTTGAAAAGGGGAGGGAATGAGGAAAAGTAAGAGGGAGAGGACAAATATGATAGGTGAAATAATTTCTCCAAATAATAAAAAAACTTTCTTTATTTTTACCGACCATGGTTTCGGCATACGATGTCATTTTCACGACATTGTAAGTAAAAACCATGGTCGGTAAAGATAGAAAAATTGTGGAATGTACAAAGAGAGAAATAATTTCATGTGTCACGTTTCCACAAAGTTAAGCCTGAAACTGTAACTTATATATAAAGGTGATAGGATTCTAACGGAGTGCCCATCTATCACGCTGCCTTAGCTATAGTCAATAATGGCGCGTGGAAAGAAGGATTTTTCAACTACCAGCTCGGCAGTGTACTACTCTGTTATTTTGCCACTACTTATCAGTTATAGAAATGCAGTGCGGAATTGAAACAATATTCTCCCTGTGGTACTGACAAACCTGACCTGAAATTTTCAAGTAATCTTAGTCTAGCGTGTAGCTTCCAAGTTGCTAGTGGCTACCAACCTAGTCCTTCAATCAACTGTGTTACACTCAGCTCGCTTTCAGCAGTTATGACGAAGCGAGAGAATTCTCAAGTGGGCGAATTTTTGGAAAATACAGTGAAATTTTCTTCCCTTGTGTTAAGAAAACACATAAGTTATTAACAAATAGCTCATATATAAAAGTGTAAGGCACGTATTTGTACAGGCCTGCGTATCTATTAATTTTTATCAGAAGGTATCCGCAAAACAGAATTTCCTTTGGAGTACCAATATTCCACTAAATATTTATGTCAATCTCATTGCCTTGTAATTGTCTTGTATGTAACTTGGTTAGTGTGGAATAAAATATGTCTATATTTATTTATTTTCCATCGGGTGCCCCATGTTGCAGGTGGGTCGGCGTGTCTATTTGAGACGTGCTCCGGGCACGGTCCGTGAATCGGAGGAGGCTGGAGGATCAGATGTGGGGGACGGCGGTGGTGGTGGTGGTCGGGGGCCGCAATGGAGCCGTGGGGGCGGGGACACAGGGGAGAAGTGGAGAGGCGGAACGGGAAGGGGGTGTGTGATTCTTGAAGGCGGCATCGAAAGGAGTTGGCGTAAAATATATCTGCAGGAAGCTTTCCGCATGAGAGAACCCTGTGGTGGTGTCCAAAGCCGCCAGCCAGCCTTTTCCCCGAACTCACCCACACCACCCACGCCCCTCCTCCTCCAAAGGGGGGAGAGATCTCAAGCCAAAAACCATTTCAACTCCCTCTACAACCGAGCGCAGCGGAACCTTTCTCTCCCCCCACCCCTCTCCCTCTCTCCTCTCCCCCCTTCCTTACTCACCCTCTCGCCTCTCTTCTACGGTACCAGTATCATCCCCTTCGGTTTTGCATAATGCTCGTGTTAGCTTTGCCGTGCTTGGGATTCCGTTGCATTGTTCGCGGTCGCCTTCGCGACGTTACTGAATGCATCACGGTCCGATCCATGCCATTTTTCAACTATCGGGTCAATTCAGTTATGTCTAGTGAATATTTTCTCGATGTTTAGAATTGCTGGTTTCGCAAAAAAGATATTATTTATCCGTTAATAATTTCGGCTCTCTTAATGATCAAACACTAAATATTTAAGGAAAAATGTTTCATTTACTAAGCAGTTAGATTTTCGCGATGTCTTCCTCGTGGTATCATCTTATTTGACATCAGTTTCGTCGGCGTAACAGCAGGCATCTTCAGACCTGGAGTGAAATGACCTGGCATTTTAAGGCCCTACCTTAGCCAGACATCTTTAGACCTGAATATGCCTCATACTGCCGTCAACTGAGATGATACCACGCGGAAGACATTCCGGAAACCCTAAATTTTCAACTAGACCACTCCGCAGAAGCCTTCATCAAGATGTTTCTCTGACACGAGAGGTTGAAATGCATTTTTATCCTAGCAGTAAAAAAGCTTTTTCCTTCAATAGCGGGGCTAGTTAGGCCACCATCGGCTAAGAATCAATCAAATGGAAATTAAAATCAAGGTAAATGGACTTGATTCTTTACTTAAAAGTCAGAGAAGCAAGAAATTATTCTGATGTATGAGCTAAGAACTACAGGATTAATGTGGCTAGTACGTTACTCCTTCTCTTCCTGCTGGAAATTTGTTCTCTTTACATTGGAGATAATTTGGTGAAACAAGTTCAAATCTCTTTAACTGTTACTGCCAGAAAATGCAATAGACCCAAATCCATTCTCCAAAACTTGCACGAAGACAAAAATATGCTTATATACATCATGTACGCATAAAATAAAATAAAACTATTTTAGTTGATGAGTAAGGTGCATCATAGAACTTTCATAAATATAGGAGATAAATAATAGATTTAATTTATTAAAACTATATCAATGCTATATTTCAAATACTCTACTTATTTAAAAAAATCCAATTGACCTATTATGAATACCAAACTCAAAATAAACCCTTAAACTCCTAACATATTCTTTGAGATATAACAGTGCTAACGTCATCCTACTTCTTACATGCATACAAATATTCACTAAATCAGGTGCATAATCAGCATCAAGAGTTATGAGATGTTAAAAAAACACAAGATGGTACGCTAAATCACGTGTAGAATCAGTATTAAAAGTTATGAGTGGTAAGAAAAAACACAAAAATGTACGCTTCCTTCAGTGATACACCTCACCCAGGTTTGCTTACTTTTGCGGTCCAGATTTCGCTCGGGCGTGTTGCTACAGTTAAAAAATTCGTTCGAGGTAGGAATTCCAAACTCCACATGGCGCCATCTACTTTATTTTCAAATTCAAAGAGAATGATTCACGCAGCGCTTGAGCGCGCGATGGAGGAGTGAGATTAGAATTCACAAACGGCGTCTTTTTACTGGAGGCACGAGAAAAAGACTGGCCGCCACGAAAATCCTCTCACCCCGCCCTCCCTCTTCCGCCCCCTCCCAGCATCCTAACCCAAGAAGACAACATCATCAAATATTCCCGCGCTCGCACCACGCTCACGCACCCGAAACATGATCCCCGCACCAAGCCGCACAACGGCCCCTGGCGAGTTTATTCGCGGGGCTGGCCGGGTGATAAGCCTCGCTCGCGTTTCTGTGCACGGGTGAGGGAAGAAAAGAAAAGGGAACGACGGGGCGTGATCTTCTCTTGTTTTTCCTTTCCGGAATACTTAATAACCTCCAAATAGAAAAGGTTGAATTTTGGGGTGGAAGTCCAGATATTGCATGAATACAAAGGGCATAAGGTACTTGAGAAGAAGTGAGTGATGATTGAGGTCAAAACTTTGCGTGATTACATTATTAAGTGCCTATTGTTTTGTATTTAATATTATTTACTATTATTTCCACGTTGATAAGGTTATCATATCTATTTTTAAAAACCTTTGCAGTCTCATTGGCAAGCAACATGCTTCGTTGCCTTCATAATGGACGGAGACTTGGGAGGTGATTAGTAGTTTTCCTATCATTTCTCTGTTGTATCCATAACTTATTTCTTTCTTTAGGGAAATCCAGAAGTTGCTGCAGTGCAGCTTATTCATGAAATAACCGAAATGAAATTATTAAAAAATAACTAAATCTAAGTTATATTCTAATAATTTCTATTCGGTTATTTCATGAAAAAATGTAAAAATTAGAGGACATAATTAAAATGTGCTTTTAGGAAACACAAAGTTTTCTTAAGTAGGTAGGTATTTCAAAAGTTTTTTTGGTAAGTGTGGGAGAAACAGGATCAGGAAAGACGGAATGTGGATTAAGAATTCTAGTAATGGGCAAATATAAATGGAGAGGGCTTATTTGATTATCTCTTGTTCAAAGAATATATGTAAGAGGAATCATTAAATAGAAGCAGGAAAGAAGGCTGAGGAACAGTTTGAGAGGAAGAGACAATAGAGAGTTAAGTTACGCATGAAGAGACTCATTTATATTCAGCACTTTAGTATTAGGTAGCTACCATTTATATACCATTTTTAATCAAGAGTTAGGTACTTAAGTATCGAAAATCAAACGGAGTTAAGCATGATGAAAATAGGCATTAAAAGTTTCAGATAATTTACGACCTAAACTATAATCCAACTCTCAGTAGCTAATTCCTGTTGGAGCATACGCAATACCCATTGATTTATTTGCACTCCTCAAGTAGACTTGTAATTTTTAAGTATTGATTAACTCCTGCGGATATGTTCTAATGTCTGCTAACTGCTGATGCGTTTTCATGGAAGACTCATTAGCACAAGTATATTTTTAAACAAATTTCCTTCAAATCATTTTCCAGCAGCCCAATCCCATCTGTGCTTGGTGGTTGGGAACAAGGATTGGGTATAAAAAAACTATGATTTTTTTATTTCCATAGCTGTTAATTAAACTCAGGGCTTTTATCAAATACAAAAACGTATTATTTTATGACTATAAAAAGTAATGTACGCTGAATTCTATTTTTAATTTCTTATGGAGTATACAAGCATAATTTTAAACTAAGTTTAGGAGCAAAAGAGTAAGTGTGACGAAATTCATTTATGGGACGGAAATGTAAGATGTATACGCAGGGATTCGGAAAAAAATATAGCAAACCAGCGAGTTAATTGCGACACCCACGAATACAATTTGAACTATTTATTTATTTTTGTTAAATTTTAGAATAAAGCGGAATGAGGAGATACTTTAGCGGAGATCAAAGAGGAGTCTACAGGCTATGAAACGAGTGATGTAGTAATTAGTCAGATCCCTAGCTCTAATAATTAGATTTTTTGACCGCAACGTACACGGAATCACAAAGTGAAACGGCTTGAATGGAGTAGTATTTATGCCATCATCATTGGTGGAACTGTATTCCGACAGGCTTCAATAGGATGTTTTCAATCGGTCCTGAGCATCATCTTTTATTTTTCTGAAACTTCTTCTATTTTTTACACATCAAGCGCTCCAATCCTTTTTCTTCCTTGTTTTTTTCAATTTATTTCTCTTTGAACCTGATTTTCAAGCAATTTCGGCGTAATATATACCACAACCGAGATGTCTTTCTCTTTTCAATTTCTCTCAGCCGATTTCTTTCCTCTCTTTATTCTCACCAGAACTTCCTCAATGTATGTACCTATGTAGGTATGTGTGTAGGTAGAAAGAAACGTTGCTGTGGCATTCCTAGGCGGCGCGGTGGAAAAACAAACGAGGGCGAGGTTGCGGGGGAAGGTCTCGGGAGGAGGAGGGGGAGAAGGCCCAAGGAGCAGCACGCGCTCATAATAAGCCGAGCATGGTCACGGTCGGCATCGGGATATCTGCCCTCTTACCTCTCCTTCAAGACCTCCTCTGGACCACCTCCCGCCCGATCCACCCGCAACCCTCCCACCTCCATCCCTCCCCACTCCACGCTAATAATCTCATTTCCCTTCTCCCCTCTCCATCTCAATCCGGACGCTACGTAGATAGAATGCCTTGGACCAGAGGTCGGCAAACTGTGGCTTGCGAACCACATGTTGGCACGTTTGGATGCTCACATGTGGGTAGCAAGTAAAATTGAAAAATGAAAATGAAATTATCATAGTTTCACCGATAATTTTTTCAGAGCGTTGTGTTCACAAAAGGGTGAATTCAATTTCGGTAACAATAGAATATTCAATCGATATTACATCATGCTGTGATCCTACTTTGCATTTTAATTACATGCACACGCACTTTAAAGATAGCGATCTTTTGGGTTGTACTCAGCGTAAAAAAGCATAGAAAAACATTATTCTGCCGTGGAAAACAAACAATCACAGCGCACATGACTCCAATGGATTATGTATACAAGACGGGAAAATATCCACATCTTTACCTCACTGACCTGAAGAATCTGACTGCAATGTTGGTGATACTGACGGCTCAGCACAATAGTAAAATGGGGAAGAAAACCTGGAAGTCTTGTATCTTCAAACTCATGTCGACGCAGAAACCTTCACAAGGATCAAAAGCACACGTCTTCGTAAAAAGTTCAAACAGAGGGTAAAAGAAAGGGATAGAGAATGCATAGAATGGACAAACAATGGTGGTGTGAAAGGTAAAAAACGGCCTATTCCAAGCGAAAAAAGTGTGACTGACCCGGGAATCACATTTTCCGATTACGCGTCATATGCTCAGGCATTAAAAGGTACTGGATCAATTCGATATTATTCCAGTCAATATTTATTTGCTTGGAATTGATAGTTTCACACTATCAATTCCAAGCAATCATCAACTATTCAATCATTAACACACCACTAAGCGGTTGTGTTAATGATTGAATTAATCCTATTTGAAAAAATGTAATGTCATTATCAAATTACCATTTTATTTCTGTGGAGGAAACACTAAAATGGCTGTATATATGTAAGGGGAGTGATTTGAAGATTTGTTTGGCTTGTTACGTCAAAACCTGGGACGTAATATTTTCAATAATCCTTGTGGAAATACCAAGCTCAAGTGTTTTATTTTAAGTATGAATCGTTTACACCAAGTCACACATGAGACCTAGAGACACTGGAATTGAGTATTCATTTCAGTGGCGTATCTAGAATTTGAATCTGGGGGGAATCCAGAATATTTTTGATAGACTTAGTATTGCAGGGGGGTAGTCTGGAAAATTTTTGAAAATTATATTAACAATACTGCATTTTCTAGCACTTTTTGAAGTACTTAAAGATATTTAGTTTGCCTTTTTTTTATAGGTTAATGTTGGTACCCTTTACTAGGTTGCTTATGGGGGGGTCCGGTCCCGTTCGCCCCCCCCCCCCCCGTAAATACGCCCATTATTCATTTATTATACACTTGGCATCTCTCTTGGAGCAAATGCCAGTATATATTAAATTTGGCTCAGCAAAATGGTAAAAAGCAATGTAATTTATTACAGTGAGGAAACTTTTACAAATCACATAAAAAAAGTTTCCTCACTGTAATAAATTGTTGTGATGGAATATCAAAAAGTTTCTGAAGACTACGTTTTATTCTTTAAAAGCAATGTAATTATGAATATATACGTAACAAGATACAAAGATATGGATACAGAGATAGACATGGAAGCAAAGCTCTTTTGATTGATTGTGAAGTGGTAAGTACAAAATTTAACACTACTCCGCATTGAGTTGAGTAATGCATCAATAAGTTTTAAATATACTTGTGAAACTCACGTATTTTAAGTTTTGGGGACCGAGAATCCCAAATTTTGGAGGCATTGATTGAGAACTTCATTGAATAAGCATTGGTTCGGGGAATAGGGTAGCGTAGAAAACTGGGGTTCATACGAGATGAATCTATACGTGCCGTCTCAAAAGTTAGCCGACCCTTGCAATTGGCATTTCGAGGGGCGAGAGATGGACGAACGGCATCCCATGTCGAGGAGCCGGGTTTTGAGTTCTCACTGACGCTGGACGGAGGTGGTCGACCCTTGCTGTATGTACCCTGCAACCCCCACCAACGTCTCCCTCACCATGAGACGCGTCTCCGAAGACGCATAGGACGAGCTCTCAGTCGGCAGTCACTCAACGAAAGATTTACAAGCAGCGGGACCACCTCTCACCCACCCACCCATTTCCCACCCCCCTTTCCTTTCTATCGCATGCGGAAACAGGTCCCCCATAAAATGCTCCACCTTCCGGGTAACGACGCTCCGCTCGGAATACTTAGGCGGGAGCTGAATCCTACCACCGATTTAAACGGCAACCGGGGTGGCCGGCGGGGGGACTCTGAATTTCTTGGTCGACATCTGAAGGAATCTCCCCGTGGTGATTAGCTAAATGACGACCGTAAGACCTCTTCGTTTGGTCTCACGTTAAAGCAGCGGTAAAAAGAAGCGGAAATGCTGATTGCTTCATCTACATGTAGGTGTACAAAGAGCTCCTCTTCATTGAACGGCAATCGGCCGGCAAGGAGTATAAAATTGCCCGTATACATCTGATGGGTCCGCCCTGTGAGCTGAATGTACTTTGCGTAAATTTGTGGTGCCTTCTCTATTTTATAAAATGATGACAATACGCATGTGATGGTTTCAGGCGTGGCTTCGTGATAGTGACCGATATCCATTAAGATACACATCTGTGTAGTTCTACACATTTTATTAATACCTGTGACCGGTTTCACCTTAATGAGGCATCTTCTGGATGCGAGAAGATGACGAATCATTTGTTATATTTATGGAAATGGGGTAAACTTAGTAATGACCACAATAAAATTTTATTCAACCAGCCAAGTAAGGTTTTCACTTATAACTAGACTTCAACTCATGTCTTGGTAATGACTCCATAGTTTGGAACCTGGTCGGAAAGTTTAATTATATTTTGTTGTGAACTCTATTAGGTTTACCTAATTTTATATTTTATCTATAAGCGGACTGAGACGACCATAAGAAATCGATGTTTCTCATATTAAAATAGCGATAAAAAAATGTAAGTTAGTATTTCTTCATTGACTTTGCATTCAAAGTCTTAGCACAAACCACCCCGAACTCCTTTGTATCATTATGGATATTTTATCATATTTCCTTGCGTCGAGGACGCAACGGCGCAAGGACGCTTCCCAGTTTTGACGCGTAAAATTCTGTAAAAAAGTAACATAACATACACACTCGATTGCATACATATTCTCTCGGAGTTTTCCGCGGAGATTAGCTGAATATTCCACTCTTCTTCTGGGATATACTGCATATATATATTTTATTATTATGATACTTCCTTAATTTATTTTCTTAACTATTTATAATCATTTCTCTTAGTTTACTTAGTTTCTTAGCCATTATCTTATGCAGGAATTCAGTTTATTTAGTGGTGTGATTACCTTCCTCCAGAATTAGCATAGACCTGTGGATAACATAACCTTCCGGAAAGATGAAGCTCTTCAAATTAGAGAGACTCTAAGGAGCATGAAGGAATTAAGATGGTAGAGCCAAGTATGCTTCACTGCATAATGCTTCTTTATTCTTTTCACTAATCTTCTCTAACCATTGCTCTCATGCATTACCTTAAAACGTATTTTCCGATGCCGAGGACGCAATTCTTCATTACCTGAAATTAGTCTCTTAAGTTTGAAGAGTATAAAGGTTACGTTAGCTTGTTCTTCAATCAAAAATTAGATTTATTTAAACAGTGCTCACCACAAAATGAAACGATGTGAAGACGAATGTCTTTCATATTCTCAGCATGAAGGTTACTTAACCAAGACACTTTTTTACTTTAGCTCCCATGCCACGGCAATTTTAACTTACGTTGAGTGAGATGCTTATTATTTGTTAGTTATCTCTTGCCAATCTTTTCCGCGAATAAGCTATCTATAAGCTGAGACAATAAATATAAAATTAGGCCTAAGTAGGCCTTTCAAAGAATGGCCTGATAAGTGGTATAAGAGGTAACTCCTTGAAGCGGTAGCTGTGTGAGAATTTATTCTGAAAATATGTATATATTTGTTCTCACAGTTTGTGGGGAAATACACGAAAACATTTCATTGTTTTCCTTAGAGAGGTTCAAGGTCACCCCCGGTTTACCTGGTTGGAATGTCGGCAGAAATTGCAACTCGCTTCTAAAATATTTTTTTTTCGGAAATTAGTAGCGTAGTTGATTGGGTAGGGAGAAATTGCTTCTATGTGAATGCAAACGTCGAATAACACTATTTTAAGACTCGGAAACATCTCTTGTTAGTCCCTTGAGAATTTTTTTGACGGCAGTTATAGTCTTAATCACGTTGCTTAAGAGGGTCTATTGTTTCTCGTGATCATGCGTTATGCATTACGCCCCAAACATTTACCTTCTAGGCATTCGCCTCTTAACCATATGTTACCCATGCATTTTTTACAATACTCGTTACAGAAATCATTACCTACTAATGGGCGTTGAAACGCAACGAAGCAAGAAGATAATGGTCCCTACGTGTCATTAAAGCCTCGTTCTTTTGTTAGCCTTCTAATTTTTTTAGCAATCTAAAATTAGTGATGACTTATTTTACTTTCACAAAATGAAAAGGTATTGATCACCCTTGTACGCAGATGAATGTGATTTTCTAAAAAATGAAGTTTTTTGTAAACAAATTGACAATAATTTACTACTTTCACTAAAATTGGTGAACTAAAACAACATCGGGCGCTTATGAATAAATGCTCCTCAATTTACGACCCTATGACAAATCAGCTATTTGGACCATTTTATGTTATTTTACAGCTTCCCTGTAACTCGTCTTGTTAATCCGGTAATTCTGTTTTAGGTTACTTGCATTGAAAGACTCCATCTCCATTCCGTCACTACGTAAATTCTTGCGTGTATCCGTACATTTTTATTTCTAGCTTTTTCATTATATTTCTAACACTTGACAATATGCAAATCACTGTACAATACACAAACGATAAGATACGAAGTTACGTGCCGGAAAATTAGTGATTCGGGCTCGACTCCCAGTTGAATCGAATTATTATTTAATAATAATAATAATAATAATTTATTAACATCATCGGGATATAACATCCATGAGTTTCGTCAAAATATTACAGCACAGTATTTACAAGTAGTTTGGCAAATATACAGAGGTTGCCACTAAATAAATAAATGAAACCAAACATAAAAGAGTGTGAGAACAAAAATACATACATTAATGAAAATCATCAGATAGATACTCCCTTAAGCTATAATAACTTTTATGAATTAACAATTTTTTAAATTTGGATCTGAAGCATGATGTTGAGGAAATGGAGCGAATTTCAATTGGAATCTTGTTGTAAACTGTGGAAATGGAGTGATATGGGCCTTTCAGACATAGACTGTAGGAATATTGTTGGCTATGTATGTCATTTCTAGAGCGAGTGTCGTGATTATGGAAGCTGGAGTTAACAGGGAAAAAATGGGGATAGTTTCTTACAAACATGGCACAGGTAAGTATATAAATAGAGGGGAGTGTTAAAATACCAAGAGATACAAATAGTGGTCTACCTGGGGTGCGAATAGGGACTTTACTGATAGCTTTAATAGCTTGTTTCTGGAGTGAGAAAGCTTTCATGGAAAGAGATGAATTTCCCCAAAATATAATGCCGTAAGACACATGAGAGTGTACCTTTGCATAGTAAAGCGTTGTGAGTGTGTTGGTAGACACAATAGGGGCAAGCTTTCTGATCATGAAAAGACCAACAGAAAGCTTCTTGTTCAGTGCTAAAACATGAGAAGACCAGTCAAGAGTATCTGAAATGTGAATACCAAGACATTTCATTGATGAAGAAAAGTTGAGCAATGGATCAGGGGGTAATCCTGGGGCTTGTTGGGGACTTTTAATGTGAAAACGAATGTAAGAGGTTTTGGCTTCATTTAAGGCAATATTATTCAAATGACACCATTGCAACATCTCTTGAGTTGTTTTCTTAGCACCTTCAATTAAATTGGAGGTATTGCTGGCAGTTAACAGATTAGTTGTGTCATCTGCGTACATAATGGTGTGACTCATGGTGAACTGATGGGGGAGATCGTTAATGAAAAGGAGAAACAATAGTGGACCAAGTATTGACCCTTGTGGAACACCGGCTTCAACTTTTAAAGGACTTGATATGCTTTGTACCATCCCAGCAGTAGAGTGATGCGAGTAACACACTACTTGGGATCTACTATCAAGAAAGGAGATAATCCAGTTTAGAGAATTACCAGTAATCCCCAAGCTTTCAAGCTTGCACTTAAGGATTTTATGATCAACACTATTAAATGCATTTTTGAGATCATAAGAGACTCCTATGACATGCTGTTTCAGGTTTAGGCCATGAAGTAACCTAGTCAGATACTGAAACATTGCAGTATTGGTTGACCTACCAACGCGGAAGCCATGTTGGGAGTCTGTAATCAGGTTAAATGAGTGTAGGTACATACTTAATCGTTGATGGAATAACTTCTCAAGAATTTTGGAAAAGACTGACAAAACAGCAATGGGTCTATAATTACATGATTCTGTAGTAGAGCCCTTTTTTGGAATAGGTATTACTCTGGCTTGCTTTAGTGCAGAGGGAAAAACACCAGAAGAGAAAGATAGATTAATGATGTCAGCAAGCGGTAATGCTATCACTTGTGAGGAGGCCTTGACAACAGATAAGGGAATGCCATCTGGCCCTTTTGAGGAGGAATTGCGAAGGGATTTAATAATGCTCACAACTTCGGAAGGAACTGTGGGTGATAAAAAGAACGAATTGGGAGATGCCCTGTATTGAGCATGAAAAGAGGACTTACTGGTCGGGGGTGGGATATAACAAAACTGTGAGTTGAAGTGATCAGCAATTTTTTGAGGGTCATCCACAGGGTTACCATTGAAATTAATGCTAGAATTAGGAGTACTAACAGAGGATTTTGTTAACTGATGAATTACCTGCCATGTATCTCTGATAATGTTGTTAGAATTCCCAAGGTATTTATCGATTGCTGTCTTTTTTTCTAAGGCCACATAGTTCTTAAAATCCTTGAGTGCTTTAGAATAGTGACTGCGGAGGGATGTATCTGTGAATTTGCTTAAGTAGTGAAGATGACGAAGATTCTCAGACATGGGGTGCAGTTTTGGGGAATCAAGTTTAAAATTTTCATGGAAATTTCTAACCTTAATCCTTTTAAGGGGAAAACATGATTCAAAACATACCATGAAGGTGGTCATAAATGCTTTGAATTTTACATCAACGTCTTCAGCAACATAAACATCATCCCAAGTTTCAAGCGTTAGATAATGGGTAAACCAATCCATACCATCCAATGAAAATTTGCGCTTGTAAACATATACAGGCAATGATTTCACACCTCCAGCATCAAATGAAAATTTCACTTGAAGACCAAAATGGTCAGAAAAGCCTGCACACACGGTTTTGCAGGAGAGAAATGAGGGAGAAATGTCGGAAATGAAGTAGTCAATGAGCGTACTCGAGTTAGAAGTAACTCTGGTGGGTTGGTTATTAACTACATGCAAACCAAAAGAAGATAACAAGGTGAGAAGCTCATTTTTAACATGCGAGTCACTCAGGAAGTTAATATTTAGATCACCAAATAGCAGTATGCCCTTAATATTTCTGCTACACACATATTGGAGAGTGTCAGTAAGAGCATTAAAGAAGTCAGCAATTAAACCATTGGGGGAGAAATACACTACAAGGACTGCATACACTGATGAGTTCAACTTAAGCAAAGAAACAGCACATTCAAACGTTTTTTCGTGGCAATTATTTAGGTGCATACTCTTAATATCAATGCCCGTCTTGGCATAAATTGAAACACCACCACATTTGAAAACATCACGACAGTAAAAAGAGATGAGATTGTACCCATTAATTTGGTGAACACTAATGGCTAATTTCATCTCTTAGTTTTAAACATTTAATTTTATATGCGCTAAAACACATACATATACATGGTATGGGAATATATGGAAATCTACTTAACCCACTGCTCTCCGAATCAATTTGCTCGTTGAGCGAAACCTTTTTTCTCCTCTTGTTATTTTTACGTTCGTATTTTGCTCATTCCATATGGTTCGACAATGACACTTTCGTCGCACATATAAAGCAGGTTATTAAAAGTAGATAATGCGTTAATTTTTTATCTTTGTTAGCTTTTAAAAAGATGTTTTGACATGAGAAATGTATTATTATTGGTGTATAATATTTTACTGCGTCAACATCTTCTCTCGTATACAATTTTCCCACGCCCTTTCCGTATATCCGATAACGCAGTCCCTCAAGCAGAGATTTCCTACCTATCTCTGGCTTATTCATGATGAGGACATCAGAATGAATATGTGTTTCTTGGAAATAAAATTAACGGCTGTATAGGAGACTAGTAAATGTCTTGAGATGGTATATTAAACTGAAAAATTAATAAATTTGCGTGGCGAGACTCAAAAAGACGAAAACCATTAGTGGTCTCTAGTACTGAAGAAAATGTAAAGATATAAAAAAAACTTGGTGGCACAATCTTGCAGAGAATTAGAGGTCACTGAAGGTTTACCAAACTTTGATGAGAGGGCAGAGGTACTGAAGGACCGTCGCGTCGCCATCTTCACAAATGAGTGACAACAAGTTTTGATGCCTCTATGGTATGCAATGTAAATGCATGCACTGCAATGCATGATAGTAAAAAGAAAAATACAAATTTATAAGATGGTTAGGAAGAGAGTGATAACAGGTAGCCAGTTTTCTAAACAGTGTCTAAAAGTTAGATATTACGACAGCACCTGCTCCTAAAGGTAATATTTATGATTGATGTAACTTTTAATACAAAAAAGCTCGTGAAGGAGCGTGGAAATAGGTTCACCACGCCAGACAAGAACACGCGGTTCGTCATAAGACCAGGAAGAGAACCGTGAGATTTATAGCACGTTGAGAGCACCTGGGACCCCTGTTGAAAAATAAACCGAAATAATTTCGGTATATCCAACCCGTCCGGCAGGATTTTGGGAATTCCTAACTCCATATTCGTCCCACTTCCATGAGGGTTGATGTATGCGTTCCAGCAGGCCGTTGCATGGAGCAACACTGAGGCCGTGTAGCAATCCAACAGCCCCGATCTCTATTTATTTCATCCTTCTCACGTCGGTTTCTCTCTTTTCTGTTCCAGTTCTTCCTTTCACGCTTCATCCTCCATCCTCTTCCTTCTTTTTCTCGTTGGTAATTCGTTCACCAGTGTCTGCGACTGGTCCAAGTATTGGACCTGTCGGTAAGAGCTAGTTTTTACATTAATCGTACACGTTATCCGAAAAATCTTCGTTCCGTTCTACCCGGTGTTTGGGTAGCGGCAACGTCTGCTGCTAAGAAATTCATATCGACCCTGCAAATTCGATGGCAACGAGTAGTTTGAGTATACCTTTGGCAGAAGTTTAAAAAACATGACGGACTTAACGAAAGCATTGGTTTCAAAGAGGAAGAAGGGACATATATTTGGCATTTTGTAAACAAAAATCCTTACCCTTTTAAAAATAACGAAATTATACCAGTAATTAAATCAGATTGATCCACTAAATCTAGCCAGGATAATTTGAATATGAATTCGCCAAGAAATATTGTAATGTTCATGTTACATCAATTTTTTAAGTATCTTAAAACTCCAGTACATGAGGAAAATACGTATAAATCTCTGGTTAGATGATGCAGACATCTTTAAACCGCCATGTGTAGAAGTTTATGTGATAAATTTCATTCATTTAGCCACGATGCCATTTAATAATATTGAAGACATTCCTAAGCTTTTGAAAAGTAGATGTAATTTCTTGAAAATGCTGAATGTAGGGCAGAATGCAGATGTGAATTGATTCAGTTGGCTTCAACCAATTGGAGAAATTCACGAATAGTTCGAAAACTAAGACGAATTTGTGCGTTCATCATACTATCAATATTCTCGAGAAAGGTACTTCTTATGCCAGTTTTTCGTGAAGTTGAGATATTGATAAGGCAGATAAATTAAATAGTGTTCGTCTTTTTCACTCATTTTGCATCTTTAAGACAATGCAGCTTTCGGTTTGACATGTGCAAAAAAGCAGCGTGGAAAGGATGCATTTGTCTGGCATGACCAGGCAAAACAACAGTTTTAACTGCAAGTAACATAAAAATGACATGATTGAATGATGTTCAATTCTACTGCGCAAATTCCACAATTTAGCAAAAAAAACGAGGTGAGCGACGTTATCTTAATGACTAAAAATTCCTTCGTTACGGTCTAGCGAAAGAGTCAAGGCCCCAATTCTCCTCCCGTTCCATCTCCGGCTCTCTACAATCCGTTGGAATGAGAAACGATTGACCCTCCTCTTTGCGTTTCTATGGAGAGGGGGCAGGGTAAGGGGGGGGGGGTTTGTATCCACTCGCCAAAGAGTGGAGGGGAGGGGAGGAGGGTGTGACGTGCGGGGGAGTTGTGGGTGAGGAGGATGAGGAGCGTAGTAGTGTTATGGGGGTAGGGGGGTTTGGGGGGTGGTGGGGTGGGGAGGGTAGGGAAGAGGGTTGGCGGCCGATCGTCTCCGCTTATATCTTTGGCGTGCATCGTGCCATCGATGCCGAAGAGGAGGCCCCGTTAGAATAGACGAGGACTAAATACGCCGTGTATGTGCGTGTGTGTGGAGTTAAGGGAGCTTCCCCATCACGAATGCGTGGGTCCATACAAATGAGGAGTCGCACCTTTTTTTTCGTATTTTTCGCATCTACTTTCAACAATGAATTCCCTCAGATGGTAAGAAGACTTGAATATTCGTATTGCGATTCGTAAGTGCGATATTGAATATTTATATTTATTTGGATTCCACCTTACGTTTCAGCTTCGAATTTCAGAGTGTTGAAGAGACGACAGGTTTTATCCGTTACAGGAGGCGTCTTCACCTCTTCAACCTGAAGACGTCTCTTGTAAAGGGGGAGAATCTGTCATCGCCACAACGCTGAAATGTGCAGCAGAACCGGAAGATGGATTCTCACGTATCAAGCTGCAGCTGAAGTCTTCGCTCCAAATACTCAGATTGGACGGATAATACATTTTTTTACGAATACTTTTTTTATCCGGCCCAAGGAGCCGGATTGGGTCAATGCTATTGAGTACGCACCTTCCACCTCCAATAGGTGCTGTGGTTTGCTTATGAATCCGCAGCCTAGGTGGTTTGGTGTCTTAATTTTATTGCCATATAGTATCCACTTCTAATGCCAGTTTATTCCAAAAATGACTCGGCGGTTTGGTGGAAAAACAAAACTTTACCCATGCTTCACTTATCCCATTCCCTTAGCCTATATGAACCCTAATGCAAAATAAGAGTGTTGAAGGATTGGTATCCGTTAATGTCATTAGATAGAGGACGCCTTTTTAATAAATCATCATCATTGGTCGTTTAATTCTATAACTGGGTGATTTCAGCCTCCATCCTTCCCTATCTATTGCTAGTTCTCTTACTCCCAGAATGTTCTTCTTATGCACTTTCCTCTTTATTTGGTCAATGTATTTCTATCTATCTAAGTAAATGTATCTATTGATCTACCTCTTGGGACTCTTCCTTCTATTTTACCTTAAAATATATTCCACACAAGCCAATTGTCTCAGAGTGTGCCAAATCTATCTGGTTCTTCTTTTCTGTAGTGTTCCATATGGTCCTTTCCTTTTCTATATTTCTTTATTCTTCTTCATTTCTTACTTTAACCCTACATTTGATCTTTAGTTTCCGCCAAATAAGGTAAAAATATGTATAAGTTCAAAGCAAAAATCAAAAGAAATCATATAAAGTTCATTTCAAGGCGTCACTTCTTCAAAAAGAGTTGTTGATTTTGCAGCAGGAGTATCTTGGGAGTGGATGCTGAAAAGGTGCCGGGTGGGGGAGGAGACATGGACGTGTGTAGAGTTAATGTGGGCGAGGCGTTATCTCTTTTTTCTTTTCATTTTCAAAAAACCATCTTTCTCCCATCCCTAAAAGGAAAAGGAACCATCCACGCTTCCCCTTGTACCAATCGCGCGCTTTTACCTCGCAGAAATCACCCTTCTTATTTGGGCGGCCTATATCTCGCTTCCTTCGTCTCCCATCTTCCCAACCGGTAACCTTAAAGTTTCTCCTCCGATTTACGGGGTACCGTACGCAGTTTTCTCCCAGAGCTGCACGAAGTTACTTACCCACATTGTCCATGCGCTGCCATTTGAAATTTTTCGGGGGAGTTGATTGATCGGGGTCAACTTTCGAGCACAGGAGGTTCACGTCTCACCGTCTTGCATTCATGCATTGGTAAAAACTGTGTCCTGAAGCGTTGGAGAATTGAAGAAACGAGTTGTGTTTTCTGTACCATTTTATCGACCAAGATATTTTTTAAGTGAATTTTTTGAAATTTCTGTTAATGGCGATAGAGACTAAATTAATTATTATGATATATCTCGTCCCAAATAATAAAAAACATACAGGCTTAAATCATGAAATCAAATCGTAATACTGTTCCATCCTATTAAGCCAAAAGGAATATTACAAAAAAGGGTGATGTAATTTTCGTAGATTGCATGGAATGTTTTTCAAGCAATTATGATGGAGTAGTCATCAAAAATCAAATATAGTATTCCCCCTGAGAACTAATCTAATACATTATGCTCTCGTGGTCAGCTAATTTATGCTCAGACATGCGCTTAAATACGCTAGTTTTTTAATGCAAGATAAATATTCGGAAAAAACTTGCAACTCAAAAATAAAACTGCTCGCAATTTATTGAAATAAATTATTTTATGATTGTATAGCAAGAATTTTGAATACTTAGAACTTCGTCAACAAAAATTGTTGCGTGCACCGAATTTCCGTTACGCCAACGAGCCTGCAACATTCCTTGTCATTCGAGAAAAAAGGCAGCATTTTTGTTATGGTGAAATCAATTTCATGAATGATTATGGAGGACGATCCTTACATACCTCTTTACGAAGATGTTTCAGCCAAGGAAGTTTTTAGTGCCTGTAATAACCTCAATACGCTCTCACCCCATTCCCCCAACTAAACGACTTTGATCTCGGCGAACCACTGGTTCTTCAGGTAAATACATTATCCATACCGGTCCGCGGAACTCTAGGCATTATCCTAAAGAAGGCTTTAACAAGCTGTCTGGTATACATGACATGGTAACATCCATGCAAGAGGATTTCTACTCTGGTCAGATCTCATTGGAGGGTGAATATAGCCTAACTCTAGTAGGTAGGGATATCACCTCTGATTTTCCGCTCATTTAGCGTCGTGTTCTTCAGAAATTATGCGGAATAGTTACTACGGCATCACAGTTAAAGACACTGGGAGGTAAATTAGTTACTTTTAATGGATGCTTACGGGGTTTTAACTGCAGAGGAAGTGGTGGTTGACGATAAATTGATGGATACGCTGCATTTGGCTTCATTCTTATTCGAGTCTTGCACTAAAAGGCACAAGGGTGTCGTGCCCTAATGTCTCTTTGGAATTTCGGTCTCTTCCCCTACAAAATACCTCACTCCGCGTGATTGAAATTTTCTGTGTGAGCTGCATCTTTCGTTTTCAGAGAGAGAGAGAGAGTTCAATCAGTTACAAAACGGCTAGCAAGTTCAGCTCTTTAACCTGTGGGCGTGCACATTGTAATTTACAAACCACATTACCGGCTTCAAAAGGAAAATGCTTATTTCCCTCCAGCTTGAAACTCGTTAAAGAATGATGCCTCATGGGTATTTATTGTATTCGTAAAGTAGGGAATTTAAAAATCATTTTCTTAAGTCCTCTCTTTAAGGTGGTGTGGTCTATGGTGGAATTCCGCCACAAGTGAAGTTGTTTTCGCTCATCGAAGTACCGTGCCATCTTTTTAAGACTATTGTGTGACTTGACTTGAAATAGGACGGGAAGCAATTTCATCCCTCCGTCAATGTTTTTTGGCTTTGATTTCACGCACATTCCAGTCTTACTTTCAGGCTCGAAATGTTCTACGCGTCCTTGTTCAAGCTGCACGTTCGATCGATAACAACTTGATGATGAACGGCCAAGAGTTTACTTAAAGTTCAAAGTAATTATTTTAGATCCTTTGAATGGATAACTTAAAGATTCATGTAGTTTTATTTTTTATTAATTCATAACCGTTAGATCCATTTTTATTTTGTCAAACATTAATGCCAAGAGATAGAAAAGCCGTGAAATTGCCATACCGAAAAGGAAGTAGGAAAATATGCACCGACAAGCAGATTTTCATTAAAAATCGATTCCAGAAACTGTATTTATCCCTAATAACCAGAAAGCCTATCATCTCTTATCAAAAATAAAATTTATTAGTAATTAATGATTAAAACCGATCTTATACATTGGTTCCCGAATAGATAAGCATTTGTTAGGCCAACGAATTCAAAATACAATAGCTGTATTCTGTAACTTTGTATCTGCGGAATAAAAAAACGGTCATATCAAGGACTGGTAGGCTGTCATTTATAGATTTTTTTATTATGAAACCAGACCTCAATGCCCCCTATTTTGTTGAATTTTTCCTAGCTACCGGATGTCAGCAACACAGCATATGGTCCGCAATAATCTAATTTGTGACCTAGTGAGTACTACGCCATCATTGGTGACTTTGATGGGATTTTTAGAGCCTCCTACATTTATTTAAATGGTAAGCTGAGTGCTTAGAAAGCAAGCGATGGGCGATAATCGGCATTTTGTGATGAGCAATTATTAATTTCTCACTCAATTGGCGCCAAGCGATGGGATCTTTGAAACCTCTCCGTAATAGTTTTATTCCAGATTGATTAGCAATAAACCTTGAGAATAAATGGCAAACGCTTGATCCCATTCTACTCCGGTCGCAATCTATTTCATTCGAGTCGGCATCATACATGAAAAACCAAGCCATTCTCTCTCGCCCTTGCAGTTATCTGCTCATCTCGCTCCGGGAGAAATTAATCCGGAACCGAGAGATTAGGATCGTAGGTTACTCCCTCCTTGTGTGTACTTCCGACACACTCCCCTTGATAATGATGCCCGGAAAGTTATTTACGTAATCAGATGCTCCTATTTAATTGCAACGAATAGATCATAATCCTATTCTCTTCTAATCGGCCGGATAGAAATCTATTAGAAGAGGGGCATTATTAATCTAACTTTCAGGAAGAGTAAGCGGATCGCCAAAATTGTACGCTTTTTTGGTGCCTGTTACGCTGTTTCCGGCGTAGTCGTTATCTTTACCCAGTCTTCTCTCCTCGTTCCATATCTCTTACACTACTGCACGCTGTTTCGCACGCCACATGTGCACTGGAATGGCACTATGGTGACCTGACATTTCTTTCACCCTCTGTTTCTCACAGCCTCACCAGCTTCACGCTTCCCCTTCCATTGCTCGAGTGTGTTTCAGGCAGATAAACACCTCCCGTGGAGAATCCTGACTCTTGGGTTGATGTGAGTTACATAACACGTTGGCTGAACAAGCAAGGGATGAAGTGAAATAAGAATAAATGTGAGGTGGATATTCCAGGCCGGGAAAAAAACTCTTTTCAAGTTTTCATTTTATATAAATACGTCCAAAATATCATGAAGCTTACTTAAGGATTTTTTCCGCATAACATAAACAATTTTGAGTGAAGTCTTTGCTGGTTTTCCACTTGGTCAGTTCCACTAAGTCTTACATAAACAATTTTTTCGGGCGTGTTTACGATGCATGCGTATATAGAAATTGTTTTCCTTAGAAATTGTATGCGATGCAATTTCATTAAAAAATATCATTCTTATCGAAGAACGCATCAGAATTTCACGATGTTTAATTATGAGGATTCTATAATTCAGAGTGGAAATGGTGTGTTAAACATTTTCAAATCATTTAGGGTTCGTGCTATGATTTGGATATGTTAAATGAACTGATTCCATAATTACGTTCATTTCCGCGTCAAATAATATTTATAACGCCAAAAATATTGAAGTTCGTCACACTAACACGCTCAGGAGAGAGGTAGGTCTCGGACTTAATGCAGCAGAGAGGGTTTCCACGGAGTATCCTAGGGCTGAGAATTCAATGACCGAATAACCCTATCTTTCCTAACCTCTAAACTGAAAATTACGCCACACAGAAGTATTTCGGCCGGTTAATTAAAAATGTTAAATTTTCAAAAGTAATTGAGTACATTTCAGAACTGGGAAAAATTATTCGAAATTAAGAAATGTATTTCTATTTGATTCCGCCACATTACATATTGAGGCCTGGTGTAAATAAGAAATGCTGAAAATGTTCCAACTAAAAGAAATATCTAACACTTGGGTTGTCTCATTCTAAGTTACACTCTGAGACTTCATTATAATTATAAAATTATATCAATGTTGCGGTTTAATCGTTAAATAATACAGTTTAGATATATTTTACGGGTACGTCCTCCATTTTAGCTCTCCAGATTCACATGAAGCACATGCTTAAAAAGATGAAAGAAAAAAAATAATAAAGTGAACTTTCTTTTTTTTTTGTCGTTGCGTTTTATTCTGAAAACCGCGAATACTTCCTGTGGCTTACCAAAAGTAAAACCAAAACGTTAAAAACGATCACGTTACGAAAAATGAACATTTTTGGGCCTACGATACATCAGCTGAAAGTGGTTACGTGAAAAATTGAATGTAATAAGATTCCATGGAAAGAAATTTTTCGTATCCAAGACAGCCTGAATATAAATGCATTGACTGTTCAAGATGAAGGCTCTTGATAATGATGTAAAAACCTTGAATCGCCCAGTGAACAATATTGGAAAAAAAGTGGAAAAGTTGTCATATCATTCTCAAAAATGAAGCAGTTCCACCGCATAAAAACCCAAAAGAGTGTCGCAAAAACTAAATCGTTTTGATGAATGACCGTGAGGAGGAATACGAAGAGCGCTCGATCAAATCACGTCGAATTGTATCGCGTTCAACTACCCTTTTCAGGTTCGTGCATTACATCATGGAAGACTTCACGCGTTGGCTCGATGGTGATTGGGAGTAATTGCAACGATCCCGCAGATTTTGCCCTTTTGCGTCCGAGACGGCGAGCATTAAGAGGGACGGTAGATGACGGAAGTGGCAACCGACGAGCCTTGGAAGATGCGGAAAGCCTCTAAAGAAAGGAAAGCCAGAGGCGGAAGGCGAACGGCGACATCCAGATGACGCGACGTGCTCATTATGACTTGGACGCATGATAAACGCATGGGGAGGCGAAGATGAAACGAAGACCGAAATGAAATGGTACTTGCTGTAGGAGAGTGAAGGGAGGAACGACCGACACCGGTGGGAGAGTTAAGGGAAATATCTGGAGAGTTGTACGGCTGGAGTGCACACGAAAGGAAGAGATAACAGGAGGAAGTGTACAATTGCGACATTAGCGGTAATCGCGACACTCTTCAAAGTTTGTCAGCTCCAACCGGAGAATGAGGTGAGGAGGTATGCACCTCAATAGGTGGAATACAATTTTCAATTGCCTTTTGCATGATAAGGACACCATTCGGTCTCAAGCAAGTCAAATGTGAACAATACCGAACGAACGTTGTAGTATCGTATAGTAACGAAATATGTAGTACGAATGAATTTTGACTTCGATTTAAATAAAACTACTATCTAAAAATCTGCATAAATTATTGATAAAAGTTGAAAATTCAACACACTTAGCAAACGGAAGTAATACCTGATGTCGTATCAAACGAAATAAATCATCCAAAGAACTTCGAAACTGCCGCGCTTTTGGAACCCAAAAATGTAACATTCCTCTCATTATCGCTCGTTATGGAGCTTTTCCCTAACTATACAGTCAGATTTGATCTGATTTAAAACTCATTTATACAAATGACTTTTGGAAAAACCATGGTTGATTTCAGACTTTGTTTAAGGATTGAATCTCAATAGTAAGTATTTCTAAATTCTCTATTTTAATTAATTCATTTGCTACCTTATACCTTTGCTACCGGGAATATATATTTTACTCACAACTATGGTAATTATATCGACTCTTAATAGAAATAATTATAAAATATTTGAGATTAATATGCATGAACTAACTCATTGGCACGATTTAAGCAATCAACTGATATTATTCCATCATAGTATTACAATCCTAGGATTGGTATTTTGCAGCCCTCCATTTCGCCCTAGCCCATGCCAGTTCCTTTACTTCCCTATGGTTCTTCTTCCCCGTATCCCTCTTGACTTGCCCCAAGTACTTGTCTCTTGGTCTTCCTCTGGGGACTTTCCCTTCAATTTTTCCCTCCATTATGTTACTTATCTAATCGCTGTGTCTCATAACATGGCTAACCCATCGTGTTCTTCTTTGGCGTATGGTGCTCCACAGTCTCCTTTCTTCTCCAATTCTTCTGTATACCTCCTCATTCCTCACCCTATCCGTCCATTTGATCTTTAGCATCCTCCTCCAGCACCATGTCTCGAAGGCTTCTATTCTTTTCTGGTCAGTTTTTCCAATGGTCCATGCTTCTGATCCGTAGAGTGCCACTGCCCACACGAATGTTTTCACGTACTTTTTACTTGTCTCCAGTCTTATGTTCTTTGAGCAGAGTAGCGGCATTTTAGCCCTGAATGCCATCTTAGCTTGGGCTATTCGACGCTTGATGTCTGTCGTGCTTCTTCCATCCCAGGCAATGGTGCTCCCGAGGTAGGTGAATGATTCCACTTGCTCTAATCTTTCTCCTTTGAGGCGGACGTCGGCCACTACTTTTTCTCTTCCACACACAAGTATCTTGGTTTTCTTCTTATTGACTTTCATGTTGTATTCCTGAAACACTTTTTCAATTATGTTCAGTGAGTTCTGTAGGTCTTCCTCGTTTTCTGCTACGATCGCGATATCATCAGCGAAGCGTAGCATGTTGATTTTCTCTCCATTCACTTTGATTCCTTTTATTCCTTGTTCTTCTATTAATTTTATTGCTTCCTCCATGTACATATTGAAGAGTGCTGGTGACAGGTTACATCCTTGTCGGACACCTTTGTTCATTTTTGCCTCCATATTTCTTCCATCTTCCGTGCGTATTGTGGCCACCTGGTCCTTGTAGAGCTGGTAGATGATTCTTCTGTCATTGTAGTCCAAGCCAAGTTTTTCCATAGTATTGAACATCATATTTCATTCGACATTATCGAATGCCTTCTCCAAGTCCACGAAGGCTATATACAGCTCACGTGGATCATTTTCTCTACCAGTAGTCTCAGGCATAGTATTGCCTCCCTTGTCCCCCGGTTCTTCCTAAATCCAAATTGGTTTTCTGACAGGTTTTCTTCAATTTTTCCTACAATTCTTCTGCCTACTATCCGAGTAAGGATTTTGGAGGCATGTGACACTAGACTCAAGGTTCGGTGCTCCTCGCATTTCTCAGCCCTTGCTCTCTATGGTATGGTCAACATTGAGCTCCTCTTAAAGTCTTCTGGCAGCTTTCCGGATTCGTAGCAATCTTGGATTATTCCATATAGTGTGTCTCGTGCTTTTTCACCAAGTGCTTTGATTACTTCTCGGCTGATTTTATCTTCTCCGGGTGCCTTTCCATTCTTCAGGTCTCTTACTGCTCTCTCAAATTCGCTTCTTCGTATCCCTGGTCCACGGTTGTCTTCCTCCACTTGGTTCTGGTCATCTGTAAATGCTTCTCCTAGGGGGATTGGGCCTCAGTATAGCTCTTCAATGTACTGTTTCCATCTTTTGCCGATTTCTCTATCTTCCATTAGCAGTTTCCCATCCGAATCTCTGATGTTTTTGCATCTTGGTTTCCTTTCTCCGAAGTGCTTCTTTATTAGGTTGTATGCCGTTTCTGAGTTCCCCTTCATCATATTTTCGTTGATGTTTTCGCAGCAGCTTTCAATCCATTTCTCTTTGGCCTTTTTCAATTCTCTGATAACTTGATTCCTTAACCTCTTATACAGTACTTCTTCAGTTTCATTTCTTGCGTTCTTATACTTTCTTATAAGAACGCAAGAAATGAAATTGAAGAAGTACTGTATATTATTCCAATGGATCAAATATTATAGGGAGGTTATTTATCCCCTTCACCACGCCTTGCGACCACCGTATTGAATATGGTGGAAATTTTGACAGTATTGAAAGGTTATTTGTCACAATCATTAATAATCCCTGGTGCTACCAAAATAGTACAAATATAAATTTACTGCGGCAACAAGTTCAATTTACAGTAGGAAAAATCAGCATTTTCACATGCATCATATCAAAATCAAAACCTATTCTACCCGGAGAACATTTTTACTCTTTCAGCTGCTCGAGGAAACAGCTTTCATTATACCGTTTTCCAACAACACCTGCGTAATGTAACATCTGCCTTGAAGGCGAAATGGAGGCGGATATATAGGTCTCGGAGAAAAAGTGAACCAAATATCGCGTTTTTAGAATATCGGAGGTTATGCAACTTATGCACAGATAATAATACAATCAACAAAAATATTAAAAAACGAAATTTATGAAAATAAAATTACAGAATGAGAATAAGAGTTACGGGAATTAAAAACACGAGAATGGTCTTATGGGATCATTTCAGCTTAGAAAAGAAAGGACAAGGCATATACTCGTAAAACTAGCATAGAGGATTGTATTATCATTTTTAATCTGGGAATATCGTGTTTATAGAGATATAAAAAATTTGTGATAACGAAAGAAGTTTAGTCGTTTAAAGTAAAATGTGAACCACGGGTTTACGGCATAAAAAAATTGGCGATAAGTAAGAAAGATATTACCTACATTTTACTCAATGCAACACAAGTATTGCATCAGTCGCATGAAAGGCTGTAAAAAAAGATTGCATTTAAGTTACGGGGCAATGGAAGATCTTAAGTTTAAAGATTACATGTGGTTACCATATCATGTCAAATACAGCATTAAAATAAAATAATTGCAAGAAACAAGAAAGGTAATATGTTAAACTGAATGCAATACAAGCATTGCATTCCATTGGTATTGCATTCATCGTCAAAATTACTATAGAAAAAGAGCGCACTCAAATGACTGGGCAGCAAAATAGGCTAATTCGTGGAGATTTACTTGGTAATTTTCCAAATTTTTATTTCGTTCCAATGCAACCAGTTTCAACGTTCTACGCCATTTTCAGTGTGAACAATTGTACTACTTGAAAATGACGTAGAACGCCGAAAATTGTTGTAGTGGAGCGAAATAAATGTGTGGAAAAGTACGAAGTGTTTTAATCACAATGAATCTGATGAATCTCCACAAAGTTAGCTCAACAACCACCAACTTTAGGAGAGGCTTAGTTTAAAGAACCAAATGCCGTTATCTCATACCATTTTACATTGCAACCGAGGCAGAAGAGGAAGAAGAGAGAAAAAGAGATGAAGAGAGAGAGAAAACAATCAGTCAAAATTACTATAAAAAATGAGCGCACTCAAATGACTGTGCAGCAAAATAGGCTAATTCGTGGTGATTTACTTTGTACTTTTCCACACTTATATTTCGTTCCACTGCATCCGGTTTCGACGTTCTCCGCCATTTTCAATGTGAACAATTGTACTACTTGAAAATGACGTAGAATGCCGAAAACTGTTGTAGTGGAGCGAAATAAAAGTGTAGAAAAGTACAAAGTGTTTTAATCACCATTAATCTGATCAACTTCCACAAAGTCAACTCACCAGCCATCAACTTTAAAAGTCCCTAAGTTAAAAGCCCAAATGCCACTATCTCATACCATTATACACCTCAACCGAAGCAGAAGAGGAAGAAGGGAGGGGAAGAGAATAAGAGAGAGAGAAGAATCATAATAGAATGAAAGATCGGGCGTGATCGAAGGAAGAAGAGGGCGACATGACAGGAGGGGAGAGAGAGAGAGGCAGGAGGACGGCTAAAAGGGGTTCGGAGAGGAGAAGAGAGATGGGCAAAGTAACGTCTAAAGGGAAGGCATCACGGTGAGCGAGAGAGAGGCTGTGGGAAGACTAACTGCCTTGAGGATGAATTTCCACAAAAGGACGCACTGCTGTGTCCCCTCTCTCTCTCACGGACGGGATTTCATGGATAAATAAGCCGGGTGAGGAAGAAAAAAGAAATCTCACGGGTCACGGGCGGCAGGGGATCTGTTACAGGTGTCGGAGTGGGCTTCCAGACTTGCCACGACATGGGGATTAGTGTCACCCACGTGTCGGGTGAGGGCGCTAACAGCTTCCGAAGCGATCGGAAAACTCACACACCCGCACGCACGAAGTCTTCCTTTGACTCCCATGGACATTCCTCTTCCCTCCTGTCCGGTTCACTCAACCACCGTAGGCAACCAGCGTAACCAATCGACATGCATTCACACTACTCCTTCAGTTTCCTTCGTAACTCTGTGCTGCTCCCTCCAGGAATTACAACGAACAAGAGAAAAGTAAAGGATAATTTATGACGAAATTTTAGGATATTCTTTTTAAGGGTTTAACTTTCTAGGGATCCAGGCATCCAAGAATTATAATAAACCTATTGGCCCCTTCTATAAAACGTTTTTTGATTTTGAGGAATGTATTAAAAGCAAAATACACTCTTTTTTGTTCATTAAAATAAAATAACAGTTTACCCACCTCGATTTTGTTTACTTTGTTTGAATATAATTTTTTTGTATTTCCCAGTTTCTCTCCACAACGCTTACTGCGACATTGGCATTGTTATGGTCCATTCGTTCTTCCTAAGTACCCTCATATAATAGTGCCTACCATTCTAGGCGCTAATCTCCTTGTGAACGCACTTTGTAACTTGCAGCTCCTAGCACCGTCAGCTTACTATAGTTTTTGCTGGTGTCGCGGAGAAGATGAAACGAAAAGTACAATAGTAAATTTACACAAGAAATAAAAGGTCAACGAGTTTAACTGGTGAATAAGAATATAAGAATACCATTTGTTTTTAAAACCATTTAAAACCAAAATGACGAAACACCACGGGCAGTCGGGAGTTCATATTTTTCCTGTGATAAGTTGCCTGCTTTTCACCTGTTCGCTGCGATTTCTGGAGAGGAAAGCACAGTGATAGTATTTCAGGGAGTGGTACATTTACCTACATCTACGTGGCACCGCGCAAATCACCTGAAGGGCAACGGGTGACTCTACACCAATCATGCACTAACTGCCTAACACTATATTATTTTCAACAGTTATTTCAATAGCCAATTAAAATCCCTATTGATTTAAACTATCACACTGTTTCTAGCATTTTAGCCAAATATACTACATATTTAATTTAAGTACTGACGTGAATGAAGATTTCACTTTCCATACTGCATGTAACCATCATTCTGCTCATGCGGGATGGACACTGCATTCTTGCATCACGGGGACCACGAGTTCAGTCCTGCAAACATTCAAACGAATAAAAACTATTACAAAATTACCGACTCAGAATACATACAATAAAACAGTGGTCATGGTAGGGTAGTATTACCTGATTGTTTACGTTGGTACCTGCTATGATGATAGTATCGACCGTGAATAAGAAACTAATAGTTAAGGACGCGTGTTCACGCGGCGTTTAGCGCCTACGGTCGTATGTAAACGCATACGTAAGGTGGTTGGTACATACGCCGGCAGTGTGAACGGGGCATCAACTCTCTTGGAGATGATAAACGACTCTTCGGAGGAGGTGAGGGCGCAAACGGGTGCGTTGGCTACCGGCTGCGCGCCGGCCTTCGGACTCTTCTGGGAACTAATTCTGAGTGGTCAATGGTCAAGGGATAGATGGTCACGCCTCTCCCAGCCGAGGTGCTACCCACCTCCCTGCCCTCGCAGCACGAAGACCAATGCCATCGGACTAGCCCTCTCGGGGCAGAAATGTATTATCACCCAGGTTCAGAGAAAAGTAGTTTCCAGTGATTGGGCTTGTCCGAACACCTGTGAGAGGAGTGTAGGCACATGCAAAATTACGGCCGATTGTTGTTTTTCCATAACAGTCGAATTTATTCCGTCATCGCCGACTATTAACTGGGTCGCAAAACTTCCCCGCGAGGCTGATTTTCTTCGCCCGAATCCCCGTGAGTTGGTGGGCTATTCATCCGTGACAAACCAGAAAATGACCACGGAGAGATGAACGAAACATTTGATTAGTGAAAATTGTTACTTTTGGTCTGTTGGAATCTTTGAGAGAAATTTGAAAGCATTCACATTTTTCAAAAAAAAAATGAATCCCTGTCAGCCGCAAAAAAGAGTAAAACATGAAAAGTAGCTTCTGGAAATCTATCGTAAACAGAAGAGCCCAGCATTTAGGATATTTAATTTGACAAAAGGAGCTCCAAAACACAATACTAAAGAGGCATGTGAACGGGAAAAGATTATGACTGCAATTTTTAGGGCAGACCGTGAAAGATGTGGGATGGAGGGACTATGAAGGGATGAAAAGAATAGCAAAAAAACGATAACTATGGAGACTATCTCTACCTGTCAAACCTCTGCCAACCAATATTCGGATTGATCGCCAAGTAGAGAGCGTGTTTTCAATCAAATAACTTCAAAAAGCTTCGCCACTGAAATAGAATCATTCTAAAATAAATTAAACAGGAGAAAATGATTTTAAAATGTGCTGCTCAAGTCTTCCCTGCTAGGGGTAACAATGTCGCATAGGTGAGAAGGAGCAGTTAATAACCTTCAAATTACGGCGTATCCCTTATATCTGGGTAATCTCCACGATCTCGGTAAAATTATGAAGGAGTAAAATACACTTGTGGAGAAAATGCCTGAACCTAATTCACACGGTCTTCATTTTTTGTCCTCCGGGGCCTTTTAAGGTTTTAGACTTCGGATGAGCACCTTGATAGCTGTCGACGAACCACTCATTAGCTGATTCTCCAACACACACAAGAAGTTTTAAGAAGAATCCGGCACAAATATATTAAACATGAGGCATAATGGATACGGAACTCTGCTATGGCTGCGAAAATCTATGAGGAAGATAAAAGTAATGGCGGATGAATTAGGTTAAAGAACTAGGCCGAAGCGGAAAGAAATAATTAGATTTTTGATTAATCCGGCAGACCCTAACCTTCCTGAATATGATTTATTATAGGCATGTATTTTAAACCTCTAATGATGAAAGTTTTCTTTGAAAACTAAAGCCGTACATCGTTATTCTTTACTATTATCATCAAATGTTTCTCATGTCCAGTCATAACCTAGTTTCTACTTAGCGCCATATCTTTATATACATTGCCAGTTCACTTTAAACACTGTCAGAAGTATAAGATGGAAGGATGGTATTTGTAACGTGGCTTACAAAGGTTAAAAAACATTGTCTTTGGCAGCCTGAAGTCCCGAAACAGAGTGGAATTTCACAAACGTCACACCTGATACTGGCATACCTAGAAATCGAGGAACGATTATTAAACCTGTGTATTCAATTTATTTCCAGAAATGGTAATGCGAGAACAATGGCTAAATAATTTCTATTGGCTTCAATCTCCTATTTTGTATCTCCGAGAGGAATCATAGCGTAAATTTTGTTCAACGCTACCACAATACTTTGTAATTTGAAAGAGTACTTGAAGAATATTTAAAGCTATGATATATTTTTATGAACTCCTAAATAATGTACTGTAATATTGTGCGGTACAAAATTTTATTGAATGAACCGAAGGACCATTTAACGCGAAACATACAAATACAAATTAGCACTCTTCTTAAGGCCGTTTTACACGGTACATTTTTTTGTACAATCTATCGTGCGAACGCATGTATCAGGAAATTGTACAGTGTTCAGTGGCAAATTGTGCGAACGCTTGTGTGAATGTATGAATGACTGAACAGAAAATAGAACCTGTTCTAATTCCATTCAGACAATCATACAATTTCGATCCGGTTTTATTCAACAGATGGCGCAGATACGGCGAAAACTGTGGTGCCTGTGTTACGATTGAAAATAAAGTTGTTTATAAAAAGGATTAACACTTTCCCGTCGAATAATATAAGTAGCTATTATCCCGTGTATATAATCTTTAATGTGTAGACTCTTTTCCGGCTCTCCTCCGGTTCATAATTGTCGACGTTTCAAGAGACGACTCGTCACTTATTCTCAAGGTAAAAATTAATTACGTCGGCAATTATGAATAGTTTGAACCAGTGGAGAACCCGAGAAGAGTTAACTCAAGGTTACTCAAATGTTTACCTCGTCATTTCGTCGTGTTATATGGTGTTCTGGTGTTTCAGTGTAATCGCGATATTTGGGTTTAAAATTAATTTATTACCCCAAATTTATGACTGGTCGCGTCCACAAGTAGAGTTCTTGATATCCCGCGTGATTAAATAATAATCACTTCTGCTGTTTAACAAGTAACGAAATCGTAAAAAATACATTAAAACATTGGTACAAATACAAGGAAGGGAAATTTGGAGGGACTAAAAAAAAGGGTCCCGTGTTCCACTATACCACTTGATAATAATACTTTGTTACACACATGTAATAAACTCACGAATTTTGTCTATCAAGAGTGGAGATCCGGCGAGAAACGTCAATGACTTGTTGCACTAAAATCCAGATGAGAAAAAAACGAAACGATGCAAAGGTGGAATATAAAGCCAGAGAGAAGAGTCCAAGAGAGCTTTGTCTAAACCGGGAGAATATCAGTAGGCAGATGGTCGAGTCGGGGTTCCGAATTTCAGGTGATCAGCTCTTCAAGGTGTCAAATACGTGAGTGGAACATATGTTCACGAGTGAAACATAAACATGATAAACAAAACACTTGCGAATACCGATCGATTTCTATCGCTAAATTGCACAGAAAATTGTGCGTTTGCACTCATCGTGTAAAGCGACATTCTGTCTGATTCAGTCGTTCGTACAATATTTTCTTGCACACTTGACTGTACATGCGTTCGCACGATAGATTGTAAAAATAAATGTACCGTGTAAAACGGCCTTTAAACAACGGTAACACGATACATATAAATAGGAATTAGTACTCTTCTTAGACACGGTAATTAACTTAACAGTACTTAAGTTTTGTTTTCATGCGGTGAAGGCTGCGTAGTTCCGGGAAGGCCGGCCGGCGGGAGGGGGGCAGCACACTTTAGCACTTCTCGGGGCACACGACGTTTTAAGAGCGAGTCACTTCCACTATCTCCCACTGAATTGCACTGACTGACTCTTCTTCAGTTTTTGATTCAGAGTAAAACACAGTGTTTGGATAACAAAAGGCGCCCTCTGGTGGCAGTCTAGCTGCGGTAAAAGGCGCAAACCAAAACGAAACAAAAAGAAACTAAACAAATTTCAATATTATACTTCATTCATAAATAGCTCTTGCGTCTAATTTAATACATCATTTCTTTTTACAAAACAATGAACTAAAACATTTCGAAATGCCTAACTAAATAAATAATATGTGTCGATTTTTTTCTTACTAAATTTTAATACCGGTCTTGATAATTTGAGTTGAAAAATATTTTAAGAAAAAGAGTTGCATCTGGAAGGTCAATTTTTCGATTATGATCGGAGGTTGGATCAGTGGCTCATCCAAATGCGACATTTTGAATGAAATTCTGTCAAGATTGCCTAGTTATTTCATTCTTCTTGCTAATTGAAACCAAATACTGAAGACATATATTTCAATAGTCTATTGATTTAAGAAAGACAGTCGGTTAAAATTGATATATCAATTGATATATCAATAGGTGTTCACCAAGGTGATGGGCTATCACCACTTCTTTTTAATTTGGGAATTGAAAAAGCCCTGGAAGACGCTAAGCAGTCAGTATTTGGATTAAAAATGGAATCAAAAATCAATGTTTTAGCCTTTGCGGATGATGTGGCGCTGGTGGCATAGAAGAAGGATGATTTAATAGAATTATCAAAAATTATAGTAGCGAAATCAAAGGAAGTAGGCCTTTCTGTAAACCAAAACCAAACTAAATATTTAGTTGTCTCATGAAACCCTGTGAGGGAAGAAAAGTTGATGGTTGGGGAGATGGAATTTGAAATGGTCAGAGAATTTCAATATCTAGGAGTGAAAATAACAGCCGACAATCGAGAATAGTATGAGATAAAAAGTAGGATTGTGTCAGCATCAAAAAGCTAATGGGCTCTAAAAAACTGCTAAAGTCAAGAATACTATCAAGGAACACGAAGATAAGAATATACCATACTATAATCCTAAATGTTTTACTGCTGAGACATGGGCCCTGAGTAAGGATATGGAAAGGTAGCTTACAGTATTCGAAAATATGGTGCTAAGGAAAATATGCGGCCCAATAAACGGCAATGGAGTGTGGATTAGAAAAAATAGAGAACTAAGAATGCTGTATAAGTTTCCAGATGTAGTGGCTCTAATAAAAAGTAGAGGACAGGTGGGAAGGGCATGTGTGGAGGAGCCAAGAGTTTCTTATAAAAGCAGTGTGTGAGGTATTACTTAGAAATGGATACGGATTTCACGGAAAAAGATTTGAATAAAAATAGCTGAACAAACGTTCGATTTCCTTCAACTAAATCGGGGAAAATGAAAATATATAACATCAGGAACTTAATGACAATTGATCACTGGCAACTTACCAATTCTCACGAGGTTACCGATCCACATTCCCTAAGTTGTGAAGCGTTCTATAATTAGGTTTTTCATTATTCATTACTCAGAGTTGCAAGCAAATAAGTGAGGATTTCACGGTAAGGGCATTGAACGGAAATGTTTGATCTAACAGTACACCCTTCCTTCAATTTAGTCTGGGAAACCAAATTCATTTATTCTAAGAAAATAAATTATGGTTCGTGCCGACTTTCTAATTCTCTCTTGGTTGCCCATATGAATTCATTAAATCGCTAACTCATTCAACAATCAAACTTGGAAACAAAAAGTAATCCAAGATAGGTAGGCCGTCTCACAAAGCTACCTTAAAATTTTCGGTGTTGACCCAAAATTCGTAAAGAAATAATCGGGACTCTCTCAGCCAGCCGGTTGCATGTTTTTTTTGTCTGCGAGATGAGACCATAAATTCTGAAATCTAGGAAAGTGCTAGAAATGTTATTGAGGCTAACGAAGGAGCACGTCTATAATGTGGGAGGTTGAGCTACCAGGTTGCATGCGGTGGCAGTGGGAGGAAGAAGGAGGGAGAGAGATATAGAGGTTGGGTGGGAAATAGGAAGAGGTTCCGAGGGAAATGTAGGTTTCAAGGCGCTTTCGAGCAGTTGAGGAGGCTTTTTGAGGTAGAGAGATGCGAACTTGTGGAGTTGGGGTGGGTGAGACATGGGAGGCATCGGAGGGAAGGACACGGGAATATCCATCCGACTCCTAGAGAGAGAGAGAGTGTGAGGTGGGAGAGAGAGAGATGTGCATTGTGTGCTTATCAAGGAAATGTCCGGCTCCCTAGGCGGCGAGATGGAACGCACGGATTAAACGCGAGTGTTGTGAGCATCAATCTTCCTCCCAGCTTCCTTCCGTGCGATGCGACTCCTTGCCCGGTGACGCTGGCGCAATATGCTGTCCTCAGTCCGACACAGCTCCCCGAGGGTCTTTTAGGTGAGCACAGGTGCAGTGGCATTCGTCACTTTCAACGCCCGGCTAGGTGTGATAGCTAAGGAATGCAGCGATTAATTTTGACCCCCCCCCCCTCACACTTAGCTAATTATACTCATCCAGAGACACATCAGCGGCATTGAATAAGGCCTTTTAGTGATTCTTACAAGGGATGTTTTATCGCTACTCAATAGCTTTCTGAAAATAGTTTGTCAAAGAAATCTCGTTGAAAAAATTAATCGGATTTATTTTGGACAGGATTATTTTTGATAGAGTTTTGTAATCTAAGAAAGGTTTCTTCGCATGATGAATGGAATTTGTAGAGGTAGATTTGAGGAGTAAAATTTGTAGAATTTCATTTGAAAGAAATGGACTTTGTGGAATTACAAAGAAAGGAATTTGTTGCTGAAATCTAAAACGCAGCAAATTTCTACATAGAAAAATATACAAATACTTCCTTTAGCTCCACCTTGCTTAGGGGTCATTCCATGTCAAGTAGTCTGATTTCAGAAAATTTCCCCGCTTGACCATTACGGATTTCAAAAGTTTTTTTTGGACATTTACACATGTCTCCAATGGACATTGGCAAAGTTTTACGTTCGCCGATACAATATTTGCTGAGATATAGCAATTTGCTTGACCCCATACGGTTCACTTCTTCTACAGTATGACTCTTATTGCTTGGTTTTGGCAACTTGAGACAATATTATCTCCGGCAATATTTTTCTGAGAAAAACAAAAATTGGTCATCTTTTAGAAACTTTTGCACTCTATTAAACAAAATACGAGCGATTTCCGTATAGAGAATTTCGAGAAAAATTGGATCAAAAATTGCGGCTTGAAAAAAATTTAAAGCATGACTTTTTATATCTCTGGAGGCAAAGGCATGGTACACGTGAAACTCCGAGCGTAATAAATTATCAATAAAAGAATTTCAAATATAAAACTTTATTCCCCTCATGCTTTCCATTAGTTTACAAGTTGAGCGTTACATTTACAATTTTTGTAAAAACGCTAAAAATAAGGTATTTTCAGCCCGCTTTTACAAAAAAACCTCTGAAAATTCTTTAGAATCATTTTCATTAGACAGAGCATGTTTCAAAACCTCTAAAAAAGTAAAATTGGTTTTTCATCCTGAGCATATAACGCCTTAAAAATAGGGACAAAGTGGAGGACGTTTCTATGCCAAAGTCACATGCATTCTGTCATTTTTCGCGTTGTTTGTTTCATATATAAATAATTAGTATTTTGCGTTGGTCCATGGTGATATTGTCGCTACCAGTTCAAGCATTTTTTTCGAGTATCATCTTCTTCGATCGAAATTTCTACGACGTTTCCTACCCACCACTTATTGTCAATATTGCCACAACATATCAACCTGGTAACAGTTTGGCTAATTTTAAATTAGGGTCGACGGTATCGGACATTTTGGCTACAAAGTTAATCGTGTCATTTAAAACTTAGCTGACAGAAATTGAGTTCGAATCAACTGGCATAAACTGGCGATGACCTCTTTTGCAAGCTATTGTGCTGCTAGCTTTCCATTTTTCATCTTGCAGCATCCTGTTTTCTTGGATGTCTTCCTTCGGATATATATTTAATCCCGTAAATGTTTTTTCCATAAAAGTTAAACAGATCTGTTGACGTCAGTATTTGGTCGGTTAATGGTCGCTGGAGACTGGCTCAAGCTGGCTGAGACTAAATTTTATCTTGGATAAATCTCGAAAATGAATGACACACATGGATGATGACACGATGTCTCACGCACATGTTACTATCTGCAGTTGTTGCCTGGAGAAATATTTGTCTTCTTGAAGTAAAGATTTCCGATTCAGTTCCTCAGGAAAATAGCACTCAGAAAATCACAAGTAAAAACGCGATTTTTAAAATAATATTCTTAAATTAAATAAAGCATGGGCATTTATTAAAAAGTATGACCTTGACGTAGAGAGGACAAAAACAGATTAAACAGGAAAACACGACTGCACATGCATTTTTTCAGATGACAAGAATTTGAATCATCAGGCGCTAAACTCATTTTCTTACGTCATGCTATCTATTTGAAAATGGAGTGAATGTTCTTTGCAAGTTTTAACAAAGTGTAAAAACTATTTTTTAACTAAGAATGGTTTTAATCAAGAAGTTATATGTATCCATTTAAGCTACTAATTTTTTTACCTCAGTTCCTTGCTAGAAAGCGGTCAAAACAGCAATTTACATTGTAAAAAATCAGTCATGTGAGGCTGAGTTATGTGTGTTAAAAAATCTTTTGAATTTGTGTATCAAGAAAAGTTATTTTATATTTAATGGACATTTTTATGAAAAAATCCATTGTCCCACTCTGGGTTCACCATGGTCACAAATTTTGGCGAATATATTACTTAAAGGATTATAATTAGAGCGTAAACATTTTGATTCAAACTATCCCTAGTTAAAAATTGTTCTGATTGATACCGGTATGTTGATAACGTCCTTTGCTTGTTGCTTGGAAGTGTTCGACAGCTAGGCAATTTGAAGCGATATTAAATAACTTACATACCTCCATAAAATTTACATTTGAAGTGGATGGTGCAACAATAAATGTTCTATATTTCACTATCATCCTCTCGGAGAAGAAGCACGATCTTTTTATCTATAGAAAACCGACATTTACAGACGAACTGATTTCCTACTATTAATGTCTCCACCACAGTCACAAGCTGTCAGCCTTCCTTGCCATGATTTTACATTTGGTAATGTACCAATGAGTAATGCGAGTTATGATAAAGAGATAAATATTATTTTCAAAATTGCGAAGAGAAATGGCTATAATAATGATACTATTTCCACTATTTAGACCGTAACCTTAAACAGCAGGCCATTCGCTCTTTGACAACTCTTTCTTTGACAGCCAGAGACGAGCCATCACGTTTGTGTCAGCTACCAATTTTAGGAAAATTTTAGAAGAATTTAAAAGAATTTTAAATTAGCATTTTATAATTCCGTGACCATAGGGAAATTTTATTACCATAGATAAATTTTACCACCTCGACAGGAGTGGAGTATATACTTCAAATTGTAACTCGAGTAATGATAGGTACACATTGGCCAAGCTGGACGCAAATTTGCTATGAGAACTAAGAGGCATAAAAAGTACTTTGCAACTAGGGATGTTTCACCAATTTTTCTACCTATTTACTGGAGTGTTACCATACAATTAACTTTGAACCGGGAATTTTTCATGTACAGGGTAAAGTTGACAAATTGGCTATTTATAACAGAATGAGATTATAAATGCTTGAAAGGAAAATATTAATATGGTTAACGGTCTTTCTTTTGACTTGCATTCACCATTAGTGGCAATAACCTTTTAGTAGAGTGCTCAATTTTTTTACGTCATTAACACCGTCCTTGTCATTGCGTGTTTCTTCTGCCCCCCCTCTCCAGTCCTTCACCTTGAAAAACCAACTTCCCGTAAGCATAGAATGACTTCCCCTTCCCTTCCCTCCCTATTAACCCACCCCCCTTTTCCCTTCCCCTCTCTGTCATCTTCCCCCACCCACTACCGCTTGGAGTATATAAGGAAACGAAAATATTAGTTATTTACCTTGAAAATGCCATCATACGCCGAAACCACGGTCGGTAATTATAAAAAAAGTGTGGATTGTACAAAGTGAAAATTAATTCATTTAAAGATTAGCCAGTAATAGGTCATTTATTTAAAAAAAGAAAACTCTGTTGGATTTTTCACTCCACGTACGTCCTAATACCTATACGTATTTAGGAAAATCTCTAGATTTACCGAAAACCCCGAGTTAAAGAAAGCGAATAATCATCCTGTATTCTTACCATATACCTCATGTACGGGGGTGTGTACCATGAAGCAGAAAGAACTATTTATATGAAATAGATTATGCGCTTGAAAGGAGTGCACATGATCATGCACTATGATACCATACTTTCATTTGATGTTCTATAGCGGTACTCCGAGAGGCGGATGTTTTCGTGTGGGGTGATTAGCATGCCCACGGGATTAGCCTTCCGTAGAATAAATATCTCTCAGTAGATAGAGTTACAAATAACTCTCACTAATTAAGTATTGGCAGTAAATTAATCATTCGTAAATAAAAATATATAAAAATTAATTTAAATCCGCTCTTTGACATTTTCATGAGTTGGGAATGGATATAAATATTTTCTCCTTGACTACTCATTATTCGTATCGTTAAACCACGCATCTATTCCTTCCTCTTACCTTATACCAGACTGCCACAACAATCGACACAGGCTCAATCGTATTTCAGATAATGGAGCCTCCACCCTCCTGGTCACGGTCAAGGATTACCATGCGAGGAGAAGACTTACTATCGGCAAGCAAGCAGTTGCAAGAAATGGGATTCCTGCGTCCATCCCACATCAAGAGTCAGAAAACGTTTTTAGACCTCAAACAGCCTGCCGCCGACGCCAAACATGCTCAATCCAACCATTTCCTTCTCCTATCATGCTCACTCCATTCTAATGCACACGCTTGCGCAAAGAAGAGTTGGCTTTTGTCTGTTGCTGAAGTTTGTCGGTAATGATTCAACGGTGAGCAAATATTCCCCTTTATAGTAGGTAAACGTTTGCAATACTCATTGAACACTAAATAAGAGAACTTTTTCTTAGTATTCGAAGTATTAGACAGAAAAAATATTATAATGTTCAATTAAAGACCGAATGCTGGTTGTTACTGGTAGAGCTAGCTACATTTTCCTCGGAAATAAAGATCCTCTTTCACAAAAAATTTTCCCGCCCTGTAATTTTTAATTCAAATGTCTATCAAACATTCCAGACACGCTCAATTGAAAAAGATTTCCTTTCGGCCCTAGCGGTTTTCCATCCACCTCTCCTCCCTCAACTTTCTTTACCCACCACGAACTCTCCGCTCCCCCTCTGTTTACACCCACTCCATGATGTTCTCCCCCACCTCTACTTAGTAATCTTCCCTCACTTCCTTACCTTTACCAACCGCCATCTCATTTCAAAACCCGAAAGGGCGGCCCCATTTTCCTCCCTTATACGGCAAGACTCTCGCCATGATCCGACCTCCCCTATTCCCTTTATTTCCTACCTACGGGGTGGTTCGCTGTTCCGCTAATAAGGATGCATTCTGCCCCAAAGGTATCCTCCGATGCGATGGAGGGCATGGCACTGGCTGACTGTGGCTCCCTCCCTCGAAAAAGATAACAAATTAGATCCTCGGTGATAGCGAAACGGAATGCGCCATTAATGCGTCCTTTTTCGCAGATTGCTTCTCACAGATTCTTTACAGGGAGCCCAAAAGCCTCCCCCCACCCCCAACCGCCAAAGAATAAAAAGAAACAGCTGTAAATGGAGAGATGAAGAGTGATATTTCTCATTAATGGCATAACGGTAACAAGATTTCATGGAAGAGGAAAGAAGCGCCTCTCTCTGGGGGTTGTGTAGGTTGTGTGCCCATTGTCTTCCAGGTCTGTAGCGAGATGCGGTGTAAACAAACAAAGAGACATGGTGGATAATTATCAGAGCATTTAGATGAAGTTTTGAAATTGACCTTGCGTTTTTAGTGAGTCTGGGAAAGAGGAAAGCCGCAGACTTCAATGGAAATATATTATTATTATTATTGTGCAGGCGAGCCGACTTTTTGAGGAGGATACGAGGATGTTTTCTATCTTTTATAATTAGAATTCCTTTTCTCACGTGGAGCCAGAGTAAATTGAGGAAATTTTTTGCCTTAAAAGCATCTTATTGTTAGAACACTAATGAAGTTTAATTAAAATTCCGATGTTTCAGGGCAAATCCTTGATGCCGATTTCACTGCGGTTGGTTTATTGCTTTTAATAAAATGTATTAAGTGCATACAACCCCACCAGGTTTTGAGATGTGAACTGATGGCTTAGAAGGGAACAGAAGACTAAATGTATTCGTGAAATCTTCTTATTTGATGAAAAAATGTCTCATAAAATTTTCCTTAGTGCTAAACTTCTAAGTGATAACAGAAAATAGGTTAAAAACTGGACTGAATAAATCAAAGCTTATGATAATTGGAATCTATCGTTTGAATATCTTTGCTGCTAATGAAGTATTTTACTTCTAACTCTAAAAAGTTATTATTTTTATCCAAAGCACAATTTTATATAGTAATTAAGTCCTAAAATTATTTGACAATTACTCTTAAGCATACTTCACGAACTGCTGGCTTGAAATTCACTACTATTAACGCCATTATATTGAAATAGGAGTGCTAGAAAAATATATTTGTGTTAATAACTTGTAAAATAATTATTAAGGTCCATTTTATCCTGAAAATTAGTGGCGTTACTTCCTATTGGCAGCCCTACTTCTAAAATATACACTCAAAACATTCGCTACCAAGATTGATACTATGTTATCACAGTATAAATTGTGCGTCGTAAATTATCTTTCGCGTAAAACATAGACCATAGAGGTATACTCATAGTGGGGGAAACATTGGGAAAGCAATTCGATCTTTTAAAAATTCATACTCATGTCAGACAGCAATTGTATTAAACGGATCAATTTGTCCAATCGATTTTAATTGGCAGATCCAAATAATTAATTGAAATGTGATCAAAATAGGGTATCGAGAAGACTCCAGGAAGAAGTCTATGGTAATTTGCAGTTCAAATCATCTCTTTCTTGTTCCAACTCCTGATAAGACATAATAGTTTGAAGAAAATAAGCCAAAGATATCATATAATGAAAAAATTACTTTCCTGTGGTCCAGTTGCATCTCATTGATGTTACTAGGCACTTCTTGGTGATTTTACTTCTCCTCTAACGGTGATGTGATGGTTGGTTCCGTGAGTGAGTGTTAAATGTATCTAGTAGATGTGTTTGCAAGCATATCCAAGGAAAGTTAGACAATCCCTTAATGCTAAAAAATAGAAATTCTATCCTATGACCGAACCGGAATATGTATATTTCACGTTAGCAAGCGAGAAACTTTGCCAAGTATTCCGTCAGCTCTTATCTCTCTTGATTCCTTCCTCAACTCCTTGTCATATCTTGTACCCAAAATTTGGACGGTTAAGTGACACATGTGGCCAAGCGCTTTTTACCAAGTTTTCTGAAAATTAAGGATAAAGTCAGCAATAAAAAAATAGCAGGATTAAAAGACTTGGATAGAAAAGGCACTCTGCAGAATCAGCAAGGGATGAGAGTCATCGAGATAACTTCAAATGACAAATTTTCGATTACCCTGAATAAAATCTTTTAATTTCTTGAAATAGTGGCGCTACATTGTATTAAATTTAGAAAAAAACCTGCTGTTGTGTTGTTAAGATGCTGCGTGTAGTGAGACCATTTCAAGCAATAAAAATTTTATATTCAGCGGATCGCAAAGTTATTTGGAGTTTTCTCAACTTTACAATGGAATTCCACCTTGCCTTGGCCTCACCCATTGCTCACATCATTATTATAGATTAGAATACGATAATTATGATCATTGCGGTTCATATTTCAAAAAGGATCCGCGATGGTGCTTAGTCACTTATGATACTTAGCCATTCATATCTGAAAAATGTAACATCGGCTGATACTCTAAGGTCAAAGCTAGAAGGTCGCAGTCTGAGAGGTCACATGCATTCGTCAGTATGCTTGTTGTTTTCTACGTGTGGCGCTTTTGGCTCTTATCCACGATCCTTTCAATTTAATTGCAAAACAATAATTGAATGATTATAATGATTCTGAGAGCAGTTCATAATTAACATAACTTTTTCACATCTCTTATTGATTATTACTGCCGATTTGAAGACCGTTGAAAATTTAAATGCTCGTACGGGACAGTGCGATAATCTTTCCTAGTTTGATGCCAACTTTCATTCCCAACGTTAATTCTGTACTCTCGTGTATCTGGTCCGACAATGAGTGTCACCGACCACTTCATTAACTTTTTTAAGAGGTTTTTTTGACTGGTATGCCAATTATTGGATCATTTCAGATCTTTTAGCTGATCATCCTCTTTGGCTCTGTACAATTAATTTGGAAAATACTAAGAAGGCAATAAAATATTATGCACCAGAAAGCCAAATTGATTTTGCCTATTAACCATGATATGTTAGCTACACTCAATATCCTATACGAATTGGCATTGGAGTGATTTGCTTCCATAGTAAATCCTATTCGTAAATTATCCCCGACCAAGCAATTGAGATGCTATCATCCTCAACTGACACGTGCCTCGTGCACTCGTCATCTAAGCGTGCCTCGATGGCATGACGCCTTAGTCATTGCCTCCCTTTTTAGAAACGCCGTGTTTACACGTGCCCTCCATCAAACCGCTTGCAGCAACATCCGTTGCGCATTGTGTTATCCCTCCCCCCCTGAAACCGACATCTCCACCCCCTACCCGTCTGCAACAAGAGGGTCATGAAAGGATCTTTGACAAAAGGGCTCTTTTTTATCCTGTTCAGATTTCGCGATGGAGGGAAAGAGAAGGCCCGTGGGTGAATAAGCTTGCGGTGGCGGCGGAATGGAGTGTGGAGAGTCAAGAGTCGGAGGAATTCTCAATAAGCCGTCATAGGTGAGGGGTTTCGGTTGCCCGCTTCCCACATCACGGGGAATTCGACGTGAATCCGATGCAGAGAGAAAACCCACTGTCGGCGTCCGTGCCATCTCAGCGGGCCTCCTCTTTTTTACGGTAACGCTGTCTCTCAGCGTCCAACCCCCGGGAAGATTTCCCTTCACCCTCCGTCAAAACCTCACACCACATCATCGGGCTCCCATCCCCCTCATTCCCTCTCCTTCTTCATTCCTATTCCCCCTCCGCCTCGTCTCGTGTCTTCCAATCCGCTCTTCCCCATTCACCCTTAGCCCCACTTTTCCCCCTACACCCCCAACCCTCAACATCGCGACAAACGGTCTTGGTTCATTATTTTTCTTCGGTTCATTCCTCTTGTTTTTATTTTTATAGCTCCCGCCTCGTCGTCGTTTCCCTCCCTCCTGCGAGATTTTATGTTGTTTACGGTACTCCCACACCACTCTCCCACCCAGACGATGTCCCGATATAAGATAGCCGCCAAAAAGCTGCGATTTCGGAGATTAAATTGATGAGCCATGAGAATCAATTTCTGGATTCGCGCAGGCTTTTGGCTAAAGCACGTGTGGGATGTAATTGTCGTGTTCCGAGACTTGCGGCTTGTTTATGCTCATGCACCTCCCATTTGATCTTTTCTCTTACGTTGTAAAAGTCTGGAATAATGCATACTTAGCAACTGCCAATCAAATAAATGGATTGGGAATTGAATGTACAGCATAAATAGCATACATTGAAGGATGTTAAAAAAATTGGTTTTTGGGAAAAAGGTGAGTTGTGCACTTGAAAGTGAAAAGAAAATCTGTATTTAAACCTCGGATGGAAATATCCCTGTGAGTATATTAATTTTGCAAAGCCTTCAATACTTAGCATTCCGAAAACTTAGGCATTGAATATTACTTACAGCAGAACTATATCCAAATGCATATCCTAAAGAGGCAATGATGAAAAAACTTTCGGGTGAGTATCAAGCGTTTGATGTAATTTTATAACCTGAAGGAATAAAATACACAATAATGATTATTTGAATCGCCAAATGAAATTATTCAAATGCAAACACTTAAAATCTAATAAGACTAAATAAAAAAGAAAAAGATTAGCAGTTTGGAAGTGTTCACATATATTTATAAAAATATTTCACACTTCCATTTTCATTATTTATAAAATCAATGCCCTTATTTATTTTTCGGAAAAAATGAGAGTAATAGTGCTAGAGATTACTGTATCGTTACGCAAAGAAGAATCTCTTTTGGAAAGGAATGCCAGTACTTTCAGCGTAATTTATCATTTTAAATGTGCAGAAAATATAAACCTACCCTGTTATTCTGATAACGTGCATAAAACAATTCGTTGAATTATTTCTAGCTCTTTTCTGAGTCTCAATCCACTAAGGTTTTATGAGAACTATTTCAATTGCCAAAGACCACTGAGTTTACTCTTTCAGTATTTTTACTACGATTTATCAATGCAAATTCTGTTTTTTCCTTTGATTTTAATCCAATAAAATCAGTAAACACGTTTCATATAAGCTTATAATGTGAAACATTTCTAAGCATTTGCATGCACAATTGGCTCATTTCAAGAGTTAAGAAAAAACATCTAATGCAATTCGGCCGTCCTTCCTTATTCTTTATACCTTCTATTTTTGCAACTCCCTAGCCGTGCGTTCCCTCTGTTCATTAGAATTTTCCAATACAATTCCTTAGACCTCTTCCTTCTCTTTTTCTCTCCATCCCTGTTCCCTGAAACCAACGGATCAGCTCCATTTCCATTATTGGACTCGACCCTCAGGACGTCTCGCATGGGCCTCTCGCAATCGGACTGTTCGGATTCTCTACGCTTTTTCCGCTCTCTTCATTGTGGTCTGGGCATTTTGCCCCCCCCCCCCTCCTCTCTCCCCCAAATCTCAGCGGGCCCCCCCGCCGAGCCATGACCATTATGCGCACCCATGCCCGCTCTTCAAGGCACCTCTCAGCCGATCCGAGATATCACTTCGAGTCGGGCGTTTCAGACGATGGGGTTGCGAAGTCATCGGAAAATGTGAAAGAGAGCGATTCCACGCGTCTTTTTGGCTTCAAAGACTATTCGGGTTCCTCTCCTCTCGTCAGAGGGGTTCAATGTAGTTTGTATACATGTGTGTCCAGGGGGAGTGGGGGGATACGTGGATGAGTGAGTGTCGCTCCCTAGGCTCTGAAGGTTTTTTAGAAAAGCTGCTACACCCTCGCGTTCGTTTCATAATCTACACAAAAACCTTCAGACCACTATAAGGGTGTACTGCAAGGATGTGTTAGGTCAAAATTCATGAAAAAAGCGGATAAAGAAGGATTTGGGAAAGGAGAGGGATGAAAAAGGAAGATTGCTTTGGTAGGTTAATGTTTTGCTCCATGTTTTTTGTGATCGAGAAGAGCGAGGGAAAAACCTATCCTTTCACTTAACTGTCCCTAGGTATCTACCGCCTCACGCCTCGTTGAAGTAAGGGGTCATAGCCATTCCCTCAATGTTGTAACTTTGAAAGATTGTTTGCGTCACAGTAAATTTAACCTCGTACTAAATAACTATATTGAAAATTATGTTGTTTAAACTGCAGTTAAATTAAAATAGGGAATACACATTATTGGAAAGATTCCTTAATACTCACATGACGAGAGAGAAACCAAAGAAATAAAGAAAAAGTGAACAAGCGATACGTTTGAAACCGAAATATTATTCTTAAATCTTAAGTTATTGCAAAAATACTAGACGTCGTCACATGAATGAAATTTCATTACAGCTACTATGTAAGGTATAGGGTTGCCCCTCAGATAATAAATAGTAGTAGTAGTGGTTCAAATAAAGCCGATTGATTAACGGATTTTCCTGCGAGTACCGTTATGCATATTATTCTTATGGGAGATGGCAGTTTTTCCAGCAATAAGGATAGCCTCAGTGAATATTTAGTATATTTTTACCACTTTACAGTAAAAAACAGATCAAAGTTTAAAAAAAAAATACTCCATTAGAGGTAGATGGAAGGAAAACACGTATGAAAAACAGTTATCTTTGTCTATGCCGTTGGCTTTGGGTTCATAAAATTACCCCTTAAAATATCTCTTTCCATAGGAAAGAGATATTTAAAGGTCAATAATTTAAAAATTATGGAGCCCTATAAAAAGGACGAGAGGGAATCATCCATCTCACTGAAGTACGATAAGTTATTAATAAACGTGAAAAATCACCACCAAAAATCATCCATGATAACTTTTAGCCAGTTTTTTTTATTAGTAGCAATAAATTAATAGATGCAGTGTATTCATCTTCTTAAATGTTTAGATAAAATGGTCTCTTTGCTGGTTCATCTTTGAAGATCTGCGAAGACATGCGCGAAAAGAAACTAATGCACGACAACCGATGCCTGAGAGGAAGTAGGTAATTGTCAACGGGGTGAATTTTAACGTATTTTAATCCATAAACTTAAAGTAGATGCTGTACGCAGTAGCGCTGGCATTAATTAATAAAAAAACAATAAAAAATTTGGAGATTCCAACCATTTTTATTTTGTATTAAATTCATTTTTAATAATTAAAAAAGCCGACCCATTACTTTTGTTTCGCTCCTAATCTCTTGATCTCTATCAAATTTATTGCTTAATTAATTAGATATGTGTTTTGCTTCAGAGCTTACTTCTTCTGCTTACCCAAAAAATTACTGTTGTGGCTTTAAGAAAGATTTAGGACACTAGGGTCCACTCCATTGTGAATTTTTCGATTTGTTGGTACATAATGAGTTTTTCTCGTGAAAGTTATTATTGTATCCCACGCATATGAGCCGAGAGAATCCGACCTGAGAGAGAAAGAGGAATTAAAAAGAAGGAGGCAACGGAACCAGATTCTGATTATTTCACGCCCTATTATTTCCCCAAGGCTTTGTGAACGCGATTTTTCTCGGATTGGTTCCGCGTCCGATTATGCGCGGGCAGAAAAGGGCACGTGCTGATGAAGTTCTTAGCAATTCACGCGGAGAAATTGGAGGAGAGATATCAAGAAGAAATGCACTTCTCGGACAAAAGGGACATAATATGAGTGCTGGGATGGACGTTTTAAAAAGGTCGGCAATCAGACGTCAGATGGAAAAAAATATATATTCGGGAATAAGATGAGAGCCCGGAGTTGTTTCCGGCATTTGATTCACTCACTCCAGGGGATGGCCAGGGTGGATGGGAAGTTGGAGCATTTTAAGGGCACACAGTCTGTCTGAAGCGTTGGGAAGACGGACCCACGGCGAATGACCATTGAATAAGAGGCGAGCGTGGGGCGAATTTCGCTCGTCATCTGTCAAGTTTCCACTGACATCTCTTGAAATGAACTGCGATGAAGTTTTTGAGACGCTGTGGGAAGAAATGACCCTTGGGAAGGAGGGTGTGACCGTAAATTCGTGGGTGGAACGTAATGACTAAGGGAAAAATGCTCTTCTGACCGGAGTTCATTATGGTGGCGGAATTATTATTTTTTCTAAACGTTCTCACATTATTCGTGGACTGCTTACTTATTCCATCTCGAATAGAGAGTCGTCTCGAAATGAGTCCACTTGTCAAGTGAATTGGCGAATCGGGATATCCATTCACCATTTTTTATTTTTTCCTACCGTGTGGCTATGAAAAAATACTAACTGAATCATACTTTAGTGTTAAGTATTCGAAATTGTGTTTTTGGTATGCATGTTGAAAGCATGGATATAAATGGCAGTGGAGTTAATGGTGCGAGAGGAAGTTTTAGACCGAGCAAGTCATTGGTGAATGTAGTGGAGGAGACTCTTCGGAGGAGTATTAGGAGTCTTAAGAATAGGAGAGAGAATATGAAGCAATGCATGAATTTAGCAGAGGTTAAATAGGTATAAAAAGTTAGGGCAGTAAGGAAAAAATCATTTAAAAAAGGCCAGTATCCTAGGCCTAAGATTATTAACTACGTTCTTTGACTTTGTCTACCCCGAAAGAAAATAGCGTGATGGGTATGTATTATGCTGGAGCTTTTGTAATTAGAGCCTTTGATATTATAAATAATGCAAAATTATGTTAACAGGCACATTATTGATACAATGATATATTGATATATTGATACTATGAGATGGAGAGCGTTGGTTAATTTCCAATCTTTTAATACCACCCCTATCATTGTTTCAAATTTCCAGGTCTAAAGCAAAATTTAAAAGTGGTGAAACCGTTGGTAGATTAGCTTTTTGGGGTAGGCGACATACTCCGGAGGTTATTTGGCATTTAAATTGAAGAAGGATTACTATGGGGATTAAAGAAAGGGTGGAGACAAACCTGGCCTTGGCATTAGCCTCTTGTGGATGAAGGATGACAGTATGTACAACGAATTAACTTGTCATTTGATGGAAATATTTGGTACAACGCATTAGGAGGGCAAATTTTCTTTCAGTTTTGACAAGGTAGTTTGAGCGAGATTTTTCCCTTGTCATAATGTATATCATATTTCACATATATGTTTATGTTCAGGTTGCAGTAATAAGTATGATGTTTATATAGTAATAGATATTGCGTCAAAACTTTTTTGTCTGAACGAACCTCTCATTGATTAGATAAATACACATGTTTGACGCTTGACTAGTTTTTTCATACTGCACGCCTAAAATACAACAGAAGGTTTTTTTTGCATTTTTAAAGAAGTAATTTGGTAAATAATGAAATTGAGGAAACGTACAAAATAATCACCTTAAAATATCGGACGTGATCTATTTAACAGAACTTCCTCATTATTTAGTTTTACCACCCGGGGTCCCCAAACTCCAGACTTCCTTCACTGAGTTGTTTGCTTATTACTCATAAACTAAAGTGAATTGGTGCCTTTTATTACCATTCAATTTCCTAGGTGATACAACATCTTACTGTTATTTTTATTTTTGAAAAATGGCATTTATTTGAAGAAAAATACTAATTTTTCCAATGTTTAACCTAATTTCACCTCTAAAAGCCAATAGTTTTAAGTTCAATATAGGTAAAAATAGCGTAGAAAGATATACTTTAATTAGTTAATAATCAAAATAGCTCACGTTTTTTTAAATGTAGCCAGATTATAAATAAATTAGCATTCAAGTCATTTTGCATTGTAACCAACTTAAAATAATCTCCACATAGCACTTTAGAAGGGACCGGGAAAATACTGAAAAATTCAGGATTCAAACATGACCCTAAGAGGAAGGACCCAGTGCACCATAGTCTCTACACCAGCTCAATAACCTGCTGAAATCGTGATTGACATTATAATAGTAGTGTGCTAATTGAGGTATTGAGGTAAGGTTTTTCTTCACATGATAAGTATATCAAGAATTTCCATAAAGTTCAACCTGACATAATTTCCAATATTGGGATTGCTCATATATTTCAAAAATACCTGCAACTTGCTCGTTTCTGATGATTTACGCTAAATATCACCGCTTGGTCGTTTTACTGATCAGTGTTATTCCACGAACGAAGGGGGAATGCTTACAATAGCCCCGGTCTCACCATTAAAGATCTAGTCTGGAATTCGTTTCCGGCGTAGACGGGAAATTTATCGGCGACTTTAGTTAAAGGGATAGGCCATTCGTCTGTTGCGTTTCCCTCCGGAGGTTACAAGGCACAATTAGCTCTCCATGCGTTTCGTGTAGATAGGCCTCGAGTCAATGGCACGACATCCGTATTTCATTTGAGGATCACACATCACCGGCTAGCAGTTCAGTGTACTAGGCATGTTCTCCTTTTAAAAAGGACGAAGACCTGGGCGGGAAAGACGCGAACTGTGGAGTGATAAAGCCGGGGTATTTCACGCGATAGAATAGCGCATTGACCCTCTTCCTGTGCAGTTGTGCTGCGGAAAACAATCGTGATGATTATCTTGACATTTGAGAGTGTAAAAGGCTGGAACGCTTTTTGACAACTTAACTTGCAATGTCCTGTACAAGAAAAAAAAACATTTTCCTTTAATTGTGATCACAGGTAGATAAGACAGGCGCTAAAGGTTTTTTACCTTGGTATCTCAGCAAGGTTAGCGTCGATTCTTAAGATTCCATGTATTTTTTAAATGTCTCTATCAATCTCACCAAAGATCTTCCTGTGTGAATCTTCACGAAGAAGAGATAGATAATACCTAGGATTGTAGCTAAACTAAATATTTTATATTAGTCGCGTAAAAGCCCCGTTCGTCTTTTGTCGTTCTTATGCTTCAATGAAATTACGTGGAGGTCTAAGCCATTTAAAACAAATTTTAACGACTGGATGAAATCATCAGTTTTGATCTTATCAGTGGATGTCATTATCAAAAGTACCATGATACTTTGGGGTTGGAATACGTTGCTTTTGAATAAACAACCTCTTTCAATGACTCGCATTACTACTCAACTAGACGACACCCAACATGGTCGATTCAATATGATTATATTTTGATAATCGAGTACATAAATACTATCCGATATCCGTTTCGTTTTCTGATGAAAAGACTTGATGCATGTAAATATCATCAATCTCTATTTCATTATGACATTGGTATTTACAGCGTTTAGTCCACATTGTTTATCCAGAGATTTTTTTATAGAGTAGGTTTTATTTTCAGAGGAAATTCATCACCAAAGCAATGAAAAAATTATGGAAACATGTTTCCTTTGAAAAACTGAATTTATTTAGACTTAAAGGCCCGGTTTTATTATCTCTAGTAAAATATTTTCTCGTAATGAAAACCAACGTGAACCCCTGCTCCCATGGACCAGGATAACGTCAGCTAGCCGACAGTAAAATGTGATATACAAAACTCTTACTATGTTAACATCAAGTTAATGAAAGGCTACATCAACTTTCGGTTAACGTTAGCCAGACATCACGAAACCATGGATCCATTCAATGGATCTATTGTATCAAGTACAATCTAGCGGACCCGGCTGGACGACGGGTTGCCACTCTGATGTTTTCTCTTTCATAGAATTCATCGTAGCCAACGCTAGAATTCAAAAGTTGTTTCGCGTTCCGTTTTCCCCTATTCCCCTATTCATGACTCTGGGGCCGGAAGTTCCCCTTTCCTATACCCTTCCAACCTATCCTTTTATTCCTTCCAACTTCCCCGCACCCTTCTTCGGATCTAGTATAAGCGTGAAGCTTGTAGACCCGTGAAGGAGGTGGTCCCTGCGCGGAAAATCCGCTTACCAGGTGTATCAAGTACAGTGGGATTAGGGAAGGGAGAGGACTTCCACTGGTATAAATTGGTGTTTTGATGGTGGAATGGAAGCATAATTTGAGATAAAGCATAAAAGATTTTCGTATAATATGATATAACTAGCGGAAGGTGCCCGTTGAAATTCAACGGGTGTGAAAAACATTGAACTTACAAAGCTTGGAGAATACTGTTGGTGTGGTCATTTGAGGAGTTTGTATCCTATCTTGTACGTTGTGTTCGATGTAGTAGACATGCTGACCGTTTTCCAGGTGAACAAAAAGATGGTCCTCTTTCTTGTACGGCAAACCCAAAAATGAGTGAATGTAAGTTAACTGCACTTTAACACCTTTAAACAAATATAAATAACTCGCAACGTTTATGATGTGGAAATTGGTCTAAAAAACAATTCGCAATCGTAATGAGAGGCAGACGGTTCCACTACGTGTAATACATCTAAGTATTAAACGATAATAAACAACAACATAGACAAAAATATTTGTTGTAGAAACATTGGCATTATTACCATTACTATTCGCTGAACCTAAGTATTCTTGTACATTTAATTAAGTGTGCAGTATATTTAATTTCTCTATGTGTATCATTTACTACGTAAGTGTTCTCTCATATGCAAGCAGTGCCTCTCTGAGAGCTACTATGAGAATAGGCATCGAAGACTATACTTGTTGTAAATATGCATTGAATTTATCGATTGCTCCACGAAGCTATCTATCATGGGGCCCTTGGGACTCTAGACCCTTCTAATACAGATTTTCCTTCTACGTGCTATCATGGGCATGCAGGAAAACGTGATATTTAAATGCTAGAGGCGTGAATATCCTTTGAAAATCAAATCTCTGGTTGTCAAGGAAATATACTATTTATGGTATTCAGGCTTTTGGTTTGGCGATTACTTATTTAGTATTAAGCAACAGTTTCACCGTGCTATGCTGCCGGCTTCGTCAGGCTGTTAAGAACAACAATGATCTTTTTAAAAAATAAATAAACTAGCTGTATATGATTTTGAGAAGTAAAAACTTAATGTTGAAGAAGTCTCTTCCAGGTATAAGGGAGTTAATAACTATCCTCTCTATTGATATTATTTGGTCTTTTTTCTATTTCATTCGCCTCCCTTATGAGACGCGGAAAGCAACTGCTTTCTTTGTGAAGTACTCTTGCCGTCTCGATGTCAATGGCGTGACCCTCCTCTAACGTAGTGTGCTCAGCCACGGCAGAGTGATACCAGTCTTTCTTCTGTATTCCACGATCATGTTCTTTACATTGGCATCCAATTGCTCTCTTGGTCTTCCCCACATATGATTTTCCGCAACTGCAGAGAAGTTCGTATAGACCCTCATACATTGTGGGTGGTAATGGATCCTTAGTCCTTCGTAGATGATCTCGTACTCTGGAGGTAGTGTTGCATCGTGTGATTATGTTATACTTTTCCATTATTCTACCTATACGATCGGTCGTACCCGCAATGTAAGGCAGCATAACATATCCCAGAAAGTTAAGTCTCCTTCTCTTTAGGTTTTTTTGATGTCACTATTTAAATTAATTTGTTACTAAATCCATTATTCCTTAATTCCTTCCTCAAATGGTGTATTTCTTGTGCGATGGAATCAAGATCGGAAACTTTTCTGGCGCGATCAAACAGGGTCTTGATAACAGAAGCCTTCTGTTGTGGATGGTGGTTTGAGCGTGCGTGAAGATATCGATCACTATGAGTCTTCTTTCTGTACACACTATGCCCAAGTGTGACATCATCTTTTCTTTGTACTAGGGCATCCAGGAATGGTAGGTGTCCGTCTTTTTCGATTTCCATCGTGAACTGGATCGAAGATTGCTGACTGTTTAGATGTAATATGAACTCCACGAGTATCTTTTTTCCATGCAGCCAAATGACGAATGTATCGTCAACGTATCTTAACCAAATTGTTGGGTGACGGTCAAAGGTGTTTGACGCTTCTTTTTCAAACTTTTCCATGTATTGGTTGGCGAAAACAGAAGAAAGAGGAGACTGCATAGCCGCTGGAGGAGACCGAGGAGACCGCATAGTCCCTTTGCTCATATATTTCTCCGTTCCACATGAAATATAAATTTTTTAAACAGATTTCAGCCAATTTAGGGTAGTCGCTCGGGAGACCTTGGTTTGTGAGGTCCTCGAAACTGTTGCCTAATACTAAATAATTAATCGCAGAACCAAATGCCTGAATACCATTAACAATGAGCTGCGAAAATCTACAAAAAAGAGAATAAGCTATTGTTGATTTCAGAAAATAATGTGAGATTTTTCAGCTAAAAACATGATATTCAGACAAATATGAAGCGCAAATGAAAATCGAATTGAGGAATAAGAAACTCCATTTATTCAGCCATCCGATTAAAACATTTCAAACATCTATCTTGAGCGGAAGTAATTTTAAAAAGAAAAACATTATACCACTGCAAAAAACCCAATACGTAGCGTATCAAAGGGCCGGCACCTTTTTGGTACCTTTTGGGGCCCTGAGATCTTTTTGAGCCCTGAGATCTTTTAAAAATAGCCAAATATTTTCCTCATGTCTTGAACTATTAATCAGAAAAATTTCAGCACGTTCAGAGTAAGACTGTAGATTTGTATAAAAATGAAATTTTACCCTCTTTTGTATATATCTCAGCACTATCGTGACTTCGCACCACATCAATTGTGCAATCGTAATGATTGGAAAAATTGTCACATGAATGAACGTAAAAAAATAAAAAAATATATTTATTCAATCATGTCACGATCATATAAATCGGAATAAAACCTCTACGCCGAGTATTCTCGTTGGAAGAAATAAGGTTTCTCAGAGAAATGCTGAAAGGGACTAAGAGACCCAAAAACATAATAAATCCTTCCCTTGTGCTCATGCACTCTCGGTAATAAATGAAGAAATGCTCTCATCCTTATTTTTATCCAAGTTTTTTGTTGCTACAGCAAATGAGAAAAACATGTTCATGGCGGTGCGTCAGCATTCACCAGCGTTTCTGGCCTGGAAGCACTAACTTCATTTCTTGACTTCCATGATGAAGCACTTTTGAATTCTCGCTTCGAAGTGCTTTACGTAAAAAAGATAGTTAAGTAAATGCAGAGGGAGCATATGCCATCAAAGTGCAATGTTAATGCCAAAATACTCCATTTTGACTGTATTGACGAAAGATATTCGTTAAAAAAACAACGATTTGCCTAAACACTTTGATTAATATCAGGTTAAAAGATAATGCAATTGTTTTGATTTCTCCTAATGAATATTAATACTAAATGAAAAGAAACCACCTCACATGAACATCAACCTATAAGTGAGTGAGTTACATTCAATTGCAAACAATGAAACAACAGCATAATGTCCTTTAACTTTGGAGAAATGCACAGGTGAATAAATAATCATGATAGAGCAAAATCATTATCAATTTCGGGAGGCGATCATTGGGTGAGGTTAAAAAAATAGATCAAAAGGGATTTATGTGGCAGGGGAATAAAATATGGAAGGGATTTCGTGGAAAAGGAAGCCTAGGAGTACAGAAAGTCGAAACTTCGTAACCAGAGTGGGGTTATTCCAAACAGATCGAGGAAGAGTGCGTGTTGAAAATAACTAAAGGATATTATGAAATAGGAAAGCCCTGTCAAAATTGGTGTTAAGTTTGTCGGCCCCGGTGGCAGTGGAGTAATGTTCTACGTGCGTGTTAACCTAAGGGTTACTGGTTTAAGTAGATTTCTTGGACACCCTGAGTAGATTTTTCACCATTTAAGATATATGTGATTGCGCTCGTCCCTTGTTACTTTTTGAAACACCCGATGTAAAAGGCCACATGAACTGTTTTCAGGATTGTGGAAAAACCTTTATAAGTAAATTCACCCCGATCTCTTATTCGTCGGCGGTGTTGTAGGTCCTGAATTACAAGGGAGGAAAGAGTTCATTGTAAAATTTCAAGCGGATTTGAGAATTGAATCTCAGAAAGGAAACAACATTATGCGAGCCACAGGAAACAAATACTTCCCTCGTTCGGTTCAATTTTTTTTATAGCAAGGCGTTGAACTGATGCAGCAACGGATCAAATCTCCGTCATTTTCTTCTCCTGATTACATACTTAGCGTGATCCATTGTTATTGCCTCTGAAAGAAGAGTAAAACTCAAACTCCCGCGCATGAAAAAACCTTGTTAACTCCCTAGACCCCTCGGGACACAATAACATTCCTAGCCAACGGATGGCGTGTTTAAGAGCCACATTTGTTTGCATTTACCGAATCTAGCTTAGGGCATAGCCTACGATTTCTCGAAAGTGCACTGCCATCGCATGAACAGTATTTTCTTAATGGCGCTCTCTTCCGGCATCCATTTCATCAGGATGATAAACTACTGCCTTTCAAATTGTAGAATAGGCATAAAAACCTATTCTATCATCTCTGTAGTCCGACGCTGGCAAATAGGAAAAAAACTGACGGAGCAGAGGCAAGCACGCACCGCATAATTTTACAGTCACACTTAATGTCTTCATATATCAATTCAACGCTCAGGACGAGGGAATCGATCACTTTTTACGGCACGTTCCATTGTCTTGCGAAGAGACAGTACAACAGTTTGTGGCCAGGTTTGAGCACAACGTTTCCACGTCCACTAATGCCTTGAGTATGATAATATAAGTATAACTTTGGATTATAGTGAGAAGAAGGTATATTTTAATGAATTTTAAGTATCTCATACTGAATGCATCTCGTTCTAAAGACAGAAGCTACCAGAGAAATGCAGTTTTTTATATTGAATTAAAATTAAGTTTTATTTGGTAGATAACGAAAATATCACAAAAATATAAAAAATTGGTTTTGACCAATCAAACATTACCATTTAATTGAACTTGAGTTTTTTCACACTACGTGCAATCAAAACTCCGCTGCTAAAATTTACGTAGAATCAAAAATAGACTTCTAGGTAAATTTTATTTCATGAAGAACATATCTGCGAGAATTTTTATTATATTTTACATTGTCGAAAATACAGCAGAATAGGGCTACAAAAGAAAAATGTCGTTGAAGTTTTCAACACAAGAGCCAAGGATGCTATATAGTTTAACTGCTATTCGGAAACAATTTATGCATCTAGTATGAGGGAGAAGCCGATTTTAGCATCAAAAAAACTTGTGAGAGTGCTTCGTATTGTGAATTTCGCCCTTGATTACCTTAATAATAAAAAACTCATCCTATGCAACCGTCTTGACGACGGTCCATAACTAGATGTCAGGATTTGACTTTGCCTGGTAAGCATGCAATGCAACTTAGAAAAGACAAAAAGCTAACCAGAACGTGCTGGCCTTCTAAATAACAAATTAGATATTGGAAAGAATCTCATTAAATTGAAATTGTAATTGAATAATACTACGTCACCGTTATCCTTCATTGACGTAAGGTTCTCTAAGAAAAGGCTTGTTGCTTTGCATACTGTAACATCTCGAATGCAAGGACCTTTAATACAGAATTTACTCACCGAAGTGCTGGCTCAAACAACAGAGCTTCGTATAATTTACTACATTGGAAACTGTCAAAGAAGTTTACAAAACATTTAGCACTACAAAATATCACATAAAAATGTTTTCCCATTTACCTTAGCTTTTCTGAAGTGAAAGCCTTCACATTCCTGAAATCTACTGACAGACATGTGTGGTATCAGCTAAAAAAACCATTCAGTCATTAATATAAAACACTTTTCCTGCATTCCTCGACATCCATTCACATCCTGAAATTCAAATATAAGTTCCAATTGGACGTAACTTATTTGTCATACAACGTTGACCAAGGTTTATTTTTTTAGAATCAACAACTCCGTCCATTAATGTCCTATAAAAAATAGCTTAATTAATTACCCACTTAGGTATTCTGATTCTGCGTCTCTGAGTTTTACGGTGATTTTGTTTAGCAAAGGTAAGCTATATCCCAAAATAAAGTGATGAAGAAAACCTAGGCTTCGTTCCGTGATGCTATTTTCAACAAAGATTAGTGCTTTGCTGTCTGAACACACCATTCCTTGTATGGTAGGAACGTATGTTCAGGCAAGATCACATAGGACAGTGGTTCCCAAAGTGGGCGCTACTGACCCCTAGGGGGCGGTGCCATGATCTAGGGGGGCGATAAGTAACAAGAGGTGGCATTGGGGTGCTGGAGGCAGGATCCTGACCGAATGGTACCATACTTACATGTCCTGGGATCAATAAAATATCAATCTATTGTATTTGAAAAAAGCATTAATTTAATCATAATCGTTTTAGATTCATTTTTATAATCTTCCTGATTTGGTCTGGTAGTCTAGTATGATTTTAGAGCCCACGGTTGGGGGGCGTTTTGTGGAACCAAACTCGACTCAAAAAAGTTTGAGAAACGCTGACACTGGATAACATTCTTTTTTTTCTTCTGCTTCGTCTCAGTTTCTTCTGATTGGTGGAAAAACGTAGTGTCCATGCTGGATAGCTAAAAGAATATTGTACTCAGTCGATAAGGACCTAAATTTAGCTTCAGCAAAGTTAGCCATTACATGTCGGGAGGAGAATGAAGAAAATGAGATGGACGGAAAGGGAGACGAAGGAGGAAATACTTGGTGTGTTGGGTAAGGAAAGGAAACTCCTAAAGGAGATTTGGAGGAGGCGGAGCATGTCGTAGGAAAAAGTAATGAGGGGTAAAGGGATGCTGCAGGCTGTGATAGAGAAGAGGATGTTTATTAGCGGCAAAGGGGAAGAGATTAAATAGACTTCATAGACAGCATGAGGAGAGACAAAACGAATGCTGAGATAAAGGAAGATGTCGTGTAAGCAGAGAAAGGGGCCAAATCCTGTAAAGTCTTGAGAATTTTTATCATTTTCCATATTAACCTACCTTGACCTTGACCAACCACCCTTTATAATCCATGTCCTTAAGGGGATCAGGTTGGTGTGGTTACTGGATCCCATCCCATATATTTTCCCATCCCTAGGGTCCAAGTACGAATCGGGGAATTGGCGAAGATACTTTTGCGTAATCCTGATTCCAACTTCGGCGCTATGCGGGGAGCTCTTCAAAGTGACTACTCCGTCCGTCAGATAAGACGATGACCTGTGGACCCCAAGGCACATCTCATTAAGACTAGACAAATGCCAACGTATTGCAAGACGTATTCCGTTTTACTGTATTTCTGACCATGGGCAATTCTTTTACAAATTGCATATTTTGCCTAGTTAAAGGAGTATGAACTATATGTCCGAGAAGTTGAAGAGAAGTGTTCACAAGAAGCTCAACTTTTCGTACTCTCGCAACTAGGCAACGGATGTATATTTTGTGAAACAATTGGGCATAGCCAAGAATCTAATTAAATGGAATACGACCTCCATATTTAGTTGAAATTGAAGAGGTCGAGGGCAACACGTTCTTCGAGTTGACGTGAATTGACCCATATGGTCTTCCCCATTCCAACTGATTCGCCTATCCCGAATGGTCTCGGTTGTCAGTTGGCTCGACAAACAGCCTACATACTGCATCCTAAAAGGCGTTTTCAGTTCACTGTGGCTTTCATCGGCAATGGATGCATGCTAGTATATAAACAAATCCCATTTTCAAGATTCTTATTGATCACGATCTTCATATGTGGAGTAATTGGGCAACCATTAGTTAGTGAAATATAAAACAATCATATTTGAAAGGAAAGATAGCTAACTTGGCTAAAAACTATCCATTTTCATCTGATCAGTATTCAATAATGGGAAATGATATGAAAACCAATTAACGTATTCATCATTTAATGATTTTTAACCTTTGAATTTAGTTATTTATCGGCAAATTTGTGTTTAATTGGTTTATATTAATCAAAATACCCGAAGAGAACGCAATACTTCTTACACTGCGGTCTGCCGGGCAAGTGGAGTCGTTTTCCTTCCGTGGCCCCACATTCCGCCAAAATTGACTTCCATTCACCACTTAGTACATAGCTCTTTTGCGACATCCATTTTATTTCCATTTGAATTTTTGAAGATCAACCTCTCCCCTTAAATAGTTGCACATTTTTTTATTCAGTCCTGCTTCACACAGGTCCCGACGTCGGTATCCTTCGCTAAAAAAACTGGTATGTTCAAGGATAAGTACTTGCGGCAGATAATCCTCGCATAAATAATTGTAGCCTTTCCACAATTCCGGGGTCCTTTACCTTATCATCAAATCAGGCAGGTAGTGGATATTAACACGCAGACTGTGATCAGAATTAGTCGGTTACCCGCGGGATTTCTCGAGTCTACCGGACGCGGACAAACGTTAAACGCCGGTGCAATCACCATTTCCAAGGGACAGCTCCGAGGGGAGGCGTGGGTATTATTAGGAATATTCCTTGTACGGGAGTCCCCAGATTCCTGAGCGTGCGCCTCAACGCGCAAACGTGAGCGTCTGGGATTGCGAGTAATTCCAGCTAAGTATGAAAATAGAGTGTAGCCGGAGGAGTGAAGGGAGTGGGGGACTAGGTGAGGGGAAGGAAAAATTGATGATGGTGATGGCGGTTAATCCCATAGTTTGCGGATCGTTTATTTCTTTACATGACTGACATATTTTGACGTTGATACGAGTTAGAAAATTGCAACAAAAATGATAACTCATAAGACTGAAAAAGGGCGATGTAACGTATGCAGAATGATCCATCCCGACGCCTTAAATTTATGACTAATAACACGATTGGCATTAATGTGATCTCGTTCGATCGGGTATACGACTAAGATGTGGAAATGAAAAATTAAGGTGGTTTGAGTTTGATATCATTTTGCATATAATTCGATGAATTTAGACTCATTTTTAAGAAAAAGATCTCATCTTGCAAATGATACAATAGTATCAGTTACTTCTATAATATTAATCAGAAAAATTCTGTACTTTACATCTAGCGGTTTGTGTGTGCCCGTTTTGGTGCCAAAACGAAAGATTTAGTCTGCGTTTTTTCAGCCTATTTTGGCTAAAATGAATTTTTAAAATATTTGTAGGGGACACATCACAAATAGTTAGTGAAATTTTAAGTAAAAATTTCAGATGTCCACCAACATTCTCCGAAAAGACCAGAGAAAATAAATGGAAGCGCATATTTTGTCCATTGATTAGTAATCTACATTCGTGGTGGAATGGGTGAGGTGGTTTGGAAAAGATCGAAAATACGTAATCACCTCGACGGCCGTTAAATGCTGCCAATCGAAGCACTTTTTCTAACGTAAAACCTACGGCCGTGTCCACCCAATAGTCATACCCGACATTTTTTCGAAGCAATGTGGTTTTGTCGTCTTATATAGCGAAGGAGCTGGCGGATTCGGCTACATTCTTGTAAAGAAATAAGGACGCCGCAAGAATTTTTCAGCTAAGTTTTTATTTTAAGATGAATCGAATGAGAAGTTAGAGGAAGTCAATATCATTTAGAAATATTAACAAAAAGAAGAGCAAAATGGCTGCTTCATGATGGCTCATAGACATAATCGTAAAATAAATTAATAAACCTATTTTAAATGTATAGTGGAAAGTAAGGATTCACATTTAACAGAAAAAACTAAAAGTATTTCCAGGGCCTTGAGTGATAAAGTAATACACCCACTGGCATCTTATATTTACAATGTAGTTCACGGTTGAAATGGTATTGCGTCTTGACCGTATTGTCCGGCAGTCAAACAGTGTCATCAAATACTGTGCCTAATTTTGCACTGGACATCACTAACTTTGCTGGGCATTATCAAATATGGCATCGTAATATCTGCTATGACCATTCGCTATCACTTTTGGCTGAAAACTAAAATATTTTGTTGATTTAAAATAATCTATAATTTTTTACCCTCTTTGATGACTGGGCAAGGATATCTGATGTAATCGTATCTTCTGCTGCGCCAAAAGCTGTAATTATATGGGAACTCATCATTCACGCAGCGCAGGCGTGAGAACACGGTGAGATGAATGAGCCATAAGCTTATGCGGATCCAAGAAACCACACACATTACCGTGAGTCACAGATGCATGACATAATTCTAGGGAAGATAATGTTACGACAACGTAAAAGTTCTCGTGACCGTGAGTGTAATTTGCTTGGATTTTTATTAAGTTTTTTTTAATTCGAAAAAACCGCGTTATTACACTGATGGAATGTCAAAAGAAGCCATAACGGTAATAAATGCAACAGCGCTATACAATGTTTTACAGAGGTGCTATTGAATGGTCATAGCAGATATCATAACTATCACCTACTCCAACTCAATTCCTTACTCACGAGGGAACAGTGTGTACTTTCAACTCACCAAGATCATTATGACTCCCTTGTTGGAAAACCACGTTACTTAGTATGTGAATAGGCAACGCAACACATGTTCACAGTTGTGTATCATAAAATATCTCACCCATTAACAAGGTTGGCAATGCAAGACTGAAAATGCAATTGATTTTGGCCTATAATCCCCATGAATAAAAATAAAGTTCAAGTTAAACTGAAAATCGGTGTTCTCAGCAGATTACCTGAAGCATTAGCTCACGGAGTAATTTATTTATAAGAAACTGCTAATTCTTAGAGTTGTTATTAAAGCGTCTTTAGCAGCATATCGAATAAGTTTGTATGGTAAAACAAACTTAATTCCGAGTAAATCGCCTGAAACGAACTAAATGGCTTGTAAAAAATTGAACCTAGCGCTATGATTAAAAAATAGATTCTAGCGATTAAGATAAAGATCACAAGGCAAAGGTCATAAAACGTTCAGACGAAAGGAAAATGTGAGGAGTTGAATCGTTGTTCAAAGCACATGAACGAGTGCGGCTCTAGCCTCTTTTTTTCATAGCCAACTTTCTTTTTGCTTAATTACCGCCGTTTTCATGCAAAAAAGATTTTCCTATACTTGTGAACGGTCGCTTATAATGGAATTGCTGCTGTTTCAGATAGTACATATATGACGGTGCGCCAACAGCCAGGAAATATACATCATTTCAATTTAACAAATATACAATATCTAGACAAAAAAATAAAGTTATTTGCTAAACTGGCGTCTTGAGATAAATTCTAATTCGGACTGACTCGTTTATATGATGTCTATAGTAAAATAATGTGTCGCAAACACTTTTTTCTTTGTGTTTATGGTGCCTGGTGGAAAATTTGTAGACAACTTAATCAGCACTCGTGGCATTAAAAATAAGAGAGTCCTAAGGAAGTGATAACGATATTATCCAATTTTTCACTAGAATAGGTAGTCACTAATCTAAATTAAAGAAATAAAGGATATGGCTCTCTTTGAGACCTAGAGGCTTTCTCTCTCCCTTCACTCTCCACCATTCCCAAATCTCTCGCCATCACCCAGCCTTAATCAATCCCTTCCCTGCGGTTATCCTTTTTCCTATTAAAGAGTGGCCATGCGTTTTATTCAAATTGAAATTTTACCCCAAAAATCGCACTCATCCACTGAAACACCTGCCAAATTTAAATAAATTTTGAGGAATAGAATGAAAGTTTAATCCCTTGTAATATCGACATATTCAACAAAGTAAAACTGCAAGGCGTTAAAATACTTAATAGAAGCCTAGCATGGATGAGAACATGCTAAAATGAGATGAATATCGAGGGTAGCATGAATTAATATGGACGGGTAGATAATAATGGCTTAAGCGAGTTAATACACAGAGAGTGAAAAGTATCGGGGAGCACGCGTGGCGAAAAATATCCGGAGAGACCCTGGGCAAAGTTTCGGGGATTCATACATTTCCGCCTGCATGCCAAAAGAGAAATCAAAGCCTAGTAGAGCTAGGATATCTTCTAAAAGAGCTACCTTAAGAGCCTTCTTACCATTGTCCATGACACACCACTACTAGGAATATGCGGTTCACTGAGGGAGGACACCACAGGAGGGCATTAGTAAAGTTTTACGGTTTTTCAAAATTGAAAGCTTTTTAATGCAATGTGATTTAACTTTTGCTAACGGATTTTCAATGAAAATTTCGTACTCGCTAATTGGTTTTAAAATAATAGGAAAAAATAGATGTGTGAGTGGGGAAAAATGACCACAGCCGTAGACGCACCCAAATGCAAAACTAATTCTACGAGTGAATACTAGAAATTGGTAGAAGATTGCAAAATATTGGCCAAAGCGTTGCTCCCGCTAATCCAAAGAGCACGGGCTCAGGATTTCCGCCTTGCCACGATCGCATTGTTATATGAACTGGAGTAAAATGAGTTTAAGATGATATTAGCAGTTTGATCAATTGGAAACTGATTCCACCACCTCCTACTGTGTGATGGCCGGCAATGATGGCAAAGCTAGTCTCCGGTAAGCCCAGGCGGGAGAGATGCGGGGATGGGTCGTGTGGGAAGCATGAATGAAAGCGTAAAGGGAGGAGAAGTTAAGGTTGTGGGATAGAGTGCGGTATTTAAAATAGCAGAGACGTGGAATTGGTCCAGTAGTCAGAAGAAGACTGAAGAAAAGGCGATGTTTGGCCTGGATTGAAGACAATAGAAAATGGAGTGAGGCGTCTCTATTGGGTGGAGTACGAAGAGAGGGAGTTTGAGAGGGAGAGAGCGAGGTTTCCCGATGAACTCGAGGATGGATCGAATGAGGTGAGAGCGTTGTAAAAGGAAGTAGCTAGGATTAGTACCGTAATTTTCCCATTTTAAGGAAGAGGAGTGTTTTTGTGCACGTTCTATGGGAACTCTTAAAGAGCGCCTCAGAATTTACTCGTTACCCTTGACAACCTAGTAATTAGGCCTTCCTTTAAAAAATTAAAAGTCTTAATATTTGTTTCTTTCATTTCATTTTCCAGAGAGCCACAAGGCGTTAAAAAACATCTATCCCACGGAAGAAATTAGAAATAATCAGAATCCCGTTGGAAATAAAAGAAAATATCAGGAGTGCAAGCTCTTGGATGACAGACGATGAGGAAAATTGTATTGGATATTTGTGAAATGCTTCTGTTGTGATTTAAGTTGTTTTCTAATTAACATTGTCAGTTACCGAATAATTTACCACCACACACTCTCGGAGCAATTACAATTATACTGCTTTCGTTGTGAATTCTGCAGAGATTTATAAAAGCGGTGTGTTTTGATGATTTTTAATCTAATACTTGACGTATTTTCCATGCAGGTTAGATAGAATAATCCGTTTTTAATTACTATTTCGAGAATTATAGTTTCATTTAAATATTTTCATGAAGCAAATGATTCAGTGAAACCGCTCTAGGATGTTTCTCCCGTCATTGTGAATAAAAGAAAGCCGGGAGGAGTTTTCGAAATGAACGTGGAAGTTGAAACACCATTAACCTAAAGTAAGATGAAACGAATTTTATATATTTTCCATAGCCTAGAATCCGTTTGTGAAGTTAAAATCAATTGCTAAGTGGTGAAATAATTTTTTCACGGTGAATATTTGCAAGATTATTTATGCAACACCGTGGAGACCATCACAAAAATGCTTAGTGGTATTTTTAATTCGGTGTCCATACTCATTAGCCTGATGCCATTCACACTAAGGAGCGAAATCAGTAATCGGACGCCGCTAAGTGGTAGAGTATTCGTGGCGGTATCGAATCACCCCGATTCAATATCGAATGAGAATCGCAAATCGTGGACGATGCATTTTGGTACTTCACGACCGAGCATGTACAGCATCCCTGGTGTTGCATATCGCGGTCGATGTATCGCTGAATCGCCATATAACGGAGAATGATAGCTTCCTCCCCCCCTGAAGACGCATTGATAAACGCAGACAACAACTCAGGCCGCGATAAAATATATCAGAGGGACGGATGACCCTGTCCATTACATTACTCCCATCACGCAATGGGACTCTCCTTTTTGAGTGCGCACAGGTGGAGCAGAGAGGGTTATTTGAGCTTGAGGAGAGGTCTCTCGCGAAGTGGGTGGACAAGGAACGCAAAAGTGATGTCTTGGAGAGATGAGGGATGGGAAGTGAATACTGCCGAGAGTGCTGCCCTTGATGGGGGCGGATGCGGGAGAGGTTGTTACATGGGAGAGGGAAGAGGTGAGGAGAGAGAGAGGAGGCAACAAGAGGTAGGGGGAGAAAGAGCCGGACCACCGACTCGGAGAATTACGGTATTGCCCACCCTCATGAACAATAGTGCACACGCCGGTCTCTCTCGGCGAGGGAAAAAATGGCAAGCCGTCCCCACGCTCTCTCCTCCCCATCTCGCCCGCCCTGCGGAAGTCTTAAGAACCCCGTGAGTCGGGGCGATTCCTTCCCCGTGTGTTCCCTCGAGGGCACGGGCGCTCGAAGCCGTTGACTTCGGTTCCCTCTTCAGATCTACGAGGAGTCGCGGTCGTGTTCGGCGAGTGAAACCAGAACGCTCCGAAAGGCAGCTGGGATGTGGAAGTTTATGCGGAGACATGAAAGAACAGTGGTCGAACCGAGAAGGGAAGGTAGAAAGGAAGGAAGGATAAAAAAATACAGGTCTCAGGAAATATTTTCAGCCGGAAAATTTTCTCCAAGGAGGACGCCGCAAATCCTTGCCGAAACATCCTCTTATTTTTCTCAGACAGGGAAATCGTCACGCACTGGGATTACGTGTTCTGAGAGAGAAAGAGTGAGAAAAAAATATGTTTGAACAGCGTTATTTCTGGATGGTTAGCGTTAGATTATGCCATTAGCAATGGTGTGGACAGAGATGTGATAGAGCATCAATAGCACTCGCCTGATGATTGAATTGTACAGCGATGATAATTCCAGGGTGATTTTGTTTGATATAGCACTAGATAATCAACCGGCTATAAACAAATTTGACAACTCTTTTCTGTTCGATGAATAACTACCACTAAAACATATTTTGCCTACATGATGTGCCATTTAGAGTTATGAAAGCTGAATCCTTAAGTCAAAGGCCTTTAATCTCGTAATAACTCATAAAAATTACTAAAATTACACTTGAATAAAGCTGCCTACATCACCATTTATTATGCTACTGAAATATGTTATAATAATATTTCAGTTGCCATTCTGTATTTATTAACACATTTAACCCAATTTAAGGCCTATATAAAGGGAATGTAGGTACCTACTCCTAGAGAACAAAGGCCCTGAATTTAAGTTACCAATTATTCCCTCTAAAAAGTCAATTTAGCACGAAAACTAGAAGAAAACATAGAAATAAAATAAATAAAGCATGGAAATACCATGCCTTGCACTTATTTTCAGGACATTGACGGAAATTAAATATATTGCATGTAGATCCACTAAATTAATGCTCTGAGAAATTCACGAAATAAAAACAGTTATAATAAATTAATAAGTTTACATAATAAATAATCTACCAAAAATATTCATATTAAACACTTTACTGACAGTGAAATCATTAAAAATGCGGGGTATGGGCATTTTACTGCCTCTGCGGTTGATTCATCAAGTTTAAACGGCAAAATATGTATTAATAAGAAAAGCTCATTGGTCTTACCGTATTTTTCAGCTTTAGTCTCATTATAAGCTACATTATGAATTCCAACCGTTGAGTACAATTCCCACAGTGATTCCTGCTGTACTCCATCATTCACAAGATGCAAAAGCACTCACATCACGCATCAACGGAAGGCTGAGTCGTAAAATAGAACAGAGTCACGTTTTTTGCTTGATGCATTGAGACCTCATCTTCCATTATCATTTTCCCTGTCGCATTCATTACAGTTTCCATTACGCTCTCGCGTCGTTTCTTCAACGCTGGCGCCTGAAGACTCAAACGCTGGCATTTTTATGGCACAACGGGAACGGTTTAAATACTATTAAAGCCGATACTTTTTTTACACTGAACCACCGCTCTCTCTCTCTTTCTCCATCACTCTCTGGAAAGATAAACTAGAACAATTCAGCCTGATCGATAAATTGAAACGACGCTGTACTAAAAGTAATGATTTTTCGCTACCGCGGCCGACTATAAAGTCAAACGTGCTAACCACCTCCTCCTCCTCCCTGATAACGGCGAAAACAATCAATTCCGCTAAAAAGTTTGCGTAAAAAAAACTGTATCCAATGGAACGGATGCTTTCCTCCACCCTCTTGGACCCCTCCCTCCCTAACGCCTTACCCACTCTCCCGAGATGGTATTTACAATCTCATAAGGTGTGTCAAACGTTTGGAACGGATCTTGGAGGATCCGTGGGGTGGGAGGGGGTGGAGTGAGATGAACCCAAAGGGAAGAAAGAGAGCGTGCCTCTCCCAAGAATACGTTGACAGGGACCGCCGAAGACGCATCCGAAACACATTTAATGCTTCAACGAACGAATAAATTCGAGCTGGAGACGGTTGAGACGACCTATCGTCCCCCACGCTTCTCCGCATTCGATTGTTTCGTCACCGCTAACTCCATGTTGCTTCCGGCTACGGGCGAACATCATGCCGATGTCGTGTGGTGGAATGCCGTTAGATATGGTAGGTACTTGCATATATCGACACACCGGTACCTCCGGTATATTTATACGATACATCGATCCGATATCCGATGCATCGGCCTGCGTTTGAAGCTGATATAGTGGCCATTGTCTAGCACTGGTATGTGAAACATTTATCAGGTCAGTCAATTGCTTAAAATTAGCTTTTGTAACAGAAATCTAATTATAAAATATTTCCGAATGTAAGACATAAAAATCTGCGATTTCCAATCGAATTTTGAGAGTTGTCTTCACGCTTTCATTCAGTCAATTTTTCAGCATTTTGCAATAATTGCCGAAATTCATTTATAAAATCTTTCAGGATATAAAATAAATTAATATTCACTATTTCCGATTAACCTTTAGAGATTTTGATGCTTTCGCCAATACTTTCATTTTTTTCATGACGGTTGAATGAAGATTGAAGCCCAATTCAAAATTACAATGACCGTATACGTATATATCACCTTGTATCCAAGTTAATTTTGAAAAATATAACATTTGGAACGCAGGTAAAATTTTAGCAAGTCGGTTTCCTATATATTGACATGTTTTAATATACTTTGCAGGCATAAAAGACGTAATTTCTTCATGTCGATAGCAGAAGAGAAGAAGGAAATCGAGAAAACCAACACACACTTTAAGAATCAAATCAAGTTCATACTATATCCTCTTTGCATTTCTCTCTCTATCCCTTCTTAGGTCTCCCTCTCTCTAGGGAGTTGGAACCGGTGCCTTCGTGACGCAAGGTATCTAAATCTACCATCCCTTTTCCATTGAAGCCAATCGCTGGTCGTTGGAAGTTCGTGAGGAGTAGAAGGGGTGACCGGTGGTAACATGTTGGGATGGGAGCGGGAGATCACTGGAAAGGCCGGAGGCTGATGGTGGGTGGTGTATAGGAGGTGGATGGATTTTATGAGGGCAAAAAGGGAAGAGTGAGAGGTCTGGGAGAGTTTTAACGTCCAGGAAGAAATAGGATGGAATAAATGACACGAAGCTAGGGTCCAGACTTGCGCAAAACGGATGCGAAAATTATGGCTTAATGCCACTCTCGTGCTATATGGGTAATGAAGAACTCATTTGATTTCTTCATTTTCAAATTCACGATTGTTGCTGTCTTATTTTTCCCAATAGTAAATAAAAATTCACGATTAATATGTATATTTCAGCTTAAATTCTGTGAAAACATTGACCTTCGTCTAAGCGGCATATAAAGTATGCAATAAATGAATGCAGTTATTATCCTGTATTTCATGGATAAATATGTGTGAGTGATGGTTGAGGCCAAGACTTAGTGTATTGCAATGTAAAATTGTGGGAACTTCAACTAAAAATTCTGCCAATCCACTACATATATTATTTTTTACTGCTTCAACTAGTTTCACTACATTGAAGAATATTCAGTAAACAGCCTTAAGAACTTCAAATGACAATTTTGCAAATCGACAATTTCACTGCTCCTTCTACACTCTAGGGAAACTAGTTGAAAAAAAAACATGAAAAATAAAAATATGACACATAAATGGATTCTCAAAGTTGTTATTCGAAATTATCTCGATTGGGATACATGCCTTTCCTTTCCAATGTAAGTACCTATACCTCTTTGCATTTGTATAAAATATCGTTGTGAGTCAGCGGCGTTACTTAAAGGATACTTTTGGCGTTGGAATTGAAGATCAATTTATAACAATTCAATTTACACAATATGCTTTATTGTTCAAGAACCGAGTGAAATATTACATTCACAGTGGAAATTGCAGTGTCATAAATTCACCTTTTATTATTATGATTCACATTTGGTCTCATTGGAATGTCGATTGACATAAATCAGCAAATGCGAACATGCTAATGTTTTCTACTGGGCGCTGATGACTGCAAACGACGACTTTATATATCTTTCACTTCTCTGTGACAAAACCGAAGATTATTTGGATATATGACGATAAAGCTCAGGTAATACCCAGGCCAAAGGCGAATTAAAATCATACTTTTTGGTTAAATACATATTTCTTACCTCGTGTTCTCTGAATTTTCTAAAATAGTGTAATACATAGAATATTTCTCCACAAGAATTGCATGTAACGGTATCCAACAAGCCTAATTTGGATTGAAAGGCAGTACCATTTGGACCATGAAATAATGCTCAACCTACTGGACATTAAAGCTTGGTGTCAAAAAGAGATATGCATCTTTTAGTAACTTTGCATATTTCGATACGTGCATATTCACCATCCAAGTCGAATATCTAAAACGCAAAAAACAAAGAAAAGGCTCATAATTGGATCTAATGAAACTTCCCTTTATTCAGTTAAATTATTGATATTATATCTGAGCTTGAATTAAGTTGCAATAGTGGAATTCTGTTAATGCTGCATACCCCACCAAGAATACACTCCGCACTGAAATCGAATAATTACAGAAACTCTTTTAGAAAAATATCCGTTATTTCTGATTACTCCAATGGTTTAATATTTACCTTTAGATTAATATAATTTGGAAGAGTCATGAAGATATGGAATTACCAATATAATGACATATTATTATTTAAAATAATTGTAATTAGCAACTCCTGCACAGAATTGAAAGTGCTTCAAACTTATTATTGAGCGTGGAACTTGAATGAGCGTCCTATGTCAAAATACAGCAAAACGAATTTTCTTCCGGAAGAAGATTTCAACATAGCATTGAGGCCGAAGACTCATAGAAGGTGGAAGGGTCAAGTTCGGATCTGGGAGGAAAATGGACTAAGGAAAAATTGCCTTACCTCTTAAAAAAGCATACAGAAAGCAAAGCGAATCAAACGCCATGATTGCGGCAAATTAAAGGAAAGAGAGAAAGCTTTGCTAGAGTGCCTGCGGAGGAAGTGACTTTTCTGGGAACTCTGGAGAATACGGGAAGACGCGAGACTCTCCGTACATATGGAGACAATGGAGCTGAGTATTTCATGAGGAATACATGCGTCAGAGCTCAATGTGTCACCTCGAAATTGGCCGTTGGGACAAAAGGAGCGCGCCTTAAACGCGTGGGAGTGGGGAAATAGGGTTTAAAGTTGCTCGAGAAATGGGCAGAAACCAACGGTTAACGGTGAGAGATAGGAGAGCAGAATGAGCTCGTGTGTCATTCGCTTTACTAGCTTTTAATCTTCGTATAAAACGCTGGTAAGTTCGACCTCCATGCGCACCTGTCTTCAACCACCATGGTGCATCTAATGTTTACTATTTTTGACGCGCCCCACTTTTGTTTCTGGTCACCTGCCGGTTACTTGATGATTATGGCGATTGATCACGTGACCACTGTTACTAACGTGCATTCGGGTGGTAGAAATCAGGTCTTTTTATCGAACGCATGTGCTCAACTTCGCCGGAATACCTATGGATGTGGGTGAAATCTTTCGACCTCATTTTCAACCACTTCCCAAAAACTTATAGCTTTGAAATTTAGCACAGATGTGGAACTCAGCAAACGATACAATATTATGATGAAATTTCAACACAATAATGAAATAAAGTATTAATAAATGAAAAAACAAACAAATAATATGATGTTATTTTATGTTATTAAAAATAAAAAATGCGTTTTTCTTAAAAAATAAAAAAAATCAAATGCATATTTATTGTTAGATAATCATGGTAGGTTTATCCGAGTAGAAAACGTTACCGTGGTCGGCGCGTACAGTTGATAAAGATAGCGGGGTATTAGATGGAAAGGAGGCGAGATATCTTCATCTGAGTGATAAGCTGGGTAGGAAAGAGAAGGTAATAGATTTGTGGAAATGATATTCCGTTAAAAAGAAGTTATGGAGAACGAGAAAAATGAAAAATTATTTGTATCGATTTTTTCAACGTCCGTCAGGATATCCAAGTGTTCTCACATACTTAAATAATTATTGAAAATACTATTCTTGAAAAATACAGTTACAAAACTTTACGTCTCTATGGTGTATTGTTTCTTAATTTCATTCACTTAGCTACTGTTCAGTCTTGAGTGAGATTTTCAGATGGTGTGAGAGGATCAGCTGTAAGATAGTTTCAACGTCGGTTAGAATATCCAAGAGTTATACATCCAATATCCATCCACTTTTATTCTCTCATTTAACTGTTGATCAATACATTATTATTTTGGTAGTAGTTGTAAATTGAATCGTTTGATTCGATCACATTTTGACTTCCACTTTAAGACCAATTTACTACATTTCTGAGTCATGAAAGCAATTTAATAGAAAGGAGGTTAAGCGTTTTGAAAGACGACTCAAAGGAAGACAAATGGTGAAAATAAACGAAGAATTGGTGATAAATTGCTTTCATAATCAATTAACTTAAGTGGTTTCGCAGATGCCCTTTTGAAAGTTTCCTTTCTCACGAAAATTTTCGGTTCACTAATTCAGAAAAAAATATGCTGCGCAATCAAAGAACGTCTGTGCTTCTGGGCTTCCTATTTTGTTCCAGTTTAGCTAGTTCCTGGTAAAACTATGGCACATATACAATTCCTATAATCTTAAAGAATGCATTGATAGGTTCTAATGATCATATGGCTACTCTTAGTCATCTGAGTTTTATCTGTGGCTCATTAGCAATCAACGCGAAAATTCAACAACTTAAATAATAAAATGAAAAACGAGCTCTAAATTCAATGTCATTTCCATTTTTATACCGATAATTGAATATCTTGTCTATTTATTTTTGTAAGCAACGAAATTTCAACAGAACCTAACGAAAATTCAAGGAATATATAACTGAAATAAACTTATCTACAAAAATCAATAATGTTTGCTAGGTTTATCAAACCAAGCCGGATTCAATTGAAGAGTAGTTAAGTGAATAGAATTAAGAAATAGATAGAGACCTAAATCCTTGTAACTGTATTTTCAAAGAATAAAATTTTCAATAATTATTCAAGGATGTGATAACACTTGAATATTCTGACGGACGTTGAAATAATCGTTCAGTTGATCCTCCTGCACTATCTGAAGATCTCACTCAAAACTGAGTTGGAAAGCATCCATTAGCTCACACCACCAACTTCATCTTAAATGCGAGAGGAAAACTTGCATGAGCATAGGGGCTCCATTATTGAATCATGTTTTTTAGCTAAGGAAACGTAACATGCAGTCGTCCTTGAAGTGCTGATATTAGCGATTCATGACTTCAGAATTGAATAACATGTGGACTACGTTGAGGCATTCTATCACGCCCATCGGGGAAAAAAAAGGGAAGACAACCTGCGAACGTAATAAGATAATCGTTAATCTTTAAAATACCTCATTCTCATCTCTATGCCGGCACCCGTCGTATCAGGGCGAGGGATGCAGTAGCGACCTCCAGGGGGATGGGGGAGCGGCAGTCGCTACCGAAGCGTGTCAAGTGCACCAGTTTGCGTCCGTCATATGTGGGTCACGAGATACATATGTCTTCGGGAGAGGTATTTTCTGCATCGCGGGGAGCAGGGTGCCGACGGGTCGGGAGGTTGGGGTGGGACCTCAGTCACGGTGGATGGAGCTAACCGCTCGCGGGACAAGGAGGCCGCTCCTACAGGATGTGCCCGGAAGGATCAAAGGCCGGCAACTGTTTTTCCCAGAAATCCGGTAAAACCGTGTCCTGCGAATAAAAGGAACAATAAAGTCAGGCCTTGCCGAGCAATAAATAAAAATAAAGGTGGGTTGGCTGAGAGAAGATGTGTACCTGGCGGAAAAAATGGTCAAATTAAGAAAAATCTGGATTTCATCCTCAGAATTTGTGCCAGATTCGAAGGGAAAAAGTTTTCGGATAAGAAAAATGGTCCCATGGTTCTGCTTTGGATAATTAACGTCATTTTTTTGTGACGAAAGTGTGGAGAGTGCCTTTTTGAATTTCTGATAAGCATTAATTTCACTTGAGCAAGACTAAGGATTTGTCTTTACCAGGTTCATTGTCTATGAAAAATGATTTTGTGCTTCCTTTGAACCGTGCAAATATTTTTCCACAAGTGTCAGAGACTGATGTCCATAACAAGTCACCCAAGAGGGTTTGTTTACACTGAATTTTGAGAGGGTAAGAAAGAAAGGTAAGAAAATCCTTTTTTCTTGCTAGGTTGTATGAGTTTTGCAACACATTTTTCAAGATATATTTGAACGTTTTCATCGTTTGCCAACTTCAGACTCAGCATAGTTCACTATGTCATTCATTTGCCAAAATGTTGCCAAGTCATTACCCATTTAAAGAATAGCAAGAGTAAAATCTAGTTACTCATAAAATAACCAATACCAGGGGAACGTATTTTCAAAGTAGAAAATGGAATGAAAGTACCACGCTAATGTCCACTCCGACTTATGTCCCAGTACATCCGATTGGAGGACTATTTTACCTCCAGAATATTTTACCGGGAGGAATTCCGTCACGCTATGCCATCATATATTGACAAATGCAAGGTTGCATCTTCTAGGGAGACTAATGTGGTGATACCGGACCGACCCTCTTGATTTGCTCCTTTCTGCTGAGACAGCTACATTTCAACAGTGGAGCTGGGTAGTTCGGATAGCACATAGGTGTAGAAGAATCTATGTTGTCCCGCTCCGGAAAAATCGTATGATTCTTCCTAAAATACATTTTTTTAATGAGGAAAGTATTTATCACTTGGTCTTGAACCTGCAACTCATAGGTTGAGAGTCAAACATGCTGCCCATAGGCCACTCTGACCCACCTCGTTAATAAAAAGACGTAATACTCTCAACTGTTTTTCGCAGGATACAAACATATTTTCAGTCGCGACTGCATCACGAAACATCAAATGAAACATTGCAGGGATTATTTTTCTTGATAATGAAAAAATTCAAGCATGCGAAGATAAATACCACCTGGAAACAATTATTCAATGTTTTTTGCAGAGCATGAGACGCAAAATCAGCTAGAACAAGCAGGTAAATAATGAAGATATAATGTTTCAGTTCCACCTCACTTTGAATTAATCAAGTGCCAGCCTTTTTTTGCAACTCAGATTCAGCCACTTTAAGTTTGGTTTTTTGCTTGAGTTAATCCCATTACATTTGTGATACATATATTACGAAGATGAATAGGAAGAATTCGCTTCACTCCATCAGTAGCATGAATATGCTTTTCTGCAGACTCCAGATGGCTGCATTTAAGCTGAAGTGATGGTAGACTCAAAATGCGTACCTGTGATTAATGCTCATTACAATAGCTTATCATGAGATAAGTAATCATTTGTCTCGAAGCAGTTCCTTCTTATTTTCGTCATCTACATTATTTATTATAAGTATTTGAAAAAGTACTCTATGTATTTACCATTGCATTTGCAAAAATTAACAATGTCTTTTTCACCGTAATTGGAACCAAAACCTGCAATAAAATCTTTGGAGTTCCTTACTTAGATCTGCATTGCAAATGTAATCTATTTCAAGCCCATCAGATCAACACAAATTATTCTGGGTATTACACAACATGGTTTTTGTTCCTTAGCAATGCAATATTATTTTAATGTGAAAGATAAGATTTTATATTACTTACCTGTTTTTTCATTATATTTAAAGCAGGAGGGTTTATAGCTGTCCTGGTTTTTGCCTATGGTTTTATCAAATACTTCGAATTTATGTAGGTGATAATAGCAACCTAATTATGAGGTTAAATTACGTATTTATTGTAATGAATAACGGATTACTGGGAAATGTTATAATAAAACATCGCTCATGCAGAATTTCCCACAAAATTCATTATTCTTTGTATTATGTATTATTCCTTGATTTCAGTTTTTTAACATACAGCTAAAAATGATGTTTTATTAAATTGACATAATATGCTGATAAATAAAAGCATCAAAAACTCTTCCTTCGTTTCTATGAGATTTAACTAAGGACAAATGAAGCCCTTGGAACTTTAAGCAAGGTAGTTCTAAACCTTAGTTTAGTATTACCATGCTTTAAGCTATTATTTAATTTATTATAGAAGCATCTTCATACGGAATGTTAAATACAACCTTGTAGAAAAATATTCCATATCCCGTAGGACTATTGAAATTTCTGCATTCACTTTTTTACGGAAAACTTTGCATTTCATCTCTTCTATACAATGTTTTTTCTACGAGGGATTTTTTTGGAGAAGGTCCACAAGTAGCTCCATTTATTCGGGATATTTATTTAACGATCCTCGTTTTGGCTTAATCTTGATAGTAGCAGTTTCTAAGGCAAAATTAAAGATATCTATTGTGGAAGCTAAAAGAGGGGATTCAGTGTGATTTTCTCCATCTCGTGACATGATCCTCGTGTTCCACTACATCACATTACCGCTATCATCCCATCTTTTTCTTTTGCTTGAACACGAGAATCACACTTTTTCCTTTCGGAAGTATATTAAAGAGTCTCCAACGAGAGTTCCGTTACTTAAAACAATGAAAAGGGTGTGAAAATGAAGCAAGCGGTAACACAATATCCGTTAAAAAAGACCTGATGCTTTCCCGGCGTATGCTAGTAGTGAAGGCTGCTCGGGTGCTCCACCGGGTATCTCCTTCATGGCTACCGACGCGACGTTTCGGGGTACGAGTCGTACTCCATCCTCAGGGCTGAATGTCGTGTCTCAGAAAGTGGCCGCCTTATATAGCGGTGCCGAGGCCTCAAGTTCCCTCTGATTGGTCCTTGGTTTTAGCCAATCGACATTCGACATTCAGCCCTGAGGATGGAGTACGACTCGTACCCCGAAACGTCGGCAGCCATGGAGGAGATTACCCGGTGGAGCACCCGGGCAGCCTTCACTACCAACAATATCCGTTAGTTTTTCTAACTTTTCAATTTGGCGAAGGTATTCCATTATTATTTTATTTTAGACTTAGTTTTTCATGCATAATTTGACTCATTTTCCATTTTTGATTCCTCATTGACAGTTAACAGTTTATAGTTCTACGAATTCCTAGTTTTATCCCTCCGTTATTTGTTAATTGGGCACATTGTTAACTAATTCCTAAAAATGAACGAAATTTGTTAGACTCTTTGAAAGCATTCAATGTTTCTCTTTGGCACAGTTACGAATATTTTACTGACATATGTATGGGCATCATTTGATTCATGAAGTAAAATTATTTGAGATAATATCAATTATAATTAATTGGATAAAACTGTGATATTTTTAAGAACATCGAAGGCTCGTTCTCACATCATCATCAGTAGTCATCAATCAGAAGTTTGGTTTGCAGCAGCTCTCCAGTCCAATCTCCTCTCCGCCATCCGCTTCATTCCTACATATTTATTTACTTTGACGTCCTTCATGATTTTCTTGGTGTATTCCACTCTTAGTCTTACTCTTTAATTCTTCCCTTTTATTCCTCCTTCCAATATTGTATTCATTAAGCTGCTGTGTTGTAAAATGTGTCAAATAAGTTATTATCTCCTTCTTTGCAGTGTTCATTACACTTATATTTTCTCCAGCTCTTCATAAGACTTCTTCGTAACTGATGCTCTCCTCTATTTAATCTTCATTATTCTTCGGTAACATCAAATCGCCATTGCTTCCAATCCCCTTTGCTCTACTTCTGTTGCTGTCTAGACTTCACTACCATATAAGAGCATACTCCAAATATATATTTTAATAAAGTACTTCCGAACTTCCAGGGATGAGTTACCAGCTGTCAGCAGACTCCTCAGTCAGACTTCTGGTAGGATACCGTCTTTGTCTGTGGTATTCTGTTCATAATGTATTTTTTGCTTCTCTGATTGCTGGTAATCCTGCTTCCCAAATGACACAATTCTTTCACTTGCGCGAGTTTTTGCAGCCCAAGTTTAACGGTGATTCTTTTGCTTTCTTCCACAAACCTGGTTTTCTTCACATCAATCTTCAGGTTGTATTTTTTCAGATTTTGGTCCATACAGTTCAGCATTCTCGTCAGATCTTCTTTCTTCTAAGCAAGAATTTCTGTGCCATCGGTGAAGAGTAGCATGCAGATGTTTCCTCCACGCACTTGTATTCCTGTTTTTATTTTGCACTTCATGTTATTTATGGATCTTTCAATGTGTATATTGGAAATCATTGGCGGTAATGGGCATCCTTGTCGTACTCGTTACCTCACACATGCTCCTCTGCATTTCCCCCACATTTTATTACTGCCAGTTATTCCTAATACAGTCGGCATATTGTTCTTCTGCCATTAAATGACACACGCCTATGCTCTTCAGTGTAGTCAGAATTCTGTTTCAGTCCACATTGTTAAATGCTTTCTCTAGATCAATGAAGCAAATATATTTTGTGTGGTCCTTTTGAATCCTCAATGATAAGTCTCAGGGCTAACAAAGGTTCTCTCGTTCCCCTACTTTTCCTGAATCCGAATTGCTCTTCATCCAGAAATTCTTCCATCTTCAGTTCCATCCTCCTGTAGATGATACTGGTCACAATGTTTAATGCGTGTGCTGTAAGGCTAAGTGAATTGGTTGTAAACTAAGTGCATGTGCTCTAAGTCTTTGCACCTTTCCGCTCTTTTCTCCTTAGGGATACGAATTATTACATTATTTTTCAGGTCCTTCGGTAATTTCCCACTTGAATAAATGGCCCATATCAATCTGAAGAGCTTGCTCAGGATCCCTACTCCTGCATACTTAAGGAACCTCGAGGGAATTTCATCAACTTCCAGCGCATATCTCTCTCAAATCCTTTACTGAACCATCAAATTCTGATCTCAATATGGAGTTTCCTTTCTCATCATCATCCGCCATGTCTCCATCATCTAGTATCCTGAGATTAAGTGCTTTGCTGCTATATATTTTTTTCCAGAACTCTTTCCATTTCTTTGCTTTGTCTATTCTAAAAGGATTTAATTTCCCTCACTCAAAATTACATTACCTTTGATTTAATGTTTTTAAAGTAACGTCTTATCATTCTGTAAGCAGCTTTAACTATTCCCTGGAAGAGATTGCCTTCCACCTCTTTACATGAGTCTTTCATCCATTCTTCTCTTGTCTTTCTTGCTTGACGGCTGATCGCATTTCTTATTATTTTTTACAGTCTTCCTCTTACAGCAGTCCTTCCTCTCTTTTCGAGTTTTTGTACATTCTTCTTTCATCTATTATGTCTAAGACTTCCTGTGTAATCCATGGCTTATGGTTCTTTGTTTTTCTACTCTCTACCTTCTCTTAAACTCTATTAATTATTCACATCATTATCCCTTGTTATCTCTCTTCAATTGATCCTGAATCGTTTCCATCGTTTTCAAAGCGCATTTTAAATGGAGGACGATAGAGAATAATTAAATTTTGTTGGAGATAAAAAACAACCTTATTAGCCCTTTATTCATTACGGCATTTGTACATTCACGAGTGACAATTCGAAGGTTATATTGATTTTCGACCACTAATTCTACTTCTAACAATAAGTAAATTAAACATTTGAGAATATTTAAATCTTCAGAATGAGCTACTTGGGTCTCTAGACTCTTGGGCTAAGTAGGTATTTTATATTGATCGTTTAGAAAAAAATATTGTTTGGTTCCGTGTAACTGATTAATAACGAAATAATTAAAACATTTAAGAATCTTATTACTTTCTCCTTATGGCATTATTAATTTTATTGACAATAATCGTATATATATATTTCTATATATATATTAATATATATGTTTATTTCATAACGAGCCATTCATTCTTGATACGGATGCTTGTCATGAAAGAGTAATGCTTTAACAGTCTCCTTGTTTATTTTTTTTAGTTTTTCACTTTTTCGTTAATTTTTCATCCACTGCATTAGTTTTTCCTTCATGAAGGACTAATTACAAGAATTTAAAGTAAAGTTAACTAAAATTACTTTGCATTTACTCGTAGAATAATCTCCTCAAAACGTGGTCACCAACGTCATTATCTTTCTTCACTTGTCTATTTAATTTATATTTTACGTGAATTACACATTCGAAACGGATTATTTTTCGATTGATGGAGTGTAAGGACGGTTGACGTGCCAGTAAAATAGGTTTCGCAAGGTGTGCCATAAACTATATACGGATGGAGTAAATGGTAAATGGCCACATAATGCCTTAATTTCAGTGTGGGATTTTTTTTCTTTGACGACCGGAAAAAGGTAATAAGGATGAACTGTAGAATGCTTACTTAAGGAGCTGCGGAGAAATTTCACGCACCCGGCGTCCGGCATCCCGTTAGGTCACTCTTTCGGTGTCAATTCAACGCATTCAGACGTTCAGACTTGTGCACTCGTAAAATCTTCCGCTACATGCGCTTCATTTATGTTCTGAATCGTTATTTTTCTGTTTAAGATGGATATGCATTTATGGTGGAAAAAAAGCTTCATGCTCAGCACAGCCAAAAATTGAAGTTATATCCATTTCTTCAATCTATTTGAATAAAATAACTTTAATGCACGGACAAGTAATTAAAATTAACATATAAGTACAGGAACTCCATATGTTTCACCTTTTTAATATTGATGTTTAATATTTTCCTTAAGTTACCGCGAAACTGTAACACAAAAGGTATTTAAAAATTGACAAAAAAGGCATAGTTAACTGTCGCTTTTATTCAGATTCCTTTGAGGAAGTAGGTGTTAGAAGAGTTTCAAAATTAAGGACCAATTTTGTGCATGAGGTCTATTTATTTCTATCGTGAAGCGAAAATATATCTTTAATGAGCATTAAGCATTTAAAATAATACTTTCTCATTGGAATAAAAAATAGTCAACAATGTTTTGTTCATGGCAGTAATTAATGTTTTACTTATATTTAAAATTTTGCCCTCAATTTTAATATATTAAAAGCTTTTAAACATTTCATTAATTACAACCGTTGTGAATTATGTAGCATCTTGTCTTTTTATTCCATTCTCACGTGTTTCCCATGTTACTTTTTTCCATACATCCCAAATGTTTTGAAGCAAAACTGAACAGTTATGTGATATGAACCAGTTTTACATAATCCATCGTTTCATCCTACAAAATTTCTGCTTCATCTTTAAGTCAAATTTAAATGCTTCACAATCGATCTCAATTGGGATTAGTAAGGCATGACATGGTTTAAGTGGAGCATAACTCGTTCTGTGAAGCCAAATCGGAGTTAAAGCAACGCCGAAGAAAGAGTTTGTGAGAGAGAGAGGTATAGAGAGAGAGGGAAACGGCCCATGAAAAGAAATTACCGCCATGATAGTGCACGATATGACGTGGAAGCAACAAAGCGCTGAGAATGGACGCCGAGAATTCCAGCTGACGGCTGTCCGTGCATCCAGAGCACCGCGACGTACCCCGGAGCCTTAGTATGATGGGTTCTGCAAGCTACCGATTCCTGGCTGCCCGTACTTTTTCTTCGGCACGAGCTCCACCCGTGACCAATCCTTGAGTTGTGGGCCACGATCCTCTCAGAGAGGGTGTTGTATGACTGCAGCGTTGATTTTCCACGGCTCGGAGCATGTTACAAATAAGATATGCGTTTTTTGTTTCGCGACGTAGGTACCCTTCATCGTCCATCCTGGAATGTAAGCTATCGCCTTCAAGCGGGTTTCCATTCTTTTTAGCGGTGACCGGCAGCGGCTTAAAAGCGGCTTCCGTTTTGTATCTCCGGCTTTCTAAAGGGTTATACTGAGGGCAATCATGAACGACGCACGTGATATTAATATTTTGAAACAATTAACTCTTGAAATAATTACTGGCTCAGAAATGAAATTTTGATTACATTTTATTCTATTTCAAGTTACCTAGAATAGATTTCTCTCAATTTCCTGTTAAATATCCAATTATGGCGGTTTTTACGGAAATGGAAAAGTAAGACAAATTTTACGTAGTTCAGCAGAGAGAACTTCACGCATCCTCATTCGATAAAATTAATATGTATCTAAATTCTGTTTTTTAGAGAAAAACGTCGTTGTAACAGATAATTGAGAACTAATCTCATTTTTATAGTTTGAATTTTATTTACTTAATGTCAAAAATCAGATTTTCTGCGGCACATAAATTGATGAGAAACGGCTTCAAATTTGTCGGAAATATTATTCTAAATTCCTGAATAACTTTAAGCCTATAAATTCGTATATCTAAAGAAAAGAAAGTATCGACTTCAACTCTTTCAAATCCACGGAATTTTTTTTCGATCATATCTTATGGTTATAGCAAAACTTGGTAGTACCGGAGAGTCTAAAGTAGGTGAATCATGAGTGGTTGAACAATCACTGAGAGCAAATGGAATCAAACTCCATGATTGGGGAAAATTAAAAAGAAAGGAGAAAATTTTGAAAATGTTTTAGTACCAAAATTGACATAAAATCTTTCCAAGAAAATATGTTAGCTGCAATTGAGAACACATTACATTAGGCATAATATTACGTAAATGCACTTTACATTACTATTTTAAGAATGTAAGAAAATATTTGTTTGGAGAAACCTCTACTTTATAGTTGAAAAATGTTTTCTCTTTCAAGCAGGGCATGTACAATTGCGTCCGAAATATCGTAGATAGAGAGAGGATATTGATTTTAGATACAAGTAAAGCAGAAAAATTCGGAAGGTAGGCTATCAAAAGAGAACAGACGTAAGCTAAGCTCAAGACTGTACAAGTTTCCAAGGGTTGTATGGAGGAGGGTTTATACTACTACGTACATGGAGAACTTAAATGCGTTATACTTCGAGAATTCTGATAATACAAATCAAAATATATATATTGCTCCTAAACCACCTTTGACTGAAAGTACAACCATTGCTTACGGTCCTTCTTGTTCGGCGATGAAAGGATTTTCTCGAACATTAGCTTAAATGCTTCACAGAACCATGTTTCTATAAAACTGAGACATTTCCGGCAAACCGCCCAAGCAAAAAGCCACACGTCACAGAATGGAAAGGCAGACTGTGAATGGGAGTGAAAAAGCTCAGAGAAGTCCTGATCCTAACGGTAATATTAATCTAAAATAAAGCAATAGGAATGAATTGAGGCATATGCTATGGAAGCGATTAGTTATGCATCAGTGACTATTCTGCCAAATGCCAGCGGTATCTCGTTTTGAACTGATATAAATAATGAAAATCGAATCAAAGGTGGCCCATGAAATGATAAAGCATAAATTTTGCAAGTTTACATTGGTATCTCCTGGAAAAAATACGAAAATGCCAAATGTCAGCGGTATCTCGTTTTGAACTGATAGAAATAATGGAAATCGAATCAAATGTGGTCCATGAAATGATAAAGCATAAATTTTGCAAGTTTACATTGGTATCTCCTGAAAAAAATGAAATATCATTATTCTTTCCCATAATACCCTTCACCAATGTCACTCTGAAATAAATGATTGTACGGAAAAACTACTAGCACCTATATTAAATTTGATCAGAACTACTTTTAGTAAAATTAAATGTTTGAAACCTCTCTATGACACTAGTGATTCGACAGAATCCAAATCTGAAAATGTCACCTCAAAAAGCAAAGAATGTTCTGGAAAAATACTAAAAGACAAAAGGTTTCCTGTTCCAGAAATGAGCCAAGAACGAAAAGCTATTAAATAGAAGATTTTTCATATATCCTCCGTATTGAAATCTAGAATAAGAGGACGGACAGTGGTCTGAGAATTGGCCTTATGTTCATGATTCTATTCCCAGTAGGAGAAAACCTTTGTTTTACCTTACGCACTTTTCAATAGAAATTATTTTTCGTGATTTATTTCTAGATCGCACTTGGCTACTTCGGAGTTCATAAAGCACAGAGGAATAACTTAATTCATCTTAATATGAATTCACGACGGATGCCATGAATATGCAATCCACTCCAGTAAAATATCCTGTGGCAATAAATGATCGTATCCATGACACGGATATTTTGGGAGAAAGGGGTGTTTTTTTTAGCGCGTCGGTAAATACGGGGAAGTAGCACTCGCCATCACATCTCAAAAGCACTTGAGAGTACAATCGTTGATGAAATGCTAACTGTTTTGATGAAAGGCGGATCTGCTGAATGGGATGTGTGAGTAGGGAACACGCGTCCGATGGACTGACATCTTCTTCACTTGCTTGGCCGCCCGCCAGGGAGAGACAAGTGGTTCGTTCGGCAGACACCGGCTCATGGAGAGGGAGTTGGCGCTCTGCAACGTAGAGAACGCTGAGATTGAGGAGAGAGTTTTATAGATCAGGAAGCATTTGAAGAAGGAACGGGAGTCTGGGACAAATGGCGATGCCGAGGATGGAAAAATATCTAAAGGATACTAACCTCTGGTACTTAGCCAGACGGGAAGGCTGAGGAAAAGGGCCGCGTTGATGCCCATCACGGGCAGATGACCTATGAGCTTGTTGGATCCGTTTTAAGATTAAGAGAGGCTTGAAGTGAGGCATCAATTGAAATTTCCATTGCATCCGTTTCCATGGTGGTGAACTACAAGAAGCAGAACCGAACCATTCCAATTAAAAAAAAACTATAAGCTCTCTTGGAAAGAAAAACATTAAATGTTTGATTCAATTACAAACAACTTATACTTTTATTACAACACGACCCGAGCTTCGACGTACAACGTCAGCTTCAGGTGAAGACTTTACAGGTATTCTTATTTATGTATACAAACATGCTGAGGGCGGTGGGGTATGAGAAGGGGAGAGGTGGGGGTGGGAGTGGGGGAGTTAGAATAAGACATTCTCAGGTGGTGGATCAGTAGTAGTCCTTATAGTTACGTCCGAAACTACCAATAATATTTGAGCTCTCCCTAATCACTCATTGTCCCGTTGGAATAGAATAAGATTGATTAACACCGTAATACACCAGATTATCGATGCATTTTGAAATTACTCTGTATTTATATAAATGAGAACTCATTTTTAATGCGGGGACGAGAAAGGGAAGAGATTAAAGGATAGAAAAAAATTTCCACGTATATATTTGAAATTTTGACGTGTCCAGTAGAATGTGTTAAGTTTATTTTCAAATAACGTTCCGGCTGTTTCTCACTCCTGTCATCAAATGTTAAAAAATGTACAATTTGAAAGGAAATCAAAGTTTTCGTTTTAAACGACTTGTATTTGTTATTTTCAAAGGTGGTGCCTTCCAAAATTCCTATGTTAGCGTCTCGAATTTGCTTAAAGATTCAGAATGCTAAGAACAACAGTAAGTTTCTCATTTCATTATACGATTAACAGAACGAACCTAGGTACTTCAAGAACACCATAAAATAAGAACGCATAGCATTATCTTTTCAAATATTGATGACAGTTTTATTAAGAATACAATGCCTTAAGGCATTTGAATTCCTTTCAGTATCCTTATTTCATTCAGAATATTGTATCAATTAGACGATGGTGACCCAACGAGTACATCTCACTTATCTATAAAGCTAATGTATTGGAATACTGAATTAATATGCATGGGTAACACCCATGATATGATATATTTACGGTCATCCAAAATAAATGTATGGTGAAAAAGACCTTCTGACGTCTACCGTCTCCCTTAATGAACTTAAAAAAATATTTCTAGACAAAATCATACGAGGTTTGCAGTAAAACAAAATTGTTAGTTTTCTCTGATAATTTAAAATCTTAATATTCCTCTGAAACAAAGTTTTGGATATTTATGCTAAAAAAACGTAAATCAAGCGTCTTGGAGTTCCATGAAGAGGGATTCCGTGTTAGTCTTGCTGCAGAGACATAATTTGGTACCCAGTGGAAGTCGGAGAGAAGAATAAAGTTAGAGCCTCTAATTTGTGTGCGCTATGTTTCTTCCTAATTAGACGAAGCTGAAGTCGCTTGAACTAGTACTCATTTCAAGTCCAGCCGTGAAAACGTGCTTGATTGCTCTTCATTAGCAGTAGCTATTCGCTGGAAGTTTAACCTTGCGCAAGTTATTGCTCTTCCTTGTGGAAACATTCCATCCTCTGCTTTAACAAGACTATCTGTACTAAATTCATACGTTACACGGACATATTACTATCTAAAAATAATGGAAATGCTTTAATAATACAAGAATCGTAAACCACAGAGTTAAAAACAAAATTATTCATATGTATCACTAAATAGAATAACTTTGTATATTTTCATATATTTATTTTGACTAGTTTAGCCGCATCAGGTTAGTTAAAAAAAATATAATTAATGAATTGAAATGATTAAACTAAGATAACGATGTAGGAAAAATAAATCTTGAAAAAATATGCATAAAATTTCTGTTTGGTGATGGTGAGATTTCACATAGCTGAGCTATAAAGAGGCGTTAAAAATTTACATGCGAACACATAGCTGCTCATTTGGAGGCTATTAAATTATCGATGAAAGCTATATGCATAAAATATTATTTTGTAGGAGAAATTTATATTAGAAATTCAACGAGAAAGGTATTTTGTATAAATATTTTCACATATTTTCCGTGTTTCTGTTACTCGTGAAAACACACGTGGGAATGTAATGTCGGCTAAGGCAAAGTAACGTTTCGGCAAGCGAATACTTTTTTTTGCGTTGCTCAGATGGAAATAATCTTTTTGTTCATTGTTCCTGGAGGAGCATCTATCAGCACTGGCCACCCGCTAGCTGGCAGATCAAAGAGAGAGAGAGCATGAGAATGTTTGAATGGAGACCGTAATGCAGTCATGGAAATATGTGCGGGAGGAAATGGAATGCAGGGACAAACCGCGGAATACAAAAAGAATTTTTCCCAGGAAGGAAGAGAGAAAAGCAGGAGAGTTTAAGCAAACGAAGTGGGAGATGATATTGAAAATGAAGAAAAAAAAGGAAGCGATGGTTTGAAGACGGTGCGGGAGTTTGGCATGAGAGAATGTGGGTAGATGCGAAGCGAATGTTGGCCGGAAGAGAATGGAGGTAAGGGATGGATATAAGAGGAGATGAGGCAAGAGCCCTTTGGCTTTCGCTCAGCTGAGAGAACCATAGGGGAGAGCAAAGGAAAGGGGAGATGGTGTGCGTGTTAGCTTCGCCTTTTGCGACATGGATTTATGGCGCCGCGCGGGTTAATCAGCCCGACCAGAAAAGTACAACAAAAAAAAAAGAATTACAAAGGAGCGACCAAAGAAAACGTGAGCAAAGAATTGAAAAATTGAGACAAGCAAACGGACCGGTGTCTTGTTAAAGAGGAAACCGGTATTCCATAGATACCTTACCCCTTGAGTCAAATCTCCTTCAAGATAACCACCACAAAAGAGCCAGTGTGGGCATTACTCCGCCTCGAGTCGCAATTAGTGACGCATTACAGGGGTCAAACAAATATCGCGTTAAAATGACCCCGCCGAGTTGGTCCATATGACAAGTCGCTCGTCAAGAGCTTAATGCTTTGCTGATGAAGGAGTCGACGATGGCTAGTGATGCTCTGGCTAATGAGACGTTTCAAGTGGACAGGTGAGACTGCGTATCTATGGTGACAGATTTATTGTGCATGTTGTTTAATATATTTACCAATCACGGCAAAGAAGAATTTGTTGGAGATGATTGCTGGAAATGAAAAACAACGAATGCTGAATTTTTACCTCACATTATCATTGATTTCACAGATAAATTAATTTCCTTTCTGTTTGGGCACTAATGTTTGAACGGAAGTGAAATTAATACATTAATTTAAGGAATCATCTGGGAGAGGATTTTGTATGCTCAATTTAGGTGAATCAACCACAATAAAGCTAAAAGAGATACGTTTTAATACTTTAACCCCATTATTTAGACAAATGATAAAAGGAATACATCTATCCACAAATATTTTAATTTTGGAAGTAAAGAACAAGAAATAATTAGTTAAATACCCTGAAAGAAAAACCTTATAAAATATTCAATGAAATATTGCCCATCTCAAAAAGGCAATACAATAAACTCTTTCTATTCTCCGTGACAAAAAATTAATATTTTAATATCGTTTTTGGAATACAAGCCCGGTAACTGTGTTGCCAAATTAAATTTATCAAACATTTGAGGAAAAAAGTTTACTCATATTTACCGGATAAAGAACATGAAATTAATTTATTCGTCCGTTAAATTAATAATTTGACTATCAAATAAACAAGTCTTTCACGATGGAAAAGTGACCTATATTGATAATTTCTAAGCTTCTATTTTCAGGACACCTAACTATTTTCGCCTGCAACATACTTTGGAAAGACTTGGTTTTCACCGGAGAAATTCATATCTATAATTACATGTTTTCAGGGGTGGCTATTCAGGAACTTCACGGTTTCCCGATCAGGAATTGAAGAACTGGTTTATACTATAATTTTAGATTTTCCATAATTCATGTGGAGTTTAATATCATCTGCTCGTTTTTGTGTGGCATCATGATGTTTGAGGAACTTTCTCGCAGAAAAGTGGGTCCCTGAACTTGGAAAGATCTCTTTTTAATTAGAGAGGAACTACTTTGAAATGTAAAACCAATTAGTTGGTGAAGTTAAGGTTTAAAAAATTCTGTGTTGCATTTATCCCACTAATGAATCAATAGTTAATGAAAAAGCATAGATTTTGGTTATAAACAATTGTACTTCTAGATAAAAATGAGTGCATCATTCGTTTTTTCTCAATATAATCACCAATTGAAACATATGATGCGAAGAGATTCATACTATCATGTTTCATCCTCATAGTGTCAGCTTAGATCGATTCACATCTATTAATATTGTTTCGCAATCGATGACATAAAACTAATTTAAATACAGTTGTCCGTCAGGATAAAAACTGTGGTCAGCGAAAACGTCTTGCCGCTACCAACCGAGCCATCTGAGCGCACACCTTTCACGGACTTTCCAAACGGAAGTAGGTATAGCCCCAATCACCGCTAACTCCTCACAATAGTGGTGATATTTTAGTCACACATCATTAAATGCTCCGTAATGGTGCTACTTGTGGCCAAGAGTCTATATTTTTGCACTCTTTTCCGCACTAAATGCTTCCTTTTTAAGTGTGCGAACACTCCAATTGATCTCAGAGTGGGCTGTGTTGCATCAGAAACAAAGACGCGTGTCCAAGCGTGTAGAGAGTAGAACAATGGCGTCCGGTTGAGGCGGAAGCGATGTTTTCTATTTTAAGTAAACATGCACGCCTCTTGTCCTTCTCTCCCTAGAAACTGCCTTTACATAGTCCGTTATATTCATGAGATTGCGAGATGGCGATAAGAAAAATCCGTGAGCCGCGTATCTGGAAAAAAATATCCTAGACATAGAGCGGTCATTCGGTGACCATCGGGGGAACAATACCCATCGAGCGATGGCCAAGATATTGATGCGATGCACGTGATGTAGAACGGAGGAAATCATCGATGGATGGTGATGACGATGAAGATATTCACGGAGCATCAAGTGATGATAGTTTGGAGAAGAATCCACGGCATTGCCCCACAATGAACGAGCTAGCTGCATTCTACTAGACGAGCTATGTCAATTTTCCCTCGACTAAAGTACCGTAGAGAACAGAAATGGTGCAAATAAAAGAATTCACTTTTTGGAAAGGGAAAGTTCAACATATAATAAACTAAAACCTAAGTGCTGTTTAACATTAAAATAAAAAGCTAGATTCACACCACACATGCACAAAGCAGAACACACATAGCGGAATGCTTTTACGCACATCAATTAAAATGTGGAAATAAGTGACTTACATCACATTGACTCTCAACGGCTCAAATATGAGACGAGAATAGTTAGGAGTCTTGGTTTTCACGTCCTTGGTTTTGCATCAAAGTGAAGTGTGTTTTTAAAATAAAAATAGCTGCAGGAAAAGTTTTTTCTACAAAAAGGTTACTAATTTTTTAAGTGGGCTCATGTCCATTTAGAATCAAATCACTTTGTAAAATGTTGCATTTTTTCGGAGTAACCGACCATGGCTTATAATTTGTTTTACATTGAAGATGACAGGATTTATCTAAATTATGGTTGCTTTTAAATTAACAAGACTGAGATCTTAAAGTGAGATGTTTTTTCGAAAATTTAAAAATTACCCACCCGTTTGTTCAGTAGCGTTGCATAGTTTACTTTGATTATTGTAGATCGCTTCGGTTCACGTGCATTCAGGCAATGTTTTGATAAAGACGGTTCAGCAACACCTCTGTGTTCGACGAATTAAATGCAAAACTGATCCACTAATGAAGGTGGCTCTGACCCCAGGGTCACTTATTCCAGAAATTACGATAACTTAAATATAGTATCTTTGAAGTGCGTTTTATAAACTGAGATGAAAAAATGGGTTCCACGCTAGTTTTACTGTCATTCAGCCTTAAAAGTGGTGATTGTAACTTGGGCTCTAATGAGGAGTGCTCAGTTTAAAGCAGAAAAAAGTCAATTTATACGAGGAAGCATGTGTAAGCTTTTAATTAAAACTGTTTCTAAGAAGCAAAAAGTCCTGATAAATTGAATAAAAATAAATATACTAGTTTTACCACCTATTTCTTAAAGTTATTCGCGAATTACAGCCGTAATAGAAGTCAAAATGAGGTAGTTCTATACAAATGGCACTGCAGTCGGCTCATATAACTAGACAAACGTGGTCATCAAAACTATATTCGTGAAATGATCTACATATTTTGTACCAAAGTTTTGGTTTTAAAAATGTAACCCATTTCATCAGCGAAAGCAGGATTTTAAACCAAATATATAAAAAAGTGTTCATTTAGTATTTTTTTGACTCACATAGTCAGTGTAAAGCCATCTTAACACAAACTATGCATTTTTAATGCTCTAATTTCCCTTGTATAGTGGTATCGAAACTTGATGGTAGTCACCTGCGTAAAGCCTGATGACAAGGAGTGAAGAAAACACATGTAAAAGGGGTTGGCAAAGGAGAGGAGGGGAGAGGAGAGGGCGCATGTTAGACAACGCTGCTAACATAACAGCATTTAACTTGAGAGGACGGTAAAGGACTAGAAGTGCATATCGCAATAATGTTTACGATCCAAACGAAGCTGAAACAAAATACGTTGAGAAATAGGTAGTTGCTAGTAAATGCGGTGAATGCTTTCCCTTTCTTTATGCTTGTATTTTCACATCCCAGATTCTAAATGCTGAGGCAATCGCAAATTTTAAGCATTGAAACTTCTAATTGCAATTACTAACCCCAGCATGCAGAACCAAATTTATTTCATTCGGCACCCTAACAAGCGAAAATTTTTAAGTCAAAATATCTTCCTCAAATTGTTGAAAATTCGTTCAATCATTCTCATGCATGCGTAAATTTGTTAATTTTAATTATTTTTCAATCATATCTTGACACCATTAATGAGGTTATATTTAAAATTCTCCACCCTTCCTTTACTTTTCTTTTCTCCGTATTAGCCACCATTAGAATCATCTTTAGTAAATTATTGTATTGTATAGTAAAAACTCATTGATAATACATGTATAACCAACCTCATGAGGGAAAAATTTATAGGATCGCTGCCTTCCTACAATATGAGAGTTTGATTCAACCCTCATATTTAATATCAACTTAAATTAAAATAGTTATTCGATCGCGATAATTTATTCCACATTATAATTCATAACTGCTTTCACCTGTATGTATTTGAAATCACACAATTGCCTTTAAGACTAGTACATTGTAATTTTGCTGCAGACGTTTGCGAACATGTAGATTCACAAACCCTTGGCGCTGGACATTTTTAGAAAACAAATGAAATCCAAAACGCCATCCAACTGATTAACGATACCAGAGGACTCTTCCGCTTCTCCTAAATATACAGCGAACGTTTTTAATTACCTAAGGATGTTTCACGTCCACATTCCGAAGCACACAGAGAGCGATCTCGGAGTTGGATAAGTACTACATCCGGCAACTCGGCCTAAAAAGTGTGCTCAACAAGGAAGCAGTGCCCGAAGTGGCACCACCGAGTCCAGTAGTTTATTCTCTTACTGGTGTTAAAAACACTGAATCAAAAGAGACAGCAAAAAAACCTCTAAAACACGGATACGTAATGTGGTACAAAAACTCCTTAATGAGGTGTGCAAGTGAGAGAAGTGAAACATTATGTAAATCATGGCTTTGTGAATAAGTAACAATGGGTGGCGATCAAGTGGATTGCTAAGAAATGAGAGGGTTGAAACAAGGATAGCACTGAGGAGTGAAATGAAGAGAGGAAAACGGAAATTGCACGTGAAAATTTAAACAAGAAGAGTTGAGCCACCTGTCATTATTTAAATTCAACTACATTAACTCACCTCAGAATTAAAACGTAGTAAGTATCTTATAGAGATAACCTGTGGTCACCGTGCATTGGAAGTAAACAGAATAACACAAAGACACTTTATTGCCATTTTTTCAATGGCACAAGAGGATCGCTGACCAAAAATAGCCCTGACGCTTGACCGGAAGTAACCGTACCTGCCAAGGAAGCTAGAGAACTCGAGAGCTCGACAGTCCTACAAGAGGTAGAAGAACTTAAATGGGCCATTCTTTTCAATTTTCCCTGTGAAGCATTACCAAAATGCTGAGTAACACCTATGAAAGGCTGCATTATAGTCATAATCCTTTAATGATTAATTTTTTCTCTCATTTGGAGTGCGGGTCAATGAATCTTTTGAAGATATTTTATTCATACAAAGGAAGTTAATGCAGCAATGTGAACTTGCTGATCCCCAATTCATGATGAAAGGCCTACAATAATTGTAAAATTGCACATGCAAGACGTAAGGCGTTTTAGACGAGAACATTTACGTTTAGAATTTTGGGTTGTGTGACCCCACGCTCTTTGTTTCTCCAGAATCAGAATTTGGTTCTGCTAATTTGTTATTTACTCTTCCTTCTACTCTCTGGTGTATACACGTGAGTTAAAGATTTCTTGGGTTTTCCAAGTACATTAAATTCCACATAGGTAATCAATAATTTACTTTCCTCGACTAATCATCCACACCAGAGCCGTCTCACTGTACTCTAACACAATAATAATTTATTTGAGAAGACGATGATGAATTCAACTCTTCTTCGCCTAGATATTATAATGAAAGATAATTCCTACTTTGGCTTGCTCCTTTCACAATTCTATTCTTTGATATTCTTAATTAATTTCTCCATGCATTTGGATGCAAGTGGATACCATTTGCTTCAATTTCTTATGTAATTAAGTCGTCTGGAAGGAGTTATTTACTAAAGGAAGCGACAGAAAGACACGGTTCAGTAAACAATGCACCGTAGAGCTAGCCAAACAATATAAAAATACCAGAGTTTAGTCTTTATTATGGCGTATACCACAATAATTGAATTCACTTGATTTCCCACGATGATAAGAGACATCAGAAAACATATACGCAATGGATAGATATTACGGTATTCTAAATATCACTGTGGGTGGAAAAAAGCTCAATCGAGTTTAAAGATTCAATTTAAATTTCCATGGGCGTGATCAGGGACCTGAGCTTTCGAAAAACAGCCTCTATCATAATGGTTGGCTTGATTCGGTAGGTTTTAGTTCCATCTATATGCAGTAGCATCCTAGTGACCACTATGTATGAGTCAAATGGTAAATTTCCATCACAAACGTTTATCATCTATTGCATTCCATTAAAATAAAATGAGCTATATTATAATTTAGGTCTGTTCAGGAAATAAGCTCGCAAATGTATTATGATATTATAACTCGGAAAATGAATCAGGGATACGAAAATTTCAGTTAGTAGTGGTTAACTTACAAAAGAAATGTCAGTAGTAAATCATTGATTGACGCTAACTGCCGAACATGATATTTACTGTCTCAACGACAGCTGTTACAATCGCTAATAGTTAGCCAAAGAAATTTACATTTTATATCCTGTCACGTCAGCAGTCTAACTCCTCATTTCATCGTTATGAACAAACCGAGTGTTGGAGTATTTTGGAGTTTGCTAAATGCTGTTGAGGTCGTGATAAATGAGACTGGATTCGAATTTATCAGAAATATTTAGTCTAAATTTTAACCTACGACCTGCCACTAAATCCCATTCAAGATATTGCCCAAGGCTTGTGATAATAATTAAAATATCCAAACGAATTATTTCATGTCTTGTCAATCTTTGCAGCACACATCCTCATTGAGTATCCGGAAAGCTTCCCTGATTCAGCCTTGTGATTATTAAATGTGAGAATAGGAGGACTAGTTTCTTTTCTTATGCCACTTGTGGTTCTCAAGGAATATCTGGAGCTCAGAACATCAAACAAATTGGCCTCAACTGGACATGTTGTAAAATACTTCATCAGCATTTGAGAACGGGACTCCGGTCATCAGCCGAGCATTCGATAAATTAGGTTACCGTACCATCGCTGTAAACCAGCGGTTCTTAACCTTTTATCTCAATTCCTCCCTTTCAAATAGGTCAGAATATCATTTCCTCAACTCAATATAAATTATTAAATTTCGCCAGTCAAAATATGACCATGATAAAAAATCGACTTAAATCTATGGAATTCAACAAATTGAATTGAATCACAGCATAAATTAAAGCCAAAGAATATATGAAAACGATCTAAACATTTACATACTTCACATAAATTACCGAATATCACATTTTGCTCAATAGTGATCCCAATTCCACCCTAACACCAGCATTCCCTCAGGGTGGGAATTCCCCACTACTTGAGAACCAATGCTGTAAGCAAGAGGGGTGAAGGTCATGCACTCTGACATATACCCATGCATTGCATTAATGTGGCTTGATGAAGGCAAGCAAAGAGTATACGAAGTGATAAACATTCAACACATTGGTAAAAGAAAGGTGTTAAAATATTCTGGCAACATGCGGTATTCAGGATGTGTTGAAAAAATATTATAATGCTTTTAAGATGCCGTTTACGCTATAACTTAAAAACATAAGTTATCTAATGAAAGTATCTCATTCGCTGAAAAGGGGAGGTTCAGGTCTAAAAACAAATGATAATGACTTCTTTAGCGCTTTTTAAAGAAGCGTAGGTTGTCCGTGAAGTTCGATAAGATGCTAATGTTGGCGGGTTGCTCACTTAACCTTGGAGGGTAAAATTGTGTGGCGGCTAAGCTTGAGATAACCAACCAGAGTAAGGAGAGCGTGAAAAGAATATGCCATAAAAATAGCATCCATGCATAGAACGCAGATTAATAAGAATGCTCAGAGATGATCTCCGAGATTTTAAAATGATTATTCTGCCTTTACTAAGTCTTTGTTTTAATCTAGAAAATTCCAAGCATCAGACAATAATGGAACTACGGTTTTTATTGTTCTCATTATAGTTTATAGCAATTTCCAAATGAAATTCTTTGGTGTGACCTCTGGCCACTGACTACTGATAATTTAATTTAATTTAGTAAACTCTCCAAAAGTGAATACATTCAGGAAAATTTACTCATGGGACTATGGTAAAAGCAGAAAATAAAGAGAAATAATCAGAATGGAAATAGTGGATATGATATTTGGACAAGAGTTTCGGGAATTAAGAGGCAAGGCCGTCCAGCATTATTTCGCACTAACTCACGACCTTCACAAAAAACATTGCGCTCATGTTGGAGACGGTATTTGAACTCCGACTACAAGGCTGTCGCAGGATCGGCCTACTTAGTTTCTTAGTGAAGGTGCAAAAAAGGAACTAGAAACTCATGTATTGTTATAATATCAACAATTTCATTGGTTGGCTATTTGGAGAAGGCAACCGACAGCTTACTAGGTAATTTGAGCAATTGAAGACAGTAGGGTAGTATGTTACGGGAAGAATAATTTGCGGTAAGGAGGCAATAAGCATGAAGAGAAAACCAGCGTCATCTGCTATTGACGAAAGGCGCCAAGGAGACTACAGCTTTACGTTTTCTCTAACGGATGAAGTACTGTACTGGAAGTGCTCTCGATACAGCATCTAATTAGAATATAATAGAATAAACCTTTATTATACACTGGGACAGGTCCCTTAGACCAAAAATACCATGCAATGAAATAGCAGCGAGGTAATTATCTAATTAACAGATGATTTTGTTCAAATTAGAAACTAAATGCAGCTAAATAACATTGAAAAAGAAATACAGAAACAACTACTTTCAGTGAATAACAATAACTGTACATGTGATACAATTGAATTCAAAGACAGCTATAGACGTGGAACTACCATGGGCATAGATATTATACAGGATAATGTAAAGGAACCAAAAACCCTTAAGGTTGCAACACGTATTATGAGATGAAAAAAATTTTTAAAACATTTATAACAACAAACATGAATAGACCATGAAAAAAATTAGGGATCGGGATTTCAACCAATAGGGAAACGTTTCAACCAATACCACGATCCCAACTTCGGGTCTCAAGATGGGAAGCCAGTACTCTAGCCACCCCACCAATATGATACCCCAACAATGCTTGGTAAAATGTAAATATTATTAGATTGAAACTCTACCTGCTTATCTGAAGTACATGCATAAAATTAGAGGAGATTGAAAATGCTTTCATACACCTTTTGTCTATTGAAACTTTTTGCGATGGCTGGACGTTGACGGTGTCGTCAGCGGACGACGAGCAAACCATGTCAAAGCCTAACGTTTCCGTCACGCTGCGTTAACGGCAGCCAATCAGAGCAGAACTTTTACAACATTTATAAAATTTCAATTCCAGATCGTCCATCTCTCTTTTTAGCTCTATAGTGAAACATATTTAACTTTCTTAAAGCAAGATTTTAAAGTACTTTTGAGGATTATCTATATTTTTATGTAAATATGAAAATTAGCTACTACTTAGCAACAATTTAGAGCTCCGTTTGCAAAAATGGTAAGAAAGTGGGGCTGATGCGTTCGTTTATCCATGTAGGTTGCAATTGATCAGTTTTGTACTTAAACCTTAGAACACTTCCGGATTTTTATAGCAACATTATTATTTATTATCATTGCTATTTTATCATCAATATTTTTGATTAACTGTGGCAAGTTGTGTTGTGCATATAAAATATTAAAAAAATGCCACGCAGCTGTTTGTGTGTGAGTTGTTTACAGCGTTTTCTTTGTGAATTATTTTTGTTTTGGAAATCGGTTACAAAATAAAGACATTTTAGTGGTCATATTCGGTGAAAAATAACATGCTTAAGTGTTGACAAAGGTAGGATAAGTAATTATTCCTCACCGCTGGACAACTTTGATGCTCTTATGAATCGTAATACACTCCTCCTTGACGGGAGGACGCGGAAAAACTGAACGCCACCGCACGCTACCGCCACGCCAGGCAACGTCGTTCGTAATCCGGCACTTATTCAACCAAGGAGGTTAAAATGAAATAGAGGAGGCATGACCGTGAACGCTCATGGGCGAAAGTGAAGCAAGAATAGGAGTGCTTGGGAAGGATATTGTGCCGAGTAGGTGTTGCCAAACCAGTCACAAAACATCACCTTGTCTGTGGTTTTTAACTTAGATTTGACGAAAATCGAACGCGACCGCCGGACACGTAAGCCAGAGGAATGTCTAAACTGTGCCGACTGCAATGGCGGAATTGGCTTCAAGAATCAAGTGGTATGTCGCCTCCATTTCTTTTCTAACCTCCTTGTATTCAACAAGCGCCGCATATCGACGCGGGCCCCCGTTTCGGACTCCCGGCTCTCGTGCGATTGCCTTCTGAGGGCTTAGAAGAGCCGGCGGACAGGTGTGATGGACTCCCTTCCGCGTGGCTGCCAACTGCGATCGATATCCCTCAACTACCTTCGCGTGATGATACCCTTGTGCTCACTTTCCATTCACTAACGCCACGCTAACTCCACTCTCAAACTGAGGGGGGAGGACGGCACGGTGAGAGAGGGGGGGGTAGGAGGGTGAAGCATCCATAGCGTCCCTTACTTCCCCTTTTTGCCTATTCTTAGAGAGAGATCCATCTTTTGAGACTGACCTCTTTGACTTTAGAACCCGCTGAATCGTGTTTTCTTTCGGTCTCCGTCTACCGCCGCCCATCCTCCCCCCTTTTGAACGGCATTAAAAGGTCGTCGCGGGAAAGCGCAGCGACTTCCGGTCAGACTTATCTCTCTGCACCGATCCTAGCCCAGTGGGCACAGGGGAAGCGTAGAGGAGGAGTTGGAGGTAGGGGGAGGGGGAGGAGTAAAAATGGTCGGCGATTGGAATGGGGGAGTGAATGAGGAACGAGAGAAGTTCCACCGGGACTGTGTGACTCAAAACAATTGCTAAATTTCATCTTTTCATTTGTAGGTACCTACTGTTTAAAAACTTTTTATTCCAGTGATGCCATTCCGAAGCTTTTTGGAAACAAATTTAAGGTACAAGTATTCAAACTATAAGAGACGGATATATTTTCAACATATTCGAGTCTGAGCGTATAAGTACTCCGCTTCATACCCCATATACATCTTATATATAAAAATTCATCCTGCGTATGTAGTGACCGCAACACTCGAAGCGTAGTCGGTCGATTGACTTGAAACTTTGGTGAGTTTTGAGCGCGCGTTCAATAAGCTTTATAATTCATAAAATTTACAACTTTTGGGTTTTTTTCTCCCCAATATTGTTAGAATTTACTCCCATAATAAAAGCATTGAATTAGGTGCAGGTTTTTCTTTAATTTGTTTTTTAAACTACTTGCACTCAAGATATTGGATGGAAATTTTGTATCATAGAACGCATAAAAGAATGAAGTATTTAATTATTTCATTCAATTTTTTTATACGATTCGTTTTTGTTCAAGTGTTGCGTTTTTAACTCTGTAATCATCAATTTTTCTTCTTTTCCAACAATAGAAATTTCCTTAGCAACCAGGCGTGAATATCCATTTAATAGCGATTTCATGAATGGCTATTCACTCCTGCAGCATTTAAAGTCCAGGTTCAGTGACTAATTTGATAGTTGTAGTCAAACGACTATAGTTCACCGTTTGCCTTGCCTTTTCTATGACCATCAAAAAGGCAAATCGCTTCAAGTGTGCGAATTAAATCTAGAAAATCCATGCTTTTCATGTGTTCAATTATATGCTGCATGCTCACGAGTTGGATGACCGAAAAATTAATTGGTTTTTGAAGAGGGCGGTATGACCAAAAATATTGTATTTCCCAAAACACTTGAACATTATTTTAAATTTTAATTTAATACCTACACAAAAATCATTTTCTTTCATATATTTTGTACATGTAAATGTGTTTGCTTTGTATATGTGTGCCTACTTAGAGTAAAATAGGCATTGCAACGCATGCCGGGTACAGCGCGAGAGTTGCTAAAAGACACAATTACTGTCAAGGATGGCTACCCACTATATCGACGAATATGTACAGAAGACAATGGAATAGCAATTGCTATGAAAGTGAGAGGAAATGACATTGAAGTCGATAATCGTTGGGTTGTTCCATATTCACCACTTTTACCGAAAACTTTTAAATCACATATCAACGTTGAGTATTGCAATTCTGTGAAATTCCAAAAATACATTTGTTAATACGTCAAAAAAGGCTATGTTTTACGTCAAAAAGTCATATGGCTGTGTTTGGAGTTTCAAAAAGAAGTAATTTCTATGAAATCTCTCAATATCAAATCGGCAGATATATCAGCAGCAATGAAGCTGTGTGGCGTATTTAAGGAATTCCAATCCACGAAAGGGATCCAACTGTCGTTCACCTTGCTGACCATCTTGAAAACGGACAAAGAGTGTATTTCACGAAACTAAATATACAGGACAGAGCAAAAAATCCACCGAACACAACATTAACAGCGTTTTTTCAGTTATGTCAAAGAGATGATTTATGCATTTAACAAAAAATATGAAAGTTCAGCTTCAAACCGATCCAACAGCTGACATATTTTAAAGAAAATTACTCGATGTCGGTATCGGCACTGTACCTACAAATCCAGAAACAAGAAAAATCACTTTTCCCATCTAATTTCTGCAACCCTGTGAATTCAAAAGGGGAATTAGTAGACAAGGTTTTCGAAAGCATCAAAACAAATTATGGAAATCACGCATGGTTGAGCGGTAGGGCCCTTATAGCGGCTGAAAATGTCGACATATACGATATGAACAACATCATTCTAAACAGAATCGCAGGTGAAACATTGACATACAAATCCATTGACTCCGTGATGAACCAATGGGAAGTAGTGAATTATCCAACGGAATTTCTTAATTCTCTCGATGTTCCCGGATTACCGACACACATTCTAAATTAGAAAATTAGAGTGCCAATCATATTACTCTGAAACATCAATCAGACAAAGTTATGCAATGGTGCACGATTATCAGTTAAAAAATTGATGAACAATCTAATTGAATAAAAAATTCTGATTGGACCTCATAAAGGTGAAGACGTACTACTTCCACGAGTACCACTCATTCCGACCGACATGGCGTTCGAGTTCAACCGACTTCAATTTTCAATACGCCTTGCGTTCTCTATGACTATCAATAGAGCGCAAGGGCAATCATCGCAAGTATGAGGTTTGAATTTATAAAACGATTGCTTCTCTCATGGGCAATTATACGTCGCGTGCTCCAGAGTTGGAAAACCGTCTGATCTTTATGTTTATGCAGAAAACGGAAAAACGATAAATGTAGTCAATCAACTACCTTTACAATAAAATTTATTTTCTGTGAAAACAACTTTTTTCTTCCTTTTCTTTCATTCCACAGCATAGCCACAGCTACGCTAGGCTGGGTATTGAATTGAATGATGTGTTTTCTCGGTGAATCTATGTTCGCTAGAATACTTTTATTTACTTTCCCATTCATTTCATATCAGACTGAGCCACAGCGAAGCGTGGCCGGATTTAGCTAGTCTTCTTCTTATATATAAAAAAGAATGTTTGTTTTGTTCGTGTTTTATGCACGCCAATACCATTCATCCGATTGCGATGAAACTTTTCTGAGTAGCTGTGCAAATGCCTATAAAGGTTTCTGAGTTATAAAAATGGCAACTTTTGGGGTTGTTTTTACCCCAATATTGTTAACATTGACTCCCATAAGAAAAGCATTGAATTCGGGGCAGGTGTTTCTTTATTTTCTTTTGTAAATTACTTCCACTCAAGATATTGGATGGAAATTCGTATCACAGAACGTATAAAAGAATACATTATTTAATTCTTTCATTCCATTTTCTTATACGCTTCGTTTTTGTCCAAGGATTGCGTTTTTATCTCGAAATTCATCAATTTTTCTTTCTTTTCAACAATATAAATTTCCTTGGCAACCAGGCTTGAAAACCCATTTAATAGCAATTTTATGAATGGCTATATTTACTCCTGCAGCATATAAATGCCAGGATCAGTGACTAATTTAATAGTTATTGTCAAACGAATTCAGTTCCCTCTTCACCTTGCCTTCTCAATGACCATCAACAAGGCAAAATGTTAATCGCTTCAAGTATTTGGATTAAATTTGGAAAATCCGTGCTTTTCACATGCACACATGTGGGACAGCGGAAATATGTATTTGCTTTTGCAGAGGGCGGTAAGACCAAGCATTATTTATATCCCAAAGCACTTGAATGCATTTTTTCAACTTTAATTTAATACAGAAAAAACCATTGTCTTTCATTTACTTGTTACATGTAAATGTACCTGCTTTGTACATGTGTGCCTACTTAGAAAGAAAAAGAGGCATTGCAAAGCATGCCGGGGAAACTTAGGTGAGTGTTTGTGCGCGTCTTCGAAGGTTTCTGAATTATTAAATCCATTATACAACGCGCGCGAATAGTTTCAACAAATTAGTGTTGGCAAGCGAGCTTCTCAAACAAGTGAGGAACAACAAGCAAGCCATGAAGCAGATAGTTTACGAGTTGCTCAATCACGTGCAGAATCGTATTAGTGAGACATAATTTATGTTAAAAGGAACGTAATTTATTTTTACGTAGAATAAGATTTTGTGCTAAAGCCTCTATGTTTGCATTTGGGTATTTAAAACTTGGGTATTTAAAACTATTTTGCTTATCATTATATTGCTTAAAGAACAAGGTTTTGAATTCTTGCATTCGATTTTTCGTATACACTTTGCTTTTTCCTAAAATTGGATTTTTAATCTCAAAAAATCTTAAATTTTTGCGCTACTTCAACATTAGAATATTTTATTTACTTGGAAACCGCAGCATAGGCATGGAATAGATACTCATGCCATTATTTGTGCGTTACGAATTCCTGTGTAGGTACGAGAAATTCATTGGACTAGGTTTCAGATTCCTTTGTGGACCCATTTTGAACCCAGAAGAGATTTGTGGGCCAAGCCATGAAATGTATGGAAATCAATGGGGACTTCAAGATAGAATATTTTATATTGCGAATACACAAAAAAATCATTGTCGTTCATTTATTTTTTACATGTCTGCTTTGTATATGTGTCAACCATACTTTCAAACAGCTTTTGAACATTGGTAATAGAAAATTACCAGTTGATGCCGACACAAAATATTTCATTTCCATTGAACTTTTTTGTCATTGTTCCATCGGTCGAACAATTGATTCAGAAAGTTTTTCCATTCTTTGTCACCAATTACAAAAATTACCAATGGCTTTGTGAACGTGCTATTTTGGCAGCAAAAAACACCGACGTCAATGCAATCTACTACCACGAACAGATTTCGGGTGAGTCTGTCATCTACAAATCGATTGACAGCGTAATGACGAGATTTTTAATTATCCAATTGAGTTTTTAAAATCATTGTAACTTTGTGGTGTGACACAGCACTAATTGTCACTCAATCTCGGCGCACCAATAATTCTGTTGAGCAAACATTAATGCACCACGATTGTGCAATAGAACCAGACTCACTGACAATCAACTTATGCCAAACTTCATCTAAGCGACAATTCTGAATGGAAAGTCAAAAAGTGAAGATGTGCTTATTACAAGTATTCCCATCATTCCCACCGACATACCATTTAATTTCACACGACTACATTTCCCTGTTTGCTTTGAATTCTCAATGACAATCAAAAAGGCACAAGGTCAATCGCCTCAAGTGTGTGGATTAAATCTGAAAAACCCATGCTTTTTACACGGTCAATTATATGTTGCATGCTCATGAGTGGAACAGCCGAAAAATTTATTTGTTTTTGCAGAGGGCGGTAGGACCAAATATATTGAATATCCGAAAGCACACGAATAAAATTTTCAACTCTATTTTAATACACATAATATAATTTTCTTTCATTAATTTTGAATGTGCTAATGTGTCTGCTTTGTATGTGTGCCTGCTTAGGAAGAAAAAGAGGAATTGCAACGCATGCCGGGCATAGCTAGTTTCTATATACTGGCGAATTGTGGTATTTCAAACGATCATTTTTTGAAAGCAATAACAATGCAGATTCCAGCCTTGATTGATGGAAGCGATTCATGATTAAATTAAACGTACAAACTCCACAGATAAGATGTCCTGCATGTTTTACAGGCGGTACTTCTAAGTGGTACATGCAACAAAATTTTAAAAACTGAATAATTAATTACCATATTTAGAAATTGTTCTTTCTTCTTTTAAGTTTTACATAAACTTTGACTGACTAAATTTTTAGCATTATTCGTAAAAAATGTTCTTTTTTTGCTTTAGGATGTTATTTGTTGAAGGCAAGGGATATGGGTTTCTTCGGCGTGGAACAATGTCGTCACCCGTACCACATACGGGCATACATTTACTGTCAAAAAACTCTAAAACTTGCATTTTAAACAGAAAATGCTCAGTAAAAGGTATTTTAGTACAAAATACTTTCGCAGAATAGTAAAAGGTATTTTAGTACAAAATAAAATTTGCAGAATGAAAATTAAATTCAAAATACAAGTGCATGTGTTTTCAATTACTCAAAATACTAAAATACAATCCAATCTGAGCAAATATTTTATTGAATTTTTCAATGAAAATAATAGAAATAAGAAAAATGCAACATATATTTGAACCAAATAATTAAAAAAAATATAATTTTAAAGTATCCACGTTTTAAAACGGACCAAAAAGCACAAAATAATTTCTCATAGCCCACACACATTTATATCCCCATACAGATTCATAGCCTCATACAGATTATCCTGAAAATTTGTGATTGTGAATTTTAATAGCTATGAAATTACATGTAAGGTTGAAAACGGAAAACGTGGGGTGCATGAATTAGTTAGTTGATGCATGAATAGTTAGAAGTCACTAACAATTTAATTGCAATGCAAATTATATCATCTGTTATGTGAGTGTTTTCAACGACAGCTACTCCCTACAATCCTTAGGTACTATTCATTATATACAGCGTGCACCCCACGTTCGTTTTTTAATTATAAATTTTTTGCTTTTTAGCCTTATGTTATTATATTTGAAATAGAAAAGTGTAATATCTATATACCAATAATTTATCAATTTCTTTGTTATTTTACTGAAAATTAAATTAAAAAAGCAAGTATAATTAATTTTATAAGATTAAAAAAACAATATTACAACTTATTAATTATATTAATTAATTATTTTTATATTATCAATTAAATATTTTATTATATTATATATAATGTATGCATCATTTATAATATATATTATATTGTAATATTTAATATATATATAACATATATAATAAATGTTATTACACATTATTGCATTGTCATTCAGTTAAGACTGAGCTGTCTAAAGTTTCAAGTCTCTAGCTCATTGGAAAGTTAATATAAAATCGATTACAAAATTTGTACCGAACAGACAAATGGACAAGAAAGCGACTTAATAAAAACGCTTTAAAAACGGATTCATGATTTCATGATGAAACTGATTAAATTTGTGGAGCCATCTGTATCTGAAACAAGACATATTAAATAAGAAGTAAGTATATTTCATTCACATGATTCAATATAGGAATATGGTAGAACACTCCGTGGCGTCTCCGACTTAGCTAACTTTCCGATGAAACCCTTCTCAAACCGAGTTTGAAAACAGACAGGTGAAAAATGAAAATGAAGCTTAATTAGGGAAGAAAAATTATATTATTACAAAAAAATGTCACTCAATATATTGATGCTGATACCAAAAATTACAACTGGAGATGGCTTAGACTCAAAATATCTGCTGGAACCCAAAAATAGAAATACTCATTTTCGTATTCTCTCTCACAAAATGTAAGGTTTTCCCGAAGTTCAAATTCACACACAACCTACCCTCACGCCGAAAACCCTCATATTCCCATTTTACACCAAGTCGTGATTTCTCGGATACCTCCATGAACGATCAATGTAAATATATTTCTGAGCATATGCCTGAACGTGAAGCTCGCTAAATTATCCTCCTTTCAATTCTGAAGGTAAATCAGGTGTTATATATCTTACCAGTTAAAAAAAACCTACTCATTTGAAATTTTTAATGCAAATTAAACGTATTAGGCCATTTGCACTAAAAAAACATGAGTAGGACCAGTGGTGCACAACCCCTCACTCTGTTTCAATAACTCATTCCCCTCCACTTGTACTATAGTTTTTTAATTTCCTCACTCCCCGGTGGAATTTGGATTTCACACCTCCCCTTCGGAGGAATGGATTTTTGGGGGTTATTTCCCCCTCCTACCCAGACCTCCTTCATTTTATAACGCACTTAGCTCAACGACCGACAGTGCAAGGACCCAGCCACATTGATACACCGGTTCCCGTAAAATCACCGAAGTTAAGCAATGTTGGGCCCGGACGGAAGTTGGATGAGTGACCATACATACCCTTATCGTGGATCTCTTGTCTCCTGTCTGCATGTGGCAGGCAGGCAAGGGGTTGGCACAATGAACCAAGATGGTCAAAGTGCCGGGGCTCTTGGCGAAGGCCTCCCATACAAACATTCTAATCAAATTTAGCTCAACAAACCCCCGTTTTCTATAAACGTTTTTCATGAATTAAAAATGGAGAAATGCAAACAGAATGAAAACCATGCAAGAAAAATACGCACCATTCAAAATCAACCCACAAGTTATTAGGAGTTGGTTTCATTTCTTCTTCCGCGATATCAGCCGCGTCGTTGTTTTAAGGACAACGTTTCTCCTCCCATCCTGGAGGATTCTTCAGATCGAAGATGTCATGTCATGATTTCAGGTAATCTTCGACATAATGACTCCTCCCGTTGTCTTAAAAACAACGACGCGGCTGATATCCCGGATGAATAAATGTCTAATCTACCCAGTCGTCGCGGAAACCTTAGAGTGAAATTTATTTCGAGTTCATAGAAATTACATTTCTAAAAACTATTACGTGGAATTTAATCCTAGAGTTTGGGATTCATACACAATATACAGAGGTATTCTCAAGACATGGACATTACAAGGAAATAACGTGATAACATATATAACGTTTGTTAAGGTAACCATAATTTAAACGAAATAGGACCATTACGCATGCCTTTTGTTAGGAGTAATATGATTTTTCCACGTGCGCTGAAAAGAGTTTTGGCAAGTTTTACTTCGGTATTCAGTGACGCCGGTGATTCGGCATAGCAATTATCGTAGAGTTAATTGACGATTGAGATATTGAAACAACAGGCATAAATCAAAAATTCGATGGAGATGTTTGTTTCATTTGTGAAAGGATATGCTGATCTTTACGCTGAGCTCTGCCCCAGCGCAGGCTGTTTGTCCATTTGTGTCATAAGTTTCTTTCTCATGCAAATGAACTATAATGACATGAATCCATAATTCAAATTAAATATTATTCACTTCGGTTCGACTGAGCAGCACTGGGTGCAAAATGCACAAAGTGGAATTTAGTGGAAGTAGAATTATTCATTTTTCTGAAGTACCTATTTTGAGTATTTAAAAATACTGAAAATACTTCATGTGTGTGTTTGAAACACAAAATACTTTTTTGAAGATTATTTCATATCCAAATTACTTGAAAAACGTCATATACGTACTTAAAATACCTGTATTTTAAATTATTATATTCATGTATTTGAATACTGCCCAGCTCTGCGGGCATAGACCTGAATGGGCTGGTTAATAGAATTTCCAGCCATAGAGCCACAACCTATTTCTTATGAATTGCCTTTGGGCTTAAATCATCGCACTAATTTGGTTATAACTCAAAACATATAATAGATCAGTGTCTACGTTTTATTGCAATTAAATGCTCTCAAGTATTCTCTTAAGTACTGTTATTCGCGAAAATTCCATTTAAGTTAGATTTTAAAATACTTTTTTTCCCCGTGGTTTACCTATTTTCGCGTTAATCACAAGGTTATTGACGACATTATTTTAGGCTTCCCCGACTAATTATGCCGGTGAATTGTTCTAGAGCTTTCCGTAGGATTATTGTCTTCAATCCCTGAGGATGGTAGGAAAAATATTAATACCGCCCAGGGGATGATAGGAAAGTCTTCTATTGAAACTTCGGCCACCGTGAGGACACCATCCTGGAGGGAAGAACGAGAAGAGTACACTACATGGTATTTATAGGTAATATAGGTACCAACCATCTGAGCTGAGTTCTCGCGTTCAGATGAAATGATCACTTAAAAATATATTTCCAATTTACAACATCCTTAACCATTATCTCCAATTTTTTATGAAATAATTTCGGTCGTAAGGCAAAATTATTCCTCGACCCGTTCAAGTGAACAATCAATTACCCTCCGCCGGAAAGTTAATTTTTCAAACTGATTTGGTCGCATATATGTTTAGAATATTCATCCACATCCGTCCGAGTTATCGATTTCGTTTTTTATACGCAATGTGAACATAATTGTCCATTTCCACACTGTCAGAAGCCTTCTACAAGCCAACAAATGCCTCGTAGGATGTTTTGTTGGTAGAATAATCTTTTTCGTGAGTATCCGGAGGCAGAGAATGGGCACCTTGTTTCTATTATTTATTATGAGTCCGATTTAGATTCATTCGTAAGATTTTTATATAAACCTTTCGTTGAGTAGGAATTAACCAATGAAACTCCAACGCATGAGTGGCCAATGATATTTTTCCAAATTATCGTTTATGAGAAAGAAAAAATCAGGATAAAGCCGATGAAAAATTAAAATTCATGGGTTAATATGTCGCTTTTAGAGGAAAAAATGATATAGCGATGAAATGTAATCCATGAATCCCGTTATTATAAAGAGGTGAGTTGGAGTAGTCTACTAACTTAAGAGATAATATTACGCTCCCACTTCGAGAAAATATTGATCTACCCGTTTCGGAATGCTTAAGGCGGAATTCCTATTCCCATTTCTCCAGTTAATTTAGAGCTCATGCGGTGGGTATCGATTGCCTCTCCGCAATTAATAGGAGGGAGAGATTATTTCGTTCAATGCCCCATACAGGAATGTGTCATGGTGGAGGATAGAAAACGTGGAGGATTTTATCTGAGAGAGGTGAAGTCGTAAGGGAACGTAGGAATTCCTTTCCGTATCACCTCTTCCCTTGAAATTTTTTGCGCTACCTGAGATTTCCTGGTAAGGGAGATAAAGTAACAACGGAAGAGGCGAGTAATGGAATAAGCGAGAAATCGTTAGAATTCTTCACGCTTTTTTTACAGAATAATTCCTGTATTTTTATTTTTTTTGCGGCAATTCTGGAGTGCAGTGCTCACTTATGCCATTAAAAATTATGCAGGTATCAAGGGATACATATGTAAAAAAGCAATGCTGTAAGAAGAAGTCTGTAATGAGTATGCTAAAGTTACTCTTGGTATTTCTTGGGTGATAGTAATAAGTCGCAGTCAAATGAAAAATGGGCATTGTATTTGATAACGAATACAGATTTACCGCCAGCATTACGCTAACAACAAATATTTAGTTTCTTGTTGTGGATTAAGCAATCTGATTACCCTGGAGACCGAAGCCCTAGGTTCAAAAAATTTTCTATAGATTACTCCAATAATTAATGGTATGCTGAAACATAAAATTTACATGGGGCATCATCAAGAAGAATCATCATTGTAGTGGAATATCAGTTCACATGGCAGAAAAAAATACAAAATGATATTGTTAGCATTGAAGTATCTCCTTCAAGCGTATTAAAAATCGAAGTGAACTATGATTAATATCATTGAAATTATACCTCGATAACTTGAATCTGCTCCTTTTTAACAAAGTCATGGCATGGATATGCCGTCTGATACTTAGATAACGAATGCCGAATTTAGCTTAAAGTCGTTGATTTGTGAGGTAGAGGCGGATATTTGCAACCATACAAAAGTGGCAGATTACTTAAAACAACTCTGACACAAACGACTACAAATTTTCACGCATCGGTTGCTCTTATTTCGCACTATTTTAAATTCAACCGAATGATACGCTGAACTTTCCATTGACTTCACTCGGATTTCACGCTGTCATATATGAGAGCTACCTTTGCCGTTAAGGCATTGGAATATCACGTCAAGTATTATCTGTCGTTAGTAATGTGCCATTATATCCTCTAGACCTATCAATTATTCCGAGGAGCAACGTTCCTCCCAAACAATGGGGACCTCTAATGCATTCTCAAGCAACGTAATAAAAGAAAGGGATTAAATAAATAAAGAAAAAAATTCCGCCCACAAGAGCTTAGGCATCAAAATGCGCATTTTTTCAGAAAAGCTCTTTTAATTAATTGTGAACACGGTTCAAAGAATGTAAGACAGAAATAGATGTTAAACCCATGCAGTTCATGACTGAATATACTTTTTAATTTCCACTCTTTTTTTATAACAAAAATTGCTTTCGAAGTTGACCTTTTCAGTACCTTCCTAGAACATCTACATGCAACTGATAAATAAAAAACCTCTATTTTTTAAAGGATCAATTTCACGCAAAATAATATTTTTAAGCGTTCGGGTCTTTTTAGGCCCCACGCGCCTACCAACGTTACAAATGTAGTGTACCAGGGACGCCAGGTGCTGCGTTCGTCTTCCTTGTACGCTACCCTCCTCTCATTTCTAACTTAAGTGCTGGTCATGAGATCGTTACTCAACCTAATAGAGGGTTCAAATTTGATTAAAATGTAAGCAATGCGACGCTATAAAGGCCTGCAATATTGAAGATGGAATGGTTAAGTTATATCCAGATCAAGTAGAATCTTGCGGAGTCAGATGCACACCGCGCGCTCTTTCTCGTGTATTACAATTTATTCATTGACGATTCGATATCGAAGAGAGATAAAATCAAACCGACACATTGTAGAAACTAGGTGCTTTACTTTGAAAGAATCCCCTCATCCCATCATTCCCTCCTAACCAACCGTAGGCTTTTAGATGACCCCCTCCTCCTCTGATTTAGTAAGGTAGTTTATGCTCGTACCCATGACTACTTCCTCTCTTACCGTGAAGAGAATGGTGCTTTGAAGGGGAAACACTTGTTGAGTGAACAAGAAAACTGTGACTGTACTTGAAGCTTCCTCGGAGTAACTCGGGAACACGCTGATTTCTCTTCTTCTATCCAGGGTATGTTTATCACCACCACATCACGCCTGAAACGACTCTTTTTTACTCTTGATTTGACTCATTTCTTTATATTTGTGCTGTTTTTTTGTTATCAGCTTCATACCGGCATCGAATTGGACACATATCCTAAAAATATTTGAGTTTGCCCTTCGCGGACAAGATGAATGAGCAAGAGGAAGGAGAAAGAAACCGCATCCTTGACCTTCTTCGGGATATCCCCTCCTAGGATGAAGGAGATTCTACTGCTTCGGAGGAAGAGGATCATCTAAGTGAGTCGGAACATGACACGGGGACAGAAGAAAGTGGTGCATCTGATGATGAGGTGTGTAGTGCCAACGACTCTCCCAATAGGTCATCCTCATTAGATTTTGTTGGAAAATGATAAGGTAACGCGTTGGAAAAAGCTTCCACCTTCACGCAGAGTTAGGACCCCACAAGTGAACATTGTGTCTAGTTTCTTCGGGACCATTACTGCAGGCAAAAAATGCAAAAACCCCTATTGAATGCTACAGACTATTTTTAGATGATGTTACTGTACGTATAGTGACCATATGCACAAATATTAACATCTCCCGAATTGCTTCGCTATTCAGTAGAGATCGAGATGCAAAATTGACTGGTGAAGAGGAGATGAAGGCTTTCATAGGTCTTCTTATTTGTCAGGTTCCCTTCGTTCTGGACATCAAAATATCCGTGATTTATGGGATAGAGACGGGTTTGGAATCGAAATATTTTATACTACAATGAGTATGAAAAGATTTTTGTTCCTCTTGCGTTGCGTCCGCTTCGATGACGTAAAAGACACCAAAAAGACGTGAGCATGACAAATTCACTGCTTTCCGTAATGTTTTTGAAACTTTTACCTCTAACTGTGAAAAATATTACAATTTAGAAAAGCTAACTACAATTGATGAGCAATTGGTTCCTTTTCGAGGTAAATGTCCCTTTCGTCAGTTCATCCCAAGCAAGCCGGCAAAATATGGGATTAAAGTTTTTACTTTGACGGATTCCAGAACGATGTACACAAAGACTATGGAAGTTTATCTTGGAACACAACCAGAAGGACCTTTCCGCCTGTCAAATCGGCCATGCGATGTTGTGAAGCGTTTAGCGGTAACAATGGCAGGCACTGGACGAAATATTACAGCTGATAATTGGTTCAGCAGTATTCCCTTGATAAAAGACTTGTTAGAGAAAAGGATAACTTACTTAGGTACCATGAGGAAAAACAAGGTTGAAATTCCGCCAGAATTATCTAACGCTAAGCATAGAGCTGTAGGAACTAGCATTTTTGCCTTTCAGAAACACTTGACACTCTTATCTTACATTCCGAAGAAAAACCTGAACGTTATAATGATTTCTTCTATACATCATGATACTTCAAATGACTACAGATCAGGAGAAATGCGTAAGCCTGAAATCATTACTGACTATAATTATACCAAGTCAGGAGTGGACACTGTCGACGAAATGTGTGCGACGTACAGCACCGCGAGACGTTGCAAACGTTGGCCATTAGTTATGTTTTTTAGGATTCTAAATATCGCAGGCATCAACGCGCAAGTAATTTACATGTCCAATAATCCCGAACGTAAGCTGGTTCGGCGGTTATTTCTGAGAGAGGTTGGTCGAGAACTCATTCATGCACAGATTAGAAAAAGAGCAGCATGCAATTCTGTACCTAGATCTCTTCGTGAGAAAGTTTTGAAACTTTCTGGGTCAACATCTTCGGGGCACAGTGAGTTTGATGTGAAAATAAGAGCTAGGTGCACCATTTGCCCTAGAAATATGGACAAAAAAACAAACCAATTTTGCAGCCGCTGTTCAAAAACTATGTGTTTAAAACATATGAAAACTGTATGCCCTCATTGTTTTGATCATTAAAATGGAAATAATAAATGACTTACTTTAAATTTTTCATTTTTTTTGAAATTATTGCTGTAACCCTCAATATTAGTACATAGTATAAAGTTTTATGTGCAGTATATAATTATACGTACCGCTTCAAATTGCGATTTGAAAAAAATATGTTCTAATAATTAATAAAAGAAAATAAAATTGTTTACATATAACATACTTCTGAAAAATTGATATTTTGATTTGAATACATGTTTAGTCGATAATGAACTACTCCCTAGATGTTAAAGTATGTTATTCAGAGATAAAAAAAAGTGAACATAATTCGACATAAACATTTGCTATAAAATAACAATAAAAATTATTTATTTGAGCAAAAATTATTAAAATAATGTCTTTAGAATAAAATATGTTACGTTAAAATCTTATGTACCGTTTAAAACATCTGTAAATGATAAAATACATGAGTTATGTACCCGTATCTAGTGAAATAAGCAAATAGAAGAAAAGAGATCATATTAATTAGCTCAACTAATAGGAAAAAATTAAAGGTACGAAAGTCGAATTATCCAACATTCAGTACCTATCGTAAAATATAGAAATGTAAAATAAACAAATTTGGCGAAGTTATAAACAATTCCGCATGGGGTATTAAAAGACCCTACGCTCCCACTTACGTCACAAAGTGAGGTGCGCCTACTTAAGGGTTAAAAACCTTAACCAGTTTCAACGATTTCATATCATTGTTGAGAGGATTGGGAATATAAGGAAGAAAAATTTTGAAAAAGCATCAGTCTTGATGAAAGTAATAATTTAATATCTGTAAATGCCCCAAAAATAATATCTTGTCAAATGTTGCGGAATAACACCCTTATCTCCACTGCTATTAATATATTTTCCCTCATAATTTATTTTCAGCCACATATGCATTATGAAAGTATATATGGCCATGTGAGCGACTGGGTTTGAGTATTTGGAGCTGGTTACAAGTGGGCTAATTAAGGTAGACTTTTTACTGATGTTGATAAATGATTAGGACACAGACAGTGTAACTGGAAACTATATGGAATTGGTAGCCTCATGGAAGAGTAATTGCGTGTAGGACAAGTATGATGCATTGTTAAACTATGTGATCTGCATGTACTCCGTATGATACGTGTACGATTTCTTCCTGTGTTAGATTTATAGCTTATAAGAATTATGTTGCATGAATTATGGGATGGATTGGATGTAATGTAATTAAATGATGACGCGAAGGAAATTGTCATAAGAATAATGCTAGATCTGAAAACATACAAAACTATGGAAATAAAGAAGTAGGTGATGATGAAATATATCAAAATATATAAAACATATCTTAAAAACATATGAACAAGTTTGAAATTTGCAGAAGAGTTGAAGTGGTGCAACTACAGAGTATATATGACAATAGATTAACCAAACGAATGCTCAAAAATCCGTGGGATAAATATAGCAATAAGTTGTATCCTAGAAGTCAAGAATGACAGATAGAAACAGAATAAAAAATAAGAGGCAACAGAAAGGAAGAATTTGAGACATAAAAAGTTTAAATTGGAGGGGTTTCAAGTTTAAACAGAGAAGAAAATCGGGCGCAAAGTGGTCGTAGGAAAGAAAAGTAACTCTAAGCGAAAAGTTGAAAGAATATTGGAGGGAATGATAGCAACAGAGGAGAAGGAATTGATAATGGCATGTGGTCACCAGAGGGTTCGGTGGAAGGTAAAAAGAACACATTAAGGCTTCAAAATCGGTCGAAATACAAAGTGTGGAAATTGAAAAGTTTATTCATTTAATTAAGTATGCGAGTCATTTTCCACAAAGTGAATACGAATACAACCAATATGCATTGAGTGAATGCAACAATGCGATTGGAAAGGTGATCACGTGGGGATAATGCCTCTATCAGAGGCAAACGTAAAGAGACTAAGGGAAACGAACGTGTGGGAAGAATGGATTTAAAGAATCAGGATTCGGAACGGAAATGATTAACGAGAGGCAGAGGAGAGAGACGGATGCGGATTAAGGACTTCGAAGTCGGAAATGGATGGATCAAGAGCTATTCTTGGCAACATTTCAACGCTCGGCGAGCACCACAGCCACTTGTCTGATGCACGCCCGAGCGCTTCATTATGAAAGGGAAAGAGTTAATCACTCCAAATGCGGACTTAATATCTACCCAAAAATCTTCACGCCATCATTGCCATCCAGATCTCGGATGTTTTCCTTCTCGACCTTATTCTGAAAAGAATCAGCGAATAATTCTATTATATTTTCATCGCAGCAATAAAAAATCAGCCACCACTTAGAATTGTTTTCGCGAATGACAATTATTTTTCTGTTCTAATTGGATTCGGATGAGAACCAGTTGGCTTGCTCTTTCATAGGTTATGACAAAAATTCTTGGTGGACTAGGAGGCTTGGTTTTCTAAAAGAAAAGCAGTTGAGAGATGCCCGAGAGGCATGAATTATTGCTGTATGAATAGCATAAGCTGCACGAAAAATGTTACTCACCGTGCAATATGTGCCTAATATGACTATCCAATTATTATGATAAGTTTTCACTCAGTGTCCCTACTTGATAATGTAATTGTGTTATATATTTAGAGGTGTTTTTAGGGTTTACAATAAATTGAGTATTGGAAAATATATACATTAGTGAGGGATTTACATGTATGTAAATTAAACGTACTGCTAAAACTAACGGAGACTTACTGTAAAAGCAAGCGTTATCCCACAATAACTCCATGACTCGATGTCATCCATCTGAATTCGCTAGCGTCAACGTTGTCGCTCATCATTGGCTTCCATGTGAATACTTATCGAGAAAATAGAATTACTGCCTCGAAGTTACAATTTTAAATTCATAACGTAGTGGCTTACATATGAATTTAATTAATTTTAAAATTTAAATTAGCTATTTAATGCACACAATAATGTCCCATGCATTGTTTATGTATATCATTTTCCGCACATTATGTTTGGTGGTATCACTTTAAGAACATTCCGCTAAAATGCTTTCGCATTCGCCTGGCATAGCTTATTGTCTCTTGTAATTTTCTTCAAATTGTAAGAAGAAAATTTTGGCGTGGTCAATTTGTTGCTAAAATTTAGGCCTTGGCAAAGTACACTTGATTTTTGTCATGAAATTAATCACAACAGCTTTTCCAATAAACTCAGTAAGTTCATAATTATTTTATCCAATTTTTTTCTAGTTAACGCAGGTAATGTATTGCTTTTCAGTCTAAATATTGACGTGCCGATGAAAGTGAGAAAGTGTGTGCTACCAATGACCAATCTTTTCATTTTAAGATTCTTAAAGGTTTTTAAACGTCGGTTGCAAGCTGAAAGACTTAGAAAGTTTTAGTTATTTTATTATTTATTTTTCTTTGCTTTCTGGATGATACTGGTGTTTCGTATGCCATTGTGATCCTGATAGGCCACCATTAGCTCATCGTCAGGTTTCCAAGGTGCCAAACCTATAGAACTTGACAGAAACACCCATGACCTGGGTGGAAAAAACCAACCGAAGCGCGGCTAAAATCCATAACCCCTAGATAATCAGGTGAGCACTTTACCTGAACACCACTGGGGTCGGTAATTACGTATATTTCGCTTTTATAGCGTTTCATTTCAGACAAAAATTATGGGTTTCTGCCTGGCTTTGAGTGGCATGCCATGGACAGCCCATCAGCTGTTGAACTACCCAACGCATATCCCTAAGCCTCTAATTGATATGCAGGAGCACAAACGCCTCGAGGTCCCCCTTGATAGAATTGGATAAACATCCGTATTGCAGTAATGCGGAATCTACTATGCAACAACGCGTCATCAAAATTATCGTACTTAATTTTATAAAAATGGATGTCATAATACTTGTGAATGCTTATTGATTACTAATTGTGTTTTCCAAATATATTTTGCAAGAAAAACTGATGTGAATTTACACATAAACGGATTAATAATCGATGATTAAGACAGTATGCATAGTTAGTAACGACATGAGATAGCAAAAAGACCAACCTTCGGACATTATTATTAATTTTATGCATTAAAAAATCATTTTTCCAGTGAAAATATAGCAATAGGTCTTCGTAGCTCGTCATTGTGGAATTTTTATAAAATAATTCATAATCACAGAACTGGGCCATTAAATTTGAAGGAAAGTGGCGAGGTTATAACAGACCAACATATCTCAATTCTGGCATTCCACATGGCCAAAAGTTTCATTCAAAATTGGCCTTCCTTCCAATCAAAAAAATTTAAAGTATGATTACAATGTAACATTTTGTTAACATCTTGATTTCGAGATAAAACATGATTTGAGAATGTGGGGAGATAACATTATTGAATGGGTGAAAAATGTGTAGAAAGTTGTGTAAAAATGTGTAGCATGTTGATTAATCATTTTTATTGATAAAATATTTTTTTATCATTCTTAATGATTACTCTGTTATTATTTCTTAAACTGTCATACCTTACTTATATTTACTTAAACTGATCCAAAGCATTTCCATCGTGATTAAAAAGAGACTACATACAATGTTACACTTATGTGGATCACCCTATCACACTTTAACCCTATATGGGCCATTCATATTACGGTCGAGACAGAATTTTTTCTCCTTAACATTAAATAATGGAGGATGCAGGAAACTACCATAATAATTGTTTCAATATTTTTTCCAGGGTTTTTTTAAGAACATTTTTGATCGATCCAAATTCGGCACATTGGGCTTTGATTAATGACCTAAGGTGACTCTGCAGGTGCTATGTGTCGATTTTTTAAAACCTTTGTATTACAGTGTTAAGTGAAAAAATAATTAAAAGAAAAGCGTGAGGAAATTAAATAATCTGATAAAAATAACAGCGTAAGCACGTACGAACCCTCCTCACAAATTCAACTCGAGAAATCGCAAGCAGATGCACGTGGTGGATGATTCAATCAAGCGAGTGATAATCCCTCGAGCGGGACTTGGTTTAAAGGGGAGAGAGTGTTTACGTTTTGTCGCCTCAGGGTGAATGACGCGTGAGTGTTGTTTGCATGCGGCGAGGACGAGGGCGCACCCGTCTGCGTGGATGAAGGCCAAGGACACGCAGGCGGTGACCATGGAGAGCAAGGGTGAGTGATGTAATATTGATCGAGGGACAACAGCTGACTGGACGCTCGTGGAATTCATCACGAAATGAAGAAAGCAAGCACCGCTCGCCAAAGTCAGTCACTCGAAGGTGGATATGTGAGTATACATGTTCGATTTCCCTGTAATTCCGTGTTTATGGGCCCGATGTTAATAGTTTTTGCCTGTGACGGTTGGCCATCGATGTTCTCACGACATCAAAGGCCAAAATTGACGGTTCTATTGTGGAGATTTCCTTGAGTCGCAACCATTATTAACCAGCGTGAAATTTTTAACGTTAAACACAAACAACATTATTCTCAGTGTCTTAAGTTTGAGCACTTTTCAGTTTATATTGTTTTTTTTTTGGATGAAAACAGAGTAAACTGAAAAAAATTCTGCGAGATTTGGTTGAACCCTGAGGAATTTACACCACAGTTCATATGCTACCCTCCTGATCGTTAATTCTCAAAATGTGGAAATTTAATAAGTAAGACAAGAAATAGATTGGAAGGGAAAACTGGAGTCTTAGAAAATATGATGGAAAGGCAGGAGTGAAAATAAAAGCGTGTGCTGCCACTGGTCCCAAGTGCAAATACTTACATTGAAGAGCTAGAAAAAATAATATTAGGAATGTGAGGTTACTGGGAGTGGAATAAGCAATTATAAGTCAGGGCTTCTCTGGTAGAGTTTTAACTACTTAATCTTTGATGTGGTTAGTCTAAGTTCCACTAACCAGTACAAACAAAATATAAGTGCTTACTGGAAAGCATTTTTGATGAATTTTTGGATGAGAAAGCGAATGATGCATGAAATGTTCCACCGCTAAAATTTCCAAGATCTTGTATCGTGCCTATCTATAATCATGAAAACTGAAAAAAATATTCTGACGGCTCATTCAAAATTCAAAGGATTTCAAATATAACGTGCAGTTCGTTGGATCATATTCTGAGGCGGAAATGAGAGCGAGATAATGGTTGAGAATCACAAAAAAAATAATAATGCCACTAAAATTGGAAACCTTGTAATTAGCGGCGGCCACTTAACCATTCATTCATTTCTACCAAATCGGTATTTTTCTCTTTTCACAAAATTATGCACGAATTTTAGTCCCAGGAGCTTGTTTGAGGAGTGGGTAGGTGAGGCGTAGGATTAAACCTTTGACCCCCTCGCTCGCTTCCACATGAAGACTCACGGGCATGAGACCCTTCGCGTCTGCGGTTCTTAACATTCACTTCCCCCCGCGGCCCACCAACGTCGGGCGGACGATGGCACGAATCTTATATGGTAATCGCAGAGCGAGTTGGAGATGGTGAGGAATCGGGGGTGGACGGGGATGAGATGGAGTTGGGGAGGGGTGGGAATGGAAAAAGTGGCGTCATGAGATACGAGGTAAAGTGTTCACGTGCATCCTTGGCGATTCGCAAATATGTACGGGAGTTTAGTTACCTCTCCCTTTTGACACGGAAAGTCTCATGAATGGGTGGTAGCAGTGATCGGTGGCGATGCAGCAAGATCGTACACACCACATATTTCTGTATAACTCGGAAAGTATAAGAGATACTTATTCAGGCCATGTGCCGTTCTAAAGAGGAAAGTTAAAAAGAAAGGACAACAGTATTTTGGAATTTGTGATTTCACCATAAAAAATATGGCCGCCAATTATTGGTATAAAATCATGCGTTGTCGCCTCCAGCGTAAGATTAGTGTAGCTCGACGTAAAATCGTGCGAGGTGCTCGACAGTGTATTTATGAAGACACTATAACTGTGGTGATTCGCAAATGTATACGGGAGTTTATCTTATTGTAGTAATAGCTCTCTAGCCGCTTTAACGATAGCCTTACGTAGCATAAATTCTTCATCTTTTACAATATATTTATTCATAAAATACTCCCCGAGTTTCTGTTTTCTAACAGACCCACTCTGCCCTCCATTTTCCTTAGAGACGCAGGTTCTTTCGATGCGACAAATAAAATATTTCCATATGCAGATTCAAAAACACGATCACCTCAAGTCAGCAGAAAATACCACTCGTGGAGCGCTCTACGGACTCAACGTACGGAATGTTTACTTGGGTTAGCACTACGGCTGCAGTAAAAGCAGAAGGGCGCGGGAGGCGCGTGGGACCCGCTTCAGGTGCATACAAAAAAATAGCCTATGACGGAGAAATGTGCAACTTACTGCAAAACAAAACCGTCAACTAGGCGGTGATAGTGAAAACACCAAGAAATGAAACTTTACTAGCCAAAGGCAACTTTGTAAGGTCACGCTGGAGCACAATAATAGTTCTTAAACTTAATAATGGCAGAATAATTATCATATTCACTCAAATTTGCCCTCGCGAAGTTCACGACTCTTGCCATGGTGGATCGCCATGATGAATTACGACTGGTACGACCGATTAAGTAAGCCTTCCCTCTTCGTAGCCCTTTCGCCCTCCTGAGGTTAGTCCAAGGTCTCGTAGTGTGATGTCACACCCTAAATTTGGGGGAAATAAGTACGCCTGAGCGTGGATTGGAGCACGGCCTCAGTTTAGGCAGGCAAGATTCGTGGACGCTGTCAGAGACCATACCCTCTTCTCCCTTTTTCCGCATCGTCTGCTTCTCTTAACTGCAAACCCCGCGGGTAATCCATCAACCCGCCTGCCTCCGGCAACCTCCCCCACGCCAACGGTGTGGAAAGGAGCAAGTGTACGGTGCCCCCTCCTTACCAAACTGGACACGCCGCAACACCCTTGCCCTCTCCTCTTCCTCCTTCAAGGACGCACCCGAGTGCACGCGGGGGAGGAACAATATCCCCCCCTCCACCACCCCCTGAGGCGAGTGAGAAACAAGAGGTGAGAGGACCGATGGGGAGAAGATGATGTGAAAGAGGATTTCGCGCCTCGAAAACCGCGAGTGGACATGACGAGGGACCCCGGAGAGGATGAAAGACGGTGGAAAGTGGCCGAGACGAAACTCCGGCTCGCACGGAATTATGGGAGAGGAACGCATTTTTCTCGGTCGACGAGCGAGTGTGATGTGAGAACCAGGGAATCGGGGTGATCGTGAGGCCCTTTCCCCGCCTCCGACATTTCTGTGGACCGACCAAACCACCGATGGGCGTCGCATTACGAATCCGCCGATACAGGCAAGGCCATTGGGGGAACGCGGGAAGGAAATCAGACTGCCCGAGGGTTGGGTCAGAGCGCACAAATGAACTCGAGACAAGGCAATTTTCGATCTTTCCCGATTTTGTGGATCTCGCATTGGAATCCTTTCACCACCCCGCTGACTCAACGATGAATCATGTCATGCCAACTGGAGTTCAAGGTCCATTTCACGATTAAAATCCGTTAACGAGCGACTGCTGCGAATCCGAATAAGAGCGCTTTCGAATGTAAGGCTCAAACTTATTGTGAAAATATATCTGAATTAGCAGAGCGAGATCCTTTTGAAGTTATTTTTTACAATTTTAATGAGTGTGGCCTATATCCTTAAGGTAAAAGACAAAATTAAGCATGTAAAATGGCTCATTTTTTACGGATAAAATTTATTTTCCAGTGATTGTTCCAGGATTTTTCGCACCACAGCTTTTAACTATCTTCTCCATCCCAATTTTAAAACATTAGTTGCATTCATACCCACTACAATGAGGAAGTATGCTTGACTAATCCGTAATTTTTAAGGACAAGAGAATATGATAGACATGGCGAAGTAGTCTAGGTGTTAGATGGATATAAGTCAGTATATAGAATGCGCAATGCGAGTTGATCTATCGGTTAAGGTAAGGTTGATGAAAATAGGAAAACCTACATGTACTAATATTTTACAGCATCAGACCTTGTCTTCTTCAAGATTTTCTTTTCACCTCAGAATACAACGTCCCACCTCTCTTCATCCTGTCCATAATGCCTTCTCTATTTCTTACGCTCCCCGACTTACCCAAAATTCTCCCCTCTATTGCCGTCATAAGCATCCCCTCGAGCCCCGTTACCTGTTCCAACGACCCACTCTGCCTCCGTATTAGATATATTTTCAACATTTGACATCACACCTCGATATTTTATTTAAAGAATCATTGCAACAAATTTCGAGCAAATGAATCAAGTGATAGAGGTTCGCAGGAGTAAAATCTTCCATACACGATTGAATAAGGCAAGTTAGACTCTTTCGTTTAAGTTGATACCCGTTGGCGAAGCGGATGGAGGGGAAATGGCGTAGATGGGATGAGAGGGGAATGAGTGGAGGTGTTGGGATCGGACAGTGATTGGAGGATTGGATTGGCCATTCGGGCAACCATACCGATTTTTTGGAAACGCTAACCGCAGAGCAATAAATTCACAATCTAGGGTTTCTCATCCTGGAAAGCATTCCAAAGTATTGCACAGATGTGAAGGTCGGTCAGGCGTAGGACTAGAGGTGAAGGACATTTTTTAAATCCACATTCTTCCACACATTTCATTTGTCATTAATGAAATTTAGACTATGAAAGGGTGCAGCAAACAATTCATCCTCGATTGCCATTATTCTTCTACTCAACCTTTACTACTCAAAATTGCATTTTTTATCGTATTATAATGTTGATAATCATGCTTCTGTTGTTGTTTATAGTTAGAAGATTATTTCCATATATCCCTTGGAAAAAATTATTCTCTTCTACTTGGATTAAAAATGCATTAATTTGTTACTAGGATAGAAACAACTAATCAGATATCGACTAAGCTCTCAACACTCTACTGAAGTCGATCCAATGGGATGGTACATTAGTAAATACGAAATTACAACAGCATGAATGCAAGTTTTTTCGTCGATTTATGGTCGCAGGAAATGAGACACACATGAATTTTACCTTCTTTTTGGTCTCATTCTGTGTTTTCTACATTATTTTTAGCTAATGAATTCAAGTATAAAACAATCTGGATATACACAACAATCTGGAGAAAATATTCATGCACTTTTAAAGTTTTCAGACTATATACCATATTTTCTTTGAAGATGAGAAGAAGGTTAGTAGTTGAGACTGTAACTTTACGGAACTGATTCATAGTTGAATGAAAGATTTTGGTAATATTTTTTGTTCTAATACGAAACTTTTTGTTACAACACGACACGGGTTTCGACGCGCAACCGGAGGATGGGCTTGCGCGTTTTAACCCTGGTAGCGCCGTAATGAAAAAAAATTAATGGAATCACAAAGTTAACATTTTTCATCAAAAGGTCATATCACAAAGAAAAACTAAAGCAGGAATTTTTAATCTAGGATTCATGCACCGCCACCGATTGAATACCGCCAAAGTATTCCTGAAGGCATAAGTGTGTGGTATGTTATCCCATCAATAAAGAAACGTAAAAAATTAAGAATGACGATCCTACCCAATCTCAAGACATACAAGTATAAATACCCACGCATATCATACTATAAAGTATGTGAAGGCACTTTGTATCAATTGTCATTCACTTGGCTACATTTTCTCAAAAATAGCCCTGATTTACCTGATACGCAAGTCTCCTAATCCCGTTTCACGTAAGGATGGCTGCTTGTGGGGTTCGTTGAAGTTCTATCACTTCTAAAAAACAAGGATAAGCAAATATGAGTTGTGTGGAATAATTCATGATCTGTTATTCTCTATCAAACAATCTCAAAATGCTTAGCTTATTATTATTATTATTAAGATTTTCTAAATTTCATTATTATCCTTCGCTCGGAATTTGCAAGCCAAGTTAACTATTTCAAAACTAAATGTTTATGGTATTTTTCATCTTACTAAGTCCTGGCTAAGTATGAAAATTACGATCAGTGAGGTCACATATGAATACGAGGATATGTGTTGTTTTACAGTTATTTATTCAATTGAAGTAACGTTTATAAGGTTTAAACCTTTAACTCCTCCATAATTTTCCGATAAAAACGCATTTTTACCATAATCACTGTTCCGAAGACTCATTTTCTAAGTGAGTGCAGTTGGTCACGTCTGACCTACGATATTCAGTACGGCGTGAGAAATCGAACTTTCCATGGAGTATGATCACGCAACCGTTTCTTTCACTTTTAGAGATTTCCTACTCCAATGGCTTGACTTTCGACTAGAAAATTCTAGTCCGTCCTATTGAACTCATCATTACCGGTGTGCGTCCATGTGCACCCCACCTCCATAATGGGAAACATGCATAAAATAAAATCCTCACATTTAAATAATTCACATATAATATTTTCCTAACAGCTCAATATATATTCCACATTCATATGCATCAACCAAAGCATTAATAATGACTTCTAAAAATGTCGTAAATATTTTTTAAAAGTCACGTGATCCAAACCGGCATCTCAATGGTGACGTCACTGCACGGTGTCGCAGTGACGTCAGACAAATAAAATAATGCCAGCACGTTGTAATCCACATAGGAATTAAGAACTATTGTTTTCGTCTAATAGATATTCATTAAACAGCTGAACTTGACAATAAACCACGTCAAATTACTGGCAGAAGTACCGTTTCGAGACGTCATTCGCCATATTATCGATGACGTAGGGCTTTGACATCGCAGAGTGCGCGTAATTTAAAAAAATAGTTTTACAGAAGAACGTTGTTTTTCGACTAAATTATGGTCCTGTAGATTTAAGAATATGAATTTAACACACAAGTGCAAAACTTTTAAAAATAATGCATATTCCCCATTCTTCCCGTACGGAGAATTATGTCCGTACTTTCAATGACCGTATATCCAATCGTAGGAATATCATGGACCTCAAATTACTTCATTCTGCGCTAAACGGTCAGTATCGAGTAGTAATAGTGGTGGTGTATCGACGATGGGGTCATTTTGTACCATTTTCAATATATTTAATTAAAATTTACGTAGTTATGGCACTCAATTAGCATATTCTTTGACAAATAAAACGAAAGCCACAAACCTAGAGCAGTGTTTCCTAAAATTTTTCGACCCACCAACTGGGCCAAACAACCACCACCTAACGATCCCCTATCGTAAGCTTTAAAACCATAGATTACATGACTAAGTCAGGAAGTTACAATACTTACTATCTACCTCCAAACTGCCCCTTTTCCGTCTAGTTGTCTATTACTTAGATTGTTAATTCTGCTGTTTTGTTTGTGTCTATTATGTTTTGTTGTGTTATTCTTCTGAAACATTTTATTGTGCATTATTAAATGCAATGACCAACGGTGGTTGTTTTTTTAATGAATGTCTAAAAGGTAAATCAAATTAATAATTAAGTGCGACGCTCACTAAACTTGCGTAACATCGAATCAACCGATTTATACTCAGGGACTCAAGTATCGGCTGGCGGGCGCCCTTATCACACGACTTACGCCTCAATATATGAGCGTGATACTAACGAAATTTTTTGAAAGAGTAATTTCCTTCTCCCACATGGAGCGTAACGCTGCAGTCCTACAACAAGACCCATTTTTCTTGCATTGCGTCATCTTTTTCGAACAGAAATATTTTTTGCTGCATCTAGCAGAGAGGAAAAGATAGACTAGCTCGATCACGATAACTCACGAGGGATTAATCATTGTTCACGAAAGTTCAATTCGTATGAAGAATTTAAACCGTAATCCCTCTATCATCACGATATATTAGTGTATGTAACGAGCATCACCCTCACTGCTCTTCCAGCGGGGATCCAACATGCTCGCGGGAGGTTACTCAGAAAAAGGTGAATTAATCACTTCGTGTTGCATTGGCGAGAAAACGAAAGACTCGGAATCGCGCTTCTTGTGACTTGGCGAGGAGCCTCGGGAAGGAACGGGTGGAAAGTGTGAACTGGACCGCTAGGGTTGAGATGGGGGGACGAAGGGCGACGAAGAATAACCCAACGGCCGGCCTCCTCGGGTATGAAGAGCGATTACTTACGGCCTCACCGGCTTTGCCAGCTATCGCGTACCCCGTTGACGCAATCTCCGCGCCGTGGAATTCCTTCCAGTCCTCCCTGACCGCGTAACGCCTTTGCTACCGAGAGAGAGAGAGAGAATGGTTTTATCTCGTATCCGAAATCTACCCTCTTGACTACGAGCTACCGTGAATTTACCCTTGTTCTTTCCGCTCTCTCTCTTGCTCTTAATTCAAGGGCGGAGGAGCGATTCTATCGGGTCTGCGAGGTTGTTCTGGGTGATCGAACGGGTCAATTACAGTGAGGTGTGATGCCACGGGGGAACGCTGAAAAATTTCTTAATAATTGAAAGAGCGGGATCCACGGCATAAGAGGATTTATTGCATCTAGAGCTGACGTAGAGGGTTATTAAAATGCCCTTGTTTTAAAAGGAATCGCATTTTATCCCTCGTTCATGGGGTTTTGTAACGCGAATGGGTTGGTCTTTTTTGTAGTTGAATGACTGCGGCTGTATTTCATAACCTGTCAGGTGAGTTTTTATTTTTATGTTTCTCTCGATCTCTTAAAATTGCGCTAACAAATTTAAGAGATCGAGTAATAGCCTGGACATGACCAGTAATCTTTCAAGATAAGTGAACATTGATAGCATTACATAAATTACATCTGATTCACAAAATATCTAAGAACGTACCATGGCGGAGTAACAAAAAATTACAATGTGACTATAGCACATCATATTGGTCTTAATTCCCCTAAGTTGTTTATGTTTTCTATATGAATAAGTATTAAATACAGAAAGCTTATAAAGGACGACTCTGTTCATTAAATTTGGTAGGGTTTTCAATTTGGGATTAGGAGAATTTTTAACCACCATGCGGAATTGACTACAGAAGGCTTCATGCTTTGGGTCAATCATTTTTTTAAGAATAATTCTTTTTCTCTAAGAGAGGATTATCATGACTCCATGAAACCCCACATCTGCGATCCATCTGTTATGGAGAAAAAGAAAGTTTTACTTTGTTGGAAATATAACCACAAAGTAATTGTCTAAGAATCACATATTTTGTCCGCTCCTCCTGTGAACTTTAACATTCTATAAAAAACGTTCATCTATACCTTAGCCATAATTCAGCATTTTCCTTAAATTAATAGCTTTAGTCCTTAATTAAACAAATCACCAAATGCTGTGGCTCAAAAATCTTATTTCATGGGTTTTATTTTACCATAGAAAGCAAGTCCGGCTGCCATAATGATAACCAACGTCTGGAACGGATAAGGGAGAAGAAGAAGATATAAATGAAAGAAGATATCGGCGTATGAAATTTCTGAGATAGACACCCTTTCCCCAACGATCACCACGGTTTTTCTTAATCTGTTTGAAATCCTAGTAAACGATAAGCAGAGAGAATTGACTTGTCAATGCCGCCAAATGCAATATCGTTGCAATAGGTAATAAACAAGTTACACGTAGGCTTTGAATTATGATCGCTTTAAAAAACCGCTTAGGTCATTCATGCACTCTAAAATCTATTCCCTTCTGCATTATACATTTCCTCGCATTATATTTTTCACCCCTTTCTTGGTATATAAATTGTTTACTCATTTCCTACTTCCCCATTAGGTATATTTCATTCTCTTATTGGCTCCGAAATTAGCATCTGAATACTTTTAAGTATTAATCCCATCTCGTTATAATAACGGGTCAAATTTTACTTTAGGAATTCCTCACCTCTTAATGAGTCCCTTTTCGTTTGCCTCCACCATTGCTTAACTCTTTTGTTCGTCCTTCTCCTTATGCAAGCTCCTTATCCCGAAATATCCATTGATAATTCGCTTTCGTGTATTTTTTCTTCCAAGGGGTTTCATATTTCCAGCAAAGAAAGCCATGAATTTCAGTTGAAGACTCACTCATTTTGGGCGTTGGAGGGACGTGGAGAAAACGAAAATCTGGCCGTTTGACTCTCGAATAATGATAGGTATGTGATGTTCCGTTGTGAGAGAAAACCCATACATTTTTATTTTTGGAGGACCGGTTTTTTTTTCGTTAATTTTTCTCTCTACTCAAGGCCATCAAGGAAATTTGGGGTGTATTGTGCCAAAAGCAATATTGAAAACATCTTTCACACAATGGAAAATGATGCTTGCGAATCGGTAATGTCTTCCAAACGCATAATTTACCTGTTAGTCGGAGTCTGCACGACCTTAAGTTTTTTATCCATTCACCAAAAAAATTTCTGCATCAATTTGTTTATTCGCTCAAATATTAAAAGAGTAAATTCTATCTCGAGCGTGTTAACATCTACGGCGGATATACCATTATGTTTTCTCCACGGAGAATGAAAAATTACCTGTCAAAGGTACATGGCATCTCTTTTACGTTCAAACAATGAAGTCATCAGAAAAATTATTATTACTTTCTATAACGGTCTCTTGTTTCTTCATGGGAATGGGTGTATATTTGCCTTACTCATTCAAAGTAAAAAAAATTAACCTTCAAGTGCCAACCAATTTGACCCTTTATTGCCAAGTGTGCTGAATTCGGCCCATACCTCCTGGGTCATCTTGACTTATTTACCAGTCAGTACCTAATGTGCCAAATTCGGTACGATAAAAATTGGAAACTGCTAAAAAATAGAAATAGTTTTCATGTTTTCGCAACCTTCATAACCTCAATTATATAAAAAGGAGGAAAAATATCTTTCTCGGCAAAAACATTTTTGGTCCACAATTAGCCATATTATTTGGCCAAAACATTTAATGGATTGATTTTTTATAATGCGTGCTTCATAATAACATGAAAATATCGTAAAAATATTTAGCTCAAATTTTATTGAAGTCATAGAATCAAAATGTGAGTGCGAAGAAATTTATCGGAAATTCGTTTTATATGAGTATGAAGACGATTTCATGTCCATCAACAGCTTACTATACGACCTTTAGTGGAATAAAGTTATACCGATATTGTTTTTACTAAAGCAATAAAATGTCTCAAAGAGACCTCGTGTTTCCGACGAAGAAACATTTTTGCCTAAAATACAAAAAATCTTTTTGATGAATATCTTAGCTCAGAGGTTCACACAAATCTTGTTTTTGCGTTTTCACAATTAGAACGGGAAAACAGTGACTCTCACGACGGTCATTGATGTATACTACAATCCTCAGAGTTGAGTAAAAAGTTTCGAATGTTCACGCACCGTGACAATCAAAGAAGTGAAATCGAAGCGTGAGCCGCAGAAACATGTTGAAGGTGCGTCTACTGTGACAACCTTCTGAAGGGCGGATGGGAAATAAATCATTAGTTTTTTCTATTAGGTAATCGATAAGCATATACCTATACATATGTATATATACTAGCGAAGGCGCATATATATTTTTTCTGCTGAAAAGCATTAATATTTCCTTCTTCAGCGGCACTTCCTGATGCTGTTGTGCTATCAAATGGTTCCCACAAACCGTGAGAGATTCAAAATGAAATATGATGAGAGCATCTTCCGACTCGCTCTGGATGTTGCTGTGAGCAACGGGGAGGGGAAGAGAGAAATAGAGAAAGAAATGAATAGGGAGAACAGGGAAGGGAGGGAGAAAAGAAATGATGTCTTCTTCTTTTGCTACTCCCCATCCTCCCACAGGCCTGCATTCCTCCCTCGCTCACTTGTCAAATGGCGCGGCCTGCCACGCAAGGCTTGCATTCCGAGTCCTTGTATCCAACTTTTTTCCTCTAGCTAAACCAGTCGAGTCTGCTCTCGATGAGGCAGAAAAAAAGAGCTTTGGTGCTTTGTAGTGGGATAAGGACGGCGGTCGAGAAGATTGACCAAATCGAAGACACACACAAATACACTGAATCGGAGCACGCTTTGATTGAAATAATTTATTTTTCGCTCTCCTCCGCTCTGTTTGGCGCCGCGGGAGGGCGCCGCGGTTAACGTCCACCGCAACCTCTCTCCATCAACCACACCATTGTCGTCGTTTCAACCGAACGACTGGACATGCTGACGAGCTGCGAAAGAGATTTTTCCTCCCAATCCACAGACCCCCACCATCCAACCATTTCCTCTCCTCCTCTCTACGTAGTAAATTTTTTTAAATACCATTGAGTTTCTTTTTCTGTATCAACTGCATGTTACATAGGACATTCTTTCCTTGAACAATACATTTATATTCCATTCTACTCTAAGTTTTGTTTCAAAATCCCACTTGCAAACCCACGAAACTTTTACCACAACCAAACCACTTTTGCAGTGCAGATTTAAAAACGTATTTAGCTTCGGGAAATTTCCATTCACAAATGTTGAATTTAGCGCAGATCAGAACACATCAGGGCACTTAAGCGCCCCCGGACGACAATGAATGGAACGATGTACGCTGATGAAACTGTCGGTTATCTCCTTAATTGAAGTATTTTTTGTACATATTTTATAAAAATCGTTCAATCTACATTCCTAAATGAGAAAGTTCTTCAACCGCAATACCATTAAAAACTTTACATTATCCATGTTTGACGCCTATGATGTAAATCAACACATCAACTGAAGTCGTCGATGCAGCTATCGACGTTCTTCTATTTTTATGTGCGCATCAACTCCCCTCCCGATCTGTGCGCTGCCGTGTGCCCAGGCTCTGTAACGAATGGAAAGCAAGTGGACGGGTGTGTTGTGAAGTGAGCAGTAAAGAAGAAATCATTTTACAATTTGTGTAATGCCATAAATCTCTTTTCTAAAAGTCGCTTATAAACGGTCGCCTAACAATGGCACCACCCGATCTTGATTCGTCAGGTTTTCTCCATCTAGCTGGAGTGGGCGGGAAATGAGAAACCGTGGAGTTAAACGGCGAAAAGGATGAAAATCAATTCATCAACAGAATTCGTGGATGAGGCTATCGACGTTCTTTAACGGTTAAGTGCCCATTGCATCTACTCCCGTTCTGTTTACAAGTGCTCTGCTTAGAGCCCAGGTTCTGAAACGAATTGCCATAAGCAAGGAAATTAAATGGTCGTTCACATTCATTTATTTCATAAAATATTGTTTTCAATTCATAATTATGAGAAATATTAACCAAGCATTCCAAAATTCCGAAAATTCAGCGATCTTTTGTAAAGCGCCCCCTTAGCAAACCATGTCATTGTCGATAAATGTATGGTGGAATTGAATCAATGAAAAATTAATTTATCGCCTGCAGATAGTTGTACGTAGAACTATTACGTTGTTGATCAAAGGCCCAGTAAAAGCTAAAAAATACGACTATGCTAATCATGCAATTATTTAAAAATTTGGTGGTTTCTGAGTGTGTGTCTGTTACTCAATCACTCAAAAACGACTTGACCGATCACTTTGAAATTATGTATGTAGGTAATTGAGGGTACTGGAACAAACATAGACTAAACTAAAATTTTCATAGAGTTCCAAGGGCCCCTAAGTGGTTCCCTAGATTTTACTCCCATTAGAAAAGCATTGGAAACAGTGCAAAGTTATTTTTTTGTAAATTTCTTGCACTTATGATATAGTATTTATATTTTCACTATCGAATGGCTGAAAGAACTAAGCAATTAATTCTTCCACTCGTTTATATTTTTAACGTTTTGTTTTTACTAGAATATTTAGTTTTCAATCCCAAAATTATCAATTTTCCACCGACTTAAACAAAAGCATATTTCCTTGGCAAACTGATTGATGCTATGAACGGGAAATTTTACCCATGCCTTTTACAGCTTACATAATATTAAATAAATAATTAAATCAAATTTGAACGATTTTTCAGCTGTCTATTGTTTATCCCAATACATTTATTTGCTTTTTATGGCTTTAATGGAGTTTACATGTTTTCTCTCTCCTGTTGAATTTTAACGGGCGACCTCATCTTTACCTTACTAGCATTATTTGTGACCACATTATGTGCATTACCTAATAGTACATTTGTGTTTTTTGCTTTTGGAATGTCTAAAGAGTATTCCATTAAAAATATTCTGGGAATTAGAGCTAAAATCATGTCACGTAGGAACATTTATTTTGCAAAAATAATCGAACGAAAAGGGGTCAAACTGGAGGTCATTAGTTACATGGAAGGTAGCTAGTTTTCTGTGCATGAAAGACATGTAATTATCTCTAAAGTTTGAAAGTTTTACTACATTTCTTTTATCAGTTTTACGCCAACATACATCCATACACATACGATACATACATTGTACATTATTCTGATAGATAGATCTGATAGACAACACCTGCAATTGGCACGTTACATTAATTCATACAATCACGTGAGTAAACAACTTCTCCCGCTGAAATTCTACGGGTATCATCATCTTGCCCTTATTAATACATATAATTTAGCATTATTTCTGAACCCAAATTGTAATAATATTACCAAATAGGTGATTTTTTACCATTTGTTTTTCCGTACCCTGAAATATCTATACAATATGCCATTTAATATTCTCGAAATTAAACCTAAAATTTCATGTCAAGTATAGACCTTTTTTTAGTCGAGAAAATATAAAATGCTCAACTTTACCCCGGTTCCATTATGCATAATTGGTGCAATTGATTTTCAGCTTTCCATGCCCTCTGCTAGTTATATTATTGAAATGCTGTTTGGAAATAAATTTCTTGAATAAAGCACTGTTAACACTAGAAGGACCAGACCCGTCATTTTGATGGGTAACCTCTACTTACTTAATCATATTGCCTAAAATTTTTTTCCGCCGTCTTAATTTTTTATGGTACGTATTCTGTTAAAATATAATTTACTTTTTTTCACATAGAAATTAAGTTAAACCACCTGTCTATCTTAAAAGACCAACACTCGTCAAAATGACGGGTTAGGCGTTTCAATTTAATTGTAACGGTAACGCGTGTTTTATTCAGGAAATCACTTCACTATATTACGTCTGGCCATTTTGATGTTTAAGTTAGCACACTTATGCATTTAACATTCCTTATTACATTTTGAATGGAAATAAGCAGCATATCTGCCATACCGAGTGTCGTGTGGTAGGTCAGAGCAGTGGAAGCAGGAGCGACGTCATCGGAGAACGTAACCGCTACCACGAGAAAAAGGACATCTTTTATTCGGGAAAACCATAAATGAGTAAAATCTGTAATCCCTTACAGTTGGGGGATCCCTAGTCTCCCTTGGGTGGAAGGGATAAAAGGGTTATGGAAGGAGCGGGGCGCAGGAGTTCGGTGCCCCAGGCCAGCCCAGGGTACCGTTACCACCTGGAGAAGAAGAATCCCCATTTGGAAAAACCCAAAGAGTGGGACATGAGTACAATTCCTTGTGCTACGGCGATTCCTTGTGTCGTGTGAGCGGCAGGGATGACTGACCGATCGTAGCCGACCGAGCGGCAGACTGACCGATTCGCAGCTGCATCTCCAATCTGGAATCCCTTCGTGGCCAATTGCATTTTGTGTTACAAGGCTGGCGAGAACATCACTTTAGATGAACAACTACTTCCATGCAAAGCTCGCTGTAGATTTATTCAATACATCAGAAACAAACCAGATAAGTTTGGTATTAAACTTTGGCTTTCTGGAGATGCAAAGACAAAGTACAGTGTACTATCGTTTTCAAATGTCTGAGTGCATCCACTTTGCCCTATTCTACAAACCGTAGAATGGGGCATGGCCGGAAAAGTATTGAAAATTGGCATCACCTGCGGACTGCGTTTTTTGCTGGGCTAGCTTCACTTGTCGTGAGACGACGGTGGAGTATGAGTTACTGAACGAAAGAATCGACGGGGACGGAGTAAAACACGGGAGAGGAAAACCCCATCGGAATGCACCGAAGGTTATTCGCGCTCATGCGGTTGCGACGCGACGATGAGGCCTCCGACTTGGGTGATTTTCGTTCTCGAAATTCACATTTGTGCTCACGAGTGACCCACTCTGTAAAAGCGGCGCGGTAGCCGCGTGGTTAAGACTGCCTCGAAAGGCGTATTTAAAACATTCCCAGGATCGATGCTCAGTGTCTGTCTTTTTATGCTCTCAAGTAATTTCAATATGACTGTGATAATGAACCTCGAGTACAGCCTCTTTATATCAACGGACCCGGTACAGTTTATTAAATTACAGGCATTCAATAATGATGGAGGACTACCTAATACCAAATTAGAATCCTTGAATCCTTATCTCTCCGTAAGCCAATCTATTCACAGTGAATAAATACTTACACGTCTCACTAGCTGAATATTTTTGGTCTAACATTGAGTATGGCAAAATCTCCCGAGAGGTAAAATCCCTATGCTCGAAACAAATCTCTCGTTTTACCACCAGGATATCAAGTCACATCCCAGGTATGATATTTTGGTGATCCGCGAGTGATACGTATCATCGAAATATCTTAGATAGGCCTTTTATTCAAACTCTTAGGGCTCAAAGAAATAATATGCTGTGAAAAACAGTATTGATGCTATAGAAAGAGGGTTTCTCAGCAAGTGGGTGTACGAGCGAAAGTAAATCATACGGCTCGGGCCGAAAAAAGTATCCAGTTATTTATTTACCGTAGTCTTCTTACGATTTTTGTGTTCTGAACATATATTGAGAAGCGTAGCCAGGGGGGAGCAGTGGGGGCGAATGCCCCACCCGGCCCCTATGTTCTGCAAGGTTGCATTTTGCTAACGCTTACATGAATTTGCCTCAAGCTTCCTGGGACCTCACCATATTTTCTGACCAGGAAACATTCAGGAGTTATTGCAGCGGCCGAATACACTTATGGCGTCCGCGAAATACACGATAAGTTTTCCGTTTGCATATGCTTCATCTTGAATTTATTCAGGCCTTAATCTGAATTACCTTTTAATCAACGCCTTCCTCTGTTTCTGTTGATATTTCCCTCAATCACAAAGTGCTTAAGTGTTAGACGAATAAAGTTAGTTATTAGTGATAAATGCATAGATTTTTAGCACTAGAAGTGCGTCGGTAAACTGCCACGAAGAGATGTCAAACTGATTATTGATATTTAAAGCCAGTCATTGACGTAGAAAATTATCCGATCTCATTTACAATTAGACTAATGTAACGCAGCAGAAGACAATAGCTTAGTTTATAACTGCCAAATTTAAGAAATGAATTACATTTTACACACCTAATTAAAATGTAAAATATGATGTTTCTTAATGTATCTTCGAATAATTTTGTCTTTAAAGATACGAATCCAGCCATATTTTGAGAAAAAAACATCTGGGCGTGTTACTGCAATCTCTTGGGGGGAAATGACCGCTTCTGTTCCTGGATTATTAGTGAGGACTTCGACTCGAATGAACGCGCTGGAGTACGTTAACGTATTAGAAGATAATCTGATACCGTTCTCAAAAGAGGTTGCCCCGGACGGGGATCGAATTTTGGACAGGACTACTGTCCTATACATACGGCCAGAATTGTGGAGGACTTTTTTTCTAAATAAACAATTAGTGGTGTTACCTTGGCCGGCATGTTCACCAGATTTAAATCCCATCGAAAACCTGTGGGGACTTATCAGCGTCGTAGGGCTAGGGGTCATGCTCGCCCCTGGCAAGATTTGAATTTTGCGCCCCCCAAGACTTATTTTCTAGGAAGAGAAACAACACTATAACTTTGAAAGTGTAATTTAAGTTTTGTATACATTTAAGCATAAAATTAGTTCTTACTATTATGTAGGAAGGGAAATAATAACATACGAGTTCATTCATTTAAACATAAAATCTCTTAAAAGTTTACTTTTCTGGCTTTTCTGTAACCAATTTGACAATAATATCGTCTATATTAATGGTTTTTTGCAATGTCATACTCAATCGATAGTATAGCGAGATTACTCAGACGATCTTGAACAATCTGCGATCGTAAATATTTTTTTATTAATTTTTATTTGCTGAAAGATCTTTCAGAGCTCGCAGACGTCACAGGTAACGTCAATGCTAGGCAAAGTGCAATCCCTATATTGGGATAACTTGTCACTAAGCCATATTCTTCATGGCAATTAAGACGTGCAATGTAATCTGCATTTTTTAAATCAGGTAAAAATGCAAACAGGCAATTTTGTTTGGTATTTGTACCTTTCAATTTCTAAACACAACTCGTTGGCATTTAAATCATCGTTGAATTTTAATGTGAGATCCGCTACGGATTTCTTTAGATCTTCAGTGGAGGTTTCATGCAGCAAAAGTCCTGTTAGGTGACCAAAATCAGAAGCTACGGCAGCTAAACTATGAAATCTCCATCCCATTTACTGAATAAGTGGGTCTAGTGCACAGGAAAGCTGAATTAAATACTTTTGAAGAGGATTCTTTATAGCCGCATTCTTGGCCCTTTCATCGAACATTGTATTAACCTTTCGTTTACTCTATTTAGAAAGTTCGGGCTAGATCGACAGCTCTTTTGGTAGATTATTTGCTGAATCAATACACAGCTATCTATTTGGCCCTTTCTGAAATAATTCAGAAATCCACAAGGCCCTGCAAGTGTTTTGATGCTGCCTCAATGGAAACAGTTTTTTCCTTTAAAATGATAATAACGTTCTCAATACTTCAATGAGGATATTCCCATACGACCACAATACAAATAAATACGAATTTTATCATTTTTAAAATAATTTTAGCTAAAGATACAGAATCAGCTGTATATGTCCTCCTTTCATCAGTTTCTTCTGCAATGGTATGTAATGTTTTCATTATTTGCGGTAGTTGAGTATGCAATGCGTGAATTTAATTATAATTTGATGACCATCTCGTATCAGAATGACCCTTCAAAGAAAATTTTAAATTTGATAAAGCTTGCCAAAGTTCAATCGATCCGGGAAAATAATTAAAAATATTTTGCACACTGTCGAAAAACGTAGTCATTTCTAGTGTTGCACAAAACGTATGCACTTCAACTAACTTTAGTTAGTAAGCTCTACTAGTTTAAAATCTGGCAGGTTCATTCAGTTGTAAGATTCGCGCTTGAACACCTTGATATTTACCCGCCATGTTTTACCCCTTATATTTAGGGTCTGGTACAAATTTTGTGAGTTAAGTTAGGGGCGCCACGCCGTTTCTAATCTGTGTTTTTCCCCCCGGAGTCGATTAGAAACGGCCTGTTGTTATCAAGTGTAAGTTTTTTTATGTGAGGTAAAATCATGTAAGTACTAATTTTTTGTGCGTGTGCCCCAGCGGCCCGCAGGCTGTGGGCCTGCAAAGTGCGCCCCCTTGAGGGTTGCGCCCCTGGCAGCCGCCCGCCTGGCCTGCCCCTAGCTACAACGCTGGGACTTGTGGTTCAGGAGTGGAAATTGGTTGAAACAAAATCTGTGGAGGCATTTGAAGCCCATGTCCGGAAGTTATGGGATTCCTTTCGCAGACGGCCTAAAATATGCGAAAACTTAGTCGCATCAGAGAATCGCCGGTTACAGGAAGTGGTAGATTCAGGGGGTTGACGAAACAAAACATAAAAAATGTAAAGAATTTCATGTGTTTATTTTTTAACCCCATTCGTCGATGCTGCATACAGAGACAATGACGAATCACAGTCCGTTGCAGCTAATAATCAATTGGTAGAATTATGTCAGCGCAAATATTATTACTGACATATTCTGCAGATCATATTAATTTCACTAATAACATCCACTCATTTCTGAAGAAATGAAGAAAATATGAACTTTGGAAGTTAGTCTGGTGGTCTGACTATTGAATAAATAGTGTAAAAGACAGAAAAGAAGAAAGGATTAACAACTCCCTTTTTAAATTCTCTTATCCTTTCCCATCCCAGAAATGCATACCCGCTGAAATTACCCGAGAAAGGGTTAACAGAGAAAGGTGACTTCGGTTTACGCAAAACTATGCCACATCCAATGACATTTTAAAATAATATATACAGTGGCGTAGCCAGATTTCGGGTCTAGGGTGCACCGGGGAGAGGAGGGGGGGGGTGGTTTAGGGGGCTCCGACTCATATATTCAACAGTTTATTAAACAAACTGTTACATACTTGTTTTTCTCGTAATTTACTATCCAAACTTGTAGACTTTGTAGAATTTATTGTTGATAATGAAGTTATGAAATTGATTCACGCTCGTATTTGGGACTTTAGGGCGGAAACATTCACATACACAGGGTAGCCAGAACATAGGGAACGGGGGGGGCATTCGCCCCCACTGCTCCCCCCTGGCTACGCTTCTCAATATATGTCCAGAACACAAAAATCGTAAGAAGACTACGGTAAATAAATAACTGGATACTTTTTTCGGCCCGAGCCGTATGATTTACTTTCGCTCGTACACCCACTTGCTGAGAAACCCTCTTTCTATAGCATCAATACTGTTTTTCACAGCATATTATTTCTTTGAGCCCTAGGAGTTTGAATAAGAGGCCTATCTAAGATATTTCGATGATACGTATCACTCGCGGATCACCAAAATATCATACCTGGGATGTGACTTGATATCCTGGTGGTAAAACGAGAGATTTGTTTCGAGCATAGGGATTTTACCTCTCGGGAGATTTTGCCATACTCAATGTTAGACCAAAAATATTCAGCTAGTGAGACGTGTAAGTATTTATTCACTGTGAATAGATTGGCTTACGGAGAGATAAGGGTTCAAGGATTCTAATTTGGTATTAGGTAGTCCTCCATCATTATTGAATGCCTGTAATTTAATAAACTGTACCGGGTCCGTTGATATAAAGAGGCTGTACTCGAGGTTCATTATCACAGTCATATTGAAATTACTTGAGAGCATAAAAAGACAGACACTGAGCATCGATCCTGGGAATGTTTTAAATACGCCTTTCGAGGCAGTCTTAACCACGCGGCTACCGCGCCGCTTTTACAGAGTGGGTCACTCGTGAGCACAAATGTGAATTTCGAGAACGAAAATCACCCAAGTCGGAGGCCTCACCGTCTCGTCGCAACCGCATGAGCGCGAATAACCTTCGGTGCATTCCGATGGGGTTTTCCTCTCCCGTGTTTTACTCCGTCCCCGTCGATTCTTTCGTTCAGTAACTCATACTCCACCGTCGTCTCACGACAAGTGAAGCTAGCCCAGCAAAAAACGCAGTCCGCAGGTGATGCCAATTTTCAATACTTTTCCGGCCATGCCCCATTCTACGGTTTGTAGAATAGGGCAAAGTGGATGCACTCAGACATTTGAAAACGATAGTACATGCTGAACGGGTATCCATATCTCGGTAAAGATGAGTCACGGCCCATGGACAAAACACTTGCGGAGCACGTGGTTTCACGTCTTATTCAACCATTTTATTCAAAAGGAAGAAATGTTACTTGTGATAATTTCTTTACCTCTAAGAAACTTGGGGATACATTGAAGAGGAAAGGAACAAGTTTGGTAGGCACCATGAATAAAATTCGACATGAGGTTCCTCCATCCGCTAAAAAAACACGAGATTGTTATATAAAACGGTCCTTTACAAGTCGGGTGACACCACACTTACCTTCTATCAGGGTAAAGCAGATAAAAACGTCCTTCTTCTCAGTACGTTGCACCAATCAGTGACTATCCATGCACAAAGCCCAAAAAAGCTCCCAGAGACCGTAGCTACTACCAAGTGTGAGTTGACATTCTTGACCAAATGACTAGGATGTATACCGTAAAATACGGATGCCGCAGATGGCCAATGCATGTATTTTGCAATGTATTGGATATTGCCGCTATCAACGCATGGGTACTGTACCAAGAAGTCACTGGGGAAAAATATCTCGCCGGAAATTTATATTTCAATTAGCAGAGGAACTAGTGGCTCCATTCGACGAAACTAGAAGACCAGTTCCAATTCTACTACAAGCAACTACCAAGAGTGATGTGCGCAAGACGTGTCAAATAGGAGGATGCAGAGGCAAAAATAAGAGCCAAAATAAATGCGTACATTGCAATAAGTATGTGTGCGGGTCCAGTGCAGGAAACGCTCAGTACATTTGTATCAGATGCAGTGATGATGAAAATTGATGTATTTCCTTTTTTGTCATGCTAGATTATGTGTAAATCATTGCTATACATGAACAATACGTTAAAGTGCAACTCCTTCCAATAAAAAAGGCAAATACACTTTTAAATAATTATATAACAGTTTGAAAATTGATCGCTGTTCATTTTAAATTTTTTATTGTAAAGTTATTTGTAAAAAATTACTCAGTTGTATTGATAAATATAGAAGAAGGTTATATTTTTTGCTGTTAGCAATTAATTTTAACATAAACGAAGAAATATTTAAAATAATTACTATCCGTCAGAATGACGGGTAATGGTCCTTATAGGTAGCCATAAAACCCCGGTCCTTCTAGTGCATTATAAAAATATTTTTTTCTTTCTCAACATGAGTGGCGGTGGAGCTAGCAAAACGGAGGCTGTGTCGCCATAGGCGGCCATGGGGAATAGATAGGTAAGATATAACTATATGACGCATCGCTGTTTGTTGTTGCAATTATTATTGTTCCATACATTTAAGAATAAGAACGACACAGATAATTACTTTTTTTTAAACCGATGCATGTTACCCATTGCTCCTCCTCATGCCATGCCGAATGCTATCATCTCCTCTACGACGCCATTGGTTGACAGCAATGCGAAAATGTTCACTCATCCATTTCTCTGGACTTCGAATGTTTCATTTCTTTACAACTCGTCGTTTCAAGTGAAAATCGTTGCAAATTTTCGCACTGCACCATCGGAACAAAGTGAACTCTATTTCCAAATACTTCGCAAATACGACGACAATGGGCCCAATTTCACCTGATTGCGTTCGGTCGGCTAAGTAACAGGATCGACCCCTCTGGTGCACACATGCCGTGGCGGCAGGCAGTCAACGCGGAGGTGGTGCTTGGGGCGCTTTTCCTCAGTGTTTTCAGGGATGTGTGGTTTTCCCCGCTCAAACCACCGCGAGTTTCCGTCCTTCCATGGGTGTTTGCAAAACTGCGATCCCGCGAAATCCGCTTTATCGCGGATCCTGGCCATTATCTCGCAACGAGATCACTGATGGGGCGTGATAGATACACGCATTCACGTTGTCACGGAGACACAATGGAGTTGAGGTATATTCGCTTACTTTTCATCTCGCCCATCAAGACTCCGGCTCGAGTTTCGCTTTTCTTTTGTTTTTTTTGCTCGTTCCATATAGTGATGCGAGAGGAGCAGGTGATTTCGCGTAACTCCTTAGGCAGCGTCCTTCATCTTTACCTTTTTTCATTCGATCTGGAAACGTAAGGATTCCGACCACTGTCATTGATTAATTCAACGCCATATGTTTTTTCAGTGTCCTAAGCAACGGGATGGGAATATTTACCGTTTTTTTTCCGGCAAAAAAAAGGTTGTAACTTCCTGATGCCTTTTGCTTTCACGCATTAGTGTAGTTTTTATCATTCTTGAGTATTGTGCCGCGCGGTACCGTGTACCTGAGATCTTTGCGAAGATTCAAAAGGTTTGAGGTCGGCGATAGATTATTAGTTGAGTTTTTTCGGGGTGAGGGAAGGTGAATACCTTGTCTTATACTTCCCTGATGCCCCCTACCATAAGAGTGAATGCCAGGAAAGAAACGTATTAAGTCATTCCTTATTTCCTACAGAAATCTGGCGTATGAAACTCAGTTTTCTTTTCCAATTGGCTATAATTGGTCTCATTATAGTTAAAAAATACTCTATACAACTACACTCACTTGCTGTTTTAGAGCGAGGGTTCTCCCGTTTTTTTTTCTGGGGAATGTTCTAGATGAAATTTCACTCGTAATGTTAATGTTGAGTGGATGGGATTTACATAATATCAGATTTTTCATTTTTTTAAGCTCATTATTTTAAATTTTCTAAATTAAAAATTTAGAAAACAATTCCCCTGGACTATGATAAGATCTTAGATCCCCTGATTTTGCACAGTTAATGATTTTAATATATATTTTTCTCACTTAGATTTATTCCAATATTCCATATCAGTCTCTCTCAGAACAATTCCCCTTGTTGTTCTCAAAATATATATATACGTCTCTGGTAGTCATTATGGCCATCTCGTGACATAAATCCAAATATACAACACACTGTGTAGAGAAGAAGAATCAGATGGATTGGGCACATCTTAAGGCACAAAGGTATTGTGAAGAACGTCATTGAAGGAAAAAAAACCCAGGGGAAGGCGAAGGGACATTTAAATAAGACCAAATAAAGAGAAAAGTACATTATAAATATACCACGGAGTAAGAGAACTAGCATTAGATAGGGAAGGATGGAGGGCTGCCGTCAGCTAATCTTAAGATTGAACGACCAATGATGAGCACGCAGGTGATTTGCATCCACAGCGCTTTTTTCTGAGATTTTAGAAACTTCGTCGGTGCACTCCTTTGGAGAGATTTGCTTTATGGCACACACGGGTGGCTGTGGAAACATTTAACTCCCATAATCCGGCTCTATTGATGAGGCGCATGACCAGACACCGGCTTGCCACGGATGGGTGGAGGAGGGTGGGCGGGGCAGAGGGGTTAGAGGCGTGATCGCTCGTGACCTCAGCGGTTACCACTGACCTTGCCCTTGGTCGTGCCCTTTCGGTTAACGCCTGCCTCCCTCCTATCGCCTTTCCTCCACCCTCCTCCGCTCTCTTGAGCAACTTTCTACCCACACCCTTCGCTGCACGGTCTATTTCCATTGTGTCTGGTTTCAGCGTTTTGTTTCTTTTCAATCGAGGTTTTCAAACCTATTAAAGCAAATAGGTGGCCCTGAATCATTCGGGGATTCATGTTCGTCTTGCGTTTAGTGCTCCCTGAGATTCGAGTCATAATTATGCATTCACTTCCTTCCATAACTCTTAAATAAGCCATTCCCTGCCGGAGCGTTACTGAAGAGAGAGGGGAATAATCATTCCTAAACACCTTGATCCGCATCCAGTCGTAAATTATCATCATATCCATTTTGTCTGTTATCATTGATTTACAAGAAATAGTGAAAATAATGGATAAAATGCTTCTAAATTGAGAGATGGTGTTCGAAGGGTTCAAAATTGGTATGTTACATAGGATTCCACGAGATTCACTATGGTGTGGCATTAATTTTGACTATGCGTGAAAATATCCTCCAATTTCGTTTCAGTTGAGCTGGGTATCATTCTCATTAAAATGTATACTGGGGAATACCTTTTATTTGGTATAAGACATCGCTATTAGTGGAAAACATACTCATATCTTTCGACTGCAAGAATGACATAGTATTTTTGGCGATGAAATTGCGTCATAAATATGTTACGAATTAGGAAGACAACAAAAGTATTAATTAAAATCTATAACCAATGTTATACTAAGGCAAGTAAATTCCCCAAAAAGTCAATTTATTCATTTCGTGAGAATGCTTTTGGACTTTTCTCGGAAGTTTGGCTGAGCATTAAGCTTGAAACTCCTGATCACAAGGTCTCTCTCGTAAAACAATAGAAAAACTACTATCAAACTTTCCCGAATTCTTCCCAATAACAATTCATCAACCGGTTCTGAGGTTCACCCGCACAACGTATAATGGTTCCAAATTAGCTTTCGGAGGTATACAGTATTTTTCATCTTCGGATTCAGAGAACTTTCACCCGCGTGATTCGATGGAGAATACAGATAAGCATATAAACCTACACCGTTATAATAACAGGTTCCGCGAATCGAGACTTCTACCTGGTAGTGGAAACTTATGCCGTCGGTTGCACAAGGGTTTAATTGCTTCATCCAGCGGCCATGGCTTCGAAGAAGATAAAAATAGGAACATTTTTCATGGCAGATTCAAGCCTATTTATCATTTTTGAAACCTAGGAATGAAAATAGATTCCGCTTCCTATAGGATACCAGTATTTCTCTTCCGGGTACCTCGTACGTGATGCAAAAACGGAGCCAACCAGAGCTGCGTAAACAAACAGAGGGAACGAGTATTAAAATTCATAAGAAAAAAGGCTGCATTTTCACTAATTGCTCTGCTTGGACAGCCTTGATTTTTATCAACCTACGATCTCTGAGAAATTCCTGTGGAAATTCCCACGAAAATTATAGCTGGACATTCAGTACCACCAAATTGGATATGCTGTGAAATCGGGGTGGTCGGAGCATTACATTATAGCCGCTTACTGAATCCACCGGTCTCGAATAACTTTTAACTGACTTTTAACTGAACTGATCTTTAAAAACATGGCATTTAACTGTCCGCAGATGAAACAGAATGGTTTTATAAAAACATATATTCAATCTCCGTGGATTTATAAAAATAGTAGTTTTTATATCAATATAAACAATGCTTCTGCAAACATTAAACTCTTAAGTACTCTTTGGAAACTCTTAGGTACTTTTTAACTTCTTATTGGATGTCTTATTAGGTTATGTAACCTTCCAGGGAATAACAATAAAAGTAGAAGAATCAGCATTGCCATGCACCTCCACGTTGAGCATTCTCCCAACTTTCGACTCCTTGTCCCAAATGGCTCTTGCCTTGATCATGCCTTCTTAACCTTCTTGAGTAAAAGATGAAACTTATAAAGGCATCACTTAAAAACTTATAACGCCAATGATTAACAATTATTAGCGGTGTATTGTATTCAGGCTTATTTTATTGGCTAATCAAGGTTTAAATACATTACTGGCAATGCTGCGGTTGGAATTTTAATAGGTATCTCTAATGTTTTAAAACCCTGGCTGGTCAATTAATTAAGCGTGAATATAGTATATAGTTAATATATGTTCAAACTTTTCAAAGCGTCAAATGATTATAGGTATCACTCATAATACATGGCAAGTATTGTCAATAAGATATTCAGAATTTATTGTGCTAAATAATATCTAACAATTTTCATTGCCTTAAGCAGGAATTGCAAAATTATATCAACCGTCGTTGCATGGCAGTAAATTTATCACAATAGATACAACAGTACCTCCGGGGATATACTCCATCCCTGCAGTAGAGGGAAAATATTTTTTTAGCTTGGGGGGTAAGGTCAAACACCGCAGTCAGTGGATGAAAATATTCATTCAGATGTAACGAACTTCACCGCAAAATGTTAAAACATCGAACTATGTCCATATTCTTCAAAACTAAGGTGAACTATCCATGTAAGGACAAGGAAGTTTGATCAAGATACCACTTTATCTAGAATTTGATGATTTTGACCTCATTGAAAAGAAAAAAACTTCCATCTTTCCAATAATATCAAAATATTAACCTCTCGCCGAACTTATTTTTCAGCAATTTCCCTTAAAATATAACGGCTGTGCACTCCTGAGGGAAAATATTGAAAAAATTAGAAATTTATGACACCTAGATTTCGTAAAAAAAATTAATGGTGTGCATTTTTTGTTTGTCAGCAAAGTATAAAATGTGATAAATTACCTCCAAAAGTAAAATTTAAAGAATCACAGAAAAACCTTCTGTTGTGAAGGCGTTTTCACTGTACGACATGAAAAAAATGAGTTAAGTTAGAGACTTATGTAGCCATATTTATTTTATTGACAATTTTTGTCATACATAACTATATTTTCTCGCCATTAATATCACATTACTTACTTCATACTTCTTACAGACGCAGAAATTAAAAAATAAAATTCTGGGGAAATATCTCACTAAAACTACCTTTACTCGGGGCACAATACTACCCTGAATACCTCCGAGAGTAGGTAAATATTCACACACTTGTGCCAAGCGCGGTTACGGTTTCCCGCCCAAACCCGCTCCACTAGCGGGTCGCCGCCATATTTCATTGTCCACCTCACCCACGCCACCCACTACGCGTCACTCGCTCGCACTCAAGTGTAGGAGACCACTCGACTTCATCATCTCTCTCCATTCGAGTGGGTTGGGTTTGAAATTTTTTTCATTCACTCCTTTCTCTTATGTTCATTCTCCTCTCCGATTCAAGATTCAACAATCATTCCCCCGGAAGACAGTGGAACGTGGAGCCTTACGGGAGAGAAAGAAACGTCGGTATTTGGACGAAGGCCCTCTGGGCCTAAAGCTCCTCCTTTTTATTTATTTCTCTCTCTCTTGGACGGCTCCTTTTTCTACAGGTAGAGATCCTTATCTCGGACAGTCGGACCCGCCCCTCTCCACACATCTCCTCCCATTCCCCGTCACTCACTTGGTCCGCCTTCTCCCTTTAAACTTCCCACGCGGTCCTCTTGTCTCCTGCCCTCCCGAGTTTCCTTTAAACACTTCGTGAAATCGAAGGGGTTTGTGGCTCAATGTATCTGCCCTTTGACCCCATGGAATCGGGTTTGTTCGGGGGCTTCCCATCCGAAGACCCAGGTTTCAATCCTGTCAGTGGCCGCGGTTTTTCTGCGAAATCACGATTCCTACTTTAGATCCATTAGAAGAGCACGTAACTTTCAGCACTTCGTCCATCAAATGGGACTTACAAGCTTTGGGTCGGTACTTAAATTAGCTGTAATGGTGGTACTAATAAGTAGTGTCTTGACTCAGGTAAAGCATGTAAGCCAGCCCAGTGCAACTGCTCTATCCCGGTAATGCTGGCCGGTGTTACTCTTACTGTCGGGCTGCGATAGTTTCCGGCCGTAGATGGCAGAACAAAAGCTCGCCCGTAAGCATAAGTAGATGGTTAAGATGTAGTGGACGAGGATTTCAATGAATGGATATCGCTTATAAATATATGTAGACTCAAGCAATAAAGGAGTGCGTACAATCCACTATTTCTGATCTGGGGCAGGAAGGCGTAGAAAACAAAAAGAGTGACCTCCATTCTTCAAATGAAATCTAATCTCATATCAGTTTCTGACGTATGGTTTCGCGGTGTTCAGGTTCGCAGTTTGGCATGTTTTCGGGTTTCGTCCGCGTCCCCATCCAGAATGATGCCAACGCGGATGAAACCCGAAAGCCTGCCTAACTGTAATATCATGTCATTTACTAAGCATATTGTTTATCGGTCAGCAATATCAATGAAGTAAAACGTAGCAGAACTCCATCTCAAATGAAGTAGAGCACTATCACAAATAATGTTGATGAACTAAATTAATGTCCTATTGACGACATTTAGTTTCCGGAGTTGTAAACACGTAAGGCCAATTAATGGAGAGAAAACCCAATTCAATGAAAAAGATTTAGTTTACTGAAATAAATTGCAAGAGTTAAGTTATTCTAATACATTGCGAACAAATATTTATTTTAAATTACCTTGTGAGTCCCTTGGAAGTTTTTTAGGTTTAAAATTACCCGTGCCTATATTTAAAAAAAATAAAGCGGCTAGTACCTATGATCTCCGCGATGGCGGGAAAAATGTTTTAGAGTTTTCGGGGCCAGCAATTAACAATTAACGCCAATACAATAAATTCTGATCCAATTCCAAGGAAATTATTCTTTCTTGAATGAGGCAAAATATTTCATAACTCATAAATTATTATTAGATATTAAATAAACCACTGGGATTAACAGGAATATCTTTATTTTTATTTCCTTAGGAAATATCTTCTTCCTCTTATTTTCATTCCGTCAATTTGTTCTCAAAACCAATGCACAGTGGTAACCCGTGTAGAATCCAGGTGCAATACACCGATGCCTGGCATCCTTTTACTTTCTTATGTGTGCATGTAGTACTTATGTGTGCATGTAGTACTTATGTGTGAAGTAGAACGAGTATTTGATAAATGCTTTTGATAGAAATATTAAAGCAAACACCGGTCATTAACGTGTCTTCACCATGCCATGGATTTCCTGGGGCGATCTATTTTGCTTCCACATACTCAAGTTTCTTCTCCGCGGAAATAGCGGTGACAAGGGTAGCGTAAACGGGATGTGACCAGTCCTGATGATTGGAAGATATATAAGATATTTGGAAGATGTAGATAAGTTTACTTTTAGGAAATCGGACTGGTTTGGTTGCGATAGAACGGTTTCTAATCCTAAAGCCCCGTTTCGAATCCCTTTAGTGGCTGAGGTATTATTGTGAAATCTTGATCCCATCTTGAATACCTCATGGAGAATACTTCAAGTGCAGTGGTTAAATTCTAGAATTCCATGACAGTTATCAGTTAGTTAGACATGACAGTTAGATGTACGGACAACGCGATTACATGTTTTCGTCAATTCATCATTGTTGAGTTTTCGCATCCTGTCCGCATGTGATATCTGCTGCATGAGAAATATAAAGTGGTGGCATAGCATGTGATACCTCAACAAAACCGAGCGATAATCTGCTATTTTCGTATCAGATAATTATCTCAACGTTTTGAGAACTGCCTCCAGAAATCCGATCGTCGTGTGAGACGTTAAACAGTGAACACATCCCTTTGGGAATTACGTTATGAGAAGTGGTCGCCAGATTCTTCTTCATTCTTTTTCCATTTCTCAAAATGCCCTATAACTTACGTCCTACATAGGTATCATAAAGTTTTTCGGAATAAATTTGGCTATTTTTTCAGTATTAACGTAATTAGCTGGGTGTAGCATCACTCAGAGACTAGTTGTATTTCAAGCGTATGAAGCACGTCAAGGAAGCGCTCGTAACGAAATTGGATTCTTAGAATGAATATTGTGAATCTCAATCAGTGTAGTGCGTAAGTGCTTGATGATGCCATTTTTAGGCGTTATAGGGTTGGCGCCAATGATCTTATATAAATAACCAAAGCCTCTTTAAAAACCAAACAGTATTGGCTCCCATCATGTACAAGCAGCAGGGTATTGAGACATAGGTCACATCTCACGAATTTGTGAAAAAGATCATTACATGTAACCCTTATGTGGGCACATGGGTTTTTAAAGACCCAAATGGTTTAGTTATCACTTAATTTTATCAAGTACAACATTTTTGAAGTTGAGTATTTCAATTGCTTCCTAGAACTCTTTTGTTACATTTTGAATATAGATATGTCGAATAAAAAATACAAATTTATTATAGAATACCTACTTTCCTTGTAAAGAATATTTTTCTGATTTGGGGTCTTTTTTGACCCCATGTGCCTACTTATGTAACTTTTTCCAACGTCTTCGTTTTCCTTTCTATGCCACGTAAGAAGGAGTCATTCTCTTGTTTACTTCATAGCCTGTAACATTTTAATTTGTAAATTGAAACCTAGTCTACCGCTACCATTGGGACAGCAACCATCTCGGATCTGTTATAATTTACTTCCCCTATAACGTATAAAACAATGGCGCTCACTATGGAATTTACTAAGGTATGTATCCTTCACCTCCGAGCAGAGTTAGGACCAGATTAATTGAACATTGTTTCAAGTGCGTCTCGAGTGTTTGGAGAGACAACAAGTAAAAAACTCCCACATTACTTTAGCGTTATAGCTTTTTAATTGATGAAATGGTTGCTCACCATGTGTACTCATGTTTACATTTCTCGAATGGCTTCATTCTTCAGGAGGGATCGATACGCAAATTTTACTAATGAGCGGGAGATTAAAACTTTCATTGACTTGCAATTGCGTTTAATTTGGCTGTTTCGCTGCTAGGCCATGGTTCCAATTTGGTCATGATTGGTTCGGAGGAATAAAACTGACATATGGTGGTTATTTCCTTATTTTACCCAAGAGGTCAAGTATATCATCAGGTATATCGAAGTTGCCAAGATGACCTAATGAAAACTCAGGTCCCCTGTGCCTTTCTACAAGTTTTAATCTCGCTTGTTTAACTCAACCACCATCAGGCTTCGTCGCTCTTTTAAACCCAACGGACTCCAACCACTCTTGCACCTCGCGGCTAGATTGAGGACGGAGCATGTACGGGGGAGAGCATATCTTCGAATCGCCCGGAGGTGTGAAGGTGGATGGCTACCTTCACGCGCAGAGGTGGACGTAAGAAGAAAAGAGTGGGATGAAAACAGTTTAGTTCAACGAATAATTGGTGTCTAGGTGCGCATTAGTGCCACTAAAGTGGACTCTTAGGGCCTGGGACACTCATACTCGTTCTACTTTGTGTCCGGCCGTCAACCCGTCCACCATAATTGCATCTTTATCATCATCATCCTCTTATGGTTGGGGCGCAATGTCTAGTGGGGAAAATTCCCGAGCGGTCTCCGCTTGATGTTCGCCCTCCGGTTCAACTGTGCCCTGACGAGAAGGAATTTTCAGCTATCAAGCATCCGATGGCGACGGGGATAGATTCTAGATTCATCTATTGATGTTTACTTTTTGGTGAACGTCTTGAATGCTTAAATGCCTCCTTCATTCGAATGTCTTGCGCTTCATAACAGTCATAATGCGTACATAAATGACTTCTTTTCATTGTGAAATTTGTACAATGAACAAGTGAAATACCTTTAGCCAATTGAGAGGAAAAATGAGTTTTTGTTTGCGTTATGTAAATGCGGAAATAAATGATAATTCTATTCTATGCATTCAATTAATTTAAATAGCTAATAATGAGACTCATGAAAAGCATTACTTTTATTTTGAGTTTTCAATCCCTTCCTCTCTATTCAGATTTCAAACGAAGTAAATTGCTCTCACCTTACTATATTTTATACGAATATTTTACCTTTATTTTCCATTGCCCGTATAATAATTCACTTACCACGGTTTTTGTCAATTGCGGTGATACGACAGCAATCGAAATGGACTAGGTAACCTCAGCTCATATTTACAATATACCCACGGTTATTTCAAATGCTGCATCTTGATTAAGAAAATTACATTTAAAGATTTACTCTTTTAGATAACGGCTTGCCATGATGGAATCACTAATTCCCGCTAAGTCACCGAAGTTGGGCATCGTTGGACTTGGTTCGAATTCTTTGCGGTGATTACCTCATTAGTCTGAGTGATGATAATCCTGTCTGCAAGCAGCAGAAATTTAGTGTGAAATGAACAAAGTCATCGAAGATTATTCTTTTCACATCAAGTAACATAGCATAAATTTTGTTTTTTTAAATCAGTAGTTGTAAAATTATTCATTTATTACCATTCTCAGTTGTATAATTTCACCCTGAGCCATTTTAAGTATAAAATTCCAACTATTACAAAAAAATGTATCTTTTCCCGTGGGAAAAAACTATAAGAAATCAGATAACTGATTAAGCTGCATCCTGGTGTATGTAGGTACATGCATAAGACAAAGCTAGGTCACGAATGGAAATAAACTATATATGCATACTACTCAAACGTATGTTAAAAAATATATTCAAGGTTTAATTTGGAACAAGCTAAGCAAAAGAAAACTTCTATTTTGATACGAAAGTGTAACTGGCGCTGTCAACAGTCCCAATCATGATATCGGTCTGATGTAAGGATGCTAAGAAATGGTCGACAAAGAGAACGCTCAGCTTAGGCTCCGAAACCAGGATCTTAAGATATATAAATAGGATGGTGCCATTAAAAACAAAGACCTGGAGATAATAAAGAAATTAAAGTATAGTATAAAGGAAATAAAACGAAGAAGTGCTAGGAATAATGGGAGGGGAAGGAAGATACTACATGAAATGGAAGAAAGCAGTGTAGGTAATATAGAGTAAGCAGCCGGTAATCTGAAAAAGTATGGAGTAAATTACACAAAACAGATATGTAAACTGCTGATTATCTGACTCTAAGGATAGGTTGAAGACTGTAATAAATGATAGGGATAGTGTGGAATGAGAGAAGAAAAAGATATGTAGGAATATTTTATATGGAAAGAGAATAGGTGGAATGAATGTCGAAATGGCGGAATGTCGGAATGACAAAATGTCGAGAAGCAAATAGTGTGAAGAAACGTGTCGGCAATCGTGGAGTATTTCAATGTCTACACAAACCTAGCTTAATTAGTGCAGCTAGTGATTGTTTGTGCTAGTAACCAACAATACTGTTAAAGGGTAACGTACCTTAACTTAGGGAAATTATTATATCTATTTAAAAGAAGCCCATGTCTCTTGAGGACTCAAAACCGTAATATTCTCACGGCAAAATTTATTATATTACAGAGCCTGCGAATGGGCACGTGTTTTAATAGCTTTCCCGTTATAATTACACATCCTCAAGTAGCTCCGCGATAAGGAGTGGTGATGACTTTTCCGGTTTCGGCCTTCCTTTTTGTCCCCTCATGCCCCCCTAACGAAGAGAGCCCTATTTGATGTCGAGTTTCTCATAAAGTGGTAATGGTGGAAACATGTGATGAGAATGACCTCATGCTAAATCAAGCACAATTAGAAATCATGTGCATCATTTTACTTGTTTAAGTTCTTGGTGGGATGTTTATGCACAAGGAGACTGACATGAATCTTCCTTGAGTGCGGCGGAGTTAGCAGTGCATATCACCCGAATTTCGTTCGAAATAATTGGCATAGCATACTGGACCGTTATCAGGGGGAAAAATATGCAGCCACTCATTTATTTACAAACAAGAGTGTATTTATACTCCTGCATGCATCATTAAATATATATTAGATATATATTTGAAAATTAGCACCTTGGAATTCCTTAGAATAGGAGCTAATTAATTTTTTTTCTTTTAGAAAAACCTTTAAAGAAGTTCTGAGAATGTTATTTTGAACACACAAATAGCATAATTTAACTTTTGAGATGATTATTATTAAATTCCTACCCATTTAAATTGAAGTGAGTAATACTCTTCTAGATTTTTACATCTGTAGGGCCCTATCTACTGACAAAATTTCTTCATATCTCATCATACGTATTACCATTCTCCATCCCGTCCATAAAACATATTCTCTTTCTTCCCCTTCCCCGCCTACTCAACATTTTCCCCCTTTTATCACAGCCTTAAGCAACCCTTTGCCCCTAACTTTTCCAACCACTTAATTTGCGTCCTTATCCCCTGCAGAAATTTCCTTCCTTCACCAACTATACCAAGGACTTCCTCGTAGGTCTTCCTTTCCGACCATCGCACCTTCTCCATCCTCCTCCACAACCATATCTTGAAAGCCTTCTCCTATTCTCGTCTTTTTATCTAAGAGTACACATTTATGCCTCATACAACGCTGCACTCCATATTAAACTCTTCACCTACCTCTTCTTCATATCCTTATCCAAGGTCCCCGCAATCAGCTCCATCCTTTTGCTGAAAGCTTTTTTCGCTATTGCTATTCTCCTCCAAAGGTTTTTGTTACAATACCTACCCATTTCCTTCCAACGTATCTACTACCCAAATAATTGTATTTCTCTACTTGCTCTTATCTTAGCACACCTAATTTTACGACCAACCTCGATGTCTTCATACTGAAAAATTCATTACTTGTGTTTTCTTATCATTTTTCTTGATCTGTATTTAAATATATTCACTGGTTGGTTATATTTTAAATAAACCGATTGCTGTGGTAATTGGTGCCAATAGAGTGATGTGTTGAGCGTGTTACATAATGCATGCAAAAGGAAATGGAGATAAACCTGACGTCGGCATTATTGGATATTACGGAAGGAGCCAAAAGGGCCACAGCTTAAAGTTGCATTGAAAGGAGGGTGTATTACTCTTGATTTTCTCTTCACATAGCGCCAATATAAGGAAAGGTCAATATAAAATATCCTCCAACACAGGGATTTTAACATATGCCCTCATGATAGGAAGTCAATACTCTGCTATCACTTCAGATTGATACCCAATTGACTCATTCATGCAGTAAGCTGCTTACATAAAAAATAACCCCGGTGAATTTTTTCCAAAAATGTTGATAGTGTGATAATAACTAATTAATTTTGATAATAACTAATAATCATAGAGTAAGGTACTCTGTGCTAATAATATAATGAAAGGTTCATATTAGTAATTACAATTAAATTTTACCCGCATTCAACATCAATTGTTACCAGTATTTTAGTGAAAAAAAGCTCCATTGCTATGAAATATATGTACTTCCCCTTGGCTTAGCAATAATTTTGAGCGCAGCAAAATCTCCCTACCTTTTTATTTCGATTGACAGAAAATCAAAGTTCAAAAGTATAAAATCGAATGAATTTTTGCTCCAGCACGCTGTAAGTATGCAAACAGCTTGATTTAACCCCATTTAATGGGCTCTCTGTCATTTAGCCAGTATGATATTTTAATTCCATTCCACCTTAAAGGATTAGAGCGTAATAACATAAACATTAATTTTTCTTATCAACATGAGCATCTTCCATACTTAAAGCGATTTACTTAAAACGCTCGTGATTTGGTTTTTTTCATATATCTCGCTATTCGCTAATGCATTTCAGGTGGCTATTCTCACCTAGTCTTCGTGATTGCACATTTTTAGAACTATCTTTTTTCTCGTAGATTCATTTTTCGCCATGGTGTGTTCAATTTGTGTTTCCTCGTCTTCGAATTCTGCTACATTTTGATTTTATCTCTTTGTTCATCATTTATTCCTATTTTTCTTGTATCCTAAAGCCTCTGCTCCATGAATGCCTCTGCTCCATGAATTCCTCTGCTCCAAATTATTCTCTGAATACCATGAATATGCCGAGGAAGCAAATTGGAATAATTGAATACAAAAATAATTTATCAGGTCTACATTTCAATAAAAGAAAAAAACTACTTTAAATGCTTCTACCAAATGGAAAATTTTGAAAGTAATAAAATGAATACTTAATTTCGATGAAGTTTTTACTTCTCATAAAATTCTCAACATTCAATTATGTAAACGGATTTATTGTATTTAATTGGTTGTAGAAGTTTCCATGGCCACTATTAATTACTTTAATTTATATTCCGAATGAAATGTATGCCCCAATGATTACTCCCACAGAAATCTACGTTACGAAGGCATCTAAATCATCTAAACATCTAAAATATGCGGCGAATTTGAATATTTCTCCTCACGTGACCAAAACATGTTTTTTCATGAAATTGAACTTGTGTTTCACTGCTTTCAATTATCTCAGGATTTAACTCGCCAGACACTCGTGTTAAATCAGATCTCCTCCCATAGTTTTTTGCTACAGTTTAATTGCAGAAAATTTGGAATACCAAGAGTTTTCACGTTGTCGGGACAGAGATTTTTTTTCCAGAGTTAATTCCATTTCAATTATTTTCAATCATTTATTGTCCGGGCACAAAATATTTCAGAATTTTAATTGTTGCGAGAATCAAAGTGGCGTTGAATCACTTTCTTCTTTTTGCACCCCAAGTGAGGAATCTCGTTCTTGTATACCTTGATCTGCGGCGGCAAATGTTTTCCTCTACAATTCTCACGCCTTTAGCTTTTTCCCGACCTCGTCCTTCCCTCATATCGACAAGGATAGCTCAGTAAACCAGCGTATGACCTCTATGATCCCGCTTCAAATATTCCACATGCTGTTATTTCCTGCACAGATCAATTGATTACCAATACCTCGTAGAATCCAATCCAATACCTCGTAGAATTCATAAATTAAAGCCATTTCTCATTTGAAATTGAAGTGCGGAAGTTAAACACTGTTTATTATGAAATCCTTTGAATTATTATAATCCTTAAAGAATGCCTTAGTCTTTTATTTTTCCATTCCTCAGTTTCCCCCACCAATCATTATAACTCTGCATGAGGAAATTACGTTGCTTTTTGCTCAAATATTTCACGGATGGACTGCCCGGAGGATTTCTAGTTTGAAATTGGATGGCAAATCTGTTGCCTCACGTTTACTCAGTACATATTTTCAACCTTGACAGTCCACATGATTGTTGATGCAAATTGTCCATTTAATTGGCTCGTGTGAAATAGAGATAAGACTGTAGCTTGTTGTATCTTAGGATTTCTAATTTCTTCCTTAGCGGCCTTTATTCTAAAATGACTATGTGGGAGTATCAAACCGATTTCATTTATATGATTAAAAAAAAATACTTTCGCGGATCCCTGACGTGAATACTTATTCAATGCAGGCAAATTTAGATTCTTGTTAAAATGGTGGCAAGACTTTCTTCAGAATGCGTTTCGTAGGTATTCAGCTTCTTCTCACAATTTTATTCGAACACCGTATCTGGCGATCATAACAGCCACATTCTACATTCCCTTTTCTTCCATCAAACCCCTTACCTCCTGACTTTGGTGAACTTAAGGAGGTTCCGCCGCGACTGTGTGAGTCAAAAAAAATACTAAATTCCACATTTTTTATAATTTGTCCAAAAAATCCTGCCTTCACTGAAGCAATGCGTTACCTATAGAAACCCAAAAGTAAGGTACAAAATATGCAGATTATTCCACGAATGCATTTTAAATGAGTACTTTTTTCCAGCAAAAGGAGCCGACTGCAGCGCCATTTACTACGAATTACCGCATTTTGACTTCAATTACGGCATTAATTCTTCAATAACTAAAAAAATAAGGTGGTAAGATGCCTGTATTTTATTTTTCTTAAATTTTTCTGGATTATATCCTTCTTAGAGACAGTTTTCCACGAAAATGGCATTTATATTTAATGGAAAAATACTATTTTTCCTCGAGTTTCTCTCATTCCCCCATTGAACACCATGTAATTTCAAGTTCAATTGTATAACAAAATAGTGTGGAAAGGTATTATTTTGTTGTTCATATCAGATAGAGGACAACTTTTTCTACAAGTAAACCGAATATGAATAAAATGACATTTGAGTCATTTTACGGTGGAACTACCTTAAATGGTTCTTAAGCAAATAATCATGATCATGCCTCTGCAATTTTTACTTCCTTTATTTTTCCATTCCTTAGTTTCCCCCACTATGCATTGAGAAATGGCTTCTTGAGTCGATGCGATGCCCCCTGGCTTCAAATAAATTCGGTGATGAAAGTGTTTTTATTTTCATGGCATACAATAGTAAAGCGTCCTCGTTGAAAAACGCCCCCGGGGCTCTTGAAAGTGTTAAATTTGGCAGACTCCCAAGGTATAAATGAGGAAAGGCTCAGCTCAGAAGTTTCGAGTCGAACTCCCTACCATTTGGTATTGAAGCCGGAGCACTAATAATCACACTAGTCTAATCAGTATCATTGGGCAGAATCACTATCAGCACCGTTCTCTTAGACCTACAATAAGGTAACATTATCACTAAGGCCGGGCAGCTGAATATTAACTTGGGTTATGCACTTTCAAAAAATACATAATTTGAATCGATACAAATTAAAATCCGTGTTAACCTGAATGCATATTGTGATATTTAGTGGCGCTTTATATGATAATAAAATCATTCATATGAATCCGAAATGTAAGATGAAAGGGAATTGAACCTTACTGAATGCTTATTTTAATCGCCCTTTGTGTTTGCAAAACTAAAAAAAGTGGAAAACAGGCTCCAGCCGGTCCCTCTGGTTGATGTGTTAATAAAGAAAATGGGAGAGGATTAAAAATCTTCTCACCTTTTATTTATTGAAACATTAACTTTGGATGAGGTAAGAGTGAATTGAAGAATAAAAACCTTTCCTTTTGCATTTAAAAATGATTCCTTATCTCAGCGCACGGTGTGGGACTCAAAGAGTCGCGAGGTTCAAAAGATACAGACTTTTGATTTTTTTCAAGATGGCAGGTCGAAGTAATTCTAAAGGACCGAGGGTGGCTTTCGTACACGTATGTATATATACACGTAACCACCTTCGGACAGGATGCTATAAAAATGTAATTATATTGCCGAACCGGTTTCGATGAAGTGATAATTATTTGATGGTTTCTTCATAAAACGTGTTTCGCAGAATAAGATTCGAGTTAAAAACGAATCATCATCCTCCAGCCAAACATAGCGGCTGTCAGCTCGGACTGAAAATTTTCAGCGCGGCGGTAGCAATTTGGTCGTGTCTAACAACTATATCCCGGGCCCGCTTCATCTATCATCTCGACCGTTGTCACGAGAGTGGAGTTCCTCTCATCTCCCATTATGTTCCCACAATTACTCTTCGCGTTTTTAGTTGTCACGGCCTTTCCCTTTAATCCACGTCCTATTGTATTACCACCCTACAATGCCATTACTTCCCATTATATTCCGCGCACCCGCGCTGCTCTTCCACAGTACCTAATATACCCTCCGATCGTTTATCCCCGTCCTCCCTCCCATGCTATCCTTTGTAATTCGGTCCTTTCGAAATCGCCGCTACCCGCTTCGCTCTTGTTTTCTTTGTTTTTTAACCGCTCTCCTTCCATATAAGGATTCCTCCATTCTGACCATCGGGGAATTCGGGTACGATCTTTGTTTTTCTCTTACAAGAGGGATGATTGCTATTCTCACGCCGGAAATGTAATGCCACTTCACTCTAGAAGAAAATATATGAAAAAAGAATGTCGTGTTTAAATAACCTTCAACTATTTTTTACACGGATTTTTATTCATATGCATTCTTCTAGTGCCGGTTGTTGTTCTTGTGTGTATACGTTAGCCCCTCCCTCCACTCTTCCGAGTGCAATTGAAACCGTCGCCTCCTTTTATGTCGACACTCGTCGTAAAAACCTTCGCTCATGACTGTCTGAAACGGCGGCGGCTCTCCTCTGAACCGACGCATGCCGCTCTGCCCTCGCATCAAGTGACAGCCGAGTCCCCGACCACCATCGCTTTCGATTTCCTCCGCGCAAGGACTATGCATGAAATTAAATGCGTGCATCCATGCATGTACTTTATCTTAGTTGTTACTTTAGTTTTGCTGGTTGGTTATTTTGGGGTAGGAGAAAGGATTATCTTGGGTATGGAAGATGGGTGATGAGAAAACCAGCCCCAGCAATAGCCTGCTCTTAACGAAAGATGCCTGGGGTTTTAGTTTAACTTCCAGTTTGAAGGATGAAATATATTACTTTAAACTCCCAAGACGGTATCTATGAAGTGATCGGGATTGCTTTGAAATAAAATCTCCATCATGGCCCGGATTTAAATCCAAACCCTTGGGATGAGTTGTCGGTACCTTAGCCAACTCGATGCCTCACACATCTAAGTTCAGTAGGACCCCGCTAACCCGTCACCAACGGGACCGAGAGCGTGTTCGAAACACGAAAAAGGTCGGATTATCAGAGGAACACATTTATTTACATAAAAACGTGATAAAACTGTAGTTTAAACTGAAAATATTGCTATGTGTACAGTTTTCGCAGATTTAATATTATTGTAAACAATAAATAAATGCATGCTGCGATAAAAACACTTACAGTAAATGAAGAGAAACGTAAATTGTAGAGTCATGAAACACCATAAAACACAATGAACACTATGATCGTCTCACTATGATACACTATGAATGTTATGAAACAGTATACTGTAGATTTAATGTTCTTGCACTGGTCGAAGAAAAGTCTGCAATGTTCTTTTGTTTAACAGACGACAACCCCGATTTTTCTGCGATGTTCCTCCATTTTCGTATCCACAAATTGTCCATTGGTGTAGGCAACACCGTAAACAAACACCGACAAGCGACGGCACGGTCGGACTAAGCGGGGGGTCGAACCAACCGAGGTCGGATTAGCGGGGTCCTACTATACAACCATATGCCAACTACGAATGCCTTGAGCCACCGCAAGTACATCTGAAAGGCGAAGTAAGTGCACCACAAGTAAAGGAATAAAAGAAATTAATCAGGAGATGAAAATTTTTGGTAGGTTTGTGCGTTATTTTGCTTAGTTCTAATCATTTATCGTGTTTAGGATGACGAAAACCTTATACCTATCTGTTTGACGGAGTATTTATCGTACGCTACCGCATTTTTTGTTCTGCAGATGTAGCGTGAGGCTAAAAAATATATTTTGCATCCACTTGAAAACGCGTTGTTCCGTGCCAGCCGCAAAAAGGGTGTATTTCGCGCGATGTGTCAGAGAAACAGCTGTTTATGAGTATTTCTGAGTAAAAAAGTGCTTAACCCTTTGTTACCCGCGTGGATGAAAATTCCGTAAATACTCGCGTCGGGTCATTCTGACCCAGAATAGCACATTCGTTTTTTATAAGTATTTTGTTGGTGAATCTTAACTTCAGAATAATTTGTGCCAGTGAAAGCTGGATCTTATATTAATTAGTAGTTAAAACACAGAGATAATCTCTTACTTTTCCTTCATGAATTCTCTTTTCGCAAACTTTTCATTCTTTTACAATCGCCTACTCAGTGGATATAAAATTTTTAATTTCTTCTTATTTAATTGATATCTTGTACAAGATCTATTGCAATGCCACTAAATATATTCATGCAACTCATAAAGGCTAATTTATTAAACTAAAAATGTACAATTTTAGAATCCTAAAATGCCGATCCCAACTAAAAATATTGAAAACATTATTTTCCTCACTCTATACAGAGAAGAGTTTTTTGAAAAAAGTTGTATAAAATGTGAGATGTGAATTGTTCAAGAGAAAATATGCCTCTTAATTTATTGGTACCAAATTACAAGTGAAAACGAAACAGTATCAAAGTTTATTTTACAAATTGATAACAATTTAGTTATAAATTATAAAGATCTACTATTTATACAACATGTCATCACATCTTCTGCAAATAATTGCAGTGTGCGCCTTACAAATTATCTCGCCACAGTCATTGCACATTTGCTAATATTTGTTGTCATTCGTACTCGGGCACAAGTGACATCTTTTCCTTTTTTTGGATACATTTTTATCTACATGTTTTTGGTTGACCTTAGTCGTTTCAACAATTCAAGTCGTTCATGCAAAAATAAATGAATTTTTTGTCTTAACAGACGCGGCAATTTGAGATTGTTTGCATGACCTAGTATAATAGGCATGACTAGACTATGGCCTAAGTTTTTCAAAAAAATCCTCCTCCTAAGTTTGCCGTCAGTGTTATTTTTGAAAATTATGTACGAATTAACGGCAGTAACATTCAAAATATGATAGAATACAGCCAAAAGTTATCTTCTTGTTTTCCTTCCCACGTCATAACTAGAGCAAAGCTGATCACAGGATTCGACTTCTCCTTTAGTCAAATTATAAAAAGTTACAACTTCAGGCTTTTGCCTGTCACCGGTATCCTGGTCAATTTTTTTGTCATTATGCATTTTTGAGATCAATATCACAGCCTTCGACCGCTTGGGCACATAAGAAACTATCGTCATATCTTTTGTGAAGCCGAATATACTGGAAATAACTTCTCTTTTCCTAGAAGGTAGAAATTCTGGAGGTATTTCTGATTTGTTTTTGCGTAGAGTCCCTGCCAAGATCAATTTATTCTCCGCTAGTAAAGTTTTGGCCAGGGGAACACTCGTGTACCAATTGTCCATGGTAATATTTCTGCAACTACCTTTCACTGGAGTCACAAGGCGCAGTACTACATCATGAGGCTTATTTGATAGATGATAAGGGCCTTTAGGTTGAGTACCTGCATATACTTCAAGCTTTAGGACATAAAATGACCTCGCATCGACCAACGCAAATATTTTCATACCTTACCTTTTCGACTTGTTCGGCAAGTATTGACGAAAAGCACATCGTCCCCTAAATGACACCATTTGTTCGTCAATTGTTAAGTACTCTGATGGAGTGTATGCTTCTAAATATTTAACTCCAAGTATAGTGATCAGCTGACGCACTGGGGCTAAACGGTCTGTTTCTTACTTCCCGATCATTGACATCATCGAAACGTAAGCAGCAAAGCAAAAATAAAAATCGGTTGCATGACATTGTAGCTGAGAAAACTGTTGGACAATCCTTGTCACATAAGTCCCTAAAATTCAAATGTCCTGCCCTATAAACTCCATTCAAAAACAGTAGCCCCACTAATGCCTTCATTTCTTTTTCATCAGTATACAAAGCGTCACGATCTCTCACAAAATTTGCCCTCACATTTGAAATATACAAATTGGTATATTTATTTTTTTATTTATTTATTTAAAAAGTTGATCACATACAGCATTTCTGCCAATTTACAGTGACATAGTAACAAGATAAAAAATGGGTATCCGTAAGAGGTGTAAAAAACAACAAGCATAACATCAGAGACAAGATTACAAAATACAAACTAAAAAAAACAACAAAATATGATAAGGGAGTCTTAGTGATTAACAGATATGTGGGACATAGCAAGGTTAATGAAAGAGTCAGATGATAGCAGGAAAGGATCGACATTATCAGGTAGGGAGTTAAGAAGTGAGGAGAGGCGGTAGTATAGTGAACGTTTGATAAGAGAAAGTCTGGGGATAGGCAAGTGGAGAAAAGAATGGGAACGAGTGGATCGGCAAGGGACTCGGAAATTAACGAAGGAAAGTTATTCAGGAGAATCGATATTCGAGTTGAGAATTTTGTAAATTAATTTTAAATCATTTTTTGCTCTTTGATCGGAGAGGTTCGGTATACCAAGGGAAGATAAGATGGAATCAGTCGGCATGTCGCGGAAATGGGGAACTCTGTATTTTACAATCCTGGCAAAGAAACTAGTTAGACTGTTAAGGGTAGCAAGGTTAGTTGTGGCTGAGATGGTCCAAATGGGAGAGCAATATGAAGTGATTGGAAGAATAAATGTTGAAAAGAACGATCGTAGTGCTATGGGGTGAGAGATTTCCGTGAAGCGGTAAAGTAGACCTAAAAGTGACATTCCTTTGTTTTTAATCGAATGGATATGTTCGGAAAAGTTTAGTTTGTTGTCAGTTAGAATTCCTAGATCCTTCACCGACAGGACACGATTGAGCGGTTGAGAATTTATTGAGTAATTAAATTTTAGTGGATGTTTTTTGAGGGAAAATGAAATCGTGCTGCATTTGGAAGAATTTAGGTTAAGTCTCCAGGTATTGCACCATTTGGTGGTTTTGTTTAGGGCATTTGAAGGCCTTGGCAGTCAGAGGAACCTTGAATGGGTTTAAAGATTTTACAATCATCAGCGTAAAGAAGGGTGTGAGCTTGGGAGGGAGACACTAGGGAGGCAAGGTCATCAAGGAAGAGATTGAATAAATATGGCCCTAAGACACTACCCTGAGGAACACCTGACGTTACCTCAGACCAGTGGGAAGAGGTACCTGTAAGTATAACCCGTTGTGTTCTATTACTGAGAAAGGATTTCAGGAGGTCAAGAAAATTACCGTGTATGTTGAACCGCTGACTAAGCTTGTGAAATAGCAGGGCATGGTCGAGAGAATCAAAAGCTTTTGAAAAATCAAGGAAGACGGAATCAAGTTGCATATTATTAGCTATCGATGTAACAGCATGGTTTGAAAAACTGCTAAGTTAGTCAGACATGATCGATTGGGAAGGAAGCCATGTTGGTTACTGGACAGGTGAGGAGAGGTAAAGTAATATAGTCTGTTGAGGATAATTCTCTCAAAGTTGCACTAATGTTGCAAACAACTCCTTATTGAAAAAGTAAAAAAATGCATCCTCTTCTGTTTTTGCACTTCTAGCCTCTCCGCGTACTCCCGGAAGATGAGAAATAATGTTGCGTTTCCTTGTTCTTCCAATACTGTTTACGGGCTCAGACCTCCACTTCGTTGTTTTATCCCTGCCCACAAATGTGTCCACTACTTCACCTGATTTCAGTTCCTCATCATCAGAAGACTCTGAAAAGAGAGAATCCGAATCATGTTCACTCTCTTGGAGTATATCCTCTTCATCTTCAGAATTTCCGCCATTACTTTCTTCCTCCTTCCTCACCAACTCCGCAAGTGTTTTGCTGTTATTTATGAATTTGTTTGCCATGTTGATCTAGTGTAAAGAGAAACGACAAAATATTACTAATACAGATTTATTTAAATATTTCAAATTTTTCATCAAATTCAAGTGCTGAGTGCATAGTTGTATGACTTACATGCGTGAACGAGAGGAATTGAAATCCCTTATATTGATGTGAATAAAACTCCAAAGCCGGATATAGAGCTCCCGGAAGTTCCCGGAGAAGGGAACACTTGGTATCTGCGATTTCTAAGGAAGAACCTCTCACTGCAGTGTCCAAATGCAGAATGAGGAATGATATCGTCTTTGACGCTGTCACCCTCGTAAGAATACATTGTACCATAACCACTCGCGTCGGGTCAAAAGTGATTACAACTTAGGAACACTAACGCTCGCGTCGGGTCAAAATGCTTACAAATTTCGAACGCCAACACTCGAGTCGTGTCAAAAGGCTAGCTATCAATTCGTTAACTATGTAAACTGTCGTAAAATATGTTCAGACGAATCAATACAATGTAGAAAGAGATTAAGCTCAGAAATTATTTCAAAAGACTCTGAGAAAATGAAAATATTTCGTGTAAAAGAAAAGGCATGGGTCAAATTGACCCGACACGAGTAACAAAGGGTTAATGGAAGTAAATTCAATATTTATTTTAATTCTTTGGATCCTCAGCCGCAGTTATTCAACGTTTACAATGAGTGCGATATGATAAAGTAAATTTTTAAACCGATCAGCCCAAGTTTCAATATCTCTCGCGACTTGTATGTGTGTGAGGGGTTGAATCTACCGATAGAGGAATGAGCATATTCTCAGAATAAAAAGTATATAAGGATTCCTTGTGCCTTTTCGGAAATATAATAGCTGTTACATTGACCTCAGCTTTTTATACCAAACCTCCAAATCTTTCTTTATAATGGTGGGAAATCATCTTTAAATGTATTTGTGTATTCCATTCATGTATTCAATTTCTTTGAGTCACTCCTTCTTAATTCATCATCCGTCTCTCATTTCCTTCCTTTAATTACTCCCTTTCCTCTTCTTCAATTGAATACTACATGTATCATCGTCTTACATGCATTGGAAAGCCATAACCTTAACTTTCCCGTACGTATTGCATTAAGGAAGTATGAGCGAGATCCAAAAACTTATAAAATTAAATGAGTTTTACATCTTTTTAAAGAGTAAAATCTCCTTTTTCTAATGCTACCAAAACATTACTTCTTCCAAGAATTTGAGTTATTTTCAAAAAATAGAAACCGATATCTATAGGATACGTGCGATACGACTAAGCACTCAGGAGGGGCATCATTAAAAAATGAGCACGTCCTGACGCATAGATCGCGTCAAGAACATAGCGCTGCATAGTTCGTGTGTTTTCTCAATTATTAAAAAATACTGTTTTTTCTCACATTCATGCTTCTAATGAAACTGCTAAAAAGAGGATGAATTTTCAGTGTACCGCATGAAAAAATGTGTAGTTGAAACCTCAAATATGTTGGGATATTTAGTTTCCCACTCAGAAGTTCCAGATTACAAAGCAATGTCTTTGCGTCATTTTTATTTCTTAGTTTAATTCATCCTTTTTAATACTCCATAAGTCACCAACAAAATGTGAATAATCTCTCTATTTGGACCCTGGAATCAATCTCGTTTTTACTGCCTTGATGCATTGACCTTCCTTGTTATTCCCTAGCCCTTTTTCACTTCCTTCACCTTTTCTCACCATCCTTTGAATTTCTTTTCGATGCAGTGGAAGGATCTCTCCTTCGTATTTTTACGTGGAATGCGTTCTCCAGCCCATGAATATACATATGGATCAAAATCTTCGGCGCCACTGTACGGGAAAAGGTGTTGCCTAGCTTTCCGTAAAATAAAGGTCGCGCTGCAGTCGTTATGGTTCCGCTTCTGTGTGTCAAAAATGGTCGGTTTATTTGGGAGTCCAATTCCGGTAGCTTTATTTCCAGTATCTCCATTTGAATCACGGCCTTTCCTTCGGCATGGTTCACGTGTATGTCAAAAATGGCCGGTGTTCATAGGGAGGCCGATTCCGGTACCTTAATTTCCAGTATCTTTCAATTTTTCTTAATTTCCATTTGAATCACGGCCTTTCCTTATTAGTATCACCATCTCTATAGTGGCGGCGCTTCTGCTTGGTCCTGATTTTTTGGTGTATGCGGAATGTTTGGCAACACCCACTGGGGCAAGTTTAGGATTTATTTGTATATTCATGCTCCAATCTGTGTTTCATCCGGGACATTAACTGTCCAAGGTCTTCCGCGGTACATACGAAGGATATTCTCATTCCGGCCCCATTTAATTCTCACGGCCCCGATTGTTTTCCTCCTCAGTCCCTCGAATCCCTTCCACCTTTCCCACCTGTGCCTTCCTCACCCTCTGTATCCCCAAACGGACTATTCATTTTCCCCACCCGCCAAACCCTCCCCGACCGCCGCCATACGTCCCCTCCTTCGCCACCTTTGCCCAATTTCCTCCTCCACATAACCACCACCTCCTCCTTCTCATCTCTCACCTCCTTTCTTTTCAGCACCGCCTCTTTCCTTTCACTTCACCTTCTTTCGTTCCCCCCTCATCGGCTCCCTTCACGCCAAGACCTCGTACTTCGTTCCGTTACCGCTAAGATTACCATTCCTTTCCATTTTTCTGTTTTTGGATGGAACCAGGCATTATTTTGAGAGGGAGAGTAGCGTAGGAACCAGTTCACATTTGATGCGTTTTTTCAGAGCATACTTGAAAAAGAAAACTTGATCGTTAACAGCGAGATTCACGGACTGATCAAAACATTCGCGGACCATGTTACTGAACAAAATAATTCTTCCGGAATATTTTCCACGTTAAGGATTGATTGAAATTCATTTCATTAATTTAAAATCCATTTTTTGGGTATAAAATGATCACTGGCGTGGAAAATATATTGAAAGTATTATTTACATCAGAACTTCATAAACATCAGGAAACATGTATAACATTTATTCTTCATATTTGAGCAGGATGCACAACAGAAAATTATCAAACGAACCCAAGTAGGCTGTAATTAGGTTTGATAATTAATGTTTATAGGTAGACTTCAATCGATGGCATTTTGATTTGCCTTTAAATAGTGGATAAAAGTCCAAAAGTCACGTTTTCGAAACAGACTCTCAAAGGTTTGACGTCGCCACACAGTCTACGTGTATTTCAACAGGAAGGATCAAATTATGACGGTTTGATGTCTTACAAAAAGGAAATTAAAACCATTTTTTTTTATCATATCGGGAACAACCCGCTCTTTAAAAGATAATGTTGGAAGCGATGCCGTTCTGTGATGAGTTACCACGAATTCCCGAATCCCCGAGTCTTTTTGACACTGCTAAGCGCGTGTTACTCTTATCTAGAAATATTTTGATTAAACGTCGTTTTTATCTAAAAATGAACGCCGTGTATATTAAAGGAAATTAATTTTACACGCATTCATTTAAAAAAAATATGCTAGTTCCCCATAATGGAGGATGTCAAAAAGAAGACTTATTTGAGGATGAAGCGGTAAGCTGATAGGAGTGTGGAGTGAAGAGTTGCAGAGAGCCAATCTTTGGATTGGTGACTGCTGACGATAATGAACAGCGAAATTAGGGTTTGTAACGAACTTGAAAAAGAAATAATCGAAGCATTCTGACCGTCATTAAAGGACATGGGTTCAACTCTTAGTCTAATTCCTTACAAGCACGACAATCCCACTGAATCACTGCTTAACTTTCAATTTTGTTTGCGACGTTACTGCTAAGGCATTTCTTTCTACAAACTCATATAGATTAAAATAGAGTAATTTAAAAATCAATACTAAAAACCACTACCGCACACATGAAGCGTTAAAATTGTTCAGCAAAGTAGCTAAATAAATTTATGGAATGTAAATATGGTAAATATGACATGTAGCAATCGTTCAACCACGTTAGTAAGTGTAATAGTTGGTCATATGTCGTGATAAACAGCAAAGGATACGTTGAAGATCAACAAAGGCAAAGGGGTTTTGCCTGGACCGGGATCTAAACCAGGGACCTTTGGCTTCACAGGCTAAAGCTTAAGCCACCATGAGTGCTTATCATAAGGAGCACAGTGGTGGTCACAGGAGGCTCGAACAATCCAAGGCCTGTGTTTCCACAAACGGCCGAGATCACACTGAAAATTTTCAACGCATGTCCTGGATAGTGGGGAGTTTTATGCTTTTTTGTGCACTGGATATAACATGCTTTGCGGCATAAAATTAAGCCTCAGGAGCTGAAAAGTATTTTTTTCTTCTAATTTATGTAAGTCCTACCCAGGGATAGGACTTACATAAATTATAAGGATAGGACTTACATAGGGTCCTATCCTATCGACTTGACTTCACGAATGCACTTAGTAAATTTATCACACGACTGCAAGCGAGTGAAGTAACAGCCAAAGTATTGACTTCAACAAATAACAGAACAAAAGAGAAATCTACTTATAAAATATGAACATGCTTCACATCATCTCTGAATACATGCCAAAATGATTTTGGGTTAAGTATGGATAGATAGATAGATGAGTAATACGTGCCCATCACATGCATTGAATATTATGAGAGGGTTAATTTTTAACCAGAGACCACAGGAGAGAAAGCAAGTTTACCCTTCTATTCAATTATTCGCAATGTAAATTGTCTTGAGGTATCCCAAGTACAGGCAATTTCTATGCGGGAATCCATTATTTATCCTTTTTTATTTGAAATTATTTTGAATATATTTTAATTTTTTCATAGTTCTCATTGGTTCATGAAGGGTGGTTTACACCCTTCACTCCCCTTGCAAAAGCCAAACGCATTCTCTCTGCTTTTTCTCATTTCTCCCTCTCTCTCCTGCATACTCGTTTCCACTTTCCTTTCCCATCCTCGCCCCTTCCATCATCTCCCATGCAAGCGGCTCTCTCCCCTTCCTCTCTCTCCGCGCGCACTCTTCCCTTGCCCCCCCATCCCTCCGCGCCCCCCCGCCCAACTCTGCTTCCATAGCCTCGGGGAATACCCCGCAAGGTCGTCGGCGAGGCGAGGTTGAAGGACGCCTGCGAGGATGGGCACTCTCCCGCGGGGAAGGAAGGGAAGACAAGAGGCAGAGCGTAGAGCGGCTGGTGCTTGGGATGAGGAGGAAAGGCAAAAGATTTAATGATGCACGGCCGCGAGGGGGGGGTTGGAGGGAGAAGAGAGGAGAAATAGAGTTTGGCGTTAGAGATGGGGTGGGTGGGAGAAAGATTGGGAGGGGGCAGAGGGACGAGGGAAGCATCACTTGACGGCAGGCTGCAGAGATTGGATTCTCAATCCTCCCCAACTGGAGCGCTCTCTCCCACCATAGACCGTGTTCAAATTCACGCTAAGGTGTACCAGAAAAACTTATTTTTCATCAAACTTAGGTAATGACGTCATGTTTTCATCCTTTGGACTAACTTTACGACCGAGAGAGGTACGGTGGGAACTAGAATGGGGCAATTTTGCGGCCGGTGAGAATGAACGGCGGGGGCATAACTTAAGAAAGTAACTTCAAAACGATTAAACTCGAGCTATTTTTATATTTTGATCGCGACCGTGGAGCGCCTCGGGGACATGACGTGGATGGCTCTCGTTTGTGTTTGAATTATATCATTATGAAGGCCAATCACGAGAAAGAGTGAGGTCACAAGTTTTAAGATCAGAATCTGCCTTGGATGGTAAACACATCCACCACGAGCGATGAGAAAGTGAAATTAAGAAGTTAACACGAAGTAGTACGAAGGTGGAGTCGCTACTCATTGAGATTGTTCCCTAGTGACAACATTTGTTCCACATTTGAATAGCACTTATAAAAAAATCTTAAATCAAGTCTGATTCTTAGCATTGTATTTCCACAATTCTTGGACAGTGATCGTAGTGGAAGAAAAAGATCCCGTTGGCCAACTTAAGGAAAACTATGGATAGTTAATATTATCGACTTGGAGACAAGAACAATTTCATGTTCTTCACGTAGAAATTAAAACTGCAATTTTCCACAAATAAAGATTCAACCCGTGGGTTTCGATGCACTGCATCAACATCAGGTGACGATGATGCAGTGCGTCGAAACCCGGGGTGAATCTTTATCTGTGGAAAGTTTCAATTTAAATGTCTACATCATGTTGAATTTCCACAACATCACGCCTAATATCTCCCTTTTTGTTCATGTTCTTGCTTTCAGCATGAAGTAGCGATTATAACTTGCGCTGGTAGTGCGTTCAATTTCGTTTCTATTGACCATTCCGTTTGCTCTAGTCTGCCGCTCACTTCGTAACACACCAGCGCATTCGCTTTCCATTCGTTTAATACCCTGTGCACTTGGCAGCGCTCTTCAAAACAAATTGGGAGTAGAGTCGATGTGAGGAGAAGAGCACTAGAGGAGAAAAGAACCTTGATAATAGCATCCTCGACTGTTTTGGTGCTGATTTTCGCGGAAGGATTGAAGGCTGGTTCGACCAACGGCGATTCTTTGTTTAATTTCCCGTTAATATTGTGCAAGGGATTTTAAATAAGGCTATTTTAAGTTTTTTTTAATAACCGTGCGGTTAAAATCTTACATTTAAAAGTAAATGGCTTGAAAGTATGTATCTGTCGTCAAAATAAATATTCAAACTTAAATATTGTGTATGCACAGAGTTCTACACACGAGCAGATTATTGGACAACTTTTCCTTGCATTCATCGTCGTCTGCATGCGCCGAGTTGCACTGAATTCGTTCCTGTCTGAGCTAACTTCAACGCCTCGAATGAAAAGCTTTCCCGTACCTCAATGAGGGAGGTCGTGGCCCGCCAACGCGAAGATTGACAGTTCGAGTTTGAAAGGCTGAAGACAATAGAAAATAAACTATTAAAAAAGATTTTTGGACCAACATGGGAGAGCAACACTTCGGGAGGGTGAATATATTTAAGACATAGGAGTACCTTAATATAGTGACAGAATCTAAACATAGGAGATTAATGAATTCAATCCGTTCTGGCGTAACTTTGTGGAAGTCTATTTGCAAATAATGACAAGGCCAACTATGTTTAAATCCACAGAGTATTTTATTAGTACAACTAGTTTCAACGCTACGGTGTCATCATCAGGTACGTACATCAGATACGTACGTACGTCCCAACACGTACCTTATGATGACGCCGTAGCGTTGAAACTAGTTGTACCATTAAAATACTCGGTGGATTTAAACATAGTTGGCCTTGTCATTATTTGATAGGAGATTAAGGTGGGCAAGCCATCTCGTCAGAACTCTAGGCCATGGCATGATAATACTAATCTAAATTCAACTCAGAAAGAAGAAGACCGACAGGAAGGTCAATAAAGTACGATAAAATGGTCAGGTTGAAGGACAATGACAAAGAAAAGGACATGAAGAAGATGAGAATTGCCGAGGAGGATGCAAAATACCAAAAGAAATTGAGGAAACGCGTTGGCGAGGCTAGTTACCGCGTCGGGTGTATATGGTCATTGGAGCAAGTAAGCGTGTGTGTGGTGTGCACTAGGATAGCATACCTTCACTCGAATACGACCATTGACCACACACCTGACAAGATTAATCCCCCATTCTCCTTCCTCCCCACCCAAACCACCCCGACTTTCCAACTCGCAGTTTTGTTCTCTTTGCGCCTGTGCGTTGCGCGGTAGGTATACTGCCGGGACTCTCGCTGCGGGTGGAATTAATTTATTCAACACCGACCCGTTCTCTCAATTTTTTACTCCATCCACCCGCCATCAGCACTCCCACCACCCGTTTCGAGTCCCGCCCAGCGCATCCTGCCGAACCCGAATATATCGCATCCAATTTTGGTCATTATCCCGCATCCTCTTGGCTCGTGACTCTCTTGTTTTTATATTCCATGCCTCTTCCGTCGAGGCGCGGTCCACCTGCCTCTCGCTTTTATGCCTCAACTTTATCTCCCAGACGTTTCTCTTTTCGTATTTAACAGGAAACTTTTCCGAGCGTGTTCGCGACGCTATAACTACGGTTGCTATCCAGTCAAGCACTTTTTTGCCGGTGTCTCTGGCCTCTTCTGGGATGATGAACGAGAAAGCGTTGTTAGAGGAAGACAATTTTCATGTCCCAAAGGATGTTAGCGCGAAGGCAAGCCAAAAACACCAACGGCCTAATGGTGGGATGCGACACGTAACTATTTCATGCCAACTTTTAATGAATCTATTTAACAGATGCTAGCATCTTATCTATTTATTCAAGTAAGTTTCAATAACAGAGGAAAGCATAATAACTAGAATTTGGATGCAAATTGAGAGTGTTATCGTTAACTGATAATATAGCTAAGTCAAAAGTGACTGGCAAGGGTGAAAAAGAAAGAAACAGATCGTTACAAAGGTTTTTCTCTCTCCTGCATCTTCAATTATTTAAAATTGCTTTCTTGTTATTTTGAGAATTTTTGGGCCAAGAAGATTTCTCGCCATTAACGGATCTGGTTAAAAGTATTACACTCCAATTTTCCGATGAATGTGCATCGTAAGGAAAATCAAAGCTTTGGCATGAGACACAATTTCACTTTTTAGTAGCGTGAAAAAGACAACAGGCAAAGAATATTCCAAGGTACTCATTTAAAATTCTAGGTTTACATTTCGCCGTTGACGGTTGGCATTGCAAACATTGAACGAAGTGGTGTTGGCTACTAGATGTGTTAATATGGCTCAAAAAAATTCAGATCACACCAGTTTAGGTTGTCACGGAAGATATTATTTAAACCTCGTTGTTTATCTCAAGAATTGATATCGCAAAATCGAATAGATACAGTGCCGAGGTGGCAAGTAACTACTTCTTCCTTTCCATGCGCATTAAGTGACTTAAACAAAAACAGAGCGAGACAATATGACACTCCGTCTACATGCAATTCACTTTTTCCCTTTGCCTCTTCCAATTCCTCTACCCTATTCCTTTCATTTGAAATAGTTGGTGCCTTAACACCTCCTTCCATACGTCCTTGTGGCAGCTCGCAGGGTAATATGTAACAGTAGAATATATGAACAGTTTAAGAATATTTATGGTACAGTAAATATTGTATTCATGCTTTTTTTTATTCTTGAGCAGTAAACCAAGGCTCATTCTGCGTCCTAGTTTCCGCTACGTTTTCTCCACGCTCTGAACTTATGCTGACGCTTAAGCTTCCAACTTCTCGTAAATGCTATTCTCGCGAGGGCTAAGGGAAAGAACAGGATGCGGCCAAATTCGTTGACTAAAGCTCTCAAACCATAATAACCAGTGTGTTCGAAAAGTCACTGGCGACCTAGAATCAGAGCCAATAATGAGGGTCTCACGACTGGGAGGGGGCATTTCTAAAGTTGGGAAAAAAGATAGGAATGCTGCAAGGACGCCGGTGCATTCGTCTGTGGCGGAATGCTGCCTTGAAGGAAAATATTTCGAATCTACCGAGCGCAAAACCAGCGTGTGAAATTTTCGAAACAAAGCATAAGAAATTATCAAAAAGTGCTCAATATATTCTGAATTCAATTATTATCCCCTAGGCAAGGCCCATAAATATATTAATTATTTTGTCTTTTTATTTTACAACACTTTTACCGATTTCCTGTTCTCTAGATGCAAGTTAAAATTAATGCCGCAATCTAACTTCTCCAAGTAATCACAATGAACTTACTATAGGGATTGGCAACAATTGTTGAGCTTATCAATTTCATAACTTAAAAAAGTAGGAAAATTTGTAAAGATAAATACCAAAAGATTAACTGGACACTTTATTAATCCACCCAGTTACACGAGTTGAACATAGAATACAGATATAGCATTACAGTACTTACCATACTGATGTGATGATATTTCCCGTTACTTGAGGCGAAACCAAATTCATTTTAGCATTTATACTTTGAAGTATTTCATGAAGATAAATAAACATTCATGTCAGCATTCCGCAACAAAAAAATTATTAATTCCCACTTAAGTCTCATTACAGCTAGCAAAATATAAACGATTTGAAACACATAGTTTCCACATGTATTGATAGCTTAGGAGTAAAATTGGCATCCAATTCTGTGAAAAATTTTAACATTAGCTAATATTCTGTGGTATATACTTCGAAATTGGATATTTTCACTAAATACTTGCCTTTATTTATTTGCGCCACCAACAAGAAAATAAAACAAATCAATTGATTTACATATCAATATCCGCAGCAGTTGTAATCCTTTCGTCAATGAATATACAAACTCCAGTAATATTTGTAAAAATTATTGATCTTCGCACAAAGCATCATCAAATAAAATCAAAATTCAATCTCTCCGATACCATTATCCATTGGTAGAAAAATGAGCCTCCCAGTTACGAGACAAATCGTCGATTAGGTTTAATCACCAAAAATTGATAGATTAACTAAATGGTGTACCCAATGGGAAAATAGGTGCGAAATCCAAATGCAAATGGAATTATTATAAGTCATAATCGTAAAATGTATTGATTGATGAGTGGGTAAAATTATTCCCCTCCCACTTAAGAACAAGATAAACTGTACAAGGCACCACCGTTCAAAGTTCTTTACTGACTCCAGAAGTTTTATTACCTTTCCAGGTTCCCTACTTGAGAAAGATGAACAGGATTTTAGAGCTATTAGCATTGGATGTTCGATTCGCAACGCAAAGACTAACCATCAAATTAACTGCACTGAAGCGATTTCTTGTACATCGAAATATGGTGTCTTTTAATGAAGAATCCCAATCATTCGCCATGCTCCAGATAGACCTGACCTAACTATGTCAATTACTCTGTTTTTTATGCACGCTATTGACTTATTTTTCATAATTGCTTTGCCTTATGTTTTTAATGCAAGAGTTGGTTGGAGTTGCTTGATGCGAGAACCAGGCATACTACAATTTGCAACACTTTGAGCAAATTGATCCTCAGCTACGTTCCCGTAATTATCTTTCGACCATATACTCTGATTTCTGAATTGTCTTCCACGCGTTACCATATATGCATGAAGCCCCGTTCTGTAATGAGCAGGATGAAAGCGGCGTCACCTAGTGGTTGCGCTGTTGCTCTTAACCTAATTAGGTATTCGCTGTTGCCCAACATTTGTATTTATCATTAGTTTCTCGACTTAACTCACAGTTGCACGCGGATATAAGTTCGTATTCTGGTTACGAATACAAATTTTCAAATAATGCAAAGGGAAAAATGGATGATAATATGCTGGTTATACTCAAGGTCACTAGGGTATTCCACAGATACTTGGGGATGCTGAATTTCCACATTGTTTCGCAATATATACATTGGGGTACATTATGGAATTACAGGTAAAAGGAAATTCACTCATATATGTCGCTATACATTATGGAATTCACTTCAACTCATATTGCTCATTTTTCAATAACCGAGCGTATGCTTTTCATACTTTATCAAAGTCGTACAAAAATAGCCTTGCTCATGAAATTATTAAAATTACAGCCCAAAATATTAATCTATTTGTTCTTACTGAACTTAGCTGAATAGTACGTTCAACTACTATAAGGTTAAATGAACTATTGTGATTTACAGCTAGAAGTTTTTTTCATTTTCTTCAGAAAGACATTTTTCTCAAAATAAAATATATATATATCAGTCGTTGCAATCGGAAATGAGATTGTCAGGTCACATTCATCCGATCAAGACAGACGGAAATGTCACCGCTGATTTGGAACGCATGAATCAATCGTTTTAACTGTTTCTCATTGCTAGCGGCATTACTGCTACATGCTCACTCGCACAGTATACCCTCATGGAGTGGATGAGTTTAACTTGTTCAATCTGGAATGGGAAGAAGTTACGTCATATTACCCAGTGCGAGGGAGGATGAATGACCAATGTATGCCAAAGATGTATCATTCGATTAAAAGGGACGAATTCTCACGACCACTAGGAAATGTCTAGACATATCAGTTTTTTTTATTGAACATCTAACAACATCAAGGCTAGGCTTTTTCATTTGTCGATCGATGTTAGCATATTTGAATGATATATGGCACCTACTTTAGGGAGGTAGTGCAAATGCAAGGAGGTCATGCGATTCAAAGAGTCAAATGATTCAAGTGCAAGTTGGAAATGACTTATTGAAATGCCGCTTGATGCTCAATATATTCAAGAGACGTTTTTTATTCATCTTGGAAACATGTACCAGTTAACTACTGCAATTAAAATACGTGCAGAAGTCCTCGGTGGTTTGGCATTAATCCACACGTATATGACGCTCTTGATTGCTGGCCACAGGAAGATTTCAGGAAGGGTTATAGCACAAATTATTTGGGTAATTTATGTCATGTGTGATGAAAGATGTGGATCTATTCTCACGACCACTAACTAATAGTTTTGAGATCACTTTTTTTAACGCGATGATAGATGGCAAAATGGTTTTCATATTTTAACGTTTTATAGTTTTATCAACTTATTACCGTGGTTCTGCCTCGGAATTCCCAGTGGGGCTAAAACTATTCTCTCTCTCTCGTAGTCCTAGACTCATACGATTCGTATTTTCGGAAGCATGAGCTTGATTTATGATCTTTGAGCTTTTGGTTGTCGTTATCAAAGTACTTCAACTAGCCGTCTGGCTCATGAATGTATTTTGTATTATTTCAAACAAAATGCGTCATTTTTACGCTATTTTCATCCACGTACTATCCGTCGCAGGGGCTTGTGGCAGGAGGTAGTAGGACACCAGCCATGAAAAGGGCGGTAAGAGGAAAAAAGTATCGGAATGGACCACGGTGAACTGTATGTCCTAGGAGACCCAAAGTCTCGCTATTATTTTTCTCTTTTTATTAATGGTGGATTGAAATAAGTTATTTTTGTATCAAGTAGTTCAGCAGGTAGTTTTTTAATTCTTTCCCTTAGATGTATATCAGTTCTAGAGATTTAGAATGGAGTTAAAAATATACCCTCCGTGTCTTTCTGAAAATAGATTGATTTTAATTTCTTAAGTAGCGTAGCCTAATATGTAGCATCTTTGTCTCCAGGGGTTCCCAACCATTTATCAGGTCTACTGTACTCTCTGTACGCCTGAGAAAATTTTAACCAAGTGATCATCCGTATTTTGCATTTTGTTTATTTCGGGAATCAAGTTATTTTGCTCAAGGTCTGAGTGTCCTCGACATTGGCCTAAATAGTGCGAATAACCATCTTCCATACACTTTTTAATCCAATTACCTTCCTACTATTGGCGTAATAAGTCCCAATCTCTTACATGAACTGTCGCAAATGTTTCAACTGTTTTTTCAACGCTAAGGCTGAAGTTATTATGACACTAAAGTATTTTATTTCACCTGATAACTCTTCAATTAGGTACTTTCCAACATTATAAATATAACGGTTCGATTTATTTTCAATAGGTGTACCGAAGTGAATTTACTAAACGTATATTCCATTGACAAATTCATTCGTTTTGTTTCTGAGCCAAAGTACTGCTAGTGCACTTGCAAGTAGGCCTTCCTCAGCCAAAGTTAACACTTTTTCCGTAACACAAGTAAGATTATTTTTCAATTTGAAGTCTGAAACCTATCGCTAAGGTTTCTACATTCCTCAACTGCAGAAATTACGAAGATGTGATGTTAATGGGATTTCCTTAGCCAAAAGTGTATTATCTTTTTTTCTGATTTAACCTGGAATCAAACTTGTGACACCGGAAATTGATATCGATATGATCAAATTAAAAAGCCAACTTGATTTCAAAATATTTTTCTATGTATTTAAGAAAATGACTTCATTTTGATAGTTATTATTTTACTTTCATTGATACGAGAAAAAATAAAGATGGGTCCAAATTGTTTCCATTACGAAAGCCTGAGGCCCCACTTACCACACCGAAGCAAAATCAATCAATTATTATTATCTTCTTGCGATCAGATGGGGAATCTTGAAGGTTGATTGCCAAATAATTATCAGCAATTTGAATATCGTTTGGCTTCTTGGCACCATATCAAGGGCGTTCTGTAAAAATGTACCCACGTAAAAAGGATATCAATTGATTAAAGGAGTTAATGATGCTTCCGATTAACTTATGAGCTCATAGGCCTCACATTAATTTACCGACTCCATAGTCGTTTTCCTATGACCATAAATCAGCTGAGCTCACATAATTGGTTCAAACTCGGGCAGCTTTTTTAATTACGTCGATGATTATTTTTTTTATTATTGGAAAACAACTATGTGAATGCGTAGTATGCATTACCATGCCTTCGGGTGCATATTTATTTCATGATTTAGTCAGTAGCTTTCATAAGAAATAAACGAAGTTGATTTTTCGCTCGGTGGCAGACCTTTTTTTTTTTAATATAAGTAGAAATAATACTCGCACAAAATTGAGAGAGGCACCATTAGAAAGAAAATTTTTATATTCTTTTTTATATTCTTTTTATATTATTTTATATTAAATTCTTATTTTTGTCACCAAATGCTGCTTTCAGGATAAATTCACGAAAAATTGGTGAAATAATTAGAATATTTGGTAAAATATTACGTTCTTGATTAATCGTCCCTATAATGGCCAGTTTTGATTTTTGAAGTCGTACATCTATACTATATCAATGCCCATTTACTAAATCAAAAATCTCACCACAAAGCAACGGAAACGGCATTAATATTTGTCCGAAAATGCTGCCGTTATTTTTGACGGAACGGACAAGTAGTGTACTACAAAGGGTTGTGGCAGTAAATATTACTTCCGCTGCGCGCTGTTTCACTTCGGCTTCAACCCGCACTAGCATTTCATACGAGTGCAATGCTTTGCAGCAGGCAAGAGACGATTTTTCTCCTTTCGAAGGGGTGGTGATGAAAGATGAAAATAATCGAAGTTAGGAGAGCCGAATAATTCACAATCAAATACAAGAAGTGGATCGAGAACCAATTCCCGTTTCCTTAGACTTGACCTTCTTTCGCGTGACACGGTGGCAGAGCGGAGATATTCATATTCAATCGGACCCACGCATTCGTGAGAGAGTTGGTAGGCATACCCACCTGCCTCATAAGTGACTCACTTCCACTATCCACAAGCCCCTTTCTCTCAATTTCTATCCTTCTCCCACCACTCACCCATATGTTTCTTTTGGACAATCACGAGTGGAGAAATTGGACCACTGGACTGGCGATTCGCACTCACACCGCCTTCGTGCACTTTATACGCCTCCATCAGCTACCAATCTTCTTCTTCCTCTCTTTTGATCCCGAGAATCTCCCCCCATACCCAAGTGTCTCCTCGGACAAAGCGACTCAACAATGCTACTCTCCCATTTAATATTTAAACCTCCGCCTCCTCACCATTTTCATTCCCCTATAGTTGTGCGATTCGTCCCGCGCCAACGATCCGGACCGGATACTATATTGAATTTTTTTCTTGCTGCCGCCGCCTGGGTCTCGTCCTCGCGCGACAAAAATACTCGAACACGAGGAGGAGGACGCAGCGCCGCCACCCGTGTAATTTTTCGGGACGGAGATGAAGGCGGCGGATGGATGCCAATCTTTATGTGCCGCGGAGTAACCTATTTTTTTTATTCCTTCGCAAACGTAACGGAAAGCCATAAATGGAGAGATGCATCTGCGAAGAGACTCGGTGGGCGCAAAAGAGTGAAACAGACGGATGAAGTTGTACACTGAACGATAAACTCTTGTGTTTTCGTCATTTTAATTGCTAAATATTCCGTTTCGAAGAAGAGAAATCTGATGAGGCCGTATCTCCTTATATTATATTAAAATAAACCATATGGCAAGGCAGTTTTTACTTATGAGAGGTAGTAGTACTTACGTGTGTTTATCAAAATGGTAATGACCAAGTATCCACTATTTTGGGCACTAAAACCAAGTTATAATATACTAACAGCTTCCAGAAGTATGTCCAAGAGACACGCGAATCTATTGTTTGATTTATATGCCTCACCATTGTTCCTGTTCAGTTAGAAAAATCATTTTCTCTTCCCAGTTTCTCTGGCATACCTATATATCTCCTATGCGATTGGCGCATCGAAGTTATTATCTTCACCCTTACTTAAGCAATGTATTAATCTTATATACCACGGTAAACTTAAATTAGTTTCCATTTTGTTAATATTAAAGCATCGAAGCCCGTTTGCGTAAGTCACAACCAGGACCAACCACTTGTAGCACTATGATATGCTGGTCAATCGGAATTAGATTTGACATATACTTTCTACCTTTCCGAGTTAATACTTTAATATGGTATGTGTATCATCATATTTTATGACGGAGATTTAAATGCTCAGAACACCAAATCTGAATCATTAATAATAGTTTCCGGTGGAAAATCAGGTGTAGATGATGACTGCGATTTTCTAAAAATAATTTAAAAATAATGAACGTCAATCTATATTGAAATAGAATAAGGGAACCATGCCTTATAAATGCTATTCAAGAAGAGGTTACTGTTAATCCACTCCATCCTTCTTAAATTTTTCCTCCAATTCTAGGATTAATATGCCTCGAAGACAAATTTCACTTCAAATGGCATACCTACTTAGACAAACTTATTTACACAATAATTCTGAGCATATTGCTCGGCGAATGAATTAAAATTGGTTAGTACCCACCCCAAGACCCTGTGTTTAAGGCCACTTTGGAATTCAAATTAGAATCGTGAGCTCTCTCTCGCTATAGGACTGGAGATATTTCTCCTTTCGAATGCAATCAAAACCTCAAAAAGACTGTCGTCATTTGTACCTCCGGAAATTCACTGTTATCACGCGTGGCCCATCTCCGAAAAATCCACGTTTTCTCGCCAATTTCGGCCTTGATGGTACGGCCTCTTCTTCTTCATCCTCCTCCTCCCCGTCTAGCCCTTCACCATCGACCTCCTCCCAAAAACGTCCATTCCCTCCCGGAACCCGTCTTAAATCCTGCGATCGCGCTGAGCTGGCCCCATCAGACTCTTTCTCTCTCGGTGTATTTTGAACCTCTTCAACCTTCCTACCCTCTCACTCACTCTTCACTCAGTGGGCTCCGGTTACTCCGATCGACGCCCTACATCTCTGTCTCTCTCTCCGGCTCCTCTTGCTAACTAACAACTTGCCTCGCTCTATTTTTTTCCTTTACGGCTTCGAGAGATCAAACGAATTGACAGACACAATGCCAGCCGAAGAAAACTGAAAAGAGCAAAAAAGAGCACAATTACACGCTCACCATCTATGAAACAATATATTGCTGGACGAATGATCTCTGACCATCGACTGCAACGCAACTCTAAAAGCGGAAAAGATACTGACTCTAAAAACTACAACAAAAAATCCACCTGGATCGCGAATTGAAACTATTTTTGTCGTTTTTACAAATGCCATCCTCAAAGTTGTCCCTATTTTTAAAGCCTTATATGCCTGCGATGATTAACCAGATATACTTTTTTAGAGGGTTGAAATCATTCTCTTTCTAATACAAATGATCCATAAAAAATTTCAGAGGGTTTTTTTTGTAAAGGCGGGGTGAAAATACCCTATTTCTGACGTTTTTACAAAAATTGTCAAATTTTGGCTCAATTTTTCAACTTATGTAAAGCACTAGGGAAATGAAATTAAATATTCATAAACCATGTGTTGATATGTTATCACGCGCATAGTTTCACGTTGATTATATCTTTACTTCCAGAAATAGAAAAAGCCAAAATTTTAATTTTTTTTCGATCCACAATTTTTCGGGCCAGCTTCGCCCTGAATTTTCTGCAAGGAGGTAGCTCTTACAGTTATTTTTATTATTTTGTTTAATAGAGCCCAAACATTTGTATATGATAGCCCAATTTTGTTTCTCTCATCGAAATATTACCTGAGATACTATGCCAAAAAAAATTTATCAAAATGTCATAGTCATACTGAGGAAGTCTGCGACACAGGGTCAAACAAAGTACAATATATCAGCAAGTATACCATCGGCGAAAGTAAAAATTTACAAATGTTCATTGGAGACATATGTGAATGTCCATATAAAATTTCATTGAAATCCGTGATGGTCGAGCGGGGACCACCACTTGGCATGGAATGACCCTGAATATATATATACAGCAAGCCTCCCGGTTCCGTGGATTCATGAATTCGGGGTTCAATTCTCGGTCCAGGAGGAGTAATTCTTGTATTATTATTCTATGTATTTAATATTATCTATTTTCAGTGTAAATGATAGTCTTCACCACTTACGAAAGTGTTTCCTGCGAAAAAATAAACTTCGATATCGACGTTCCCCTTTGTAAACAGGAAACACATACTTCCACTTACAATACCGCAGGTTAAGCGAAAACTTACTCACTACTTGAGCGGAAACTTACTTACTACTACTACTCAGAACTTGAGGTAGTGCATTCAATTTCTCTCATGAATTAGCAAACTAAACTCGAAAGCAAACGAAAGTACAAATAGCGAATCAGGTAATAAGTGAATCAGATAGCTTCAACCATATTCCGAGTGGAAAAAAAAGCAACGCCGCATCCATATTTTTCGAGTTATTATGCTAGAGAAATGTAAGATGAATAGAAACTGTACAATTTCCTTCACACTCTCGGTATTTTTGAGAGCCTTGAGCATTGTAAAATGAAATCAAACGTATTGTCAGCAGCATAATTGCATTTGCCAGCAAAGAGCCTCGACTACTATGGGTCAAACAAAACGCCATCTTTGGGTTCATTTTTCAGCTCAGCGGTTGTTTAAGAGTGCTCCACCCAGTAACTTGTGTCCAAGGGTCTGTCACTCACATTACTCCAATAGTTTAACCATTTCACCCAGAGCACTCTAGCAGTCAGGTGCTAACTATCAGTGAACAGCGCGACAGATATACTCTTTAATTGAATATCTTCCAGATTTAAGTGGGAAATCACCTTTTTATTTATCAGCGGAAACTTAAAAAGGTAATTCTATAATCAATTCTGCATCCTGAAAAATTCTGGAACCAGATTGCAGCGCAATAATGCCGTCCAGTCCTTCTCTTGGCGTTTTCGTAGTGTACTTTCTCGGCCATCTTCTTTGTTTACTAACGGTTGCGATGGCGATGTCTCGTGCGGTCCCAGGCGTATTTTAAATAGACAATTATAAACGTCTTACAACAAAAGGAATAACTACTGCATTAAAAAAAATATTTATGGCAAAAGCATACACTCTTTATCTTTTCGCTCCATACGAGATATCACAATTCCGTCAGACCCTTGCTTGTGTCCCTACGTAGATGGGAACAACACACACCTACGCCAGAGAGAGATAGAAAAGGGGAGCGTGGTGGCTTAGTGGCTACTGATCGAAGGGTCTCGGGTTCAAATCCGGTTGAAGCCTTAGGACGTCCCCGTACAAAAAAAAATCCTCGGAGTGCGAGGTGGCCAGGGAAAGGAACTGCCCCCCCCTACCCTGAATTCACATGCCTGCAGCTTAGTCCGGGGTGAGCTCTACCCTCAACTGTCCAAACCAACCTTCGGGTTGAATCACTGAGTGAGTTAGTGAAGCCAGAGATATGTGGTTTGTCTGTTGACATTTTTGCCCCTTTCGCGCCAGTCTGCCTCTTCCCGTCATGTTCCGGGTGTTGATCTCTCCGTGGGACGCGTCAAAATGTATCGACGATATAAGGTGTCGGCGACGCTCGGCGAGATTGCCATTGTGTCTGTCTTTTGTTTGTTCAGCTCTGGCGGGCCTCGAGGCGGAATTCCTTTAGCCCCCCGAAGTTAAACAGCGGGAGTTTCTCGTCATTGTTCCATAATCGCCGCCTTAGTTTACATTCCACTGCCCGCCGCAGGAGTGATGGATCCATCCCTCCCAATTAAAGGGGCCGTCAAACGTCATGAATCATCAATCAAGAAGTCATCGACTGTTTTTTGTTAAAAATTCCTTTGTTGTGTAAGCCAAGAATGCGCATTCAGGAAGAATGATTGACTTCGGTAGCTATTCCGCCAGTGGCACAATTATCAGCACCATATATGATACCCACTGCCGGTGAAAAGTTTAAATGTAATTAGAACCGTCAAAATCAAGTCATATTACCTTAAATTAGAGCACTGCACGTATTTTTATGGGAATGTTTTAGGTAATAGTTCTATCTAACTTTTGAGTCAAGGCTGCAATGAGTTTTAAAGTGGTGTCCATTTCAATAAACTTCCTCATTTAAAAAGTTAATAAAGGCAATGTGATTGATTAATAATGTAACTTATAAATATAATATTACTGATAATGCACCTCAAGCCCGTTACGTTTAATTTTCTAAACGCTGAAATCTTTTTTGAAGCAGAAGGCCTGACTTCGAACCTAAGATTAGTAATCTTGGAACGATATAATGTGTGTTCCTGGCAGAAATTATCTAGTAAAGTAAAAAGTAAATTAGAAGAACCAGTAGATAGGTACAACCAAAAACTACCAAGACTACTACCAAAAATACGATAAACCAAGGTTGTGTGTGATAAACCAAGGTAAAAATACGATATGTGCAATCAAGGTTGAAGGTTCTTAATTAGCAATTGTGGTTTATTAACGAAGTTTAAAATTTTCTCATTGTGGTCACCACGGAATATAAGTTGGAGTTATTTCCCTGGACTGCTGGGTTTCTAAGTGAATGTACACGAGGATTGTCCTTTTTTATAATCCAGCGATGAGTTCTAGGGGCGCGACTCTTGACGGATAAATTTAAGTTCAAATTACCTCACATGCATGTCAGTTTCAGCTTCTCATATCTATAAATAAACACATTTGATGCGCTACACTGCACTACATCGCACTAGGGTCAACTCATTCACATATAATCGCATTTCTTTAAAATCAAGCTCATGCATAGTGATGCAAGTCCCTTAGGGGGATGGAACAGACGATTTAGCCTACCGTCTTGACCACCACATATATTAAGAAACCGCATCACCCGTTCAGCTAACAATTTGCATGCGGAAGGATATTTTAATGTGTAAGGATGAGGACATGAAATTGTATGTCGCGGTAATGTGCTCATGGATATATTCGCTCAAATTGAAAGAAAAATTTTACATTCATTCCATGATTTGGCTTTTCCCTTGCATTACAGGCGTATATACGAACAAGATCTCCATTTTATTTCAAAGTATAGTAGGGTTCTGTATACTCTGATGCCAATTTTTCCGTAATAGTTTGAGGGAGAAAAATGTAACTTTTACAAATTCTACTAAATGTTTATTAAAAATCATCCCGGGTTCAATATAATAGAAATAAATATTCAGTGGTATTTGTAAAAGTTGCCTTTTTCTCCCTCTTATGATGGAATACCACCAAGTTAACCTTGCAAAAGTGATTGCTCTTCGTAATAGTTTGGTTTCGTTATATGTGTTGTAGTATGAAAGTACTTTTAGTCCTTGACATTAATGGTGATTTTTGTCGATATGCAACATTCTTTACTGTCTGAGCACCTTCAGGTAACTAGAAGTATCTTTTTTACCCGAACATGGCTCACTGACTTTAAATACTATGCAGATAAATAGTTTTTATTGACGGTGGAACGCTTTATTGTACAGTATTTTTCATTCGATATGGTTTTCAACTGTTTCTCAGCCTCAACTATAATCGCGTGATTATTTGTAGTGGTTATGTTTAGAATTAAAGTGCCTAGCCCTGATTGATATGTAAACAGTCCTGGAAAAAAATAAAGCGTATTTACTTGCTATTTAGGCTTTCAATCTGCGAGTAATTATTTAATATTTTGCTACAGTTTCGCCGTGCTATGCTGCCGGCTTCGTCGGGCTTTTAAGAACAACTAGGGTGTTTTTTAAAATAAGCCTGAATTTAAGCCTGAATTTAATTAATACTTTAATTAATGCTAAGCTTAATTTTTTATTTTTTGCCTGAATAGCAAGATATATAATGAGCCGCAAAAATCTACTAAAAAATTTCATACATATTTACTATTTGAAAAATTTTCTCGTTATCAAAACCTAAAATCATCTCTTTTAATCTGACTATGGTTACATAGCCAACAGTCCGAAATTTCCGAGAGCGGAGGCTATATCCTGAACCTAAAAGGGGAGACTTCTTCACAGAATTTCAACCCCTCTCCTGACTGTTTACGCTCAACTACTCTTGGATACCATTCGATGATTGACTACCGGAGGTCGGCAACTGAAAAGCTCGGTAACCGCTTCGCAAGGGCTTTTCAAAACCGGAGGTAGGTAATTGCTGAATGCATATCACTTTTGTGGCGAGCAACGAACGCCTTAGAAAGGGTTCAAAATCTCCCGATGGGTTGGGGCCAAGGTCGTTGCATGAAAAACACCTCTCGATCTTCTTCTCCCCGTAAACAATAACCCCTCTTGAAGGGTCTTCACTAAACAGATTCCCTTCCATCCCAATCTCGCCGTCGTATCTGGCGAAAATATTCCACTATTTCTCATCTCCATTTTTTCCGCTTCGCTTCCCATCTTCTCCTCCGTCCCTCACACCCTCTCCAACCCATCCCCTTTACCCTGCCTTCCCCTTTCGATCCCTCACACCCCCTGCCATCGCCGCTCTTTCTCGCCTCATTTTCCTCTCTCGGTGCTCGCCTCTCCCCCACTCCATCGTGACTCCGTCGGGCGCCGCTCTCCCCTTGGGCGGCGCTCGCGTCGACCGTCCGTTGCTTCGTCCGTCCTTGCCCCACCTCCTCTCCTCGACCTCCCCGGCTATCCGGCAACAAAACACTGTGGACGAGCCTCTCTCATCTCTCACTACCCACCCACATGCGATGCACCGCTTCCTCCTCTCAACTACGCCCTATCTCAACTTGCCTAATCTATATCCATAACCTTTCATTTGCTGAATAATTCAACGCACATGAATTGATAATGCTTATCTTCAGGCAGTCGGTGAATCTTCCGTAATTAAATTATGCATTGGTCGAATCAAATGAAATTTCACTTGATATATTGCGTCCGCCGCAATATAAGTTCTATGGATATAGGGCCATCCTGAAAATGTCAACTAAAATAGTGTAATTAACCTTAGCGTGTAATTTCACTTATACGGTAGTCTCTCCATTATCCGAGTCCTGATTCCCCGATGTTCCGAATAAGTCGACAGACAGATACTCATGTTGTGGCTGCACCATGCCAGAATAGCTCGTGCAAGCGAGCGTCAGAATTTGGAAATCAGTTGGGCCTCCTAAAAAGAGGAGATTCACTGAAATATTTTATCACTAAGTTGTGAGAGAATGAAGTACGGAAAATCATAGAAATATCTTATTTTTGAAGAAATTAATTCTCGCTCATAAGCCTTCCGTATTATCCTAAATGGCCTATGTCCATATTACCTTGAATAATTGAGACTCTACTAGTATGATTTATTTTAATGCACAGCCAGGTTCTTTTGTTTTATTGCCTTTATTCTCAAGAGATTACATATTTCAATGCAAAGTTAAAATTTTTTTATGCTATAGGCTCTCTCTTTATGTAACCTGACTCTTTTGAGACGCTTCTCTTTTTTTTATTACAGTAATCATGCAAATTTTAGTTACCACTACTTATATGTTTACTGCTAAGCATGTTTCCATGAAGGCAAGAATGTTTTCATTAATTTTTCCACGTAATATTTTCTCAGAGCAAAGAAAACTGTTTTTATTCTACTCTAGCCTACGCCTCACTCTTCCAGTTACCTACGCTGCAATTGGTTTCGTCCAGGCGCCAACATAAAACTCAAAAGTCTCGGGAGATACTTCCCTGGCGCCTTTCACTACCTTCCATCTTCCAGGTCTGGTCCAGAAATGTTTAATCTCGTCCTTCATTCCCCCCAGTCTCCCATTACCACTCCAACTAACTCCGCACACATGTAACGCCGTCTAACGTGGCGGACACCGAAATGCAAACTCCTGATATACGATTCGAAGTTCCGCGTACTTCCTGAAAAAGCCCATTTAGTTTCTTGCGATCATTTCTCCACGATATCCGCAATTGGGGATGCATTCCTTTGCTCCCACTACCTGGTTCACTGTTCTCGCCCATGGTCTTCTGCATATCTACGTCCAGATGCGCTCCTTAAGTTTCCATTGACTTCGATTGTCTCTTGGAAGCAGTTAAAGGTGCTCGCAAGAGTGAGAGAAAGAATTGATTGTGTTCATATAGTTTTTTTGCTTTAAGTAATGGGAATGGCGAGAAAGCTGGGATTTCAACGCTTATGATGAGACAGCGTGAGTACTAGTGGCAGTGGATATACCTGCCAAAAGCACTTTAATAGAGCCTGTGTCGAAGGAGTAACAGCTGCAATCGACACGTTAAAAGCCTTTGAAAAGGTATTTTTTTATATGCTATGAAGATTATGCATGCGACTATAAATTAAAGAAGAGAATAAATGGAACCATGCGGCAGGATAGCAATGGGGAATGTAGAAGCCGTAAAAATTCGCATTCGGCCGTAATGAATGGATCAGTCGTGAAATTAATGCGTCGAAGACAATGGTATTAGTTGTGATGCCTTAATTATTTATTTATGAGAATGTAATATGGAATCATATCCTATAAAACACTGCATTATTCATAAAACCTATGGAAAAATTTCAGGCAGTTGCCATTATAAGTAGATTATTTTTCGAAAAAAAAAAGAATAGGCTTCATTTTCTTACGTCAAGGCAACACCTAATCTCTGCTTTAATCTATGCATGCAATGAATGCAAAGCAATAGGTGAATACTGTAACCAATATTTTATCACGTGAAACTCCATTTCTCCAACTCCAGAGTGGATTTCCATTAGGAAGCGTGATACGGCTGCGTTTTCCCCAAGTCATCAACCTCGTAATTGAATTTTATTACGAAGGCTTTTTATTCCGATGAATTGCAAAATTAATATCCTAAGATTAAAAATAAAAAAAACGACTGGATGTACTGAAACAGGATTTTTCGAGGGTCATATTATTTAGAGATCATTGATGACATAACATATGTTTTCTGACGGCCCATGAAGAAAATAACTTTCCACGGTTTGCTGCTTATCGTAATGGATGAAGTCATTCACATTTATTTACCTGGCGATTCTCGTAACTCTGCGGCCAAATTGGTCTGAGTCCTTTTGAGGGAGAATACAATCGAGGTGACTGACCCACACAGAGTGAGGCAATCCGAATGAGATGGGAGCTGAACCCAAGAAGGAGAACTCGAGGGCCCCTTACTCAAAGCGAAGATGCATGTGGAGATGATTTTAGAGTAAAAAAACTCCATTGGATATGATAGTAAGGTAAAAATATTCATAGATTTTCTTTGATGATCTTCATTCTCAAGAAGTTACTTGATATTAGGTACATTAAAAATAACTTCTTCATTGCGTAAAAATATCGGCGACGTTTATCGTCATATTGCTATTATCATCCGAAAATGCAAAGCCATATTCAATGAATTTTCTCACCTCACTCCTTTGAATAAATTGCAACGTTGATCATTTCCCGAGTTAATGTACAACAGCTAAGCCAGGTTTATTATTGAATTTGAGGACAAAATGTCTATCATTAGAACAAAGTCATTATCCAAAGAAAATACAAAGTTCAAGTGAAACTAGTATACTCTAAGATTTATCATCAATTCTCCAGCATTTCAAAGTTCATTTCCAGGTCTGAATTTTCTTGGAAGGAAAAATTAATTAGAATATAATAACACTAAGCATGGATAACGTGTTGGAAGAATTATGTTTTCTGAAATGGAAATATTTTTCCAATACTTTGATGCCATTTAATTTTTTACTATATTTTTTCTATTCAATAATTTAAATACTAACAAGGAAACATCACGTGACTGATGTTAGGGATCCAAATGAGGCAACTATTTTCTGGAGTTATAGAGAGAATGCGAGAAAAGTGTCACGGCTTTCTTCCATTTAGACCCTGGTTTAGGAGAAAAACGCCACTAAAGAATTTATCTTCGTATAAAATCCTTTGCAATGCTCTTCTGCATCAACAGAAGCTGTGGCCGAGTGGTTAGAGGCGATGGGCGTGATATTTTTCAAAGTTGAAATCTATCATAAGGGATAACCCCTTCCTAGCCCGAAAAATGCTTCCTCCTACCGTGAATTTTAAGTGCATCCATCGCTGTATATTAAAAAGTATTAATCCGTTCATTGCTTACCGCCTTGAGAAAGACCCACGAGCAATCGAAGCCCATCATATGCACGGAAGTATCTTTGTATTTTCAAAATCTAAACATATTAGGCCTGTCAGCATGTGAAGTCTCTTTTCGGTCAAACAAGAATCCCGAAATTAGCTTCGAAAATCTCCCTAGCGGGTTGATTGAAAAACCAGCAAATAGGTTGAAATTTTAAAAAACTATTGTTGTTACTGCCGAAAATGTATGTGAGTGGGCAATTTACAGTGATTCCGTAAAATATTCGAAAGAAAAAAAATTGACCTGATTGTGACTCGAACCCGGGTCACAACTTTGCGACATCTGGCCCAGCGCCTCTAACCACTCAGCCAAGCATTGCAAGGAATTTAATACAAAGATAAGTTCTTTAATTACGTTTTTCTCTTAAACCCGGGTCTAAATGAAAGAAAGCCGTGACACTTTTCTCGCATTCTCTCTATAGTTCCAGAAAGTAATTGCCTCATTTGGATCCCTAACATCAGTCACGCGATGGCTCCTTGTAAGTCATCGCATGATTTGCACAGCCAATTACCCACCGTTTGAGCAATCTAGTGTAACGAGGCTTGGTCATTAAATTTATACCTCAAGGATCTTAAATTTATTCCCGCAGCATCAATACCGGACCACCGCAATTTCGCATGTATACCACATGACTTGCAAATTAGAAAGTAGTGCCAAGGAACTCCAACGGTTGTTTCGGGGCATATGAATTTTCCTGCCTACTCACTATTGCTCTCATGAGAAACGGCACCAGTCGCGGTCGTGCGCTACACGTATACCCCCTTGCGTTGAGAGAAGTTGGAACACCCGCAAGGATATCTGTATCACCATGCGTGGCTCCATCACTTGCATCAAGATAAACGGCCACCACTACCTGTGAGCATCTTTTCCCTCTCGGTGACACCATAATTTACCCCGCACATGATTCGCTAAGGAGTGTCAAGGTGGACTGGGGTACTTTGTGTTACGAGCAAATAGGCGGGTCTCTGAAAGCAAATCTCTATAAAAGCACCTCCAGCTTCAACAGGTTGGCTGATGGGAAGGGGATTAAACTTGACGGGTCTCCCTGGGGAAGACTGGGCGAGGAAAAGAGAAGAGAGGGCGATGAGTTCTTGTAGAAATGACCTGAGGAGAGTCAGTTGAAGACGACGTGGAGCAATCAAAGAAGTTATGTGATTCTGTAAAAGGAAGTCCATCATTTATGCGCCAAGCGAAGAAACGCCCGATCAAATCAGGGAAGGACGAGGAGCAGAGAAAGAAAGAAAGTAGAAAAAAGGAAGAAGATGTAAATACCATTGTTGATATAGGATACCAAGTCTGATGCAGTTGAGGAATTGGCTAGCATATTAATGAAATAGCCTCAGGGAACGAATCAATCGATTTTCGTTTTATAGAAGGGACGAACGAATGTATGCAGCCTTCAATATTTTATGCATAGCTACGCAGGAATAATCTAAAACTTTTATTCATTACTGCAAGCCGATCCATAACGTTTAGTTAAACACGAAAAAAAGTATATAGGAGTGGTTATTCTCTTCTACCTACTAATTTAGACTTTAGCCTTGGCACATATTTCTAAAATATCGTCTCGTTCATTTCTGTAGTTCGTTGAAATGTAAAAAGTCTATTCACATAGGAAATAATTTCTAATACAGTTGACTAGACAGCCAACTTAACAACATCTAACAACCACTAGTATGCATTCAGTTACTCTATTATTTCATTTTTTTTAAATCAGCGATATATTTGTAAGGCTTGAACTGAGAGAGTTGTACATATCCCATGCACACAAAATGTACTCATACTATATCGTAAGCATTGCATAGCAAATTCCACATTCACACGACAAATGATTCAGTCCTTCATGGCTTTCATAAGAGAGACAATATATTCTCAAGGAAATGTACTTCCGTGAATTGTTTGAAAAAAATATGGGCTTTCATTTGAATTTATGAAGCCAAAGGGTCCCTCCTTCTAGAAAGTGTGCATGACAAACTAATTCGAGAGTGTTTTTAAGACCAAGTTATGATAAATACGTATCACCGTGGCGAACTTCACAGTGCAATGAGCCTTCAACGACATCATCCACATCTCAAGCTGGAAAAGTCTGACGCAAAAGGATGCATGGACAAGTTGTCGACCCGACTCAGGGTATGACCTCAAAGGGGGAAATAAGATTGAGCTCTAAATGACTGAGGAAACGAGGAATCACGCGAATATTTTTCATCGCCGGGATTCAACGTTCAAGAGGAAGGAAATTGAAACTCTCTCTCTCTTTCTCTCTCAGGAGAAAGGCATTCAGAAACGTTCCGCGAAGACTGGAGGAAGTGTATAGCGTAAATTTGACGGAAGGAGAAAACGGGCAAGAACCGCAGTCTCCTCTCTCGAAGCCGCGTGCTCGCGGTAATGAGAATCCGGCGGAGACGACGCGATAATTCAGCCGGGCCCACGGCTTACATAGATAGTTAATGAGCAATCAAGTGGGGAGACTCCCGCCGTAAGGGAAAAAGACAAACGAACATGGACGGACGCATCGTCTCGGTGGGGTAAGCGGTTAAGTATAACCCACACGCGGTCAGGCAGGTAGGTAGTCTCCGGCGTAGGGTGGGTGTTACCCTGAGAGCTCGTCTCCAACAAGTATTACTTCATCCCTTCCTTGGTTTTAATTGCGACTCATTTTCATTCGCGGTAAAGGGTTAGGAAGAGGGAAGAAAAAGGTAAAAGCTTACGTAAACGGAAGAGTTTTATGCGCTTAGAAATGTTTGCTCGGGGTACATCATCTCTCTTTTTTTTACCGTTCCAGGAATCGTCGGGGTGTGGAGACGGTGGAGGAGAAAACAATCAAACATCATCCTTTTTTTTTCTTTCTCTGTTCCTCGGAGACCAAACCTGCGTGCATTGAGTGAATGTTTCTCGAGATTCCCTCCCCGGGTAAGGTTCTTCACATCCCCCGACGTTTCGTAGAAGTACTCCTTGGCCGTCCTTTGGGGAACACCACCCTCTATTTCTGAAGATGACGAAGGAGTATTTCATCAAACCGTCGGGAAAAATGGAAAATAATATGAGTGTCGCAGGACAAAGAGATAATCGCATGCGAGGAGCGTGCTGTCAGTAAGAGGAAAGCCAATTAAGTTAGTAGCAAACAGTCAGGGACCCTCCAGGAGACTTTTTGCTCCTTTGTTCTCTTACCCATTCTTCCTTTCCCATCCAGAACTCCAGTTGTTCGTTGATAAGTTCCATCTTTACCATACGGGAATACAGAGAAGCATAAGATGTTTGGTATTCGTGACACATTTCTTCCAAAGTTTTGGTGAAATACTTCTTCATATTTGAGGAAAAAAGACCTCTAACCCGTAATGCGAGGGATGTGGTTGGTGTGGTCGCTAGATTACTGGCCTCCCATCCTGAGAACCCGGGTTTGAACCCCGGAGGTAACGGAGATAGAAGCCCGATTCCTACTTGGATGATATGTGGACGCTGAGTTTCTCTACACCCTTCCTGCGTTTCAATTTAAATCAATTCCCTACAAACCTACTCACCACTCTATCATAGCGCGAATGGCCGAAGTTGTCGGTCGCCTACCCTTAAAATAACCAACTCTGAATGCGATGAAGTATTACATCAAAAATTCGAGAAGAGTAAATAACTTAAAACCCAAGACTTATTTACTTAACAGATTCTCTGGGGAAGCACCAAATTCTTCTTTGGGGTCCGTTCCCCTCCATATCACTTCAGTAGCTCGCGACCCCGAGATGACTCCTCCTCCCGCCTCGAGCACTTAGTCTCCCTCGAAGGACCTGGCTAACCATTCCATCCAGCCAGACTCCACCCACGGGGCATAAATTAAAACCGAGGCGGGCAGGAGCCCCTTCCACTCGCCGATCTCGTTTGTGGTCCCTGAATCACCATCAACGCCACCACCACCACACCACCCCCTTCCCTTTCTCTCGCCCTGCGGAGACGAAGCTCAAACCGGGAGTCCCTCTCTCTCTCTCTCTCTTTCCCTCCTCGCCCCTAAGACAGCATCCCTTTGTCATATACCTTTAATGGTATCTTGATCGACCTCCGCCAAGGTCACCCTCCCAGCCCCCTTGCACCTTTCATCTCCCCATCCGTGCCAAACAAAACGCGATGGTCTATCAATTCCCTTCTCGCGTTTGCCACCGTCGATGAGGCAACATCCATCTCTGGAAAACGCTTTTACAAGTTTCGCTCCCTTCCCTTTCGAGACAATGGGTCATGAGATTCCGCATACGCAGGAGGGGAGATGGTTTTCATAAAAGGTCTCGAAAACTAGGAATTTTTCACCGCGAAATCGTATGTGCCACCATCGCGTCGTGGGATGTGCTTCAAAAGAGGAAAGAAGTGAGCCTACGAAGAGATTGCCATCGTCTTGAGTGAACGATGGGGGTTGTAAGTAGAGGGATAACAAATAGGGTGCCTTCTTCAGGACTTTCTTTCGCCAGCATCCTCTTTCTTGGGTGGCTGCATGCTCAAAGAATGAAAGTGTATTTCTAGTTTGCAAAAAGGAGGTAAAGTTGAGTAAATTGATTGGAGATATATTATCTTATTTTAAATTAAAATGAAAAATAAAGGATATATTTAAAATATTAGAGCGTCAAAAGAAACTTGTATGAAAACTCATAGTTATACAGTGAATACCTAAATTTTAATAAATGCTGCAATGCAAATGATTTGTTTTAGAGAAGAAGCCACTTTTTTGCACTGCTAAATAATATAAAAATTAGCTGTCTTATAAAAGGGTGTCAAAATACCTCTCTTTACTTAATAAGTTTATTATTCATTTATAAAATAAGTGTGCTTCTTTGTTTAGATATTTCTGTGTTTGGAAAACCTTCAGCATAATCAAAAATAAGTTAATATATAATAATAAAATTATAACATACTCAAACTCGTATTACTTCAAATATTAATAGATTATTCTTGTAATTCTTAATAGGTATCCCATTTTATAAATAATTGTTTTATTCTGTCTAAAGAGGAGTTTAATCACATAGATAGATTGTTCTTAGGGGGGCCTTCGACAAGAGCCCGGGCACTTAGACCTTCTTGGTCCATTGTGCCAACCCTATGCCTGTCTGCCATATGCAGACGCCACTGTGCGCCACGGTTAAGGTGTGTATGGTCACCCATCCAATCATCCGGACCCAATATTGCTTAACTTCGATGATCTTACGGGAACCAAATCAAATCACATATTATGAACTGAATACCGTCAAATCCATGCTTTCATTTAATCGGATAACTTAGGGAGATCGGGGTAATTCAGTGGCTAGAGCACTTGCTTCACACGCTTAGGGTCCAGGCTTTAATTTCTGTCATGACGGAGAGATTTTAGGTCGATTCTCTTAAGGATGCAATGTGGGAAGCACTTTAAGCGCAACAATTCAGATAGGGTGTTTAACTATGGCTTCCTTGGAGCCTAAGATACACTGAAGACGACAGAATGCTTCTTTTAGCTCCACCTCGTCTTTCCTTCAAATGGTCCCACCTACCAACGACTATAGTTTTCAATCTTCTCCCAGGATATATTCCACTATCTAAATTAAAGATTAATCCAAGTTATCAATAAAAGAAAAGGAGTTTAGACTCATATGCATGTATTTCGCTCATCAACTCGAGCGTGTTGTCCGACGTTTGAAGTCCGAGTCCGAGTTCAGCTGGGGTATTCAACTTCACACTACTTTACATCGGACTTTGAGCCTTGGACAGCAAGCACGTTTAAACACTCCATGTCAATAATCATCTGGATGACCGAAATACATGTATAGGATTCTACATTCCTCTGCTGTTGTTGACAGCTTTGACTGATATTTAATTTTAATATCCATGTGAATTGAACATGCAAAATAACTTTGAAAGCTCCACAAATATTTATAATGATACAACCAGGTTTCACCAGTTACGGCATCTTCAGGTATACAAAATATTCGGTATATCTGAAGATGCCGTAACTGGCAAAATCTGGTTGTACCAATAAAACTATTTGTGGAGCTTTCAAAGTTATTTTACTTGTTGATTGTGCAGTGGTTCCACCAAGTTAAGCCAGAAAGAAATGAGTTTACATGCCAATTGCTATCTTCTTGAGTTAAAGTACCAATATCATCGTAGGAGTTACCATTGTTCAGTAAATCTTTGAAATATATCATTCTGATGATATGAATGAGAAGAAAATCTTTTTAAGGTTTGAAGAAATATATAAAAGGTGTAATTCAGCTCGTAATCGTTTTCCACAATGGTAAAAGGGTATCCTGTTGTTGGAGAAATAACTCATCAAAAGCGACGTACATCTCATCTGAGCGTCATTAGTCGATTTTCATAAGATAATCCGTCATAACGCTCCCCCAAATTAAGTAATAAAGACATCAACATCTTCTTTCCAAGCTGAATTTAATTCTCCACAGATTATACTCATTATTTTATCTTATAATAGTGGCTATACGAGAAAACCATGCATTTTTTACGATTTAGATGAAGCAGGATTTCACATCACTACGTTTGCATGGCTAAAAACTTATTCTAAATAAACTCATCGAATCAAAATATTTTATTTTACCCTGGTAAAGCATTGATTCCTAAAGGTACTAGGCTATGCTGGTGAATCCCATGAACGTTCTATTGCTCAAGGGAACGCAGAACTAAGCGATCGTAATTATGACTCCGCTGGTTAACGGGTTTAAAACACATAAATATGTACTTTTATTTCACTAGAAATTCTACTAGGGATGGCTATATTTGAAAGACAATTTATCAATTAGGTTTATTTGATAGGAGATAAAATAAAACTTTCGTTTAAAATTTAGAGATATTTTCATTTAAAATTTAGGGGAAAAAGTTTAAATTACCTGGGTCAAACTCAGCGGCGGAACTAATTATGGCTTTTCCAATATAATGTACTGGAAAATGAGCTTAGTAAATCCAATTATTTCAGGAAGCTATGTTTATAGTTGCATATGCCTATTGCACAACGTACAATACCTATACTATACTCAAATAACTTCATAGTCCCAACCATCTTCCTCCCGGAGCAGATATGGGCTTCCAAAACTCTATTCATTCATCTACGCCTCTATTCATCTCTACCCAATGAGCTCCTCGTACATCATTTATTCAATCCTCCCATACCTTCAAAATGCTTTTCTCAGGTCAATGACTGTGTGATCGCGAAGCCACATATTACTCATTCTTTATCCTTCATCGTAAAAGTATAGTTAGGAAAGTAAGAGTAAAAAATAAAAATATATATTTAATTATGAAATTGGATATTGAGTCGCAAAAAAAGAAATTGAGCTTGCCGTCTTTACAAAATGGGTTTGCGGTCACTAGAAATCGATCTCTGATTATAACCTTGTGGACTTTTATTCAGCAGACACATTCAATCAATCAAATAGTCTCCTGATCTCCCAACATACAAATTATTTTGAAGAATTGCTACGCCCAAATTGGGGGACAGGAGGGCAGTTTGATGTTTCTGTAAAAGCTATGACCTGTTTCATCTTTGCACAACGTCGCCTAAACTATTAAACGTCAACTTAATGCAAGTTATCATATCTCTGCATATTTTTTCGGTTTTTCACCACGTCTGATGGCTCCCTCGGAAAACAGTTTTACTTGAATACTAGTCAGAGTCTTTGGGCTTGATATTCAGGACTGAGACAAAACTTGTATTTTAGGAAATGAATTCGAATATTTTCTTCATTTGGGAAAACATAATTGTAACTCACAAGTCGTTTGACCGGTTTGTTAGACAGGATAAGGGAAGTCATTCCTCTCTTCCGCCAAACCAGTAAGTTTGTATGATCACTTTGTTGAGATGGAGTTGACAACATTAGTTGGGAACAAGTAAAACATATGGTATAATGGAACAAATTTCAAGCTTATACACGCAACATCCCAAACATTAGCTTATAATCCCATTAGAAACCTAATTTAGGCCATAATTAAGTTAGATCTCCTTAATCCGGGTTGGTTGAACTTGACATATATATGAATATGGCAACAACTTGATCTCCCGTTTTCAAATAAGAAGGTCTGGGGTCTTCTTAGAAGTGTAAATCTTACAAATTTTTCATGTCCGTAAGAAGCCAATCGGAAGTTTGGCTCCAATGCAAATACAAACTCCTCCGGATCATTGCTCTGCCGCTGAAGTAGTTATCTAGCTGTCAAGGGTGCTCCATTAATTCCTTATAGACGGGGGAAAGGAATCACGGAGGGTGCCATTAACCTTACCGGCGATGCCAATTCAAGATGACGAAAAAATGCCCCGCTCTCGCTCCAACAGATCTTCTTCTTCCTTTGCAAAGGACTAAGTCATCATCCTCGCACGTCCTCCAGCGTGAATCCCATCGCACTGCGAGAGAATACCTATCGGACACCCTTACCTCCGCCCCCGACACCAGACCACGTCCCAACTCAACCCTCCCCGCCCCACCCCTCTCCACACCTCATCCCACCTCTTCGGATTTTTTCACAGGACCTCTCACCCCCTACATCTCTCCCCCTCCCTCTCTCTTACGCCCATTCCATTGCTTCCCCTCCTCCTTCCTCTTCCGCCACGCTCCCCCACGCCACCCCTTCCGCTTCCCCTCCTCCTCCCCCTTCTCCCACAATCGCAACCCATTTCCCCTCCCTCCCCACTCTCTTACATCCATCCCCCTCGTCCGTTCTCCCTCCCCCCTCTCCAATCCCCCTCGACTCCTCCTCCCCCACCTCCTCATACTCCTCCTCCTTCCCCCCACTCCAGCACGCCAACCTTCCCCTCCTCTCAAACGAAGACCATCTCCTCTTCCCCCCCCTCCATGCACCTCTTCAGACGGGAACCGACTAGAGCCATCGTCTTTAAGAACGGCTTCATGGGCGACGGACTCATCCAGTCTTCACCTAACAGTCCTCCATAACGTTTCTCCTCCGCTTTAGCACTCCACACGATCGTCTCCGGAGAGGCACTCAACGTACACCTTTCGCCGGGAAAGTTCTATTTTTACATTTTCCCCGTACTAAGGACCTCCCTGACTGGAATAGTTCATCGTGTGCCCACACCAAAATCGAACGTCATCTGGAGCATAAAGATATCGAAGGTGTGGCGGAAAAAAGGGTGTACCGAACCTTACTTTTGATTGACTAAGTGTGAAACTAAGAAGAAAAATTGAAGGGCGTGTTGTCAAGTGCCGGACTGAACTGTTTTTGGGGGAACCGTCAATACCGGGCGTACTTATTGTGCTTCAAAGTTGAAGACGAAGGGGGTGTGGAAAAATACTTCTGTATTGGTGAAGAAAGAGTAGAAGACACTTCAAATAAATTCGCAGCGGTCCCGCGCTACCCTTGCGGCCAAGATCACTCGTGCATCCTCCCTTGGCACACATTTCGCCTCCACGGAGCTCCACGGAGGAAAGGATTTGACAGTCGGCGATCACCTAAGAGTCAAAGGAAGATTAAGGTACGTTCCCTCTGGCCAATGACAATTTGCTTGTTTGCTCGGACGACAACTCGACGAGCGATATGCTTCTTAATTTTTACCAGCTATGAAACTTCCGACAGGTAGCAGTAATGAAAAAGTGCGGAGCTTCTTAACTAGAAATATGCAAGAAAATTAACTTTCTAATTTAACAATGTCGATTTTTAGGTTCTTTACGAAGAAAGTAGTAGTATAACGACATCTGTGTCATTCTAACCAGCTATAAAATAACAATCAATTTTTCAGCTATGCTCTAAATATTTTGATAGATTTCAGTGATGATATTGTGCGAACCCATTTCACGAGAAATATCCAAGACATAAAGTTTTATTTTAATCATACCAATATTTTGGATGAGTCTAGAATCATGTACTAGGATAACGCTATCGATGTGAAAACTCACGCCTCATATCATGTAACTAAACCTGTAATAATGTTGTGAAATATTCTATTGGCTCTAGGATAAATTAACTAGCAAAACGAGTGGTTTTTAAAGATTTCAGAAAAATACGTAAATCTGACAATGTCTTATTCAAAATTCCTTTTTTAAACGTTTATACTCCACATAGGGGCGGCTTAGGGGCATGGAGCGGCTAACGACATAGAACTATGTCGTTAGCCGCTCTACCAGGTTATACATAGGGTGAAAGTAGATCAAGAGAAGAGTTTACCATTGTTTATTTGAAGAATACAATAACAAATCCCATCCATTTTGGTCCCGATATTTTTAAATTGTTTTTATTTAAGGTTTCAGTAGATCAATAGCAAAATACGTGTAGATATTTCTCATTCTGAATAAATATAAAAAAATAATTGCTTGTTACTCTTTGATTGCCTATGCGATATAAAATTCTCGAAAAGTTCCCTATTTTAATTGAATATCTCGTTTGGACCAATATTGAAAGATGAAAAAAGGTGATTAAGTAATTTTTATGCGACATATATGCGTTGGTAAATTCTGAAGCGATTGAGAGCAAGAGGAATACGAACGCAGATCTTCACTCCGTAAGGGTCGTGACCAGTTAATCTGTAGCTTTTCGACGCTCAGACTCAGTGCGATCGGCCTATTGCCAAAAAATATCTCGGCGTGCATATCCAGTACCGCTACATTGTTCTTGTTCCCGTGGAAATTGTTTGCAAAGCCAAATTCGTGATTCTGACGATAAGACATAAAAGAAAATCGCCAGAGACTTCAACGGGTGGGTAGAACAGTGCCCTCCCAAATATGCTTCTCCAAAGAGCACGACTTTATTTGAAACTAGAGTTCATTGCTTCGTTACCTTATTTGACAAAGGGTTGTGATCAATCATGTATCTTGAGCCATTTTCGATTTATGCATACATAAACACCATTGCTGCAGATGAATGAGGTTAATGAATCATCTTTTTATGCGGACTTTATAGAACCATAAAATTGATTCATCTCCTCCTGAAATGTTTATATCCCACTTTTCCTATTTTCTATTATCCTGCTTTTTGATAAATAACTATTGATGCAACTAACGTGATTTTGAACAGGTATTCCAATTTTACAAAATTTCTAGCGATAGTTTTATATATTAATATTGAGAGAAATGATAGGCAATAACGACATGAAAATGACTAAGGGCATTCTTAAAGATGAATTTAAAAGGGAAATTAGGATTCCTGGAATTTTTTAAAAATCTTCTATAGATGCTACTTTCTAAATATAATGTACTACAATTAAATAATTGAATCTACTGCGTAAAATATGGGTGATAACGGAAATGTTGTATGAGACGTAAATTAATGAGTAAATTTTGCCAGGAGTGGAAACTGAAAGAGAAGGGTTGAAATTAAAGTAATTATAGCTCGACTTTGTGATGCAGTATAATATGTAGTATTCAGTTGCGTGATTGACATTTTCGTAATATTTTTGAAAATAATATTTAGTATTTAAAAAGACCCGTGTCAGTTAACGACGAATTATGACGTAAAACTGATTAAAAATCAGCTTTTAAAATACGTAAAATATAAAAAATCGTTTTCTTTTTTCATGGATTTTTTACTACTTTGTGCTAAGGAAAACTCTTTTTCTGCACAAAATAGTTAAAAATTCAGAGAAAATGTTCTTCTCCTCTATGCTAGAGAATTGTATTTGATAATAAAGTAAAAGATATAGAGAGCAAATGTTTTTTCCACATTTCTTTTTTAAATACTATAAGTATCCCATTGCTCCGATTGAAGATGCATATATTCTCAGTTGTCATGTTCCTTAAAACGATTAGTCAAAATAAATTTTCCCGTAATAGTTCTTAGCCACATAAAGCTAAGCGTAAGCAAGAGTTATAAATAGAATAGAGGTCTAAACGTGATGAAGTGACCTCAAATGCCTCCATTTCCTCTGACATTCCTGCTGCAGAGTTTCCAATGAATGTGATTCTTTCTTTGAACCACGGATAAAGGAAGTTAAAATACCACACTCCCTCTCATAACGTGAGCTTAAAAATTCAGCGTGAAACATGCAATATGTTTCCCGAGGTGCTTTTCTAGGAAACTGAGCGAAAGGAAATCGAAGATAAGTGCTAGAGCTAGCATTGGAGTAGCTTCCCATTTTAGTTCCGTTTGCGTCGCGCCACTCCTCAGGAGAATCCTCGAGCTTGAATGGTAGCGTTTAACGAGCCCTAATGACACGTTCACTCTCGAACAAAGTTTGTCCATGGCTCGGAAACTGTTAAATAACAAGTAGGTAAAAGACACGAAGAATCCGTGTAGGAATGTGCCAAGTGAGGTATTTTTGTGTTCTGGAAGCAGTGCAGCTCTCCAGGATAGAACGAAAATACAAATGGCACTCGGGTTGCCTCCCTCATCTGGCGTCTAAAACGGAAGCGTTTTTACGATTTCGCGCTGAAATTTTCAATTTCATTCCCGAGATTCATTTTCATACTCAACATTTCTGCTGAACAGTAAAATTAATATACAAGTGAATAAAGGTGACCATTTTTCCAACTGAAAGCATCTCTTGGTATATATCCAAAATAAGACAAATGCCCAGGGGATCAGTGGAAGTGTAAACTCCCACAGTTCTTCGAACTTCCAGTATTTGGCCAAAATTATACGGTAGCATAAGTAGAAATAAAACTTGCTCGCTTCCAATAACTTTCATGACTTCTCAAAATGTTGCTCAAATTTCCAAGACAATTTATTATAACAATACAGGCGGAATTTCAGACGGCGAACCATGAAATCTAATGGATTTCGACACCACATTCTTCGATCCCCTTCCAAACGCGCCTGTTCCATTAATGAAAGGAGACTTGGCAAATATTTGTATCAAAATTTGGTGCGGAATCACGCAGCCCAACCGATAACTTTTTGCTTCGACCGCATGCAGTGTAGCGGTTAGCATTGTGTTGGCGAAAAAATTCGACTATTCGATTACCACCGAATTACGTGTTCCAAAGTGACCAAAGGAAATTCGAGTGTTTTTATCCCACGGTCATCTCCACGTTTGTGGGCCAGTGTGTACACAAAAATGGATATTTGTGGGAACGATATCACATTGTTCATTTGCTCATAGGGAAGCATTATGGCAAACATTTTTATTTAAATTGCGATTTTGAGATATTTCCAATGTAGCCAGCGGACGACAGACTGTTAACAATCGTAATTTCATGACCTAAAGGAATTATTGGTAAAACTTTAACAAAATTAACAAAATAAAATAAAAATAGTTAGAATTATTAGATGTTAATATTGGAAAGACATTGTCTAATTGTGAGAATTTTATACTTTTGGAGATGCAAAATCTCCGACACATATAAAGGGAATCACAAATATAGATTAACTTTATTTTCCCAGCTACTATAAGAATAATTACCCAGCAATTACCAATACATCGACTATTGATGCTGATGGATATATTCTTCATGAAATTAATTCTTATAGCTATGGAAATTAAGAAAAAACATTTACTGCAAAAACATAATTTTATGACTTACAATTTAAAAAGCTGCTTAAATCCATAACACAAATCAATCGAAATATAGCTCTTGTGTACCGGTTAATTACATTTGGCTTACAATGCATTCGTAATTCTATTGATTTGAAAGAAAATTAGTCTTAACAAAAACATGTTAACGAGCCATTACAAAAGAATTAACTAACCATTGTCTCATGACAAAATAAATCTTAGGTTTGGAATGGAGCACTTTGGAATCATGAGTATGAACCAATAGTGGTTGCCCTTGAACACAACTGGATACTAGAAATATGCACAGTTGACTCTTAAACTTGCTCCTTAGGGATTCCAATTCCCATAGCAAATAAAAATTAAAAACATTGCGCAAAGATGATCATACAGGCAAAATTTATTTTGTCTCTATCTCATCCGATGCCAGAGATTAGTTATATAGATTGGCAGGCCACAAAAAAGAAACAGCTTTTGCGAAGTCCGAAAAATGCCATAAATATATTTCTTGTTTTTTAAATTTTCAATTGTTTCGTCAATATTTTTGTCAATGGTAATTTATTCTGACCTAGTACTAAAAAATTAAAAAAAATATCTTTCAATTAGAAGTCCATAAATTCATCTTTATCATATGCAATTTGATTAGATACTCTGGTAGATGACTTGCTTCTATAGCAAAGAATGTAGTTAGTTGTCTTTTTTGCGTGATAAAAATACCATTAGTACCGAGAACAAAATTCACTACATTTATGATTATTTGAACATATCAAACATTGATTTTCCAATAATTTCCCAAGGAAAGCTATCTTGAACACTAACGTTGGACTTCATGGTAAAGATAATATCAAATTTGGGTAACTCAGCTAGTGTATTTTCATTACATTCATGCAAATATTGTGACCTTCACATTTTAATAAAGGGAAATGTTACTTTCCCTGGAGGGTTAAAAAATTGCTTTTATCGTTCTTGGTAGTCTCGTTTTTGAGATGCCGACATGATTCAAATGCATTCTAAGGCGATGGGTGCATGAAAAACCGGAATTCGAGCCGAGAAACCTGAGAAACAAGAACTCCTGTGATGGACGGCAAAAAATAACATATGAATTCTTATTATAAGGAAATAAAAGGAGTGATTGTGTGATCATTTAATTCTGTTTTCCTTTTACTGACCCTAAAAGAACGAATAAATTGAAATTTATTTTACCTCCTTTATTAATCAGAAAAATGAAAAGTAAAAAATCTACATTTATTTACACCTATTCATTGAGACTAACTCAGACAAAACTGACCTTATCTCGTTATTTCAAAGAGCATTTTGTGAAACTCATTCGCTGAGGTAATATTTTATGCCAGTCCTACCTACAAGTAATGGCGGTAAGGGGGTATATACTCTATTTAAATTTGATGCTCTCGTGAAACGTGTGTTAAAGTGGACGAGGAAGGAAGTAGCTAAATTATTATCATGGCATAAATAATAATAGATTGAGGAAAATTTGCGAAAGAGAAACCTTAATCTATCACTCAATGAAATTTTGAGGACGTTTGAGGAATAATATGTCAACGCATATTAGAATTTATTTAATATATAATGACCAGAACAATAATTTTACATCGTGTTTGATGCAACGGAAATTTATTTTCACTGAATTCTTAACAACTTCGTGGTGTTCATTTTCACTTCATCTTCGCACCTACCAATGAATAATATAGATTGAAATGTAAAACCACTGCATTATGTACTCTGATCACTTGCCACTCTCCATTGCAATACTATGGCCAGTATATTTCCTGTGTTACCTAAAGAACACCAGAAAATTGATAAAAATTATGTAATTTAAAGTAAAAGATAAAGATATTCTGGAAACGAGACGATACTGATGAAAAAAAGGTGAAAGATAAGGTAAGATTAGAATAGATAGATAAAGAATTTCCATTTACTAGACATAGTGGCTAGGGGCAAGATTCAGGACCATAGTGGCTCAGGTTCAATTTCTGGGATAGGCTACGACGACATCCACCCAAACGTATTCCGGTTGGCTCCAAGAGAAACAGATTTATTTGGGACGATAATAGCGGTATATACAAAGGGATTAGCCTACCTGTCTTGAATATCCAATTTCAAGCACAGCGGGTTGACATGTCTCCAGTCATCGAATTGATCGAACAACCATCTCGGTTTACGGCTGTTCATTCCTTTTTTATTTTTTTCCGTTGGATGGCCGCAGTGGGCCACATACATCGGGAGAATGACAATGAACATGGGAGTAAAATGCGGAAGGGAAGATTGGATTTGACGGGTAAAGAATTCGTATGGATTCGGTGTCCTTGTTAGTCATACGAAAGCCAGCATATTTTTTATTTTTTCAGTGAGAGAAATAAGGATTAAAATGTAGGAATGTACGGGAGAAAAATAATTCTGTTGCACTGAGAATATACCTTAACCAATTGAAGCTACCCTGACGTCCTCGTTTAATGTCAATTTTATGTTTCAGAGAGATGGTTTTAAACACATGAAATGAGCTTGAAGGACCTGGGTTCGCATCCCAGACTAGGATGTCTTCTACACTGTAAATTTCGCACATTTGTATATATCTCCGCAGCGCGTGAATCTGTCACATTTACCACGGTGGATAATTCCGTAGAACTGTTTGAGTTAATGTTGTTTCCTCTATAGAAGGACCTGAGTTTATAGGGAAAGCGTGGACAAAACTAAGCATTAAATGGAGACATTAGAACAGTGAATAAAAGCTGAAATATTTCACAGAATCAATTAACTGAGGAATAAGCGAATTGATTAAAACGGCAGTTAATAACGTCTTAAGGGGTTAATTTAAAAAAAAGCAACAACAATTTAAAGCTTATTATGAAATAAATGACTACTTTTACATTAATATCTTAAAAGTACTTTAATTTTAGAATATAAATCTATTGGGAAGTTGCATACCCGAAATGCATAAATTACACTTTGCTAACGACACGAATAGTCAAAATACTTTCGCTACTTCTTGACTCGGAAGCTAATGGAAACGGAACTAAAATATGTGAAACGCGAATTCGCCTCACTCCAATCTCCGTAACACCGCTTCGGGCGACTGGCGATGGGAGTTTCTCATTCATTACTATGGAACATAGGCATAGGGTAAGCAAAATTTTGTTTTCCGTCCATTTTACATTATTATATATGTAGTCCGTATAGTTCTCATATTATAACTCCGACGGCAAAATATGAATGACCATTGATAAAACCATTTTGAAAGTACCCTATTTTACCAAAAACCAGGAACCCTATTTTACCAAAAACCAGGTATCCTATTTTACCAAAATCCAGGTACCCTATTTCACAGGTAGGTACCCTATTATATAAAACCTGGTACCCTATTTTACAGGTGCACCGTCATCTTTCAAGCTGTAGAGTAATATAAACCACAAGACAATGAAAGACGTTGTGGGTTCTTAATTCTATGTTACATCAATACCATTTTGGATGGGTAAAAGATTGTTAATTTTTCCAAATATATAAAACCTTAAATACGACATACGTTTCAATGTAAAGTCCTCATCACAGGTAGGAAAGTGATTAAATAAGCTTCCTATTATAGTAAATACCTTTTTACTCACTTTTACCCGGGATTATGATGTAAAACCATTGATTCCTATGCCGTAATAAAATTTTCAATCATTGGAGGAAAATTTCAAATCATTTATCCATGCACAATATTTAAATTCCACGCAATATTTCCTAAACCTTCTGAATCTGTACAATTGCATACAATTTATAATTACATATAGATGCATTTAACGAGTACAGAGTGAAAACCTCCCGTCACTTTGCACCAGTGTCCACATTAAAATAAATTAAATTGATAAATCAGAATATTTTTTTAATTATCAGCATCCTTCATCCACTGAGGTGCGCAATAATTTTTTTTAATTTTCCGTTCAATTGCGTCGTGGGCTGGATTTGAATCCTCAACAACCACGTTCTCGGAGGAATACAGGGCGCTAACCCCGGGGGGGGGGGGGGACGCGGGAGGGGAGAGATCGTCCTTCCTTGGGGGGGCGTCCTTGCTAAACGGGGCGCAAAATTCAGCCCACGCTCACCGCGGGAGTACGCTTGCTCGGGTCCGGAGACTGGGGCAGACGTGAAAGGGCTGCAGCGAGGGGGAGAGGATGGTGACTGGTGGCGGTTGAGAGAGGAAGAGGCGACCAAACAGGTGCCACTGGGAACGGGACGAAGAACGGACTGTCGCAAAAAATTTGTGTGGTGCCCCCAAATAAAAAAATGATCGTTCCGGAACTTTTGCTGTGTCTCGCGAATGGGGCATTATGCAGTAGCAAAGGGGACGTAGAGAGGGTGGAGGTGTATTCGATCGGGTGCCAAGATCTCAGAGGGACGCCGTTTTTCTCGCGTCTGAAGCGAATGGAGATATTGAAATAGAAAAATCGGGTTTTTTTTGGAAGTTTCCAGAATTGTGAAGCGTGGAATTCATCACCCAAATTAGGATTCCGGGCAGAATAGCGGATGCTAATTTAACGTTCGATGGCAGCTGTATCACCATATTTATTCCATTATCCTCAAAACTTTGATAACAAAGGATATCACGCTTCGTAAATGAAATACTAACTTTGTTTCCTTCCACAGATTTATTTTCTTGGTACAACATGTTTCGACACATCGGTGTCATCATCAGGTACCACTGTAAAACTGGTAAAAAGGTACCTGATGATGACACCGATGTGTCGAAACATGTTGTACCAAGAAAATAAATCTGTGGAAGGAAACAAAGTTAGTATTTCATTTACGAAATTCAACTTCCACCTAGTTGAGTCTGAAACAATGGAAGATATCACGCTTTTTTAAGTGGAAACAATTTACGAATTATGATGGATGAGAAGGTTTATGCCGGGTGGTATCAGCATTCTGTGAATTTGTAAGCACTAAGCACAAGTGTTAGTGGCTCTCAATTGCTCTCTACTTTGTTCCCAAATTTTATTTAAATGTTAAATTATCTCTTGACGCATGATGTTTCTACATTCTGCGAGAGTATAATTGGACACATATTTTTAGATTTGTTGCTTCGATGAAATTCAGGATAAAGTTACGAAAATATTTATCACACAAATTCATTATAAACATATCTGGTTTTCTTCCTAGAAGAAAAATGTACTCCTTAATTTTGAATAATTTTGGTACAGAATTCATTTTACATGACAATATAAATGTTTAGTTTTTCATTATCCTTCTGATGAAACAAATTCTTTCTCCGTTGAAATTAATGTCAAAAATCTAAGATTGGAAAAAATTGTAGACAAAATTAATGACTGTCTTCTCTTTTTAAATAAATATTTGAAATTTCTGTTTTTATTATTAATAAATATTAACGCATATGAATGATCTCTGATGAAGTATAATTATCAGTTTTGATCTTTTTTTATTCAATTGATAAGGTTGAATTTTACATATTTAATATGTGAGCCACGTAAATTTTGAAATTAATCGTGTAAGAAATGATTTCAGTTTGCATGTAGTCGAGCTATGTCTATGAGAATTTTCATCAGCGTTAAAATATCCCAAGCGCAAAAAATACGTTATATGATTTTTTTCGATATAAGTCAATTAGTTTTTTTGTCAATAACTATCAGGAAATTTTAATAGAATACACCATTGTAAAACTTTCCAGGAGAAAATGAACTTATTACGTACCTAGTTTTTTAGCTTGCATTCAACATATTTTATTTCATTCTGTCTGCAATAATCCATAAAATGGGAAATGAGAGTTGCAATTATGGTGGGGAGCTGTGAAATAATTGCAGTTCATTAACTTCCAAGAGGTAATTAAAACTGTGCCTTTATTATTATTCCGTTAAATTTGCAACCTCTGGTATCGAAGAACAGCTATTGTGAAAGGTAGTTAATTTTCCGAAAGGTGAGAAATAAATGATTTAGTTTCTTCCCAGCAATTATAAGATTGGCGAATGTGCTTACAACATTATTTCGAACGGGCACGGAAAAATGATGTTTAATGGCAATAATAACATTATTCGTCATTCTACGTAATAACGTCATATTTGGAATAAATATTCATTATCATTTTCATTAATACCGTGAAAATTACCTCAAGGACTTGAGCTATCATCTTAGATAATATATAATATAATTATTTTCAAGTTAAACGTCTCTCTCTTGTAAAAATTTTAAATGGAAAACCATTTTCACGAATAAGGACGGGAAATACGTCGGACTAAATGCATTTACCATATTCTTGAATTTAAACGGCAAATTAGTTAAACATCTAGCTTAGATATTTAAAAGCTTCGTATCTTTTAATTTATAAGCGTTATCGTGGTATCATTTAAGGGCAGGAGTAGCAGATAAAAAAAATTAAACCCAGTCGAATAAAACTTAGGTACAAGGTTATTTGTAATGAATTACAGATCAATAAAATATGTAATGATGATTGATGAGGGATAGTATTCTTAAAATAAAAGAGAATATTATAATGCTTTAATCTTACCAATATATGATAACGGAGGCATATGAGTCTATATCCGGTCAACACTTTTGCGGGTCAACACTTCCATGTACAAATCATATACTTATCATGTAAAAATTTTGCTCTTTAACGTTGCTCAGACCAATCCGATAACTCATATTTTATTAAGTTTTATTTATTTATGACGCAATTTTCCCGCGAATACCCATACATACGTGTCCTAGGGTATCAAATATTCTTAACGAGGGAACTAAGAAACCCAAGATTTACTCGAAACTAACCAATGAGAAGACATAAACTAGTGATATTCATTGAGGTACTCAGCTTTCAATCAATTCATTTATTCAATGTACGTGATATATCAGCACCTTCTGCTCCGTATTTTCCGCTTACAAAGTATTACACACCCTCCATTTTGAGCCGATGTCTGAGGGTGCTCTCATTCTGTCCTGCCAACAGCCTGACGGGAGGAGTAGAGTGCTCGGTAACAGGATGTGGATAAAAAAAACAAATAAAACCCATCGCTTGTGCAAGTTCATCAGTGGGGAGGGATTTGAGTGACTTTTGTCTCGGAAACACTTCCCATCTCAGTCATCCCACTTGGACTCCTCCCTCAAGACCAACTTCAGGGTTTTAAAAGTTTCCTCGCTCACCTAGCGGTAGAGACGCGATATAGCGGAAACAGACCACGAGGGCGCCGCGTAAATTAGTCCGGCAAGGGGGAGGTTAGGAGTGGGAGATTGCGTAGGCATTCTGGAGGATTTCATTTGCTTCGCGTGCTCCCGCAAAAGTGTTGACCTCATCTCAACACAACGACTGCAGGACGACGCACGGGGTTCTCCCTTGTGTGGAGCCGTGTTCCTCGTTTAACGTTTTTTCTCAGGGGAAAACGAGGATAAATTTTCAATTTCCCTTCCGCTTTCCGATCGGTTAAGCGGACGTTTTTCAAGGGGAGGTGAACTTAATTGTTTTACACCCCGCCCACCGCGTTCATTTGTGTGGTAGATTGACCGAACCAGAAGATAATTATCATTGCCAGGAAATCAGCTTTTCTCGCTTCTCATTCATCACGTTCGAAGCGTAGTTTCATGACAGGGCCTATATTTTTTTCCAGCCCTATCCTACGGAATGTTTCCTACGGTTGGCATTCTTTCCTAAATCTCGAGAGAGTTATTTTCCCGTAGTGTATTTAATGGAGCATATAATATCCTGATCCTACCTCATATACCAATTTATTCTGCTTGAAAAACAATTTATATCTTATCTATTCACATTCACTAGATCGAGACTCGTAAAACCATAAAATAATTTACAGTGTAGGAAATTGGAAGTGAGCGATTAAGAGCTTGGAAAATATTTTTTACTGTGGTTACTCATGCTTGTGCAATTATCATCTGTAGTACATATGCCTAATGTACAATGAAATGCATAAATGTGACTTCATATGCAACATTAAAAAAAAATAATTCTTTTTCAACGACTGACTAGCAGAGATTCCACTGGTACGTTAATTGAAAAGTTGTTGATGGGATGGAGATGGTGATGATGGTGGTGAGATATGGCCATAAGAGTTTCTACAGTGAAGAGAGGCCGTAATATAACTTAAAGGATAGTAAAATTAAGGTTATTATTCCATGTACAGATTACTTAACTAATTCTCTAAACCCATTTTGCCTGTTACAAGGCATTATCTCTGGATCTTTAATGCTAACTTCTGATTGTCGATTTTCATTTAGCTTAATAGGAAGTTTGCGATTATATACTTTGATGCCATGTATCACCTCCTAATACATGGTAACATCTTTTATAATCATAATAAGTCGTAAACGTGCTGGATAATATGAAACCTTGCACCAATTTCAACTGAAAGTTGCCAGGAGTCTGTTACGCTCTCATAACATAATCGTAAAAGACATTCACATAGGTGTGCGAAAGATAGTCATCACGGTCATTAACAAATTTCTCTCCTCCTTAATGCCTTTCATCTGAATGCCTCCGTGGATAATTTCTTCTCACCCGAAAGAAGCAGTGCAAAAAAAGACTAAGCATTTAACGGGGAAAGGGGAGGGAGAGGAAGAGAGCAATGCCGAAAACGTCATTATCTAGATCCTCACGGGACTCGAAAAAGCTTTTGTCTTTCGGTCAGCACGACTCGTCTTTAACACACGAACGTCTTGTTATCTGGTACTCGAAGCAACCGCGGGCGACGTCCTGGTGGGAACTTAAGGAAGGGATTCTCACCCACTTTACCCTGCCACCCCCGATGCTTCCTTCTTCCTCGTCCCCTCATTTTTACAGCCCTCCTCTTCTTTTCTGCTCCTTCGCCTTAAGTGGAATTTGCTCTCCTTTAAAGTTGAAGAGAGAGGAAGGTTAAAAAAAATATATAAATCAAAGAGGAAGAGCAGAAAAGAGAGGAGAGGATGGAGGAGAGGTTAAGGGAAAAAAAAGATCGTGTCTTACATCCTCATATAGGTGCATACTTTCCTCAAGAGCGTGACTCTTCCAGACGAGGATTCCCAAGGCAACGGTTTAAAGACCCTCATCCTCTCTCTATGTAACACCATGTTTATTTTTCACCCCCTCTCTCTCTCTCTCATCCTCTCCTCCCCATACTCACACTACCTGTGATACTACTCGGGGGGAGGAGAGGGGGAGATGTGGATAAAAAAAATCCTTCTCCACCCCATAACTCTCACGGAGTGCACTGCCTTCCCGACCCGTGTAGTCAATACAAACACATTCATTCCCCGAGCACAACTACCACCGTATTTCTTTACTTTCTCTTTGAACTCGGCGAAAGAATTTTTCCCCGAGACTTCCAACACTCGAAAGCTTCCGGTCTCATCTTCCCCGTTTCTTAAATTGTTTTTCCTTCCTCCTTCTATCTTTCATCCCACCTCCCTCTTTCTCTCACTCTCTCACACTCTGGCAACGGCTGCACCCATTTCTCACTACCTTCGACTCCCACATAAAACCCCAACTGCTCTCATCCTCCTCCTCCCCCACTACGACTCAGGTTCACCGTGTAGAGTAACGGTTACTGAGTTTGTCTCCGACACTCGCGAGTCCCGGGTTTGAATACTGTGGAGGGAAGGCGCCCTTCTTCTCATGGGACCTCGGAACGGCACCGCCTATGCCTGGTGGTCGGCGGAATAGGAAGTTTTCAAAGAGGTCTCCGACGGAGTGGCACCTTTTTATCCTCCACGATACGAATGAAGTGCCACTTTGCCGTTCCCGAGTGTCAAACGGTGACGGATAGAGTAAACACGTCGCGGGACACGAGTGAGTAGGCTTCGCTCTGATAAAGATGGGGGTCCGTAATCCGGAGACCATGCAACGAGATATTTCCGTCGAAGAGGGATATAGGTTCGAAATAATAGCAAGTGATCGGGAATTATCCGTTACGATTCCGGGAGTGAAATATATTCATGCAAGTAAGTCTTGACCACACATCACCGACTGTTGAGTGAATTATGATTGTGTTGAAGGCGGTTTACTATACCGTGTTTTCGAGAACATATGCCATACCATACAAAGTGTAAAGAACAATCGAGATTATGGAAATTATCAACATTTGTTATTTGACACTCAAATTCTAGCTGATTGCAAAAGTTCATTCTACCTTACAAAATAAGTCTAAAAACTTGAATCACTCTCAGAAAAATTACATTTCTTTCTTAATTTTTATTTGCGGCAATATTTTTTATCTTTCCAGTAAATTTTATAAGGTAACATGTAACTTAGAGATTCCTTGTGGTAAAAAATGAATGACGCTATGGGCTGAGAAAATACTGATTCAATATTTATTAAGTACATTTTATCAGATCAAGCTTTAATTAGTAATTCGAAATATACCTAAATAAATGGTTCTACGATGATCTGAAATATCGCGTTGGCTGCAAGGTTGGAGTTCTTAATTTATGTCTGAACAACTCATTCGGATTCAGGTAAATAAAAGTCCACATGGATACCTTGAAAATCAAATTGGTCGTGAGGCTGAAGTTCTCAATTTTCCTTAGCTACTTTAGATCGTGATTTCATATGTGAGATAAGGTTTTATTTATTTTTTTACTAAAGTAATTTATCTTCAATTTATCGATTCAGCACACGTTTGATCTGGAGAACGAATGTCATTTCAACCAAGCGGGAGGTCCTCCGTGTTCCCACATCCTCGCGGTTCTTTTCCAAAACCCTTTCCATCTCCGGAGGTTCCCGTAACTGTTTTACGCCACCGCTTTTTTCCGTCGTCCACGGCCAAATGTCACCCCAGACACTCCCTCCCTCCCTTTCTCCCACACTACAACTCCGGGAAGTCAAATCCTCTCTTGCTACGATCGCTGGCCCTAAATCGCCCCTTTCTCCCCCTTCTACCTCTGCACCACTATCGCCAAGTGATTCCGGAAAAGGGAAGGAGGGTTTGTATCGAGGGTAGAGGAGTAACCGTGGGAGTGGGTGGCGTGAAAGGAAGGGAACTGGCGGTTGTGGAAACGGCAAACTGGCGGCTGATCGCTTCTACACCTCAATGGACGACGTCGGCCATATCGCCGGCGCCATCTGCTAAACCCTTCCAGATCGACCCCAAACACCACCTTCTTCCTCCTTGACGAGTGATAAAAGAGGTCGTAAAAATCTTCGCAAATGTATCACGCTTATTAGGAAGCATATTTTTCCCATTCTCGTACACGATTTTCTTTCCCGCGTCTTTCCCTGCGGAGTGCCCGTGTGGATGATACACGGACGACGCCGGGAGTGGAGACAGTCTGTGCGGAGGGCGACCGAGTACGTAGGAGGACTTAAAGGCGGGACTGGCACTTTATTCATTTGGCGCGAGCAAGGCAATTCCAAGGGAGGGGGGGTCAACGGGGATCTTTGCCAAGGTGATGACAAATAGGGACGCCTGGAGTGGATTTGTGATCCGGATCCAGGGCTTTCGTTTAGCGAACCCCCCCTCCGCCCACGCACTCTTTCCAGACGTCGTGAGAGTGGCTCCCGACAGGAGGCAAAGAGTTTTAATGAGTACTATTTCGTACCCGCGGTGAAAGGTTGGGTTCAGCAAAACATTTATTAATACTGTCAAAAAAAGATTACTATTGCAGGAGGGTGGTCTAAAAATCATTACGCTTATTACTTCATTCATCCATGGCTATACCCTTGATTACAGTCATATATACCCTACCAAATGATTCAACCATGAAGAACAGAGGGGAAAATGTAAAGAATGAAGACTATAATGGCTGAAATAGAGAGTGAAGTGAGATAAAGTTAATAGCTGAAAAGTAATACTTTCTCCATTTACTTCTGGACGAGTCCTGAAAATGTCCGTTCATAAATGAAATGGCCTATAAGGTTTCATTGCCTTTCTATCTATTAAAGTTTGGACAACATCTATGTACAGCGTTTATTAGTAATAACCTCATGCCTTCAAAACCCATCAGTTTATACCAACCCCTTTCTAATCTCTATTAAAATATATCTACTATTTTCCTCATCAATTCCCTAGATTTAAATTCATAAGTTCTTTATCTGAACATAACGGAAAAAGGACACCAATGACACATTAAATAGTACTTGGAACTCCACCAGAAGCTTTAAGTGCGGCAAATGAACGGTAAATTAAGTATCTTTTCACATTTTCACCGGTAAATATAACCTCCATTCTGACAGATTCCGCGCTGATCCTTGACATTCACTGGCATGCCGCTTTAAAAAAACTATCTTGCTCCAGTTAGTACAATGCTGGTGTCGTATAGTCGTGCACGAAAGTTAGTGATCTATACACCCATAGATGACCGACACTGATTTTTTTTCACTTGTGGCCAGCGATCATTTCGGTAGAGTGAGTCATCGAGGAATCCAAATTACCGTTTATCAAAGTCGCCCTTGGATTTGCGTGGCGCCGGCGGCTTTTGGGTCTATCCCAATATGTCGGACCAGCATACACCTGAAAGAACAAGGTGTTCCTGGTTTCTGAAATAATCGAACACGCCCGGTCTGTAAACGCTCCGCGAGGCTCCGGGACATATGACCCTCGCCCGTATCCCACTTCTATCGCCCAACCGACGTTTTTATTAGAAGCTCACGCATTGGCACACAAAGCAACAGAAAAAAACGAAGAAGTGGACAATTAGGGTCGATTTTTTGCAAACCTTCCCCTCACCACCGCTCCTCCATGAGCTGTAATTTACTTAGAAGACTCCACCATGGTCGTCGTTTTTATCGTCCCTATGCGAAATATTGGTTTTTACCTCTCACTCGATTGTTTCAGGCGTCTATCTTACGAGCAAAAGTAATCGTGTGTGACGGTATGCGTGAAGTTATTCAAATTGAATTAGCATAATCACATTTTGGAAAGTGGGGTATGGTGTCAGGTTCTTTTTTCATAACTTGCGCGGTTAAGAAAGCGTCAGCACGAATTAAATGGGACGTGAAAGAATTAGTTTGCCATGGTTCGTGAGGAAAATTAGCATTAATCGTTTATAGCCCCGAGAAAGGGGTAATAATTGCACTTCAAAAAAATATACCTCATGCTACAATGAATACGAGAAACATTATTCAATGACTGAAAAGTTCACTTAGTTAAGCAACAGAACATTCCTTTTTATCGAGGTAGTATTACTAAGTATATTTACCAGAGGGCAAAAAAATCTCGTAGCATAATCCAAATGAATGAAAGCAAACTATCATTCATTCATTCATCTAGCGAGAAACTTTCTTCAATTTAAATGATTGCAAAGTAAGTATGGCATCATGTACAATGTACATGTTACATTAACATTGAACATAAAATCGGCATAAGCCGCCGCAAGTGCGTGTAGAAAAGGGCAATAGGATAGCAGCTAAGAAAAGAAATTGGGTACAGGCCAGGGAGTTTGGTACGATCAAGATTTTTGAAACTGAGTGCGGTGAAATAAACATGGAATCCATATCCTAGTCCTGAACAAAGCCACACAAATGTATTGTTCTTCTACCTCCGAGTTTTAGACCGCGAAAAATTTCATTCAAAATGGTGATGCATTGAGTTCATGAAGCGGATACTGTCAACTCAGTTCTTGGCATCACGAATCAGCGTGCAACACTCAAATTTCGTCATCCCCACATCTGATAAAACGTGCAATTTATTTTCCTTGCGTTCGCAGCTAACGCGTGCTGGAGTTAATTTCGCAATCTGTTCATTCGAAATGAGCGGCGTCAAATGCTAATGGCGTATTCTTAGCGCGCGATCAAGCGCATCACTTCCATCGAAATGATGAGATAATGACCCAACACCCCCCCATATTGCGGCGGCATCTTTCGCGAGGCCTTGGGCTACGCGAAGGACGGCCGAGTGGCAAATGAGGATGACCTCATGCCGGGGATTCCACCAAACGAATAGGCAAACGAAGAATATTTCCTCCTCTACATTTGACACCCGAAACCTTCGTGATGGATGAATATCTTTTCACTAATGCCCTCAATAATTTCCCTCCAGTATCCCCCGAGGGGGGAGGGGGTCCATCCTCATTCTGTCCATCCATCTACCAGTACGCATACTGGAGAGTTAGTTCCTTCATCGCCATGGGGGGTCGATTAAGGATGTCCAAAATAGCTATAATTCGCATACCATTTATAGTGTTCGTGTAAAATTTGGATGCTGAGCCTCAAGGCAATACAATTCATCACTTCGGTACCGTGTGGCACACCGAAGATGCGAATTATGCGCCTTCATTGCAATTCATGATGTGAACAGGACACATTCAACTATTGCGAGTCATAAGTTTCGCATAATGTATGTACGTACGGTGGCTGAGAAACATATTAGTGTAAGCCATGTTCACAGAAAATAGTCATGCTTATAAAAACTTACATTTTGAAGTAATAAAAAAATTATAAAACTGGTTGAACAAAATTAAATGGTCTTTAAGGACGGTGGAATATCATTGGAAAAAATCTCTGCCCTATTATAATATGAATATAAATCTATAAAATAAATATATATATAAATTTATTACTCAAATTAAACTTGCAGTTTTTGTGTGAGGTTTTTAAATTCATAAAAATAATATACACTACTGTGTTTTAACATATGAGGAATTTATATCACATATAGTACTCATACTATATCCCTTTAGGCCTCACTTCCTTTGCCTATTTTTTTACCCACCGTACCATGATACCGCCCTAATTTTTCAAATTTGCGAAATTAAGTGGTTGCTATTGTACACATTCGGTATCCTTTCGACTGGTATTCGATAGAATGTGATATATGTGTGTGTAATGTATTAATTATAGACATTATAAGTTTATCAGAAATTTTGGTACACTCGTGGCTATTTTTCTGGTCATTTGACTACTATAACAGTCAATTTTAGAGACTGTCTTGAAATGGCTAACACAAACTGCGATGCTGGCTGAAGATCGATTAGGCATTTATCTACATTACTTACTTACTTTACGCGATCAGGCCCAGAGGACCGTGCGATGATACAACTAAGGCTTTCCATTCTCTTCTGTCCTCTGCTATGTTCCGCCAGTTCGGCCAGGTTTCTAGCTGTTGCAAGTCTTCCCTTACTCCATCTATCCATCTCTTGCGAGGTCTCCCCACTGGTCTCCTTCCTTCTATTGTCATATCCATAGCCATCTTAGGAAATCTTTCCCCACTCATTCTAACCACATGTCCAGCCCATTCCAATCTCCTACTCCTTAACGCTCCTATAATATTCGATTCTTGATAGATATTGATCTACATTACGGAAAAGTTTTTTTTCACCTGGAGTAGGCTTTGGTGGCGGAGGGTATAGTTGGTAGGAAATCCAAAAGTCTTCGGTTTGAGTCCTCTTGAGGTGGGTTTTTCTGCAATTATTCAATCCAGGTGATGGGTACTTATGTTAATGGTCAAAGCTTACAACATATCTTCGATGTAAAAGGTTTAAGATGTTTCTGGTATTGATGAATAAATTAATAGTTTAAAATACTAACTCATAGTTGACTTTAATATTAGTCTAATTCAGCACTCTAATTCAGCGCCGATACATCTATGAGATATGCTCATCATATCGCTTTATAATGTATTTAAATTTCAAAATCGGTTGCCCCAGGCTGGATAAGCGTACCTTTCCTCCATCGCCTCGTAACAATCCCTGAGTCACGCCGATCAAACTCCGGGGAGGCATTGGCAGGAGGACACGGGGTGATTTTCTTTTTTTCCGCTCGAAGCCGGAGATGTGGCTCCGGGAGACCGGTGGCATATGGTGGATGCTGCCACGGCAAAACCAGTGTTCGCCCAGCTAGCGGTTAATGAAGGTTCGGGAGGAAGAAGTGAAAAAGGAAGACGTTAGTTGGGAGGCAAGGGGAAGAGAGGGGTGCCTGGATTCGAAATCTGGGAAGAGGCCGAGACGGGAGGGAGGGAGGTCACTACTGGAGAGGGTTAGCTGGGTGTGTGTGGGGGGGGGGGTAGAGGTTTAAAAACATCGAGATGGCGAGGAGGTGCAAGGGAGTCCTACTTTTTGCACGTACCCCCGTCGCTCCTGTTATCCAGCGTGGCGTGACCAATGCCATAGCACCACCACAGAAGCGGTATTTCCTAGAACTTATATGTAGTGGGAGTGGAGGGTCGGTGCAAGACTACTTACAAGAAGGGGTTGGAAGGAGGGATTCAAGAGAGACAATTTTTTTGCAATTACATGCAACAGCAGACGGGAGGAGGGTTGAGGAAAAAAAGATTTGAGAGGAAGGATGGGACGCTGGGTGATACGGTTGTGAGCAGTATTCCAGTGTCTCTCGCGGTTTTGTTTTCGTAAAAACGTTTTTCCTCCTCCTCGATTCAGGGCGCACAGTAATGACCATGGGAATTCAATACTTTCTTTGGCTTTTCTTTTCATAATGGTAACATATTTTTTCTCCAGGAAATCAATGTTGAGCAATATCGAGAATATGTTTTAAAATTGATGTCCTCTTTTTGGTCTTATTTCATTACTTTAATTGAACTATGGTTATGTGGATGAGAAAGGAATGAGGCCTGAATCACAAATTTTTCGTAGTGCGGAGAAATCTAAGGATGTATTTTCAATGCCTAAAAATTTCCTGACACACCATGAAGAAAATAATCAGTTCACAGGAAGTTTTCGAATTATTTTGTTTGTTTATTTGAACCAAAGATTGATATGACTTCATTCCACACTTAGAGATATTTTACGTATTTATATAAACTTTTACCAACGTTACACACACGTTGTTGCCAAACTAGAGGTGATTCCTCTAAGCGGATCACAAGATTACCACGTCCAGTTAATGCTGACTTCTTTGCACCGAAAACTTAATGGAACATGGAGGGGTTATATTAACATCGAATCTTAATTTTAGTTAACATGAGGCTAAAAAATGTGGAAATTAATACAAAAATACCAGTTATATTTACTGTTTTTGTTATAATAAATAAAGATCACACATTTTTACGACGGCACCTTTAAAAACTTAAGCGATTGAATGCATTTCTCAGGCATTCCTAGGGTTGACCTGACCTTTGAAAACTATGCACTACTGGTAACATTAAATAACTAGGTTGTTGTTATTCGAAGTTGATGATTAGACCATTTTCATAAGTAGTTACTCTTAGTACGACGCCAGTTACTTCTTGGTTTCCTAGCTATTCCAAGCTTTCGAACCGCCCAATAATCATTTCACTTACATTTCTGTCCCACTGATTGCATCAAAATGACCACAGTATGTTTAGATTAACATTAACATGGATTATCATGCTGAGAACCCATGCAGCACTTTCACTTCCAAAAAAAATCTAGATGCATCCATAATATCCTAATGGCATTGATATTGAATTTGAGCCTACGAATCCGCACGCCTGCGTGATGATTCTCTCCTAGTGCATCCTATTCCGGTCTATTTCAAAGCTCCAGCTCCGTAAGAAAAGCTTGATATCCATTCATTGGAAAATTGCATTTTCCACATTGCTCACCGGCTTCGTGAATTGATTTCATGGCACAGTAAATCTCAAAGAGAGCGCAGTAGTGTAAAGAGGTGGTTGGATAGAAAAAGAAGGAAGATGAGGCAGAAGTGGGAAGGAAAAATTAAGGGGGGATAGCTTGCGACGTTATTGAAGCGGAAGAAAATTCGAGATCGGAGAGATTATTGCCGATGGTTTGTGGTTCGGTGAGCTGGATGGGAAAGAGCGGCACTTTGGAAAGTTGATGCGAATCGGTTCTGAATGGGCTCTGAAGTTTAGTTGTTGAGGATAAATTGGGATTATGCGAAGTAGTCGGATCAGAGGGAAACACTCAAAGATACGACAAAGAAATAAGGAAAACATAAGGCAGATGGCATGTTCAAGTTCCCACTTACAAGAATGAAACGGAATTGAGCAAGAAGATACACAACCACTGTTCACCACATCACATGGGGATCTAAAACGTAAACTTCATCATTTAATTGGCAGTCTGGGGCTTAACGATGTTGAAAATTTTTTATCTTAGGGAATAAAGGTAAATTGATAGCATTTCTATTTCCACGGTGTATTTTATAAATGACCGCATGACGTTGCTATGCGACGAAACCATAGTCGAGATGAATATGAAAATTGAAATGTCATAAATTTCACTGTGGAAATTGAAATTTTATAAATTCAACTTTCATTCCTTATTGAATTTGGAATATAACAAAATTATCAAGCGTGCCTAAGAATCAGCCAATCATTCGCACGCTACACTAAGTAAAAGGAAGAGTTGTAACTACTTTGAGCAAGCAAGTGCATATACAACATTTCGATGACTCTCAACTAAATATTTTGTTAGCATTGGTCCGGATAGCTTGATTAATATATCGCCTATTTACTGGTTTTATGTTACATGCATTGACTTAGAAACAAGGAATCAGAACAGCTGAGGCAAGGGAACCTTAAAATGGGTTTTACGATATGCGCGTACATATTGGAAGTCTTAAGTGAAATGTTCTGAGAGGGAAATTTCAATGCAGAGAACTTTCTTCACTCTTCCTTGACTGTAAGTCAAGATATCGAATTTTATTTTCGCAGGAATTTCGCAGCAAAGTAGGATAACCGAGGTTACCCAGGTTGCACCAAGTGAAGAGGAAAACGACTGAGTGAACGACAGAAGCAAATTGGACGCAGTCGAGTATCGAATCTTTGTTTCAGATCACTTGGAAAGATGACCCAATACATTTTCATTTTACATTCCCGGGATGGTCACTGTTGACAATACCATCCTCTCTTTTCTACGCTTTCGTATGCTATCTCAAATGAATTTGCCATCCCACTGCAGGAATGAAGATTCAATCGGGTTCTATCTTCAGACGAAAATTGCTTCTTGACAAAGAAGAATATTTTGTAAATTGTGATACCACTCCACACTAAACAGCGTGATTCAAAAAACAACTGTTTTCATTGCAACAGAAACTCCGCACTCACATTTTACCGGATCATTAATGACAAATGGACTTGTGCACAAATTATTCTCGTGTCAGCCACCAGGTCAAAGGCAACATTTCGAACAAAGTTTTGACTCCCGACTGGAGCAATGTTCTTAGGGTAAACTATGAAGCCTCATTCACTATGCTATGCTATGAGGACGATGCTAGTTTCAAATATCAAAAAGAATACCCTAGAGCAGCCAATGCAGAAGAGCACCAGATCTTACTACAAATAGTTCTTCGTTCAAACAGCGTTTGGCCCTTTCAGAGACTTCAGCGGTTTTTTATCAGAAAAATCATGTTTATTACACAATAATAGACTCAATTAAGGCCAATTAGTATGCTTCAAACATGATTATATATTCCAAAACTTTACCCTGGAAAGTACGGGTATACATACGCATGCCAATGTATTTATTTTTTAAGACACCCTGTATTTGCATGAAAGTAACATTCACGTCAACTGCATTACCTGTAGAGAAATAATGCTGTTGGATATGCATGCAAATTTTATCAAATTGATATAAATAAAATCCTTTTCCTATTATAATTTAAAATTACTGAAGTTTTTTAAAAATATCAATACCGTTCATTGGTTTCAGCTGCAACAATTTTAACGTTGAGGTGATAATTTGGAAATAACAAACTCTATGTCCTCTTATAGGTGTACGATTAAAGTTCGTTAAGCTAAATTTATGTAACTATATACTTACATACTTATACTTACCCGCTTATGTTTTCAAATATATATTCCAATTTCTGAAAGTCTATCTGGGAAAGCACAGGGAGTATCTATAATTCTTGCAGTAAACCCATTAAGTCCAAAAATAAATTACGGAATAAATTTCCCTACGATAACCATTGCGCTTTCTCGAAAAAGAGAGAAAATACGCATATACGTGCGTGACCACCTATGAACCGGCAAATAACACCTTGATAAACCTTTTCAAGGCTACGGCTTCGTAAATTTAGGACGCCTCCCCACAAGATGTTTTCTCCGTCCCTTTAGTGTGTCATGGATGTTTTTTCTTCGCCACTTCGAAGCGCTCTTGTTATTTGCGAACCATTCCCACTCTCTCGGGCGCCTATTCTTAGAAACCTGACGCGATGCAAAATTGTGCACGATGGCCGAATGAGGAAAAAAAATCAATTCCCCACTTTTTCTCGACACTCTTTGGATGGGCAATCAAAAAGTGCTGTCTCCGGAGGTCATCAAAATAACTCGTTGCTGTGTCTGTCTTCGTTCTTCCCTACCTCTATTTCTCTTTCTCCTGACCCTCCTCCTGCACCCATCTGTCCGTTATGTCCGTCTCTTCTATGGGAGAAAGTTGCGGAAGTTCAACGTTTTCCATTTACTTATGAACTTCTTTCCTGGTGAACCTCCTTGGCTCGTTGCATTTTTCAGTTCGAATGGACTTCACATGCTCTGCAAAGACTCTCTCAAACTCCGTAATTTTCTTTCTTCTGCTCGGTGATTACGCTTCCTGGCTGTGCAACGTCAAACAATTTCCATAACTAATCCGTAACATGTTGGCTGCCGTTCCTTTGCTACGGGAATGCAATGGGGGGCAATGCAAATAGGGACAGTTTGAGGGGAGCGTGTAAACAAAATGATCTCCATAACGACTCTTACTTCGCCCAGCTATCACACAAGTGATTTCAGCGATGCCAAGCGTATGAAAATCCTCGTGTAATGTTCGCGAGGGAAAATTCTCTCCCCGAGAAAGTCCCATTATTCTGGAGTTCAATTTTGTTCAACCCGTGAATTGGAAATTTTTCGGAGTTAAGTGGATCCGAGGAATTTCCCACCACCACAAAACAAAATTGCGCTTCTTGAATTCAATGCCAAGGTTATCGAAATAAGATGTCTTAATTGATATCTCTCTAACAGGTTACTCTTTTCCACTATGGACTACAAACTTATTCTAGCATTAAATGAGGCAACGAAGTGCAAATATGGTAATTAATTAGGTGTTTCAATTTTGAATCGCCCTGGAAGTTAATTACATATTAACATATATACAGCTCAAATAGTTGGTATAAGCCAATCACTTGGATGATATCTTGAGATATATCTCTTGGCGTAGGTAGCTCTTCTTGTTATTGTGATCGTGCGTAATGGGTATCGGGTGATCTGGAGCGCTTCAGTTAGCTAAACGAAAATACACGCTTGATTTCAAAGTTCATGTAACCAATGTTACTATCATATCACCTAGGCAAATTAAAAGCTTGGCAACGAAAAATCATTTAAAGGAAATATGAAGATCAGCTGATTTCGAACAGAAAGAACAGTAAGGCTCCTGAGCGAGTGAATTTGATTATTCCTCGCTATTTTCAAACTATTACGCATAAAAATATTATCCTGTGATTAATTATAAACGGATATTATAATATAATGAATACGGTATAAATTTTACGGAATAATGTAATGGCTATTGACATAAATGTTCTTTTATCATTTCTCTTAGTCCACTGTACAAGAAAAGGCGTAGAACTATTCACTAAATCGTTTAGTCATACTAGCAAACTCTGACGGTTTGCTACCTATGCGATAACATGATAACGAAAATTTAAATGATATTATTAAATTCAAACAATTTTTATCAATAACAATGCCATTTCTAATGCATTACCTTCGTTAATCTGTCACTTGAAATCAATGCATTTTGATATCACGGAAGAGGCCAAGAATTTTTCGTAGAGTAGCCATGAGGTTAACCGCATATGAGGTCGCAGCAGAAATATTACTTTTTTAAATTTGATTCCGCTTACGAACTCACTCAGTGATTCAAACCGAAGGTTGGTTTGGATAGTTGATGGTAGAGCTCAACCCGGACTAAGCCACAGGCGTGTGAATTTCACACATTCAGGGTAGGGGGGCCAGTTCCTTTCCCTGGGCCACCTCGCACTCCGAGGATTTTTGTTCGGGGGCGTTCAAAGGCTTCACCCGGGTTTGAACCCGGGACCCTTCGATCAGTAGCCAAGCGCTCTACCCACTAGGCCATCACGCTCCTCCCGCGGTCACGCTCCCTCCGCTTAGATCCATATATTCAGCAAAAAAAATCGTAGCCTCTTTGAAATATGCTTCAAAATGTTTGTGCATCAATGTTAATAACCGAAATTTCGCAACTATAAGGGAAATGATTGCATTATGAACTTATTCAAAACTGTGATACAGGTAATATTGATTCATTATGTTATATCCTCCGTGCCACCCTGAACTTCAAATGATTTCAAAGTTTTAAGTAATCCCAGCCAAGTGACTAATTTCAGAGTCTCCATCACGTCCCTGCGTAGTCCGCCCATAAGCTGTTTTACACACACTATTCGCCCGTTGCAGTTTTTAACGAAGCGTGCGGCTTTCCGTTGCATATCGTTTATTTCGCGTGAAGGCCGTGACATTGAGGAGGATTTCGATCAAGCGGGAAATGGAAAGAAAGAGAGGCCATATGGATGAGATTACGAGAGATGTATAGGAGTAGCAAAACTTGGTGGTACTTGTTTGTAAAGCATTTGTGAAAGGTGAGATTCTGGGGCCATAGGATCCTCTAGAGGGCCCCTCCGGGAGTCCTCCAGTACCTTTACCCGCTAATTAAGGTGGCTGGAGCGGTAATCGTGGGTCGTTGAATGCACACTTTAATAATTTTTTATGCAAGTTGAAAAAAAATATCTCGGAACACATATCATTTAAGTGCAGTATTGGAAAGGATAAAAAATTATATTTTAAAGTATTTTCCTCAATGAAAGCATGTTATCACTAGTTTTCGGCGCAGTACTCAAAATTTAGATGAAGCTATATTGAAACATGTATTTTTCGAATATTGGAGCCGGCGTGAAACCTTGATTTTTGTTAAAAGCAGTAATAACAATAAGAAATTTAATATTTCGCATTTGGAATAAATTATGTGCATGTGTAATCGACATTAAAAACTAAATATCATGCTATAAGGGTAGGGGGTTAAAATAGCATTGAATTGACAAAAAAACAAATCGGTGTTTGATTTTTTTTCTCTTTTATCAATATATATCAGTAATGATAACAAGTATGCATAACTTTGGCAAATCTGTACAAAAGAAAAAAATCTCTCCAACCAACTTAACGTTTGATTCACCCTCAGTGTCATTCTCTCCACTGGCGAGTTCAATTCTGGCTCCACTGGCCAAGTTTTTGTATGCCTATAAGACGCATTCTAAGCAAAAGAATGACATCTGTAAGACAGTAAAAAATTAGTAGAGGTATTCCTACTTCCATCTAAAATACCATTTTATCCGGTAGACACCCCAATAGAAAAAGTTTTCCGTTCTAGCATCCGAAATGCTCGCTGCGCTCGACTCCGCGCCAAGAACAAATGCCTTTTGGGCAGCGTCTCTCAGCCGAGGCATGAGAAAACCCGTTAATCGACTCTACAGGATAGACGACTTCGGAATGGGATATGCATAATACTCTGGACCATTCCGATCGGTGCGGTTTCCCACCCAGCAAAGTGCTTTTTTTTCCTTCCATCTTTTTTACTGCCAGCCATTTTTTCCCAGCCCTGCGGTCGATGGAAGATCGTTACCTTGAAAGAACTGCAACTTTTATGGATTCAAATGAAAATAAATGGTAAAAATACACCCCCGGAGGTTCCCACGCTCCGTTTCACCGTTGTCTCTCCGAGAAGGGAGTAGAAAAAGAGGCGATAATCCCCACACGCCAAAGAATTTTGTAATCTAAACCTGTCAACTGAGTTCACGTTTAAGTGATGATCGTTTCATTTGATTCAGCAGATAGAGTGGAAAACTACTATTCAGCAATGACAGAAGTTAAAAAAAAGAAATTGCTCATTATACTTTATTGCAACACAACGTCATATAGTTTAACTAACCAGTGGCATTCATTAACGAAAAACAGAATAAATCATTTTTGCATGGCAAAATTAACGCTGAGTAATGGAGATCAAACGAAACTGTAGCTAACCCCTTCGATTAAATGAACATTACTTAAAATTCTACATAAAACTCTACATTCGACTTCACACTAAGTTATATGGCAGCTGGAGAGAAATCCATCTAATCAATCACATCGATTAACTCTTAGCAAAAACGGTAAAATCAACGTGAGTAATTGACCATCCGTCGTGACTTCATCCTAAACAGTTATCAACATTATTTGCAAGTGTAGGAGATTGACATGGCCGAGTAAAAAATGATCAACTTACATTTTTTAAACTCCGGCACTTAGTCTTCTCTTAACTTAGGGGAAGTCAAGTTGATATAGTTAAACACCGGATGAGAGAGCTGTATGCATCCTAACTTTGCTGGCTAATAGTTGAATAAATATCCCGCTGGTCCATGAGAGCAGACACATCCAATGGATACGTTTGCTCAAACTTATAAAAAGGAAGAACTTTGAATCAATGCGATATTGAGAAATGACGATTGTGAAATGCGAAGAATGAGGAGTATTAAAATACATTAATTACTGTACATCAATGCCTTTACATGTCTTGCAACATAAGTTCATTCAAAATGAAAGTATATTTATTTTTTCGGAAGCAAATTTTGTCGTAGTGTTCACATTTCCCTTCCGTTCCAGTATGAGAAACATGAAAAATGAAACGATTGGAACCTTTAGTCTCGGAATATATGTCTCGGTCTCTATGTTTGAATATTTGTTGCTCATGAAGTATAGGGTTGCATTATACATATTAGAAGACGGACTTAGTTGTTTACGCAAACTCTTGGCCGCAGCTGAACCTGATTGATATGGTGTTAGCTAGGTCAATTCTGTTGTAGGTGACTACTCCTGATTTTTGTGAGTTTGGAGAAAAAACAACCGACGAAGAGATCACTAATTTGCTAACATCATCGGTCAAATGAGACCCCGCAAACATATAATTTCAGATTCGCTCGCATGCTCTTGGAACGGAATTTCTACGTCCTGAACGTCATTTTTTGAATCCAAAGGAAAGAATGGCGGGCGTATTTGTTTTTTGGAAGGAGTTCCCCTCCTCAAATTATTTCCAGCATGGAGCAGCGGTGCCCGGAGGCCAAGGGGAAGAGGCCCCACCAGCACCGCCACGGCTCCCGAGGCTCACGGACTGCTCACGCGAAACGTGAGTCATTTGAGCCAAATGGCGTGGTCTAGAAACTTACAGCAAGGATCTGCCTCCCGAATGTATCTTTTATCTCGATGGACCAACCTGAGCCCTTCGATGAGAGCCAACAGCGCAGTAAAGTGGAAACAGAGGGAGAGGGGAAACTAGTGTTACCCCAAGGGTGTGATATAATGTATGTACCTACATAATACAATGTTTCCAGGTAGGAAAGGCACGTTTTTAGTCGCATAGAAAGTGCTTTCCGCTATTATGAGGCATTGTATATGCAAATGGAACCTGAATAGCAAAAGATTTTGGAAAATTTTAATGGCTGATAAAATTATTCATTTTTTCCAACTGTTAACTCTGGATGAAATGATTTTCACTCCCGATAATCTTTGTTTTGACTGTCTGATTCAGGAGTAGGTTAACCAGTGAATTCGTAGAGTACAGTAAACATACTTGTTTTCCAATGGCTGTAAAATATTTCCCACCTTCAGAGTGTGAAATATGCGCATATAGCATATAAATATCCGAAATAATAAATATAAATAAATGCTTGAATAAAATAACTCTTATTCATTCGGTTATTCAATATTTCTGGGTAGGAAGTTCAATAAAACATAGACAAGAATACATTATCTATTCACCAAGAACCCGACGTGCATTCTCGTTTAGGTATTTTGCGCACTTTTTTCTAGATCCTAAAGTTATGGTTTACTGTAACTCTAACCTTGTAAAATCAAATACTTAATTTCCTAGTCTGAATTACACCTAAACCATTTCGAACGCTTTTTCCTGGACTGTGAGCTTCCCTTTTTTATGCTAACCCTTTGCGGTAATCACACGCGATATTTACTAGTATGAATAGTATTTTACGTCCTTTGACCATTACCTGCGAGGAAATTAGGAGCTCACCATTTTGAACTCGCGTACCTTGAGACTTCATGATGACTGTATTTTCCACGCCAGTGTCGAGTACAGAGACACGCGTGCAACTACCCGCAATTTCACGCGCATAAGAAATATTAATTTATTATACCTTCTCCGGCCGCGTTCTCCTTCCGCGTTCACCACACAAAGTCTGTCAGCGAGTGTCGTGTTTTTTTCTGTATTATCTCACGCATCGGAATCACTATACTTTCGGCTCCTCTCGGGTTGGGTAGAGTTTAAAAAACGGCATGACGGAAGATTCCTTTTCCCCCGGCCCGCCTACCCTCATGGCATCTTCCAGCGCAAGCCGCTCTCTTTCGATAGGTTTGGCTCGTCGCCACTATGGAGAGAAAAACAACATACCAGTTCAGAAGGAGCCTTCACCGCCGTTCCTCACCCACAACTGCATCTTACTCCCGCGCACCCCCTTTGGGAAACTCCCAGGCCATTAGAAACCGTATCCCTTCCTCCGCTCTCCGACGCGCGAAAACCGCAGTGAGATGTGAGGACACACAACTCCCCCCATCCGTTCCCTTCGAAGCCATCTGTTTTCTTCCCGCTTCTCCGCGGCGCTGACGCAGTCCGGCGACTCTCTCGGTGGGAGTGGTTGGGGGTGTGGGGAGCCAAATGAAATAGGTGAGTAAACTGTGCGCGCCACCGTTGTCGAAGTCGCTAGAGCGAGGAAAAGTCGTGCCTGAACCCTTATTTTTTTCTCCTCTCTTCTTTCATTCGCTCCTTGCCCCCCCTTCCCTACTCCTCCGTCGAGTGGATGGTGGCGAAGTGGGGAGGAGAGGCTAACGGTCACTGGGCTACCACATGTACTCTACTGTAAATGAATTGCGTATTCCGCAGTCCAGCACCCGAGCGAGTGGAAATAAATCGCACGCTGGTGATTCCATGAAGAGGCCAACGCACCTCCGAATTCTCGCCACGGCCTCCGATTTCACGGGTGTTGTGCCATATTCTGTGCTAATTGTTTGTTTTTTGGAAAATTAGCACTATAAATCTGTATTTGCATATTCGTAAGGTACGGAATACTTAATGGTTGTTTCTTTAAATGTCATTCAAGAATTCATACTTTTCGTGGTGAAACATTGCTAGTTATTTTTTGTTGAAGTTGCGGGGTGCGAAATTGAGGAAAGGAAGCAATTGGTAATTTCAGGCGTAAATTTATGGAATCGATACATGCTAAAAAAAATATATAGCTTTATGATTCCACATAATTTTATTAAGAAATGACTCGGGTGACAACCTGATGTCAAGACCTGAAGATGACGTTGGACGTCGAAACCCGGGTCGTTTCTTAACGAAATTATGTGGAATCATAAAGTAAAGGTTTTCATTCTGAGAGGAGAGGAAGCTCAGCAAAATAAAGGTTTTCAATGTTCATGCTATGTTTCTTCCCATTATTTTTTACTACCTGAAAGTTTAGTTTTTATAAAACAGTATATTTTTTACTTGCAAGGGATAGGGATTGAAATGTTCAGGTTTCTTTGAACCTAGAAGAAAATATGCAATTCATGGATAAATGCCTCTACTCATTCGTCCCAAATTTTAACGGATATACAATTAAGGCGTGGAAGCATATCAAAATTATTTTTTCCAACTTCCATTTTTAGAAACACTATTAAAAAAATAACAGCGAAATAGTTTTCTACAGTCATCAAAACGAAGATCGTATTCGTTATAGCATCATCCGGACGTCGAAGGTGAAAGCTGCTTAGTTTTTCATGTCCGAAGGCATTGACATTTTCTTTAAAATGTTATAAATCCTCAAGAAAATTATATTCTAATGCACATTGTTCTCTACCCCTAATGTATTATCTTACAGCATTTATTCCTACGAATAAAAATCATTAAAACATTTAATGCAGTGAGAGAGTGACAATGTAGTATATTGCAGATATTCTTACCCTTGGCAGGAAAAAAACAAACGATTAAGTGATGAAGAGCAATGTTACGTTTTGTGCCACGAAAGCTATTTTCATGCCAAAAATCCAACCATCATTTATCAGGCAACATTTTGACTGAAAAATAATTTTTTCTTCGATTCTCCAGAGAGCACTGAGGCTGATGAGTTTAACTTGCTCATTCCGAACCTTCACCACGTGTGCAAGATTGAATGAAAGCATAGAGACCCGGAAAAGACACGTTGGATGCCCAAGGATGATATTCCTCGAGGAGTTATCCGGTATATTCCCAAGTTGCATCCACCTGAAGAGTAAGAGGCCGTTGGAGAAATTACTATTATTGAAGCACGCAGCTGGAAAAGGAAAGTACAGACGCCGGAGGACAGAGCAGAAGAACTCTTAAAAAATTCAGAATACTTGAAGGGTGCTCTGACTCGAGCATATTGCTTTAATGCGTGGTTGCGTATATCAAGGTTTTGTCTGCAATTTCCGCTGCTGAAGGAGCAGTGAATGAGATGATGGAAGAGATGAGGATGTGAGGAGTTAAGCCGGGGGGAAAGGTTTTTGTACTGTCTTTTACTTTCCCGCCTTAAGGCATGAGTTGACGGTAATTAAGTTCATACTTAACGAGGTGCCACTGAATAAATATTCATATTTCCAGCAGGTGTAGGTTTGTTTTTCACAGCTCTCTTTCATACGTCTCTTAGCTTTCGCGGCATAAATTCATTTTACAACCGAGCAGGAATGAACTGACGGGGTATTAAAATTACACTAATGTGAGTGCAAGTTGGTCTATGCTGCCGGTGCACCCCTAAACTCGGGCTTTTTAATCAATGAATGAGTTGCGAAAGAGAAGGAGACTCTCCTGGGCTGAATATTGCTTTGGGTAAATTCACTGTTCAAGGGATTTTTATTCCCATGAAAGGTATATCACCATTGTTGGCATATTAAACCGTGGCTTGGATCGAATATTGAATGCTGTATATCTGAGGCAGATAAACAAAGTTTTACCATACGGCTTAAAGCAGCTTAATGTGTACAACATGATCACCATTTCATTTATAACGTAATTTACTCATTGAAAACTCGTAAATGAGGTCATATCATAATCATGATAAAATTAGGAGTATTGATATTTATGTACTGTTACATCTATGGCAGCTCAATCAGTTTGAAAAATCCTCCAATAAATCATGGAATCTCTTAGTCTTCTCCACCTGACACTGGTTTCAACCAAACTGTCGTTTTACAGAAACTTATTTGAACTAAAATTGGGTATTTCCATTTTAACCGTTCATCCAATCAGTGGCAATTAATAAAAACGAGGTAGAAAGTCGTAAAATGCACGAACATAAATGTTAAGGCCACAAAATGGATTTTAGAAGGTGGAAGGGAAAAAGCTTTTTATATATATGTTTCAACGGGAGAATTTTTTCATAACGATTTAGAAGCCAGCATTGCAGATAAATAAAATGGATGAACTTTACTTAAGAAATAATGAAAGCGGCTAATAGGGATTAAGTTACAATATACGGGCCAGTTTCACAAGAAAATTCTATTAAAATATACTACTAAATTTCTGTTTTAATTACTTTCGAATATGTGTCAATTAAAACGTATGAGTATCGACCAGGTCTCCTTTTGCTAATCACTCTCAGATTTAGGTAACGTTTTTTGAGTGTTTTACCTGAAATAAAACATTCTGTCCAGGAGCAAAAGGTGGGACGGCATGTGGGTACATTGCGTATCTGTGTTCACTGAGGTGCGATGGAAATAAAAGAATGTATATGCAGCAGACTTTTAAGGTCGTCCAAACGGCTGTCTTGGAGGTCCCAGCCGAATTCTGCCCACCAAAGAACGTTTATTTAATTTCGATTCCTTAAGTGGTTTAAGCTGAGAGCACTGGCGCACACCGAACAATAATTCAAAACAAGCGTGACCTGACCATGAATCTGCACGATTGCCCTAATGAAAGAAGGCCATAGATCTCACGAAATTACGGAGGTCTCTTGTCCGCCCCTCTCCTCAGTTGAATAATGCCCTTCCTCTGACTAGCAAACTTTGGTGAGAATCCATCAACATCCTTTGTAGGATCAACAGGGTTTTTATTCTTCAAGCATATTTGATAGGAACAAAATATTTGCTTTCTGAACTCTTCTGACGTTTGGAAGGGCTATTATCCCGCGAGTTCTAAAGCCAGAGTGACACGAATAGCCAGTATTCGATTATAAAACCAGCTGCTATATTTATATGTCATAACGTAATGAATCGTCATTCCTATTCATCACTTTCGATAGGCAACTTTTAAGTTTCTATATGAATTGGAAATGGTAGAAAATAAATTTATGTTTAGAAATCAATCAGTGCATCATTTTTATTAATGAATAAATCAGATGCGGCCTGATTGACCTGCACTAGGCACGATCTATTGATACCATGTTTTGGAGATTCCTCGGTCACGTCATTGGTCTTACACCCAGTAAAAGTATTCAATTCATTTTTTTTAATACTACGATTAGCAACCAAGTTGATTCCTTTCAATGCCTGGAGTCTTTTCCGGCCAGCTACTTCGGAGGGAATAGGAGAGGAAAGATAGCAATCATCAGTTTGTGAAATTTACAAACCACATCTCAGTTCGTTGTGAGCATTACTTCTTGAACTTCGTGCACTCCCACGACATCGATTTTTCGGTATAACATTTTCTTTGACGGAAGATTCCTGTTCAATGGATTAAGTATTTACATTAATTTGCGTAAGGTGGCTGGAGAAAATAATGGACATTCATTGAAAATTAGTTAAAATATCAATTCCAAACATTTATAGAGTACAAGAACGCCTCATTTAACTTTAGTAGAAAACCAATGGAATCATAAATTTATCAAAAAAGTATTTTTACTTATCCTCTTTTAAGTTGAAAGATAAAGTGATGCTTCGTTTCTAGTTGATGATTAGAACAAACCAAAAGAAAATCCGACAGAAAGAATGAACAGATATTTCAAAGAGGACTAAATACGAGTGGTAATTTCATGTAGGACTGGTAAAAATGTATATTTCCTTAGTTACTCCTATCCTCCACCCTTACCTTTTGAGCATCTATAGTAGATCTGACGAATCGTCCGAAAAAATCAGAATTTTATTGTTCAAACACTTTTTTTATTACCATGCGATGGATGACTTGCACGTCGCACAAATAGCGAAAAGAGCTTGACATATGTAATAAATTTAAAATTTTTACAATCCTTTTACTTGGCACTGTAGTTGAAAGGTGTGTTAGGGAAAAACAGGGAAGCTGTTTCTAATTTAAGACGCCGCTCTCTTTATTTATACCGGTTCCTTGAATGGAGACTCCGTAACTTCCCCGTGTGTCTGTGTGTGGGCTGGAACCTTGGAAGGGAACTAGATCACTTGGCACAGAATTCCTTGGCTTGGTCCGCCGTTTTGTTCGAGCAAGGGAAGCGGCTTTGGCGTGACCCATGAGTTTTTTTCTCTTCCTCTGAAAGCGCAATGCAAGTATGACTGCAGACCCTCTAAACGGAGCCAACACCCATTGTGCCTCGTAGCGAGACTGTGCCGCCCATCAAACGCTTTTACTATTGAATGTATTTCCTTATGTGGCAGAGTTCATCAACTTCGTGCAATATTTTTTTTCTTCCCTTCTTTGACCCTATGGCCAAAATACCTGAGGTCGTAAGATTTTCGGGTATCTCTGGAATTAATCACAGTACAGTTGCATGCCATAAATGGCAAAACCTTTTATTATGGTTCGCAGAAAGGAATGAACGTGTGTTACTCTCCTCGTATTCTCATAAGATTTTCAAAGAAATATCTTTAACCTTTCGTGCACTTGTGTTCCCTTTGCTCGTTATACCGAATTTGGTAGGATGCTATGTATTTTGGATATAGGTCATGATACGCAGGAAAAAATTGCATAGGTGTTTTCCAAATACATTACCAAAGTTTAGAGCTAAAATATAGTGGAAACGTATCTCTCATATTTAAAATCATGAGTGAGATAATACATGAACTCTCTTCAAAACACCATCGTAAACAAAATAACTATCCCTGAACTTCATGGAGAAAATTGTTCGAGAAATTTTCATTATAACAACACTTATTGATTCATAAATTCCGAACTGACAACGACGCAAGGCAACACGTTCTGGCTTTAAGTTATTTGAATGCACCTTTATGGCTTTATGCCTGTAGATGAATACAGCTGATTCCCTTGTGGGAATCGTAATTTGGCTTTGAATGTTTCAGTTTACTATAGTATGAATACGTCTTATGGTATCTTACTTAGCTTCGTACATGTCATAGCACTTGAAACTTTAGTTCCGAGGCTAAATCAATTGGGAGAAATCTGAGAAAAATACATACAGAATAGTTCTTAGCATGCTTTCGGTACGAATAGGTTTTTATGAGCCGTCATTACTGTGCTCATCAATTACCAAAAGTTATTTTTAAGTCTTAGATTACCGGAGAGTATCGGGAAAACTCGTACAGGTGTATTTAAAATTTAAAAAATCCACAGATCACCCCCAAAAGGGCAAAGGGAAATTTTTAATTCGCTCGTTATTGTACTGAGCTTGGTAATACTGAGGAAAAAATGAAAATGCATCTGTGAAGCGAAAGTGAAGTTGAAGCAGTGTTGGTACACCAATCAGCCATAATAGTCTAGTGTACCTTGCTGTTACAAAATCTGCACATACTGGCTTGAAGATTATATCCTTCCTCGTTTCTCCCAAATAGGAGCTGTAAGTAGACTCGGCGTTTCATGGTCAGCAGGGCCGAGACTCACGAGAACTCCGCTAGCGAGAAGTATTTCGCTGTTTTCTCTCCGGAAAAGAAATTTATCGCCCGCACTCTAACCTCTTCCGAACCTGCCCACCCCCACTTACATCCGAAAAACCCATTTCTCCCGAAAAAAACTAAAATGAAATAAATAATCCTTCACTCCGCCACCCATTTTCGCCCAAGTCCACGTCCTGCCGGTTGTCAGCCGTCGAAAACCTCTTGGCGGCTCATCGGCGGCTGTGGCGCCCTCACACCGGTATATGACCGCTGACCGCCCCCTCCCTCTCTCACACACCTCTGTCCCGTGAGCCGCCGGGCCTCCGCTCCGGGTCGGCCCGCCTTCCGGGAACTCTTTCGACGCACGATTCCTCGGTCACGTGCGCCCTCGCCATCGGCATTCCTCCCGGCATGCCCTGTGCCGCCAAACACCCTCAGCGGCGGGCGGTCGAAGGCGGCCGGCCGTACCAGGCGGGGAGAGACGGCATTGGAGGTCCAAACATCTTCCTACCGTACGTGTTCTATGGTTTCCACGATCAGCCTGGAGGACAAAGGGGTGGAAAATAAGGTCTTGGGGAGGGAAGGGGCGCGGTTCTCCGCATTCGTGGCGGAGCATAGGAAAAAAAGTATCGCGGCGCGTGATTTCGTGAGCGCCATGCCACACATTCGGTGTGGATGCCGTTCGTTTTTTTTTGGGGAACGGAGCAACGTGGTTTGATTCCGCCAAGCGAGCATTTAGATACCGGGGGGCTGTTCGGGATGTGGGGTGACCCAGTGGTCGAGGAGGGGTCGTGGTTATTTGCGCGGAAAGATTTCGTGCTCAATGTCTTAATCGGAGGGATGGTTACTAAGGATCCAACAGGTTTGCGATCGTTTCCCGGAATGCAAAACCTGATATACTCATTTTCAACTATGTTCATTCGAGCTCAAATTTTCCCATTTTTTCCCAGTTAAATCTGATACCACATTCAGAAATAACGTTAGCTGAGATGAATATTAATGAATGACTCACATTGTGAGCACTCATAATAGAAAATATGTAGAAGAAGGAGAAAGGCGAAATTATAATTTTAAGAGTGTGTGGATCAAAGATGAACACATAGAGAAAAAGGTCATTATTGTAAATCGCTTTTTTGTGCTACTAGGTTTCCTGTTCCATTACTCAACGAACTGAATACCAGGGACGAAATGGTAGCAAAAGGTTTAGGATTAAACGATAAGATAATTCATGTATCTCCATGTGCACTATTTAGGTAGTCCTAATGAAAAGGCTAACTCTAATTTTTTTAGGAATAGACATTGAAATATAAGTCGTGAAATTCATGTTAATACTTTTGAATCATAGGAAATATAAATTTTTATCACACTATAGTTGTGAATGTGCTTAAACATCGGAATAAGGCTTTCATCTCCGCTAATTTTTATATAAAATTGTCACGGCTTTATCCGCAATGATTTTTTTTTCGGAAGCTGATTTTACTCGACGCGTCTGTTAACGGCTGGTTACTATGATCTCTATATCAATGGATGCGATGGAGAACCAGTCTTTTTTCGGAGCGATAACAGATGGTCTTGCAAACTTGGCACGAGGGGACTTGAAAAGCGAGTATATCAGTTAAACGGTCTTGAGGAAATAAATGGGACGACATAAAAAAAGGAAATCAATCGGTGAGATCGGCGAATCCACAATTTTGCCACTTGTAGAGGGACATGCATCGGCGATTGATGTAGGAGACTTCAACGTTCGATATTGCCTTTTTTTCCTCCAATCCTGGCGGAACAAGAGTCGAGTGCTCGAAGAGAGTCGGCTCTCTTGTAGAGTCATCGAGATGTCTGGAGGCCTCAAAGGGAAAACCTTGAAACTGGATGTTGGACCAAGTGATGACGGTATACGAAAAACGCGACAATCGAGTCGGACCAGTTTGGGGTAAAAACGGGATATGGCCCAGTTTTACATCCACCTGGATGGCAACCTGCTTGAGGGTTAACCTCTGACTATCGCATCATTTCGATGAAAACTCCAAAGCTTGATCATAATATCCCGTTTACGGGTCAGGTTGTGTGGATAATGAGGACATATAGATGTTTTAGCAACTCGGACTGATAGACAATTTTAGCGGAATAATTCTTCCTTATAAAGTGTAATTTAGATTCTCACTCAGCAGTAGGTGTATGTTATTCATATTAATTTAAAATTCATGTTTTTTGGAATAACCAATTCTTTGCTGCTTATGTTCACTCATAAAAATATTCGGTGTGAGCATTAGAAGCAAGGAGAGTCTAGTTTTTTACTCAAGGTGATTCTAGTTTTTACTATTAAATATGGCTACTAAACGTAGGTATTTTAATATTTTTTGTTAAAAAGAACTGAAATAGATTAACAAGCGTTCTCTTCGTCTTAATAAATCTGGGATAGGTACACATTTCCTATACTTACTTAAACATAGAATTGAAAAGGGAAGCATACGTTAAGAAACGAGCCATTGATTAGACGAAAAAGCGGGAGTTGACTTTTTAAATGGATAGGTCATCTAAAGACTAAGAAATGAACACTTAATTCTTTCTTTGGAAAAGAAGCAATATTGCTCCGAAAATGTTTTAGCTCCTGAATTATCTACACTTTCGCAAGAACGTCATAATGGTAGACCTTCAAGAGCATCCATCGCGAAAAAACGAGCGATTCTACTGTTAAATCTATTCCGGCTATTTCTCCCTGATCTGGCTTACCTGATCTCCACTCGTCTCAATGCTTCCGCAAGAGCTTGTTGCGTCTACTTCCGGGGGAGTTACTTACTTCTTTAAAAGAGGAGAAAACAAAGAAAACTACCCCATCCACCGACCATCTATCTCTTCATACGTATAAGGCTATCAGCCAACTCAAGCAGATTTTGAACACGATAAGATCATGCTGGTGGGGAGACCGGTTGGATAACCGCTCACGAATACATTAATACATTACGCGAGAATCCTCACGACGACTTATCCCTATTTCCTAAACTCGTCTGACGAGGAGTACTATGGACTCGTAGGGAGATTTGGGACGATAAGCCTCCTCGGGTAACGCTTCAATCCAAGTCTACGTTACTTGACTCCGCGACCTCCTCGAGATATTTCAGGGAGTTCTCCCGCTCACATTGTATTATGGAAATCAAAAAGTGGCGAGTTTTTGTTAAAACTTCGCTCTGTATCCAGTGCAAAGCGAAGGAATACATCTGGAAGGTTAGATGAATACCTTTTCAGAAATACCACACAAGCGGTATGACGTTATTTCTCAACTTCTCATTCCTGCGCCACAGTCATGTCAAAGAATTTCGTAGCCATGTAGCAACATTCGGCAATAAGGAAGAGCTAGCTCACTATGTCCCTCAAAGGATTCTGAGAAGTGGTGCAGATGGTAGGGACGGGTGTAACATCCTGGTGTGGACGCTTATCACCCCTCCCCATGGCCGAAAGTTTAGGGAAATGAGGTAATCCATTTTATGGCATCTTACCGGATTTGGTGATTTTTATTCAACGTTTAAGCGGAAACGTGGAAATGTCACTTTTAACACCTTAGATGAGACGACGGGAAAGCGCGGTAAATTCCTTAAACTTTTTAAAAATAATATAAATGCAATAATAAGGCTCCTCTGGAGAAAAATGAAAAGCTCTACATTTCCGTTCAGTAATTTTTTATACGATTTCCACCACAGTGAACCATCTTTAGCCGCGTAGAAAATATTTTTGAGCTTATGTTTGGGCAAAAAAATATTGGGAAAGGGAATGCTAAATATTATCTCAAAAAAATACTCTAAAAATACGTAAATTGTTTTATCTTTTTTTTAGATGTACATGCAAATGCGTACACAAATATTTTATGGGCGCAAAGCTGGGGAGGTAGGTAACTAGGTATAAAAACTGGAGAGGACTATGGAAAATCTGGCAAAAAGTTATAAAAGACTAGGATATACGCAGAAGATGTTTCCTGGCGGATAGCATTCCATAATTCAGTGTCTAGTACGCCAACCATGGTAGTAAACTTCTTGACTCGCCGGCCTAGAAAACGAGAGGTCACCGGTTTGATTCTCACCTCGGCCAAGAATGCTATAGTTCTTACCCATGCTGGTCATCTTAAGATAAACATCATGGACGGTGCGATATGACCTAAACAGTTTAAGTACCTGCAAACTCTTTTGCTAATATTAGTAAACAGTTAGTGGCGAAGTAAAAGTGTTACATTTTCTCAAACATACTTCAAAACGTACGTACTCGAAGCACAACCTGATAGCCGACTTTGCATGAAGAAAGATCAGTTAAAGTTGGCAGAAGAACAAGAAAAATGATTATTATCATCCAATTTCTCTACCCCCTATGAAATAAATGCGGGAGGAAGACTGAAAAGCGGATGGCGAAGAAGGGTTCCGTCGCTCATGTGTGACCGCTGCCCGAAATCGCGGTCGCATCTTGACGTTTGCACACACAAGCCTCGCGTATATCTGGGAGTGAATATAGAAGAAAGAACATTTGTGATATGGAGTCTCTTTTCCTAACACCACCACTACCACCCACTTTAGCACCCATCCCCTCTAGAGTTGTAAGGGGATAAGGAGGACGCCGAAGCTTTTCCCTCCTGGCTTATATTATGCAAGGTAATTGGCGCCCGGCGAAAAGTGTGTGCGGATCGGAGATTTTAAGCCGAGCAGGATGGATGCAATGGGTTCGCGATCGCGTGAAAGCCGTTCATCTCTCGTTTAATCGATCGTAATTACACGGCCGACATCTGGAGCGTTTGTAAAAATGCCCTTGCCAAAGATAACGAAGTAATGAGCATCTGTTGGGAGCGAGATGGTCGAGAAAGAAAGTGAGGTGGTCTTTGGCCCGTCCCCGTTTAAGTGGATCGCTTGGCCTAATAAAAATCCGGGGGAAAATATATTTCCAAAGATGACGTCTTTAATAAGTCTATCAACTATATTTTTCCCCGAAGTGGAGATGGTCTTCTCAGGGTTCGTAATCCCACTTTTATGTGGCACTCTGGGTAAATGAGGTGGGAGTGTTGGCATATGCCACGGTAGTGATGAGTGCATAGAAAATTAATTTTTCTTCTTCTGGATACCTTTTTATTCTATTTGAGTTGACGCTCACTATCTGCACTTTCTCATGCTATTGACATGAAAGGTCCACTTCATTATCATCGACTTAAAATATTGCGGAATTCCAGTGATGAAAAAATTGCGTATGCTACGTTATCAGAGTAAATAACATAGCTCCCATGAAGTAATCAATGGCAGAAGAGTTGATCAAGATATTAAAAAATGTTTCATGACGTTGCACTTTCAATGGAACTTAAATAAGTTTAACAATTAGTTTTAAATCTCCCTATATCCATCTCTGGGTGCAATAGGCATCACAGTTCTCCCCAGAGAAGAAGCATGTACCTAATGTATTAGAGAAGATACCTAATGAAATAGATAAAATGTATGCAATGCTTAATTAGCTCGTTAAATGATGCCACTGCCTTCATTATTTATCAGTCTGGCCGGATGTAAATCTGTTTCTGTCCTACCTAGCTGGTGGGTTCTTGCATACCACTGCGTAAGAAGCTCTTTTGAAAAGGTATATAAACACTATCCGTCATTTACCGCAGCGGGAGATGATTAATCCTCTTAGTTGGGCAGATGGCCGTTGACGGACTTACTTGCGGTGAATGGTTCTCCTGAATAGGTTTTATCAATAGCCTCAATCTAATAATTAATTAGTTTATGATAACTCTTTTTATCCTCCCTGAATATCTGATGCCACAATTTTAAATCCCTAACTATGCTCGTTGACTAGCCACGATGATTTTATTGACTTCATTGCGGCCATCAAACTGCAACGTTTTTACATACTTGAAAGCGTGACAATTTATTACATGGTGCATTGCATGGTTTTTAATTGCATAGCTCACAATTTTCTGATTATTACTGTCTCAACGTGAAGTAATGGGCTTAAATATTCCTTATCGCCATGTTCACGAAAAAATACCTTTTTTACCATTCTCAACGCTCTTTTCTTCTACCAATTGATCTCCACAGTTAGCAGTATCATTTTGCAATAACCTTCAAGGCAATTTAACTTCAGTATGATGAAAGTTACAAAATTCCACAGAGCTACACCCGAATCCGTCACTATTCAGGGAAACTTTTATTAATGAGCAAAATTTTCTTATTCAAAATACATTAGCAAAGGAAGCAGAGCGGTTTCCATCTCATGTTATAATAGCCTACGGTATGATATTTGTTGCTGGTGAAATTAATGTTTGGGAGTGAAATGATTCAAAACTCTCATGTAAGCATCAACTTCATATTCCGCTGTTGAAAAAGGACAGGATGGACAACATATATTTCTTTACTATTATGGACCCAAAAGAGGTATAGTTTGATAATACTGGGGTATATTAATGTATATTATTATTATCCATTCCCATATTATTACCATGTTGAGGTGTGTTTGCCATATACTTATCCATCGCCTTGGATGGTAATTCATAATTCCAGTGAATATTACCAACCTATATGGAATACTTGTCGACTCTGTGATTTACGTGAATCTTAATCTGCTGAAAAATTTCTCAAAACCTTTGTTGGATCGGAGTTCGATTTGTTGTAATGGTAAAACACAGGAATTTTAACCACCCGTCGTCCAACCCGGGCCTCAGTGCCATCTTTTAGTGATGAGCTCAATATTTTCATACGTAAATTAGTAAAAGCACATTGTGACTGAATCAATAATTTAACTTTGTAATGTTCACAGTGGTTTACTTACAGGCGACCGGTTTCATCGAAAAGCAATATCCTCAGGTCTGAGGATGAAACCATTCTGTATTTAACAGCCTTTGAAGAATTTGTTGACAATCTGAGTCCACCTATATGAAAATGGTTAACCGCTTAATATGAACACGTTAAGTAACCCTGCCAAATAAAATGTAGTAGCTGATTCTAATTAAAAAATAATATCGTATTTGCAACCATAATTAAATTGTAGCGAAGCTGTTGACGTTTCCATATAGCCGATGGTTAAACTTCCCTGAGAGTTACTTGATTTGCTTCAAATGAAAAAATAAATGCATTGATCTTTTATATATTTATTTACTCAGCAGTTCTCCCTTCGATATAAATATATGACTCTCACCGCACGTTCATATAAGTAGTTCTGATGCATAATTTTTTTGCTCAAAGCAGAAAATAGTTATTATTTATTATATTATATGCGCTGGCAATGGTCTCCGTGACTTTTTTGTAAGTAATAGTTTTAAAAATTCAGCATGCCTCACTTACAGTTTCGGATACATAATTTTTGATAATGTAGTATGAATGAAATCCTTAGCCCATAATTATATCTTGTCGATGCCATTGGCCGAAGTAAAATCTGGGATGGAATTGCAATACTGGCTGGTGTCTGCTTGTAGATATTAGTATCGTCATGTTGCCTGATGAACTAAACTTTCTGCATATATGCGACAAAGAAGACATTCTCAATTGAATGGTCTCCATTTAGTTCGTTAAACTTGAAGCGGGAACGTGATTATCAGAAATACCAAGGGCCTGTTTGCAGAGGAATGCATTAAAAACAGGCGACTGCCGCAAATAGCGATGATTATCAGAGCGTTAAATAAGAGAAGAGCGTCGTTATAATTAACGGCATGTTGGGCCACGTTTAATGACTCGGGAAAACTTGTCTGCTTTTCTCCTTAAGCACGTGGTGAGTCGAATTTATGCGTAAACTTACTTGGGAGAAACCTCGTTAAACAATTAGTAATACCGATTGCTATCCCGACGCCTATTCAATTACCCTTTCGCATGGGACAATAAAGAGGCCAGCCAGCATCCACCAAGGATCTCGATGATGCTAAAGGTTACTCTAAAAAGTTTCACTCAGAATAGTTTTTATCGAAAACATTCTCCATTAATTAATCCTCTAAGATGTAACAATGTGCATTGATTGTGGAATTTCATTGTTGTTCATTGATTCAAAATTACATAAAGAAGGAAACAGAGCTTGGAGCCGGTTGATCTGATTGTATTTCACAGCGTGTGCGAAACCAGTGGACCGCGATCGCGGCTTAGTGCTGTCGAATGGCTTAGCAAAACCTTTTCAGTCAGATGAAGTGGAGGAAAAACGGCTCTTCAAATGTCTACATACAGAGTTTGCATACGCATGGAGGATTAGATTAGGTCTCACGGAGCACCATCCAAGGTTTATGGACAAGAATGCTAATAGGATGAATATTCTTGCGGAAAAAAAGGAGCTGCTCTTCATGTCCTTCAAGGAAGGATGTCGATTTTTTTCCAAAACCTGGAAAGCAGTCGAACGAGAAAACCTCTCCTGAACGAGGAAATGCTTGCTCCAATATGCTACGTAAAATTTCCATAGGTTGCTTACATTGCCTTGAGAGCCAAAGAATGAAAATAGTTGATCTGCTGCATGGATTGCCATATTTTTCGTTATCGCTTTACTGCACGTGACAGTTCTTACTCAACTTAGGGAGCCTATTTTTAAACCGACTTCTGAATTATCTGGCAGATCTTGTAAGCACCTACGAATTTTCAGTTCAATTAAAAACTATTATTACTTTGCCCAAAATCCATTCTAAATTCACTTGTGGGTCTATATAACCATGCCTTTTATTCAATTTAACCAAACATGACGTATTCCTCAAGTAATGCAGTCAGATTTGGTAAATTAATTTATACTCAAATGTAGATAAGTGTCTATGCCATTTAATCAATAATTTCACCATCATCATGCAAGAAAGAAGGCTATCATTCTGACTTCAGGGGTTGAAGGACTTGTTTTAGAAAGGACTAAATCCTCATAATGATTTGAATCCGTACTTTTCACAAAAGAAAAATATTAAATCGATTATTTATTGGTACAAAATATATCTAATGAATATTAGAATAAATTTGGGTCTTCAATGATTGAGGGTCCTAATATACTTATTTAATCACTTACTATCAAACCAATTATTTTTAACCAGTATGAGAAAGAGCTCAACAGTTTCCTCTCTGGAGTGTTACTTGAACTATTTAAAAACGAAATATAAATGAGCAAGAATTTTTGGGTTTATTTTGTTGCAAATACCAATCAAAGTACTAATAAAATAATTTGGAACAAATTCTTATAAAAATTCATAGAATTCATTCATTTAATATCATGCGGAAAATTTGCGGATCGACTTCAATTCAAATATAATTTAGTGATACAATAATTACATCGCAGAAAGTAGAATGTTTGAATACGCTAACCGTAGGGACTTAGAACTGATCGTAGACTTATCGTAGAACTAAAAACGGGACATTTGAGTTTATTGTGCAAATTTATCTCTTGGTGCATGCCTCACAATTTGGATTAACGTCACAGAGCACTTAAAAGCATTCCATAATGTTTCCCATAAAGACGAAAAAAAATTAGGTATGTTTTGAAACCTGAGAATTCTCAATGTGTTCAATGAGTATCAAACAAATTTTTAGCTGACAAGTTTGAGTAGAAACTCAAAATTGAGTCCGCTTTCGATTTTATTTTCTTCTACAATTTTTAAAAAGCGAAGAGTCAGAGAAAATGAGCTTTCAATTCAATTTTGTTACTGATAAGTACGAAATATTATATAAATTTTATTTGTCACAAGAGTTCATATTTATTTATATAATTTTTGATAATGTGCATAAAAACATTTATGAAATTGTTTTAAGCGAGGTTTAACAATGATTTACATGATGAATTTACCCATATGAAAAACCGATTCCATCTATTTCAATTAATTATAGCGGTACATAGCTGTACTTTTTAACGTGCTTCGTCGGCTAAGGTCATTTCGCACTTACTGTCTGCCACGTGCAGAGAGGGGCAGCAGCACTCGGATGAATCGGAAGATCACCCCTCCAAGCTAGAGCCAATCCCAACGATACTTAACTTCAGTGACTGATCGAGAATCGGTGTTTCCATCGTGGCAAGTCGTTGCTCTTCCATTATTTATATAGTTAAAATTATCTTCAGGTTTCCACTATTTTTTATAGCTTTCTTTGGTTTATTTTAGGTATCCATCGCGTTTGATTGCTTGCTTTAGTAAAACTAAGCAACAAAACGTGATGGATACCGTAATCAATTGAAAGAAAATTAAATTTTTCGTTCTCAGTAAAACTTATAACGATCGAGGTTAATATATATTCTCACGGTGACTTCTGGGGAGCACAGCTTCATGTTAAAAGGTGGGGAATCCTTTTCATTAGATATCCATAAATTGCTTACATCCCCTCTCAATTTTTTTCACTGAGGCAAGGTGTGAGCCGGAAGTATTGGAGGTTAAATTGAGATCGTGGGTGGATAAAAGGGGCGGGTGCAAGAGACGGCTAGTCTTGGTGGCGGTGAGGGGGCGGCGGGGGCGGCGATAAGGGTATTGGACTGGCGGCGGATGGACGATCTCTCCCCGGCGATGAATGGGGCGGCGGTCCGGCGGCCCTTCACAACCCCACTTCTCTCACTCTCCCATCTCTTCTCCGTTCTATACTCACACACACTCTCTCTCTCTCTCTTTCCTCTTATCCCCTCGCCCGCCCTTCCACTTTAATTGGAGATGATCTCTGGCTGCTACAGAGAGGGAGGGACGTTATTGCCCGCGAGCCGTACCAGTCAGTCGATCGAACGGTCAGAAACCATCCGAGCGGATCCGAAACACTGGACAAACACCGCACTCTTACCCGTTCTTCTTCACTCTTCCTTCCTTTTCTCCTCATCGTTTCTTCCTCTCTCTTCATCTCTTTTTCTCAGTCACTCTACCCTTCGTACGACCGCACTGAGCACTCCGCTACGGTTGAGCGAGGAGTTAGAATTCAGCCCGGGGTGTCTTCGGTTTTGTCTTTTTTTATCTTAGCTTCACTGCGGGTATTTAAAGCAAGGCAAGTTTGTGGATGCTGGATGATATGCTATATAAATACCAAACGTTCAAATAATTCACGGTAAAATGAGTGAGTTAACAGTTTCGAAAATAAGAAAAAGATGCGTGATAACCACAAGACTGTATTTTCTAGGTTGGCAACGTCCCCGAGGCGAGGTGCAGCCAATCGACATCTGCCTAAGAGAATGGTTGTGTCCCACGCAGAGATGATCCAATATGCGTGGGCTAGTGAAAAAAATAACCACCATTGCATTGAAAAGGAAATTAAAATTGAGAAAAAATGCCACAAACAAAGACCATGCATGTTTGCAATATGTATTGATTACAGGTTATTTTAGAAAAAGTAATGTCTTATGCAATCCTCATTTCTAAAACAAATCAGGAAAAGTTGAAAATTGAGAATAAGGTTGGAAAATGTTAACCATAACACATAAACAATAACGCACGTTTTCCCTTATATAGATGTCGCTCCATTAGATCCCTCTTAAAATCCTCAAATCTTCTACCTCTTCTTAATTCGTCCGGGATTCCTATTCTCTTCCTTTCTCTTCCACTCTTTTCCAGTGTTCTACTCTCAATTACCCTCTTCAACATGCCCACCCATCTAAAACATTCCTCCAACCATTCTTTCTGCCTTCTCCAAACCTCCACCACAAGTTCCTCTCCTCTCCAACCATATATCATACCTCTTAGTTCGTCTACCTCACCACTCACCTCACCCTTTCCATCTTTCTCCAAACCCACCCACATCTCAAACACCTCAAGTCTGTACATCGTCCCTTCGCAATGACCAGGTTTCCAACCCATACAGCACCACGCTCCATAATAGTTTTCATCAGCCATTTCTTTACGTCTCTTTTCAGACCCTCATTCTCTGCTATTTAAAAATGCTTCTTTGAAAGCCAATTAGTGTTTATAATCTATCATGAACAATGCTTTGCAGTAGACTCTCAAATCATCAAGTAGCCAAAGGAAAGAACAGATGAAATAAGTTATATATATATAACTTTCACAGAAGTGGTAATGTGTGCAGTGAATGGAGCAACTACATTTCCATTCGAAGGGTTTCCAAAGGCTTGACTTAGAAAAGCAATATATATTAATTTTGTTAACACTCAATATGACTGTCTTAGGGCTGATGTGGTGGAACGTATAAGAGACAAAGTAGAACTTTTTGCAGTTTTACACAGATAAAGGTTTAATGCTATCGGTTTCGATCAGGACTTGAAAACGATGCAATAAAAATTGTATATTCTATTGAATTTTGTTGACCACGGTCAATCAATCTATTAAAATATTCTTGAGGTTTAAGGTTTTCGGTTTTTGTTGAGTTGACCAAAAACCTCGAGAATATTTTAATAGATTAACAAAGTTTATCGTATTAAAGATTTCACATTAGAAAATTGCACAGTGATCCTCTTTCGTCATTTTTATGATGTAAGGTATTGAAAACTAATATCAATTAACCATGACAACTACTCAAGTTATCAGATAGATCTTTCTACGCTATAAATTTAATTTTGGATTGAAAATTCTCAGCTTTTCTCATTTCAGGAAAATCTCTCTGTACCGTTACTTTTGAAATAAAATGAATTATCATCGTGAAACCCTCTTAACTTTATATTTGAGTTCTGCTCTTTGATGCTGATGAAGATTCCATTGTTGCTGCAATAGATTAAACGCTTCCCTCATATAGGAAGCACCCGGTGACAAAGGTGCAATTAAGATTGGAATAACTGTAAAACGGAAAAGGGGTTCAATGCACGGAATCAAATCGTTGGTACTATTTCTCCTCTTCGCCTGCCCCTCCCCAAGCGCTCAGTCAATATCCTGCGTGCGGAATCTAAGCTTCCTTGCTCTATTTTCCTCTCCTCCCAGTGAAATTGGCTCGAAAACGCTCTCACAAATTACAAACACTCGCAAAAGGAAATGCACACCAGTGGTGGAGAGCTTCTCTCATTCCGGAGACGGAATTAAAAGACCAATTTCAGCCGCTGCCTCTCCAGATCATGAATCTTTCTCTCCCTCTTCCTCACACTCACGAATCCCAAGCCTCTCCCTCTCAATCTATCACTTCTCTTCCTCGCTTCTGATTAAGTGCTCGGACGTCAGATGCGGTGAGAAGGAGTAGGAAAGAACACACTTCCAAATAAAAGATCTAACTAAGAATTTTGGGAGAAAGTCAGAAAATCGGTGGGGATGGAGAGAGGGCGGGGACGAAATGAATGCGGGCGGTCAAACGAGGACAGGAACTTCGGTAAGAAACATTTGTGCCACTCGCCCGCGATTAGTCAGCGGAAATAGGAAATTATAGCTTGTGTATGTGTGCACACTCAAATTGTCGGATGGACAAACACCGCTAGGCAAGAGGAGAAACCAGAGCGAGACCTATTTCGGCACAAAACGTGTCAAAAATTACTTGTTCTGGAGTTTCGACTTCAAGGATTTTCTACCTTAATATTTTTTACATTAAGGAAGTTTGAGCAACATATCGCTTCACTTAAAATTCACTCAATTCGGGTTTCATTATGGTGAGAAATATCTCATTTTTCCGGTGGTAACAAAATATCAGCCTTCTATCGTACGACTTTTCGAGAATATTGCTAAAAAATATGGGTCATTTTCTGCATGGTACAGTGAAGCTTTGCGCTTTATTATAACGCTCTGGTAAAGAGTTGTGTATCTTACCCAAAGCAATGCCAACAATCTTCAGTGCGATCATGAAGCGAACACTTTAAGTAACAAATTTTATCACCAAGGACGATTACCGGAAACAGGCAAATTAGTGTGTACGCAAAAGATGCAAGTTTTGGTCAGTTATCAATGTGTGAAGTAGAAGCTCACAATTATTCGCCAAACATGTTAGTTAGATGCTAATAAATCATGCATGCAACTCATTGAAAACAAAATCATACTTAAGACGAACTTGGAAGTATTTGGATCTTGCGTAAAAGCATCTTCAACTTTCGAGGAATGAATTGGACTTTCAATGGTAGAGGAGAGACTCTCTGGATGGATAGCCGGAGGAGCGGAGTGTCAGGCCTCCTCTCGTAAGAGATAATGATTATTATGCGTGAAATCACGCGACACCTCGAACGATCACTCGCGCATACAAAACACTTACTCAGCAAAGTGCCAACGACTAGAACTTCTTCTCACACCGTGCAACGCGGATAGAATATTGGCTCCTGGTGTATCTTTGGAGACGAGGAGTACAACCGTCTTTAAAAATGAAAGCAGTCGTCAGCGAGGCACATTTGATTTACATAATTCAATGAAGGTTACTGTTTTATGTGCTAGTAAGGTTAACTTGCGACCTAGTTTTACTCCCATGAGCATGAACGGAACTGAAAGTGATGACTGAGTCAACAGTGCAGGCAAAGTTTTAATTTAAAACATCGAGGTTGAATGAACTCTGCTTTACCGTTAGGTATTAACACAAGTTTTTTTGAAGATGTTAACATTAGGTGTGGAAGTAACTTCAACTAATAATGCTACATCATTATCAAAGAAACATGTAGTGTAAGTGTGGATGAATCTTTCTATATTTAAGGTAGGATACATGCTATAGGGATTAGGATGTTACATCAATTACTGACACGTGTGTGGTTTAATTTTTCATGAATATACAAATATTCACATCCAAATGTTAAATTAGTTTTACTTTTTTATTTTCAATTCGGAAATATGAGCATCCTCACTGGGTATATAGCTTTAACGACGTTACAACTTCCTCCTACATTTACAGCGCTAGTAATCATTAGTAATGTCAAAAGAGTTATTTACACATCAAGCGTACCATCAAAAGTTTTTCTTGCCTAAACACATTGCAATAGCCAAATGCAGGGTCTATTCATCACATAGAATGCTTCAAAATATTTCTAATTATGTTATTCCGTGGCTATCCGGAGGATTTTGAATAGACAATATATTCCATCAATTTCTAAATAAAGTTTACCGTCATCATGTGTCTGATACGTAATCACGACTATGAAAACTACATTTACTTCTATGAATATCTAAAAGAGCTTTCAATGGTATTAGAGATAATAACGATCGGGGAATACAAATTAGCTGAATACCTTTTGTGTTTGTTCTCCAAATTAGGCAAATAGATGCTTGATATCGTCTCAATGAGTCGCGATAATCTATTCAGTTGCACTAAGGGATAACCTATTGTCCTCACATATTTAGCTTTACGTCTCCGTAATTCATCGTCAAGGGCATTCACTGGGAACGCAGCCCAAGTCGTACGATAGTTGGCGAGATATGATGATATGCCTGGAATTACAGGGAATGGAGAAGGGGTAGAAGAAATTATTGCGTCCAGCAGTGATAAATTAGTTGAGAAAAAGGAAAGGTAATACGCGTGCCGTCGTATGAATGCAGCGCTGGTAGAAAGAAAGAGAGTACCTACGGCTGGATTGGGTGTGGGAGGAATGGTATAATGTATTCTTTGGTGCACCTCAAGAGCACTACCACCGCAAACCCTCACGATCCAACTCGTGATATCTCCTCTTCATCCATTCGCGTCTCTCAAACCTTCGCCAATGAGGACCACCTCCGCATTCCCGCTCCCAAGACAAACGGAGACAGCGCACGGACGTTGCGCGGGGGCCACGAAACTTTGGCACCAGAACGAAGTTCGCACGGCGCAAGAGAGTGCGCGGGGGCGACCCAGGAAGTCCTCAAGTGTCCAAGGAAAAGGGAGGGAAGCAAATGTGAGGGGCCCTATTCCATGTCCTTTCTGGCATTTTTCCCACTAGCTGCTCACTCCACTGCCGGTCGCGTCTGCGGCGCGAGCCTTGAATCTTTCGTTGATCGTCGAATAAAAATTGTCGATATTGTGCAGAATTCCACGAGTATCATACTATTTTAGATTTCAACGAAATTTCGATCGAGTTTGAAGAACATTATTAGTATTGGTGTGCATAAATATCTTCGTTAAGCCCATTCCCATTGTTTGGATGAAACCTTAGTGACGGCAAAGAAAGCTAAAATTCTGGTGCTTTGAGTAAAAGTAGAGATGATTCAGTAAAATGGTGGGCAGCAGAAGATCCACTTCAAGGGTAAATATTTTTTAGGGCAGTAAGTATTAATTGATTTCCTCCTTTTTCTTTGGATAAACATTGACAGAGAAGTGCAGAGTTACCATTAAAAGTGCGACTATTGAGTGATTAGCAGCACGCCAATTTTTATAGAAAAAGCAGTGAATATGTATTCCCCATAGTTACCTACCCACTCTATGCTGGTCAGTACAAAGACAAATTGAAATATCTGTTTCGATATTTTCACCACCATCATCATCAAATGTTTTCAAGACTCACGCTTTACGATTAACAGGAGTGAGAAAACCGAGGCGAATGGTGTTGTCCTATCGAAAAAATTCCTTCCTTCCGGTGTAACGAAAGATTCAAAGAGTTGGGGCCTACTTTAGACTTCAACGACTGCATGACAAGGAAAGATAAGAAGGAATGGGTTGGAGACTTCAACTCCTGTATGGCAGGGAAAGGGAGAGAGGAATAGGAGAGAGGCAGGGTGAAAGAGATGGAGTTAGAGGACATTACCCTCCGGTCGTATGTGCGTGCGTCCGTGTTTGTGATTGTGTGTGTGTGTATCTGGAGGTGGACTTATCGGAGGGCAGTCGGCGTGCTCCCGAGAATTCCAGTTCGTATAAATTGGACACGTCATGTTGGAGTGTTACATCCCGGAAATGGCAAAGGGAGGGAGGACTCCAAGGGGGAAAAAGGCTTGGGGGGAAGCGGGAAGTCCTGGACTGTAGAGGTTGCTATCGTTGGGCTGTTATCGTGTTGGTGGATCGATTTTTATTTCGTGAGGACCGTAATTTACTCCTTTTTCATGCTCGCTTTTTCGAAATCCGTTGATTTTCTCATTATTATATCTGATTCTTCGAATGACTGCTAATAAAAAGCAAAAAACCCACGATTAACCCTGATTTTTTGGCCTAGAACATTCTGAAATTTAGCTAAATAGAAGAAGTGGATTTTAAAAAGAAGCGTTACTTTTAGATTTGGCATATTTCCTGATCGTCAAATACTATTGCTATAATCCTTACATCTTTGGAAAATTTCAGTACTAATACTTTTTGACTTTTTGTTGAGGTAAGAAAATGTTACTGTTTTAAAATAATACCCTCCAATCTTGTTCGTAGAAATGCACAGACACCAATAAAATACTTTGCACATGGTGGTAGTTATATTTTACGAAATTTCGCGTTAGATTGTAGAGGTATGTGATAAAAATAGGTGAATGCAATCTTACTTTGAAAGAGAAATTCTACTTTTGAACCACTTGCGCTTAATCTTTCGTCAGTTGTATGCACGAATTTAGATTCAGGTCTATTTCAATGTCCCTTTAATGATTTGTTCAAGAATTTCCTTGATATTGCTGTTCGGTATGACACATACTTTGTTGAGTTTTCTTCTCCAGTGTCTGCAAACAAGATCGTCCCGACTATCAATAATTCTACAATATCATTAAATTTCCAAACACATGATGTAATACTACAAAGTTATTTTCAGGCAAAATAATTTTTAAAATTATAATAGTCTACTCAGTATATATTTTATAATCTCCGAATGTTTTAGTAAAATCCTAGAGTAGTATCCGTAAGTTCTTTAACGAGATATACTTGAGATGGCAAAAAGAGTTCACAAGACCCAATCGAAAGGACTACGCTGTAAACCTATGGAGAGAACCTCATCAGATGTGTCCTCTTCCTTCTCCGAACATATCTCTCATATCTCGCAGTGATATCTCTTTGATGAGAACAATAACCCTATGAAGAAGAGAGTGCCATTCAGCTGCATTCTGATTTTCTTCCATCTTACCTGGACCCCACCTAACAACCCCTTCCTTCCTCTCCCAAAGCCATCGTGCATCATCCCACTCAATCGTAATCGGCAAGCCTGGATTGGATTGAGCTCAGGAAAAAGATTCTTCTGGTAGAGGTCTCGGAGAAATCCCCCTCTCTACTCTCACTCTTCCTTCCCCATTTCACCAACTCCCTTCCTTTAACTTCCTCCCAGTCGTGCTTTTACAGCTCTTTCCTCCTTCTACATTTTCCTACCCCTCCCATCGGATCAGGAGACGGGCAATCGTCTCCTCTTACGGATGCTAATGCTCTCAATGCACAGCCGTCACCATACGGTACGCAAGGGCACCGATTCCTATTCCTCTCACTCCCTTTCAAATCATCTCTTTCCTTTTTCGCTCACTCTCTCCCGCTAAAGCCCTACAACTTTTGCTCTACGATTTCTCGCTCTCTTCTTATCCCTTTTTTTAGTCATCGAGTGTTCCACTACTCATCGCTCCAAGGGTTAAATATCGACCACCGATAATACTCAAAGTCATCTTCTTCAGGATATTTGCCTAATGCATGCAAAGGACTCGCTTGGTTACGACTTTATCTCCGTTCCACATCTTGTTTCATCCACCATTTTTCTTTCAGCCTTAATATACACGGCATACAAGCACTTATTGCTGTTTCCATTTATGGAACTTCTCCACTTTTTTGTTGAGCGTATATACATGTTGGGAGGAGCACTGGCATTATCTATTCCATTACCCTTATCATAACCCACATTTTAACAACCTTGCGAATGCCTTTATCAACATGTCAATCGAAATATTCAGTGTATTTGCTGAGTGTATACTGCTCAAGTATCTTTCCCATTAGAGACGAGGATAAATCTTCTCTCTTCACTCAATTCAAATCCGGAAATAGTCTCGTTATTTTTAAATTTCTTCTTCTTTTCTTTGTTCTGCGTATATTTTTGCATATTTCAACTATATTATGGTTAATACTGGAGGATTAATGACATCCACATTTCTCTAAAACATTTATTTTCGCTGTATAATTGATGTAAGCTCGGTTAGGAGATTTTAAAGAGATTCTAAGCGTTTTTTTATGGTTTTGAAGAAAAATAATACTGGGATATCCTATCCAGGCAATTTAAATCCAAGTAATGAATTTATTGCAAATTCCGCTAGTATAATAGCAAGAATTTATTGTGTCTAGAGAAGGCATGTGGATTTTGCAATTCGTGCTCCTGTGCCTTGAATTGCTCTTCTCTTCCCGCGGTGCAAGTATATTTGGTTTTAAATTCGCTCGCTGAATTTACATTTCACAGGAAAGAGAAGTAAAACGAATAACAATATTTTAGATTTTTATGGCCCTTTCCATTTTCCTTTTAGGTGAATTACATTGATGCTCCGTCTTTTTATACCGCACCGTTACCTGATTGTTTTATGTAATATAGAAAATGAAATAAAAATGAAAATATGAAAGGGGAAATTGATAATAAAAGGTGAGAATTTGCCAATTTATTACCTATGAGTTAATACATATTTATGCAGCACAACATTTGTTGATTTCTAGCTTTCCATAATTTTTATCACATAGTGAAATTTATTTTTTGTAAATCATTTTATTTCCATTGCTTTTATATCATTTTGGTTATTTTAACTTCTGTAAATATGTATATTATTGGTTATCACTAAACCACATTTCTTAAACGCAATGATCTTCTGTGGATTGCCTCATAAGTGTGTAGGACATTCTTTTTGGCATTAAAATAGAGTCAACAGTGGAATCTTGCCAATTAAAATATTTTTCAAAAACTTAAACTTAACTTCACCGTAGCGAACAAATTTGAGTCGTATTTAGAGGCATCACTGAAATCATATATAATTACTACGGGCTAAATTTTCATATAAATATTATTTTATGCATCTTTTGTGATCTTAAATTTTATATTATCCTTCACCCAATATTTTTCGTGCACGTTGTGAATCTTAAATTTGTGTTCTTCACAATCTAGTTAAGTAACTGAAAGTAAAAGTAAAAACGTCAATGGGGTTTTATTACAAAATTAGTGGACGGTATCGATTAATAAATGGTAAATTTAATCGACATGGAAAAATAATAAAATATTTAGTAATCAGGCTGTCAATGTTATGTTAATGAACATCTTATTTGGAAGAATTATTGATGAATTCTCTTTCTCAGATTGGCCCAAGTGGACCGTTCTACAATTGAATTCAGAACAATTTGCCTGTCGTCTTTTAGATCCCCTTTAATTTATATTGCCTTCAATCTTAAGGCTTAAAGTATGTAATAGAAATAGAAAAATGCACCCATCTATCCACACATTATTACCTAACTGAAATAGTTTCCAAATTTGTCCCGTTCTTATTTTCTCGCAGAATTGACGTTTGTAGGCCAGCTAAATTGTACTGTTTCCTGGCCAGTTATTCTTAATTCATTGAGCACTTACTTTATGGCACACAGCAATTTTAGAGAACTGTTATTGGGAGGACATACATGGAATTCCAATATACTTTCTCTCTCTTTCTCTCCCTTATTTCAATTCTCGTTTTCGATCAAATATTGGCATCGACGCCGCCATGTGATAGCAAAAACAGCCACGTAACCATTCATTTCATGGCTGGTCCTCAGCGCAGATCCTCCGTTTGCTCCGAGGGCAATGCTCTCATTTGAAGTTTAAAAACCAGCAACAAACTCAATGGGTTTGTTAAGAACGGAGGATAGGAAGAGACTGGAGGAAAATAGAACACATGCCGGGATTTTAACGGTGAGAGAGAGTTCGACAGAATAAGCTGGCTAGTTGGAGGCAGAGTAAAAGGCTGCTATCCATTCCAGCTTAGAATAGAGTAAGGGAACAAAATATTTTACGATGATAGGAGAAATGTATTGAAAATCAATATTTGAATACCTACGGTTCAAAGTAAACGTTTGAGGAAAAATAACTTTTGTAGTTGCATGGAGTTATAACAAGAAAGTGAATTTCATAAGAAAGGGAAAAATAATACACAAAAAAAATGTTTTGAGAAATTTGATGGCATATATTATAATTAAACCGAGGACAAGAAATTGAACTCATATTATTATCGCTTGGAAAAGTTACGTTTAAAATTTAGCACATGATTCTAATTTCGGTTACGCGTAATAATTGTTCTCTTCGATTACTGATTTTGATAGAAGAACTACATGTGCTTAAGGAAGAGCTACAATTGCAAATATCAGGCCAAAAGTACGCTTATAAAAGTCAAATGAGGTGACCTAAGGCTATTACCTTCTAACGATTTAATGGAACACTTGTGGTGTTCCCGCTGAGTTCAAGCTTTCACACATTGGCCAAACACCTTGAGAAGAAACGAAGAGTTAACTATGAAAAAAATTACTCTAAAACGAGTAGGTAAACTGCCGCGTTAAAATCCATTAAAATTCTATTATGACTAACTTAAGGCAGTGAGTTATCTTTGAAAATGACTTAAGTGTGGGAATCGATGAAATAATGATTCACCAAAACGTGAGAAAATATACCACAGGTATCATACGATGAACTCGAAGTGCATTCAGAGGCTGGAAGATAAAATCGAGTTATGGTTTCCCGTCACATGATCGCGAAGAAACCATCTTTTAATTTCGTTCATTCTTACACTCTTTAATCACCACCGGATGGCATGTTGAGGGGAAAGTGAAGAAAAGTCAGGGGATATAACAATGAAATAAATGAAATGGGAAGGATTTTTCAGGAAGGAGAAAGAGCCGGAGAAGGATTTCGGAAGGTCGTCGCAGTTCTGAGGTTTAGCACGCGTGCTGTGTGCGTCCAAGCGAAGCCATTTTTCCCGTCTGGATCCGAAATGTGCTCGCCATCCGGGAGAGCAATCTCACCTTCCGCACTTCCTTCCATTTTTCCTTTCCTTTGTGCGCTGTGCGTTCGGGAGGACGAGGGAGGGAATCGGAAGGGAGAAATTACGGTCGGGCAGCCAGAGCGCATCATTTCCTTCTGGAGGGAGAGCTTTAATCCACGAAGCGCGCGGAGATTAAAATCTTTTGGGATCCTCCTTCACGGTGAGAGGAACAATGCCGACCGCCGTTTCCCGTTTTCAAACTGTCGGTAATGCCCTCCGAAAAAGACAAAGAGGGAAGTGCGTGTCACTTATTACATTTTTAATTGATATTCGTGTGTTTGCTCAGGGAATCCCTAAGGCTAAGCTCACGCTGATATCATCCGTGTCGTCCCAATATAGGAACTGGAACTACAAAAGGCAACTCGAATTTCATGATAAAAATTACCAAGTGGGGTAACCTTCCGGTCTGTAAACCCAAAGGTCTCAGGTTCGAGTTCTGCATCGAAGAAGGGTATACGATGTTGCCTCTATCTTAAGGTTATATTGAGATTTTAGGTTAGTTGATGCAATATGACCCTTCTAATATTGTCAGTAGAACACCCAAAAAGCCACCCATATCTGCTACTATCGAGAGTTATCAGACTGACGTTTTTTACTTCAGTGGCAGGTATGCTTTCTTAAAAATAAAGATTTTCCTACCCTATACTCATAGAATTATTCCAATTACTATATTATAGTTCCACCATCTGGAAGTTTTCAATTTTTACTTCCTTGAAGATTAAGGAAAATATGAATGATTTTACAAAAAATTGGTAGCTTCTTGGCTAATATATCTAATAATGAAAAATGAGATTCCATTTTTCTACCTGAATATACCTGTATAATGAACTGCTGCAAGAAGGGGAGTTTGGAATTAAAATTTAAAATTACTAATTCACAATATTTATTTGAATAAATACTTTGTACTTTTCCACACTTTATTTAAAAACTGCGACGGGTTCCACCTTAATAAGGCATCTCACTTTCATGGAAGAAGAGTAAATACCTATTACTAATCGCAATTCATTTTCTAAACCTCTGTCCTAACTGTATATGCATAATAAATCACATAATTTTAGATATTTCTAACATAAATAGCATACCAATGGTCATCGTGTTCATTACAAAGGAATTAATCGGAGTATCATCAGTTTGGGTGGTCCGAAAACATTAGTCTTGATGAATTCATTGAGTGTTCTAATTTGCAAAATGAAAACGCTGACCTCAAATGGAAAGAATTCGAACAATTCCATCCGATCAAAGCATTAAGTTCAACGTAATAACAGTCAGTATCAATTAAGGTCGTGAAGTATTTGGTCAATGGGGTCATTTAATTTTTGAGCTGGATCATTGACAGAGCAAAGGAATGAAAAACAATTTATCATGACAACTCATTTATCCATCCCCAGCACACTCATATCAAATAAGGGAGGAAATTACCACACTCGTTGGATCTTATATTTTATGTCATTATACAAATGTGATTATGCTAATGGTTTGAATTCCTTTACCCTGTGTTTTTCTGGGACAAATATTTTAATTAATCTCAATTTAGTCCAATTAGCATTTTATTCTTTGGCAAAGGCGATTTGACAATATGCGATTGGATTTATATGTGCTGTATTTGTAATGGCTTTTGATCATGTTTAGGTGAATGAGTGGCCAACTATACCTATACCTTAGAAATGGATTTTATTAATGGCTATAAACATTTGAAAATGAACATTTGAGAACTAAAAGTGTTTCTCGTGACTTTCTGATACAGCGAATTGGAACGCCGAAAAATCAACATTCATCAAAAAGAAAGAACATTGATATGTTTCGTGTACTTTAAAATTAGTTCAGAACAGTAAGTAAATTTAAACTCTCTTTACTTCAATTCTACATGAGCTCATTTCGGAATAAAAATTTAGGTATTAAAAACATTAACACTTGAATCGTTAAAAATTTACTTAAAAATTATCTTACTAAAAGGTGATCTCCCTTTTATCACCAGAAAAATATAATTTTAATTCAATACTTAACAATCGTTTGACGAATATGCATAATTTTGTTGCATAGAGTGCTTCATTTATTTAATATCTCATCACATTGGTAATGGTATTGCTGCCAAAAATTGTGAACATTTGATAAAGCTGCTCACATTTCATTTTGTATACATGAGAAAGTTTATGTTTTCTCAAATTGTGAAACATGTGTACACGTCAAATTCTGCTGAGCACTGATGGAGAAGAATATGTTTTCCTCTAGGTATAGATTGTACAAAACTATAGAATATAATCTTACCCGCACTTCGATGATATAATCACCAACAAGTTTTCAGAATACTCAAAGAGACATCATATTTGTATTGAAATACATATTTCGAGCGCATATTTTACTGACACTATTTCTTTGATCATGTATAATCCGATAAATGATACAAACACTTTAGATTTTTATACGCGTACTATCTTTCGGTTGAAGCTCCGTTCACGATTTTGATTTAGCAAATCATTCTCTGCAGATGCTGTTCCATCAATAGCTTTTCTTACCTCAGCTACCTTTTCTTTCGACGCCAAAGAATAGTCGTTCTTTCAGTCTTTATGCCTCATTAAGTACCTGCCCACTCATCGTAACTTGTTTAACACTCCACCCTTCGCTAGAGATTCCCCAGAAACCTGCATCCAACAAAAACAACACTGGCCACTTTTCCTGAATCGAAATATTTTTTTAACGAAATAGTAAGACTAGCAAGGTTTTATCATTTAGTGTGTCGAGGTTCGTGAAAAAATCGGAAAAAGTTGAAAGATGGGTTGAATTAGAAAAACTACCGGATTTTTACTTGCATATTTAAAAAAATATTATAATGGATTTTTTTATTTGAGACCTAAGGTATATCGAATTCCTTCAGCAATGCATTACTGCCGAATACTTTCATGCTCTGTAAGAAATATATTCCATTCCTATCTCTCTACACAGATTAATGACACGTTTCCATTCATTGAATAACAAATAATACTATAGTTTTATGAAAAATATATGATTTTGCTAGACAGGCCTTTATCTTTCCACTCAGTTCCGGTTTTCAAGAATTAAAATTTAATTTAAAATATCGAAACATTGAAAACGCATCTATAGCAATACGTTTATTCATCTCTAGATGAGACGTCTCACTGCTTTTGGCGAGGTAAATTTTTTTTTAACATTAATGATATACATATTTAAAAGGGATTAGTGGAATTTATTTCCAGATTGAAAAATTAAAATTTATAAAATAGTTAATTGATGTCCCAGGAGAAGGAGTATCTCTTACACATTTCCCTTGAATTAATTTTGTAACTAATTCATTCATTTATTCACTTTAAGTCTAAAACATGCACATGATGCCTGCAAATTGGGTAAAATATTACCTTATCTCATGAGAACGTCCATTAGGATCGAAAACTATCAGAGATTTGGAGTGTATTTACTAAGGAAAAACTAACCTTTTTGCTCACTAAGATGGAGGATATGAGCAAACGATACGCTCCCCGTATGTGAGGCTCGTAAATTTGACACTATCTTCTCTCACGTCCGCCACCATTACTCAGTACCATTCCTCGCCGTTTCCACATGCTCCACCGGCTTCACCATCATCTAATTCTTTTTTGCCTTCTCTGCACCGCAAACAAGTGCGAGTAATTTGTGAGGGCACGTCCTTCCAATCGACTGTGTCATAGCTCGGCCTTTCTATAGGTAGGGGATAGCATTACGATTGAACATCGTATGGGCGTGACTAATAAATTAGATTCGCTGCCTTCATATATACGCCTCCATACTCATAGACAAAACTGGAGTGCTTACCGCTGTAAGATATAAAGGTATTTTCAATCCTTTAGGGAGGGTGAAGCATAGGGGGAAAAATTGCACACATCTCTTTCAATTATTGCCGCCGAAATCACTTAGCATTATTACAATCTTGTTCAGTTCTCTTACACTATATCTTTCAATATTAACAAATTTTCTTCATATTACTAGAATCCATCCTCCTCCAGTCAATCAGTGTGGGTGAAGTTTAAGGGAAAAATACGAAAAATCTCTCAAAATCATAGTTATCGGAAAGAGTCAGGATCATTGCAATCTCTTACAATCCTCTAACTTCAACTTGATATCACTTACCCTTTCATTCTCAGTAAATAAGCTTCATATTTCCAAATATAAATATCTTCCCCCAGTCCATCCGTGAGGGTGAACTCAAGGGGAAATACATAATACTAAACAAGTCTCAAAATCACAGCCACCGAAATCACTTAGGATCATCACAATGTCTCGCAATTCTCTCACATGACCCTGCAACCACTTTCCCTTTCAGTCATGGTAAATCTGCACCGCATTTAAGAAAGAAAAAACCTTGCGGGGTTAACGCCGTATTATCCATCCACTTATTTTCTGCGAAATAATATAATTTGTTATTTTCTTATCTCTTTCCCACCGCAGAAAGAATGGCGTCCCTCTTACCTTGACCTTCACCACAGGTTTCACTCTTTCAGCAGACTCGGTGGCTTCTGCCACCGCAGACGCCGCTTCGGGAGTTACATTCGCGAAGGACGTGATCTCGGGGTCTCCGCTGGCTGCGTTTCCCATTTGCTTTCCCTTCCCTCGACGTCCTCGACCTTCCGAATCCATTTCCCTTTCTCCGCTCCACTCCGAGGGGAGAGAGAGGAAGGCACCGCCAGATGCCCGGAACCCATTTTCGCGAGCGAGGGCGAAAATCACGCCGAGGTTTCGACGGGAAACCGCGGGAGCGAGATTGGGAAGTCAGAAATGAGAAGGCGGCGTGGGTCCACGTTTTGAGACGTCATGTCCGTTGGTGTGAATAGGGAGAGAGGAGAACATTCCGCGGCATATTGCAATAGCCAGCTTTGGGAAAACATTTATGTGGAGAGGAATGTTTTCTCAATTTTTTTTCTTTTTTGATCGGGGGACGACAACGCCTACTGCGTATCCACAAGTTTCTCTGCAGCCTTGAAGACATGGCTGAGTTTTTTTCGCGGCAGATCCAATATGTTGAAATTCCAAAGTTTCGATTCCATAATGTTCCCAAGCCGATTGGTTTAGAGTGGACGAGCATTTTTTTGTCGCCCAATTTCGCACCTCAGTATCTTTGGCAACAGAACCACATCGTCGAGCTATGTGTAAATATGAGAGCAATTGACTGCCAATCAACCAATACCAATCGATTGAAATTCGATGGAATTGAGGTCCTAATATTATATTTACAAACTAGTGTGTCTTCTTATGATAAGCGGTGAGTATAATAAGAGCTCTCGACACATATTTTCGGAAAATCAATGGCTCTTCGTAAACGCAGTATTGGTACTTGCGACAGACAAGTCGGGAATTGTTTCCTTTACGTTATTTTGCCACTTTATTTTCTCCAATTAAGGTTTCCATTTTATTTTTTTACTTCAAAATCTAGCTACCAAGAGGCTGTTTTTATTTCCAAAATATCTTAATGTTTTTCATTTGTATGCGACCAAAAATGATACCTTCAATTAACTTTATTCTAAACTTTCAGTTAAAAGTTTTATTTAAAAAAGCCAACTCTCACCAAGTTCTGCAAGAATACAAATGAGGAGCGTTGTTGAGCGGATGTTCACAAATTTCCTCTCACACCATTTTACTAAGATATTCACGCATGTAAAATATTCACGTATATATCAGAGTTTATGGGCATATGAAATCTTCACGTTTATATCAATGTTCCTAATTGATGCAACCTCATATTTTTCCATCCTAACTCTTAGGATATATGAAACTAGTGAACGCACTTAAAAACACTAATAATGATACACCTAGATATCTTGATAGGATAGATTTTCCTCGATGAAGATATGTAACGAAGGCACGATTTTTCATCCATGACTCATGATTCATACGTCACAAACATGTCGAGACATTCACAGAATTAACTCGCCCGTTTCACTGCAATCGTTCTCTTCGAGGCTTTGATTAGTCACTTCACTAAAGTGACAATTGGAGTAGTTTACCCCCATGGAGAAACTGACTCAATAGCTTCATGCTAAAGTGGGAAGGTTGCCAAGGGCTAAAACGGTACCTACATAGAGAGATGAACGCGCGTGAGGATTAAGTAGGTACCCTCTGAGAGACGATTAAGTAAGGGTAGAGAGAATGAACAAGACATCCTTACGAGTGTTGAACCCACTTCTAATGAGAAGGAATGGACAGGGTAATAAAGGAAAATTGCCGCATCGGAAGAGGCACGAGAGGGACAAGCATGAAAAGATAAATTAGGAGCTCTTCCACGTGTGTGCGCGAATTAGATGAGAAATTATCGGGTAAAAATTGTGAGAGTGGGCATTACTGCGCGGAATCATGACGCGTGTGCACTTAGAAACTTGATGAATTTATCTCGAAAGAAAATACGAGTACATTACTCGCCTCGGTGGAGGCACTCGGTGGAGCTGTGTGGAGTGGAAATAGCCAGGGGGGACTCTTGCTTCCACCGCAAACACCCAACGCATCTAATGACTCTCGGAAAAGAAAATCACCCCCCCAAAAAATCACCCCGAAATGATGTCGACAAAAATACCTCTCGAGGATGAATTTAAAATAAATTAAGGAAGTTATTAAGGCGTAGGGAGGGGGGAGGGGGAGAGAGAGGTTTGCGAAAAAGAGTGCCAGCAAGCAAGCGGACGTGGTCATCAAGGAGAATGAGAATGGAGTGACTGCTTTGCCCATGTCCCATCCGGATGGGAACGAGGAGGAGGAGATGGGTTAAGGGAGATGATGAAGGGGTGAGGTTTAAATGGTACGCTAAATTCCTAGAAAACGGGGAGTACACTGGACTTCAGGTTTCGGATGTTGAGAGAGGGTGATTTCGTGGAAAGATGAAGCAATGAGGTGTTCGGATCGCTGTGGTGACTTGAGCACTGGCTTTCCACCCCGAGAACCCAGACTCGAATCCCGGTTGTGGAAGGAATCATTCAGAAAATCCCTATCCTCACTTGGATGCCATGTGAACAGCAAGAAATGCAGCTCTCCATCGGTCGGATGAAGTATAAAACTGTGTGAATTACGCATTTCATGAAGGTGGTTTGAGCGAGATCTTTCCCTAGTCATAATTGAGACCGTATTTTAATTTAATTTCTTAACTTCAACAGCAGTAATTAGCATGAAGTATGCATTCAAGATGAAGAAGTAAACATTTTAATACTACTGGCGCAAAAATATTGTTTTTAATGACTGAAATTCTCAGTAACTTAAATAAATATATACCTATATTAGTCTCAAACTTGACACATTTTTTTCACGCCGTACGCTGAAAACGCCTTCACAACCGAATCTGTTTTAGCGATTCGGCAAAAAGTATAGCGGCGAGTGATGGAAATATTTTTTTCTAATAGCTGAGAAAGCACAAAATACACGCTTGAATTTCGGACGAGATTCATGCGTTAGAAATTCCTCATTTCTTAAAAATAAAGTTTCTCTGGAGTGCGTACGTGTACCATTCCCTTTGGAAAATGGCTTCTATGATTTTGGGAAATGTCTCTAAAAGTAGTGCGGTAAATGGCTGATATTTTGGTATCTTTGCAAAGGTGAGATTTTTTTTCAAATGTGGAATAAATCATTGAATTCCATGTAAAATTATATCTTACTCCAACTACCTTAATAAGGCACACTCCGACACCGGCGTTATCTCAATTGTTTGCCTTTTGTTCTCCACAATCCTTTATTAAAGCCCTTTTACATGACGCTTAGTGCAGAGCTGAAAATGGAACTAACTTTAGGACGCTTAAAATCAATCATGCAATGAAAAGGATGTTACTGCATCTTATGAAAGGACCAAATTCCATTGTCACTACTATAAACGGAAGTGAGTATAAAAATTATTTTCCATTCAATTCTTGAATTCAACAGCTAATCAAAGGCCAGCAGGCGATTATAATTTTTCAAGACAATAGCGGAGGTGAAGCTAGAATCTAGCGGAACAATCTTCGGAGGAATTGTAAAAACTGTAATCGAGAAACTTTTCTCTTGAGACACTCAGAACTGGTTTCGTGTAGCTTGTTTAGAATTTTTCGTATATAATAAAGCACATAATTCCAAAGTAATATGGCGTAGTTTATTCTGGTTAGGCAGATTTCAGTCATGATTTCTATGCTAACTTAAGTTTTGTGTAAAACAGCCTGTAGGCAAGCAACCAACCTATTTTAAAAATGACTCAAATGGCCTCAGCTATCGGTCTCTTGCCCAAAATGACCAACCAACCATAAGAGGACCGAAATGCAAACTTAGTCTTCAATAAATAATATGGAGAATCTGCCCATATCTCATCCGGAAGCAAAGCAGGAGAATGAAAAGGAGTAGGTGGGTAGTAAGTTCATGGAAATGGGAGGTAACCGATACGCTGCATTTTCCAGAAATGACGAGAATAAGAGAGGCCAGGATTATAAAGGGGAGGAGAGGAAGTGTTTGGGTGGAAATTTGAATAAAGCGTTGTCAGGATGGTGTGGGGGTTAGATTACCGGCTTTCCATGTTCGAATCCCGATAGTGTTGAAAATATTTCTAATAGAGCCCCGAAAAATTCTTCGGTTATATGTGGAGGAACCCTCAGAGCACTCCGTATGTAGTGTGGGAAATTAAACTGCGGTCCCCTTGACGCCATTCACTAAGAGTAGTAAAATGCCGACGCCGGGTTTCACTCCACCCTTCCTCCAATCCTCACATAATCCTTGCTTTATTCAAACCAAGCTATCTACCTTCATGGTGCAAAGGACTTTAGCTATCGGTCACCTAAAAAAATAACCAACCAAATCAACCACACAAGTGCCAAAAAGCGTACGTGGTCATCACGAAGCAGAACGGAGTACCAATCTCTGTCCCATCCGGATGAGAGGACAAGAAAAATTAGATGATGGGGATAGGAATTCAATGGAGGGATGGGGTAGGGTAAATGATACGCTAAATCACTCTAAGAAAGGGCGAGGATGCAAGAGGCCAGGTTGGGGACGGTGAACGCGGAATGGGTGTTTGAGCGGTGAGATGGATTGAGATGGAGGATGAGGGTGGGAGTGGACGATTATCACGGAATAGAGCGATCCGAGAGAGAGAGAGGAGAGACGTGTTTTATAAAGGGACAAGGATGGCTTTATGGTGGACCGTGATGAGTGGAGACGGGAGGTCGCAACGGTAGTTGCCCGGAGTGGGTTGCGGATTGCAATGGTTAATGGCGGGAAAGGGAAGGGTTGGAAGGACGCCCTAATGGCCACGGGGTGAAGATAAAGTGGAGTGAGGGAGAAAGACACTGCTGCCGAGAGAGAGGAGATGAAGGAGCGAGCAAGCAAGAGAGGAATCGTTTTAAAAATATCAAGGACGGACGTTGAAGTGGGGGAGAGGTTGGGTTGGAGAGCCAGCCAGGGGTTTATGACCGAATTAAGGGAGGCGTGCGAGGAAAACCAAGGGGGAGGGGGGATGGGATGGTGTTGGAGGTGGGAGGATGGGCAGAACATTTACGCGGATTTTTTCTTCTCCCTCCTGGAGTCCGGGTTCCTCGCCATCCGGTGTCGGTTGGGGAAGGAAGCAAGAGAGGTGAGAGAGATTTTGAGGTGGGAGGAGGATGGAGTGAGGTTATGCACGAATGGATAATAAAACATAAAGGGAGGAATAGAAACGTTAAGTGTGCGCCGAGAAGCTGCGAGCTCGGATGAAAGTGAATGCGATCACAAGAGGGTGGGAAGAGCGGTAGGTGTAGGGCTGGTTGGTAAAGGGGTGGGTACTGGGCAGGGGGAAGTGAGGGGTGGGAGAAAGGGTGGAGGAGTTGGCAGACGGCTTAAAAAATGGGGTGGGCTTGCCCAGGGGATGGTGTAGAAAAGGAGGGAGGGGTAGTTGATAAAGTGAAGAAATGAGATGAAGGGTATGAACGACGATAGCCGACGAGTCGTGTTGGAGTGTTCAGGAAAGCAGCAAAGCCAAGGGACATCGTCCAGAGATTCATGTGAAGTACAAGGAAGGAAGTCTAAGAACATAGTTAGAAGATATTAGAAGAGCAAAGAGCTAAAATGAAGAGGCAAAGTAACTTTCCCTCAGGATCCTTAAGAATGAATTTCTTAGAGAAGAGTATACTATAAAATTTCATCATAAGTAGTGATCAATCCAAAGATTAGCTGGCTGCAGCTTCCCACTTAACTCTCCTCTCCGCCATTCGGTTCATTCCCTCAGAGTTCTTCACATACACGTCCTACGTAATTTTTCCTAATGCATTATTAGTATTCCTCGGTAGTTGTTCCTAGGGAAATTCTCCTTCGATTGTTTTCAACTGAGTATTATTACGCAAAATGTGTTCAATTTAATTCTCTCTTCTTATTCTCAGAGTCTTCACTCAATTCCTTTGCTTTCCAAACCCTTCGTAAGACTTCTTTGTTGGTGACTCTCTCCCTCCATTTTATATGTATCATATCAAAAAATAACTGTGGTTAAAATAGTCAGCTTGCCTGTGTTTATTAGTATATTATGTCTTATGCCCAATAAGTCATGCGATTAGAGTAATTAGCAGAGATAATGTAACTGAGGGCATTGGTATACGTTTCAAAGTGATAACTAGCAAAGAAGAATAAATTGAGACCTCCAGATGTGCAAGGAAAAGAAGAATACAAGAATATATAGAGTTATGTGTCTGGTAACATAAAAGATGGTATCCCTACCCTCCTCATGAAGTAAATACAAAGTGCATACGTTAATGGTGGGAAGTTAAATACTTGGCAGAGTACCAAGCAATATATTTGCAAGAAATAGGTAAGACATTGCTGCGTTCTTTTTCCGATAATACTGACAATACTCCTGCAGTTTGAAAATCCGAAAAAAACAGCAATGAGTAACCTGTGTGAAATTAAATTGTTTTCATCTCCTTTGATGCATATTACTACATCTATAACCAGTTAATTATGTATGTACCGAAACAAGAAGCATTGAGAAATGTATTATATACCTACGGTTTATAATGTTGCTTAAATATGAACTGGGTTTGATTTTAAACCCTCTCCTTGTAATCGTATTATCGCCAAAAGAAAGAGCTAGCACGATCGCCACTAAAACATGCCTGACGTCCTCGACATTTACCAATCTACTCTCTTAAAGAGGCCTCCACATTAACGACCTTTTCCAATCATTACAAAATATCGATGACAAAGGAATTATAATGTTACTTACGGCACGTCAATAAATGCACATTTGCCTCATTTAAATACCCAAGAGGTTTCCTCTTTACGAAAAATCATTTGTTCATCATCATCGTTATCACGATAGAAAAAATGCTAATAATCGAATAAATGTGCCGTAACAAGACGAGAGATATTATTAATTGAATGAAAAATGCTAAATAATAAGATTAGACAGAAGAAAATGTTCACATGAATTGATCCCTTCGCCCACCGTACATGCATATACCTTTGAAAATTGCTTTAGATCCTTAACGGCGTATGCAAATACGGCTACACAAGCGGAAAGCAGTATAATGACGAGATGAAAGCATAACACCGAATGGCCACTTATGTGTGTTTAAACATCGTATCTCGAAAGAAAATAGAGCAATGAATTTAATACGATGATTTTTAAGTCTCGCATCAGTTCAAGAAAAAGAATTATTGATTCAAAAAAATTACAAGCGTAAGAAAAGCGTAGAAGTTAGTGAAGCGGAAAGGTCAGAGCCCGTAATCAGTCCATGAAAAATTGGGAAAAACTGAGGTCAACATCAATAAGAAAGAAAAAATATAAAAACTCATTTCGGTGTTTAATAGAACGAACTGATTCAGAGGAAAAAGTAGCAGTGTGGATGCTGGCATACGAATAATGGTTCTGAATAAAAGTATGTAGGTTTCCAGTTTTAATGGAGAAAATTTTCTCTCTTTGGAATTTTAAAAGATATTTAATTATATTTATCCCTGTAATTGATGGACTGTGGTTTGCTTAGATTGCTTCGGGTACTTTTTTCGATCATACCAATAGGCAAGAGAAGTGTCTACCATCTGTGATGCTAAATGAAATACTAAAATATAACATAAATGTCATTATGTTAAAAATAGAGGGATGGCACATTTATTTTGCTGAGAGTAATTTTAAACCATTTGGGTCGTCAACTTATAACAATTTCTGACAGTTAAGAGTTTAAAAAAAATTATGAATCGTTCAACTCGTATGAATAAACTTCAAAACAAAGAGAATAAAAACCAGTGAAATCTAAAGCAAAAAGCCTTTTTTGGAAATAAGAGTGAACACGAAATATCTAATGGTAATATCCTCACTGAGAGGCAAATGCCTTGTGATAAACGTGAATAATTGAGCTTGGCCAGCCGATGATAATTGATAGATGAAACATGAGAATGAGAAGTACGAAGAAAAGAATATACCACATATACATACCTATCACGGCTTCCCTTAGATTCCTTCCCTTATGAGTATCGCCCACCACATTCATCCATGACACTCTCGGCCTGCCAAAAGGAAAGAAGTAAATTTTTATTCTGAAAATACAAGAAAATGCAAGAGAATTAAGAACATGGTGGAATGGCAAGTACCCGATGAGCAGGGTGGTGGTAATGGCATGGGGAAAACATGGAAAATGGAAGAGAGAAAAGAACTAGGGAAAGAAAGAGAAAGGGGACGCGGGGTTATGCGCAGTGCAATGGGAAGGGCGCCATTCTCGCGTCTGTGTGGTCCCGGCAGTTATGTGCCTGTGACGGGGGTAATTGGCGTGAGGGGACGGAGACGTAACTCCACCCCCACCACCCTCCCGGGAGGTGGAAGAAGACGGTGCAAGAGAGAGAGAGAGAGAGAGGAGGCCAAAGACGACTCGAAAACAATTGCACTAACCGTAGAGTAAAAAAAAGTCATGTCGTATACATGTGCGAATGTGTGTATGTGAGTTCGCAAGGCGATGAGACCGCCTGCGGTTTCAACGTCTGCTTTTTGTCTGCGGGTTACTCACTCCCCGAGAGGGGCAACGGGGGATTAGGGCCGGCGGCGTTTGGAATGGGATGGATGGCGGGAGAAGAACGACGCACTAAGCCTCTGAGGGAATGGTGTGTTTCCCTCCATCCCTACGAAAGGGAAAGTCTTCGTGATCGCAGGTGGGTGAGTGAGTGAAGGAAAATTCGCGAGGAGCAAATTTGCGACGGTGGAAAAGAAGGCGGAGCCGAGCCTCGAGAGAGGGAGAGAAATAATTAAGGCCCTCCTCTGGTATATAGGCATCACTTTAATGTTCGAGACGAGTTTGGGGAAATGTTGGGAAAAAAATTACCACTGCTCATTCAAGCATGGGTATCGCGTGGACGTATTCCTGAACTCTGTTTGAAGTTTCCACAACATTGATGCGAAATTAGAATTGAGAAAATTTGGCGATTGTGCTCTGAGAGGTAAAGAACTATTTAATTAGTTCCATTAGTTTTCTGTTTGTATGCAGTACTTCAATTTAACTTGCATCATTAGTAGTCATCAATTCGAAGATGGATTTACAGCAGCTCTCCACTCCAAAATCTTCTTTGCAAACCGCATCATTCGTACATAATTCTTCACTTTCACGTCCTTCATTATTTGCTTGATGTATTCCAACATTGGTCTTCCTGTTATACTTCCCAATTAAATCTTCTTTCCAATAATGTCCTCTATTGGTTGTAGTATCTCAAAATGTGTCCAATAAATTTGTCTCTCCTTCTTCGCAGAGGTTTCATTATTTTTATTTTCACTCCAATTTTTCGTAAGACTTCTTTGTTCGTGATTATCTACATCTATTTGATCTTTATTATTTTTTGGCAACACCACAACTCCATTGCCTCCAATCTTCTTTGCTCCGCAGCTGTTATTGTCCAGTCTTCACCGCCCTAAAAGAGCACACTACAAATATATGTGTTAATAAAGTGCTTCCTTACTGCCAGGCTCTTGTTACCATCTGTAAGATCGGCTACTCCTACTCGATATGTCACTTGCTACGGAGAAATAGCACCCAAGACGTCCTAAGCCCACATATTTAAATTACGACTAATTACAACGATGCTTTGGTTCGGTGATTGAATCTGGCGTTTACCTCAGTGTGACAAGCCGTTGCCCTTTGCTGCTCGCATAAATCTCCCTCTGATATCCATAAATGCATTAATATTTCTCACTATTCCAGCCATTCTTGCTTAAAGTTTACTCTCCTCACGATATAGACGCTTACGGATACGAAAGTGAAAGCATCATTTGCAAAGAAAAAGTGCGAGTATTTTAGTCATTAGCACCTTTTGGCACTCTTTCCGAGGTTTCGTAAGGTTTCTGTATATTTTTTGCCTAAAAATATCTCCATCAGGACGAGGTTGGAGTCATTTGTGATTATAGGTTATGCGTTCAATTCGTGAGATTCACCTCAGTAATTTCTGCGTGTTATCCCTCCCAGTGGAAAATATCCTTGCCTTCTGAGGTCACTCAGGATCCGGGTCTCAACTCTTTTCGGAAAGAATTTTTTTAATGATACCTGAGCATGAAATAAAACAATGAATTGCTGGCAAAAGCCCAAGTCTTCACGGATTCCACTAGTGTTAAATGATGATATATTTATAATCTGCCAGTAACCCAAGTCCATTAACCTAACGCTGAAGTTGATAGGTGTGGAAAGTTTATGGAAATGGTTATACATGTAGTGTCTCACCGCCATCAATTAAGTCTCCAAGTGAAGGACTCATGACAGTGTTACTCATAGGTACCATTTCGTAAGCACATGATATGTTTCTTCTAACTTGGGCTATTTTGCCTGCCTGTGTTTTTACTCAATGTTTCACAGCCCGTGATCCAGGAGAAGATATAGACTCAGAACGCTTAAAAAAACCTGTTATGAGCAGTAATTTTGTGTCATATCGCGTCACACATGGAAGGAGATTTAGATATTACCACACATTTCTGGGTAGCATTAGTCGATATTTTTCTGAATTTCCTGCTTCTTCATCCTTGGTTGAAGGCAAAAAACATAACTTAAATTTTCTCGCGTAACGCGCTAGAAAAAACTGCTTCCAATCTGACATTGAGAGATGCACTCATATTGCGGGTGTCATAAAAATGATCCCATGCACGCATTTTTTCATCAAGGCCGAGGTTTGAAACGCCTAGCGGGCGTGAAATGATACTTTCAGTTCATAGTCACCACCATTCGGCTGGTTTCGGCGTCGTTTGGGTGGAATGCACACGGTATGACCGAGAGAACTCGATGAAAAGAAGAGTAGCCACTCTCAGATGATGTAAAAAAACATGTCGATCACACACATTATCCCTCGTCTCGACGAGAAAGTTTCTCAAGACAATGTGATTCCATAAAAGTGAGAAATAAATGGCAGTCAGCAGTACGCTGTCATGTATCCAGACAGCGAATAATATATAGAAAAAATGCATTACATCAGCAGATATTACCAACTTTTGTTTCAGCGACTGTAAATGCGTTTTTAAATTGGAATCATCATTAATCATCTCAAAATGAAGCAGTAAACATTCCCTTGTATAATGAATGGCAATATAATGATTCCTCTGCCTTTAGATAATTTCCTGTGCCATTCTTTTTATAGACCCTTGCACATGCATTTGGTTACTGCTCAATTTCCCGAAAATAAATAAGCCTTACACATATTTTGGAGAACACCTATATATGTCAAAGTGTATGGGATTCCATAAATTAAAAAATGACACGTCTAAATCAAATTTTTACTGGGAGTAATCCATTAGGAGTCCACGATTCTCAAGATAAAATGAGAATTAGGGAAATTAGCACCAACTGTTATCATACTACATAGATATCATTAAATTTTCATTTATCAAGTTTCAACATCCTGCGTCATCCTCGGGTCAGGCACAGGGTGTTGTGATCCATGTCTTAGCAAACAAAAATTTAGGAGAATATACATAGTTGGCACTCACTTCCCTCCTTGATGGATTGATTCTGCATCGTTAATCTTGATGCAGTTAATGTCATTAGAAAAAATCCACACAGAAGATACAAACATCGGGCAAAAGAAATTCGGTGAAAACCATTTTGTTAAAAATAAATACAGTTTATTCACCGAATGATTTCATTTCCAGCATGCCAACATCTGTATACGAATCCCGAGGGTGAAATCCCGGTGGTAAATATATCTTTTATTTTTTGGCAGTGCAATGCACTTATTTTACGCCCAGTGAACTGCAACGAAAATTCTTCACTTGGCACGAACCTGAGCGAAGACGTGACGGTCACACTATGGGAAGCGTGGATCTTTGACGTGAATTTTTGGCAGTGGCTGTCGCGGACGCCAATGGAGGCTAAAAAACCGACGTCACCTCGGATTGAGTAGCGCTCGCGGGTGGGGGGGGGGACTGGTGAAGGCGCCCCCCCCCCCCTCGGCCACAAACGAGAGACATCGTGTACGAGGGAATTCTCGCGCCGTGGAGGAATGCGACTCACGAGGCGTGCGCACCTCACCTCGGGGGACACCGTATGGACGAACAGACAGAAGCTCTCACGCATTGGGGACCTCCGTCCACCATCCTCAACCCTTCCCCCAAACAACTGATGAAATTGGTAATTCCAAACAGCCAAAGCGTAACTTTTAGCAAGTCCCATCATTTGATTTTTCAATGGTGGTATGATAATTTTTCCACTTGACGGAAAAATTTTGGAGGCAGCATTTGATTGTCGCAAGAATTGTACATCCAGCATTAGGTTGTCATTAGACAAATAGATATGCGATGTGAAAAGAGTGAAATTTATAAGTGGAGTGTATCGAATAACATTGCTCTCCCTAAATATGCTGCTCTTATTAGTATGAATATCGTCAAATAACTATGGTTATAAGAATAAACTACCGCTAATTACACTGTTATCCTATTAGGATATTTAAAAAGGTATGCTCCGTTTTTCCTTTTAATTGACACAAGAAAGAAAAATAAATACTTTTGTTTCCCTATCAGGATCTTGCATTTTTCCGCGTAGTTTGATCTCTAAATCTAGTAAAATATAAGAAACGATGTGAACCTATTAATGGCAGAGGGTTGAAAGTGGAATTGTACTTTCAGCACGCGGTGGGGACCACCGAACATTAGAATCGTCAACTGAAGCCAGTAAATCCCACGTATTCGCTACCTACCTCCACCATACCCTCCCATTCCCCCTGCACCAGGGACTAGAAAAATTAAACAACAAAAAATAAGTTATAGTAAGTCGTGTCATGTTTACCAATGGTAATATGTGAACTTTTCTCGGAATGGATAAAACTAATATTTCATTAATATATTTGATTTTCAAACTTCTAACTGATAAGACGCAACCATATAATACAATATAATTCATTTGAGGTTGTGTCATGAATCTACATCGTTTTTATAGTTATCACAAGACAGAAAATGCCATGAAAACCTTCCTTTTTCTTTCTATTTGCGATTTTAGTAGCTTAATCTACATAACTTGACTCTTATGAATGCATTTTAAGTTGTTGTGTTAACCTATGAGTGGCAAAAGATCATTGGTATGAATTGTTTTTATAATTGACACAATACAGACCTTCATTTACCTAAATATAGATTTAAGACAATTTTTGCCATTAGACTGACTCATGAAAATAAATGCATTATGATTATTTATGTCAAACTAGCAGTGGTAGGGGATTATTGGTTGGAATTTATTTTTAATAGTCTCAAGACAGAATACACTTTATGATAACCTTTAATTTTCCGATCAAGTTTCGATTTAATAACTTTTTACCCATCACTTTACCCTTCTAAGTATATACATTATGAGTAGTTGTGTTAACCTAGCAGTAACAGCGGATTGAAAGTAGAATTTTATATTCACCCCCCGCCCGTGGGGGCCACCGAACGAATGAAACAATGACAGCAGCCAGTCAGCAGCTCTCCCACGCATTGGCAACCACCCTCTGAAACTCCCTGCCATCCCCCTTACCCAGAACTCCCTCCCGACGGAGACCGACGCCCTCGAATGAATACAGATGTCTCCGGGGACAGCATCGGCCGGGGAGGAGGAGGAGGAGGACGCGGTCACTCGTCAGGAGACCGGGGGAGGAGAGCTTGTCTCTCGGGTCCCGTACATTTTTTTTCCCTCCCCATCTCCAGTTTCCGAAACAAAAGTCAAACGCTTGTCCTCATGCGAGCTCGATGGGCCGTGACTATCTTCCGCTGCATGGCATGGCGTCTCCTCGTGGGCCCCCTTCTTCTGCGTGGTCACGGAATCACATCGTTGGCGTGACCGTTGGCTACAGACGACCCCAAGACGACGACATCAATCGCCGCTCTTCTTTTTCCCTTCCTCGCTCTCTTACGGGAGCGAAAACATTTCACTATTCCCGTTCCTCCCCGCACTCTTTGCTCGCTTGTCCTCGATCGCGTTCACTACCTCCAGCGTATTCCTTTCTCCCCTCTCCCTATTCTCCCTTCTCCATAGTCTTCCTCTGGTTGAAATTCTCGTTTACGATCCTAAATCACCTCCTTTCGACTTACCACTTGTAATCCCAGCCCAAGTTCTCGTGTCTCCTCTCGTGTAATGATGTGAAATACGACCTTGGTTCCGTCTTTCGAAGTGGATCACACGGTTAAACGGGCAACTTACCGTCCAGCAGGATCGTTTTTTTTCAATATTTTTTCCCGAAAACGTTTTCAAGCAAAAGATAGCAATGGAGTTGGATTCACCAAGTCCATCCATCGCATTATATCATTATCATGGGATGTGTATCGCAGAAATCCGTTTTTTCTCAATGCAGCAAGTTATAACATTCATGAAATTCAAAGGGCATTCCCGATTTTAGCTATCAGATCTGGATTTCCATATTCTTCAACTAATTTTTGCCCGAGCATGTGTGTGTTATCAAGTACGACCTCGAGAATATGACGGGTCAATTTCTGTAAAACTGAGGAGCTCATAGATTTACAAAAAAATCTATCAGTAGTATTTTGTAAAACTGAGGGGGTCAGAGAGCTACAAAATAATTCTATTAGTAGTTTGGGCATTGACTTTGGCAGAGATATGGAAAGGATTTCCCAGGTCGTTTTAATACAGGTATCTCAGTACAAAATCTGGGTTTTTAGCTATTCCCAGTAAATTATAAATCACAGAAAAATGCGCCAGTAAATGACTAATAATTTCTTAAATTATCAATAGGTAAGTGGTGACCAACATTTTTTATACAATTTTTTTTATTTTTAACCTGTTACAATTGCATTTAGCACTTTTAAAAAATTGATCGAAGAGTTGTGAATGGTATTTCATAAATATCGATCGAAATGAAAGAGGGTGTATTTTTAGTTTCTTACATCCATATGAAAACAGTCAACATGGTGGCACCACTATCATGCTTGTTATATGTAACCGGGAAGAGATAAAGAGTTGCACATAGGAAGTCATCGAAATTTGGTCACGGAATGCTAAATAAAAGAATAGGTCAACGATGGCCTGACAAAAGGTTTAGGGAATCAAAGAAGAAGTTCTCTGCAATTGTTTGAATATCCATATATATGATTTTGACAGATTAAAGGAACGCAGCTTGTCATTAAAAGTTAAAGAGTTAGGGAAAAAATGCTTATGTGGTAGCAGGTGATGTGCCGTTTAGTTTCACAAAATATATTATTTTTATTGTTGCTACTCTATCAAATTATTACAACCAGCAACATGTTGAGCGTGCTTTGGGTCTGAAAAGAGTAATACTCTGGAGACGTAGATATTTTCGTACTAATATATCAAAGATAATGGAAAATTAATTAATTTTCATATCTCAATCTAAAGTCAGCAACCTTTTCCTATTTATTTCCTCGTAAAATGAGCAATGATTCGTCATACTCAGTCACCTTGCGCCACGCCTATTCTTGTTGAGAGTAGTGGGTACGATTTATAAATTTCGAGGCTCGCATCGAGCAGTCAAAATAAATTGAGCAGATGTAAATCCAAGCAACCATCTTTACCCGAAACAGTCCCTCCATTAATTTTTTTTATCCGGAAATCACCCATTATGCATCCGGGAACGAGGCGGGATCATCTTCCTCTGTGTCCTCAGGCAGCGTCTCTTGCCGCGAGAAATAAAAAAATCACTCCACTTCCCAAGGTCGAACGCATCAATGAGAGTTAAAAGCAGGAGCATTTTATGTAGCAGGGAATTGAAGGAATAAAAAAAACCGGGGACAAAAAAAAATGCGAGAGATCGATTTCGCGTCAATATTTCGGAATAGACAGAGATCTTTAAAGGCATTAAGCACAAAAGTGGATGTTTTTTTCGCGGATGAATACAAGAGCGAAAAAGTTATCCACAGTAAAAATGGCTTTAAATCATTCAGGAGAAATAAATTAGCTCCTATTATTCATAGAGCAGATCTCATTTGAGTGCAGTTTTCAGTTTGATCAGGGCCTTCAATCTAAACAAAAAGCAGCATTCTCAAGTGAAAAACTGAAGTAATGACATTCGTTGAATGTGACAACCTGAAATCAGAGGTTTGCTTTAATCAAGTCAAAAATATTAGCTCACTCTTCGAATATATCAATTCATGGACTCGGAGAGAAATTGTTCTGTGTGGAGTTTAATGTGGTACTTGGGAAAGTTGTATTTTCAACCAGAGTGAGGACTGTCTAACTCTTATTCCTAAGAACAAAATGCAATAGGTATTTGGGTTTCCAGCACTGGAATTCCCACATTGTTCAGACGTAGTCACTTCACTCAGAAAAAGACGAATATGCTACGTAAATTAGAAGTGACTTGGCAAAATAAAGCATTATTGAAGTGAAAACCTTGATTAGTGAGTCAATATCATGATGGAACAGTACAAAAATGGATAGTGAAGTAAGCACGTCACAGCTGCTTGCATGCTACTCTTAATACTTCAGCTAAAATTAGGTACATAATCCTTCTAGTGGAAAAATTAGAGAATTTTAGTTTAATTTCGTACTTTTTACTTCCTTATATTTTATCAGAGAAAGACTTGCTATTGAGTGACCGTGTTTGACACTTGGATAAGGTACTCAGCAATATTTTATTTTTAATTTGTAGTTTTTCTGTGTCAACTCTTAATATTAACTTCTCTCAATCACTTAAATGATTTACTTACTACTACATATATTTGCCGACAGTAGTTTTCCATTTTGTCATGCCCTCTAAATGATTGTTGCCCATTCTCCAAATTAGTTATTTTTTAGTAATCATGCCTTCATGCATCTTGATTTTAACAGAAATGTCTCAATTTAATGTGAGGGGTCTATATCAACAGAAAATAATTAATACCTTAAAATTATTTTTAAGTAAATCATCTATGTAAGATATTTCGCCATCATTGTTCTATTAGCGTTAGTGATATATACTAAGTATTAAAAAATTTATTCCGTCTTTAACAACTAAGACCTTAAATCCTTGTTTTACATTTTGCAGGGTCCAGTGAGAAGGGAGTCGAGAGAACCAGAGTGACAGATTACTCAGACTACTCCGGTCGAGTACTCAACTTTTGGTGAGAATACTAAAATAAATTTATCATGATTGGTGTTTCTACCACTCATTCACGCCTTATTTATGGTTTCCATTTATCTTAATTAACGTCCAATGAATATTAATTAAAATTCCTAACCACTCGAATAAAAAAACTAAGCTTTGACTGAGGTCGAATTACTAAGGAGATGATGAAGAGACCCAGGTGGATGATGAAAGAGAAAATGAGAATTTAAGATTCTCCTTTTTTGTATAGGTGGATTTTCATGGGAAGTAACTCCAAAAAATATGTATTTGTACAATCAGGAACATAAATACTTAGTATATTGGTACTTGCATTCCTTATTGTCATTGAAAGAATCTCTACCATGCTTAGAAAATATTTTAAGGGTTTTTCCAATTATAACGTGATGCACCATGAGAAAATAATCGAAACTTGGATTAACTAAATTAGTTATGCATATTATATTCTATGACGTCTGTTTTGTATACAAAAAGCATTTTATTTACAAAATGTGATACAAAATATACAAAAACTACAGTCCTTATATTTTAGATAAGTATTTCTCTTATTTCTGACGTTGTATAAAAGTTGGGGTGAGTTTAGTTTACATTTATCAAGGGTTATTTATTTGCTTTCTTCTACGTTATAACTCAAAAAAAAGAATTTTTGCAGGAATATTAAGGCAAAAAAGTGGGATAGGCATACTGTCATTTACTACTTAAAATAGAACAAAGGCCGATCTACTGTCATAGTTTTACTCTCTATCCTCAGAATCACCAATACTGGCATAAATTTAATAGTGTATTTGGCTTATACTATAGACGACCCAGAGCCAGTTATTAATAATTGTTTGAAAGGGTCAAATTCTTCACCTCTCATGAATGAGTCGTATAGAAGCTTTTACCAGTGCCGGTTGGCATTCTCAGCAGGTTGGCATATCGTTCGGCCCTCAATTACGCAAACGCAAGGGCAGTCGTGGAAGGAACACCGTAGTTGCATTCAGCGTTACACTTAAAAATACAGTCTGACAATTTCCTCCCTCAACAGTGACCGTTCAGAGAAGCTGGGATGACTAGATGAGACGGGAAGGCGAGGGTGGGTGATGGAAGGAAATTTCCTTGAGGGTCTCGCAAAAGCCGCCAAGTCCGCCAATAATATGAAAGTATTCATCACGCGTGCTTAGATTTTATGTGAGACATTTTTCACCCTAGAAATGCATAAGGAGAACGTGGTGAGTGATTGGAATTTCAAGGAAGAAAGGAATGATTATGACAATGTTCCCGATGAGATATTCGCAATCCAATGGAAGAACTTCGTCTTGTTACTCATATTTACAACAAGAGAGCTCATTCTCTAATAATGTTATCTATGAGCGTGTATGTGTATCATTTTTTTAAATATTCATTGAATTTTGCAAAAGATTTGCTGTAAATTATGTACTCTATCTTATTTTTGAATATTTTAATGAAGTAGAAATATTTTGCACCATCACATTTTTGAAAAGTTTGAATGACTAATAAAAATGCTGTGATTGTGATGCACGGGTAAGGAATTGCTTTTCAAGATGTCTTTGATTCTCACTTGCATCATATTGGTAGTTGAATTCAATACGGTCAATTTTGAAGAGTATTTGATAAATGCCTAAGATAAAGAGTACCATTCTTACCTATTTTTATTGGGGCTTGGAATAGTCGGCAACAGTGAGGTGTTTAATTCATGAACTTAAAGGCAAAAACTCATCATAATTCAAAATATAATCAGTACTCATGATTGACAGCTTAATTCTTTTCTTCAATGTTTTTTAATTGCACGACACGTTTCGCCACTTTACGCCATCGTAGGGTCAGGTACACAATATATAATAAACAGAAGTTTGTTATTTGAGTTTGTTATGGTTGTTGTAGTTACGGAGGATCAGTAACTTCTACAACCTGCAACAGTCAAGTATATTCAAAATATAAAGCCGCACTTATTACTTACGTCTGAAATGGACGGGATTTAAAAAAATTGCAGATAGTAATGAATACTTTTGAAAGACTTAGTTAAAGTCACATGGACATTTTGAGGTTTCATGTTATTGTCTATTACAATTTATTACTTTTTATTTATTTATTTTATTTTATTATACTATTTATATTTATTACAACGAGAGGATGAACAAGGTAAAACGAATTGTCGTAGCTTCCAGTCCTCGTTTTGAAGCATAAATGATTATGATGATGATGACGATTTGGTTGCGACCATTAAACCGGAAGTGAGTCATCTAGAGCGGTATATGTTTCGTGGCTCTTTTTGAATTGAACCTTTATGGTTTGATTTCACAATATCCATGGCATAAAAATGAATAACAATTCAAAAATTCCCCATTCTATGAATGATAGTTTGCTCCTTTTATAAAACTGGCTCCGTTCCCTCAAAAATCTCAAAACAGTGTGTCTTAGGGATTGGAAATTTAAATCCAGAATCGATTTTCGATTAATCGACTTTCGATTTTGGTTTTTAAAATAGATTTTCTAAAAATTCGATTTTTTGCCTAAAATAATCGAAAAATCGAAATCGATATTTATAAATAGTAAAGTAATTGTCTGCTGAAATACGGATGTGGTGTTGTAACAAAATGCAAAATATGGGTTAATGGAAGCACTAGGGATAAGAACCGAATACAGTTAAATTTATAAATACAAAAAGATATTAATAAGATATACAGGAAAGTAATAATCCATAACAGATACTTATAAACATATAGGTAATGTAACAAGCAAATTAAATATATAGTTTAGTAGCAATAAGAATTATATATTTAAAAGTGGGCATACCACAAAATGAAAAACAGAATTTTATTTATTTCTTGTTTGCAAAGCCGAGGAACCAGTGTTCCTCAGGGATGGACCTTAAAAAAAACTAACATATTTAAATGTTTTCCGGATAATCGATTTCGCACCTGAGTTGCAATTAACTCGGCGTGAGAAAATAGTCGCTCACACAGCACGGTAGAGGTAACTATAGATAAAATCCTGCTGGCTGGTTTGTATACGTGGGGATATTCTCCCTTAATGAGATGGAAGATGGGAATTAGATGGAAGATGGGACTTTCTAGTCCCAATCTCGCCCAATAAAGACGTTTTATTATTATTATTATTATTATTATTAATCTGTTTCCAAGGTTGTAGTGGATTAGAGTTGAACTTGCGGTCGACTGGAGGGTGGTTTACGAACTGGAACAGCTCGATTGGCCAAATTCAAACGCTGTAGCAAGCTAAAAATCGAAAATCGATCGGCTAGAATCGATTTAGATCGGTTTTTCAAAACAAAAAGTCGACTTCGATTAAATCCAAAATCGGAGTGTGATAATCGATTTTCGATTAAAATCGAAATCGATTTTCCAATCCCTAGTGTGTCTCATCCAATCAAACGACAGAGCCTGAGGGCTAGAAATAAAAAAAACATTCCTAGTTCCCTCGAGTTAAACTTAAATGTTCACGTGTTGAGGAATTTGATTATATTCTACTATGTAGTCTAAGGTGCAGAATAAATACCACGTCATGCATGGGAGCTCGACCGGAAAATGGGAAAAACATTCATTTTAAGGATTTCTAGTAGAGCATCCTCAGCAATATTTTTCTCAGATTTACGGTGACATAAAAACTGAGTACAGCAGTCTAGGCCGACTAAATATTTGCTGGCGAATAAATATTTCTGTGGCATCACATTTATTTTATGGTGTGCTTGCAGAGAAGTAGAAAAAAAAATAATATTGTGAGTAATGCGGTAACCAACCACTCCTAATTTGACGATTGCAAGTAGAGAGAACCTTTCTGGGCACAATTCAATAAGTTTGAGTCATATTCACTAATTTTCAATCGCCGGAAATAATTCGGATATATACATAACTTTTGATCAACAATATTACACGGATAGGGCTAAATCTCATCGGGCCAATTTTAATGAATTTTAAATACAAAAATGTTTAACTCCATAAAGTTTTCAACGTGGACATTGTCTTTCTCTTGTGCAATAATTGACTTCACAGTTGCCTCTCCGGTAGCAATTCCCTAATTGCGCTTTATCTCTCTGCTACCACCCTAATAGTTGTAGTAAAAGCCATGTTTTCGTTAACATTTAGCAATAATTAACCAGTGGGTAATGCATTGAAAAGGGATTTTAATCATGGTCATCATATGGTCCAAAGCGTCATGCCTCAGTAACCAGCCAAACAATATATGGTGAAAATAAAAAAATATTGAATCGCAGCAATTTCAGTTTCATTGTGTCATCCATTACAACGCACACGTGAAAAAAAAACGTCGCCACTCATTCAAGATTGAGACGTCTTTTTGTGGACTATAGTAGCCCGTCCTTACAAATCTTCATATTTCCCGAACGAGGCGGTATTCACTTTCTCTTTCGGCCAACTCCGGTAGCGTCATCGTGAATGTGGTGGCATGAAGAATGAGGGAACGACGCGATATCCACCACGAGGAAGAATACACGTCAGGGACCGGAAAGGTCATCGGTCGGTTCCGCATGACATGCCAATGCCTTTCCTGGGAGGATGGGACGGAAGAATTTATCATTTCACGGAGGGGGGAAGGACAGCTTTGAAGACAAATGACTTTTGTCCGAACGCAACACCCGCTCGCGTGAAAAGGACTGCCGGGAGTCTGTTTCTATATTTGCTCATCGCATGGCAAGCGGATTCCGGTTGCCGACGGGGATACGCTCGGATGCCATATTTATCTCGGGGCCCTGGAAACCTAACGGTAGTCGAGCGAGAGTGGAATTTAATCATTTTTGTCTTGCCTTAAAAAGCCGCGCGGCTCCAGCGCGTCGAATAAGTCCTTTCCCTCGAATGTATATCTTAGGACTTATCGGAGTTCCTTACATCTCCGCTGTATCTGATTGATGCCTAGCTTAAATAATCACCCAGGTTTTCCGGTGGATGGTCACATAAATACTGCGAATTTAACTAATTTCCTTTATAAATGTTTTTTGAAGAATTTTTTAAACATATACTAAGATCAGTAATAGAATACGTGCAGGATTATTGCAACTTAACGTTTTAAATGACTTTTGTCACACAAGTTAGGTGCCATTTGGAATACGAAAAAAAACACGCAAACGTTGCATTAGCTCATTTCCTCTGAATAACCTATTTGTTTTTTGCATTGTGCCATTAATTGAAGATAATATTAGTCCGTGATAACAGCATGTAAGCATTTGTAAAATAATGTTCTCGCTCAGACTTGCATTTACTATTTTATTCTTGACGTTTCACTCTTCGTTTGTAAACATTTAGACGCTCAGGATATAGAACTTATATCGTGATCTTTAACTTTACAGGAATAGAGTATGTGTTGAGATTTTCCCGTACTGTTCGTAAATGAATCACTATAAGGTTTTCAATTTTTCTTTTTTATAAAAGGGTTTAATCTAGGTAAAAGTAACTTGGGCATTTTACGGGACTTAGGGAACGCAGTCGTACTCAGAGGCGTCTTCCCCCTTCCAAGATCTGGGATTGCATTTCGAGGAAATTTATACCTGCTACTTCATTTTCCTGAGCGTTTTCCACTTTGAAGGAGGTAAGGGCCAGAAATGACGGAAGAGCATGCAAGAGACTTGGGATTAGAAAAGGCTCTGATCTTATCAGTCCACGATTCCTTTCTAAGAGAGGAAATATGACTTACTCGTGATACGGAAATCTGTAATAAAGAATAACCAGAGATATTGGGCCTATATTGAAACAGTTTGAGAAATGGCACTGAGATTTACCAGGAAGGATAGAATTGTAAGCAAGAGTCATGCATTAAAATCGTTCGTAACTATCCTGGTGACCAAAAATGGGCCTCTTGCCTCAACGGGTGGAAGGTTTATCCTTAAAAGTCAACCCTAATGACGATTTGATTAGTGAATGTATGTAAATGATGATGATGTTGGATTTTAATGCCAATTTTATAAAATAAAATTTTAATATTCATGTTAATTTGAAAAGGGGAAGACGCTATGCTATAGGCACTGTTGGCTGTGTAACCGGAAATCCTGACTTACCGACTGAATCTCTATGAACTCCACACGTTAACAGAACTGAATACCAGCCACTTATAACTATGAACACTAGCTCACAATTCTATTCTTTGAGTGTAGAGCTCACAAAAAATGTTCCCTAAATATATTTTAATTAGCAAAATATGAGAGCCAGTTACTTTCCCTGAGCGTGTTATAAATTACTTTTATGGCAGTTAGAAAACTACACAGTTTACCTTTAGCTGCCAACCAGTTTAGCCAAGATGGTAACGCGCAGGTCTGTCAAACTGGGGGTTTTGGGTTTGAATCTCCGCTGGTTCATGGATTACGCGATGAACCATGTTGAAATGTGCGATATCACCATTGCCGTTGTTGCACGTAAAACCGAGGTCTAGTACTACTTTAGCGGTCCCAAAGTTTCTATGTACACCTGAATGCATCCTAAAGTGTTCACTCAGTTTGGAATCCGACACCAAGGTTGCCGATCTCTCTACCCACAAGGCTACCATGCGTTCATTTATTAACCCCGAGGGTCACCAATTAAAATCAGGTTTGAATAAAAAAAGAAAAAGATCCGATAGAGGATGTAGATTTTTCACGGCGCTTCACATCCCTTCCCTGAAGGCGAATCGAACGTTTTGTTTCCGACGCGCCTCTCAATTGAACCGCCCGATAAGTAAAGAAGATTTCACGCCTGGCAACACACACACCGTGAGCTTAATTATTTGGTTCCACTTTCATTATCCCGGTGAAAAACCGTTCCCTCCCTCGGGGTTTTCTCCACACTTCCAGAGCTCATCCTCTCCCATCAACATCCTTTCTCCGCATTTATACTTCTCCTTTTTTTAACTAAATAAACATTCCCACCCCTTAACTTCGCGTAAGCCTTCCATCTCTACAAAACCCCCTTTCCTCATTCTTTCATTCTCCTCAGATTCCCTGCTCAAGGAAAATCCACTCTTGGTTCATTCAGTTTCGTTTTACTTTTAGAAAAACGTGTCTTCAATCGCATGATATGTACCTACGTGAGATTGTGCTTGTTTACATGGACAAATGTATTCGCATATTTTGGGATAAATATGGGTGTTACGATGCAAATAAATGATGCCGTTTAAGAACTGCTATGATGGAACCTATCGGTGACGAAAGAAGAACTCTTTGCAGTTTACGATTGACAAATATTTAACGCAATTGGTTTCGATTTTTTAACGATGCTTTCAAATTTATCGGTTATTCGACCGGTTTTGATGATGCATTTAGCATTTTTTCGTGGAAAACTGCAGAACATTCTTCTTTGGCAATACTGAGGAGAGATGGACAGTAGTTAGATGACGCGGATATACCTGACCTTTATTAACTCCAATACGTTTAAGGTGGATGAAGCGGTAATCGTGGGTCGTTGAATGAAAATTTTAATATTCTTTTAAGAAAGTTGCAAAAAATTCTTGGGAAGCATTTTATTTAGGTGTATCTGTTCATGTTAGTAAATAATGAAAATAAGATCTCTGAGGAGATAAATCGAAGGGTAATGCAAGGTAACAAGTCCTATTTTGCAAATTTACCCCTCCTCAAATCAACTCTTCCGTCCAGGAAAACTAAATTGAAAATTTATAAAACATTGATAAGACCAGTAATTACATATGGAGCTGAGACATGGGTTATATCCAAACAAGATGAAGAAACATTAAGAATATTTGAGAGGAAAATAATAAGGAGAATCTATGGCCCAGTGAAAGAAGGAGAAACGGGGAGAACAAGAATGAACTATGATATAAATGAAAAATTGGAAAATAGTTAGGTTCTCAAAGTCATTGCGGCTGTGATGGTTGGGCCATGTTGAAAGGATGGAAGAGTATAGAATGCCCAAATTGTTAATAAATAGCAAGATGGAAGAGAGTAGGAGGAGAGGATGACCACGCAAAAGATGGCATCAAAATGTTGAAGAGGACCTGAAGACAATGGGGATTGGAAGATGGAGAGAGAAAGCAAGGAGAGCCTAATGGGGGCATATAACTGAGAAAGCCAAGGCCCACACCGGGCTGTATAGCTGAGGAAGAAGAAGTATCTGTTCATGTGCTGGAAAGCACCATATAGGAAGTAATGGAAATGATGAAATTATAATATTTTAATTTTTTTTCCTCGATTAAAGAATGGAATGGCATTTGTTTTCGGTGCGGCATTCAAAATTTAGACGAAATTATGCTGAAATTATTTTTTTTTAATATTGGAATCGCCGTGCAGCCTTGATATTTTGTTAGCAACAATTATATTAAAAATAAGTGCCTCATCTCGCGTTTAGGAGAAAATTTGTAAATATTCAATTGAATTATTACCAAATCTACATAACGTGCCATAAGTTAATGTGTTAAAATATCATTGAATTGCCAAAAAAAACAAATTGGTATCATATAATATTCCATTTTCATGTATAGTTATCACAAATAAACGCATGCAAAGTTTCATGGAAATCTGTACAGAAACAAAAATCGTTCCAACCACCTCAATTGTAGTAAATGCCAGTTTTGCAATGGTGATTAAAGACATGTCATCTTTGGTGATCCCGGCAGGAAATGATGAGGAAGAATGTAAGGTAACGGTAGCTGTTTAAGCTTGAATAATTCAGGAAAAAATTAGTCATCATGAGAGAAATATTTCAATGTTGGTGACCCATGATGAGAATTGAAGGAAGGGAGGCATTTGGGAAGCAATAATGAGGTCCCACCGTGAAAATAAATAATTGTCACAATGTTCAAATTTGCGTTATATCTTGAAAACATAGTCCCCTACAGGAGCGTTCCTCAACACCTATATGACTTTCGTACTCATAGCCCTTCATATCTCATTTTCTTGCGGCATACCCTTTTGCACCCCAATCAGTTGGACCCCTCACAATAAGGGAATTATGTTGGTTAAAAATCCGCGATAATTCAACTTTTCTCGCGGGCCCCTAAACTCTTATATTTGGTCCTCATTGGAGTACTTTTACCACACGTTTGAAACTGCTGCTCTATAAGATAACGTCAACAAAATGCTACCTTTCCACAACAATTTTCGTAAATTAAGAATTATAAGTAAGATATTTTGTAAAATTTGCTGATATTTAGAGAAATTAGTATATGTCCGTGTATCTTATACAGATATTATTTTCGCTAATAGCTGGTGCTAGAAACGTTTCTTCCTTGGAAATGAAATGATAATGAATTGAAAACATCAACTCACCTTAACTTTTGATTAACATCGAATTACTGCAGTAACTGGAGTAAAAAGGCTCAAATTAGGTAGCTCCTATTGTCGGGAAAATTGCTCATTAAACAATATATTCTTCTAGCAACTTGCATTTACTGTGAACTACTATTGCTTTCGAGCCACTGAGTATAGTGATAATGGGAATAATAATATTTTTAAACGACACAAACGAATATAAGGGATTTCTCATTTAGGTTTTATGACTTAAGACGTCACAACGAGGAAACTACCTTAATCATCGCCAGTTAATAGCACCGGGTGGATTAGTTGGTGGAGAGTGAGAGAAGGAAAAGAAGACGAGAAAGAGAAAGGGGAGGACCGGAAGACTATAGCGGGGGGAAAAGCGGATACGAAAAAACACAGGTAAAAGCATGAGTTACGGCGTCTAAGAGAGAGAGAGAGAAACGATCAAGAGGACGAAAGCGCCACTTAAAGGAAGCCCCGCGGCCAAAAAGAACGGGGAGAGGGTTAGTCGTGTGTGCGTGAGATGGTTGGCAGGTACCCGGACACTTACATATTTATATTGTGAGAGAAAATTACCGAGGAGAGATGGACTGTGAGCAGGAAGGTGATGCAGCGGTAAATACGCTTGCAATAACTCTAATACGTTAATATACCTCGCGGCGGTTTCGTGGGGAAAGATAGAGCCAGTGCCCGTGAGGGAAATATTTCTGATACTCAGACATAGAAAGCATGAGGAGGGAAGGTACGCATGAAGAGTTGAGGAAGTCTCACCTTAAAATGAAATTATTGGGAACTTTAGGTGTTGAAGTTGGCGCAGATTTGAAAACTTCAGCGCACTTCATCGCACACGAACGACGCGTCGCGACGGTGAGTGAAACGACGTTCGCAGGCGAAACGCTCCGAAATCTTCCGGTGGCTAGCTTTCTGTAGGTGCACAATAGTCACGTCCAAATTTGTAAAAACTAAATAAAAAGTCGATAATGTTACTAAATGCTTAAATAGAAAATCTTTCTGTCACACATACATATATATGTACATAAATACTTATCATTCCATTCCCTTCCGTAGTAGGCAAATTCAAAGAATTTAGTTATTGCCGTTAGCCCTACAAAATTGATTCTCTTTAAATATTTGCCTCCATAATACCCTATCCTTAGACCACTTTCACTTTTCTTACCCTCATGCTTTGCTTCATACACGCTCTCCTATTCTTAGAACTTAACATATTTTTCCTCTTCAGTGTCTCTTCCACCACATGCACCCATGACTTTCGTGGTCTCTCTCTTCCTCACACGCTTAACCATGATATAACTGTTTCGCTATTGGATTTTCGTCTATTCTCTCGACATGGTCAAGCCAACGAAGCACACTCCTCTCATATATGTCCATTACTGGAGCATTCAATTCATATTCTCACCGTCCCCAACTCATTCCCAACCCTATCCATCCTACATTTCCCGCAATTACTTCTCAGGTACACTACTCCCATTGCATTTAGCCTACTGTTATACTTATCCTGACATATCCAGGTTTTTCTGCCATGTATATTAAATTCGAAAACTTTAGTACACTACGATTTTCGCTTCCCTAAAAAATCATTTATTCCTAGATATGCTCCACATGCTACCTGCGACTTTCCTACCGGAATTTCTACGTCTTATAACGTGTTTTTTACAGTACAGTATTAAAAACTTATTTACTGTGCATCTTAGATGCTTTTATTTAAAATCAACACAAAACCAACAATCGTGGATGCAACTATCAAGTTTTTTTTCTTCCCAAGCACTCAAACTCAAGTATACATCAACCATGCTCCTGATCTTTTTAAGACTGTTTTACACGAGTCACTTAATTGCGAAGTTTTGGTGAACAGAAATTGCGAGAACGCGGGACGGAATTTTCCTATCTTTTTTATCATACACTAGCAGGCCACCCGGCGTTGCTCGGGAAGGAGAAGGGGGATACTTGGAATTCATGGTTACATAGCAGGTTTTGTAGGTAGAGGAACAATGCAGGTTAGGTGACGGTCATCTAAATAAACAGAAAACAGTGTAAAAAGGCAAAATAGAAAACTTTATTTCCGGAATGCGAAACTGATGGGGGACGGCTAACAGCACTTCTTTATAGACTATGTTGGCAGTTTTTCCTGTGGGGGTGTATGTACAGATGGTTTGCTGATCCCACTCTGGAGCAGGTCACATAGAGAATTTACTTATGAACGGTGAAGTTACGAGAAAAGGCAGTATCGGAAACGGAAGTCACCAAATCGGTCTTCACATCGCACACAGCGCTCACAAACTCGTGGGCGATTTACCTGTGAACGGTGAAGTTGCGAAAAAAGGCAGTATCGGAAATGGAAGTCGCCAAATCGGCCTCCACCTCGCACACAGCGAACACAAACATACTAACATGGCAGATTGAATGGGGTTGTTATTGGAAGGTGGGAGAGTAAGCAGAGCGCGGGGATCGGTGCTAGGTGGCGCTGAGCGCACTTGCAGGATTCGGTAATGAGAAAACGAACAAACGTCGGACGCAACCGAAAGTAGCACTACTGGGTTCGGGAGCATGAGATGCACCTATGTACCAACTTTGGTCGCAATCCGTGCTGCCGTATGGAAACGCATAGCGGACGGACAAACAGACATACTCTTTTATATCTATATATATATATAGATTCGCGCAGTTGTTTTTGCTAGTCACCTGCTTTATACGAAGCAATTTTCACTGAACATTCATCCACACATCAGACTGTGAAATAAAGTGCCTCGTGTAAAACGGTCTTTATGAGATACCTAGAGCGCCAAGTCTAAAACGAATGGAAAGCAAGGGCAAGGGCAAGTTGTGTTACTTAGTGAGCAGTGCACAAAAGCACAATAAAAAGCGCCTATCGTTACATTGTTAATCTACGTGTTACTTTTATTAAAAAACAGTCATATATCTTTTATCGTCAGCCGAATCCTAATTTTGCACGCTATGCTTTAACAAATTAACTCTTACCTTGAGACTAATACAGGTGAAACAAGTAAAATAGTATTTTCTGCTATATACAAATGTTCTTTTTGCGACAACCATGATATTAGAAGCGAAAGTTTCAATGGCATTGAGTGACAATGAAATGAATCCGCAAGGCCAGCTTAGTTTTGGAGGAATGAGTATTATCATCAAAGTACGAGCCAAAATTCGTCAGTTCAGTAGAAGTCGCGCTGTAGCCGGCTCCTTGGGTTCGGTAAGTATTTCTCAAAATATACTCATCTACCAATATGCATCTTTAGTGTTTGGAGATTAACTACCAAGGCATTGAGTAGTTCGGTAGCTTGAGTTGTATTCTCATACGATGGAGACAGACTTCATTATTTGCTGCGACACACGCTGTCATACTACCTTAAAACCGGCATCAAAACCGTGAAGGGAAGGTTGAATACTCTGCTTTTAAATAACTTATACAGATATCCTGAAAAGAAAATGTCTTCCTACAACGAGGAGCATTTATGACATTCATTTGTATATATTTACCGATATCGTTATGTTTTGCTGCATATTTTATGACTGCCACCACGGGAAAATAAACGCCTTTTCGATTTGACGTGATGATGTGTCAGGGTCGAGGGGAGAAGATGATAGCACTGACACAAAGCACTGGCACTTTACATTGTAGATATTCATCCACCGGGAGGCACGTGTTGGAGTGGGAAAGCTCAATGCACGGTCCTTCCCCTTGAAAAAAGGTTGATGTTCCTCCATGGCCGCCTCCTATGGACAAAAGGATTAATTTCTGTAGGTCAATGGCGGCCGATAGCCCTTCTTTCCGACGCGCGACCCATCCTCCTCATCCTCCGAATCGGCCGCGCGTCAAAGCAAGCCTTTTTTCCGAGGTGGTCTTTGCCTCACCGCAAAGTCATTACCGAGGTGGCCGCGAGTGGCGGGGCCGTCGCCGGGAGCAAGGACGGACAGTTGACTGCTACTCCCCGCTCCCGTCTCAAACCCATCTTTCTCTTTCTCCTTCCTCCTTACACTCTCTCCTTCATCGGCCAAAACTCCTTCTAAAGACGAGCTCCCGGATTCCGTGCGAGAGAGTGAGAGCGTCTGAAGGCAGGAAGGAGGAGGCCTTGTTATACGAGATCGCATGTTTGCATTTTGCCGGCGTTGAGTGTTTACTTTAAAAGCTCTCCACGCCCTTCGTTCGTTTAGCGGACTCTTTTGAGAAAGGCCGTCGGACGGAAATAATATACCTGGCGTGCGAGATTCGCGTGTCTCCTGTGAAAACATTAGGGTAATTTCCGACACGATATGCATACCATTTTTATTTCCAAGTGTGGTCCTCGGCAGGGATGCCGGCAATTAATCTTTTGTTCAGAATTGTAACTCATTTACCTTACAAAACCCTTCGCAAAGTGCCACCAAACGGCCTCATGGTGGAAATATTACTTTTGTTATCCACTGCTTGAAGTTGGTGACCCTGGCGTTTGGTGGCATAATACTTCTTCGAGAGCATATGGAAGTATCTTTATATGTGTATATATTGGGATATTCAACACCCATTACACACGAGAGCTGTCAAGAACGAAAAATTGCAATTTGGTCTCCCACGGTGCATCAAGTTTTACTTCACATTAAAAAACTGGTCCTTGCAGCTTCTAAACCCCACACTGAAACGTATTTTAAACGATAATATTACCATGACAGTAAAATTGATGAAGAAATGATGTAGCCGATGAATAGTACGGATAACAATAATTTTACGGGCTATGATCCCTTCTAAGTCATAGTTTTTAGCTTTAAAATGAACTATAATGGCCTGATTCTCTATATGAAGCATCAAAGTTGTGGAATATTCCCCGTGAACGGGACTTGGCAAAATTTTTAAAAGAATTTCAATGTGTCAACATCAATTTGCTGTCAATCAAGTCTATACGCAGAGAAGGAAAAGACACATGGAAATATTGAACAATACCGCTTCTTTGATATTTAAGGCTGGATTGCATACTGGACATCAACATATTTCGCATTACTTTATACCATTCCTAAGCCTCACCTGATATGCTTTCATAGAACTTTCACATATCCCGTTGACATATTTGTTGTTCATCAGCGTTCAATTTTCATCGATCATCTCACAATCTCGAGTGAACCAGCGCAAATTGTATGGTGCGTTCTTTCATCGAGTTTGTAGTGATAAAAGTTTATGAAGGCCATAAACCTTGCTCCAGAAACGTTTTAAGAGCCGACTATGAATCCCGTTGCCATTCTACTCGCAGAGGAAATCCGCTTCGGCGAGGGTGGGCCTGAAAACACAACTTCGGAATGTGGAACAAAGAGGGACGCCTGAGTGATTGCTCCACTCCATTCAAAGAGCTATCCAGGCGCGTGGTTTTTCTCTCTCCCTAGAGAATGGACGAACGATGTTCGGTGGAAAAAAAAATGCAACGCGCGCGAACACTTTAAAAGGTGGCCATCTCCAGTTCGGTTTCTCTCTCTTTTTTTCTCGGGAAAGAGTTTTGAACGGAATCGATTTTAACGCCGGCGTTATTCGAGAGGTGCCGTCCGAAAACCAACCACTTATTATGCATTTTTACTCGCTCATCCTTACATTATTTCTCCCTTTCCCATCGCCGTAGGTGGTGGAATTGGGGCGAGAATTAGGCATGTACGTACGCTCCAAATGGTGTCACATGGTGGAAATTTCAGACGAAATTACGTGCGGAATATGCATGAAGGTGGGTGGAGTGGTTAAGGGAAAAGTTTTATTTTTCTGAAATTATATGGGAAGCAAATCAGGAAATGCATTGCCTCTGCATAATTCGTCATGTTCTCAACGGGACAATTTTTTCCTCCATAACATATCTAACCTCTATCAGTATGTCATTCTTAGTGAATGTTTTTCCCGTTTTTCAAAAAGAACTATCTTTATCTCAATCGTCTCAGGCTGCAGAAGATGACTCCAGCACCTGAAGATGACGCCACTGCGTCGAAACTAGTCATACCGTAAAAGAAATTGGTGGAATAAGACAAAATTTTACTTTTCGTTTATATCATTTATAGAACTATCTTTGCTCAAAAATGTGCATCTATACCACGGGAATTCTGAAAAAAAACCATAGCCGTTAAATAAGGAATTACAATGCATGAAATTGGCCCATAATTCCGTTTTGGATAAAAATAGAAATTTAATATGAAATATTTAGAAATTTGGGAGTGGGTTTTTAAAACAGATCAATAAGCTGTGAGCAGCAACGCATGAAAATCTGTATTCAAACCTATAGCCTCGTGAGGGCATTGAAAAGAATCCCTTGCAGATTGATATTCTACGTTATTCAGGTGAATTAACTTACCTTCAGTAAGGGTTAGCATTCATTACTTATTTAATACGGCCACTCTTATAACTAACTGTCCCTACTACTAGTGTAACGTAATTATTGGGAAAATATCATGGAATTATTTTTTTATTGAAAATATAATATCGAGAATCTAATTGAGTCATCAACAATACCAGAGTGAAAGTATCTTTCTCAAATTACTGGATTTTTATGGACAAATATGTCACCTGCGATAATACTTATCAATCAAAACCAATATGCCGAGAATTTAACAGCATAATAAGCGATGAAGCTTCATCACTAATAAAAGGCTTTCATTTTCCACTTAATTTTCTAAAACCTTGATTTTCTAATTAAAATCAAAAGGATATCAATACTTTTTTAATGAACTTCATTCAAATTTACACATTCAAATAACAGTCTAGCTCTTTTGGATCCCAAATCTGTGACCACAGATGAATGGGTTCGGTTATTAATTATCCCTCCTCCAAATATTCACCCTCTTTTTTCAAGATATTTCCCAATATATGCACATGTTTTTCACGATTCACTGCAATTAAGACTTCAAAATTTATGTTAACGTCCTAGAAGGTAATTTAATAAAGTTATACTTTAATACAACATTTTAACCTTCAATCAGCCACACTTTTTAAGTAAGATATCTAAATAATAATCATCCCAGTTAGCCGTAATGCTCGGTTATTTTAATTCCTACTGGCTGCACATAATCAACAAATAAATAGCTAATAGAATCTGCTGAGAATAAAATACGTTATTCAAGGTAAATAATACAGCTTTACCTTTTGTTAGTTTTTCGTCATCTACTTACAATGAAGACGACATCTACTTACAATGAAGACGACAGTATTATTAGTAATTCGAGAGAAGCTTCTTCCCTAATCCCTTATCACTGAGTTGTAATAATATATATTAATATATTTTTAACTATCTCAATGGGAATAATCAATGCCTCGTACATGAACAAAACTGTTCAAAATTTTATATTCAAGTTTTGACGCTCACTAGAAAAACCTCATCATAAATATTTTTTTTTACAGAGACGTATTATGAATGAAGCTAACAAAGAATAAAATAGTGCACGAAGACGCTATAGGTAAGGTTTTCCAATTGATTCTCGAATGTTATTCAAATGTACTGACAACGCCCAGCATCATTCATCCACAAAAAAATACAGAACGTGGCTATGGCATGCCTGTTATCTACGCCAGTAATAGACATCAATTTAAGATTTCAATATAATCGTACTATTTTAGGGCCTATTGTAGTTATGATTCACACGTTCTATCAATCACCAAAAGTTTGCGTATGAATAAGGTTTTGAAGAAGGAATTTTAATGTTCCCAATTTTTATTTGACAGAGGATTCTGTTATTTTTTGAAGCTCCAACTGCTACCGTTACCTTAAATTCTTCATCGTCATTTTCTCTCTATTAAAAACTTTCCACACGCTATTCATCGTTCGGAAATTCCTCCTGCCGGCCCTCATATTATCAGCCTAAGATATCTCCTGGGGAGAAGTTTATCTTAAGAATAATTTTGATCGTCTCATTTGTTCATTCTATTCTATCAACATTACGTGACCAACTACAGACACGTCACCTATCCCTATCACCCGTTAGTCATAAAATCGCTCTTATTTTCCATGCCTAACAAATTCACACTCTCTTTACTTATTTTGGCACTCCCATTCCCTAACCATCAACTGCCTACAACCATCAGTAATTCTATTCAAAATTTAAAACAGGAAAAACTCAAGCGTTTTCTTCATAAAATATGCAGAGGAGGAGATGGATCTTAAACCAAACTTTAAAAAGGGAACAATTCCTTCGAATAAAAACAGGCGGAACCCGAAAAGGTTAAAAAATGAACATAATAAGAAAAAGGAATTCCCCGAAAATTCCCAAGTGGCCCTCTGGCTTCTTAAAACGAATTAGATTCCGGAATCGGTCGCTCCTGAATTTATTTGCCCAGGGAGTTGAAAGAGAATTGCCTCACGGTATACCTCGGAGGTTCACGGTGAAGATGCGGCAGGCATTGTAAGGCAGTGCAGAAGAAAATACGGAAAGAAAAAGCGGGGAAAGTCAGGATATAACCATTGGGGAGCACTAGTGGGATGCGGAAACTTAATGAAGAAGACAAAAATAAAGAAAAAGAGATGAGAACATGCTTTAAAGCGATGGAAAAAGCCGGAATGGAAATTACGATATGCGTTACAATCACATACTGCCGTGTGAGCCGCCGCTTGCGGGCGTGTGAAAAGGGGTGTTAGAGCACTTGTCATGAATAAGGGAGGGAATAGGGTAAAGGCATTGCAGTATGAATTACAAATATTTCTTGGGAGTGTTTTAACGGATTATAGCTTACCTCGGTTTTTGTGGTAATCATTTGTATCTATTTTTACCTTTTTCTTTTAGCTACCTTTTTTGGTAGTTATTTGTACCCGTAATTTTGCCGCTTTTGTCACTTCTAAAGCTGTAGATACTGCTATACTGGAATAGGTTTCTCCGGGTCACCCTCTTAAATCTCGAGATCTGAATTTTTTAAACTAATTTTAGCCTAGTGCGTAACGTCTTAGTCCCTTGAGGCTCCCAACCAAGTTCCTCTACCACCTGCGTTAATATCATTGTTATTTCATAGCAATTTGTAACCTAGAGTGCTGTTTTGCGTGCAATAAATCATTCTGAGTAATGTTCAAAATATGCGTACGCCGCACTGTAGATGATGTGTAAGTAGAGAAAATTAGCTCTCTGCTTCACTTTTTTATCCGCAGGCTTTCCAACTATTTGCTAGATTTAACCTAATCTCTTATATGAAGTGTTACAATTTTTTAAAAATGTTTTTTCTGTGTTAGGTTTGAAGTTATGGTATTCCCTAGATAGTTGAATTTATTCACTATATTCACATTCACGTTCTCTTATTCACCAATACCTATGGCTTATATGTTACTTCTCGCACTATTAGTGTTCTGCAGTGAATTTTCTAAGACGAAACTCAACCTCATATGAAGAACTCGAATGTTTAGCGATGTTAAAAACCCAAAGAAGGATCCTTGAAGTTCATTTGTGTTGGTTAGTCAACGGTAAGTTTTGTCAGATAACATTCCAATTTATCTGCTTACCGTGCACAATTATTAATGTGTAGGGTACATTTATAACGACAGTCCGGAATGAAACGCGGAAATGAAAAGCGGCTGAAGATCCCAAATCTAATGGTGGATGTAATCAAAAGGAAGAACAAATAAGAGAGCCGGGAAGACAAATGAGAGCAAAGTTTGACGCTTTTTTTTTTAAAGACGGAGGAATTCTTGGAATGGATAGAAATAAGTTCGAATGCGGATTGGAGGGCAGAGAAAGACAGTCCAGCGTAAAATGCAAGAAAAAAAATGATGGGGAGGCAAAAGTCGAACTGTAAAGATGACCAAAAGAGGCAGAAATAAGAGGAGAAAACCTGAGGACGGAAAGGAAGACGAAGTGAGGAGATGTTTTAAAGAGGGAAACTGAGAGAGAAAAAAGTCGGAATGGGTGGAAATGCGTGTCGAGGTGTTTGTTCGTGATGACTCCTTGGGAGGCGTATTGAGGTTTGTGTGTGTGGTCCGGAAACTCTGTCGTCCTTTCCCTCCGACGAAGCAGCGGCGCGCTCACAAAGGGAATTAAACTCGCTCAATTCCCTCAGTCTCCGAAATCAAGAGAGTAAAGAGAGGGTCAGAGAGGAGGAGGACTGGTGTGGAAAGGGGGGGGGGGAGGATTCGCTTCTCCTCCTCCTGGATTTCGATGTTTGCTTGAATGGAGTGACATTTGGACGCTCCGGTTGAGGTCCAATCGCGCATGTCCTTCTCGGAAAACTGCGTCCAGGGCGGAGGGAAGAAAAAAGAGTTTTCGGACGGAGGCGGCAGGTGAAGTGGAGAAGACGCTGGGAGGGAGAGGGGGCGAGAGGCGGCGGGAAGGGAAGAGGGGAGAGGATATTCTTCTGTGAAACCTCCTTACTTTGATGAAATCAACGGATGTAACATTACCTCCAATACCAAACGAGCATTAAAACGCAAAATAACTAAGTGGGAAACAAAAACTGCTCTTGTTCTACGTACTGTTTTCGCCAGGCTGAGGGATATGACCTCGCATGAATTAACTGGTGGCAACGGCTGATGAATTGACAAATAACTGTAGCCTTGAGCTTAGGAGCTAATTCCATCACTATTTTTCTGTTCGAATAATAGTAGGTATAATCTGAGATGGCATAAAGCAACATCAATCAATTAGAAGCGCGGACTCCGTAGTAATCATGCTATTCTGTGGATGTCCTAGGCTATAATGAACCAGATTATAGACTGAGGACCTGAAATTTAATCAGAAAAATGCGACCTTGAGATGATGAATGAGAAAAATTAGAGCCTTTAGAATGAAATGACATTCATTCCTTATCGTAGCTTCAAGTTCGCAGGCTGCTCAGGCTCGAATTTCTCATCATTATCTCCATGCTTAGAACAGCTCTTTGATCTCCTAGTTCTCCAATATTACTGGTTCGACTTTTGAAAAACCTTCACAAAAAATCAACTCTTAAGTGTTTCATAATTATTTTTAACTACGCTATACAAATAAAATTGTTAATTTTCTTTCAGTGTAATCTTATATTTTTAGCGCAAGTCTCCCAAAAGCTCTTACACCTTAAGTGTAGGAACTTTGATTGCTCAAATATTTTCATTTTTTGGTAATAGGTAATCATTTTCCACTTTTTCCGCCGACATTCAAATCAATTTTGAGAAGATATGTATGCATTGTTTACGGATAGACAGACCTCCAGGCGCAGAAAAGTTTAATGAAAATGTAATGCATGTGCTGAACAGCCTGAATAAAATTTGGAGTAAATGGATGTGGAATACTAATATAAACAGTTAAGCTAAACTTCCATCGCATATTATGAGCGATTACTCGAAGGGAAACCAGTTAGGAATCAATAAGGCTTTACTGCAGTCTTCTTCATCTCCAATTATGAATTATTATTATTTTCATTTTTCTAAAACTTGATAGGCTTGTTAGAAATTTTCCCAAAACAAATTATTGGTAATGATTACCCAAAAATGAAATATTAATCTTTTCCAAAGAATATCATGAATATGTAATGAAGCAAAATATACTAGTTCTGGTGCTTTTAGGGTTTATTTTTATCTTGGTTCGTAATTTAGTGAATTAACAATCGTTTCCATATTCACGAGGATTATTATTCTCGATGAAGATTTTTCGTTTTACAAATAACCTCTTTCAGTTAAAACTAAAGCTTGATGTTCAATTTGAGGTGAACAGTAGCTGAACACTACTTTTATTTTGAGCATGAATGAAGGCTTGTATGCTTGTATAGGAATACGTGAACGAGAGAAGCAGTTGAGGTAACATTTTTTCCCACTGCGAAGGGAGCATACAACCAATAAACTCATGTAAATATAACCGAGGAGATATAGCAATCAAATTATTCACACTGTCAACCCACGTAGCCTACATAATGGTGTTTCATTAGTCCTGAGAAATAATTATAAATAAATATTATTTGCAAATGCAAGTAAGTGAAATATGCATATTTAATGCTTGCATGAACATATCAGAGAGGATTTTGATAAAACATATGGTTATAAAATTAGAACTTCAGAAGTCCATTTTCATTTACATTAAATTCCATCACTTTTCTCTGAGGCACTTTCTTAATGTGCTACGCGAACTCCCGTGTCCCTGGCTATAAATAGTCTGAATGAGGCTGAATTTGAGAAAAACGTTCACACCTACTACGCCAGGTGGCTAATTGGAGAGGTAACATATGGCGCTATATCATCCAGCGGTTACATCAACGACTGGATACACACAGCCTTCCCCAGCGATCCATCCGTCGCGGCGATATTCTTCGCTCATCGACATTCGATAGGCTCCGCCGCCGTTGTGTGAACCAATGACACAGATGACAGAATAGACTTGGGGGAGGGGGAGAGTTGGGGAGTGTTGACTTCTTTCCTCGGAGATCGATCGAAGCCAGCGAAGCGAGGAATCTCTGGGTCAGGCTGGAGTGACTCGCCCGTGAGCGGCGAAGGGACGCGGGCAAAAAAAAATGGTACTCATTGTGAGGGAAGCCGGCGCTAAAAGTTGATAGATTGAATTGTGGAGTCGCAAGAGGCGATCTCGCTCAGACACACGCTCACAACGGCCGTCGCGGAGTCGTCAATCTCGTTCAGCCAACCCAATCCTCGTCCCCTCTCATCTCCAAACCACAAAACATAAAATGGCATTGTTTCTCTTTTTTCTTCCATCTTCCTTCCTCCTTAAAGATCTGGACCACGCTCTTGCGGATGTTCTTTGCCATTCGGGAACGAAATTGTCGTGGAGCATTGTAGAACGGGAATCGTTCATTCTTTCAACGACTAATCGCTACAATAACCGGATGTGATGTCCAACGGTGCATTCCCAGGGGTGAGTTTCCATTGTTGTCGCTGTTGGTTAATGGGGTAAAGGGTGAGGAACCAATTGATCCAAGTCAATGCCAATCCCTCAGATACATCTGCGTTAGGGAATACGGCAGAGTCATTGCATTCATCGGTCGTATGCCGATTAGATGTGGGTCTGCTGAGTGGGCCATTAGCATCATGGCGCAACGTCGCGGTTTACCAAGGAACACCCACTGGTATTTCATTCTTTATGCCGACATACTTTCCATCTACCTTCATTCCGAGCAATATGTCCATTCCTTCCATTTTCTCTAGCCTCAAACATTATCCTTACTATCGTGGTCTTAGCCGTACAGTTATCATTTGTTATTCCTTACACCAACCTTTCCCTCGTTAGATCTCATGTTTTAGTAACATAGCATTGCATATGTAAGCTCGGTGAGCTGTCAACAGAGTGAAGTGGGAACATGCCAAGTGACACTATCACTACGGACTTCGACTGTTGACTCCAGAATGTATGACGAAGACTGACGATGCTGGCCGTGGAAAAAGTTGAATATTCAATTTACTGGGTGGCAGAATCGGCTTATTGTTCAGTGATGGATTAAATTTATGAGGTGACAGTTTTCGTGATAGTGCCAAATTTACTTCAGAAGTTTTAATGAGGTATAAAATCATGGTATACAGTTATATACGCTGTACGTACCCTAAATTAAGAGATTCAGCATTTAAATTATTAACCCAGGGAGTTAGAAGGCAAACCAGCGGGAACGCCGGTTTCTCTTGAGGGTTATAATAAATTAATAGTATTTCAGAAAATAATTCTTTCAGCAATCCATAGATAAAACCAGTTAAATAATGTAACATCAGCGGAATATTTTTAAAACAGAAACGGATTAGGCTATTTTAAGGGAAGGAATTACGGGAACAAATCAGCGAACGGAAGGAAACGGATAGGTTAGCGTTAACAATTCAAATTACCCGAACATTTCGCATTACGTATGTTTGATCGAAAACTTTCGATAGGCAAGAAAAAAATGGGACTCGAGAGTGGGCAGAATAAGTGAGCTGGTTGTAGGCCTATCACATTTAAAGACCATAACGGGAGTTTATAAACGGTCAGCTGAGGGATAGAGGCAGTGTGGGACGAGGACTTCGTCTCTTAAATCACTTCTTGCTCCTCACGAAGGGTGTCGTGTGAACATTTTCCGGGTGATATTCCACACGTATTTTGCTCGCATCAGCGTCAAAACCTGTAAGGCTACCTAATAACAGGTCTGAACAAAAATAATCAGGGGGAGGGACAGGAAAGGAATAAACGAGATCGGGAAAGAGAAAAACAATACACGCATGAGCACGATGTATTTCATGTGATGCTGTTATTCAGCGATGCGTCCACATTTGACTATTAACATGACTACCTGTTTTCCACACATGTGCCATTCCGTTGTTCCCCGTACATTGCCTCTAGTCCTGAATTTTCGTTTACTTATAATGAAAACATTATGGCTAAAATTGTTTAGGCACGAATATTTATTTCCAAATGGCATATTCAAAAGAAATGAGTTAAGGTGATCGGAAGGGAGATGCCAAAAAGAGTTCTTATCCTTCTTCTCCCAATGTGTATCCACTAATGGAAGTCCGCGATCACATGTTCCATCACTTTTCTATTTCCCGTGGTGCGCATCAGCGACTGAACATCCATTGCTTTATGGTTTGCATCCAAGATATCTTCTTTCTTCCATCTCCCCTTCTGGCTTCGATTTTGCCTTCAAATATCAACTGTAAAAGTTGGTATTTCTCATTTTGCATGATATTTCCTAGATATGCCGTTTTCCTCTGCTTATTTATGTTGAATAGCTCGCGCTCTTTGCCAACACGCGTAAGAGCGTCCTCATTTGTCATTCTCGCCGTTTGCAGTAGGTATCTTAAGTATTTTTCGGTTTATCCAAACCTCGAAAGCTTCTAATTTGTTAAAAGTGTTTGCTTTCAATGTCCAACCGTCTGCACCTTGAAGAAGTATCGACAAAGTGTACAATTATATGAACCAAAGTCCAACTCTAAATCCGAACACGAAAGCGCTCTCTTAAATTTTAAGAACGTATGCCGGGCTTGTTCAATGCGGCATTTAACTTCGTTGCTAGATCTCTATTCTTCGTAAAGCCATGTGCCCAGATATTTTAATTTGCTGAGTCTTTCTATGGGCATTGCGCTGAATTTTATGCTGGAATTTGGAATAAATTCAAGTTTCATGAGATGATCATGAATTTTCTTTTTGGCATTGATATTTAGGCTCATTGATTTACAAAGTTCTCTTATTACGTTGATTAGATGTAGTAGACCATCTATATTATCGGCCATTAGGACTGTGTCGTCAGCATTGCCGATGTGGTTAGTCCACCTTCCGTTAACCTTAACTCCCAACTGAACGTCTTCCAAAGCATCTTGAAATATTGCTTCCGAATATAGGTTGAGTAACAGTGGAGATAGCAAGCATCCCTGTCTTATTGTTAGCCCTTTCCTAACTTGTATTGAGTTGGACATTGTCTGTTCTTGTTGGACATATCGTTTCCTGCACAAAAAGCATATTCTAAGAGATTCTACCATTGAATATTCTCGCGGAAATGCACAGAAGTTTACCATAGAAAAAATAAATTTTTCTCAATCAAGGTTTAAAGCTGGGTAGCCATTTTGTTGAGTTAGCCTTCATTACACCTTAGATATCAGGTCAAATTTCAAAAGAGGGGTATATGTAAACAAGTTTAATCGCTTAGTATTCATAATGGGGGACGATAAGACACCTGTGCTTAATTAGTACTTTCTTATACTGAGCTGCGGTAAGATCTCATCTGCGTCACCACTTCCAGACATTGGTTTTGAAATGAGATGGTTTGGTAGGGTAACTTGCGAGAACGATCAAATACCCATATTCGTATCTCGTACAGGCAAAATAAAGATTTTTCAAAATAAAATTATCGCACAACCATGCCTAGCAAGATATATTTCGTTGGGATCTTTGTGGGTATCGTAACGTCTGTTGTTTTTAATCAAAATTTAAATACTGTTTCAAGCAATTTATAGACCGAAGTCTAATTTCAAGACTATAATGCGTCATTTACTTACTCTGAAAAAATAGCTTATAAAATGCACAATACTACACATCGAATTTGGTTGGAATTAAATAATGAGGAAACGTACAAAGGTTTCCATTACCCTTAAAATGTGGCTGAATCTCGCTAAACAAAGGCTCACCTCCTTTGGAGTAAACGTTATGTGTAGCTTAGAACACCTTGTGCATAACTTGAAATAAATTATTACAATTCACAAGATGAAAGCAAATACTTTGTATGTATCCATACTTGTTAGTTTCCACAACAATAAATGCGGGAAAGGGCAAGGAATTGGATTGCATCCTGTATCATATCCGCAAGGTTTATCCAAATATAATTCGTTACACAGGCACGACATCCCCTGTACGAGAATGAATCACTTATGGGCAGGTAATTAGAAGACCACTGAATCTGTGATTGCAATTTGCTGAACAAAGGTTCAATCCTTCTGGAGTGTATATCAAATGTAGTTCGTAATACCTTTTGCATAAAGTAAAATTAATAATTAAAATTCACATCCCTGTTGGCCAGAAGGGACATCCGTGATCGAAGGGAGGAATCGGAATCCGGGACCGGGTTCGGGAGGTATACTGGTTATGCCTAACTATTTTTTCATGACGAATTTCACGTACTTAATTAATATAAAAATAAACACCATTCTGCAAATTAAAGCAAATACTTAATACGTTTCCACACCTGCAATTTTACACTCTAATCAATGAGGAAAAGTACGAAGTTTTTTATTGCATTAGCTTGAAACTATTCTTTGGATGTATAACCGCGGAATTCCCTGTAAGTAATTAAAGCATGAAATGGGCAGGCAATTAGAAAGCAAGAGATTATGTGGCTGAATCTTGCTAAAAAAAAGACTCACTCCATCAGGAGTATACGGTTAGTTCAACTCATTATACCTCGTGTATGAAATGAAATAAATGTGATTTCCAAAACAAAAACAAATATTTTATAGGTATCCATGCCAGCAAGTATTCACACAAATAGATGAGAGAAAGGGGAAGGTGTTTGATAGTATCCTGTAGCTTATCCTCAATGTTTCTCCAAAAGCTATTATTTATGTAGGCACGAAATTCCCTGTGAGAGGAAACAGCATGAATGTGCTGGAAAAGAGAAGGCAAGAGACGATATCGCAAGATCAGCGGCACGCCGTGGCTCTGAACGCGGACCCTTTACTTCCTTTCGCGGAATGTGGGACAACCGGAAAGCTTCCTCGACTCCATCTCTCAAACAATTTTTTTCCCTTTTCCCGCACTTTTCGTCCTTTTTCCCGCGTCCCAACCATTACGTTTCTGTTAATTCTCCCCAAATAGGGAGGAAAGACACTCCCTCACGATGTGGTGGAAGGGGGAGTGTAGGAGGGCGGCCTGGGAGAAGGAAAGAGAAGGATTTTCTCTCTCTCGAATCGAAGGGATCCGATGCGAGGCAAATTACAACCCTCGGGAAGGAGAGGAAATGAGGGAGGAGGAGGAGAGACGGGCGCAAGGCAGATGCAGGATTTTTCGTGTTTTCGGAGCCCTCCTTTCTCCTCGCGCTCAATCCCATATTCGGCTCGCACTGCAGCCGGATTTCTCGTCCCGTTAATATGCATGCGCTCAACCCTGCGAGGGATTTGCCGGCCTCTTGAATCGGTTAGAATCGAAGGCAACGACCGGCCGTCTTGGCGAAGCGAACAATTCGGAACGAAATCACAGGATAGGCATAAGAGAGTGGATTACGTGGTACTGTGTGCAATTATTTTGTCTTGTAATTGACCGGAAAGAGTTGGAGGTGAAATTACGGACATCATATCTCTCTTTCAACTCTGTCCCTGATGAAGAGATTACGCCGGGAAAAAAATGTGGGATGGAAACCATTCGAGATCGTATTTGTTTGTGTGCGTTGGGTAAATGTATGCGTAGGATTTCGTGTTGGAGATATATCGCTACCACTGCCGCAAAAAAAACCAAGAAAACTAGTGTTGACACGATAAACAGCTGGTAGATGACCGGTTGGTAAAGCTGATAAATATCGAGAAGGATTCGAAATCTGTGAGGGAAAAAATGAATCGAACGGAAATTGCGAGCATCCGTTCCGTTTCTATCTACTATTTCGGTTCATTCATCCATGCCTCCTTTCAGTAAAAACTTCTGCCCCAGAAATTTGGACTCTGAAATTACTTGCCTCCAAGTACGAATCTTCCGCAGGATCAAACACGAAGTTCAACTTATCATAAACCCGTATCATTCGACTAGGAATGAAAAACAAATATCGGTTCAAATATAGGACAATCTGAATAATGCCAGCAAACTTCAACTTCTTCATCAAGGAAACAAACACGCGTAAAAAGATTCTGGGTCAGTCCCTACAGCTGTCAATGAAAACAGGAAAAGCGAAGGACTAAGATGAATGATGATCATTAAGAAACGATGAAGGGGAAAATTATGGATCGAATGCACATGGAAGTGGATCAATCAAGTGTGGATAAATAATGAAGTCCATCCTAAATTAAAAAGGGGAAAATAACCCGCTCTCCTTTTTAATGGAAACAAGTCTTGCTGAAATCTCAAGTCAATCCGAAGAAAGAAAAGTAAAGCTGAATTAGATATAGGCAAGAATGACAAATTATCGATTATACCTATATTCTAAAGAATTAAGCCAGAGGGCCAACGGGTGAAAACATTTTACGTATAAAAATGAATCCTCAACTGTCTCAGCATTTTGAATAAACTCTGGACTGGTAGCATAATTCGGGTAAAATAAATCATAAAATACATAGAAAATACCCTTAGGTAACAATATATTAGTTATTTAATCATAATTTTGGCAAGCAATTAAAATTAAATATAGAAAAAACTATTCCCTCTTTAACTGTAAAGATGGGAACTATGATTTCATTTCAAATTTCTTTTCTTTTTTTACTGTGCCAGGTTATAGAAATACTCATATATGTAAAAAATCAATAGCTGAACGAGCAGACTTAATTTCTTTTTCAAGAATCAAACTTATGGGTGGAACGAGGAACTGTTAACATCCAAGAAAATTCAGTCAATATTTAGGTTGAGCACAGGCAGGATGAACCACCCATTTTTAGGCAGCTGTTCTCGGAGAATATGTTCAATCTTACAATCAAGAACTTGATAGAGAGCTTCCAGCTGAGCTCTATCATAGCTGCTTTGTCATCTTGAGTGTACTTACATTCACAACTAAAAATAAAGTCATTTAGTGGAATAAATTAAGTGCTAGATGTAAGAATAAAGAACAGGAAATCTGAGGGGAAGACATGGAAAAATATTCGTAGATCGCGTGCGAGAGATGGCAAAAGAAATGGCAGGTGTTTGCTAGTGGAGAACACTGCCAGACAAGGATTGGTGATACAGATGCAAAGGGAGGCAAGGAATTGATTGACGCTGTTGGGTGAAAGTAAAAAATAGCAAGTAAAAGTGATAAAAGCATGCATAGCAAGCACCCCAGGATTATTTACCGTCGATTTTTATAATTCTATCACCTGGAATTGGGGCATAACTCTCCGAGATAATTCTTTGCGCGGAAAATGTCTGTTGGCCACCGAATGAATGAAATTTCCACGATAAATTATTTAAAAATATATGAGTCCTTAATGCAGCAATTTTCAAATCAATAATAAGTAATGAACTTCATGATATCAATGAAATCAATGAAATGAAAACTTCATCAATGAAATATGCTATTTCATTGATGTAGTTCTTAATCTTCTTTGAAATTTAATTCAGAAAATAATTAAATTCCAACTGCCTTCGATTTTTTTTCTGGGCTGCTATGGCAAGTGCATGAATGAGAAGAGATATTGTACATTTACCAACACTTAATGCGTTTAACTGCTTTTTTGGGAAGTTTTTATTTTTTAATGAAATAAGGTTTTATGTACTACACACTATCATCTTTTCCAATATCGAGTTTTCACGTCCATTGCATTAAGATTTTGGCAGTAATTGCGTAAAATTTAAATTTTCAGGCTCAATCAATGGTTCATTTACAATATAGGGAGAAAGAAATGAACAAATAGCTGCATATATTAATTATACATGATAAATATTACAGGAATTTGTATTAAACCGCATGAAGGAAATGATTTTCTCAAAGGGCTATAGAATAATCCTTTGACTTGACGTTAAATACTAATAATCACTTCAATGTAGTCATGAAAATTTACTAGAAAATAAACTTTCAGATACAGTGATAAGGTAGCTACTCTGCGCTTATAGAAATGATAGATCAAAAGGCCATATAAAGAAGTGAAAGTCCGTTGCCCTCAACAAAGGTGGATCAAAAACCGGTTAGTGGCTCCTTTTCATCCCCGCTTACATCTATTTTCCTTTATTACTGTCATCAACGCCTCCAGGCAAAAGCTATTTATGTTGGCGATTAAACCTCGAGATATGGCAGCATCAAAAGGCGTCGGGAAGCACCAAATTTCACTCACATTGCTGTCGCTGCTCGTGAGCCTCCCTATTTGATTCCCATAGCCGCCCAAAATGCACCAATCAGCGTGCTAGTAGCATATTTCCCCTTTTTTTATTTGACGTAAGCTTTTTTTTTAAACCTATTACTCCAAATTATACCTCAATTTCCACGTTCCTGAAATTTCTTTCATCAATCAAGTCTTAGGTGGCTATTGTCATCCATAGAATATCTTAATCCTTCTTCTTCTCCTTCCTCTCCTTTTTAACATGCAAGCATGCCCACTAAAACGAAGTGATTCGCTTAGAGTGACCAGGGACCAGAGAATAGTGATCGAATTTTTTCCCATGTGGTAGGATTATAGATTTTCCTGGAAAATTAATAATACGAGCATTCCTTTAGCTATTTCAACTCTCAAATATTTATCATATATGTACTTGTTTAAATTGTAAGATTGATTTACTAAATTCTAGTCTATCCCATGATAGCTCGTTTACTAGCCCAGAACTCTCTTTGTCCGTCCCTAGGTCTTTCTTCTACTCTCCTCTCTACTAGTAAGTATGATTCCGCCAAATTAATAGTTTCTCATTCCTAACAAAATCTACCGTGCACTTCCATCGCGATTGTTTCTCCATGGAGGTAGGCATTGAGCGGTACCCTGGAAAAAGAATTGAATGGAGAGTTGCAGGGAAGTAATTTTCAGATTGTTTACTGCTGTTGATAAACTGACAAAGCCACTGTTTCTTCACCTATTTTGTTTACATTCTCGCATTAATGTTTTAAAAACATTGTCTGGGAAATAAGATCATAAGCTATAGGTATCATAAATGACCTTTTAAACCACGTTTTATGCCAATCACCGCTCATATTCGTCGCGAAAAGACAGGAAAGGCTTAAGGTTATTTATTTTGGAAGACGAACGACAACTAAGGTTATTTGCACCGTTGAGGGCAGATGGTTTGTTCGTAAGATTGCTTTCAGAATGGAGATAGGGTGAAGAGAAATCTGGTATTAACGTAATCCTTCTGTAAGCAAAAGGTGCCTGCCGGTCTTCAGTTTACAGTCTTATCCAACAGACGGAATCCTATACTTGAAGTGCTTTTCACTAAGCACCCAATTGGGGATAGGGCGTACACTACAAAACTAACACCACCACTGCCGTCACTCGAATCCGGGTCCTTTGGATGAGAAGCCAATACTATATCCACCACAATAGCCCAGTTCTCCAATATTCATTCCTCACATCCACATCTGCATCTACATAAAACCTTGCAGGTCACCTCAAGGGTGGGTGGTATGGAGTGAGTTATCACTAAAATGCACTACACTATACCCTAATACGTAAAGTTAATGAAACTATGACTATTAATGCATTAGCAAAAACCTGCTATTACTTGTCACGAGATGAAATTTCGTCAACATGCAAAACGTATTATGTGTACATGTGCTATATAAAGTAATATGTTGCTTACATGTAAATGAACTCAAATAATTTGGTGCTAATTGTTTTGATAACGTTTAGTGGTGAGGCAATCAAAAGCTTATTTCATTAATTCTAAAAATACTTTTCTGGCATTCACATAATTTTCTACCAGTACTTAGGTGAAATCCGGGATAATTAAAAAGATTTCCCACAGTTCCGGGATTCGAGCCTGGGCCCCGTGGATAGGAAGCCAGTATTATAGCCACCGAACCAATCTGATCTTCGGCTTCAGAATCTATTGATGAGTGAGAGCAAACGCGAGTTTAGTGGCTGGTACAGCCTCTCCACCTTCCTACCGTGGGCACGATTCCATCTCCTCTGGCCTCAGTCCCTCCTCCTTCCGCCACCCCGTTCTCCCCTCGCCCCGCACAACCAGCGTCCCCGAACGAGAGCAAAAATTGCTTGCCCGGGAAGCATCGAGGGGAGGGGAGGGGAGAGGGAAGGGCAAGGAGAGGAAATAACGGGCTCCCAAAGGCGTGGATAATCCGGGCGCCTCGACAACATCCCAAGCGGCGACATCCTCCCAACACCACCGTGGTGGCCTGCTTCAGCCACTTGGTACAAGTTCGCGGACGCAGCCACACCCGAACCTTTCGCTTTGATGCATCCTGCACCAGCATGTCCCCTCCTCAAAACATGAGGTATCTCACATATCCTGCGGTTTCACATTCGCTACCGAAAATAATATAGTTTTTCACAGGGCCTTGTAATTTCTGAAGAGAAAATTTAAATCTTCATTCATCAATATTAATTCAGTCGTAAGATTCGTCGACTACAGCTATTAATTATGTCCTTCTGTCCTCTGATAACTCTTTGACTCTTGTGTTTCAAATCACGTTTTACCTGGCCTATTTGTCCCTCGGGTTTTCACGTGAGACTTTCCTTTCAATTGTGATCCATACAAATCCGTTGTGTCCTAATGTATAGCCTATTCATCTGGGCTTTGTCTTTCATATGCAATTTTAAACAATATAAGCATATTAATGCAGATTAGAGTTTGGTTTGCACTGCCCCATGAAGATCCGCACGCATTCTTGTGAATTTTCACTCACCCGGATCATTTTCTTCAAAATCATTTCCTTCGTTTGTAATTCATTCTTTTAACCCTTTAAGATTGTCGTGATAAATAAACACATTCTTTTCTTGTTCCCCAGAGTATTCCTAGAGTAATTGAATTGGTAGCATTTTCAGGGCAACATATAAAATTGGAAAATATTTTAATATTGATAATCCACAACTCATGTGTGCATTTCGATTACTGCTAATTGCACCCACAGTTTTGATAGACGATCAAACTTCATTTATGTTTAAAATTGAGAATTATACAACGAAACGATTAGAAGTGGGGCCTCGTTACAAGTTCAAAAAAGTATATTACATGTACATGAAGGTCCCCACTCCAGTTTCATAGAAATCAATTCCACTTCCAAACTCCATCACTCTCCCTCCATTGGATCTTGCATCCACTTAAAGTGCACTCTGCAGATTATTCATGGAGGTACTGTGGTAGTGCAACAGTCGTCATCCGATATGTGTAGGCGGGCAAAATTTTACATTAAATTTAATTAATAACCGGGCGCGTACCACACAAGTAAGGGATTTAAAAACGGAAATTTTAATTTAGTCGTCATATTCCTTACGTGCCACCAACATACATTTCGCATGTCACCAAGTGGCACGCGTGCCGTAAGTTGCGAATCGCTGTGGTAGTGGATGAACGAAAATTTGAGAAAAAAATATGCAGAATGATACTTCAGCGTCTCCATCTGCTTGCCCAATGCGTCTATTAATACTTGCTCCTATCATTTTAAGGGACAGAACATTCGGTATAACTATTGGGGAACGCTCGTATCCACACGGGGCTATATTTAATTCCAGAGCGGCCGTCTCCTCGCTTAATCCCGACAACCACGCCCACAGCTTCGATTTGAGGAAGAGAGCTCTTATTCACTCCACCTCTCCCATCTCACTCCCGATCTGTCGTCATCTCCTCCATCCACCGATGTTCATCGCTTTATTTAGCATTCCCGGTGGGGCTGATGGATGAAAATAATAAAAAAAACGGGACTCAATTCCGAAGGTGGATCAAAATATCACGCGTGCGCTCGTGTTTGTGGACGGAGAAATTTCACTCGATCTTCCCTCATAATACGCTCTTCTACCCCGCCCTTCCAATCTTCTGCTGCCTCTTTTCATCGGCATAGACCAGACAATAGACACATCGGAATTCCAATCGATCCCACCTTTTATACACCTAACCGTTCGATTTTCCCTCTCCTTTTGTTTCGCTGCCTCTGGCTCCTGGTTGCATTAGACACTTAAAAAGGATGGAAAAGCGTGCTCGCCTTACGAAGGTTTTATATGCATAGGGTAGGATGGGAAAACACTCTATCCCCGATCATTTTGCGGGCACCACGAGGATGGTTGATTCGAGTCAAGTTTTCGTATTTCTTTTGTCCATCCCTGTTGTCATTTTTCTATAGAAATCTCCTCCTCCTCTTCGGTTGAACCGTCTCGTCTATTTTTTTCTCGAACTAACTTTTTTTGCACTTTTGTTTTCGCTAAAAAAAGAATAAAATGGAAATGGAGCACGCGAAGAATGAGAATGGCGTTTAAAGGTTGGCTGATTGATTTTTTGCGTTCCTCTCTCTCTCTCCTTAATGGCTAAGCGGTTTTTTTTCATCTAACCTGATCGTCCAGGTCGGTAGCGAAGACGTGATAATCTGATGAAGAAGAGTGATTATTTTTCCGCGACTGAAGGGATTCACAAAAAAATGACAGTATGCGACATTAGGATGCTCCGTGAAAATGGGTAACGGAGCTTACCATGAATGCTTTAAAAATAGTTAATAGATTGCTCCCTTGAAATTAATTTAAAGGATAGAATGCAGGCGAATAAATGAAAGTTTTTTATCCCATTAATTCGGTGTGAAAGATCAAATTGGAAGCTATTTTTATCAAATCAATCATTTTCCGATGGAATTCAAAGGAGCAAATATTTAGTGCAACACATCGATGTTCTCGCATACAGAAATGTATCCACTCATTAAACTTAAATGTACTTTACCATGTGCTACTACTAAAATGTTAACTGATTTTGATAATTCAACTTTACATGCATCCTGGAGATTTTCGTTCTACAAAATAGTTATAGCTTACGGTTATAGTTTAATTGATCGAAAGTGATCGAGCATTAAGTCTTATGGTAAAAATGAATGCATTTTTACTTTTTATGAACTATATTAAAACGTGACAGTACTCAATCCAACTAGGAAGTGTGTTTAGTAAAGAAACTTAAAAATACCTTACCTCTAATGTTTATCACGGAACAGTCTTAAAATTTGAGGATAAATTGAAAAATACTTTCCATCCATTTCCATTTATTGCCTACAAACATTTGCGATAAAGATGTTGAAAAATTATCTGGCAGTGACATCATGGTACGAATTTCTTGTTGACTTTCATTATATGTGGAACATAATTACATTTTTTGTACAGTTATAACCGGAAGGTGAGATTGATTAGATAAACTATTTCGGAAGTGAAACATCATTTGTGTAAACCTTTTTACCCGGCTCGTCGTATTTAAGTAGAGGTCTAAAGCCAGGTAAAAAATTGACTCCCAGTATGTGCTGAAGCCCTAATTACGGCCGTCATGAAAGTTCCCAGGCGTGAAACTTCATTAAGCCTGATCGTCGTTGCTTGCTTTTAAGATTTTCCCTTAGGCACTAATATAATTCATGAAGAGCTCATTTTGTGCGTAATGATAGTTTTCATTTTGCCTGAGTAATGACTTGTCAAGAGTTGGCGTATGATATTTCAGTTCATTTCCTTTCGATTTGAAGTGCTTTCATTCCGCTTTTGACCGTGATGATTGCGCTGTAAATCTTCTTTGGAAATTCAAAGCTCATTAGCTCTCAACACGAGACGAAATCTCGATTTCGGTTCGTAACCGTCAGTATTTTCAAACAGTAGATCAAGTCAAATGTCAAATGAATTAATTGATCCAAGACGTGATTAAAAGTGACTATGGTCAGTTTTAACTTTTATTTATGTCTTTTTCACTTATAACTTTCAACTTAAAGAATACTAATCTTCTTATAACAAAAACGGTTAAAAAAGCTGAGGAAAGAAAACTTTATTATCTGTTGCAGCTCAGCTAAGCTCCTTCATCGTAAAAATAACAATAAAAACTTGGTTTATTTTTTAAAACAGTAAAGCAGAAATTTTAATATTCATGGTCAAAGTTCTGCATGATCATGTCGTGTGGACAATTTTGTAAAACAACAAAACTTATGTAGTGAAAAATAAAATTAGTGTTGATATGCTACGTAATTTATTGTTATTTCATAAGAAAGGAAGCATAAAATATTTACCTTAAAACATCAGTGAAGCTCAACCCTATTTAAATCAGCAAAACCAGAAGAAAGCTGCAGGCTTATGTCAAATGTGCAAACAGGTGTCAACTGATAGGAAGCCCAAAATTTATGAATTTCTCCTGCGAGATTTCTCAGTTACCTATTACTCATTATTCATGCGTTCCCGAAACATATATTATGGTGTAAAGTTTACGAAATTGCATACATTTCTTTCTTTGGCATGCTGGGAGAATCTTCTTAGAATATCTAAGTTCATAACTATCAGTACTATCCGATTTATTACCCATTTACGTCACCACACATTGAATAAACAGTAACTATACAGAGATGACTAAAATATCGGAGAGATTTTGCTGGATCTCATTCGTGGTACGATTTTTAAGGTTTTTTTATTTTTTTAGAATTAACGTGTCATCTTTTGGGTGACGTCGACTAACACAACTAGCATAACCTTATATGTTAAAGATATCTATTTTCAGCAGGATTATGTGCAAAGTCTGGGAAAAGTTGTTAACCATGAATAGGTCATCAGATAATTGCAACATAAGGTATTAAGTAATCTGGTGAAGTATCACCTTTCAGGTTACCTCAATTGTCTTAAATTTTAGTAACTTTAGATGAAATTCTTATTATTTACTATCGGACAAACAAGAAGAAAAACATAATTGTAAGTAAATACTTTTTAAAGATCATATGCACTAAGCCAATATCTCGGTTCTCCGCACTAAGAAACCCAAGCACATAAGTGGCACTGAGAATGTTAATAGCTTGGTCAACTGTGACGTCCCTGCATCTTAACGCAGAGAATAAATCGACCATTAAATATAATTCACATTACTCTTGGCAATTTACCTTACGGCCGCTCTTCGGCAGGAACTTCCAACAACAACGGCAGATCCAACGATGTATATGCAGAATGCTGAATAAATGTTTTCCCTATGAGATTTGGTTTTTCCAGGCCCACACAAATTATGAGGTCTCACGATTTAACTTGTGCCAATTCTGCAACACAGCGGATACTATAACGGAAGCAAGTGTAGACCGCAAGGTCTCCGTATTTGGGGTAACGCCTCAGAGTCCCACCTCGAAATTTGATTACGATCTGTCAGTCGACTTTTCATCGAGGTGGCCTCTTTCGTTGTGGACGCGGCATGGCATTTAATTTGGACATCTTGACAGAGAGAAATATGACCACGATCATCGCTTACACACTATTGTGCATATATTATACGCTAAATAGTGACTCAAGACGGAGTTCCTATAACCGAATGATGAAAAGAAAGATCTTATTTGCAGGTTCTAGGGCGGAATGTTTGCTGAAAACAATCACTTTGAAGAATAGATATGGAACAGTAACCATAGTATATGCATGCAAAGAAATTTAGTTTACATTGTGATAGGATTTTCTCGTTTTCCTGGATAACTTTGAGTGTGGTCAACAGATATGACAAATAATATACCACTCGGCTACAAGTATGCCGTCAAGCAAGTTTTTCAATCAAGACAGTGGTTCAAAGAGACAGATAGAGAGAGAGTACAGGCTTTATCGACATAAAAAATCAATCTGAAAATTAAACGTTCTCATGAAATAGCTTTGAACGGTATGAATCACTAGGATAATGTAAGAAAGCCATTGATGGTTATCGATGGTTATAGGGTCAAAAATAATTTAAAGTCAATGCAGGTATTTAACATCTGAGGAATTTACAACATGAAAGCCACATGAATGTACGTCTGCATTATTTTCTTCTCTCGTTACATGTACTTTGGAGATGGCAGTACTCACGCATCTATAAGGTTAATCCATACGCTAAATTTCATAATTTTATCAATATAAAACTAAAATATTGGGGCCGCCAAGGGCAACCCTACAAACAAACAAACAAAATCCTTACATACTGGATTTTTTTCGTTTACTGTCGTTTTTTCGTCACCGTTCATTCCACCTAGAACTTTCTGCCCTTTCATTCTCATTTCAATGAGTAGTGGTAAAAAATGAAACTTTACAACGGGTTTAAAGGGATGTAAGTAGGTAGCACAAAGTATACCCCAGAGATACAAACAACTTCCAAGACTTTAAGCCATTCACAATCGTTTCCTCCGCTTCGTTTTTCTGAAGACGAAACCTCTACCTTTTCCAAGTGCCAATATCTATAAATTCACTGTCATTAACTCGAAGACTCGGAAATTGCTATGGTTTCTTTTTCTTCCATTTCACACGCATAACCGCGTATGGGAATAATTTCGGTAAGCAGATTTATATCATGCTGGGCGACGGAAAAGAAAGTTGACGTATTTGGATGGGGATGAGAACTGTGGTCTCATCTGATCGCTGTGATTCCGATATAAATACAGAGTTACGCACGTGAGACAGCTCTCTAAGTGCCCGAATCGAAATAAGCATTTTCACTCAAGCCAGCTATCAGCTAGGGAGTTGAACCTTTTGTGCCCACGACACTTGCAACTAACTTATGGGAGATGTCGATTGGGCATGAGCGTAATCGAGACTTCTCAGAACCGCATAGGAATTTTTATGGAGAGTTTAAGTGCTACTGAAACTCCATACTTGCTCGCTGCAAGAACAGCACTTTCACCGTAAGGTTTTAAATGAATCGCATATGATTTTCAAATATTTCAGCGTAGGAATTTTGAGAGAAACGGGAAACATTTTAGTGATGCGTAGCTATTGAAGTTATTGACAAGATATTCAATTTGTAGATCACTTTAAAAAAATAGAAAAAAGGTATTCCGAATAAAACGCTTTGTAGCATTCCCAAACACTTCCCCGCCAAGAAACCTGGTCAACCATAAAATAAAATTGTGTTTCATTTTTCAAAATAAAACAGTAAAATAATTCGGGAAATACTTTACCCTCACTACGCAGAATGAACAGCTATTGAGGGAAACCTTCGAAACCATGAGATAAAAAAATCGTCCGGTACATAAAATACATTTTCCCTTATAAGTATTTGTGTAATTTTTGCTACATTCATTGCTTGAAGTTATGATATTAGTAAAGCATCACTGTTTAGCTTCATCTCTCTTTTTTTACTATATTAACTTTCGCAGATCAGACATAATATTCGTACAATTCAGTTGAAATCAAGGAATTTTATTTACTTGCAGTCTGCTTAGTGGTATCTAATTACTAAAGGAGGGGACTTAAAATACAGAAATAATCAATGAATTAACTGCTTTTACTTCAGGTATTCTAAATATTCCTTATTTTGCTGAGTGATGATTATCAAATCTCGAATTATGAAAGAATATTTAACAGGATCTGAATACACAACAGAGTATATTTAATAATTTTTGAAAGACTTGTTTGTATCCTGAACACAAATAATAAATTAGTGATGTGAAATTATTATGCTTGAACTAAAAAATGGGAAATAATTTACATAATGGAAAATAAAGATTTCAAGAGGTTTCGTCACTTTATTTCCAAGCTTTGCTGAAGAAATTATGGTTGATTAGGAAGAGAGTGATTTTAATGTGAGGGACAGAAGCACTGAAGAGGAAATGAAGAGCATTCAAACTTTCAATCATATAGTTATGCAATGAAGCGTGTAGAGGAATTGTTATGCATTAATAGTTAAAAATTATTCATGAATAAGTGGAAGGAAACTTATATATATGAAAAGATTTTAACTTTTCCCGATTTACTTTGTCTTTTGAATTTATTTTAACCCGAAAAGTTTTTGCTGTAATAAAATTTAAATACACATGCTCTTTTATATTTAAAAATATATCATTATTAAATTTTTTTCCTGTGCATTTTAACTTTTACGGTAAACTCAATTGCTAACGGTTTCCCCAAGCGGGTTATAAAAGAAATCAAACATATGAGTGGATACTGAGACGCTTAATATAACGTAAACATTTCTGAAATATCTTGAAAATAACTTATGATTTTATCAATTCTCGTTGCAAGTATAATAGGCCTTAGGTCTGGTCAATCATAAGCATGTGATACCCTGACGAAAAATTGGTTTCTTGACTCTTAGCGTTCAAAAAACACGCCCAATGGTTGTGTTTCATCTTGCATTCTAACTTTCTAGGTCAAGAGTATCTGAAAATAATAGAGAAAGGAAGAGGAAAATTTTACGACTCAAGGTTCAAATATGGGAATTCATTTTTGTAGGCGGGGCAAGAGCAGTGTAAATGACAACTAAGCACTTTGAGTGAACTCAATAGGCAGCTTTCACATATTTCGTGTTGCGATAGACCACATAAAAGTTAGAGTTAATGTTGCGTCCCGCGGGATGGATTTTCCCATATGTTTGCCCCATGGAAAAACAGCAAGAGCAAGAAATTTTCTCGTAAGTCATCTTAAGGTCCTACTTAAGGATATGTTAGGATTACTATGTTGGTTTGTACTTCTTCACAATCACATCCATTGAGAGATACTAAGCCGATATCTCCGCGCTGCCTGACGGGCAATTCTGTTACTACTGCTAACTCCCAATTTTGACCTCCATCACCTAATTCATTCCACTTTTTCCCCGGTGATTTTCCTTCCCTCATTACGCTATTTATTGATAGCAGCCGTCGACCGCATTCCTGCCTATTTAATCTATAAACCTTATTGTGCATTGCTTTGCACAGCTCTCACATAAATTAATCAGTAATTTCGTACTATCAATAGCTCTGCAATGAGACGAATCCATCATTGATTCAGGGACTCAGTGCCCAAACAGGTTCCAATCAGCGATTTTAAGATTGTTATGTAATTTAATCTCTTCCATGATAGAAAGTATCCATTTTGGCATATTAACTCAGTATTTTCTTCATTTTTTTCCTCTGGACTTCCTTACATGGACCAAAATGCTTCTCCATTTGATAATCTTTACATAGTCCAACTACAGTAAAGTTTCAATCTAAAACGTTAGCAGAACTAGCAGAGCACCCTCGTTCCCTGTTTGTTGTTTTTCTATTTGACAACGCTCTTTTTGAGCTGTTCTCCCAGAAATCTGGGGCCCTGCTGTGTGTGTGAGTGAGTGTTTTGTGTGATTGCGTGTGTGGTTGTGTAAATAACTTGGCAGCCTTAGTAGAGTCACTACAGCTCTCCGAAGGATCCCAGGTTATAACCCAGGAATCCTGAGCTAGGTCTCATTAGCCTACAAAGGTTTCCAATTGGGTTGTGTGTGTGTGTCTGTGGTAGTCCCTGGCGAGGAAATTATTTTCCCGTAAACTACCACAGGAGGGTATTCTGGTGGAGAGGCTGTGGTTGGTCCCTGTTGTGGAACCTCATTCCCGCAAACCAACACAGTAAGTATTTAATTTTTTGACGAGTGGTGCATATATTTTACGGCCATTGGAGAAATATTTTATCTGTTTAAGTTAGCAGAACTGAAATATGTTTTAAAAGTTACGGTTATGGAACGAGATATTTTTGTTGGAGTGCCATGCGTTGATTGGACAAATACACAATAACTATTCCCGAGGGAAAAGTCGTATATCACTCTCGATGCATTGGCAAACGGAAAAAGAATGCACACGGAAGCCAAGTAGAAAACTAACTCCAGGCACAAAATTAGGGTAACATGTGCAACCTAGGGTATGAGTCACCATCAACGTGTGCAATCACCATTTCGAAATAGGCTACTATCAATATTTAAGTGATGTACCATTCAATGTACTAATAGAGTTGATGGAAGACCATTTTTATGATAAAATCCTCATTCTTGTGTGGAAAATATCAGCTAGTTCACTCAGAGCCGGGTTCAATAAATTGACAATTTGGTCAGTTTTCCTAGCATTCACCTTTCCTGCCTTCAGTTGTTGACATTTCCTTCGAAGTACAGCGACTGAGGAAGAAGAATGAGGCAAAAAAGCCGCGAAGGTTAGGTTCCACGGTACAATGGTCAACCGATTACGGTCAGTAAGAACTAGCCGTGGCTCTAGGGGCAAGTGGGGAGGAAAGGGTGCATAGAAGGAGGGAAAGAGGGCAAATCGAATTGTGGAAGGTACCTCGTGGTTCGGTTTGAAAAAAGTGCCAAAGGCCAGAAAAAGTAGACCGTGATGATGATGGGCGGATTAAAGGGGGTGAGGTGTGCTCGGAGGAATGAGAGTGGAAGGAAATCACGAGAGGATAGAAATCTTTGGAAAAACAGACGCCGATCAACTCCTAGAAATTTTGAAGCTGCAAAAATTTTCCATGGTCGAATGCATTTAGAAACAATATTTAATTTTAAGTGAAGTAATAAATGCTTCTAGTTACCAGTAAAGTATATTCCAGCAAGACGTTTACATTGACAATAAGCTCTAAAGAATTTTGCTAACGTTTTCATTTGCTTCCATTTTAACTTCCTCTATCATATTCAATAAAATATCTAACCACTACAAACTTGTTCTACCTCCATATTTAAAATGGAAATAACAACTTCATTAGCATTTAAAGCTTATTATGATTTAAGTGAAGGCATTAAAGACTGTAGGTAGCAATCTTTGAACTTTTTTCATTTGTTAATTTTCTTTTATGCTATGCGTACCTTATGTCGAATCCATTAAATATATTCTCCCAAATTGGTGTGAATAAACTATTTCTAATTACTATTTTTGGTCTCCCGACTAGCGCTGCCCAGAGCCAGCAGGAAATACAGGCATATAGGCACACTTACATTTATCAGCAATGTATGGTTCAAACAACAATGTGTAACTTATTCCTATTATTGTATCGTAGCAATAAGTAGATTTTTCTTTGGCGGAATATGCTCAGAAGCCATAGTTAATTTTTAGAAATGGAGGAATTACATAAAAATGATAGCAATATCATGAAATGTATAGTAAAAATAAAGAAATTTCCATATTTAAATAACAAGCCTTTTTATTTTAGCACGCATTTATAATGCTGGGACGAAGCGCGTTTACGAAAACTAAGACTTTTGCTCTTTCAGATGGGTTAGTCCTCGTTTCCACAGGTCCGCCCGGATAAAATCAGTTTTACAGAATTTTGTGAACGTTTAAATTTGCTTCCGTAAAACCAACCCATCGTTGGATCCCCGGAAGAATAGGCTGCGATAACCGGACACAGTTGGGAATCCAGGTGGATAGCGATTCTCTCTTTTTCTCAACAGTTTGTCCCGAGGGTAACTTGACCCAGGATCCGTATGGAACCGGGACAAAAACATGGGAGGCCCGTGCGTGGAAATTATAGCGGATTGGGAAAGGCGGCGAGAAGGGTATCGAGGGCGGAGGGTGCACGCCGACGGCATGGTTGCAGGGGACCTTCCCCCGCCGCTCCTAACGGCCTCCTCGGAACGAGCAATCCGACGCCACGTGACTTACACGAGAGCGAAACATAGAGGAGGGAACATCCCCAACCGATCCGTTCCATCCCCCGCAATCTGATCGCAAATCCACCGGTTGCGAGGAACAGTTTTCAAGCAGCCCTATGCCATTTTCAGGTCCTCCTCCTCACTCTCTTGCAAGTCACTCGCGATTCATCTCCGCCGAAACACTTCGACAACTTCCAACCGCTCCTCAATCTCTACCCTCCACCGTTGAACTCCATTAGCGTGAAATATTCGATTTTGAATCCTGTCATGTATTTCGGCAGCAAGCTTGCTACTTGCACGATTCCTTTCCATTTTTACTCCTCAGTATGCAGTCGTAGACTCGGACTGTTGAAGCTCCAAATGATGAGGTTAAATCGAACCATGTAAATTGATATCTTGGGATAGACTTTGATTCCCGAGGCAGATTTCGAGATAGAGACCTTTGGCTTGCCAAGCCAGTATATTGTCAATTTTCTTGACACACCTTCATTTGGTGGCTTGGAAATAAGAAGTATCCAATTTTTTTTTAGTATTTTTCATTAAAGTTGTGACCAATAGAGGTTGAGTAATTAACGTCATGCTACATCTTAAGAAAACGTAGAACAATTTTCCTCAAATTATTCGATGATTTTATGTATGAAAAAATAAATTCATGGAAGTATCATGATTATTTAAGTAATGGAACATTCAAAAATCCACCCTTCATATAAAACTCGCAATAATTAATAGCAAACTACTAATCAAAATATTACGTAATAATAAAAAAGAACTGATTGTCCCTCGTTGTTGGTTGCAATAATACTCAGGTACATAGATCTCTCAACGATGTACATTATGATCTAATTCATTTTACTGTATGGAGCACGTAATTTTCTAACATAATGAACGGCTTTATCGAAAAGATTCAGGAAAAGAAATTGGACATTGAATAGTATTTCAGACGCAGACACTATTCAGTATCGAATTTCAAGATGCATAGAAGTGAAGAGTTCATTTAAATTAATAGGTACCGCATTGATTTTTAAAAAAATCGGCTGGAAAATTAAAAAAATAGAATAAAAAATGTTGATATAGTATTTGACTTTCAACGCGATTAGTCTCATGCCTAGCTTTATTAAAAGCAATTTTTCTCATACCCTCATGCCAATTACATCAGCCGCAACTCATGCAATATTCACGGAGGAGCATATCTTTGAAACGGCAAAATACCCAATAATTAAGGTAACCAATGCTGATAAGTTAGTGTCTGAGTGCGAGGAAATAAGTTGTACCGTTTATATGAAATCGTAACGCATTACGATTATGATTTGCACTGTTGTTTTTTTAGCTTCGGGAATGACATTATATTCAAAGAATTTTGTTAGCATTACATGGATGTATTACATGGATGGGTTATATTGTTATGGGATGGATAAATCAAAAACTTATTTTGATACTTTAACAAATGGTTATTCTGGCATCTGACAGAGTTGCGAGAATACTGGGAAACTTTGAAAAACGTAGCGGAAAAGAATAATGATTCATTTTTCCCATCGGAAAAAGCGCCAGGCTGAACTCAGGGTAATTACGAAAGTTACGTGTCTACTCAATTATACTACCTATGATCCACAATCCCTAGCATTAACGAGGGAAATGCTAGTCTCGAATGTTTCACAGTACCTAATTGTATAAAATATACATTTAGTTTTTAACCGCTCCCATGATTAACATATACGAGTTCATTATTTAGATACCACAGTTGACTGGATAGGGCGCCGGGGACCTTGGAATTACTATCTCAGCGATAGTGTTTTACGACGTAAATAGGAGACCTACTCAAACCTCCTCCACGGGAACGGAAGCAGATATTAAAATATTAATTTCAGGAGCGCTAATACACGCTCACCCGAAAAGCAGTGAGCCGTTTTTGCTTAGCAGTATTTGCTGTCTCTCATCTGCATTTGAGTGCTGACATTGGATCAGATATTCGAACTAGAGTAAATAGTAGAGCCATGCGTATTACTGTGACTAGCATTACATCCTTGACTCTATAGAGATGAATCATGTGTTCTTTACCGGGGTGTAATTTCAGCTAACAGTGCAAAATATGCGCACTTGTCATTTTTTCTTTTAGTAATTAAAAAAATGCATAGTCGTTTCTTTCTACCCTCCCATGATCAATGGATCTTATTATTCTCATCAACACTCATATAAAGTCATCATTGGATGAAATGAATGACAAATGGTTGTAACATCTAATTAAAGCTTACTACTACTACAATATCGCCCATATTAGTAATCACTCATCATAGAAGAGGAAAAAACGTAATCGGAAAATAAGTTTTTCCCTACTTCCAGTTTGATCATATAAATTATGAACACGATCCATAATCTTTTTTTCATAGCGTAAACTTTGGTTTTAAGTTCTCCAGTTAGTTCGATTCTAACTCGAGGTATAACCTAAGACCGTAATCCTGAGACAATTACAGCACCCATGCGCATTGCTCAAGGCTAGACCCATACCCGTGGCCCTAGGGTTTCCAGGTCCGCATGCCAACAACCTGGCCACCGTGGTCGACTACATTCGATCGATTCGAACAGTAACTTTATGATGCCACTGAAAAAAGTTAAATGCACATCGACGGTTTCGTATATTACACTTCGTCTATTACAGATATAATGTCATTATCAGGTTGCTGGAAAAATACCGATTAAGTTGCTTCTAAGTAAATTCTCCATTCAAACATAACCCGAAGATGACGAAACTCGGAGCGTATTGAAAAAAAGGTTTAAGTAAAGTAAACATTTTTTTTCCATTCCAATATGATTTTATTCCATACAGTTATTCCCACAACTACTAATTACCACTTCTCTATACGCTCAAAGCACCTCATAACATCCACACAGAACGTAATGAACGAAGAAGACACCATTCTTACCAGCGGTATTCTAAAACTTTCCCATTTCCCTAGAGCTCCAGCCGATCATGGTAAGATTTGAGAACCTTCCCAAACTCAAAGGAGAGTCATTTTCCAGGAGGAATCGACTTCCTGACACTTTCCGAATGGAATGATATAATGACGCGAGATGCCGGCTCGATTTTTGAAGGCGAACTGACTCCGGAGCGTCCTTGCCTGCGGGCGGCCGCGTCCTTCCTAGGAAAAAGGTGCACAATCACGGCTGAATTGCCGCATTAAGCGAGTGACCATTCAGACGGAAAGAAAGGGCTTGTCCCGCTCGTCCGTTTTATTCTCACACCTCCCTTCCTCTCTCTCTTTCTGTCCCGTCTCATTCTCGGTTCCGAGCCAATTCCGCAACAGACCCCATTCGACTTTAACCCATCAGGAAACACCCTCGCAGTCCCTCTAATCTTATTTCTCTCATATGATGAGTCTGAGGAACTTTCTCGAGGGGGGGCGGAGGAAGAGGGGGGAATGTATTTCCCACAAAAACAACCCCCTTTACCCACCCACCCACACACTGACTCCCTCACAACTACGATTTGATTTCAAGGCAGAAGGGAAATGAACCCGGAAGCTTTTAATTTCTCGAAAAACTTGCGGTATTTTTCGGGTGATTACGATGGAAAGCAATTTACTCTTCTCTTTACGGGGAAGGAAGGAGGGGATTCCATTCAAAAACTTCGATAATCAGCCGCTTTTAACCGTTGGGAAGTGTTCTAAAGCGGTGAGCGGTACTTCTCATAGGCGAAGATCTATGTGGTGGTAAACATCGCTTGCATACCTGTGGCGCGTTTATCGTCCGAAAGACGTGAATGAAATCTTGCGTTGCACCTTCTTCACTTTGATGATTAATGCGTGCTTAGCTTTACCCGTAATATTATGATTGCACCGTTGAAAAAGTGTCGTGTAAGGTTTTCATTTTCTGGAACGTCATTAATTTCTTGATAGATCCCATTGAGGTAGTTTGAGCAAGATATCGCTGCACATAAAATTAAATAATTTTGGCCTCATCATAAATAATGGTATACCTTCGCAACTCTTGAAAACAATTATCACCCACCGTGGCAATTTTTACCAATTCCAAAAACACCCTCTGCTATGAAAGCGTTTGGAGTGACCAGTGTGGAACAAATTATTATTATTAAAGCCTTATACATGCATATCTAGTTATGTTACTGAAATATTCTGCAATATAAAACAAAGTTTTGGGGTATTAAATGCTAAACTTTATTTATTAAACGCTTCTTAGAAGTGCTTAAATTATAAAATAAAATTCTGATACGGCCTCTGTTATGACGAGACAAAAATCTCATTCGAACTACCTTAAGGAAGTGTCGCGTGAGAATGTTTTTTCCTGGAACGTCAATAACCTCTTGAGATATCTCTTAAAGGTCTTCCTATGACGTGAGCGGCTATTCATTTTTGGAATGTCTGCAGCGGGTAGTAGCCGTTCCTCCTATCCCACCCGCGGTGAAAATTCGTCATGATAATGACTCAGAGGAAACCTTAGAAATGACTATCGAGATCCAAAGTTGAACATAGGCCATTTTCCTATTCTTCTCTCCTTCCTGCTATTCTTTCCCTACTTTCTGCTTTATTTCTCATATTTTGACTAGCTCTCAGGAAGCGTGCACAAGCAGTATCACACAATGATGTGAATTCGTCCAAATGCCGCTTCCCAAACAGTAAGGAAGGGCGTCATTATATGCACAGTCCTTTTATCCTTGGAAACGTTAAGGCTGTGTGTGAATTTTATTTTTTTAGTCCCTTTTGGTTACAGTTACTCCTGAAGAAATATCCTTTAATTATATTGCCGCGTAAACCAAAGAAAACTTGCAGCAGATAGGGTCGCCTTTGAAGGTTGTGGCACATATTTTTTTAAATATATAAGAAAGTTTACTACTCATGAAATCATTAAGTTGGGAGTGTAGGTGAAGACAGCTTTGAGTTCTAATTTATGAATAAAATTACATACACTATTGCTTCTAAAATTTACTATTATTACATATTATAATCAAATATTATACAATTTTAGCGGCTGAGAAAAACAATAATCTCAGGTAGAGAATTTGAGTAAAGGTCAGCTGCACATCTTTTGAATAAGAATAAAGGACATTCATGAAGGAAGGTAAATGAAAAATGATTATATAAAAATAAACTTATGAGACAAAAGAAATGCGATTCTATTCCAAAGTTCTTATGCAACATATCACTACTCCTTGAAGTCACAAGAAGTTATAATTTACGGAATGTAACTACCTAATACAATGTATTTCTCGATAAAATATTAACAATAACTTAACACATCAGCACTAACCCAATGCTTTCTTCGATTCTGATAGAGCAAGAAAGCACACTAATCTTTGTAGCAAATGATGAAAAATGAGTCCCTGCATGAAAGGTGTAAAGTCAAAAATTACTTTTAATATTTTCGTATTATTATTTGTTACGCTTATTTACGTGCGTGAAAAAATGTTTTAGAATATTTTGACGGAGGGATTTCGGCAAAATATACGGTAATTTTAAACAAATCCTGAGATTCAATAGCATATGTCTATGATTTGAGTTATTAAAGCGAAACCTGATATGAATTCACTTCCGTTGAACTCTAAATCTTGCTGCAACTCAAACAGACGGAGAAAGAGGCCAAGGAACGATTCATGAATTCATTGAGTGCGCAACTACTTGGTGGTATGAGAAACGACGACAAAAAAACATGCCCTTTCATGTTGGAGAACAATATGTTTCGCGTATTACACTTGGAAGTGAAACGATAGAAAAACTTTTTCGCGTCACGGGCAACATTAATATTTCATGAGAATGGCTTGTGGTGATGATAACACCGAAAGTCCAATGGTTTGCTTGTAACCAAACGGATGCGTATGCAGTATTTCACCACGAGAAGACCAAAGCACTTACATCACTTTCACTTACTGAGATGCTTCCTCTACTCATCAGCAATCGTAATGAAAAGTTAACCACACTCATGTGTCGGACACAACGCCCGCTCCGAGATGTTCTTCTCATTGAATCCCCTAATACACATCATCAAAGGACTTTCCTCAAGGTCGTCCGGTGTCGATAACCTTAAGTGTGAAATTGCTCGACGAGGAGAGAGAGGAATAGGGATGATCGGCACTTAAGTGAGCCAACCTCAGACCACAACAACAGCGGTGGCCTTTAAAAGCGTCCGAAGTGATGAGACGCAGTGGAATAGCCGCCGCTGTCAATCGATTGCCTTGGTTCATTTTCACACAGAGGGCGTACGGCAGCCGGCGCGGCGGGAGGCTAATGCTGCACGTCATGTTCGACAACCACGAGTGCAGTGCAAGGGGTATTTGTGCCCTTATCTCATGCACCCACTTTCCATCTCAGCAACCTTCTCTCCTTGTCTCGTGGCCTCTCCTCCCCTGTATGGCAAACGAAATTATTTCACGCATTTCTTTGCACGACACGGGGATAGGAGAGAGAGAAGATGATCACTGCCACTCAAATGTGCTTGACAAGATAGTGGGCATGAGAAACCCAACGTATGTACAATACTCAAGATGTGTATCAATTGCATTCAGACCTACATGTCTGAGACTTATTAAATATAAGTGTATCTTTAATGCACTCTATAAGGCACCTTGAGGGTTTGAGACAAGCGATGAAATTTTCAAAAACATATGTTTACATGCTTCAGGAACTTTCCAGGACTTCACGTGTGTTAATTGGTTAAAGAATGCGTGCACGAATATACGTTCCTCGATTTCGAAAAAAATAAAGAAGGCATAAGGGCGTAAATTTAGTAATGGCCAGCAAGTAAGGAAATTTTTATTCAGAGATGAAATTAGTTACACTACCAAGCACGTCATAACTCGATCATAGTCATTATTTATTCATTCTTTTGGCTGTAGTGAACTCCCTTTGTACAGAACTTCTTGGACATATTAAACTTTGGCTGGCTGTTGTACAAATTTTAAACATACTCTTTGGTGGACTGTAGAGCCACTTGTATGTATTAGCTTTCATTTTGCAGTCTTTTCGGACCGCATATTGTTTCGGAACGGGCAATTTCAATTTTTTTTTCAGAAAAATGCTTTCATAATGATTGAATTATAATGAAGGAAAATAGCAAATACTGCGGAGTTTTCACACCAATGAGCATCCCTGTTTCAGAATATAAATTCCTACACACAACTACTAGGCAAATAGCCTCCCGTAGTTGTCACCTTGACGTCCTAACCCACAGTGAGCGAAATGGCGTGTTCAATCGGAATGATTGATATTTTGGCAATTGCTTCTTATCTCTCTATCTCCACATCAAGAGAGAGGGCGGAAAATTCTCTCCCCAATTCCATCCCCAAGTCATTTTGGTCTAACGACTCAAGACTTGGGAGGGAGGATGAGTGACCGCTCCAGCTCACTCTTGAAGGCGAGGAAATGGCGATGGGCAGACCGGAGGTGGTGTCGATGATTCCTTTGCAGTTCGTCTGGCCAGCGGCACGTCCGGCGGCTGGCCCATCGCCTGGTTCGTTGGGAACGAATGCGATGGTAGGAGGAGTGAGGGAGGAGAAAGAGATAAGAGTAGACTGGAAGGATGGTATCGAAATACAAGGGAGTATTTATAAAAAGTAATCTTGAAGTAGCGCAATGACAGATTTTAAAGTGCGAAATTTCACAGAGAAAAAATCACAGTGCACTTTCGGATTACTCCGGAAAGGTAATACCGTGGATAATCACAGTATCCTCAAAATTTTTCAGATTTAATAGTGTTAGGAAATAGATATTCGAGTTGATAAGGGGATTGTAAGGTACTTTGAGTAATATGTTTCTATAACAACAATGAAGATCATACTCGAGTTTTACTTACATTCAAGCAGTTTTAAGATGCGTGAAGTAAATGTAGTAATATTTTTACGCAGATATTGTTTTTTATGACTAATCGTCTCTGTAATTAATCACATATGTATTTGAGGATTTAAATAGTTTTATCTGTTTTATGACGTACGCTGAAAGTACCTTTATAACCAAGGTTTTTTTGCGACACTATAAAAATTATTTCGATGAGTAAAAATATTTCTTTAAAAAACAGGGTAAAATATAGTTCAATTTCTAATAACGGTATGATAATGTGTTTGAGGGTATGTGGATGCAGGGTGAATTCACTCCCTGGCACACATCCTTGAAATGCCTGGAAGGATACCACGTAGACGTAGAAACACGCGAAATACTCTCTGTTACATTTTTAACGTTGTCTGCGGGTCACGACGTCCTCATTTTATCAAAATAATTTCTTTCTGGAGCGGATAGTTGTTCTATATCCCGTGGAAAATGCCTTCAATATTATGGCAAATATCTCTAAAATAAGTTCAATGAGTGTCTGATATTTTTGTATAGTTGAAAATATGAGAAATTTTCCTTTGCAAGAAGGTCGACTTCAAGGAATTTGATATTTAGCCTTTATCATCCGGATTAAAACCCCCGTGTATTCGCCGAATTTAAATGGACGCATCCCCGGAGCCGGGATGTTTTGGGCATTTAAATGCACTTTTTGGGTACGCTAGGCGTCTGAAGGATGATGATATATTGTAATAACTAACTTAAAATATACCAATAAAGATTAATAACTCTTGGAAAAAAATTTCGAAAGAAAAATGAAACTCCTTGGATAATCCCTAAGAATACACTTTTTTAAAATATTTTATGAAGACAGACACAGTGGAAAAGAGCAAAGGGACAATAAAACGGTCTTAATGTAAACCCAAATCAGTTAAATAAATACTAATCATGTACGGAAGTGAAGAGGTGTGTCTAAGTCAAGAAATGTTTAATGGTTTATTGCTTAAGGCGTAATAAAGGAAGAATTATCAGTCTCAAAACAAACAAGCATAACTTTACAACGCAATATCTTCATATCTAAGTATTCAGCTTAAGTAATAGAGTAACACCAAAATAATATGATCAAATATTACACAAATACATTTTCAATTTTTTTTCAAAAATTTGTTTAATTAATCCGATGTTTTGTCTTACTTAGTAATTCTCTCGAGCAGTAGTCTCTAAAAAATTACATCTTTTAAAATATGGCCTCATTGAAATACATTACGACCAGTAGATAGCCAGATATTTCTATCTATCATTTGCCATTTCTGAAAGTTTGCTGTCACCTGGTAGATTGGAGAAACGAATAAATACGCAAAGTATTTTACCTTTACTCTGAATAACTATATTGCAAATAAAAAAATTAAATTCCAATGTTGATAACAAATAACTCTGTATATTTAACCAGTGAATGAATGATTGCTGCATATGATATTCTTTTTGTTTTCGCTTGTTCATGAATTAAAAAAAAACAAATAGAAGTGAAAAAGGAGGACAGCCAACAAGAAATTAGTGTTTTATTTTTTGTGATAGATACTATCGGCGAAGCAAAGGTAAGATAATGTTGTCGAGTCACTGCTCTTGCCTTCATTAAATTGACGTGATTATCGTTGACTGATATCGCTCCTTGCCATCGTGCCAATTTATGATTAATTGCTTTTATCAAAATCGATAAATTTTAATAATGTTAGACTCTCATAGAAGGATATTAAAAGTTTAGAAAAAATATATTGCTTTTATCCTCATTCTCGTTTGTAACCTCGGCCAAACTGTTCTCTCGTAAGATTAAAGATTCCGATTATTTTCATCATAAAGGATACACGGTTACCCCAGTACACGGAAAGAAACATCACAGGATCAGAAGTTTCATAATGGGCTCATGCTAATTAATGAATCATTATTGAAAGCTTCATACCGTGAGTACGTAAATATGTTAGTTTCTGATATAGGGATACTGACAGCTTCGTGAAAATTTACTACTTGTATCATGCTTTTCATTTGTAACCTTACCTAAACTGTTCGCTCGAAAGATTAAATATTTCGATTCATCTCCTCTTGAGGATAGAGCTCTGGTTGACGGCGAAAGGGTTTGGGGGGAGGCAGGGAATCAGTCTTTCCTCCCGTCACGATGCGTGTCTAATGTGTCAGACAATGGTTCGCGGACGACAATTATTTTCGTAGATGGCGGATCGTGGCGAAGGATAATTAGCCCTCCCGTGGGGATGAACGCGTGGGAAGGGTAACCGGATTGTCTGGGGCGGTCGGCGAGGTTGGCTTTGGGGCCTGGTGGGAAGAGGTTTGCGATTTTAGGCACCCGACGCGGACGAATGGGAATATTCGGCATGAATGGCCTCCCGTGATGAGAAAGGGTTTCGTAAGGGAGGGAGGAATGGGAAAATTGCCAAATTGTCACGGTGACCACCGGTCATTTCGAAAAGCGATCACGTAGCGGCGAGTAATCCGCTTTTGTCCGTGCAAATGTTGATTTGATCTTATTTTGCCGTCGTTACGCTGCACTTTATTTCGCCGAGCTGGGACTGCGGAAGCTAGTTCCCGCGTCGAATTGATTACGGATGTGCCGTCCTAAAACTTCTCGGGCCAAGAGAGTAGTTTTTCGAGTGCATTTTTATCTACGGCCAGTGGAAAACTTGAGTGGAAAATTTTGCAGGAAAGCTCGCCAAATTTACCGTGAATTGCGGCAATATCTACATCTGATATTACGATTAATCATTCGCGGTGTTAATCGGTGATTTATTTATGTTGTACACTTCAATTGTATCGAGGTTTCGTCTTTCGCAATGTCGGCGAGAACCGAGGAAATCGAGGAGCCGTAGATTAATTGGTTCAAAACATCTTGGCGGGAAACGGAGACCTCTTCGGGCAGTTCAAGGAACTCCGATTCAAGCTTTTCACGTAGTTCAAGACTTGCACACTAGGTGGAGGATGGTCACTGGCGCGCGGTCGGCTGGGCTCTTGAACGGCGCTCCCTGCATACAGCGCCACTGCTGAGAAAAGTGGTTAAATTCGTATGTAGGTGTTTCAGCAACCGGCAAATGCGCGCCAATTTAGGAGCGTAATATAAAGACAGCAAGCACATCACCGCTTTTGCCACAGATATATCACTTAAATGGCTTTACTCTTATCGCAATACAGAGAAAATATTTCAGAAAATCATCTATGAAAGAATTTTTTACTTATTTTTGTACATTAAGGGTGTCTTGTCGCCCTTCGGTATTTGAATTAATGTGTATGATTTGTTCTCTCATTCCTAAATTGCATCAGTCAAACATTTTTACACACATTTAAAAAATATAAAATCTCATTCACTCGTTTAAGCAACCTTTTTGCCTCGATTTGTTATGCTACATCCCACGCAAGAGAGCAAGTTGTGAAAAATAGGGCTCTTGAGAGGAGGGTGTAGGGGGTGAATACAAATGGTATCCGAATTGGTTTTCCTGTTGTGGATTCGGGCAGTTTATAATTTATGCACGGTAGTTTATTGTTTTTATTGTGGCGTAAATATTTCTGTCATCATTGCAACTTCTTTTGGCAAGATTAATGTTTCGTTTGCAACCATTATATCTAAACGATGTAGTTGACTCATAGCTAGGTCTTCTGTTCCTTCGGAGGTGAATCGTGAATTCATTATTTGACGAAATTTGATAGAAAGAAGAACGGTCTAGAGAAAATTGTGACTTTTTTTAGCGGAAGGCAGCAGGAGATACGCTTTATTTGCCATTCCGTCCAACAGATGGAGCAGAACCTTGAAAGCATCCAACACAGCGTTAGTTTCACAATTGGAAAGCTGCAGATTAAACAGGTGCATCTCCGATTTGTCCCTCGTCTTAGGTATTTATTAGAAAGATCAATAAAAGACAAAAATAATGGAATCCAATATAATTAATAATTAAAACACGTAAACCAAGCATAAAAAGACTTGTAAAACCATGATATATTCTACACCTAAGGGGCGTATCACTATGAATGCCTAATTACTTGTTTTTATTCTTTTATTGTTACTTCTTCTATTGTTACGACCTGACGGCGGTTTTAGCGGGTTTCCCGTCGTCCTAGGGCAAATGCCGGGTCAAGCCTTCCCCGCTTCAATCCAGTGAAAACTATTCCAGTGAGAGGTGTAACCCTGCCCTGAAGAGGCGAAAGCCTATAACAGGGTCCACATTTGCGTTGTTATCTCTGTCTTGTTATTTTGTTGTTACTCTTCTATTCTCTGTATCTTTTTGTTGATTTTATTGTTGTTATCCTTCTATTTCTCTGTATTTGCAAATGTGGAAATAAACACCTTTTGAACTTGAACTTGAATGCCTAATTCAGTTTAAAAAAGACACCCAGAACGACCAGAACGCTCAAAACAATCTTTCCAATAGCTTATGAAAATAGTATTTTTAACTGAATGCATTATAACGATTATAACTCTAAATTATAGCATTCTTTAAATAGAAACAGCCGTAATCTGTGAACAGAAATTGGAAATGTCACAATTACATAATCGTTTTTAGATGCTTAAATGGTATTTAATGGCAATCGAGATTTTTAAAACTAGATACTTATGGAGATTAATAATATCGTAAAATATTGTACCCTCGGCTATAAAACGTCACCTTATTTAAATTTCTCCTCAGTTCGATTAACATCCAAACCCTAAAATGGTGGAGGTTTTTCATTAGAACTCCAATTCCTCCTCAAATACTACATGGAGAGCACTTTTAATGGAGGATTTCACTCGGAAGTTAAAGTGTGGACCCCATGGCGCTCTTAAATAAGAATCCCCTAAAGCCTATAACGGGTGCCTCTCTATTCCTTCTTCAATCCCCAAACCATGCCGCCATTATCTCAATGGCGTAGAAAGCCTTTGTAGTCTCCCTTCATAACTTACCAATGTGGTGAGTTATAAGGATTCATCAAATACACGTTCCGCGTTTGGATAGTTTTAACCACGTTCTATGAACCGATTAAGACTCTGAGTATATGCAACTTCCTTTCTTATTCTCTAAGTGTAGGTAAAACTGAACCAATACTCAATGATAAGATGAATAAGAATTGTATTCATATCTAAATTTTGGGTTCCACATCTAATTTTCAACGCACTGGAAAAATATTAGTAAAACATCAATACTTTATAAATTATTATTGCTTGTTTTAAAAATACTTTTCCGGCTTCATCCACTTCACAGAAGGTTTATAGATTTCAAGCAAATTTGAAGAAAAATATCTACTTTTAGAAACCAGTAGCTAATGCTCAGTTCCTCAGATTTACTGTGAGTGGCGCTGGTAACCAGCAAAACTTGGCGTAATGGTAATGATTCGAATGAATATTGTACGCTGGACGTTTTATCCGGGAAAATAGATAAAAACAGAATAGGAATGGTTTGTGAATTTGGAAATTATGAATGTTATTGGGGAGGGGAGAGGTTGAGAAATGCTATAGAGGGTGATGTCGATTTCAGGGGGACTGCATGGCGGATGGACCCAGGTAGTCTCCACAACACCCTCATTAGGAAGGCCCTCGCTCGCTCGCGAGATAATCCGGATCCTCTCTCGAGGTTGGGGACGCACGAGGGTCGGCCTTCCCGGCAGGTAGAAAGTGACCCCGTGCAGTACAATTATAAAGTTTATAAATATTGCAATTTTGTAACTTTTTCGCATCGCCATCGAATCCCTTGTCTCAAAACGTTCACGAGCGTCTTTTGATTGATTCTCTAGGATGAAAATTAAGGATTTTAGTGTCAGCATAGAAAATGCGCCTATGACACCTGGCAACCCAACCCAACCAAACCAAACCCAACCCAACCAAACCAAACCCAACCGAACCCAACCCAACCCAATCCAACCAAACCAAACCCAACCCAACCAAACCAAACCAAACCCAACCAAACCAAACCAAACCCAACACCAACCAAAACCAACCCAACGAAACCAAACCCAACCCAACCAAACCAAACCAAACCAAACCCAACCCAACCAAACCAAACCCAACCCAACCAAACCAAACCCAACCCAACCAAACCCAACCCAACCAAACCCAACCAAACCCAACCCAACCAAACCAAACCAAACCCAACCCAACCAAACCAAACCAAACCCAACCAAACCCAACCAAACCAAACCCAACCAAACCAAACCCAACCCAACGAAACCCAACCCAACCCAACGCCGCATTTTCTATGCTGACACTAAAATCCTTAATTTTCATCCTAGAGAGTAAATCAAAAGACGCTCGTGAACGTTTTGAGACAAGGGATTCGATGGCAATGCGAAAAAAGTTACAAAATTGCAATATTTATAAACTTTATAATTGTACTGCACGGGGTCACTTTCTACCTGCCGGAAAGGCCGACCCTCGTGCGTCCACAACCTCGAGAGAGGATCCGGATTATCTCGCGAGCGAGCGAGGGCCTTCCTAATGAGGGTGTTGTGGAGACTACCTGGGTCCATCCGCCATGCAGTCCCCCTGAAATCGACACTACCCGCTATAGATAGTAAGTATAGGAAAATAAAACTATTGAGATACTTTGAGAAATATATTTCATTATTAACCCACTACGAACAATATTATTTGAGTAACTTTGAGAAAAATATTTCATTACAAAATGTGGATAAGGAAATGGAAGATTGCCAAGGACAGGAAGTGACATGTTGGAGTCTGAAACGAATGCCTGGTAATTTGAGCAATCTGAGGGCAAAACCAAAGCCCAGAATACTTCAGCGCTAGCAAGAATGGAAAAGAATTTGACGTCGCAATACAAGGATCAGTCACGGGGACGAGCCCTTAATATGCGACCAAGTACGAAATTTGAGTCCGCGCAAAGCAGGTATCTCATAAATTCGCGAGAACACGTCTCCTCTCACCGCATTACACTACGTTAAGGACACGACAGCAAAACTCGATCCTACGTGGATAAAACAGTACTTACCGGCGGTGAAGAAAATAATAATTTAATTTTTTCAATTCTCCCATCCCTTAATTCCTTTTATTCCGTATTACTGCTCTGAAAAATGTTTTAAAAAATAAGGGAGGGAAGCTATCCCCTTGTATGGAGGGCATGCTCCATAAAGCATCCGTGTTCGAGTGCACAGCGAAGGCACTTGAGGTCTCATAAATCCATACCATTCCGAATTCGGCCGCCGCACTACGTACCCGAATGAGGGGAGTTGTTTTTCCCAAGCCAAGGGATTTACTGCACCTCCCCCAGCTACTCACCCACACCCCCCCCCCCTCCTACCTCCTCCCCGCTGTACGGAAAGTTCAAACACGAGCCACGGCGCCGTGAAAAGGAGATTTGTTCCTTCCCTCCCCAGCCGCCACCAGTACGCGAGCATATCCCAGGAGAGAGAAAGAGAGTCTTGAAGCACTCCAGAAGTCACGTCGGCGTAAACACACCGTCGCGCGCCCGGGGGGAACGGGAATCCGTGGCGGGAGTCTCGGCCACTCGTCGCCGCAGGCCAAGCTCACTTACGCCCGAGATATCACTCGAGGAGAAGAACAGCCACCGCTTCCATTTGTGGAGCTTCCACAGTTTGTGATTCGAGTGCTCAATCCTGCGCTGTCAGTGAGACTGCATCATGATTACGAGCATATATGTATCTAACTTTTTTTCTAGCCTCGCATCTAGAAAATACTCCACAATGAACTTGTCCCGGTTCGAACGTGAGGTTTAAACAACCAAGGGAAATTGCGAGTCTGCTCCGATGCATTAGGTCTATACAAAGGAACGTAGGTCAAGAAAAGAATTTAGACTTTCTTTCCTATTGCCGGAGATGCACTTATATTCAGAATGCCATTTAAAGTCAGGAAAAGGTTTTTTTAGGGGAGGTGAATGATTTTTTACATTTTTTAAACGCCTCATCTCGGAAACATTCCCCTATAAACTTCATCCTAGTTGCAAGACTAAACAAGCCATGCGAGATGAGTGCCATGGTTAAGTTCTATTCAGAATAACATCGGCAAAGAAACGCGAACGAATTTCCCTCGTTATTACTTTTTCAGTAGAATATCGCTCGTAGCCTGTAAAGTAAAAAATTATAAAAACAGAGATACCTCCGTTACGGAATATAGAGTAGCAAATGTGTGCGCTAGATTTTACCCTCGCTTTCTCCCTCACTGCTCTAGTACTTGAATTTAATCATTCATTTCAAAAGGGAATATTTTCTCCAGGTCAATGAAAATATTTTTAAGGTAATTAGATTACGCCATCTTAAAGCTGATACGAGCATGAAATTGTACCGAAGCCTAGAAAAATTCCATATTAAATTTAATACCTACGTTTGCCATTTTTTAGTTTTCTTTCTTCAAACATTCATGAAATGATCCTAATCGATTACAAAGCTAACTAGTGATTTTTAAATATATTTTAGGCTCTGAATATCGGACTTTACCTTATGGAAGCTATGCTAGTGAATCTGTATTAATAATGATAGGGGTGCGGTGTGACCGCCGTCGGCGAAAATTTAAAGCTTTTGGAAATACCAAGGTTACAATTTTGGAAAACTAAGTTAAGGTATAATCAGATTGTATTGTTATCACCTAGAGAACCAGATTTTTTAACAAATGTAGATCGATGTCCTCATGGAAAAATAAAACACTATACATCACTGGATGATGAACGTACTCTATTAACATTACATTTTACACACGAAGCTCATAAATACTCGTCCGCAACACGTACCAACTTACTTGTAATCCTTGAGTACAAGATAACGCTCCCACATTTTTATTTTCTGAAATGCCACTCACGTAGCGCTCAATAAATGTGCTTGTCGCCCATCGCCCAGAAAACATCATGCTTTTTTAAAGACTCCGTTACATCACAAAAGCAATAACCTTTATAAAAATATATGATTTCGCACGCAAAAGAAAAACCCTTCACTATGAAGACCACATCCAACGATCACTTGAGGTCTTGAGGCGCCGCCGCGCCGCCCCTTATCTCAAGAAGAGGATTCTTCGCCTTCCCGCGAAAGGGCGAGGGAGAGGAGTATTTTGCCTCCCACCTAGGATTACCAACTGTGAGACCTTTTCGACCCCGACATTTTGGTCTGCAAACCGGAGAATCTAAACAGACAGCTCTCCTTTCCATTGCCACGAAGCTTCAGCTGCTATAGATATACGTGGTTAGAGATTAATTAAAATGGCAATTCAGTCGATGAATCTTTAAAATATTATTAAATATCATTCGTTAGTAATGGATAGATATTAAATGTGTATTAATGTGATCTTTGTTGGGATCAAATATAGCGTGTATATTGCAATTGCAATCTCAAAGTTTGATTACAAAAAAACGATAAATAACTTTTATGTAAAAATATTAACTCCGGGGTTTCGTCACAAAGTGCCATCTTCAGGAGAGTGTTATTCATTAATGAATTATGAAAGAATTCCATAAAGTTGGACTTGAGAATGTCTTACACAGAAATAAAAATATAATTATAAAATATTAAAAATATACCAAGATCTCATTTTGCTCTATAAAAACGCGTCAAATTTGGCTTTATTCATCCTAAGTTAACATTTTCTGAGAGAGATCAGTATAACCGATGGAGTATCTTCACAGGTGACATGTTTAGTTTGTTGTTTCGTTTATGACACTGGCCCGAAGAAAATGATCTGAAATCTTTAGCCCGGAGAAACATCGCTCCATCCGGAGTCCCCGGGTCAAAATGCTCCAGTTGGCAACCCTATTCCCACCTTTCTCATCCCTACCCCCTTCCCATCCATTCCACACGCCCTCCCCCACCTCACGAAAATACGTCCTCATCCCTCCGTTTTCAATATTCCATCTGCGATGGCATTTTGCGGCAGGGCGTTGAGAACAAAAGGGGCGAACCAATCTCCTATCTCAGCACCGCCCTCTTCCTCCCTCTCTCCTTGCTCTGCTCCGTGCATCCATTTCCAACATCTGCTCTCCTTCTCTCTCCTTCGACTCCAGTGTGTTAACCGCAAGGTATCCTTTTCTTCCTCATCTTTCTCCTCGGAACACTCCTCAATCCTTCGCCGAACATCACCTTTTGGATGCGCGTCCAATTCTCCTCTCTCAGACTTAACCGCGTTTATATCGTCCCGACACCACTCGCCATTCTGCGGTCATGCCGTACACAAACTATCCCACCACCACTACTCCCCCGCCCCTCAGGGAGGGACCAACCCCCCTCCCCTCAGGGGCATGCACAAACGAGTGGGAGGCCCGGAGGATCGCGGTCGCACGGCGGTATCAATCCGCGGAGAGACCCAAGCGGTGCTCGCCCGTCGCCCCAAATAGCTTTCGGGTCAAGAGCAGAGCGCTGGTGGCGGACGGACCGGACGCTTTGGGCTCTTTGATGTCGCCCACAATGGAAAATGCCCACCGAGAAAATATCCTCCTCCGGACGAATCCCAAATTTTGTCCCATATGACCTTTTCCAATTTATTTTTTTTTTGGATTGATACAGGGCAGCTTTTACTGAATAGCATGGGGAAAGACGCATTTTTAGCGTGCTCAATGTTTATCCATAGCGTTTTGTTTATGCCAAGCAAAGCGGGGATGTTTGTTTGGTATTTTTATGCATGGAAAACTCCATCCAGATATTTCATCTGTTGAAGTAGTCCTTGACCTTTACACTGCCCGACTCATGGAACGGCAACGTTCCGCAAAAGTTTTTTTTACAAGTTTCACCTTAACCTACATTGTGCCCTCAATACAGGAAAACATGCAAAAGACTCCCAATGATTCAAAATCACATATATCTACCATACCATTTCCTATTTCGGTGGCAATTTTGATATATATTCTGAATGTGTTTTCTCTTATTCATGATGGATTTGATTTCTTCCAAGTTTGAAATGATCAGTATTCTTCTGTGCGCCAATTTACCCCAAGTAATTACACTTATTTATGCATGCAAACTGACTTCTCACTTTCTTTCATCGATTTTTTAGTATTTTGTTTGATCGGCAGAATGCATATAAATGAGAAAGGTTACCCTTATTCTCACTCATTCTGACTTATAACTCTTAGAGCTGAACAACTTTAATTATCTAAATATATGTACCATTTTATTTACGAAGCATTTTGATTATTTAACAAAGCCTTGCGAAGGAATCATGAAACGTTCCTATCATTATTTACACCACTGCAAGTAACTATGCAGTGCCACATATATCTAATACTCAAATTATGCAACGTGAACGCAATGGTAACCTAAAATCGAAAAATGAAGTTCAATCTGGCGTAGGTGAATATTTTTACCCTTATCCTGATAAGTGGAATATTTTCAAAGTTTTCTGATCAGAGCGCCAATAGTGGCTACTCTGCGTATCTAATTTTACACTAGAACTACGTAGCCATGGTTATAGGGTACCAATCTATCTGTTGTCGGGTCCTTTCAACAGCGGATTGAAAAGGTAAGAAAATAATTCAACAATTGTGCTAGTAAATCTCATGATGTGCTTATGAACTATTTGGTAAAACTCCGGTCACCATCACATCGTATAATCCCAAGTCAAAACATTGGATAAAGGAAACTTTCCTCGTGCAGAGGTAGTCAAAACTCCCCATGCAATTGGAGGACACCGTTTCATTGTGTATGTTCTGCACAGTTTGTTCCAGTCGAGAGTGCAGGCAGGGTTTTCCGCGAACTTCCTCTGCATTGAGCTGGGTTTTTTATGACGACGTTTCGGATGCAATGCAGCATCCATAAACAGATTTGCACACTGTAGGCCTGAAGATGAGACTCATTTAAGGAAATCCGGACTAAAGGCTGCGGAAATCTTGCACTGCCATCTGAGCGACGCGTCGCGTCGCAGCAGGCTCTTGCAGCGTCGCGACGCTGCAAAGGCCTGCACGTGAAATTAGTCCCAATTTTCACCTGGATACCTCACATAGCCAAATAAAGTGTACAAAACTACAATCATGACGAAAATTCGAATTATCATTAATTCTTCCAACCACTTATCCATATCTACGGCTATTTCTTCTAGGAACCCTGTCAATGAGATGAAACTTCGGCGATTCCTTCGAATGATGGGCATACTTCAGCCCCTCCCACATCTGTCACCCCAGTGGCTCTCCCTCTCTTCTTTACTCCCATGCCACCACATACTGTCACTCTGTCATACCACCCGCCGGCACGGGATAACCTACGCTATTATTTCTTCCCTCCACTCCCAGACGTGTTGAGAAGTGTTCTGTTAAAGGGAATTGAGGGACTTTAGTCCCCCGCTGAGTTATAGTGGCACTCTCTCGATGGACGGGATATGAGTGAAATTTTCTAGGCGGGCAGTGGTCTTTTAGATGGACGTCGCAGCGCTCTCCTACAAATGGCTCCGCTGGGATGTCGACGAGTACTCCGAAGTGTGTCCAGAAGATTAGCGGCATAAGGGGTGAGGCTTAAGAGATTGTTGTCATTTGAGCAATTACGGATCATTGAGAATTGAAAGCGTTGTTTATCCTTTTCGGACACCTTCCTTACTAAAGTCAACGCGAGAGAATGGAGGTAATAAACGAGCAAACGAATGTCGGAAAATAGTCAAGTTTACCGCAAGATTTACGTGAGATTGCGAAATTATGAGGTCATTGATACGTGTTCTCAGTACCTCTTAAAACAATGGAGGAAAAACTAAATTGATATCATCATAGAATATTTTTTATCAGAGAGTTTTCTAAAAGAAATGCTAAATGATACATCATTATTTTATCCTAGAATTATGTGGAAGAAAGGAATTAGCTCTTCTCGGAAGCACATGGAAGGAAAATGGAGTATTTCTGTCTTACGTATGGTATTATGTACGGAAATAATTTTACGCTCGTTTTTTATGTCGATTAGTGTTAATCATCAGAAGAACATTTTACCTTTTCATTTCTAAGGTTTTAAAAAAAAACTATGATTCGCAGAGAATATCTGACTGCCGGTCGGTTTACATGATCATTATCGACGGGAGAGATTATACACGTCAATTGTCATACAAAGAAAATATTTAATTGGAGATTATAAAATCGGGGCTCAATCTTGTGAAAAAAACGCGCGTTAGACGCGTTCTTCAGTTTTACCTCACCCGATGCTGGCAGATAAGATATCTCAGAGATCACAGAGAAGGGAAAAATTTTCTTCAGGATATGAATATTAGTCTCAATAACAGAACATTAGTCTATAATAAAACCTGTGGAAGTTACCAAGTTTTCTGTTGCTGTTACATCATGCAATTCCACAACGTTGGGTCGGAGACCGTTTGATTAGTGAAGAGTGCCAGTATAGCATAAGTATGAGGCCAAACATAACAGAACCCTGACAGTTAAACTACGCTAGCAAAAGAAAACTTTCTGTATATTTTACCTGATTATGTCGACTATGCGACGTAACCTGGTCGTTGTACAACAATAAAATCTGTGGAAACAAAATGCCTCCTTGGTGTTACATCATAAAATTCCACATAATCCAGCCGGAGAGTGTTTTATTTATATTAGTCTTACTTTATGCTGGTAATGTTCGGAGATGAATATGCTTAGGTCTCATGGGAACGATAGCGGTTACAGGGGAGTGGGATGAGGATGGGGAGAGTGAGAAGGGAAACGAAGCTGAGTCGGGAGTGATGAAAGTTGGGAGAGGAGAGTTTGGTTTTTATTTTTATAGAGCGGCGCGGAGGGGCGTTAGCTTTGACATTTAAATTATGCCGTATCGAGCGAGAAGAACCCCATCGTCCCACTTAACGTACTCCCGTGTGAGACGGATGTTTCTGCTGCGCATCTAAAGTGCAACCCATTGCATTATCGTACGGGGGAAGAATGTTTCTAGGCTGTACTTAATACAATATAAAGGGTTGTTGTGTAATTCTAAACGTGATGGCAATGCTAACGAACTCTCATAACATTTCGCGAGCAATGTAACTATGTACCAAGCGAGAGGATAAGTTGTTTTAGTACACAAACGCATACCCATAGGTGTATAGAATGATGTAAATAAATTGATGTTACTTTCTGCACTTGAAGTATCTCTAGGCATAGGTATTTCTCATTGCTAATCATGCCTGCTAGTCAGTGATAAAATGAGTGCTGAATTCCACAGAAAAACAATTATTAGCCTTGAATGGGACTCGGTAGAATTTCGCACTTATGTTCACTTGTAGGTGACTTCGCAAATATTATGCCGTGGCTAGTCCCAATATCCTAAAAATTATAACGATAATATGATTCCATTTTTTTTATTTTATGTGAAATTGGAAATACACTGTTTCAATTATTAAAACGTGACTTATTGATGTCATCAAAGGCCGGAAATTCATCGATATATTTTTTATTTTATTAAATGTTTTCATCGATCTTTTTATATCAATATTTTGTAAACAAATAATGAAAATGAGCGCAGTATGTGTGGAAAATGCAAAAGAATGTAAGATAAGTTTTCATTCTATTCTAGCTGCGATCATTTGCAACAACGAGAATGGCACGCATTATTTAAAAAGTAGCTCCAATATACTCCGCGTGTTCCTGAAACTTTAGCACATAAAATTAATTTCGAAATGGAGTGCTGGTATATAAACAGTGCTCATCAGTAGAACGTAAGAAGCAAGAAAGGTTACTTTCAAATTGTTTTCTTAATCACAGTCTACATACCGTTTAACAATTAAGACCCTCTTTTGAGAAATCCCACAGGTTAAATTGGAAACAAAATTAACGCTGGCCATCAAGGGGTCAAGATATTTAAATATTTTAAAATGGAATAGTTTAATAATTTCTTCATCAGCTTCGAACGGCATGGGCTACACTTCCATGCAGACCTACAAAATTCACTCTTTTAAATGACTCACATGACGGCAAGAGGGTTTCGATTGCCAACGTCAGCGGAGACAGTAGTGGTCAATTAACATGGTATTGAGCGAAAAATGGCTTCTCCTAAAAAAATACTCGATAAATGATGGAGATTATTTTGGATTCCTCACTGCTTACTTACCAGCCTACTCAATGCTGCACAAACCTCATTACAATGATCACGTTGTTTCGGGGATAGGTGTACCAACTGAATGCCTACACTGAAGGCATTCATTTGATTCGGTTGACGGCGGTGGCGGATATTTAATTCAAAACAACTCCGATCCTAACCTGGATGATGCTTTGAGAGTATTTAGGTAAAAATACGACGTCTTAAGAATGGAGAATAGCACTACGGACCTCTTGGCAACTTATTTCGTGAACAGCTAATATGGGCACTATTTCATTTTACGTCCTCTCGATTCAACAAAAAATCAGCCTAAACCATACAATCGCCCACTCTAGGTGGCCCATATGGCCTTAGTTGTCAGCCATATCCCCTAATAACAGCCTTTGCCACTCCTTTATCGAAACTTCAAGGGATATTAAGTCGGAGAAAATCGTATGAATCGCCATATATGATGCTCTGGCATCTAAAACTATCGTAATATCAAGTCCCGCTGCTGTTCATATCAGGCAGAGAAGGGAGTCACCATGCCTAACGAGAAAATAATCTGTTTATGGGCGTCTCAAGAGTCGTTTCCTGGGCAATATTGAAGATGGTTGCCGCCCTTTTTGACGCTCGGGAAGCTCGAGGACCGCTATTCTGGAGCACGCTTCTATACAGCACCACCCCATCGCGTTCCCGTCCCATCCACGTTCCTCTCACATTCTGCCGTCCTATGCCCTTCCATCTCCACGCCCAGCCTTCGTCCTTGCACTAACCCTTTCCCCCCTCCCACATCCTCCCATTTCTCATACCGGGTCCTCTTCCTCCGTATTCTCCTCATTCCTTTCCTCTTCGTCCTCTGCCATTCCCGTCCTCCTAAGCCTCACCGCCGCTTCCGCACTGTATTAAAGCTCGCCCCAATCTCATTCCGCCAGGAGCGGAACGTGTGCCCACAGGGTTTTTCCCCCACCCTCTCCTTCCTCGCCCATTCCACTCTGGGCCGTTCCTCGGCGCTTCAGGCGCCCCAACCTCTCCCTCCCCTCCGCCCCCTTTCACTCTTCCTCTCCTCTCCTCATCCAGGGGTGCCCGCGACCTTCCAAGGCCACTCTCCGCAACATGACGTGAGATCACGTCTCGCCTCATCGCCCGCAACAGGCCGCAAGGAAACATCTCCGGCCGTCTTCGGCACATCATGGCTTCTTCGTAGTCTCTCCTCTTCACCCCACTCTCTCTCTCTCTCAACCTTAACACCCATTCTCTGCCTCTCCCCACCACTTTCATCCTCAATGCCTTTATCTTTTTCTAGCTCCTCTCTTTTCCTAACCCTAGCTTCCTCAGCCTTTACCTCCCATTTTTTGCCATCAATTCCTTAGCATCTCTTTTCTTTCTGTGCTCGCTCCGACTTGCTCCGCTATCTCTCTTCTTTACCACACCTTCGTCAACCTTTCCTTATACTTTCTTCGCCTCCTCTCTATCTTCGCTATCACATCTGCGGTGGTCGTGTTTGAACCGTTCGAAATAATTCCGATCACGTAACTAAGGAGTCACATTGTACAATAACGAACTGTTTGAGATTTTACCGTGTTTTACCCCCTGGGAATGGATAACGTAAGCGTCCGATGTGTTGTTTACTGCGTCTCTAATCACTATATTGAACTCCATCAAAAACGTCTTTGTGAGAAAAACCCGATCGGGAAGAATGCGTGAGATTTTTCGCGAATTGTTTATAAGGCAACAAAATCTCGAACATGTTGTGATTGCACCACGTGACTCCTTAGTTACGCGATCTTGATGATCCCAAAGCGTTCAAAACAACCCCCCATCCCCGTGCCTCCTCTCTGTAATCTCTGTAGTTAACTAGCACCCTCTCTCACCACTATTATTTTGTTCCTCCTGTTTTAAACTTTTACCCCCTCATTTTCCTTATACTGTGTAATTCTCGTTCTCCTCTAAACTTGTAAATAATCTACTGTGAACACGTTAAAATAAGAAATATAAGGGGATATCCAACGATGGAAGCCTAGGGATAAGTAAAGCGGGAAATCAAATTGGAATAGCGGGAGGAAGATCCGTCAGGGAGTGAGAGAACTAGAATGTGATGGGGGTTTGCAAGCAGTCATTCATGCTCACATGAATTTCGGGTTGAAGTAGTTATGAACGAATGATTTACGACCTTTCCTTCTCTCTATTTGTTGCCGCTATATTTTTTCCCTCTCTTCCTTCGCATCTCTCAATCTCTTTTCTTATTTTTATATCACATCCTCTCCTCCCAATTCTTTCCTCACTTCCTCTCTCTTCATTGTTCCCTCCAATTCCATCCTACAGTTAGTTCCTCTAAAGTCCCATATTTCTTGTCACTCACCCCACCTCCTTCACATTCTTCACCTCTCTTCGTTACCACACTCGACGACATTATAAATCTAAAATTATCGGAATCAAGCCTGAGTAAGTGAAAGAGACCACCATCCACATTGAAAGAAAAATTTTTAAGTTTGTGCAAAAATATATTTGACACGTGTCTCACCATCGTGCAAAGTCGTGTGCCCATGGCATAGTGAAGAAGACCGTTGAGGAACGCCCAAGTACATTTAATGGAAATGATTAAAAGGGATATCGAGATAAAGTCAAGATGAAAGTTATAAATGAATAGGCGTTCAAATACCTTAAGCGGAATTTATGATGAAGTACAAATGGAACGACGTTCCTTCCCATCTCAACTTTTATGAATTCCACTCTCTTATTTTCTCTTCACCTTAATCCGGCTGTCTTTTTTCTACCTCATTTTCCCTTTCCCATACTCATTGTTTCTCATTCTTTCATCCTTTACCTTCTTCTTTCTATATTCCTTTCGTCCTTTAATTTATTCAACCACAGTGTCTCAATACACACTTCTCTCTTGAAATTCTGTTTTCGTATTTTCATTATTATTCATTCATCACAAATTATTTCATTATGTCTTTCACATTTAATTCACTTTCCAAGAGACCTTCCTATTCCTCCTGTACACTTTTCTTTTTCTTTCTCTCGTCTCTTCCCTCTTCTGCTACGAGCCGACCTCTTGTTGCCCCACTACCGCCTCCCTTTCGCCTAACTCCTTTCACCGCCATCTCCTAATATTTACCGACCCGATCCGGAAATTCCACGTCTCCGTCCCACACACATTGACCCCTCCAAGATTATGAAAGGAAGGTAGGCTCGTTGGTCCATTCCTCCCCGTGAGCGTAACGGAGGGCATTCCATTATAGTGCCCATACAGACAGCATACAGAACATCATGAGATCACTGTGTTCTTCGGCTTTGTTTCCCCTTAATCTCAATTTATCTTGGATGCTCTTACATGGCAGTGAAAGCTTGGTCAATAATAGTTCACTGTGTTCTTCTGCTTTGTTTTCCCTTGATCTCAATTTATCTTGGATGCTCTTACATGGCAGTGAAAGCCTGGTCAATAATAGTAGCAGAGAAAAGGAGGTTGTAAGCAATGGAGACGTGGCATTGACGAAGAATAATGAAGACTAAATGGACGGAGAGATTTACTAACGAAGAATTCTTACGAAAAACTGTACAGAAAAGAAGCAAAATGAAAGCGAAGACGGAGAGACAAACTTATTAGACACATTTTGCGACACAATAGCCTGATAAATACTACATTGGAGGTAGAAATGAATGGGAAACATTTTAGAGGGAGACCAAGAATGGAGTACATCAAGAAGACAAGGATGACAAAGTAAATAACTATGTCGAGATGAAGTGGTTGGCAGAGTGTAGAGTGGAATGGAGAGCTGCTGCAAACCAATCTTCAGATTGATGTCTCCTGATGACGACACATTTGTTCTCATAAGCAGTTATGCTATTCGTTTTCTAAGCGTATCTTTAATTGCGCTAAGCTTCTCGAGTGCTTCTTCGAGTTTACCCTTCGACCTTTATGGACGAATTATTGGAACCCTAAGTTAAACTATTCCCTTGGACCAACAAGAAAAAAATATATAGTGGTGTTCTGTCACTGAGGCAAAAATTTGCAGTTTTACCTCTCTCAAATTATGATCAATGCAACGCCTAATTTAAGTACTTAATCAGTACATTGTTTTACAATTTTTATTGGCTTTCGTAATTTTTCTCGTGAAAACTTCACAACGTTGGCCTCTCATTGATTGATGACTTTTTGCCGGCATCACTTTTGGCATATCCCTTAAAGTGATGCAATTTGCGTTTGAAATTTTGAGAGCTGCTTTAAAGGTTAATCATTTCTTAAATAAAAGCTTGCTTTCGGTGGTCGTAGTCATTTCCCAACTCACTCAAGCTTAATGATGATTACTACAGATATTTATTTATACAGTACTTCTGGCTAAGTTGAACTCATTCAAAGGTGGCTGCGTAAACAATTTCGGTATCAATACCATTAGTGTTAAGTTTAATTGCTTGTCGGATCCCTTTGTGTGTATATTATTCCAAATCTCTGACAAGAAGAGTAATATTGAAATGGAATTGTGGACAAGTTTTGGATTATAAACCATTTGATTGTATATTATTTACATTGAGCAACGTGTCTTCTTCTTCCTGCGACATAATGCAATCATTAAGCACTGTTTTTTAATAAAACAATATTACATGCACAAAATATTGAAAATAAATGATAGGGTGTCCAATGAAATATACTAGAAATATTATGATAGTACTTGTATCGTAATAGTTATACATTGACGTGAAAACGACCTTCAGGTGTTACATTTTCCTATTTTTCTATTACATTTTCCTGTGTTAAAAAAATTCGCAATAGTATATTTTTTACAAGTTTCCTGGTAATTTAAAATATATATGTCGGAAAAGAAAAAACAAGTCTTACTTGTATTGGGTAATGGTTCATTTCTCCCTCAGACACATCAACATTTGCGAAGATGCGTAAAAATACATAAATAAAACTGCCACATAATTAAACATGGTTAACCTTAGTGGATGCTGGATTAAATGTTTTCATTTTCTCTTACTCCACGAACACAATGAGAATCTGCTTAAAATTTATCGCGTATGCAAGCGGTTATTGAGGAAAGGGCAACATCTCTGCTCTCACTTTTTACACGTGAGCAAATTTACAGATGCTCAAGAAGCGAGGTCGGAAGCAGAAGAGAGGAAAAGGCCATAGGTTAGCGAAAGTGGGTTTTAGAGGATACGACGTGAACAAATGAAGGCCTGAGGCGCACACAAACAAGAAGCGCAGAGAAATTGCGTTCAAGAATAGGAATACCTATATGAGAAAATATAAGACAAAAATGAGGAGTATGCTAGATTCTTCTCACGCCCCGATGGTCTTGCACAATAATTGTAGTATGTTTCGAAACTAATGCTGCTATAACTCATCTAAAATGTCAGGCCATTCATTTTGCTTCACTTCAAACGGATAAAATATGCTAATGATAGCTAGCTTGAATTCAACACGATTCAGACGTCTGGAGGGTTGTACTGAAAACTTTCTGCAACGATCCTGGTGAATTCATTATAGAACCAAGTTTTCATGGATTAACGCGATGATGATTGTAAACTTGATGAGGATTGAAGGGATAAATGTAATATTGTGCCTCTTTTTGGTAAAATAAACAAACTTATTCGTCACTTAAGTTCCATTTATGTTGCGAAAACTTTCTCTCCTATCGAATACGCAAATCGGCCTTAAGTCTCATCGGCTGCGAAAGACTGTGAGCATGATATACCAATAAATATGCTGGTATTAGAAACGGCTGACAAGTTCTCTGCCCTCCAATTAATTTTTATTGTCTCCTGGGCGCTATATAATACCAAGATAAGTTACACACTTAAAAGAATATTATATAGAAATGAGAGTTTATCCAATGAGTGAGATCCAGTCGAAGAAATATAGACATGAAAACAGGCAAACAACTTAAAGATAAAGTAACATCACGAGGCATCTTCTACGACTTTTTAGCGGAAAAATCGAGTTATTTTATTAATTTCAGGAACCGGAAACGGTCAAGACTTTCCTCACATTGTATAATACACAAATTTTTCAAGCAAAATAAAATCCGCACGAAAAGGTAGCGTCGCGCGGATGAAAAACATTAAGACTCTTTCGATAATTAATGCATGTTTATATCGTTCAATCGATCTAAACTCCAGTAAAATTTTCAACTAACAGTTTTACTATAAAATTAATTGTTCAAAATTTTTATAAAGAGGAAAAATTGATTTTTGGTAGCTTTATAGCTACGTTCATCTTATTTGTAACCTAATTTTCATTCAATTGTTCCACATACAATATAGAAGTAGTTTCATTGGTAATGAACACTCATCCTGTATACCTTAATGACCAATCGGGAGAGCAAAACCAGAGGCGAGGGATGCGGATTAGCGTTCATTTTGGTATGAGCAGGGGCGTGCCGTCCGGCCTTCCTGAAGCTCTGAATCCGATTTCCGCGTCGTCCAGTGAGACCAAAGTGTCACGGCCACCGTCTGAAATGCGAGTCTACGGGTCGCCGCCGAATGGCCTATCGGCCTTATTCCCGCGTTTCCAACCTCTACCCTCTCTCATCCCCAGACCTCACCTCCTACTCTCCCGCGGTTAAGCCGTCAGCAAAGTCCGCGACCCCCTTTTGTTGGCTCTCGGATTGCCTCCAAAACTCCCCACCCCCAATCCTCAGGCCGTCATTTTGCGTGCGAATCACGTCCGTTGGTCACCCCGCCGAATGTTCCTCCTCCCAATCTGGATCACCACTCCCCGATTCCCATTTTCGACATCCCCTCAGGGGGAAGAGGACGCGAGCCTCCCCGTGAAAAAGGAGCGAATTAAATAGGTATTCGAAACGGCCTCTCACCCGAACGCAAAACCGTTATTGATTCACGCAATTTGTTGCCCGCGCCGCGTGCTCCTTTTTTTTGGAATGCTAATGCTGCGACGAAGGTGTGCATGCCTTGGGGATATGCCGAGTGAAAATATTCTCCGTGGATGCATTTTCTTTTGTTCTCGAATCGGCCCCGGGACTGTGTTTCAACATGCAAAGTTCTCGGGGGTATCCTCGATTTCCGCGTCCACTTGTGCACCTACCGCAATATGTGGCTGCAAATTTTTAGTAATGAGGTGGATTAGAATTTTTTATGATTGAAAAAAATAAAAATGAAGAAAATGAATTAATTTATAAAATATTTACTTAAGGGATAGGTTTCTGGTAAATATTAGCCCCGAGTCAACAGTGGTTTTGTTCTTGACTTTGAGACTTTTGGCTCAGTGCAAAATCGGAAGCATAACGCCACAGCGAAACTTTGAGTGAGAAAAAAAATACTTATTTTTTTACTCCTACTCACCAAAATTTCGATTGTCTTAGAGTAGTTGCTTTGGTGATAAACTAAAAGCTTTATCCTAAAAGGGCTTAAGGAAGACATACATATGTACAAATAACATTCATGACCAAGCATGTTCTACAAATGATATTCATAGCCTTTAATGTATCCACTCATGGAATATTTTTTATGTACTGACAATCTGCAAATAATATTCGTGATCAAGTATAGGCATATAGCATTGCATATTCTCATTGATGCAATTTTTTCATCAATGAAGTGGGTGGGAGAATCATGAACACGACTCAGCTTAACACACACGATCACAGTTGATTTCTGCAACACAGGAAGTTGAAATACTATGATTTTGATATTTGTACACTGATATAATGTCGCGGGTTTTATGTTAGAATTTTTGAATCGGAGTATTGAATAATGCTTCACATGGAGAGGAAAATTGCAGCGGAAACTAAGGAGAAAATTTTAATTTAAAATGCCAGGGAGACTTAGTGAGCGGGAAGGGGTTAACACAGAGATGAAAGGGGGCTGAGGAAACTTCACACTATTAGTGCATGCACTAATATATTCACAAATTGTTTAACGAAAGTTCCGAGGAAGAAACTTCAACACATCTTCCATGCGGCACTTCAACCGTACGACGTCTTATTCGTCCCTTTAACATGACTTGGGAAATGAATTCAGAATAAGCTCAAAGCTGAGTCTTCAACTGAGATGAAATTAGTGAAATTCCGGGATAATCTCATATTTATTTCGCTATATCTATCAACCATGACCTTAAATGATCATTCTACTTAACTGGGAATGCCTTCTAGGAGCTGAAATTTAAACTTGATCTAATTTGAATATTCAAACCCGTTCATCATCTCACGTAGAGTTCATGTTCATTTCAGCCGATTTCATTCGTTCAACTGACTGCATTCTTAATGCTTCCATTCCGCTGGTACTCCTACAGAAGTAACAGAGAACAATTAAACGGAAATCCACTCGAGACGTTACACCAATCTGAAACTCATCTTCACGCTTGAGTAAAGAAGGTAAAACTTTGAGAAAGGCGTTGAATGCTCATTTTAATTAATAAAGAGTTGCATAAGGTGGTCTAGGGATTTCTTGTGTGATTCAACTAAACCCCTAATTATCATTTTAAAGAAATTCCGATGAATTATTTGCGCAAAATGTTTAGATAATTAAGAATAATTTGAAGACATATGCAAGAGATAAATATCAAAGAGGAAAAATATTACAAAAATGCGATATGCATTATAAAACCAAGTAGTAAATTATTTTCTTTCTGAAACGACGGCTTTTTAAAGAGTAATAGAGGAAAGATTAAAGGGGACTAGAAGTGGTCTTGATATTGCTACATACATGTGAACAGTTACACTATCGTACTGAAACAACGACATGAAAGAGGTAAAAGGAGATTTCGTAAATATTGATGATAGTTACTTGAAATTAAACATTATAGTCCAAGGGGAAACTCGCAGTTCATATTGTGTTGCAAAAAGTATTTAAGATCTCTTAACAGATAAAGTTACCTAAGTAAACCCAAAAAAAGAGCAGAAAAAGTTTTCAAGATTAAATCCAGAAAGTGTAAAACAAACTTTCTGAAGGAGAATCCATTAAAATCATGTCCCTATTAAATTTAATCCAAGTGCAAATAAACTTTCTCATGGATAACCCACTAAAATCAGATTCCCATTAAATTTAATTTCATAGCTTATTTACATTCCATACAGTACATAAACATTTATAGTGAAAACGTAAGAATTAAGTTGCATAAAATCATTATTTATTATCAGATAGAGTTTTGAAATTAAGAAAGTAAACATAGAGATGTATTAATCTGCGCTGGTTAAACGACCTCAGCACAAACGATGGTATCGAATAATTTTCAACCAAGGAAATGGCTTGTTACGCTTAGGTTAAAGAATAACTCCTCGACTCAAGAGCATTACATTCACTCTATGAATCTTATACAATCATAGATTTCTCGATTGCTTTCAGAAACTCAGAGTGAACGGACTGTGACACTAATCATTATTTAGTTTAGATATCAGGTTGAGAAATGAGTGCGGCGTAAAACTATGAGCGATGGATCTTCATAAGACCAAAGGGCTTTAGACCCCATAATTTTATGTATTAGAGGCAAAAAACCCAAATCGGTAATAAAGCGTCATTTATCAATGGGATTCTCAGGAAAGGTTAAAAAAACTGATGGTATATATCTTTATGATGCTCTGATCTCGTTAAGCGAAATGCTTTGCCATTGGCAGCCATACAAGCGACATGACTTCCTTATGTTTTTGCGTCCTTCATGAGAAGCAAATGTCTTTTTCTTTGGATGCACACGGGGACAGAACTCACAACCTTACAGGTGAGACAACTCAAAATGTTTGGCTGATTCTGTAGTTCTTCTTCCTATACGCCTAATAAAATTAACTGTGGGGTTGTTATTTTTATTTTAGTTACATCATAGTGTACAATTTGACAGCCTAATTGAGTGAAACTGTCAAAATATACATTGCGGATATTTCACCCCATCGATATACATGGGATATCCAGGCCTCACTATGATTTCGAGAAGTTAGAAGGTAGAAGAAGTTTATGAAGGTAGTTTGTGTGATATAGCACTTCAAATAAATTCCTTTGAATTGGGCCTCAACGTGATGAAAAAATCTCATATTGTCAGTGACAAAAAAATATTAGCAATTACGGTACTACTTTTCGTTATATTTGCCAACAAAAATAGCCGTTACCATGAAATATGGGACGGATGTGCGCTCCTGAGAGACTACTCAAAAATAAGAGGAATCTGTAACGTGTAGATCCTTTCAAAAATGTAAAGGTAGTTCGCATACTTTCCCAACTGTTTTCAAATGCAAATTTATTACTCATTGTAATACTTTTCAATAAATCGCAAATGAAACCTATGGTTTTTAAATTATTTTTATTAAATTTAATTTAATTACAAAAAGTTACAGGTAGGCAATCGCCTGGTGGTAACATTAACATAAACATAAGAAAATACACATGACATTTTCAAAACACTTCCAAATAAACCAATATAGAATCGAGGAACACTTATTTAAAAAAAATAACGTGTTTTGAAAGCGTAAACAACGTACTTCGTGGAGAAAAAGTCAATTTTAGCTTATGTATATATATGCAAAGTTTTTTCATTCTTAATTTATTTTCTTAGTTCATCTTACAACTGCTTCAAGCTGTCCTAATAACGGTTATGTCTGTGGGAAGACGGAGTGGGGGGGGGGAGCTGGGAAAGGGGAGGGGCAATGTGTATAATTGAAAAAGCTACTGAATAGATTAACTAGGTTTTTGTGTCATTTCTTCCTTTACCATCACGTGTATCTGGAAAAATTATATTTTCGACTGGGATAAATCTTAAATAAAAAAATTGACACGCATGAACTCAAATGCAAACTCACTAGCTCCACGTGAAATTTACATAGCAACCACACAGCTACCATCAGCAACGTTGTAAATTAGCACAGATGTTTGTACTGTGTCAACAATAGAAATGCTCTCCATACAATAGGCTATCAACTGATAAATATTTGATAAGACTATGGCTGTCAAAATATGACTGTAATGTCATCATTTTACTGGTATAGATAAGGTTTTTAATGTATACAACAATAGAAACACGGTATTATTTAACATAAATTAACTAATATACAATATAATTATATTTTCTTTAATTATATATGTTATTATCATGTAGGCTTAAAGGATATTAAGATTTAAATAACATACACATATAATCTGTAAAAATAAATAATAAAAAAAAATTTATACTAAAAGATTTGCATGACCGGGTATTTAGCCCGTCAATTTGGATTGGTTATCAGCTAGTTTACAAATAAAATTCGAATATTTTTTTTGGGAATATATATTAGATATTTTCGCTTTATGAATAGAGAAAAACGTTGCTCAAATTACTTTAAAGGTAAAAAGTAAGTATTTGTTAACCCTAGAAAAAATGTGTGGTTAGTATGTACATATATCAGTTTCGTTCACCTCAGAAAGACGGATCTTTCGCCTAGTGGAGACTTCCTGAGGCAATATGAGCCATTCGAAAAAAAGACAGGTTTTGCATTTTGAGACGAGGCAGCATTACTCTAAACTCTTTCGCGAATGACCCTCGGAAAACAATAGGAAATGCAATGTATCATGCTGAGAGAAAAAGTAGGTCGCGGGAGACAGATGCCTTGTGCCGCACCGCCTCGACGACGCAGCCGATTTCGAATACATTTTCAAAGTTCTCCACGATTCGCATTCACGCACAATCAACCATGTGAGTTATCGGTACAAATCCTGAAAGCTGCAAAAAAAGGACATCTTTCCCTATTGGTGCTCTCTTCACCGCGATAAATAGGCCGTAAAAATAGCTAAGAATGGACCAAATATGTTTCAACTTCTACAAGCATTGTTGCAATGCTTATGGAACGCATTGTTATAAGATTGCCCTAAATTCATAAGTATCTCTGAGAATTTATTTTCAAGGAAAAAAATAATCATAACCATCACACAATTAAGATTGACTTGTTTATTGATATATATCGGATTGATTTAAGACTGATGGTCTTCGATTTAGTGAAGAACAGTTCGCCATTTATTGCTAAGGGAAAATCTTCTCTGAATTTCAGTCTCTTTGAGCAGGGAAAATGTTTTGGATAATTAATGACAAAATTTGATAAAATATTCTTTCTCTGTCTAGTAAATGTGTACCTGAATATTCCAGGTACACATTTGTAACTAATATGTGTCCAGGATTAGGAATAAAACTTCAAAAACCACTAACAAACCATATTAGAGAACTCGCTGTTTTTACGATTTATTATATCTATGCATCAATTTTTGGTGGATCCAAAGTATTGATATGGTTAGGCATCAAATTGTTTACGATCTAAACACCTGAGAGGTTTTGCATTTTAACTTAATATCTTTGAAACCACTCCTCAGGGAGCGATTTTAATGCAATTGAAAATATATTAAATTCTGGTCTATGATTGATTGATTTGCAACTTTCTATACCAATATGTACTAAAGTAAGTAGCGTCCTTGGTGGTTTAGGTGGGCAGTATTGGTCTATAAATTAACCACCTACCCGAAATTAACGGTTTAAATCTAAAAAAATAGTACTTTCAAAGTTGTTCGTACTGCTAGCTAATATTCTAGCTAATTTATAAAGGGACGGTTATACGAGTAATTTATCAAACCGTATACAGCGTTGAAAGTGAAAATTTATGCTGTAGGATTCAATGCAATTTAATATGCCTAAATACTCGCTCAGTCATTAGCCCGTTAAAAATCTCATAGAATCAAAACCCTATAGTTCTAAGCTATTTTTGTGATGACTTAAATATATACAATAATTTTATCCTTACGAAGGGTAAAATTACTTCGAAGAAGAATGTCCCTCCCTAATTTACGAATCGAGTGAGTCAAAAGCAAGCCAATGCCAAAGTTTTGAAGTGTGGCATCTAGAGAACAATGAGTTAGGCTGGGAGAGATTTTTAAACCAAAGTTAATTGGACTCAGGAGAGAAACTCCCAGCACGTCGTTTCAGTCCCCTGAGCCACCAATGCATGAAAATTAATTTCAACTTTTGACCTCTCGGCATCCGTTCACTTTGGTGGGACTTTTAAAAGCGAGAGGCTTTCATTGAAACCTGGGTAAAACTTCTGCTCATCCATAAAGCTTACCCTCGCATAGCTGAAAATAAGTAAGGTCCAGAGGACTCAAAATAGCAAATGAATTCTCCACTATTCATTGCAAGCCTTGAAATGTCGCCGCTTTTCGGAACAATATAGTGCTTTCAGTTATGTATTTTTCGTATTATTTTCTAGCGTATTCGTGCAATTTATCTGTTGAAAAATATTTTGTTACTTCCAAGTGACTATCGGCACGTATTGTGGTTCTAACCCCAGGATGTTGTGTTAATTGTAATGAGGGTTGCATGTCCACATTTTATTAAAAATTTTAAAATTTTAGATAAATTTAGAATTCAACTATCAAAAATTGAAAGATAAACAGTGTAAAAAAATTGCATCACGTATCTCAAAGTATCCATCTTATGAAATCAAGTTTGTAGAGGTATACTAATTTTCAAAATTACGCTATAAACTTCACCCTTGGAAGGAGTTGGAAAGCGACATAAAAGCAATAATTGAACGAAATCCAGTCTATACCTTTATTTAAGCGGCGAAAAGTACCAGGTATAATCCTACACGTTTCAATTAAAAATTAGCGAAATGAGTTTCCCTATATTGTAGGCTACTAAAGCAACATTACATTGATGAGTTCAAATAGGTGAATTATCGTTTAGGGAACTACTCTCTAAAGTGAACTATAATGCCTATTACAAGTGTCATGACGCCATATACTCTCTACTTTAATGTTTGGGTATCGGTTATGCCTCTGCTCATGTGCCTCTGACATCTTCCAATAATTGATAGCCACTGACTTCTGGATCATTTATTTTCGCAGGATAATGATGCTTCCGTCATCAGCAGAAGCGGCAGGCAGGCCGAGGGGAGTGACCTCGTCTGTATGCTTTCTCCTGTTCGCCGCCGTGGTCCTTCAGAGCATCGAGTCCCGGTGTGCGCTGCCCATGAGGGTCAGGCGGGAGGTGGCCGATCAACCGGACGCCTCGCAGCAGGCGGCCGAAGCTGACGCAGCCGGTGACCCGGGGCGCAAGGATCGCTCCCTCTCCTTCTTCGACAACTTCATCAACATGGCCGCCGCGGGACTCGGCGGGATGGCCGGTTCAGATGGCGGCGGGGGTCTCGCCGGTGACATTGTGGGTGCCCTCGGTGGGAACCTGGGTGGCGGTTTAGGCGGGGGCCTGGGAGGGTTCGGCGGCGGCGCCTACGAGAACGAGGCGGACGTCGACTTGTACAACGATGCCATCAGCCGCACCGTCCCCCGGCGTAAGATAGCCGGTGGCTACGGAGGTCAACAGTTCGGTGGTCCATCGTACTCCAACTCGCCAGCGTATTCCAACTCACCCGGTTATTCCAACTCTCCCGGTTATTCCAACTCACCAGTCTACTACATCAGGATGCCCCCGTCGCCGTACGTCTTCGTTCCCGGGCTCGGCTACGTCAGTCCCCCGCCGTCCATGCCCAACTCCCCGCTAGGGAACTACCAGCCCTCGCCAGTACCACAGAGTCCCTTCGTGAACCTCCCACTTGAGTTCCTCTCCAACGCAAAGCCCTCCGGAGTATACACGTGGGGAGTTAAGAAGCCAAGGCCGGCCAAGCCCACCAAGACCCAGACGACGCCAAAACCGTACCAGAAGCCCACATCCAGTACCAAGCCATCCGCTGTCTCCAAGCCCCAGTATGCCTGGCCGCAGCCTTCCATCAAGCCTCTCAACCAATACGACTCGCCAGTGACAAACCTTCAGGGACAGTACACGTTCAATGGTCGGCCGAGCGGACTTTACGTGCTCAAGAATCCCTTCTCCTCCTTCTATTCTGACGTACTTCAGAGTTTCTATCCTTGAACTAGCCTTGGCGGTTTGTTTCGAACCACATACTTGGACCCACCTTTTTTTTAAGTGAGTGTTCTTTTATTAGGAGAAAATGATTCCTGTTAATTTTTACGCATGGGAAAAACTGACATTTTTAAGATGTGCGCATCATATCGGTGGGATTTTGTTTTCGAAATTCTGCCGGTTATGAAGGGCCTGCAAATGCGCCTTGTTCCCGGTCAAGAGAAATCAGCGAGGGAAGGTGACACAATAATATTTCTTTGACCTGCTGCGAAAGTGCCTCAATGTTCTCTTTATGAAAATGAAGCTAAAACTTATTTGGAGATTGGAAAAAAATATTTTACCTCAAAATTATGGTACGCTTCAAAGAGTATCTTCCTCAAATTACGCACGCGAAGTAATTTTTGACTAGGAGGACTATTTTTGTACTAATTTGATCAATTTTTCAAAAAATGGCTTCTGTAATTTCAACAGTCTACATAAAGTGACTCGTTTCCTTCCTCCAGAAGTTATTTTTTCCTCACCAGGGCATTTGAAATGAAATTAAATTCATGGTGTTTTAAGTGCTAAGGTGGTCCAAGGGAAGAAGTAAAAGTATTTCCCCAAGGACTGCCAAAAAGCCCTATTGCAAAAGTGAAATGATAATGTTGGAGCTATGGGAAAAAGTGTTCTGATGCTCTTCTCTCAAAAGAGGAGTGAGAGGAGAATGTTTCATATAAACGTTTGTGTTTTGGTTTGACTTATGTATTTTTTCAGCACAAAAATTTCAATGAAAGCAGTCAACTAGTAAAGACTAGATAAGTAATGGGAATTTTTTTATAATTTAAATTTACCAAAATATCTTAAAACAGATTTTACACCATTCTTTACAAATTTGAGTGATATTTTCTGGAAATACCATGATGTCCTGAAAAGTGTAATTAAAGTAGATATTTATCATTAACTTATTTATAATTCCGAGTGTTTCCATGTACCATTGGTGTTGAATTATGTTTTTATAAGAGCACTTTTTCATACTTTCTGTGAATATGATGTACGTTAAGATTTTATAGAAAATATAAACTTTATAAAATACTCTTTGCAAAAAAATATGAAAATGCTTGAATTTTTTTCCTATATACCTAGAGTGTGTTTGAACTATACAATTGCTAATTAAAATATGATAAAATTTAGACTTTAGTGACAAGTTATAGCTCTATATTTGATGAATAAATGTGGGCAAGAATCGCCATTTTTTTTAACATAACTAATTTTTAATGCGTGTTAGTAAGACACTATTTAACAAAGTAATCCCCCTAGAATTAAAAAAGGAGAGAAAGGATCGTTTTCTTTACATTTCAACGCACCATCCTAATACACATATATTTTGCAAAAAAGTAATTTTTGGTGAGACTTACTAAAATATTTTTACGACGATATCCCCTTCTTATGCCCCTGTATGTTTTGTTTCAGAACTTCAAAAGTTCAAACGTAGGTATTAGAAAAGGATAGAAAGAAGTAATAATATGCAAACCTCAGTTATGTTATCACAGTTTATTAAAAATATTTGTATACGATCAACATTTGACAACAATAGCCCCTTTTAGAATACTTTATGCACGCATATCACGCTTCAAGTGGATTGTAGTACTTCGTGCATAACTTTCGATAGCATTCTTTTTAAATGTTTACTTACTAGTATTGAATAATTTCATAAATATTTGATCATTAACGGTACGTTTTTATCCCATAACTTCCTAATTTGAAGTGAAACCAATATTTATTCCAGAAAGCGGGCATCCACTTTGACGACATAGACAAAATATTGATTGCTAAAAAGCGAGATTTCTTATTGACTTAAAGAAATATATACCTCATATGGAAAATAATTCACCTTAAGGATTTTTAAGATGAAAACTATCTTCATCGGTACTGTAGCTTGTAATTCACCTGTTTGATGCTAAATGTTTCTTGAATCGATTCAAGTTCATTCACTACTCAAAGAACTACAAAATTCTACACTCGTGTATAATTGTAACAGGTAAGTTTCATGAAAATGCACTTTTCATGCACATATATCAAATATGCTTGATTTCTCTTCAGTTAAAAACAAAACATAAATATTTATTTTGCAAATTCGATATAGCCCTGGCTTATTAAGATATCAACGAATGTATAGTTATGAAGGGATGAACAATGACTGTTGTTCACGTTTAAACTTTCCAAAAAACTTTTCATTTTACGTATTACAAAATCAAATATAAAACTACAATAGCAGCATAATTGTGATTATGGTAACAATTTACCCTTTTTGTAATAATTGATACAATAGATTTTACTAAAATGAGATGGTTCCAAGTAAAAAAATCTTCGCCTTTTTTGAAACTCTAATGGGAAATGGTACCGTGAGTAATAGACAGGAAATATCCACAGCGTAAAAACTTTATGGAAGAAGAAATTACAGTACCTTCACCTTAAAAGGTAATTTCAGACTTCACCATCAGAACAATTCGTTTCTTTTGTATGTACCTATTTCATTTCATCAAACGAGGCGTTTACTATTTTCATGATACCGCTATATAAGTGGAGAGATGAAATGTTTTAATTTTCACGGCGGCCGTCAGACAATCTAATATGCGGTCTTAAATTATTTTTCGCCCATTGAAATATATGTTTCAGTGATAAAAATTGCTATTATTTTTTTCTATCTCAAATACATGATGGTCAAACTGATTGCCCCTATGTTCTGGGAATATGCTAAGAAAGCTTGCGAGACTCAAGGTTCAGTTTATGACTCATAAAGTTGCAAGTTATTTCGATTTTTCTATGGAAACATTTTTCACAGTCGTATTTGCATATCCTAGTATATTTTACGGGCAAATTTTCGAAAAAAATGTTATTTGCATCATCATTACATCAAGAAAATATATACTTCCATTACAAATGTATACCTAATGCTGCTACGAATATTAGGATTAAAGCTCCATTCAGCGTCGCAGCTAGGGGCTGGCCAGGCGGGCGGCTGCCATGGGTGCAACCCTCAGGGGGGCGTACTTTGCAGGCCCACAACCTGCGGGCTGCTGGGGCACAGTCACACAAAATTAAAACACGATGCTAACTCACATTAACAAAACTTGCACTTGATGACGATAGGCGCCCCCACCGATTTATTAATTCACCTTACAAGAAAAAAGCAATTAGAATTATTTCTAATTCCTACCCCAGGGAGCACTGTAAACCCCTCTTTAGGCATCTTGGAGTCATGACTCTGTATGGGTTACATATTTTCAAAATCCTTTGTGATGTCAAGGTGAATATTGACTCCTTTGAAAAGGAGCACTGGTCTACCTATCACTAAAATACAAGGCATAAAGATAATCAGGTAAATTATCCCAATCTGAGGAATCATTCAATTTTCTCAAACTAAGGTTTCTTAACCTCTTGCCTCTTGAGGTTAAGAAACTGTATCAATTTCAAGGTTCAAATATGTACTCCGCATATGAATTACTTCTTGGGGCCACCGGTTAGGAATATCTCCCCTAATTTAACACGGAAAATTTGTACCGAACCCTAAATAAAAGATTTAAAAAACCTTAGCACAAACCAAATTTTGAACAAACTCGTACGTTAACATTGGCCGTGTTTCCACTCTCCAGCACACGCCGACCAAAGCGGCCGGGTGACGTGCAACATATGTACGCACCTGATTGCATCCGAGTTAGACCTAACTGTGCAAATTGTTATTTGTGCAATAACTTCATTGAAAATATTCTATATATCAAAACACTTGCAGGGCCTTGTGGATTTTTTAAATTATTTCAGAAAAAAAATAAAATAGAGCTGTGTATTGATTCAGCACAACATCTAGCAAAAGAACTATCGATAGAACCGGAATTTTCTAAAAACCGTAAACGAAAGGTTAAAACAATGTTCGACGAAAGGGCCAAGAATGATGCGGTCATATGACTCCACTATAAAAGTTTAAAATTCAGCTTTACTGTGCACTAGACACGCTTATCCAGCAAATGGGATGGAGATTTCAAAGTTTAGCTGCTGTAGCTTCTGGTTCTGGTTTCCTAACAGGTCGTTACGCGAAACCACCGCTGAAGAACGAAAGAAATCCACAGCTGATCTTGCAAATACAAAGATGATTTAAATGCCAACGAGTTGTGTTTAGAGATTGAAATCTACGAACACCAAATAAATCAATATTGCCTGATTTTAAAAATATAGATTACATTGCTCTTCTTAATTGCCATGAAGAATGTGGCTTAGTGACCAGTTATCCCAAATTAGGGATTGCACTTCGCCTAGCATTGACGCTACCTGTGACTTCTGCCAGCTGTGAAAGATCTTCAGCAAATTAAAATTAATAAAAAATATTTACGATCGCAGATTAGTCAACAACGTTTGAGTAACTTAGCTAAACTATCGATTGAGTATTACTTTGCAAAAAGTATTAACGAAGACCATATTATTGACAAATTGGCCTCAGTAAAAGCCAGAAAAGTAAACTTTTTAGAGTGTTATTTTATAATGCCTAAATGAACGAACTCGTATTGTATTGTTTCCCTTCCTACATAATAGTAAGTAAGAACTAATTTTATGTTTAAATTTATACATAACTTAAATTACACTTTCAAAGTTATTGTGTTGTTTCTCTTCCTAGAAAAGAAGTCTTGTGGGGCGCAATAATCATATATTGCCAGGGGCGCTATTGACCCTCGCTACGACGCTGGCTCCATTATCCCATTGCAGCAACATGTTTATCATAAGTTCACATTATTGTCGGTCGGAAGAAATACTTTTCAATGGAAATAAGAAAGCAATTGGTACTTGAATTTTACAACCCCTACTAGCAAAAAGAGGAGCATTTAAACTGATTTTTTGTAAAAATCCAAATTACAAGTTAAATAATATGTTGAACTTTATGATAAACATATGAATAAATATATAAAAATTAAACTAACCAGCATATCTGAAGCCAGCTCACTAGAAGATCAAGGTTTCTATTCCCTCCATGGAAAATGGTTACTATATCTGGATTACTAGAATCAAATTCTAGCCGTTGAAGTCTCTTGAACCCTTAAAGGTAATACAAATAATTATGAATAATGTGGCTGAAATACTATTTTCATTATATAACTATTTTGTTTGAGGAGAGAGGAATTTATTAAATCTAAGAAAATGACAAAAATCTAGCTCATAACCAGTGAACAAATGAATTCATCATACGATCTCAAAATGTCCATAGGTATCTATCTCAATCGCTGTAGAGTTGTCATTGATAAGGTTTACACAAATTTCCTATTTTTTGGGGAAGATTCACGCACTGATAGAAAAAAATTATTTTTCAAAATAACATAAGGGGATATCACAATGCATTTACACCTTTATTAGGAGAAGTTGAAGTAAAAAATTCATACCCATGTAAAATATAAGTATTTTTAGATCAAAATTTAATATTGCATACCAAAGCTCATTGCATGTCATTCAAATGTAAAAATCATGTTAAACGTGAATATGTATTTCGTAACATTTTTCTCTGGCAGGTTTCTTTTTAATTAAATAATTTCTTTGAAGAGAGATCTCAATTTAATCATTGAAATCAAAACTAAAATATTCGTTAAAACCTTGAGGATCAGGGTCTCGAATCTCACCTTGTGCATGACTTATCGTGCAAACCTTCTCTACTCAGTTTTGGACGGTGTTATGTTTCACCAAGGTAGTTGAAAAAAAACCGTATGAGACAATACATAACACTTTATTTCATTAAATTCATCTAATAATCCATCTCTGAGAATTATTGACACCATTCTTTCCGCATCATAAAATATAGGAGGGAAAAAATGTTTCCGTGGCGTAAAATTGAAGCGTTGCATCATAACTTCTACAAGTTACGACGCTTGTGCGAACAGCCTAGAAAATAAAATATAAAAAAACGTTATTCTCAGAAATCAGGCGGCAATAAATATGTAAGCAGACGTTTAAAAATGATCACTGTTTTCACTTCTTTCGTAGATTCACGAAGGTCGATCCGTAGTAGAAGTGGGCCAAAACCCAATTCCCGAAACGCGGCTCCACGGGCGCTGAGCGGTGCGGAAAGTTTAAGGCCGAAACCACTCGAATATAGATTCCGAAGCAGTAAGTCTCTCTCCCTCGAGTACGTATTTCCGATCTCGGATTGCGTTATTCCCTCCCTTAGAGATGAAAATGTGAAATGTTGGCGAGTGGTGCTGTTCGGCAGATGGCCTCTTGCTCCACCTCGCTCTCACTACCTGTCAAGGACACAGATTTGCCCTTTAAACCCAGGCCACAGCCCTCCTCTTTCTTAACCCATGAGCGAGAGACTTCCCGCATCTCTCGCACTCCCCTGTGAGCTTGTCTGTGTCTACCTCACCCCAGGACAAAATGCCACGTTTGTCCGAGACGCTGAATCGAAGAGTTCTCTCCTCCCGCTGCCGCCCCCGCACCACGGGCAATCATCATCTCGTCGCTTTCGACCCCGCAGCAAGACCATCCTCCTCGAAGAACCTTTTGACAAAAGGCCCGATCGCAGAGGGAGACGTCATGCGGCGCTCAGGAGAAGCACAAGCGGAGACGGGTTGGTCTTCGGGCTGCGAGGAGAGAGGGAGAGAAATGCACTCTAGCGGTGGACTCGTGAGGTTTGATTCGAAGGAAAAGGACATACTGCGCCTCCCGTCACGTACGATATTCGGGGGCGGCCAGTACGTTTCTCAATATTTTTATTATTATTTACCTTATCTACCGGTTAAGGCGGTTGGAGGGATTTCTGTTTATGTACAGAATCGCGTGTAATTTTGCATACGTGTTCTCTCATTGGTGATATCTAATGGTATTAGCTGAAAAAAATGGTGTCGTACCGATTTGGTTATTTGGCAATTCAAAGCTATTTCAACACGTAAGCTAGTGGCATATGGATGAATGGAGATTTTAGGCTCTGTGTGAGACCTATGCTCCGAGTTCCGCCGTATTCGCGGAGAATCTGGTACTAATTTGTGGCTTACCATATGCAGCTTGGTACCTAGGACGGATCGGGGTTCAATGGTTTGGAGCCGAGTGGAAGGCATAAGCCAGAGACTCAGTGAAGTATGTGGGAGCGAGGGAGCGAAGTTCTTGAACCTCAGGCCGGTGCTGGATTCGTGTCGGGTGCTTATAAATCGCTCGGGTGTCCACCATACGTACGAGGAATCGCAGGAGGTAGCGCGCAGGATACTTGAGCACACTCGTCGAGTTTAACATAGACGGTAGGCTACAGGGCAGGTCAATTAGTGGGGTCAATAATTATGTGTTGCCAGTTAGTAGTTTAGCTAAGAGTACTCCGAGTATAGGGCCCAAGAATAGCTTAATTGAAGACAGCAATTTTGAAATGTCCCCTAAACGCATAAACAATAAGCATGAAGCAGCAGTCGTTGCAGTAGTTAACTGCCGTAGTTTAAAAAATAAGGTTCCAGAATTTCACCACCTTATTCATAGCACGGAGTGTAACGTCATTATTGGCACAGAAAGTTGGCTGACGGACGATATTTCTGTTTGTGAAATTTTTCCTAAATCATTCAACGTTTACAGAAAAGATAGGTCCAACCGAACCGGAGGCGGAGTATTAATAGCTGTAAATAAAACCATTGTCAGCCAAGCGGAAATTGTCCCAAATACCAGCCTAGAATCTGTATGGTGCTCTATTATATGCCCTAAATCAAAAACAATATTCGTGCGCGCAAACTACAGGCCACCTAAAACCGACGTCACCTCAATTTAGAACTCAAAACACAAATAAAGAGCATCACATCCAGGAACACCGAAAGAAATTTAATCATAAGTGGAGATTTCAATACGCCCTCTATAAATTGGAGGACCTAAAGTTACATATCATAGGGAAGAGACAAAGATATATGAGAGTCCCAGCTGTACACATTCTCATCAAATGCCCTACATCAGATAGCTACGACGCCTAACAGAAGTGACAACATTCTTGATTTATTGGCCACAAATATACCGCAACAAGTAATTAAGGAAACACTGTTGAAGGCATTAGTGACCATAAAGTAGTTAACGCAAAGATCTCTTTGATTATAATTAAAAGTTTTAAACCAGGAAGAAAGTTCTACACTTAAAAAAAGCCGATTTCAATACGTTCAAGGGTCATCTAAAACATTCTCTTCCCGACTTCCAAGAATCAAGCGTAAAGTTAGACACGGAGGGTAGTTGGAAAGCTTTTCTTTCGATCGTACATTCGGGGACCAGAAAATATACAAGTAAAGTAGAAATAGAGGTCAACGAACCAAGATGCTACAGTCCAGAAGAAATCGTTAAGACGTGAGAAAATTAGTGAGAAAATCGTTAAGACGTCAGAGTGTATGCCACGCCAAGATGAAAAAACTCCGTAAAGATTTGTCCACTGGTGATCAAAATTTAATAATTGAAAAATACAAATTGTCTAAAGCCACTACAAAGGAAGCATTTCGGAATGCATTCATGGATTAAAAAAAACATTAGTAGAACTGTTACAGGATAACTCAAAGGCATTTTGGTCATACAGTTATTGCACTACGAAACGAAAAGAGCGAATTATTAACAAGCAGTTCGGACAAAGCCAACTTATTAAATTCCTACTTTCAAAGTGTGTTCACCAAGTCATCACAGATTACATCCGTGAAGGTAAATTATCACTTCCAGCAAAATATGCCGCCTATCGATATTTGCACTCACGGAATAGAAAACTTGCTAAAATCTTTAAGTACAAATAAATTCCCAGGTCCTGAAGAGGTAGAGACCCAGGTAGAGAATTAGCTGGTGAAATTGCACCCTACTTGCAGAATATATTAAGTAAATCTGTCACCGACCACAAAGTACCCATGGACTGGAAAATTGTAAATGTCACTCCCATATTCAAAAGCGGTGATAAGGAACAGCCATCGAACTACAGACCGATATCTCTCACACCTATCTCTTGCAAAGTCCTTGAACATATAAATGTAAGTTCATTTATGAGACACCTCAATATGCAGAACTTGATAAAAAAACGCAACACGGATTCAGAACGGGAAGATCTTGCGCAACTCAATTAGCACTTTTCGCCCACGATATTTTGTCTCGAGTGAGCATAACGCTCCAGTTGATGCATTTTTTCTTGACTTTAAAAAGACATTTGATAAAGTTTCCCACAGTAAGCTACTCATGAAATTAAAATCCTACGGGTTAGACAACGACGTAATTTCCTGGATTAGAGAATTCTTAAGGAATCGCGTGCAAAGCGTTGTATTAGATGGCGCTATCTCTAATGAAGTAAAAGTCACATCGTGTGTCCCACACCAAAGTGTCATAGGCCCACTTCTGTTCCTTTTGTACATAAACGACATCGGTGAAACAGTTGACTGTAAGCTTAGATCATTTGCAGACGACACAGTGGTGAATAGAGAAATTCGTAGCCTTAATGATAAGCAAATGCTAACTAAGGACCTCGAGGCAATACAGGAGTAGTGCGATGCGTGGCAGCTAGAATTAAACCTAAAAAAATACGTTGTTATGAATTTTTGGAAGCGGAGAAACGCTCCTTGTAACAGCTATTGCATAAACAACAACAAATTAGACACTGTAGAATCGGTTAATTACCTCGGAGTTAAACTGACTAATGATCTCTCGTGGAGTAAACATATTCGAGAAATTACCGGTCAAGCTAATCGTAAATTGGGATTTGTTAAAAGAGTACTTTGCAAGTGCGGCGATTAAGTTATGGAAATCAGCTTCTTCTTCCTTGTTAGACCCCACTTGGAATATGCTTCCAGAATTTGGGATCCTTATGAGATAGGCTTGGAAACTGAGTTAGAACGCGTGCAGCGAAGATCGGCAAGATACGTTAAAGGCCGATAATCTCGTTAGTGTTACCGGCCTTTTGCAGCAACTGGGATGGGAAACGCTTTCAGACCGTCAATTAAAATTTAGACTCAATCTATTATGTAAGTTCCAAACCGGTCTATTTTCTGACGACGTTGATGATATTTTACGAAATCCGACATACAGTAGATCAGATCATGAGAATAAAATTAGGGAACTAGACTGCTGAACGAACAGATTTAAAATGTCATTTTTCCCATGAACTATAAGGGACCATAACAGCGGCAAATGAGACTTTTATCTAGGTTTGTCGATAGGTAGTGTAGCTCTAAGTAGTAGTAGTACTCCCTAATATTTGAGTCCTTATCTGTTACCTAGTACTAACAGCATGCCGTGCATGTTTTCTACATAAGTCTTGAGTCTCTGTCCATTTGTGTAGTTGCAAAATACATATATATTAACGGTCCCTCTCCATTGTGAGTATATCTGTAGTGTAGTGGTACTAACTTTCTGGTATAGTGTAATGTATGTTGGTGAATACTCACCCCCTGCCACACACCCCTGAGGTGGCTTGCAGGTTATTTTGTAGATGTAGATGTATGTGTGATATATTTCAAAATAATTCAATTACATATGACCAGATTATCTTCTACACGCGAAATAATGCATTTCTTACTTTTACCATTGTTGCTAAAAAATATCAAGGCGTCACGCGGAGTCCAATATTCGACAAAAAAAAACACATTTCAACATAATTAATTCTTAACACCGGGTTCCAGGCCGAAAACTCTAGTTATAATTTGCTTTAAATGAGGAATAAAAAATTGAAGATATAGTTCTTGCATCATTTTAATTACTGTCCGCATGGTGAGTTCCAACACATAAACAATTCACTTAAATGAAATGTGGTCTTGAATGAAAAGTGGAAAGTGAAAAAAGAATTTTTCCCGATTTACTTAGAAAATCATTAAAATATGCACTCAATGACCCACGATTACCGCCCCAGCCACCTTATGGTAGGTTTAAATGTAAGAAAGTAAATATAATCTAGATTTTTATGTCTTTGTATTTTTACCTACACAACTTCTTTCTTCATGCCAACATTCGTCCTAACATTTCTTCATCCCATTCATAATACCTATTCTCTTCCTTCCACTTCCCTGCTTACCTAACATCCTCCCCTCGATCACGGCCTTCAATATCCGTCCGCCCCATTTAACCTCACTCAAGCCACCTACGACGTGTCCTCCTAATCTCCTCCAGAAGTTTACTCTCCTCACCCACCATACCAAGTACTTTCTAACATTTTTCTTCCTTACCGTCCAATCTACTTTTTCCATTCTCCTCGACACCCACATCCCAAAGGCCTCCAGCCTATTCTCATTTTCCTTCCTAAGAGAGCATCTGTATAAGCGTTCCATAACAGATGAGGACAGCGTAATGGTTGCAGGAAACTTGAACTGCAACGTAAACCGGCTGATATTTTAACGCAATACTTCCTGCAAAGAATAAGAAAGAGCAAAATATACAGCATGCCATCAGCTTGCATACCTCCAAATTTTGAGTAGGTAACACAGTCCTTTTAGTTTTTAAAGGTGCGTATACTCTCGGCTTTTATAATACTACTTATGTGGAAGTTTTTCCACTATATTTCTCGTCGTTTTTGCCTTAGTAAATAAAATTCTATCATACGAAAGCGATAAACGTTTGAAAACATTTTGCTTATTAAATATCAAGGGTTGTTTTTGTGTGTAATGAGGGAGGAACCCGCATCCCTTGCCGAATGCTTGAATTACGCCTAGAAGATTTTCGGAACGAAATAGTAATGCACTAGTCAGCTGACCACAGGATGGTGAATGTTTTCTGCTAATGGTTAAAATTCCAAATATTCCCTAGGAAACAACGAAACTGATGCAGAATATATATTATATAAATATTTGCTAAATGCAATGCAGTTAGACGACTGATTTGTAACATAAATAATAAAAGCTCAATTTCCAATTAAAATTGGAACAATCTAGGCCTCTTCACACTTTGCCAGAAGTTACAGTCAATGCAAATTATCATGCCTTTGGCAGGACTTGAACTCATAACTTTTATACCCATGAGAGTGCTTCGCTCACCTGAGGGAAAACAGACGGAAATTAATGATATTATCCCAGTGTCGCAATACTGACTGACACAAGGTGACGCGGCTGATTTTACTCTGTGGGAATAAAACGATAATTGAAAAAGATTTTAAAAGGGTAAAAGTAGGTATACAATGCTGCGTTGTAATAGAACGTTTTTATTCTAAAGGGAGCCTCTGATACCTCATTTATAGAGAAAGGTACAGTCGCCGCATAAAGTCTGGCGACATGAGCAACTTAATCCCATTAATTCACTAGCCCCCAAGACGAGGTTCCGATTCACGACTACTCTGGCCACTTTCTCACCTCCCTCCCACCCCCCTCCTCTTTATCTCCCCTCCCCTCACTTTTGAATCAGTGGAGCCACAGAAAATCGTAGTTTCGCTTATTCGGCGCCTTCGTCGATGTCGCCAGACTTTATGCGGCGACTGTACGTTTATAAACTAGTAGCTATTCATTGAAATCTAAAATTAATCGTAATTCTATTCAGCCCCAAATTTTGTGTGCCTGAGCGTTTTGCAGATTGCGCAATTGTCAAATTTTCTAAATTTTCCGATGATCATGGAAGCAGACATTATAGCGCAACTGATTGATTAAGATATTTATAAGGTAATAAAGTAATGTCCAGTCAGGTAATATATTGTCATTCAAGAAAATACAAGTTATTTTCGGAAAGGTTTTGCTTAATTTCGCGAGATATTATCAAATCACCAATATTAATGAGATTTTGACCAGGCTAGGACATTTATTCACAATCTTAATTTCCAAAATTTCCATTTTCCAAACTTTTACTCGTTTGGCAAACACGCCCATGAGTCATATTTTCCACACAATAGCGTTCCTAAAGTCGCAAAAAGTAACAAAAATCGATAAAAACTATTGAACATTCCACTTTTTTCGTGATTCGCTTCGAAGTTGAAGAAGGTTGGCGAAAGCCACGTGAGGGGGTTTTGGTGTGGGGGGGGGGGGCGCACGGAAGTAAGCAAGGGGGCAGCGACCCCCGTGAAGTACATACGGTGCGCGACGAATCACAGAGTGATTGCCTGAGGGCAGGGGGTTTACATTGTGGTAAAGTATCGGCGGTACAAGGGGAGGGGAAGGGGACGGATATAGGGGAGGGAGGACGTCTAGGGGATGCTGACTAAGAAGAGTAGTGGTCGCCGAGGTTGGAATCCGGCATCCACCGAGCGGACATTGTGGATTTACGGACGCCGGGGCGGTCACCAATATGGCCAAGAGGGGAGTGGGAAGGAGTCCGGTCAGTTCCGAGCGTGGGACATGAGCGCACGGAAAAGGGAATAGACGAGGGCAAATACGAGGAAAATGTAAAACGACGAGAAAAGTAAAGCAGCAGTGTCGGAACGAGAAAAAGAGCGATATGCGGAAGATTAAAGATCATCCAGCGATGGAAAGGCGATCGGGGTGAAAGAGAACGACTCAAAATGGAGCCAGGTTTCATGGATCAGAACCGGGGCAGGTGTGCATCCAGTCTGGGTATGAAGGTGAAAAGGATGGGTCTGGGAATATAGACAGTTAAAAATGCACGTGTTTCAAACCGAAACCTTAGTCACAGTTTGTTAAGAGATAGTGCAAAATTGAGCAAAACATCACAAATCATAGTCTGGCTTCGCTAGAATTGCACACCGTTTACCAATAGTAATGCGCCATTCAGAGACTCCATTTTAGTAAGGATTTTTAGAGGGGAAATGTTCACAACCTTCAAACTTTCCTCTGCATTTGCGCCTCGTTATTTTAAAGAAAGTGAGTCTAAGTACTTAGTGATTTTAAAATCCTTATCTCCCAAATTTAATCATAAAATAAATCAGATAAATTCTAACAGCACAAAATGAGAAATTAACAAGTTAATTTAAAACTCGTGTTACTTATTACAAGTGTGGGAAGGCATTCAACATCTCAGGTATTTTGTTTTTTTACGAGGTAGATTGGATTTAGAAGGTGGGGAGAGGCGCAATAAAAATGTATATTACGACTTCTGCAATAAGCTTTTCTCATTTTCCATTTACGGCATCATCAAGTACGGCAGTTATATTAGTTTTTAGAGAGCTTGTTTTAAGAACCTACTAACTGATGACGCAATTGGTGAAACTGGTGGTACTTTAAAAGAGGATATCGGGAGAACTCATTCTTACGTTACATTTTTATGCAGTGGAAGAATTTTGATTTTTGTAGCGTAGAATCACCTGCCAAGGAAGAAGCAAGAAAGTTATTGTGAACAGAATATCCCGAGCAAAGAACGCATTCCACCAGCCGTAGAGTCAATTAACAACCTGCAACGCCAAAATTTAAGTAGGAAATCATTGCATTAAAGCGTATGTTTTGACCGTGCACCTATATGGCACAATAGATTGGACAATAGGGTGGGTCGCAAAAGACAATATTTGAGCATCAAATTCTAATGGTGCAGACAAGTTGCGTATTTGCGTGTTTATACACGGAATAATATTGAAACAACATCTATGACTTCTTCACAGTTCACTCTAAGGGCTTGAAGTTTGAAAGAAGACGAAAATACACCATAATATACCTTTACGCTCAAATTTTACAGATTAAGTTTCTCGACCTATAATAGAGGGGAGGTACTTTACTTTAGTCACCTGATAATATAAAAATATTTGGCAAAATGGTGCGCTACATTTTGAGTTCACGCACGAGTCCTAAAATTTGCGAATTTTTGTGAAAAAATAATATTTTTACAGTTTCACAGCCAAATGCACTGTTGTACTTTGTACAGTAAATGAGTTAATAATTGTATTTTTAACCCAAAGACATTTGTAACAGTAATCCTAAATCGTAATCACGAACATCGCAATATTACCTCCTTCATGAAATTATTTTAATCATGCTGTGGTTCACAATTCTTGCGAGAAACTGTTGCACCCGACTGTGACACATAAACATTGTAGCCATAATGTACCGCAGAGTAAGAAAAGAGGAACAAATTAGCGTTATTCGTTAGACATTAGACACGCTTTGCTTTTTAAGCGCATATTGCAAAATTTTGTTTGTTTTCTTTAGGGAGAATTTGAATCTGTAATTATTATTATTTATTTATTACAACTCTTATTGATTACAATTTCCATTGTTTTTTCCAAATATATCTCGTGCTATATTTTGGTTTAACTTCAAGAAAATATAATGTTTATTTTTTATTTGGATATTGTGGATATATGACTACATATGGCGTTGCATATAAAATTATTGTTCACAAATAATGAATGTTATTTTATTTCCTCATAATCTCGCATTCCCGGTAGTAGTCCCTCCGGGATTGCAATCCTCAGAATGATGTCAAAGTGAAGACATATAGGAATGATTCAATGAACTCATAGGTAAGAGGAGTGGGTAGCTGAGTGCTGCCGATGATTATAAAAGTAAATTTAGATGTTATTACATTCTACTTTAATCGCCCAATTAAGAGACGATAATTAATATTTTTTCGATAGGTGTAAAATTTTCAAGACAGCTGGGGTAAGTATTAACCCGTACGTGACAAAATATAACCTAACATTTAAAAAAAACCCTAAGTAGAAGATTATCCTCTACATTCAATGGACGGATCAATTTTGTTCCTGAAATACTTGATTAGTCTTGAAATACTCTCACAAAGGCATCTAAGCGGTTGTCAAAATATCTATAATAAATCCAATCCGTTTTAGCTCTTTCAAAATTGAAAACAAAAATTTGCTCTACACCGATAATACCATCATAAGTATGCGCCCAATATAATAAAGAATAACAAGTCCATAATTCTGAAGATTTTGTGAAATAACATATTATTCAGAGCAAGCAACTTCACTTCGATACCCATACATATTCCAAAATTATACAGCGGAATGTTGAACAACCGGTCGATTAGGTGTGCCCACATGCCACTCATTTGAAATTGGTAATCGAAAACATTATATCTCTCGACGGAGCGGTAAGTCTCGGTGAGGTAAGCAAGAGTGCTCCACTGATGCCATTACGCACTCGGCATTTCAAGGTGGACACGGGCTGGTGGGTAGGTGGGGTTGGGGGGTGGGGGTTGGGGGGGAGGAGGATGGTTGGAAAAGGGGGAGGGTGGTCAAAGGGGTGGAACTGCAGCCGCTGAGTTAGTCCGTGGGATGGAGAAGCGGGGAAGTGGGAAAACAACCACAATTTTCATTCCTTCCCAAGATTTTTTTCTCGTGCCATCACCTCCGCCGCACTTTCCCTCCTTCCCTTCCTTACTCCTTCCCTCCCGCTGGCGTGATGCATGCACACACGAGATGCGCTCGCCTTGATTGCTCGGCCTCCGCCGCCGCCAACGCCTCCTCGCGGCGCGCGCCGAGAACTTTAGCCTTTCGCGGAATCTGCACCAACCCATCTCGGCCTCCGCTCGCCCCGGTTTCTCCGTTCGGACGGCGCGGGCCGTAAGTTCGCGCGCGACTACCTCCGCTGGCATTAATTGCCAGGTGGAGGGAGGTGAGAAGAGGATGAGTTTAAAAAAAAGCAATTATCGTGTGGAGAAATTTCTTAAGTGAAGAGTTTTCGTCCGAGTAGCAAGTCCCTATTGCGAGACGACTGGCGGTTTTTCACGGATGTTTCAAATACGTGAAAATTTAGTCATCGTGAGGAAATTAAGTCCTAAAGAAAAAAAAATACAAAAACTACTCGCAAAACTGCCAAGGTCCCGCGCATATAACTTAATCGTCAGTCTGCCGTTAATCACCAAATGCGTAAAAGATACCAAGTAATAAAAACTTCGTGGTTATAAATGTACTCTTCAAAGAGGACAGGTTGATATGGTGGCCAGAGTAGGTATCGGCTTTCCATCCAGAGGGAATAGGATATAATCCTGGATAGAGGTAGAGGGATTCCAGTGAAATCCATGTTTTTGTTTGTTACACGGAGAGATCTTCAAATTTCAATGCCATTTTTGGTGCAAGAGACATTAAGTCATCGTTCCCTCGACATCTCTCTTTCGTATCAGGCTAAGACCATCACCGGATCTCTCTCTAATCTACCAAAATTCCAAAAATATTCCCATTTCCATCAGCCATCTCCACCATCCCAAGTATAATCGCAAAAGACCAGACATGTCAACCATCTTTGTCTTCCACAAATACTACTACTTGATTCAAAACCACAATCAGCTTTAATCATTCTGTAAAAGAATTAGTACTAGCCGTGCGGATAAACATGCTGACTCAGTTATTTTTTTAAGTCCTTCAATCCTGAGAATGGAGGCGTGCAACCTCCCAATCTACCCTGTCCCCAGAAAACTCCTTTTTGCCCTTGTAGCACTTCTGGTCCATATCCCATTTTAGCTGGCCTCTGTATTTGTCCCTTGGTCTTTCTCGTAGGCCTTAGGCTTCTATTATGTTCCTTACCAACTCGTTGTGCCTCAAAGTGTTAACTATCCGTCATGACATTTTCTTCTTGACAGGGTTACCTATGGTTTATTCCTCTTCTGTTCTTTTTTACAATTGATAAATCATGGGAAATCTAAATTACATTTTATCACGGCAAAGTAAATGAGTAAGTGTACCCTTTTCATCACTATTCATTTCTAGGTATCTCCTACATAATTACCAAACCATTATTTGATTACACAATTATTACAGGATGGATGACGTTCCAGAGTAGAATGACAAGAATACACTTCGGACCCGTATTTCAAGTGGAATCCTAACAAACGGGATCTGGTACTTTTTTCCAGCTAATGGACTATAAAGGTAATAGACTATATTCGACACAGTATTCATATATTTCCCGTGTTCCCCTTATATTTTTTCTGAACCACCAACGCTGGATGAATTTATCATACTCGCACGCACATGAAAATATATACAGATAAAAACACACAGCGTACAAGACGCATAAACATCCCGCGACCCATTAAGCGACCCCTTTCGTCCGTGGAATGGAATTCACCCCGTGCAGCCACATTAGCGGGCCCTTACCGGGTCCGGGCCGGGAATTCGCGAGGATTTCTCACGGCACCGTTCTCCCCGGGATATCAAAAGTGCCGCCCGGACACTGCGCGACGTCTCGCGAGCAGTTTATGTCAGCAGGTGTTCCGATACGATTTTTCTCCCGCTCCCGTGAACCCCACGTGGGGAGGAGAAGGTGGTGGGCGAGGAAGGAACGGGGAGCGGGAGTGGTCAGAGTGGGAAAGAAGAAGAAATGCCGGAGGGAGGGGTGAGGGGAGGTTTGGGTGAGTGGCAGGGGATGAGGGAGGAGAAGAAAAGGTAGGGAGAGGCCACTGACCACTCTTGGGGGCGACTGCGTGGCTGCGAAGTGGACGGCGGACTGTGTTGGAGGTGGGGGGAAGGAGGTGAGTCGGTAGTGGGGGAGATTATAAAAGGAGAAGAATAATAAGGTCCGCGAGGCGAGGAAGAAAGGAAATAGGGAATCGACTAGCGCAATAGTTAAAAATGTTCTCGGGATTCATACCGGGTTAAGTATATGGCTGCTGCAAACTTATTTAACTCGGAAAAAATCCCAAGAACACCTAACTTTTGTAACTCTCGCGAAAACACCAGATCATACATTAGAAAAAATAACATTTTTTTATGTGTCAAAACTCAAAGGTCAGGTATCACAACGTCTGGTTAACGTCAATCGCAAGATAAAGTAGCCTTAAGGCAAACTTCATATATTCACTGAGAGCTTTGGATTGGTAAATTACATCAAGCAAACAATCCAGGACAAGGGGGAGTAGGATTAATCCTAAGCAAAAGCATGGGAGAAAGAATCAAAGTTTACGTGCAATATAATGAGAGGATAATTATGGTGAAGTTGGACACAAAACCAAAGGATACTGTGATAATTCAAACCTACCTACCTACTTTAGTCATGATGAAATTGAGGTGGAAAGAACTTATGAACAAATAAATGATGTTATTAAATGGGTAAAAGGAGATGAAAACCTATTAATACGTGGGGACATGAATTCTGTAATTGGAGAAGGATGCGATGGATATATAGTAGGGGCATAAGGATCAGGCGAAAGGAATGAGAGAGGAGATAAGTGAGTAGAATTATGTTGGAATAAGAAAATTTGGGTGGCTAGTATTTGGTTCCAGCACCATAAAAGAAGATATACATGGACGGCCCCAGGGCACAGAAAAATAGACTATATATTAGTAAAATCTAGATTTAAAAACAAGTTAAAGACTCTAGGAGCTACCCTGAAGCAGATATAGACAGCGACCACTACCTTGTCATGATGAAATGTGTATTAAAGCTTAAGAGGATTGAAAAAAGCAAGAAAGTGGCCTCTGGATAAACTAAAAGAGGAACAATATAGAAAGGATTATGAGCAGAAAACATATAATAAGATGAACTTGAAGGAATGTGAGGATGTAAATGAAGAATGGGAACTAATTAAAAGATCTATTTCTAATGCCGCTGATGAAGTGCTGAAAAAGGAGAAAAAGAGAAATAGAAGGAAGTGGATCAACGAAAAGATATTAAACCTAATAGATAAAAGATGAAAACACAAGAACAGCAGGAATTAAGAAGACCAAAAGAAGTACAAAATGATGAGAAATGAAATTAATAGGAAAGTACGTAAGGCAAAAGAAAAATATCTTGAAGATGCTTGTGTGGAGATTGAAAATGATATGAAATGGAATAGGATAGTAACAGCCTATAAAAAATAAAAAACTTCTTTGGAGAAAGAAGGAATAATCAGGGGAAATCCATCAGAAATGAAAACGGTGATACAGTGTTTGAGAAAGATAAAATCGCAAAAAGATGGAGAAATTATTTAGAAGGACTGTACAAAGACAAGTAACCAGGAAACTTTCTAGAGAAGGTAGAAGAAATTCATGAAGATGACTTAGGGGATAGAATTTTGAGAACAGAATTTGAAATGGCATTGAAAAGAATTAAAAACAATAAATCGCCGGGGATTGATTCTATACTAGCGGAATTGATTCAAGCATGTGGAACTGGAACAAAAGATGCACTGTTTGAAATGGTCAAGGACATATATGAAAGGGGTGTAATACCAAATGACATTGAAAGACGCACCTACATCTACATACTATAGTTAGTAGACGCATAGAGGTACCGATACGAAAGAAAGCCCATGCGACGAGGTGAGAAAAATATCGTACAATTAGTCTAATCTGCCATGCCTCAAAAATCGTTAATAACATAATACTTGATAATACAGAATTGAAGGTAAGATAAATGCAAAAATAAGTGAAGATCAATTTGGCTTTCGGAAAATGATGGAAACTCGAGACGCAATTCTAACCCTAAGGACGCTGCTAGATAAGAGAATCTCCAATAACCTAAACACATACATGGCTTTCATATAAATTGAAAAAGCTTTTGATAATGTTAAATGGGAACACTTATTTAACTTATTAGAGAAAATAGGGGTGAAATTCAGGGATCGAAGGGTTATATGGAACCTATATGTATATGAAAAAGCGGTAATAATAAATGGGAACAAGTGGATAGAAGCAGAGATCCAGAAAATCGTGAGACAGGGTTGTGCCTTATCACGAGTTCTATTTAACCTGTACATAGAAGAAGAAATTCAAAAGATACACCAAAAGATAAGCGGAGGGGTAAAGATACAAGGAATTAAAGTGGACATGCTAAGATTTGCGGATGACATAGTGATCTTAGCAGAAAGTGAAGATGAACTACAAATTATAGTGGAAAATATGGAAGATACAATGAGAAAGGAATATAATATGAGAATTAACAATAAAAAACAAGGAGAATGGTTTGCAGTAAAGAGGGATATGTTAATTTTAAATTAAGTATACAAGTTAAAAACATAAAAATGGTCAAGGAATTCAAATATCTGGGGGCAATAATAACAAGTGACGCAAAAAGCAAAAGAGAAATTAGAAATAGAATATTCATGGCTAAAATAGCTTTCAACAAGAAAAAAAAACGTTTTACTGCAAGAAACATCAGCCTAGACATAAGGAAAAAATTGATAAAAATGTTTGTGTACGGATACCCTCTACACGGATGTAAAACCTGGACCATTGCAAAGGAAGAAAGAAGAAGATTAAATGCTTTTCGAAGTGTGGTGTTATCGACGAATGCTGAGAATCAGTTGGATGGACAGAGTTAAAAATGAAGAGGTGTTTAAGAGAGTGAGAGAGAATGAACTATGGAAGAGTATTGTAAATAGAAGAGCAGAATTGTTGGGGCATATATTGAGACACGGGAGTCTAGTTAAGATTGCGTTAGTGGGAATGGTGGAGGGGGTACGATACAGAGGGAGGCCATGGGAACAATATCTGGCGCAAGTGAGGAAGGATGCTGGGGCAACATCCTACGAAGAAATGAAAAGGATAGCTCACAACAGAAAGGAATGGAGGTCTATTTTCAAACCAATCTAAGGATTTATAACTAAAAGAGAGAGAGTTGGTTGGTTGGTAAATTTTCGCGGTGCTGATGCATATATATACCCCCTGAATTATTCCGGCCACTCCCTTCCTCCCTACTGGGGTCTTCAGGTCGAAGATGTGGCTACAAGAATTTAGCCCCTACCCTCCCGCGCTTTTCGTAGTACGGACTCAAGGTAGAGAGTCATACTAAAGGCGCGGGAAGGCATGGAACAATCGCAAGGCAGAATGAGTGCAGAGAAATCTACAAAAAGAACCGAAATCCTCATCATAGGTGAACGCCAATGCCTCATAACTCCTGGATAAAAAAAATTCACAGACCCCGAAGAGGATATTGTTCCTAAAACGCCGTTAAGTTTGCCACACTGGCAGTGTTTGTACATATGCCCATGCATGAACTGTACAAACATATGCATATTATGCATTATGTTTGTACAGTGCTTGAATGCATAATTTGTATCTGCCAGCATGACGAATAAGCGCTAATGAATATTATGAACCAATCTCAGCAATCTGATGTCATTGATATAATTAATTTAACTTGTTTTGCTACAGAAAAAAGTCTATTTATAATGGGAATTTGGGATGAGATTGGATTTAGGAATCCTTAAATTAACTTTGGAATGTATGAAGATGATTCAGTGCAGTGAAACTAGCCAAATAAATACATCTAAAATATTGAATTGCTAAGTTTGAATAAGTCTGTTCTTCTTTGAACTTAGCAACGGAATTCCAAAAAGAATCAGGCGTATCTATTGGCTACACCCACCATTAGCTCAATCTTCATACCGTATTTGTTCTTACAACAACATGCACTTTAAAATACTATCCTTATAAAATGACAAGCTCAATCCATGTATTGATCCATAATATTCAAAATAAGCAATAACTACCGTGAAATCTATTAAACTCTTTTATATTTTCTCGTCACTTATCGTCGAAAAATACTTCACGTAATCATTTGGTTATACTTGGAAAACTTTTGGTAAAGCGAAGCAAAAGGCAATTAGGATGAAACGGCAGTATTAAGTGTAATGAACACGTAATGAAAAACTGTAGGTACATTTTGAACTGTGAATTGAACTTAAGCGGACTAATTTAATATTTTTGGACATGGTCCGTCGTTCACTTTTTATGATTCTTCTTTCATTCTGAGAATGAAATAAATAATTGTATTCGTTTATTTTTAATTTTTATTTTTTCAACTATTAAATCAGCAATAAATCCAGTATTTATCATGATATCTTTCCATACCTCCTTGCCCCTCATCCCTGAGTAGCACCTGTGTCTCGTAACCCTGTGGTAGTGCGCAAACCATATTGCTGGGAAAATTCTTGGTTTGGCAGCAAACGTCAGATGAGATGAAATGGAAGTGTTAAGAATGGTAAATATGTGATGGAAAAAACGTATTTTTCTTAGAACTGTTACATAAACAGGGGCGACCAGATGTGATATTTTTTTCCATTTTCTGTTAGATTTAATGATTCTTTTTTCACTCTGAGAAATGATTGAATCACTGTACCCGTAATTTATTACATTTAATACTTTTTTATCAATTGAAGCAGCTATATATCCAACGTATTTTAGAAAACCTTTCCCAAATTTCTTGCCACTTATCCTTAAATAACCTCATGTAAACCTTTGGTTGGTACGCTTACCTTACCACTTGGAAAACCCTCGGTTTGGCAAAGCAGATGGCGGATGAGATGAAACGGAAGCGGTGGACGGGGACAAGATAGGAGCGAGAGGGAGAGTGCTGTGCGCGTAACGGGTCTCGAACGTGGACTGTGAGGGAAAGTCGACGAAAGTGCATAAATACATTCGAGGGTAACAGGAATTGCGCGCACGCTGACAAGAGGAATTCATCTGGTCGTAAAAGGACATTGGGCGACGCGAGGAATGCCGATTGGCGGACCAAGATTTCAAAGGGATCCCGGAATGGAGGAGTGCGACGGCATCTCTTGAGTACGGTATTGCCGTTGCCGCTGCAGCTTTGTCGTGGAATAATGCTCGGATACAACTTTATCCTGAATATTTTCATTTTATAGTTACACGAGTGATAGTCTCAAGTAAGTCTCAAGTCAAGAATGTGCAACTAATACATTAAATACGGTAGCGGCAATAAGGATTGAATTCACATATTATAAATTATTCCTCATTTACAGAATAGACCAAAGTAATGAGTAGACGCTTCTTCAAATGACGTTTTACTTATTTATCTTATATAATAGCATGAGAGTTTTATCCGATCTTACCAGTTCTTGTGATGAGCTCAAACTGCGCCAAAAATATTAAAGGAAATTCATTTTACAAATAATATTTTAAACTAATGTCAGGAGAATAAATTCCCAGAGTATTGATAGTTACTGATAAGTAATTGTAAAATTATGATTTCGGGAAAACAATCTTTATGTTACCCTACTGCGAATACATCTTATTCCGATACAGAGAATTTTAATATTTATATCATTAACTTGTATAATTCACTAATTTTACACTGTAAGATAGAAAACCTGGCGTTTATTGCACTTCCCCCGCACAAAAGCATTTAATAGGTATTTGTTTATTCCATGGCTTGATGAAAAGAGTATGATCCAACTAACATGGCTATTGCGCGTCATTGATCTATTAATTTTATGAATAATGTAGTATTTTTATAAACTATTTCCATTTTGAAATATTCTAGTAAAATATTCCCGGCACCGCAACAATTTCGCATATTTACTGCATAACTCTTCTACTCAACATTGCTGATTGCGCATTTTAATAACTTTAATATTCCACTGTGCTATCGTACCGTAGGGTTCGATGTATTCCCGTCACTAATCTTTGCCAAACAATGATGGAAAAAGGGAATCTTTACTGTTTCGCCTCACCTTAAATAATAAAATATATTTTATTCTGCAAAATATAGTGGTAGTTTAAGGCGTGACTTGGTGGAATTTCTTCAAGATTATTTGATGAGAAACTTTCCTGTTCCACTAATTATGTATAAATTACGTACTGGTTGCGTCCGGTTACAAGACAGAGTAAAAAGGCCAGAGGATGATTCACTGCCTTAAAACTGTTTGCAAATAAATATAAATTTATTTAGTGAAATAACGAAGTTTTCTTATTAATGCTGCTGGAAAATATTATCACACTCTGCCACCATATGGTAATAGTAAGATCACAATCTTTAAGCATCTAAAATGTTGATAATGTACTAGTTTTTTGAAGTTTTACTGTTTTAGTAAAGCTCTAATATGCACTGCGTTATCTTAGGGATTTCATTACGAAATATATATTTAACTATTAAAGTTCCTAAATTATGTACCCCGATTGCGCATTCCAATACCCACTCTACAACCTTCATTATTCCCTGTATTATCGTACATTATGTTCCCATTATTTTTTCCTTAATCTATGGTTTATTAAAACTTATACCTTTTTTCCCCCTAACAGCTCATTTCCACACGTGGTGACTCGAATGTCGTGTATTTCCCTTGTGTGCTCGAATCGTGATGAAAAACTCTACGACTCGCAGATATTGCCTTCGTACACACGCACTCATGTTCATTCATCACCCGTTCAATTCTCGCCATGTCGTCCACCTTCCCATGCACAGCGGCGGAGACGATTGATGCAAGCAAAAGGGCGCGCGCACTCCACAGAGCCGTTCGTGCTCTTAGTGCTATACGTACGGGCAACTTGTACAACCTCACGAACGCGGCTCGAAAACAGCTTGTCATATACATAAAAGTCATAAACTCTCAATCCGTAGAGGGGTAGAACCATGACTAGCTGGACGGCATTCCACCTCCATCCCTTCGGTAAGATTCAAAAAAGGAAAAAATAAATGCATTCTGTTATATCGACATGAAACGAGAGAGGGACAATAGTTATTGGTTACGATGCCGCAGAAATCTGGTAAAATCTTGGATGAGGCCTTGTACCCGATTTATTGCCAATGACGGCAATCGAGACAGATCCCGATGTGTCGGCAGCCGGACAGTTTGGTATAGGAGGAGGGTTGCAAGACAATGGAAAGGAGGAGGATTAGAATTGCATGAAGGCTAGGGGTGTAAGTCAGCTTAGTTGCTGCCCACTTTTGTGGGACTTTGAAAACAAAATTAAAATATTGATGCAGTAACATTTTATGGTCCATTGTTTAGGACCGAATTTGGATAAAAAAGACTAAAATGCTTTGCTGAGAGAAAATTCTATTTCAACAGAGATGATTTTATCTCCTTGAAGAGTTTACTGAAAGCGTTATATCTCAGCATTTTTCGATTGATAATCAGGATAAGAGGCTGCGTACGAATGAAATCTAATTTCAACTGTGGAACTGGGTCGCATAAGTTTAATCTTAACTTACCGCGAATCTCTTTTTCACGGAAAAATTTGAGGATGACTATTTAAAGTTACCAGGATAGAGAGGAAGTTAAATTAAGATTTTTCATTTGGATCAAATGCGCAACTTTAATATTTCATTCAAATACGTCCCAGAAGCATGGACAAAGAATAAGGGACACACAGGAAAGCTTAGTCAAATAAGCTAGTTCAACACTACCAATTGATAAGAATGAGAATCTGCGAGAAGTGATCAGAGTGGTGATTAAAATGGGAAACGAAAGATAGGAGGGACGGAAATATAAAACAATGGGAAAACTCACATATTGGTTCGCAGTAAATTATGAGGAGTTGGATCAGAAAGAGAGAAAAAAGGTAGGAAATGAACGCAAATCATTTATTCAGTATCCACTTTTCCACCCCGATCTGGATCCTTGAATAGCTCGCTGAGTGTAGAATGGAATCGAAATGGAGGCACTGAAATATAAATGAAATTGCCTTGTTGCTCGGATGGTAGAGTTAAATTATGAAATCCGGATAAGGGTACAAGGCACAAAAAAACTGGTTTCGAGATGGGAAAAAAACTAAGCATGAAAGAGACTATGAGTGGTAAATTATGGAATGAGAAGATGCTCAATGGGCCTTTTAATATTTCGCTGGACTCAAAGTGGCATTCTCGGCCGAAACTTTACAGTAATTTCTTTGATTCACAAATACAATCACAGCTAGGAATTTTTTCAAATAGCCATGAAAAAATACACTAAAATTATATTGCACTTGAAACTCCACATAGAAATTTATAAATATTTTTATTAAATTTTATTAATTCACTTCGTCGAAGTGATGGATATCCTTTGTTTTATCAATACTTTTACTTTTATAAAGTTTATTGATTTCTGAGGCCAGTTTTACATTACATCTTCCTATGTCATAAGACATTTTTGATACCTTGTAAATGCCTTATCAAGGTTAAATTGGTCACAGAAATATGTAAAAAATGGAAAAGAATTGATACTAAAATGTATGCAATTCATATTTCCTGATCTTATGGCGCAGGTAGTTCACGGCTAATATAATCTCGCCGAGGATTCTTGAAAGAGAACTTTCATTGTTACAAAGAGAGCTTGATATAAAAACGAATGATTCCACCTCAATATACACATATTTGAAGCATTCTCCTCGTCAAACTTCGAGGTTTCCTCAAACATGAGAGTTTCATAAAGCAAATACTGGTGAGAAAATCCATGAATAAGAGGTTTTACCTTACTGACAATATGTGACATACGTTTCATATCGTTATATCAGCACTTCAAAAATCAGGGTTCCCTTTGTAGGCAGTGTATTGACCCAATAAGATGAAAGGAGTCCAATATGAGGTTTTCCCTTGTTGCCAACCGAGTCTCGCCAGTATAAAAAGTTTTTAGTTGAAGCACGGTAAATGGCTAGCTAGCTTGACATTACGCATATAAATGCTGCATCAAATTTAAATGGAGATTTTGCAGATTGGCAGCAGCGGAATATCAATATCAATGCAATTTGAATTACCTGTAGTAGATAGTGATTCATGTTACCGCAAGAGTACTCTCTATGCAGAGCGTACTTAAAACGCAGGAACGTGATCTGTATGCAGACTGACATTTATACCCATTAATAAAAATGGTAATGTGAATAATTGGATGCTGGTTTTCAATATGAAGAGTTAGTTCCGCACCCACATTTATGAAAGATTTACTGACACAACTATCAATCATCGGATTTGTTCGGTATTCTATCAATCCATTAGAACAGTTTTGGGCAATATGTGCTTAGCATTTTTCGTTTTGGGGGTAACTTTAAATTTGTCCCAAATAAAAATCTATTTTAATGTATATTTCATACGTATTAATTAAAATTAGTTTTTAAGTCGAATGATTCGCAACAAAAATAAATTTTCAAAAAGAGTTTTAAGACAAATTATGATACAAATGAGAATAATATTACTTACGTTTAAGTGGAAACGTTTTACAATATCACAATATTCATAAAGACTATAATTAAAGGTAACTCTGCTGGGAATATAGAGATAAATTATTCAAATGTATTGTTACGTTAAAGCTAATAAAAAGACTTTTGATTTCATAACAAATTACTGGTCTTTATGGTGAAAATTCACATAGCTTCCGATTAAAAAAACCAAAAACTTAAGGAGAATATAATTGCGCAACAAGTGATATTATTGGTTTCAAAATGGAATGTATACGAATATGGCAGGAGTTACAAACAAATTGTATGTCATACGTAACTTATCCTTCCGTAACACAACGATCGAAGGACGTTTCATACGGTTCCAAGGGGATTATCACTGGACTTCATTTTCAAGTAAATAACAGGCACTTTTAGAATTGAAATTACAAGGAACAATGGTAACAATGGAGTCAAGATAGCTTAAAAACATTGCCACAGATACCATGCGTCTTGTAAACTATAAAAACATTTCCGCAGTTTGGAGCGTGAAAAATAATAATTTCAAAATGTCATGCTTGGACGCAAAAGTTATTTTAAAACGAGCACGACAAAAAGAGGAATGGACTTGTGTTATCTCAAAAGTCTCTTCTTATAAAAAACACATTCTAACGGAGAATGGTGGCATTAAATATCTATTCTGAAAGCTCGGTTCACCTTCAGGGAGATATTTCAAGGTCACGATTTGAAAGAATTTCGTAAGTTCGCTCCAATTCCTGCCTAATAGATTCGTCTCCCGCCTTTTGTTTTCACTTCCTGTTCGTTTTTCATCGTTTTTTCCGCCTTTATGATCGTCATTTTTCTTATAATGGAGGACTGAGGTAGTAGCTTCCGCATGATAGATTGGCCCCCCATTCTTTTTTTTTCTCTCCTCTTCTTCTTCGTGTCCCTTCAAACGGGTCTAATTCAAGAGATTGATGAGTTCAACAGCCGTCCACCTTCTTCCCTGGGTTCCACGTCGATACCAGTTTCCACGTGGTCGCGGTATATATGACGGGCCCAGAATCCAGCATCTCCGTCTTTTTTTTTATTCAGGAAGTGGCCTCCCGAAGTTCTCGACCGTTATAAAAATTAGCATAATCTGGATCTCGATAAGAATCCGCCTGCTCCTTCTAAAATAACCGCCTCCTGATCTTCATTTTTTTCCCTTCTTGGTTTTTGGAAAGCAAGTCGGAAGATGGGAATGTGTGGCGCGCGCTCTCCTTTCTCTTGTACGCATTTTATTATCTTTCTCCTCAATGGCTGGCGTGTGGTCAGAAATCTGAGACTTTTTATGCTTCGGATAATGCTTCGAATTGATTTCGACCGAATCAATGCGGTTTAGAAGGGGTGCAAGTCACTCGCTTGGGTTGGATGGCGTAGAAAACTATCCCGTCGAAAGATTTCATAGAAAAGTTAGGGAGAACATTCTTGTGGTCTGGCTATTCGCCTGTGACTAATTGAATTTTGAAACTCAAAAGTGGCGTATGGCGTAAAATTTTGGGGTGTTTAATAGAACCGACGAACGATTTTCAGCCTGTAAGATGGATCCATTTCGTTACTACTATCTCTTTCGCAGACTCCTCCAGCATCGCGTAATATTTCAACTGAAGCGTTTTGAATAAATTGAGTGACATGCAACCATTGCCTCTTGTTGCCTGCTTTTAAAGCCAATTACTTCAACAACGGCATTATTGTATGTGCTGCAAAAATAATTTTCAATTGAAAAGTGCATGAAATATGTTTGTTTCAATGTATCAAATGAATACTCAAGGAGGAGTCTTTTTCCCCTGAAAATATGAAATAAATGTTTATAAATAGATATAAATTGAATGTTTTGTAGATACTTTTTTACGTCATAGGTCTCAATGTTTCAACTTTAATGAGATATGAGTCTCCAAATTTCTCTATCACGAACTGTAATGCGAACGGTTACGAAGTTATTCATTATATATAATTCGGTCCGCCTAATAGCTGAGAAACAGAGCTTCCTTTAGATTGATCGAAAGCATCGATGTTACCAGGAATATCACTTTAAGTTTCAGGTTATGGATTGCATGACTGTAGCACAAATTGTGACAAAATGGAATGATTGAGAAAAATACAGATCTGAATCGCTCCTGAGCATCATGGAATCAAGTTTCGGAGAACATGCAGTGAAGTGCTAGTAAAGCATAATCTAAGTCGGCAAGTAAAACCTCGTTAAAAAAATATTAGTAAATGGACAGAAATACTTACCTTAAAATAATTAATTAGCAGTAGGATATGATTTATCGAAATTCCACAGCTTTAACGAGATTTTACGGCTGGCCTGATTTCACGCGATATATCACGTACTCCATCCAGTTTCATCCACGTCGAGTGCAATAAGCCTCTCCGCTCCCTACGCCGACGCCGGCAGCGAATAAATCTGATATATTTCTTTAGTTTTTTTCCCTCTGCACCAAATCACTCGTATGAGATGGATGATCACGGGCGTAAAAATTTATATTTTTTCCAAAAAATCCAACCCCAACCAAAGAGTAGGGCCGTAATCTTCGAGGCGTAAGAATCGTCATAATTTCCTTCAACGCCTTAGCGTTCGAAATGCTGTCCAATTATCTCTACGAGCATATCTATTGTACCGAACCCCGTGAGGAGGGAGACAAAAGGAATTCCAAGGAGAGGAATAAATAAAAAAGGAGCGTTGCTTCCTTTATCTCCTTCACCCTGAGGGTGCGGAGAGATGTGAAGGTTAGAACGGGTATAGGGAGAGGGGTTAGGCAGGCTCCTTCTCTCCTCCATGGCTCTCTGTCCATGCCGTAAACAACCCGGGGGCACCTCGCCCGTCTCTTGAGGTGAAGAGGCGCTATGATGGACCTCTTAGATACGAGCGAGGGTTTGTAAAAGGATCCGCTGGGAGGGGAAATCCCAGGTCTGAGGCGAGAAAAAGGGGAATGGCAAGCCGGCGGGGTTTAGAGATAGCAGGAAGGGCGTGGGGTGAGCGGGATAAGTTAATGCTGATAGGGCGCGACTACGCAATGGGTTTAAACATGATAACTATTCGACCTTTATACTATATAAATTAAAATTGCTTTACCGTAACTAAAACCTATTAGAGTGAATTTACAATGATGCGATGGCCTGTTATATATTTATTCATTAAGTCTTTAATTTATAATATACCATCATACTAATCGCGTAAGGCGTAATCTTTACCATTGTTAAGGTATGCTTCAGTCTTTTTTTAGTCTTGTCTTGTTTTAGAATTACATATTAGGTGATATGCATTAGTGGTAATCATGGCTAGCATTACATTTGATAATCAGGTAAAATGTTAGTGCACAATTGAAATAGCTAATTTTGAAAGTCGTGAGTGAATATCAAGAAGATAAATAAACATTTATGAAAAGTGCGCAGATGTTTTCGAATCTCGAGGAACATAGGAAAACCTGTATATTAATTAGACTCAAATAAACCTTTAATCAACATGAAACGCTGTCAAAGTATGCCATATATATTATTAAGAACGATATAACATGCTACATTTACCGTGGATTTCTAGTATTTCTAGAGACAAAGTATTTAGATGGCGTATCGTGAAACTTAAATCACAGCTGTTTGGAAAGTTTTTGTATAGAAGGAAATAAAATTCACCAACTGTTAATATGATTAACGCTAAATAATAAATTACTCATAAATAATTTCATTTTTATTTTCAGTATTATTTGTCAAATTAAATCATCAAAATTACGAAATTAACGTATTTCTACTGCGATTCTCTAGATACTTCCGGTAAAATCACGTTGAGATGTGTGTTAAAGCATATTAAAGGGAAGCGATATTCTGGAGAAGAGTGCTAGAGGACCTTGGGTACTAAGTGTGTGAGAGGGAGGTAAAATATGGGAATATATTGGACTGCAAGTTGAAAGGCAAAATATATGATAATTTCAAAAGGCATTTGATGTCAAAATCGATATTTTCATGAAGCTAACACGAGAGAGAACTTTTTACATTTGGAGAATTTAAAGGGAAGACTGCCCATGGACCTACCGTTTATAAAGTTGTACTTATGTTACCTATGATGGTAAATGTAAATTCTTTACGCAATGAATGCAAGAATGCACATAAATATCCACCTGCCTAGGCGTCATAGAAAAATTCCTATTTAAAAATGCTGTATCTCTCATGGTTAATATTTACATGATGCTTCTGTTCAAAATACGTAGTGCTGTTTATATAGCAGCATGTGACAAAACTCCAATTTTGAGTATAATTTACGAGAAAAATAATGAAAAAATGTCAGTTATAATATGTAACCAAATGATGTAACTAAGTAAAAAATGTAAATAAGACAACGCTAGTGAAGTTCAGTTTAGTTCGGGTCTTATGTGAAGCATCCTGTAAATAATTAACTCCTTTTAATTTCAAATGAAGCCTTGTCTTAACTAGGCATGGGTACTTCCTAAAAAATATACCGGTATTTTAGCGATGAGTATTTTAAAACACTACTTGCACCAAACCGGTAACATCGACGCAATATACCGGTATTTTACTAAATATTTTTATTAAACAGTTGAAATTAACGTATATCTGACCTATTTAGCCCAATATTTCCATTAACTGGTGTAAGCAGATACCAGTATAATAGCAAATTACACTAATATCATCACCAATTATTGTTAATTAACATTTAGTGGTGAGTAATCTGTGAGTCGCCGCCAGTAGCTTTCTTTCGTACTTGCATAATAAGTTAAATTATCATGAATAATATATTTAAAGCTGTTTGAATAATGTCACATAGCATAATTCAAATACAATGTCGGTGGAAGTACATCATTATTCATCTAAGACGGTGCTACGCTTTACGTTATTTATATTGGTGACGCGTCTCTTAGCATCTCCCTGGTCAATGGACACGGTCATGCTCAATAAAACAATGGATAATTTTTCGTGCGTTCGCTCTTGTAATCCAATTCAAGAATTTATAACGCTAACTGCCATGAACAATTAATTACCAACAATACACTAGATGAGAATCATTGGCAGATACAGTCGAATCATCCGAAGTGTTGACCAAACTATGATCAAAATCTGGCACCATCTCCTAGCTTGTTATTCTTACATATGAACTATTGATCATGACAGCTATTTTGATAAGGAACTCCTAATGGTTGGCACCAGTATGAAATTAGGGATTCACTTTTCATTTATTAGACGCTCAATAAGTTACAGAGATCCCGGAATTTAATGTAGGAGCTCATGATCAGCAGCATCTTAATACTTGCTCCACTTGTCGTATTAACTGTTTACTACTCGTTCGATTATTCAAACTAGTTTTTTGTAGAAATTAACTCTGAAGTTGGCATTTGAATACTGATTCTTATCATTAAATCTTCTGGTGGCTTAATATTTCTTTTCCTATGGGCCTTTTCCTAAGTACCTGTTGCTTCAAATGCGAATTACTGACGAAATATTCAAGTGGTGTAGTACCTAGTGTTAATAAATTATTAAAGAGTTATCAGATAAGTTTTTTTAACACCCAGTAAATATACATTTATTTCAACGCATTCCAGTGTTACGCATTCCCATAATTCTACTATTTTCCCTTAACAGTTGAACGATTGCACACCAGATGGCAGTGATGTTCGAGTATCGGTACTTTCAATATCGGTGCCACCGGAAGTATCGATTTCTAATAATACCAGGTAGCACCAAATATCGGTATTTTTTGCCCATCTATTTGACTTCTTGTCTTGACTAATCTTGTATTTTGTTAGATTTCCAACAGAAAGTGCCCACTTGGGAGATGCATCGCTGAAAGCTCCAGAATATCTCGGATAAGGCGTCCGGAGGGCAAAAAAAGATGCATTAGCCTTCGACTTTGAAGGAAGACAAGGAGTGCTCTTTTGCGGCGTTGAGTCCCTTAAATACGAAGGGTGGAAGATGAAACAAAAAAAGTCGCTTTCGTAAACTGGTGTGGGGCATCTCTTGTAATGGATGAGTGGGTGTGGGGGGAGGAGGGAGTAAGGTTGTCCCCCGGGGGGGCAGGCCCCGCTGTCGAAACACCCCTGACCGTTTTGGCCCGTGAGCGCTGCGCGGTGGTGTTGAGCTTGTCTGGCGAAGGGGGGTAATAGTGAAAGACGGGGTTTCCGGAAAGATTAAAGATCGGTGCATTGAGCGGCCCTGTAGGGTGGCGGAGTAATTACGCCTGATTAATGAGACCCAAGGAGCAGACGGTGATGGAGAGGGATGAGAAAACTCCTTAACGCGTCTCGGCCCCGTGTTTTTTTTTTAAATAAACGGTACGACTGGAGGCGACGCGGGCGATTAAAATAGTTCGACTTTAAAAGAGGCAAGGAGGTGGAGAAGAGCGCCTCTGAGTTGAACCGAAAAAAGAGCGCCGAGAAGAACATTCTTAAAGGAGACGCAATTAAAGGATTAAATTGGGCATAAAAAGTATGACGCATCGTCAGTCATCACGGCGCTTGAAGTGTCCCATTGCTGTTGAGTGGGATTTATCACACGCCGGTACTTGGAAGAGGTAATGAACGCAGGTTCCGAGAATCTAAATACGCGCAGTAACATTTTTCCAGTCGAAGGAAATATTTCATAATTCTAAAAGCAAGATGACACATATTTCCGATTTTTAGCTGATCCTAAAAGAAACAAGTGATTAATTCAGGGTTTTACCTAGCCTCCCAGTCTTATTACTATAGAGACGGTAGGTCTAAAAGCATAAAAAGCGAATCCAACTCTCATGAATCCACGCTAAGTAATTGAATGAAGTTATTGCAATATTAACCCCGAAGTTAACTGTAGCGCCTTACAAAAGTTGAAGTGTATTTTAAGTTTCGTAGTGCATTGAACATATCACCACTTAAACTCACAACTGTGACAGTTTTAGTCGATATGATAGATTTAGATATTCAAAGAACAAGGGAGAAGAGCACATAACTCTAGCTCTTAATGCATTTCTCTCCATTTATGCTCTCTTCAAACTGAATTACTAAATATACATGCACTTACCAAGCATTTTGGCCGGAACATAACGGTCAACTAGTTTTTTTCATTGGTAATGAGGGTATAATTCTGATCTAGAAATAAGATGTTTTATTTCATAGTCAATTTCCCATTGGTCATTAATGTCAGGGTATAATACCAGGTATAACGGTACAACTATGAATGAAATTCAATTGGCGATATTTACTCCTGCTTTAAAAAATCTATGCTTGCGGGCGGAAACAGGATGCAATAGGTAGTACCTCATTTCAAGGCTCGTGCAGTTAAAGACATCCTGGGCTTGAGTTACAATGAAATCATAGAAGTCTCAATAAAGTATTCGATTTTCTAAATTATGGGACGTTTGCAAAAATGAAAACGGCAATAAAAAAGTAATTTTACAGGAATCTCAGAGGCCATATGTGATGATTTGAATTCCATTCCATTATTTAGGGAATGGAAATTGGGAAAATGTATTTAAATCATAATTTACATGTAAATGTATTTTAATATAGGCAAAAATGTTATTGATTTTATTTACTTGGTTTTATATGTAAAGCGTACGTAAGGCACTGTAGATTTGCTTCCAAAATTCGGTAGAACGGGAACATATTCGGAAAATGGATTGCGAGCGTTTCCTAATTCATTTTTCCAACTCTTTATTTTCGTTAATGTGTAACTTTAACTAGAGGGATGTTGATGAACATTTTGTTGATATTATAAAATAAATTGATAAAGACCTTCTTTTCCATAAAATAAAAGTTACTAGTCCATCTTAAACAAATGAAAAAACATTTCTCCTTAATTCATAATCAAAAAGCGAAGCTGCGAGATAGAACAAAATTCATGTGCTGAAAAGTATGAATTAAACATTCTGTGAATTACTTCTTAGCTAAACGAATATCCCGTTTGTACGGAATCATGATGACATTTTGTGATGGCTCTTACAGCTGATGATATATTATGAATCCGTGTCAAAGTTTGTGTTACAGAATTAATTAATCACCGATTGCATAAAATTTTCCTTGCAGTGTATTAAATAAACAACGAATTTCCTGCCGTCGCAATTCAAGAATCTAATTCGTTGATCTACTTTAGAGTACGAATCCTCAGGGTATCAATGAGGTTATCAGCGTCATAATATTTTATGATACAATTATTATTCTCAATAATTCAACCTGTGAAGTAATTTTCTATTTATTCCGCTAAATGGACTCGTCATAACTCTTTAGAAAGAGGAGTTGTGATAGTGACTGTTTAAGTTTAATAACTTGGTTAGGATAATGTATAGAAAAATGTATAAATCATAGAAATAAGACTCCGGTTTTTTTCTTAGTACGCTATAATATTTGTAAAAATAAATTATATGTATATACGATTAGGCTGATTTCCAGTTAACTACATTTGCTGTCGTCAAAGGTAACTTTACATGAGAATTATGGTATTCAGGCTTTTGGTTCTGCGATTAATTATTTAGTATTAAGCAACAGTTTTTTAAAATCACGACGAATCCGGCAGCATAGCATGGCAAAACTGTGTCTTAATATTAAATAATTAATCGCAGAACCAAAAGCCTGAATACCAAAAACAATGAGCTGCGAAAATCTACAAAAAACGTTTCCATGAGAATTGTTGCATCTAGTGGACTTAATAAAAATTTTCCTGGTTGTACTTGAAGATGCTGGTTCAAAATTTTAACGTTTGACGAGTGATAATGCTTGAGTAGGCATTTTTAAATTATGAAAATGTATAGAGACCAAGTTTGCAACATGTTGGAGGCTCAAAGTCACTTCTCAATATCGTCAAGTTTTCCGACGAGAGCCTTCGAAACCAAGATGGTTCTACATCATTGGCAAGAAATGTTCTCATTTTCATTTCACGATGCATTAGTCCAATGCGGACTTTCCACCTGAGTCAAATTGTCATATGATTAGGTGAAGGTGATAACCTCTCCCAAGTATTCGTAAGAATTTTTTATTCCACTTCAATCAGTTCTTTTGGAAACTCCGTTAAAATAATTTTGCCGGAGGAAAATTTCTATAGAGGCGCAATCAAAATGTAAATTCCTTTTTGTCAAATGGAAACTCAATATAAATGTAAATATGTGGTGCCTGAGAATGAATTGAACAAGAACTTCGAACGTAGGCGTAAAGATCTGCGTCGGACACCGCAGCGGGAATGATTTAGTTTCCAGAGGACGATACACGGGCGAGCGTCACTTAAAGTTTCAGACAGTTGGCTCCGCAACTATCAGCTCTTGGCAAGGAATCTTCAATCAATTGCCATGATGCTACTCTGAGTGACTACTCAGGTATATCTAACTGATGAACTTCGATCTGCTTCCATTTCCTACTATGTTATTCCTTAAGGATATACAAAAATCGAATTACTTGTGATATTACCCTCCCTGTGTCATACTATACTCTAGCATAGAAACTCTTTACTATCTGGCTCCAGTAGGTAAGCTTGAAGCTGAACTTCTTCCTTCTCTATAATATGCAGATTGCCTGTTCTTTCTTTGTCACTTCATCTTTCATAATTTTTAGACTGTAAGGGTAACACCCAATCTATCTTGGGCTTATTATCTAGATAAACCACAAGAAGACGAAAGTTATGAGAATTTCTAGAAGTAAGAAGGCGGGGTGGGGTTGTGAATAAGGGTTGGAGGGCACAAGCAAGAGCAGTCACCAGTAGTCTTCTTGCTGTGCCTAGCCGAGTCTCGGCCGTACATTTATAATTGGTCTGATGTTAACTTTATAAAGCTTACGATTTTCTTTTATGCTGAACTTAGCTATGAAAACAGCTCCCCAAAAAAAGAGGATTTTTCCCTGTAAATTGCAAATATTATATAAATAATACAAAAACATTTCTGGTTAGTTGTTCCATGGCAATATTTTCGGTGAAGTACTTTATTGGTCAGATCTAGATAGATAAGCACTATTCCTCTAATGCTCAATCAGACATTTGGTTCATTATACAGGATCCATAAGGCAACCAAGCGGATATAGTGGAGACGACATAAGGAATTACTGGATGAGGTTAAGGTCCCCTTGAACCACTCTCGTGGTGATTGTAGTAGTGCTCGCGTCGGCTCCGATCTCGACTTGGCAGAACGCCAAGGGTAATATCAAACAAACTCACGACCGGACATCCCCCGTCAAAATAAGTCCCATACTCAAGGGCACAGTCATTTAATATTGGGAGATGTAATCTCCGGAAATCTCGAGTAGACTCAGGAAATAAGAATTATTGCGGGCCAGCAGGGGGTGGAGACAAAGAAACTTGACCCATTTTTATTATTCACCGCTTGAACGTCAGACTAGTGATGGAAAAATGTCGGTCAAAAAAAAAAATCGATTTTTCGAGCAATCGATTTTTAATCGAAATGAAAAGCTCGACTTTAAAAAAAATCGAAATTTGAACCAAAAGATCGATTAATCGAAAAAATCGACGGCTCTTTTTTTTAAATACAGTTGGTACAAAAGCATGTTTATTATTCATTCGAAAAACGCTCATAATACATATTTGAATAGTATAAAAAATCCCTAAAATTGTACTTAGAATAAATTCTTGAATTATTAGTAGTAAAAATTTACAAATGCACGTACATTAAAGTTTGGGGATCACCGCTTGGAACCATTCGGCTTCACTAAAATTTTTAAGAAATATCAACTGATTTAGATGCTTTCTTGATGATCGAGGGCGTGCCTTTCCAATTTCACCAGCCTTAGAGAAAAGTCTTTCACATGGGACGGATGACGTTATCATACTCAGCACTCTGATCGCGAAACGGTACGAAATGGTCAAGATCGAAGTTGAAAAATCGAGTTTGGATAGAAACTCGAAGATCATAACTCGATCTCGATTTCCTCGATCTTTGGCTATTAAAACTTGATTTTCGATTTTAATCGAAATCGATTTTTCCATCACTACGTCAGACCATTCCTTAGCTCTGAGAGAGAGAGAGAATATTATGAGCTACCAAGTTTCACCCTTAGGTCAATTTATAATATATTGACTCAGCGGGGTGAGCGATCACATTCTTCAATATTGCCACGAAGATGCCATGAACATAAAACAAAATGTTTCTTCCTCAAACAACATTTTCAGGAAATCTAACCAAGTATTTCACAATGAATACTATCCTTGTAGTATAATTTCTTTTTAAATAATTGTTGTATTTATACGTACAATAATTTATCAATCATTCCAGATTCATACATACAAATATTGATCCATCCAATATAATCAATAAACAATACATGTATATACAAAGGGACAATATTTATTGGTGATGAAATTTAAAACAGAAGATTGGGACATATTAAGCCGTGGATAAAAGGATAGACTCAATTTCAAATCCAAATGGAACAGAGTAGTGTAAAATTGTTGATGAATGTAATACATTCAAATATTTCCACTATAATTATCATTTTATTTCATGTATTGACTTAATATATCCACCCTTTGTGCATTTTATGAGATGAGTGATTCCCATGCCTCTGCTTGTACCTCAGATCCCAAATACGTGATTTTTACTAGATTTTTGACACATCTACTGTAATACTGGTACTGTTTTTGCGCGTTATGTTTTTTCTATTTGCTTACTGCCACAATATACAATACTTGGTAGTATTATTTTGAGGTAAATATATGATAGAATTTTCTTTGGAGGAATTAATTCAAAACTGATCATGCATTAGCTTCTGTCAATCAATTCTTTAATTAAGGGTTGCCATATTACTATTACTTGGTGCATTGCTAACTTCTGTTACCTTCAATAAAATGTAGGTGACATATGACCATCCAATCGGGAAATCATTAGGTTACGAAAGTTAGGAAACAACCTACGTAGAAGGCTTCGTTAATGCTCTCGATTCGGTGAAAATGGCAAAGGACCGAGACTGCACACTGCGCGTATCGACCGGTACTCTTTGGCACTCAATAAATATAAAGCGCCACAATGACCCGTGGTGTAGGTCACGGGAGTTTAAAGGATGCGTGCCTGGGCGTGGTATTTCAAAATAGGATATAAACAACAACCCGAACGAGTCGAAGCCTAGATTACGGCTTTCTCAACTCGTTGCCTAATGGAATAAGCGCGGTGCGTACTATTCCTTAAAGCCTTCTCCAGCTCGATTAAGTATCCTCGATAACCACTCCCACGCCAGGCCTCACTCAGGGAGGTAGGCATAGCACGTGGGAATGGGAGCATCGCGTTTTTAACCTATTCAAAGGCGGGCGATCTACAACTTAAGAAGTCGAGCGGAGGAAGAGAAATCATGCTGAAAAAAGGTCGAGGAAAAGAGGAGCTCCCACAACGCACCGCATCGGGACGAGGGGAGCGTATAATGCGCTTCGCCGTGACCGGAGGTGCGTGGGCGACCGAGGCACCACCTATAGGTGTCGGCGATGAGTCGGGTGGCTGGCGCTCATAGGGGGCTCTGGAGATGCGAAGGATTACCTTCACTGGCTATCCCATCGGGGTCGGGTGGGTGCATCACGACTACCCAGGTGGTCTCCAGGACTAGGGAGGAACAGAAACCTGTGAAAGGGGTTACTACGAATGTGGAACGTAGGCGACGTGCTCGTGGTGACATATACCAACTCGTGGCGACTCATTTACACCTATGGGAATAATCTTTTGACTTGGACTAGACAAGCTTCAGCGCACACTAAAATGTTTCTAATAAAAAATGTCTGACGACGAACTTAAGCGAATGTCTCGGTTCATCATCACATTGTATGTAATGCGATGCGAAATGGCATCACATCGCATTATTCCTCACCGCAATACAATTACACGTTCAGTCACTAACTTCATAAATCTGAAGATTGTATTGTTACAGCTCTCCCCTCCACTCTTCTATCAGCTAACCGTTTCGTTCCTTTATTAGTATTCAACTTGATTTCATTCATTATTCTCCTTATTTCTCAGCCTAAGAATTTCTTGGTAATTTATCGTATTCATTTCTCCTTCAATTTTTTTCAAAAGGTTATTGTGTACAAACATGTGTTCTATTAGTTGGTTTCTTCTTCTTCTCCGAAATTTTATCACATATGTCTCTTCTCTCCAACCCTTTTTCATTGGTGATTTTCTCCGTCCATAAGGTCATCAACATTCTTCGATAACAACGTTTACATTGCATCCAATCTCAGTGATCTGGATATTTTATTGTCCTGGCTTCACTATCATGTAAGATATGTTGCAAATATATGTTTAAATGAGGAGCCTCCAACTTCCAAAACTTCGAGCTGCTAGTCTATTTTTTCCGTTACCATGACTTTCTATTGGGCTATTCTACTCTAAGTCTTTCTCCCTTCTTCCATGTTATCAGAATTATTTGACGTATACCTTGGCTTTACATTATCAAACAAATAAGGTTTTGTCACAACATCTAACATATGTATAGTTTATGCGGAGAAATTCGTACCCTCAACCATTAAGTTACCAGATTTGCACGTTTCCAACTTCAGACACCACCAGAGAGAAAAAGTAAAAAATATTAATTAAAAATTATCTCTGCAATATTTATTGAAAAATTCCTAGCCGAAGAGCAGATACATACTTCCTGCAAGATTTAATGGTGTTGTATTAAGAGTTTTGGTATAACTTGGATTAATGATAGAAGAAATTAATCTCCATTAATTTTTAGCCAACACGCCATTCCAAATGTCAGCCATCAGAATTCTCAAAATATTAATATACATTTCCTGAAGTTTGAGCTGTATTCTCTAGGAAAATGCGACATAATCATAAAAAACCAGAAGTGGACAGAGCTTCAAAATTCTACAAACGTTTAACTGAATTTGAAACGCAGGCTCAAACAGGCTTAACAAGCATTGTCGCCTAAGGGTTTACAAAGAACGAAAAACACCCATTCATATCAATGAGGGCAGCGATAAAAGCGCTAAGCAAGAATTTCTTTCAAGTTTCAAAGGCTTGCAAAGGGGGAATGGTTTAAAAAGACATTGGAAGAAAGGGACTTGTATGGGAAAGGCTGGCAGAGACAGACAGAAAATAAGAAAAAAGTTACACAATACTCGTGACAGTGTCTTGACTTTCCCGGCAACTCTCCTTGAGTTTGTACCTTGTGGCCCCGCCCGGAGACTTATACGTACTAAAAGTTTACTCCCATGAACCCTCTTTTCTTGTTCATTCATTTATCGGCACCAAATGTAGAAAGTTCATCATGAATACGTCACCCTACGAGACCGGGTGCCAGTTCGCTCAGTGACGTTAATCTTTCATGACAGTGCATCAAGTGCATAACTGGAAAAAACTTTTACCCACCCATTTCACTTCAATTCCCCTTTCGATCTCCTCTAGGAATGAATAGATATGAGCCTAACTAGTGATAATCACAATAGAGTGTGTCATGGAATGTTCTCATCTGAAATAAAATTACTTCTATAGTAATAACATATGTGAAGGTTTTCGGGCATTTCTGCGTTTGTCTGGATTTAGCCATTTGAACTAAAAAGTAACAAATGAAGGGATAGGAATAAGAAAAGTCACAAGAATCATTTCTGAAGTTTTGAGATAATATGATTAGTAAGTTTGGCAGACAAACTTCATTGTTTTGATAAACTTTATTTAACAAATCTCTCGTAAATATTATTTCATTCGAAATTCTTTCCATTCAAACTTAAATAATTAGTTAATCAGAAATCCGAAACAAGTTTTAGTCTGATTATTTAATTTTTCCAATCATTTTTTTAAAGCACGAGAACCCAATAAATGGTCTTTGGCACTATGTCACCTCATTCTTTTCATAGAGCTCAATAAGATGCGACGTGCAACGAAGGCGAAATATTGAGCGTATATACTAAGCCGAACGCAGCACTACTCGAACATCACAGTAGTAATTTCTGCTCGAATCTGTGAAAACCTACACTAAGAAAAGGCTTAATATATTCATACTCCGATTATTTTTTTAACTTCGAAGAGCCCTTTTGCAGTATACGGGTTCAAAGAGAAGGAAATGGGAATACTGATTATGCAAACCACATTGATATTAAAATCTCTGTGGGGAACAAATTCATATAAAAGAAACGAATGAACGCGACGGGTGCCTCTCTCCGTGTGTGGCTTGTGAAAGCAATTTAATCCCAGGTTTCTGGTTTAATTTACTTTTTAAAGGCTTTTATTTATGGGATAAGCTTCATTGGATATTTATTTCCATTGAAAACGATCCTATCGTCCCTTTTCATTATCATCTTCCCCTCTCGCCTTTTCTCTCTCCCCTCCGTTTCTCCAGTCCCTGGCCATCCCACAACGAGTCAAAAGTGTATTCCTCGTTGCAGTGTTGCATGTTGGGATGACCCATTCACTAAACACCCAGACGACTGCCCTCTTTCCTTACCTACGGCTTTTTTGCCTAGGGTTTACCTAGGATTTAGTGGTATGGATAAATACTAATAGTGTAATGCAGCAGTGGAACGGGTAATTACTAACTAGGGCAAGTAATCTAATAATTATTCTAAAAAGCAGATCGAAAATCATCGAATAAATATTCTTACACCAAAACTGAAATATAGGCCACATCAGATACCTTATCGAAAAATCTCACATTGTCAAATGGCATTTAAAATGCCATATCGAATGATAAATCATTTACATTGTACGATGTGGAAAATGGCAAACATCTCATGAATATGGCATAAAGTATTGATACCGAATATTAAAGTATATTATTCCACGTTGCACAATACCATATCGTATGAGTATTCTCGGGTTTCTCGCCAGATGGTGATGTCGATTAGCACCATCCCGGTATTTGCATTTCCAGGCGTGTAATCTGAGAACTCTTAATTCTAATCGTTTGCCTGGGGCACCTAGAGCTTTTAATATTTCATATCGCAAAATAAGCATTGCATAAGAGGAATATAAGATGCGTATATTACGTTACGTATCACATTTCTTACTATATCTCCTATCTCCTTTATGTAGCATAAAGTCCAATTGCACAGAAAATCACTTGATGTTATACAGAAGAATTAAAATACCTTAGGTAATTCTACTTGTATGGTTAAATAAGGTATTTTAATTGTTCCGTTATGATAACATCCACATAGTTAAGCCTACAACCTGATGTTATACAGGTGCACACTATGCGTTCACACACAATATTCCATTGCTATCATTCCTAGAGAACGGATAAAGAAGCGTGAAATTTTGGAAAAAGCCGCATTTCCACAATACTCGTTAAGGCATTTTAATATAAAAATAAAACGGCTACCGCAGGGTATAATTCGCAATATGACGAGCCCAAATCTCCCTTCTCAAATCCCTGCCTCCCATCGCAACGTAAATAGATGCAGAAGACGACTCAAAGCCTCTTTCATTTTCGAATTCTCATCCGCCCCTTCCCACCTCTCTTCCACCTCCCCAACCTCCCAAACCACTCCGCGATCCCTCCCCTCATCACGACGTCTTCACGCCAAAAGGAATAGCCTGCTATTGCGTAAAAGACGAGAGCGTGGACCTTCGCCTCCCCCTAGCATTTTGCAACAAATGACATTTCCAGAGGCCCTGATTTTTTTTCGAATCCCCGTTTGCCCTCACCTGATTAGGCTCCACCATGCGTGGATCCCCAGTCGATCCGCCCAGCAAATCCCGCTCCACCCAATCGTCAAATACAAATCATCCACACACATCCACCCCATTGCCTCCTCCTCTCTCTCTCTCCCTCTCATTACTCTCGGCTGAAGTTCATTTACCGAGGCCTGTTTTTTCCTTCATCCAAGTATACATCAATTCCTTCTTCTCTTGAAGGTGAATCTCCTGTTTTCTGAGAACGGAATTTCACCACGAAACGTATGCGTTGGTGTGAACAAAATTGCCTATGTGGAGGAGTAAAATTAATTTTTGATAATCATTAAATCAGACTATTTTGTCTTTACCTACATCCTCTGAGGGTAATACGTGCATGTACATATATTTTCATATTTCTATGCGTGAAAGAGATAATCATAAACACTGTATCAGATACGTTTTATGATCATAAAAGCAAAACATTTAGCTGAGGCTGGGTCGAGGGAAAAGTACGCGTTCACCTATGTTTCTTTTCCTCGTATAAGGAATCATTTTTAAAGTCTGTCGTAACTAGGCCGGAATCACCAGGGTGGTTGTATGGATAACATACTTAAAAATTAATAGACACAGATACAAGGATTTTCGGAGAAAAAATTGCGAGTGCACCAAAAATTAGGAAGGGAATGCATTCCTCAGCTATTGGATCAACCCGGACATACAAAACAAAATTTGAAAGGTTAATTTCAAAGCAAAAAGTTAATCAAGAAATTTATTTCCACCCGTTATTAAAAATTATTCAAGTTTCTGTGAGTAAACGATGGCGCAATAACTTTGGATTTAAGGGTAACCTTACCGTAATTAATCTTCCCAATAGATGAAATCCAAAGAATAAAAAATATAGTGTACATGAACGTTCGTAAAGAATTATAGCAATTGGGAAGAAGGGCGTCGTAACTCCAGAGAAAGATCTTAAAAGAGAATTTATTATTAATGGTTTGACTGATAAATGAAAAGGAAAACTTTGTTTTATTCCACCAATTTATTTTTCATTGATGAGTTTTACTTATGTATATTCAGGAAATTCCTTATCAAATTGATCATCAGTTAGCAATGGGATTCCTTTCTACTGAGCCAATTGAAAACATGAAGATGCATTATTTTCTTCCTGCCTACCAACTTCTGGGGAATGCTAAATAATACACATTCGACTTTGTGACAAATTAGCTCGATAAATTCAGATATTGTAAAAAAAAATGTCTAACGCTGCCTCCACTGTTTCATGATGTTTACTTTAAGACAACTTATAATTGAACTACTTTCTTTCATTCTGAGAAATACATTTCATAAAGGCGAGTTAAATGATAATATACAGCACCTCTATTATAAACAATGGTCACCGAGGAACCGTAATTATAGAGGACCTGGATATAAATTATATGTCAACAAGTAGGCCAAATGGTACCTTAATCACACCATAAAAAATGACCCACCGGTATTAAGTACATTTAGAAGACATACGGATGATGATAACATGGATGAGGAATGCAGTCCACCGCTGATCGGAGAGACGAGAGCTTCCTACTTTAGCTCCTGCTTATTTTTTAACTCATTCTGTGAACACAGTTCTTCCTATCAAAGAATGACGGTTTCAAACGAAATCTATGATGAGGAATAAATATTGCACATGATGAGTTTATAGCCGCTCTTCCAGAATCAGCAGTCTCCAAAAATGAAAGAACAGCTGAAATGTTGGTCCTTAGTTACCCGTCTAGCTTTTTCCTCCGCTGTCCACAGTTTTATCATATACTCATCATTTTGACAGTTTCTAAAATAATGTTTATGTGCTTCACTTTTTCTTCAGACAGGTGCTTTCTGCTTTTGGCGATTATGTTTTTTTATTCGCTTATAATACAATACGAGCATGCAAGCCACTCCACTCTTGCTTGTGCAGTTTTATCAGCAGTGCACTCAGCTTGAGTGCACTGGCGGTAAATATAATTGGTGATAACTTTGTGCCCTTGGAATACATACTTAATCTACTCACAGTGTTGGCCCAAGGCGTGGGCAACGTGGGCAAAAGCCACACGCGGCCGATCGTAGGGACGTACGGCTAGTCTACAGCTTCTTGATAAATATGAAAAGAGGGCAGATGGTAAGAAAATCGGGAAATGATTTTTTTAACTTCCGGCAAGTATTTTCATCTAAAATAACCTTTCATCATACGTTTTCCAGGTAAACATTATTTTTTCTCCTGTGAAGTATCCTTTTTTTATAACTTCAAACGATGCGTAACACTATATACAAGTAGTATAGTATACGCTAATTAAGCGCTGTTTAAAAAAAATAGAATATATACTAAATTATCAGTTGCGGCCATATACAATTTTTCCCACACTTGAAAAATAGCTTGAGCCACACATACAATGCCCACATTTACGATTTTTTCACGCTCAAAAACCTAATTAGCTTCAGTACGTGAACTAGGCTTGACAATTTCATTTAACCAATCTGTACTCGAGGGAATAATTCACACGCTACGCACACTTAATAAGCTTTGATTTGGACTATAACCCAATGAATAATAATTGCAAATCCAGGGGTGGAATATGAATAATTCAGAAAATCCAAAGTATTTGAATTACCGTGTGGCCAGTAATTGCATTCTCGAACCACACCATCCATGTTAATAATGTTGTATTACCAAATATAAATCATTGAAGTGCTCATAATTCTAAATTAATTCTGGGAAGCTCCTAATCAACTTTGAACTAACCAAATCACCAACGAACGTTCAGTACTGGGTGTAGCTATTGATTGGCATTGCTCCCACGAGTTTCCCAATACATTACGTATTTAATCAAATACCTAGTATGGTTGAAATAAAAATTCCTCAACAGTCAAGGAAACAAGTAGCAATAATATATACCCGTAAAATTTCCATAAATTATCAGTTAGTTTGGTGGGTACATAACTATTATTCTGACACATGCTCTTAACGTCATTAATAATTAATAGCCTGTTAACAAGGTCATCAGAGCTTCTGATCAAGCTTGTCGCAACAAAATAACTGAAATTTTCAAATTAGAGCTGGAGCAATTTTGTAGCTAATCTGCTAATTTGGCAACTTGTCCGTTATATTGGCCAAATGCTGTAGATTTTTATTTTATAAAGGACCATATGGTAGCTGTAAATAAGTAACCGATTAATTTTCCATTCTATTATGATAAATTCTTTTATCTAGCCTCGTACATCATTGGAGGACAAAAATGTGAGCAAATTATTTGGTATGCGAAGAAGTTAGGCTCAAGACTTCTTAAGTTCTTCTCAAGAAGTTGAAGTACCACGGACTCTAGGAGAGCTATAATCCAGAGAGTTCATCAATCTCCGAGAAAACAGCATGTTTCGTATTTTAGGCAACCGGTGGTGGTGGCTAAATACACAGAATATACAAGCTTGTGTAAAGGCTCACGAAATAGAAGCTATTTTTGGCGACAATTGACCATGACCATCATGTTCAATGTTAAATTATGGATGATGCAATAGAAATAGCTGTTTTCGGGTATTACTTTACAAGATTATAAAAATGAATTATTGCTCTCAGCATGTACGTTTTTTCCAATTTTATGCAAATGCTCCTTTCGGTTTCATCTATTTCATGACACTCCAATGTGTTCTTCAACTGTCTCAGACTAATTACCTTATCCATTTGCCAGGCTTTTCCCTATTACCCAACTTTCCCGTCTTTCCTCGAATAAGTCTCCTTAAAGCATTTCACATAATCCGCCGCCTTTCAAGCCGTCCTTAATCTTATTCCAATTTTTCCGCTTCTTCCCGCTTACCCAGCTATATCCCCTGCATAACCCCTTTCAACTTCCTGCAACCTCTCAAATACTTCATCAATCTGCTTTCTTTTCTCCTTTGGATTTTCCTTAAAATTTTTATTTCCTAACACATTTGATTTAATATTAAATACTTCTCGTCCTAAATCCACCTCTATTTCCCATTAATGGCTGCGCCAAAGTCTCAAAAATTCCAAATTATTGTCGATATCAGAAACGCTCATCCTGCTTGCGCAAAGGTCATAATTTATAAATATACAGCACTACGAATTTATTTAACCTTTTATTTACGAAGATAAATCCTTCTCTGATTGTACACCGGGTCAGGTCCTCCATCTCCGCCGACGTTATGATGCGGAGATGAATGGGATAAGGTGCCCTGAAGATGATGAGCGAGCAGCGAATCGAAACGTCGGCGAAGATGGAGGCCCTGATCCGGTGTGCAACCCGAGAAGGATTCATCTAAAAAATTCATAAGGGAAAAAATAGTTTCCTTACCTATTGCTTTATTTAGTACAATTTATCACTTATTAAACGGTTCTTCAGCCTGTTAAATTCTGGAGATCAGACTTGTTTGGCGACAAGAGAATCCCTACCTCTTCCCTAGGGCCCTGATTTTGATTCCCGCCGGTGCCGGAAAACTTTCTGTGGAGTCCCGCACCCTAATTGGGTGCTATGTGACGAGCATTTCAAATGCATCATTTTGTCCGTAGAATGACGAATACCAAACTTGCGCACTACTAAATCGGTCCCATTCATTGCCTTATTACCAATCCATTAAGTGATACGAATTGCAGAACGTGAGGGGACCATTTCAAACAAGGCTGCTTCCCTTCTTGTTTCTTTCGCAATCAAATCGTGCGCTCCCCGTTCCATTGCCCCATTTACGTGAACTAGCTCACCTCTTGCTCTTCCCTCCCCACATCCACCACCAGTTGACCTCTTCCGCGCGGACCGCAACTTTCCCCGTTCCCATGCGCGTAACCTTTAAACTTCCACGGAAAAATCACCGATCCCGAACATTCGCGCATCTGTGCCTGCGTAAGTCCTCCCTCCCTCCCCCTCTCTTTCTTCAACTCCTCCCTTCAGCCCTTTATATATTGCGATCACGCCCTGCGTTAAAGGGAAGGAGTGTGGGGTGTGGGGAGCCCGTCGCATAATTTTCGCTTCTTATTCCCAAGCATTCCCCTCCTCACTCTATTATTCGCTTCCCACCTTCCCCATTTCCTGCATTCTCTCCCCCCCGAGTTCCCTTTGCTTGAATGCAACCTGTGTCATAACTTACGAACAGAGTGGCATACTCATGCTCAGACACGAAGCAGCCCACGACCCCTAGAGAGAAGAAATACGCTTTGACTGGAGCCATTCAACGTAGGCGAACTTCATTTCCCGTATCCCTCCCGCGCACGTTTAGCGCCCGATAAAATTTTCCATGCCCATCGCATCGCCTCTCCGCCCCCCCCCCCTCCCCCACCGCCACCCCCATCCCCCTCCCCACATCCCGATTGTTTGCTTATTTTGCTGCTCTTCACAATGCATCGCGGAGTGACTCGACAGCCTCAAGACTTCACGCTGCTCGCTGACGTTTTCCTTCATCGTTTACGTTATATCACCAATAACTCTTCCCAACCCCACTCCCATGTTCTCCATTGAGAAATCAAATCGAAAATGATACTATTGTTACTCAGGATAATGCCCTTTCTCCGTGAAATGGCATTTACAATCTGCTGCGGAGGAAAAATATGACCGCGCACTATACTATCAATTACCGCGTATAATTAGTTATCAATAACATGGAGTTATCACTTTCAATCACTGTAGATTTAAGCATACTTGTTTAAATATGAATTTTTAATCCTTAAACTTAAATTATCATTGCATTGATAAAAACGGCAGTTTTATAGTAAACTATTGTCATCGGATCTATTTATGGTTGTTTATTTCTCTGAAACCTAATATTTTTAGCAGATTTCTCAAATCATATAAGATGGTGCTTGATATTTTAAGGTTGTTTCTTACACTAAGCACAACGTACATATATAACAACTTAAACGATATTAATCACTAATTCCAGTGTGGTGTAAAGAAGGGGCTTCATTGTTTTACTCTTACAGCACTGTAGGAACAAAATACTTAGGTATACTATTATTTGCTATCAGTGTGGTTAATCTTATCCGAAGAACACAATCTGTTAAAATTTCACTGGGAACCTTGACATTTACCACACCGTATGCAGGATGATTAGCAGTCAGTTCTTGAGAGAGAATCGTGAATATTTACGAGTCACCCAATATATTCTCCGAGCATCTCCGAGAGCAGAGCAAGGCCGGAAAATTCATGAAACTAACATCCGCCTTCCATAGGGTGACCCAGGGAAGTTTTAAAATTCGGTTCGACATTCAAGGATAGTTTTTGATTAATCTTATACCAATAGTGTAACATAAATTCCTGCCAGTCTTTTTTGAGAAAATATCCACGGCATCACCAAATGTTTTTTTCAATAACGGTGAGTCCTTTAAATAGTCCATGCGTGAAATTCTTTCCCCTTGATTGGGCCATGCCTTTCCTCACCCGCAACAATACTTATACACTATATATGCTCCTTCTTAAAATCTTATTATATACCTTCTCTCAGGCTATCAAATTCTTTTCCATCCTTTCTTTTTCATACCCAACATTCACCCTTCAATGGTCACATCTGGAAGCCTATAAGCCGAAACGGAACATCTTGAACCCTCTTTTCTTCCAGTTATCATATCACAAAGTTACCAGTTACCATTATTATTCTCTTTTCTTCCAATATCCCCCACCAACTCATTTTTAAGACTCCTTGCTTGGTAACAAATATCTCTATTTTACCTTTTTCATTGCTTAAGACGTCTTTTCATTATTTTCGTAATTAGAACATCACGTTTTACTGAGGCTGTGCCGGCATGGGGTATTTTCGTAACGGATGTAAGACAACTAATCACGTTTTTCTCACACGCGTACATAGCTTTCTCATCCATATGAACAATTTTGTTACAAATGAATGATTTAAACCTTATGGTACGCATGTCCTTGAGTTTAAGATCGCACAACTAATCCATATAATGACGAGAGGCTAGATAGAATGGGGGGGGAACATTCTCTAGTCTTCATCTTGGCACAATGAAGACCATAATTTTGATTCCCCGTACCCGCATCACAAATGCCTAAAAAATACACATGTTTGTATTGACCTTTCGGTATTTTTGCCTCTTGCGGCAGCAAGATGGAATAAAGAAAAAGGTGGGTGCTTGTTTCTGAAAATATAGCGAAACCGTGTCGCCGCAGGCGTCTGGAAGCAATTCTCACGCGTCCGCGGTTTCCTATGAACGCTCCGCGATCTCTGCCACCGTGGCAAGGCCCAGAGACAATCACGAGGTGAGCATTATAGAAGATAGAAGTGAGAAAGGAACGTGGCTAATGCGTGCCTGCGAATGATTGAGAGAGAGAGGGCGAGAAAGAAATAGAATGAGGAACAAAACCACAACGGTTTCCGCGGCGTTATCATTCCCTCGCATTCATGGCATCGCCTGCGGCGTTGCTCCCTGCCCGTTCCCCATCTTCATCCCCTCGGGCTTCCCGATCGCTTCCTTTCTCCGCTTTGGTTTATTCAACTTCTGTGCCTCCACTCGTCAATTCACACCTCTTCAAACTCACGCCTCTCGGACAATGGCATACTGCGCTAACGGTCAATGTTAACTGATCTCAAAGCTTTATTTCAGGAATCCGATATTCCGCCTTGGGTGCTCTCTGAGATTCATCCGAGATGTTGTTTTACTCTCTGGGCGAGATAAAAAAAATCACTATTCTACCGGTTTTAAAAGGATTAAACAGGGACCCTTCTGAGAATAATACACCAGCAGCGTAGTGTGAGCTCATGAATTCGTTTTCATAACCCATACAACTTTGGTTACATGGTTATAATTTTATTGGTATGCTACTTAAATAATATTCAAGAAAATCAGAATTAACATTTTGAGATATAGTGGTTTCTGCACTAAAATCGCAGATGTGCAACCACCACGCATACGAGAGTAATGTGTGAAATGAAAGTAAAACTACTAAAGCATTCTCGAGAAGTTAAAACTTTTAAACAGCCGTCAGACAGCTGTATAAGGGTGCGTTTTCGGACGCAAGTCCAATTGAATTTTTTCTTATTTTGATCTGCTTAATCACATCCTAAAATATTACAGAGTCGTTACGAAACACCCTGTATATATAGATAGCAGCCAATATACTTTACTAATGTACTTGTGTTCGTGTGGAATTACTGCCTTAGACTTATTGAGCTCTCAAATTCGTGTCACGCATATTCGAATGGATCTCTAATTTTTAATATTTTTACACCCCTAAAATTTATATGAGCTTGAATGATATTTAAAATTCCTTTTAAAATTTCTTTGTCGTTTAGTTTGAAAATCAGTTGACCATTGTTGAAGAGGGTATGGAAATTTTATTGGAACCATATTGTTGTATGTATGCATTAAACTCTTAGACATTGGTTTGTAAATCTATTTACTATTTCATTATTTTAGTAGATAAGAACATTTTATTGATATCATTTTATTTGTAAACAATAGGTGCAACTTTTTTATACTTGCATTTTTTTAATACGATTTCTGTGTGCAAAGATATTAAGGATTGAAAATTCGATATTCCACGATTTTGAAACGGTGTATTAGAAAATAATTAAATATCGTAGGCTAGTTTAACACATTGCCATTAACAGCTATACAAAATATCAAGCATTTATCTTAAATAGTTTTTTATTTAGCGGGGTTTCCATGAAAACGCATACCGACAGACAGCTGAATAACGGTGCGTTTTCGGTCACATGTCCAATTGAATTTTTTTCTTCTTTTGATCTACGTAATCATATCCTAAAATATTACAGAGTCATTACGAAACACTCTGTATAAAGAAGGATGTTTGTGTGCTGTTTGTTTGTCTGTTTGGTTTTTATACAAATCTACAGTTTTACTTTGATCGTGCTGAAATTTCGCAGACTAATAGCTCAAGACATGAAAAATTATTTAAAATATTAAAAATAAATTAAAATTAAATTATTTAAAATATTTTAAAAAGATTTCAGGGCCCCAAAAGGTCCCAAAAAGAGGCCCTTTGGTACACTACGTATTGGGTTTTGTGCAGTTGTTTCATTTTTTTATTTTTAAAATTACTTCCGCTAAAGATAGAGGGTTGGAATTTTTTAAAAATCGAATGGCTGAATAATTGAAGTTTCTAATTCTTTCAATTGATTTACTTTTATGCTTTGTATTTGCCTGAATTTCATGTTTTTAGCTGAAAAATCTCACTCACATTTTTCTCTCTTTTCACTTAGCTGAAAAATCTCACTCACTTTTCTTTCTTTTCTCTAGCTCACATTTTTCTTTGAAATCAACAATAGCATATTTCCTTGACAACCAGAGATTTGATTTTCAAAGGATATTCACGCCTCTGGTATTTAAGTATAACGTTTTCCTACCAGCCCATGATAGCATGTAGAAAGAAAATCGGTGCATGAAGGGCCCCATGATAGATTGCTTTGGGGGTAATCGATTAATTCAATGCGTATTTACAACAAGTATACTCTTCAATGTCTAATCTCAAAGTAGCACTAATAGGGTCACTGCATGCATATGGGAGAACTCTCACGTAGTAAACGTTACATATATTGAGGAATTAAATTGTCTACACACTTAATTAAATTTGCAAGAATACTTAGTTTCAGCGGATAGTAACGGTAATAATGCCTATGTTGCTACAACAAACACAGTGTTGATTATTATCGTTTAATACTCAGATGTATTACACGTAGTGGAACCATCTTCCTCTCATTACGATTGCGAATCGTTTTTAGACCAATTCCCACATCATAAACTTTGCGAGTTATTTATATATGTTTAAAGGTGTTCAATTGCAGATAACTTACATTCACTCATACTTGGGTTTCCCGGCAATGAAAGAGGACCATCTCTTCGTGCACCTGGAAAACGGTCAGCATGTCTACTACATCGAACACAACGTACAAGATAGGATACAAACTCCTCAAATGACCACGCCAACAGTATTCTCCAAGCTTTGTAAGTTCAATGTTTTTTACACCCGTTGAATTTCAACGGGCACCTTCCGCTAGTACGATATATTGCCATGATTAAAAATAAAATGTGTACTATGTTTATGGTAGGATTTTAATTCGTATACTGGCCTGGGGAATGTATCAATTTATTACATGTTTTATCCAACTTTTTGAACCGTGCATTAAAAATAAATACTGTTCCTGGAGATCAAATATGAGCGCATAAAAGAGTGCATATTCCTCCTCCCTAAGTGCATGAAAGTGAAACTTGGTCACAACCAGGGAAAGATATGCTTAACAAAATGTTGACTTGCATGGAGCACTTACAACGTCTCCGGAAAAAAATTGGAGAGATAAGGCGAGAACTTAAAGCGACACGAAAATAACTGCATTGGAAACTAGGCCAATCGACAAAATAAGGGAAGAGAGCTTCCTTGGATTGAGAAAGTCAACAAAAATTGAGTGGATTCAAATAACCATAAATGGATTCAAAGTGGTTAAGTCTGTCAGTCAATTTAAAGATTACATATATACCGTTTCATCTGGTACTTATCTTTGACCCTCGATCTTCTTTTTTGGGACTTTCCCTTGCATTATAATTTCTTACAAATTCGTTGTGTCTCAAAGTGTTCCCATCAATCTGGACCTTGTCCTCCTGATGCTTGCTCTGCATGGTATAATCCTCATCAATTCTTTAGTACACTTTCTCATTTCTGATCTTATCCGTCTATTTTATCTTCACCGTCCATTTTCAGCACCAAGTTTTGAAAGCCTACGTTCTCGTCTGTTCCAGCTTTCCAGTGGTCCATTTCTTTGAGCCATATAGCGCAGCACTCGAAAACAGTGTCTTCATGTACTTCTTCTTTATTGGTAATCCTATTATTTTAACACTACTCTAGTTTTTTCATTAAGTATGATTTCTTGTCTTAGGCTTTTCTTTGTAGTCAGTTGAACGTATCCCATCCCTTATCATGTAATTTCCAAGCTAAGCGAGGGATTCCACTTATTGTAACACCTCTCACTGTAGTGTCTGACTTCAGCATCTGTCAGTAAAATGGAAAAAGATAACTGATCGGAGAGGAAGTGACGTAACTGAACAAGCTAAATTCGTGAATTTTCTTCGATAGAATTAAGAGGGGATAGATATATTAGACAATCTTCAGCGTGTTTAACCCTTGAACAGTTGGAGATCGTAAAAGTTGCCATTAGAACCGTGTAAATGGGTTGCTTTGAAGAAAGTCTAGTATTTGAAGTCGCTGTATAAAAGCTTTTTATCGATACGCTAACCAACACTAACAGCGCGATAGGCATACTTACTTCGCTTTCTAAATTATGATACTTGTACGCAGGTGTGAATTCGCTAAATCCAATAAGTCGTGTATCGTTTTTCACATCCCCAAATACCGCAAAAAAATCTGAAATATCATTCTATATCTCCTCGTGTAAATCGTGCAACTTCTTGCCAAATAACATCATATTATCCAGGATCGTCTCACAGTGCAAAAGGACTATTACTAATTTTTTGTTTCCTTCAGTGTACTGAACACCACATTTTTTAATTAAAACTAACCGATTGATATTTGTTATTTCCAATTGTTATTTGTGTGTTTATTTAGATTATTAGCTATCCTTTGATTGATTGCTTCCATCAGTGTCCTGGCTGATCATTTGTTTCATTCAATGTCTTGAACATCATATTCTTATTTAAGTATATCAAATAATGTTTATAAATTGTTATTAAGATTATTTTTTCTGATTATTTGTTTCCTTTAGTGTCGTGGCTGATTATCAATTACCAGTTTCGGTACTGTACACGTGACCAATTTTTAAATTGTCTTTTCCCTCTAGCTGATTTAGTTACCATAGTTTTGTGTCATTTTTTTTGTATTTACGTATTTTATTAATTGCCCACTGGTGGCATTAATTTTCCCAAGGACCTTATTCCCAGAACAGTAAAATTTATTTTTATCGTATTATACAGTCCATGTTTTGGTGAAAATCTACCCAATACCACACACGCATGTGGTGCCATGCAGGAAAAAATATAGATGTGGCCTATTCTTTCTCAATCGCATGCCAACTTGTCTCTTTAATGGGGAAGATTCCCAGGTTGATTCATAGCTTACCTTCCTCGAGGAATTTCTATCTTGTTCCTTCTTCTTCCGTCCTCTTCCAATATTTCCACCACCAAAACTCATCTCCCCTTTTCCGGCACTCATAAAAAATGCTGACGGTTCTCGGATTTTTCCCTTCATCCACTTCCTTGATCTTTTCCTGCCAATTTCCACCACTTGGAAGTTGTGTTGGAAGTTATGCTGTGATCATAGTCTCATGTTTTGCTGAAAAAACTGAGCAAATCTAATTTTAAATTAAATGTGATACATCAAAGAAATGAAAGTATTTTATTCACTGTTAATTTTCCATAGAGTTGCAATAGGTGGTAGAAACCAATTCTAATTTTAAAATTATTCATAACTTACATAACCGAGAAAATATTTCAGATTTTATAGTTATTCCCATTAATATTTTGAGAAAATGATATTCCTTCCTTTATCTCCCATCGGTCCCGGGTTCAAATTCGGGTGAAGCCTTGGACGTCTCCGAACAAAAAATTCCTCGGAGTGCGAGGTGGCCCAGGGAAAGGAACTGGCCCCCCTACCCTGAATGTGTGAAATTCACACGCCTGTGGCTTAGTCCGGGGTGAGCTCTACCCTCAACTATCCAAATCAACCTTCGGGATGAATCACTGAGTGGTATTTCCTATCATTCCGCCTAACATTCATCTCTTACCATTTGAACTCCCTCCCTAATGATCATCTCCAGCTAGTTTCAGCGTTTTCGTACTGCGGAAGTATTCGACGGTATTTCCAGTAACTCTGATGGCTAATCGCGATGCAGATCAGCATCCATAACCAGATACACATGGAAGCCATAAATTTGATTAGTCTCCAAACTGCAAATACCTGACATTGCTCCTTAAGTGAGGCCATGCTCTGGTGTGACCTTGGCTCTCAAACTAATGTTTCTCATGAAAAACCCACTGTAAAAAGAATTAAAATAGCAAGATTGCTTTCAACTGTCCCTAAGATTTTCCAATATTCAATAAAAAAGAGATAAGTATTTATAAGAACCCACTCATTTATTCTAAAACTATACTCCAGGATTGAAAAAAACCTCCAGTATCACCACTAACAGCACGCTCTATATATTTCCCCAGGGCGTACGTATATTTAGAGATGAATTATCTCTTCTCTAAAATTAATATTTGCATACTCTAATCTGGGGATCACCCTACTGTTCCCGAGTTGGAACTCGTTAAGGTAATTCGTTGTTAATCAAATTGACCTCACAATTTGATATAAGGAAGTTTACTTGTCATTAACTCGTCATTGACAATAATTACCTGATGTTAAAACATGCAAACTACACACCGTTAGTTTTTTGACGAAATCTAGGTGTTAGAATTTCCTAATTTTTTAAATATTCCTCTGGGGCGCACAGCCGTAATATACTCCATGTAAAACAGCTTATACTTTAAGGCAAATTGCTCGAAAAGTAGTTCGACAAGGGGTTGATATTTTGATATAATTGGAAAGGTGTCAGTTTTTTTCTTTAAAATGAGGCCAAATTCATCAAATCCTAGGTGAAGTGATTATTCGCTCAAACTACCTAAGTCGATGATTAGAAGTCCACTCAGATACCCAGTCAAGTAGATCTGCAATTTTTACCTTTGAGACAGCTATTATCATAAAGAAATACTGCACCGTTTTGCTTATCCATCTCTATAGCGAGTTTCCTCATTTCCACCAACGCTCCCTGATGGAGAGAAAACCAAGAGCACTTAAACTGATGAAAATTAAGTGAAATAAATTAAGCGCCATTTTCATTAATCAGAATCTGCGCAGTGATCGGAATACTGCATTCTAGTTGGCATGAAAGGCAGTTCAGTGAACGCATAAAAAATGACTACCTTCCTCGTGACTGTCTAACGGTTATCTTCGGTTTGCATTGTCTAACATCTCTCAAATGTCACCGACAGCTGACGTCTTTAGAGTGGACAGATCACAAGAGTCGAACACGTAATGGATTACAGAGAATCCTGGCGCCGATGTCAGCGAACTCTTAACTGAGTGTGATGACTTTCCCGCAATTTTCCTCTCGAAGTATTTGAAGTCACTCCACGAAAGGATCTGATGTAAGATTACTCTGAAGATATGTTTTACAACCTTATTTTCTCAAGAAAAATAGCCTTGAATACTTATATTTTAGCGTGCGAAGTTCTTAAACAAATGACACTATTCTGATTCTGACTACCTTATCACGAAGAAAAAGCAAGGCTTTTATGGCTACTTTTAATTTAAGATAAGAAAGTGATGATATCAAATAAAAAATACATCTTCTTCCACGTGTTTCTATCAATATACCTATATACTTGTTTAGGGATTATGAGACGCATGAATTTTAAGTGGCATTCCTACTGACCATTTTGTTGACAAGAAACAGATTTAGTCTTACACCAGATAAAACTTTCAATGATAAAAAATCTATGAACACCGCTGCTCCAATTATTTCTCAACTTTGAATATCAAAAAAACTAGAAAGTTAGCCTTAGCCTTGCCTTAGTCTCCTATGGTTGCACGGGTAATATTATTAAATCTTTTTACGATAGATACCTACTTGGGAGATTAGTCTTCGTTTTCTTTATGGAAACAAGGTAATTAACTTTGATTTGGGAGAATTTCAATTTTCTCTTTTAATTTTATCATTAAATTTACTGTAATAGAATGCAGGAACTACGTTTATCTGAAGATTTCCTACGCTACTTTGTATAGAGCAGTGGTTCCCAACCGGTGGTCCGCGGATCACAGGTGGTCCGCGAGAGCCTCGGGATTGGTCCGCAGGACATACAGAAAAGTTGCCAGTAAATAGAGATTTTGAAAGCGATGTGCGTTGAACGAGATGAGTAATTAAGTTGTACTTTACACTAATTAATGGTAATAATAAATAAATAATGTGTTCTAAAAATCTGTTTTTCTTGATAACCTTTGAATTTGGCTATGAGAAAGGTGCTGAGGAAGGGTTACTACTGATAGGGAGTATGGTGGGGGTGGGGGTGGTCCGTACCTACATGACTCAATTTTAGGCTGAGTGGTCCGCAGACTTCACGGGATGGGAACCACTGGTATAGAGCATGGAGCTTCGGGCATCCTCAAAGGAATAGAATGTGGTATTGGAATATGTGCTCAATATAGGATGTGCTCCATTTGGATCCCCTAATTTTAAAAGATGCTATACAGTTTATCTCCATCGTCTCAGGCTCAACTTTGTGGACGTTCATTATATATTAAATGAAAAGGAAAACTTAGTTATATTCCACCAATTTATTCTCCGGTACAACTAGTTTCGACGCAGCGGCGTCATCTTCAGGTACAAAGAGTAAAAGAGTGATCTTTATATACCATTACTTTTGCTTTTACTATTTGTACCTGAAGATGACGCCGCTGCGTCGAAACTAGTTGTACCGGAGAATAAATTAGTGGAATATAACAAAGTTTTCCTTTTCATTTAATACATTTAATATGTTATACAGTGTTTTACTCTGCATCCGCTGGAGCGCTTTCCCATAAATAAGTAGGATAATGTCCACTTAATGGTTGATGTTGTCATTAAAAATTTCGTTTCCACTGCTCAAAGTACCTCAAGTCGATTGAAGCTGACCGGACCGGGCATAATTATCTTAATCGCTCTAACTCTATAGCCTGATTATTCATTCTCCTCAGTGATTGAAACTAATCTCCTGCCGTAGGAAACGAGTTGAATCGTAATGAGAAATGCTCGACTTTATCGTGATCTTGATAGTGACCCCATCAATCTTATGAGCACACTTGTATTCCTGCTACCGTGCTCGGCGACACATAGGATAAGCACTATTTCAAGGAATCTTATCTCTTCCGAAAGATATGTTTTCAAAAGATAGATTACTCTTGAGAGAAAGTAATGCAATACACTCCGTGCAGCAGTGTCATGAACAAATGGACTGGATGTTTGACTACTTAAGAATAAGGAATGAAACTAGTCTCGAGTACATGCAACTTTGAAACATAGTATTTGAATGACAACTACAAAAGACATCGATGGATTAAAAGCTTATGCAAATACATGCAGAGCAGGATGTTGAAGTGATAAAAATATGTGGTAATAATAATTAGTACTATGTGTGTTCCATGATTATCAACACTTTTCTTTCTCATAATATTCCAACTGATACATTATGCATCGCTCAGTTTTTCATTTGAGGAACCTGTGTATAGAATAAACACAAAACGTTTCCTTGCCAATTTATTGAAAATCGACCGGTTAAAATAAAGCATAATTTAGATGGTTATAGTCTATTATGCGAGCCATTTAATTTCTTGATTTCATGTGCTACTCCTTTTTTCTTTCATTAACGAGGAATTCGATGACATAAAATGTCAATTGCTGTTTCTTTTCTCTCGTTAAAGTTAGAATGCACTTCTAGCCAAAGGATTCCATTAACGAGTGCTAGCAAATAAATATACCTCCAATTTTGAGAGAAACTCGAATTTTTCACTTCAGCCATGTAAATATTAGAATGAGTTGCATTATAAATGCATAAAGGTAGATAAGAAATTTAAAATGCAGATTGACAGTGGAGGAGAGCATCCCTAAAAGACGTCCTTAAAATAATGTGCCTGAAGGAAAACAACTAATTACTAGTTAAGAGACCGAAATGCTCTATCTTTCCATAGGGGCAAAGCCTTCCTAATTATTTACCTTCATCTCTTTACATTCCCTTCTATAATTCTCTTTGCCTATTCTTGTGGTTTAAAAGTGGCGATCATGCATTGAAATAAATCTAATAATTTGATCTGGAGGAATATGGTCTCGTAATTAAGAAAATAATATAAAATTGCCCAGATAGTTATTAGAACAATTTTGTAACCGAGCTCAAACTTATTTCCCAAGTATGGCTAGCGTATCTTTTGATAAACATAATCTTTTTCAATGTGGTAAATTACACCAAAAGTTTTCACAGTCAATATAATGAGGGGCCATTACTTAAATGATAATTGGCAAAAGTTAAAAAATGTCAATTTATGTTAATCCAAAACGGCTGCATTTCAAAAAGTAGCTGAGTGTAATAACTATAACTGAATTCATTCAAGTAATGTGCAAGCAAGTTTAAACATGCCACGGACAAACGCTTCCCTAGTTTTTTCTGAAATTCACCATGATTCATTCAAGATATTACCTATATTGCTTTTATTTTCCAGCCATAATTTTTACTTTCTTTGCGGTAAAATATAAATAGCAGGTGTGCCCTGCATTAAAAGCACCATCTCATCTGCTTTTCCATAATTTGATAAGGATCATATATATCATGGGTATTAACGAATAAACGAGACAGGGAAGAATAATTCTCACTTTAACTACTCTTTATCAGGAGATGATTTTTCACCCCGAGGACGAGCCAACAATAAGTAACCTTGAAGGTGGAGTTAATATTTTCTCAGCCAAAAAAAATCATTTTCTACTCTCAATAATTTCGGTGGCTAATCGTTAACAGTTTTTTTTTAATGTATCCCTGCTTTTGAATTATAGCTTGTCAAGATGCTAAAAGTTGCCTTATGAAAAAAATAATTAAAATTGTAATGGGGACAGTGTCCTTCCCCATTAAAGTATGTTTTGATGACATTTGTAATGCGTAAGAGTAATCCAGTGCCAAATCCAAATACAGGTTGTCACACTGATTTCAAAAATTTGTTTTTACTCTTCTCAAAGTAGCACAAGCAATCACTACCTGCTATCCCTTGGGCACCATTTTTGCGAGACTTAGCTAACGTTCCTCCCATAAATCATCTCTTGTCCTCACAGTGCACGACGCTGCTCGCTCTCCTCTCATCCCAGCGATCCATTATCCGTCCATATTCTCAACCTCAAATCTCCCGCATTCCTACGCCTTGCATCCAGGGCCACTTTATGACGGCGCTCCAGCAGTGAATTTCACTCTCACAACATCCACGCCTTCCTGCACCATCCAATTCTCTTTCCTCATCTGGATCTCCGCAGGTAGGCTCATCCTAGTAAGACTTCACGTGTTTGCTTTATAAAAGCTGAAGGTTGAAATTAATTTCGAGTCAGTAAATGTAAAATCGCAGAGAACGGAAAAAAAATCAGCGTCTTCTGTTAATTTACCTGAACAGAATCCTACATATTCACGCAACTATTTCCACAACTTATGTCTTCCTTGTAGCCAGACTGGGAAATGCGAAGTAATAAGATTCTTCAGCATAAATAAATATAATATTTAAAAGAGTAAGTCATCTCGTTCGTTCAGTCTTCCAGATATTGAGTACTCAATTTTTCCGGAAATAAAATGTATTATTTTGATGAATATGGCACTGCATTTGCCTTTTCGGATTGAAAAAAATCAGTGAGAATATTTTACTGAACTAATCAGCGAGTTTTAAGTTCTACGTTTTACCAGTTAGGTAGTCAGACGAAAAATGCTGTCGTGAAATTAAACCATTTTGAGCGGCCATAATAAAAAATGTGCTGTGTGTAGTTATCACTCTCACATCTACCTTACAGCCTCCGTGGGTGGAGCAATTATCCCACGCCAAACTAGCGCCTCCAATCGTCTTCCATGTCCTCCTTTTCCCACTCCACCTTCTTGCTCGTCTTAATGTAGCTTCAGCGAGATATCACTTCATTTAAATTTCGATGAATCAAGCCTCATTATAAAGAAAACGATGTCACCTTAACAATGCTAACAACATGAACGCCACTCACCAATACACTTTTTGAGATATTGACCAAAACTTTCCAGCCATTTTACATGGGGTATGGTACGGGCATGCCCTCCAGAGAGACACTTAAATTAAAAAAATTAGGTATTTCTAACGCATAGACCTCGTGAGAAATGTAACAATGTATTTTGTATTGATCCTCAAATATTTTAACAAATAAATCAATCACTCACCGCTGTATTTTTTAAATAATTCCAAAAACATGTTCGGTTGTGAAGGCGTTTACAGCGGTGTGAATAAAGTGGAGTCAAGTTAGACTTATGTCGTCACATTTAGTAATTTGCTGAGAATATCAGTCATATTAAACAATATTTTTGAGCCATTAGTGTTACAATATTTACTTCGTGGTTCTTAGAGCTGCTAAAAACTGAAAAATAAAATTGTAATATGTTCTATAATGGCTAGGGAAAAATCTCGCTCAAACCAACTTAAGTGATTTTTCACACTAAAACTTCACTATTTTTTAAGGGTGTCTATAGAGTATTTGCACAATTTTGGGAAACTATGTTAAATTTTGCTTTGGTGCGTAAAAACCATAAATCAAAAATTTTACTGTCGTAACTTTTCTACTTTTTAAACAATAAGCGATATAAAATCACATTTCGAACCTTGCGCACAAACGGACAGCGGCCACATTGAATCTGCTGTGACGTAATCGCCTTTACTCCACAATCGCTGCCGGGTTTGTTTACATTCGTTTTGTGTTGTATTTACTGCCTTGTGTGGTAAATATCCTTTTTTACAGGCTAAATAGTTCCAAAAATTACCATGTAGATGCCTGATGATATCAATTAAAAATTACTGCGAAAAAGAAGAGCTACAAAGAGTATTGTTTCGTGTCATAATGCAATGTTGCTCAAGAAATCTCAGATCATTAACGCGTCCACACCCAGAAGATTATTGGAACTTGCCTTTGCGAATCCAACTTTTATGATGAGCACCTAAGTTTTATTTCAAATATCAAAATAACTTCAAAAAGGCAAACACTATTTCACTCTCAACGCACAGCAAGGCTATTTCGCTTCTGCTAATATGGGAGATGACGTCACACTACGTTTAGACCTTGGAAATTTCGATGCTAAAACAATGCATATTAAAAGCTATTTATTAAATTAATAAGTAGGAATTATACCTTGGTATTTCGTACGTGGCATTTCGAAACCAAACACTACTCGCTACAATGAATTTCAACAAAATACCTCACTTACGCAAATACTCTATTGAGCGTGTTAATGGGTAATTTCCCAGTCGTGGATAATTACTGCATAAACTGCTAGATGATGAAGATGAATAAGCCACTAAACTATTTTCTTTAGATATTAGTTACGAACAACCCCCTGAAGCTCCCTGCAATCGCATTCTAGCGAAAGTGTACTATTCGTGTACGGTTTCAGTGTTTCGCCACCAGTTGTCGCTACTACTTAGCGCTGCTAGAAATTTTCCTGGATGCATATCTTGAATGTTAAAACCAAGGTCCCTATATATATTTTATAGGTTAAAACATCGGTTAAACCTTGGTTAAAACATCGGTTAGTAATGAATTGTTTCTTTATTTAGTGGCAAGTTAGCGTGATTTCGTTTGTGTTTAGAAGCAAGGAAGCATTTCCAACTCTTGCACTATTGCCAATGTGAGTTATTTTGTCAATTAGAACTAGAATAATACATACAGATAGTTGCATATTACCACAGTGGGATGTAGTTTATACTATAAAATAAAAATAGCGTAATGACAAATTATTGCTCTTCTTTTGGTTACACGCCTCACCCTCTTGTTTTGTTTTGTTGTGAGGCTGCCTTATATATTGTTCATTGTCATATCATGTAATCTATTAGCCTGTATTTCATATTTCCTGCTGTGTATTTACAATATTACTTAGTTATTAAGTTTCATCTTTCACAAATACACGACATAACACTCTTCCCATGTCAAGTGCGCCACTTGTCAATTGACCGGTAGGGGTGAGTCTCGCACTCACCGGAACGGTATAATCTACGCGCCTTCGGCGCGATCAGAACTGTTGTTGTAGTGTTGTCACAACAGGCTTCATCTTCAGCTTCGTTTCATTACCTATTACAGTCGTATTACTTCGTTGCATTTCACGTGTACATAACCATTCATAATAATTCATCGTATTTCTATTATATATCATCCAAGTACATTAATGTAGAAATGGATGGAGCCAGAGATATCTCCGGTATTGATGGCCGAGAACGTCGAGAAGATAACTCATCGAATTACAGACCAAGGACTTGTTTTGTGTCCGGGTGTGATTCGGGATGCTAAAGTTCGAAGGAAAAGGTGTCACAAAGTGAGGAATAGTTGAAAAAATGGGAGTGATACCTCGGGTAGGGTTGAGGAAAACTATAGTACGCGAAAACTTCGCATCAAGTGATGTGATTCGTAAATGGGAAGCAGTGGAAAAACAAACTGACAATGTAGTCTCTTAGTAGCCGTATAATGACATTTACATTATGCTGAGGCAAGTGGAGCATAATGAGCAATAATGTTTCCAGATTGATAATCAATAACATTTGAGTCATGTTTGGACAAGGTATATTTTTACATGTCTTTTTTACATGTTTACAAGGTATATTTTTACATAAGTGTAAAATAAATCCTGATATACTCGGGCCTTTTTCCTTTCTCTCTCTATCCTTGCATAGTTTATAAAATGCTGTAATACATTTTTAATTAAAAAAATGAGAAAAATAACCTGAAAAGAGGCACTATTAAATGTTTTTGTGTTACAGTAAAATAAAATATATATCTTCTCTAAGTCATGCGTTTTCTTGTCTCATCATTTGAACGCCTACTTCAGATTATTACCTTTCTGCCAGAATGAAAGTGACAAAAAACTTGCTTAATAACCAACACAATCCTAATATTTAATCACTGTGAACTTATTCAGCTGACTAATGTTCACAATGGTAGTAATTTTTTTCTTTCATATTTTTCGTTATATATGTATGTATAGGTCGTGCAGCACTTTCAGCAAACTATAATTCTCGAAATAAAAAAAATTCTAAAAAGATATTCTCTTCATAATGTATAAGTGTCTGTAGAAATATAAAATATTGACTACTTTTTCCTTTTTTAATCTTATGACTCTTATCTCTGATTTGTTCGAATGCTCCAGTTGTATTGAGGAATGATGCTGTATAGGTGTAAAATAAATCCTGATATACTCGGGCTTTTTTCCTTTCTCTCTCTATCCTTGCATAGTTTCTGAGGCAAAAAAGTGAAAGGCGTGAAATTTATTATTGTGTGTCCTTAAACTTCATTGAAATAGCATACCAGAATTTTTGTTATTAGGCAGGGACTAAACTGAGAAAGCATCTTTTCTGTCTGTATTCCCGTAGGAATTATCTTAATTGAGCGTGAAATGTTAAATATTCAAGTTATTAGCATTATGAGTTAATGATTTTTCGTATTTTGAACAAGGTATGCGTTATTATTAACTTTTGATTGTATAATATTGCTACAATGCTTGAATAGTTTTTTAATGCCATCAAAGTGCTGTGAAGGTAAAGACGGACTATAGTGGTGATATGTATCAAAGTATGATGTTCTTAAATTGATAAAAGGATATTATTTATCAAAGTAATGTAACTAAACTTTCACGCATGTTCAAAAGAATACTCATGCTTATGTTTTGATTAGGTATTACACTTCTAATTGGCGTTACCACGGTTTAAATTAAATTCTAATAATCGCCTGTCATCTTTTCCATAAAGGTTCGAATTTAAATAATTGCAATTTTCTAGGTAAAATGCTTTTTTTACCAGAGTTTTCTGGCGATGTGATATTAAATATGAAAATTTAAATGTGATTCCGTTGGTATTATCCCCTGTTGTTAAAATTACCTAGATTTTTAGGGATACCACTAACCTTCGCGTGCACTTATAAACGTCACCAAAATTTGCTCGCCTACCAAGGGCTAATTATACGTATCAATATGAAACGTAGAGCGAATAAGAACCGATAGCAATGCCCAAACGCTTCTCTGAATTATGATGAAAGGAGCTGCGTTAATTTCAAAACCATCATCATATTTTGTTCCGGAAATGCAAATATTGTTGCAAGATTTATGCTATTATCACCCACGCTTTCTTAAGTAAAATTCATTTTACAGCGGTTGATGGAAATTGGAAAATTATAACGAGTAGATAAGGTACATTTTGTATGACTTTCAAATTTCTGGGAATCATATTGTCATTTCTACATTTCTTTAAATTAGATTCTTTCAGTGCAACGCTTAAAAGCTAGCGGCGCTCGAAGCTAGCGACAACTTTGTTGAAATTACTATTCAGTATGTTAATCCATGGTTACGTATCATTAGTAACCTACTGTCATGGTGGTTCAAGACTAAGGAAACTTCAGCTATTACCATGAAGTGGCACAGCTCACTGTGCCACCAGGGTTTTAGAACGCTATCATAATGACCGTTATTTCTCACTTCAAACGCCTGTATACTCCATGCATTATAATGCGTGCGAATACTTAAACAATTATTTCTTGGAAATTGCAATCGTCAATTTGCGCATATGTGCAAAAATGTGTCCACAAAATAGCCCGTCCTTATTCTGTGAATGTGTTCTCGCAATCGCTAAAGCATTAACTAGCACACAGTGAACATAAATCGCGCAAAAAGCTCTTAGCTATGTATAGATGGGCAGTTTCATTCCTTTATCGGACTCATTCCTTTCTTTCTCGTTCACTAAAATGAACGAGTTTAAAGATTCATTCCTTTTCAAGTTGCGCCTGGGAATTCGAGCCTTAGGGTACATGTCAATGATATAATTCAATATTATTCGTGCTATTTGCTCTCGTAAATTACTCGTTACTTCAAATCATTTAAATAATATACGAATATAAATGCCGAGGTTATACTTACTTAACCACGGCCCACAAAGTATCCCATTATGGGCTAGAATCACGCTACATACCGAAGATAATGAAGGCTTTCCGTCACTCTAGCTAATATCTCTTTTTTGAAACACTCCCGTTAGTGGTGTACAAATGACAATGTAACCTAGTGAAAGTGCAAGGAATACGCATTTTATAAATGTAAAAAACATACCAGTGTGTTGGATAGTTATAGAGATACTCGCTTTGCTCGCAAGGGGGCTGCGCCCCCAACGTCTTAGTCAGTGAAGCCGTGAGAGGAAGAAACATGCGAGATTTTCACTTTGGCACCATGTTGCCAGAGAACTACGCGGGAGTACGGGTTTTTGCTACTTATCCGTAAAGTTCATGTTATGGCGCATGCACCTGTCGAATCTCAAGGTAATATCTACACTGGTGAAGACGTGAGGGCAAGATAAATTTCGAAAGATTCACGAAAATCCGACTTTGGCACCATGTTGCCAGAGAACTATTAGTGTTGGAGAAAATGTTATGGCATGCAGTTGTAAACCTCGATGACATCAAAAGAAAACCGTCAACAAATTTGAGATCCGACATCAAGTTTGGAAGGTTTCCTTGATTTGATTCCTTTAAGTCCTTCGAATCCTTTCGGTCCTTCGTTCCTATGAATCCTTTCCTTTATTTGATTCCTTTCGGTCCTTCGAATCCTTTCGGTCCTTCGGATCCTTTCGGTTCATTCGTACCTTTGGAACGAATCGGAACGGTACGATTTCGGAACGATTCGTTCCAAATCGTTCCGAAATGGACCATCACTATAGCAATGGATTGGTAGGTTTGTGGATTCTCCATACCTACCTTTAATTATTCCGTCTCGGTATCACTACAAAACTTTCGTCACAAAACAATGCATTTTTTCCTGCATAAAATCTCTCTTAAGCTTTTCTGTGACTTCATTGAGTAAAATTCACCCTGAACAAGGACGTTTACTTCACCACGATCCCTGTGAGTTGTGCGTAATTTGTTGCAATTGCCAAATACACGCTCCTACCAGCTCGTGTGCTGCTTCAAATCTAGCCTAGATTTCGGAATTAGCAAGCTCGATAACCCACTCTATGGTCATTAGCATCCTTATATTTACCACTGATTGACATAATTTTTTTCCATCTATAATTTTTATTCTAATACAGTAAGCCTTTTATCAATATACCTTCTCATAAAATTTATCTTGAGGGAGGAATAACCCACCCAAAAGATGTCCATTTGACAAAAAACTTTTTCCCAAAGGCTCCCGTGTCCTCAGGTCGGTGTGTACGAATGTGAGAGGGTCAAACAAAGTCGCATGCAACTCGACTTTGAATGATGACCGTGAGTTAGACGCATCCGCATGGTAGAGGTTTTCTATTAGATAAGTTTCACTGCATTAATTGATACAACAGTTCCTTGCCAATGAAGTCAAGTTAAACGTGAGTAATACATTTCCTTTCCATTTGATCCATCGTTTACATTTTATTTTTTAAAAATTATGAGATCCATTAGCTTAACTATTCCCTTTGAATACTTAATGGAGTCATTTGATTGTAGCCATACCGGTATTTTATCTTTTTGCTGCCTGGGACACCTTTTAGGGATCAGTAGCCTCAGCAGTTTCTTGACCTTTCCTGAATTCATTTATTCGTCTCTTTCATAGCACGCATTTGACTCCAGTCTCTGAAATGCTTAATGTCTACCCCCACCTTCGCCAAAATTTACCCACCCTTTCCCCGTCTCATTTGTCTTCTACGTCCTTTTCTCGCGTAAAAACATTTATTTGACCTCATAGCTCACTCGCGGGGACAGTTGGCAAACAACTTCGCTCTAACTACGCTCCTCCCCTCCTTTTAAAACTCTCCTTCTACGGCGTTCGCGAAACTTCTTGCTATCTCTCACTCTTTGAGCTTCCCTTTCGTTTGTGACCCAACTTAATTTGATTGCGCAGCATATACTTCATTTGTTCTTATTCCGGCAGTTCCCTTGAGGACCGTCTTCTTATGTCTTCATTCCACGAGTATTTTAAACGATAAGATGTTTAACCTCAGCTGTGGTTACTACTAAAGCGTCGTCAGTAGGTGAATTTAGCTCTAATTGGACTTAAATTTCCGTGCATTTCTCATTAGTTCATTCGCCATCTGTAAAGGTATGTGTTTTTACCTAAAAAATTTGTTCCTAGTATTCAAAATAAGAACACTGACTTTTTTTAAAACACCGTGATAATTTTCTCCATGAATTCTCATCCTGTGCGAGTGTAAGGTAATTTGTTTACATTCTACCTGTGGTGTTGAGGATCACCACCTTATTCTCACATTTCAACAGCATTCTGAACGATGATTAATAGCCTTAACGATGATAACCATAATGGTTCTTATATCAAAAGTGTCGTGACGCGTCGTAAGCAAATAAATTCATCTCTAACAAGACTTTTTGTTATTTTTATCTGAATTTCTCATTTATCCAGTCAACATTTGTAATGATAGATGTATTTACTTGAGACGAAATGGACTCACAGGTTTCAAAATAAGAACACTGGTTTTCTTTATATCGCTGTAAAACTTTCTCCATTAAATCTAGCACATAATTTCATTATATTTATCGTGTGTATCAGGTATCTAAAATATTTCCGTCCCGAGTAACATGGAGTGTGATAAGTCATTTAATCTCAAAGATTAGAAAAAATATCAATAAGAAACAGTTCGAGGAAAAGTTAGTCAGAATGCAACTTTATGAATTTAACTTCTGGTCAGTAATTTTGTCCGGATTCGTAAAGAAAAATCTGGTTTTGAAAAGCATTTTTCCATTATCAAACGCAAAGAATTACATTCGAAACTTCACTCTGCAGATGCTCAAGTTCAATATCTCTTTTAATACACTGTACAATGATTAGTTTGAAATGATTACACAGCTGTGAAATAGCTACATGAGAAATCATACTCGTTTTTTTGTTTAGATTCTAAGAGCTTCATTTACATAACATCAAAAGAAAGTTCCAAACATGAGTACATACATTGCCCATCATCTCTGTGACCGTAAAAGGCAATTCGCAGTCGACAAGGCACTTGGATGTCACTCAACTTTCTCTAGCATCGATGCGAAATTAGAAAACTTTGTGTTGGGAATTACGAAGGCAATGTATCAGCAGGGAGACGTGACATCATTTATTCTGGAGACTAAAATTCCGCGTCGGGAGCAATAAAAATTAAAACTTGTTCATTACTTTTTTCTTTTCTTTAAAAAAATTCTGTTCATGCTCGTTAGTCATAGAATGTCAATTTTAAAATGAGGGAAACAAGTAGAAATACATAATAGATTCGCTAGTCACAAAAAAACCTTATTATCTTTCAACTCAGTGTCAGAGTTATAAGGGAGAGCAAATTTCATATTACATGATATTATTAAGGCTTTGTGTTTATTTATGCAGACAAAGGCTGATAATTTTGCTAGGAGAAAAGTGCTTAACCCTTTATTGGTCATTTATAAGCCATACTTATCTGCAGTTAAATATTTTAAAATCAATATAAAAAAATAGCGTTATATCTTAATGTCTTCTATAATTTCTAAATTTGTTTCAAATACTGAATGTGTCCAGGAAACTGAATTACATTAGTGCTCCTCGTCTATGACGAATAATATCATTTAATGGAAACTAAAAGCCATGCAATTGATTACGTATGATCGAAATATTCATGGCTGAGACTATTATTATCGTCATATTTTCCCATCCTTAATCAATATTTCGGTTAGTGGCAGTTGAGACGGTCCGCATCTCAGGAAGTAGGTCATTAGGTGAGCCAAATCTCGCAAGAGTTCTAATCTGTGCCCTCGACCCTCAAATTGAGAAGTAAACCGCAATAAACTGTTCATATGAAGTAGGGTTTAAAATTTTAAATATATTTAAATGCTCTCAAAGATATCTTTTTCGTTGTGCCAATCGTCCAAAGACATTTTAAACTACCGCTGAAAGATATTTCATTTGACTCAAAGCAACTGCAAAAATGGTCTGCTGAGTAGTGATTATTTGGCCCATCATTAGATAAGGGTAAAATCGATGCTTGATATTTTCCAACATTGCCTTGATATCACACCATAGATGACCTACCAATCCACATTATTATAATTTTTTCACGGATGGCGCACATATCGTGTTGCTATCTAATAAGGGTAATGCGTGAGAAATCATCACTTCTCATGTTTTTTGAACACCTTCATTCCTCATCGAGAAGGGCCATCCGCATCTTGAAAACATGCTCAGATATTACTACTTCCACCCATCCTTAAGAGCCCTACTCCATCTCACCCGTTCCTTCCTCACTCGCAAACCCGAATTCCATATTTCCTCAAAAGGGCAAGTTGGCCCATCACTCATGCACCTTACGACTCGTAAGGTGCAGGGGGTTAAGGCACTCGTAGGTTACGCGTGCTTTAACATAAATTACAGTTACTAACTGTAAGACCAGTGGCGTAGCCAGGTGGGGCGTATTCCCTCCCTCCCCCCCACCCCCCCAGCCCCGTGTTCTGGCGTCCCCAAGTCTGAATTTTTCCACTCTTTAAGTCCCAAATACGTATAAATAATAAGTAATGCGTTGTCAATTTTCATATTTTGTACAAACCCATCCGCCTGATGCATCACCAAATTTTTTTAAGTTTAGTAAACTCTTAGTTTTTAAGTTTAGTAAAGTTAATTTATGAGTCGGCACCCCCTAAAAATTTTCTGCCCCCCCCCCTTCCCCAGACCCAAAACCTGGCTACGCCACAGTGTAAGACCTTCTCGACCCGGACACTTCGGTCTGAAACCCAGAGAATCTGAATATGCTCAATGCAGCTTCTTTTTCACTTTAAAATATTAAAGGTGCAAAGTAGAACCAATATTCCTGTGGAAAAGTGCGAATTGTATTTGATTTAATAGGAATTCCTTCAGCTGCTTAAAATCTGAATTTGTTGACCTTCGTTAATTTTCAATGATAGGAGTATTTATTCTGAGCCCTATAAGTCACCAAGAAATGGAATATTTCGGTCATTATCTTTTTTATGTATTCGATAATAACGCGTAAACTTTGGATTTAATCATTTTTGGATTCCAATATTTTCATAGATGGATCTTTATAACCGATTCAATATTAGCGTAAGTGAAATATTTACAGTTCTTTTTGCTTCACACATGACATAGGACCGGAGAAATTTCTCTGAAATCCTGAGGCCGGAGACACTTCGCTCCACCCGTAGTCTCCGGGTCGAAATGCCCCAGTTGGCAGCTCCAACCGTAACCCTGTTCCGCGCTTCTTTGGCCGTCGTTCTAAATTCCAAATTTAAATATTATTTTGCTCATATTTATTGTAAAATCTCATAAATAATTACCCATTCGGGTCTATTGTATGTCTTTCCTAGAATTTAAATAATCCTCGCGGTTTCTTCAGAAATAGCGAGGGTTATTTAAATTTTTGAAATTCTTTCAACAAACGTGACTCTCTCCATTTAGAAATACCCTGGTTTTTAAATATCCTAATACAGAAAAATCCGATCGTCTCGTCCGCGTTGCAAATTTCCCCTCATTTAGTTTCCTCAAGTCATTAATTTCAAGCGTTCTAAAAAAAATCTGTGTACAGGAAATGCCTAAAATGCTGAAAAAATAGCATTAAATTTTTCCTATTTCACGTTTCTAGTAATTCCGTATGAGGAATGTTGTACTATCGTGCACCCATAAAGTTATTTTTTGAATGGGAAAATGACTAAATGGAGGATACATACGTAAATTATAATGGTTTGATTAAAAAGAAATCTGTTAGTAATGCACTTCTTGCAAAGTTTTTAATGAAGTGAATGCTTAAATATCCATCGGAAAACTGGCGAATAGTCGCCGAGACTCGGGAAAAAACTCCAGAATGATAGAATTTTATTAATATCTGGATTCCTAGGAAAGTTTAATTTTGAAATTGTTTTGGAATGCAATATTTCATTAGCCTTTGTTTTTCCCATTGTTATATACTTTCAAATTTAAAAAAAATCTCGCTCCTATTGAGGAAAAAATTGGCATTTCGCAAGCGTCTCAATCCCAAGGTGGGTACAAAATATTTCCTAATACCAGCACTAACATTTTGAGCCAAGGTCTTGGGGAATGGATTCGGCTCCAGCTCCGGTTAATTTTGGAAGTTCCGACTCCGGCAACGGTCAATTTTTTTCGGTTTCAAATAGCGATTATTGTTTTAATATTTCCATACTAAAAGATGTTTCTTTTATTTTCATATAAAAGTACAAAAATTGTTCCCTGTTTTAATCAACTTGCTTCAATTTCTTTAAAATAATCTCAATCTTTAACAAAAAAATACTATGCACATGAGCAAGAGTAACTACAGGTGTAAAATTATCTGCTAAAATACTCATAGAGTAAGTGTAACTGAAAATATAAAATCACTGCCATATTATAATCCACAAGTGTTCCTTGTTTCTTATCTAATTTTTATTTTAACATTTGATACTTTTAAAAAAATAACCAAATGGCATGTCCTGCTTTGAATTCTGATGGGAATATCATATGGCCCTCGCAGAATTTCACAGTGGCCCTTAATATTTTTTGATATTCTTGCTCAAAGAATGGACGCTAAGCAAGAAGTCACTCACTCATGTAATATGTTGAGCCTCACCGAGTTTCACTATGCAACACAGGGAAAATTTTGTTCTGCTTCTTTGCTAAATAAATCGTACTCAGTTATTGTTTTCACGATAGCTCGACTTTTCTCCAATTCCTACGGCGCATAGCTATAGTACATCCATTAAGAATAGGAAGTTATATTGAATGATTGGATCACGCATTGCAGGAGACAATTGCTGCCGAAGCCACTTCGGTAAAATAAGTCATTGCTATCATGAAGAATAAAACAACCAAATACATAAACGTGAAAGAATGTAGGATTCTCAGACTCGATTCTATAATTCATTTTAAGATGAGAATGTCATCGTAATACTCTCGAGGCAATTGAGACAATCTATCGATATAAAAGCACAGGTCTGGGAACAGGGCTTGAAACACCCCTAAATTTAGGCGCCATGAGCCCATAGTTCATTTGCTTGCTCTCAAGATTCACGCACTCGCAATACTCTGTGCTGGGTAAAGTAATCGCATTTTAAGATTAAGGACGACACTTATTCCTCGGACATCATAGAGATAACGAATAAGTAAAGTCACTTGAGAAAATATCAAGCTAAGGAATAAGTTAGGGGAGTCACCTTGGCGTATTGATTTTTCATCCGAAGGTGAGAACAACATTACGACACTATCAAAAGTTGAGTAATTTAAAAATCCTCAGCAAACGAAATGTTAACAGGAATGAAATTTACTTTTATGTAGTTGCGGCACATTGTGGACTACGTTAAACAAAAAACGGTGGTCACAGCCTGAGCGGATAACTATACAATTTCGAATTCCGGCTCAAGCAATTTTGGAGCACTAGCTCCCTGCTTATTAGTAACGTAAAAATTTGTCTACCGCACTTCCATATCAGACATGAGGCTATAATTGGATATATTTTATTTAGACTTTTACATGAAAGTCCCATATACTTATGAAGTGATCACTTCAGTTAGTAAAAATATCGTATTATTTGCAGTCACTCAACACCTGCTAACGTACTACTTGTCGCCATTTAAGGAAAATATGATAAAATGTATTCCTCATCGTAATTTAATGATGGCGAATTTTAATCCTAATCTCTTGAAAAAAAATCCAGCCTTAATTTCATTTCTTCCGTTACCATAACCAAATGCCTTCACTTGCGGTAAGAGGTAGACAAATTAACACTTTTCATTTTCTTAGCATGTTCTCCGCTTTGCATACTCCTTATTCTCTGGCAATGGGACAAAACGCACTTAACGTGTGAGTGTACGTACCTCATGGCAGCTCTCCCGGAAACACAGGACAGAAAACACATTTCGACTTATTGTATGTTATCAATAAAGAGAAGAAAAGCCTTGTAACATTTATTTCTTAAAGAGACTTTTCAATACCAACTTTTCGATTATTCATTAATTATTTCCATTGAAGCCTACTGATAAAAACTAAAGAAGACTTTTTGTGAATTTTTTTCTGGTATACAGCTATATTTTTGCATAAATACGACTTTTTAAAGACATTTTCGTGAGGAAGTGATAGGAATTCATTCAACGATCGCAAGTTTTAAATAGTGTTTGGCAACTTTTTGCGTAGGTTTTTTAAATATAAAAATATCATTTTTTCATTTTGTCTACTGCACCATGAGATTTCGTCTACTGCACCTCATAAGGTCATATATATTGTTGTAGACACCGCACTGCAGTGTCTACAACAATATATATGAATTTACGGGAACAAATCGTGAATAATCAAACTATGGGAGCTTTACATGCCAGGTGTCGAAGTTAGCGCAGATCGGAACACATCAGCGCACTTTAGACCACAGGAACGAAGTTGAATGAAATGATTTGCGCTGGAAAAATGTTTTGTAACCTGCCAGTAGGTACTCCGGCCGGCACTCTTTGGGTGAACGAGAGCCACGGCGAATTTTTTGCGTAAAGTTTTTCAATTCCTTCAAAATAATCATTTAAAAACGCAACCATTTTATCACAAAGTAATTAAAAGCCTCAAAATATGCTTGCTTGACGCCTTTACTGAGAATCAACAAACTTGACAGCAATCTAGGGTGCCATAATCGACGTTATTTTGTGGTTTTTCGCACATCATCTTTGCTCCCGATCTATTTGAAGTGCGCTACCTAGTGCGTAGGGTCGGAAACGAACGGAAGTCAAGTGTTCTTTTGTGTTGCGAAGTGATTAGCGCACTAGAGCAAATGGAAGGCACCCATCAGCTACACAGCAGGATATAAGCGTGTGATCACGTGTGCACGATTTTAGTGGATAAACCTCATCATGCAAAGTTTGTTTTTAACCCCCGCCTCTTTATTATTTATATGTAGTAACTGAGGACAATGAAAACCTTGGTAATCAGTTCTGAAAATGTACTGGAAGGACTCATAATGTGTCTACTCATGATCTATCCATAAAATTTTACGAAATACTTGACGTGGGATGTTTCTTTTTTTTAAATTTAGACTGTATATTTCGTTTTATTTCAAATTATGTTCTATTCTGTTGTTTCAAAAACAACATATAACTTTTGAAGATTTTTTGGAATTTTCGCGACTTTTTGCTACTACACGTAATTATGTGTACTATGTATATTCCACAATTATCATATTAATATTTTATTTCCGGCCGTGGTTACGACAATCATTGTCAATATCACGATACAAAAATCTTGATAGTGACAATGATTGCCTAAACCGTGGGCGGATATAAAATATTTGAATATGTTATGCAAAACTTGATTAAGTGACGTGAACTAATTCCATAAAGTTTGGCGTGTAAGCCTTTGCTTTAATTTTTACGACTATTTTTGGATGGAAGAAAAGACTTTTTATATGACTGTTTTGAGAATATACTTCAAACTACTTTGCTTTCTAATCTTCACAGAGTCCCGCGGAGAGGCTATGAAAAAAGTTGTCAGTTTTTATGTCACGTAGGCATTTTTTAATATTATTTTTATACTCCATTATTTCTCTAAGCAATGGCGAGCATCGTCCATAACTCGGTAGTCGCCTAAAAAATATAGAAACGACAAAACACTCCCACGACTGTAGCGCGAGTAACTCCATCGTCACCGCTAATTCGGACGAAACTCACGATTGCGATTTGCATAAAGGAATTCAACCCGTTGAGAGGAGTTAAGGGAGTTTGGAGCCTTATACGACTCATCGCTTCGTTCCAGAAAACTATAATGCGAGAGCCTCGCTGCATGCTGGATTCCTCGGCTTTGAATCACAACCCATCCATACATCTCACGCGGGAAAATGGTAATGATTTCTGCAGCCTCCGCCCATACTATAGTGGGGGGGAATCTACGCAGCGAAGGAACGAATTACAGGGGAGTGGTATCTCTCTCTCGAAGGATTATGGGAAAGACGAAAGAGGACGTGATGGCCGCATCGCATACAGCATAGTCGGGTATCGCCGTTTCGTCCCGGGGGACGGCTCGCCGCGCCCACAACCCGTGCACACAAGCATATACGCCTTGCGTCACTCTCCCATCAAGACGCGGTGGTTATAGAAAAGGTGAGAACGGAGTGATTCACGACGTTGGTCAGGCTAATGCTCACAGTCGCGGGCACGTCTACTCTTTCCCACGGCCGCACTTCTGCTTTCGCTGTCTCCTCTCGTGATGCCAGCCACGCTTGGTTAGAGGCGACGCACGTGTTCGAAGAGACGTTAAGACTCGATCGGCGGTTGAAATTAACCGTCCATCCAAGAACTTAGCACTGCTAAACATAATGGCAGTTACGCATACGACCTTTTTCAGAGGACTGATGTATTGTATGCCATCTACCTACGCTAGGGGGAGTAAGGCAATCTCCGCGTTTGACTACCCGAGTCGCAAACCTGGCCTGCTGACTTTAAAGAGCTCTAACTGTTATTAACACTCGTTGGAATGCAAACAAATTCCCTCGAAAATATAACCATATGAGCGGATTACTTACGAAAATTTACTTCATTTTCTGGGGTTAATATTTTATTTTTTTCCGATTACAAAGTGAAAAATCGACTAAATTTTTATCGGTGGCTTTGGCGAAGACAATGACTAGAAGTTACATAGTAGATTAATTAGGATAATTCATTCGACACTGAGGTAGATAAAAAATAGTAACCTAGAAGCCATCGGTACCAAAGTTACTTGATTACCCCCTCAGTAAGTTGGATATATGAGCATTTGGGTGTCTTTCCTTGAAGACATTCTGCCAAAGCTACTCAGAAATTTCATTTTGGCTTTCCAAACCGTCAGCATGGGGAAGTTACAAAGTCACTCGGTAGAAATTTCAGAATGTCAACTCATAAACGAGCTACACTAAATGGATTGGAACTGCGATGTGAGTGACCCGCATGTTACCCTGTCTAATACATATTCCTCCCCCCGACCTCGAACATGGGATTTACATTTGACTCGAGAAAGCCCATAACCTTCGAGGTTTCAGTTCGCAATGTAGAGCTACATTCCATTTCATAGAGTGCCGCGAAACGGGAGGAAAACACGCGAAGGAAAACTTAACTCTGCCCTCCCTTCCCGCCCTATACCTACACACACAGCACTCGACTCTTCCCCATCCCCCTCCACCGGGTTGCTGACCCCTTTGCGATGCTTCCCCAGTGATGTCACCCCCACCCTTCCCGAAGGGCGGCGGGGCGCGGAGACGGGAGAGGTCAAGGAGAATCGGATGTGCCGGCCGCGGTCCCACAAAATCGGCCGTCCCTAAGCCGGACGAGGGGACGGAAACTCCGAAACGAGTTTGCGAGGCGGCGCGGCGTTCCAAGATTCGCGAGGAAATTACTGTCCACAGTGTTCCGCCGTGCGAAATGTCTTGCAAACGGGCATGACGTCACGGCCAAAATCAATATCCTACCTCAGATTTCGACCTAAGGCGTCACAACAGGAGCAAAAGGTGAAGAAGTAGCTCTTCTACCAGCCCGAGTTAAGACTGCTGCGTATAAAAATCGATAATTTGCAAATAGTGAGGTGCCATTTCTAAAAAAATGGAAGAACCGCACCTTGGAAGTGAAAATATTTCCGATGAAGTTGTAAATAAAAGGCACTATTCAAAATAATACACCTCCCAAATAAGACTAACCCTGCCATCTGCAATGGCACCTGACTAAGACAATCGACAAAAGTTTTCTTGGGATTAACTCCTTGAAAAATACCAGTGTACGAAAGGCGATGACTCTTTTGATTGAGGAATTGGGTACTCACATGTCACCTGTAGCAGAGGACTTCGCAGCGGTGGGGAGATTAGCAGCCACCATCCTGAAATTCTGTCTCGTATCACAAGCACAAGGGCTAAGAGAGAACTAATTCACTCCCTTGTCTGGTAAGGCAGAGTGCAGCATAGAAGAGAGCGACATCTATCGCCCTTGACAGATTATCCTTTGCCAAGTAAAATTGAGCGAGGTTTCGTAAATGTGTAACTAGCTACATGGTGTCAAATTTGACAAACCTCTACAGGAAAAGTGATAGAAAGTTTATTTTTTAGGCAAATGAGTAAGATATAACTTGCTTTTTGTTTAAAATCACATACGCCCGTTGAATGCAAGGTAATAAAGAAGATGTTTGCGTTCCACAGAAGAGAAAATGTAGTACAAATCTGATTTACTCTTTAAAAATATCACCAAAAAGAACAAAAACTCTAAACTCTAAAACATTAAATATTCTTATATGCTGCAAAATAATTATTTGTAGATAATGCCCGGATTACTTTTTCTCTTCATATGATCAGTATTATTTTTGGCCAAAAAAGGCAGCTTGAGTAAGAATTGATTTCAGGACTTTGCGTTATTTCTGGACTTATGTTTAAGCTACTGTAATTTAGTGCAGTATTGACTTGAAGATCAAATTTGGGAATAGGATGAGCACCACTGGTTTCTGAGAACTTTAGACATTCATTTACCTCTTCTATTTCAAAAGAGAAATAAAAATAGATAGCAAATCTAGGGACCAACAGCCGATTTCTCTGCTATATAATGATTTCAAATAGCTGTTTTTTTGAAAAGTGGACTCTGCAAAAGGAAGACGAGATTAGAATGTATGCGTTCAAGGATGTGGGTGAAGAGGAGGATGGAGAAGGTGCGGTTGACAGGAAGGAAAATTAACGAAGAAGTGCCTAGCATGGACGGTGAGGAATGGAAACTTCTGGATTAGATTAGAAAAGGCTAAGTAGGTGGCTGGAGGAGGTAACGATATGCGTACGGTTGCTTAAGGCTGTGATAGAGGGGAGGATATTGGGTAAGCGGGGAAGGGGAAGAAAGAGAAGTGTTCTGGACGGGTTGAGGAAGGGTATGACGTATGCTGAGATGTAGAAAGAAATATTTTAGACATACTTGAGGTGCACTATTTGCACATGTAAAAATCTAGAGTATTATTACTCACTTCCACATAGACCAACCCTAACCGGTAGATTCCATTAATAATAATAACCTGCTAATTTAACCTAAAATGAACGATCATGGTCACAGTTTTCAAGGGTAACCTCTTACAAAGAAATTGGAAAAGAGCATTTAAGTTAAATTATTTATTTATATAAATGTATTGTTATGCGTACAAAAGACATATTAATCTTTAGGTGAATGTATCAAAACATTGATTTACAAGCAGATATCATTCTCTTTAAATTATGTTCAGAAATTTTATATAAAATTAACAATAGTCGTAAAAATTATTCCGGGTTTCTCTTTGATACAATAGTCATTTACACACTAGACACAATTTTGAAAAGTAGCACATATCTAAAATCATCTTTTGTTAAGCGTTTTTTTATGCATTCAATTTCAACGCATTTCAAATCAAATATCTCTCTTCCTCTCTACACCGAATAAAACTCGCTAAAATAGAAAACTTTTTCAATCAGGAAAAATTCCATATAATTACAGTGACTATTTAATTATTCTCGTCTTTGATTGATGACATTTTGAAAAGGCTCGCTTGAGAAGACGACCTAACGATTCGCACTGACACAAATTAGTCATCATTCTGCAATCTTCTGGGCAGAGTTATCTGATCCTCATCTTCCAATCGATTGGCCCACCGGAAGTTCTTCCTCCTTCCCCCGTCGATTCGTCTCGATGAAGGACCCATGAGTCCGCTTTTGCCAAGCGGGCCCACCACAAGATATATATATATTGGGAGCGATATGCTAACAAGCGCATCCACACACCATTTATTGCAAAAACAAAATCACTGTACCACTTAGAGGAACAATTCAAAATCGTAATCTTTCCACCGAGGATGGTGGAACATATATTAATAACAGAAAAACACGCCTTAAAGATGAATGGGGGATAATTTGCGAAAACATAACTCTATTTCAACTCCTCGAAAATTAACTGTGAGCATACAGCACTCTCATGCATTACGACTCACGGACTCGCATAGATTCGAGTGAACCCGCACATATATATTTTGTTAACACGCACATCGTACCCTGAACTCCATAAATCGAATCGGAAATTGGTACCTTAAAAAGTACTAAATTGATCGAAAAATATTCACATAGGGACGTATGGATGATGCTGTTGAAAAAAAAAGCAAAAAAATGTTGTAGAGTTGTCCTTTTGACGTCTCAATGATGGGAACATCATTTTGAGGTTGATATTTAAAAAAATTCGGAAATAAATGTATGAGCCGTCCAGTCGTCTCTCAACAAAAAGTTTCTTTTAATCGTCATCACTTCACTCAAGGGAGAAGTCTGTGGTAATATTTCTTGCTTCCGTTGATGACGTAGAATCCGTGTGGTTTTCCGTTGCCCTGGAAGTAGGACTTTTGCGAATCTGTGTGCTGCTCCTGGTCCCTTGATCCTGGAGATGAGGAATCACCCTTCGTACCTTTACGCGAGTAATAGGACGTGACTGGGAAAGCCGTCGCTGAATGCGAGGACAGAGGCTTCCTGTGGTAGGGTTTCCTGTGGTGGTGTCCCCCTGGTACCCTGGGCCTCAGTGGGGGCACCGCCATGGGATGAACCCTGCCCCTGACCGTTTTCACCACGTGGAACACGTCGCTTTCGATCAAAGGGAACGCTGTGGTGCTCGTTGATGGGGGTGTCGCCGGTGAAGGAAGCGTCGGCGACTCCAACGTAGGCTTGCTCTTCGGATGCGACTTGTGAGCGATGGAATGGGAGGACTGGGTCGCCCCAGACTTGGTCCCGTAAACCTTCTTCCAGCCTCTCTTGCCCTCTTCCTCGCCCCTCAGAATCGGTAGGTTCCAGTGATACACGGGCCCAGGCTTCCCGTTCGTTCGGAAGCTCAGCGGGAGCCTCCGGACGGCGTGGTGGCGGTGCTGGGCGTCGTGGGACGTCGCCGAAGCGTCGTGGTCGTACGGAAGGGGTCGGATGTTGATGATCTGGGAGGATTCATCTTCGTCATCGTTGGTCCGGGCTGACACGGCCTCGTTCTCTGCAACCTGGTGGTGGTGCTTGCGGATCGTGGCTCCGTATCTCACGGCGGTCTCCTCTTCGGCTTCAGGGTGTCCGTGGAGGAACGGGGAGTAGTACTGGTGGATGGGCGGGAGTCGGACGTAGTACATGTCCGACTCGCCCTCGTCGCTGCTCCTCCTCTTGCCTCCGCCACCCTTCTTGACCTTCACCGGAATGCGAGGGTATCCTGAGTGGTCATCACTGACCGAGTCCCTCCAGGAGTCGGAGGTGTATGCAGCACCGAGTCCGGCATTTTCGCCCTCCCATCGAGACAGACCAAATTTGGTGAGCAGGGCGTGGTTGGGGGACTTCTTCTTGCCCGTAGTCTTCCTCTGCTTCAGGCTTTTCCGCCCCTGAGCCAACGGTGGCGGGTGGGAAGTTTCGGCGGGGATGAGGGAGGCAGCGGAGTTCGCCTTGCCGCGCGCCGCGGACGCGGTCCCTCGCAATTCCTCGAGGTGCACCGGGAGAGTCGCCGCTGTCGGGACGGTCGCAGCAGCGATGGCCTTCGCGGGAGATTCCTTCGGTAGGGCTGCGGCGTCGACGGCCGCAAGGACGAAGGCCAAGAGGATAAGAGTGATTGCCATCCTGGGAAGCCTAGAAAGAGAAGAGAGAACGAAGGATATAAATCATATGATACTCGAAATGATCTTCTGCGCATATAATCACCGCAAACAATGAAACATGGGTTCTAAAGGTACATATGACACCAATGCGGCCTCGTAAACTGTTATCCACAACTAAAATACTACGGGTATAATATTTTGTGGTTGCATACTCAGGATTAATGCGAATGTCACAGAGTAATCGAAAAATCACGCTTAAGAGAGTGACTGATACATCATAGCCTCTTATCACGGCTCATGATGATCCATAGTTTATCGTTCTTGCATGGTAAGATATGCTTAAGACACGATTTTAGAAGGAAAATGCGTTACAGGCTAGAAAAATTAAATGCCCAGGAATTTTGGCATTAAGAGCTGCTTCCGTCATTATAAACGAAGGAATATTTGCCGTTCAAATGATGAGGTGAGTGAATAAATAAAATAAAAATTCCTAATTTAATTAATATAGTTTACTATAAATTTCGCAAAATAATTTAATTAATATAATGTATGCATCATGAATTTCGTGATTAACTTACCAATAGAATACAAATACGGTTTGCGTGTAACTTACATAACGCATACATATAACAATATGAGCAGCAATTCTTTGGTGAAAAATTTGACAAAACAAGAGTTTCATAGTTGTTCTAATAGTAAATATTGAAATGCGTGTATGCACTCAATACTAAGACGAATCAGAAATTGTAAAGTAATTACCATGTGATATATTTTTAATTGGATACATCAATTATACTCAGGTGAAATTTGCGCGAGCTAACTTTATATTTCCGCAATCACTTAAGAAAGAACTGGTTTCGACCGCTGAGCAATCAACAGACGCAGAGGTGAAATTAATTGCGTTTAACAATGAGGTAATACGGAAAGTGGTTGGACGAGGGAAGAGTGAAGAAACAGTTGTTGGCAGGAAGTTTGGTAAGGCATAAGGGTTATACTATCCACTTGCTATTATTACCTGTTAATGGCTCAGTAGCGGAAACCAATCGCACGTGCTCATGCATTAAACAAAGGGCCATGGTACATAGTTTGTTCTGGCCATCATAATCACCTTGTACAAAGCTTAAACGCCTAATTTTGACGCAGAGCTGTGAAATAATTTCGGTAAAATATGATTTAATTATGAATATGCACCATAAAAAGCTCTTCAGCGGATCTCATTAACTGCAACGTGCACTTGTAGGTAGGGCTGGGATGTTTTCCAATATATTGGTTCCAATATCAATATTTTTAAATATTAGGATTCCAAAATCGCAATTTTGGAACGACCAATACCAATACCCTGTATTGAATATCGGTGGCTGGAAAAAACAATATTTGTAGTTGGAATTTTGTATATTTAAAAATCAATATTCGCAATGGGAGTACTAACTATTGGATTACCAAACTTAAACATTCAAATGTTGAATAACATTGGCGGTGAGATCATCACCGATACGAGAAATTCATTAACAGGAGAACATGCTGAAAAGCTAATTTTCTATTGTATTAATGTGAAGTAGGTACATGCCTGTGCCAGCCTGATTGTTTATTTGATCAGCAATTTTGTTTCTGCAGCATTTGCAAACCATTGTAAGCCACATAATATTACCTATAAATACTGCTATGTTCAATATTTTCCAGTGTACCAATATTTCATTATTTCAATTGATACAATAGTTCCAATATGCCAATATTTTCCAAAATCCCATAGTCTAATACAGGATATTGATATTGGTCCATTTTCAATATTTTAAGATTTAGTATAATGATATTGGGATTCAAATACCGCCCAGCCCTATTTGTAGGAAAAACAGTTTTTTTACCGTCGCTGAACAAAAAGGTGAACGTTGCTTGTACAAGAATAGTTTTTCTTAATATCCTCAGATGAATAGCAAGAAACTAATAAAATTTAGTTTCACGTCCTCACTCTTAAGTCCATATTCCGTCATAGGCACTTGTACTTTAATAGGCATGAATATTCAGAGAATATGTTTGTTAGCATCAAAGGTAACTAGAGGCGTCACTTTGTAAAAATGCCTAAAGCTCATGATGAACAATTATCGCTTTGTACTATTTTCACACTAAATTTAATGATCGACCAAGCTTTCAACACCTAAGTGTCATTAACCTTGATAATGACACGAATGTGTTGAAATCTTGGTCGCTAATTACAATAAGTTTGAAAATAGTGCAAAGTTACATTTTTTCATCATGGATATGGTGGTAATTTTAAGTGAATTTAAACTGATATCGTTTGAATTCCTGAATACAATTATAGCAGATCAATTTAAAAACTTCACTCAAAATTTAAATGGTAGGTTAAAATGACGCTGGTGAACATGGACTAAACATACTCAACAGGATATTTTCCGCTCTGGAAAATCGTTGACCCTTCCAAAGTTACCAATTCTGTGACGCTCGACGATGACCGCGGATAAATATTATGTTTACAGCAAGGCTTATGAGGCAAGGCAACCCTCATCTGAATCACCGTTGGACTTAATTATCCGTGATATCAAAGGAAAAAATCATAATTATTTTGGCTTTTGAAAGATTCACGCCCCAACGCCCAAGCTGACGTACAGATAAGCCGCAACGGTGTGGGCCGACGCAGTTCACTTGATTCACTACATTACCACGTTGATATAATACCTTTAATGTGATGCAAATTAATTAAACTCCTCGCAATTATTCTTTCACCGTTGTTTTCCTTCGGGAACATATGTGCCTGGAGTCTTTAGAAAGCAACATCGTGTTCCTCACTTCACTTCTTCGCAAAATGATACACGAGGTGATATGCTATAGGTCCGATTTGACTCGCTTGCATAACATTCGTGTGGCCGCCGGGGGCAGGACACACATTAGGGTCGATCATTAAGAGGAAGCGAAGCTTCAAGCGCCCTTGGCAGTCATCCTTGTAATAAGTGCCCCACCCATTGACCTCAAATGCCCCCCCGGCGTCGTCTTTGCGAAGACATTTGTTTGCCTTAGGTGTTGGTTCCGACCACCGATGTTGAAATGAGAAATAACACCGGAGTTAATGAATGGTTCTAGGGGTGCAAGGCAAACCAATCCCATTCTTTACAGCGATACCGTTAATTTACGCTCACAGCCGAGAAGTAAGCCTGTGAAAAAAAAAATGAAAATGAAGCCACCATAGCTAGCCTTAAGCTGTAAGAGTGTTGGCCGAAAAGAATTAACACACCTTGGCTCCCCTCTTAATAGGAACCTTATTTCGGATTGTACACGCTCGACGGATTTACTTCCGCGTGTTAAACCAAGTGAAACACACAAAAGGTTGAATTTTCACGGCGCAGTGACTTCCCACCTGCTTATGCGACCACGGCAACTGCAATCACATTACCTATACAACTTCATTACGTAGAAATTGAGGAAGAGAAATTCTAAGAATTCTTCAAATAATTTATTTCGCCAATTACCGAGTGATGTAAGATCTATCGTGTTCAGTAACATTGCATCTCCGACTCCACAAAAGAGATTCTTACGGAGATTCATCCGAAGGAAATTTAAAAAAAAAATGTTTTCGAGTGCATCCGGAAACTGAAGGTAAATTCCATTATGGTGAAATAGTTACTACCTTACCAATAGCACGAAATAATATCTTAAAAAAGGATTTTAGTGCCTTTTCTGTTTATTTTCTGCTCGGTTGTTCACGAGTGAATTTTAATTACAACTTAATGAAACTTCGAGAAATCTATATCCAGTAAGGATAAGAAAATATTGCCTAGAGTCATACCCGGAAATAATATGGTAACCTTTGATGCAATAAACCCATATCTGGGCATGCAAAAGAGGATAGAGGACATTTGATTTACAAAAAATGGTCAAAACCTTTAATTGAAGAGATAATTTCAGCAGAGCATATAATTATTGGCAATAAGAAGATTCATGGTAGTGATGAAATCCTTTGAAGAGACTTTCGAAAGGTAGGAAAATATACATATTTTTGTAAACTAGCATCCGGAATCCAGGCTAGCAGGATGAGATACAGTTTTAAGTGAATAATTGTACATCTGTGAACATTCATAAAGGCCATTAATCTCATGATAATTACCTCATCAGCTCAGTAGCCAAGAATGCCTCACATTTAACCCAATCCAAGCTAAAAACCGTTACCTTCGTGTTCATAATTACAAAGATTTGTTGATAAAGATGACAGAAAGTGAGAAAAGTAACGGGACAGGTGAACCAGAAATTTAAGTCACGCTACCTTCTGGTTCCAAAACAGTCCTTGGGGACGCAAATCTTTACAAAAGATCACACTAAACGGAGATTCTATTTAGATATATATTTTTGTTTCCATGCCAAACATTTTCTGAAAGAAGTCTGCTTTTTTCGTGAAAATTGAAATATAAAAGTTTAATTACTCCTAAAACATTTTCTCTTTCTCAAAAAGCGATTTCTTCAGCTCCTCTGATATCATGAATTATTCAGTGTTCTCGATACTAGGTGGAAACTAATTGCCATTATTCACATTATGAGATTAGGATCGTCAGACAACTTATGCCTGAGAATAGAATATGAGCTAAAGATAAACCTTAGGAAGAATTAATAACTTAAATTATCTGGATTTTATCACGACGTACGGGAACGCACAAATAACAGAAAATACATTTTTATTTTTTTAAATAAGCATTGATTGCAGAATCAAATCTTAAAGATCTTAGTTTTTATCACTCCATGATTAGTGAAAATGCCAACTATATCCGAATCATTAAAATAGTGAATACTTTTATGCAAAAGTGATGACCCCTTAATTTATTAAAAATCACTTATATACCCACTATTCAAATGTCCCAATACATTTCAAGCAAAGGTGATTCACTAAATAACATGCCTTTCAAACTTTTCTAAAAAGAAATATAAACAAGGAGTATCATATGCAATAAAATGTTGCAGCTATCACAATTAAATGCTAAATGAATAGCAGTCAACTTGGAGATCGTTTTCGTCATGGGTAGAGATTATTACAAATTCCATCGGCGTGGAAAAGACGAAAATGCTGGAGAAAGGAGCCCTTGCCTACATCTGTTTGTGCTGTTCACTCAAACCTTTATTGTTTCATCACTAAAAATCCCTAAGTGACGTGTATACCCGAAATTCTGCAAATTCGCATGAGGAATTAAATTTTGTTACCTATGTTTTCAATAAATCTATAAAATATTCAAATATCATTCTTTAAAAAATTGTAACAGTAATCTTCATGGAACGAATTACATTTTAAAATTTGAATATTGTAAAATTATGTTATTCATTCGCACAATTGAGCTTAGTTTATCCGAGATGCATTTGTCAATTTCCTTTGCCTGTTGAAGAATTCCTAAAGAACTTATAAAACTTCGTGAAAGTGTGGAAAATCAATGTGACGTACACCGCGCAGAGACCTTCTAAGGAAACTGTTGAAATCCAGAATTTACCTTCGCCTTCAGAACCGGATCCCAGTAGTCCACCACCAAATAACTACTTAAAACGTACTCAGGGCTACAATGAACTTTACTGCACCTAGGTTTTCCCTGATTATTGCATTTTTTAATCTCACACATGACTGCGTAAGTGGAAAGTAAGTGGAAAGAAAGAAAGGAAGGAAAAAGGAAGTGAAATATTTTAACACTGGGTAAAATTAGCATATGTTTGTAAATCCAAGTACTTCAAGTACTTAATGGATGCTGCGCCAATAGATATTGCCTTGTTTATCTATTATTTAGATACAAAGAAGTGTTTGGTAACAACGATGGAATACAATTGGTGGGGAATGTAGAGAAAGTGAAAAATTTTAAGGCAACGATAAATACTAATGACTCTCACGTTAAAAACGGAAACGATTTAAGATGGTTTGTAAACATTAAAATTCTTGTTTCTACTACGATTACTCTAAAACCATTAAAGTTAATCATTATTTGCTACGAGTCCATGGCTACTTTTCCACTATCCTTCTACACTGCTTTATTCTTTCTTTACAGCTTTATTCAAACGGCATGCTGTAATACTGGCCCCGAGAAAAATCCAACAATAAGCCCACTTGTATTATACCCGAACGTAGCACCATTCGTAGTTTGCATGGCATTGCGATTAGCATCCATGATTGCATCGTTGAAAGGAAATAATTAACGTTTCCTCTGCTAAAATTATCATGCAGGAAAATTCCAGTGTCCCGTACTAAGTGATTAACCTTTTGCGATAATTCGATGATACTCTTAACCAGCAAAGGAGATTCAGATGCGATTTTTATGATGCTTTAAACGCAGAAAATCAATCCATAAAATGCAGCGATTGCGTTGAAATTCGATTTTGCGAGGTTAATTGGTAGTTACCGTCACGCAGAGGGTCTATGGCGATTGCTCAGCTCTTTCATTGTTCTCGTTATCCGCAAATGTCATTTGACTCCTAGATTAGTAATTCCTTTGATGATCTGTCGCAGGGACATCTGGGAATGAGTTCACTATAATCACTACTTAATTTAATTACCAGTGGACCAAATTCAGGGTCAGATATTCAGAATTAGACCCGGGAGGACGTTAAACCACTACACCGATAAATAGAACCCCTATATTTTCAGGGTATTTTGTAGATGTAGATGTTTTTAGTGGCATATGCACTAGTTTTTCTGAGTAAAGAAGACGGGGAAACAATAATTTCTTCGGAAAGGTCTAATATTTATGGGATTGTACCGTGAGTGTCCATATTATGGACGTTTGGGGTAGAGTACTCAAAATGTCAGATTTTTTCTATTAAATACTCCGCAGAAGCATTCACAAGGAATCCTTTCTTCGAAATTATCTTTTCAATTGTGCGAAAGAAAAATGGATTTCTTTCATCGGGAATCAAAACGAGGATCTTTGCATTTTCCGGTCATTCCACAGGTCACTCTACAACTTATAATTTTAGGTGCCAAAGGAAATTTTTCGGAGGGCATATGAGAACTATCTGTGACGTCATATATTAAGAATCAAACCAAAAATTTAAGAAACCGATGATTTAATTGGTAAATGACCTCGGTAACCGGTCGCGGCCGACCTCGAATCAAGGTACTTGGAACAATATTTTGGCAATTTACAGATTGACGCGAAGCTTTGCATTCGTGATCTTATTAGTGGTATCTATAGAGGAAAGTGAAAAAAATTCATTTTAACACTTTGCTTTTTTGCCAGAATGCCATTTTAAAACGTACCCTTAAGGCACATGAGATATATTTCGTAGAAATTCGATCACATATTTTCTTCTAAACGGCAAATAAAACATTTCATATAATTATTATGGTTTCAAGGAGTCACCTCTAATAAAAAATCCGAAAAAATAAACATTTAAATCGAGTTGTTGCCTACATTTCTTATACCGCGCCGAAAACTCAAGTCATCCCTTGTTTTTATCAATTCAGCATTGTGAAATATAGTTCGTGTGTCATTTCTATTGTTGCAAGTATAGTAAGTTCCACCACATAATCAGATATTGGCACCTACTTAAATACAATGTGGTCTTAGGATATTGTTTTAGATTTGAAAACTTATAAAATAGTGGACTCAATTACGGCTACCGCAGCAGCCCCATTAAAAAGACGATTTTAATGTGGAGTATGCTTATTAGGTAAACGTCGACGGTAGTACGGAATGAATGACGGACACGAGCGGATATTCCTGCATGCGGACGGGCAGCGCGGATCTGGCATCAAGGGGGCGTCGCGAAGGAAGTTTTGGAGGTCGGTCAAGTGGACGTGTAGGGGGAGGGTGCTACCAAGCGAAATTGAGAACAAGAGGGGTCGGAAATGGAAGGTAGGCTGGGAAGGGACGAGGAGGGATAGGCCTGCCTCCTTATGGAGCGCGAGGGGAACAGGGAAGGGTGCGCCGCTGGGGAGGCAGCTCGAATTGCGTTCAGTAGTTAGGGAAGTGGAGTACTACGGAGGGAGGAGAGGAAAGATAATGAGAGAGGGGAATGAGATGTGGTGGACAAGGGAGAGAAGGAAAACGCATGAGGGGATGGGGAATCAGTGAGAGGAGGGACACTCATGCGTCCTTTTGGAGAGGAAAGGACCCCGAGAAGACGTCGAAAAAATCTCGGAGATGTAATAATTGAGAAGTTGGTGGGTAGAGTGATGAAGAGAACCCAAGCAGTGTTTGTTATTCGTAGAAGAGTGGCTCCAGCAGACAAAAGTAAGCAATATCAGCTAAATTGTGTGAATAACTGTGTATCAATCATAACATGACGGTCACGTAGGAAAATATGATTTCCTATTCAGCTGTTTACCGAAGAAAAAGGAAAGAGCTAGATATGATAGGATCTATAATGAATTGTATAGTTAGTAATCACTATTTATTTATTGCTAATTCATAAAAGGCAAGCAATTTCCAAACAAAACCTTGTCGATTGCGGTGTATAATTCGGGTTTAAGCCAGGAAAAAACCGCTGGAGTATTATTTTTGGCTGCGGTCTAAACTACTGGAAAACATTTGAGCTGCGGCATAAAATCCTTCAAGTATACATTCAGAATTTGACACACAATCAGATCATAACTCTAAGCAAATAATTCAGTAAAGTTTTAAATATACGAATGCATTACCATTAAGAATTGTGTTATTTCCAAAAGAACAGAAAATGGCCAAATGACCATTTTTGCCTTCAAATTGAAAATGAATAGCAAGTGACAAAGAATTAATATTCCTCTTCGCCCATAAAAAACTTACTAACTGAAGTTTTTTTGCGATTTTAATAAACGTACAACGTTGAGTAATAGGTAATACAATTTTTAAATAATTAAACAACATACAAATACACACTAACATTTCTGTCGCAATCTATGCTGTATACATTTTTATTAATGACTCTCTGGAGTACTCAGCAGAACCTTTTCGTATGGAAAAAGGTTTTTTTTTGCAAAAAATTTAAAAACGTAGCGTAGTACGACATGTGACTGATATTTTGATAACGATATAAATATGGGGTCTCTTATTTTATACTGATGCAAAAGTCATTGACTACAACGTGTAGCATTATCTATCTTACACTATATTTTTTTTTTAAATGTGTACCAAAATGTGAAATGATCATGAATTACATTGGAAAATTAGAGTAAAATTACAATTTAAATGAAAATAATTTATAATTTATATTACCCTTGCGTCGGAGTGAATGCTAAAGTGGCAAAGGTGAGAATATGAGCTATATTAATTGCTTCCACCTTCAAGATGCGAGAGATAGGGAGACGAACCGATTGCAACAAGAAAGAGAGGGAATTAGAACGGCGGACGAAGGCGACGAACCAATACTAGGAACAGGGAGAAATTTTTCCCTTTGAAATCCGCTAAGCCGAGTCGACTGTGAAAATAAGATCAAATCCGGAGCACATTTCACGCTCGTAAGACACACCATCACCATCGGAGCGCGATTTATTATCGGGGAGGGGGTAAGGAGAATAATCTATCACTCATACGGAGTGAAAATGCATAGTCATTCTTTTTTTTATTCCGACTCGTGAAGAAAAACACTTCGGGGGATGGTAGGTGGGTGTGAGGGCTCCCATCATTTGAGGTTGAGGGAAAATCCAAGGCGGCAATCCTTCTCCACGCCGCCGTCACGTCCGTTCAGACCAAGTGTGTAAAAAACAAAATTGTTTCTCCATATTTGGGACAAAAGGTCTCTTACCTAAGATGGGGATTCGCGACTGGCAGGCTGGGTTGTTTGGTCGCCTTTGGAATTGCCTCCGAAACCAAATAGCACCCGTCCCTCTTCCTCTATGTTTTCTGGTTTGTTATTTGGGGAGGCGACTGAATTCTGAGGCCATTGGCGCCACTGAAGACGGTGCTCTACAGTAAAATTTGGGGGCCATTTTTTGCACAAAAAGTTTTCATTCAAACCCGTTTCTTCCAAATTGTGTCTGAAAAATTGTTTCCTACAGTGCATTACACTAGTCCCAGATGAGAAAAAACGAATGCGTAAATAGTAGTAATTATAAATAAAGGCTACGAATAGTGCGAAGATCGCGTTAGTGGCAATTTTAGCAATGAGAATGAGCTGCGCAAGTTTATCAAAAAAAAGAGTCAAATATAAGAAAACAAAGGCAACTGTGGACTTAGCCATAAATTCTTATGGTATATTTCGTTTTTTGTACTGAACATGAATTAATTTTTTTCATCCACTCATTAAGTAGAATAACAGCCTAGAAGCTCTTACATTGTACATTGTACTCAGTTAAGAGTCTGAGACATTAAAAAAATATGTTAATGCTAATACCCGTTATCACAACACTCCAACATATCGACAGAGGGAGTTATCGAGGAAGGAGAGTGACTTAGCATCGCAGCATTGCCATTGGTACTCTTAACGAAATGCGCTAACAGGTCCACTGTCCTACGTCCCATCTAATGGAAAGAGTACTGAAATCGAAGTTCCCTACAGGACCCATGTAAGAAACGGAATTCCTCAAAAAAGTCCTCGAACCCGGCACATCGGGATGGGAAGCCTGCACTCCAACCCGTAACTCCTCTGATCCCCAATGCTTCGGTTTTCACACCGTTGGTTATTCTTTTAGGACAACCATTTGACCCCTATTCCAATAGGTGTCTCCAGGTCAAACAGGGTGGGATTCAGGATGACTTCGAACTGAAGACGACCATTGGAATACCGGCGATACTGTCGTCTCGATAAAAAGAAACAACCAACGCGGTGAATACCCGAGAATCTCGAGACATCTGCATCGACGCCGCGTAAAATCTACAAAGGAACACCGATAATCCTCCATTTCCATTGGCCTACCTTCTTCTTCTTCCTAGCCCTTATCCTAAGTGCTCAGGGTCGGCTTTGGTGGTCAGTCTCCTCCATTTACTTCTATCTAGGGCATCCGTTGGGGTCACACCACACTCCTCCGTGTCGCTTTTCACATAATCTCTCCATCTTTTCCTGGGTTACCCTCCTCCTCTCTTTCCTGGTACATTTAATCTTCCCACCTTATTTCCAATACATTCCTCTGAACGCTGTTCGACATGTCCAAACCATCTTTTCATCTATCGGTGCCACTTTTAAACTCCCCTTATATACTCATGCCGAATTTTGTCTAGCTTCGTTACACCACACATCCACATCAGCGTTTTCATTCAATTGGTCAATTTGTTCCTCCCATATCCACCCCTCCGTCACTCCACCCATCAAAGAGTCGCCTCGCATCAGTCAACATCAATTCCTTTTCATGGTGCTCATTATTTTGCTAGCTCCTTCTCCGACGCCTCTCGTACCGCTACCGCTAATGCTGTCCAACGTTAATAACACAAAGCTTTTGGGCGATTCCTGACTCATTGATTTTTTTTCCTCCTTACGCACTCCGCCCCAACTTACACCTTCTCATCCATCTCGACAATCCAATTTTATGCTCCCCGGCATTTTTCAACCCCCCTCTGCTCGCTTCCCCCCCTAAGGGTACGCTCCGTCAAGAGACCTCCCTCCGCGGCGGCACAATCAAAACCCCGTGTTTGGGCAGGCTGTTCGCAGTTTTAAGACATCATCACGCTACCGAAATTGGCGAGTGGGAGCTTCATGGTTTTTGCGGGCGTCCGAGTGGGAAGATAAGGAACGGTGGAAAAAGACGGAAAAACAAGAGACATAGGGGAATATGGCCGTGTTTCATACCGCGCTAAGGTGTATTAGCCTTACTTAATTTTTCTCAAATTCAAGGAGTGAGGTCACATTCTCGGCTTTTGGACCAAGTTCGCTACTAGAAATGGGCTAGTATGGTCTGTATGAGGGCGGGATTACTAGCCGACCGTACCCGTCGGCGTCCTTATGGCAGAGGTTGTGAACTTCGCGAGGGATGGCGAGGGATAATTTGAATGCACATGCTAATTATTGTGCTATTTTTTAATTTAAAAACTGTTATAATGCTCCTGCGTGGCCTAATATACTTCCCTTTGGTGAGAAAAAGTAATTTTTTGGGTTTTTGCGATAGATTCTAGAATGAAGGTTGCCGTTACTCAAGTAGTTTTACGGATAATTCGAACACATGAAGGTGCAAGCGCCAAATGTCCACTCCATTTTTAAAAAATGGTCCATGAACGTTTATTGAATGTAGTACTCGGAGAATACTGAGGTGGCATGCGTGACCTGGAACATAACCTATGATTGGGACAGTGGACGAGACAGAGGTGGCCGACGTTACGGTATTCGTGTCGCTCTGTGAAGGTGGACGGGCGAGATCTTGAGTTCCTTCGGTGAGTGAGGGTGAGGGAAGGGGTGTCAGACGTGAGAGGGGAATGGTTTGGGTGATGGACTTTGCGATTGAATTGGTGAAGCTTGATGCGCGGAACGGATTGGGAATGCGAACAGCAAAGGACTACGCCAATCTTCACGGGATTGAGAGGCCGAATGGAGTTTTGAGGATGACCGAAATGTTTCATTTTAAAGAATGGAAATTTGAATACTCAGATACAGACCAATGTATTGGGGATACGAAAGTGCTAGTCACCTTCTCGGAGATAAACAAATATGGGATGATCGATGAAAAAATAGCATGGGCATTTTACACAGATGTTCTTTGCTTGTAAAAAAACGTGTTCTTACGTTAAAATGTCACTACAGCGTATTTACTCAATCAAAACATGGCACGTAAAAACATGATAATCTTTTCTAAAAGCTAACCAAAGATCATTCGAAGTTATAACATTGACCGTTACCGAAAATGGAGTTAAATCAAAAGAACACTTTACGGTTCACTTACTCAATTGAAGGAATGAAAGCCACAAAGCTTAAATGATGCCAAAGTAAAGTAAAAGGAAGTGAATAATTTTAGAATAAAAAAACTAGGGGTTTAATATTTACACCTAAGAAAATCCCGAGGACATCAATATCGCAGGAAGTGTTATAATGGTTTTTATTCGCTTACCGAGCGATTATCAATGAATAAGAAAGTCCTGAAATAGAAGGTCATCTAACAGGAGAAAATAAAATAGGCAAATGGGAAAGAACTCAACCAGCAAGCAAAGATCCTCCTTCGTCCCCAGGATATAAATGGCTTCTATCGCTTGGGGGACAATTGTAGGAGAAAGGCAAATACTCCTACGAAAGGCTCAAAGAAAGGAAAACCGAACGATCGAGATTATGGACTTCCACTTATAGAGGAATGTGTATTCACATTATCACGCCCGTAGAGGCCTGGGATACCTTTTTACATTTTTAGATTTGATCTTTGAGCAAACACGTTCAATATTTGGACAGATTTAGATTTTCTCGGAATTACTCTTTTCATTTAACTCTCTCGCATTCGAATAAGTGATTGGAGTTTGCAGAAATCTGCTGTAAGTAATGTTTATCAATTCCATTTACAGAAAACATAAGTGCATCGTAACATTCAAGAAACACTTCAAAACAATGCATTAAATTATTAAGGTAGCATTTCCTTACGTTTGCTATCTTCTGGGCCACTAAATGCTGTATGATTATGTGTAAATTAAGTTGAATCAGAGTGATGGGCTAATAAATATTATATCTTTAACTACCGTATCACTTGGTGTCATATGTCACGCATGGCGCGCTAAGGTTTAGATATTTTTCAGCCATCATGTCCTCCCAATAAAACAGAAACGTAACTGTTGGGCTGATTTTCAAAATTCTAAGATAATTAACGCGCGCGAAAATATCGTCGATGTCGTCTGACTATCGCATGCCACACAGACACTGGACGCTTTCCAACCAATAGTTACCGGATGCGGAAAAAGTATTATGACTCATGAATTCTAAATCGACAATGCCATGCAATAAATTAGTATTTTCCCAGCGATAATTATCACGTCGTTTTGAAAATCAAACCCATGATCGATAATTTTTATCTACAGGTTAAAAAAGAACGTCTGACGGAATAAAAAATGCGGAATCGCGCACATGTTTACAAACATTTTTTTTCCAAAAAGGAGATACACTTTGAACGTTAGGGTAGGTATATTCATTCACCAACTACCATCCGAGCTCCAGGTTGAATCGCAAAAGGATGAACGAAAACTCAGAGTTACAAAGGTGTAAAGATTTAGGCCATTAGTGGAGCCCAAATAAATGCTCGGGACGTAATATTGGCGTTGATTAGGGATGAGTTGATTGGAGCGTGGTAAATCGCCCTCTCAGGCAACCGGAGATCAAACAGAGATTACAAAAATACGGAAGCTCGCGGTTAACGGGGCTTAATGCGAGCAGGAGTTGCCTATTGGAGAGAAAATCGCTCCGAGGACTTGTAATCGAAAACGGCCGGATATACGCGGCGTGGAATGGTCGGTAATTACATGCTATTGCGCAACGCGAGAATAACCTACAGGAATGCATTACGGTGTCAAGAGTTTTTATGCTATCGCAGAAATAGCAAATCAAAATCGTAATGCTAACTTCACACCACACACGTATCCGCTGATAATGAGGAAATGTAATGATGATGAAATTCATTCACCTTCATGTCAGTGACCCGTAAAATTGCCATTCCACCAAATCGTCGCATTTTCTATTCTTCAAAAACGTCGAGTACGACTTCTGGGAAAAGAGATTTCTTTCATGCCACCTCAAGACTGCTTATTTTGAAATGAAAGTATGCTACCAAAATTGTTGCCAAATGTTTCTTTTTTAACTCCACGTCGAAAATTTTCATTAAAAATGTCCAACCAATAAGTATTTTAGTAATACTTTCAACGACAGTTGATGCATTGCTACCCACTCTCAAATCCTACCCGCTCTAAGTCAGTCGAACCACAAAACACTGCTCAAGCTCTGTGTGTAAGAGGAAAAGAAAACTCGGCTATCCACATCAGAAAATCAATGTAACTACTACCCTGTCTGATTAAATACAAATGCACTTTTCTTTTCCAACCTTAACCCAACGTTTTGCCCTCCGTCGTCCTCCACTGTAACATAAAACGAAAACAATTAATGCATTTAAATCACGAATGTTGCCATTGAAATGATCCATACCCATTTTTGGCTAAGCTTTAACGTCATTGAATGATTTAATCACTATCAACGTCTTATCGACGACCCTACTTTTCTTCTTGAAACGTTCGAAATAGAAATTATTTTCAAAATATGTAAAAAATAATGTTCCGCAGTTTATTGATTAAGTAATATGCTCTAAGTTCCTTTAAAACTAATCAAACAGCCACAGTGAATGACGCGCTGCAGGGTTAAAAAAATTCTGGGGACTCAGCTTCACTCTCATACCGAGAGACCTTGTTCCACAATGTCTAAACTAACTGAATATTTTATTTATCAGTGACGAAAAACGATAAATTTGAAATTTTGAGTCTCTAAAAGGTAAAAGTATCAAGCATACTTTGTTTAAAAACGATCTTACGTTAAAATATGATCAAGAAAAAGAGTATTGGTGGGAGTTTTTATCTATAATATTCTCTTAAAGAAGGAAAAAAGAGCACCTTTAAATGAATTTGAATGTATGTCATGCAATCCATTTATTAAATGTAAAAGTAAGCTAAGATACTAAGAAGCTAGCTTAATAAATGTCGCTCGAAAAACCAGATGTTATGATCAAAACTATGTAGATTGCTGAATCAAGAATCGGATCTTAAACTTCAAAGCGCTCCAGGTATTTGCTCGTACTATGGTTATTAAACTTCCCTGCTACAACATTTAAATGTAAAGCGACTCTACCAGCAGGTATCACCTATTCATCACATCCGCTATCACAAGTCTTCTCAAATTCCAGTAGTTCAGAGGTTAGGAAAGTTACACTGAAAAATTGTGACTCCACACCGTGAATATCAAACACCCAATTTAACTCGCTCCGTGAGCGAATCGATGAATCAGCATATTTCACCGAGACTGAGGAACACCCGGCGCTCCTTTCTATTCAATTTTGATTCATGGGAATTTTTTAACGGTAAGAAAACTGCATCGTAAAACATCATCCGTGGTCCATCTGGCTCTATTGAAAGTTGAAATTACAGATTCCGTGACACATCAATGTGACAAAATTAAAGGTTTTTGCATGACTTAAATGATTTTTTCCCCGAGTGATTTCTCTAAATGACAAAAAAATCGGCGAAAAAAAATGGCATATACCAAGCAATGCTCATATGCATTTCAACGAGGCCATGTGCTTTGATGATGGAGGGGTCCATAGCTCACCTGCTGACCATGAGGTTGCGAGTTCGAGTCTAGACTTGATAGTTTTTTTCCTACCAAAGGCATGGCTGCTTGTTTATCGAGCAAATAATCAAGGACAAGAGAGGAATGAGCCGTCCTGATTTCTCTCTCCATAATGCCGAACTCAAAAATCGACACAGCCTATAGCTGAGCTCACTCGTGAGCAGCGCAGTAAGTGAGCATATGGCTTACCCGGAAAAATGATTCAGGGAAATCAAATTTAACTTAAATAATCGTGGTGCATGACTCATTTTTTCTAAACTGAACAATGAAATAGAAATTATTCATAAAAGAGTCGTGAAAATTTAGACATCGGCAGTCTATCCCCTAATATAAGTTTGACATTCCTGTATTAAGAAAAACTCAGCAATTCTCTCACACAAAAGATCCGCGGTGAATCAAGTGTTTTCCATAAATCACAAGTTTCCTCAACAAATGAAGGATGTATTGACTGGCCGAATCGCCGCGGTTCACCCGGGCCCTGTGTTTGAGAATCGTCGGAGGTGGGCGAGTGGGTTTTGTTTGGGCACAAGACGACGTAAATAATGAGCGGCGTAAGGCTGGAAGAGTTGACCCAACTACCCTTCCCACCGAAATACCGGCGACCTTTGCCCCGAGAGGGAGAGAGAGAGAGCGAGGCAATTACGGTGATCAACGGAGAAGAAGAAAAGAGGCTCGCAGCTGGAGTCTCCATGCCGACGGCCATTGGTCGGATGGAGAGAGAAAACAAAATAGATGAGGAGGCAGGAAAGCCGCCCCCCCCCCCACCCCACAACGTCCTGCAAAGGGGCTAGGATTGGCTTCAAGGGGATCCCCACGCATGAGGGATTTTGACCATCATACGCCTCCCTCATTCACTTCCTCTTGCACTCATCTGGAGTCGGACTGGCACGGTGGACGGAGGTGGTACTGGTTCTGCGAACTGTGGGTCCAGGTCGTAATCCAGCGGTGGCAGAAATTGCCCATAATCTGGAGTACTCTGGCTGGAGTTCCGTGTTCGCAAGCACAGATCCAGTGTAGTAATTCCCACGGTAGAGGAAATTTCTTATTGGCTGGAGTACTCTGCTGGATAATTGGCTTTGTGTGCTGAAGAATCTCATAGTAATCCCGTCGGTTGGGGCAATTTCTCATAAGCTAGGGTAATCTGACTTCACAAGCGAAGAGATCGGGTTTAATTCCAGGTGGTGGCGGAAATTTTTAACAGACAGGAGTACTCTGGAATGAACTGGAAAGTACTCTGGGAGGAAATCTGACTTTGCAAGCTGCGTTCGCGAGTAGTAATCCCCAAGAAATTTCTCTAAGGTTGGCAGTTATCACCAGAAGGCACTCATGGTGCAGATGAAAAAGATACCGATTCGTTGTCAACTGCCATACCTGCGAGCGAGAGTGTAGTTCACGGGAGTGGCCGTCGTACTGCGATGTGGAAGGCATCAGGAAACCACTGCATTATTTTCCCAGAAAAGAAAATTCAGCCCTGAATACATAGAATAGATGGTATTCCTCCCGGTAAAACAGTCCCCCAAATGGATCTCTGTGTGGGGAGTGCTGGGAGCGGAACACCAGTCAAGGTGGACAAAAGTAAGGGTTGAGATGGGCTTTTGCTGAAAAGTCACCGTCACTGACAGGGTACGATCCTTGGCCTCGGGAATTAGGGAAACTGAACTCGAACCACCACATCAAATCTGTCTTCGTAAATATTCTCTATAAGATCGGAAAAAGACCCGCCAGAGGCTTAATAAAGACAGCAGCTTTTCCAATTGCTCTCCGGGTATCCAGGCATGGAATCTAACCTCGCGGGATAACTATCTTCCAGAGAGTAAGCAGGTTTGCCCGTCTTTGTTGTGTCTGCAGGTGGGGGCTACCGACAATTAAATTTTTTTTCACGGCACTTTCAGACGAGGGTGTTTGAGAGGTCACACGAAATTGCACACCACTTCCCACTAGTGAGCGCATCCAGGAAATGAAACAAGTTAATGAATTGCAATTCGCCGAGGACGTGACTCTCAACGCCGTAGCGTGCCTAATTGCTCCGAACTCATGCCCGGATCTAGAGTGCGTTGTTACTGCGACTCCTTACCCGATACAAATAGCGAAGTAATTACGAAAAAAGTACCAACACCACCTTTCTTCTTGGATTGGATTTTTTTCTCCGTTAAAATTCAACCAAGGGTAATACTATGCCTTCATATTATCTAACCAAAGGAATGCTACGTCAATAGTGACAACTTAAAATGTCCGTAATTAAAGTCTACTAGGCATGAATGACCATATTCATTGAGCAAATTATACAAATGATATGTTACGCTGCCACGTGTACAGGCGTAAGTTGTAACAACAAAGTGTAGTCCATACGGAAAAAAATCACATGACACCAGTAAAACTGTCTATCACATCTGACCAGCAATTAGAATATTTGTGTTCGGATCATGGTCAAGAAAATGATTCTTTTTCATTTCCCACACTTCGGTGTCATGAACATGAATGAAGAAAATTAAAGCGCCAAGTAAGGCAATACGACGTGCTTGATAGTTTCTAACAGGTACATGATCATCCGCATCAGTTACCATTCCATGGATTGGTTTACTACAGCTCTTCACTCCATTCACTTTTAAGTTAACCAAACGATCCCCACTTTATTTCTGTTATTCCGACATCCCTCGTAATTTCTTTATGTACTTAATTACTTAATTTTACTCGGTAAATCTTTACAGCCATTTTCCTATCCATTATTGTTTTTAGGAGGCTTTTATGCCTCAGAATGCGTCCAACAAGTCTGTCTTTCACTTCCAACATAGGGTACCGTATACGGCCTAAATTCACCGCAAGAGTAACACCAAACGCGTGTCCACACAATTCATGACCATGTGTTCAATGGGACTCTTGTAACAGCAGAAACTATCCTAAAAGTGGGACGATACCTAAATAAGTAGGCCAAAGGCATCTTTTCATGGATTGAAAGGCATTTCGTCACTTCGCAACTCTATACATTTATTTACAAAAAAGGTAACTGCTATTCACAAGGTAATGAAATTAAAGTTTTTCTTTGCCAGAAGAAATATTTTCACCGAATTCCACATGGCTGCAGGAGAAAAGAAAAAGATTCGGATTCAGCGGATGGCAGACGAGAGCAGCGGTATGTGTACCGGAACAGCTCTCGAGCCCATGCGTAAAGGGAGTAATTACACGTTTTCCTTCTTTCTCGTCCCTCCGGACGAAGAGTGCTTTTATGTGTTAAAGTCTTTCAAGGAAAGCCACCCGGATGAGTGGGTTAAGGGGAAAGAGTGTGCAAGACCATTGTTTTGTCATTGTCATTGCAGGAAAAAGCTTCCTTACAGAGACGCTCTCCTTTTTTACCGAGCAGTTCCTCCGAAATTTTCGCATTAACCCAAAATGAAACAAACGCTTTCTACGCCCAACGCACAATGGACAATTCCCATGCCCTGGATTCTCTTGGAGTTCCAAAGTTTTTTGTAAAGTAAACCAACTCCGTTTTAATTTTAGTATCTTCTGTTATTTCACTCGGTGGAACCCGGGGGAATTTATCCCCATTACATTACACAAGTTTTCACATTCATAAACGGTATGGAAACATTTCACGAGATGAAAGTTTAAAAAAAAAAACTTACACATGCCTTTGCATTAATGCAGAACTCCTATGCGGTCGTCCAATTTGTATGATGCAACATTAGCAATGTTCATTCACACAAAATTCATGAAGACAATGTTTATTGAGCCATTAAAAACGTGGCCACGGTTTGCTAAAATTAGTATGAAATGAGGGCTGCGAGTCGCGTTAAAATTTCAAGAGATAAAAAGTGTGATTGATAAACAGATCAAATATAAAATTATACGTTTGTTGACCGATCGTTTTCCTGATATTTCAGATCAATCAAACTCCAAAATTATGTACGAGGCATTTATACATTTTCCTCATTCTCTTGAACATTTCCGAAAAACGTTAGTAATTAAAATTACGTCATTTAATTGTCATTAAAAAATTTATAACTTTGGCCTATATTGATAACTGTTTAATGCATTTATGATTCTCAATTTTCACGCCTTCTGTTTTTTAATCACTGAGAATATGCTAAAAAATATTTCAACATTATTAGCTTATAATTATAAAGAATTTCCTTTCAGCTGATTCGAAAACATTAATTATAAACAAATTAATTTTTAAATGTGATCATAGCAAAGTGAATTGAAATCAGATTTCAACATTCGCCATTTAGATAAATATTTGATCAATTATCTGCATATGAGGCAAATTAATGAGGAAGTATACATATTAGCGTTGCAATGACAACTTTTGAAAGAGAGCATATGATTAACTGACACAACAGCTTTTACTGAGGAAATATGATTACGAGAATTATTTGATTTTGATTCCCGTAAAAAAAATCGTCTTACACGTTGCTCTAATATACTTCGTTAGTACAAGGGATAATGATAGTATTTTTAAAAACCAATCTACACCTGTGACCTGAAAAAGTTCTTATTTACGGAAAAGTTTTTAAGCGTTTGAAAAAAACAACAGGTACCCTACTTAACAGTAAGGGAGCAAAAATAATATGAATAATCACTCTGAATTTTAATAATGCGACGGTATTCCTTCAATTGAAATGAAAAACGATACACAATTACTTATAGGAAGTAGATTATTAGCAACATTAGATTTTAAAAGGGGCCAACTTCATTTGGAAGCCACGCATAGAGCAGAGACCATACGTGTAAAGAAATTTATGACCACTAACCTTAAATTAATTCCTGAGAGTGGTTAGCGCTAAAGATTATATGGAAAATGAGCATGATGAAAGACATAAAAATCATTTCCTAACCAGTGTCGCAATGACTATCGGCAAAATACCCTTTGAACTTTCCTTTTATGAAAGAATAGCACAAAAAGGTGTGAACGCACGACTCGCACGGATTATTTATGAGTAAAAACAGAATGAATCTATTAGTGGGGGAACACACAGTTTTTTCTTAAGATCTCAGGAAAAAACGAAAGTCATACATTATGGTGAATAGAGAACCAAAAACGAAATAGTGTTCCTCAAAAATGGATGCTCACTTTGTGCAATTCATTGAGATGGAAAAAAGTATTTGCGATTGAAAAGAAAGACTAACTGGAAAAAGAGAGTGATAAGTGTTTAATAAATGAAAACATGGCAAAATGCTCACTATGATGATGAAAATTCGAAAGTTAAACTGAAGTATACCAACTTGATATTTAAAAGTCCAAAAACGGATATTTAGCTGCGGCTTCTACAACGGAGAAAAATTCCAAACTATCAATGTAAAACGTATAGTAAGATTATGTGGCCACAAGGAAAAGTCGAAACGCATTGAAAAGAAAAACAAATGAAAAATAACACAGATAAGCGAGAATACCAATCAACGTAGGATTCGCTACCATATTCTGGACTAGAGACTGATTCCGTCGATAGTCAAAGCAACCTTAGTTTTCTATTTAAAGCCGGTAGTCTCTGGTAAGGAATTTCCGGGCGATTCGCGAATCGCCCGCATCGCATCAAATCGTGCACTGGCTTTCACCACGGCTACAAAATACCTAGTACTTAACTTTCCGGTCAGACGTGCCTACAGGAAAAAGGGACTGGCGAAGAGAAAAACTTTTGGCAACATGTGGGAATGTTGACGGAAATGCTCGCTTATGGATGCAGACACAATGATGGCACTGCCTTCCGCGTGCGCTTCGGGTCTTATATTTATGCAAATTGATTGGATCATTAAGGAGGTTCCTTCGTCCTGCGAAGGATGCTGAATATGTAATGAAAGTAGATGTGGTTGGATGGGTTGGGAGTCGTCGGTTGAAGAGGAAGATTTTTAAGATGCGCCCGGGGTAAGATGAGAGGAAGCAAGGGGTTGGGATGGAATAGGGGGAGGGGACGGAGGGATCCGAGAGGAGGGAGGGTTTAAGATAACGATTTACAGCTCTCACAAAAGCTGGATACGTCATGGAGGGAGCTAGTCCACTAGAACTTACAGCGCAGGCTTACGTAATACCAGCAATGACACTCATTATTAAGTTCTCTGTGCTGATTTTCAGCGGAGGTTTGTATCGCTTCTAATGTCCAGCAAGAATAACTAATCCGTCTCTACGCTCTGCTAAGAATATGCATTGCTGTAAATAAGAAAAATGCAGGAAAAAATTATTTCTTGTCGAATAAGAAACGAATTTATTTAAAATAAACAACAAAAATTTGAAAAGAATGTTCTTGGACCAAATTTCACTTAGGTGCATCTGTTTATGCGGTGGAACTCACCGAACAGGCAGTAATGGATATGATTCAAGAATTTTATTTTTTTCCTCCATTAATGGATGTTATGAGAAGAGGTTTCGGCGCAGGATTCGAAACTTAGACGAACATATGTTCTTTTCAAATATTGGACTTGATTGAAACCTTCATAGTTTTTAGCAACAATTATAATAATAGATCTTATAAGAAATGTATTATTTCGCTTTTAGAAGAAAATCTGTACATACGTATTCAAATTATTACGAAAAATATGTCATATGCCATAAGGCTACACATTAAAATTGCCTTGAATAGCCAAAAAACAAAATAGATTTTATGTAATTTTATATTTTGCATACATGTATCACTAATGAGAACACGTATGCATAGTTTCACGCAAATCTGTGCATGAACAAAAATCGCTCCAACCACCTTAAATGCCATTATGCTGATAGCTGGTAGTGCCAGCAGCAATGCATGCGCCACCCTCTCCCCTCCTATCCTTAGCTGGCTCCTTACACTTGCGCCTTCCCCTCCTCGATGCCCTGCTTCTCGCGCTGTTGATTAGCACCAAGTTTCACACCCACTCTATTCGCCCACATACAATGACCAATCCTAAAAATCGTCGACTGCTCTCATCGGCCACGAGCTTTTGCGAGGTCCGTGCGGGAGAGCAGAGAAGGAGGAGGGAAAGGTGGGGGAGAGGGTATTACCGGGAGGGGTGAGGAAGGGCGAGGAAGCAGGAGATGGAGGAGATTCTGTTTGCGGGTTCGTTGAACGGCTGCCGTTCTTGCCGCTGCTCTCCTCCCTCTCTCCCGCGGGGCGTTTATTCGCGTGCAGGGACAGTCATTGACACGACCACGCAAGGACGATTATGAAGGGGAGGGAAGGCCACGAGGAAGTGGCGGGAAAAAAATAACGGGCAGCGATTTCACAGGTGGATGGGAGATGGAGGTAAGAAAATGAGGGGAGAATAAAGATTGGCGGAAGGTGATCCAAGCGCACGAAAATGTGGGATTGGAGAGTAAAAGCGCGTCTTAATAGAAAATCTACCATATAAAAGGCAACGCGTACGCACGTATGATTCGGCTGCTAGGCGTAGTGATTCATATGTGTGCCAATAGATGACAAGCAAGCTGCCATATACGTTCTCCACTAACTGACACATGAAGCGGGCGTATGCATTTTTCAAAATACACGTATGATTTTTCAAAAACATAAATTCACAATATTTTATATCTACATATATCTACATATTTCGATATAAAATACTGTGTACCATTGTGACATGTATTGTTTTCATTAAAAATAAAAACGACATTTATTTAATTTTATCATTTACCTTATTCATTACTTTTTGACTAATTAGCCATTATTTCGAATATTCGACGTAGTTTGGTTTAGATCAAGCGCTAGCTAGATACGAAGTGAATTGCGTGTTTGATACTTGCGAGGCATTTGAATATAACAGCAATGCGAGGAAACATATGAGGGAAAATAATTTTTCAGATATTCCCTTGATACATCTACACGGGCGAAGCAGGTTCAGGTTTGCCGGAGACACGATGACTTCCAACATGGAATGGTAAGTTTCAACTTTCATTTGTAAATAAATTGTCGACAGGGTTATTTCCGCTTTAAACAAGATTGTATTATCAAACTACACATATAATCTACTTTCCATAATAGAGGAAGATGTCTAATAATCTCCTCCCCCACCTCCTCTTTCTCGTCCCTTCCCCTCCTACCCACTCCACCAGTTTTATTTTATAATGCATCTTTCAATGAATGCACGCAGCCGGAAAACTCCCCGAGCCTCTTTCTGTCAGTGGCGGCTGATCTCAAAAATGTGCACATTCCACTGTTGCTGAGGCAAAGACCGGACGCACTCCTGGCGCCTAGAGTCAAAAACATGTAAACATGTACAATATCCTGGTATTCTGGTGTCGTGAAACGCATTCTCGCAGTTAATAGCGGCCACTGTAGCAGTGGATCTCTTTGATAACCATACAGAAGTCGGTGATGCTTATTCCTCAATGAGTTAGTTGGTTTCTCCAGAGCTGGGAATAAGAAATTACATTGGATCATAAGGCAACTGTATTATAGCGCCCAAATTTAGTCATATCATTGCGCATTAAAAACGTCCTTTATTATTTTAAATATAGAATGTAATGGCTCTTCAAGCCAAACATGTGGTATGTAAAATAATCTTTATTGAAAATACAACTATAGGAGGTTCAAGAGTTGTTAATTGTTTTTTAATAAATCTTTGAACAAATACCCTAATTTTTTCGTTGATTACTATTCGAAACTCGTTGACAATGCTTTTAGTCAACGCACTCATAAAATTATGATTACGCCGGGTGGAGCAAGAAACAATAACATCTTCCAAATGCAAAACATTGCAAGAAAGTATCCAAACATAAGAAGTGGCAGGCCGCAACTAAAAGAAACATTTTCAGCACCTTTAGAAACTATATGCGGTACAATATTGAGCTTATTGATATAAATGATTCGGCACATTTGCTCGTAGGGCACCTTGAACATCAGAAAATCTTCAAGGAGCAATATATTGATCGTGAAATAATTAGTTCACCGTTAGTAAATTGGAATTAAAATTGCATTATTAAAATATATTACGACAAATGAAAGGTAATTATACTTCATATTTTCCATGACTATTGAATAATATTATGCACCTCCCATGTGAAATTTCATAGCCTCAGAGACATGTTTAAATCAACGATAGCCTAAATTTTCTTCAGTCATCCCTAAGCCATTTACCACGTTTTCCCGTTACCAACTACAGTTACCAAGAGAGTTCTGAAAAAATATCATTTTTAATTTTCAAATACAAACGCGAGAGAGGAATCCAAATTAGCACTTATATGAGTAATAATGCTTTCGCAAACTTCTATATTCTGGAATCACAATTATTATTTTTTTGTGCTCTTTTGATAATTATTATTAGGCATCTTATCTTATCCTTAATTGATAATGATATTCGCGCAAATTTGAGTTCAAAGGCGATAATTAGGCCAATTATCCTTCTTTTAGCTCGAAGAGTGCCGTATCCTTTAATTATATATTGTTAGTCAAAGAACAAAGAAGCAATTTTCAATTATATTGGCAGAAAGGAAAGAGCGAATACGTTCGCCGTTATTGCGGAGGGTTTCTTCAAGCTTGCTATCCGTTTAGAATAAGCGGGCAGCCAATACTATAATAGCGATAGAAGAAGTTGCATAAAGCAGGCAAAATGCTCTTTAGTTAATAAGAAATACCCACTCCAATTCTTCCTTCACATAGGAGCTACATTGCGATTTATAGATAGATAAGTTAGAGAGTCAATGTGTAACGCGGGAATAGTTGATTTTTGCGATGCATGCTCAAAAAACATAATTTACGGTAGTTAAATGAATGTTCACGATTTTAAGAATGATTGGAACATTATACTTTTAGCTTATACCCGAACTATTAAATAATATTCACTTTCCACCAGCATTGGCATGAAAAAACACGTCAATGAAACCTGGAATGAATTTTGAATTCTTGGATGGAATGATGAATTTCGCAGTGAAAAAGGCGTAAGAAATTAATAAGTATATCATTCAATAACCAAATACCAAAAGCGAACCTTAAGTACAACCAAGAATAAGATTGTTAATGTGAGTGCTAATCTGAGTGATTGCATTCAATCCCAGAAAAGTTACTAACGCAATTTGAATTTAAATTTCATAAACATTTATGATGTGTAACCCATAAACAGAAAACGGCCCCGTGCAATAAAGTACGTCCTATACGGATTATTGAAAAAGAGAAATCAGCACAACTAGTCTATTGCTGGCAACCAAACCTCATTTTGAATACGCAATGAACCACAAGTTACTCTGGAAAAACATGATCAATCCAACAATATTTGCACACGAGGAGGATTTTACCAGAGTTAATATTTCTTCCGAGTAAAACCACCTTAAGAAATTGAAGTGAAATGTTCGATATTATGATGTTTTCGATGCTAATAGAAAAAAATACGAATTCGCTATTCAATTTTTGTTGCCACCACAGGCGTAATTAAAGGCATCCACACTTCTCCCTCACTTGAGACGAGACAACGACGGGGAATCCTAACCGCTTGGTCACGTAAAAGAAAAGCCCCAGGGGCTCACAAAAGATTGTGCGTGCGGGTGAGTGGGGAGGAGAGGCAGGATTACCCGAGACGACGCGGGCACGCGGAAGAAAAAAAACCGACGACCATTATGCTCTTTATAACGTGGATTGCGGGCAGAACGTACGTTGGGTACTCGTCTAGGAGGAGAGAGGAGCGTCTGAGAGATGGGGCAAAAATTCGAAGTGGGAAGAAAAAAAACGTGGAGAATAAATTGGTTTATACGTCTCGAGACGAGAGAAATTGGTTGGGGGGGGATTGGGAGACGGGCTTCTCGGTGGACGGAATGTGAGTGGCAAGAGGGGGAATGGGTGGGCGAGGGGGTGGAGCGGCTGTGATGATGATGGGTACGCAATTGAGATACCAAAGATCGGTAAGTGGGGGGACCGTGAGGCATTGAAAGATGACGAGGGGAGAAAATACATTGGACCGAGTCCAAGATATAAATTGGCGAAAAAAAGATAATTCGGAGCGTTGCAGAAATTTGACAAATAAATCACGGGATAACTCCGCGAGTTAGAGCGAGAGAGAAAGCAGTGACTGTTATTTTCCCTTAACTAAGTTAGGGAGTCATAAAAAGGAGGCTAAATTTTATAAAAATGTTCATAATTTTTTTAAGGAAACGGGTCGGTGTAGATGAGGTGACATGTATGAAAAAATTGGCGTTAAAGTATTCCGGGGGTATTGTTTGGAGGATAGACTGTGTAGGATGAACAGGCTTAGGAGTTTTAGAGCACCACTGTCAGTTTCGTTATACCAGACTATTGCCGGACACGTCGACTGCTGTTTGACTGAGAGCTTTGCTGATGCGCTCAATTTTTCCCCAGCTAAGTTGGAGAGAATAAATAGGAGAATAATTTCAATTAAAACAATAATTTGGTATAAAATTCAATAAGTTTTGGAAGCGTTCCGTTCGTGACATACGCGTATAATCCAAGTAAAAGGCATCATAACTCGGTGGAATGATTCGGGATATTGCTGGATCAGAAGATGCATAACTCCTCTCTTTTCAATTGAACTCTTCTGATTCCACCAGCATTCAAGCAATGTTGATTATGATCTACATTGATTCGGGTCAGCTGCAGATGTCGCGACGCGACGTAACTCGGGTAGTTTAAAATAAAACCATAGTGGAAAACAAAGTTAGTCTTTTCATTCCTATGAGATAATTCCACAAAATTACACCTCACATCGTTGAACTTGGTAAAAAATATTTTGAAACTTTTTGAAACTCTCCGGGCGGGCAAGATGAGAGCATGTGTGTGGTAAATAAGAGAAAAATAATCTGAGAACATCATTTGGGGTCTCATTAAGTCAGAACCTTTCCGATTCTCCTCTCTCTCTCTCTCTTCCTCCCTCTATCTCTCTCTCTTTCTCTCAATTAAACCTCTCTTATTTCGGTAATAGGATGAGCAATCATGTAAATCTTTGCGTTGAGATAAGATAGGGGAGTTGCGACTCGAGAGGAAAGTCCAACTCGAGACCGTGGAGTGTGCGCGGACACATTAGAGTCACGACTTCGACGGAGGAAAGGACACATGTGCGTATGTACGTGTGTGTTGGGGTTGCTTGCATTTTTTGCCGGCTGAGAGCGCGAGTGGGCGGGCGGACGTCTCTGCCGTGAGGTCAAATCTTTCCTTCCCCCTCCCCCCTTATCTCCCTCCTCCCCCACCCCCTTATCTCCCCCCTCCCATCTCCATCACGCCCACACTCCAGTCAACTGCCCACCTCCCTTACCACCTCCCACCGTGGCCACTCAAAAGGGAGGGTTTGAAAGGAATTAACCCCCACTCTCTTCACGGAAAGGGGCAGCATAGACACCATAACGCATTTGCATAAAAAACCAAGCATCGGTTCCCTTCGGACAGCGTCATTTAAGCTGCGCACGTAACAAATCATTTGGCAGGCACCTAGGGTGGTCCAAAATATACCCAGAAATTTTATAAATTAATGCTTCTTCCCGCAATAATTATTCTCAGAGATCTGTCTTGCGAAAAGGATATGAAGTTCCATGATGGGAAAACACACTGAGGCCGGGTTTCAATTTGACAATAGTGAGCGGATTCCGTCATTAGAATAAATAAAGAAGGTATTCCGTCTCATTTTTAATGCAATTATGATAAGACTCTCTGGTGAGAGATCATATTCAGTAACAGTTAAATAAAAATACAGAAAAATTATGTCGCGAAGAAAATCAAACTTTGCTGTGCTTATTTTAAACCCCTACCTGTGGTTTAGCGGGAAAATCGTTAGACTTCGCGACGGGCCGAAAAAAAGAGGATGCTTATGGTGATGAAGATGATTGTCTCCCTCAGGAACGAACCCTGGGACACAAAAGGTACCGAATTTATCAACAACGAGATGCCATTCATAGCAATGAAACTTTCTGTTAAAAACAAACAACAACTGTGATTTGCTGCCACACTCTGTAATGATTTGTTGCCCGAAGTCCCCGTAATAAATCAACGGTGTAAAATGAAGCCGACAGTCGGGAGACAAGGAATGCCACTGTGTGAAAAGACGAATTGAAGGTACGCAAAACAGGAGAGTACAAAAGGAGACAAACATGAGGTTACCCGATGGAGAAAGGCTTTTAACAACTTCTATTCTTCGCACACCTCATACAGAGTGTCTGCGGGATTCCTCATCCGGCAGATGGTCTTTGCATATCACGGATTTTTTTCTCCCTCCCGACTAATCATCGCACTCTTGCGTTCTCCACCTCGTTCCTATAATTCCTTTTTTCCCGCCGCGCTCCGAGGGAGGAACTTGGCGGGCAAGGCGAGAGCAGGGAGGGCGGGATGAAATATAAGCTCGTGCTTCCTCTCCAGCGCTCATCTCCCTCTCCAAGAAGATTTTCCATTGCATTACTCGGTCTAATGTTTTCCTTGTGGCTGTGACTCTACCACGGATATGACACTCATTAGGTTCAATTCTAATGCTGGGTCAAAGATAAGCATATTTAAAGTCTCAAAGTAATTATCAGTTTTTATTTTTCCTTCCAGAACAAAGTTCAGCAAAGCAAATATCATTTTCGTACAAATGCAACATATGCCAACAACATGAAACGGGCATTGCAATCAAGATGCATAAATGGTGTTCAGGCATATGTAAAAAGTGATCTCACAGAATAATGATAATTCAACAACAATACTCTCAACACAATAACTTAAGTTAACTTATACCGAATAATCCTATATCATATCCTACAAAGAGAAGCTACCGGTCTGCAAAAACGAAGTCAAGGAAAAACGGGGCCACAAGCCTGCAGGGTAGCAAGTTGCGTACCATTTGAAGTGAGCAGAAAGCAATTTCCTCTCCATTTGGCTTATTCCGTGATCACCGCTAACTAAGTCTCAAGGACTGACATTGGACAGGATTGGGGTGTATTTGCCTGATCCTGTTTTTACACGTGGGCAATTGTACACAGGTTTGTCAAGAGATAATGGAAAAAAATGGGCCGTCATTACAAGTTATTCAAGGAAATAGTCAGAGGAAGATTTTTAAAAAACTTTACTTACACTTTCAACTGTTTTTACTCTAAATTATTATAGATTATTTGTTGTGGAGTAGCTCATTATACTTTAAAGTAATTCAGAGCATGGCTACTATTACATTTAAAATTTTCTTCGATATTTTTTTTAATGGTTGAGCTTAAAGTATTTCGATAGAATAAATATTTTCTATTTAAATTTATTCATTGAATTTGAAGTTATTTAGTTATTTAATTTACTGTTTTAAGCAGACGGAGTATGTGAATCCCTCTAGCATTGATTTATCAAGGAATTCACAAGAGCTTCGTCGCTAACATAAAGAAGAGCATTTTGGATACTGATTGACACATTCACTGCAGCAATGAAAAGATTGACAATGTTTTCCACGATGGTTTTATTTTCTACGACCCTGGATCCGACACGTCGCGGCATCTTCAGGTCCAGAAGATGTCGCGACGCGATGAAACCCGGTTCATAGCAAATAAAACCAATGCGTAAAATATAGTAACTCTTTTCATTTTTATGAGTGAATTCCACAAAGTTATACCTCAAACCGTTAAAGCAATCACAGCAGTTTAAAAATAAGAAATACGTAGGACTGCAAAGCCTGAACATATTTAAACAGACGCCACGTCACAATGGCATTTTATAATCATTCCCTTACTGATCTAAAGCATAATACTATCATAGCAGTTATCAATATTTTTGAAATACAAACTCACTGCCATTAGGTGCTTGGATAATATAAGTTTGCGATGTCTAGAAATAGCATCATGGTTTAATAAGGTGTCCGAAAACATTATAAAATAGGATGCTCACTGTGTCCTATCCATCAAGTCTTGTGTTTTGAAAATTACAGCAATAGCACTGTTTCAATGAAGTTAGTCACATGACTATTACCAATAGGCGGAGCAACGATGACCTTGTGATGCGCAAAGGAATTCGTTATAACGCAATCAACTCAATTTTACAAAGTCATGTCGTTTAAGGGTGTTCACTGCACCATATAAATTCCTTCTACCACGGTAAACTTTGCCTTGCCCCGCCCTTTGTCAACTTTCCATATTTCTCCTCATCTCCGCGTCACGAAAAAGAAAGTGCTCCCAATTATTTGCTTTCTTTGCTCACTCGCGCTCGGTCACTCAAGCTCGAAAGGCAAACAGCCCCTCAAAACTAACCCCACGGTCGAGAAAACGAAAGGCTTCCATCTTCCCCATTTCTTCCTCCGATAAAACAAAACCTCTGTCCCTTTCTCAACCTCTCATCCCTCCGGGCCGTCACTGCGACATAGTTTGGCTATTTTCGCCCAACACTCGCCTTCACTTTGCCATTACGATCCTCCACTTATCCCAGCCATTAATACCCTTTCCCTACCCTCCACCTGCTCCAATTCACCTCCCCTACCCTCCCCTCGGGCCACCACTGGCAAAACACTCCCACGCATCCCGAAGACTCCGATGGCCTCTCCGTGGGCGGGACACGGTGGCCTCCCCCGCCCTATCCTACACACCTCACCCTCTCGTTTCCCACGCTATGATCGAAGAAAGATCCTCCAAACTTTTTAGAGTGTTAATTTTCGCTTCCTTACACCTCACTGGCGCAAAAATAAATGAAATATTGGGTAATAGGAAGAGAGAGAAGAGGAAAAAAGGAGAAGAATGAGACATTTTACTTAAGGCCATTCAAGTATTACGTCAGACGATTTTGTACACTTTATAACCCTCCCCTACTCCCATGTAAGAGAAAGTAAGATTTTAATTAAAGTTTTATCCAAATTGTCAGTAAAAGCAGAGGAATTTAGACTCTTATGGATGCATTGACACCATCCAGGTGGCCATCGGCAGGAAGTGTTTAAATCTCGTATGCTCGCAAGTGTTTATGTGACAACATGTGATGCAAAGACGATATCATGACTGACTGAAATCGTACGTAAAACAATGTCGGACCCCCAGAAGCCGCGACGTAAGGAATGTAAGAAGATCCAATACCCACTTACCCTACACATTTCTTACGTAATGCTTGAATGGCTCCTTTGGTATGAGAAGAAGTTTGCGCAATATACATTCTAATATTCTTTTGTTGTTGAATGAGCATCTGACGAAGGTATTGAACTCAAATGAAGTAAATATTCCTATGTCTGTGACTCATTGATAAAAACGAGAAACATAACAATATCCCCCGATTAACGGGCTTTGTGAGGTTCAACTTTCAGACAGATCCAGGCGTAGATTTTCATTTTTAATTTCACTATGTTTCACATTTCACATTGAAGATTAACTTTCAAAGAAATTAAAAAACATAGGAAAGCCGCACGCTTCGTTATAAAATTTACTGCTGAATAGGCAGTGTCCCACAACTGATGGAAGGAGTAGGTTGGAAGCCGTTAAGACACTCCAAGGCTACACGCTAGACTTAAATTACTTGAAAAATTCAGATCAGGTGAGTTTCAATACAACACGTAGGATATTATTTTGACCCCACGTTATTACTCTACAACTGATATCAGTGATAAAATAAGAGAGATACACTGCTGAACTGATAAGTACAAAAATTCTTTCTTTCCTCTCAACATAAGTGACAGCATAACAAAAACAGCGTGACAGTAACATAAGGCATATCGTTAACATGTAATTGAACTCCGTCCCCCCCCCCCTCCTTTTCCCAATTTTTCCCTCATGGCTGGGGTCCTAACACCCCTTGCCACCTGCCTCTGCGACGGCTCGCAGGGTGGAATGTAGGTGTAAAATGATCGAAAACACTTTCAAATGCCGTGGTTTGATGCATTGGCACGCCATGGCCTCTTGTTTCGCAGCCTCATATATCTTGAATGGATAAAGCCAAATCTTATTCAGTCCGCTACTTAAAAAATCCGACTATCTTGCATGCATAGCACATCTACCGTAATTGTGCACGCTTTTCACTTACTACCAATCATGACAAAGGTGGCTCAAGATGAGAGGTTTCTACTTCCGCGTACTGCGTCCTAAACCTATGTAGGCATTCGTTGTTATTTTTTACTACATTCATTGCTATTTTTATTGTATACATCAGCCAAATATAGTGTTCCTTTGTCTAAGACCTAGAAAGTAAGGGAGGCGGTATAACGTTCCGGCTAGTACGATGGATTACAATCCCGAGGCCCTTAGTTCGAATAGCGGCAGTTAAGCAGACTTTTCAGAGGAATACTGATTCCAAATTGGGTGCTGTTTGGAGAGCATTTCAAGTAACAACTGTGGTCCTCTTGTCGCCTTTCATTGCGAGTGGGCTAATTCCGACACCAGGTTTCACTCCACCCATCGTTCTTTCCTAAAATAAATTTCCCTACCTTCGCAGTCTACCCACTTGGCGCAAATGGTACAAATGATATCATCTTTCGGTCACATCCCAAATAACCAACAAACCATTCAAGATGAATGCAATTGACAAGTTAATTTTTATTAAAGATTAATCCAAATTGTCAATAAAATCAAAGGAATTTAGACTATTATAAATATATACGTTTTGGTCGTTCAGGTGACCATTGACAGGGAGTGTTCAAATCTCGTAAACGTGTTTCCGAGACTTAAACACTCCTTGTCAATGGTTACCTCAATGACCAATATGAATGCATAGCAGTGTAAATTCCTCAGCTTTTAATGACAATTTTGATTAATCTTTAATACAAGCCAACCAACCAAACAAACGTGAAGAGCAAGGAGGAATGGGCAGAGAAAAGGACACACATGCTGAGTTAGATCAACAACCAGAAGCCCGCCTCATGTAGGAAATGCCATTTCTCGTCTTCCTCTCCACCGTCAACCATACTCCCGGCCTTCCGAGGCCTCCCCTCTCCCTACGCACCACGCTCGTCTTAAGAGGGCAACCACCCCAAACAGAGGATTTCCCCCTTTTGCCGTCTTCAAGCCTCACTCGACTTGAAACCACAAATATGCTAATTTACCGCTAGGGGAGGAGGTATCTCTCCTTCCTCCTTTTTGCCAGTGGTGGACTTCTTGGAGAACGAGTTGGAGGAGGTTTGGAGAGCGACAAGGAGAAAGAAGAAGGAATAAAAAACACTATGTCGTGCTCCGTCGCCCGCTCACTTCATTTCTCCATTCTGGCCAAACTGTTCCCGAATGGGTGCTGAAAGAACGTGACGGCGTCAAAAGGAAGACCCGAGACAGAGTCCCAAGCGGCGTGAAATATTTTCCCACGCGCTTTGCGGTTCCTCTCCGGTGATATCAGTCGGGATGGAGGGGGGGGGGGGGAAACGACACTTCGGGGGCCGTTTGATTTTTTTTTGAGGAAACCGGGTATGAGTTCGTGACTGCCACTAATTCTAAAAATATAAATATAATTTTTAAGGTTCAATTTCACCCACGCAGTTCCCAGGAAAAAAAGGCCAAAATTGTCTCTCTTTGCCAGATTGACATATTATTTTCGGCAGTGATGATATTTGATGCAATGTAGTCCCAAGTATAGGATCCCTAGTCAGTTAAGTCGTAAATTCGGAAGTCTAATTTAAAAAAATGTTTTAGCCGTCAAGGTTACGAAGATATTAGAGCGATGTCAAAGGCAGTCGCTTCCCATAGGGGTATTCCTCGGTGAGGCTGGAACCAAACTTTGGTATAATTGGATCTGAGAATTTCGACAGCATTTATTTCAGTTGATGTTCCACTCTGCCTTATTAAGCATGGGTGTTTTCCTGGTGATAGTTACATTCATTAGTTTTGAAGTAGTGATGCAAAAAATCAAAGCAGCACACAGAAAATAAATAAAAAATAATATGTGTGAGATTATTGGAAAAGTAAACAGATTGTAGATAATAACTATTAATTAGGAGTAAAACATTTGCTGGTATCTCCGAAATTCTATAAAAAATTTAATGTTTCCTTAATTTCAAACATTATCTAACTTGTAGTCGAAATACACAGACCGCTTATTTGAAAATCGTTATTTGTGGCCCCCATAACCATAAAAAAGAACTATTGGCTTTGTGGATAGAACAATCTTTTACTGAAACAAAATGATGAGCAATGTACACGAGTCGGCACATGTCGAATGCACATGCTTCAGTCGATATTGGCCAACGGTGGCCTATATTAACAGCTTCTCCCCTTTATCATATCACATGAAAAGATATTCCTATTTTATTTTATTTATAAGAAAAATACATGTGTTTTGTAAAACAAGATCAAAAGAGGACATGAGGGAGACGAGGAAAAAAGCACTGCACATTATTTAATCATCCAGTATTTTACTTTATTATTGGAAATGTATATAACTTGTTTCTTATACCAAATGAGAAGATTTATTTTAATTTCATTCTGTTTGTATTAACTATGTTTTCCAACTTGGGGATTAAGTTTATAGGTACTCCAAACCTCTGTACCAATCAGCATAAATAATCTTAGCTCATCTCTCAATTGAGGGAGAGCTCCAATAATAATATTAACAGCACTTAATCTCATTTAGAATGTGGGCAGTCAAAATCTATGGATTCTGAGAGTAAACTTCAACCTACTTTACTTTTTCATTTCTTTGGCCGGCGAAATGCGACAATGAAGCGGCACCTGCATAGCGCATATCAAAATGAAATTGTTAACATAAGTAGAGGTTTTTAGAGACCGGCTTGTTGTCCTTCTATCATAAATTGCGATTCCTTGGACGTCCATCCATCCAATCAGCCCACTCTGCTTGCCTCTACTATAATTAATATCGCACTTGATTTAAAAACGCTATTAATCACTAAGACCCCTAGTGCGCGGTCTCTGTCACATCAAGGGATATTGCGAATACATCTTCCGAATTCGCATTCCATCCTCACGGAAAGCCATCATACACTTTATGGTGGATTTAAGTTTTGGAAAACTAAACGGGCTGATTCGTTTTTCCTCAGTAGCCTTGCCAATGAGATTAGCTTGTTTTTCATAAAAGGAAAGATGTTTGGAAGCACCGACTCCAAGAATTCCTTCATAACGACGTCGGCAGCGGGGTGCCAAATTTCAATTCTGCCGCGATGACTCCCCAGTGTCCTCAATCACGCGAGGCATTCCAATGACCCCCGGCGGGATTCCTAGGCTGTCTCTCCCACTTTGCTCAGCGTTCATCCTACCACAATGGAATAGGATTCGTCCTAATCTCATCTCCAGACTCCGAGCTGGAAACGCGTCAACTACGACGACTAGACTGTGGAGGCGAAGCCCGGGCCACATCTTCCCCCTCTCCGGTCTCTATCCCTGAAGGCCATCCCCGAAAATCATCTTCCATTCCTCGGGAAGTAAATGGGATTTCGACCGGCAAAGGCAAATATAGAGGGGGGCCGGTAAAAGGGAGATGACTCGGGAGGAGAAATATTAACCTCGCTCCCCTTTCCTCAGCGCTCCGCAACCAATTCACCAACTTCCTCCATTCAAAGAACGAACAAAACGAATTGATGCGGTAGAAAAAAAAGATACAAATGAGCGTTTTTTACATTTATATATATATGCCGTTCCCTTTTGGGGTAGGGATAAAAAAATTAATTCTCGCTAACAGGACTGACTCTGCTTAAATAATTTTCCTCCACGCTGCCCTATCCTAGCACACCTATTGCTTCAAGCTCATCCTCCTGTTCTTAAGACTCTTTAAAATTATTTCACTTTAGAGTTTCCTACAGCACATTTATTCATGGCCTTCATTCTCTACCTCGTTCGCCGACACAATTCACTTCAATAACAATTATCTGTTTCGTCATTTCACTCTCATACGTGGCCAAACATAACCAAATCAACGAAGGACACTCCTTTCACATATGTCCATTACTGGAGCATCTAAATTAAATTCTTTCATAACCCACCCATTCCTAACCTTATCCCTTCCTAATTTTTCCGGAAATACTTCTCAGATACCCCATGACCACTGCATTAAGCCTACCGTTATACTTATCCTGGCATACGGTAGTTTCGGTACGATAAAATAAAGTGGGACGGATTACACATTTCCGCATAGTAATGCTTGCTTCCTTATATACTCCTCCCCTTATACACTCCACATGCAACCTGCGACTTACCTTCCAGGATTCGATGGCCTATCAATCTCTTCATCCATCCTCCTTTCTTACGCAAACATTCGACCAAAGTACACAGGAACATCCACTTGCTCGATTGTTTCACCATTCACCCTTTCTTGCGCTTTTTGTACGAAAAAATACGTTTGGTGCTTACGTGCCATCCTCTGTGAGGACTTGCCTGTCCTACGGAGAGGATGTAGTGGAAGAGGACGGCGTTTGCGAGGTCATGGGGCTTTTTTTGCGAAAAGCGCGGCGGTGTGGACCGCCACAGTTTCTGAAAAGAAACTGGGAGGGTGGTCAGTCGCTTTGCTGTCATCGGGCGGTGACCGTTTCATGCTTCTACGAAGCAGCTCTCGCCTTCATCCACCCTTTATTTCTTTCTTCCTCGTCCTCTCCATGTCCTTCTCTTTGCCTTTAACGCGCGCTCTGTTTCCCAAAAGAGGACCCGAGTATTTCCTGCGCAGGACGAATTTGGGTTACTGCACAGACGAGCGAAGAGATATTAAGTGAGGACCGGAGGTTGTTCTGGGTATCTGGGAGATGGACGGCCGGGGCTCTCCCCCACTTTCGAGAACTAAAAGAGTGAAGATCACAGGACTGAAAAGTAGTCGCACGAAAAAGAGTTAATTACAACTCATTTTTCCTCGAATCTGTGACAGCGAATAGGAGTAATTACCATACACACATCATTTAAAAAAACAGCCTTAATTTGTGTGTACAAATGTAATATAAAAAATTATATTTTTTATACATGTATCGTAAGCTATGATTTCCTTTTCTATGCCATTTTCTGGGATGACCCAATTTTGGGTCAGTTAAAGTACATACCAACTGCATTTCAAAATATCGTATCCAAAATTTCTGCAAGCATTTTTCACAAACAAACTGTAACTGAGGCTTTACTTAAAATATTTTTAATTTGTAGATATGATTCCTTTTCTAATATGATTATGCCGTAAATTAATTTTTAAATGATTCAGCAACCTAGATGATTTTTTATTCATGGTTTATTTACCCTGATCAATATTCTTATTTCTTCAACAAAAACTGGTAGGGTGTAAGAGTTTCCGAAATGACTACAACTTTGAGCCATTGGCAACTGGCGATTTTTAGCTGAGAGACTATTGTTGAAGAGGGCGATCAAAAAAGGAACTAACACGGCTAATCGACAAGCGATCGATATTTGTGAACTAACTCGCACTTAAGTAACCTGCTGTAACGAATGCAAAAGAGGGAAGCCGCCATGGACCTAACTATCCGGTGCAAACCCCGAAAGATCGCTGACACAAAGGGAGGAATACATTTTTGTGCGACACCATTCAAAATTCCCAAGTGGTAATGTTGACTCTTGCATTTAGTAGGCATTTCAAATAGGCTAAGGTTTTTATAAAGAATCATAGGCACGGAATTATGAGCAAGTATAGGTTATATTCGTGTAATTGAGTCAAATATATTCATACGGCAATATGTTTTTGCATTCTTTGAGAGACTTTTGAACTTTAAGAGATCAGCCTCAGTCATGGATAAAAGTGAAACATAAAGCGTTATGCTCATTGCTAAAACCAATTTTCATTCAGAGGAATCTTTGATATTCGATCCGAAATTTGGGCAAAAATGTTCTCTGGCGGCGACAATCCTTAAATGATTTCAAAAGAGAAAGAAAGATATAGAAAGAGGAAATTTATTTAATTCCTAGAACGTGCAGAACTTTAGAAAATCCAAGATTACTCTTCCAAGATTTTTAAAATACAGGGTTTACAGGATACAAGAAGTTGTTACGGCTTTTTCAGAACTTGATAAGTCTGAAACCCCAACTTCCAAAGGAAAAGGAAAATGTGTGGGGAAGAAAACCATACAAAGTAGAGTGCGGGAAGGAGAAATAATAACACCAGAAAAATAAATAGCATAGGCATAGTAACTGAACGACGATGTCAGGTACATAACCGGCAATATCAATATCAACGTAAGTATTCTGCTTTCAGAACATGAACTTTAACATGTATGTACATTAAAAAATATCATTTTTAAATGAAATTACACGCAAATAAATTGTTATCCTAAGAAGCTACTCCTTGATTCACACCCTAATCGTATTAACTCATCGATTTCTCTGGTATCTTCTTTCAATGCAGGAAATAAATTTCCTACTTTGCGGCGCAAAAGAAAACGTCAGTGAAATTCCGAAAAGAATCATAGCATCAACGGATAAGCTGTTACAGCTACACCACCAATTCAGTGGAAATGTAATAGGAATAGAGGCAATATTGAAGCTTCCACATGAAAGAGTAGTTTAAAGACTTTCTGTTATAAAACAGAATGATAATTGAAGAATATGATAGTATTAACTTTGAATGTAGTTTCCAAAATAAGTTTTTCCACATGGAAATAAAAGTTATGTAAGCACTTTCAAATCAAAATGCAATAAAAAGTGCATCATTTACAATTCGATCAAAATCCATTTAATTTACGTTTATTACGTATCTACAATATGCTTCGAACACAAATTTGCCACATCTATCTACAAAACTTACAAAATTGAAAATTTTTCAGTCGTAATTTACGAGCAATACAAAAACGTAAATACACGAATCGGGAATATTTTCCCCAGATAATTAGAATGAGCTCATAAAAGAGTAAAATTATTTAAAAAGTACAATAAAACACGCGAAATAAGAGCCAAATTGTCACTTTGATTGTCACGCGAGCAGAGCGTGTGCTTGTAATTCAGTGTTGTTATTCTGCATTTCCTCTTCTTGCGGGAATTGTTTTAAATTTGCGTACACTTCAATGGCTAAAGTTTAAATTTATGAGCATACTATTTATACATTTCAACAAGGAATTACCTTCGAACCCAAATTTTGCTATTTTAGAGTTCGTTTCCAACAGGGATTGAAACTTTAACTATTTTAATTAGCTCCGGCTGGGAACTATGCGCTGAATTATTTGCCAGTTATTGCTTTCTAGCAGCACAGTTTCTTCGCTTATTACAAACGAAGACGCTTGTGCAAGTTGCAAAAGGACATTCTCGAGCGTACTTTGGTCCCAACCAGTCCTCCTGGTACAGAAGTGGGTATACTGCTTCTCGCGAACATGCTACTCAAATAAAGACAGCTGTGTTGTAAGGTGTGGGCTGTTTAATTTCAGTTCGCTAAAAATATATTAGATCGCTGATTACATTACTCTTAGCATTGGCTCATTCTTAGGAAATTATATAAGTTTTAATGCATGGAAAACATCTTTCAAAACAATCAACATCTGGTGACAGCATCCTCAACATGCATGCATTCATTTTTATACATATTTGAATCACATTTGTAGCCCTAGCGGTTCAGAAGAGACGAGATATTGTATCAACAAATGCGATCCTTACGTAATGAAATATAAAAATTAAAATAGCAAGGTTTTGAGGGAACGGGCTGACAAAGCTCACGAAAAACGCAAACGAATATGACCTCGAATAATACGCCTTGAGGTTAAGCAAGCCGGCAGTTTATTTTCGGCCTCGACGGTCATAACCGCCCTACACCGCAGTTATTTGCTTAGAGAAAGCATTAGATGCAATAAATCCTGACCCGAGTCTCACTGCAATGCCATTGTCGTATTTTTGAAGGTGACCGTCCTCCTCCGACAGCAGGTTGGTACTCCTCGTTACCTACACGGAGAGAAAAACAAACCTAGGGGGCAGACGGGGAGAGGAAAGGGCACGCAAGAGCTGAGAGTACCCGCTAATGGCGGGAAACCGAATGCCTGCGAGGAGAAAGAATTCCGAGAGAGAGAGCGGCGGAAAAAAATCTCGGGATGGCGTGTGGACATGTGGGCGAAGAGAGATAATTGCGAGGAAGGGAAGGAAGAGAGAAGGGACAGGGAGAGAGAGCGGCAGAAGAGCTAGGGAGTGGGGCGCCAGAGTTAGCCAAGGGAGGACTGCGAGGAGGGAAAAGAGCAAGTTATTCTTTTCTCGGATGAGCACGGTCATGTCCCTGTCGTCATCTAAAAAAAAAAGAGAGTTTCGGGCAGGGGAAATGGGGAAAAAAGGATTTCTCGGCAAAAGGGAGGAAAGTAGGAAAGTTATTTAAAAAATCCATTCCGGAAACAGCGTGCATGCAAAAGGGATGCTGATAAGTGCAAGGGGAATATCCTCCCATGAGCATTCTCTTAGCAGTCGTACCACTTTAATGATGTTAGCTTAAAACGAGCAGCCGACGGAAAAAGAAAATGTTTATTGGCAATGCCTTTGGCACTGTGATTAGAACTATTGAATGAAAGGAGTATCACTTGGCCAATCAAAGTACAAAACGTGCTTCTCTAAGATTTTTGATCTCATAGTATCTTTGAATCATTACAACCCTTCTTTTAATTAAGAACGCTTTTTTCTCGTTGAAGCACTAAAACTAAAATAAAAAATGAGGATTGCATTCGCGATAAATGTAATGTTTTTACTTTTATGAAAGAATAATGACCAGTAATAACGCCCTGGTATTTTGGTTGGTAAGCTTTTTTTCTACGTAAAACCTAATTCCCTCCATTGTTAATTTAACGACCACAAATCATCTTTGAAAAAAGTAGGCGAGGAAAAAAAGTCTGAGCTAATCCATCAAGTTTATTTCTCCTCGTTATTTAAATTAGTTGGAACGCCTGTTGCTGGAACTCCGACATGAATGTAATACCATATCAATCTTAACAAAAAACATTTTGGCCTTGTTTTTTTAAATAAAGATAAAGCAGACTGAGTGTAAAAAAGCAAAAAAAAAATAAAAGATAATAAAATTGCGACTCTCCATTCAGTCGACTTGATGGGTGAAAAAAATGCGCTCGAAATAAATTTTTAAAGACGAATTCATGGAAAAATTGTACGTTGCAAATGGAGAGAGATGTAAGCAGGGAGAAGTGCCCCTTTTCTTCCGCAGCAAGATGAATTTTGAGGAGTTGTGTATAAACAAGCCAGGGGAGATCATAACATTCGCCTTGATCACGGAGTTAGGGCTTACACGGAGGCCAACGCCGGCGCTAACTTCGAGCTCACATGGGTCGGGAAAAGGGGCTCTCACTTTTCGCCTAAGTTACCCAGAAAATGAGCCATAAGGCGACGGGGAAGTTTCAGTTGGCGCAGGGGAGGGAGCGATGAAGTTCACCCTGGGAGGGATGTGCGGGATCACAGCGGAGTGGCCCCGAGAGGATATTGAGGATTGAGGAGAGGAGGATTATATGAGGAGAACAAGGCCGGGCACGTCGGAGAAAATGAAGGAGGCTGCTGAAAAAAAAGGATTGGGTGAAGAGATTTTTCTGGAGAAAATAGACAAAGGTAATTGCTCGGGTTATCACGTTTGCCATTCCCCACTATTGATATTTTTTGGTTTATTCCTTGCTCTTGCTGTTTTGTACAAAAAGCTGATTCACCGACGAGGACTTTATAGCCAGACTTACATTACCTACATGACACAAAGTCATAATTTGTGGTGCTTATGTTAAAAAGGGAGAATACCTTCCGCCGAGCACTGAAACCATTAGTTTACCTTAAATAAATATAGAGTTTTATCCTTCATATTCGAGTTGAAATAAGAATAAAAAAACTTCTAAGGGTAAACATGATCCATGCTTTAGCTAGGTGGCCATTTATTGCCAATTATTATTCAGTTTATCTATATAATGCATTATTTCCAAACTTACGATAAACAAATACAGAATGTTTACGCTCATATTCGAGCCGAAGAATGTATCCAAAAACTTTTGAGAGCATTATCCCTAAATTACCTTGTTAACCATTATTAGTCTATTAATATCCAGTCAAGGAATCCTAGCAAAATGTATAAGAAAGCATTCTAATGTTGACCCTAAGAAGAGATGATGTCATTAAAATTTAAATATTCATTACTAAGGCATCAAGAGAAAAACAAAAAAACGTGGCAATCCAATATTATTTCCACTCAACGATGTCATAAAAACCACTAATTAGCTGGAAAAAGAGGAAATGGGATAAAAATAACTTTATATTCCGTTTATTATTAATTGGAGCTTTGAAATTTAAACTAAAAACTTATTTTTTAAACCAGCCCGATGAATGAGCCATGAAATATGAGCGTCGTCACATTGGGGGTGAGTTGCTAATGAGCGATAATAGGAATGGCACTGACAAAAAATCATTGCAAAAACACCCGAGGTTGGCTAGAAAAACTGCGCTTTAATTATAAGACGGAACGAATACCGTAGGAGGGGAAGGTCCAATAACGACACGCGAATCATTAAGACGGGGAAGCGGTTCGGAACACGCGAAGAATAGCCAACCAATGGGGGACGAGCAAATGAAAGGGAACGAACGAGAAACAAAAGAAGAAAGAAGAGCGCGACCGAGACGAGATGATTTATCACCGCGGACAAGAAATGAGGGAACATGGGATGTGGGTAAATTACGTCAGTCTCACGCAAAGAGGCTCTATGCGGAGGCATCAGCGGAAGAAACGTAAACGGGATAAACTAGGACGAAATAATAGATGACCGATGGTGAAGGATGATGAGCAGGGACCAATGGCAGGGGAGTGAACTTAGTCGGATAGAAGAGAAATAGAGAGAGACAAAGAGTCAAAGAAATTAAGGATGGCAATCGGAAAGGCTTTGTTCAATCTCGGAGCAAAATGAAAGTAATCGGTCCATATTTCGATTCGTCGAGTTGTGAAATGAAATAAAATCCACAGTTTATTCGACTCCAATCGAGCTAAACTTTGAACTAATTATGATTCTATTAAGCCAGGTGTAAGGCAGGTCCGATGAAATTAATCCGGTGCATTTATTATACCAGCAATCTCAGCTCTGTTTTGGCGCTACCTGGCGTAAGTCTCAGAAACTTTAGCCGGGAGAAATTTAAACCTATGGCATGCTGGGTTGCTGTTTAAAGTTCAAAATCGGGGTAAAACTGGATCTCAACTTTTTGTTCCATTTAAATCTTCACCTTAAAATAAGGCTTAGTAAAACTTTGTAAACTCGGGTAAATAGGAAATGAAAACGGCTGTCAATAGTTTACCTTTTGTGACTAGAACCTCTCGTTATACAAACCGCAGAGGATTCCCTTCATTGGAGTAAAATTGAAATTCTATGAATTGAATTAAATATTTGCGTATTTAAATCAAAGAATTAAGGCCGAAGATCAATATCTCTTTCAGAAGTAAGGATGAAAATTAAAATGAGACGAAATGGTTTCGTTCATTCAAAAACAATGGGTCAGCGAAAAGTGTCATCACGTATCTAAGTGAAGTACTTTTCGTAGTTTCGTTCAGTTCTTCGTATTTCGTTTAGTTTCGACCTGGTATAGTTTTTGTTCCCCAGTTTTACTTCACATTTCCTTGCCTATTCCTCACTTTTCCCTCCTATGCACCTAATTTCTCCGTCAATCTGTCCCTGATCACCCTCTCTCAACCTTCACTCTCTATCATCTGTTCCATGCCAATCCCGTCTGCTATTCCGCAGCCGTTTACTCTGGGAAGAACCTCCCTGTGTAAGATTCACGTAATACCTCCGCGTCACTTTTTATGTCATGCCCGCGGTGGTCACGGAATTATTGAAGAAAGTCATAAGATGAAGGGTTGAAGAGCTGAAGACGATGGCGAAGGAAGTCATCGAAACGTCGACAACCTGGCCTGGTGGAAGACCCGATAAGATTTCACTCTCAAAATCAGAAGAGTCAGGCGATATTTCTTGGAATTTAAACATTATGAAGGGATAAAAGATGAGCGATTTCTACAAATAAATAACACTTTAATTATAACCCAGGTTTATTGTATGTATCACAAGTGTATGTACATAGTACCTGATGTGTCAGGTGAACCTGATGATGATGTGATACAACGAAACCTGGACGCGATCACGTATCTCCACTACGCGAGCGCTCGCGTTAACGATATTTTTAATTTGCGCTCATGAAAGCGAAAACATGATCATGCTTTTTTTCAGCTTTTTTAAGGTGCTCAAACTTATTAGGACGACAACTGTGACCATTTCCCTTCTTGAGTGGTTTGCGTTTTGGATAAAGATAACGACAAGGAGAACGAAAGAACCGTCATCCCACCCCTACGTCGTAATCAAAGTTCTATTTATTTCTTTAAAACACTGCACGCCTTTCATCCAGCCATAGCGGAACAATTGAAATTTGATTTAATATCAATTCCCTACCGTTTGCTGAGACCACACTAAAAGAAGAATAGAAACAGAAGAAGAGAGTAGAGGGAAAGAGTGATTCATGGCGGCGGCGGCGGTGCGTGTGTAGGAGACGTGCCGCGACCTCTACAGGGGATGAAGGAAGAGAAGATCCCATAAGAGAGTTTTCGACCTCGGAAGTCGTGCTATGCGTGGTATGGCCGCCTGAGGGGGTTGATATCCAACCATGGAGATGGCGGTGGCAATTAGGTTGAACGAAGAGGGAGGGAGGAGGTGGGTGCAGCAGGAGGAGAAAGGGGAGTGGTGGAGGGAGCAGGTTCATACCTCCGGCGTCGGAAACTGCGGGGAAACTTAGAAAGATACCGCGGGGGCGAGCAAATCGAGGGTTGAGAGTTCGTGTTTATGAGTGAGCGTGAGTGGAGAAAAAGGAGTAATGAGAGCTGCGTGGAGGAGGGAGGACGTTGAGAGAGGTTGGAGATGGAGGAGGGAGAGAGGATAAGAGGTTAGCTGAGAGGTGGTGGATGTGGAGTGATCCGCTTTGGACCTCACCGGCCTTCGAAAAAGAAGAGCCGTTAAGAGATGTTGCCCGGAGCGGAGGGAGAACTTTAATTACGGCCGAGATGGGATATCATAGAAAACAGGGAGGGTTGGAAAGGGCTTTGTGGGTGGAGAAGGGAAGCGGGGGTTTGGAATGGGTATTCCCTGGAAGATAGGGTGTACGGACCAAGAGAACGATGGTTTTTTTAAGGCAATGTGTCCCCCTAAACTTTAATCCAGGTGGTCCGTCGCTGGTTGCTTTCGTTAAATGAGGGCTCTCTCTCTATGCAGATGATGGGGGAGTCTCTTCCGTAAATACACGAAACCACTCTTCGATAGCATCTAGCAACTAGCCCATCTGAGCTTGATTCTGAATCTGTGACTCGCCTCGAGGACTTATTAAGTCGTGCCCGTGCCATTCAGCTCCCATGCTCATCATCATCTCTAGCTCCGAACTCCGAGGCCATCGATCGCCGTCAAGGTTCCCACCTCCTCTTCTATTCAGCTCTAGGATCAATACCACTGGGCCAGAGTGGGAAAAACGCCCGTAATCATACTCAAGCAGGGATATAACTATCTAGGACAATTTATTTTTACGCAAATGAATCTAACTTCGTGCCAGAAACTCAGTTCAAATTATAGGAATGCAGGACGTTAAGTATCAAGGTGACTGGAACTCTGGAGGAAACAACAGCACCCTCACCTTTTCATACTGAATTCCTTAGGGCTTTATAAGTGACGATGCCTACATTTCTAAATTTGAAACTTTAACATTTACTTAAATTTGAAAAGAAAAATGTTTTTCTCTACGAGATTGATTCCTAGCTCGTTTCGATTTGTATTTTAGTACAACTGATTAGCGCATTATTAAAAGCTCATGTATTCAGGAGCTACCCTATGGCTGCATTACCTTTATTTCTGAAAAATTAAGTCCAGTCGATATCGAATTATTTTAAGTAACGTGTAATAGCCATTCTCTGAATAATTTGAAATTTCAGCAAAGCAAATACCATATTTGTAAAGCATAAAAGTTCAAATGGAATCCCCCGTAATAAGAAATTCTGCGATATGATATTTAAGAATGTTAATCGGCAGGATTATAGCTTGATTTCGGACAAATTAATAGGTAAGGAGGATGCGTGTACAACAAATATTAAAAATGTTTTCAACGGTGGAAAATCTTGATTTCAATATATTGATAGGGGGTTAACTTTTAAAAGAGACTAGTGGAAAGATCGAATGAAAAAGTCACCAATGAATCGTGAAAGTTGCGGTAAATTGCATAAAATTGCAAAAAATTACACTCAATACAATTTTGAAAGTAAAATCAATAATATTTTCATCCTTTCCTTTGCATAAATCAGTTGAAAAATGGCTTCTCAAATGACTTCCAAATAATAAAGTCAGGTCTTCAGCATCTCATAAACCTGCCCGTAATCATACACGGTTTTCATTTGACTCATGCACAGTTACAGTAAAGTTTTAAACCCATTAATTTTCGAGTTTGTACAAAAATCACTTAAGAAATAGGGGCTAACTTTGAATCAACACTTGCCCTTTTGATGCACTATCAATCTCGAACATACCGTCATTATAGGCCAGTCGAGTCTTACATGAGCTAATGCATAAATACATGTAGTTCTCATTTTTTGATATGTTGTTAGGACCAGGCCTATTTTTAAAATCCAGCAACTCCGAAACAGCAATAAATTAAGTTTGCAACTCCGAAAGACCTGAGCGACCCCCGGGGGGTGGGGGGACAAAAAAATACGAATATTTCGCACTTTATTTTGGATATTTGCTTTTTTCTTCCAAACTATGCGTTTCCTGGAGTAATTAGTCAGTACAACTTTGAAAGATGGACCAATTTCCCACAAAATGAGGCCTAAAACAGTTTCGTACGTATACAGCTCTTCAAAAAAGGGCCATTTTTTGGAAAAAGTTTAATTTTTTCGATTAAGTCATGTTTTTAGCCAAATATTGGCCAAAGTACTTGTCCTATCATAAAAACTATAGTAACTTATATTGTAACAAATTTAATTATCATTATTTTAATGGCCAAACTATAACCTTAGGTTAAATAATTCTTTGGAAAACGACTAAAAACAGAAAATGTGATTTTGGTAGAAATTAAGATAAACACCATGCATGACTATGCGATTTTATATCACATATAAATGGACAAATTTAACAAAACTAATGACATTATTGACCAATGAAAACATTACTGCCACATTATAACATTTTATTTATTTTTGACGGCCCTGGCTGCAAATTGGAGGCGGAGGTGTCGGGGTTTGGGGGAGGGGAGACGGTGAAGGTATGGCATGAGAGGAGGAAAGGGCCAAAATGTTTACAAAGTTGCACTCTTTGAATGGGAAGAGGGGAAAGTTTGATTTGTGGAAGCGGGACAGGAGTGGGAGGGGCTCTCTATCTACTAGTTGGTCATTTCTCTTCTCTCCTAATACCCAAATCCGTTGTTGCTGTTCCGTCCGTTTTTCAGTGAAGACAGTCGTTACCGGGTTTACGCGAAAAGATAGCGCATCGGCACAGTGACTCCCGTCAAATTGTCTGTAGCACGGGGTGTTTGTTTTTTATGTAACATTTCGTTGGATGAAGGCTCAGTGGTTGTCGTTAAAAAAACTAGGCATTGCCTCACTACTTGACGCGAGTGTTAAACGAAGCCTTCGTTAGCATCGAGATCTTCTACAGCGAATGAAGGAAGTCAACATCCATGATGCATGTAGGAAGAGGTATAGCGCGGAAAGAAATGATGCAGCCTCTGTCCACCGTGGAGGTGGTCCACTCCCGAAAGCACAGCCATCGATCAGATCATCAGGTAGTAGGACAAATCTTGCAAGAGTGTGTTTTCTTTGTGAAGAGGGTATATGAGAATAATTCCTAGTACGACAGCAAAAACTGCCCTGTTCACGTCGAAATCACGTTCACACAGTTGAGAAATTGTTTCTGGAAGCAGCGGAACGCAGAGGAGATGAATGGGGACGGTAGATTATAAAGCGACTCCGAGATGAAAATGACTTAGTAGTTATCAATGCAAGGTACCACCACATCTGCCACAAGAAGTTGTACAGCATGCCATCAACCAGGAGGCAGAAGAGAGGAATTAATATAGGAACTGGTCCTAACAACATATCAAAAAATCAGAATACATGAATTTATGCATTAGCTCATGTAAGATTCGACTGGCCTATTAAAACAATCGACTAATTGAAGCGCGGAGCAAACGCCTAAGCAAACCGTTTGGACGGCCACCAGCCGGGGAAGGTCAGAGCCTCCATTACGACGCAGGCACGATGAGTGAATGCAGGGGATATGACTTTGTGGCTTCTTTATGGGGAGAGCACAGGGTAATCCGCCTGAAAGAGTGAGAGGGAGAGCGAGAGAACCACTTCGTTGGCAGGGAACTTTTCCAAGGAGTGAAGGGAGGAGGGAAGGGTCATGAAACCAACCAAAAGGGATTGAGGGCGGAGAGTATAACAACCCGAGGGCTAATCTTGGGTTAGGGCGTGGAAGCTCTCGTATATGCGGGGGTGGGGGGGGAAGAGGCTCGGGAGGCATGGCAAGTGTAATGCCTCGAAAGCCGCGGCATAAAAACTATGATTGTCCGAGCACGAATGTTGAGTAGAGTAGTCAATGCCCACCCGAGGCAATAAGAAGAATACGGGTTCGCTTTACTTTCGTACAAATTTGGAAAGGAAATCGTCAAAGTGTGCCCACTTTTACTGCTCGTTCGTCCAAAGTGCGATGGTGGCTTCGCTCTTTTACATGCCTGTATGCTTTTATGGACTAAGATTAGACATTTTAAAGGTTAAACCGATCAAAAAAATGCCATTAGGAAGATACGTTTCCGTTGGGACCGGGATATAGCTTTTTCAATTAGGTGATGATGATAAAAAAGCCAAATTATTCTAAAAGACGTCTTTGAAAAATCATTTTACCGGTCACATTTAATCAGAATATTTCTCATATTCATCTCATATTCAGCTTTTTGGGGATAATAATTAACAGGAAAATGTGAATAAACTAAAACAAATGAAAATAATTAACATTTTTTCAAGTAGCCATAGCCAGCACGTTGTTTTTATTTAGTCATTAGCATATATAGACATGAGAATGTTTAACTAACAATGCAAGGGTCAAAATATTGACAAATTAACTTCATTAGTGCATTTCGTGAGGAAAAACATGCGGAAGAGGCAACAAATTTAACTCCTACGGAATGGGGTTTAGACAAAAAAAGGCAGCTACATTTTGGAGAATGAATAAATTATACTTGCCTTGATTTTTTTTGCATGATCAGAATTGATAATTGCACATTGTTTCTCAATTCCATCAAATTATGAGCCATGGATCATAGCGATTATTTGAGATTATGAATCAGCACGGAGGGTAAAATAGTAGGTTTTATTTTTTTTAAACGAGGGAGTGGAACTAATGAATACACCCGCGTTAAACAGGTTTCCATGGAAGCGGACCGCATGTTTTTCATTGTTTCGGCTTGCGAGAGGGAGTACTGGGGGAGGGGACGGCTATTGTTAGCACTCCCTGGTCCAAAGGGCTCGTCAAAATGATGAACGCTCTCACCTTCGCCGGTAAATATCGAGCTTTCGGCCAAAAGAGAAAGGCATCAGGGTTTTCCGCACGCTCTCCTCAAACTGCACGTAATAAAAAGCATTCTCCAAGTTGGCCACGCACCTGGTCCCATGTCTGTCAAAGATGCAACCTTAAAGGGTCATCCCAATGGATATACAGCGGCCCATTTACAACAAAGAGGCATCAAGTCACCTCAAATCATGTAAATAAATTAAATTAAATTTGTTCTCTTCCTATCATTACTACTTCGTTTTTTTTAACCAAATAAAGCCAAATAACTTTAAAATGAAGATGAAATGTGAATGAAGTTGTAATTGAATGGCTGTAAATTATTATTTATAGCACAAGAATTTATACAACGTAAGATAAAAACATATTGATGCTAAGTTTGAAAATGGTAAATGTACAATAAATGATACTAGGTTCTCTACTTCTTAATTTCTACTTCGCTTGGGTGAAGTATTTTCAGGTGCGGCACCGTGTTAGACTATTCATAGCCGACGTTTCGACGAGCAACTCACTATCTTCCTAAGGGTAAAAAGGAGTTAACCCTGAGGAAGATGAGATAATTGCTCGTAAAAACGTCAGCAATGGAAAACCTAACTCGTTGCCACACCCGGAAGGACTTAATCCATATAATCCACTGGGAAAGCTTTCGGTCTTTCATTCTACTTCGTTGAATTAGCAAAATAAAACGCGATACTCCTGAAAACACGATGAAATATGTATGAGATTTTAACTGAACGGCTTAAAAAAATTTAAAGCGCAATCTTTTACAACGCGTAAGATAAAAAAATATCAATGTTAATTCTTGAAATGAAATACTGCGTTATGTTGGTAGAATGATACTCCCGAGAACTACAAGAACAATTTTCACGTCAAAAGAGCTCAAAAACCTCTCAGGGGAGTGCAGAGAATGTCAGGTCTATTACAGCAACGAGCGTATTTACCTTATGACTGTCAAAAAACAGAACAGTACAAACTAAGAGGGAACTTGGATAGAACAAAACCCGTAATTACTAATTTCCCGTGTAACATTTTCGCTTTATGGCCACCATTACTGGAGTCATTACCATTAATTTCCCGAGCTCTTTTTTTATAAAAACCTGGTCGACGGTTATCTAATCAATTTTTTTCCACGAGCCTACGTGACTGATGAATGATAATTAATTCGAATTTCAGGAAAGTAAAAGTTTATCACTCAAGGGCTATTAATAACGTGAAGAAGTTTCCTCGGAGTGACTCCTGGCTCCTCTATCTCATGCCCTCTATCTGGAAGTAGGGAAATCCCAAACAATTGAAACGTCTTCCGCAGAGGAGTGACAGGAAGCAATCGAGGGGCCACAAGGGATGAAAGGCGAGGATTGTGCGCGCGAAACAAAAGAGGCCGTTGAGTCAAAGCGAATCGCGGCCGAAGAGGATTGGAGCGTTTCCTGCGTCGCACTCCAATGAGCACCCCGGGAAATGGTTCAAGGTCAATTTCTTCCTGTCTGGACAAGAGTCTGTTTCCGGTAGAGGAATCCCAGTTCGTCGAAAGAAACACCGCATCTAACCTAGGCGGCGGTCACGTTCCTAGGGGTATCCCTGATTCTAACTTTGAGGCATCGAAGGTAAAATCCACCATAGGCTATCAATTCTTCTTAACTTGCTCATTATAAATTTACTCGGATAAATTTATTAATCGAAGGTTATGAGTAAAATTGGAATGAGGGGAACTAATGTTTAATTAGAGGTTATAAAAGGCTATAAGGTTAAAGACATTAAAGGTTAATCAATTCTTACTTCATCATGTACGTCTTTACTTTTTTGTATATATCAATAATTAGATAGAGACCACACACAATGTATGTGTTGCCATTGAGAGAATAGCTGCATATACGGATTACGGAATGGAAATTTATTATCAGACATAAATGTGCTAATGGACGTTTTTCGTCCATCGAATGGATGTGTGGACGGTTTTTCGTCAAGATGCTTGATGCGCACAAATGCCTAGAACATAATCATTAATTGGATTTCCAAAACCCCGTCTGGATTATATGTTTTCCTTCCAGGAATGTTTTCTAATTCATTGCCTCAATCAACAGATCGTTTTCTGAAACATAATACAGAGTTTAATAATCGTATAAAGCTTATTTAAAGGTTAAGAGCAGGTATCTAAATGAGTACCTAATTTACGGTAAGTTCATGAATTACTAACGCTGAAACACATGATCGTCTTTTAGAGTAATCTCATTTATCGTCATCAGACATTGACCATTGAGTCAAATATTTAAGTTTTCATGTCCCCAAATATTCTCTACTCGTGATATAATAGGCGAAAGGTTAGGAGATCAAGGTGACAAAGTTGTCACAAAATACACAAAATCTGAGAAGTTGTCTCAATCGCAGATTTTTGTTGCATGGAATCAATAAAGGCAACCAATTAGCGCAACGAGAGGAAAAATATGATGAATCGGTTTAATTTTTCACAAAAAATAAGGTTTCGACTCCCTAATGACTGCCATGGCCGTTTGATTTTACCTGTATTTCGCGCCTAAGTGGTACCAAATATATTTTGAAAATCAGCCGTCAATAAAACTCATTAATCACCTTACGGAACTGGAAGAAAGAACGGATTAGGGTAAGTGCACGATTCCTACATTGCAACGGGCAAAATATTGGTTGTTGAGAGTACATCCTCATTGTGCTGACGACGACATCCAAAGAATTAAGGCACTATTTTTAAAACAATGGGATCCGAATACGCTGTAAAAGTTAAAAAAAAATATCTTTCAACGGAAAATGTAAACATTTATCAGTCGCTGACTTTCAAAACCACGTCTTATACGATGTAGCTTCGCGTGGCCAACCCATTCCATTACACGCCCCATCGGACGCAAGTGAAGCTTATGCCGTAGAAAAACTGGAGGAACGTTACTTCCGGTTCACTGAATTTTACCGCAGTCACCTGTAAGAGGGAGTTGGTCCCAAATTTTCCACGAAATTCTCCATTCTGTAGATTCTTCCGGCAAAACGATCAGCTGTTAGTAAATAAAGTCTTGCAGCAAAAAACTGCAGGCTGTGAGGCTAATGCATCTTTTAAAGAAAGTTTGTACGCTAGAATTCACACCAGAAATGGCCATTGTTAGAATTATCAATTTTTAGCCGCAGCCCAATTTTTGGCGCGTGACGTGTTTGTTGATGGGTGTCTAATTTGTGTAAAAGAAAGTATCCGGGCTATCAAAATTTTTTGCTACCCTAATATGAATTTGTTCAAAGTTGTCGATAAAAAACTTTGTTATACACTTTTCAATGATTGTGCTATTGGACTTGTAAAACGATGTGTGTGTACAACTAAGCAGGATGTTGTCACTATTTATGGTGCGTACGTGCAATCATACAAACTGAGCATAAGCGTGTCCACACCAAATACTGTGTAAACGTATATTTTATTTTTGTTTTTGTTCTTTTCAGATTAGCATGTTTTTTCTGTCATGCAACAATACGAGCATTATCTTTGATTGATTTATATAATAATTATCTCATAGACTTGGCAGGCCTATGATGAAAAATGTTAATAATAAATGTAATAATTATCACTATGCATAGGCTACCTGATTATCACTATTATTACTAACGGGAAAAATTGATATAAAAGGCATACATAATTATGTAAATTGATCAAACGTTAATTTTGTAATTTGATTCGAGTACAGGCTTGAGTGGTAAATATCCATCCCGGGGCCTGGGTTCGAATCTCCCCTGCGCATAGAATTTCCGGTGAAGTATTTCGTCCGACGGATGGATTAGGTAACAACCTAATCTTTCGGTATCATCCTCCTACCAACAACAAAATCATATAGCTTTAAAAAAGACATTACCTAGAACTGGCGATTACATTGGAACTGAACTCCACACGGCTGAAATCAAGCACGGAGTCCTCTTGGATGGTTGGTTTTGACGGGGTATTCATCGAAGCGAACTGCACTTGAGTAACAACGCAGCAAAAGGCGACAAAAACATTCAATTCCTCACAACATAACGACCTCCTGGACGTTTACACGCTCCGAGACGCACTGTGAAAAAAAGGACAAGAATGCAAGAAGACAATAATTTTGCAACGATTAAATCGCAATTATGCTGCCGTACTCCGGCCGTTTTTTTTCCTTCTTCTTTCCCCCCAAGGCGAACTGTGATCGTCAGGATGATTGCGACTACGCGAGACAAACTACCACAAACACGGTCACAATATCAACAACTCCTTGGGATCATAAGATCTGGAGAGAGGAGTTCTTGCAGACTATATTCCTCCTATTGATTCCTGTATTAATTCCGATGCTATATCCCTGTTTTCGGCGTACTAATTGCAAAAAAAGCTCCATTTATTATGGTCTATAGCGCATTTTAATGGATTTAACATTCTCTTCCTTAGAGATTAGTTGGAATAAAGGAGGCAACATGGAACGGGAAAGGATAAAAAAGGTTGGAATGTCGTAAATAAGCGCAGGTAAAGACAATTTTACTCTCCCGGAATACGGATACATTTTCCACTACGCACCAAAATAATGATAGTAGGTATAATGACTTATGTTTAAGCTAACTTTCGTAAACCATGATACACGATTTAAATCCACTTTCAACCTACGCTCTGGACGAATACCCATGCTTTCTCGATGAAGTGATTTTTATTTATGTTCAGATTTGAGTGAAATTTGGCATACGTCTTTTGATTAGTGTTTGTAGGATCAACTGATAAAAGGGAAAATTTTATTATTACGATTTGGCTTTTTATCAATTCAATGCTATTTTCACACGTAGCCTTACGGCACATGACATACAAGGTGTGATCAAAAAAAGACCGGACTGATTTTATAACTTGTTTATTTCGACGGATTCAGCTTAATCGAACTTGTCGCCGTTAAAGTACATGCCTTGGCTGACGACACACCTTTGCCAACATTTCTTCCAGCTCTCGAACCCTGCCTGGTAAGCCGCCTTAGGGATCCTCTTCACGTCCGCCGTACAATTAGTTTTCATGTTCGCAATAGAGTCGATTCGGCGCCCTTTCAAGATTGATTTTAACTTTGGAAACAAAAAAAAGTCTGATGGAGCCACGTCTGGGGAGTAGGATGGCTGCGGGATCACGGAAGTTCTGGTTTTGGCGAAAAACTCTGTCACGATCAGCGCCGTGTGAGCCGGCGCGTTATCGTGGTGGAAACGCCATGCATTGTTTCTCCACATGTCCGGCCTCTTTCGGCTCACTGCGACCCTCAACCTCTTCATAACCTCTAATTAGAAATCTTTGTTGACGGTTGGATCTTGAGGGACGTATTCGTAATGAATCAGCCCTTGCCAATCGAAGAAACACACCAGCATGACCTTCACATTGGACTGGGACATGCGAGCTTTCTTTGGTCGCGGAGAATGATGACCCTTCCACTGAGAAGACTGGGCCTTTGTCTCAACATCATAACCGTAAACCCAGGTTTCGTCACCGGTTACGATGGTTTTAAGAAACTCTGTGTCGGCTTGTTGAATCATTCCAAATGTCTCCGCAGCACTTTTGCCAAGTTTGAAACAAAATTTCACACACACACGCTGTTCCTCTACCTCCTTCATTGCTGCCGTTGCACGGGGCGACGAACAGGTTAAGACACATACCGCTGCTGCTGCGTAACGACTCGACGTAAACAAACGCAACACCTTTCGTTTTAGTCGTAAGATGTGTAGCTAGATGGAGCACTGTGTCTCGTTTCGATCCGTTGAACGGTTTGCGCGGAATAAAATCAGTCCGGTCTTTTTTTGATCACACCTTGTAGATGCATTCCGTCAAATTTCGATTGCATGCTCACAGATTTTCTTATAAACGCGAAAAAACACATTTCATATATTATAACTGTTGCTAATAAATACCAAGGTGTCACAGCAAGTCCAATATTCGAATTAAAGATCTTTAAATCTACGACCTGAAGACGCCTTCTGTAACGGGGGAGAATCTGTAGTCATGTTATTTGACACACGCAGCTGCTCCGGAAAACCTAGCTCCAACATCTTTAAATCAAATTTTATAATATTATTTAATATATTTTTCGAATAAAGCGCCGAAAACTTTAGTCATAATATAATATCATTAAGGAAAAATTAAAATATAACTATTGCCATTGCTGCCTGTACGGAACTTTCCAACGCATAAACAGATGCAATCAAGTGAAATGTGGTCCAAGATTTTTTTTCGGTTTCATTAAAAAAATTATTAAAATACGCCCTCAATGGCCCACGATTACCGCTCCAGCCACCTTTAATACACTAAAAAATACACTTATTTACTTGCTGTCATGCAACTTTCTACCCATGGGCAACCAGATTTATAAAGATATGTACTACGCATAAAATTCAGCCGTGAATGCTGTGCACCCACAGAAATGCCACCTAGCGCCAAGTTACCAAACGTTTCGCCAACGCGCATCGTTTCATTCATTGTCCTTCGAGTGCGCTAGATGAGCTGATGCATTCCAATCTGTGCTAAATTCTGCACCTTGAATGGAATACTCTCAAAGAGTCAAACATGGCGAGGCCCGATGAAACAGCACGAACAGTAGCGGCGGTTGGGGGGAAAGCAATTAGCCTCGCTGTCTCTCAATGCGCGGGATTGAAGGCCACTGCGGTGGGAATGAGAGTCGATCGAATTGTTAGTGTGAGGGACTGAAATTGCTCAAGGGAGGGGGTGGGGTCGGAAATTGTGAGGAAGAATAAGGGTGGATATGCGCGGAGTAGCGAGAAGAGAAGGGCGAGGGGTTGGCGAGGCGGATGCGGCGAAGGACGCAGGGAATGGAGAAAAAAAAGCTCGTCCCGCTCAGGATGTGAACATCCCCTCTTGTTCCACGAACAACTGTCGACGGAAAATTTATGTGGATTGCGTGGAAATCATGTCATCGGATCCTTAGTATTGCACAGGATGCCGTGCATGAATGGATCAGAGGTATGCAGTGATTCCCCACTGCCGCAGCGATGATAAAATAAAAATTATTAATCTCATGATTCTTTGTAAATTTTCGCTGTTATTTCTTCCCAGCAGCTAAGATTGTTGACGGTTATCGCCAGACACGAGCTTCTTTTAGCTGTCCGATCGCGTTCTACTATTTTGTTAAACGACTCTTGTAATAGTATGGTATGTTAGAACACTAAAACCAAGTGTGGGTACATAAATAAACTCGGACCCGGCATATGCTCGTTTCCAGATTGTTTTAAGTAGTAGATATTAAATTTAGTATGTAGAAAGAAAAAATTAAATCAAGTTTCTGATTAGCAATGGCAATAGATATTTTACATAAGTTTCAATTTATTTTCTTGTGAGGAAGAGTTTTTATATCTTAAATAAGCAATGAGTAATGAATTGAGTCACAATCCGTTAGCCTTGTGTATCTTTCTCCCATTACATTATCCTCTCCTCCATTCTCACGTTATCCTACTATTGACTTCGGAACTTACCAAATTCAATTTCTCCTGATGAGCTAACACGCTCATTCTCGCCAGGACCGTGAAAGTCTGCGATCCTTGACATTACCACAAGAAAAACGTTTAATTTTCATAGGAATGGCGCATAAAACCGGGGGACTAAGAGTTTCGGACTGGATTCACGATGAGAATAGCACGTGAATTACCGAACAAAGGACAGTAGTTCGAGAGAACTGGAGGTCCCTAGTGTCCTCAACGTCATCAATGATGCCTAGCCACAAAAAAAGAGAAAGCAAACGACGGAGATAATGCAAGAGAAGAGGAGGAGATGGTTGAAGAGAGAAGACGTAGTAATGGTGGGAAGGAACGGAGATACAGGAACTGGCGGGAGTGGCTTCTTCATGTGGTTGTGGTGGTGATGTGTTTGCAGTGGTAAGGGCTTCGGAACTCACAATGGCTTTTCGGAGGCGAGCGCGGAATAAGAGTGGATAGAGTTTGAGGAGGAGGTGCGATCGGGAGATGAATGGGAAAATAAGCCTTTGGGAAGAGCTAAAAGGTTCGGCGAGTGGGTACAGGAGGTGGGTTTTAGGAACGAAAAAGAGAAAATAAGGACGGAGGACGGGCGAGGACTCTCCAGATATAAGAGAAATGAAGATGAAGAACCCTTTCAGCTGAACCCTTTTCACTTTGGTCCTCATGGCTGTGAATGTTGCAGACTCATTATCACAAATTTAATCCGACTCTACCGAATCCAACCTAAATTATGAATGTTTTTAATTTTAAGACCAAAAGCTATTCATCAGTTACAATTCTGAGTATATTACTGCAATACCATTTTCGCGGTGAGTTTGTTTTTATTTTACTTTATATCTCGGCATGTTTCTTTTTTGTCATTAAATTTATACTACGACATTTTACGGGGATGTTTAACAAAAAGCCAGCAAAGGTGCTTCACGATCAGCTGGTTTTAAAACACAAGGACCTACTTTAAAATTCATTGCTCTCTCCTCCTCTCGTTCACAGAAATACTACTTGACACGCATTAACATTCATGTTTTGCACGCTCTGCATTGTAAATGTCGTATTTCTGGGAGAAATGAAATCAAATCGAAAGAAAATGGGAGCATAGAATTGAATTAAATATTCTTCAATTCATAAATGAAAACCCTTTTGATTTTTTTAGATATAACTCAAATGAAAACAGCAGAAAAAAAACAAATAACTGCACTAACATCCATGTCATGGAAAGAATTGGATTTGAACCTTACAATCAAATGAAAAAAATATTTACCTAAAAATGTTTGCCTTATGAAAATTGTAAATGTTAAATTTTGGACTATTACCCAGTGTCCTTGAAGAATTTCTTTGTCCCGAGGTATCTTTAGAAATAAATGCAGAATTATCTCAGTTTAATTAATTAGCTTCAATCATCAAGCAAGTGAAACTAATTAAAGCAATGAAAACTTATGCTCAGCGGAAGTTGTTTTTGAAGTTCTACAAATTTTGCAATGGAATTTCCTAAGTCCTGGCCACAATCATCATTTACTTCAAGTAATTAATATTCATTCAACAGATCACCAAATTGGAGAAGCATGCCCAAGACAGCACCTGGAATTGTCCCCCAAATATATATAGGTACTGGTAAATAAATTAATCTTGGAAAAGAAAATATATTTGGCGATGGTTAACGCTTACGTTTATTTTATAAGATATATTATGACCTAAACCAGATAAACATAAAAGTTGTGGTCCAAACCAAGTTGTGGTGTGGTGATGGTGGGGACCAAACACCGCCTGATAGTTCAGATGGAGTGTGGGTCGAGAGATTATAAAAGAAGCCGCAAAGAAACGGAAGGCTTGGATTGGCAAAAGCTGCTCTGTGCCCACAAAGAAATTCGGGAAAGTCAGAATGTGATGGAGATGAAAGAAATGGCGACGGAGAGAAGGAAAGCGAATGGATGTATGAATGAAGAGGCACGGAGAGTTTCGGAGGGTGAGAGAGAAAGGAGGTAGTTGGCGGGAGAGAAGGAAAATCGATCCAAGGAGGGGATGCGAGGCACTCGGGCGATTGGGGGGCGTGTTTGTGCTTGCATGCCTCCCACTCCTTTATTTGCTCTTGTGCGAAATGAAACGATGAGGGAGGGTAGGAAGGAATAAACAGTGACCACTGGGGACTATGGAGGAATCGTGAGAATTAAGGAAGACTCCGAAGTACATCCGGCAGATGGGGGTGATTCTATGTCAGCTGGACTCAGGTGAACACTGGCAAAGAAACACAGCTAGAAACATATCTATACTCACCAAAGAGAGAGAAATTCGCCCTGAAAAATATTATTTGACTTGACCGGAATTCGAAACCGGATATCCCAATTGCCATTATCCTGCATAATATGCCACAGTCGCGGAGAATAATTCCAACATGTTTATTTAGAACGACTAATTTTTGAAAATTTTTCCAATAATTACGATTGCAAAAATGATACGCAATCGCGCGCACGGGTACAACGATGTATGTACAGTCGCCGCATAAAGTCTGGCGACATCGACAAATGCGCCAAATAAGCGAAACTACGATTTTGAGTGGGTCCAGTGATTCAAAAGTGAGGGGTGGGGAGGGGAGATAAAGAGGAGAGGGGTGGGAAGGAGGTTAGAATGTGGCCAGAGTAGTCGTGAATTGGAACCTCGTCTTGGGGGCTAGTGAATTAAGGGGATGAAGTTGCCGATGTCGCCAGATTTCCGTCGCCAGGCGGCGACGGAAATTTGGCGATGAATACATTTACAATGATATTATAATGATCATTGACAATGATATATGACATTACAATGATACGCAGTGAGATTTGAGAAAGATATGAAAGACCTTTTTGAACAATATCTGAAGTAATCTCATTTTATCTGAAAATTACTTAAGTTCATGAAAAATATTCGGAACGTGCCGAGTTTTGATAATTTGGGACTCGTTGTGCTGGAATTTTAGGTTTTAACAATGCGTTTTATAGTTGAAAATACGCTATTGAAGTGGTTTAAAGGGAGGCTTTATGGTTCGGAAAATTGTACAGCCATAAGATGAGACTTTTGGACACCCTACTTTTCCCCTATTGAGTCTGCCTCCCAAGTCTACTCTTTCTCTTACGCAAATAAATACTGCTCAGCATAATGAATCTTACCAAGAAATCCTGGGCATCGTTTTTCTGTTTATTTGCTTTCTTATTTTATGTTATTCATTGAAAGGAATTATAACTTAACAGAATCCCTGAAAATAAGGAGAAAAACAGAGTGTGGGAAATGAAGACGATGCTAATGAATGGCGGACTGCAAACCAGTTCATCACGAGCTGGACCCCTTCTCTGATCGTAAAAGGAGATGGAACGAATGGAAACAATGAGGCACGCAACTTACAATGTTTCCTCATTTAGGGCGGGAATATGAAAGCACTGTTTACTACAGTGGTTTGAAATAAAATTGCAATTTGAATTTAAATTATCACACAATTTTTTCGATAAGGAAAACCATCAGTACCGATAGCAAAAAGGACTATATTTTCTGATTAAACGACTACTATTAGAGAATATAAAGTCACTCAGGGCTACTTCATCCGGCTTATTCGCAAAATATATAGATATTAGAAACGGTGTCCAGCATTAACTGGAGGTAATGTGTAATTTTCTTATTTATACATACTATTCATTCGGTATTTTATTCGAAAGTTTTATTTAATAGTCCATAGTGGTATCAAAGTGAGAATGGCCTTCAATTCTGAAATCATGGTCCGTGGAAAAAGTTTTGAAAATACCCAGGTACGTAATTTATCAATAATGGCTACGCAATCACAGATCATTCTGCATTAAATATTTTGCCGGAACCCAGATAAGCAACGTGAAACCGAATTTTCCATGCATAAGGAAATAGTTGGCCAACTATTCTGTGGCCGTATGATTAATAATTTGAATATTTACATCCTTTTTATTATTCACCGCAAAGTTTATCACTTCAGCCAATTGCGAAAAGTATACTTAGCGTCCCATCTCAGAAAAACATTACTCAAGAAAAGATGATGTTAAAGGGACAATAAGGGATGAAATTTGTGTTAAGCGACATAATTAGATATACATCTCTGTAACAGATTTTATTTTATTTTTGTTTAAATAAAACTTAATTACGAGAATTCAATTAGCCTAGGTAGAGTGAAACTACAATTAGAAGAAAACGGAATAAAATCTTATAAAAATAATGCAAAATTATTTTTGAAAATTTTCTCATTCTTAGGAAATATCTTTAAAATATCTTCAAGTAACTCATTGCATTCTTGAATTCCTTGATTCAAGGAGTGTTTAAAAATACTTGTTTTTGTAGTCTACATTTTATTTTATTACCGTGGTACTTTCACCCTAAGTAGCTGGATGTATTCAACCATTTAGATATTTCCTTACAAGCTTCTTTCTTTCTTTGCGATTTATGAAATCCCACATTGTCTATCTATCATCACTTCCAGAGATCTCCAAACCAGGGATCCAATCAATGCGGTGATACTGTCCGTCTTTTTGTATTTACCAAAATTATAAATGACTGATTTCCTTACTACTATTTCACGTTTGATAATATTCCTTTTTTCTAATGTATGAAAAACAACTGATGTGTTATTTACCATAGGACAAACACCTAAACTAATGACAAAACGAGTAGTTGGGGCATAAAGCGAGTCAAATTAAGCCCCTTCTATTATTTTGGGAAAATATCTGCTGTATTTGGTGGAACCGCATTTGAACACGGAAAAATCAGCCACCAATTAAGCACACACATGGGAAAATGTGGGACCCAGAGCAAACCAAAAGGAATAAGAGTTGAGAAAAAGATATTTCGCCAATGCTCACCGTCCGGCAAACGAGCTCCGCCAAAAACCTTTCAATTTAACGGTAGAAAAATAAACAAAGGCACTTGATGGAGTGAACCCTGGTTCGTGTTTGCAAGAAAGCAATTACCGAGGATAATGTACAGCAACAAAAGCTGACAAAGCGATGAGGGGTTTCTCTCGCCGGAGGCAGGGCGAGAAGAACGAGAAAGACTGAAGGGCGAATGGATGGAAGATGTGAGAGAAGGGTGACGACGGAGTTACTACCCGATTGACTGTGTCTACGGAAGTACACGGTTTGAAATTAAAGCTTGGAGAGATACACTGCTCGTACAATATTAACTCACATTGTTATGCTCCATCATCCATGTGATCATTCAAGTCAAATAACATTAGTTTACTCGGTGAGTCAAGGGATACACATCGCTGACACTCGACATTGACTTTCTGGGAAAACACGCACATCATATCTCTCTCGGTTCACCTCGGACGAGAAACACGCTAATCTTTCTGTCGCGCAAAATAAGGAACAGGGAGCATGGGTGGTAAAGAAATGGTGAGCAAATAAAATTAATGACTCCTTGTTGTATGGGTCCGAAACGTGGTGCTTGATATAGGAAGACGAGAATTAGCTGCAGGCGTTCGAGATGTGGGTGTGGAGGAGAATGGAGAAGGCACGGTGGACGGACAGAAAGGCAAGCGAGGAAGTGCTTGATTTTTCTAGGTTAGGAGAGGAAACTTCTAGAGCAGATTAAAAGGAGGTAAAGTAGGTGGTTGGATGAGGTAATGAGGGGCGTAGGGCTAACAATGTTAATTATGGGGTTAACAATTTTATAGGGTTAACAATGTAAATAACGCTCAATTATTAGTGATGTCCGTGATAGAGAGGAGGAAGTTGGGTAAGCGGGGAAGGGGAAGAAAGAGAATAGGTTTTATGGACGGGATGAAGAGAGGTGGCACGTATGCTGAGATGAAAAATGAAATTGTGTACGTGGATAGGGCCCTTCGCATGGAAAATTCTAGAGGACTTAAATTCACCTCCAATAAAACCTACAATAGCCTCCCTATGGATCATATTTTAAAATAGGAACCTTAGGGAACTATTAGATACATATATGAGCGATTTGGTACGATTTTTGCGGTAGTTATTTAAAATTTGCCACTATGTGTCAATATATTTCACATTGTTATTGCGTCCCGTATCATTCGCATCGATACTTGCGTCCTTCATTGAATAACTGCGTTATGTCGCAATTAAGTGGCACGTAATATTAAGACGGGGCTCTGTTGTTTATTCGATGTCAGGGGAGCCAGGAGAGTGGAGGAAGGTGAATGGGTTGGAATCGCTGGGTGTGGTGAAGGAGAGAACAAAGACGGGTGCTACAGTATATTGATGAGCGACTACAAGAGAAACTGTCAACGGGAGTAGTCGTGAGAAGTGATAATGTAGCTCTCCAATTAGTGAAGTGCACACCGGGACTTTGCCAAGTACCGAGATTCCTTATCCTCTGCGGGAGCATGGCAGGATCGACAGAGTAAAAAAGAAGACTTGGGCGAGAATGGAGTCGGAATAGGGAGGTGAAGAGTAGCAGGTGAAGGAAGGCAAGCTGGTGGGATCCGATTACCCATAATGTTTTCTTTAAGTTTATTGTTAAGTTTAGTGATTTCCTCAAAACTCTAAGGTAGTTTGTAAAAGTCACTTAGACCGGCCATGGTTTCGTATAATACACAAGTATAGAATTTATTAACTTATTTAAGTCTTCTTTTACTCGTCACGAACTAGTAGTTAGTACATAGGTAACGATAACTCTTGCGTTTAATGACTCTCTTATGCCGTCAACACCATTTTGTAACACGAAATTGCAATAGGCAATCGTTATATTGACTGTAGTAAAGTTTCAATCCTCCTCGACGAAGTTCTGTTACTTTTTGAAGCATCTCGCATGAAGGCTACGATTGTTTTACCAATCACATGAAGCAAATGAAAGGCGGAAACAAACGGAGTAATTTTACTCACTGCCAAGAGGCGTTCTATCGATGGCTATAACTTCTTTCCGGCAATTTTAACCGATGAATGTCGTTAAACATGACTAAAATTAGCTACAAAGTCGTTACAAAAGTCAACAAACGACAATGACGCTAGCATCACTTAACAAGTTAAAGATTTATCTTACTGGACGGCAGCGGGTTTGGCAGTGTCTCCTCCCCTGCAGTCGACCTTCCCGTCCATTGAGGAACTTAGTTCGGAAAAAAAAGAACAGAGCAAAGTGCAGTGGACCGTGTTACCCGCCTCCCCCATTTTCTCTCGTCATTCACTTCCACTTTCCTCAGAAAAAAATAATAACAAGTTCCTCCCTCTCCAGGAAAAAATGAAGCTGGAGGTTTTCACTTGAAAGTTTTGGCGAATTTTCATCTCGGCCATTTAAATTAGGCTTACTTTTCAGTATTAATTAATCCCTTTGTCTCCTCATCGACTATTTTTTAATGAGTTCTTCACTAATGAGCAAGTGAAAGTTCGGTGCAGTTCATTTCATCAAATTTTTCCCGGTATTAGGCCTGGAGACTTGTACATATATCTACATAACCATATTCTTCAGAAGTGGCCGTTCACTTTTTTTCCTCAAAAGAAGGCGACTTTTTCAAGAATGATGTCCATACAGTTTTGAGATAAGTTCGTAGCAGCGCTTCTTGCAAACTTTCTGTATCCACTCTGACTGAGGATGAATAGTTCTATGGAAGTTATTTGACTAAAATGTATCTTTATAATTTTTGAAGCATAACATTCCAATATTTCCATTCAAATACAAGACTCTGCACTTTGAGCTTATCTATGAACGATTTCTGGCATCTGACGGGCATCGGTTAATAAAAATGGATAAATTTAGCATGAAATTCTCATTTCTGATCACTTCCATGTTTTTTTCTAAATTATCATGTGAAATAAATCAATTTTTGAAGAAGTAATGATTTAGTGAGAAGTGAATAATTTCGTTTCAGAGAAAACTTAATTATTATTTTAATTTTACCCGGAAAACCTTCACCAAAATATTTAACTTGCTATATAAAATAACCATTGAGGTATATAAAGTTTTGAGAAAGACATCCGGAGAAAACTAGTAGAAAATGATACTGAAGACATGGAAGTGACGTCACAGAGAATTTCAGGAAATATACTCACAAGCACTGCTTCGGAGATAATTTAGAGGGCAGTTTATCTCAGGCAAATGCAACTCACCTGGAAAAGAAAAAAAATGGGTTATTGTTATTACAGGTTGCGGAAATTATTAAATGGCTACATGCAGCTTATGAAATCGTAGCCACTAGTTCAGCGGCATTTATATCCATAAACGTAAAAATAATAATTTCCTTTTCACCATTAGGTACTACAATTCTCATTACCTCAAAAGTAAGCACTCTATTATTAATGCACTTAATTGTAATCAAAATTACAATTTTTTAACAGATTAAAAATGCATCTTCAATGTTATTAACACTATTGAGGTAAAATTTTGCTGCGCTGTAACTCATTGCCAATTTTTTCCTTTCCGACATTGCTTGACTACCGTTACTTCACGCCAAAGCCAGCAAAAATGTGATGATTTTCGGTCTAGTAAGACAAGAAAATTATGTGGGAAATATTCTAACCCAGTGTGACTGCAGACAACAATGATTCGCATATCTGCAGGAAAATGAAATACCAAATTAGCCATATCGTCATTGCCTTTCTCAAGTTCTTATTTTTGTGATTTTTGTTCGATTTGGCTTTCTTAATTCAAGTTAACTACTAATCAAAATGCACATGCAACCTGCAACTCATAACTCTACTGCATGACACAGATGCCAGTGGTCGGATACCTGAGCGAATTAATACCATGATAATCTCTACGCACATATATGATTCATGGGATAGTGGTCCATGAAAATGAGAGTTGAGATGAGAGATGAGAGAGAATGCACAGTAAAAAAGAACGCGGAGGTAGAGACCTTATCCGAAGTTCAGCCTGAAGGTTTGATTCTCTTTTCAAATGAATCCACATATCTCATTTTGATTCCTTCAATTGCTTCCTTAGGAAAAGAAACCACAACATGCGCCTTCACAAATAATGAAGTTTTGATGAAACTTCATTGAACGGATCTTTTTTAATTTAACCAACGTATTCTTTCCTAAATCACGCATAATTGTCCCCAAATTCCACAGATCACTCACCATGATATAACGGCTTCCTCTTCTCCATTGCATTTACATTTTGTTATCTACCGTGTGACTATAAAAACATTTCTGAAAACCGAATAATATTCTAATAATAAATTATGAGAAAAAAATATTAGGTGAATGGAACTAAAATAAAAAAATAATGCTAAGATAAATTATTTAAAAAATGTGTAGGTACTTCAGATTTTGACTTCGGCCTAGCTGTTTAAATACCTAAAAAATACCTATCTTTGAATGTAACAGATTCACTCACTCAGTGATTCAACCCGAATGTTGGTTTGGATAGTTGAGGGTAGAGCTCAACCCGGAATAAGCCACAGGCGTGTGAAATACACACATTCAGGGTAGGGGGGGCAGTTCCTCGTAACACATTATGTCGTAATTAATAATAAAAGCATGAATACTTCCCTTAAACTTTTATTCATGAATGTCTTCCAGCATAAATAACTATGTGACCAATTACGTTCCTTTAGGCGACTGAAGTCGCGGAGCAATGAATTATATTGACTCCCTCCGTATTCTATTCACCATCGCAGTGTGATAATAACGGTGAGATCGCTGACATCGGTTAAGGATCGCCAGAGGGATTAGGATGATGATTTGGCTTCAGGTGGCACGAGGCGAATTGGATAGATGTGGAAGGGGATACATATGTGAAAACCTCTTCATCCTATGACGAGGAGTCGGAGAGTGGAAGTGAAAAGTATGTAGAAAATCGAGAGTAGAGATGACGGAAGGGAGCGAATGATATGAAAGATGGAGGAAGATTTGGGATATGACACCGGAATACAGCTGATATGGAGGACACATTTCTCAAAGGAATTCCGGTTCCAACCAGATATCCATGTGGGTGCCGTTCCAAGAACAGTGGTGCATTTGTCGGATGGGACGTGAGCCCCTTAGCACCTTTCGTTAACATAGGGCCATTACCCGACGCTAGGTTTCTCTTTAGAAAAAAAGAAAGGGTTATTTTTTACATATACATACATTGACTATGCCAGTTTATTGAAAACTAGCTGAATAACCATCTGAAACAGGTTAAAATATTACCAAAATAGCCAAAAAGTAATGAATAAAGAAAATAATTAAATATAAATTAATGTTTTTTTTATTTTTACGAGAACGAAATTTGTAAATATGGTAATCAATATATAATATCTTAATGTCAGAGAGTTTTTTGTACACAACATTTTTGGTGAAGCAGGTGGAGCTGTTACTAGGCAGTTTCCCTAGTGTGTATTAGAAAAATGCATACGCCCGTGCCATGTGTCAGTTAGTGGAGAACGTATATGTGAGCTCGCTATCCATCTATTGGCGCACATCTGAATCACTGAACCTATCAACTGAATCATACGTACGTACGCTTAGCCTTTTATATAGCATACTCAAAACAGTATAAACAATTTTTCTGTACAGCGAATAATACACAATTCTGAACTCAAGTCTGTAGTTACCTCAATATCTGGAAAAATTCTGTCTCATCCTAAAACATTTATTAATATTATTTTTTATCTCTAGAATGCGTACAACAGTTCTAATTATGTCCACGCTTGCATGAATGCAACAGAATATATCATGGTCATTAATTAAAAGCCTATGAAATTTCACAAAGTTTTTATCTAATTAAATCTAACTGGATATCCGTTAGATCTAAAATCAAATGGACATTCCAGAGTGGTATGTGTTGAAAACTTCAAGCGCAGTACACCATCCGTGCGAATTGATGCTAAAATGAAGATTCCTTGGCATCTCGCTTAGGCGTAAGCTATTGTCGGCGCCAGGTTTCCCTGCATCCTTTCTACATTCCCCCAAGCGTTCCTTACAAGCCAACGTAAACTCAAAGAGCAAATGACCTCGGTTATGGGTCGCTTCCATGAATAACCGACCAGCCAAGAAGTGACATCGATATATCACTCGGCAGAATAGAGAGCCTGAGGGGAAGGAAACACTCGTTTCCCTTCTCCACATTGCTAGCCATCCTCCTTCCCACCCACCTCTCCTCCCATATGTGTTCCTCCCTTGGCAATTCAAACAGGTGGTTCGTTCCATGGAGTCAGAGGAAGGGACGGGAAAGGGAAGCGGAGATGTTGCCTTTTTTAAGACCGAGGACGGGGAAGGAAAAGGAGATAGGGTTGAAGAATGAGACCGTTCCTCCCTCAAAAGGTCGAGAGACGGAGACAAAGTGGGGAAAACGAGATATCTTGAAGGGAGGTGCGGGGGTGGAGGAGGGTGGTTGCAAGATTTCTTATCATTTTAAGTGGGGGTTGGAGGGCAGAGTTCTCTGCGCTCCGAGTATTTCGGATCTCCAAAGGACATCATCAAGTCGACAAATCGGATGTGAAGAAGGTGGCCTGGGTTATGTGCCCAGAATCCCCTTTCGCAGGTGAATTTGGGCGAAACTATGTACTCCAAGTAGACAAGAAAATTGTGTTTTTTAATATGTTCATATGCATGCGTGCTCTTTATTCAGGGCACCAAAGATCGTGCCATTATTATTTTGTTATATTTATGTTCCGACCAAAGTTAACGCAAAAGTGTTTTATGACGGGTCGGTGGTCAACTTCCCTCAGTAATTGAAACGCTTATTGCAGATATCTCTTCTTCAGTTTTTTTCCAGATTAAATTGTCGAATGAATTGTGGAAATGTGAGAAAATTACATAAGTTCAGCAGTAAAACTGTTCTTTAAGGAACATTGTTACTGCTTCTTGTGTGTGCTTTCCTGCGCTCCTCCTGAGAACACTATAGTCTTATAATGACTAGTTTCCATAATGCGTTCTGATAAGGATGACTATCATCAATTCAGTACTTGTTGCTGCGAAACATAAACTGACTCAGTAAACCCTGTATATTTTGAAAAATGTGCATAATTTAAGCACCTGTAAGATCTCCGGTGGTCCTCTATGTTCATCATGTTTCATGAGCAACAGACCGTCGTAATATCATAAAATATTTGGAGATGTAGAAAAGCAGCCGAAGGTTGTCCTAGGCCTAGGTTTTAGGACACGGTCGGTTGATACCCCGCAGATACTAAAAACTCGCTCAATCCATTTACTCCGAGCGACAACGCATCCAGGCACTCTTCCGTATTTTGCTCCCCTACCTCGTGCTCTGGAGACTTCGCAGGAATTAATGACATTTCGCGCGTGTATGTCCCTCCTTCTCCCTCGCCTCCATCCCCCTTCTCCACCGCTCCTGTCGCAGCCATGACCCTCGAGGATACAAACCTGTATTAATCCACTGCACAAGAGCTGGTTCGCTCCAGTGAGAGAATAGAAAAAAGAGAAGGAGTAAGGAGATGAGAGCGATGTAGAAAAAACGAAGGCAAGTGAGAGAGCGTCGACGAGTGAATGGACGCCAATAAACCTCGTGGCTCTCGCCGGTTTTTATCTCTCAGTAGGGAGGGTGGGGGGGTGGAGTGAGGAGGGGAACCCGCGTTTTCCCCCTTCACCTAGACCTTCTCGCGTCTGCAGCGAGCGGGCAAGCGAGTTCGAATCTGCCGATCTGGGAGGAATGGATATGGGAAGCTAGTGGGCGTATTAAGTACGCCGGTCTCGGTCCTGGTTTTTTCCGGCATAACCCGTATATCGACTTCGAGACTTCTAGTGAGTGGAAAAAGGAGATAGAAGGAGAGGTGCTAGTTCATTGCGCTTCGGGAAAAAAATCACGCAAGTTGACCAGGTTGCTTACCAATCGACGTGAGTAATGGACTCTTCCTCCACCACACAATTTAAAACATCCCCACTCACTCGATTAATCCATGTATTTCTGCTTTGCACTTCCCCCACCCGGAATCTGTTCAATCCCTTGGGCCATTTTTTTCGTATGGAATGGGAACCCAGTAGATCATCTTTCTTTTTGGACTTAATTAAGGACTCATGGAGGGAAAATTCATTGTTTCAATACGTCGAGAGTCACTTTTTTGTATGATCAGGCTACAATTTATTAAATATTTGCCTTTCAGATGACCCACTCATGTAGATATGATTACATTACCAACCCTAGAGGCTTGAGCTCATTTTGATCAAGATGCTCAGTGGATCATCGACCACCGCAGGGCGAATCACCCAATGAAGCTGACACTACCTAATGGCGAGTCTTGCTATTGAAAGTTAGGGAATTTCTCTTCACGTAGTATAGAACTAGGTAAAAGAGTTTCCCTAGATACGCACTTTCTATGTCTACATAATCCTACATTTTTGTAAATCTTAGACCAAAAATCACGCTAAAATGACTACGGTTAAATTGGGCATAAAGTGTGTGGTGTGAGAGAGGTATTCATAAAGCCATATCACTTGAGTCCATCATTTTTTAAGAAAACTACATACATCTCCATAAAATGATATAGTTCCATATTAAGTTGATAGTGTGAGCTCTTAAGGAAATTTTTCTGTCGGCATTATGGAGATTCCTAAGTGAATCTCCTTGAGCCCGGAGGTGCGATGTTGCCAATAACAGCACTTGAATCAGCATAGACCTATTTTAACTTTTCATCTAGGATTCTTCCTAAATGCTAATATTATTCTCTAGAGTAAAATACTATAATTTAGAAAAGTGTCGGTAATGGTTGTTTACGTGGCATAGAGGAATACACATGGAGAGTAAGCCTGGCAGCAGCGTTCCCCATTAGGCCCAAATTGTCAACTATACGAGGAAAACTGAGTAGCAATATGAAGGAAACGAAATGTAAGAGTCAACAATTTGTTAGTAAATTAGAGCAATTATGGCATAAAATGCGTTAGATACAAAATCAGTGAGGAATACTCCTCGAAAAAAATAAAGATTTAATTCTAATAAAATTTATATATATGTCAACATATATATATCTTCTGTTCCCTTATTTCACTTTGCAGGACATCTAGCATGGGAACAGTGAGAAAAACTTCTTATTAACTAGATTTGTGAAAAGGTGGGGAATTAAGTGAAATTGCTCATTTGTATAAACGATTCTGTCGCAAGAAGGCCTCCTGAAAGGGAAAGGAATCGTCAACGGCACGCAAAACTCATCCAACAATTATTTCGATATTTAAGAATTTCCTGTTTTCATTAACATAAACAGAAAGGGCTCTTTCAGTTGAATTACATCCTAGCTGCCCCTTTGGATTCTGTAATTTGAATCTTTCCAATCTCGCTCACTTCTTATTTTCGTCTTAGAATATCCTTTGACTTGAGACCGAGAAATGAGATTGCCAAGCAGGGTGCTTTTCGTAAATCGCATTCTAATTGGATTACCGAAAAGGGTCGGCGTATTTTCGGAACCTGTTTCGTGAGTTTTCCTTAGTAAATAACTTCCTATTACGATACCAACCCTTGAGAAAACATTCAGCTTTGCACATTCATATCCATGAAAGGAAGTCACTTATTTTTAAAAAAAACAATGAGTTTCTAGGTGAATACTTGGCCTTGGGAGACATTTTAAACTCGCATTTTAAGGCTAATGAACACATATAGGCAATTTTTATGACAGAACTTCTTGTCATTTATCGTGTACTGCTTACCGACTCTACTAGGCAATATTTTTATTCCTTGACCTTACTCAAACTTTCAAAACTGTTTAAAAGCAATACTCAACAGCATCACAAGTTAAATTCTTCATTGTTTAGGGATGTAAATCATGAATCACTTACTCTAGGGTCATATTAAATGAAGAAAACTTTGTATAGTCAACAATACAATTTTTATTTCACTTACCGACCAAGGATTTGACTATTAATTCATTATCAATTCATATGAAATGGAGTTCCACAAAGTTATGCGTTAAAATCATTTAGCCACTCTAAGGCAGGGTTTCCCAACCAGGGGTGGTCACAGCCCTGGATTGTGCGAGATAGAATTCCAGGAGGTGCGAGATAACTTTTGAATTGTTTGTATATGTTAATATTGTAAGGGTACTGTCCTACATATTTAAGATAAAAATATCGGTTTTTAAAAAGTCTGAATTACCTGAGTGTATCTATTCAATATTAAAACGTAAACATATTGAAATGTTGGGAAAAGTTAAAAGTCTTCAAAGAAAAGTTACATCTTCTGCGTCAACGAGTAAAAAGAGGGAACCTTTCAAATTTTCCATCACTCGTAAAAATGGTTGATGACTATGATAATCTAATTCCAAGTGCGTGTGAAGAAATCGATCATTTTGAAATACTATCAAAGTCATATGATGGATATTTTGGAGAAGGAGAACTGGAAATTTCTGAAAATGGAATATAAAGCCATAGGTACCTACTCCTTTACTTGGAAAATAGGTATATCAAACGATGAAGAGCTAAAAGAAGATATTTCTAAACTGCACACAAATCCTGTTCTTGAAATGCAGATTGAAAGCAAAACTTGGGAATAATATAGGGGTTTGGCAAAGGACATAATTCCAAAACCTTATGACAAGGTAATAACGACATACTTATGCAAGTCTGGATTTAGTGCCCTTTTGAAATGGGTAGTGAATCTTTGTGCTCGTAATCCAGTTCCTTATGCTGGATTTTGAGGCATAAAAATGACATGCGGAAGCTTGATCCTAGTTGCTCCTTTTCTCAGCGTGTAAGACACACGAAAATGTGGCTCCATTCAATAGCTTAAAGTTGACTCAGCTGTCAGCCAAATGAGGTCAATGTGCGAAAGTAGTTTTGAGCGTAAACTACTGCACATGCATATTGGAAGGATTCCTGTTCTCCAGAAAGTAATGGAAATCAATACAAGAAAGCTGAGGAAAAAAACAGCACCCCAAGCTTAAACGATGAACTCTTGGATGTGGGCCAACGTGGCGTATGCTAATATCACTTTTGTACCCCGATCCCTATTTTACGTATTCCTCCTCTCATATCTCCCAAAATCTCTCACACCAACTTCCTCTCCTCACATTCATCCATTGTGCCATTCCAAACCAATCTCCCCCGCCTACTCCTTATGCGTCATCACACTCAAGTCATCCTTTTCATTTCTCCATTACATCAGAAAGACACGTTTTTTTATGCAGAAGTTTCTCTTGAATCTTCTCCCGGGTCAAGGTCTCCATGCTGGCCGACGTTTCAATGTTCAACGTAGACATTGAAACGCTGCGACGGCCAACGTGAAAACCCTGACGCGGAGGGATAAGCGGGAGGAATTTCTGCATCAAACACGCAGAGTAAGATCCATGTCACCACATATAACATTTCTGCACGCGGTACAGTAAATCTTTCGCGAAAAAATAGTGTTGAGCAAGATCTCTTGAATGAGAGCATATTAGTTGCGCGGTTAAACTCCCAGACCTGAATGAGTTTAGCCACACTTGCGGACAAAGAGTATTTTACGCGCATTGTCAACAATTTGGCCAACAGCGGCTAGACTATTTTTAAGTTACAACAGAAAAAATGTAGAATTACACATTTCTTTTCAGCACGTAGATATGATAGAAATGTCTCAATTAGTAGGTAGGTACTTGCTCTTAGTTACTACCTACAAATCTTCTAAAATATGGTTTTTGTGAAAACAAATGCGTGGAAGTAAAATCACTGTAACCGTCATATCACTGCGTTTGAAATATTAACTCAATTCTGATCAGTTTCATTAGCCAGATACTATACAATTCATAATGACTATATATCAAAGAATATTGTTGAGCAAGCATTTAAAATTTCTTTCGCGAGTCGTGTCAAAAAGAAATCACAGTTCTTGACACATATTCAGAGTGTGAATACCTACGGTATAAGAAAAGAGCTCAAATTTTTAAAAGCCACGCACGCTCTCAGTTGAATCTCATTTGAATCAATTTTGGAGGATATTAACATTTTTAAAAAGATACTTTAAATTTTATTAGCATGTCATATGGTAATCCGAATGTACATTTTGGACATACTTAGGGATTTGATCAAGTTATGATGGACTTCAACGTATTTACAGCATGATTTTATGCTGACTTCTCATTGAAATATAATTCCTTTCTATGTGTGCAAGCCTTGATTAAAGAAATATATATGCTCCGAATTGTATCAGCAATTATCACAGGTAATCCGCTCTTATGACACAAATGCGGACAACCCTTCTAAACTAAAATTATCAAGGCTATGAACAAGAGCTTGGATGGATCTTGATGTATTTTAACGATCAAAGCTAAAATACGCCCTCAATGACGGCGTCGGTGGCATTTAGTTTCCTTTCACTGCATTAATTTATCGGTATGCAGTCGAATACTAGAACGTGAGAAAGGGGCTAAAAAGAGCTATGCATCTCGCATGGCCAGACGTCGGGTGAAATAATAGCCCTTTGGGCTACGACTCACCCAACGGGGTTTGGCCAATCGGTTTTTGATTTCCTGGCGACAGCGAGAATCATTTTCTACCCCCAGAGGGCAGACCCTACGTGTTATGATGAACTCATGGGGAAGAGAAATGCGGCGATGTGGGGTCGGAGAACTGGGGTAGAGCGAGTAGGTTCAAAGGAGAGCGGTATGGTGAGAAAGGACGGAAGGCTACAGCAAAAAGTAGGGATTTCCTTCAGTGATCGAACGCCCCTTGACAACCGTCTGAGGAAGGAATGGAACATAAAAAATGAGGGGAATTTCAGGAAAAGCACGCTGGGCTTTCGGAAGAATCTTCTGAGTATACGTTGATCGAGCTTCCCACCTTTCATTCAACATTTCGCTGAAATAATCCTTCATTCTCTACACATGCTGCTTGTGATGAAGGAGTATTCCACCAAAACGTCCGAATTTAAGGCGGTGGGAAACCCGAGAAATATTAGCTTGGGAGAAAAGGACGTTCCGAAAAACCATCCTTTCATTTTTTAAACGCCTAATTGGGGTCAAGAGGATCGCTGAATCGTAGCTTTCTACCTTTTCGGGAAGTTAACTACAGATGAAAAAACTGCTTACATTTTCGTTCTTCTTTACCTTTTTGAGAAATGAGGTGGAAATAAGGACTTTAGTTTCATGGCGTAGACGCTTTGTGCAAAGAGCGTGGGCAAGTAAGGGGTTAAGAATCGCACCCGCAACATCGGAGCTGGTGCTATCTTTCACTCCCAGGAGACTGGAAAATTACTCCTCCGCGTCTGAACGAGGCGAAGCAGGAAGACGGTAAGAAACAGGCAGAGATTGAGAGAGAGAGAGAGAAAGAGTGCATGTTTGAAATAAATAACGAGCATCTATAACAGGCATGGCGTGCAGGAAATAAGGCAAACATACCTCTCACCCAAAGCCCTGTCAAAGATTCAGAATTTCAAAAGGGGAGCGGAGGGAGCCGTTTTTGAAATCGGATATGTGAGAGCAGCTAGTATAAATCAGTGGCAACACGAGGAAAGGACTCGCAAGCTGGTCGATATACCAACTTCCACCTTCATTTGTTTGTTTGCCCGGCTCGGTCGTATTTATCTCGAAGGCGCCGGCGTCGGAGGGCGGCCAGAGAAAGCGTCAACACGTTTCAGAGACTGGGCTGAAATGCTTTTGGAAAATAATGCATGCATTTCGTTGTAAGTAACATTTTGAGCGACAGTGAGGGGTAGTGAGGGGGGGTGGAGAAAAACGGAATTAGATTTACTTCCGGCTCAATAAAATGACGCGCCTCAACTGTGCCACTTTAAATTGTGAATACATACCTAACGAGTCCAAAGGTGTTTTCAGAAAATCTTTCGAAACTATGTTCTACTTAGATTTATTCAATGAGTCTCGATCGTCATTTTATACAGATTTATTTAACAAAGCCGAAGTGTTTTGACGTTTTTACATCATCCTCGGGTAGAGACTACTAATAGACTGGAGGACCTGAAGATGATGTGGAAAGTCAAAAACGCGTTCAAATTTGTTTTTAAAAAATTGTGTATAACTACGATTGGTTACATAATTAATGCCCACTATATCTCGCCTGAAAATGTTAATTTATTTTGACATTGACTGTCTCAGGCTTAACTATATGGAAACATTTTATAGTAGGAATGAAAGGATAATGTACAAAACTGCAATCTGTAATATATTTTATTGTCCTCGAAAATTTTACAAAGCATAATGATAGGGTTTATCTTATGATGTTGCTATTTGACAAAACCATGGTAGTGAACCATTATGGAAATTTCAGTGTTATAAACTCACTTTTCATTCCTAATAGTGTTTACTTAGACCTGTACAAGCAGAACGAGTTGAATAGGAGCGACAGATGGCAGCTGTTTTCGTGCACTCCTGGTGAAGAGGGAAGAGAGCTTACCCCACACCCTTTTTGCTTGTAGAGTTCTGTATATTTTAGCCAAGTGGAATACTTTCCACCACTGTAGTGATGACTTTAGTCTCGTATGAAAAGATATTTAACTCACTATTAACTTCTACGTATCAAGTAGAACGCTTGTGCTTAGAGTTTACCATGACACATCTCCATTTCTCTTAGTGTATCAACACAATTCGCACAACCTCGAACTTTGTAAACTGAAAGATGGTGCCTCTTTATCTAATCCAACAACTCGCACGGTATTTGTTTTTGACCTAACAAGCAAAACCGGTATGCTAAGAATGAGCAAACCAATTTTTCAGTCTAGAAAACCTCCTTTATTAGCTGGAAAATTCCGCTCATGATCATTATGTGGCATTTACTTATTTCTCCTCTTTTACTAAGTGCCATGTGCCATAATGAAGCGCATCGTTGAGTATGATAACGATTGACATCATCTGGACAGTGCTCTTTTTATGACGGTCAAAATCGTGGAGTCAGTTGTGGGCAATGGACAAATGAATGAGAGTATTAAACGGATATGTGAGGTCTTGCTCACCCGAAAGTGCCCATTTCCACTCCAAGAAAAGCTAAGTGAAACACGCTCAACATATGGTGCTATGCAAAATTCTCTGAATGCCCTTCGTCAATTTGTCCTTATTCGTCCATTGGGTCCACCGCCACAGAAATAAAATTCATAGTCCACATACTCATTTCAATTTTCGTTTATCCCTCGGGTATACGACAGAGAGATAATATACTGATACATTTTATGCTTCAGCTAGCTGCAAAAGACGATAATTCCCCCTTCTCGAGGGGGAACTTAAGTGCCCCCGCTAATTTTTTACGAAAATGACGGTTTCCTTTTTATTTGCTCGAGGTAATTCAAGTGTATTTCATGACTCACTGGAGGTCATGAAATCTCACGCCAAAGAGCTACCTTTGATCTATAGCTACGCTGTTAGGTATTATAGTTGACACATCATGGCTGAAAATTGTGGAAAAATCTCCACTTATTTATAACAGGATATTTATATATGCATATATAGCCATTTTTCCAAGAAAAGGCATATGAAAGACTATGAAAGGCTTATTTAAATTCTTCAGAGATAGATACTTACTAGAACTTTCAAAGCGAGATACATATTCACTCCTTTATGAGGAAATTGTTTATAGTAAAATACAAATGTACTTCCCACAAGCTGGTATAGCTTAAGTAGAGAGTATGAATAGCGCACAATGATTGTTGGGTTGGTTCAAACTGCGTTAAATAATGAGCTCATGACACTTTTCTGATGAGTGTAAAATATGAGTTTCGCCGATCAATGAAGCACTTGTTTATCGTGTTATCATTCCTTTCAGGTCTGTAAGCCTACCCAATAGTAAGCATTCTAATTGGTTATTTTCTCTTAGCGCTCGTACATAATTTCTACAGCACTAACCAGCTATTACCTCGAGATACATATGTCTCATGAGCAATAATTTGGATTTATCACTCGAAAGTCCATTAATTTTCGATCGAGACGCTAAACATTCTTCATTCCAAGAATATGCTTTGTGCGCAGTTGCTGATTGAAGTTTACAAGCCGGTTGCTTACTTAAATGAAAGAATTACTTCACAAACTATTTCCCAGTCCTAAGCAGGTCTCATTTCAAAATAATGACAAAAAGTGAGGAGTATTTAAATCGGAAATAGTAAGAATGAAGAGCACTTGGAAACTTCAAATCCTTTCTGATGGAGCTGGAATGTTGTCAAGCGTTATTGGATAATCTCCCTCAGAAAGAATACCTGAACCCTCCGCTGACCATCATCTCTCAGTAGAAGACGTCGGTGAGCATGAAGATAACCTGTTTCAGAATCTCGAAAATTCGCGAGTAGATAGGGAAGGAGGAGAGACCTCTCCCGGCGAAACTCCTTCGACCTTTGCCCCACCGACTCAAAAACCATTATCCGCCAATTTATTAAACGTCAAACTTCGTTATTTCTCATTCTCATTCCAACTTCGTCAGCTTAGTTCACGAGAGGAGCCCCCTGGAGTCATGTATCACGGAGACCGCTTAGATCCTTGCAATTTTCCACTCCTAACATTTTTTTTCATGACAGCATTCCAACGAGAGGGGAATGAAGCAGATGAGTTGACCGGAACGTTGCCGTGCTGTATCTGAGTCTATCTGGCGGAGGGTGGAAGATGACGAAGTACGAGTAGACGCAAATCTAAGATGGAGAACAGCGCGATGCGTGAGACGGTGCGTGTTCAGCACGCCATGGGAGCTGGATGTAGGGGGTGTGAAAACACGGGGGAATGTAAAATGGGGAGGAGATGCCAGTTAAGGGCGGCTCACAGTGAACATTGACACCTACGTACTACATGCGTAAAATTTACTGTTTAGCAGGCAAAAATATTTTAAATAAACAATTTTTTCAGATATAGTAGCCTAGCGGCATGGGCAGCGCAAACGCATTTTGACTTCAGAAATCGCAGTAATATATCAATTAAACTAATATATTAAGAAATTAATTAGTAAATTAATCAAAAAACAAGATAGCTGATTTCATTTTGCAACCATTCAACTCCCTGGGAGAATCCGCTTCCTTTTAAAAGTTGTTCACCAAATTAGTTCTGCATTATATTGACGAATACCGTTTTTCACCATGCTTCACTCATTCCCGCTTTGAACACCAGATAATTTCAAGGCCATTTACGAGAAAAACGGCGTGTAAAGGTATGAATGGATTTGTTGTTGCTGTCAAGCAAAGGACAACTTTTTCCATATGCAGCCAGGGTTGCGATCACGCGTTGTCGATGCCGTTATACAAAACGCAAACCTCTCCAGAAGGCCAATTTACTGTCCAAAGATCGCACTCCATGAATTGACACTAATGATTTAAAGCACCTGGAAAAATTATAAAGGAAGAACGATCGTTTTCCCTCTCAAGAGCGCAATAGATAAATAACGATAACGTGAACGCAAAAGTTACGGAGAGCCGTGATTGTGCCTCAGAATACGAATTAAATGACATTTAAATAATTTACGCTGGAACAACCTTAAACCTTTTGCTGCGAAATTCATACATATCCGAATGAACACTTTCATCCGATGACTGCGGAGTTTGGCTTTCCCCACGAGCTCAGCAAATATCTTCCATCCACTGAGGAGATCGAGTTCTTCTTCCTCAGGGGTATTGTGTCTATAGTGGTAAATTAACTACCATGCAACAAAGGTTTTGAAGTAGATTCGCAATTTCGGCGTAAAACGATGCAAATGTTTACTATTTAGAACAAAAAATGCTGAACTTTTTTTTAGTGGATACTGTGCAAATATATGATGAGTGAAACCAGTAATCCATTACCGCAGTGATAGGGTTAACCTATGGTCTTGTGTCCAGCGCAAGCGGACGTTAATGGTGGGAAGGGACGGCTGCGGGGTGGCGGGAAAGTGGGTGGTGGAGACGCGGGGACGAAGGGAACACGTTCGGGTGAGTGAACCGAGAGTGTGAAAGGGGAGGGAGGGGATGGGATGAGAGTGAGAGTGGGTGGGGTGGGGGGTGTGGGGGGATTGAGGATGAGAGAAGGAGAGGAAGGCGGGGAGGGAGGTTTTGCAGCGAAGAGTGCAAGGTCGAGCGAAAGGGATCCAAGGTTCCTTCTCCCCACTACTCATACGTAGAGTGGCGAAGGGGGTGAGGAAGGCAACAATGCGCGGAGGTGGAGTCTAATCTCATTTGCACATCAACAGTGAAACATCGAAGGCTAGATCCTTGCTTTATTTCACCTCATTGCGGGCCCGAGAAAGTGGGGTGCGTAGGATATTATCGTAAAATCGTTGATTTTCCATATCAATGTAGCACATTACTGGTACACTGATATGTTACAATCATAAAGTTATTCATTTCTTTCCACGTTTCCGACGAATGAGGTTGCCCCATCAAAAATTTAAACTTACCTAAGTCTGAGTTTTTTTCTTTTCTGTGCTTATGTTTCTGCGTGTCACGTCTATGGCTCATTTTTGTATATGTTACAATAATTATACAAATATTGTAATCAAACATACCTATCGAATCTTATTCGTGGACATTTATTTCAAAATGTCATTTATATATGGAAATTCTGCACTAAATGAAGCGTGCGTATTATACAAGAGTGTGTATAAACCTACACAACATTTTTCCGTAAAGTTACATTCACTTGCGTCTGCCATGTGTCCTGCATATTGCCACAATTTCGAGCAGCAAGGGATGTTGGGAAACAAGATATCACTCACTAATTTGCGTTTGTGAAAAATGCTGATCGTAAATTCAACAATGTTGAGCTCTCTTTCCTAAGCAAATCATTTATTTCTCTCAGTTCTGGAGTAATTTTTTCTTTCCTATTTCATCTGAGTGTCCAAATCTGGTGATGAAGTGTCGGATTCTATTTACCTCCTTATATCGTAAGTAAACTAATCAACGGTGTCACGCGCAGTGGTATTGCGCTCAAAAGTACTGCGGAAATGGCATGTAAAAGAGGAAAATGCAGGAAGGAAAAGGAAGGATAATATATATTATCATTTTCAAATTTTTTCTTCGAAAACCAAGGGGCCACAGCTCCTCTATCAGACAATTTTCCAAAATAAAATGTTGAGTAAATTCGTCTGCCAGTAATAGAGGAAAAGTCAAGGCGCAATTTACTTGAATACATAAACAGAGTTTATTTAAGAGCACCGAGAGAAATTACTTATTTTCAGACAACAGTGATTGCATTCAAATTCCGGATGTACTCTTCCAACCACTTTTCCCTGGAATCAATTCATGATTCATGAAAACAGCAGAAACTTGTCATGTGATGCGAATAATAGCAATCACTCTGTACACAGAAGTATCCTTGTTTTTGGAAAGGAAACACTGCTTTAGCTTCTATACTTAAGGCACCATTTTAATGTGACGATGTACCATGAACTGACACCAGTGTCGGGGTATAAAATAGTATACGTACGTTTTACCAGAATATCTATTCCAACCATTAGGATAACAAAAATGTCTGCCAAGTTAGGCTAGATATTATTTCTTATGCTTAAATTGACACTCATAAATAGTGATCTGCTAGACACACCATGGGCCAAACACTCTCTGGTGCACATCCTGTGACGGCTTAGGAGGTCTCATGAAGATGTATGCGCGCAATAAACTACACTGTGAAATTACGCTGAAGACCAAAAGGAGAGCCGATGTATCCGTCTTCCCTGGAAATAACCCACCGAAGTTACCGGAATCGATCGTGGAGAGTTAGTGCCATGGAGTACACGTGCATGGGACGGGATATGGCAGTTATTCTCCGAAAAGAGAGGGAGGGAGTAGGCACCGTTTAACTTTGACTTCGGAGAATGAACGAAAAAGGTTTCGGTGGAAAGCGCGTCGGGCGAGGCAATGCGCCCTCCCCCCGCAGCGCTGAGCCGGAGCGTGGACGACTATAATTATCGTCGGTTATTATAATAACCGAGGCGAAGAGATCGGACGACACGTGGTGACGCGCATAGCGGACCCATTTAAATGCCGTCCAGGAATTCTTCAGTCGATTCGCGTCCTAGAATTCACCCGTCAACCCCTGAACGCATTCCATGAATTGTGTGCTTTAACAGTGGTCTTAATCATACAATTGAAACCGGCTTCTCATTACTTCATTAGAGACCAGGGACTCAATATCTTAACTAATCACTCCAGTCTCAATCCTAAGAATGAAATAATCAAACCTTAGGGTTGATATCAGGGAAACCGAAATTACAAATGCTTTCATAAGAATGGAAATGGCCTTATTATGGTTCTTTTTGGGAACCCATTTTAAGAGCTCGAACAATTACAGCACTTCTACAGCAACGATACAAGCAGAACATCTTTAAGAGTATGCAGAGACAGTGCATTAGGCGTCCACCATTATTTTAACCCAATTTTACTGTGTGAAAAATCCATAATTTTTTAATCAAATTCAAATTAAAACGATTCATCATCCAGGTCTGATAAATTCTAAAATATTAGTATAGGATGCTATGACAGATCGTGCTGTGTCCATTCTCTATGTTCCGTAATTCTTCTAAACACCATAATGTGAAACAGATTTTAATCTATAAAACATTTTGAATTGGTATCAGTGGAATTAATTCCCTAACTTATGATCTGCTATTACATCTTATCACCTTTAAAATCACTATGGGGATATAAGAACTCAAAGGTATTTCAATTGTTAAAAGTTAACTCTACGGCACGTCAAGAATTCTTCACTGTAAGAAAAGGTATTATGCTTGATTAAGATTTCATAGAGGAGACTAATTGACAATAAATCGGAGATTACCATTACTTTTTGACAAAGTATGTGTATAAAATATATTGTCATTTTATTCGTAATTTTCAATATATATTTACTACGTTAAAATTGTTGTAAAATTTAACGCTGAGGGATAATTCGTGATTTTCTATAGAGGCAGCTTTACAATCGTCATTGGTATTTGATTCCTACATTTTTCTGCGGCCCATCTTTTTTCTATTTCGTTGGTATATAATAATAATTTTCTCAAAATGTAACAGAAAGAGATATAACATACACAACTACACTCTAATGACTGTTCACCCACGCTGTGACTGAATAAAATTTCAACTATCCTGCACTCCCGTCTTGGCACCGATGCAACGCTTTCGGATTTTATAACTTTAAAAGGAATTTTTTACCCTGTATCTCATGATTCACGCTGCATACCTTGAGTCAAGATATTCAGCGTATTTTCTCAGTACTCTGGGAAAAATTCTGCGAAGGAAGAGCAAAAAGCAAAATACAAAAAAAAACTGAAATGATGCGCTGGCTTTCCCCCGTGAGGAGATTAATCTGCTCGGTGATAATTCTAAGGATAAAGCACGCTCGGTTCGGCCATTAGAACACGCGTGCAAAAAGTTGAGAAACGAGTGATGCATTATGGGCGCAGTATTGTGTGTGTACCGACGAAGTGCGGCGCTTCGGACGGACGGTGATCCATCACGGCGCCGACAGTCATGATGGACGACGCACGATGAAAGACGGCGATAGCATTTCGCAAACGGAAGTTCTACGCGACTTTGTCGGTACGATGAACTGGCGCAAAGGGCCAATTAAATACGGATGCAGCTTCGGTGGATGACAGAATACTAGCATCTGAGGATGAGGAACCCACGATGGAGTGACTCAATCAGTGCATGAATTCGAGACCTTGCCGTCTGAAGTCATTATAGATCACGGTCTGCGGAGACAACGGATGAGAATCGAGGACATTTCGTCTGCTCCGCCGAATTTAAAGAGCCTTTCTTAAACTAATAAATACCCTAGCAGTTTAAAATATTAATTTTGTACGCAGGTGTGCTCTAATAAATTAATTCCGTTCTCTGCATAGTGGTAAGATTAGTGGTGAGACATAGTGGTGATAAATTTCGCAAAACATTTTTCAATGTGTGGAGGGAAAATTATAAAGTGATGAATCTTTCGTTTTTATCCTTCTTTCTTATTTTATATTAAAGTCTTAACATATATTTCAGCTAGCGATCTGGTATTTGAAAGTCCTTATCACTAATGCAATTTCCTATCACGTCCTAGTCCACCTTACCACTTGCACGTCCTATTAAAAAGTATTTTCTAGCAATTTTTTAAAAAGGCTATCACGACCTAAAGTCATTTCTCAGGAACGTGAAAGAACGAATGGATCCAATGCATTCAGCTCAACGTTAAACAAAGCTAACCAAATTGTAATATACTCGCCTAGGCATAAGAGGGCATGGAATACTTATTACGACGTGGTTAAAAATACCAATGGAATCGCTAGCACTTTTAACCATCTTAAGAAATAGAAGTGTGCACTGAAGACGCCAACTTATTTACAGAATATTTATATTCATTTTATAAAACCGAAGAAAACTTCTGCTGTTCAATCAGTATCTGAGGTAACGACGCCTAAATCAATCCTCTTGAGTGCAGCGCGAATAAACAAAATAGTGCCCTCGAGTGGAAGGAGGAGCTCTCTTGCTCCTGCACGCCGTACTCGAACTGCTCTCGAGAGATTCCGCCTCTCCCCACTTCGCAGGAATGAAAAACAAAAGAGGAACGGTGGAATAATGAGTGATACTTCAATCAACACTCGGGCGAAGGGATAAGGGGCAAAAAAAATGAAGTCCTCTCCTCACATCTCTCACCCAATCTCCTTCCCATCCCTTCCCCCTAACTATCTTCCCCACTAACCTTCGTCACCTTCCCATCCCACACGTCTCCTGGACCCCACAACAATGTAGTCTCTTCGTGACCCTTAACGAAGTAGACTGTAAGTACCACATTACAATGTATTCAGCGAAGATCGACCAGATATTTCAAGGCATTTTAATGATGTCACGATCGTTCTGTCTCCTTCACATAACCACTAGGATGGAAATAACTATTGGATCATGGATTAAATTTGGAAGGAACCTTTTAAGGTAGTTTAAACGAAAAATCAAATCACCTAGAATTTGACGAATTTTACCTCACTTTACAGAAAAAAACTCCCATCTCTCCAATGATATCGAAATATAAACCCCTTGCCGAACTTATTTTCGAGTAATATGTCTGAAGATATAAGCTGTTTTACATGGGATAGATTACGGCTGTGCGCTCCTGAGGGAGAATATTAAAAATATTAGTAATTTATAACACCTAGATCTTGTCAAAATACTAAAAGTGTGTAGTTTGTGTTTTCTCAACTATTTCTAAAAAATAATCTATTACTCATCGAAGTATTTTTACGGAATCGCAAAAAAAATCCTTCTGTTTTGAAAGATTTGTAGCCGTATAGCGTGAAAAAATGAGTGAAGTCAAGAGAGTTATGTAGATATATTAATTTAAATACTGTGAAATTTGGTCATATATTACTATATTTTTTTACCATTAATATTATAATATTTACTTCGCACTTACAGATGCTGAAATAAAAATATAAAATTCAAATAAGGTCTTCATTATGACTAGGTAAATTTCTCGCTCAAACTACTTTAAGTGAGTTCGTAGTATTTTTTTGGACGACTTCAAAAATATTTCGAGAATCTCGATTCGCTATATCGTGAAAATAAAAATAGAAAATTAAACAGCCGAAAAGATAGGCTCCAGTTTACATTTTCCTAGAAACATTTGAGATAACATTGACTGCCAGACATGCTAGTATATCTCTACGTTCTTTCTTTCGGTTACACTGATTGTATTTTTTAAAAGCGCGAGCTTTTGCCGATCCTTCTGCCGGCTTCGTCAGGCAATAATGACTGGATGCCTGTGTATGACAGTCATTATTGCCTGTCGAAGTCGGCAGAAGGTTGGCGAAAGCTCGCGGTTTATTAAAAATACAACCCATGTAACCAAAAGCAAGAACGTATAATCATGCAACACACTGGAAAGCTAAAATGCCTGTATGTTGTCCAGCAGGAAGACTAGATTGTTGAATTGCTGAACGATCCCCTCGTAATTATATGCTAACTAGTACTAACTGAATGTCGCGCAAGTCTGGTATGCTTTAACTATACTAGTATATCTACGTATATGTGTAAGTGTACATTATTAATCTGTTAACTCGTGTATTTTCTTAAACGTACGTAGCCATGCAGTACACGTATTGGTGAAAATTAAATCCCTTGCCACGCACTCCTGAGATGCCTTCCAAGGAGATTTGTAGATGAAGATGTGAACTAAATTCCCTCCTTTGTCCTCATCTCCCCATTCATCCCCCTTCTCTCAACCTCAACCACCTCCAACTACCACCTCTTGCACTTGTACTCTCAGACCACCGATTTTTTCCTCTCATATTCCGCCTTCCAACCTAACCACCACCACCTCAGAAATTCTTATTATGTCCTAATATCCCATTTCCTCATTTTTCCCCGACCCCTCCTCTTGCTCCGCATGTAATAAAAGGGTGTTACATGCACATATTGTTTTTTTTTGCCGATGCGATCATTGAAATGGCAGCTGTTGCTACTGGGCGCTCCAGGGACGCCAGGGAAAAATCCCACGCTTCGAGAAATGGAGGAGTTTTTACTCCATTTCGTTTGTGTGTGTGTGTTCGCTTGTGACTCTCAACATCACTCCGCAACCTTCCATCATGTCTGAAGCCCCTTAAAAATTCCTGATCTCTTTCATCTATCATAATTTTATACTATTACGCGCGAGATCCATTTTCTTCTTCCCATTCCCTCTTCCGCATCCCAGCTTCCTCTCCCCCATGTAAACGCCATTCGCTTGCTTTATCACTTTTCATGCGATTCAATCACAATCTCTTTGATTCTACCATCATACTATCCCTCCTGCCCGGCCTGTTATTTTGCGTTTTTTCCGTCTCTATCCAAATGTTTTATCTTGCGAAAAATCTTCACACATTGCTCATAAAATGGCTAATATGTATTACTTTTTTAGGTCGTTCAGGAGGTCTTTGCAGCGATACACTAGAGTGCTTTTTCAGAGGAGATACGCTGAATGTTCTGACAGCATTTCCTCATTGCCTTCTCTGAAACGGATTAATTTTTCTAAAATACTTTCTCCAACATTCCCTAGAGATTCGGTACTTTTAAAAAAAATTCCACCAATAATTAACATATTTTCTGGTGTTCTTTTGGAAACGTATACTAGGTAAAAATAAATTTCTTCGCATAAAGAGTATATTGACACAGTGATTCTCAATGCTATTACTTTTCCGCTGGAATTGAACAAGCGAGATTTTCAAGTGTAAAGCACTATTTATGAAATGCAAATGTTGCATGTTAGTTCCCAGATACGTTTTAGTAACTCATCATTATATGATGGAGAAGAAGGATTCTAATAATACAGTTTTCGATATTTCTTGCTTCTCTCCACTCCAAAGAAAAAACCAGTTGTTCTTCATTCAGAAACAAATAAAGGAGTGGAAACGCCAAATTAGTTTCCAGAAAGTTTCTCAGTTAATTATGTAAAATGAAAATGTTTTTAAAAAACTGTACAACTAAAAGCGACTCACACATACACGTCCTTAGACTAGCTTTCCGCTTCTTCAAGGCAGAATGACACTTCAGGCTAGGCTACATTGTTGTACCGAGCTCTGCTTTTCAGGATTACTTCAGTAAAATAGCTCATTCCAGTAGCACGCGTAAAAGATTTTAGCAGTTTGAAATTATATTTCTCCCCACCCCGATTGACGAGCATGTCACATTCAAATGCATAATTTATAAATGGAAATATGGTATCATCACTAGAAATTTTGCCTGGATGAAGCTTATAGCTAAACACAGCCTTCATCGTTACATTCCTACCCCCCTCACCTCCACCTGCCACAAATGTATCTTCACACACCCTGAGTTCGTCAGGGTTCATTCTCCGACAATAGGCGACGACAAACACTTTCTCCCCATGCGATGCGTAGCGACATAGTATATCGTATATCAAACGAGTGTGTGAATGTAGATAGAGCCTTTGGGTGGAGGGCACACACGGAGTGTAAGACACAAAGACTTGCAACTACCTCCGTGTTGTCGTGCTCACGGGCCGCCGGGCTCACTCGATGCGGGGAACACACGCGTGACGCCCCTCAAGTATGCGCTCCGTCGTCACGCGTGTCTGCTCTGCCGAGCACGGCCGAAATGGTGGCCTCAAGGGAAGGAAGGACGAGAGGGTGGGGAGGGGTAAACAAGGGTAAAGGGACGATAGGGGAGGATGGGTGGTGTCCTCCTGAAAGCACAAAGCAAGGAGGAATTCCTAACGAAGAGGGTGAAACACGATGGGGGAGGAGCGAATTGCGTCTCAGCCACTTTAGACCCCCACACCCCCTGCCACACACCCTCCTCCTCCCCCATCCCCCCATTTCCACGCCCGGCACCCTGTAAGCCTAAATACAAGTCTCCTCCGCACCCGGGGCGGGGTCGCCTATACCCACCCTCCTTCCTTCCTTCACCATCGATTGCGTCTGGGTATTTCGTTTCCAGACGATCCAGCCCGGAGTTAAGTGAGCATGGGGGGAGATGGAGGCATTATAAAAATGTGGGAAATGACGGCCGTTTCATCGCCGTAAACCACTGGTGCAAATGGGACATTTAATCCATGCTTTTTCCGGATGAACTTCTACCAACAACCCCAAAAATTATTATGACCGCAAAAATAATTTTAAGATCGTTCTAACCGTTAACTAGAGATTGTGTAGTTCTCCAAATGTATACACATCCAATTTGCTTTTTCCCAGCAAAATTCATTCACCTCCATTTCAAAACAAATGAATACGGACCATTTAGTGTTCCCTAGCACGTGAAGAAACAATTTTTACGAATTAAGTCGAAAATGCATAGTACATGAATCGCTTGAGACCCATTATAATTTCCAGGTCAGTCAATCCTATCCGCCAACTATAGTTAATGTAGTTTATCCGATGGACTCCTTATCCATCTAGCGTTTGCTCAATTTTAAAAAATCATTCCGCTCCGTTTAAGGCAAAGTGATTTGGAACCATTAAGCGCTCTCTTAATGGTTACAATGCATCTTCTTTTCTCGGATAAATGGCACCCAAAACAATACGAGAAAGCACCTCCTATAATTTTTAGGTCAGTCCTTCATTACGTCTACGTTCATCTTTTAATAGACTTCCTTAAGCGTTTTACGGGTTTAAGAATTCTGTCCGTTCCATTAAAAACGAATTTATTTCTAAATGATTTAGGGCTTTCATAAGGGTGATGCATGATTTTAGATAAAACTACAAATTCAAATAATTACTGCTCAAATCGCAAGAGATGAGACATTATGCCCCGTTGAAGATTTATAACTGTGGGCAGAGGTAACGGATTACTTAGAAAAAGATCGAAAGAATTATACGTGTTTTTTGTCCTTAGCTGATTTGCATTCTTAGGTTCAGCGGTGAGCAGTTATTATAAGTTTGCGATGAACTAAACCCACCATTCTTTGCTCAAATTTAATGCGCAGAATATTTGCACCTAATGGTTATGATGAAATATTCATTAGTATAAATTTAGCTCGCAAGTTTTTATGCCGCTTTAGACATGATTCGATATGTAAGGTGGCACACAGTGAATATGAATGCAAAAAAGATATTTCCTGCTACCATTAATGTCGTCATATACATGTCTTTTCACACAATTCCAATCCTGAAACATAAACATAGTAATTTAAACTGCCATAAAATAAAATTCCCGTCTTACACAGCCGTCATTAGGTATATTTAAAATCCGCAAGAACAGATTCAATAATCTTGAAAAACGTCTACTCTGGAAAGTAGCTCTGATTTTTAATGAATTAAAACTATTTTCACTCCACTGAAAAACCTCGAAAGGTTTTAATTGCAAAAACTCTTTGCGGGATGAGCTCGTCTGCAATTTTCATTAATTAGACGCCCATTAAGCTTCGCAAGAACATAAATATCTAAAAACGGAGAGAGCGCATTTCCCATATTCGCATAAAAAATACAGAAAGGGGGAAAAACGCATAATAATTCCTTCGCCTTGAAATTTGCGATGAATCACAGAGGAAAATTCAGTCTTCGTCGTCTGAGTAATAACGGCCAGTTTCTCCGGGTGTATTCTCAACAGAGCACCTGCGCGTCATTTTTCCTTTTACTCGTAAAACACGAGGAGGTAAGAGAATGGAGAGGAGGGGAGGTCATGAGGATGCAAGGAGGTAAGGTGCCCACGGATTTGCTTTTGTTTCCATTCCCGGGAAATAATAAAAATTAACCAATCGCCGTCTCGTACTCTGGATGCCCTCGACGGAATATAAAAAATGTGCCGAAAGAAAAAGCTCCGCTTCATCCTTCCGAAAAGCCGACACTTTCATTCGCTGTCACACTCTCCATTTTTTGCTCTGATTTTCGTATTCCTTTTTTTCTGCTGGACGAGCCGTGCTAGAGAGGCCTGGTGTGTGGCGTAACGAGTGTAGCGTTAAGAATGCGTTACAAGTGAACGCGCGCGGTTACGTCTGTTTCCGCCTTTCAGCATTTTTGATATCACCGCAAACACTGTCCAGTATCCTTCCGAGAAATGTTTCTTTTGACCGGAAACTTTTCGCTAATCCACGATGGAGCTTCGATTCTGAGAAATCATACTTCACAATTTACAAGACGTTGCCACTTTCACGTTGGGTACTTTAGCCCCGTGGAACGTGCATTGAGTATCGGATCAGGTCATCTGAATCGTATCCTAAATATGTATCCTAATAAACTGAAAGAGATTTAAAGTTATAATGAATTCACATTTCCATGGTGAAAGAATAACTTTCTTGATCTTTTCGCTGGTAAATTAAGGTCAGTTTTCAATTTATTGTCCTGTAGAAAAAATTAGCTCAATTTGTGTACAAAATAATTGCTGACCCCACTAGTCTCAATTGAAGTCAAGAATTGGACTTCTGGTCCCAGGTCAATTTTTGTAGGCTCAATGGTAAGTAATAAATTGATGGGGTGTATGAAACTACTCTAATTCATTTTTTAATTCACTCATTCTCTATTATTTCGTTGGTTAATAAAGGTATGTTTACATTTAACTCCTCTGTATACACCATTAACTCAATTTTGCTCTGAATAGCTCTTAACCCAACGAGCAAAGGAATTTTTGCCTCGTTCTTGCTTTAAAATATGTATACTCTATCGTATTATGAAAGACCACAAGATAATTTCATTTACCCTTATTAATAACTGATGTTCATGACTCACAACGGAAGGTGTGCTGTTTAATTTAATTTTATTCTTTGAGGGAAACTCAGGTCACAATCTTATTTTACGAGAGAAATGATTCATAAACCTATAATTTTCATGCGTTTGCTCCATGAAGATTGCGACCGCATGGATACTAAACGCAATAATGTCGGATTTCGGTCTGAGAAACAGTCATGGCTCGGCTCCAAGAAGGGGAGAAAATTTCGTCCCGCATACGTGAAGAATCCCGCCAAGACTGAGGGGTAACTATTAATTTGCTTCGAATCCGATCCCACCCACAGAAAGGCCAGGAAAGAGAGCCACCATACTTGCTTCAAACTCACGTAAACCTCGTATGAAAAAAACTAACAGAAGGGCAAAAGAAACAAAATAAGATATAAGCACTCTTTGCAGGAAAACGTCTAACTATAAACAAGAAAATGATAACGGAAGAGCTGGAAGTTACTGAAAGAATAATATTAAGAAAAATACTGGGATCAATTAAGGAGACGGATCAATACTGAAAACGCTATATCAGTGATCTCCATACTCGCACCGAAAAAAAGTCGAGGATGAAATTAAAAAGAAACAATTTATTTTTGCGACACTTTCAAAGAATGACCTCCAACAGACCCACAGAAAGATTCTTCGCCTTTCTTCAAAGTCCAATAAATGGATTATAGAAACTGAAAAAGAAATTCAAAATCTCATTATTACACAAAATGACTGACAAAAACGTTCACCACCTCGGGATAAACGATAAAAATCAAAAGGTTGCCAGGAAAATCTTAAGAAAAAGACTGGTGCGGTGTGGATTGACGAAAGGTAAGATAAACACCGGGAAAGAATGACAGATATTTGGTAGAAGAGGGGGGTAACGTAAGTGAAAAACGAGGGGGGCGCATACGGGGGGAAACGTAAGTGAAAACGGCTAAAAAGGATTCAAATTATAAGAGTTTGTGGGGCTACGATAGGGTTTGAATACGAGGAGGTTATTTGATTTGGAGGTAGAAATGGAGACACTGTATGGGATAGAGGAGAGGATTATGGGACCGTTGAGGGGGAGAGAAAAAATATGGGGATGGAAATGTTTGTGGGTGTGTTGAGAGCGTGCTGAGGGGAGTGTTATGGCTCAATTTCCGACACGGCCGCTGACTCCATTGTCGAACACCGAAGCCGACAAGTCGAGGCTCAATGGGCCGTCCGACGTTCGGGGGTGAAGGGGGGGGGTGAGTGGGAACGCTTGGTAGTTCCCTGCGAGGAAGAGGTGGATTAAACCCCCCCCCCCCAACCCCCATTTTTTGTGGGCACGGAAGTTGGTCGGATTGGACAAAAAGGGGCGGTGGACGAGAAAAAACACTGGAAGGAAGTGATATCACGGCGAGGACACGGGCTAAAGGAGCGCCTGGGGGAATTTCAAGGATCAAGGAGAAAAAGAGTGAGTCCCGATAAGGGAGTCAATAGCCAAAGTCTTTTTCCGGAGCTTTTATGAGTCTCGAATGATCAAGATTCTAGATTCCATAACTTTACTAGCCGTACGGCAAGCAAGACATTGCCTCGCGATTCGGATCGCAAAGGGGAGTGAGGAGTAAAATAGTGTCAAAAATGGATTCCATTTCACTCAAAGCTCTTATGTCCCCTAAAATACGCCCAAATGTTTCGATTCTTGAATATCTGACCCAATATCCTGTACCTTTACACGCTTCGGTTAGTATTATTTCTCTTTTATCGCACCCTAGGCCTTTTTTGTTAGACCGAAGGCAAGACCGAAGTAGCTTCATTCGTTGGTACATACAATAGTTGACTACCTACCATATTTGATCTGTATTTGCTTTTTAATACTCTTAGCTTTCCTATTTTATTCCTGTCATCAGATCATAATATGAGATTAACGATCTTCATAGAAAAACGTAGGTATTTTTATATTTTAATTAAGCTGTAAATAGAGTAAGTATTTTAGTTGTAACGATAACCTATTTTCAAATTACTTCGTTTTTTATAGCCGTGATCACAAATAAATATTAATAATTGTAATCATTCGTTCAGCGTTACATTATCAGTAGTAAGCGTTTATATTATTGAGAGTTGGTCATAACTCAGTAATAAGATAATTCATGACCGACTCTCAATAATATAAACGCATACATTAATTAAAGTGGTTATTAACCAGCTCAAAAAAATTATTAGTAGTAGAATTTATTACTCAATGAAGTAATAGCTGAGTGTATTCCGGGCATCTTATATCATTTTAAAAGGTAAATTGCTCAACGGAAACGCACGGACTGATAAGCACTAGCCAAAAACATCCATGGTGATTTTTAGTAACCTCAGATAAATTTAAGTCACACAGACACACAGACAGCCTTGGTGAAATTAAACGGTTTTTACACCCCATGTCTTTCATGTGTTGTTTTTCTACCTGTAGTACCCGTTTACACAAACCTTTGCTATAAATCCGTCAATAAAACGTGATACATCTTTGCCCGGCTGGCTGTTCCCTGTGTAATGTACCCCTTTTTCCTGTATATGCCTTTCTTTTTATTGAAGGCTGGATGGCTATCTGATGAATTACTCAGGCAAAAAAAAAACAGCCAAATCAAATAAAAAAAGTCATTTTCATTCATGTCTTACGTATTTTTTTGTATTTAGTGGATAGTCTCACACAAGTAAAAAAAATAAAAAAATCATTAAAAAAGAAAAAAAAACGCGCGACACGCATTTTTAAAACCTTGCGACGAAATGTGTGCCAAAATGGAAGCAGAAGCTGGTATAGAAGAGAAAGGCACCGCAGTGAGGAGACGTAGACTTCAAAGGAAATTCGAAAAAACATTGCTGTAGCTCTAAATGGGAACCGGGTGGAAAGTCCATAAAAATACAATATTGGGAAGTGAATGCGGGCTGTGGGAAAGGGACGAAAGAACGAGGAAAACGAATACGTTATATTGGCTCGAAGGATATTGTTATGTACCGAAAGGATAGCTCGGGGCTGGCTGGAGTGTAACCCTTCGCTAGGACAACTGTATAACCACGAGTGAGAGGGAAATAAAAAACAAGGCTGGTTTTTGAATTGGCATGGACGCTTGTGAGACTTTTGGTGGTTTGGCCCCTTAGAAACAATATGACAAGCATTTCGGTTTCACAGACCAACAAAAATTACTTTCCTGGGGATACTGTAGCTACCAGCATCAATGCCAAACAGAAATTCTAAAAAATAATGGAAAGTAAGCCCTTCTCCTGCTATTGTTACAACGGTTGTGCTTTCAAGAGTATCATTAAACGTTTACCCTGGGACCTGAAGAGATTCCAAAAGAGACGTCCCTGCCTCAATGGTCACGATCTAGCTGGCATGACTTATTAGGTATTTTATAATGACACTTTTTTGAAATTTCAGAATATGTTTAAGGTGATCACATATTTCCTTCAGTTCTAAGAATTTCGAAACGATTTAGAAAAACGATTAACAATTGTACATAGATATCGCAAGAGGATGAATAAAATGTGTTTAGTGATTAAAGGGCATAATATTTTACAAGATACGAGGCTTACATTTATCTCCAATATGACCATTTATTCCATGAAGTGAGTTCATAGACCAATATCTTTATCTGACAAGGAAGACCACATAGTTGCATAATTTTAAGTCAATAGGTATGCACATAAAATGCCACCACACATGATGCTTTAAACGGGACTTTTGTCAGAGATAAAATATAATCCACAGCCCTCATATTAAATGCATTAGCGTTCTTACCCCCTTCGCCCAACCTCTTAAAGTGAGTTTAATAACGGGATGCATCATTCATGGTTGCTCACAATATATGTTTTGAGCGGATAATCGAAGCCGATTTGGTCTTGCGTGCACTTTAATGGGCTCCGTTCCTCGTAGCGGTTAAAATCAGGTATTTACTATCGACCGTTGGTATGTAAATGAAGGGAGAGAGATGGAGGAATCTTAGGGAAGTAATTCCGTGACGGTGAGAGAAATTAGAAGCAATTTAGCGAGCAAGTTCCTCTCATGTCGGTGATTGAAAGGTTAATTGAATAACAAAGCATCCCATCAGTTGAAGGCACTACATGTGAAAAGCATCATTCTTTTGCTGAGCCGTTTTAGAAATGATTCGTCGGAAACAAAAGGATTGGCTCTGGTCCAAATGGAGTGTTTTTCTAACAGAGAGAACCCTTAACTTTTCATAATTAACTCCTCATGTGAGGCCATCATTCAACATCAAAATCTTTTAGTTAAGTTAAGCACCTACCCATTCTACTCCTTAATAGAAACTCGCTTCTTACACATGCTATGCAAATCACGTTAACGGAGAAAGAGCCTTCGATGTGAGTCGACATTCAATCATAACGCTGGGAAAATCTGGTCGTGTTTTTCCAGATGAAGTCGTTAAGAAACTTAAAGATAGTCAACTACAAAATTAATGAAATTCACTCTCCAATCTCGAATAAGAAAGGAGCTCATTAAACAATCACACCGCATAACATCACTTGGATGCCTAGCCATATCCTTTTTTAAGCTTAAATATAGATAATAGAAAACCCATTTTTAGCAGAGCAATGAAGAAACTCCAATTTACCATCGAAGATTACAGAATATAAAGATATCAGTGGAGTAAATAATAATTGTCGATTACTTAATGAGTTCCCACGTACACTCGGAGCAATGATCTGAATCTTTAATTACCCTAGCATGGCGCGCGAGACCATGTGCTAAGCGAACGCAGCAAATATTGCACACGTTTCTTTAAGCTAGGATGAAGCAGAATCCCCATTTCCGCAATTCTTCCAATCTTACAGAGACGGCATAATGGCTTGGAAAACGAAAGAGCACGGGAACAATGCAATGAGGTCAGGGGAAAGACGAGAAAAAATATATACAGCGTTCCGAGAAGAAGAAACAATTCCTTTGTTGCCGAATAAGACGCGAAGACAAGTCGCGTCACGAGAAATCCCATAAAGAAGACCGCAAGGCGATGAAATAAGCCCTTTCCTCGCTTGTGTATCGAGCCCTTGTCAACGCAGCAAGAGCGGTGTTTCTCCAACTGATCCGTCCGCTCGAGGACCCAACACTTTAAGCCCTTTTCACCTGATACTTGATCCAGCACAAAACCTTGTGTTCTAGCTGTTACTTGATATTGAAGACGGAATCGAGTATGTTTGGAGCCATCCCAGAAGGTTTCACACGATCATTGAATTCGCACTGGCGAGGAGGTGGTATTTTTTCATTCATATAGGAGCGCATGCCTACTATAATTTAAAATTAACCTTTCTATGACAGCAGGTAACCAAAATAACTGTGGAGACATTTTCATCTACCATTTATTTTTGGGCATAATATTACTAGTAACCACAGATAATATATATGGCGCTGATTTCAGAACCAAAGGTCGCACTGGGAACGTAAAAGCTAGCGTGATTAGTCGACGTCTACTTGGTCGTTCCTACTGGGAGAGAGTAGCAAGCTTTTGCGGCATCAATTATGAAATCAAGCAGCTCAACGAGTATGAAAGCCATCGTGCTGGTTCTGTATCAAAAGTTACCGGAAAGCTATCATACAAGTGAGTATTCTCGAATTTGTGCTTCATCAAGCACCGTGTGAAACGAGATTTAGGACCGAACTAATGTTGTTCGACGCGTGAATCGTGAGCATGTGTGCATCGTGTGAGCACGCAATGCGAAAAAAATGAAATATTTGGGAAATATAGGAAAAGGACGAAAAATCCCTAAAATTGAGTGACGAATCGACAAGGGGACGGGATTGAAAAGTCGTAACAAATGTCGGAGGAATTAATTGGACAAGGCGAGGAATGAGAGATACGATTGAAATTGCTCCGAGGCACTCAAAAAAGTGGAAGAGTAAAAGAAATAGCTTTTCATTCGCGTCTGAGAGAGAGAGAGAATAATTGCTGCGAAAAACGCTTCCTTCTGTACAATCCGCGGACTCATCTACTTTCTACACAACGAGAATGTTTTTCTCCAGAGAATTCCGTCTCCGGTGACCGCCAAAAGTGGAATTTCTATGAGTCAATCTCCAGTAATTAGTACGCAACCACACTGGGGATACCTAAACTATTTAGATCGTAATTTTGTTCGGTCAAATGAATGCTAGTGCTCTTTTATTTCTCCACAGTAACTTAAAAGATTTTCTAAAAAATGCCACCACGAGCATGAAAAAAATCCACTCTTTTCTCATGAACTTATAATGCACACCCAATGTGAATGAATCCCCTGACGTAAAAACAGCAAATTGTACAATGAAGGAATTTTAAATCAATGAGGAAGCATAAGCTTCGCATTATCTCGAGAAATAAATTTGACAATTCACATAAAATCTGTTCCGTACTACGTGGTGCTTCTCCAAGGAAGGATCATAATGAGAGATTAATTAAATTTCTTACAAATATTGGGAGTTTAACACTCATAGTGAAATTTAAGGGGAAAATATGTATATATTGTCAGAAGTTTACAGTTTACAGAGGGCTCCTTGGAGCAGTTAATTTCGAATCATTAGTTAGTATTTTTCATCCTATGTCTGATGTTTTTCAGCCCATACTCTCTCATAAAAATATTCTTAAATCCAAAAGCTATTCATTTATCTTCAAATTCTATTCATTTAACTCGTATTAAATGCAGAAGTGGGCAAGGTATACTTTGAAAGAATCTGTGAGATAATTACCAAATATTATGTTTCACAATTGATTATGCACGCTCAATAGCCCAATCACACTAAAAATATATCTGCGATTTACGTAGCCCACTTTTTTCTGGTTATATTCTCCCGTTCTTATATAAAAACAACCATTGAGGACCATGAGTCGTATATTGTTCTAAATGCTCCAGTAATGGAATAATCATGGCACTAGACGCTGAAAAATAGTATTTTCCGACAGAACAAGACAATTTTTTCTTTTAACTTTTCCTTCTTCCTCAAGCTTCGTAGCTTTGAACAAAATCCTTGACATTTGCTCATATTATGTAGATTAGAATAACTTTAAAATGTTTCGAATTCCAAGTTAAAAGGGACCCATATTTAAACATTATTTCCAAAATATGTATGCCTGACGCATAACCACCGTTCCAAGTTTAAGAAAACCTTTGTTTCCGTGTTTTAGGAACCGACTGCGAGAGAAATGTCAGTCGGAAGGGAGAATAATCTAAATATAGAATGATGAAAAGCAAAAGCGTAATTTTTGTCAACTTATCTCTTGTAAATAAATAATTCAACAGAAAACATTGTGACCTGTGAGGTGGATACGGCGGAATGTTTTCACTCAAAGACCCGAAATTATAACGATAAGTTATCATGCATATGGCCATTGAATATGCGTACCTCTTAATTAGGAAATGAGGAAATATCAGAAATTTCCGTCTCAATTTAACAAATTTCTCTTTCAAAATGACCGGAGAAACCTTTGACATCCGCCCTATTTCAGGCCAGCACGAACGCATTAGCACCTTGAAAGCATGGGGCGTTTTCCGGGCGCGCATTCACAAAACAAACTGCCCGCTCACATCTACACAAGTGCAAATGAAATGCTTTTCGCGACACCTCCAAAAAATCACGCGTCTCCCAGCTTTCCCGGCATTTATGTTTTAGCTTTTTATTACCGATGCGAAATCTCACATTCCGAGCACGGAAAAAGGTCGTAAAATAGTTTTCTGCACTCTACCGCAAAAATATTACGCATCCAGTCGCAAGAGAGGTCGCATTGAGCATACCTACATATTTTTATGCGGGGGTAAATAGATGAGGGTTTGCCAGGAAAGAGCACTTGAATTGAAACAACGAATTATACAGCTAATTTTAGTAAACCAAACCTAAGTTTCACTGCCTAGGATCATCGTCAGATGATGATTTCATGTTGGCTAAATAAAAACAGATTGTGCTAGGGAAGAGCACTGAAATGAAAACACAGGAATTTTCACTACTAATTTCATGTAACCCGACCACTGTTTTATTGGATTTTGACATCTTGAAATACTTCTATGTAATGGGTTGAAACCATGGTCTTTTGAACATAATTAATACAGAAAATCGCTATTGCATTACTTCAACTTTTTTAGGAAATAAAATATTTTCATGAAGTAATGCCCGAGACTGACAACTAATTTCAGAGAGTGAAAGAATGCAACAGTTGAAAGGATCCGAGAAAGTTAGAGAGATGAGAACCCATGTAGAACTTAGTGTAACCCACGGAGAAACGTGACCGTTATGCGAGAGTTTTTTAATGCAAAGATGCAGATAAAAGTAGTTGAAGATTTTATACGGTGCCTTGAGTTCTGTGATCCAAAATATAGATTGAAGGAAGGAAAATTACAAGAAATCTTCTGAGATGAGGGTTAGGGGAAGGATAGGACGTATTGAAACTAAGAGGTAGATTTTTTGGCGTTTTCCAAGAAATTTTACGAACGTAAGAGTGAGAAGTGTTAGAAATGGCTTTCCGTACATAAAGCACGGAATTATTACTGCTTTCAGTTAAATCTGTGCATTCAAGCATGGCCTAAATTATAAAATGGATACTAAATTTTCTGAATAGTAGCAAAGAAATAGATGGAGGAAAGCACAGCAGGAAATGATAAAAAGAAACCGGAAAGGTGGTTTCAGGAATTTTAAATGTCCTCCGGCGTAATAACTGTGAGCAAAGAGAAGCACTGTCAACATAACAGTTGCCCGAAAAATTGAAGCGAAACAAGATAAAAATGACACTTCCTCTCTTATTGTCTATCCCAATAAAACTTAACGTTACATCGGGCAAGAGAAAACTGTTCAATGGAAATTCAAAATGGAGCGCGCGAGAGGGTTAAGTGAAAAAAATATGGAGTACGAAGTCCAGAGTAAAGCAAAAGTTATCGTTAGACAGTTACAATCCCGTAATCTCTCTTCCATGCTTGCCACCTTGATTCTCCGAGGATCGTTACATTTTATGAAGTTTTCCGACTGGTGGTTCAGAATGTTCATCAAAAAGATTATGACACCTATGCCGATAGATTCCGTGACTGAAGAAAAAAATAAAAATATACCGTAATGAAATAGTATGCACCGCTCGTTACAAATAAATGAATATCAAATACAATCTTTATTACTGGATATGGATAAAGAGATTCGACGGAGAATATAATGATGAAAATTTTGTCAACTCAAAGGAGAAAAACCAAAGCCATGATGATTCTAAATTCGTTTTTAGATATGTAAATTTTATTTAATGAATGAATAATTAACTGAATTTTTTATATCTGTAATAAAAAGCCATAGATTTCATGTAATTTTATAATAATATCCGCTCTGATCTTATAGGCCTATATTATGTATATTATATCTTATATATATATCTTATAGGCCTATTAATATATGCCTATAAGACCTATATAACTATTGGCCTTTATCTGGAATAAATTCTTCAATGTTTATAAAGTGAGACGGTAAAAATACTTGAAACCACGAAAGTTAAGGTAATTGAAATGGGCGAATAAATCATTACATAATTTCTGCGCTTAATTTTTATCATTATTTATTTCTATGTCATGAAATAATATCGTCTGTCTTAACTTTTCAAGTCATTTCCTATAACGCCTAGGATTCTTATTTCAGTTGGTATGAATATGTAGAACCTTGATGAAGGCTCAAAGTTGATGAGATTTTTCTTTTTATTCGCTAGATTGAACGAACTGCAAAATATTCATAATTCCTTGAGACTTGAACGAAAGTGCTTCAAATGATAGGAGATGAAGAGTGAAGTTATATATATTAATATTCATTCGTTTGCATAAAAATGAAGAATGATGAACATGAAGATGAACAAGATGCCACAAGTTATAGTAAATGGACTATAAAAACAATTTTATGCCGCAGGAAGAACATAATCAGAGGGGATAAAAGAAATTTCTCAACGGGTAGCGGATGCTCGAAAATTCAATGTGCATGGTTGATGTAAAGGCCACAGAGATAACTAGTTTTTATACTCGCTTTTTGTCGGTGCTGAAAACGAAAGAATCTTCATCAGTACGCAAATGCTTCCGTTGCAACGATGAGACGATTAAATTAGCAGTCGCTTATTCAAAATACGAGAATGTGCATCATTTCGCTGGGAAGAGTGTAAATTCACTGGCTATGGAAAATATTAAATTTTTTATATTAATAATAACAGCTCAACTTTTTTTCGTATCCTCCTAACCGGCGATACGGATATATCATATGAATATTCATGAAGATACTAGTATGAGGAGTATTTAGGGAATGGCTGAAAAGGAAATTTTTTAAATAGGATAACAACTCCTGCAAAAGCGTAAATATCTGAGCATAAGTATGAATAATTCAAGAATCCATTTCCTATTATCTTGGACGTAAAATCCTTATTTTCCAGATGCTGTAATCGAAAATAATGTGGAAAATTTTCTTAAATTATGCATGCCTTCAAACTCCATGTGTAGTCTAAGAGAAAGGAAATTAGGATGAACGATTATTTTAACCTAGATTCACGAGTTAAATCTATTCTTGTGCTGAGGCATGGATATCGTAGAAATAGTGTTATTGTTAGGAAAATGTATTCTTTAAAAGTGTTAATAAGTTCAGGGAAGCCCCACTTTTTAGCACTCCTGGGGATTGCTTTAACTTTCCATGAACGTAGATTCAGAGGCTTCTCTAAATATTATGCACTACAGAATGAGTTCTTAATGTACAGATTTCAGTTTCAATACGAACTCCAAAATATATTAAATATCCTTTATCGAAATATTTGTAATGCCATTCCGATAAAAATATGTTTACTTTACGTCCAAGCATACCCTTTTCTCAACTTGAACTCAATCTTTGATGATGGTGAATAACATTCTCCTTAGTCACTATAGCCTTTTGTATGGAAATTTCCGTATTTTAACTAACACACCTAGCCTTACATTCAAACCAAACATTTTTGATCCACAGGGAAATTAGGACCATGTTACAGTTTTTAATGATAATGACGAAGACATAATTAAATATCTAAGGATAGCATCAGTAAAAACATCATATGTCCATCATCAAAGTAATTCGAGAATAAGACTTGCGTTAGTATCAAATATACTACTAACTTTATTTTTAAAGTGCATCAGAGCTATGATATAAAATACGGATACTCAAGAATAGTTGTACAAGGTACCAAATTTTGATAAAATTCAGTCTCAGAAGCGCCCTCCAGAAGCCTCCAGAAAAAATCTTTCCAAAGTTCTTCCCGGGTTATGTAGATTGTAACGTAAGGGACGAAATTTACGAAAGGTGAAAGCTCACAAAAGCCATGGCCTTAAGGATGCATCCATTCTCTTTACAAGCGAAGCGAACGAAGGGAAGGCACGGCCGGCATGGAGAGAAATACTGCCCAGACAGAGTTGAAGGGAGTCTACTCCTTTTACAGAGGATTCCGCCTGAAGGCGGCCACGAAAGCAGACCATTTTCCGACTCCCTTAATGGTTAGGGATCGATAGCCCTTTCGCGATCAACCGGAATAAATTGGTCTAAGGCTAAGGGTTCCATTGAAGGTGACCGCACCCTCGGCACGAAAATGAGATCTGAGGCAGGCTACTTACTCCGCACCAATTAAAATCCATGAAGATTAAAATGCTGAACACTGCTTCCTCATGAAATAGAGATAGAAGAAGTATATGTGCAGAGTGACGGGCAACAGGCGAGAGAAACTCTAATATGATGCTTTCTGCCTTAGGTAGATATAAAAACTGCCGTAACAGAGCACGCAAATTTGAATACTAATTACATGCGGAAATAAAGTAGTCAATTTCAAGAAGTTATGGTTGAGTAGTTAGTTGTAATTTTCATTAAATAAAACTAGGGGAAAATTTTTTCAGGTGACAAAATGTGGCCTTGCAGTTCTTATACTTATGAACGACAGCGTGGTTAAGAACTTTTCCAATGATATCAAAGCCTCTTTTTCGAAGTTTTTTTTTCGAAGAAGAAGAAGAAATTCGCATACGTGAAAAAGAATAAAATCGAATCCACAGTGAATCCTAAGACTGGGACTGCAAAAACTTGATTATCATGCCACTTGAATAGACAAAATTACACGTTCTTACTAAAATACCAGTATCCTTATTTATCTATCAACTGCGCTCCATATGCAAAGCAAAAAAAATATGAAGAAAGTGTACACATTGAATATTGAAATGCTTGACAGTTAGATAATTATCCATGAGTACCTGAAAATTCTAAGGGATCAAAAAAGGAGAAAAACGTTAAAAATTCCAGATAATTTACAAAGGAAGTTAGTGAGAGGGCAAGCACAAATGCGCCCAGCAACTTGACGACCCCTTTAATATTCCCACACCCGGCTTAAAAGCACGTACTTTGCAAATCCATGGAAGAAACTCAACGCAGAATCCGAGCCGCTCAGGATTCACGGCGCAAGAAATCTCTCTCCCTTCTTTTGGGCTAAACCTCGCGCGATTATACCCTTAATTACGTCACGCGGACCCTGCCCATAAATTTAAAAAAAACTTTCGTCCAGATTTTCCAGCCAGTGCAAACGAGCCGGGATCACCAGCATTCTCGAAGTGAGGAGGGGTAAGACCGAAAGCAAAAGAGGATTAGGGAAGAAGGGACGCGTCGGACGCTGCTTGGGTGGAGGACGTGCGGAGAAAATGAGCTGGAATATGGAGGGAACAAATAGAATAAGAGGGGGATAGCGGAAGGGAGTAGGAGTTTTAGAGAGGTTCATCACGTCTCTGTGAGTAAAAAAAAATAGCGAAGTTGGAATTTTCGTTTGTATTGTCGAAAAAATACTACTCTCACTGATGAAATACCTAGGGTATAAAATACACAATAAATTACAGAATAAGCAAATTTTTTGAAGTAATATATTGCGTGAGTCAAAACAAATACTAAAATTAAAATTTTCGTTTGAATTGTTAAAAAAGAATACTGCTCTCACAGATTAAACGCCTAAGCCATAGAAAACACATAATTTACAGAATAAGCAGATTATTTAACGTACGAGTAATATATGTTGTGGTGAACAATTTTCCCAGCATGTAGGATGCGGAGTGCAGCGGCATTAGTATTGAACTGAAGTCTTTTGACTTCAATTATTGCAGTAAGTTTACTAAAAACTCAAAAAATAAAATGGGGAGATCCCTAAATTTCATTAACATTCGGTTTCCTAGTAGAATCGGCTACTCACAAACACTTTTCCACAGAAATGGCAATAATACCAGATAGAAAAATACTATTTTTCACCATTTTTCACTCAGTTTTGCATAAACGACCATGTAATTCTACGTTCATTGGCGAAGGAAATTGCGTGGAAATATATGATTATGCTGTTCACATCAACTAAAGACTGAGTTATTTTTTCAGTCACTAGAATATGAATAAATTTATATTTAAGTCATTCTATGGTGGAGCCGCCTTAATGTGGGTGGGGCGGTATTCGTCGGTGATTGAGTCGGTGATATTAATAATTTTTCAAGTGTGTCGAAAACAATTCTCGGACCACGTTTAATTTTGAATACATCTGTTTATGCGTTGGAACGCACCATTCAGGTATCAATAAAAATGGCACAAGAATCATACTTTAAATTTGTTCCTATAGTTTAAGTCGAGTTTTTGGACCAGTATTCGTTTATTAGACGAATTTAGATTGAAGTATACTTTTTTGTAATATTGAACTCGGCGTGACACTATGATATTGTTAGCAACAATAATATTTATAGGAAATGCATTATTTCGCGTTTATAAGAAAACCTGTAAGTACATACGTAATCATTTTTTTGTGAACGTGTTGAAATTGTATTAAATTGTCAAAATAATAAATAGGTGTTATGAAACTTTTTCACTTTTATCTATACATAGCACTAATGAGAACACTAATGCAAAGTTTCGCGCTAATCTGAGTATAAACAAAAATCTCTCTAGACACCGCAAGTGACGTCGGGGTGAGCAGAAGCGTTGATTTTTTTGTTTAGGATGCGAGCGATAGCCAGGGTCATTTTCGCACTACGAATAACTAGTTACGTTGGTGATTTAAGAATTATCTAGGAGTAGAGTGTAAAGAGTAACCTGGCGAATTGGCGAAGTCATCATTGGCGAATTTTTGACGAATAGCGACAACATGATCCCAGTATAATTTCCCACTTGAAGGACGGATAACTAGAAAGAGATCTCTCCACACGCGAGTACGATCACATAGGATAAAGCAGAAGCGTATCAGTACCTCCTCCAGAGCCGTCTGTCTCCTATCCGGCTCCACTGTCCATCCAGTGTCCCCCCTCCTCTTGCTCCCGCTCAGACCACCCCAACGTTCTCCTCCCCTCTCTCCTCCTCACATGTAGTCGGCTCCCCATACCATCTCCCCCCCCCCTATCCTCTCAATCCTAACCGACTCGATCGAGGGCTAAGATAACGGAGGTGAAAAGTTGAATGAGGATGGTCGAGAAGCGACGCGGGAGAAAACTGCAGCACGAGAGAGGTAAACGCAGAAAAGGGAGGAGGAGTGAAGTGGCGACTGGGATTATTCTGCTCTGGGGTTAAAAAAGTAAGAGAAAGATGCGAAAGGGAAAGTGCGACAGGAGTGTGGATGTTTTTTTAAACCAAGAAATGCGTATGTAGGTAAACACATTTAGTCAGCAAAGTCAACTGAAAAAAGTTTCTCGTAGGCATGATTCTCGTCCAATCAGTGATTAGAATTCCTGTGTTATCAAAAGAAGAGCAGTGCACTTGCACACATTATGGCTCTTAAGGTATGAAAAGAATCTCTTAGTCGGTAATTTTCCCCATTTATATTTTAAAGTTTGGATCTCCAAGCCTTGGAGGCTCGGACCTCTATACCTGGCTACAGAAAATGATACTGAATTGCTGAAGCCTAGGTTCTGGGCAAATAAATATTTAAGTAGAATATCATGTTGTGATTATTTTCTTTAATTAGTGAGGTAATTCCAAAAATGCTACCCATAAGTATTGAATAAATATGATGACTCATCCAGACAATTTCGTTTTCGGGCAGAAAAGGTGCGTACCTTTCTGGCGGAACAAACCTTCCCCACAAGTAAAATTCATACCTCCCGATGAAGTTTCTCGCTCAATCAATTTAAAGAAGATTCTAAGAATATAACTCTAGTAAAAAATATTTTGATACGCACTTAAATTAAAACTGAACTAGCCACACAAAGGAAGACCGCAAACGTGGTGTTATAAGCTAGTACACGTGATTACCAATCCATCACCTATTGAGTGACGCTTTCTGAACAAAATGTTCAATGCGTCAATAATTGCGTCATGGCGTCACCCTAGTCATTGCGATACTCTCCCCTTAGTTGATAAAAAGAGAAATGGGTGAACAAAAAGGTGAGGCAAGAATAAGAAGATTCATAGATAAAAAGTTTTACGAATCCTTAAGGCTGCGTTCCATTATTAGATATTTTTCAAAAGGAAAGATTTGGTTAACATGCGTATTATATATTGCTTTTCTTTAGTGCTTAGGGATTACATTTTACAGAAATTCTTTTCATTCCCCCGGTTATCGATTTTCGCCGAGAAAAGCTATAATATATTAGCCGAGAAAGCAATATTATAATTTCCAGGAGAGCACTATACACTTACTTTAGCTTGTGATACGTTGAAATGTATACATTAACATAAAATATTTTCATACAGTTAATTAGGATACTATCACTTTACGCGCCCATTTACTAATACTACCAAATGTATTTATTGTGCTTTTATGCACCCAGAATTTCATGGAGTTTACTTTAATTCTCCCTTCACATTTCCCTAGAGCGAATTCTTAAGCACTATATTTACTGGTTCCAACGTAAATCTGAGAGTAAAACACAGGTCTACATTGAAATTGACAACCGACTGAACAGTCGGTTGTCAATTTCAATATAGGCCTGTATGATATATATCTCTAAGCTTAAGCCTGAGACTCCTCTAAGTTACAAACGATTACCTACGATATTGCGCTAAACAAGTTGGCCATCATCGATGTAATCTTGAGCTTCTATAAAGAAGGCGATTTACTTCAAAATGGAAGTAAATCTCCTTCCTTTGTCCCTCCATTCTAAAAGATGTTGATCATTATGCTTTAAGTGCATGGTTCCATATTCCAAAGGTCACATAAAACATTTACATCAACTGCATCTTGACTCCAGTGTGCATTATCCCAAGGCTAACACCACCGGAAAATGAAGAGGCCGACGCTCATCACCATCGCAAGATAACCATTAGCCGTTCAGCAGCGATGAGAAGTGGAAAAGAAACGTCGGAGTTCCTCGAGGAGAGAGGTAGAAGCCCTCTAAATGGCTATCCATGGCATGAAAAGGTGTGAACTTGTAGGTGATGAGATGATGCATACATTTATTGATCGAGCAATCGAACATCAAACCATGCGGCGCGAGGAATGCAATTAAAATGCACAAAAAATTGAGACGGTAGGCGAAGGTAGCGAAAAAGTATAGCAAAAAGTTAACGAATGAAAAGGTATTCAAAGCGGGAAAATAAGGTTGAGTAGGGACGGGAAAGAATGGAAAGGAATGCGGGAAGTGCGGGTTGCGGAGTGGCCTCCGTGAGCCGACATTCTTCATTGGAAGCAAGAAAAATTCCCCTGCGATGAAGAAACATCTGAGGAATGTGGAAGGTAAAAAAAATATGTAATATTAGGGTGCCAGGGTACCAGATGGGAGTGGGGTGCGACGAGGGCAGGGAAAGGGAGGGAAAGGGAACGGGTGGGGTGCGGACGGCAAGGATAAGGTTTCTGTCGTGAGGGTCTCGAAGAGCGTGGAATGTTCGGGAAGCCGTCTGGACGGTTGAGCGGTCGACGAGAGCAGAGAGTCAAAGACAGAGGAAAAGAAGAGAAACATGCAACGAATTTGTCCCGCAGCGTGATCACTCGCAGGTCTCTTTAGTCGAGAGAAGAGAAAAAATAAGGGCAATGTTGGAAAATGGCTTTTCTTATGCCACCTATAATGTCTTAGCGGCAAAACTCAAGAAAGATCGCCTCACATAAAAATGTTTCCGGAGGAATACCACAACGGGCTAAGACTAAAATAAATAATTTGCGCAATTTTAGAAATAGGCAGATCATTTAAGAATACTCATGGCAACGTTGTGAACCCCTGGTTGCTACATAGAAGATCGGTGAGTGGTGCAGAAAATCAACTCTCAATTCCAGGAAATAGCGAGGCATTTGCAGAGTTCATTCAAAATGAACGGGAATTAACATTAGGTAGAGTAGAATTTTAACAAGTGAGCGAATGATGTTGAGAGACTCGTGAAATATGAACTCCTGCCTTGGTGAAAAAATAAATGGCTCATAAAATACACAGAGTGTTTGAATAACTCAAATTTTTCTCCACACGACATGAAAATAACCTTGACTCGTGATTTAAACCAGGTAGCATGAAATGAAAGGGCAATACTCAAACCCCCACAGATGTGACACCTTACAAAGCGAATTTTATCTCATAAATAATTTGACTTCCTTTATTATTGCTAAGGAGTCACTATTTGTGCTCGGCCACGGATAAAAACAGGTAAAGTAGCAGACATCATACGAGAAATTACGAGCTGAAAATCACCCAGTCATCACGAATATAGAAGTGGAATATCCGGAGATACGATTGGCACAAAGATTCTTGGCTAAGAGAAAGAAATAGAAACCCGGAAATGACGATTTGATTGAAATATTGAAAGAAAAATGTGAAGAATGGAGAAAAAGAGTGAGAAATCGTAAAAACGAGGGAAGAATAGGATTGAGAAAGAAAAAAAAAGAACACAAATCTGAAAGGCGAGGAAAGTTTTATTTTAAACGATGGGAAGTAGGGATTAGATACCTACGTTAAAAAGACCATTTTCTTCCGCAGCTCGCGCGCTTTATTATAAAGATATAAAGGGCAATAACAACGTATTTTACGATACAAAAAACAACGCGATCCTCTGGGGACTCTAAATCTTCATCCACGGCAGGTATTCTCTCTCGCCTTCTCCATCGCGGCGAACCGCAGAGTGGCGTCATATAACGACAAAAGAATTGATAGTTCCCCATCGTTAAATACAGAATAATTGGATGTAATGGGCGCTCTTTCCCATTTAATATACCCCACCCCCTTGGTTTTTGATCGATTGCTCTACGTAACTGGTCATAATTATTACCTAAGCCGTCTTTGCATAAATAGCTCACACGCTGCATGAAAAAAGGCTTGAATATACAGAAAATGAAATGATAATTGGTACATTATGGAAGTTCAAGCCATGTAAATATTAATTAAAACGGAGACCACCTTCGCCCTTGTTCCTGCTATATAGCAGTATATGATTCCATTTAATTTATATTTCTGAAAGAGAAGTCGAAAGTGAAAAATTTATTGAACGACATTCTATTAAATTGTGTAACTTGCTCTAAGTGTCGTATCAAGCATAGAAGTGTACGATGATTAAGAAAAAAAAGTTTAATCTTATAACCATGTAGAAGAAAAGTGGCGAAAACTGATGTACCCATACAAATAATTGTAAATTGTCCACGTTGACAGTTTTATTTTAACAAGGATAGTAATTCAAAATGATGTGATGGAACTTATTCCTTGGTAAGAAGCTGACACATTAACATGCAAAAAAGTGATAGTAATTTCTAGGAACCTCCAGATAAACCTAAAAACTATACATGAAATACTGGATACAACTCCATTATTGGGAACTGCAGGCAGTAAAAGGTAATAATTCGGTTTGGTAAGGTGGAATTCTCTATTTTGGATACACGGATTATCTTTTTAACTCGAAAATACGCCAATAAATGCTAGTAATCTAGCTTTTTCTTACCGTAAGAACTTAAGTGACGCCAACCGTATGCCCCGTGCCTACTTATAGGTATGTTTTATGGCATGGTGGTCCTTCCCGCCAGGATGGCAGGGTTCTGGAATATTCCTTACTCTGGAATATTCCTCTGGAATATTCCTCCTCCTCTCTTCCCGAACGACGGAGGGCGTTGCCATTGCCTCGCCCTCGAATCCTCCCGACTCCTTCCAGAACCTTCCAGCCTTTCCCCATGGTGGAATGGCGGGAAGAGGCCATCGTCCTCCAAACCCCCTCCCCCGCGTACTCACTCGGTGCTCTTGTTTTTAAGCAGGGTACCGAGCACCCTTGTGGGCCCACAGTCTGCCCGCTGCTGGTCCGGTCCGAGTAAGTAACCTCCCCGTGAACGCCCTCTCCGCTGCAAGGCCTCATTGTGTAACACAGTAAATAAAAGATCATTACCTATCGGCTGGTTTCAATTTGACTTTGCTCCCCTCCTTAGATGGCATCACGACAGGTAAAGCATTGTGAAATTCGCAAAATCAGGGAGTACTAGCCTCATCTACCCAAATAAACTCTTAGGGCTGTAAACTATTGCTCCTTTTTCAAGAATTCACGTTATTCTAATCTGCAACAATGTAAATATGAAAAAAGTTCGAAAATAGACACTAAATCCCAATTCATTTTCATCAAGGCTAATAATTCTTATTAGGTAGGTACGTGGCATCGTGGAGTGATTATTTAGCTTACTATACCACACCCAAGCCCGCGGTATACCTGCTGATGTTCCTTCCGTAAATACAACTTAAAGAAGAAATAAATATTAGGGGAAACTTGTTTTACGCTTCTGATTTTTTTTAAGTATCCCACTCTCCATCATTTGTTCACACCTTAAAGAGCACCCATCTGTTTCGTGGAATACGGACTGCAGGGGGCCTTAAATAGGCACTTTTTTCGGATCATCAATCACGGAAAACAGCATCACCCATCCCATGAAATTGACCCCTTTCCGAATCGTATCGGGTGTCGATAAGAGGAAGAAAATCAGCGGGATGAGACCTTGTGGAGGGGCATCCGAGAAAAGCGAGAGACGAGATAAGTCACGGGAGAAAGAGGAATGTGGACTGCGAGTGACCGATACCATGGAGTTCTCCAGAAGGATCGGGAGCGACGGAGAACCCTTTGCCCTTTATGGGGAAAGGGAGTTAAGAAGGGTGGGAGAAAGGGTCTGCGTGGCCATTAGAGACTCGGACTAGACTACACGCTAGACTTATATTACTTGAAAATTTCAGAACATGCGAGTTTTAGTATGACACAGAGGATATTATTTTGATCCCGCACTATATCTCTAGAACTGATGGATTCGAAAAAATAAGAAAGATACAACGCCAAACTGATAGCTACGAAAACTCCTTTCCATGCCCCGCTAGTGATTATAACAAAAACAACAGGTATAAGAGACACCGTTAACATACAATTCACCCCTGTCCTCTCCCCCCTACATTTTCTTTATTCCCTCCCCTCTCATGGGTGATGTCCTAACACCCCGTGCCACACGCCTCTGCGGGGGTTCACAGGGTGGTATGAACGTGCAGAGACCTGGCTTCCTATTATGAAAATCCTGGGTTCGGATCCCGCAGTTGTCTGATATTTTTCATCTTCAAGCATGGTAAACAGTTCATCGGGTAGGATGCTAGACACTACACTCCTTAGTGCAATTTGATTAAGTTACTTTGAGCGAGATGTCACTCTAATTAAAATTCGATGAATTTGGCCTCATTATAAAGAAAACTCATCTCATTTTTCCAGGAAAAAACAAAACATCAGGCACTTACCATTGTCTCGTGATATTGTCAAAAAATACCAGCCATGATACATGGCAAATGGTACGGACATGATCTCCAGAGAGACTTCATTTAATAAAGGAGGGATTTATAATACATAGTTCTCATCAGAAATTTAAAAGTATAGTTTATTTGATTTCTCAATTGTTATTAAAAAATTATTGAATTACCGCAGTAATTTTTACTGAATTGCAAAAAATATCCTCGGTTGACAAGGAGTTTCGAGGTTACGGCGTGAAAAATGAAACCGGTCATAAACTTACGGACGTATATATAGTTAATCACTGAGAATTTCACTAATTTAAAACAACTTTTTTCGTCATTAATGTTACAATATTCACTCCATGCTTCTTACAGCTGTTTAAAGTTATAAATAAAATTTGAATATGGTCTCTGTTATGACTATGGAAAAAAACTGGCGCAAAATATCATAATGCAAAATTTCTATCCATACTTCTTCCATTTCTCAAAATATCCTCCTCTCGACCGTCCTACCCTTCCGTCCTCAGAGGCGCAAATGATCTTAATTCCTGGTCGCCTCCCCCAAATAGCCAACCAACCAATGAAATGGGTTTGGGATCCGGAGGAGGACCCGATAATGCCCCTCCAGGAGAAGATAAAGCGTAAAAGGATAAGAGTAAGAGGTCTGGAGAGGATTTGGTGGGTTTCTTATTGTTTCACGCAAGGAAGCGGAAGAGAAGATACGAAAGAAAGCAGTGGAGTTGAGGATGGGCGAGGGAGGAACAAAAACTAAGCGAAATACGATGGCGTAAGAAGAAGAGTACGGAGATATTCGCCGCCCAAGGACGATGATTATGAGAGCCGAAGTCGGTCGACTAATTCCCTGACCACTCAACCGTGTTGAACAAGCCTACGATCTCGAACGGAGAGGACGACAGACGCTAATAAAACCATTTCGTGACTAAATAAGGAGGCACGGGCGGATCGGTAGCGTAATGTTCACCCAAATGTGCTGTAATGAGGGTATTATTAGATATATTTTACAGAGTTATGTATTTACAATTTACGGCAGCTTGTTTCTTGTATTGAAAACCTTAGCCTGAATGAAGACCAAATTTGGGGTCGTCTCCACGAACACATTCTTGACATCCAGCTCTATAGGTTCACTTCTTTTAAAGCAAAGAATTACTCTGATTTCCTATTTTTTTGCCAGTAAAATCGGCAAATTAAGACGTGAGTGTGTTCGATCTTTGCTTTACACCTGGATGTGTTTTCTAAAGTGTGTTTTTGTTTCATCTTCATAAATGCGTCAATTCTAGTAAACCATTTATATAAAATCCCAGAGGTTGCTCAAACATATTTCGTCACCGGGCAAGAGAGCTTGTAAGCGCCCCTATTCCCCACCCCCTTTGTCTGCATAGCCAAATAATTTCAAAGGATTTTATATTGACAAATTATTCAATACTAATTCGTCATGAATCATATCACAATCATTGCCAAAATATAATGTAATTGTAAGTACCCATATTGAAAAAACTCATAATCTGTTAGGATTAGATCTAAATATGGCATCTCGGGTGATTGCTCTAGCTGTCCCCGTGACTTGGGCCACCTCTGACTAAGCATAATATATAATCTCACACGAAGCAAGACAATTCAGCGGTGATTTTTCTCGAGTCAATTTTACACTGATCATCCCCAGAATCCACTCTGTCAAGAAAGCGGAAAAAATGGCAACATGCTCGGAGAAGGTGTTGGAGTTTCTGGGTGTTCTTTCGTAAAAAAAAATGGGGAGTGGAAATGGGGACGAAACAGTGTGCGTAGAGGCGAGTGGGAGAAGGAAGCGAGAGAAAACAAGAGAGGGGGGATGAAGAGTGATAGAGAGGGAGTGAGAGAGAAAGACGAAGGCAATCGAAGACGATGAACTGAGAGGGCAGACTGGATGGACTCCACCTTACGGTACTTCCACCGAAGCTCCGAAAGGGGACCCAATAGAGGTTGAAGCCATTGACACTCTCGACTCGGATGCTGTACCTTTGGCTCACGGAGAGTGGGGTGGGAGGGACCTCTCTGAAAAGTGCCAAGGGGGAGGGGGCTGTTAATCTACAGTTACGCGAGGGATAAGAGAGGGAGGGGAGAGGGAAGGGATGGGAGGAGGCAGGGAAGAGGGGTCGACGGAGAGCAAAGGGGAGAGAAGGAAAGGCATTAAAGGAAGAAAGAGATTAAGTGAGCGACGATTGTGCAGTAAAAGCCTCACCCGGACGCACCGAAAGCAATCAAAAAGGAGAGGTAAATGCACGGCGAGGATACGGTAAGGGTGGAGAGCAAGTGAGGAATTAACGTAGACTTCAGAATTCGAAGACAAAAGTAGATAAAACTTGAGAGTATCATTTGCGCGAAGCGAAGTTTACGGCAAGGGTCGCATTGCCAAATCCTCAAAAACATTGGCAACGTTGCTTGTGTTTCAATGTACCTACTATAGGTCCACCTCTTAAATGTTTGGGGGGGGCAATGCTCCTTAAGTTTACCAACGCCGGAAAATGGCGTAATAATTTTTCGGCAGGAAGTAACTCATTAAAAAAATTCAAAAGGAAACGGAAAGCTAAAAAGCACTAATTTTCAAGCAGTAAAAGCGATTATACATTTATAGGGTCTCCCTTGGAAAATTTTTAGACGCGAATCACTTTTTCTCCTGTCAGATTACATCCATTCCATCAGATGTGAAATTAATTAATGTAGATTGAAACTTTTTAAGTACTTTCTTGAGTTTGAACGACTTCATGACAAGTTTAAAAAAATTTCACACTCGCGTTACTTCCTACTGTTTGATTTCCTATCATTATCAGCAAATTTTTAAAGATAAAGACTACCCGGAGAAACTTCTTTCCTGGAACGACCCTCTCGCGTATCTTTTGACAAAAAAATCAAAAAGGTCGGTTTGGCATGGCGTATCATATACGTGTAACTACTGTATAACTCTTGTACTGCCGTGCAAAATACTCTACCGCTCATGGTTTTCACAAAAATCGTAGCAAACGGAGAGTGTAGTGCATCTTGGCTAAATTTCACCCCCTGACTGGTATTAGCAGATGTTTGGTGTTGCATAAGCAGCCGTAGTTATATTAATTTTAGTACGGTAAGGCTTAGTGTATACTAGTTAAACCTGGCCCCCTGACAGGTATTTTCAGTTTTCTTATAATGCATTGATATCCTAGTTTTGTTAGCTTTAGTAGGATATAGTGTGGTGTATTTCGGTAAAAACTCACCTCCTACCACACCCCTTTCAAAACATGGTCCTTCTTGGATATCCTCAGGTTAGACCAAGACAGGCAAAAATAGAAACAATCAATAAATGGAAACTTGTTTCACAATAGAGGCAAGGTAAATTCTAAGATGGAGGTAAACTTGGCCACCTTAATAGTGGAAGAGTAGCCAAATATTAAAAGGGGGCGCTTCACAAGGAAAGTTGCAGAAAAGAGCATGAGAGAGGGGAGGAAGAAGAGAGGCAAGGAGATGAAGTTATTGGAATGGATAGGTGAGGTGGTGGGATATGATACGAGAGGGAAAACGGTGGGTCAAAGAGGGATGTTTGTGAAAGCGGAGAAAATTCGAACAATCCGAGAGGAACAAGACGAAGAGTCAGGTGGGCAGGTATATAAAAAAAATCTGACAAGGGAGCAGGGGAAAGATTTTTGAGAGGGATCGCTTCTTGCGAGGGTGGAAGGGTGCCTGAGGGGAGAGCCTCAAAAGGAATGGATGCTTTCCTGCTTCTGGAAGCGAACATTTCCACGGCTATATCCCTCACCATTCCCACTCTCTCCCACACATGACGGGAACTCTGCCCCCTCCGTCTCCAATTCCCTCGGCCGATTCGTCCCCATGGAACGATCGCCAACCTTACTGAGGCCTCCCCATTCGACCACCCTCCATACGTTCTCCTCCTTCGGCCACGCCAAACCCACCTCATCTCCCGTGAGGACCCACCTCGATGACTCAGGCTCTTTTCCACGCGGGCTGAGTACAGGTAGCTTCTTCAAAGGGAGTGGCCCATTGGGAGGAAGGGGGAAGGGATGTGTGGGAGGGGGGTAGTTTGAGAGTGTGGGGGAAGACGGAACTAGGCACGCACGAATCGAGGGAAGGACGGAAAAAGAGCAGAGGACGAAAAAAGAGGGAGGAACAAGGATAAGGAGGCAATAAAGGAAATGATATGGGGAGGACAGCGGAAGGAAAACGGCGAAGGCAAAGGATCGTGAATGAATGGAGGTAACTGTGAGGGAATCTGTTTGTGAGATGAATGGTTGAATTTTCAATTCTAAAACCGAGAAAATATCATTTCACTATATTTATTCTAATATCCAAGAAATGTGTATTAATCCACGGCTTTTTATTTTTCAATTTTCATCATGTTCATTAGAGTATTTAATAACTGCAAATGAGGATTCTAGGTTTGTTAATAAGTGGTGTAGCTAATTCCTTGATTTGCTCCCTAATTCCTGTTTCTAAATCTTCTATGTAGTATTAACAGAACCTCTTGCATGTTTCCTGTATATCTCTTGTATTTATGTACATTTATATAGCGGATAAATATATTAATGTAACCAGTTTCTCTTACATTGGTAGCATAGCTATAGTGAACATTGCACATTGATGAAATATCACCTCCTGACAAGAATTTGCAGGTTTTTGCTATAACGCAATTGTACTTATTTTTGACGGTTTTGGATCTCGCGTCATTTATTTATTTTCGCTTAACACAGAACAAAATAACGTCCAAACGTAGTAATCATTGAGGCAGAAGGAAAGAGTATGTGTAAAATGGCTGGAGCACAGTGCGTTAAATCTTCGCTTTTCCCATCGATGGGCATATGCCTGCGGATGGATTGGGCAATAGCTATTTTTGTTTGACGTGAATGAGAAAGTGTTTCATCCCTAAATTGATTCGCTATGTTTAAGTGTATTGGTGACTTGTCTTGAATAGGTTGTGGGTTCAAATCGAGCACGTAAAAAAGGGAAAAGGTATTTTAAAATTTTGTTCGTAATGCCTACCTTCTATATTTTTTCTAGGCGATAGATTCTGACAATAAAGTGAGGGAAATAATAATAATTTCGTCGGGGAGTGGGTACAAATCCAAGACCACCTGCATTTTTCTAGGAGTCTTATACTTTCCTTCTCTCTTATCCTTCCCTTCTTTTCCCCATCCTATTGTTTACAATAACTCACAATCAGTAACATTTTGCTTTTTTAGTAAGAATTTATACAAACCTTCGGCATTTTATTTGCTAATATCATATTCCAAGGGAAGTTACTCTCAATTGGGTTCCCAATAATTGCCTCATATCATATGGCAACCTTCTTGAGGCAAAGAAAAGTTTTCTCTCTCCTTTTTAAAACCACCCACTACCTGTGTAGTAAACGATAAAAATGAATGAGCGAAGTTTGCACGTTTTACGGTACAATAAGGTTCCGTATGTGCTCATCGTACGCACTTTAGGAGCGGTTGCTATGCAAGCGACACCTTAGTGCTTTGCTTTTTGAAGTGGAACACTTCCTATGGATGGGAGTAAGCTCGCGAAATCATAGCGTCACGTGACACCCGACTACCGGACGGATAGTCACTGCGTGGTTACGTATATTCGATTATTTAGACAGAGATATCCTTGCAGCAAAAATGAGTTGCATGGGTTTCTCTCCCTCAGCGATTCACTGGATTACTTCATGCCTATCTGGTCGTCAAGAAAAAGTGATTACTGATGTATCATGCTCTTCGTGGGTCGAAACAGCAAGAGGTGCCCCTCAAGGCTCTATTCTAGAACCTTTGTTAATTTCTCTTTACATTAATGACTGCCCATTAGTGCTCAGAAATGGCAAGCATCATCTATACGCGGATGATCTCCAAATATATCTACACCCAAATGTTGATAACTTATGTAATAACCTGAGACTCATAAATAATTACCTATAACACATCAACAGTTGGAGTAAAACTAATTTTTTAAAACATAAATCCCGGCAGGTTGGATGCAATCATATTTGTATACCCGAGAATACTGAAAGCAATTTTTAAAAATCAGTTACCCCATTGCGTATAGCTAATGATTCAATACCATACTGTGAAGCAGTTAAAAACCTAGGAGTACTTATGGATGAATGTTTGTCCTGGTCATATCATGTAACTAAGACATGCAAACCAGTTAATAAGTCATTATTCCCTATCCTTAGACTGAGGCACGTCATTAATGCTTCCCTTAAGAAACAGCTAATTTCCACATTAATATAACCCCACTTTGACTACGCTGATGTAGCTTATCAAGATATATCTCCGGAACTTTCAGTAAAACTTCAACGGTCATTCAACGCATGCATTAGATTCATATTCAATCTGCAAATATCTGACTACACTACTTGTTTCATAAATAATCTCTCCTGGTTAAAACCTAGTTCCAGAAGTCTTTTTCATACGCTATCTCTACTCTATCAAATCCTTAATACAAAAACGCCGAAGTACCTTACATACGATTTTCAAAAACTCAGCAAAGTGCATGGAACAAATACACGAGGGAATCAAAAACTTGTAATACCTCACCACCGAACCGTCATATTCAATAAACCATTTACTGTAACCGCTTGCCGCGAGTGGAATAATCTTGGCATTACTTCACGAAATGCACCATCACTGTCTTATTTCAAAAAGGAATTACATAAGACATTTCTCAAGGCACAGCAAGGTGACTAGTAAAACACATACCGTAATACACATACGCCGAATACATATAAAATACTCTCTGTTCCAAGAAATTCACATACACATTTCAATGTTAGTATTTATTGTGTATTGATATTATTCATTATCATGAGTCACATTAGCTTCTCTATGAAGGTTTTCGCAAGTTTTTCACACCCCCCTTCATGTGTGGGTGTTTTCCTGCAGTGGGTTTTGTTCGCGACGGATGCCAGCCAAAATCCTCATATTTTTCCCACAATTGTACATATCTTTTTACACTTATTTCTGATATTTCATTGTCACATTTATATTCTATCTCTATTGTTTTTAGCATTATTTCTCTGATTTATATATTACAGTGTTTGTCATATAGACTGAATTCATGTACTGACGAGGGGTTAGATGGAAGAAGGGACTTTTGAAGTCTCAATCTCGCCCCAATAAAGACGTTTATCTATATAAAAGCGCTTCGAACTAATTCACAATATTATCACTAGGGTGGTTCGTTATGACTATTTTAATTCTATGTGTATTTCATGTTATTTTAATTAATGCAATTATATAGTATTCATATTCATATTATCATAAATATTAATTTCATTATTTGTGTTTGTTTACACATAACCTGCATACTCCCCACTGCCAGTCCAATCCATACTCAGTGTTCCCCACCTGTCGGCCGTCCCGCAACGGCCACACCTTTTATCTGACTTCATTTCGCCCCATTTACACGCCGTGCTATCCTTTCCGCTGCCCTTACTCCACAAGTTCATGACTTTTACGGAGAGAGAGGAGGAGGAAGAGTTTGGTGTATCGAGGGAGGGTAGTGGTGAAACGGGGGCGGAGGAAGAAATCATTTCTGAGGGGCATCAACATATCCGGTGGCAAGAGGAGTGGGCCGTGGGGAAATCGCGCTCGCGAAGACCGCCGAAAAGAATGGGGAAAGATATTGCCTCCACCGGAGTCATCAACACGGGAGGTTGGCTCTGGGGGAGTCGGTGGTTGTGGTGGCATCGTAATAAGTCCAACGGAGTGTGAAATAAGGCATTCAGAGCAGGTCTTTTTTTCTCTCTCCCTGCTGTAAAGTTCCCACGAACCAATCTGGAACGCTCGGATGCAGAGTAAATGTATGAAGAGAATACAGAGTCTCATCCGAGGGATGTCCTTAAGTGTTTCCTAAATTTGAACCTGCGGTTTTTCGCTTGGAAGGCGAGTGCCATACCGATTCGACCACCACGATCACAACCGTAAAAACCCACCATTCGCATTCTTAGCAATCCAGTACCGTAATATTCGGAAACATTTCTTGAGAACTTGAGGCTAAATTAATTTTCTACAATTGCATATATTTCCGTCTTATTAAATTTATTAAAGAATTTTGATGTGGACCGCAAAGTAAAGGAAAAACTTATTAGACCCATTATACGACTCAGCAGTCTCTTGAAATCAGTACTGGAAGGAAAAATGAGAGGTAAGATATATCTGAGGACTAACATGGACAGAATATGTCAAGCAAATGATGAGTGACTTTAAAATGAAGAATTATGAAGGTACAAATGGTTTAATGAAAGTAAAATGCAGTATATAACTGCAGCAAACCAATCTTTGAAATGGATGAAAGACTGACGGTGAAATAACTTCGTGCAGTGTAAATTAAGAGGCCATGGATATGCAGGATTTGAGTTAGTTCATCAGGGGAGGAGTCCTTATCACATCAGGAACCATAAGATATTCAAAGATATCGAGCAAGTGATTCCTCTCGGAAAAAAACCTAAAAAGTCAAACTTGAAGGAAATTTACGTGAATTTTGACTCTCTCATCAACCGCCTCATAGATGGAGATAAATCTATAAAACTACTTTTCTGAGGGTTAAATTAATGAATTATTATCACTTGTTTTTACTAATGAGAGAAATACGCTGGTAATCAACTCGTGAACTTGTTAAGGAGCATCGAAATATCATGTTAATGGTCCTTCCAGACCACGTTTTAAAATTGATGAAAAAAAATTAAATAATATTTATTTTAAAAAATCTTTTGAGAATTATTAATTTCGAACTTTGTATTCTCCAAATGCTTATATAACTGACCATAGTTTCTACATTATATGCCTTCATCAAGGTAGCATTAAATGTCATTTTATATAAAAACCATGGTCATGGTAGTTAAAGATTGTGGAAAATACAAATTGCGAATTCATTGAGTGACGCGATTTTCCCAAAGCCAAACCGGAAACCCTCGCGTTCAACCTTTTGCAAGTTCATGTTCAGACCACCCATATCATAAACGATTTTGCTCCCTTAATACTTGAACTCACTCAAACGACGCGGAAAGGAATTATTTCTTCCAAACTTGCCGTTTCTATCTTTTCCAACTTTGAAAAGGTTTCAGGCTCCGTTTTCCTCTCACACCTGCCCACCGAACGAGGTATGTGCGTCTATAAATGCACAGTGGCCCACGTGGAGATAGACGCTCACTCTCAAGGAATACGAATCGGGTTGAGTTTTGGGAGACATCTTGAGAGGACCCACTTCCACTCGCGAAGGTGGAAGAGGAAGCAGAGGAGAGAATAAATGTGGCAAAAGAGAGAGAGACGACTTGGGAGGAGAGAGAGAGAGAGGACTCAAGATGGACTGGCGGATTGGGGTGGAGGAGAAGGAGAGGATGGGAACTGGTTAAAGCGTGAAGAATGTCTTCGCCCGTTCCCTCCTCCCTTGGGTTTTCGGCGGTTTTGGCAACTTTTTACGGCGACTTCATGCGAGATGAGAATGCGAGATACGTTGTGGGGAGGATGAGGATGTGGGAAAGAAGGGGGGTGGGCAAATTTCATCATACCTTTGTGTGCCCGAGAGTGAAAGAAGAGTGAGAAGGGTAGGGAAGGGGGTGTATAGTTGTGGGCGTGGAGTGGGGAAAGGTGGCGATCGAATTCCACCGAACTCTCACCCCACGCCAAATCCCACCTGAATCGCACACGACACCCCACCTCCACTGTGTCTTTCAACATCCTAACCCATCCCTGGTCCTTTTGGACCACGCCAACAAGCCCTCGATCACACATTCAAGAGGACAATGGATGGAGGCAATATGGCAAGAGGGTATATTGAAGTAAATTGACGATTTGTCAGCCTCCGACTGGCAAATTTGTCAAACTCAATAGTCCTTGGGGAAGCCCAAGTCTCGTCTTGGGGGATTTTTCGACCTGCAGTGCTTGACTTGAATATTTTAATAGTTGACTTTGTGGAATTTAAACAAAGTTGAATGAATAAAATTTGAAAAGTTTATTATTGTAATTAGGCATAATAATGTAAACCTCATTTACTTTAAGACTCAATTAAGAATCAATGGTAGGTCGAATGTTAAAACACTGAACTATTTTTGGTCGACGTTTCGGAATGATATAGTTCCATCCTCAAGGATAATCAACATAAGTAGAGGTCAAAACAAGGAATGAAAAACTAAAATCAACCTAAAAACAAATACATCATCATATAGAAAATATTGTAACCCGATTCTACCTCAGAGTGATTTTTATACGTCACCCATGCCAGTACGTAAATTTGTAATGTAGACTTCGTTGATGGTGGATGTAAACAATGTCAAAGAGCTATACATGACAATCATATATTGTTGTTACATATATTTCAATAAAGTTTGAACTTTATTTATTTAATTCTTGGATATGATATTGTTTTTCCAAAATTGTTCCTTAAATGCCCCGAAAGGCATGGTAAGCTGTTATCCGAGTTATGTGGAAACAATAAAAATCAATGTACACAAATCGGCCACATTGAATAGACGAATTGGTAGTTATTCTGTCTAAAATAGTGTTTTTACTGAAGCAATTGCTACTAAACGTGAGGGTTTATCTAAACGCATGAAAACCGAAAACATTTTTCTACAACAACGTTTTATGCAATCGTACAGGACAAAATTCGCACCATATTCAACTTGGGTGGATCATTTTTCACAATCAAAAAAACACAGGCTTCACTTTCGCGCGTCATGACACAATCTATATCTCTTCTTCAATCTCTTCCCCCGACCGCCACCTCACGGAGAGAAATTCCAGCCTCCCGAACCTCCTTCCTCCGTCAATCTCCGCCTCTCTCCACCCATTCACTCAACCCCCAGGCACGCGGGCACAAAAGACAAGGCTCACGTGCCGGAATATCGGGCCTCATCTTTCGTCTCCGGACCCCGACGAAGGTCTGGAACGAGAGACAGGACCCCCCACCCACCCTCTTTAAACCACTCCAACCCGTATCCACACCTCCTTCGCGGGGCGCCAAAGGAGCAGAAGGCGAAGAATTCTATCGAGAGAGGACGTGCAAAGAGAGTGCCGGAAGGAAGGGGAGTCTGCCACATGCTACTTTTCCTAACTCACGGGGAAATGGGGTCGGACGTCGGGGTCTCTGCTTGGAGAATACCCCGGGGGCAAAAGTAAGAGCCTTAAACGAGGGAATTGATGGGACCACATAGCACGACGTTACAGAAGGGGTTTGAGACTGTAAGGAATGCACTATCGGCCACACTCTATGTATCTACGTTTAATTTACTGGATAGAGATATTGTATTGTATTTTTATACACTAAGACCCAGTAATAATATCTGGCTAACGCTAACTGCAAGATGAGGTAGCATTTTCACTGACTTGTAGTTCACCAAGAGCTCGAGTAAAGTGAGGGATTGAGTTTTATAAGCATTTTAGATAGAAGATAGTATTTACTCCGTTTTTTATACCGAGAAAATATTTAACCAGAGGTTATAAAACTAGACCTAAATATACAATATGCTACATATTTATTTGCAATACAGCTGCAAACGGTCACGATAATACAAGTACTTATACTTCGTCGACAGCTCAAAAAACATCTTTTTGCACTAAGTGTGCGTGCATATATACTGCATAAAGCAAATGCTTTCGCAAGCAATAAACTTTTAAATAAATGGGCTCTGGATTTCAATCGAGTGGATTTCAATGCTGTTTACTTCCTTTCATCCTGACATTTCTCTGCCGCAACAGAGCTAAAGTAATGCGCCTATTAATTAAAAATATAGTAAATACGAATTATCAGTTAACTTCTTTCATTTATAAAGCCATGGAAATAGCATGTAAAAGTAGCGTATATGTGCACTTTTCATATCTATTCTACAGGTACCCGTAAAATCTTGTGTCAGCGGCTGTTCTGTCTCCACCTATGACAATGTTTTAAATTCTAACAGCTGATTGGCGGGTTTTTGGACCATCCTTATGCAAACATCCCAATTTCTGGGACATTATCTCACTTTTCCTCCTATATATGGCTCGCTATCAGGTTTCTCTTAAATTTCTCATGCCATTCCTCCAACTCTCCTTATGTCGTCTATATTCCTATCCTCTCCCATGCTTCCCCAGCGTCCTCTCCTCCCTCAAGTCTTTTAAATTAAAGAGAAAAAAATAGAACGAAAGGGATGGAAAGTTAGATAATCATTGGTGAAATAATTGTTTCCCTTGACTTGTGTTGAGGTCGTGAGCGTTTCACGGGATGAAAGAATTCTAGCACCTTTCTGATCGGCATTCTAACATATTTTGTATATTTTGTCGGGCATATGCATTTAATGGGTAGACAGTATTCAGTTGATACTCGGCGTTATTTCAGTTTTTCCTCAAGAAATAAGATTCTCCTTGATAGAAAGACTTTTTCAGGTTGACGATGGTATTAATTCCCATGCCTTGTCTCTTGCTCTTGCTCTTGTCTCCTCAAATTGAATATTTATCCAGATATGCGCCGAAAATAGAGAACATTTTAATTAATTCTAGCAAAATTCAAATTCTTTCCAGAAATATATAGGAACCTAACATGACCACCAAATCCCAGTCTTTGATCCTAGAGCCTTTCCAATCGCAAAGGTTAAAGGTCAACTTGCACAAAATATCTAGAAAAATACTCATGAATTACGTACAATACTGTAGGGTGCCATTATTTCCCCTGTCTCACCTATGATATCACAAAAAGACCTTCTACACAGAAAATCACACATCTCGTTCGACGTTGAACGTGCTGCTGGAGCCCTCTCCCGGATATAATCCAATCCTAAAGGCAAATCCTAAAGGTAAACCTAATCCCTCCGGGCAGCAACCGACGACATCTCTGCTCGTTGGGCAACCAAACAAAATCACAAGAAGGAATCGTTTCCTCAAAAGTTATCTAACATATTACGCGCGAAAGCCATGCTGGGAGGATCACATTTCGCAGGAAATACAGGCGTCGTCATTGCGCGTCGAGGCCATTCATTGCCTCACTTAATGCAAGGTGAAACAGGCTAGATGTACGTGCCAGGGAGGAAGTGCTGAATAGATCTTTGAGGAAGGAGTCCGGCGTTGCTGGGGATGGGGCGGAACGGGGAGGGACAGATGTAATGGTGGTGGTCTCAGGGTACGAGCAAGGGAATGGAAATACATTGGTGTGAGCTCTGCTGGACCCAAGAAAGGGACAGGAGCGTGGCAGAACGAGATGCGCTTGGGATAATAAAACTTCTCCTACCTTGACCAAAATGTTTTATAGCAATGTGAAAATTTTCAATTCTGGGTGAAATATAAATCGAAACTTGCATTTAACTATTTAAAAATGGCCAATGTTCATATTTTTATTTCCCGTTAATTCACGAAACTCTACTGGGACTTAGTTATATAATCTCTGATCAAAGTTAACCGCAGGATGACTTAAAGTTTTCACTAACATGACATAAACTGAAAGTTTTGTATACTATATCAGACTGTCGGTTACTCGACAATACTCGACAGGAGTATTAATCATACTATACATTTTGTAGTTATAGCAGTAATAACTTCGGTTTCTTAAATAAATATTTTACCAGAGCGTGGCAGAAAGAGATGTGCTTGGGATATGAAGACTTCACCTACTTTGACCAAATCATTAAAATAACAATGTGCAGCTACTCAATTCTGGGTGAAATATAAATCGAAACTTGTATTTAACTAATTAAAAATGATCATGACATAAACTGAGAGTTTTGTATATAAAATTGGGTATGGGTATTGTGTTCGTGCACAAAATTTTGAGATGTTGCAGGCAACGACAACGGTCTTTTTCATTTCGGCTGGACCAAGAAACTCGGTTTTTAAATAAAATTAAATTTAAAGTTCTCGCTGAAATTTAACGAGACGATAGCTACAGCATGTCACTTAGTGCTTAAAATTCAAGTCTAATAAAGGAGAAGTACTCCCAAACTGAAGTTATCAAACCAAGGTAGTGAACTTTTGACTACACGAAAACTTCCTAGAGAACGCCTTCAGTATATTTCGACCACCATGGGTACGAGAGAGAGAGAGATGGAGTCACGTACGGAGGGCGATAAAGAGCAGAAAAAAGCGTGGAGGATGTTGGAGGTGGATGTAGAGTGAGAGAGAGAGAGAGTGGGGGGCACGCGAGGAGTTGGGAGGCGGGCGGAGCGGGTCGTGCCGCCGAGGACGACACGAAGACGCGTTCGGGAGTGAGGGGGGAGGAAAGGGGAGGGGTGGGAGGGGGGGAATGTGGAGCGATGGGATGGGAGAGGGCAAGAGGAGGGTTTTGGAGAGGAATTTGGGCTACGTCGACGAAGTTTGGAAATTGGAAGCGATACCTTGTAAGTGTTCACGTGTTCAAAACTCAGCTATCATATTTAGTTAACTATGGTCTCATTGAAATGGGCTTCTTTTCATCGAACGTCATTTTGATCGTTCAATCACCTGTTAATTGAGGGAATTGTGAGAATTTAAGATTAAAACAAAATGTCAATAAAAGTAGAGGAATTTTGACCCCTAAGCATGCATTTAGGTCATCCAGGTGGCCATCGACCGGGAGGGTGCAAATCTCGTAAGCACGCGCGTGATGTGATGTCGCCCCTCGTTCACTCAGTTGTTGGGTCTGGGTTAGGATGCCGGAGGAGAAAAATGTTGGGAGCCAGCGCAGGCAAAAGGAAAGGAGGGAAGGGTTAGTGATTTACGAGGAATCGGAAAGGAGATTCCACCTGTACTCGGAATCGGTTGAATGGGAATTGCTAGGATTATTTTTTTGTAATTCTCTTGGAATAATTGTTCCCCTCAGGCAACCGGTATCATCATCGAGAGTTACGGAAAAAAAATAATTGGAGCTAAGATAAAATTTAGAAATAAGGAACGTGTAATAAAAATAGAAACAAGATCGCCACCTACAATCACACTCGCAAAACACGTCCGCACACGAACGACAACCCACGACTCGTAGGACGTCCAAACACGGACAAGGATCCACCAAAAGAACCCCTTCTGCCGAAGAACAGGCCCCTTTTATAAAAAAAAACCCGCAGCTAGCGACCCCGCAGCTAGCGACCTCAGGCAAGGCCGAAAATATGACACATAAAAAAATGGCAATGAAATGCGAAGCCGCGGTCGTTTCAAACCAAATACGTTACAGGAGTTATTTTTAATTTAAAAGTAAAATTCCTCACGAATTTGTATATAACCCAAAACTTTTCGTTCAAATTAAGTTTAAAAAGCTACACCTACTAAAACAAAAACTACTAATAAAATACCCCCAAAAATGTAACAAAATATCATTAAAATACAAGTACTATCTGTAAGAATTAATCCTTACATTAATGAATTCTAAATTTATGGCACTTTTCTGCTAAAATAGATAAAATTAGTCAAATAATAAAAAATGTTTCATAATAATGGTCCTTTCGTACTAAAAACTATAAAAAATGTGGGGAATAAATCGGTCCCACGCATCTACTCCTATATCTGCGGCGCTCCCTATCCACGTATGAGACCAAAATCGCCTACTCTGGAGTATTTCAACCTCCTAGGGCTATATTCGATGTTTTCAGGCTTCACACATGGGTATATATACAACCAGTATGCATAGTGTTTTTTTCCTTCGGCTCCTAGGGATAAGTGGGAGAAACAGAAGAGGGGGATGGTCGCTGGGTTCTAAAGCAAACGGAGAGGGGTGACAAAGAAGAGAACAAGGAGGCTTGTGGAGGAGGAGTGATGTGGTTGGATGAATAATTGGCCGTGGTGAAACAAAGTGGGATAAAGGGAATGAGAGTATGTTTAGCGGGGTGAAAATGTCACGCCGGGAGAGCGTGTTCCTGGCTATACATATTTAAAAGAGAACATGTGAAAGATGATTTTTTCAAGCACCCTAAGAGTCAACTCGGCTCTGACCGCAACATCAATTTAGTGGGGGACCGAGTGGAGAGAAGAATAAGTTTTGAATTTAAGATGAAAGTCTTAGGGTGGTTTAATCCTGACAAATTGCTTCAGCAAGTTTCTTCTGCAAGAGTTTGCGGAGGATTTTAATATGACGAGAAAAAACTTCTTTAGCTAGTGCAGATCCAGATTGGTTGCCGTTTACACAAACAAAATTACGTTTCAGCAAGTGACATGCCAAAACTTTTAAAAGTTCTGCAAGCGGACTTGCAGAGCCGTTTACACCAGCAATTTACGTCGAAAATTGCTTGCCGTAAGTAATCTGAGCAATATACTGTCCAGTGTAAATCCATTTTAATAATTAATGCTTTAAATCTAATTTAAGTGTTTCTAACATTTTTCCCGCAAAGTAATCATCCACCATAAAAAATGGCAGGGGCTGGAGAATTTAATAAAGGATTAATTTGTACATTGGTAGAGGTATTAATGTTTCATTTTATCGTTCAAACTTGAAAACTTCGCACCATTGACGCTAAGTAGTCATTACGTACCAGATGAGCATGAATTAAGTATTAGGTTGAAAGTGAATTTAAATTATTATATTTTCCCTTTGAAGGAGTAACTTCAATGGAACAAAACTCAAAGTAGGATCATTTTGACGACATATGAAATTCTAAGTCCTCAAGTACGGGTGTTCCAAATTATTAAGCTGAGTCTGAAATATTTTCAAAGGAATTCACGCGATAAACTTTTTGAAATGTAGAGTAGCCAAACAAGTTAACTTTATGTTAATACTCACAGTCATGAATTTCCAAACAGATGCAAATCTTAAGTCATAAAAGTTAAGAAGACTGCTCTAGGAAAGGATTTAATTTAATGAGGAATTTTTAACTGCATAATACACCTCACGTTCTCTTATTTATTTTCTGACCATCAACATATTTTCACTTCACAGTTTTAAATTGAATAATTTAATGAGGTCGCTAGAAACTATCAAATGAAATAGCCCGAGATAGAGCATTAAAGTCACAACGATATGGACAAAGTGAGGCGATTTCGATTAAAAATTTCCACTAGAAGGTAAAAAAGTGGTATTTTTGCTGATTAGCACTCATTATGAAAAAGTAATTGTTAAATAAAATGTATTATAATTACAGATTTAATGATTTGAATACTATGTATACTAGTGCCACGTTGATGTTATCACACAAAATCCTGTTATGAAATGCTTATTCAATCAACCACCCCTTGGCTTACCAACTGTTTTATTTTCTACCCCATTTGAAATTCCATCTGCTTTTTCCGTTAATACTCTAATAGGATGATAACGTTTTATTCTTTCCAAACAAAATAAAATTTAACGAATTGCAATTTATGCTTCGTTGAATTTTGGATTTATTCCATTGCATGAATTGAAAAATGAAACACACATTCGAAATTTAATACAATAAGTATATTGTAATATCAATTTAAATAATTATAGCTTTGCTTACATAATTTACTTATTTTCACTTCAGTTAAATTTCTATAATTTCCTGCACAATATGGCGTAAAATAAAAGGTATAAAGCTCATTTAAAACTATTTTCTCCCTTGGCGTCTGACTTTAAATTAGTGGGAAATTAAAAATATAACCTATATATTCATTTATTTCTATTTTTCCTCTCTTCAAGGGACATAAACGTTGTGTAATTAGATTTTTCTCTAGTGCTCATCGAATAATGGCATCGAAATGGTGCGGGAAATCGAAATACAACTTACTATATTACAGACCTCTCTACAATAATTCATCTGTAGAGCATCAAATACGACAATCGGAGCTACGAATCCCCATTGCCTTCTGGATCCTTTCCCGCTATCTGTGATTCACAGGTTACAAATTCTCTCCTCCCGAGGGTGGCAAAGGTCTCTCTCTCTCTCTCCATCTCCTAGCTGTTTTTCTCCTTGTCTCACTTGACGTGGCTCTCAAATATCATAAGATAATTTTCCCGTGGTCTGCGCCTGAGGAATCCAAGAAACTCATCCGTGACGCTCCCCGGTGCTTCCCCACACTCTTGTAGTCCCAATGCGCTGAAAACGTACGGTTTCGGTGTTTCCTCACCGACATCTCTTTGACGAGGCCTTAAAGGTGCACTCCCTTACCCCTGTGCGGCCGAGCGGATAAAATTATTTGCGGAGGACGGTGTAGTGGGGATGACGAGTTGGAAAAGATGGAGGACACGGCGCACTTGAGGTGGGGAGGTGGGAGTCTCCAAGAAGCTCAGCCATCGCAAAGAGCTCATAGCAGATGCACCATGGATTGAATAGGAGAATAAATTGAAAAATACATAAAAATAAATGAGTCTCATTCGCAATTTAACAATTATTTATTTATCGACCTTCCTTTGTTTTTTACCTTCAACGACTACGGCACGAGTTCACTCCACCCTCCCATCTCCCTAGGACCGAATAGAGACCTTTTCCCCCACTTCCTACAAATAACCTTCTCATTTCACAACTGGACAACATAAATCGAAACTTGTTGAGAAACAATTGAGTCTCTACCTGAAGATAATGTGAAAACGTCAAAACTCGTCGAGCAGGTAAAATAATTATGCAAAAAATTACAACTGAGAATTGTTCATTATTACAATGAATTTCCACTTCATCACGCTTGAAAAGGTCAATCTCATGGGACCATTTACTACGATAGTGCAGGAGAATATTGAAACCATTAAAACTACGCAATAGGAATGTTGAATGGATTAGTTCTGCCGTTAATGCACCAAAAACATTGGTATTAGTAGTGGAATTGCCGCTGTACCGTAATAATTTGTCTATAAAGATGCAGCATGGAAATAATTTTCGAAGAGCACTGAACTATTCACAAAAATTAAGGACAAATCGCACGCGATATAGCCATGTATGGTGGATCATTTAATGCAAAGAAACAGGCTTCATTTTCATCCGTCAAAGGCAGCAAGTACTCTCTTCTATAGCCATTGAGGTGCACTTGAAGGTAACTAATGTGCTCGAGGGGAATATCAAAAAGAACTAGAATAATTAAAAAATTATAAACCTTTTTGCATGTACGCACTACCATGAGAGCCACCGAAAGGGCGTGTGGCAGCGTGTTTTAGGACACAATCCGTGAAGAATGGAGGGAAAGGGAAAATGTAATGGAAGAGGGAAAGATCCATAAGTGTTCGAACGGATTCAGCGCCATTTTTACTTACAAGTCACCCTGCATGGAATTCCCCGAGTTATTTCGTTTTTCCTGCACAAATTAGTATCTCATAGTATCCTTGAATTAGTCGTATTAGAAACAATAATCACTAATGGTGTTTGAACCAGTGTATTGCATATAAACCTATTTCTTAACGTGCCACCCTCCTCGTTTCAGCCTGGACTAGCATTCCTATTCTCCATACTGCTTTTTGTTTCGCACTTAGCAGCCACGGGAAAGTGCGGAGTTCGACCTTGAACTGGGATGAGCATTGCATGCCTGTTGTGGACTCACACTGGAGGTGGCTTACATGATACTTCGTAAATGTAAATACAGAGCCGTGGTCCAAGAGGTTTTGCGAGAGCGGTAGATAGAAAAAAGGAGAAGGGATCAAGGAGTGGAAATGAGAGTAGGGAAGAAGATGGAGTGGGTATAGGGGGAACGGCAAGGCATGAGGGAGCGAGAGAAGAACTATTGGAAGGAATATGGGGAAGTGAGTGGCAGGGGGGTTTTGTGCGAAGCAGATTAGCGAGGAACGAAGCACTTTGGACAGGAAAGAAGAAGAAGAGATTCTCAGAGGGTGGAGGAGAGATTCGCTCGCTTGCTCCGCTCAACGCGATAAAACGGGTGAGTTTTTTGGGGGGAATGAAACGTGTGAGGATGGAACGGTACGTCTTATGTGGAGTTAAAAAAAAAGAAAATAATGTCACTGGAAGGTGAAAAGGACATGCTGGAAACCCCGGTCCCGCCATGGGTAAAAGCTATTGCAGCGCCACACAAGTGACAAAATAAGTCCGCTTTCCTGTGAACATGAAGAACTTACAGTATCCCAAGAAAATTTCTTCCTGGATGGAGAGTTTCCGTTCGTCTTTCAGCCGTTTATATCACTAAAAGAATCAAACTCAGTTTTCCTAGACTAATATGGATCTATCGGTAAAAAAAACTAGGTTAGGTTTACTGCCAAGTAGTAGCTAATAAAACTGTAACAGAAAAGGTTTCTTATCTTAGTCCCTTGAAATACTTTATGAATAAACTTTGCATTTCACAGTTTAGATATTTCGCAAGAGCCATATGTTCCACGTGCCTACTATCATGCACTATAATGAGGATTGAGTAACTGCTGAAGAAATGACGGCGATGAGTTGGCACTATGCCAAAGAATGCGTCTTTCAGGATATGTTTTTCATAGAACAAAAGGCAATTTAAAAAAATCACAAATGAACATTATAATAAAAAAATCATTTTTTCATCGAAGCTAACAGTCGTAATAAAATAAACATAAGAGAAAATAATGGAAAACGCTAGGCATAAGGTTAAGGACAGGCTGATCTTGAGAATTTTCGGATAAGAGGCAGGCTTGCAACGCTAGTTTAATCCTTTATCCATGTAAAATTCGCAATCATGGCAGTTGGAAGGCACACGCATTCTAGAGTAAAATAGCTTCAGCAATCTCCTTCAATCAGAGTCCTCTACATTGCAATTTTTCAAAAACTAAGTCTTTGTAGTTTTAAAAAATCATTCTAATGAAGACTCTGCCCTAAAACTACTTGTACTTCCCCTCTTTTACACCGCTGTAGTGACTCTCAAGCTAGTAATTTATGGACTTACAGATTTTCCCAATCCGTTAAAGTGGCAGGCATATTGGCAAGGGGGATTACGCCGTCTACTGTTCTCCCAACGTACGAAACCACCGAACATCAGCAGGTATGAAATTACCCTTTGGAGGACAGAAGTCGTGAGCTTGGATACCCACGGCATGGCGACGAGACTACTGTGGAGTCGGCCCCACCCACATTAGGGAACATTTAATCCGGGCGCCCGGTGCGTTAAACGAGGAACCACACGAGGGCTGACTCCTGCAAGATGGAGCCAATGGCTCGAGAATGACCCGAAGGCGGGAGTCGAGATTGAATGGGTGCGACGGAAAGGAAAGAAAGGAAATGGTACGGTTGAGTCACGCTGAGTGGGAGCGAGAGATCTCTGGAGAATAAGGAAGAGAAAGCGAGAACAAACCAATAAAAAGGGGAAGACGTGAGCGAACGGATAGGAAATGGCAGCGGGAAGAAGTGGACGGGAAGCGAATGGAGATGGCCGAGAAGCAGGAAGTTGAAAGTGTGGAAGAGTGCTGGGATATTGGCTCGGAGAGGATAAGGAGGGGGGAGTGTTATTAGATGGAGGAGATTCGGAAGTGGGAGAAGTGTAGAGGGTGGGAGGGGGGGTAAGAGTAAGGGTTTTGCCAGGGTTCGCGTGTGTGTCGAAGGGTTAAGGAAAGGATTGGGTCGAAAGGGGGTGAAAGAATTGAGACTGACTACGGGGGGGGGGGGGGAAGGGTAGATTCCAGAGTGAGTGAGGAAGCACCCTAAATCATTCCATCTCCAATCACGCCAATGTGAAGTGAGAATCGTAAGTACGAACGAATGTCAACTGCCGTAGAGAGTGCTGTTAGGGTGAAAACTGCAATCCACAATGATCTTTCGAACGCACCCATGTCTTCACTGAAAGACGGAAGGGAGATATAGTAATCTCGCTTGGCATCCACTATTACTGCTCTGACTTCCCTCTTGCCCGTGGTTCATAGGAGATAACCAAAATTGAGTAAATTAGCTGGGTTCCAGGCGCAACTGATATTTATCAAAATAACATAAATTTGTATTTAACCCATTAATGCAGGAATTTTATTTCAGGCCATTACATTGAGGAGGCCATGCATTAAAAATATTGCATGGAGTCGGCCATATATTTTAGATTTTAGAGAAGAAAACGCATTGGGATATTTGTAATAAAGCCGTAAAACATACATGCTACAAGTAGGCCATTTACAAAAAAAGAATTATTTTCTATGATTATATGATCACAATAGGCTTAAAAGGGCTAAAAATGGAACACAAAAACATTTCGTTAATATAATGGATACTAAAGTTAAGAGTTAAGGCTTTGTTTCATTTCTTCTAATTTGGGCTTTGCGTTTTTTTTTCTGTTCAAGCGAATACTTGATTTTTGCGTTAGATGAAGACAGTAAAGACTCTATTTTTTAGAAATGCTCTAGCTAGCGCTTTAAATTCTTAGCTAACCTTAGGTAAATTGATTTTTTGGAGACAAAACGATAATTTCTCGTTACTAAGAAGTAATTCATCCCAATTAAAGCACCATAGTTCATGTAATTTATCTATTCCATGGGTAAAGTTATGACAGGTAACCTCAGAATTGTATTACTAAGTATTTTTCTGTTAAATCATACGTTTCTCAGCTAGTCTTTCAGTAACGATATGATAGCGAGTATTTTTGAAGAAATAATTCAATCGTCAGCTTCTGATTTATTATAAAACAACTGATTTGAAAAAGATAATGCCACTGAGTTCAATTTTTTTTGTTCAATTCAACAAGTGAACCACCATAGTTTGAACCGTACATATTTTGACAAATATTTGAACCGTAATCCATAGTTTTGGAACAATACCACTTCAAAATATGTACTTGGGTAAAAATTTGAACTTTTAGCGTTAACTATAGCAGTACTAATTTTGAATCGCAATCAGACATCTGAGAATGTAAAGACTGGCAGAATTTCTAAAAATTATATAAACTTCAGGGAACAAAGGTTAAATTAAGTTAGAGGATACTATTATTCACGGTAAAGGAAAATAGTAGACTGAAAAATATTGAAATGGGTAAAAATGTGGAGTAGGTTTAAGTCAACCTCCTGCGACATTAAGCAAAAATTGAATGAAAATTTTAAAACTAAAATTATTTGCATGCCAGAAAACATTACAAATTGATATACACCTTCGCACCCGTGCACGTGACTGCGTACCACATCACTTGTGCAACCGCAATGATTGGCAAGTTACAAATGGTGTTAAAATCTTTAATTCCGTTAAAAAATGTGGATAAGATCCCTGTGCTGGGTTAAAGGTCAGACCGTGGCAATTTAGACGAGATAGATCAATGCTTTGCCCCGAAACGTAATGGATAGATGTGCGCCATTGCAATGGCAGGAGGCTTTCAGACGGCGGATCTGGAGGAATGTCTGTGATCATCCTCTTACGGGAGGTATAACTGCCTTTTAAAGTTGCGAGCACCTCACATAAATGTCCAAAATATGTGTCCGGAAATGGAGCTAAAGGTTGCGACGCAGGCGCGGCAATGGCATTAAAGGGAGGAGGGGGGACAATTCAGTGGAGCGAGGATTTGAGAGGGCTATTACGGATAACTCGATGGAGAGAGAGGATAAGGGGGGGATAAAGCTATGAAGGCGAATGTAACGACTACCAACGCAATTCTTCGACAGTCCTGGTGATGGTAACACACGAATCATTTCATCCCCGGTACACGTTGATGAAATATCTAATTACAAGCGTACGTTAAAACTGCGCCGGGGCAGACAACTTTTTGCCGTTTCCAAGAAGAATTCCGAGCTCCCATCTTCAAATTATTAATGCGACCTAGAGTTACCGTTTGGGACTAAAAATCCATTATGGAACCTGTTACAAAGCTTCTCTCTTATTTTTTTATATCGTGTTTTTTTTGTGTGAGTCCCAATGCCACGATGTTTTGCTCTGGAGAGGAATAATTTTTGAAGATAATAGAAAGCTTTCTGTCATCTAAAAAATGAGCATTCTAATTATTTCATTTTTAGTAATTCACTATTTTGTTTCAGAAACAAAGAAGTTTATCACTCTGAGTAGAAAATATAATTTTCCCAAACTTATTTGTCTCCATTCCATGGTATTCTAGGAAAAAAATTGAATTTAATAGGAATTTTAATGGGGCCACTAACAAAAAAACTCAGTTATCTAAAATCCCGTAATAAGTGGAAGGCACAAATTGAATTCATTTTAAGAACCATGCGTGAGGCGTTTGAAGTCTGATACAGGAAAGTAATGATTTGGTAGAGCAGTAGGTATGCCCTGATAATTGAACGTAAATATAGTTTTGTCAGTAATAGAGGAAAGAGTACATATTTCGCGGTATTAGCCTTGTTTTAGTCACAATCGTACAGAAATTGCAACTAAATGAGCATGAAAAAAATTCAACCGGAGGATATGTATTTAAAAATCCGTTACGTACGATCACATTTCGTACACTTTCAGCGTAATCCCTCTCTTCGGCGAGCAATATTCCGGCGTCCAAATGAAAAGTGAATCAGCCAAGTTAAATTGCACGAGCGCATCCAAGGACACGAATCATTTCAGATTAGAAGGGAGCAGCAATAATTTGCCAATTAGAGTTATTTTGCAACAATTCGTCATCCGGATTCGCGGAGGAGATGGAGTGAGGCTGGAATATCGAACAAATACTCAGTCCATTAGCGAAGGAAAGATGCGCACAGTGCGGTCGGAAGTATTAAAAGAAATTACTCTCCGCGTTCGCCATTCATTATTCATTAACTTCCTTCAAGTTTTCTCGGCAGAAGGAGACGAAATTGAACGTAAATCCTCGAGGAGCAAACAATGAGAGAGAGTAAGTGCGGTAGCCTTGGGAAGTGGGAATGAGATTAAGTGAAGAGAGTGCTGTTTGAGGAGGTGAATAAGCGGGGAGGGGAGGAAAGAGCGGCCCATAACCCCTTGGTGGCTCAGAAAGCATTCCCCTTATTTCCGGTGAGAGACGCACTGGGTCTGAAAGTGAGTCTCGGCGTTCTCTCTGGAGGGAACGTCGGGCGACACGGGAGTCAAAGACGAAGCGGATGGAGGCACAAGAAAGGGACTCGAAAAAGAAAAACGGAAGAACGAAAATGAGGGAGGATGCCGCAGGCAGGGGAGAAAGAAAATCATAAATCATCGTATAGGCTGGGATGAGATCCTCGAACCAGTTTCAGAACTTTACGATGAAGGAGAGAAAATGGTTCGGAAAGAAAGAGAAAAAAAAATCACTTAAAAATAGCCGGAGGTGGAAAAATAATTCTTCTCGAGTGACGTCCTCGCATTGGAAATTTGCTTCTCGTTTTAGAAACTTCCTGAGTTTTCATTTTAACTTCATGGATAAATGAATGTGGTTATACAACTTAATATTAACCTTTGGTATAGCTTCCAGATATTTGAGTGTTTTGAATCTAACATCGCTTTCCAGAACTTCAAACACATCTGCAATTCAAATTGCAAAAAATAGGTACATAAAAAGATAAAAAGAAACCTACTTATGGAAATTCCAATAGCATGTTCAGCCCATGCGCAATCGAGGCAGTAAATTGACAGTATAATCTTCAATATAAATGCAATAATTTTTAAAGATTGAGTGGATGCTCTGTTGAATGAATACGGCTATGTAGATTTAACGACTAACTAAAGATGGGGGTTAACTGAGCGAGAAACTGTGTGTATTCCCATCGAAAGAAAGAAGAGAGACGGATAGAATGTAAACTGAAAAGATATATAAGCAAGCGGAAGAAATCTAACGAAAGATTCCAAGAGTCGTGGAACCTTTTACATAGAATCGCCTATCGTTTATTGATGCTCTCTCTGGGCCGTGTTTATTGATTTCCAATCAGAAGACAGACATAGCAGAGTAAGGTATGTTTGTTCCAATTTCTGGAGGAACAAAGGCGAAACATATTAAAATGGTGTGCTTTTTTGTTAAAAATCCTGGAGATGCATTTCATGAAACTGGATGATTTTTTTCTCCTTGAATAAAAAAGAACCACCTATCCGTCATAAAAGAAAAAAAACTTAGATGACCGAGGAAACGTCAAGTGAAAAATAAAAGCGTGCGGTACTTTAGAACAAAGCCAGGCGTGGGCCAGATCCAAACAATGTGGAGGCGTAACGAAGGACCGGATGCGGAAATAATCGCGGACCAAAATGACCGCTATGCACATGGTACATTCCTTGGTTCATCCTCCATTTTAGGACAATGTTCCCTACGACCGTTGAATGTTGTTTTAATAAACACCCGGCCACTCCTCGACGTGGACTCGGTCGCCTCGAGGACGAGAGAATGAAGGAATGGGATGGGCAGATGTGACCGAACAGGAACGGAGGTTTATTTGGGAAGTAGGAATTGGTGGACTCTGAAACGAGTAGTGGTTGGGGGGAGAGCAATGGAGGCGCGCGGTCGAAGCAGTCGTGTAAACAGCAGAGATGGTTGGCAAAGAAATCTACCCCTGGAGAACGACAACAACCGCATACTACACAAAGTTTCAGGCTTTACTTTGGAAAAGTGAATCAATAATATTTTTGTATCCCATTGTAATTTCCACCCTGTTTTATCCTTGCCGACCATGGGATCGACACATAAAGTCATTATCAAGGTACATATAATATTTTCGAGCGTCCTCATATACTTAAGCTTCAAATAGGGGTGGGAAAAGGTCATCCTTGCTGAGGAGAGGTTTATTGTAAAAAGTGACTTGAGTAAAAATATGAATAAGGAAGAATTTGACGAAATAAATGAAGAAGACGGGAGAGATGAAACACGCGATATAACACAGAATTAGTTGTGACGTAAATACAACAAAATCTCGAAAATCCACAGACTACATAGGCACATTAGTACCTTTAAATATGGTATTTTGCGTACACAACACAAAAAATTGGACCTTTTGGAACAATATGAGATGATATGAGCAGAAAATTGTTTTAACCTTGTAAATTATTTGATTTTTTTACAGCCATTTGCCTCTAATGTCAATAACCTTTCCGTAGAATGTTCCAGATGTTGTTGCACTTACGGCACAGCTCTTGCTTTGTTATCTTGCTTGCTTCTTCATTCCACCTTTCAGTCACTCTCCTTGAACAACAAACCTCCCCTCAACTTAGAATGACCTCTCCACCCCCCCTTACTCTCCCTCACAGCTGTGTGAGGGCACTCTAAAATTTTATATGTACCCCTAAAATGGCATTGCATGTCGAAATAATGGCCGGTGAGAATGAGAACGTTTGGAAATTAGTAAATGATACATTATTTAATACAACAGTAACTTCATTTAAAAAGGTATACTGCGAATAAAGCAGAATTATTTTCTCGCTCTTATTCTTCAAACTGTAGAAAGCTACGAGCATGTGAGGCTAGAGACCCCTTGAGCGGAGTAAGTTGTCTCCAACAACCTTCAGCTCAACAGCTACTTGCCAGTGAGTAGGCTCGAGGTTACTACCGCTTTATTATTGAAAGTCTATTTTTAATTTTCAGCTTGATAGTAACAATCATCGCGTCCTTGTATTTTTATGCAATAGGGCGCAAGTGTCCGAATAGGAGAAAGCATTCATGAAAAAACAGTTAATTTCAAAGCGAATAGGGTTACGAATTTGGGCTAAGGGTAACTGCCACCATGTTTCGCCCCCACTATACCCGGTAACGCTGATGTGCGTTCTAAACCCCGCGGTCATATCACTGACGTAGTTCGATATTTTATATCCGATATTTTTTATAGTCTACGAGATATTCGCGCTTCGCCATGTAATTGCTGCAAATCTGACATCACAAAAATCGGCTTGTATTTGCGTATTCTTTGCGCGTATAGCTCACACTTCCTCTATATTAGGATTTCTCAACCTTTTTTTTAACCATCTCTTTTAACCATATGCCATCTTTAAACCTCAAGGGGTTTATAGATGGCATTTTTCCTAATATTTACCATAAAATTTTGAACAAAAAATACTTTATATTCACTCTCTTAATTTAATGGGATCCTTGTGCCTGATAGTTCTTACCAAGAGGTTCAAAGTTCGGTTTGATGCAAAGAAACATTTAATTTTAACGTCACTTCTTAATAGAGCCTGGGCGCCAAGTTTTGGGGGAACCCTGATTGTAACAGCATGATTTTTTCAACCCCCCAAAATCTAATTTTCACCCTCTAGAAGACAAAATCACCCCCGTAGAGAATCCCTGCTCTGTAGTACTATACATGCTTGAAGGTGGAAAGTAAGAGCAAAAAGGAGAGCCGATCCTCACGCAATCAAAATTAGAAGTAGAAGGAAAAACGCGAGTCGGAGGGGAGTATGAAGGAACAGAAATGGTCGAGGGAGAAGGAAGGGCAGGAGGAGGATCGGAGAAGAGAGAATTAAAGAGCGGATTTTATGGCCCGAAGATTGAAGGTAGGAGCTAGTAGGAGTGGCAGCGCATTCCCCCGTTTACGCGACGGGAAGGCCCCTGCAAAAGGACGAGGAGACATGGAGCAAGGATGGAGTCGGGACAGTCCTGCGGGGCATATGCCGCTGCACGAAGCTCTCAAAAAGGGAACAATATTGGAGAGGGATGAGGAGACGAGAGGGCTGAAGAGAATAGAGAAGGATAGAGATAGGGAAAGAAAACATTCAGCTGTAGGGAGGAGGAAAATTGATGGTCGGTGAAGGGGAGGCATCAACGCAAATTAAGCTCCCGCAACTGCGTTGCATATTGATTCTAATTTTATTTAATTTTCGCAATCGAAGTTTCATGCGTCGAAAAATTAATACAATTGATAAACAACGGTAATATTCAAACGTTATGTTGTCAAACGGGTGCCATGTTTTGATGGAGAAAGGACTTATGTTGACGCTGCGCTGAAAAAATCACGCGGACAATCTAACTTTGGCTTTAACGTAACCCTAGAGGTAAATATCGCAGCTCCGTCGTTAAACATACTAACGAACGAATTGATGTGGTACTGCCTAGAGACGTAAAACCAGTTGGTGTACGGCTTTATCTATTAGGAAAGCTCTGCTATTTTTTCTCGCTCACAAAATGCTTCATGAATTTTATTTAGCACTCATTTTAGTAGTTGGACGCAAACTTCCAACGAGCTTATTTCCAGCAAATTAATAACTGGTTCACCACCCAATAGCTATTCTTTGAAGTCAATGGGATCCGCTCGTATAGAAAGAGAGGGAAACCTTTTGTAATTTCGAAAATAATATTTAGTTCAAGATGTAGGTGTCAACGCAGGACGGCATCATCCGTACTACCTGTCAGCCAAAAGGTAGTGTATTGGTTTTTTTACTTCCTTTGTATTATTTCTAGTTGCTGATTGAGCCTAAAACTTAATGCCTCAGTATTCTTTCAGGAAATCAGTGAGTGATGATTTCTCCCAAATATTTTAGAAGAGTATTCATGGGTTTTAGGTGTCCGTCAGCAATTAATATATCGGTTATCTGCAAACTATGATGTTAATCCTAAGATAAACAGCAAATCCATGCCTGAGACGAGATTCGAATCTGTGGCCTTAAGGTTGTCGTGCAAGCGCGTAACAAAACCCTATTGAGGCCCGAGTATTTATTCAGGAAGACACCACCACCTCCTAGTATTTTCAAGAAATATATTATCACATGCGGATAGGATGAGAAAACTTAACAATATACTGAATCGACGAAACCATGCGATGACATTGTCATTATCGCATGCGATAATAATCTCTGCGCTCGAGAATTCACCTCAGGGTAACGCGACTGACACTTTGAACTCTAACGCATGCAAAAATCCTTCTTTCAGATTATTCAAATTTTATGCTGAAGTCCAAAGATTTGACCCGGCAGACCACTTCGAAAGCCACTATGTTCATGGTTATCAATATTTTGTTTCCGGTGGACTCATTCCAAGCCGTTGATCCAACATTTCAACGGTCATCGCTTATTAAATGTCCTGTGTCCAAATCCTACACCACCGCGTCCTCGTTTAAATTATCTGGAGAGATGAACAAAAAATAACTTACAAAAAATTACCGGAAGTCGCAAAACAAATATTTACCCCGGACCATGCATCGCCTTGTTCGAACATGCCGCGAAAAAAAAAAGATAAATTGAAGAGAGGAGTCAGGCTTGATGAATGGACTAACTTATCCTCGCGGAAAAGAAGACCCAGGTCGTGTGCGTAGTCACTTGAACGCACCGTTGCAGAAAACGAATACAAAAATGCGATTCGAGGCAGGTCGGAGACCGTGGATGGAATAAGGAACGTGGGGAGGGGGGAGGAGCATGAGATGAAGGAGGAGAGAGAGGGAGCATGAAAAATAAGATGGATAAACATGTCGAAGGGACTTACAGAGGAAGAATAAGTGAGTAGGATGGCAGAAGAGACAATGGGAAAGATTAAAGTGAGAGCAGAAAATAAACGGATAAATACGTAGAAAGTAGATGGATAGGTAAACGTCTTGATTGGCGTGAGATAGAGACTCTAAAAGTCCCTTCTTCCATCTAACCCCTGGTAAGAATGGAGAGTTGGAATGGGGTAGTAATAAACTACATACTACACAGCGAGCCACCACAGGGGCGTGTGGCAGGAGATATTAGGACACACGCCACTAAAAGGGGAGGGAATAAAGAAAAACGAATTGAAAAGGTACATGTATAAGTAAAAGTAAGAGCCAAAAGATAAATGTAAATTATATGTTTACGGAGTATCTTAGGAGTGTCTCACTCTCTTTTTGTTGTAGTCGCTAATAGAAGTCGCGGTGGAAGAAGCAGTAAATCATAATAATAATAATAATATGCTTCCGAACTCTAGGTGCAATTTCCATTGAGCTTGTACAATCGAAAATAGACACGGTTACTATGATAGACATAATAGGAATAGTGGTGACGGTGGAATGAAGAGTAAGGTGCAAGGGGATCGGGCAGGTGGGATGACTACAAAAGTGCCTTCCCATCCCTACGTCCCGGGTTAAAATCCCGGCAGTGGCAGAGATTTTCCGAGGAATCTCAATCCCTTATCGGGTGTCATGTATAGAGAACTTCAAGAGTAATAATCGCAGATGAGGATCCATTGGGCCGGTTGAGAATAGAATGAAGCATCTAGTGATGAAATAATTTTATAACCACCGACATTAATTTGACACTCTCGAAAAATGCATCCGTCAAACTTTAATCTTTATTATCGGCTCCACGCAAGAAAATAAAACATCTTCTGAATGCACTCATGGTAAGTAGAACGCGTGACGCACAAGATATTTACAACGCAGTGTGGAGCACAAGGAAAATCGTAGGAAAAAGCATCTCGAATTAGGCAGGCTTTTTGCCAACACCGTGTTACTCTCCACTCTTCCTTGATTCCACAAACAATCCTTGTCTAACCCATCTATATAATTGCTTGAGAAAACAAGGCAGTGAATTTCCACTCATTTACACGTAAATTTAGCGTGTTTTCCCAAACAATTATGGAGACCAAACGTTTCCACCAAGTTAAGCCTGTAACTCCTTCCTACCCACTTGTCATTATGGCAAAAAATACCTCACCTGGTGATCGGTCGACTCCCTCGAATTACCAACAAGGATGGTGGACGAAAATACTGCATAAATAAATATGAGACGAGGGAATGGAGAGAATGCTGCAAGTGGAGGTGAAAGAGGGAGAGTTGGGGAAGGAGATGGAACTAGGGAAAGCACCGAAGACGGTTAAATTCGCCATGAAAAAATCATTTGACTTGACTACGAACCCGGATCTCCCAATTGCCGGTCAGATGTGTTAGCCAGTTACACCACCAAGCCATCTTAATTAGGGGCAAACTTCAGCGGAGGTTTATACGAACAAGATGTTATCGTCTCCAGTCTACATTGTAGCACAGGAGACGTGGTCGTGCATGATATGCCACAGTCGCGGAGAATAAACCCAACATTGTCGCTTTGAAACGACACTTTGACAAATTTCCAATCATTGCATTAACAAATGATGTGGTACGCAGTCACGCGCACGGGTGTGAAGTTATACACCGAATACGGTGAAAGCAATTGGTCGATGTCGGGTAAGGGAAAGAAATTGGTCGATGAAAACTGTTCAATGTTTTCCTGGTCATCTGCCGGATAGTCTCGTGAATTGCCTTCGCGCTGGCCACTATGCTCACCAAATAAACCAGTCAACTGGTTTGTTTTCAAAACTATACTTTTTAATTAAGCTCAGGACGATTCCGCGAATGACGTTCAAGAATAAATGGAAGAAGAAGACTGCGGTCGAGGACCAGTTCACGGGAGGAGGGATTGGGACATTAATAAGGGTTAAGGCATTCGCGCAGTGCCTCAAAACCGGAGTGAATGGGTCGGAAAGAGAAACATGGGGCAGCGAAACGGTCATGTGACAGGAAGAGGGTATGTACATGAAACAGGTTCTGTAATTCATTCATCGGATTGACATTTATGCCCTTCAAGGATGGGAGGATAAAAATACATATATAAGATTTCCTACGTTGACAACTGTTTGTAGCTAATTCAAGAGTTAATACGGAGTTGGTTATTCTTTATTTTCTCTGTAATTAACTCTTCGTATTTGCATGAACAAGCACTTGTGACTAAATTTCCAATCTGTTACAAAAATGGCCAGCTATTGGGAGATGCTGGTTCGAATTCGTCAAGTCAAATGATTTTTTCATGGCGAATTTCACCCTCTTTGGTGTAAAATTATGAATTGTATTCAATACTCATTAGACTAGATTTCTGATGGTGATAACGTAAATTTGAACGAGTTTGTACATTGGTTCAATAAAATAAAGCCGAATAGGTGAAATGGCACTTAAATAACCAAATTTTATCTTCAAGCGCTTGCTTAATCACTGCCGTCAAATATTACAAGGAATTAAATTACGTTTAAAGATATTTCTCATATGCAACTCTAAAACACTAGCATGATTCACAGAGAGAATCTCATCAATGTTTATCTATATATATTTAAAAGCAAATGTCTTTGAAAAACATGGGCAGGAGTGGACAAGAACATTTTTTTCGTAATACTGATAACCAACGGCATTCCCTAAGAAAGGCATGACTTTGACCTCAGTGACATTACTCTTGAAAAAAATGCTCTAAATTGGCTGACAGATTGGTTCTACTTTTTAAGCTCAGCTAACCTTTGGCCCCAGTCCGTGAGATTTACCTCTGAAAACGTGAATCGGCCTTTCTCTGTCATTTTTTGACGCGCCAGTTATGCCGCGGCAGCTCTTTCTCGAGGTTTTACGAGTTCTTTTTTTTACACTTCGAAGAGACAGATGGATTTGCATTACCCTCCGTGACTCATCACGCTCGTGCCCCTGCTTTTTTCTGCTATCTCCTCCGTTGGAGTACAGCGACCGCATAATGAACGCATCGATCAGCAACGCAGTAAGAGAGGGAGGAGACTGAGAGAGAGAAAAATAATGAAAAGGTAAAAATAATGATAACGCGAAGGCCCTTTATCGTTGCGCGAATATGGAAGAGCATCCATGACAATGCATAAACAGAGGAGGGAATTTTTTTATTTAAAGAGGTTTATATTTCCTGTCCGTCGCGGTTCTGCGAGCCCGCGTCTCCGCTCGCCTTTACCCTCCTTGCTCGCTCAGCAGTCGCCGAGTGAAATACTCGTGGGATCTCATGAGCAATTACTCGTGTGAGTGTACAGGTTGCAGGGTATGGGTACGATCCTCGTCTCGGCTCTCTCTCTCGATACCTATCCTTTTCGAATCTTTTTAGTTTATATTAAAATTCGTGACCTTGCAAACAAATGTGCAGCTCGAGATGGTATGGGATCGGTAATGCTTTCTCGTCTAGGTTGTCTTTCGTTCAAGGGAAGCGAAGACGTGGTCGATATTTAAAAAAAACAATTACTCGTAGTAGGTGCCTGAAGTCATCCAGCTAAATTCCTGTCTCTTTCCTTGAATGCACCAACTTCACCATCGAGGTCCGTGTTTTTTTTCTGGAAACTTACTGTCAATCATAGAAATTAATTGAATCAGCCTGTTAACGTTACCATTTCAATAACATCGGTCTTAAATTCGAATTAAGTGATTGATTGAATTAATAACCAAGCAACACATTTTAGTTTTTAGGGTAGTACGCTAGAATAAAATGAGCATAGTAGAAAACACATACGGAGGAGAAAGCGTTAGCGAAGGAAGCGTTTAGAAATAGAAGGGAGCTGAAGACGTGTACCTTGGGTAAAGATATAAAGAAGAGGCTTGGTAAGGAGCTTGATATGGAGTGTGGCGTTGTATGGGGTAGAAACGTGGACTCTTAAGGCCGTTTTACACGGGGCACGAAGTTGCACAACTTCAAACTGCATGTTTTTCTCTATTGGGCGTACATTCATTTTCGAATTAGTGCAGGGGCTATTTTGGCATCTCGCGTTCGTGGATTCGCGCATGTGTTCTTGCAATTCACGGCTTTACACGATGCAATTTGAAATGCACGTTCGTACGTACATCAGATTGTGCAATTACGTGCCCCATGTAAAACGGGCTTAAGAAAGGAGGAAGAGAATAGGCTGGAGGCGTTCGAAATGTAGGATTGGAGGAGGATGGAGAAGATTGGTTGGACGGAAAGGAAGGCAAACGAGTAAGTCCGTGATATGGTGGGTGAGGAGAGGAAACTTCTGGATGAGATCAGGGGGCAAGTGGCTGGAAGAGGTAATGAAGGGCGATGGGTTGCTCAAGACCGTGATAAAGGGAAAGATGTTGGGCAATCTGGGTAAGGTAAAGAAAGAGAATAATTTTTATGGACGGGATGAAGAAGGGTACGACGTATACAAAATAGAAGGTGTAAAAATCTGGAGAACTTTCTCTGACTTCCAATAAAACCTACTCTTAGCCGGTAGATTAGTGTAATGATGAATGAAATACACATTTTGAAATAGAAATAAATAATAAAAAAAGAAATAAGATCCATTATTTTTTATTCAGATAAATAAAATAAAAACCTTGTTCTCATCCAAAATAATTCTTACAAATGAAATATATACTTTTACTAATGAAAATTGCTTTCAATGATAATTGGCTCGGAAAATATTTCCCGCGTGTACTATTTTCACTCTCTTTAATATACGAGGTAAAAAAGTCAAATTTTTTGCCCGCTGAATAATTCAAGAATCTCGAGATGATGAGCTCAGCTTGAAAATGATGCCATTGTTCAGGTAAAATGAAGCTCTAGGCTGAAATTTAACAGCCGTGTGAAATAACCCCTTATTAATTGCCAATTAACCGAAATTGTTTTCCATGCTAAATACATCCATATGCCTCTACATGTACATAATCCTTTCCTACGCTTTAATTGATGAGATACCTTTTTTCTAGATCCATGTCCTTTCCCTGAAAGATTCCATGTTTTGAGAGGCTGGTATGATTCGTTTATTTTCTTGGCCATAAAGTATGAATAAATGGAAGCAGTGAGAGGGAATGCAACACACATGTTATTAGGGTTGCGGAGAGCTTTTTATTACGGAGGGAAAGAGAATCATTCCTCGAGTAACTTTATCAACCGGCGGTCATCAGAGCAGTCCACACTCCTCGACGCCAGTTTTAAAGACACCACTCCAGTAATAATTAGTCGTGGAGGTGAAGAATTTGAGGGCAATAACATCTCCAAGCCGTCGGGAAAGTCGGGCGTCAAAAAACGCAAACAGCTCCGACACCTAGGCATTTGTCGGTGCCGCAGATGGGAAGATACCTATTAATCCCTTGGTGGGGGGGGAGAGAGCGACTAACCTGGGGGAATCCAACTGTACTGCAAGCACGCAAGACGAAAAAACTATATAAAATAAACAAACCCACCAATAAATCAACGAGTAACTTGCTGTTCGCGCGCGCAACTCTACTCTTTTCCTGCTTTTATTTGATCTTGAAAAAAAAAGAATGAAGGATTAAACAGGATTAAGTCTGGACGTTTTTATACCCTTCCCTTTCAAAACCCTCAGTGTATTTCTTTGCTTTCTTTCTCCTCCTCTTCTTTCGGAGAGCCGTCTGAAACGATGGAACTGCGTGCCGTCCTACCGAGTCGGGCACGACTTAACGGATAAAAAGCCATCCGCGTCCGGCCACCCCGTCATTGAAGGAACAAAAAGGACGGAACGTCCCTGCTTGCCCATTTCTCCTCCACCTCTCGGCGTCCACCTTAAGAGGAAAGTGGTTCGGCGAAGGAATTGCGCGGAGGGAATGGGAAGGTAGGTATGAGGGAGACCGCAACGTGGTGGTGGAATCCCGTGGACCAAGAAGAGGGAGAGTGATGGAGATTGAAAAGAGGTAAGGATAGGATAAGGTTATGATGTTTCGAAAGAAGAAATGGGGAAGGAAGGATGGATAGTTGAGACACAAAGGGTAAGGAGTAATGTTAAAATATGCGATTGATGGTTGAGGCCGAGACTTAAGTGGAAATCCATTGCGAAATTAATATACTTAGCTTCAAATAAAAAATTTTCAATCCGGGTGATGTTGGCGAGTTTCACCGACGTTTCGACAGTGTAGTCTGCCATCGACTTCAGGGTGAAACCTTTCACCCTGATGACAATGGCAGACTACGCCGTCGAAACGTCGGTGCAACTCGCCAACATCACCCGGATGGAAACCCGAGAAATCTACATCGCAAGCATTCACCGGGAAAGCCTTAATTCTTACAAAACATTTTCAATTCCACTGAAAATAATTTTTCATTGCTTGAACTAATTTCGCTGCACTGTCGTAGCTTCAAGAAACAACCTCTGCAGCAACTAGATGAAGCAAAAGATTCTTTTCAGTGGAATTGCAAAGTTGTTATTTTAAGTGCAATCGATTTCAAAGCGAAAATAAAATATTTGAAGCTTGCTATGAGAGACTAAAGTCGTACGGGCTTTGTAAGACCAATTTAAGTCACTTTTGTGTCAGCATAAAAATAGTCGACCATCTCATCGTTTTTAAGGTATAATCTGATACGAGAACTGGTTTGGAGTTCTCATTAAGATATGAAAGCAAACTTTATTGTGACAGATTACTATATAGGTCTTGCTTCTGTTTATCAATTCAGGACTGTGAGAACCATTTAAGGATTCGGATATGTTTTGAAGCAAGCCATAAATCACCAGCTGTCAAAATAATTGACTGCACCAAATATTCCCGAACGCCTACAACTTCTTTCGGAATACGTTATCAGATATGACGGAGCCTAGAAAACGATATCCACTTATAAGTTGAAGCACCAACCCAAGTCTAGTGCTCCTAATTCTAAATTTAGTACGCAATGAGGTAAAAAAACTAGCATCATCTAAGAGCTTAAGACAGCATAAATACGTCCAACGCATTTTCTGGCAGGTAACTGATGATAATACCAATCGATAATAATTAAAATAAATGTGGAAGTAGCAATCAAAATATTATTTAAATTTTCTCCTATAACCTACATTATATAAGAAACCTCTTACACGTGTCTTCCTGGCACATGTGACAAAGTTCCTGTACCACGCCGGCAATGGAATCCTGATATTTACGTGAACTAAGAGTCACCAAAGCCGACAATGAAGTGCAGTAATGTCGGAGGTTCTGATAACCATCGCAACAAAAAACGTCTCATCAAATTTAGGTAGTATAATTTTAATCCATGCTACAGCTCGTGAGAGTAAGCAGCAGCGTCGTGGTTTCATAGTCGGTGAGTTTTATCTCTCTACAGCTTCTAATTAAAGTTACATTACATTTAAAGTTGCTTTCATAAAGTCATTAGAAACATTTTGATGGCACAAAGAAGGATAAAAACATGGTCTACCCTAAACGAGAGAATTTTATATGCCCTTTTGGCTCATCACAAGCCGCGTCGAACCCTTGCTAATGAAAAGATTTGTTGCGATACTCCGCGTTTCCCTACTACAGCTGACGCGTTGGCCCGGTGGATCTGCTATCGCATCCCATGCGGGCGGTCAGAGCTCGGTTCTCGGTGCCGGCAATTATTTTTTCCGATTTCTCCGGAAAGCTCCTTGAGTTCTTCTTGTTGCTTACACTTCTTGTTCCGTAGAGTTCTGGTGTGGCGATCCAGAATATTCATCTGTCTCCGCCACAAATATAAAAGCCGTCTTTCCTTTCCTCCTCTCCTCAAGGCAGTCTTGTAAGAAGAACTATTGAATAAACATCTTCTCCCAACGAAACACGACTCTTCACTCCGCGCAGCCTTTGCTACAGATTCTTCAGTTTGTTTACTTCTAATGAATGTAATAAAATTGAGCTAATATTAATAATAACATCCTTTCTCACGCTATTCACAAGTTTGAAGATGTGAAGCCTGTATGGCGATATTCGAACGTCCAAACCATTTGAATTGAGCCAACATCATCACAGTAAATGCATGGAAAATTTCATTTATTTGGTAGTAGCAATAAACACATTTGAATTCATTTGAAGAATACTCATAAAAAGAATTTCTCGATTTCTTTTAAGAAAAGCAATTATGAGGCCATTTAAAAATATATTTTCAAAATATACCCTATTACTTAGGGCAATGAATTGTGTCAAGATTTGCGTATCCTTGCTGTTTCTTCAATCATTAGACGCAAAAATAACTTGCCGCATTTACAGCATTTCCACGTAAGAATAAGCTATCTCTACAGGACGGAAACGAGGACCCTTAACCTCTATGCAAATTATTTCTTCCAAACAGACCACTGCAGGCGTTGAATTCACCTCTCGCGAAACACTGGAAACAGCCATCCCTCTCCCTAAGGGAGAGCAAATCACTCGACAAGGGGCTTCGGAAAGAGCCTCAAGAGGGGAGAGAGGAGGCCAGAGAGGGAAGGGGAAGAAGATGACGAAGAAGGAAGCGTACGCAATGAAAGAGAGGAATCGCATTCGTGGGGAGGTGGGGGGGGGGTGTAGAAGAAGAAGAGGGGGGGGGAGGACTCATCCTTGGCGCCGACTCAAAACCGGACGTACCTCCCTGAGATAAGGTCTTTTTCTTTCTGAGGGAGGAAGAGGAAGAAGATGGGGACGAGGTATGCGCGAGAAATTGTGATGGAACGAGAAGAGTGAGGGGAAAGAGAAAAAGGTACGATGTCTCACACACGCACACATAACTGAAAGGGAAGAGTATAAGAATGAGGATGGTTACGGAGGGGGGAAAGGAGGGAGGGAGGGGCTAATGTACTCTCTGGGAAAATTAAAAGAACCAGTTTCTGTGTAGTGTGTGCGTGTGGAGGGGGGAGGAAGTAACGAAAGAGTGAAAATGGCGAGGAGAGAGAGAGGATGTATGTTAGAAAGGAAAATCTCGTACTGAACGGGGGGGGAGGAAATTGAGGGAGGTAGGAGGGCGAGGAGGGTGGTTACAACAAAGACCCGTCAGTCCGAAGAGGAGGGAAGTAATGGAAATAAAAATTGGATCGGTGGCGGGAGAATGTAGAGTGCGGAGAGGCGTTAAAAATGCCTGGGAAGGCGGCGAAAGTGGACGCCGCGATGAGTAGCTCTTGTGTGAGTGTGGTGTGAGGAGAGGGAGGGAGAGTCCCACGGGCGGAGTGGACGAGCATGAGAAATAAACGCCCCGAAATAAATGCAGCGTTCCAACGCATGGACTCGGCGAGGCCAGGTTGTGCAGGCCAGATCACTCAAAGCGGTCCGGTTGGAATCTTGCATAGATCCAATTCGTGGGATCACAGGAATGTTGATTTCCAACGCGGGAGAGTAAGTGTGACCTTTGCGATCTTTGAGCTTAAAGACGTCAATTTCCATAGGAGTAATGCGCGATCCCTCAGATGAGATATAAAGCAGTCAAACTATTTTTAAAATACATATAAATTAAGTATTTACTTAAAGTACGCATGGATGATCTTATTATGTGGCAGCAAAGCTTGGATGAGAAATGCAGCTGTACAAAGGAGATTGGAAGCAGCTGAAATGTGGTGCTCTAGAAGAATAATAAAGATCAAATGGAGGTCTTATGAAGAGATGGAGTTTTAAAAGATGATACATGATAATTTTGCGAAGTAGATGATACGAACTTTTCTTAAACAAGACAGCCACCTGAAGGCTATAATGGTAATTACAAGACGTATCACTATGTAATTTGCGCACAAAGTTAAAGTTTTAAAAAAATAAAAAGCGTCAGAATAAAATAAAGAACCTCATCTCTTATGCTAAAAAAATAAAAAGTTAGCAATTTACAAATAGAAACATCATTTAATGTGAAACCACAAATTGAAACCTGAATCAGCAACTTATCTAATGGAAGGAGAAAGGATGACTGCTGATGACGATCTCGAAGAAAACACTCATAATGACTCTGAATGACATAATTCTATCAATTACCCCCTCACTTATTTTTTGTACTCTTGCCTAGCTCATCTTGTATTTCACTACAATGTTCACAATTGATTAATGCCACGAATGATTTTAGCCCTAACGGACTTTTCATAAGTTCATGTGTTTTTCAAAGTGAAGGCATGTTCATTTTGTGATTTCCGAGGCTACATATATACAGAAGCGGTCATACGGTTCATGCAAATGTGCACCTGGAGTTAAACTGCTTTCACATGTTTAAATAAGAGATAAAATACATGGGGATATATCTATCACCGCCGTTTATAAATGTTTAGTCTCAAAATTTGCTAATTATTAACGGTTTTATAAAAGAATACTGGCATAATGAAACAGATGTATCACATAGCATTTGCCTTTTCGACAACAAAAGTATGCTGCTTCGGCGGTTTCCCTAGTCAGAGTTTCAACATACATAACCCGTGTGGTAATCTTCTTTACAAGCCCGATGATAAGCTATGAGTGGAGTAGTTATTCAGCCAGAGAAAATTCAAGGCTGGCATCTCTCAAATGGTAATGAGATCAGAAATCAATTCATTGTTTCGCGGAATTGGGCGAAAATGCAAAATAGCCCATGAGTGTAGATGTAAATAGCCGAAACTGTACCGCAGCAGACAAGAGAGCGATATTGGAAATTCACGGAAATCCCTCAGCATAAGTCAATTATTTTTTCAAGAAACCTCTGACAGGATTATAAATAAACGTCAGAAACATTAGAGTGAGGCTTGTAGAAATGCTCTCAATGAGAGTAAAAAGTAATTCCAACAAGATTATCATTTTTTTGGGTCGGTAAATTCTCAAGCCAACTGATGCGGTGAGGGGCCAAACTTAAGCTCCACGGAGATTGCGATGACTGAAAGTCAAGAAAAACAAACGTTTCACGAGACGAAGAGAGGAAGGTATGCAATGCAGTGTGACGATCAAGTGAAACACCCAGGCATCGTCTGTTGATACGATGGACTTGCGTACAGGACTATACGATGCTTCAACGGTGACATGCGATATTGCGTAGTGATCGTCCGGGCTTTTCGACACATTGCATTTCGATGTAGAGCGATGCAATGTTTGACATGCGATGACTTCTTTCTGCGTGCCGGAATAGACGACTGTCGCCGACGGCCGATGACTGTCGTCGCCGAGGTGAGGCGAAAATATGAAGAACGATCTGCGCATTGATCCACGGCTATGCTATGTCGCTATTTGCCATAGCTTATTTGTACACGAGATGGACTGTTCATACAAGAAAAAGTCACTTTGGCCTGATAATTGCTGGCTATATTCAGCCATACATTGACGTAGCCTAATGTTTAATTTGATGTTAACTAAGAATTCTAGTTTTTTATGCTACATCAGACTCGGTTAGTGGACGTGATCGTTATCGATAGGAGAACGTATTAACTATGGTATTCATACCGAGAAAATATGTTAGGGAGATGATAAAATCTACAGGAGATAGTAAAACCGGGCTTGCAACTACCGCCAACAATCGCCAAACGTAAGTGGAAAGCACCTTATGTAATGTAATGCAATGCATACAATACAATACGATGCATCGCGTTTTTTGACACAAAACGATTCTGAAATTTGGACATCGCACTTCCCTCCTTGCGTGAGATAGTAAGTATGCAGCTAGACGGGATTAGAAGGGGGCGTGGCTGCCGAGCTGCGGCAAGCAGGCGGTGGGATATGGCTCCGGACGGAGATAATCCAAGGACGAAGCGTCCACGGGGTGGTCCACAAAGGGGAAGTCTGCGACCGGAATCGACGACGTTCGTTCACACAAGACTGCGCCACGTCCGCCCCGAGATTTGAGACGCCAATTACAGAAGCTGCCCCCGTCCAACTTTTCCTCCGCCTTTTATACCCCCGTGTCTCCTCCCTCGACCCCCCTCCCATTTCCCACATCCCCTCCCCCCTCGCCCGTGAGGAGAGAGATAGAGAATGAGAGAGAATGGGCGAGATGGACCCCGCCTTTTCAATGGCCGACCTTCCGAGGAAAACCCTTTTACGCTTCTCGTCCTTCACGAAGTCCTCCAAGACCACCCCCGTTCCTCAGCGTTCCCACCTCCCCGTCTTCACTTTCTCCATCATTCCTTCCCTCATTCTTTTGCAGCAGAAGGAGTGCAAGGAAAATCGAGAGAAAGATATAAAGAGGAGGGCGATGGAAAAGACGTGACGGAGTGGGGTGGGACGAAATCGGTTGTCCGGCTACGTCCAGGGGACGCAATTCCAAAGAGAAGGAAGAAGAAGAAGAAGAGCAGCGTCGGCCGGTAAGGAAACGGGTAGCGGTTAATCGAAAATTGATTGAAATTCTTTTTGCGTAAAACCGGTGGTGAGTAAAGGTTCTGGACGCGTTCGTGCCAACGTGAAAGCCTTTTTGGATGGACACACTCACACCTGTTCGTGGGTGGTGCTGGGAGATTTTCTATGGTGATGGAGGAAGAATAATGTTTTTTTATTTAAGTTCCCAGGGTCTGCGAGAGAATAGATCGATTTTTTCCGCGACGCATATAGTGTTTTCTTCAATCTTTTCCAATGTGGTCATCCGTAGGTAGGCTAAAGGGAGTGAGAGTGAGTTAATCGAATTTGAGCCGACTCCATTATTCGCGAGGTAAAAAAAATAAAACACGGGCCGACGTGAGCGATCGCTTGCCATTATACGCATGTACATGTCGCACTTCGGAGGTTTCCGATGCGTAACAGGTTGACGCGTGGTTGAGCGTGATATAATTCCCATGGGTTTCGATACACAAAGCGAACAACCGTGGCGTGCTTCGGGTCATCTTCCGACCATAAATTACGCCCTCGAATTCGGGCAAAGGAACTTCTCGAGGAAAGGGAAAGCATTGCAAACCAAGGCAAGAGTCAAGAATATATGAATCTTTGGGGAATGAAAGTAAATTTCGTTTTTTTAGGCTAACAATTGATCCACTCCACATGGCCATCGAGGAAACTTTGTCCAGTAACGTCAATTAAAGTGCTATACTATTTTTCTCAACTATATTTTACTTGGAAGGAAAGTCGGAGGTAGCATCCGGTACATGTGAAGTGAATAAATATAAGACATTTAACATCTCAATGCACGAAAGTGTTCTCACCCTCACTTTATTGTAAGGCAGTTAAACCAGGATAAGCCAAAATAGACGTAAAACTGGGGTAAATACAGTAAGTATGAATTATTTGAGAAGTGCTGAGTTATTTGTGGTATAAGTATGAGGGATAGGGTTAGGTATGAGTAAAAAAAATGGAATGGATTATTATCGTTGGTTTAACCATTATGTAAGAATGGATAAGAGTCGAATATCTAAACAAGTATATGATAGTGAAGTGGTGGTGGAAGAAGTGGTGGACTGGCAAAGACACACGTGGATACGGTGGAAGAAACTCTTAGGAGAAGGAATATTTGGAGTCTTCAGAAAAAGAGAGCGAAGCCAGTTTACAAGGTCTAACGAAGATTACGAGAAGGCAGGGTAGGTGGCTAGAAGGGGTAATGAGGGGTGATGGTATGTGGAAGGCCGTGATAGAAGGAAGAATGTTAGGCAAGCGGGAAAGGGGAAGAAAGAGAATAATAGGTTTAATGGACGGAATGAAGAAAGGTAGGACTTACGCCGGGATGAAGAAAGAAATACTAGAGGTAGGTAGAGTAATGCACGTGTAAGATTCTGTTGAATATTCTCCAACCTTCATCATAACCTACCTTTAACCGGTAGATTACTCAGATGATGATGAACGCCCTGAATTGAGCTATTTTGACAATGCCTTCCCCGAAAGGGAACGGCATGATGGGTATGCTTGTGTGTATGTATATATTATTTACACGATTATGGATTAATCATCATGGCTCTGCGGCAGTTCGTCAACTAATAACTCATTTTCACACGTAGGTATTTACTGCGTAACTGATCTACTGAGTGATAACTATTGCGCATCTTAACATATGGCTTCATCTGTTCCCTTATGTAATCAATTGTTGCTAATGATATGCAAGGCATCGTGTAGCATTCATCGAAAATACTAAGTGCACCAAATATGTCCATCAAATAAAGCATTTTCACTTGAACTGAAGTAAATATATAAGGAAGGATCTCAAGAGAAAGAGTTAAGGGTAAGCCACACAAAAATATCCGAGAAAAAAGAAGGATCACCACTAAAAGATGAAATTTTACTGTGAGTAAAGACGAATATAGGAATGCAATTCAACAATCCATCGATTGAAACACTAATTATGATAATAATAATGAGTGGCAAATTCAGTCTTCATTTTACATTCTCTCTGGTCCACTCTTGACCGCTCGTTGGTAGCTCTCTATATGCGTCGGCCTCTGATGAAACCGTTACGTAAGGCTGTTGCGGAACGGCGGTAAATTATGCACACTTTGGAGTCATTTGCTCCCTCGCGAAAGGAGTTTTCATTCGAGCCAATGTTTACGGAAATCACGATGAGAACGAGACCAAGGTCGTGCAGTCATAAAACTGGAAACCACTTCCTCTAGACGCGATAACCTGAGCCAATTAAAAGATTTTGAATAGAATGCAACAAACTACCCCGAGAAAATTGAGGCTCATAAATACAAATAGAGTTTTCCAGATGGCACTAAGCTACCAATTATCTGCCTTGGAAGTTTTGATATTACGGTACTCTTAATTACGCTATGAGAGCATCGAACTCTTCTGAAAATTGCGCTGGAGTTCTTCCAATAATATAATTGGCGTTTGCTTAAGTAAACACTCTAAAATAAAATAAAAATACAAACATTTTTAAGAAAATAAGCATAGTTTAAGGAAAGAGACAAGAGTATTTTTCTTTTTCTGACGTGGTTTTCAGAAGAAAAAAACAATTCCTTAATGGAGGAAAAGGATATTAATGGAAAATGGCGTTCTAGGACGTAACGGTAAAAGTAATTGAAAGGGAGGAGTTAGAAATGTTTCTTGGCTAATTCCACGGATGAGGACTCAAATATTTCCTCAAACATTGGCGCCTAGTTAGAAATTCAGATAATGAACCTCATTTATGGAGTGGATATACCTCGAATATAAGGGAAACAATTAATCATGAGTGTCACCGCTCAGTAAGAAAGACAAATTGTGGATATAATTGGAAAACTTGCCCTCCTCGATACAGTATGACACGTTTCAAGTGGTATTGGTACCACAAAAAAGGTTGCCTCAAGTTGAGTACCTACAAAGAAAATGAAAAGATCCAGGAAGTTAGTACTGTTAGCACAGTTGCAGTTGAATTCGTTCATGAGAATTAATTGGATCCTCTGGCATACTTTCGTCATTAATTTAGCTGATTAAACCTGGATTAAAGCGTCGTTTAAATTCTTACCGTATTTACGCGACGAATGCTTTTTACTCTTTCAGAATTGAATAAAAGGAATACGCAAAACGTATAGTTGCCAGGCAGTGTATTTTCATTAGAAATAAGTACAATATAGCAATTATGTCTTAGTTTTATGGAATTTCGCACGGAAAGAATACACAAAACATCAACAAAATGAAATCCTGATTGAGGACAGCGATTGGAGTACTGAAGGTTCTGTCCGTATATCAATCAATTGACAAGCTTTGGTCGATGGACAGTAACAAAAAAAAAGCTGCAAAGCCGAAATTTAAAGGATAACCGTCAAAAAGAATTATTACTTAATAAGTAAGTGTTGATGATGAATGGCCTTCGATATTAGACCGTCTACTTTCTTGATGGTGACAACAATGCAGGGAAACGATGAATAAATTTCACTTTGCACCCTTGCATAATATTTCATCAGTTGCTGCAAATGATTCTCAAATAAACTTTTGGCTAATGATTGCCACGCGCTATTAGAATTTGAAAGTTATTTTATGAGACTTTCTGCCACGTAATTATCGAGTCATGCATTTAGATAAACTCTTCGCCTTCGAATTTCGAAAATAAATCTTAAATCCTGACCTTTTTAAGAAGTTTCATTTCGCCATTTCTGACCTCGTGAGTTTTGGAGGACTGCTCACGCTTTGTTGGGCAATGGTTCCGCAGAACGAATGCGTTTCAAAATTAAGCGATCTGCAAAAGAAGATTTGGACCCCTCTAGTTCGTTTACTCCCTTCTTGCGTGACTTGAGTTTCAGGGGAGGGAAGAGGAGGAATCGGGTCAGGTTACAGCGAGATCCCTTTGCTTGAACAAACGCATGAGAACGCAGCACAAATATTAGACTAGGTATATGCGCCGCACCAAGTCTTTTTCCATTCTGATTTGTCCAAGAAAACAGGCGTAGCCATGTTAAAATTATTATTTCCTCTGGTGGTGGAGAGCAGCAATTACGATCACAGTTCATATATCTCTCTGCACCAGTGTTTCCGGCCGGGGTTCCCATTTCATTCGTTCCCGCGAATTTTCACTATTTCTCGTTACTGAGTCCCGAGAAAAATTGGAGGTAAATCGGAAAATATTGCTCCTTGAGCAGAATACATTTCTTACATAATCAGTAAATCTCAATTATGATAGAAATCAAAGCAAAATGACACTATTTATTGTTTAGTATTCTTGACGTGTAATGTACTAACCATGAAATTTCGGTCGACCTCTGTTTAGGATGTTCTGAATCGGCATTTTGCGTAACCATTTTAAATTAGTCTTGCAGACTTGCAGGTAACTTGTCCCGGTTTTTTTTGTTAACCATCACTTTTTAATAGTCATAATTGCTGAAAATATATGAACATCAAACAAATCATGTGATTTAGGGAATTTGAGAGAGTAAAATGGAAATATGATTTCCCGGTCCTGTTTCACGGAGATACCGAAATGTCGGGAATTCGAAAACCATACTGATGATATCCATGCACTAAGTCATTCCCAACCTTCTGATCACCCGATTCGCGGGTATTTTCTTAAGAGATTCCTTCATAGGGTAGTATTACGCAGGTGAGACAACGGGGAGCTATCGTCGGGATGTTGGAGGCACCCAGGCGAGCCTTCCTTGGAATAAATGAAGGCGAGAGTGGCACTGCTGTGGTTTTATGGTCCCGCTTTGCCGAGCTAGAAACTGGACACCTGGCAGGCTTATGGGTTTGCATACGAGCGTCTCAAGTAGCGAAGCTCGTTTGTAATGCGCATGCACGGGTATTTTTGCGATCTTTTCCCTCTGCGATTTAGCAAGAAGTGAATCTGAATATCTTGAAACGAGTACGAAGCGAGCACGCCTCCCCGGAGGGTCTGTCCTTATAGTTTATTTCTCCCGTAATCCTCTTCGTTCGGGATGGTCATGGATTAACATTTGAAACGGAATGCCAGAGTAAATATGTATTTACGCTCCAACTCCTCCGGGGTATTCTTCCTCCACAGGTTTATGTATGAATTTAAAGGAAATAGCAAGTAGAAAAATTAATATTCTCAGTGAAACCTATCGATACGCGATGGTATGTTTCATTTGAAAAATCATATTTTCATCATAATTTTAATCGTATTTCAAACTTTTAAGTTTAATTTAAATTTTTACTCGCTTGGAAAATAGGTTTAAATTTAAAGAGCAACACTTTTTTCAATTTAATTATCTAAATTGATTACCATATTCTTCTTACAATATCTAGCAGTGGATGGATATATGCTACTATATTTTTTTTTCAGCAAGGTATTCAAATATTGTCAAAATTTTGCAACACTTTTGGATTTTTACTGGTAACACAATAGTTCATCGAAATGTGCTGCTGGGGAAAGTCACACATTTCTAAGTAGCCATCTACAAATTGAGTGCTAGAATGAGTAAGGAATGTAAGCCTACGTGTTTCTTTTATTTTAGCAATTGAATAAACACCAACAATATTTTCAGGCCATTATTATTTAGGAAGATGGTTCTGAAAATTACGCCAGTGCAGACTGTTTTGATTATGGGGCCAGTTACTTTCCCACGGCTGCCAGTAGTTTTACAGAAAGTTCTGAAATATACGTTTGGTAAAAATCCCTGTATCAGTTGAATCTCCATATGAGGCACTCCGATAAAAAACAAGTTAAATTCTATAAGAAACGTCGATTAGCTATTAAAAAAATGGTTGGTGGAGCAATGCCAACTCACTCAAATTCGACACACTTTCATGGCTGACTCGCTGAGTGTGGCGTAAGCCATGCAATGGTTTTCCACCCTTGCCGAACATGACACGTTCGACGAACCAGGTGAGAAAGAGTCGTGAGTCGTGATGGAGTAAAACTTTTACGGCGATACTTTGCTGAAATCTCTGCAACACGGATAAAATCCTTTTTTTTCTCCTACATTTGATGCATGACCATATTTGTCTGCGATGCCATCACCATAAAACAAATTACTTTATGTTTATACTTCCCCGGGAACCGTGCTATTCGGATTACGTCAATGCACTCAAAAGAGGCGATGGTTTAACGTTTTGATCCCGGTGCACCTCCTGAGCACTCACGACGCGATGCTGGCGAGTGACTCGGGAGCAAGCGAAACGCAAAATCTCTCCTTAGAGCGAAGGTTGCTCATCTCACGCTGCGCCGCCGAAATTACTGTGGACTGTTTACTCCCATTCCTCTTGGCCGCTCCCCCTTTTTCAAGTAGTCTGCCATGGATGGCTGACCTTCAATGAGCACTTCCACAAGTGTCATTACTCTCCTACCCGACTCTCAGTGCTTGCTTCCCCCGGCACACCCATTCTCCTCCCAACCCCACCTAACCCAACGAATCTCTCTCGTCCCCCGCCGACACCACCACCACAACCGGAGGCATCCCGTCAGAAAGCCGAGCTCTTTCTTCGTCGGAGAACTACCTCTTTCTTTACTGTCTGTCAGTCCTCATAGGATCGTGGACTCCACACCCGTGTCTTCCGTGGTGCCTGTCACTTCATCCTGTTGCAATCTGGTTGAGGAGGGTTCAATCCAGCGTCTTCTTCGCATGGATGTGCGATATGACCGCAAATCAATGCCATATCAATATAGTTTACATATCTACCCGTTCAATTTAGATACTTTGAAGGAAGTGACTCCATTATTGATAATGTACATCGTAATAACGTAAAGAAGATAAAACCCGTGATAAAATAGTAAATAATGCCTCAATAGAGGCTAAATTGCTGGCACCGGTGGCGGTGATATCAAGTCTTTGCTCCCAAACCTAGATTCGCGGGTCCGAGACCAGCCTGCAAGGATTTATCAACACACATGGTTATTTGTGGATGCCCAGTAGTGTTGGCTATAAAACTCCCGATGTAAAGTCCTAAGAGTCGGTTTTCGGATCGTAGGTAAATTAATAAATACAAATGATTTATCGCGACCTCGATAGGGATGTAAGTTATCTTAAAGTCTCTATCGGATGCTATAGCAGTCATCAACACATCAATATGACGATATGATGCAATAGTTTTCATATGATTGATATGGCATATTTAATTTATTTTGCCTCATTCAACAAGCGTCCCCAAATGCCTCACATATCAGGAATTAACCAACAAATGAGCACACTTGACCATGCCGTGATTGGTGGAAAACCGCCTCGAGACTCGAACCCACGACCCGAGGGTAGGTTAGTAGCGACGGGGAAATCCCCACCACCGCCAATCACTTTAGTCACACTCGATCGTTGTCGTCTGTTGATGAATTAAGGGAAATAAGATGACTTTGTAAGATCCCAAAAAAAAACTTATGATTCACTGGCCTAGGTTTCGACTAATTTAATCATTCTCAATCAAACCTTAAGGTCGGTGTAGTAGAAGTTTTTTTAAACATAACTAAGTTCCCTTCGTAGGTGCGGTGGAAGGAAAGAAAGACAAAATGCTTGATATGGATGGTGAGGAATGGAAACTTCTCTATGAGAATAGGAGGCAGCAAATTATTTTATAGGTAATAACGGGCGAATGGCTGCTTGAGGGTCCCGCACATGTAAATATCTGTAGAATATGTTTACTGACTTCTTTTTTTAACCTACGTTAACCGGTGGATCACCTTAAAAAAATGTGGTTCCACTAAGTCAACCCGGATAGTTTAGTATATATATACAGTCGATGCATATCTTTTTACTCTATAATTTGTGTCAAGGGTGGTTGTTAAAATTTGACGACCAAATACCCAGCTCTATAGACACCCTTCTGCGATCCCCGTACGTAGCGCCGGATGTGCCCGCCACCCGGCCGAGTCCGGCGCGTCTTCGGACGTGAGAAGACTCCAAGGTCGCGCGGTGGAGAGAATACGAAAAGGCTCCGCGTCCACGGAAGAATAGAATGGGTTGGTAGGGATATAAAGGGCGGCGCAGGTGAGTGTGCGAAAGAAACAGCGTGAGCCTCGATGGAGAGATGGGCGCATTAAATGGCGAGGAATTCTCGGTCGGTTACATGAAGAGAGCGGACGAGGAGGTTTGGAGAATAACTCTCCCGGGAAATGAATGGGCTCCTATTTTTAGTCGTTTTCCCACACCGATGACGTAAAAAGCCACGAAGCCACCTCATCTCACATCGTCGCGAGTCATGCGTATCGCTTTATACGCATCGTGCGGGGAGGGGAGTGTGTGTTCCATCGTGCTCTCGTCCATTGACGAAGGCAAGAACTGCTCCAAGTCACTTAACTCGCGGATGTGGATTCCGCTTGGTTAGGGCAGGGAAGGTACTAATGAAAATGATTCGGAGACCGATGATCACGCATTCCTGGGATGATGGGAATCAGCGAATGCCATTACGGAACGAGGTGTAAAAAAATCTTTCGAATAAATTGCACGAGGAAACACTCCATCCGGACCGGGAATCGAACCACGGACCTTAGGTTCGCCGGGCGAACCACCATGCTAACCAAGATTCTTCATTTTCATAGCAATTTCATAGAGCTAAGGATCCTGGCCTTTTTACGTCCCGATGCAATAGTCTTCAAATAATAAAGAGGCTCCTTAAAACCTATGTCTGGAATGTACTGTTATACGGGTGTGAGACGTGGACCTTAGGTGTAGATGAAAAAGGAGACGGAACTCGTTTGAACGATGGTGTTATAGGCGTATGCTAAGAATTGGATGGGCAGACAAAGTGACGAATGAAGAAGTTCTTCGACGAGTAGATGAAAAACGCAGCCTAGAGAAAACCATAGTTCAGAGACAAGCAAAGCTTGTTGGACATCTGTTGAGACACGAAGGGTTCCTGAAATTAATAATAGAAGGAAAAATTAAAGGAAAGAGAAACAGAGGGAGGCCACGTCTGCAGTACCTTGGGCAGATAATGAAGGACATAGGATGCAGGAGTTACATTGGAATGAAGAGGAATAAGGCAGATATACGAGAAGAATGGCGAGTTGCTACCAATCAATCAACAGATTGAACACTGAAGAAGAAGAAGAAGGATCCTGGGAGGCATGGGGGTCAGCGCATTGGTCCGGGTAGCCAAAGGTTTGTGGTTCGATTCCCAGTTCAGGTGTGTTTTTTCTCACGGCGATTTATTCGAATTTCATTGCCGTCATTGGTGGCAGACGTCAACAAATTTAATTTTTTAAAATATTTTCCTGCACAAGATCGCTTTTATTATAATTCTTGAGGGCTGGAGTAAACATCACTAAATATACCGGATAGATTGCTTCATGCAGAAGAAGCAAGGTTTTTTTCGAGGTCTCGAAGTGAGTCTTCTTGCTAAGAGTACTCATTCGAGATGGTACTCAATGACAACGGAGCTGTTTTCTTCCAAATAATTTTAAAATGTTTTAAAAGTCTTCGCATTAACATTCCAATTTTAATATAATTTAATACTTAGCTAAGGTATAATTTTTATTGTGTAGTCTTAATAAATTCATGGTTGAAAAAATTAAACGTGGTTTCCGCATAAAAAGCATTCCAGCCATGGCGATGAACTTCATCCTAAAATATCAGGTAAATGAGACGAGTAGAATTTAGCAAGTATCCTTCGCATAGTATATTTTCTATGTTTTTTCCACATCCCGCAGTGAAAATTTATATTTTCAGGCTCATAAGACGTGGCTTACTGCCCTCATGTTCTTTATCTTCGATAAGGATGAATTAGTAGAATTTTTTCCAAATGTTTAATCTCATTTTCCTGCAACTATCTGAGTTCACTGTGAACTAAGATTTAAGTTTTAAAATTCTACACCCACATATGGCAATTTCATTCTCCAAAATACAGTATATTTTAAACGTGTACTTAAAAATAATTAAATTGTATTTTCTATCAATGATCAGTCATTATAATTTCTGAAAGGGAATTCACCTGTCATATCCCACCCTTTAACTTATCAGTTAACTCCAAAATAAGTTTTCATATGTTCCCTGATTAAAATGCTACAGAAAATTGATTCTGGAGTTCAAACTTATCGATTTTTATCTTTGAATAAACAAAATTAATTTCACATTTCTGAAGGGAAAACAACGCTAATTAAACCCAAACATACGATTTGAATTGGCACACAAATTTGTAAAGGGATTGAAATTTCCATCTACATACTCAAAGTGCCCAAATACGTCATCAATGTATCCAAACCATTCAAATACATCATCATGCATGGCAAAAATAAATAGTGAAGTAATCAGCAGCGTATTAGGATGAAGTAATCCTGGAAAGTTATTTTTTTTCAACCAAACTGAGTAGGAGAAAAAATACTTCGAAATTCATATCAAGTTTAGAAGTATATTTGGACTCGTTCCTGTTTTCGCCCCATCGTTCCACATCATTTGCAGCATTAGGATGCTTCTATTACATCTGGAATTAATGTCGTAAAATTGAATATTATTTCAAATTTAAAAGAAAGAGGCGATTTGAATGCGTGGCGAATCCAAGTGAGCTCAAATTTCCCACATAACTTTGCAGGAAAACATGCGCTCGCAATCAGGATTCCGGGAACCTTCCCTCGTGAAGATACGGAATAGGGCCAAAAAAATTTAATTCTGGAAACCTCTCGGTAATAATCTTGGCGGGGGGAAGGGGGGTGGGGCCAAAGGAATGCATCAGGTTGGCAGGAAGTGGGCACTTGAGAATATTTGACAACGCCTACGTCCCCACGCTCGAACGATGAGGGAAAAGAGGCGTTTCTGGCTCTATCTCTCGCTCGAGGGATATTATGCGTCGACCAGGGAACTGTTTCACTTTTACTCTCTCGGCTCTTCCTCCCTTGTTGCGTGCCAACGTTCTTACTCTCTCCGTTCCTCGCTCCCACGCCCTTGACGTGTACACGACGCTGCTGGAGACGGTGCAACATACGCGAGCACTCTGCACGCCAGGCGATGGTGTTGGAATGGCGCCAGTATATGAGAGGTCGCCCTCCCTGAATAAATTCGCAATTCCCACCGTCTCTCGAAGCTTTCACTCGCACCCGTGCGAAATTTCGGGCGCTCGCCAGCCAAGGCCAAAAACCTTTCGGGAGGGGTCAAGTTCGACTGAATTGTTGATTCTTTCCGCACACGCTGGGGAGTTTCTGTTTCTGTCGTTGAAATGAAAGGGTTTAAAATTTCAAAACTCCGTTCCCGTGAGCATCAACCCTTATGCACTTCAGCATTTCCACGCATGTATTTTTCAACAGATGTATAGAGACGATTACTTAATGAAACATGGTGAATTATTCATGAGTTTAAATTCAGCTACATAATGGTACACAATCAATGCATAGTATGTAACAGGTAGAGAATAAATAAAATCACTGATATCCCTGTTTGATCTTCATTAATTTTCAATTATCCCCATAGAATTTCGTGGACATAGCTTACGAAAGACATTACTTTAAACAATTTGCTCTGAAGCATAAAAAGAGAAAATGAACATCTCTGGCGGTCAAATTCATCTTAAAGTCTTAATAAACAAAGCTTAATAAACCTCGTGGAACCTCAAAAACAAAAAAACGACTGTTTGCACATGTATGTACTCAACATTATTAATTGCTAAAAACGTTGAGAATATACTGATTTTTTTCTCAGAGCAAACATACTTTGCACTAAATTGCGTGCACTAAATTAAAAGTAATATTGAATGTCAGATAGTAAAGAGCTGAACTAAGCTTAAGTAGTGAAATATTTATGAAGCAGTATTTTTAACTAGTGTGATTTATTCATTTTTCTTCCAGAAAAGCATTGTTCCTGCATTTTTGTAGACAAATAGGGTAACGCGTTCCTTGATGCAGTGTATTTTCATAAATGCCTCTAACAACCATAGATTCAAGTAGTTAAAACTTATACTTCCCTGAGTTCTCGGGGAGCAACGATGGGGATCAGTGTAGAATGTTCGAGAGAAATCTGTGAAGAGTTTGAATAGCATTTCTCAAAGCGCAAGAGTTTAAATGAAGGTTCCTTTACCACGCCTCCTTCCTTGTTACTTTACTTAACAATAGCTGTGTGCACATTTGAGAGTTAGTGCCCAATTGGTAATGTCCGATCCAATTCAGTTTGTCTAAAAAAGTTGAAAAATTATTTCTAAAGTTTAGGAAATCAAAATCAGGATTGTTTCACATTACAACAAGCAAAACCTTTATTTCAAAAATGTTCTAGCCAGCCGTACATCAGCACTGGTTTCTTGAAATAATTAAATTTTCAGCTAGATACTGTGCTTCCGAACCAAGTCTGTGAATTTAATTTAAAAATAAACGTTCCACTCACAGCCTCAGACAGGTATCTATAAATAATTATTGAGTTCCAGGGTTCACAGAAGCTTTATAACCAGCAAAAAACAACTATAAGGTTAATGATTATACCTAAAAAAATTATTTGAAGAACAATCTTTTAAAAAAGTTAGTAATAGTTGAAATGAGAGTCTTTTCCAATTCGAAGTCATACGATACATATATCATCTAATCTCATCAACATGTGAGTCGGGATAAATGAAATTGAATGCGTAGCAAGAGAAACTCCGAATATGATCACGTACATCAAGGGTAGCACCGACATAAACTTCAAAATGAATCTATTCAACGCGACCCCAAATGCAGCCATGAAGTGTCGATTTGAATTAATCAAGAGCATTTATGTCGACGTTAATTTTCGCTTTAGGGGTTGGAGGAGTGAGGGGTGGAGACCGTCATGGGACCCGGTGGGGCGGAAAATCGCGTAAATCAGTACGTAAAGAGGGTTGGTGTTCCATTCGGTCCCAGCCACCCTCTATAGAGCATGAACTCGAGATTTATAAGGGGGGAGGGTGGTCGAGTGATAAAATTTCCGCCGCAAGACCCCAAACATAATGAACCGAGACCAACGTAAACACAGACATGCCATATTGGCAGAGCCCAGGGGATCAATGGGACCGCCACACTGGCGGGCACCGACACACATGCACACACACACACTCCAACACAGACACACACAGGAGAGCAGAGCGCCCTCTTAACCCCCTCGCCCTCACCGTCTCTCGACAACCCCCGCCCCGCGTCCCAACCCTCCCACACACACCACCGCCAACCAGCCCCTTCTATAAAATCCCCTCTTTCTCCATCGCCCTCCCGAATAAAACCCCTCCAATCCCACCCACCCTAACTCTCCCACAGGACATATCGATCGGCACCAACAGGGTGGAAGGGGGGGGGGGGGGAAAGGTGCCCTTGCAACCCCCCACGTGCGCCGCCGACCACCCCCGAAAAACAAGCGAGGGTGAGTACACGCTTACCTCAACGGCGCAGGCGGCGAGTCAGCGTGGCCTCTCCACCTCTCCACGACGTCCGACGGCATCCTTCCTGCCCTCTTCTCTCGGTCCTCGGTTATATTCTTCCTCCTTGTTTCTCTGCCGAGAAAACTCCCTCCTAATTCCTCCTCCAGATGAGACAACTGTCTGCACAAGTGAGGGAAGACTTCGAGTCCAAACTGCCCCGGAATCCTCCCTCCTAATACTTCGTTGAGGACGAAGCGTGGAAAAAAGGTTCGAAGAAATGTTTCGAATATTAGCCGGAACGTAAGTTGAGGCCTCGGTCTTCCGCTGTTGTATCCCTCGAGGTTGCGACACGTCGTCCGCACGGGATCAGTCAAAACAAACGAACGGGACCGGAGCGTAAGCGACCACGCGTCGTCAGCACGGCGACTCCCGCGCCCTTTTGGCGGGCGAAGCGGCGATTCCGGCAGGCGTCGGGTGATGATGAGAGAGGGGTGAAGAGTGAATAAGGGTTGGCGCGTCGGGGAACAGGCGGGAAAAATAAAATGCAACGCCAAAGAGAGTCCGCGAAACTCGAAACGACGTCGATCTCCAAAAACTTTTTCCCACCGCGAATACTCGGAACGTTTTTTGGCACACTCTTTTTCTGCCCGCCTTGGTACTGCTGCTTCTCTTCTCCCACAGCTATATGTCTCGGGACTCACGCTCCGTCTGCGAGCAGACGAAGGCCGCTGCTTCGGTAAAAGAGAGGAAGGGAGACGGGGTGTGAGGGCAGGAGGGAGGAGGGTGGATGGAATGAGCAGGAGGAGAGAGGGAGGGCGGGTTGTTGGGTTGCCGGTGTAAGGGGTAAGGGGTGGCGGCAGCGACGGCGGAGACTGTTGTCTGCTGTGGTAGTGGTTGGCGTGGCGCTAGAGGGCGTACGCCGAGGAGGCAAAGAGGCGTATGTGCGTAGAGGCGAGAGACGATGGAGGTGCTTTGCTGCTTGCAGACGAACGAGAGGACGATGGTCGTCTCACGACGGCGGACGAAACAGGACTGCTTTGGCGTAAGAAAAAAGCTCCATAGGAGGAGGGAGGAGGAGGAGGTGGAGTAGAAGAAGACCACGTACAAGGGTCACGCCAAAACGGCCCGACACTACGGGGCTGTTAAGAAGACGGAGGCGGCGGCTACGCTCGCCCCCCCCCCCTTCCTCCCTCCACCCCCCTTCCACACCGCTCCCCCGCCGGATCCCCACCGCCGCTCTTCCACCTCCATCCCCGCCGTGTTCCTCTCCCCTCACCTACAACACCACTTCCCTTCCCCGTGAAGAGGAGAAGGAGGTGGAGGACGAGGAGGGAGCTTTGGGTAGGGTGGAGTGGGGTGGAGGGAAAGATGGAAGGGGGGATCAACCGTAAGTAAGAGGTGGGGAGGGTGGCCAGAGGGAAATAGAGGGGTGGTGGGAGGGGTGAGTGGGATTGGTGAGGTGAGACGGTGTGTTAAAGTGGGGTTGAGAGGGCTAAGGAAGAGGGGAAGGAGAGCTTTGGGGGGGAGGCGATGGTCTGGTATGGGTGTCTCATAGTCGGAGACGTTGAGGGATGGGATGGTTGCGGTGTGTGTGTGTTCACTTGAGGTCCAGAAGAGGGCGAGGGAGGTGCTGAATCTGCGAGAGGAGGAGGACAAGTCGGCGTTGTCAAGAGGAGGTGACTCAAAAAAGACGAAAGAGGGGAGGAGTGACAGGTGGAGGGAGGGAGCCGAGGGTGCAATGAGCAAAAGGGGAAAGGGGCGGGATACGATGGCATGTGAGTGAGTGCTGGGTAGGCGGAGGCGATAATTCGGGAAAGGACACTGAATAGGTCACGTGGGAAGAGTATGAAAAATGATAGAGGGGATATGGAGATAGCCAGAAAGAGGTTATGAGAGAGAGAGAGTGCTAGAATTAAGAGGAGACTGTTTTGGAGGCAGGGTTAATAAATTGGAAAAAAATACCTGTAAGGTCAGTTGGAAATGGTAGGAAACATAAAGGAGAGGAACTAATATGTAGATGGGGAAGGAGACGATAGAGAGAAGAATATCAATCGTAATGGCCGCCGGGAATCTCAAGGCATATTCATGCAATGAATATAATCATAACCTGATATTGAGTGGGAGTATTCATCATAGACCCTCTTTAGATTATTTATAAACGGCAGTCATAATCAAAGAGGGAGGATGTCTATCGAGGATGACCTTCCACGTGCCCCATACAGTACCTACAATTGATTTGATATACATATATCTTATTAAGTGTGCCATGTACAAAAACTCAGGAGGTTACCAATTTACAAAAAAAAATATATTGTCAGCATTATGAATCAAATGTTGTAGGTGTGTACGACCTGAGTATTAGCCTGCAACAATGAGATATTAAAAGGGATGTTTTTTCGAAGAGACCTGGAAGTATACCTGGTTTTAAAATGATGCTCCCTCAACTTCCAATACATGCACTTTGAGCGTAAGTGTGTTTTGTCAATTTTGAGCCAACAGAAAAGCAAGAAAATTATTACAGATCATACAAAATATTTTTAACTAGAACTTTGGGTTATTTGGTGAACTTTAGTTAGCTTACGGAAAGTAAACTGCACTAAAATCAGAGTAAACATCCATTACAATCACCTCCTCCTCGACCATGAATTCAAAATTAACAATGTCCGTTGAGCTCTTATTATTTTTGTGTACTGAAGCTTCTCAAATGACTCACCCTTCCGCTTTCATTCAGATCTCGTTTTTTATCGTTCCGGTCTACACAGAGCTGCTTGTATCTCATCCTGGTTGAAATAAAGAGTCCTAAATGAATTGGAAAGATTTTCATTTTCTCTTCTACATCACACTGTCAAAAATGGTAGTTTCAGAAGAATACTGTAAGGCTGCAATGATGGTCAGGTGAAAATTTAGGGCATCGATTAGTCTATTTTTCACTATAATAACACATATATTTATATATTATTATTTTGTGCATGCAAATAAAAAGTAAACTCAACTCGATATAGGCTCAATTGACATTTTACATAATAAAATATTTTAAGTTAAAATATTTAATGTAAAAATATGCATCATCTACTTTTTCACGCTTCTTTTACAAGCTAAAATCAGAACAATCCCGCTTTTTCAGGGCGTATGACAACCCTAACCGTAAGTTATCGTTGAATTATTTTCATGCAGCTGAATTTATTTCTAGCCGCTACTTGTAAAATGGGTACACACATATTAAAATGAAACCCCATGATAACTTTACCAAGCCATAATCAACTTACGGTACCACAAGGTTTAGTAAAGCATCAATCTTAAATGAGTGAGAAACTTCCCTTTAAACGAACTAAATCAATTTTAAATTATAGTCGATACATCAAAAGCAGATAAGGCAAGGGATGTGTTCTGAAGAGCAATTTTATTCTTAGTCTTATTATCTTCTCATACCTGGGTTGCCGATCTTTTGACTCACCGTATACACGCCTCGGCGCACCTCCCAATACGATCAGTAGAAATTTCACAGAAATCTCCGTTTTAGCCGAGTATGACACTTAGCATTTCACTTAGGATATTCTCAGTAAATTACACGAGTTATCTCAAGAGGCAAGTCATGCAAAAATGTATTCAAGAAATGCATTTGGAGGTAGTTTCAAATTGATTAAATGCTCCGAGGGTTGAGATAATATCTCAACGTACAGAAACTCTTGTATTGACTATTATATCGTGAGGTTGGACACGAACCAACGAGCTTCGGTTAAGGCATAGAGATCGCGATCTAACAGCTATGTCGAGACATAGCTGTTAGATCAATTCTAGATGCATGTAACGACATGTCGTTACATGCATCTACAAATGATCAACGCATTAAGTGGGAGTATGTATTCATTCACCTAGCCAAATGCGAAAGCCATGTATGCTTTTAAAAATTGAAATTTGTACGCTGTTTAAAAAAAGATGTTTTTTAAATTTATGTTCAACCCCTACCTTAAAATTAAAGTTCCATTCCATAGATAAGTTGTATTTGTTTGTACAACATGCTACGGTAAAACTGCATGTAAATGTTTGAGAAAATAAAATAGCCATTTCAGTTAAGGAAATATTTACATTATCATCTTTGTTGAAACCGGATATGCATAATATTATCAAATGTAACTTGTCACGCTGTTGCCTACCGCGTGCCGCAAGGGAAGTAAAAAACGTAAAGCCTTCAGATAAGGCTCTCCTAACGACGTGTTCAACGATTTCAATCATTGTTACGTGTGGTCCCGCATACACAACAAGTTCCCGAGTTCTTTTTGAAGATAATTAGGTAAAAGTTCGACTGCCGTAACGCATTTCTTCACATTCACTTTTGTTCTGAGCGTAAGACAATAATTATGGGAAACACTATTGTCACGGGGATAAGCCAAGAGAAGAAGAGTCGGAGGGTGTCGAGGGGGGAGAGGGGCAAAGAGGGCGAGGAAGGATGGGGGAGGGAAGGAGGGGAGGGAAAGAGGGGAGGGGAAAGGTAGGGGGGAGAGAGAGAGAGAAAAAAGGGATTTGTTTTTATGGCCGTGTGATGGTTGTGGGGGAGGGGCAGGAGAGAGGGATGAGGGACTGAACGGAGAACAAAGTGAGGCACGCGAAGGACGAGGACTGAGGAAGAGTGGGGGAGGGAGGAAGGGAGGAAAAATAAGGGAGGAAGGGCGGGAAATGTGGGGAAGAAGGGCGAGGGAAGGAGAGAGCAGACAGTAGGTGGGAACGAGTACCTGAGGGACCTCGAGGTAGGGTAGGACGTCATACGACACGAAATGCAATGCAGAGGGATGAGGACAAAGGGTTCGGATTACGTCGCTCACGGTTGAATGAGGGCCAATTGGAATGTTTTAGTCTCGCCCTCTCGAGAATCCATTCATGAATCTTTCATACATGTCTCCGAAAGTTCCTAGGACAATGAATCTCTTATCTAATACTAATTAACATGATTACGACTGAGTCAAAAATATGTACCTATATTTACAATTTTGTAACATGTACTTTTCCGTTTTTTCTCGTAGTATCAATTAATATCGAATGTAGTATAATTTTAAAACGTAATTATTTTATCATCGATTACCATCCTCTTTTTTGTGTTAAAATTTAAAAAATATCATGCGACTAACATATAAGCATTCTTATCTCACAGGAGCAAAGCCCATAAGGCAGTAAATCTTTTTCTGATTCTAATACCGATGATACAGAAACGAATAAAAAGGATTTGAATGATTGGAGATCCACTACGAGTGCTTTAAAAGCCTCCGAAAAAATATACTTTTTCGTGCAAATTTAGGAGTTAGCGGTTGTCTATCAACAAACAGACTAATGATCAATATATTCATAATAATCTCAGCCATAAGGTCTTGAAGAACTTCATCACAGTTTGGGCGGGCAAACTTTCATCATCTTGTACGCCAGTATCCATTAAGTATTGGGAAAATCCCTCGTGAGACTTCACCAGTAAATTGAAGAAGTTAAAAGTATTTATTTTTTTGCACACGACAAAATAGGTACGTATTTTCCTCGATTTTTCATTGATTTTCCGAACATTTTCTACTGGGATGGCTACACTGCACAGAAGTTTAGCAGTTTCCTCTGTACATATTTTATGAAAAAGAAAAATTCTCTACGCTGAGTGCACACCACTTCCCAAGGGCTTGCATGCTCCGATGACCCCTCGAGCTGAAGAGGTGGGAGCAATGCTTCTGGTAGATTCACTCATACAAGATAGATCAAAGGTTATAAGACAGACGATTGGTAGTCCGCGCAGTGTCTTTACCTTAGTGAGGCGGCAGCAAAAGGTATCCGACGCTAGTGGGGTGGCCTCTCACGTGATGGCGTCACGTAAAAACCATTGAGTAAGGCCACCGAGTACCATCTCAGTTTAAAAAGCCCTGAAGTTATGAACAGTTCTTTCATGAAAAGGAATCCTGGCAACTACGGTACTCGCCCCAGTGAGCCGGGTGTCGTGCCCGGCAGCGGCGGGAGCAAGGCCCCTGCGGACACCATCACATCACATGCTCGGAAGTAGAGAAAAATACAGAATCAAAGGAAATGAAGATACAGAAGAGAACTCAGCATTCAAAATAGACACGTGGAACGTTAAGACTATGCTAAGGGCAGGAAAACTAGAGAATATAAAGCAAGAAATGGAGAGGGTGGGTGTAGACATCATGGGTCTGGGCTAAGTAAGATGGAAATATAGTGGGAACTACTGTAGCGATGGCTATAGAGTGATTTATTGCGGAGGGAACGAAAGCCAGCGTGGGGTTGCATTCGTAATGAACAGGCAACTTGTTATAAAAGTAGTTTATGCATAACAGGTGAGTGATAGGGGAATAGTCGTCGAGCTAAAGGCAGGTCAAACGAATTTAGCTATAATATAATCCAGGTTTTTATGCCTACCTCTAATCATAGAGAGGAGTTACACATTGCATACGATCAGCTAGATGAAATAATTGGCAGCGTACCTAGGAGTAGGCACTTGGTAGTAATAGGGAATTGAGACGTGGTGGTGGGTGAAGGAAGAGGTGGACGGGAGGTGGGCGATTACGGGCTAGGATGGAGATGTCTGCGGAGAGAGAACTGTGGAGTTTTGCCATAAAATCAACCTAATGATCACAAATACATGGCTCAGGCATCATACTCGACGTAGGTGCACTTAGAAGAAACCAGGAGACACAGATAGGTTCCAGATAGATTATATTATGGTTCGTCACAGATACAGAAATATTGTTAAAAACTCGCAAACTGATCCAGGAGCTGATGTAGACTCCATTCAGGACTTATTAGTCATAAAATGCTTCTTCAAACTCAAAAAGGTAATAAGGGGTAGGAGGGTACGGAAAAGGAATGCAGAGGTATAAATTGGGGCAATGAAAAAAGAAGTATCGAGAACAGGTTGATAAAATCATGGGTGCGGATCATGGAGTGAGATCATTGGAAGAAAAATGGGGAAGTTTGAAAAAAGGAATGGTGGAAGCGTCGAAAGCAAGGGTGTGTAGTAAGTGCTACTAAACTTAGAAAGCTGTGGACCACGAAGGAGATGGTAAGGGAGATCAAGACCGTACCCAAAGGGGGGTCAGGGGGGTTCAAAGCGCCCGCCGAAATCTGACAAACAATTTTTTTATGAGTATTTTAAAACACAGCATCATTTTTAACCCCATTTAAATAAAAAAAAACAAATGCTATTAGTTCATCTTTAAAAACTCTCGATTACCATACATTCATCAAAATGTATATTTACTCAAAACATTTGTCTGATGTTCGGGTGTCGTGTAACACTACGCAGTAGTGTATTCTGCAAATAGCTGTTATCGAGTAGTCCCTTCTACCGCGCTACTATAGTCACCACTATAGTGGCTATAGCCACCAGCTTAGTTGACAGTTTTGAGTTGTGTTGTCACTTTACTCTTGACGATTTTATAACAATTTATAGTACTAACAGTATTCATTCTTGAATATCCTACATTATATTTTGATTTGTATCTGTACATTTTGTCAACATCACAGGTTAGTCACTAATGTTTTATAAACCGAGCGTGGTTAATTATGATTTAAAGTTTGCTTTGGTTTATTAGACTACTTTAGTTATTTGAGTTTTAGTATATCATAAAATCGTAATACTTTGCTTTTTCGATCATTGAATGTAAAAAAGCTTTTATCGTTTCGTTCTCGTACCTATCGTTCTCCATACGTAGCCTTAGGAACGATTTATTCACGACAGCTGTCTCCGGCCTAGGCCTACTTATTTTACGCTTGTAACACAGTGTTGACTTGGAACTTGGCCTATGACATAATAACTTGGAACTTGACCTTTATTATGACGACTTATTTGTTGAGTTAATTAAACATATTGGCCTAGGCTTACTCATTTTTCGTTTGTAAACACAGTGTTAGGCCAATAACATAAGAAGTTGGAACTTAAACTTTATTATTACAATTTTTTTCCTTTTCAGTGGGATGGAAGAAAGCTATGGCGAAACGACAAGCTACCAGTAGTCAGGGTTCACTTTTTAAATTTTTCCAAAAAAATCAAAAATCAAGCACTAGCTCTGATTCTAGTATTCCTGTCCCTCTACCCCAACAGAGGCAACAAATAAGGAAACTGAAACATTTGAGGTCGAAAATAATGAATTATTTCACCCTAATGATATTGGGAAATTTCTCGAGTTGAAATTAGACGATGAGTTGAAATTCAAACTCTTGACTTCCCCTTGGGTTCCAGAGAACAACTTTAAATTTCCCATAAGTGGAAAAAGAAATCTTCGCTTTCAAAGTTAAAAGTGGTTAACTCGATTTCCATGGTTGGCCTATACAAAGAGTTATGGAGCTCTTTGTAAATACTGTGTATTATTTTCTTAAGACTGCAAGGAAAAGGATGTAGTCAATCATTAAAATTTCTAGTAAAGGAACCCTTCAACAAATGAAAAAATGCCTTGGAGACATTTAAAAATCACGAATTCACAGCTACCATAAGGATGCAATGATTATTGGTAGTGATTTCGTAAAAACAAAAAATGATGATCAAAACCTGGATATAAGAAACGTCAGTTCAGCAAGAAAAGAACAAGTGGAAGAAAATCGACCTAAGCTTGCTTCTATTGTGATTACTATAAAACTGTGTGGTCGGCAGGAGTTAGAACTATGGGACACGAATGACTATGGACCAATATTAGTCAAAGATGAAAAACCTGTTATCAATTATGAAAATTTCCGGACTTTTTTGAGAATGCGTCTTAGGTATGGAGAAAACAATTTACTTAAACGCACGAATAATATCTCATTGAATTCCACCTACTCGATTCCCAAAATACAAAATGAACTTATTGAAATTTGTTGAGAAATAATCCAAAAACAAATTGCAATAAAACGTGAATGATGCTAAGGCATTTTCCATTCTTGTTGATGAAACAGCAGATACAGCAGGACTAGAGCAAGTATCAATTTGTGTAAGATACACAACTGAGTCTGACACATCAGACTGTTTCATCTGTAAGAAAGATTTTTTGTGTTTTGTTAAAGCTGATTGTACGACTGGAGAGAGATTAGCAAATACCATGTTTACTACGCAGCAGAATCAGGGGATGGACCTAATAATATGATAGGCCAAGGTTATGACGTAGCTGCTGCAATGAAAGGTTCCTTTAAAGGAGTGCAGGCCTTTGTTAGAAAAACATTTCCTCATGCTAGTTATGTGCATTGCACTTATCACTCTTTGAGTTTAGACCTTTGCCATTCCTCCAATGTACAGAGTGTTAGAAATTGCATAGGAACCGTTAAAGCAGTTGAAAACATTTTAAAATCATCTCCAAAAAGAACAAATGAACTAAAATCTTTTATGAAATCAAATTTTCCCGAATCTAAATGGAAAACATTGACATCCATGTGTGAAACAAGATGGGTGGAAAACCACAATAGCCTCCTGCAGTTCAAAGAAATCTATTATGCAATTGTTCAAACCTTAGAAAGCCTAAGTCAAAGCACTGATATGGACACAGATTCTAAAGCATCTTCGTTTTTTAGTTCCATACTTGCAAGTGAGTTTGTAGTAGGCCATGTGTTCTGGCAAGTGTATTTTCGGCCACAATAACAGTATGCAAGGTGCTTCAGTCCCCCTTCTTTGATCTAAAGTCAGCAGTTGATCACGTGGAAAACATTGTTGAACACCTTGAGAACATTCAAAGTACAATCGATCAAGAATTTTCTAAAACTTTACCAACGGCCAAGGCCTTGCTGAATGATGTTGGAGAAGAAATATGTGCACCAATATTGACATATATCCAACTTCACAGAAGTAACTACTCCGAAAAACACCCAGAAAAGTATTTTAAATAGCTTTGGCCATTCCACTTCTTGATGACTTAATAAGTCAGCTGTAATTCAAGTTCATTGACTACAAAGATGTTCTTAGCACTCATCCCTTCACTATGCTCTGATAAGGCATTAGAAACAGACGCCTTAAAACTGTACGAAGTTAAAATAGACCTGGAATTACTTCAGTCAGAGTTCAAAATATGGGAGTTTTGTTGGAAGAAAAATCTGAGCAAGATAGACACTCTTGCGCCATTGATGCCATCGGTGAGTGCAACAAGGAACTTTTTACGAATGTATTCACGTTGCTGAACATAATGTCGGCCCTGCCCGTCACTAATACTGCACACCTGAGAGGACATTTTCACTCTACCTATTTGAGAAACTCACGCGAGTAGGACAGGCTTACAGGACTAGCTCTTTTGTCAGTTCACAGAGCCATTGATGTTCCGACAAGAAGTGATTAAAATGTTTGCATTGAATGACAACTTCTTTGGAAGCAAATTAATAAAGCAACGTGTGATTGATACTGAAATTGGTCAGTATTAATCACACGTTGCATCAATCCTGCGTCGAATAAATAGGTTGTATGTACCTAAGTATTTTAACCTCCATGGCAAGAGATCTTTGGCACATGTAGTCCCTGGGTTGTTAAACTAATTACCTATTTCAATGAATGATATTAATAGCATATCTGTTCTTAAAAAACCACTAAAAGAGTGGCTCACAGGCTAATATTGTTAAGCTCTTAAATGCCCAAAACGCTACACAGCAAAAAAAAAATTTTAAACTAAAGGCACCTGCTGACAAGCCGCTTTGGCTTAGCAGGACCTCAACTGCACTATTATTTTTTTTCTCCAACTTTTTTTTCATTATTGATAGATAATTATTTTCTTTGTGATTGCACCACAACATTGTAAACTTGGAACCTGCTAATAAGCATCAGCTCAGTAGGACCATACTGGATAAAATCATTCATAATGACCAGAAAAATGAAAGTATAATTTTAACTGTGTAAGTTGTAATATTTTTTGTAGCTCATCCAAAAGGAAATTACAGCATGCAAGCTATTTGTAAAATAAAGTTATTATTATTATAAAAAAAAGAAAGATAGAAGATTAGATCTTGTAATGTAACGTTCAATTAACTATTGCTGTTTTTCGTTTTAATATGTAAATATAATCATACAGAGAAAACTTTGTAATGTATTCATTCATATTCCTTCACAGTTACATTTTAACAGTTAACTTATAATTTTATGGAAAAAAACTAATTATTAAGCAACCCCCTCCGAAACGTAGGTAGCAAATCCCCCCCCCCCCCCGAATCATTTTCCTGGGTACGGCCTGGAGTGAGATGCAGGAGAAAGGGAAATGAAAGAGCGTAAACTCAGAGCTAGGCAAGAGAAAATACCGGGTAGGAAACAACAGGCTTTGAAAAGAAACAAAGAGAGCAAGAGTGGCATGGTGGAGGGAACAAATTGACTACGTAGAAAAATTACAAGAAGAAGGAAGAGCACATGCATTTTCATTACATGTTCATAGTGATATCTTCAGGTGAATGCATAAAAATGCTAACAAACAAAGACTTTGAGATACAATAAAATATCAAAGGTTTTCAGAAACTTACATTGTGGATAACGGTATATTTTTACTGGACCTCACCGTTCTATTTCCACCTTCACCTCTTCAGAATCCATGCGTCATAGACGATACGGGATATTTCCTTATTTTTCAAGACTAAATGACCTTGTGTTTTACCAGTGATTCACATTTTCTCATTCTTTTGCGTGTAGTGGCACATGTGAGGAAAGCATTGGAACCTACTTCAATTCACTTGGTTAGGTAAATGGCCGAAGTTCTGACGTATTCTTTGAGTATGCTCCCGGAAAAGCTTGAGACTGGAAAGGTTATCACGCTGGAATTTTGTTAAATATTGATATATATTTATGATCAACAATAATTAAATATGGGTGGTGAACATTAATCAGCTAAGTAGGAATCGGCCCGGAAGAGATGCACCAAAAACTCAGGTGGGTATGGATTATGAGGTAGGTAGACGAAAGGGACGTGCTTTTTCTACGTTTACATCTACATAATACCCTACGAGCCACCACAAAGGTGTCTGGCAGTAGGTGAGTTATCACCAGCATGCATTAAACCATGCCTTAATAAGATTAATGAAACTACAGTGAATGCATGAATGCAAAACCTGCAAATTCTTGTCAGGAGGTGACATTTCACCAGCATGCACTACAGTATTATGTATACTACCAATGTAAGAGAAGCTGTCTTTATTTATGTACATAGCAGCTACATAAATGTACATAAATACAAGAGTTATACGGGAAACATGCAAGAGATTCTGTTAATGCTACATAGAATATTTAGAAACAGGCGTTAGGGAGAAAATCAACAAATTAGTCACAATACCTATCGTCAAACCTAGTTAAAAGCCTCATTGGCAGCTATTATGCTCTCTAATGAACATCATGGTGATTGAAATATAAAACCCATGGATAATTTAGCAAGCTCATATATGTGTGTGAGTGCTTGTAAAGCAAAAATAGAGGCCAGAAGAGAGACGGGATTGGATGATTTCTATCGGAGACAGCGGACAGGGCCAGGGAAGAAGTATGTACGTCGAGTGCCGTACGTGTATTAGGAGTGGGAAGGGGACAGGAGAGAGTAGGTCTATGTCAGGAGCGGCGGTTGTTGGTTTCCGAAGGGAGGTGGAGGGTGCTGGGGCGGGAGTGTAGTGGGGCCAACAAACGTGGAAGAAACAATGTGCTGCAGGGCGAGAAGAGGGAGGGACTTGACTTGCTGTTGTGACGAGGCGAGCGGGTGAGGGTGGAAGTATAAGAAGAGGGCGAGGGAGGAAATGAGGAGAGGTCGGCTGGAAAGAGGGGGTGAGTAGCTGGCAGGGTGGGTGGCGAGAAAAACACACATGGGGGCACATATATGTATGCGCGTTGTGTGTGTGTGAATGAGGGAGAAGGAGAGGCGGATATGTGACGGGGAACGAGAGCGTGGGGGAGGAGAACCCACTCTTAAGGGATTGCGACCTCTTAAAATATTTTTTTCCGTAAATTTCCTTCCCCGCTTCACGGGCGGACAAAGCGAGGTCGAAAAAAAATACGCAACGGAAAGAAGAAGGGGGAGAGACTAAAAAGTAGGGGTCTAGGTGACAGCAAAACTACCGGACACTGTTACACTACCATCAAAACCTTAAATTAAATATGAATATATATGGAAGAAAAAATTATGTTAATCTGCAAAGACCATTTAACGGACGACCGATATATAATAAATATAAAGACAATTGAACACTTACCATGGTTTTCAATGCATAAATTGTGATACAGAAAAATATTAAGAATAACAAAAATTTGAAAACCATTGGAACTTGCTGACAAACCTTCACAAGGTTTAGCAGAGCCTTTATGAAATTAGACAAAAATGTGTCTAAAAATCAGCGCATAAATAGTAAGGTACGAACCATAAACAATAAAGCTAGTGTATGTATCATGGTTGCAAAAGTATTTTATAAATACATATGGAATAAAATGACAGCAAAAAAAGAACCACGGCAAAAATATTTCTGACGGCTGGTTGATTAATAAAAGAAAGAATTTGAAATATCCTCTAAAAATAAGGGAAGGTCTTTATGCAAGGTAAGCATCACAAAAGATTCCTAGAGATTTGCTCATGTACCAAGGCCTTCATTATAACAGTAACATTTGAACTAGGGATAGCAATATATCTCAAGCACAACTGAGCAAGAGTCTAATTTTAGAATCGGATATTTATTTCGCGATAGTTTTTATCCAACCACTAATCTGACCATGTCCATCTAACCCCTGTCCATCTGTGTAGTTGTAGAATGCATGTATATTGAGATCACTCTCCATTTTGATAACATCTGTAGTGTAGTGTTGCATGCTTGTGAGGCTTCGCCTCATGACAAGCATTAGCGATTTATGCTAATGCATAATTATTCGTAGTTACACTAACTTTAGGGTATAGTGTAATGCATGTTGGTGATTACTCACCCCCTGCCACACACCCCTGAGGTGGCTTGCAGGGTATTTTGTAGATGTAGATGTAGATGTAATCAGAAAGAAGAAAAGAAACCCAGCACCCAGTAGAGGGAAAAATGGAACTCATAACAATATCACAGAGAAAATTAAAAATAACAGTGAAAATAACTATTGTTTTTTGTTGAAACCACACTGGTTTCGATTTGCCTGCAGATGACAAAATGTCGAGACTGGGGTCGATTCAGTAAAAATCACTAAGTGGAGTTCACAAAAATATTTTTATTTCCTCCGTGATTGATAGATAATTTCAGCATGATAAAGCCTGCAACCCTTTCCTCTGTCATAACAATGTACTTTTGCTTCGATAAAAACGATAGCTTAGTACTCTTCCACGCTTATATCTTATTTACGACAATGGAATCACCAACTAGCAGACATTTAAATGGTACAAGTAGTGCGTAGAAGCACGGAGAATTCTTAAATTTGTGCAGAATTCTTAAAATGTAGCTTAAGAATGACAAAAAGGTGATGAAAACATTATCAGAAATAAAGTATAAGTGAGATAAAGTATAAGTAGGATTCAGTATAAAATATTAAAATCTGTTGGTTCCACAAAGTTAGGCCTGAATTAGTCTCCTATATTCATTTGTAAAAGGGGAGAAGTGAACTTAGCAGGAGGACGGATGGGTGACGCTGAGTGAATACAGGGGAGGGGCACACACAGAGTAGGGGACTAGGACCCCCACATTTTTTTCCTAAAATATTCTCCCCTTTTTCAGGGACAGACGAAGGGAGGAAGGCCGAAAACAAACACGCAACACAAAAGAAGGGAGACGAAACGAAGGAGTGAAAAAAATTATAACGGAATGCCCACCATGGCAATGCGTATTTATGTAAACGCGCGTATCATCCCTGGAAGGCCTTTTCGGGTGAGTGTAAGGACGGGCAAAGAATAGATGGGATAGAGAATGAGAGAGGGAAGACGGGGAGTCGGGCAAAAGTGAATGGGGCGTGATGGGGGGTCGAGATAAAAATCGAAAGGATGTCAAAATAATGCTCTCTTTGTCGGTTTGACGGGGTGGCATTTTTTTCAAAAACCGGAAAGATGGTGGTAAAAGGGTAGAGGAAAGACTGCGGAGGGAGAACGAACATGAGTATTAGGTAAAACGTAATGATTCACTCTGCATCTATTTGATTTAGTTCCTTATTTGAATCCCATCTTATAATTATCATTAAAATGATTCATGTAAAATAAGTATGTAACAAGACATTCGTGTCAGAAAATATTTTCCACAAAAACAAGTTATTAATTCAAGGGCAATAAAAATCTTTCAAAAATGTTTCAGGCTTCACTTGGTGGAACTCTTTCATAGTTATCAAAAAGGAAAAACTTGAAATAGTAATGATACACACTTTATACAAACAAAGGTATTATATATGTGTGGATACCCTAGCAAATTACGAAATCGAGAATATTAATGCATCAGAAAAACCCTGCAGATACTTGAAAGGAGATGAAATTTCCACCACATGCACTAAACCTAGGTGTACTACTAATGCCGTAGAAATTATTAGTAATTATATATTTTCCAACTTTATAAACATCTCAATCTACAGAATACCCTACAAGCCACCTCAAGGGTGTGTGGCAGGGGGTGAGTAGTCACCAACATGCATTACACTATAACCTAAAGGTCTACGACTAATGATGCATTCGCATAGATAACTAATGCTTGTCACGAGGCGAAGCTTCACAAGCATGCACTTCACTATAGATTGGCTACCATTGATAGAGGAGCCGTTAGTATTTATGTATTTTGCAGCTACATAAACGTACAGAAATTCAGGAGTTATAGCGAAAACATGCATGGTATGATGTAAGTACTTGGTAGCAGATAAGGATGCAAGTATTAGGGAGAACTACAACTACTAAGAGCTATACTACCTATCCATAAATGCACAGGTGATGCAATAGTAGCACTGGGAACAACATATACATGCATCGCAACATTGCGAAGATCTAGAGGTGGCATAGTAATGGGAGAGAAGAGAATGAGAGAGTGCAGGAGATGGGGTCAGGGTGGCCGACTGGAAGACGTTACGCCCGAGGGACTTAGAGGAGCGTCGAATGGACGGACGGGGGTGGCGAAGGTTGGGGGAGGGGGAGGAGGCGAGATGGAGGAGGAAGAGAGGGGACTGCTTGGCTTGCGGCAGCAGGAAGTGAGTGACTCAAGCGTGGGAGAAAAAAGAAAGGGGAGGAATGGGTGGGATTTTTGAGCGGGAAGAAGGGAGACCGAAGGTTGAGCAAAACTTTTTCCCCGACCTGGTCGAGTCGAAGAGCGAGAAAACCGCTCGCCCGTAATGGCTGCTCCTTTTTCTTCCAATTCTTTTCCTTCTTATCTTCCAATTCTTTTCCTTCTTATCCTTCCATTTCTTGCGCCACTTTTCGCGTCTGCTGCCTCTCCCACACTCCCACAACCGTACAACACCTCCAGACCTCCCACCCTCTCTTCCTTTGCCAGCCCACACAGTTCATTGATTGGTTGTATCGAGAGACCCGGTTTGGTGGGAACGGCGTTTTAAAGGTCTTGTAGGTCGATAATGTTACTACGCTACAAGTTAATTACGTTTATAAATCTGTAATCTCTATTTGATATTGAGTTAAATTAAAATTAAAACATCTAAGTCAGTAGACCTCATAACTCTCTCTCTTGATCACTATTGGACATCATTCACAATTTTCTGTCGAAAATTTTTCGGCAATAGAATATCAAGAGAACTCAGACATACTTCACTTGATTCAAGCATACCTTTAGTGTAGCGCATTTTTTTATTTTGCCTCCTGACAAGTATTAGCAGGTTTTTGCAAATGGATGAATAGTCGTAGTCACATCATCTTTACTACGAAATAGTGTAACGTAAGTGTGTGATCTCACCCCCTGCAACACACCCTTTACGTTTCGTACAGGGTATTATGTAGATGTAGACTGAATGATAAACTACGGTCGATCAGACAGTTATCATGAAATTAGGGAATAAAATTGCCGAATGGACGGATTTATACTGGCAGTTTCTCCGCGAACGATTAGCGACCATAATGGCTTCTATTAACACTGAACAATAAGGTTGTCCGATATGTAGCGTAGTTAGAATATTGATTAACTAGGTAGTATTCATATTTTTTATTATTTACTACACCATTATGTATAATGTTTATTATTAAATAATAAACAGTCCCAACGGAACTTCTTGCATGCTCAACTCAATTTCGATACTCTAATATCTCTGTGCATTCTTGTATACTTATTAATTATCGACACTGGCCATTCCTAGAACTGCATTCGCACATCTTTATTTACGATGTGCATAAACATGATGGATTACATGTACAGTTCTGTTTAAAAAAATCGTACCGCCACGGTGCCGAAAATTTTCTAAGTCCCGAGTTGATGACGATGTGACAACGTGGCCGCACCACGTTCCCCTGAGCGGGGGAGTAATAAACTCCGAGCGGAACAACAGTCCTCCTTCCGAACTCACTTTCCGAGGGAGAACCTCCACCCGAAGGACGATTTTGACCTGCTAAGGGATTATGGGTACATGTACCATGTAATCCACCTCCAAAGTGTGTAGCACGGGATAATACCACACGATGCAAGCAATATGACCTTTAACTCAGTTGGGCATATTTCCGTTTTTATATTTAACAAAAAATTACCGCTTTATCTAATGCCGTGCTTGAGCTATAAGAAAAAAAATTTAAGGCATAAAATATACTGACTATTTGACGAAAATTTTTATAATGAGCTTTTTATATACATAGGAGCCGATTTCGGCGTGATTTCTACAGCCTAAAATGTTTTAACTTCAGTCATTGCAGTAATGTGCACACTAAAAACTCAAAAAATGTGATTGAAAGGTGACTAAATGTTATTGCTATGCATTTCGATCGAGAATTTGCTTCATATATACGATTTTTTGTGAAAATGGCATTTGTGATAGATAGAAAAAGATTACTTTCTCCATATTTTACAAAATCTCGAACTTAACACCGTAAGTAACTTCACGTTCAATTTGCGAAATAGATAGCGATGAAAGGTAGGATTTTGCTGAGTATATCAAACAAAGGTCACGTATTTTTATAAGTATCTAAAATAAGGATTTAATAACATTTATGTATTTTTTCAGTGAATCACCTCAACAACCCCAGATCGACACCCTATGAGGTAGATTGTAGGAAACGAAGTCGGTGTAAAATCTCACTCCTCTCTTACTTCACCTCAACCCACCGTTTATGGATCGATCGTGTCGTGAGATCCTCGACGCCCTGGGATTTCTTTTTCTCTCGTGTGCCTCCACATCTCCCGCAAGACAAGACAAACTTGGCCCCTTTGTCATATTCCCCTCCTTTCCTCCACCACCATTTCAATGCTCCCAACAGGTCATTCTTCAAAATACACGCAAAGGGCATCCCGTTACCAATACGGCTTCATCGAAATATTTTCGGTCCGAGCGTTTATTACGAGCCCTTGAATCGTGACATCCGCCAGTTAGAAGGCATGGGAGCGGGAAGGCACAGCCGAGGAGGAATTTATCTCGGCATGCTATATGTTGCAGACGATATGACATAAAAAACGCACTGTATAATGGGATTGTGAGAATAAATTTTAAACGGAGCGACGATGAGCAGCAATGTGGACCAAGAGATTTATTGCAAAAGTTGTGCAGAACGAATATCGATGCGTCCACCCCGACATAATATGTTCTTGGTCGGAGCGATGGCAAGGTGGAATTAAGGAGGTTCCACCACGACTGTAAGAGTCAAAACAAACACTATCTTTCAACTCTTTGTTTCATTGGTTTAAAAAACAGGCTTTCGTTGGTTACGTGCGTTTTCTTCTGGAAACCAAAATTAAGGCACAAAATATGCAAATTACTCCACGAATATATTTTTATTGAATGCTTAATGATAGCCATTGACGGCAACTGCAGCGCCATGTCTATGGAATCCCCACATTTGACTTCAATTATCGCAGTCATTCGCTAATAACTAAAAGAAAATATGGTGGCAAGATGCACCGTTTTTATTTTAATCAATTTTCCGGAATTTTTCGTTTATTATTAACAGTTTTCCTAGAAAATGGCATTTATATTAGATAGAAAAATACTATTTTTCCCCGTTGTTTCTCCCATTCCCCATTGCACACCATGTAATATTAAGTTTTGTTTGCGAAAAAAATGGCGAGGATAGGTTACATTTTGTTGCTCATATCAGATAAAGAATTTGTTTTCTAAAAGTACCCAGAATATGAATAAAATGACATTTATTTCCTTTTACGGTGGAACAATATTTAGTCCTACTACCTCACGGACCTACTAAAGGTTTCTTAGCTCCTTTGACGATTTTCTGCCCCAGAAATAGCACAATCGAAATCATGTTTGCAAAATGCTAATGGATGTTTTCACTGGTCTAGACGCAATACTTTTTACAGTGGGCAAAAATCTTTTCAAATTGCTTCAAGTTTCCCGACATGTACACTTCAGTGCTCTCCTGTTCAATAACCATGAAATATGTTGTTATCCTTTCATGAAGCTTCAGATATGTCTGCATTTGTGGCAAGATAAAGTTGGTAGGTATGTATGTACCTAATTTGTAGGTGTTACATTGATGTTTAAAACTCACCTGTGATCCCAATTGAAATTGTCTATGTGTTTGAGTTTCCAAGTCCAAATGTGTGGTTTTTTGCGATTTAATTACTGTTATTTTACGCTCGATTACCGAAGCAATGAACCGAGGGTTGCGGGGATGAAAAAAATACCTTTTTCCCGCGGCTTAAGATTGATCACAATGCTTGGAAGAATGACGGGATGATTTCCGCAGGATTTTCTCCGAATCCTTAAGCTAATATATCGTTTTTTATGATGCTCCAACAAAATAAAGTAAGTCTAGACTTTTGATATTTTAAACACACTCCGATTGTGACTTATAAAAAAACGCCGCTGTCGTGTGCAGCCATCTGGAACGAAAGGTTTGTGTCCTTAGCCTTTATGGCTGAGGTAAAGTGAAGAGAACATGAAAAGACACAGCATGAAAGTTCATCTCATCTCGCTCCTCTCCGGCTTTCACGCTCTTCAAGTTTCATTTCCTTCTTTGCCCTTGATGTCATAATCTTGTTTCGCCTAGCTTACAACCCATAATGGAGTCCATCTTACGGTGTGCCTCATGGAAGAACATTGAGGAAATGCCTTGAATGTTCCATACTCAGTCCGAAAAGCCATTATCCTTCTCAGTTCATTAAAAGGAATTCAGTGTTTAATGATCTCAACCTACAATTACGTCCTAGCAAAAAAAAGTGTAGAGGTGAGGCTCAGTAACTTGTTCAGGGCATAAAATGTAACTCACCTGACAGGGCTCTGCTTTATATCCCCAAGAAGAGGAAACCCAATGCATAAAATGTATCTGCTTCCTCATTTTGTAAGCATTCTCTCCTGTATGTTTCACTGTAGACATGCAGCGCCAGTCTAATCTAAATCCAAATGAGAAGTATTCTTCTTCAATGAATATTTTCCGGAGCAAAATGATGCCTTTATATCACACCTTATTTCAATGAACGTGTGTCATTCACATTATTGAAAGCAGCCACAATTTATAGCTGTCGAATGCTTTTCGTTGGTAATAAAATAAAACTATTGTAATAGGTTACCTTCTCCCCCGAATTTCTATTGACAGCTACGTTCATACCAATGTATGAATTTAATATAAAAAAACGCGTGAGCATATAAAAGAAATCAATCAATAATCTAGAAAGGAAATAACTATCATTTTACGAATACGCAAGAGAAAAACATGCAAAGGGAATGAAGAGAAAATATAACAGCCAATGTTCGATGACTATCCACTCCATGCCACAACCCTAAAAAGTTATTTGTAGGGCGATAAGTAGATAAAAATATCTGGAGAAGAACATCCAGTTGATGGTTACCTCAAAGAATTTCTTGATGGAATTATCTTTTCTCCTACTGACAAAATGTTATCGCGAAACAGAATTATCATTAACTAAGCTAAACATCCAAGATCCTAAATTATCCCCGCATCAAAGTCATCTCATTCAATCAGCCCTTAACTTCGTCAGAGAACTAAATTTGACGAGAACCATATCGCGCCCTCCACACTGCCACCGTCCACGGCATTGAAGTAGACATGTTTCCACCCCACTGCCTCCTTTTAAAAATCGAATCAACAGCTTTAATATCAAAATCGTTCACAAGCCATCTGTTCATTGAAAAAAACATCCTAATCTACTCTCGTCTCCGATGTGACTTCCATCACCTCTTTTACATAGGTAAATGCACCCTCTTCCTCCGAATAAGTCATCACCGCCACTCAACTAAATATCCCTGCCTTCCTAAATTATCCCCATCCACCCCTCCGGTGCCCATTGGACAGCTGTCTCTCTGTTTCCGCGATCGAAACTTCGATTAGAGTGTAAAATGAAGCGACGGCTCGTATCTTGACATTTATGAAACACACTGTACCTCTTATTATTTTTCTTTTAGATCTAGGACCTCTTTTTATACATATTCCGTATGATAATACATTCGGTAGCCACGTGGGTGGTATTCTAAGGGCAGGGCTTCATCCAGCGGATGCTGAGCTCAAATTCGTCGGCATATCCTCTCACTTCTAATAAATAAATGGGAACGATTCCCGTACAATTCAGATGGGGACGGGATTGCAGTGTTGATTAGAGCACTGACTTTCCATTCCCAATGGCTCGTAATGGGTCATGGTTAGCATGTTCTCCAACGTAGCACTTTCCTGGTTTCTGGTTTGGTCGTGTGCTGTTCCTGTGACTGCTATTTGGTCTGCGCCAAGCGGCAGGTGGAACGTTCGGGGCTTGAATTTGAACTGGGAATTTGAACGAGAATTGCATGCCGTGTGTCGAACCACCCAATGTCACATACCCTGGAGATGGCTTGAACGGTATTTCGTAGATGTAGACTAATGGAATCTAGGCTGCAGCGATTTTTTCAGTAGAACACTGAGCACTATTCGCGTGTCTTGCGAAGAGCACTTTTTAGTTTAAAAATATTTTAAATCCACTACCGACTTGCTAAGCCTGTTGTAGCTTCACCAGAGGCTCTTTAGCAAAAGCATTAGCGATTTATACTGATTCATCAATAGTCATAGCTACACTAACTTTAATAGGGTATAGTGTAATGCATGTTGTTGACTACTCCAGCCCCTGTAACACACCCTTGAGGTGGCTCGCAGGGTATTTTGTAAATATAGCAAAGAATAATTTTGAGTGGAAAGGAATGTCGTGAAAAAAATATCATGAGGGATCAAATATGGAATGTTGGTCACCGCTGGTGGCTTATTCGATATCTACACCCACTTCGGGGTTCCGGTCCACTCTTCCTCCATAGCTACACACAGTCATTCCCTTACCTATGCTTAAAAGCTCAAATGATTTCAGTTGCTGGTCGCTTTAGCAAGCAGCCAACACAATGAATATGGCACAGGTGATTCTCACCCGTTCTTCCAGTACTCCACCGAGCCTCAATTATCAACCTCTGACTAAGGTGACCTCAGCAGTGTGTCTCATCCCGCGAGTAGGTACTCACTTCTGCAGGGAGCGTAGATGAGGATGCTCAAGAGGGCGGAAACGTTTGATTTTCTGCAGGAGTGCCAACGCGATGATGACGGAAAGCAAAGGAACTCCTCCAGGAATTTCCTCGAGCTAATTCGCTGCAAAAAGCCTCGGAATCACGTCCCAACCGTTAATCAGGTGATGAGAAAGGCAGGTGTCTGGGAAGAGAAGTGCCGTGACTGCGACAGTACTTCGCTGGGTGCTTAGACTGAGAGCGGTACTAAGCAGAAAACTGACACTAGAGCAAAGCATAGCGATTCTCTTTAAAACAAATATTATGATATTCATCTGAACTTTCCATTTTTCTTTTATTCTTGACCAATCGAGCATACAACTTGGATTCAAAATGCACATCATGAATATTTTTACATGGTCAGTTGTTCAACAGAACAGAACAACAGAAAATCTAACGAATAAAGATCTCCTGGTTCAAGAGAACAGATTCAACAGAAAATCTAAGGAATAAAGATCTCCTGCATCATAAAATGTTTTCATTCCGTTACCCAACAGCAAAATGTTATCAGATAAGTAGTAAACAAGAAAATGGTTATTGTCTTTTTTTATTCATGAATTTTCAGCTACATATACGTTTTAGCGCATTCACCAATATAAGGGCGTGCAACAAGGATTATTATAAAACACCTGTCATTTTTGCGCTTCTGAAACCCTTGGTTAAATGTATGCAATGACATAAAATGTATACAAATTGATACCTTGACGTAGTTCGTTCATGGTTATGAAACGAAAAAGAGTATTAAAACCTAGCAGTTTTAGTTTGTATCTCAATTTTGAGTGAAATATATTTTATGCCAATTTCCTGCGCAACAATATGAAAACAACGAGCCTGCTCTTACTTCATTCACGAGATGATTACAGGTTCACCATATGCATACAATATAGGCACTCAATTATTTAAAAATCGAATAAATGAACAAATATCAGAACTATTGTAACAAGATCGAAGCAAACTATAAGCTATACATGATGAACATTTTTTCACCAAGGAGAGTATCAAGGGTACATAAAGATAGTGCTTCTCAGAGTGCACATAGGTAGTATTTTACATCTCGGGGTACGGAACTAGGCCTTTTTCTTACGATAAATCCTTCCCCCACAATACCCTTGGAGCCTACATCTTGCAGGTAAGAGAGCGCGAGATAAAAGGAGCAGGTGGGTATGTGGGAGGGGGAGGGGCCGACGTTAGCGTGTTTATTTATAACTCCGTGAGCAGGGCGACACCCACTTCACAGCGTGTAAGGGGTGAGGGAACGTGAGGATGTGGCACACATGTGGAGTGCATGGGGAGAAGGGGGAGAATATATTCATATATATTTATGCACTTGCACACGGGTAAGCTGATGCATTGTCGCGAGTCGGAGGAGGAATGGAGGGGAAAAAGAAGGGAGGCGTTCTGATCCCTGGTGAGTAGCAGGGTGCAGGGTGAGGGTAGGTAATGGCTGGGGTTCATGGCGCCGGATGAATATCCGGAGGGTGTCTGCGGGTGGACTGAGTAAGAAAGGAAGGCGGGATGGAGGGGGAAGTATATTTTGGGAGGGGGAAGGTCGGTTGGGTGGGGGAACGGGAGAGGGAAGTAGTTATGGGAACGAGAGAATTGTTTTGTGATGACAGCCATGTGTTACTTTCCCCCCCCCCCAATTCCCCCATCAGGATTCCCATTTTCCGGAAGGAGCACGCCTTGCCAAGCGGCTCTGCCACATTGCGAGAAACCGTCCCGCTCTTATGCGTTATTTATGAGCTAGAAAATGTAGCAGATTGCTCGGCGATATAGTACTGTATGCGATGACGCAGCGTGAACACGATATAAATTTATATTAATTTATGTATTCATTCAAAAATTATATTGAACCACATGCGAGCTTCAGAAGAGTTTTCACGTAGCAGTAGATTACCTATTTTAAAGCAGCTCGTGTTGTAATATGTACTTTCACTACACTATGTCAGGAGTGATTGTTGCCAAGTGTGCCAACGCGACGGTTACCGACTCATGCCGCAGTAGTAGAGAAAAAAGGCTGCATTGTCCAAAAAATGAAACCTTACCAGTTTCATCCGGATTGTTCAACATATGCCCTCTCAACTATGGTGCCGCCAGCGTAACACTTGCATTACCGTAAATCTAATTGTTTTGAGTAAAGCTTGCAGAATATTTTTATCGGACCGATAGGCATCCATAGTGCTGCAACCTGTACTGCTGCAAGCATAGTGCTGGAACCTGTACCGATATTGTAAACATTATTGCTTATTATTTTAGCTAACTGGCTATGATGTGATAACAATGAGATGTAATGCCGAAACGACGATGCAAAAAGCAATGCCATCTACTTCGGAACGTCTATGCGTCATCATTTCTTTCCTCTGAAATTCACATAGAAATGTTTTTCTTCGAATTCGATTATCGCACAGCATTACTAGCCGCAAGGTTGGAGGAAGATGGATTTGTTGACGAGGAAGATGGAGAGAGGATAGTTTTGCGGTAAAGAGGGAAGATAGGGGGGGATTGTGAGGGGTTGGGGGACTGAGATGGGATGTTTACCCTAGAGGGGGGTGTTTCCGCTTGCGGGCAAAGAAAGGAGGGTAGGTAGATGATTGAATATGCTTGGCAGGGAAAAATGCTCGTGTTTGCCGAGGGCACACGCCCCGCGTAAACTTCTAAACTTTATTCGAAGCGATGGAAATAATAGCGTCACAGCACATTAGACGCGGGCCATGGGGAGAGATATTAGCGGTGAAGAGTTGACGCATTAATTTGCCACCTGAAGCGGGTGCCCTCTCCCTCCTTCGGCGGCACGGCACGGCGGGCTCCGGAGTGTTGGGACACTGAATGTTTACGGACGTCCACCCTTTCCCCCACCTCGATATCTCATCTTACTAGCGTCACCCCAATTGAGTCCAGGGGTTCGCCAGGGAAAGAGCTCCGAGAAAGTCAGGGGGTGAAAGGGGTCCACATATTCTTAAGTGCGATCCTTCAAGATAAGTGGGAATCCCAAAGGCCGTGCGCAGGAGTAAATCCTCTGGAAGCGATATCGAGTTCTGTGAATGAGAAATAGGTTAGGGAGGTAAGAAATTATCTCAGCAATTTTATTGTCTAAAATGAAAATCTACAATTTCAAATATATCGAGAAGTATTCGGACGTGTCAATAAAGAAAAGGTCACCGCATGGAATACGCTAATGGAATAATTTATGACAGATAACTTATAAAACCTACTTTAATGCTTTAGTCGTCATTGTCAACTGTCCATTTTTTATTCTTTAACAATTTGTCTTTTTTCCCTGCAGTATAAAATATAACAGTAATGGCCAAGTAATGAAACTCGTACGGAAATTATTATGACATTATGGTGTCAGATTCAGAGCCGAAAATTCATAATGTCCCCTTCTCTGAAGGCATACAATTTTTTTCTTAAAAAACGCAATGGAACTATGTGCGATTACAATTGCAATATTTTCTCAATGAAATGAAGAAGATAAGTTAAAAAGCGGGTTTTCATGCTTATATAGTAAAATAATTGCGGGAAGTTAATTAATAATAAATACATGCTGCATTAGGACGCGACGAAGATCGGGACTGTTTTTATTTGTATCAGTATCCATTCGGTTTCACGGTGGTAATTTAAAACACTGAATGAAAAGAATCAGGCAAAACTCAGCTTTTCTTTCAGTTCTTTGACATTTCTTAAAGTTCCATTGATTATATTTATAAATTAGTCAAAGCAAAATTGATGTAGAATCAAAATAAATCTTGGCATCAATATAAATAAATAAATATTTTATGTAGTAGCCCCTTATTGGCCATTCAGACATTTTGGTATATTAATTATCATTCACACAAGATATAATTTTTAAAAAATATGATAATACTTACAAGATAGTGTTTACACAAAAATATACATAATAATAATGAATTTACGCAAAAAATACAAGAAAGAGTTTACACAAAAAAATTAAAATTGATTACAGCGTTACAATAATTATTTTTATTTTCCCTTTCTCCTTTAACATTTTTTCGTGAATATGGAATTAAATAATTTTCTTATAAAACAAGGTACAGATTTACATGTTTTTACTTCTATTTGGAGAGAATTCCAATTTATTGATACATTGGCGATGCATGATTTGTGGTACATTTCAGTTTTGTGCTGTGGGATCTGTAGGTCTAAATGATGGGATCTTGTTAACCAGTTTTGGATGTCTTTTTAATATAATGAGAATTTAGAATAAAGGAGTTGAACAGGTACGGAGGACAGGTTGACTTGAAAATGTTGAAGTGGAGAGAATAGATAAATAAAGCCGTCTTTTTCTAACTTTAAGGAATTTTAGTCTCTTGTATGAATCAGTAACATGATCCCACCGTTTTAGATCACATAAAAATCTCACAGTAGCATTCATAGTCATGTGTAGCTTATTATTTGTTTCTTCGTTAATATTGCTACACCGCAACAGTAATGAAAACGTGGGAAAATAATCGCATTTACGATTGATTTTCGTAAGTTTGTAGGCAACTGGTTTTTGGATTTGTATAATTGGTGAAGAGTTTTATAGCTTTTACTCCTAATATTTAGGCAGTCAGCATTCCAATTTAAGTCCCTGTCCATTACTATATGTTTTACGTGTTCTTCATAGGGGACAGGTTTATTTTTGACTGTGATTGCTGGGATGTGGTGAAAACTTGTCTTAGATGTAAGGTTCCTACTGCCGATAATAACAGCTTTAGTTTTATTTTAATTTAGTTTTAGGCCATTGGTCTCAGCCCATGCGTTAATATGGACAATATAAGTATTTAAGCTAGCAATAGTCTGTGTTAGGCTTTCTAGAGTAGAATATTGGTAAATTTGGAAATCGTCTGTACATAGAAAATATTGGGAGTGAATTACGAATCTCGGTATGTCGTTAATGAAGAAAGAGAATAGTAATGGACTGAGGACAGATCCTTGCACCATTCCGGTGTCCACGTTCAGCCAGTTAGATGTATCTCCGGTGTTTCCTATTACTGCTTGCATTCGCCCGGTAAGATATGATAGGAACCATTTGATTACACTGTCGGAAAAATTATACCCTTTTAACTTCTGTAATAGAAGAGCGTGGTTCACGGAGTCGAATGCTTGTGAAAAATCAAACAGAACAAGCACAGTTAATTGTCTATTATCCATTGCTTGTCTGATGTCTTCAGTTAGGCGAAGCAGTATGGTTTGAGTACTATGTCCCTTCCTAAAACCTGATTGTCTTGGGACGAGCAGATGTCGTTCGGTAATGTATATGTTAATTTGGTCGAAAACTATTCGCTGGAGTATTTTTTCGGTGGAACATAGTAATCCTATTGGTCTATAGTCACTCGAATTGGAAGGATTAGAGCATTTAGGAATTGGCCTTAACAAGGTTCTTTTCCAATTAGTTGGGTATATGCCTAGTTGTAAGGAGTCAAAGATATTTAATAGCAAGGGTAATATCATTGGTAATGATTTTTTTTATATAATCTATATGGATTTTATCAGAGTTCCTAGTATTTGAGATAATTTTCTTACATGCATACGTAACTTCTATAGGCTTTACGTGTGCAAAAAAGAATTGACTATCAAGATTAAATGTCTCATTGCTAATGAGTGTTGGAGGAAGGATTGCATTTCTGATAGTGGAAAATTAATCGTTTAGAATATCTGGGTAAATGTTCAATTTCTCATCATTATTTTTTTAAACTATTTTACAATATAGTTCAGTATTGTGCAATTAGTAAATTACCGAAAAAGAGTTTATTTCTTAGAAATCAGAAGGTAGTCGTATTGGACACAGCAGATGCCAAGTGTTAATATGAAAATCTTTTCTTACTTCATTTTCACATAGACTTAAGAAAACGTGTATAGACCGTTTTACACGAGGTAATGTATTGCACAGTTTGAAGTAGCAACTGTTTTCGCAATGTGAGAGTGCAGGCTCAGAATTTGAGCAGGGGCTATTTTCTCATCTCTCGTTAAGGCATGTGAGCATGCATTCTAGCAATTCATCGCTTTACCCGAAGCAATTTTAAATACACATCCATACTTACATCAGATTTTGTAAGAAAGTGCCTCGTGAAAAACGGCCTTATGACCCGCTAATTAGGGACATATTTTTACGAATTATACCTTCCTGGAAATCACTGGTTGTTTGAGTAACAGGATATTTCCCATAAACCATTCTTGGCTTGCTATCAGGTGTCACTTGGGCTGGACCGTCCGGACCATCACTCAAACCCTGAGGCTGAACACGAACTGATGAACTTCGGCGAGAATTGCGGGAGTGTTCCCAACGGAGAGACCCTGTCGCGCTGTTAGCGATGGTTACATGCTGTTACCAAACCAGGGACTGCCATGATGGAGAATCGTGCTCAAATCGAAACTCGATGCCTAGATCAAATTGAAACTCCGAGACACTCCATCAGTTTTATTATTTTATCCTTATGACTATTTTCTCAAGTCAGAACCGGTCAAAGTGAAATACGAATATTAATTACGAGCATTCCAGAGTCTCTAATTACACGCATTTCTGATTCTCAAATAAGAAAGTTGAATTCTCATGCTCTAACCCTACCGATTTTGGCACTAAAAGTACGATAAATACAGAAAAGGCAGTTATTCTTATACTCGTTCTCATTTCAACTTAATAGTCAAATGCCCTATCTTTCTAAATTTACCAACCCATTAAAGTCGTAAAATAGAAGTCGTCTCTATTTAAGAGAGGTAAGTGACAGGAACAGGAACAGGTGCTACCTTTCCAGCCCTTCCTCGAGTTTAATGTTCATCCATTTCTTGTGGGTTTAATTATCTGCGTATTTACAATTATCTCCTATCTGGAGCAATAATGCTTTCTAAGTTCTTCCGGTGTGGGATATTTGAGAACCTCTATACAAAGAGCTCAAACGATGTGGAAAATAGACCAGTTGAGCAATTAAAGTAATTATAAAGAAATTTTAATTCTTCTCAACGCCAGGTGTTGTTTTCCTTAACTTACCCACTTAACACATCGGGGAATCTCAATTGCTTGGAAAACATTATGATCAGACACGGTAGAGAGCTTTACAGGATTCAGGGTGGGATACTTGAAATAAGTAACAAAGAGAATACATTTAGTAACCTCACTTGAAAAACCTAGAGAATAGAGACTGAGTTAAATAGTTTTTCACCATGTTCTATGGTTTACAGTTAAATATTGTATTTTATTCAAAAAAAGCATTTGGAAAATTTAAACATATTTCTTTCTATATTAGGTCTGGTCCCAAATCCGACGAATGACTATCTAGCTTAGTACTTACTTTATTCATCAATTTCGATTTACTCCTCCGATTTACGATCCTCTCAAAGTATTTTAATCAATATAAAATGTTAAATGAACTTTAAGAGGATAAAGATAAACTTAGACGGTAGGTTCTTTATGAGGCTACGACAACAATAAACTGTAAGATGCAATCTTGCCTTCAGAGCAGGAGATAAAATATTAATTACTTTTGGAATCATCCTCTCCAAACACAGAAAAGCTGAAAATATAAATACTTATCGGTTTTTTGACGATGTAAGAACGACTATATTAGATTGCGCAGTAAGGCACTTAAAAATATGCGCGTTGAACATTTAGCCTTTTCAAACTGGTGTCTAATTGTGATTCCAGACCAGATAACATTTATATAGCACCCTCCTGTTCACTGCTTTGGCTGTGCAGCGCTCATTAGTCTCCTGACTGTTTTTATTGGATCACGACTAGTGCCCAGTGGAGCGTGCGTGCATGAACTGGGACGACTGTTAATTATAACAATACCAATGTACAATATTAACCACAGTGTAGGCCAATCACGGGCAATTTAATATATTTCAAATAGACGAACACACAACCTTACTCTGGACTGTGAAAACCCATCGAGGCGGGACTCAAGCCCGCGGCCTACGGGTTGACAGACATGGACGTTACCCCGCCGCCCTCGAGACCCACAAGATTCCGTGCGTTCGCGTGGAATCTACCAAGTCACAAATTCTGGGAGTGGATTTCAACGTATTTTGTAAGCACATAAAGTATGTACCTACATAAAGATAATGGAAATCGAGAGGGGAGAAGAAATAAGATCAATGGGGTAGCGTATAGAGAGTGGAAATGGGGAATGTGGCTACCCCACCCCATTGAAGATACACCTTGGGAGGGAGTAGAAGACAGGTGCACGCAGAATGGGAGTACAAATTGAGGGAAGAGAGAATGAATGGGGTGAACTGACAGTAAACTCCCCCAAACCACGGGCCGGCCTCCATCTTTCGACCTGACTCACTCCCATTCTCACACTTCTCCCGGGACGGACACCATTGAGGGGGGTGGGGAGGGGGAGTAAGAGAGACCGCAAAGGGATGATGGCCCAGCATTCTTCGCGTGATGTCATCTGGGGAGGAGGAGGATGAGTCTTCGATCGCCCCTGGGTGGATCATTCTTTGTGGGGCGACGGACGTGTCAAGGGACGAGAAGTCCTCCGGAGACCGCTCCGTGGGAAGAGGGAGGGAACCTGTTTGTCCGCTGCATGGCGTGTCATTAACGCGGAAGAGTTGGCGCTCCTCAGTGGAACCCAGGTGTGGGCCACGGCGTATTAATTTGGTTCGCGAAAGGGTCTTTTTTTGCCAACACCATGAAAGTTCATGCGGACGTGACATGTGCGTCACTTGATGGCACACTTGAAATAAACGGCTGGGAAAAAACAGTTTACATCGGTAATCCAATGCAAGATGTATGCATTCATGAAATCATAGAATGTTGGAAGTGAAGTACTTTTCAATAAACCCGAAGTGAATTAAGTTATATTTTAAAATTAATTACCAAACACAATATGCTCTAATTTTCGCTGAAGAGTAACTTCATGTGGCCCTCGTTATATACGACACTATCTTCGTTAGCAAGTGAAAAATAACAGAATGTATTTATCGATGTAAAAACTTATTAACATCGAATTTACCGGACGATATTATAACCATATTTGAAATGACCTAATTACTACGATACGCTATTGTGCTCGCAGAAGCAACATTTATTTTGCCAATATTATCACCCATACACAACATCAAAGGCACCACTTAAACTGGTCCGATTGATCTATGTCATTCAATATCAGCATGCATATTTCCACGCAATGAAACAGGAACTCACGAACTTCCCTACAAGGTTCATGGGTAGGTCTGAACCTTCCGAATCTTATCACGCATGCTCCAGCTTTGGAAATCATATTCTGTTGTCATGACAAAACAGTTACATCTCTTCTTTCAATTGTTTATACGATTTATATAAATGCATTGCTATGGTCATAGAACTTCCATTACTCTGCTTTTTTTATAAAAATGAGGATATTAGCGAATTTCAAAATATTTTACCATTAATGGACACAGATACCTTACCTAGTATTTTTATTTGGCAAATTATTCAGTGATGCATAACGTTTTTAAACATATTGCCACTGCCTTTGAGAGGCTTATGTACATTTCCATCTAGTATGAACGAAAATAAATTCAACTTGGATTGAAAATTATGATTTTCAATGTCGTAACTCCTTCATGAATCTCTTCTGATTTCATTCTCTTGAAAGCAGTGAGGGTCAACGATTTGCTCTATTTGATCCCGATCATGTGCGATAATCTATTCCAATACAATTGAGAAATAAGATATATAAACATGCAATAGTAATGGACATAAAATATCTTCAGAACTCTTGGAAAAAAATGTCGGTGGTCACATAAATTCATGACCTCAGATGATTCCGATCGGAGTCCATATTTCATTTCGCGGTATACGGGGGTGAAAATATGAGAGGATCATCCATAACGTTGGAAGAGGAGGAGACCACCAAAAAGAGGGAGGAATTCGATCTGGAAACGTAAAAATACATTCAGCTGGAATGACCGATGCCCATGGAGCTCATCGAAATCTCATAAGTCTTCCTTTGCCGTTGCAGTGGTGCGCACAGATGAAGAGCAAGGGAAGCTGTGTGTCGTGCGTTTATATATTTGATCTTTATGACTGCCCTCGGAATGCCTGGAGTAGCAAGCGGACAAATTGTGACACGGGTTGATGCCCAGGAAATGTAGTGAAAACTAGCAAATTCTAACTATATATTTGATCTTTATGACTTCCCTCAGAATGCCTGGAATAGCAAGCGGACAAATTGTGACACGGGTTGATGCCCAGGAAATGTAGTGAAAACTAGCAAATTCTAACTATGCTCTGAAAATATAATGCGTAGGGAAGCTAGCAAAGAGAATTTCTAGAATAGTTGATGAACTCAACGACGATTCAAATTAAGTAGTGATTATAATACTATTGCCCATCGTATTTATTAACTTCAATACACGACATAATGGGTGCGTGTAGCATGTTTTCGGCACGATTAAGGACATGATTATATCGTCTTTTCTATCACCACGCTGAAAAACTGAGGAGGAATGGAGGGAGAGTAATTCTAAATCAAACCCTTTCATCAACCGTAGTGGTAATGTTGTGCAAAAACGCGAACTCTAACTATGCTCTGAAAATATGCGTTGACCTTTACCATTGATGGATTACAACTTAGAATCATGCTCTGGTCTTCCTCATGACTTGTATAATACCTGATTTAAATAAAAAATAAACAAAGATAGCCTGTGAATTTTATTCACTTGCATTTAACGTGGTAGAAGTGATATACTTTTCATTTCAACCTATACTACTGACTTGCTTCTTTGTTTTTAAACAAGGGTATAACTAAAATTTCAAATTAATGAATCAAACGGGACGCAGTGATTTTGTTTATTTATTTTTATTTATTTATTTATGAAATATCTCGTTATAATTAGGCAATTGACCTGGTGGCAACGGTAAAGAATATAACAAGAAATTAAGTGAATACATTAAAATATATATATATATATATATTTTAATTTTATTTTATATTGAATATATATAATAATTTGATCAGAAGGTGAAAGAAAGGGATAGGGAACATATAATTGAAATTGGACGAAGACACTGATGATGTGGGAGATGGTAAAGCCGATATATATATATATATATATATATATATATATATATATATATATATATATATATATATATATATATATAAATATAAAAGGAAAGGAAATAAATATAAAAGTATATGCTAGCAACAAGGCGTTGAGGTTGGGGAAGGATAGGAAAGTAAATCAGTGGACACTCACAGGCAGATGATCAATGACGACACCGATGTCCACTGCTTAGGGGTAGCTTTCGGGCTAAGGACCCTTCTTCAGCTGGAGGAGATTCACTACTAAGGAGTGTCACACTGGAGTTAGGAGTTTAGGGTATGTCTTGGTACGGGGTTGGTTGTTGGGGAAAGGGGATTGGTTGGAAGGAAGTGCAGGGGGGGGGGTGGAGTGGGAGGGGAGGGAGCTAGCGAAGATTGAGTCCGGGAGGGCAGGTTGACTTTAAAATGGAAATATAAGAGAGCTCCCAGTGGCGGAGCTCCATTATGGGTATGTCGGGTGGGAGGGCGCGGATTATTTTAATATGAAAGCAGTTGTTGAAGGAGAGGTTATGCGAGTTAGCGTGCTCCGCTACAGGCAACTGCAACTGTTGCATCACGCTGCTCCTGTGATTGTTTACCCGCATATTTAAAGGTGTGCTGGTGAGGCCAACGTAGAAAGCCTGGCAGTGCTTGCAGGTTATAAGATATATAACATTACTCGAGGAGCAGTTTCCCCGAGTAAGTATTTGATATGTGACATTCGTCACCGGAGTAGTGAAGAAACGGGAAGAGGTGTTGATTGGGCAAGTGAGGCAACGGGGTTTGTTGCAAGGGTGAGAGCCAATAGGGGAGAGATTGGTAACACTACTTGCAAGTGAAGTTTGACGGATCTCACGGATCCAGAGACTATTTTGTAGATTGGGAGGGCGACGAAAGGAGAGCACGGGAGGTCTTTGAATAAGGGAGGAAGTTGAGGGGGAAGAGGAGAGAATGGAGTGTGCTGATTTCAGAAGGCTTTTCAGTGAATCATCAAGACCTGGATGAAAGGTGGTCGCAAAGATAATAGAATCATCTATTGATATATTGTCCTCAGGATGAGGTACGAAGCGCGGTCTCTGAAAGGGTTCGGTCGCCTTAATGAGTTGTTCTCTCACCAAAGAGGGGGGATAGCCACGACTCACGAAAGCTTTTTCCAGGTCTTCCAAGTATCGAAATAAGTAAGAATTTTCAGAACAGATTCGGCGACCTCGGCGTGCCAAAGAGAATGGGAGAGAGCGTTTGCAGTGTTCGGGATGACAGCTGTCCCAATGCAAGTACTGCTGAAGGTTGGTGGGTTTTTTATGGACGGATGTACTGAGTTTTCTATTTTGTAAATGAATATCTACATCGAGGAAAGTGATTGAAGAAGTGGAAGAGCGGTGAGTGAAAGAAAGAGTTGGATGGGAGTGAATCCTTTGAATAAAATCTTCAAGGGCTAAGCTTCCATGGGTCCAAATGATGAAAATATCATCAATATAACGGAGCCAAATGAGGGGCTTGTGGGGGGAAGAAGATAAAAGATTTTTCTCCCATCGCCCGAGGAAGCTGGAGGCGTAAGAGGGGGCCATTCTCGTGCCCATAGCCGTGCCCCTTACTTGGAGAAAATGATGCCCTCCGAAAACAAAGCTGTTTTTGGTGAGAACCATCCTCATGAGTTTCAGAAGAAATCCGGTGGAGGGGCGCGAGCCATTGGGTCTACTGTTGAGAAGTTCCTTTGCAGCTGCCAGACCTTCATTATGGAGTATATTAGTGTAAAGGGAGCATACGTCAACAGTGAGGAGAATAGTATCAGGTGGAAGTGGAGAGGGGAGGGATTTTACACGATTCAAAAAATGCTGTGTGTCTTGAACGAAAGACGGGAGGCGCCGGACTAATGGTTGGAGGTGGAAATCTACGAGAGCAGAAATTCTCTCAGAGGGCGAATCATAACTGGAGACTATGGGGCGGCCGGGAACACCAGTTTTATGTATTTTAGGGAGTAAGTAGAAGGTGGGGGTGCGGGGATTACGGGGAATTAAGAGGGCGAGCTCTCTTTTAGAGAGGCCCTCCTCTGGGCCCTCAGACCGTAGCAGCTTAGAAATGGAGGTGATATGCTTAGCGGTACGGTCGGAAGTAAGGGGTTTATAAAAGGAGGTGTCACTGAGTTGCCGATTGGCTTCCTCCTCGTATCTCTGGCGGTCCATGACTACCGTGGTAGAACCTTTGTCAGCGGGAAGAATTATAATTTTCTCATTTCGCCTTAATGAGACAAGGGCATGTAACTCGTCCCGCGAAATGTTCTTAGAGGACGGCAGGGAATCCACGAAATCTTGGGAAGATAGTTGGGAGGAAATATGATTGAGGTAGAGTTCAAGTGGATGGTTGGCAGGGAGGGCGGGTGGACAGTAACTAGAGGGTTCTTTAAATTTAGAGAGAGGATTCTGCGGTGGTAGGATATCGTCCTCCGTAGAATTGAGGGGAGAGTCTGTACCATGAGAGAAGTGGAATTTTAGTCGAATATTCCGCGCAAAGGAGTGAAAATCAGAGAGAAGGCGAAAGTGGTCGAGTTTAGGGGTGACACAGAAGGATAGTCCCTTGGCAAGAAGTGACGACTCTGAGGGGGAAAGAGTGTGGGAGGACAAATTGACCAAGGGTTCCTTTGAGGACTTCTCGCCGGGCTTGGACATCTGGTAACCACATGGGCGGGCAGCGCGACGTTTTTGAGGCCGTTGACTCTCAAACCGTTGGGGGGGAGGGGTGGGGAAACCCATTAGGTCTGCCAGGCAGGGTCTTTCTGCGAAGAGCGGAGCATCCGAGCTAAAGACTGCACCCAGGGAGAACGGGAGTGGGAGACCTAACCTTAAATGCTGGACGCACAGATTGGAGAGCTTCTTTTTAAGAGCTAGTTGATGCTTTCGTTTTTGTGAAGAAGCACGGGAAAAATAAATCTTGGTATCAATTCCTTTCGAGTAAAACGCCTGCTTTAGGTGATTTACTTTTCGGGAATGAAAATGCGCCAGAATGCGGTACTGAGAGAGGACTGCACGAGTAAAAGAAATAGAAAAACTGTATTGTAGAACTGCAAGCGAATGGCGGCAGTCGGGGTTCAAACCTGAGAGCGGTAAATGAACCGTTAGGCCGTTGGGGGGAATACCAAGGCTAAGGCAAGAGGTGAGGAATTCAATGTGGCATGAAAGGGAAGTCAGCTTACTGAGGTGGTATTTCAACTGATAAGTTGGCTCCATTGTGACAAAAGAAAAAAGGTGGGAATATAAAGATGATAAAGAATATTTAGAAGGTGTTCTAAACGAGATGACAAAGAATAAGATAGAAATGAGTAGTGATTGGAGAAAAGGAAAAAAATTGTATATAAATATAAAAGGAAAGGAAATAAATATAAAAGTATATGCTAGCAACAAGGCGTTGAGGTACTTTCCTATCCTTCCCCAACCTCAACGCCTTGTTGCTAGCATATATATATATATATATATATATATATATATTAAATCGACGAAGTTCACACGTGGTGAAAATATACCCAATAAGGAGTCACAGGCGTGACAAGTAAAAACATAGTGACACAAACAAAAGAAACTCACACGAATGGTTGTTTAATTTTCGACAGCAATCAACTGTCTTCTTCCGAACTGGAGAGAGTACCAGTACTCTCTCCAGTTCGGAAGAAGACAGTTGATTGCTGTCGAAAATTAAACAACCATTCGTGTGAGTTTCTTTTGTTTGTGTCACTATGTTTTTACTTGTCACGCCTGTGACTCCTTATTGGGTATATATATATATATATATATATATATATATATATATATATATATATTTCGGCCAGTAGTGAATCTCCTCCAGCTGAAGAAGGGTCCTTAGCCCGAAAGCTACCCCTAAGCAGTGGACACCGCCTAGAATTGCTATAACACTCTCTTTACTCTTGTGATACCCAAAGATATACCTGGCTGCTTTCCTGTGGAATTTCTCAAGCTTTTTAATGTGCACCTTTTCCTTTGGATCCCATACCGTTGAAGCATATTCCATTGTACGGCGGGCAATTGACTGGTAGGCTAATTCTTTGAATTTGAATAGCATATGTACCGGAAGAATTTTATTACTAAGGTTATTGTAACACATTTTTCCCTGTTTAGTCGTCAAAAGAAAAATAATCAGAAAATATATTTATTTTTCATTCACATGAAGTATTCAACCAAAAAAAGAGGATTGCACCCAATTCAAATTCGATTACAACGCAATACTGAAGCTCAATTTTCAAAGTAACCGTAGGTAGTATAGAAGATGTAAAATAGTTTCCTGAAGTGATCATATCAGAAAAACTGACTTTTCAAAAGTCATTCCTGCAGAGTGTTTTACGAAGACTATTTTCAGAATAAGGTCTTCCCCTGGAAAATTATCGCTTAAATATTTATCTGCCACGGGACACAAGAAGCCTGGCACACTGCCTTAAAATAAAATGGAACGGACCTCATTTCAATCACACAGAAAACCAAACCGCAGATTCCGCTCTCCCATCGCCTCCAAAGCATCGCGCGGTCGCGGCAAAGTCAGCCACACCAGCATTTCGTCCGCGCGTCGTGGTGAAGCGATAGGGGAGCTTGGGAAGATTAGATTGGGAAAAGGGGTGGGGGATGATAAACAAGTGAGGGTGCAGCCTCCCCTCCTTCTTTCCTTGGAACCTCGTCCCTCTCCACCCCCCTTTCGTACAAATTACCCCTCCTGCAACAAATTACACCAATAGGCAGTTATTTTCCCCTCCTCCGATCCTCCTCTTCCGGCCACGAAACCTTTCCACCGCTAAGTACTACGTCGAAGACTTGGATCGCCTCCCTCCGAGTTAATTTGACGCCGGTGGTACCTTCCACACAGTGCATGGAGGGTTTACCTCGTCCACTTCACCGTCTACTCACTCACTTACTACTAAGGTTCCTCCCAATGGAGCGACCTCTGTTGCGGCAAAGAAAATTAGATGTGCCCTTTGCCTTTCGGTGGAGTCGAAAAGGATCAAGTCTGGCTGGTTAATTAGTTTCCGCTACGGGGATCGTCCAAAAAAGCGCTCCCATAAAAATAGAATGCAATCAGCGACGTTTCCAAACTCTGTACTAGCGCGTGTGCGACACAGGCGGTGAACTTCAAAACCCCGAGATGTGAAGGAAGTGATAGGAAAGTCTCCGGGTGAAGGGAGAGAAAAAAAAGGTAAAATAAAAGGAGTTTTCAATTTTGCGGTGCAATGGCTCCCTAAGAAATAAGTAACGAGAATTTATTATCCTGTGTGTGAGGACGCGAGATGGACTGGTGAGAGCTCGGTAAATGGCAGTCAGCGAGGCCTGAGAAGCTAGCTGATTGAATTGTGATGAATGGTCTGGATGCTAATGGAAACGCGAATCTTTTGCCGCCCGGTGCGTTAATTTGCTGAAAGTCACGGATTTAAATGAAGCACGCTTTCTTCGAGATGATGGTGTTTGGTATCTCACCTGGCATCCAATGTCACCCTGACAGAATTAATTCCGCTCCATGAAGCTGCAAATGTTAAGTGTATTAGTAAATTTAGAGAATTCTAGATAATTTTATTCGGAAATGCTGAGTGATTTATAGTGTTATTTTTCAGTTTTTCTTCGTTTTATTGGGGAGGAATGTCTTGGCACTCGTGAAAATTTTTAATAGCAAACATTCACTAGAAAAACTAACGGTAGATTTAATGTGGGAGTATGAGGAATACCGTCCTATTTCTCCACTTCAATAAAAATATTGCATCAATAACTGAAGGAAAGTTTTTTCCACTTCCTGTAAAAAATACGGAAAGTTAAGGTGTATTACAACCCAAAACAACAAGCTAATCCTTCTTTGCGCCCATCATTCTGTTGACTAGACTTCATTAATCCAAGGAAAAACTATAAAAGAAACACCTTTACCCGACCAGCAAATTGCCCCTTTTCCGAAAATTTCCATTTTTTTAGACTGCCAGGTGTAATTTTTGGGATTGTCATTACGCAAAATGTACATGTTAAGAAGAATAAGCGTCTTCTACACAATCATAAAAATTCCATGCCTTGAAAAAAATCACTGTCACCAGGGGTGCACTCAAATAGCTGCCCAGTGTAAAAGGTAGATGCATTATTTACGGCGATGAAATGAGTTAGCCCACTCACATTATCTACTTGGCAGCCAATAGGAATCAAATGGATAGCAGTGTTTCGTTTAGGATATATATTAAGTTCGTAGGTTCTAGTACACTAGAGAAGTATGTTGGTTTTATGGAGTTTTAAAATCTATTTTTTCCGTTCAAAGAATTCCTGTCTATAAGACTGTAGGCATAAAACTTTGTACATGTATCTATGTGAGTGACGTTGCTGAAAAATTCTCTCGCACATTCTCTCAAAGTAGAGCAAATATTAATCTATTCATAAAATGCTGCATAATTCCTTAATAAATAAAGAATCTTGGAATACATAATACCCGGCTACGGTCTACTCATATTTCTCATTTTTTTCATTTTTATTAATTAAATTTATTTATACATTATACACTGGGTAATTACTTTTTTTACATTAGGTAATGGTATAATTTATACATAATTTGGCCCTGCCAAACCTCATAAGGTTTGTTGGTAAGGTTTAATAATAATTAAATGCGGTGACATCTTTATGTAAACATTAAATAAAACATGACTAAATTGAAAATACTATCCAGAGGACACGGATGCCATATTATTGGGAATGTTTAAGCTTGGGAACTGGTCCTGCGCAAAGTTTTAGCATTGACTACTTAATTTATTTACAGTTAATGCAGAAGTGATGAACCGGTTACAAGCCCCAAAAATATTTGACGGATAAGGTTTTAATGGCATGCAGTCAAGTTGCCAAATACAAGGTAAGGTTTTACGCGCAAGGAAGCCTGTTTTGGCGGCTTGGGCGTTGATCAGTGGGCGTTGGCGAAATAAAATTGGCACCCTTAAAGGGGAGAATGTTTTTAAAGCGTCATAATGTTGGAATGCTGTTTAATCATGTAAGAACTGTTGCTTTAATTACTTAACCCGATAAGAATCCCAAGAACAACTAACAGCTGTTTAATCACTTCAGCATGGAATACCGAACAGCAAGTCCACGCCCAACTGATCCTCATAACTCAATCCTGAGCGTAAGTGTATGAATACAAAATAGATTTATCATGAAATAATACTACTTAATACTAAATACACTTGAAATAATCGTACCAGGTATCCTAACAAACACATTGTTGTTTCTTGGTCATTTCTTCGTCTGATTTTCCCGACCGCTGGGAATCTTCTCCAAAGCTTTCTTTAAGAACAACCTTTTATTTTTTCCAATATTATCTCTAAATCACTTGTCAGTTTTTCGTATTTTTTCCTTGCTCCATGCCATTTAAAATTCCTCTCCTCCTCTCCATCGCTTACTCAACATTATCCTCTCTATCTAACTCCCTCCATCCTGCGCTCATCCTCGTTTCAAAGCGAGTATGATTCCTACCAATCCTTAACTACTCATTCTAGCGTTTGAATTGTATTAGGAATAAGTCGAAACGACTGAAAACTCACATCTAATAAGACATTTAAAATAAATAAATAAATAAATACTCAACTATGATAAGCAAATGTTTGGTACCTTGCAAGTGCCTTGTACCTTGGATAAAAAGTTACTATGATTAAATCAATCTGATACCAAAAAAAGTAATGTCATCTCCCAAGTATGTGGTAAAATAAATGCATAATGCAGGTATGTACATCTATATGGAACAGTAGTTCTCAACCTTTACTGTCAATCTTCCTTTAACCATAGTTCGCTAAATCATTCCTCCTTCCCAAGATACTAAAATGATGCATATCAAGTAATACTCACATTATATTGAAAATATTTTTGTCTGTTTTAGTATATACACAAATATAATGGAAACTGGGTCAATGTCGTGCAATATCATGATTTCACGCCAAGAAAAGACTTAACAATTAAAATTATCATAAAAAAATTATCTCTTAATTTTTAGCATTTTAATGTTCAGCAGTTGATGTATTGATTGATAGTTGATGTATGTCTATATTTCCTACTCCCATGTGCGACATAAAGTGAGTGTTTGACTTCAATCTAAGTCTTTATCTAAAAATTAAGACACTCCCAAGTGTCACTCTTCGTGAGTGTTAAAGGTTTTTAAACCAGATGTAGGCACGAAGGCTCCCGTCGCGCAAGGGCGGAAGGGGCGTAGTGCAGGTGGAATGGAGGAAGGAGTTAATGCAAGCAAGTCGTTACTTGAAGGAATGCAAGGAAAGTTGACGTCTCCAAGAGGTTTCCCGGTGTTCCCTGCTCTTCCGACGCCTCAGCAAAGAGCACTTTGGGAGCCAACTGTGGCGGCAAATTACCCTCCACTGCAATAAACCATAAATTCCATTAGCCGACGAGGGTAAAATTTACCAAGGCGGCGTGGCGGACATTAAAATGTCATTTAGCTGGGAGTAAAGCAAATCAGATTTTATCGAACGGAGAACGGAGGCATGCACCGCATGACTCCGTTTCATGATTAACGGATTAAAATTTAATTTCGGTCCGCGATGACCGTGACGGTTCTGGAGGGGGGGAATGAGCTTTTAAATTCCTTTTCCCATTGACCAACGCTCAACTGCATTGAACTAAACGTCCAGACAGCTCCAGACTGAAACATTATTTTCCACTTGACGTGAACGGTAGTGAGTTTCAAATGTCTTCCTCCTGAAAATGCAAATGTTAGGATTAGTATTTTTCTCACTTGCATTTTCGTGGTGTTTAGATATTTGATGGAACTCACCACATTAGGATGCAAATGAAGTCAAAACAAGAAGGGATACCTTGACATGGCGTGCATGTTCCACTCCTGAGCCCAATGGAAACGGAAACGGTAATTGAGTCAAAACAACTTATATAAATGATTTTTGTGTGTGTGCAATGGAAGCATTAAGGGTAACCTCATCATAGGTGAAAGAACCCTCTAATTCTATTATGAAATGTAGATGCTGCTTTAAATGCTCTAACTTAATAATGATGCGGTAGCGCTCTTAATTGACTGAAATTCATGTGGATATAAAATGACATGGAAACAATGAAGTGTAGGCAAAATTATATAAGGGTATTTATCATATTGTAAATAAAACACGCCAATGGTGTCAGAAAATATGTCTTCCTGGCAAATACAGACGTATTCGGTGACCCAAATCCATACACAGAATTTTATGTTAAACATCCTGAAGTCAGCATATGTAAAAAGAGTAGATTCGAGGAAATGCCATAAGGGTGATGTTAATTTTCACAGTACTTTATTGAGAAAAAACCTTAAATGAAAAAATTACAGACACATTCACCGTGACACACCGTGCATGTGCATCTCGTGTAGGTACTTATCTCATAAAACGGGAAATTAGATGGACTCAGTTATACCTATGTGTTTTTATAAGTTTATGACAACCGAAGATAATGACAAAAGTAGCTCTTGTCCTGGTAAATTCATCATCATTAGATTACACGCTCTGGCTAGTAGACTTCAGCATCCACATGATTGACTATTCCAAACTATTGCCTATTACCAAAAATGTTGAAATAGATACAGTTTATTTTGGTCATGGTAGGAATTTTGTATTAAAGCGTTAACCTGAATTCACAGATATAGCAAGAGAACTCTTCTATTTTGATGCCTTGAGGATGAAAGGAACGCCGACGTGCACACCATGGTTGAAATCCGCGAATTTTACAAGAAAATACATGACCATACACCTACGACAAAAATGCTAACTTCCAATTTGGTTTGACCAGTTTCAAGCACGAGCTCTAGATAAATAAGCTTCCAGCGTATAGGACCCTTACGAGGTAGGCTTAGTTGCCGGATTGAAACATGTGTGGAAATGATCGCAACGTTTTGAAAAAGGGAATCTTGACAGTGTCACCAGTGCCACAAACTTTTTATTTATGTGTGCAGTATGCAGCAAGCATAGCAGAGGACAAAGTGAAGAGCACCGGTAAACCAATTTTAGATTTAATGAATGCTCATAATGACGACGATGTCTTTTAAAAGAACTTGGGTAGGAATCGCTATTAGATCGTACGAAAAACATAGGCCTACATGTTTTTTTTAGATAGACTAAAATGGTATCTCTGATAAAATGGCACCGAAAGCGCTTTGCCAAAGTCTGCACACTATACTAGAGTAAATCATGCACTTCATCATATTCGTGAGTCAACAATACGAAGATTGGTATGCAGCATCTCTCCACTCATTTCTCTTCTGAATTAATCGGTTTATTCCTATATGACTTCTTATTTATCATCCATCATAATTTACTGCATGCATTTTGGCCTTGGTATTCCTCCATAAATCATACCATTCATTTTTTCTTCCATTATTGTTTTCAAGAGAACGTTATGTTAAGAATGAAAAAATAAACTGTTAGGTTTACGATGTTTTTCCTTCCTGCAAAATAAGGAACTAGAATAGCTGTCACAGATGGATAGTTTGATCAACAGATAGCCTCGTTAGTAGCATGTTTATATTAAATCTCTTCATCATCCCAACCTTTTCTTACAGCACATCTCTCAAACCCCATTTATTTTTCAAAGCTGAAATATCTGGAAATAAGAGAAGAGGGAATTGATCAGTGGAAATACTAGGAAGGTATGGATAAAAGTTAGAGTCTAAGAACTTTTCAAGAAACAACGAAAATAAATTAGTAGAGTTGAGGCTGAAGTGATGAAAGAGTTCTTAAAATATGTGGGGCTAGAACAAGACATAAGACATAAATAGAATCGATGCTGAGATGGCGGACTGTTGAAATAGTGTGAGGGAACAGAACTTCAATGGAAATGACGAACCATGAACCAGGGAGAAAGAAAAAGTGATAAAGAAGCAACAGCAAAAACCTAAAGAAAAACCCGATGAAAAGCTTGGTCTCGAGCATTTTATTTATAGCTATTATGTGAGGGACTTTCTTGAAAAGAACAGGGAAAGAAAAGACGCTGTTATATTCGAGCTTGAATGGTATGTTAAACGTCAAGTGGACGGATTGGTTTAGAAATGAGGAGGTGCACAGAAGGGTAAATGAAGGAAGCACAATAATCAGCATAATTAACGGAGAGAAAAAATGAACTAAAATAAACATAATTGTGTACTCTAAAATAACCTGTTTGCCAATGTTTTACAAAAGAAGTAGTAGATAGAATGAAAAAACACAGAGTGAAGAACGGAAATTATTAACATCTTGAGGAAAAGAGACGGGTATGAAGGATGAAGAGATGGACAAGCGATAAGGACAAGTAGGGGTTAAACAGTGCAGAAGGCAGCCCATGGCGATTTTTGTACGCACGTAAGTGCTAAAACATTCATTCAAAGTTACCCTATTGCAGCATATAACTTGCAGAATAAATAGGATAACAATCAACCACTTGCCAAATACCTAACCTTAAGTTGGTGAATGAATAAAAGGCAAACAATTATCCACAAATGTATAAATAAAACTAAGACTACTACGACCAATGCCTTCCATATGCATGCTCCCTATAATCTCCCTTCCCCCAAACACTAGGTATAGTACGTGGAAGCTATCCTACTCACTGAATACTAACAATTGCTGTTTTACTCGCTGAAAATGAAGTATTAACATGGAAACCTAGGTCGCAACTAAAATATTATTTTTTATTCGTGGAAAATAGCAAATCTTTTATTCATTCACCGTGTTGACATTCATCACATCATCACCACCATCTTCTGAATTTACCCTCAAGATTTTTAGAGAGGAACTCTGAAGAGGTTGGTTAAAAAAATCTGAACCTAGAGAAGTCAATCCTCAACAATCGTTCTGTTAACCGCGCAAGAACGGTTTTCCCACACCCGGCCTCTATTTGCCGGTGGAAAATGAGGCGCGCTCGAGTATCGTCGGGAGGAAAGAGCATGGGGCTTTTGTGCATGTACCTGTCCACGGAGATAGAGCGTCGTCTATTACGCGAATCGAATCTTCCCACGCCTTCCGTCAGCCCCTCTCTTTTCGCCCTCATTGCCTCCAGAGGAGGTCGACCGAAACGTAGAAGTGGGAGTGGAAATAGCACCCACACAAACTGCGCGCATCAAAAAATCCCTTTTCTCGCAATTTGAAAACTGCCGTTTCTCCCGTAAGTAACGAGGGCCCAATTTTCTATCGCATTAGTCAAGGACCCGAAATTCACACAACGCACTCACATCCGGACTGTTTTTTTTATTCCTTCAATCGTTTTCTCTTTTCTCTCTCTTTCTATTCATCTACTCCACGGAATTTTGCTTGTTCTGCATCGCTCCGAGGGCTCGCTTTTGTCCTACGCGGGGACTTTAAGTAAGGATGCAACAAAGAGGCTAGTGAAGAGCTTGATATTGAGTGTGGCGTTGTATGGGGCAGAAACATGGTCTCTGAGAAAGAAAGACGAAGATTGGCCGAATGCGTTCGAGATGTGGGTGTGGAGGAGACTGGAGAAGGTGCGGTAGACGGAAAGGAAGACAAATGAGGAAGTTCTTGACCCAGTTGGTCATAAGAGGGAACTTCTGGATGAGATAAGGGGAAGGCAGGGTAGGTGGCTGGAAGCGGTAATGAGGGGTGATGGTTTGCTGAAGGTCTTGATAGAGAGAAGGATGTTGGGCAAGCGGGGAAGGGGAAGAAAGAGAATAGGTTTTATTGACGGGATGAAGAAAGGTAGGACTTACGTAGAAAGAAATACTAGAGGTAGATAAGGCACAGTACGATAAGGGTCTTTTGGATTTTATCTGACTTTCATCGTAACCTACCTCTAACCGGTAGATAACTCTGATGATGATGGTGACGTTCGTTTTGATACGGTGGTAGGGAAACTTAGCGGCAGTCGCCTGCGCCACGCATGCTGCCGAGAATGGGAATGGGTTGGGGAAAGGAGCGGACGAGAGAGGAAAGCACATGATAGACAGCATATCAGCATTTTACTTGAGAGGGCTGGACAGTGTCATTCGTACGTTACACGGCAGTTTTAATATGCAAGCAAAGCTGGATCGTTAGGCTGATATTGGCACCTTTCCATTCGCTCTAGTGCACTAATCACTTCGCAACAATACAGCGCACTTGATTTTCATTCGCTAAATACCCTGCGCACTAAACAGCGCACTTCAAAAAATGGGGTTATTTTGTAATCTCACCTTTTTAATGACTCTTTGCTGGAAGGCGGGAGACCCGTTTCGCTCTCTTAATGATCGGCTCACGATCGGCCAAGGTCCGACGTTGGCTCCATTTCAAGTTCCTAACGACAGGTGAGATTGAACTAATGAAAGGCGGAGTCAAATGAAATGGATCAAGAGTTCAAAGATACCGATCAAGAGTCGAAAAAGCGGGTGAATCAAATAAAAGACCTGCAGATCACCACTTGAGAGCCGAAGATGGTCACGCCGCCTCGGTGGCGGAGTTGGACTACGAAACATTACGTAAGTTTCAGTATTTTATGACGTATTCTCACTTAACTGAAATTACAAAATATCCACCCAGATCGGGAGCGGAGTTGACGTCCGCTAAACAAGAAAAGAACGTCGATAATCGCCTCCGCAATAGTTGTTTTGTATCGATCGTCCGTAAAGGCGTCAAACAATGATATTTTCGTTTTTCATTACTCCGTGGTACAATACTCTTTGAAATATTTAATTTAACGAATTCGATAACTTTTTACATATCAATCGGCAATGACTGTCACGTACTTAAAGAATGCTACCTACCGGCAGGTTACTAAACGTTTCGCCAGCACACATCGTTCCATTCAACGTCGTTCATGTGCTCTAAAGTGTGCTGATTTGTTCCAATTAGACTTCAAGAACTTGAATGGAAATTTATCGTAGTTCGCAACCCATCGAAGCAATAGGCAATCACAAGCAATCTTAATCAAATCATCAGCAAAGCAATTGGTAAAGCATATATATACTAAACAACTGGGTTAAGAGTCAAAGAGAGGTAGTAAGTTGATGTGAAAGTCAGAGTGAGCATTTTGTTAGCATTGAGCAGTTTGAAGGTTTTCGACCATGGAAACCCTGATAATCACACGAGAAGATCACCATACTCCCCCTTGCAGAGCCAGTTCGTAGGTAATGAACTTTTCCACTAACATTGAGACTGATATTAATAACTATGGGCCAATTTCCCTCCTTCCTATATTTTCTAAAATACTTGAGAAAATAGTAAAATCCCGTCTTCTAAATTTTTTAAATAGTTGAAAATACTTTAGTGACTCCCAATTTGGTTTTTTAAAGAGAAGATGCACAAAAGGTGCTATTTTAGATTTTTGTTTCTGTTTATATGGAGGGTTAAATGCAAAAATAAAAATGTGCTGGTCTGTTGCTCGATTTAAAAAAAGCTTTTGACACAGTTAACCACACTATACTAACAAAAAGACTGACAGAAGCTGGAATTAGAGGTGCTGTGAATGATTGGTTTAAGAGCTACCTGTCGGGTAGAATCCAAAGAGTAAAAGTTAAAGGTTGTTTCAGTGAAAAGGTGCCTGTCACATTTGGGGTACCACAAGGTTCCGTCCTCGGGCCCATCATTTTTCTTATCTATGTTAATAACATGTGTAATATTCTCCTCTGTGGAAAATTAACTTCTTTCGCTGATGATACTGCTTAGTGCTATACTTCTTCCAGTGCGTCTGAACTTGTTATCCAAATGCAAAGTGATTTGAATAGACCTAATTTCTGGCTTTGTGCAAACAATTTAGTATTTCTGTTTGAGGCTTTCGCAGCGCTGGATTGCAGTTCTCTCCATAGTTTTTCGGGTTAGCTGTCTCAAGTTTTATTCAGATTTATTATCTGAATAAAACTTGACGCAGCTAACCCGAAAAATTATGGAAACAATTTAGTACATAGCACCAAATCCAAGAATATGTTCTTTAGTTTATAAAATATTCCACCACCTGACATTAATGTTTTTTATAAATGCCGCCTGTGCTTAAATTCAAATGGAAGAACTTGTGAAGTCTGCATACAAATTGAACCAGTTGATCATTTGAAGTATTTAGGCTTAATCATGGATTAAAATTGCAATTGGAAACCACACATTAGCAAACTTAAATCTGCATTAATAATTGCTCTAAGAAAAGTTTACCTGCTAAAAAGAATTTGTCCTGTGTCAGTCATTTGATCTGTTTATTTTACTCTTGTTAATTCTAGAAAAGAATATGGTTTGACTGGTAAGGGAGGCACGTACTACTCTAATATTCAACCAGTTCGCATTGTACAAAATAGAATGCTACGTGTCATTCTAGGAACTAGCACAAGTGAATCGTCATTCCCTTAATATAAAAAATTAAAAGTATTGCCTCTTCGTTATCTCTATTTGTATAAAGTATTACAAATCTTTTATAACCGAGGAGGTCTAAATTGTAAACCGTGTCCTTACGGTACTAGATTAAGAAGTGTTCACTGTGGTACTATACCTAAACCCAATATTGAAGCCTACAAACATTTCTTTGATTTCATGTCCCCTTCAATTCATCAAAAAATTCCAAATGAGATTTCATCAATTAGCAATAAGACTACTTTCCTCTGAAAATTGAAATTTTGGTTGTCAGAGAAAAATTATGTGGAATATCTGTTGAAAACTATGGTGTGATTCTTGTATGGTATGTGTACATATTTTATTTTATTGTGTGATTCTTGCACTTTATTTTAAATTTAAATTCAAAACTGTTATAATGGAACACATTTATGTTATATAAAAGCCAGAATTTTTTTTATAATTATTTTTGTGAATGATAGCTGCTGAACAACAGCCAATTTATTCAAGGAATGGCAACACCAAAACAAGAATTTTTTTCTTCTGGGGTGCCTAGTTTCACCCTCATTTTGATTTTTTTAAAATTGTTTATATCTTTTGGATGAAATAAACTCTATTCTATTCTATTAAGAAAGGGCCCTAAACGCACCTGCCATCACGCTTTGCTACCGCTATACACAGTTGCGTTTGAGATATTGCACGATTCCTAAGTCAATCGTTACTAGTATAATAAAGACCGTGGTGTGAGAGAATATTGTCTAAGAGCCTTTTGCGATTCCCACCTTGTATAAATAAACTAACTCCCCTTATTTTATGTGAATTTTTCGAAATTGGTTATTTAAATTAACTGACCAGCCTTCAATAACATTAGTAACCCTATTAATCGAACTCTGAGACAATCTTACTCCCCGAATCGGATCTAGTTCACAAGCAATCGAATGGACCCTTGCACTGAAATGGGACCTTCGCGCAACTGCCACCATTTTTCGCCACCATTATAAACTAACTGCGAACGTCGCACACCATTTCTAAATTTCACCCTTCCTTCCTTCCTCCTCCTCATTTCGTTCAACCACTCCCCCTTCTGAAATATCTCTCATTCCGTAAACCTTTGTTTACCGAAGCTCGTTTTCCCTTTTCTGCCCCTCCCCCCGTCCGCCCACCCACCCCCCTTGCCCCCGCACCCACCATTCACCATTATTTCCGCTTCGCTCTGACTGTCCCGTATCCTTTAGAACGCCGCTCCCGAGCGGCGGCCTCGCCATACACAGTCCTCCTTCTGTTACCTCCTCCCCCTCTCCACTTGATTTCGAAATAATAGTCTCTCCAGCGCAGCGAGGAGGGAGAATATTTTCGAGTCGGGTAATGCAATTTCGGCGTTTTTACCACTGCTAGGCTCTCGTTTTACCTCAGCCGTTCACCATTCCCGTCTCCCGCACGTGCAATGCGAGTGAAACTACATAATTGTTTTCTTTTTTTATGACGCACTCCCTTTATTCGCGTACCCTCTCGATATGACCTTTTTCTCTATTTTCGATCAAGTTGGATCACGTGGTATTTTTGAATTCGCGAATCCGAGGTGACTAACTTAACTGATACGTTAGTAGGTGCTTCAGAGTTGAAATGTTACCGGCAGAGGATGAAAAATACAATCCAATTGACCCAGTTTTAAAGTTACACCCGCGTTCTACTCTCGAAATTATTTGGGCTTTGAACAGTCGTAACGCTTGCGAATGCGAACCGACCATAAAAAATCATTTTTGAAGGGATATCTATATAAGAATTTTAACTAAAGGACAATATTTAAGAGCACGCCAAACTTTGGAGGTTGAAATGGTTTATATTATGGATTTTTTTCTCCTCCAAGAGCACAAATGCGGAATTTTGATCAGTTTAATATCAAAACTTTTATTGCACTACGTGTAGGTATATAAATATTTTTTTGCTCATATTATACGTGAATTACTTGCGTACAAGTGCCGCCGTTACACGTCCAGCTTCATATTTGACTATAAATATCCTCAAATGCTCTACATAAAATGAAATGGAGTAATATTATATCAGGATTTACTCCAGGGTGGCATTCTATAGAATTATGAAGTCCTATAGGTGAAGCGATGAACCTGAAAAAATTGAATATTGCGCCATTTCCTGGGTTTTAAAACAAATTGCTGGTTCATTTATGGAATTTACCCAAACTCAACTATCTGACTCTCTAGCAACCCCCGCATCAGGGAAGTCAAAATGAAATGGAGTAGGCATGGAGGCCCTGGAAACTCATGGATGAAGGTGAAAATAGAACAGGGATGTATGGGAAGGATATTGAGCTGAGTAACCACAAAACTTTGCATTGCCTGTGGGTTTTAACTTAGATTTGACGAAAATCAAACGCTACCACCAGAAACGTAAGCCAGAGTAATGATTAAATAGGTGCCAACCGAAATAGCAGAATTGTCATCAAGACTCACGCGGAACGTCACCTCCAGTCATTTCTAGCCTTGATCTTCATCCTTCGTCCAACTAAATTAGAAAACCTTTCCCCACTTAGTTAACTTATCCCTTATTTTAGCAGCGCGACCGAGCTTAATACATTTTTTTACGGTCTACTTTACAGTGGAAGCAAAATTTCACTGCTTCACTCCACCCGCGAATTTATAAGATGCATGCAGCTCAAGCAGAGAGACAGTTGAATCAATTGGTTGTACGGGTCCCAAGAGAGAAAGGGGAAAGGGAGTGATCCTTGCATCACCGCCCTAATGGGTCACTCCCTCCAGCAGGGATTCAGAGCATAGATTTTTCCCCAGCGGAAGAAATCTTTTATTTCACCTTTTTCCCGCATTTACGAGCCGTGTTCATGGCGATCACTCTTGAGCCAGCGCAAGAAACTCAGCTCTTCCTTTTACGGGACATGCGAATTGAAAGACTGACCGATGGGTCAGCGGCGGCAGCGGGGATCGCCGCACGCTCCAAGCAACTCTCCCGCAGACTTGAGATCTCGTTTGGGCAAAAGGTACTACAAGAAAGCGGATGGGTTCGTTCCGTGAATTATCCTTGGTTGGGGGTGCCGCCATGGACTCGAATCGCAACGATTTTTCTCTCCCTGACAAAAACTTCGGGAGCGATACCGTCTGTCAAGTGATGCCGTTAAGACAGTCCATCCGGGGTCGTTGGGCGAGAGTTTTTGAGTTGCGGGAGGGGAATGTAAGAGGAGGTGCACAACAGTGGAGGCCTCAAATTTGACGCACGGGCCCGAGTGCATCTGCAGGGGTCTATAAAAAGGAGGTAAACTAGATGGAGGAGGCATGACCGAGAACGCTCATGGGCGAATGTGAAGCAAGCATAGGGGTGGATGCAAGGAGGTTAGAAGTAACTGGAGGTGACAGGATCGTCCACCCTCGGTGGCAAAAAACCGCCGAATCGGTACGCTCGTACGCAAATTTCAAATGGACGTTGTGAGGTATGTTTTGAATATTTGAGTGAGAGGTATTATGAGACTCTTTTGGTTTTATCACTCGAAATGTTGAGTTTTCTACCGCGTTTGAACTGACTTAGCCGCAGTTTCCTGAAATTTTGCCTTTTGTCACCGCTCTCTTGCGCTTGAATCAACCACGCCCACTATGCTCTAGTCCTTCCCATCAACCCCTTCTGTTTCTGCCACCCGTTTCCTCAAGACCTCGGGAGACCCTGTCGCCTCCATATATTGCTAACCTCCTTGGGTGCATGGGAAGGATTCATTTCCAAATAGGAGTGATCTCTCAGGCACAAAGCATGGCATTGCCTTGGGGATTTTAAATTATTGCTAGATTTGACGAGAATCAAACGCGACTACCGGAAACACTAGCCAGAGTAGGTATAAACTGTGTCAAATGTGATGGCGGAATTAGCTTCAAGAATCAAGTCGATCAAGAATGTCTCCTCCATATTTTTCTAACCTTCTAGATCGAGACAATCTATTTTAAGGCAAATGGTGAGGAATATACCCTCAAAAAGCTTGTTTCCACCAACAACATACCTTGTTTGCATGTTACGACTCTTAACTAAACGTTTTTCGGGATATATGAGTGCTGAGTACATCTCGTCAATTCATTATGAGTAGAATGATGATTTGGAGCCATTTGCACGTGCCTTCAACGAACGCTACTTAATTTAATAAAATGTTTATTAAATACATGCATACATATGCATGTATACCATTCTCTATCGTTTGAAGCACAGTTTTGAAAGTTCGATTCTCAGTGATACGCCTCAAAAGCAGATGTAACTTAAATAATTTCCTCCTTACCCTTGCATAACTGTTTTGTTTCACTTACCCTCATACTTGTACTTGCCTCTTACAAAACCTCCTGTCGTTAAGACTCCAATTATTTCTCCTCTTAAAGGTGTCTCCCACCATAGTCACCCATGACTTTCTCGGTCTACCCCTTCCTCTTACACCATTCACTTCTCTATCAAAAATCGGTTTCGTTATTCAACTCTCATCCATTCTCTCAACATGGCCACACTAACGAAGCATGCTCATTTGTTCATTACAGGATCATCCGATCCACATTCTCTCATGATCCACTCATTCCTAGCCCTATTCATCGTACTTTTACCGAAAACACTTCTCAGGTATCTCATTTCCACAACATTTAGTCAACGTTTTCCAATCACACCATTCACATACACTAAATAATATATCTGTTTATTAGGTTATTTCACTTCCTCTCGATATGGCAAAACGAACGAACCACAATATTTTCATATAAGTCCATTTTGTTGGTAAATTAGCTAATAACAGAATGACGGTGTGTTAGACGGTCAGTGCATGACTGGTGTGGAATCACTCCCTGCCAAACGCTCTTGAGGTTTATTGCATGGTATCACGTAGACGTAGACATATTGATATTTAGCAAGGACCGGCAAGAGTTGAAAATGGGCGAATGCATTATCGTTTTACGGTGACAAGCATATTTAAGGAACTTCAATGGAAGTCGCTGAGACACCATGGCTTGAAACATGGTCAGAATATAATGTGTAGAATCTATTTCAATTTGCTAATCATAATAGCCATCTTGGTGACGCACCGGATTGCCTACTCAAAGGACGCGGATTCAAATCTCTCCACTTAATGCTTTGGGTTGTACCGTGTGTTATGTTTTCGCGCCTAAAATCCGTATATTTCTTGTAGCCGGTCCATGTCCCAGCGAATTAAAAAGACAAATTCGAACACAACCATAAAATCGTAGACCTAGGGCGCGATCTCGTTTCTCCATAATGCGCACTCTCGGCAATTGTCATTTTTCAGTGGTGCTCTTGAGAGTGAAAATAATGTGATAGTCACCCTTCAAATTTTATCAGGTGCTTAAAATCACTAATTTTAACTGATGGAGTGCGTTCTTAGGACATTAACTGTAAGCATTGCTTTTCAATAGCGGTTTGCGTTTTGAATAACGATAGCAACAAAGAGAGTGAAGTCCAGCCTACACCTATTTGCTAACATAGGATTAAAACGAAATCGCCGAAAATTCCAAAATTTCTTTCTTTCTGCACACAATAAGGACTTATTTCTTGTCTGCTAATTACAGCTGTGGTTGGAGCAAACAAAAACGCTGGTAAATTTTATGTTTTTATCATCAAGCTCTTTATTAGGCCATTCTTCAAAAGTAAAATATTTTAATCTATGAAAATACTTTTCCAATTAATTTCCGCAAGTTTATTGAGTATGTGTCAACTCTTTCGTAGATGCAGTAGTGGTGGAGGCAACCGAAAGCTGAGCCCTTTGAGATATAATTTGGATTTTAGGGAATAGAAGAAATATATGTGAGAAACCCATCGCAAACCTTCAAAGTCGCATTCAATGGACGGAGTACAGCCCTTAAGGTGTGGTCAATACGGCATTCAAGGGGTGACTAGAATTTCACAAAGTAATCTCCACTAATAATTTCCATGGTTTTAAGACTATTAATGCGTAAGGGCCAGTGATTCGCTTAATCTCTTAACCGTGTAGATCATATTTCTTTGAGATATGAATACAATTATGAAATAGCCGATGTAATCACGACAAGATTTTTTTCCAGTGAATGGGCCGTTTCTTATTTTTGAATTTCATCCAGAACCGTGGAAGAATAGTAGCATTATATTAGCTTATGTAAATCGTTGTACAGATCAGTGCTTCTGATGATCAGTACTATACCGCTTACCAAAAATTGTTTTTTATTAAGACACCTATGAAACCGGGGATTTCTACGTTTATATATGCTTAGGATTTTGATTTCGGATACTTATTGCCGAATCACGACAAAAAATAATTCAGTAGCTTAAAAGCTTTCGGGGATCACCACTTTTCAATTGAATCATTTGAGATACTTATGCCAAAGGAAGGAAATTAAAATATCGTCACCGTTAACGCTCGAAAATGTAGCATGGGCTTCGGTAAAATTCGTAGAACGAATTCTAAGATTAGCGTTCAATTAAGGCTTACGTTCAGAATATACGAACGCATTCAAATTAAAAACATTTTTCAGCAAAAACATATTTTACCTTGTTCTATGGGAATTTTTTTTTGAGGCTTTCGTAATGCGGTTTTTTCTGCCTAATTAATGGAATGTAATGAGCGAGGTGTGTATTTTAAATCGGTTTCTCCATTAAATTAGTCGCAAAAAAATTTATCACTTAACTTGAATGCGACATTGGTCTCTTTGAACCACGTCATTGTTCCTTCATTAGTCTGATAAATTTCTTCTTATATAAAAAAATCTTTACACAAATAATTCATAAGCGGGATGGCGCCGTCTTCTCACTTCCAGATTACCGCTGTGCTACAGCTACTTTTTTAAGAAAATGAAGAGAAGATCCTTCCTTATATGAAGGAGCGTTCCATTTCTTGTTGGCAGTGTGCACTGTACTTTTCTTTAATGTTCACGTATAGAACTGCTAAAAAAATTGACAATCACCCGCAAATTAATTCAAATTCTTAAAGAAATATGTTTATATGTCTACTTAAAGCTACATATAAGAAATGCGTCTCTCCCACTTCCCTTCTCACTTATTTTTGCATTTAGATTCATTCGGGGACATAAATGGGTATTTAAAAAGTGACATTGCAAATGTTTTATAAAAATTCAAATAATATTTATTACTTCGATGTACAGGTACACTTTATTCTAAGAGATCATTTGTCTAAAATTGCGGCGATGTGACAAGGGACCTTGTCCAATTCAAACGTTCCATTGGTCCCTTGCATTAAACTACAGTCTAAATCAATTTCATTCACTGTCAAATTTGTGTTAAATAAATTGGTATACGAGCAATGACGAAATTAAATGCCCGCCGGTAATACGGACATAAATTAAGTTCTGTTTTCTAGATTTTACTTCTTGTATGCGTTTAATTATTTCCAGAAATTTTCGACTGATGACGCGGGATAGTTTCATAATTTGTTTCAGACGAGGCTCTGTTCTCAAAGGAATACAAAATATATATTAACCACCTTATTCCTCTGCCGTTTTTATGCTTCTGAAATTCTTACATGAAAAAGAAACGCATATAGGGATACACACTATCAAGTAATTTATTGTCATATTTAATAAATTGGAAAAATTAATTACTCGACCAAAGTGAGCGACAGTTTATGCTTGCTTCGTAAAGCATCAATTTGGAGGAAATTCTCCATCGCAATTATTATTTTCAACAAAGTACACCCTGCAATGCCAGGAATGTCCCCCTTCATAATTGAATCAAAATTAAGCACCCATTTTTCACACCATCTATCAATTATAATTGCGAATGATGCTGAATTAATTTTCGTTCGTCGAAAAATAACTCATCAATTGACATTGATGCAATTGTCGTAATCGCTATCGTTCTAACCATGTGGTTACTCCCTAGGCTTGTAGCCTCATAGTTACAAGAGTTATATTATGTTCATACTTTCGTGGTTATCAACGAAGCTCCCAATTCTTTACTTTACATTGCCTATAAACATTTTTCCCTTTCACCTTTTCCTTATCTGGTACTGTTAGCACCCCATGCCCGTCCCACTACTCCGGCTTTCTTTAATCCCGTGTTGACCACGTCCAAACTTTACCCGCAATAAGCCACGCAGTCATCTATTCAAATAAAAGTTCTGCAAACCCGCTGCGCCACTCTCAATCACCCTCAGCCACCATCAGAATTTCTCTGTGACAAAGTGCCAATTCAGTCACAATAGCAAGCAATCACCCTGAAGTATCAGCGTCTGCGAGTTATCAGTTTATCTTATTTTTTTTATTCTACTAAACATTTACTTTTCTTTACTCATCAAAAATATAATTCATGAAAAAGATCCGATTCAGGATGAAGGATCCATAATAATATTGGGTATTTAAGTCTTACCTACGAGTATGTACCTATTATCCCCCAGCACAACATCTCCGGAGGATAATGAATGAAACATTGACATCAGCGTTAGAGTAAGGATTATGCATTATTTGACACGAAATATATTTACATAAAGTATAATTAGAAGTTGAGGGTAAAACGTGAAAGTACATTTTGCAGATGATACGCCAATGGAACGAAAGTAAATGCCACAGTGCAAGATAGGGTAGTTTCCCATGAAATTTCATCATCAAAATCCACAGCAATACCGTTATTAGTAAGATGAAAACACAAATGCTTGCCATTCTCGTATTAGGTGATTTGTTAACCAGCAAGGAGCGTAATAAAAAAATGTATGTTATAGATTAATGTACCGCTAAATTTGTTCAAAGGTTTATGTACTTAGCATCACTTGGTGTTTTGTTCTTGAAATATAAGGACAAAGAAGATGCATCCGTCATCATTTTGGAATTAAACGCTTTCGTAGAAAAAGTTAAATATTATTATAGCATGATTAATTTTGAGGAAACCGGGACTTGCCACGGTAGTAACCATTACGGAGTCACCCGCAAGTGCACATAAGTGCGATATTCCACAGAGGAAAATCCCGGTCAAGGCGAGTGATTTTTCCTCCGTGGAATATCGCACTTATTAGCATAATTATTAGCTAATTTTTAGATTAAACTCTATCATTAATTAGTTATTTTATTTTACTAGTTAATCAAAGTATACCCTGCTCTACTACAAAAAAGAGTACCCTGCTCTACCCTGCTCTAGTAGGTACCTTTACTCCACCTTCCTTCCATATGATATTGAATAAAGAACACGATGCGATGCAAAGAAAGCCTGAGTCTTGTCCATAATTTCATTCTCTAGCACTCATGATGTAATTTAGAGGAGCATGTCCGCCAGATGGTGGTACGATTCTCGCATCATATTGTATTTTCTCTATCTATTGAAACATAACTCATTCTCATGCATGTTTTTCCCTATAGGACCCACAAAAGGCAATTTAACCTTTTTTTAGTTGGTTTTTTTATTAGGGGTGACCAAAAGCTAAGGTCATTTGCGCCATATGGGATACGTTGGTATGAAAAGGACTCTAACGGGGTGGGAATGGAGAAAAGGTGAAGAGAAAACCGACGTCTGCATTAGCCTACTCTTAACGAAAGGCGCTAGGGAGACAATGGTTTAGCGTAATATCGACGACGGACGGAGTAGGTACATCAAATTAGAGAAATAGATCGCAGAACGGACAGGTATAAAATATTTTTTTTCCGCAAACGATGAGAGACCATAATAGTTGCCAATAAGACTATTAACTTCGCATGCCGATAAGTAGTGTAGCAAATTAATTGATTTGCTCCCTAATTCTTGTATCCATATCTCTGCTACGTAGTACAAACGTGCCAGACGTGCTGTCTGGCATGTTTCCTGTTTATCTCTTGTATTCAAGTACATTTTTGTAGTTATAAAACACATTTATACAAATAGTTTCTCTAGCATAGCAATAGTGTAATGCATGTCGGTGAAATTTCCCCTCCTCACTGGTATTTTTATATTCTTGCTAATGCATAAATAGTCGTAGTTTCATTAACGGTAATATGGTATAATGTAGTGCATGTTGGTGATAAGTCACCCTCTGCCATACAACTTTGAGGTGGCTTACTAGGTATTATGTAGATGTACTGCTCATTAAGTGCTCTCCACAAAGCTCCCGAGTAGGAATCGAGTTTCCACTTAAATATCTCCACCACTGCCGGAATTTAAACTCGGAAGTCTGTGCCTACTCCAGACACCTCAGCATCTCTATTCCTACTATTTATTTTAAGTTAAACACTATACATCCACTCTAGGTGCTAAGTACTTTGTATGTCATCCACTTACACTAGTGGTCTTATCTTAAAAAAGACTTGCAGTGACTGTGGTCAGGTGGGATGTTGGAGAAAGAACGCAGACCTTCCCTAAAAACATTATACCTTAGGAATTTCACAAACAACGCCCAATTCTGTATAAAATTGCTCTAACCTCTTCAAGGCTCACCTCAACATCCTCATCCGCGGTTACCCTAGTTCCCATTTCCTCATTCGGATCGTCCTGCGGCCGGAGATGCAGCGGCAGGGTGTTCGGCCATCTGGACCGAATATTCATTTTTGGTGAAATCTTCTGCGGTTCCGTGCGTGATGATCGCATTTCGGCGTTCGGTCAAACATTTTTGACGCTGAAGGCATTGGGAATAATGGACGAGGAAAGAGATTCGAAATGACTCGATCAGTCGAGGAAAAGGCGTTATGGAAAGAGCTCAAAACGTGGAAAAGGTGCACGTGTTGAAGGGAGGAAATGAAGAAGGATGAGTGGGGAGAGTACGTGAGAGAGGCGAGGGCAATCCCGTGAAATCACGCCCGCGAGTGACTGAGCTGGTCGACTGAAGTGAAGCGCAGTTTCATCTCTCAGTCGGGCACGCCTATCGCTTGAAAAGCCGTGAGGAGTGCGTTTCATTTGACAGGCGCAAGAGGAGGAGTCCCTCAGGGCTCTCTCTTTCTTTCTCGCGAGGAAATATTCTTCTTCCGTTTCTCCTCCTTTCTCTTTTCTTCACGCGACCGCGAGATGGTCGAACGAAGAAAGCACACAGTCGTGTCCATGACGGATAGGCGTGTGCTCTTCTCCGGGTGTGTTTGAGAGGAGGGTGTCGACGCGTATAGAGTGGGAGAAAGGCACGGGAGAAAAAAAGCGCGTCCCTTTTATCCCCGTCACCGTGAAAAAACATTAATTTTCCTTTTCTTTCTTCGCTAACACCAGAATCGGACGAGAGCCTTCTGTGATCCGGGCGCGTTGCGATCAGTCTGAAGCGTTTGAACGATGGCACTCATTCGCAAGTGAATGCGTTCATCGATTTATGCTGTGGTTACTTGTTGGAAGTCCTACATGATGTTTCAAAATAAGAAGAAAATCTTAGCTGGTTCCACAATTATATTCATATATCCTGAACGGTTTCAATACAAAGTACCATTCTGAACCAGACGAATATACGTTGTGTCGAAAAATTTAGCAATCAAATTTATATAATTTTAAGCATGCATTATTTTTACAAAACTACTTGCATGTGAAGTTTATATTATTACCCATGCAGGACCAAAATTAAGTCGAAAAAGACGTTGTTTTATGAAATATTTTTGTCAAAACTTACGCGCGCTCAGCTGTAAGAAAACTACGGCATCGAGAATAAGGCGTATGGTGTCGGTACGGTAATGCTGCGAGTAATCATACGCGTTTCCAAAAGATATTCAGATGATTAAACCGCATTAGATACAAATAATAGTTTTAATTTCCTTTCAGTAGATGTATACTGAAAGGAAATTAAAACTACTGGTATGACTATTTAATAGATCCTTCCTGTCGAAATATACGTCGAGCTATAGAAGTAGATCGAGAGGGCGCTTTCCCATGGTGGCCAATGCTTGAAGCTGAAACGAGAGCGTGGCCGGTCCTTTGGAACGTTTGGTCTAGTTTAAGGGGTTTTGAGAGAATAGAATAGAATAGAATAATGTGTTTATTAGAACCTAGTCCAAAGGACTCTAGGTTCAACAAAAAGATACAATGAATGGTACACTCTCCCATAATACAGATCAGGTCTGGTATACCCTTGGGGTGGTGGATAGGCCGGGGCAACATAAACCTACACCCTTCTTCACCTGCCACCATCATACCCACCACCACCCACCCGGGCATTTCCTTACCATCAGCCTGGTTCACATATCCAGTTTTTATATAATCACACAATTTTATTATTTATCTCATTAACAATTATCCCATTACACAATTTGCCTCATGCAGATCTTTAGTTCATGTACAATATTTCTATTAACAAAAAAAAAGTCATAGTTTAGTATGATTTTCTTTTCTTCCAAAAAATAAACTGCGGATGATATTCATTCAGAGGGTGGCGGGTTGGCCGGGGCAATAAATACCTACATCCCTCATCGCCTGCCACAACCGTACCAACCCCCACCCCCGGGTTACAGCTCCATCCAATTTACATGTCCCGATATTGATATTGACCATATGCTTTGTAATTATATTATTCTGAAAAAGGGTAAAATCACTTTAATTTATAGACGTAGTTAAATATTTTAGTTTTGAATACACTTTCGGATGCGTTCCTAATTTCAATGGGTACCGCATTCCAACACCTTGCTGCCTGTACTGCGAAGGAGTTGCTGTACGCTGTAGATCTGTGGCTAGGTGTGTACAATTGTTCTAGTGGTGCTCGGGTTACTCTTTGCTTGATTTCTCGGGAAAATTGAAAGAGGTTAAACAAGTATTCTGGTGTTTTGGTAGTTAAAATTTTCCGTGTCAGATTTATGATGAAGTAAGTTCTTCTCTGTTTGGTAGTAAGAATTTTGCCTTCCTGTAATATGAGCTTATATGGTCGTATTTAGGGGCATTGTATATGAATCTGACACAAGCATTCATTGTCCTCTGTAGCTTAAGGTCCAGCTCTTCAATTATGTCGTTGTATACTACGCAGCAATAGTCAAAGTAAGGTAACACCAGTGAGGTGACCAATTGAAGTCGGATTTTTGGGGGTAGGCTCTTTCGGTTTCTTTTCAATCTGGATAGCGTTCTGAACGTCTTATTACATATTTCGTTAACATGTTTTTTCCAAGAGAGCGTGTCATCTATCTTCATTCCCAGATCAAGCACTGACTTGGAAAATTCAATGTTGCAGTTTTGCACCCTAATATTCGGACCTATGTTTCTCAAGTAATTCATGTATTTCGAGCTACCTATAATAATCGCATTAGTTTTCAATGGATTAATAAAAATTTTATTGTCATTGGCCCATATGCATATTCTATTTATGTCCTCATTCACTTTGCCGATCGTTTCATGTAGTAATGAGGTGGGACAAGATATGTAAATTTGTAGATCATCGGCATACAAGTGATAGTCGCAGTGTTGGAGGGTATCGGGTAAATCTTTCATGAAAATAGAAAATAGTAGAGGTAACAGTATTGAGCCCTGAGGTAGTCCAATAGAGACAGGTTTCCAGGAGGATAATGATCCATCTTCATTTTTTATTGCTTGTACGCGTCCTGTTAAATATGATTTGAACCAGTTTAACGTACTGGCAGAGAAATTTAAATCCTTCAATTTCTGTAGAAGCAGTTCATGATCGATGGAATTGAAAGCTTTTTTGAAATCTAATAAAATTAAAATTGTTAGCCTTTTATTTTCTTTATTTAATCTAATATCTTCTGTTAATTTAAGGAGCGCTGTTTGTGTACTATGATTTGGTTTAAATCCTGATTGGAGTGGGTCGTAGAGGTTATTTTTCGTAAGATATTCTTTCAGTTGCGTCTCGACGATTCTTTCTAATCCTTTGGATAGCACGCTGAGAATAGAAATTGGCCTTTAGTCGGATACGTCTTTGGGAATCGGTACTTTCGGGATTGCCCTTATAAAAGCTTTCTTCCAACAAGATGGGAAACATGAGTTTAGCAGACAGTATTCATATAAGTGCTGAATCACTGGCAGAATTTCGTTTATGCATAATTGGATAAATTTCTTTGACACTTCATCAGGTCCTATTGCGTGGGGAGGGAAAGATAAAACTGTCCATTATAAATTAATTATTATTTAAAAATTATAAAAGTCCATTTTGACTTTTCAGTCAGAAGATATATTGGAGGCGTATTGCATTCAGGGTTGTAAGATAGTAGGCATTCAGTAAGTAAACGTAGGCACACAGGCAATAACTGTAGCTCTCAGTAAATAACACCCGCAGCGACCGGAGTACGAATCTACCACAAATATATGCGATTGCTATAACCTCGTTCTGACTGCTTACCAACTAAGAGAGATTTCCAATCATTGCATTGACACATGATGTGGTATGCAGACACGCGCACGGGTGCGAAGTTATACACCGACGACGGTGAAATTCGCCATGAAAAAATCATTTCCACGACTGTGGCATATCATGCACGACCACGTCTCCTGTGCTACAATGTAGACTGGGGACGAGAACATCTTGTTCGCATAAACCCACGCTGAAGTTCGCCTTGAATTAAGATGGCTTGGTGGTGTAACTGGCTAACACACGACCGGCAATTGGGAGATCCGGGTTCGTATCCCAGTCAAGTCAAATGATATTTTCATGGCGAATTTCACCGTCTTCGGTGTACAACTAAGAGAGGTTTGTGCTCCAAGCATTCCTTACAGAGAATTTATCTCCTATTTTATTTTAATAAAAACTATTTCCATCTCAAGTCTCGTTCATAAAAGGAAATTGCAGGTTGTTCTACTTTAGTCTCGAGAACTACTTCACAGGAGATTGAGAAATTAACACGATCACGTAGCATATTTTCTTAAAACTCCAAACACTTCCATGGTTTTGTATTGAGCAACGCAATGTTGATTTTTCATCGATCGATTTTCAGCATCGATCAGGAAACACGGAAAAAGCATATGCCTGATTTAGACGCTGAGATAGCACTACCTCCCCAAAGCACTGATCACACTTTTATTCTCACACACTCACAAGGAATATTAATCCTTCAACTATTGCCTTCTTTTTTTACAGCTTTCATGGGATGTGGTGGGTGGAAGTCAATAATGAATAGTGCCTGGATCAAAGGTTTTGCCTCCACCTAAAAATAAATTACCTCTAAATTTTCCACTATATCATCAATCCGTAGAAATTTGTTCAAATACGAATTTTCAAACTATTTGATAAGGTAGAATGGAATAATGAAAGGAAAATTTCGTACTGCGCAGAGCCCGAAAATTTCCCTAAATGGGAGTACTGAATTTTAGGTATTAACAAGCGAACTGATTTATTATGGATTATATCGCTACAAATTCTAGTTTACGGAATTTTTGTTTCAAATAACTCTCGGAATCCACCCATATGAATAGGAAATCGTTTCAACCTGGTATTTTCTTCAATATTCGGCAACAATTAACGGAGCCCATTTGGAATTAAAGAGCAACTTTCCAGAGAAACTTTGGAGGAAATCGCGATAAAAGAACTGCAGCGGTCACAATTATTTGTTGATAGTACCAAGCAAAAAAATATATTGTGATTCTACTTTTTTCTAACATTTATTTGTTATTATTTACCCATTTGGTAAACATTTTGAAAGAGGGTGTTAAAGAATCTTTCTAGCCTGGAAGCCATAAAATAAAATAATGTTCTAAAAAAACGATAACTTTCATTTGCAGCTGATACTACACGTTAATTCAACTATAGGTATATTTCAAAATTTGCTGATGGAATTCACGCAATTGTATAACCATGCTTATATTAACTAATGCTGGGAGTGTATTATTTCTTAGCTTTGTTCTTGACCACTTTTAATTTATTGTATACGTATTTTATTGAAGCTTGGTCCATGTTTAAAAAATATCTCAACTTCCTTTTGCCAACGTTTCCCTATTTAACATGAGCATCATCAACAATGTAAGGAAAAAGTTAATATATGATATATATATATATATATAGAAATATATATATATACATTCATAAATTTAGTATGTACCTTGGTAATATAAGAGCATTTTCTTGTCATGGCAATGGTAACTTGCTGTAAAATTTCTTCTTATTGTTAGTAACAAAACTTCAAGCTCGACAAAAGAAAGCTAAAATGGAAACACGATGCTAAAATATTAATAAAAAATATAATAAGTAAAAATAATTATAATTAATAGGATAAATGATAAAAATAACAATTCTGAATATCGGAATCTCACATGTTGAATATATACCTAAGTATTACTCATATTTCACGAATACACATAACAGAATCGTACTGAAATTTTGGAGAATATAGAAATCAGTATGTAACAAATAGAGAAAAAAACTTTAGTTGTGTGCTGAGGATGAGATCAAGTTATGGTATAAATCATTGTCACAAAAACACGGTACCAAATTTCACTAATTACTTTATATCTGTCGACCGGTTTCGACGAATAAAGCGTCATTTACAAGACAAAATTTCTTTTGTAAAAGTAAATTTGTTTTGTCTTGTAAATGACGCTTTAGTCATGGAAACTGGTCGACAGCAATAAAATAATTAGTGGAATTTTGCACCGTGTTTTTGTAACAATGAATTCTATCTTCAATTTCCACAAAGTATCGCCTCAATCGATTAATTTGAAGTTATGGTATACTTGCTAAATTTTTGGATACATGCTTTATGTTAACAAGCTGCCGGAGATTTTGTTGTGTGGACCATTTCTTTGAATAGTCTCTTCTGAAGGTTCAGTTCAAAATCTATAGGTTTAGCTTCCTTAAAGTTGAAAATGTGATCGTTTTCTAGAGCATGGTTAACCAAAGCATAGGTCCCGGAATTTGTTTTTAAGTTGAGATATTTTTTAAACAAGGACCAACCCTAAATAAAATCATTTCTTAGGCAGGTGTAGTGTTAGGCAATACTAGGTTACCACACAATTTACTACTCATCCATAGTATATAAGTGAGTTGCTCACATAATTTCGGATCTCCACTTCAAATAGTAGTTTGAGCTCCTGTCCGCTATACTGTTTCCACCGCCCTAGGGTGTACGTAAAAGAAATTGTTATGTAGCAACACAGTGAACAACAAATTCACGAATATAACACTTTTTCGGGCATTTAATAAAGCAAATTCCTCCAAGAATCCCTACAGTCCACATAAAACTCGCTCACGGTTTTTTTCAAACATCTCTTTAGTGACAAATGCAATAGATTTTGAAAGAGGCCGAAAACACGAATATCGGATTCCTCGATCAGTGTCATATAACCTTTCGACGGTGCGGCTTTAAGAGGCAGCCACTATCGTAGCTACGTAACTCCCATACAGTCATGCAATAGAATTGGGTACGGTCGCAGAAATAGGGATTATTTAGTGAGGAAGGGCGGAACATGAATGGCGTTCAGGAACAGCCTCTAATGCGGGGCATTTACCGTAGTTCCGGCACAAGTGTCAACAGACCACTCGGGAATTGCGATTTGGTTACAAATGATGCAACCCGCTCTCCCAGGAACAACGCTTTCACGTTTAACTTGCGTGACACTGCTTGCCACCTGTTTTCAGATCACGCAGCAAAATCTGCTTCGACGCATTGCTTAAAGCTTTTGCTCCTCCCTGTTTGTCTACGTTTGAACATGATCAAGATACATTAAATGCGCATTTCCTGCAATACGTTTATCGTAAAATATTACCGCAAAGTTTATACTTGAAACTTTATATTTCAATAGAAAATATAACCATACCTATTACTTAAAATGTTCCATCCAACCAGGTATGTGGAAAGGTTTACTAATGAGCAGGAAAAAATGTATTACATTAGATTTTCGTTAACAACCGTGAAAACAGTCTGATCTCCCCAGGCTTTTGCACCTCGTTATGTAACGAACGATGGTAATATATCACAAACACTTATGCCCTAAAAAGGTGAAAAGTCCGAGGCGTACATGCGTGGCAGTGATAGAGATATTGTGCAGCTCTTACGTAGTGTTTTAAGGGGAAAATTAGCCGTGAGACACATGTCTATTTATAAAATGCAAACTTGATAAATGAAACGATAAAAACTAAATTACATAGAATTTTTGCAAATAAATGCAGCTGCTTGAAACAACATCGTACGAATTAAAGAGACACTCTATAAGCACAAAAATAGCTAATAACAGTTCCTAGAAATAATGAATGGTGAGAGATTGCTTAAAACACACAAGAACGTCAAAAAATATGCAGGTTGAACGCTTCTTTAGGATGTGCAGATTCTGAATGACACGCGTAATTATGTAAGTGCAACATTACCCTTTTCACAAAAATGTCGCTAACCTCTTCTTTCTAATCTTCTCCTTCACTTGATCATCTCCGCTACAGGGAATTATTGGTAGCCCTTCTAAAAATATGTATAACTATCGTGCTTGCTATATAAATATCTATTTATTATCTGTTACCCTGACTGCACATGTGAATACACTGTATTGTACCCCACAAACAAATAAATAAACACTTCACTCAAATAATGCACATATATCTCACCAACATAGATTAACTTCCTTGCGTATGCATTTCAGTCATAAATCAATCACTTGCCCATCACAGATACATATAAACACTCAATATTGGCGTAACACAACATAGATCAAATCATTTACAATATCGGGATAACTGATCCCTCCAAAATACCTCGCGGCAGGTGTCGTAAGTTGTGTGGTCTCGTCTTTATCCCCTACACCACGCCCAATCTTTGGTTCCCTTCACTCCCGCATCTCTCTAGCAGTAATAATCTCGGCTGCTCTGGCTGACTCGGCTGCTTCCGAATGGCTCCTGGTTCACGTCAAGGCACGAACTTCCGGATCTCACTTCTCAAGTTCCACAATATTATCAACTCCCTCCGTCATAATTTCACACCAATTACGTAATGTAAACTTCTTCTTTAACCGTATGGGCTTAGTTAAGACCGCGTTTGGTCATGAAAATCGTGCAGTATCAAAGTGAGTCCGCTCTCCAGCATTAGAACCTGCTGCACCTGGGTTTTTGAGACAGGGTTAACGTGCGTCGGCTTATATACCTGATCGCTGATGCATTGTCGTCCATCTAGAAGCTTCGCTACTGACGTACTTCCGTTTATCTGGAATGTTCTAAAAACTAGCGTGGTTCCCGTTCTTACCTACTGTTGTAATTTTCACGTGGTCGTTAAATCCCACCACGTGATGTTCAATATGGAGGAATGCCCAATATTGTAACTCTTTGAATATCAATAAATAGGTTTGAAATTGAAGTATTGGCGTTCTAATTATACAAAATTAATATAATAGAATAATCTGCGTCACCTTCTGTACAATTTGGCTGCCGGGGTTTCAAAAATACATATGAATGTTTTTCTAAGTGCGAGTTTGCTTAGATGTGAGTATGAATACGTTGCATAAGATTTATTCAAAATTTCACGCTCTTGATAAATCATCTATTTTCAGTTAAATAACAGACAGAAAATTCTGAATTAGCCTCGCGGCATTAAACCCGGGTATTTTTATCATTGCTACGCAACTTTATTTTCCGCGAGGGGAAGCATCAGCCTTTGAAGCACACGTATCATCATCCACCTTCCTTCTGATTCATTTTCCTGTTAAAAACTTTTAATTGATAAGAAATATGTAAAACTTTATGATATTTCGTCATAAAGTTTTTAATATTTCACTTTTATTTTATTTTTATTTATTATTATAGCTTGCATTTATTATAGAATTATTTTATAGCTTGAATAAATACTGCTTGATGAATTTTTTCGCTTGACATAAAAGCCACGTGACGCCTTCAATGTAGTTATCCAAATAAGCGCCTGAAGCATGAAAACAATATATATTCCAGAGTATTCCAAAGCACGCTATTATTTCAGCATTGGTCATTTCGAGGAAGTGAAGCAATTTATATGCTCAAGTTATTATAGATATATTCTGCAGAAAAGAGACGAACTTTTTTGTTGACTTGGCAGCCTTTACTTTATTACTCCACGCATATACTTACTCGTGGGAACGCCATCATACTAAGCCGGTTCCCACGGAACCACCTTTGAATATCTGCATATACTTTTGACTTCACTGGTATTCAAGCATTCCTATCTTCTTCTGTAGGTACGGCTTTTGAATGCCTCAAGGGAGAAGAGACGGTAGACATCGAGAAGTGAGGAGCCTCACACGTGATTTCGGCACCGATACGATGCACATAGGGCACCCGACGAGGAAAAGCTGTACCGAGAACTCTTTGTACGCAAAGAAGATGTTAATCCAGGCGGAGGGCGACTATGGAAGTGGTTTTTAAAAAAGATTCTGATTTCCATTTCTCGCGAGAAAGGGATGGAATGTCTCCATCTGCCCAGACTCTGCAACACACACCCTTATCTTCCGGGAGCAGGTTGGCTTTCTTGGAAATACGGGAGAGAGAGAGGACGGGCAGGAAAGCGGTTTGGGTTATGGGAGGAAGGGTGCCGAAATGGTAGGGAGGATTCTGCGCATGGAGCGAGCGGAGAGAAGGTAGGCAGAAGTCAAAAGAGAGGAGGGAGGTATGCATGCGAGGGAATGCTGGTTATCCGTGAAAATGAGTCCCAAGACTGAAACAAGGGGCTGTGTTTTAAGTACTGTTCGAGGAATGTTTTTTCAAAAGGGGAAGAAGCCGAAAGGGAAATGACGCATAACGAGGCGAGAAGGTTGTTCCACCGAGACTCGGCAGGAGGAGGTGGCAGTCGGGCAGCGCCGAAAAACCTAACCAGCAGCCGCCATTCGGAAATTCGGACTTCGAAGGACCAAAGCCACACCGCTCTCCCTCTTCACTCGCAAATGGGGGTCCATCCCGTCCTAGCCCTGTACCTCCACCTCCCCCTACCCTCCCTTCCGCATGCCATTCCCTTCCAACCCCTCAGGGCAAGCAAAACAGCCGAAAAGTGCTCCACCGTTTCTTGGAAAGCGCCCGGGATCCGCTCGTGGTCTCGCAGACATGTGGAGGATGATGTTCTACCATTCCCCGACTACGGTTGGTTTAACTGGAGCAGACGATAAGGAGTGGGGGTATTGGGGGGTAAGGAAAGCGGTGTTGTAAAAACGCCGCACAGTCTCGATGTTGATTTCATTCCTTGTTTTATTTTTGAGTTATCTCTGTTCGTCTCTCGTCCACTCGTTTGATATACGGAGAAGAATCATCCAATCGGCCCAGGATTCTTGAAATTGACCATTAAACCCGCCGCCTGTGGTTGCTCTCGTATTACCATTTCCACGCGGTTGGGTCGATCTTTGCACTGCTGCATCCGGGAACTTCCGGTCACACCGTGGCAAAAATGTGGCCCAGCAGATTCCAATCATCCCCGAATCATGTGCCGTTGATGGTAGTATTTTTTTACATCATAATCATAGTTATTACCTTCACATATTTAAGATTTATCAGTATTCTATTTGGTTCACGGTCAATAATTCATTGCCATATTGCTTTATTTATCTCAGCATCTGATAACTTAATGTTCTCCGCACTCTTCGCTTCGATGATGTTTTTTTCACCACAAAGTTTGCCAAAAGATTTATCGTCTTCCAGTGCCCTGAGGATTTTTTGCTCACTCATGGAGATATATTCTGTGAAGCAGTGAGAGTGTTGCTGAATAATAATTTTTAATGAGAGTATCGACGGGTCAATTCTTGCCTCTACATGAATTAGGTTCAAAGGGGAATCGCGAGAAAAGATATTCTATGCTGTCCCTTGGATTTTAAGTACGCCCAAATAAAATACTAATACAGCCGAGTCGGTGATAACAGACAGCTGTATACAATAGAAAGAGACTATTTCCTCCTCATTATTACCGGTAAAAAACTAGGTTTCGACACATTTCTCAGCACCCGCTGATGCTCCATGAACAGATGTTGGTCCAGCTGACGTCAGCCAGAATTTTTCACTGGGCAATCATGAAGCTACATGCGAATGCAATTTTTCCAGCCGATAATAATGATCAATAGCCTTGCAGTTGTTCGTGAAAATCGTTAACAAAAACAACATATGAGTGAGAAAACGGTACTTTTACTTTTTTCAGATTCTCAGTTCTCATAAATGCCTAGATAATATGTTCTCCGATATTATCCACAGTTCATTCCGAACACGCGCTGAATACCCCCCAATTTTCGAAAGAACTGCATCTTATAAACTCACCTCATCTTCTCCAGATGACTAACCACCGTGTCATCAAGCATATTAAATTACAATAGAATTGATCGTCTACAGTTTTGTCTAGGAAGAATAAATTATAGCTCTGTTTGACTTCAACTTACCTCTTTCCTCTGACAGATGCACAAGAAACCATGTAGAGGAAATAGCATGATTCAGGTTAAAATTTAGATCGCGTGTTCCATGTTGCCCGCAACTCGTTGGAGGAAACTATAATATACTGGATGCTCCAAATTGTGTAATTTAATAGAAAACCAGATGTGGGCATAGACGCGGAATTCGTTTTTTTTATTCTTTAAAAAATAGTCATACTGTATCCATTTGCCTAAAAAATTCTAATTGTTAGTTTGAGGCAGGAAAAAACGTTCTAAAATGTTTCGAATTATCTTCATCCCTGATAGCTATGGCCTTTAAGTTCAGGAATTTTCTACCTTTTGAAGTTTTCAACTAGAATAATTAGATATTCGGAGAATAAAAAAATAAACATAGCAAGATCAATAATCAATCAAAAAATAAAGCATGAGTGCTCTTAGAAAATGTTTCACTTTTTTATTCCTTGAAAAGAATAAGTTTCACTCAACCTATCAAAACGTGGTCGGGTAGTTGAGATAAATGATGATTAAACATGAGTTCACAATGAAGGTATTTCAATGAATGTTGATCTCCCACTGTCTATTAAGAAACACGAGGAGATTTAACTTATTGCACTCTTAAAATCGTATTGGAAAGGGATTAATTCCCCTGTAAAACCACAAGGTTTGAGCACCTGAGTGCGTGATTGTATGTGACTGCTTCACAGAGAGGGAGTATTTCGCCACTTTCTACATAGTGACTGAAAAAAATTGTATCGGTTGAGTACAAAGTAATATTAGGAATTAATATTCAACGTGAGATGAACTCACCACTTATCACCACCTTTGAACCAAAGTCGTCTGTCTAAATGACATGCCATAATTTTCGTCCTTTGGAATATTTTTTTAAAATTTTCAATATTCCTTTGCTCCCAATGCTTTCTAAATACAGTTAATTAAAACACTGGAAATATGCTCACGCTAATGCACCGCCCGGGTAGACACACAGCCCTTTCTCAGCTACTCCCTTTAACCTCATCGAGGAATGCCTAATATCCTCAATATCGGTACTCCTCAGATTCCTCATTGGCTTGAAGGAGGTATTTCGTTTGATCAGGGGCATGAATATTGGAGCGAGTAGAGAACAGGAGAAAAAGAGGTAAATGAAAGAGATTGAGAGAATAATTTCACACGAGTTGGAGTGCGAAAGACAATCCTTTTTCCTCGAGGGAAAGTGAGAGAAGAGAAAGCGAGGGTTAGCGAGGCTGTGATGAGTTAAGAGGGGACTAAGCGAGCAGCACAATTTAATAAGAGCCTTTAATGAATTCATATTATGGAGGAAAATTGAGACGAGGACAAAGGGGAGTAAGGCGAAGCAAATACGGTTTTAACGAAAGAGAGAATAGCGAAGGGGAGAAAGAGAGTCCACCTTAAAAGAATGTGACTCAATATTTGGGTTAATCAACGAAAAATGCAGATGGAATCGCAAGTGAGAAATTTAGTAGCATGATAGTAGATGGGTAAAAATGCGAAGTGTGGTAGCTTTGATAAGGGACAAAATGATGACGGTGGGGGTGGAAACGAAACGTAAAATAATCTAAATGAGATTTACAGGAGGTACAGAAATTTGGGGGAAAGAAAATCGAGTATGACAGAAATTCCTTGAGTGAAAATTAGTACCGGCCCAATGCCAGTTTTTCCCATGCAATCCGATACCGGCATTACTAATGCACTCAGCTAGAATTTAACGTTTAGGGCAAAACTTTTATAATGGTTTTATATTTTACCTCAGCATTGCTTATTCAATATTTATTGTATTTATACTTTAAATTTGCATCATCTTCATTAAAATATATATTGGTCATAGAAGCATACTACTGTCCAATTTAAACCATTAATTGCAAGCACTTGCCGAACTGCTAACACAAGCCAAAGGTTGATACGAAAGTTGCTTCGCAGATGTGAGAGAGCACTGGCACACGACTAATAAGTTTTTTGGCGGTGGCGTAATAGCTTACGCAACACTCCGGAAGGTAAAAAAATTATCTCCTAGTGAAAAATTCGAATTGTCAATATACCGGCCGATATATCCTAAAATATCGGCCATGGGTTCCATAAACCATGGATTCTCAGCAGCATCGGGCGAATTCTATTGAGCCAGCCCAAGTGATCAAATAGGATTCCATTTATTAAAGTAAAGGGCAGATGGGTCCATTCACTACGTTGGTAAAGGGGAACGAAGAGACCAATAAAATGCGCTCCTGGCTGTATAGATTGGAGCAGTCATGAAGTAAATACATACGCTAATTAGAGGGGAGTTCATAGAGGGTTACCGTTATGGTTTATCAAAATATACGCAAATGGAAAATATTATACAGTAAAAATAGAACTTCCGCGAAAGAACTATGTCAGTTGTTTCAATTTTCATCGGCAAAACAGGTAGTGCTTTTGAGTGTCAACCCACCATTAACTGTCTTATTTAACTCATGGAAAAAGCATCATCAAAAATAAAGTAATGAATTGTTGGCGAGGGTATGGTTCATTGTGATAAATGGAGAGAAAATGACATTAAAAACATGTAACCACCGTCAGCCATTTGATTCTTCCAATGTCCTGATAACTTACCCTTCTGGCAAGCACAGGCGTGTGGCTCGAGCAATTGCCTTCTGACTGATTCGGTGAACGCAAAGTGAGCCTATTTGTCAAAGCTGCTCTAATTTATGATTAGATAAATACGGAAACTAGATTGAAAAGAAATAATGTGTAAAATTTCAGCTAAAATAGCCGCTAAATAGACAATATAGGAAAATATAGATCTAGGAACTATTTATTTTTGGCAATACTACGATCGAATTTTAAAAATAATTTCGCGAGTATGGGGAAAAGCTACTTCTTAGAGGATTTCTTTTACCAGTCCTACGTCATTCCCAGAGATAAACAAAAGATAAAAATTTAAGGAGAGGCCGTCACTTCTTGCATTTTGTTTAATATTTGAAGGCTTACACATCCGTCAAATTTAGGAATAGTCATTAAAATCTAGGTATTAGATATTAGTACGTCAAATAAAGGTAATCTTGAATGAACGAGTTTTTTCTCATATTCTGCATGGTATTCAAATGGTGAGCACCAATTTGGTGAACGAGTCACACCCACGATAAAGCTATTTAACCTGCCATCGCTCACGTGGCATTCAATAGTACTCCACTTCGTTTTGAAAATTCCTGCCAGTAATATTAAAAACCCTGTGAGGTTTCCAGCTTGGGTGTACGCCGTTCAGGTAAAGCACGTCTAATCGAGTAACTTGTAAGGTATTTAGCCAAACATGAACTTTTGAGCCAGCGAGGTCAACAATAATCCAGTGTTCATAGTTAGCGTGAAATTGTATTCCATACGAGTATCGATGGGTCCAATTTTGCTGGTTAGGATAACTTTTCCCATTACTTTAAAACAAATGAACGGGAACATTATTTCTTTGTTTTATTTTATTCGTATCACCAACTTGGCTTCCCTAAGTTTCATCATCTACGTACAATTGCCGCCAGACGTTTACTTTTTTCATTCCATCGTCATTACATGATATTTTAAACTTTAAAATAATTAACATTTATCACATTTAAACTAAAATTAACAAAACCTTTATTAAAAAAGGAATGGATATTTGCATAGGTACTCAGCGCGGTTATCCATGAACCGAAAGTTCACACCAGTGAAGGGTGGTTTAACCACCATACGAGGCGACCTTCATCCAGCTCAACGGTATGGTTGGCGTGAACCTCGGTAATCGCACGGCTATGCCGAGGATGGTGATGAGGAGAGGTGCTAATGACACAATTTGGAAGGAACAGTAGACAGGGATATTGGTGTATGGATTGAAATGGGGCGATGAGAGATGAGGCTGGTGACGTATCGGCAATAATTGCTCCCGAATGGATGCGGGGAAAGGCGGAACGCATAGGGGGAGGGATTGGTGTATGTGTGCGTGTGCTCCTCCTAGGTAAGAATGCGTTCGGCACTTGTCAATGCACTTAGTACGAGGCTGAGAGACGTTAGTCACGATCATATACATCTTAAAAAGTAAACTTTGGTGGTAACGTTTGCGGTGTCAAAGGATTGGAAACTCACACACCCGGATTCACTGAAGCGGACTGGAGGTTTTCTGCGGGTAATTCCTGATAATGAACCTCCAAAGAATCCCTTTCATGCGAATAATTACTCATTTCGGCACGTATTGCGTAACATATTCTTAGAGCGCCGGATGTAATGCGCATAAATGCTAATACCCTTCATACGCGTGAAAAGAGGAGGGCTTTCTGTAGTATTTTACTCGATTGTAATGTGGATGCAAATCATGCAACACCAGTTCTTTATTTTTTAGTTTGTTCCACAAGAATCTCAAAAAACGACCCCATAGAACGATAAACCATGTTTTCAGTTCCTTGAAAAATTCTTTAACTCAAAGGTATGAGGCATTAAAACCAGAGCATTGTCACATTTATTTTTACCTCAAATCAATAGAAACCCTCTGCGTTGATTTGTTCCAAAGAGGCAGCCCCATTGGACGAATAAAATTTATTTTGCCATAAATAAGTCATATTTATGTAGTAATATGACTCTTCTAGTTGCGTGCCTCTGGAAATAAAAGATATATACCAGCATTATCAAAATTTTTTACCACATCACATATTAAAAACACTAAGCTGCTAAAGTAAACTCTTGGTAACTATCTACGGCAATTAGGTGGATGATTACAGAGATACATTCACGGCATGTTTATGGAGATTTTCATGGAGGAGAGAAATATAAACTCAACAGATATTTTCTCCCATTACATTAAAAACTGTTGCAATTCTTTAAAATCGAGTGCCCTTTGAATAACATACAAAGTAGCAACGTAAATGGGTAGAGAGAATCAGAAAATCTATCACACATAAAAATTATATTTCAATTAGACAGAACTTGTTATTTCAATCCTAGAACCTGCATCGAAATTGTACATTTTGCTTTTTTACTTCAATAATAAGTAACTTGCAAATACAAAATTTTTTGAATTAATTAAATAGCATAATGGTTTTCTTAAATGCGCTGGTCATGCTTTCAAACCACCAAAAGTCTTAAAAAGGAGGTTGAAAAACGGTAAAAAGTGTTTTGAGAGTAAAAACGTATTCTTAAATAAAATTATCAAATAGGATGAATGCTCAGCGCATCTGATCTCGTATTTAAAAATGAACCTGTTTGTGAAATTGCGTATTCCTCACCTCCTCGTGTCACGCAACACCGCGAGCGGCGGATAAAATCCGACGACCTCTCCTTAAGTGAGCGAAGCTGAATGTATCATCCGTTGATCTTGCAAGAACACTGAAGATTCCCCGAGACCTGCAGGTGGAACTTAACCAAAGGTAACTGTCCTGTTTGCAGTTTATCGACGCTTGAGATGTTACAACTTCGGCATTTACTCTCCGTTGCCCCCCAGGGGTGCAAAAGGGTGAACGCTTTGCAGGAATATTCATCGAGCATCGGGGCGACTATCTCCAGCCTGCATCGGGCGAGGCGGTAGCTTTGGGGAGGGAGGGGTTAGAAGGGGGTGCAAGAGCAGCGCCAACCGCGTGACTGGGTTACGAGCCACCGATCATCGGATATCTAGATAAGCGCCGTCTCTCCACCGCCCGCATGAACAGGACCGCGGAGGGAGGGGGGAGTGAGACGCCGAAGAGGAGCAGCACACGGGTGGCGCTTTCCCCCCAGGGGTTTGAATACACCTCCCACATAGAACTAGACATAAACAAGACTGAAGGTTAGATGGAGGTTCGGAGGCGGCGGAAGAAGAGAAAACCCTGGTGGATCGAAGTGAGAAGAAAAATACTTAACATATCTAAATCTACGCATCCCAGACATCCACCTCACCGACAAGGGTTGGGTGATTCTCCCCAGATGTACTAAGTTTTATGCTCTACTCAAAGGTAAAGAACCAGCAAAATACAATACATAGCTTCAGACGTGCCTTAGTGAAATCTAATATTGATGATTATGAACACTAATATATTCCACTAGAACTTAAGACTTATTTAAAAAGCAGATGTACTAAGTTTTATGCTCTACTCAAAGGTAAAGAACCAGCAAAATACAATACATAGCTTCAGACGTGCCTTAGTGAAATCTAATATTGATGGTTATGAACACTAATATATTCCACTAGAACTTAAGACTTATTTAAAAAGCAGAATGTAACTCTATCATTTGCGATGGACTAAACCAACCTAATGTGCACTGCAGTTATCAGCGGTACAGCTGGCCCGGCTACTGGTGGTACAAAGTGTTATAAAGGTAAGTTGAGTAATAACTAAATTTACATCAAATAAATGAACTTAACATGTTAATGAATGACGCACCCACGTCATGACGTACCAACCCTTATTTCTGCATTTTTCACCCTTGTTCTCCTCTTTCTGGCATCGTATACCCGTTATAATAACGTTATTATTGGGCCTATAAATTAAATGCTCATTTGTAAAACTATTGTAAAATTTGTATATTCCTAGGGAGAAAAGGCAAAATACCTTTAATTTGAACTTATGTTGTTTCCCCTTTTCATTTGTTGATTGCAATTTACATTTTCTTCACCTGCTGTGCCTGTGGTTTACCAGGAAGATCTTATATCATCAAAGTCAAACAGTATGGGTTTAGCTTCATGTGACAGGAAGCTTTTCTCGGATTTAAAACTGGGACTTCCTGTCGGTAGACGTACGCTCGACCCACAGGCTACAAAGCCGTGGTTATAAGAATAATAATGGACTCTGAATCGAATAATGAACGAATTTTAAGAATACCGAGCCGCAACATTATTTTTAAGGTGTCGCTTACAAGAAGAAAATAATTTTAAAAGTGCGGATATTCCACAGAGGAAAATTCATTCGTCTTTACCAAAACTTGAACCCAGTACCCTCGATATTACTCCGTGTTTTAGGCAGTCAAGATATCGAGGCTACCAACTCCGTGAATATTTTTTTGGACTTCAAAGAAGCTAGATGTTCACGACTGCCGGAAATATGTCACTGTGTGTGCACAGTGCCAGTTCATGTGGATAAAGCCAATCTTCATTAACGATTGTGTGTTTTTGAGTTTTAAGGGTACCACACACTAGCCGTGGTATTGCCTCTAAGGCGTCACCTGCAAAAGCACAGATGAGCGAAAATTCTACAGAAAATAATTTGAAAAATGAATATGGAAATTAATCAATTTTTCGTTATGATTCGATATTTTACACAGAAACAATAACATTTGGCACTGAACAAAAAGACACGGAACTCACACAAACGTGAATGCTTCTTAATGCGCGGAGAAAAGATGCAAGTCTAGATGAGAAATTAGATGGAGGGCACTTATCTAATACTCATCTGTCTTAGGAAAGGTAATCTGCACCCCCAAAAATACACTGATTGAATATTATTGTGTCTCCACTGAAATGTAACCTTTATTCAAATTATTTCATGCCTTTGTATCTGAATGCGCACGTACGCCCGTATGAATTTTCATTTTATTGTAATTTTCAATGATGTTTTAAGTGTTAATCTCAAGTCACGATGACAAATTAGCTCTGTTATTCATAGCGTATACCTATCACAAGCAAAGAGAAAATTACCGGTTCAACCCCCGGTGAAGCAATTTATGACCCTCCCCCTTTACCTTACACTTCTGACCATGCGCTTTTCCTCCCGGTTCGATAGCCTGCTAGGTCTAATAGAATTTTTAAAAATACCAAAAATTATTATTTAAGTATGAACTAACTAAACCTGAGTTTTCTGAAATACAGAGTAACTATTTACATCATTGATTAATCTACTTGGGTACCATGTGGAGAGCACTTCGAGAGTAGCATTTCGTCCTTCAAGTCGGACGTTACACACTGGTCCCCTTGGTGCCTTTCGTTAAGAGCAAGCTAATGCCGACGGCGCCACGTATCTCTTCACCCTTACCCAAAACCCCAAATAATTCCTTCCTTATTAACCGGCCTACCTATCCCTAATGATGCAAATGATCTCCGTTTTCGGTCACCTACCCAAATAACCTAACGACAAACTGATATGTTAATGGATTTAATACTAGCCCATGCACAAGAAACCAGTACTTAACCCTATCCATAATACATGAAAGTAGATTGTGCACATTTGAGGTACATATTACGATTGCTCTTTATAAAGATAGGTAGAGAATCTGCTCCGTTATGTAAACCTTTTATTAAAAAAGGCCGCAGAAGAGTGTTACACACCTTACTCAAGTTCAATGCTTCATTATTTAAAAGTGCTTCCCAAATATTTGGACGAAAATTATACAGCCAGTTACCTCAATATGTAAAGATTCAAATGAATATAATCATTTTCTTGAAATAAAATGAAGAGATGGCTTTTTAGAAATCAGACTTTGGAATATTTATCGGGTAAATAAATTATTCTTGCTTTAGCTTAATATTACATTTCTTAAGTATCTATTCTTTTAACCGTATTTATTAGGCATATTAAATTTCATTGTGTATGTTTTTTTATTATATTTATGCATAACTTGACATTTTTCTGTTTTTTCTACATTTTTTTATTTTTGTTGCACTCATGCTAAGATGATAGCATCATATAGGTATTACCATTGAAGCTATTTAAGGCTCAATCATTAAACATTATTTTTACATTTTGGAAATGCTTCGGAATGAACAGTAAACACCTATCTACCCATCTGGATACAGGGATACTAAAAACTGTAGCCTAAGAGCTTCTTTTGAGTGCTTTTGTCACGGCCATTTCGATCCCTTATCGCGCGTGGAAAGGAAGATATTTCAAAGAGATTCGTCCCGCCATCCGTCTTTCTAATCGTGCGCTCACGATCAAATCTGCCGGGCCCGATGAGGTTCCCAAAATGGTCTCGGCGTCATCACAAACAAATGAAATAAAGGACGGGGAGCTGAGTGGGCACGTGTGGGGTGGAGGAGGAATATTAAAGGGAAGGGAGGAGAGAAGTTCAAACAAAACTGTAGAAAGGGAGTGGAAAAGTACTTCTCCCATGACGATTCGTCGTCGTCAGCGGGGTCAGGGTGGAGGCGAACGAGCGGAAATGGTGGCTGTGGTGGAGCCAAGGGGAAGAGTCATTTTGAGGGGTGGGTGTGTGAGCAGGGGAGCTGGGGTGAGGGGTTTTAAGGGAGGGACTTTGTCGGGGGACCACCCGTGGAAAGAGGGCGAGGCGGGGGAGAGGAAAGATGTTAAAAGTGACGGCAAAGGAGGAGAGACGGCGTCAAATCGAATTACCGCGGCTACGAGTCTGGGGGTCGCGTGGTCTGCGAGGGTGTGGGGGGTGGTGATGGGAATAAATAGGCGCCCCTTTCTGGGATGTTCCGGGAGTGGTGAGCTTACGTGCACCGTCGCGCGTGGAAGAGGGCGCCGAGAGCGGGGGGTTCAGTCGTGCCGGGGGAGAGGTGATGGATGTATCAAGCTAGGGATGGACGATATACATGTATGCAAATATACATATACGCATAACTAGGACACCATGACGCCCAAAGGCAACGATAACACTCATGAATAAGTAATAGGTATGTATACAAAAGTATAGGATGGTGCACATATGATGGGTGAACACAAAGTAAATGGGGAAAGTGGATAATGGCTATTCCAATCGAAAAACGTTTGATTGGACCGGGCATTGTTAAGTCCTTGTCTGGTTGAGGATCTGAATTGATAACATTGAAGCGCTCTGTGTTTTTTCGATGAAAGGACCACACATTGGTATTTTTCAAGCAGCATTAGATTCACAAGCTGAAATATCCTGTACCTCCAGTTCATATCTTTTTTACGATGATCTGTTTATGGTAAAAGTCTTGCGGAATATTGATTTTTACTATATCAGTTTTTTCTTATCCTAAGACCCCATCAGGAATACAAAAACCATAGACTTATATATACATAGACTTTATGAACTATCACGAGGGCCATACATCAAAAGCTGTAATCCTTTCATAGCTAGAGGAATTAGTAAAACGAATACTACTATTGACCTCAGCGGTTGGTTGCCTCCTATAATGTCTACTTATCTTATTTGTGATAAATATGGAAGAAAAAGAACATATGAGACAAGGTCCTGAAACAAGAAAATACAGAGGAATCGGGTCAAACGAATTATTCAGAAGTATTACGGCGGGGAAACAGACGGGAAGGCGTCGCTAAAAACACAGAACAGAAATATGTACCAAAACAAGCAGGATATAGGAAGGGAACATCTGGGAATAGGAGAATAATCATGGAATAAGATGAAATAGAGATTTACGTTGAACATCGGTGATAACTACTTTTTCCACACCAGTATTTCTTAATGAACAAAATACTTATAGCTCAAACTCTTCTATAAATATTTAACCGGCACGAATCCTTTCGCCAAACTTGGGCGTTATCATTATCGGGGTGTACGGGCTTCAACCGTAGATATAGAACCTAAGGCAGGGCCGGAGGGAAACTAAATTTGTTTAGGAGTACTAATTCTATTTTATTCATAAAGAATATCGAAAACTTCCACCAAGCCTCAGCCTGAAGCAAGTATATTTACAGCTGTATTTCGCTCGATACCTCCCATTCTTACGTCAGGTGAACGCGTTGGATGGAAGTTCCGGAAGAAAGGCTGAGGAGAGACAGGGATTTGACGGGAGTCGTTGCCCGCCTGCCCGCTGTGGTCAGCGTTTTGTTTCCTATCCTGACTCCCTTCGTTCGGAACGTCCGAAGCTGCCGAAGCAGAATGCGCAAGCGAAGTACCATCGCAATCCGATCCATGCCTCCATTGGCGGCAAGAGAGTGATTTCCTCTCAAAGATCGCATCTCTCGGTGATTCCCGAGAAACGGCTAACTTCCCCACCCGAGACCTTGGAGGGGAAGCAGAGAAAACGTTTTTACAATACAGAGAGTTCAAAGAAATGATGATCACGATGAATTTCCAATGATACATTTCGGGAGAAATGGGAGACGTCGTAAACAAGCATCCAGTATGTACATCGATTCTATCTCTGACAGCTGGACATTTGAGATATGGGATTGGATTAAGTCTCCACTTTTATACTTCACACGTGTACGTCGCCCGGTCTTGAGAGTGAACTGCATGCACAACCTATCATCTTCTATCTAGATCCATACGCTAAACGATGTCTACTTTTATAAAGATTGGTTTAAGTATAAAATATAAACTCAATTGACCAAAGCACCGAGAATTAAATTTACGAAATGAGTTGAGAGCTTCCTGGAAAAAAAGCGCGGACTGATCATCATACCCTTTTATTTACTAAATTGATGACAAATGCTTACTGTATTTTGCACTTGATATTATGAAAATCCGTTAAGTTGTTTGTTAAGAGGCAACGATATTCATAGGTTTTTCTGCTATTTATTTCTCTCATAATGCACACGTGCATTTAACGACTGACGAAAACCTTCAGGAAAAAACTTCTACGACACGACGGCCTTACATTAATTTTACGGTTGTTCAAAATCGTCGAAATAATGGCCAATGTTTTCCCTAAAATTAATTTCATTCTAATTATAAGTTGTATCGTTAATGTCACCACTGCCAACAATGCACAGGAAACTTAAGATAAGTTTACGTTAACCTTAAACTGGAGTTAAAGTTAAGTACGATAATGACAGTTTATTTTTTCAAAAAACCGTCCATATCTTATACCTGGCCTGAGTTTGGCGGTCGGAAACGATCTAAGCCACCGAAGTAACGAAAGCAATTAAGTTGCCACCCACGCAACTATCCAATTTCGGCTTTTGTTTTATCTCATTTTTTTTGTTAGATTTGTTCTGATATTACTTGGATATTATAATGAACATTAAAATTATTGGATTTTTTAACCAGAATAAGAATCAATGGGAAACTCTCTTTTGATGAAGTTATTACGCAATATGTTAGGGCTAAAATAGTACATATATATATGCGAAGTCATAACGTCATTCCCTTCAGGGTAGGCGCAATCAAAGAGCATAGTTACCGAGGTTAAGCCTGCACTCATTAACATGATGGTAGGCAAAATTACCTCGTGGAATCGTGACGTAGTTGAAGAATAAGGAACTATGTAATATTCCACACTTCATCAATAAACTGACCGGTCTCGATGCCACAACATTGTCATCAGAATTTCACATGCATCACGACTTCATCTTTTACTTAAAAAAAAGTCTGGAAAGAACAAAGTGATTTATTCTTCAACTGTACTCATTTTATAATATCCTCCATATTGCCCTTTACCCATTTTACTCCAGTTTCATTCATGCAACTCATGGATATTCCCTTGTTCTTAATATGTACTCCTAATATTAATCCTCCTCTTCAGAGTCTCTTCCACATCTTTCACCAATGACTTACTTGGTCTACACCTTCCTCTTACACCATTCCTTCCTCTATCATTGATAAGTATTATTATTTATATATATCCCTTGCCGTAGGATCAGTGTCAAATTCTTTCAAGACCCACTCATTCCTAACTGTAGCCCTCCAACTTTTACATTTTTGCTTTTTACCTAAAAGTAAAAATGCTTAATCATCAAAATAGTTAGCGTAGGAAAACGCTGGTATAAGATTAATTTTAGTCGTTAGCTTAATTCGTGGACGCAGCCGTGAGATTGTATGACTCAAGTCACAAGATAATAAAGTATTTTAATAGTTGCTCCCACAAGACTTCGGCCCACTTAGTGGTATTTAGTATCTAATATTAGTTGAGTATTTGTGATAGGTGGACTTCCAAACTAATTTAGGCCTGCTTTAATGCAGTGAACATCAAAGAAACCATTTACATATCCTAGAAGTACCCATATCAAAATATTCATCGCTATTAATTAATTTTAGAGCATGGTTTTTTGTATCAACCCAGATAAAATTTTACCATTGTGGTGACGTAATACAATGTATTCAAGCGCATACATAGAAGTAACCGTTTATGTACAGCAATTCTCCATTATAAGAACGTTTACAAAGCGGTTTCAAGTCCAACATTGAAAAGTTCAAAGATTTAAGAAATAGGATAGTAAAGATATCCTGAAGAAACAATAGTACATTTCTGCGCTCCGAGGATTATTAGGTTAATAATTCAATTGTCGATGTGGCGTTGCATGCTAAGCGTCCATTGTGAAAGTATCAGTGAGGGCACGCATGGCTCTTAATAGGAGTCATGCTGTGCCACGAAATGCTCTTTCACTCTGTGTTCCCAGGAAGGCAGAATAATGAAGTACCTTAAGGTGGAATGGGCAAGACCCCTGATTTATTAGGTGACGGCGTTTAACTTATACGCCACGCTTATTATTAAAATTAGGCTCCTTGCCTCCAGTGACTCAGGAGTGACATAATGTATCTTGCTGCCAACGCTTGGAAACCCGGGCGATAAAGGCGCATTTTAATATCCGAATAAATTATTCCTCAAACGGCCACTCCCATAATTTCTATCTAAGCGATAATTCTGACAAAAATATATTTCTGGCTGCGATAACCGCTCTCTTTCAAGCAAAAAATATTCTTATTTAAGGTGGGTCTATACGTCCAAGCCAACTCAAGTTAACGGTCGCCGCCTGTGGTTGCCTACTGGGGTGGTAGAAGCTCAACGGAAAACTGTGAAGGCGGCACTGACAAAAATGGAGTGGGGAACGATTATCCTTGGGTGGGGATGGAAAAGGTCTACACCGCTGTCAATGCAGGCTTGAACGCTTAACATTGCTCTAGCCTTAATACGAAAACAGCATTAATATTTGTTATTTTTTTCGTATATGAAAGATAATTCTTTGATTTAAGTGGGCTGAAAATCCTCATTTCGGAATCTAGCCTTCGCAACGTGCCCCGGAATATTACCAAAATATTTCGTAAAAACCAAAGTTTTGCTATTTTTTTATAAAAAAACACAACCACTTCATGATTAAGTTACTCCACTTAAATCAACAAATGACTTCATTTACAGAAGACAAACATTACAAGTCTCCAGCTGTCACGGCAAAGCCGTTCCTGGGTTAGAGGGAAACGTCTAAAACGAGCTTCTTAGCACCGGTATAGAGCCACCTTAATGAAAACAAGAAGATTATACATTCAAGTTAACGGAAGAAATTATTTTTCATTATTAAATGTTCTAAAACCTTTGATAAGACATGCAGTCACCCGTGATGGTAAACTACATCCCTTGAGGAAATAACTGTATTACAGCGAAGAAAAAATATTATATATATATATATATGTTAACATTTGCAATTAGAAATTAACAACTGAGTATAACAAGTGATTATGATACAGGACTGATGCAATTGGCAATAGCCATCATGGTATCGAAATACTTGCAGGTCGTACAAATTAATTAAGGACCAAATTTAGAGAAAATCAACAATGATTGAAACACCGCTCTTCACTTTTTTGTGCAATGAGTAGATAATTGACGTTTACAATTCTTATAAAAAAATGAAAGAAATCATTGAAAAGAAACGAACTTTACTATCACGCAAATAATTTATTACTAATGCTAAAGCTGGAAAATTTCTCTCGTCTCACAGGCCAATATAAACCAACAGAAAATTAATAAACACGTATTTCAAATGATGCGCTTCATGTGAAGAAAGGTATTTGATAAATTTATTTTTTTGTAAATTGAGAATAGATAATCAAGGATATCAAGTACGAGCTTGGGTATTATTGTGAGGCAACGTGAACGATGATATGACGCGGCATAGTTAGTTCTAGCACTGAGACATCACTTTGGACCCCTCGGCTTAAATGACCGGAGTATGCAATTCCTTAAGAATCAAGAGTAGAGAAGTAGGAAAGGGCAGTACGGAGGATGAAGGAAATTATTAAAATATAAGTCAGTTTTCTAAATCCAACGCCTAGCTTTTTTGACAATGCCTACCCCAAAAGGGAACCGCGTAATGGGTTTGTGTGGAAGCCATTCATTGCGATGGTTTGTAAATAAATTCACTTAGTAATATTCCACAATAATTTTTTATTATTCCAACCTAAGCTTCGACTCAGGTTAAGTCATGCCCAGTCACCCACTCTCCGCCCAAGGCTTTTCCCCATTCTCTACTTCCCCTCCCTTACACCCTGACAATGTATAAGGCTCGTGGTGTAATATCGTCACCTTGAGTATGACTTAACTTGAGTCGAAACCTAGGTCGGAATAACAAAAAAAGTTACTGTGGAACATTAAAAAGTGAATGTATTTACAACCACTGCAATGTGGTTCCACCAAGTGAAATTGAGAATTTGATATATATGCCATTCATTCATTGGTCGTTCAATCCTAAGATCGATTGACTGCAGCCCTCCATCCTTCCCTATCTAATGCTAATTCCCTTACTCCTTGGTTTTTCTTTTTTTGTTTTTTCCTCTTTATTTGGTCTATGCATTTATCCCTCTATTGTTCCTTCAATGTAATTTTTCACAAACCCATTGGGCCTCATGATGTGCCAAATCATCCAGTGTCTCATGAATTTCCCATCTGGTTCCTCCATTAGCTCCTCCGTTTCTATATAGGGTCCAAAATGGTCCTTTCATCTTCTTCTCATCTCAATACTTGCTCATTTCTTGTTTAAGTCGTTCTCTTGATCTTCAGCATCCACCTCCAGTACCAAGTTTCATAAGTCCCAAATCTTTTCTGGTCTTCTTTTCCGATGGTCCATGTTTCCGATTCATTGAGTGCCACGCTCCACTTGAATGATTTACAGACTTTTCCTCACTCGTATTTCTATTTTCTTCCAAGGTAGGTGGAGTTTCACTAAGAAGGTAGGTAGAAGTAGTTTCATGATCTCCTCTTATTTCTCTCCTCTTAGTGTGACTTCTGCATTCAGCTTCTATTCCACATTATAGGATTATTGACTCCTTCCTATTTATTCCCAACTTATATTATTCAAATACTTGATCTATTGCACTCAGTGATCTTAGAAGATCATGGCAATCTTCAAAGATGTATGCATGCAAGTAAGTACTTAAGGGGACAGCAGGAGTTGCAATGTGAAAACTACAATTACAGCTGATCACGCTGGCAGCTCTGAGAGGTGAAAATTGAGATTAATCCCTGCTCAGAATGCTGAAGGTCTTTCTCAGTTCCTTTTCGTTGCTTCTGCAGCGATGTAAGATTCATTGATGACAGAGCCGACGTAACGAGTGCCGAGATTATTCTTTCCCGTTACGATGGTGCCTCGAGGACAACTCGCGAATGATGTTTTCCTTTCCGAAATTAAAAAGGCGGAAGAAGGCGAAAAATGAGCAAATCGTTTTTCGCGTGTTGAATAAACTCCTCCCGCTTTTCCACGGGAAAATTTCAGGCATGATAACTAAACTCTTAAGCTTCCCCTCGCAAGACACCGGCGTATTGAGGAAAAGACCTATGTAATTTACTCGAAAAAAAGACTTCAACTTGGCGTCGAATAAATGTATAGCTAGTTAGTGTTTCTAAAAAAGACTTGAAATAACTCTGGTCGTCCATTTATTAGAAAAAAATTTCCTTCATTTACTTTACAAATATACACCAACAAAAATAAATTTATTCAGTTAAATAAAAAATTCAATAATCAGATCTGAAATTATTAAAAATCAGGCATTTATCTAAAAGTAGACAAAATTTACCAACAAACGCATTATTTTATCAATTAACTCATTCTGATTAACTTAAGCTGCACATAAAAATATATATTGATCCATATACGACTTAATAATTTTCAGCTACACGAAAAAAATAAGCAGGTTATAAAAAAATAAAGTTTAACCTTTTAATGGATTTGTCGCAGTATTTCTTTAATGAACTCATCCAGTTTCCCTTGGTGATCAATGGTTTACAAACTTAAGAATCATTTACTTTAGCCAGGCTTTGTCCATGATTCGCAGTTTTACGCTAACTAAAGAAGTCGTTACGTCACTTGCATTCATCAGAATGTACCGCACAAGCCCTGTGAAAACCGTAAATTTTTTAAAGCAGTTCCCAAGCGTATTAAAAATACCGTAACACAAAAATTATGTGAAGAGTTTATTTCAGTGGAGGAAACATTTATATTTGGGCACCTAAAAATTTCCGCCAAATAAAAAAAGAAACAAACGCTTCATTCCCACCATTTATCCTCTATCTTTTGCGACTTGGGTCTCGCTAAGTGCGGGAGGAGGAAGATAAGACGCTCGCTCGCTCACGAAATCTCCCCTCGAGTGGACGGAGTGAGGCAAGAAATTGTGGGAGGCAGAAACTGAAGAAGAATCCGTTGTCTCTCGTGCCGCGTTCATTAAACAAGGACTCATCATCAGGAGGCATCCATCTCGACTCGCAGTCTCTTCCCTTCCCCTCACTTACTCACCCACCCCCTCCCTCCCTTTCAGCGCCTCCTCCAACAACCCTCCCTCCCAATGTTCTTTCTCCCTTACCTTGCCTCCCTCCCTCCCGCACCACCGACCACCCCCAACCCTATATTTCCCACTACGCTCCAGGGGCGCAAGAGGAAAGTTTCATTTTGTGCGAAATTCTCTGGGAGAAAAATCAGTCTCCTCAATGCTCCACATGCAGAATAGGCTAAAGAAAAATCTTAAAAGAGATAGATACACTGCTGAACAGATGAAAGTAAAAAAAACTGGTTTTAAACCTTTTCTGCTCAATTCCCCCCCTTCATCATAGTCCAGAATATCATTCCCCCTTCCCAAAATAAATTATCGAATAGTAGTTTAATTCCGCAAATGATATAAATACATGTTTAAGAGTCAATTTTAATCTTTGCCGTTTAAAAATTTTAGTAAACAACACAGAGTAAATAAACACAAGCTTAAATTTTAATCATTTTTCACAATCTACAGATCATCACTTTTTGCTGGATTTTAGTCCAAATTCCCCAGAAAATTACTCTATATTCCCCCCAAGGGGGACTTCTCCACTGCATGAGAACCCCTGGTTTCTTTAAAAAAATCGCTTTTCCCGGCCTCTATCCCTTGCACAACACTTAACGAGTGAGAAAAAAAATTTGCCAGAGCACATTCATTTTCATTCTTAAATTACATAAAAATATTATAGTATTATACTGTTTACTGTGAAAAGAGAGATAAAACATATATGCACTGCAGACTTTTATCGCACCGGGAGCATATGACTGCAGACTTTTATCGCACGTCAGTAATCAAGACACCTATACAGAATACACCTATACAGAGCAATGAGTGATCGTGATAGCTGTCAATTAGAGCCGCATACAGTTGTATGGCCGGTAGCCGAATTTGTTGCAACGAAATAACAAGATTTTTCTGCCACGCTCCAAATTTCTCACACAATGTTAATGTCTCACACAGCTGCTTTACTTTTCGAAATTGTAGCGTGACTGCAGTCATTTACGTGATTCACCCATCAATGCAACTTAGCTAAAACATCGTGCTAAAAACTTTCATTGCCCAAAACGGAGTGCGTCTTTCCGAAAGAGAATTCCACACCCCCAATAATTTGCTAGCAGTATACTCAGTGGATGGAGATGTCGCTACATTTCAAATTGGTGAAATACACTGGGAAAGATCTAAAGGGAGCTTATTACTGCTTCTGGTGTCAGCGCTCAATCAAGTTTAAAGTGAACTAGGGGAGTAGGATATTGCATGTAAAATGGCGCAATGGGCGCAATGTCAGTTATTGGCGAATGAGGAATCCTCACGGAGCTCCCAAACCGAATGAACAGCAGTAAGGGATCATGAACGAACAGCAGTAAATGCAGATTGCACGCAGTAAATGCACACGGTAGTAAATGCACGCAAATACGTCGCGGAACTTGATGGTGTTTCGCATGAAGCAAGCTCAATTTCCTCTGGCATTTAGCATACGACGATACGATACATGGCTCAACAAATAATATGCGTCAGAATACAATTTTCATCAAGGTCAACAAAACCTTATTTGAAATGCAGAAGAATAGTGCGACATAACGCGGAATTTGACCATTATGGGTGGATAAAAAGATGCGCATTTTTTAGCAAATAAGTTAAACTTTAATTACGACCTAGGTTTCAATCTATTACAGTATCATAAGGTTTACCCCTGACCTGCATTCACTCTTTCCCCACTCAGATTTTTTGATTCACCATATTGGCTTACCAGTTACTTTAATTTTCTCTGAGATATGGCTGTACAAAATTACAAGTTTTATACTTAATTCGGCGAACAGATATAGGCTGGTGAATGAAATAAAATCAACTCAAATTTTGGAAATACACACTGGAGAAACAAGTAAAAGCGTCTGATGATGATATTATACATATTATGATGAAACCTAATTATGATGTAACTCATTGAGACCTCAGTCATAATTAGCGTTGTATTTATTTGTGAAAAACATGGTATCATTTTATCCACTCATAATTTATATCTATGATTTAAAGTTAATGCATTAAGTATGCTCCTTTTTATGGCACGTTTACGGCGTTTCTGCCACTAAAATCATATTTCGTAAATTCAAACGCATTAATTCGAATTTATGTCAACACATTATCTCTATTTTAATTAATACGAACGAAAAAGCGCAGTTTTCAACATAGGTGGAATGCGGAAACCATTTAATTTAATATCTCATGGGCCAGACTTCCTTATAAGTATAACAAGTATTTTATGGCAATCACTACCACTGAATCTTTATAGCGATGAAAAAATGTTATTCAGTCCCTTAATCATATCATATAAGTATTAATATGCATGCATGAGAAAGTTGAAATTCATTTAACAGAAAGATGTGTTGAGCGCAAAAAAAGGTTCAATCAGTTGAAAACGATAAAATTCTTCATTTTAATATCTCACATTTAAAAATGTATTGGCTTAATTTAGCAAACTTTTTGGACGAAATAATAACATTGATAGTGCACACTAGTCTAAAAGGTACTTTAAAGTACTAAGTTTTATAGTTTCAAAATTTCGGCCTTTAAATGCCAGTTTTTTGGTGAAAGACAGTAGGCGAATATAGTGGCGGTATTTCAAATGCATTCTTAGAAGGTAGAAAACGCTAGGCTTTTCTCTAAACATCCACGTTTTATTTTTCCTGTACCACGTGATGTAACTGGCTAAAAATCTTCAAAAACCATTTGAAGTTAACCTTAGAATGTCAGTAGTTCTTTAGTGTTATTCATAGCAGAAAAATGTCTCGACTACTCTGACTGAAATTCTCAGAATGCTACCAACAAAACTTTGGAATCATTTAGAGATTTTTCTCGAGAGAGAAACCTATCACAGCCACAGGGGAAACTCAATGAAAAAAAATCATTTGAATTGACCGGGAGTTAAACCCAAATCCCCCGGACTGTACCATATCTGATGTGCATTTGGCGTATGATTGGAAATTTGTCAGAGTTAGTCGTTCTAAAGCGACAATGATGGGTTTATCCTCCGCGATAGTGGCAAAGTAATCATGACCATATCTCGCATGTAACCATGAAGACTTGAGACGAGAATACCTAGTTCGCATAAACCTCCGCCGAAATACACCTTGAGTTAAGATAGCTTGGTGGTGTAACACCAGACCGGCAACTGCGAGATCTGGGTTCGATACGATGATCCAGTCAAATAATTTTTTTATCGCGAATTTCACCCTCCTTGATGTATATATTTGGATCCATGCGCGTGACTGTGTTCCATAACCTTTGTGAATTACACATGATTGGATAGTCGCAGCTAATTTAATGGAAACTCTTATTATAATACTGAGAGCCAGATTGAATTTAGGGACAACTGGGATGCCGGCTGAGGGATGCCCTGCTGATCCTGGAGTTGCTTAAGGCTATTTGACGCCGCATGAGTAGAATATTCTTGCTACCTGTTCAGAAGTCTCCATTTGCCCAGTCCTGGTGAGGGGCATGGCCTTTCCTGCATTCTAAATCATAACTTATTCTGTCTCACATCAAATGTTTTTCATTCTCTCTTCATCCTGCCATTGAGTTTCAGTATCCTTCCTCAAAGAAATATTCACTGGACACGGAGACATCAAAACGTGTCTGAAAAGAATTAGCAAAGAAAAATAAGAACAGAAATAAAAGATAGAAAGAGGGAAAGAAGAATGTTTATGTAAAACTGGGAAAGATACCGGAAAACACAGAATCATAGACTTCCCAAGTTACGAGGTGAAAGGGAATAATTACTTGGACACTGGCCACCAACGCCAATGGGCCAAATTAAAGGACAAATTGGATGATCGGGGGAAGCGGATGCATAGGCCTGTTCCGCCAAACCGCGCCCAGCGGTAGAATAATAAAGAAAAAATAATAAAAAGAAGACCAAATGAAGAAAAAGAATGAAAATGTGAAGTGAGACGAAGAAAACTAAACTTCTTATATACAAGTAAAGAGCAAGAAAAAAGGGAACCACGATGAGAGAACGAACATAAATGAAGAGAAAAATTGTAATTCGTTCAAAGATTTAATGTTACTTTTATATAAGTTATTGTTTGCTTGTAGAAATCGAAGTTAAAATTTATGGTACCCCAAAAAAATAGTGTAGTATTAACAAATAAGGGAATACTCCCATCAACCCACAAGTGAAGGGCAATCGGAGAATCCATATTATTCTTGCTCCTCTAAATTCATGTTTTATTCGCAAATCAGTTGCTTGTATTTAGTTCAGCAGCAGGTATCCTGTCACCGAATCCAACATTATATTTTAAATTATATTCAGCCATAATCTAACAGTACATTAAAACTAACTGACACGCCAACATAGTAAACCAGAGAAATGTAAGTGGAAAGAGCGTCAATTCAGGGAAAAGTATTCGCCTGTGCTCAGGCCGTCGGTGGAATGCAATAAGAAAATGTTTTTCGAGGGTGTATTTACCGGAGACCTGTGTTACGATCGTTCCATCGAAATTGCATAAGCCCATAAAAGAGAAACAGTAGGTATCCCAAGAGAATAATTTTCTCATGAAAATCGTGTAGAGACCATTATTAAAGACCGGTTATGAAGCTGCCGTTGAGAACTAAAGATGATTCCACTGACGCCGGTACATATATCCGCACGTTTGCTACCTATGAGTCTCTGCCGGAAAAGTTACCGTTAGTTGCTGTCCATATTTCTCAAAAGAAGTGAAATAAATTCCCATAATGAAACAGGTTTGTAAATCAGCTCATTACTCAATTACCTGAGATGGTACATGTTACCAACATCTAAACACGCCACTGCGACGAATTTAGAATTTCACGCAAGAGAGGAAAATCAGAATGAGGCACATACACACACATTGTAATTTCTTTTCGGACCTGTCGTAGGCTAATTGCTTGCTTTATTCCTAGACTTGAACTCCATTTATGAACGTGTCGTTCATCGAAACGTCGGCCGAAATGGAGGGTTTGACCCGGTTGGAAACCCAAACATCCCCCAACATTGCTATATGCCGGGAAAGCCTTAGCTCTTTCAGCAAACAAATTAAATGACGTCCCATTAAAAGACGGAATATATTTTTTTACAAATTGAAAGTAGGGTGATCTGCTATATAAAATGAAATAAGGGGCTCCTTTCGTACAAAAACGCATGATAAATGCTTTATTCAGGAATAATTCGCCAGGATGAAAGAAAACTATGTCTACCCTTCTAAATTGATAAATCCTATGTCAGGGTATGCCTACCCACCTACACGGTGCTCGTTTCTACCTCCGCGACAGATATAGCCCAGGAAATTACGCCGAGATCGAGCAGTTAGGGGAATTAGTTCAAGGTTGAAACTGCCACGATGAATGTCAAAGGAAGCATTGAAAATTGCCTGAGAAAAAACCTATTCTAGCCAGAAAACCGGAGGAAAACTGCCTTTCCTGGATCATGAGCCGAATCAAGGACCTTCGAATTTCCGGGCTAAAGGGTAAACCACTTAAATACTCATTCCTATTTTCAAAGACAATTTTGGAAGAATCTATAGGAGCTAGGTGCCGTATAACATCAAATTTCACCCAAGATGTCACACACAAGATCAAATATGCTTTGGAATCGGGAATTTTAGATAGCTTAGCGCTCTCCTCATTGGTCCGGAACGCTGAATGTCCGTGGTTCGATTTCCTATCCTGTCCGTGGTTCGATTTCTACTGAAAGTCCTTATTCCACATGCAACTTTAATCAAATCCCTGCGTAAACTGATTTCGGTTTGACTCAAAGTGTGTGCCAAATTTCCTAAAAATTTTAAATTCAATTTTGTATTATAGAATTAAAATTTGTATCATTGTTGGGTACAGAAATTGCAAAATTATTATTATAAATCGTGACTTCATGATGGTGTATAGATACAATACCTTCGGCATTATACCAGATCTCCGTAGTTCAAGGAAAATATGTTTTCAACTTTTGGGGTAAAGTCGAAATCTGCAGTCAGCAGATGAAAATATTCATTCGGATTTATTCCTGCGTCGCAGTAAAAGAGTTAAGGAGTGTTAGATTATCAGATAATGAAATGGGAGCCCGTGATGATAATAAATTAGAATTGTGTTGTGTCATGAATGGCGGCTAGGAAAGTCAATTTCTTGAACCCATCTTCTCGTCATTCTCTTTCGTAATGTGTACTGTATGTCTAGTAAGATGCTATAAAACTTGCATCCATGTCAGACTTAAACTCGCTTGCGTTTAAATTTTCTTGAACATAAATCTGACCTGTGACATTCTAAACTCTTAACGATCCATCATAGCTCATTCAATAACTGTGTACAACTCTCGGTTTGAACATAAGAGCTTTCAGCGAAACGAGAGACTTATCTTTGCCCTTTATAAAATCCACGAATTAAATCTTCCTGTGCTGGATTTCAAATCCCACACCCGTATTCAAGATGAAAAATTACGAGAATGAAATAAGATCTCCCTTTCACTTTGCCGTCGGAGAACTTCACGTGATACGTTTGAAATATCGCACTGTCTTTAGTGCAGTTCCGCAAACTTTTTAAAAGTGTTTTCCCACCGTTACACCAGGAGTAAGAGTAAAGCGCAGTTCTTTCAACTTACTGGCAAGGTACATTTCCTCCCCTCCTACCTCATATTTCCCGTTTTCATATTTCTAGTTTTTTTCAAGTTGCAATTCCGTGAATTTCTAAATACATTTCGAGCCAGAAATCGCGCATTAGGGTTGCGTACCACTTATTTAAATGTTAAAAGCAATGATCGTAAAGCAGAGTTTGGAGAATCAATGCATCGTAAAACCAGTTTTAAAATGCGATCATCATTTCGCAGGTTTGATTAACACCACATAATTATTATGAGAAAGCCACCGAGACGGGTGCCCATGTTGATAATTTACCGTGACATCATAAGACAGTACAGTATCTCGGGTTGATAATAGACGCTACTCGTCTCTACACATAATTTAACTGATATAAAATATCTATCCTCCAATGAATGTAGAAAGTCTTGCGCAATAATTATGTAGCAATTCTTCAGTGAATGCCCGCTTCGTCAGAAGATATATAACTTCCGCTGACAATTAAGGAGAGTTCACCAATGCTACTTGAAAATGAAAAGTGACCACCGGATGTTAGCTTGCACAAATCGGAATTTTCCCTGTCATTCGATATTTTTAATCAGCGATCAGAAAAATATTCACTGAACCAATCAATCACTATACCACTATTAATCCACGACTCGAATTTTGAAATAGGCTCTGAATGGATCTCATTGAAATGCTCGCTTGAAATCAAAGAACACTGATGTTATCTGCGTTTCGTTTCTTTTTGGAAGCGGAAAATGCGCGGAGCAAGGAAAAGAGGAAAATATAAATTGACACAAAAGCGTAGTAAACTGTGAGATAACAAGCAAGACCAATATTTCCGTTGTAACCGAGTAACTTCCCTACAGAGAATGAGGAGAATAAGAGCTAAGTACACGTTGAAGGAGAATTATGTACCTGGCAGTTTGTACTCTAAAAGTGTACACTAAGAGCAACGATACCGTCGCAAATTTTAAATATGATACACATTAGAGAAATAAAAAAATATGATTGACAGTATTAGTTAAGGGTGATATATAACAGTGTAAATACAATAATAAAAAATGCTCTTGGTCCTGAGGCTCAGTTCCAACAAGTATGCAACAAAAAATTAACTTTAGCAATCTTGACTTATAGCTCTATGCATTGTAATAATTAGGAGCCAGGAGTACACAGAATTTATTTTGTTTTATAACCCTCTATAAATAAAAAACCGCTAAAAGTAATTAAAAAATCAGTTTTTCATTTTTTTCTGGAATCACTTCTTTAGATTGCTTAACACTCCATACGGTACGGCCTAGAAGTCTCTATTAAAAAAAAAGTCTGCCTGCACAATTATGAATTTGGCTCTCCTTTAGGAGACTATATTAGCAGGCAGAATGACGAAAAAAAAACCGTGAACTCAGAAAGCAGGAAGTCACATGAGAAGGCATCGATAACACTTCTACCTCTGGTCGATGATTGAAAAATTGGACAATCTACCTACACCCTATGAAATCCAATGTCAAACTCCTACGCAGTATCTCACGAAAAACATTTACTGTATCCTCACTCTAGTGAACACTCCATATCAATTTCAGACATTCTCTCCCCGAAACCACACATGTACACCTTTCTAGTCCAGATATATATCCTTTTGTGTTCGCTTGGAAAACCGCCAACCGCCTCGTGGAAGCCTTCCGCGGAAAGAAGGTTCTCACATTGATGCAAACCCCCGAGATTCTAGTTTCCAGCCCATTTGGGAGGAATTAAATTTTCACGCGGTTGAATAACCCCTCCCCCTCCCCTCATCCCGCTTGGTGAATGACAGTGACTGGCCGGAATTGGACGTGTTTCCTGGGAACGTCCGAAATCAGTTTTCTGTCGGGAAGCCGGGGCTAAATAATTTCGTCACAACAATAAATTTTCGCACGAACCCACAATTTCCTCAATCACCACAATTTGATGGCACAGTCGTGTCTCTGCAAAGGTTTGGTCACAACGTTTTCGGCAGTTCCGTTGAATCACTTTCGACATTCAGAGGACGCACTTAGTCTGTTAGCATTACGGTACTTTGAATGGAATCCTGGAACCTTTTGTCCCTCAAGACGTACTGATGTCCCAAACCTTGTTAAATTCTACATTCATGGGCTGCAAACTACCAGAGGGGCATGTGGCAGTGTTGAATGGATAGAACCATTCTAAAAGTTTAAAAAAGTACCGGAATAAAACAACAGATTAAAAAATCTATATTTTCAAGAAAAATGAATCAAACATACAAGCCTTAGTCAAATAGCAGAAAATTTATAAGTAGAATAGAAAACTGTGTTATCCACGGTTATGTGCTATGAGTAAACGTCTTTGGCTGTCTGAAAATTAAAACTCGAATCAGTAAACCCTAGGAAATGGATGAATTATATTTAATATTGGCCCACAGAAGCAGCAGACTTCTACATATTCAACAAAAACTTCATTTCTATGACTCTCGGGGGATAAAGACGTTGAATTTTAGGAAAGGCAATAAAGCATATTCATAATAAAATAATTTGTGACGTATACAAGGTAATGTTTATTTTATTATAATGGGTTTTACCCTATTCCATCATTTTTCTTAGCTCCCCGCATATTTTGCATTTATTCGAGTTTTTGCACGCACCCTAAGCAATAGAGAGTGGAAAAATACTCCTCAATTTTAGGCAGTTCAACTCCTCCTTAACAGTTCTTACCTTAATGAAATCCCTCAAAGATTCAATAATGGCCTTGCACACTCCAGGTATGAATCTTGAAATGGTGGATTTGGAGATTCTATGTAGATACATTAAAGAACTGTAGCTATCACCTGTCGCTAAGAAACGAAGGGTTGTCGCCAACATTTCACCAGGAAGAATTTGTTCTCGACATTTCCTGGTTTTCGAAATTTCCTGCCCAACAAGGTTTAGTAAAAATTCAAAATCACTTGCTGTCATTCTAACAAAATTCTCGTACCCACTCTAGAGACGTAAGTCTCTCATCAATGAGTTATAGGCTCCTTCCGAATGTCTTTTCGCTAAAATATTTCTAATCTACCATCTCGGTCGTTTTCGCATTTTTTTTGGAATCCATAGTATGCGCCCACCATTTCCACAAAAGCTGAAGTAGCTGATTTGTCCATATTTGCTCAATTTAACCGAAAAATCACTCAAAAAACACTGGAAAGTGAACAGACTGAACTCTAGTCTTGCACTTCAAACCTCTGTGACTATACAAATGTTGCAGATGTCGCAGGGAATTGGAAACAGTATGAACAATGACACGCAACATGTACCGGGCACATGTTGCGCGTCATGTGCCTGGAACTTGTCAGAATGGAAAAGAAGCTTAATACATCTGCGTATTATACGATAATAAACAATGCCGTGTTTTTGTAGCAACATAGGCATTATTACCATTACTATTCGCTGCACGTAAATATTCTTTCACGTTTAATTCCTTTATGTGTATCGTTTACTACGTAAGTGTTCTCTCATATACATGCCGTTCTCCTTTTGAGAGCTACTTTGAGAATAGACATTGGAGAGTATACTTGTTGTAAATATGCATTTAATTTATCGATTACCCCCCGAAGCAATTTATGACGGTGCCCTTGGGACTCTGGGCCCTTATTTTACAGAATTTTTGTACGTGCTATCATGGGCCTGCAGGAAAACGTCAATGTTAAAGGCGTGAATATCTTTAAAAAATCTTATGTCTGGTTGTCAAGTAAATATGCTATTAAAATCTGAGGTTTCAGACGTGATGGAGTGGAACCGGAACATAACTGCAGTTAATGAAAAAAGAGCAATTTCCGTATGAATAAATATGTGCAATAAATGTCATGCTTGTGGAAATTTGCTCTTTTTTCATTAACTGCAGTAAATATGCTGTTGTTGATTTCAGAGAAAAAGGTGAGTTTCTTCAGAAATAAAACATGATTTTCAGATAAATACGAAGGGCAAAAGAAAATTGATTGAAAGAATTAGAAACAATATTTATTCAGCCATCCGATAAAAAATCCCGGACCGCTTAAGTAAAAGTACTTTTAAAAAGCAAATAATGAAACCACCGCACCGAACCCAATGCTTAGCATAGACCACCAGGGACCACCAGAGGGGTCTTCGGGGGCCCTGAGGGCTTTTTAATATAACCTATGTTACTCCCAGATACATTTTCTCTCTGCATGCCAAATTTCAGCTCAATCGGTTCAGTAGTTTTTACGTGATTGAGCAACAGACAGCCAGACAGACAGACGCCATTCTATTTTTATATATCCTATACTATTAAACGAGAAAATCTTGTATATATACATGTATGTGCAATTACACACCTCTCTTCTTCGCCGCGGATACCCCGAAAAACTTTTAAAAAATAAAATCAGAAAAAAACCTTATGTTCCGAATAAACCCCGCTCAGAAAAACATTGCTCCCCTTCTCTTCTCACTACCTACTTCCCAGGCGCTCATGCCCTGCAGGATATCCTAAAGGACCTGTACCCCATTCTTTCTAACCACAAATCCACCTCACAGATTTTTCCTAATATTCCACGGATCACATACAAAAGGCCACCAAATTTTAGCACCATTTTTAAAGTCACCCGCCCACTTCAAAAATCCCTGCGAGTCACCGCCACTCCACCTTCGCCTTGCAATCGTCCCAAATGCAAGACCTGCATGATTTTTTCTCCACCCCCAGCCTCTTTTCTCCCCAAACTTAAATCCCTCCCGATATTTCCTTCCACCACCTGTACGTCCACCAACATAATTTACCTTTTACAGTGCAACTTCTGCCCAGCATTCTATGTAGGCCAATGTACCACCCCCCTTAACCTCAGAATGAATAATCATCGTGCCTCCTGCTGCCCGTCATCCCCCCATGCTTCCCTCCCAGTGGCCACGCATTCTTTGTCCCACGACGCGGTCTTCAATTCTTGTTTCAAGGTGTCCATTATTGCTTCCCTCCCCCCCTTAGACTCCGCCCTTAAGTTCCACACGCTTGAATTAGCGTGCATTTGGCGCCTAAAAGTTTGCAGCGCCCCTGGACTGAATGTAACCTGCTAACCCCCTCCCCCATCACCCCTTCTCCCCCTCCCGTTCGCTCGTCCAACAATATCCCTTGTTCCTGCGGCATTCTGACCCAGCCAGTCGACATCTCCTCGTTGTACCCCCCCTCCTTCCTCTCCGCCCTTTCCTTCCCAAGGGAACAGAGCGGACTTTTCATCATTCTTCTACCGCCGAGGATGGCGGCATGACCGCCGAAACGTCCAAGTTTTATTTGTGTGTCCTTTTTGCGTGTTTCTGTGTTTGTTTAGTGTATTACTGTTTTTTTTTTAATGCATATATATATATATATATATATATATATTGTAACCGAACCGGGCCACCCCTTAGTGCGTGGCAACGGTTGTCACCTAAGACACGGACATCGGCAATGTCCGAAAGAAAATACGTGGGTTCTAGGGCTAACGAACATGAGGAGAACTGGGGTAAAAATGACGCGATTTTACACGCGATGCACAGCGTTGACGAGAATGCCAGGCTGTGACGGCCAAGGAAGGTGGGAAATTGAGGTATATTGAATAACGAAACCAACGCGTGGTCCCGAATGAGACAGCCTGATCGAATGCTTCAAGTAAAAATACGTTAGACGAAATATTTTTAGAAAAATAAAGAATCGTCCAGAACTTGGTCGCGATGCACAGAATTGAGGTAAGAAAACTCGTTTGAAAACAGTTAGATTTCACACAAAATCTATTTGCCAAAAAAAATTAAACCTTAACAGGAAATTTCTTAAATCTAATGAGGGATGGGATGATAGCACTGGGTGAAACATAAATGATTTTAAATAAACACCAAATTTATACTGGTGAGCAATCAAAGAATGATAATGAAGTAACCTTAAACCTAAAAAAATGATTGATTACGGGTTCTAGCGGCACACAGATGGAAAATAAGTCATGAGACATTTACGCATCTTTAAATAAAATCTCTTCTACAGATTTGCTTTGAAATTTTAGCTGGAATATATTTCAACCCAACCTCTCCATGTGTGGTTAATGGCTGCTACAGAGTAAATGGTATTGATCACGTAATTTTTTAACAGTGTTTACGTGATTCCTCCAGGGTCTGTAGAATATTGATCCGATCTACTTAACAACCAGAAAGAGAACTTCAGGAGAAAATGAAGCAAGGTGATGACCCAATGCCTAATACATCAAAGAATTTTATTCCGGGGAAATAGAACAAGTTGATGACTCAATACCAGGTACCTAAAGTTGTTTAACTCCTAAAAATGAAGAAAATTTTCTGACATCAGCAAGATCAAGCCGGGTAGCAAAAATCACATGTAAAAATAGGTTATTTGAAATGATAACTGAACTAAATGATTCTTACTCTCAAGGGAGGAACGATCAGAAAAGAATGAGGCAAGAATATGATTCTTCCGATGATTGTCTAGAGAATTTAGAAATGATACGTGATCTTGCAAGAGAAGTGGAGAATCAAACGAACAAAGGGAACTAAGTTTGTAAAAGATAGGGCAACGACAAAATAACCAAAGAACAGAAGAATCAGATATAAAAAAATTAGCGGCTTCAAGGCATGCGTGAACGAGCGGCTGAGAGGCGAACAAAAGAGTTTGATGATGATCATCATCAACGATTGGAAGAAGAACGCGGGAGAAATTCAAGACGACACCAAGCATTACGGCTAAACCGAATAAGTTCCTACAAGGCAGCTACAACGGCTGATATTTCTTACCATAGTTAGCAACATTTTAGTGTTGCTTTTATTCATTATGGAGTATTGTATTTTCCCGAAGAACGTGTGTCAAATCGAATTCATTGAGATTCGTTTAGGGAGTGCTGCTTGCATGGTAGGATAGATCTACCACATACAGAATTTCCGAACGAGTTAGCGCGATCGTTTCTCCGACGTCATCCATTTTCTGATGACTTTTATGAAAGGATTCGAAATTTGTAGGTATTTATGTTTTTCAATGGCTTCATTCACCGTAGATGACGATCGAACAGTCAACGGGTGAGGAGTTTATAGTTACGTAGCTAGCGGTCAAGTTTATCACAAACTTAATGTAGCAGCTCACCCTACTCAAAATGATGATGGGAAATTTGAACGGCCTCAATATGGACAGATATACATTTGGATAATCAGCATGCTCTTAGTGCACAGATAAACAATGCCATTCATCATGGTATTAGCGAGAATCTTATTAGTCTCTTGGAACATATTTTGAGATCTGAAAATCGGTTTGCTCTTGGATTCATGATAATGCGGGAAGTAGAAGAAGAAGCTAATAGACGCGCTGCTGCAGAAGGTGTAAAGCCGCCTCATGTTAAGCTGCTTTTTGCATTACCTGATGCCGTTGATCACAGAAGGTTCAACACCCCACTTCAGAATGAAGTTTGTGCCATTGTTACCCTCAATGCTGACCAAAGCTTTCCAGATAAAGAGTTAATTATTCGTAAACGTGGGAAATCTTTAGTTACCATAAACAATATTGACAGTAGTGTTGGGCCATTTACTTATCCACTATTTTACACAAAGTTTGCAATTTTGGATTCTCTGTATTAATATTCCTTTAAGAACACCTTCTACCAGTCATCAAAATTTGACTAGATTTGAACTATCTCAGCACGGATTGACATTTAGACCTAAACTTGCCAAATATTTTCCTTCAGACATGAACCTAAGAAAACCTGATCTCCACCTTTTGAAGTTCAATGCTTCGCATTTCGGTGGTCGGCATTTTCAGCAATATCTGGTTGATACCTATATAAGAGTGGAACATGACAGTATCCAATGGATTGAAGCAAATTTTAAAAAATACTTACAGACAACTGTACAAGAGCGATTCATTTTTTGAGTGAATTTGCTGAAAAAAAGAATGCCGTTTTTGGTGAATGGATTATTTTGCCTTCTTCATTTCCTGGATCTACACGTGTTTACACTGAACATTTTGAAGAAGCTATGGCCTTTGTCCGTCGACGTGGATCATCAGACTTCTTTATCACAATGATGTGCAATCCTGAATGACCCGAATGTGCGGAAGCATCTTGTACAACTTTTGAAGATGGATCAACATTGCAACAATTTGCCCAAGAGCGTCATGACTCAATAACTTCTACACACGAGAAACTTTGTATGGAAAGAAATATTGAATAATTTTAACCTAATAATAACAATAATCTGTCAATAAACATTGGAAATAATGAAAATAATGCAAATATTGAATTTATTGATGATTTCAGAATTTCGTTAGAAGAACATTTTTGTGTTAGTGGTGTTTATGAGTTTGCTTTATACTACCTATTGCATCATCACTACTGTATTTAAAAAAATAAATATCCGTTATGCTTTAAAAATTTATGACGCATAAATTTCAAAACTTTTAATCTTACTGTGTGAATGCCCAATATAATTAAAATAGACAACAAGTAGCAGAATAGGAGCATACAAGTTCTTAGTACACCGAATAAACATCAAGCAACGCTCGGTGACCAGGTACTTAGTATGATGATAGCATATTGCAAGATGTTCATAGAAATCTTAAATATAGGTATTGCGAAACTTGGTGGCACTCATCAGCGGAGAGTTTAAGGTCACTGAGAATGAATTGAGCGTTAATGAAGCCGGCAAAGTTATCGAAGGACTCAGTTTGGGACCTACAGAGAGAACCTAGGCCCGTTTCACATGGACGCGGACTGTCCGCGCTCCGCGCTACGCGCGCAGAGCGCGGAGAGCGGTCGCCGCTTTTCACATAGCCGCGGACGGAAACCGTCCGCGTCCGGCACAATGTCAGTTGTGTGCAGCTTGCCAAGGTGGAAGAACGTCATGCTTCCAAGTATAAATCAAGCAATTGCTGCATACGAGGTTATGAAAAAACGGAATAAAAATGCCCGTCAAAGGAGGTTTTGGGTGCACCCAACTGTGGCACGAAGAACATTAAAAGGCACTTTCGTGACCATTTTTGCAGAACTACGTGCTGATGAATATAAGTTTTTTAATTATTTTCGCATGTCTATGCGGACGTTCGACGAACTCCTATCGAAAGTTGAAGGGCCTCTAAAACGACAAGACGTAGTCAGAATCTCCATTACTCCTACTGAGCGGCTTTGTGTCACACTGAGGTAAGTGATAATTAAAATACAATTACTTTTCTTCCTTTTTACTTTATTACAAAAGTATCCCACAAATAACAAATAACATCAGCACAAATAATTGTATCAAAGTGTCTCCCAAGATGATGTCGAAGTACTTGGTGAAGGTATAGGAGCGGTGGCTTGGTGTAGAAAATATTGATTGTTCGGAAGCGGAAGTGAATTTGATAGATAGGGATTTTGCACAGGAGCTTTTGGAGAAGAGGATGGAACGTATGGTGATTGTGGAAATTGGGGCTGCGGGGTAGAAATATTTTTAACACGCATCATAAGTTGGAGTACTTCTGTACGAAATATTAAATTTTGATCGAGGTTAAAAGTATTTAATACTGGCATGATTGACGTGAAGAACGCGCGATCGTCGTCATCCTCTTTATCTCGCGAATCTCGTAATAATGACAGCAAGCTGTCTTCGAATGCTGAAGGCCCTTTTTGTGGTCGTTTCCTCCTAAAATCATCCTTTTAGTGATGATTCGCCGGAGAGCTTGCATTATCTGAATTTTCCAAGGGATTCTCATTGGTAGGCAGCTCATGTGTTTCATCCGGTTCAATAGTTTCTTGTTCCAAACTACATTCAGTCGTGCATTCTCGAACAGAATCATGAAACTGCAACAGATCGTGGTAGATGTATTTGGTGACTTTTGCTGCAGCAGACCCCGACTTAGTAGCTCTTGCCTTATTCCGGCTTTTGAAATAAGCATCTCTCGCAGTTTTACACCTTTTTTGCACTTTGTCAACTGAAATTTTAAAAAAAATGTTTCGATGATGTGTCGCAAGTAAAAATATTACGGTGTATTTGTACACAGAAATCACTAAGGGTTAGCGAATTCGACACAACTAGGTTATGAAACGAATTAAATTTGCACCAATTTTACTCGATTTCAATTTACAGACTTTACACACCCAAAGCTAACAACGGGTATAAAAATACTTCGTATTTTTTGCTTACAGGTACCTTGCAAGTGGGAACACATCCCACTTGCAAGGTACAGTCCGCGTCCATGTGAAACGGGCCAAGGATCTTAACCCCTCTCTCTTGTATGATTTCCTTTCCCTGGCGTAATTTCCTGTACGGGCGAGTGCCACCAAGTTTTGCTACACCTATACATATTAATTTTTATGGTAAGGATTTCCAGTACATTCACTGAATACAATAATTATTTTATTTAAGTCCTAGATATTATTAAATTTCTGGTCTGCTACATTATTACTCCTTTATTTCCTGCAAAATACCCTTTAAAAAAACCGACGCCAAATACTTCGGCCGTAAGTATTATTTATATAATTTCATCGTTTAATTTTATCGCCCATTAATGATTGATAATATTTTTTAATCCATTATATTAAATCAAATGCTTAACCACCCAACATGGTACAGCCTCAATGCTAAAATTAGGTAAAGTAAAACGAGGAGCATCAAAGCTAATTCGATATAATTTAAGTAATAGTCTGCAATACCCGCAGTATCATTTGCTGCAATTGAGTTGGCTTCTCTTTGAAATCCGGTGCATTACTTTTAAATGTAAGTAGCGTCCATTTGCAAATGTTTTCCGTGAATCCAAATTTAAAGCGCTCTCACAGTGTTTGTTTGTGATGCGCTTGGCTTTATCGCGAGTTACGATTTTCAATAGCTTATTTTCATTTTTTTTTTTTAATCTTATCCGGACTTCATTTCATTCATCTAGGTTTTCTCAATGCTACGCGTTCAATTTCTCCTTCCGCTCTCCCGTTCAATTTCTCCTTCCGCTCTCCCGTTCAAATACCACTTCTTCTCCACGTAACTCGATGCAATACATAATCGACACGCTCTGCCCGGTTGTTTCTTGCTCCATTTTATTTCAGTGTTTATTTCTTACGATTCTATTGTCCCCTCTTCACGTTTGTTCACTGGCGTTTTACTAAAACATTTAACACCATCCTTACATTTTTGTACTGCGTTCTTTTCCGGATTTTTTTTTTCTTTTTCGTTTAATCAATTCAATAGAAAATAATCGTAAAATGAAATAACTTCACTCTCAGTCACACATTTACTTAATATTTTCACCGCATCAGCCGGTTTTTATAATTACAGAGTGTTATTCACTAAATAAACACGATGAGTTATGCATTCAATGCCTTCTTTTTTCCATGAGATCTTGAGCAAACTGAATTCTAATAAAGGAAACAGAAAATTACAATTGCAGGTAGCTCTAACTGCTTCTCTGTGTCACTCATCACAAAATAGATGTTTTCAGCACAGGTTTGTTTGAGTATCATCCAACGCAACTTCAATTAAAGATCGCTATCAGTGTATCAAGTTTGGCACTTTCAAGGTGAAATGATAGCTTTGATTCTCCCTAGCCTCTAATGATATGTGTGAAAACATAACCTCCAATGGAATTTTTACACCACAAATATAACTAGCTATATTCGATTTACACACGTCACCGAATAGATCAATCAGTGTAATATTGGAAATACGACAACTTAAATGTATTCAACATACTACCCTTTCCCATGAGCTCTTCCACTGCTCTTTCATACTACTCTTCCTCATGAGCAAACCGGATCCAAAAAAGGAAGCAAAAAGTGATTATTTCAAATAGCTCTTACAGTTTCTCTGAAGTAGGTACGCATCACTCAATAATGGGTTTCACCACAGACCTGTTTCTGAACACCATCCAACGCAACGATTTAAGAACGGTATTAGTCTATCAAGTAGGGCATTGTCAAGACGAAATAATAGCTTTGGTTTTTCCCCAGCCTCCAATCGCGCGTGTGAGAACAGAACCTCGAAATGGTAGTTTTCCGCCAAAAAAATGGATCTTTCGCGATTTTCACGTGCCGCCGACCGGATCAATTGGTGCAGTGCGATAAGAGTTTTCGCAGCGCCTCAAGCACTGATGCCCGTCTGCGCTGACGCTGACGAATAAAATGTTTTCACCCTCCCCCTTGCAATCAGCATGGAAAACACGAACGCGGTTAAACGAATAGCGCCGTACACGTGTTCCCGGAAGAAACATGTGAGGAGAGAGAGGGTCGGGGCGGCAGGAACTACTGTCCTACGCATCGGGGGCCGCGTGCACATTGGCACGACATGACGCTGTCCGCGCCGGCGACACCGAATTGTTTTGAAAGATTAATGCCAGCAGAGAGAGAGAGAGGAGGGGGTGTGGCGGAATGGAAAAGGGAGTGGAGGGAGGGGGGAAACAGACGCCAGACCCCCTCTTTCCCCTGGCGCTCCCACCCCCTACCTCCCGTTCCACCACCACCACCTTCCCACTTTCGACCCCTCGACGCCCATCTGCCCCTCATCCTGGGGCTGTTGCGATATTTCCGTGCATCGAATGCGATTTGCGATGTGCTGGAGGTTAAGCATTGCGACATTGATCGTACGGCCTATACGCTATATAGCTACATGCGATATTACCCGAGGCATGACGAACCCCACATCGTGTAATATGCGTTCAAATTCAATATCGCGAAATGTGCAATCTAATTTGACGTCACACGATATGCAATCTTCTTCTTCACTCCAGGAATAGGCCCAAACCCTGTTTCGACTTCACTTCCGCCATAAGGTCCGAGGTCTTTCGACACCTGTCTTTCCTAATGGCTTGTATTTCATAGCTTTCCTTGAAATTCTCTCCTTAGGCAACTGCAGTACATGTTCGTTCCGTTTTATTTGTACTCTCCCTTTTTAAATGCAATTGGTTGCACACTTAGCTCTTCGTTGATGTCTGCACTCTTCAATCTATTTTCTTTTTGTTACAGCCATTTTTTTACATGACATAGATACATACACACAAACAATAAATTTTATTTCCGATGTTTCTCCTTGTTTAAGGTCCTTTTGTCTTGTAGCCCAGTATTATAATCCATTAAAAAGAGGGGAAACTGTATAAAACTTTTACTGATACTTTATAAAATTTTATTTGTGATTTAAGTTTTTGCTAAACCTTTCAAAGCCCTTCTTATCTACATGTCCTCAGTAAAACATTAATTTTATATGTTATGTTGTAAGGAGTGGAGTACTGTCCCACGGTCCCTCCCTTTGTCTTGCATCCGCTCTGCTTGGCTGGCCCTTGGAATGACACTAGGCGCTGCAACCTGTCAACCAAGTCCTGCGTTGGGTGATTCATGTAAGTGATTGACGTCGTAGGAATTGAGCGCCCTGCTTTGGAGGGACAAAAGTGTGGACCTCCTTGGGCCCACCATGCGCGACCCTTTGAAAATGAAATTGGAAAAGAGCGGGTGGTCCACGTGTGGGCAGAGAACCCATTCTAAGTACAAGTAAGTACAATGTGTCTTCGTACGTCCCTAATAACAACTATCTAATACTAGCTGAGCCTGTTGCGTTGCATTTTCCCTTTCTCATTCTAAGTATGCATTCATATACAAAGCAGACATGTACAAAATAAATGAAAGATAATATTTTTATAGTATTAAATTAAGATTGACCTAGTTGCCAGCCCAATGAGAGGAGCGGACAGGGGTCACGAGGGATGACAATCGGGACGGCGGATGTCGAGCAAAGGGAGGAGGGAGGCAGTCTTTGGGTGTCGCGCGTGTGCGAGAGTTGTGAGCGAAACGTGAGTGAGAAGAATAAATAAAGAGTGAAAATACCTAAGGTTTCAGTTTTCATTCCCTTGGTGGACCTTCCCGAGTCCACTCATCGTAGCCGGCTTACAAATTGGTGTCAGAATTGGGATCCACTGAAATATTCGGAAGGACATCAAAATTAAAAAAACTGTTGGAGAGCTACTGCGCGGAAATGGAAGGCAAAGTGAGTTTCGCTGGGTGCGATATGGACCTTCAGCAGGCGATGGATGAGATGTGCGAACAATTAAGGGCGCTAAAGAGTGAAAATGAACGGCTTAGTGCGTGCACACCTATGATGGGAGGGCAACAAACCGCCAATAAAAATGACTCCCTCCTAACGACCATAGACTATTGTAAGGAGGCCAAGGTGAGAATATAGAGGAATTTTTCGCCCAGATCAAAGGATAGCACGAGTCGCGGGATGGGATGGCCGCGATAAGATCAATATGGCTATTTTGCGGCTAAGTAAAGGTGCGGCAGAATACATACGGACTAGGGACAGGAGGGTGGAGATCAAAAGCTACAAAGAGCTGAAGAGGCTCCTGAATGAGCGGTACAAAGGTGTGAAGAGTCGCCGCTACTATCGTGAGCTTCTGACAAAACTTCGGATGGAATCAGGAGAATCGATAGAGGAGTTCGCTGACCGTATTCGCCACGTAAATAAGGGTATCTGAAAGTGAAATTGGATATGCCCAAATAGTAAAAAGTCTTGGCCTCTTGATTAATCACATCTTATCTTGGTCTGATTATACCACGCAATTAAGAACTAAAATATTTGGCACTCTGGCCCAAGTAAAACGTTGTCGAATCCTTCTCCCAATGTCAATACGTAAAAAGATAATGACCACTTTGATTTAATCTCAGATTGATTACTGCTCATTAGTATATGGTGATTTAACAAAAGAACTGGATACAAAACTTCAAAGAGCATTAAATGCCTGTATTAGATTTATTTGTGATTCACGAAAGTAAGACCACATCACACCTTGCATAAATACACTACGGTGGCTTACAGTTAAACATTGAAGAAGAAATTTCCTGGGTAGTCTTTTATACGATATTTTCAACAGTAGGGAACCAGTTTACTTATACTCTCGATTACTTTTCAAGAAGAGCTTTCAAGAACGGGTTACTAGAGGGCGAAACGATAAACTACGAATCCCCATCCACCAAACTTGTGCCTTAGGTCCTTCGTAGTAAATGGTAGCAAATTATGGAATGCCTTATCTAGTGAAATACGTAGTTCAAAAAATAGCCGAATATTTAGGCAAAGACTCTTCAACTATCTGTTTCTAAAATAAAGTTCACACTCTGGTCTGACCTTAACATAATAAATGTGATTTAATGTAATGTTCAAATGGCATATTTGAACAAAATTTTGTTTATGTGGTGCAAATTCCATGAGTTTAGGTCAAATAATTTTTTATTTTTAAACTTTTGCCGACGTTTCGGATGTTTATTCATCCATCTTCTGATCTATAAACAATCATGTATGATGATAAATGATTGACAGTTCTGTTTTGGTTACATAATTGTAAATTTACAGACATTAAATATAAACATGCATAGACATTCAAGATTTTTACCTTTATATTTTGGTGCTGTTTTTATTTATTTACAATTTTAATTTGGTTGCTTGGATATATTTCTATGTTGAAAAGTGATGTGTCATTTATTAAATTATGATAATTTTCCCAAGTACCAAAAATAATGCAAATATGAGCAGAATGAGATTACTCTCCAAATGAATACAAAACAAGGAATGTTAATGCAATTACAATGTAGTACAAGATACATAGAAATAAATCATTACTCAGGTCTTAAAAATCCTAACGACACTGACACACAAAGTAAACACCCTTGAAGTTTTAGAAATAAATAGCACTCAAAGAACCAGGCAGTAGTACTTTGTGAGCCATACCACCTGAGGCACAAATAATTTCCCTTCCACGGGATATGAATATGAAGTCATTCAAACATGCAAAAATGTAACGAGTAATGAAACACCTGTTAGTAATAAACAGCATGGTACTCAGAAAATAAATTTGTATCATTAACTAATGAAATCATTAACTTTTCTTGTGTCATAACTTACTATTCTTCTTCAAAAATGAAAAACAGTTTCCAAACAATTAATGAGGTTTGAGATAGCTGAGCATATAGAATAGAACTTAAATCACTTGCATGGCTGACCTGAAACTTGATACAAAAATCCCCACATCGAAACAATGAGTGGCCAATATTACCAACTAAGTGCAAAACAGGGAATGACTCTAAGAGAGGTAGCATAAATACTTCAAATAAAGGTTCGGTAGATAATTTTCCCAAGTACCAATCACACTTCTCACTACCCAAGGCAATGTGAACTTACATGGAGTCGTGGTTGAACAATAGATTGGTGAACTTATAATCACACACGCACAGACTGGATTCCGAGAACAACTGGCACACTAACTTGAGTCATTAACACCGCTTACAAACCGAAAGTGGGATGTCGCCCCTTCAGGCTTTAGTGCTCGCATGGTGAACATGACATATCATAATTTAATAAATGACACATAACTGGAAAAGTATTTTCCGGGTTAAAGCCGCGTTGGTCCATTTGGGCGGACGACAGTTTCGGGCACATTCCAGCTCCCGTCTTCAGGTCCAACTGATCTGCAGAGCATCATTTCCTTCTATATATGCCTAGTCAGGTGCGCGCTGATACGTTCGGTTTGAATCCCATTGTTGGAAAAGCCGTTTGAAAGATGCAGGGAGAGGATAACCGTCTTCCCTGTTGAAGTTCTTTCCGTGGTTCACTATTTCTATTGCCTCCCTTATCAGCCGAGGGAAATATTTATTTTCTCTGGCAATGATTTTGGATTCGTGGAATTTAATCACGTGTCCGGGTTCTGACCATGCATGCTCCGCAACCGCGGAAAGGCGAAAATTTTTCTTTTCGGTTGCCTTACGATGTTCTTCTATTCTGATTTTTAGGGATCTAGATGTTTGACCGATGTATGATTTACCACAGGTACACGACACTTCATACACTTCTTCGTATATTTCACATGGGTGACGATCTTTTTCGCTCCGAAGGAGGTCAGAGTTCTTCCTAACGCTTTTAAATCTCGTCAAGACGTCGTGTTTGGCGAGAACTCTTGCGATCCTCTCTGAAGTTCCTGCGACGTATGGTAAGATAGCATGTGCCTTTGCCTTCTGATGGTCTTCTCTTTCAGTCTCCAAGGTCGCATGACGTTTCTCTTCTTCCTTACGCGCGATTGCGGCGAGGAGGTGTTGTTTTTCTTTCGCGAGCGAATCGGCATCCGAGATGGCATATGCCCTGTGATATAGAGTTTTGATAACTGATGCTTTTTGGCCAGGATGATGGTGGGATTTGGCATTTAAATAGCGGTCAGTGTGCGTTTTCTTACGATAAATTGAATGTCCTAACGTGCCATTAGCTTTCTTTGTGACGAGAACGTCTAAGAAGGGGAGCCGATTATTTTCCTCCATTTCCATTGTGAATTGAATGGAAGTATTATGGCTGTTGAGATGTTCTAGGAATTTATTCAATTCATCAGTCCCGTGAGACCATATGACGAAGGTGTCGTCGACATATCTCACAAAGAGTTTTGGTTGTAGATGGAAAGAATCCAGGGCTTTGCGTTCAAAGCCCTGGATTGAGACGCCAAGCTGTTTTGGTTACAATTATGTAACCAAAACAGAACTGTCAATCATTTATCATCATACATCATTGTTTATAGCCCAGAAGATGGATGAATAAACATCCGAAACGTCGGCAAAAGTTTAAAAATAAAAAATTGTTTGACCCATACTAATGAAATTTGCACCATATAAAAAAAGAGGTCGAGAATAAATACCGTTTAAAATTTTGTTTCTGTATTAGTTTATGAATTATCTTGTTGAGTTGCCTATATCACTATATTTTTTTCTTGTTTTCTTTGTATTACCTAAAAAAAACGTCCGCTAAATACTGGAATATTTGCACAATACGGACGATTATTCTCTTCTAAATTTATAGAATGCTCATATGAGGCTGAGTAGCCTCCGAGTATGTTTCAAATTATTGTTAAAAAATTCTGTATTGTGATTACGAAATAAAATATTTTCTCTCTCTCTCTCTCCCTCTCAATGTTATCTAACGGGACGTAATGAGAAATCATGTGGTACCCGATATCACAAGATATTATGAGTAATGTGATGTATATTGATGTAATTCGGTATCATTCCATGCGTTGCCATGTCATGTATATCATGTTTTAAGTGATATATCAAATGCATAGCGTAAAAATAATTTACCTACATCGGAAGGTGGTATTGAAATCTGAATATCACACACCCCTAGGATTTATCCTTCCACCCAGTCACATGATCCTGTACTCGCCGCAGTCAGAATGCCCCCCCCTCCCACCTTCCCCTCACCCTCCCCCCCCCAAACCCCCCTCATCCCCCTCGTCCCTCACTTCTTCTCTTATTTAATTTCTCTCTTCCCCCTGTCTATCTCCCTCTCCTCCCAGCTTCGAAATATCCCTTCGCGTCTCTCCAGTCTCTCTCCTTCTCTTCCTCCTTTGTTTGCCCGCACCAATGCCGTCCGCTTCGTATTTCATCTTTCTTGCCCCCATACCAGTGTCCACGGTCATATTTTTCCTCTCACCTTTCCCTTCCCCTTTCATTTCATCCTCTTCCTCTTTCTTCTCTCCCTCTCCTTTTCCCTTTTTACGTCCCCCTTCTCCCGAACCTTCCACATTCGGCCACCTCCTCTCCTTATATGATACCCAGAGCCAGAGCTCTTTCTTTACAATTCTAATCTTGCTCTTTTCCCCTCTGTGTACACTCCCGAGGCATTATTCAGTATTATAGACCTCCATCACTCAACTATTCAAGGTTTTGAAGATAAATAAAGAATAATAAGTAGGTGTCAAAAGAAAAGTATCATTCAACCGTTTTCGCGTAAATTTTACACTAAGGTTGTCACACTGGAAGTCGTTAGATACTGAGTGAATACGTCAACTATATTATAATCAAGGCCAGGCGTGGCGTGGGTGAAAGAAAGCAGTGAGAGGTTATCAGATAACTCAGCTCACTTTGGCGTCTCAATTCTAGCAGTTCTTTCAGAGCATGTAGAATTTCGCCAAATATTGCTCCTTCAATGACTTCTGCAATTGCATAACACCGCTGAGTGCCTATTGATACAGAAATAATTGAATATATTACACTATACTTGTACGTTTTGCACATTTTTTACTAAATCCCTGAATAACTAATTTCAGGAGCTACTGAGCTATGCAGTCACAAGATCAGCTCGATTCTCATCCGAAGTTTAATTAATTTACAGTTTTCAAATGAACGCCACCTTCGCAGTCATCTGTCTTCGGTATCTAATTTTAATTGCTTTCTCGTGCCGTGCTAGCGTCAACCCTAATCTCCTAGCAAAACAAAACAATAAATCAAACTAACATAAATTGTGGTGCGAAGTTGTGAGCTAACCATCGAGTATAGTACTAGAAAAGTGAAACTGCCGTTCGCAGACACATGATATTTTGACTTAATCTTTAGGTGTCCATCTTAGCTGACTTCTCAGGTATTCGCTTTTGTCAAGCCTTCAAAACTTTCATCAAGTTAAGGTAAACTTGTTCGCTCCCTGCTTGCACTCTCTTTCCACGCCCTCTCTCTCTTTCCGGCTTCATTCCTCGCAGCCTTCCATCAACACCTCTCTCTCTCGCTCTGTCTCTCTTCCTTTTATTTTTCTGAATGTTTGACTTCCCTCCCGACCCCCTCACTTCCTCCTCCTCCACCCGCTTTCCATCCTCACGCACCTCTTCATCCATCTTCCTCACTCAGCCTTTCTGTCTCCATTCCCGTCTCTTTCTCTTGTTTCCAGCGTCTCGTAGAAGCAGTGGACGCGAGTACGCTTCTTCTTCCTCTCCCTCAACCCGTTCTCATCTTTCTTTTTTTTTCGATGAGAACCATCATATTTCATTTTTCGCAGTCATATCATAATGCGCGCACCTCATGGAAGACGAGGCCTCCGCAGTTTACTGTTCCTTCGAGGAAACATTTGCTCATTGAGGACATACCTGTGCGTGACAATTTTGGTTTGTCGCAGAGGCAGTTTTTCCGCTCATCAATATGAGTTAAGGTTCTTGAGGAAAATATCAAGATTCGGAAAAGAAAGAGGGTGCTGATGAAACTGCGGAAGGCATTGTTCCTCACCGGGAAATTCCCTTTGCATGACTGACACCATCAGGAAAAAATCATATGACTACCTGTAACCCTTAAATAAAAAATTTAATTTCAGTATCCTATATTTGTTATATGAAATCCAAAGTGGGTTATTGGTGGGTTTACTTTTGCTGTTGTAGGATGGGATATTGTAGGATTGTAACCCTTAGAAACTCATGCTGCCGATGTTCAAAAGTGCTGCTGATAAAAAACTTCCGTTTCTTAAACTTCCACCTATAAAATGTAAACTAAACTTTTTGACCTCTTTGTAATTTTTTTTTATTCAAGCAGCATTTAATTATGAGTGTATATAAACAGCTTTGACATAGGTGCCAGGTGAAACAGTAGAATAGCAAAAATATTTAAATAAATAGTTCAAATATTCTACGTACTTCATTACTCTCTTCTGCTGAACAAAATACAATGTTCTTCACTATATACCCTGATAATGAATAGTTCTCCTTTTAACAACGCCCAGCCAGATTCTATTTCCCTGGAAGACTTTCCTTATTTTTTATCAGTAATTTGTCCGGTACAGAATTTACCTCAGCGACCCCATCAATTCTTATAATTCAATTCTTATATCAAAAATATCGAGTGATTAACTAATCTTTTCTCTGCCTATTAAATGGTCGTTATCCCCTTCTCGACATTGGAAAACCTTCTCACATTTGAAAGTCTTCATTCACTCAATTACCTTGAAGATTTTAAATCAGATTCATAGCCACGATAAAACCTGTATATAAAACGGTTATGTGCTGTAATCTTAATTTTGCTGAAGAAGCTTCAAAGTTACTAAATTAATTTTTTACAGTCAAATCATAATCATTCTGACTGGACGTGAGGAAGCATGCAGGATAACCGGCGAAATATAGTCCACGAGATGAAACATCGCGGCAGAAAACTCGAAAACCGGAAGATCGACCCTGCATTCATTTTTATCCATCAAGGTGCCTCTTAAACGAGGTATACTTATAATTATACAAAATATGCTCATAAATTTAAAAAAAAAACAGAATTCTGAGAGGGATAAAAATTCTGAACAGTATCGTATTAGCATCTAAGACTAAAGGGAACCTAATGAATGATCGTGATCCTGTTCATGAGTACAGATGGAGAAATAACAGATGGGATGGTAGGGCTCCATGGCGTTGCCGAGATGGCATGCCTGCTGATACTCTTGAGAAGTTGAACTTTGAGACGTAAGCTCGGATCCGCTTTTACAAGGCTAGAGCCAAGCTCACCAGTCTCTACTAAGCTCTCAACGGCCAAGTCTTCATCCTGGACGTCACTGAGCGTATTATCCGCCATCCCATCCTCCCAGTACTCTGTAGTAAGGAAAATTGAATTTTTGTTTCAAAGGGATGGAGTCATTTAACACGTGGAGCTCACAATAAAACGTGGGAGTTAACCGTAAGGAAATGGGCTGGCAATGAATGCGACATGGTGTAAACATGGAAGAGAGCATCAGATTGTCAATTCTCTGTTGACACGAGAGTTAAGTCTTTGAACCTTTGAAACGTCATTAAATGCAGCGTTTGCCAATGCATCGTTGTGTATTTAATCAGGGTGAGGAGATTTTCCACGTAGAGAAATAGATGTGAAAATTTGAAACACAATTTCCATTTTACCCCAACGCTACCTCCCATTCAGAGCATAAATCATTGAATAATTAGGAGACAATGCGATAGCTACAGCTCACGCGAAAGCTTATGGCATTCGGATGCGCGGCGTTTGTGTTGTCCGCGTCATATAAATTCCATTTTTTTTTTAATATTCTCATGCATGGCACAAATCCCATGTCTTCGCTTTCTCCTACTTCCCTTTACCCTACCCTTTCTACCAAACTTTACCCCTCCACGAAGTCTTCTTCTGCGCATCCGAACGCCTTAGGCTTTCGCGAGAGCTGTACGCGAAGCTGCGTAAATGAGAATATCAGAGGAATAATCAGACAATATCCAAGTTATCTCAACGTAGCCTAGGGGTGGCTTCAAGCTTGGGCACAAAATTCATGTTTAGCATAAAATAACTTTGGGTTTTTAATTTGTGCACAGTAAAATTATATGTTTATAAATTTTTAGCATTAAATGAGTATACAAAATTTTCTCATATTGGAAGACTCAAAAATTTGGTTAAGAACACGAAATAGATAAGGCAAGGAAAAGCGAGTTTTCCCAAGCGAAAAATATTACCTCAGCCGACCCATATCCTTTACTATTTCCAGCTTGAGAAATTGAGGATTCCTAATAAGCACAAGTGAACAAAGAATTATGATTCGGTATAATTTAATTACCACGCCAAGGATTGCAATGGATTTTTTTGTGGCTGAAAGCATCTCAATTCCTTGCAGCTCTTTTAAGTCATAAAGAGTGATGCTCTCTGCTTCCGTTCTGTTGTATAAATTGCTCATAGACGAAATCACGTCATTGAAATTATTTTCAAGCTATTTAATCCTACTTTTGCAAAATAAAATGTTTTCCTCATTGCGATCGTGCATTTTTTCATTCCCTATCTGCAAACGTGCCGATGCATGATGCTTCTTTTTCCAGCATTTCTCAATATCTGAAACCCAATCAATTCCCAAAGCCTTCGTTTTTAATAGAGGTCACTGACCCCACCGTAAAGTGCTAACATTCCTTCACCTCATATCTAACTATCTCTCGTCCATTCAACTTACGCTTACGCTTAACTTGTGAGTGTTTACTTTCAAACCCTCCATGAAATTTATTTCCCTGCTCGAGCTAAAGCCTAAGAAAAACAGCGATAATTCTCATGCAGAGAGATAGTTATGCCGAGAAGCAAAGAGCCCATATTCACAGGGAACAATTCATGAGAACACTTTTACCTTCCATTCCCATGGCTTGAGTTATCTCATGCTAAAATACATCGCCAATACCCATTCGCAAACACACGTTAGGCCTCATTTTACCATTATCTGATTAACTGAATGGCTTCTCTGAAGTGTATTTTTAATCTCAGCATATCCAGCGTTCCCTTGACGGATCCTTGGTCATCTTCATTTTAACATTTATTAAGAAGCCGTTTCGGAGGGTTCGTCATCAATGAATCAAGATCACATAGGTACCTCTTGCCAACGTTTTGCAAAATTATGGAGCAAGTAGAACAATTTAATTACTTGGGTAGTACGCTAGAAGAAACAGGACACAGTAGTAAAGACATTAGGAGGAGAATAGCGCTAGCGAAGGAAGCGTTCAATAATAGAAGGGAGCTGATGACGGGGACCCTAAGTAAGGATATAATAAAGAGGCTAGTGAAGAGCTTCATATGTAGTGTGGCGTTGTATGGGGCAGAAACGTGGACCTTGAGAAAGGAAGACGAAAATAGGCTGAAGGCTTTCGAGATTTGGGTGTGGAGGAGGATTGAGATGGACGGAAAGGTAGAAAAATGAGGAAATGCTTGACATGGTGGGCGAGGAGAGGAAACTTATAGATGAGATTGGGGGAAGACAGGGTAGGTGGCTGGAAATGGTAATGAGGGGCAATGATTTATTGAAGGCCGTGATAGAGGGTAGGATGTTGGGTAAGCGGGGAAGGGGAAGGAAGAGAATAGGTTTTATGGACGGGATGAAGAAAGGTAGGACTTATGCTGAGATGAAGAAAGAAATACTAGAGGTAGAAAGGGCACGGCACATGTAAGAGTTCGTTGGATATTCTCTGACTTTCATCACAACCTACCTCTAATCGGTAGATTACTGTAATGAATGAATTAGGGCGAGTCTCGACTTTTCGAGATTCGAGCGAGACAAAAGCACTGCTCAAATCTTGCTCGACCTCGATCTCAATATGCTCGAAAAACGAGTCTCGAGCTTGTCTCGAGATGGCTCGAGATCTCCGTCGTGGTGGACGTAATTTTTCGGGGCTTTGCGTTATAATGCAACGTAGTAAAGTAATATTTATTCCCTTACCGTTGCATGATAATTTCACGATTTCATGCCACATAATGTCGAGAAATCTCTTAGGCATAGGCCTATACTCGAGAAGTTAGCAGAGCCTAGACCTCGGCGTAGGGCTTAACCGAGTCCCTGCTCCATTTTTTGATCGGAGGCCTAGTGCCTACTAAAAAATGACGCATAAAATAGGAACGTATGAACGTAGGCTACTTCTAGCACTAGCATGCACCCGATTAGTTAAAACAAGATATATATCCACGTTTTAATTTAGGCCTAGCCTAACTGTCACGTTTCGTAAAAACGATTTACGTGACCGACAATCTGATCTAGTGAGTTCGATGCCAACGCGAACATCATGACGCGCTTGAGTAAAGTTTTTCTCTTAATCTTGTTAGTTACATGTCGTGGATAGCTAATTCATGATCTCAGGTAGTGAACATATATTTTGTCTTGATCTTTGAGGGTGAAACACTTATCTTATGTTTCTTAAATAAAAACCTAAAAATCCAGGTTGTCTCTAAGATTGTTTTCATTTTTGTAATAATTTAAAAAAGACCAAGCACAAGTTTGAAATCATGTTATGTTATTTTATTTGGAACGTATTTATGTGAATATTGGCTAGGCACATAAAAAGATACCAACTTACAACATGGGGTGCGTCCATTATGTTTAGGTATTGGGTGATGATATTTATGCTGAAAAACGTTCATAAATTTTAGTGGTAAAGGCAGGGGTGCACACATAATTCGATGGAAGACTATCATCGCATAAATACTGGATTACTTCATCCTAATGATTCCATGTAAATTTTGATCTCCTAAAGTAATTGTTAAAGATACGCTCAACAGAATTTGGTTAATAACGCCTAAGCTTAAACTTATATTTGTGTGAGTACAAAATTATTACATTGATTTAAGTATGTACTGCAATTTCAGTGCGCTTGAATCTCGCTCTAGTTTCAAGATTTTTTTCAAATTCTCGCTCGATCTCGCTCGACTTTAAAAATCCCTGCTCGCACAGCCATAAACATTATAGTTGTTTCATCAGGGCATGAGGTGAAAAAATAATTTTGGATACAGAAAAGTCGACATTTGGTATGTAAATCCACAAAAAAATGCCGGCCTAGGTTTTGACCAATATATAATAATATTTTGGTGAAAACCTACCTCTCATAAAAGTTTAACATTCATTAAATTAAAGTTATATATGTACTTACAGGGACCATTTCCATGGGATATGGACCCCCCCCCCTTAAATTTTGAATTCACTCTTACTAAGGGTACCTAGGGAAAATTTTATTGTTTTCCATACAAAAAATATTTTCTACATCTATTATTTAATCTGAACAAGATTTTCAATTAATATGTTTTTCATTTAAAAAAATCGTGAGTAATGTATTCTCTCATAAATTTTTCCCGCAAAAATCTTTTCAGTTCACCTGTTACACTGCAGTCGCAATTGAACTCTTAATTTCCTAAGCACAATTTTGCTCTTAATTTGCTTTTACTCAACTTGGATCCCCACGAAACGAAACTCTGCCGAAGTCACAGGATGTAGTACTTAAAAGGATACGTATTTAAAAAGGTCTTTAATAAACCAATATAATTCCAGAATTCATCGTGCTTCAATCAAAATACGTCTTCAGGAATTCGAATGAATAATTATGACGAATCAGAACCAATAAAATGCATAAGGAATTAAACTACTCACCTAAAAACGTTTCCAAGATAAATCGGAGAGAAAAATGAATACGTCATTAAAATTACCTGAATAAACAATCACTTCATTCAAAGTGACAACTAGGCTCATGGGTGCCTGCAGGGATCACGGGGGAAATAACTTGCGTTGTCGTATCCCTCTAAAGGCAGCTATTTGTCCAAACTGACCTTGTCTTTCGAAGCCAATTAAACTGACGCGGTGGGGCGCTGCACCCCTGGGAACCCTAGCCTCGGGCGCGTTGTGTTATTCTATCTCACCCATTAGAGCTCTTGTTTTAACAAGTGTAACCCAAGCATTAATTATATTGCAGAAGTACACAGAATGAACAAATGAAAAAGATTTCGTTGTCACATATCGCGGTCAACCAGATAACTACAACCACACTGGCACTTAGCAATTAACTCGACAACATTAATTAAGAGCTCCCACGAACAAATGAAAGTGTCAAGGTGAAGGCTGATTAAGGGAAAGGCATGAAAACCTTTAAAGAATGAGGAAAATCCAGAGATAAACAACTTAAAATATTTAAATTGTACGATTTCGAGGCTGAGGGACCGAGTTGGCGCTGTGGGTGAGTTATGGCTTCCTACCCTGAGGAAGTGGGTTCGAATCACGGCATTGGTGGAAATTTTGAGGGGGAATTGCCTAAAAAATGGGCATTTAGGACTCACTTAGAACACTTAAAGTGATGTGAGTTTTTTAAACATATAAGTGAAATTTCGGAGCTTTAGTATACATAAATGATTAATTGAAGTGGTATTCACAAATTAAAGAAATTAAAGAAAAAGAAAGAAATTAAAGAGTTACTACTTGGGTTCCATGTGTAGAGCGTTTTAAGCGTTGCGCTCCGTCCGTCGGAAGAGACGTTAAACTGTAATTCCCTTGGCACCTTTCGTTGAGAGTGAGCTAATGCCGACGCCGGGTTTCTCTCGACCCTTCCTCCATTCCCCAAATAATCCGTCCCTTACCAGTGCGACCACCTATTCTCAATGACGTAAATGGCCCCAGTTGTCATTCACTTAAACAGATAGCCAGCCAATCAAGGGAGACACGAAAAATGGAATTTTACGGCCTTCTAACATTACTGAACACAGCCAGAGCGAGAATTAGCGATAAATATAGATCTAGTTAGATAATATTTGTTATTTGTGTACACGTAGAGAATAAAAAGAAATGAATTAAACTCTGTCAAATATAAATAAATATATAGATGAATTGAACTCTGTCATCGCCATCAACAAGGCACAAGGTCAATAGCTTCAACTGTGTAGATAAAAAACGGAAAAAAATGCCTTTAATATGGTCAAATATATGTTGCATGCTCAAGAGTGGGACGGCCGAATTTTTTTTTTTTTTGCAGAGACCAAAAATATTGTGTACCACTAAACACTTGAATAAATGTTTTCAACTTTAATTTAATACACAAAAAACCTTTGTCATTAATTTATTTTGTACATGTAAATGTTTTTAAATGTCTGATTTTTATATGCATGTCTACTTTGAAAGAAAAAGAGGCATTGCAACGCATTTTGAGGGCATGTGCAATTTGGGCAGATTTTAATGAAAGCGAAAATTACGAAAGAGCAACCTACGCCTACCTGAGTGGCGCCACTGGACGGGCAGACACTAGAGCGAGTACGAGAAAACAATGTCCTATCCAACCTAGACCTGACTCGGACAGAACCGCATTACTCTGTTTTTTTTTAATTCTGGTGGGGGTCCGGGGGCGACGCCGTCGGCGAAGGGGGGTCCAGAAAGGTTGCAGATTTCTCCTAGCTAGTAATTGCATATTGAAGAAACAACTACCAAAAATTAGTAATGAAATAGTATTTAGAGCATAATAATTTGTTTTTGGGCAACGCTTTCAGAGTTCAATGAGGTTTATAGATAATTATTACGGAATGGTGGAGAAATGTGTAAATATGTGTGTATACAAATGTTAACACACGGCAACATCTACTAAAAATGGAGTTGAAGTGCAAGTGGTAGATCATCAACAAGCAAAGAATATTTTACATAACAATTGTGTTTCAGTGGATATTGATGTTTAAACTCTGGAAAATCGAGAATTTTTCCATTTTTCCTATTTAAAAAAACACAAGTTAGAAAAGCTTCTAATAGAAAGAGAATATGCCTTGATTTTTTTAAAATTCATCGGTACGAATGCGAAAGAACGGAGATAAAGAAGTAAGAGTATATTTAAGGACGGAACAAGGGGGAAGACAGAACATATAGTAAAGGAGGGATGTGGTGGTAGGATATCTGTTTGGAACGTCCGCACCGTTGTGCTTGAGAAACATGGCACTGCATCGCGGGAGATCGGCTCCCCTCGCGTTCGGGAACTAAAATGGGAATGATCCATACTACTGGTCCGGACAGATCCGTCGAATACGCTCAACATGTTCCCTCAAAGAGAAATTGGGTCATGCACGGGTTGGGATTAATCTGAACGCGGTCAAACGAGGAGTAATGCACCTAGTCGGGAACCGAACACGAGGGCCATCCGCTCGCGTGCATTCAACGAAGCTCGTCTACGCTATTAATGGGATGCCGCGCGCACACCAGCTTTGCTTTAAGAATTGCAGATCTGGGTGCATTTGACGATGAAACCAAACCTAAAAATACTTGAAAGCCGCATACGCACAATCCCCCCGAAGTAAGGGAATGGTTGGCCGGGTGTATTTGGAAGGGCCACTCAATCCTGAATCCACGTCGATATAACAGAGGATCCGGAAAATCCACCTTAATTGGAAAGAACCGAGTGTACTTTTTTATATCGCAAATAGCAGTAACAAACTCCGACAACCTTTGCTGTATTAAGCAGCAGTAACTACTATTAGCTCAGTAAAACTACTGAATACTATTTAGGAGTTTTACTGGGCAGTCCCATAATAACCACTAAAATACCTTAATAATCATAAGAATAACATACAGTATGGAACCGTAACAAGTATTTGGATCCCTGCTTCGTAAAATTTCTCACGATAACCAGCTGGGTGGGTTGATTTGTTTTTTAGGGTAGTGGCCGACAAATCAGGTCATTTGCATCATTTAGAACAGGTGGTGGGGATTGTAAGAGCAGGATCATTTGGGTAGAGAAGAGCTATACCCAGTGGTAGCATTACCTTCCTCTTAGCAAAAGTTACCAAGGGGACGACCGTTTAACGTCCTATCGGACTGAGAGACTAATGTACTTGAAGGGCCTTCCACAAAGAACCCACGTAGGAATTGGAATTCTTCTGAAAAATCTCTTCCGCAGCTGGGAATCAAACTGGGACTTACGAATGGGAGGCCAGTACTCTAGCCAGAACAGCAGTCCAGTCCTCATGAAATTCTCAGTTGGAATTAGCCACTCTCAGCATAAAAAGTAATCGGTGGTGTTTTTTTAAGTTTGTTCAGAGCTATGAGTCTACTCAAACCGGGATGAAGGGTGCAAGGATGGGAATGTAAGGTGGGGAATGGAGACGTAAGAGGCCTCCTCGAGAGTCTAACCTGGGACGTTACATTTAGTACACGACATATACTCTCCATATATGGCAGGAAATTTTCCGCCTCTGCTTGGGTTCGAAGCCATGTCATTTGGAATAGAAAACGAGATATCAAATGAAGCATGTTTGATGTTATTACCATCAAAATAATGCCATTTACATAAAGCGTTGTAAGAAGTAATGAAGGTAAAGTAACGTTACACAACTAAGTCCTGGTTGGTTAAAAATTTCACCCAGGCTGGACTCAAACCTGCAACCCTCTGGCAGCCGGCGAAGAATAGCCCGCCGCTACCAGGGCCGAATTATTATCAGTACTTCATGATTAGAGAGGAATGCCATTTTCTTCCGAATCAATTCTCAAAATAGAAGCTATTTTGAAGAAGCGGACGTCAGAGATTAGCGGCGTGCTTGTCACTTTTTATCTAAGGATTATGAGGTATGAGCATTGATTTGCGACGGGCACGCATTAAGCAGTGAAATATCTTGCCGATTCGCCACGCTAGTGCGCACGATGGTAAGTGTAAACGGGGAGTCAAGAGACGAGCCCAGTGGAGCGGGAAGGAGTAAGTAAAAGGGTAGAACTAGGGTTGGGTGGCCGCAGCGAACCCGTTTTATGGATTTGGAAGCTTAACGAATGAGTGGGCGGCGTGGGGCTACGAACGGACATGTGGGGGTTGTGGGTGACGCCGGCGAAAATCAGCAATGCGAGCGAAATTTCTGAACTTGTCCGCTCTGAAAAATAAGTGGTCCGCTCAAAACATTTTTCACCCATGCGAGCGGCGAAATCCAAGCAATTAGTCCACCGCGTCTAACCAAAGATCCCAGTTGCAGTTTCGAAATGAACTACCTGAAATTATATACATTGGAGAGAGAAAAAATATTGTTTTTTCTTTTAACTTTTCTGATTTATGTGGGTGAAAGGAATCGACGGCTGGAGGATGCATCAGTCACGCTTTGAGCGTTCGGTGCATTCCTGTACCGAGTGGATCTCAAAACGGTAAGGTTTATCTCCTGAGAATTAAAGTGGAAAATTGCGTACGAAGTTCTGAGCGCCAGATGCTACTGCAATGACAGTCGGGAATGTATCAAAAGAGGGAATGTTGGGAAAGGTAATTTGGTGGAACACAAAAAAAAGTATTGCTGAATTCTCGTGGAATGATGCCACTTTGTCCAAAGACTTATCCGACCACTTGCATTCATATGAAACGAAACTTTGAACCTAGATTCCAAGTGTAGATCAACCTAGAATAATACCTAACGTCCTTTGACCCACATTGCATGGCAAAGTAGGTGTATCACATGATACAGGGGAGAAATTAAGCAAGCATAAGGAGGCGAGTAATGGAATAGATTTTAAGGATGGAATTTGTTTATTTTTTCCATAACCAACCATGCATTATCGTAAGGTCATTTACATAGCCGGGTATTTAACAAACAGCAAAGGACAAACAAACAAACACGTGTCCTTAGGGGTGAAAAATCCACCCAGGAGGGACTCAAACCCGCGACCCTAGGTTTAGCAATCGAGGATCCTACCCCGCTGCCACCAGGTATGACAAAATATTCAATGCAAAGAGATTTGAACCAATGAATTTCAACTCATCAGCCCCGTATCCGTAACATACTGGACCAGCAGGGCGTTAAGGGATGACGATAGATAGTTAAGTACGATTAGTTAAAAGACAATAGTGCAAAGATTTAAGTGTCTGAGGACATTAATAGGTTAGCAAAGGTAAACTTGTCACAATCAAAAATTACAATGACTGGTGGACACCCTATAGCAATATGCTATAGGGTGTCCACCAGTGTATGTATTGCAAAATCCGTAATCCACGCATTCAGAAGAAACCGCTTAGGCGACGTGAATAGCCAGGAAACACGATGCCCCGCAGAACCACGCTTGTAAAATCCATTTGTAGTATTGATTCCCGTCGCTTTTCATGACGGGAGTTCCGTCTGTGAGGGAACACATGGATTTAGCTGTATGGATGGTTACCACCAATGGTCACCACGTGCTTTATATGCATCCACGACGTAATCGAGTTCGGAACCACCACTGTAACACTCGATGCTTGACGAGCCAAACGGCGTATGAAGTCGGAGAACCGCGCCCCCGGGAATTGCAAGGCATAAATGCATTTGACGTTGATGCATGTCCATACTTGGAATTATACTGCGCCGCGCATTTGGCTACTAACCTTAACTCTTCCTGTAATTGACTATGAACACAAGCTTACGAGGCAAGAGCCCAGGATACAAAACATAACGAAACACCGGTGTTATGCTATGTTTGAGATGAACAATAAACACAAATACGCAAAAAATTAAAGAAAAACGCTTATTTACCATACTTATCGCATTCACTAGTACCGAAAATTTGAAGCATTTCTCAATTAATTTTGAAAAAGAGAAGTGTTTTTTTCAATGAAGAGAGGTCAAATTCACTTGAGAGCTAAGAATGGGACCACACCGAGTTATGTCTCAAATCTCCGTGGATCTACGTCTACGCCATAAGATAGAGGCCAATTATTTCTCTATAAACACAACCCTTACACAATGAATACGCTGAAAGGTGTTGTGGTAGTCTACTTGAGCATAGATGCAAGAATCTAGAAGGGTTGAAATAAAAGCCATACACACAAAAAAAATATCTGATGAGCAAAATGCGACACACTGTCCCTAAAATTCTGAACGAGATTTACTGAGGTTCCAGAGCACTTAGGTAAACGATCATTTTTTCAAAGATACTAACTGTTAAATTATACTTCCTGCGTGGTGGCTGTGAGTTTTAATATGCATAGCACACACTAGATCAACCGAAATGACTTGCAGGGACGAAAGTAGAGAGACGGTCGAACCGATTAGTTCAAGGACTTTTTTGCCCCAAACAATTACGTATGACTCCTTCAGAATGTAAATATTTCTTATTCTCTTTTTAATAGATGATCTCCAAACTCCATCCTGTATCACGTCGTTGAAGTTATGAGCAAGATGGTACACAGAGGTAAACTATAAAATAGTTAAAAGTGTCCAAACTCATTTTCTGGGATAAAGTAATGGAAAACTAAAATCATGAGAATAGTGGCTTTGGGCAAAGAGAGTCTCCTAAAAAACTCTCTAAGATTGTAAGAAGCATTAACTACCTAGTTCAGAAATAGTTTCATTGCTCTCTGATGCAGTTAACGGGGAGGTAATATGCCAGCCAATCAAAATACGGATATCGTTCTATGATGAAAGTCGATAAATTATGACGTGAAAATAGGGTGAGGCCAGACTGTGGAATCGCCAGTAAGCGAACATAGGGCCAGATAGATCTGAAACTATAACATTGGGAGATGCATTGGTAACTTAAGGCTATCAGGACAAGAATGATTTTTAAACACCAGGGTTTTACCCATACACAAAGTCACGACCAAATTACGATATTTTTTTTTACTGTGTGAAACAATAAATGAAATATACATCGGTTAATATGTTAATAAATATTTTCTATGCCCAAGAAATCACTTCGAACGAACGTAAAATATCGCAACGTCATTATATACGTGAAAGCTTAAGTGCTTACAGTCACCATCATGGAATTAGTTTTTCGTGCAAATATTCAATGGAAATTCAAGATCACATCTCTGGCGAATAGTTTCCTGGAGGAATACATCCTCTTTAGAGTCCCCCGCATTGATTCCCACATGTATCACCATTGATCCACCCCAATGCTGAAGGTAATAAGAATTCCAACATTTCATAAGAAAGAGACTTGTGGTGGGAATATTTATGCTGTCCTCCGAGGGACGAAGAGGAAACAGAGAAGAGGAGGTGTACTCGGAAAGAGCACGAGGGGACGGAAACGGGAAGGAGAGAAGGGAGGAGAGCGAAAGCAAATATTTATGCGGTGGTGTGCGTGCGGAGCGGGGGGAGAGCGGGTGGGGGGGCACCGGGGGGGGGGGGGGGAGAGTGGGCGGGAGAGGGATCTCTCCGGGTGTTAGGTGTCGTCTCGTCTTGCACGGCGCTCGTTGGGTGGGCACTGACCGGTTCCCCCATAGGGCCCCTCAGGGGTCAACTCCTCCTATCCCACCCACACAACGCCCCCCTTGCCCCCTCCCGCCTTACCCAGGCTTATCTTTCGGTTCCGGCATAACTAAACACGACCGATGGCCATTAAGTTGGCTTCCTTTAAAAAAAATAAATAAACGGACGGATGGTGATTTTTTTCTCTCTTTCTTCGCTCGCCTCGGGTGCATACGCTGAGTTCGGTTCGGTGTGCGGCCGAGGACTCGAGGTTCGTCTATCCGAGGTTTTCCTTTTCGATCGATGTATTGGGCTGCAGGCGAAGGCTGGGTCGAAGATACGTATATGTATAAGAACCACGCTCTACGATCTGAATTCGAAAGTTCTTTTTTTTACTACGCACGAGAAAGTCCAGTTGTAGACACCCTAGGGCGTTAAGGTCAGCATATCAAGCTAGATGGAAGAATTTGATTGATGGTGGAAGTAGTTAGTAGCTGTTATTATGGGGATGAGACAGACAATGAGGTTATTTCCGCTATTAAATTAGTTTGAGTGAGATTTTTCTCTAGTCGATACAATAACTTAAGAGGCCATATTAAAATTTTATTCTCAAATATATGCAGTTGTAAAAAGCATGAATTAAATATAGTAATATTAATGACGAAAAAATTGTTTTATATGGCGGAGGTTCTCAGTAGTTAAGTAAGAATGCAGTTAAAGGCTAATTGTACTAATTTCTAAATTTTTCTAAAATTTTCACTATATACACCTGAAACGACCTTACATTCGGAGGGTTTTTTTCTGATTTTGTAAAACTAATTCCTGGGAGTTGCACATTTATTTTAATTGTTAAGAAACATACGAACAATACACCGCTAAACTTCTGACGCCACATATGCACCAGAACTTCCTCATTATATAAATAAATTCCCTCTGGAGGGCACAGTCGTACCACCTGAGATGAAAAACAGCTTGTATTGTTTTGCAAATACCTCAAAACGCAGTACAGCAAGGGGCTGACATCTGCCTATCGATAAAAAGGCGAGGTATTTTCTATATAATGAAGCCAATTTCATTGAAATATGTGCGAAATGATATCGCGCTCAAAATACCAAATTTGATTTATCTGGGCAGGTTTTGTTGGGTAGGATTACCAGGGTATTTGGTATTTCTTTATTACATCTAAGGTACAAAAGGACTAAAAAGTCCTGCGAGAGTACCATTAAAAAATTCAATTAATACAAAATACGTCAGTTTAGTGCATCTCACAAGAGATAGAACGCGCATATATTATCAAATAAACAAATGAATTGTGACAGATTAGCAACCAAAAATATATAAATAGATAAACCTATAAGTGAGAGGTAATACCATGCTGTAATTTAGTGAGGTATCCACGTAAACGGTATTTAAAAAAGGTTATAATTGTTTATCGTGCATATGGTTTCAGGTAGAGTATTCCATATTATAGGAACAAATATCCAAAATGCCCCTCTAAACTTATCTTTACGATGTAATGGTACACAGAGCATGGAGTTACTAGCTCTTAGATTACGATTACGGATGGTATTGGAAAGGCGGAGTTTGGTAGAGAGATATTCAGGGAAGTTCGTTAGAAGTATTTTTTTAGAAGTAATATAGCCGAATGTTTGCGTCTGTTGTCAATATTTACCCAAGATAAAGCTTTAATGTATTCCGAGATGTGTGAGTCCTTACTTAGATCAAAGACAAACCTTGCACAAGCGTTCTGGATCCTTTGCATTTTGAGTGCTGAAATAGCAAGCATATTGGTGGAAACAATATTTCCATAGTCAAGAATAGGGAATACCAGAGCTTCTACAAGTCGATTTCTAGTGGAGGGTGGAAGTAAATCTCTATGTTACCGCAGTCCATGTAGAGCAGCTAAGGCTTTCTTACACGCCAGGTTGGCGTGATCTTCCCAAGTTAGACATGAATCAATTATAACTCCTAAATTGTTCACGGTTTTTGAAAAAGGTATTGGTACGCCATTGACTGTAATAGATGGCAGGTGGACAGGAAGCTTTTTCAAAAGCTTATTATTACCTATCACGATTACTTGAGTCTTTTTAGGGTTAATCTGTAGATTATGCCTTACAGCGTATTCACAGAGGTTAGCTGCTTCCACGCTCATATAATTTATAGTCTCAATAATATCTTCAGGCCTACATGAAATATAATTATGTAAATCATTGGCATACAGATGGTACTTGGACCTATTAAAAACTATATCAATATCATTTACATAAAGAGAGTACAGAAGAGGGCCTAAACTGAACCTTGCGGAACACCATAGAGTAAAGCGATCAGATTGGAGACGTCTTCTCCATTAATAGCCCGCTGCCATCTATTTGCTAGGTATGACCTAAGCCACTGTAGAACTGAATTTGATAAGCCAAGGAGTCTAAGCTTCGAAGGCAACAGGCCGTGGTGAACGGAAGGGAACGCATTACTAAAGTCATATAAAACAAGTAATGAAACTCTCTGGTGGTCTACTCCCTCCCTTATGTCCCCGATGACTTTTAAAAGGGCCGTCGTAGTGCTATGGTTGGCTTTGAATCCAGATTGTAGTTAGTTGAAAATGGAGTTTCTATCAAGATAGTCAATCAACTGCGCATGAACGATCTTCTCAAGGACTTTTCCAAGAGTACATAAAAGACTTATAGGTCTGAATTGATTAACAATACTGGCTCCACGTTTTTTTTTCAGTGGTTTGACATTGGCTATTTTCCACAGGTCAGGAAAGGAGCAACATTGAAGGGAGTAATTAAATATATGCAGTATTGCGGGAGAGGATTCTTCCAGACATAGTTTTAGCATTTCAGCAGATATGCCATCGATACCCTTAGAGTTAGGGCTTACACTATTCACAGCTTCTTTTAAGTCATTGAAAAAAACATGTTTGAAATGAAAAGGCTCATCAACCGAAAACGCCGGCATTTCATCATAGTATTTAATAGCACTAGAGACTAAATCCTCACTATGGCACGTAACAGCAGTATAATGTTGATTCAAATCGTCTGCTATGGGGACACTGCAAGGTATGGAGGCTTTGCTGGGAACTACATCAAGTTCTTTTAAACTTTTCCACAGGTGTTTTGATGGAATACTATTGTTGCCAAAAGTATTATACGAATAACGGACTTTAGCATTCCTCATTTCACTTTTTAATCTATTTCTAACTCCCTTGTAGTGACTCCAAAGTTGGCTACAGCATGATCTTCGAGCAATATTATAGACAGCATCTCTCTCTTTTATCATGGAAATAATCTTAGGAGTGATCCAAGGCTTACGTTTATGATTTACTTTAACTGTCCGAAAAGGCGCATGTTTATCAAAAATAGCAGTGAGCTTCTCATTGAAAAATTCAACTTTATCCTTAACATTATAAAGGGAAAACATTTTATGCCAAGGGGCTCTAAATACATCATTCTTAAAATTCTCTAAGTTAAACTTACAATAATTTCGATATGTTACATACATTGACTTAGGTTTAGGAACAGAAAAAGAAAAAACTGCCATAAGGAGGTCATGGGTGGAAAGACCACATACTGGACGTTGATCAGAGAAAATTAGCCGTTCTGGAAACGAAGTAACAACCATGTCAAGATGAGAGTGGCAAGTCATGGTATGAAAGGTTGCCCCGTATGGTACATGAGTTAAGTTACATGAGTCTATAAATTTGCAGAGAGCTTTCCCATCATTAGAGTCGTAGGGCCGGACAGAACCGAAGTGGGCGTTGACATCACCAGCTACCACTTGATATGGATAGTCTGTACCGAGATGAAAGAATGAATCCTCAAATTCCTGGAAGTAGCCAGCTTTAGGGGGTCTATAAACACAGGCAAAGAGGAGCTTGACATTTAGCACTTTAACTTCAAGTATAACGAAATCCGGTTTCTGCAATGGGGTGGTAGAAGAGAACGAGTGCGCTAATACTTTACAAGTAAACTTATTTCGAACATAAACTGCAACTACTCCTCCACCATGTGAAGTACGGTTACCAACAAACGTATTAAAGCCAGCCAACTTCAGAATATCTTTATCGTTTTTATAAAAGGTTTCACTAACTGCAATGATGTCAATCTCAGAGTTATCAAACAAATAATGAAACTCACTGATATGGCTAGGATAAGTGAGGGATTGTGCATTAATGTGGACAATCATTAGGTTTGTTTGATATCTATTGCAAGTCAGGTTTAAAAATTCTTTGCAGCTCAAACTCTCAACGCCCATTGGTTATGATGGAACCGTATCAGTATCATGAGCATAGTGACACCAAATGCTGGTACGACTTAACTTGGATTCTTTCACTATTTTCCCGGACCCTCACAAAAAGTTTTCCGTTCGTGAACCAAACATCGTGGAAGCTCTGCTCAGTCCTTTTTCTCATGCGAGCATAGTTAAACATTTTCCTCATTCCTGCAGACAATGATTCATTAATGTATATTTGGTTCTCGGAGGATGGCCCAGGGGTGAAACATGACAAGTGTTTTACTCTAAGATCCCTTTTAACTTTTCGGGCATGGAGGAATTCATTCTTATCTGCTTTTTTCAAAAAACGTACAATGATTCCTTTGGTCGTCGCGTTGGGAGGGCCCGTCCTGTGCGCTACTTCTACATTTTCCAATGACAGTGGGAAAAACATGGCGCGGCCTACGCTCTCAAGGATAACCGATACATTTTCTCCTATGGCGTATGGAATCCCGTGGATTTCCACATCATTCACTCGGGAATATTGCTCACTCGCGGTCAGCCGCTCTTCAAGGTCTCGCACACTAGTCTGGAGACGCTCATTCTCTCCTCGCAAGGTAGTCACCTCGGTCTCAAGTTGGGCAATTTTTTGTACCGAACTGTCAATTTTAACGTGGCACAGCTCCAATGATTTTCCCAGGTTCGCTTCAACCTCACGGATTAAGGCTGCCTGGTTCTTATCACTGTCCTTTATCATTTCCATAACGTCCTTCAGAGACGGTCCCTCGGAGCTTCCGCCGCGATTATCGAGGCCTCGTTCGTCACCATGGTCACCATTCCTAGCGAGGCAACTTGGGCACTTCCACTCACCGTCAATGATGTTGGCACATTTGTTGTGCACCACAGTCTGGCACCCCGAGCACTTGGTGCTCGCCTGCGACTTAGTAATAGCACGGTCACACGAGATACAATTTGGCGCCATGGCACAACGGTAGGGTGAAAACACAAGTGCAAATGTACAGCACAAATACCCGTCTCCGGTAAAGATACAATTATATCGGCAGAAACTCACAGGTGTAACTTGAAGACTCACAGGGGGACCGGCACAAGTAAAAGCACAGTCACAATCCCGTTCACAGCCACAAATATGAGCACCACTGCATATTACACCTGCCAACGACAGAGGCACAGAGATATTAACACTGCCCCGGATAGCACCCGACAGCGAAAATGGCACAGAATCTTGGCTGTAGTTCTTGATAAGTCGCCGATACCAAACCGTATTTTGAACACTTCCAGTACTATACTTGAAAGTATAGTACTGGAAGGGGCGAGTCAGAGAGACACAAACTTGGCCTCGGTGTCAGCCTGTTCTCGACAATTTTTTCTAAGGGGCTCTTCAGTGAAACCAGTCCAGTAAACGTCCAGTTCGACGGGAAAAGCAGTTCCATCGACGTGCTATGCACACAATACACCCAAGTAGGGGTCTTGCTTCCACTGGATAGTCAATACTTAAGTCGAGATTTGCGATCAAACCCCCGTGATAGGAAGCCGGAACTCATGTCTTCACTTTAACTAGGCCCCCACGTGAACGACTAGAAAGTTTCTTAATTTTTAGTGTGGTCACTATTATTCAGGGAAAACACTCACTGCAGAACTGAAAAAAATGATTTAAAGGAGAGTGCCAGAACCACAAAATACGTAATCTCCAGATAGAGCATCAATTTATTATGTTATCAGGGATACAGGGGAAGAGTATTCCTTGGCCCAGATTACAATATCACCTATTAAGCTAGTTTGAGTGAGACATTTCCCAAGTCATAATGGAAACCATATTCGAGTAAAATGTTTTTACTTCAGTGTCTGTCAGAAGTACGAAACAAATGTTGAAATATTAATGGCACAAAAAATAGCTATCTACGACAAAAATTCTCAGTAATTATATTAATATAACTACACAAGTCTTTAACTTGACTCATTTTTTTCACGCCGTACGGTGAAAACGCCTTCACAACGGAATATGTTTTTGCGGTTCTGCAAAATCAACTGTGGTGAATAATTGATTAATTTTTATAAGTAGTTGAGAAAACATACAAACTACACACTGTTAATTTATGTTGAAATTTAGATGTTAGAAATTCCTATTTTTTCAATATTCGCCCTCTTGGGCGCACAGCCGTAATCTATCCCACGTAATACAGCTTATATGTTTAGGCAAATTGCTCGCAATGTAGTACGGTAAGGGGTTAATATTTTGATATAATTGGAGAGATGGGAGTTTTTCCTTTAAAATGAGGTCAAGTTCTAGGTGAAGTGATGTTTCACTCAAACTACCTTAAAAGAACGGAAAAAGTATTGAACATTTCAAATTAACCCGAACAGGACGATAATTTATGAGTTGTTAAAATTAAGAAGGCGGTAATACTGGCCAGCTAACGCAAAGAGAAACCTGCTATTTTACCATAAAAGAGATTATTAAGTGGATATATTTATAATTTTTTGCTAATGTTATTTCTCTGGCGATTTATAAGCACATTATGGCCAAAAATAAATCGCTGTGCTCAGTAAAATATGAACGAAAAGAGATGTCCGTGCACGTGCGTGGGGTTAGAAAAGTTTTTATCGCATTTAAAATTTGGTTACAAAAAATGGTTGCACTACATTATAGATTATATGAGATTCACCGCGCTTTCAAAGGGAAAACGTTTCTGCTTTAATGGATATGAAATTAGAAGTGCCCAAGAAGCCTTTTAAGGCAGGGAGAGCTCTTACTGCCCGCCACTCGCTACGTGATACCATATTCCGTGTATGGTTTCGTTGAGCATGCAAAGGTGAAAAAGAAATAAAAGAGCAGCGGAAAAGAGAAGTGATGAAATGAAATCAAAGAAAAAAATTCAGGTGATGTTAAATTATAAAATTTATGAAAAATGGGTAGATGTTAGTCCAAAGACATTAACTGTAAGAACATCGTTTGCGTATTTGCCTACCTGGATTCATACGCCCTACACAATCAGTGTAATCACTGAAGAGATCGGAATGCCTTAATCTATATTTATGAAAAGACGATAAAAGCGATCAATTATTATATTTTCTGCCAGTATTGCGGAGTAAAATCGAAGGCAATGCTCATCATTTAAATTTTTACACGCAAATGCATCCAGTTCATCGGTGGGATGACTTATTTCTTACAACTTTGTCAAAATATAACTTAATTGGTGAGGTCCTCGGTACAGTTCCTAAAGATGTTATAATTCTTTGATCAAAAAATAAATAAAAATCAAAGTGAAAACCAAGACAGAATTTACCAGGCATAGTACACCCCACGGGTACATTAAATCAGGCATATATTTAACTAAGCTAGCGTGTTTGATAAAATATTCCTTTCTTTCACTGCCTAAAGTTCCATTTCTTAGAAATGCGTTTGAATAGGAAATATTTTAGCTTTAAATAAAGGTTCATAGCAGAGGTAACTATGTTGCTTTACGAGGATAAAAAATATTTGTTCTGTTATAGGTTAGATAATGTGATATTACGATGTTTCAATCATAAGACCGACAGAACGCAAAACCGCAATAATATATATCGTTTTAATAATATCTAAGTTGTTGATTGTTTAGCTTGCTTGATGAAAAACCTATTTATGGTGCTATATTACACCACTGTGGTTTCATCAAGAAGTAATCTCTATAATTGGAGCGAAGGCTTCCGCAGTGGCTGATCATGCTGGATCTAGGTTTTCCGGAGCAGCTGCGTGTGTCAATTAACGTGACGACAGTTTCTCCCCCGATACAGGAGGTGTCTTCAGGTCGAAATGATGTCCGTTCGGAGTTGTCAGAATATATGGACATAAACGCAGAGCAAACAAGTGGGAATCTCGGCGCCAAAATCTGTCCATATATTCTGAAATCTCCGAACGGACATCACTTCGACCTGACGACGCCTCCTGTAACGGGAGAGAAACTGTCGTCATGTTAATTGAAACACGCAGGTACTCCGGAAAACCAAGTTTAAGCACTATAATATTCAAACTATCATCGGCGCAACATGGAATAACTACGTGAATGAATGCAATACGTCAAGGCAAATACAGGATGATTCTGTAGCAACAAGTTTCTCCTACAAGTTGCTGTATTAAACGCCCCTCTCTTGTTTACTCCATTTATTCGTAAAAAAATCCAAAGTTTATTGTTAATTTTTTGGAATAAACATTTTGTTTGTAACCATTAATAGAATGCTAAGGCAATGTCAAAAGAATGAAATTGATGATATTGTGCGTGTATTTAAGGCGTAGCTTATGATCATTCGACAAGAAATCTACTGATGATATACTAAAGCTTGACTGCTGTTTGATGGTGGTAAATGTTGAATATTAAAGGTTTAACATGCGGCGGATGCTTGGCAACACTTGGCAATCCGCAACACTTGGCGGATGATTCTGAACAAAAGGAAGGTATTTTTCAAAAGTTTTGAAGCTCATTAACCTCCAACGATTCTGATCAAGATCTGGCGTATTTGCTAAAATGACGACTTCCCAAATAGCGTGCCCGTGTTCGAATCTTAACAGCGATAAAGATAAAGATTTTATTAGGTAACCTGTATCTTTATTTGAATGCTATGCGGATAGCACTTGAAATGTAGAGCTCTTTCCGTCCTATGGATTGCTGGACAGTGGAAATCTTAGGGTCATTTGTCTAGAGCTCGCTTTTGCCGAGTCCGAGAATTTTCTCCGACGTTGCTACATTCTCCAAATAATTCTTCATATACCGTACCGCCAGCTTATCCTTAAAGGTGCCAGTGATCTCGGCTGTCGACCGCCTCCCAAACCGACCAACCAATTGGGTATTTTCCAAAATTTTAAATTTAAGTTTACGGATCTTTATATGTTACTTAAACTCGAACAAGCTTGCGGAGTGAAAGAAGTTTTAAAATTGATTCAATATTAATTGAGATATTTAAGATTAAAATAGTCGAAATTTCAAATTTTTTTACGCCGCTGCGAAACGAAATCTGATTGGCTTGACGTCATTTTCGCTGAGCGATAGACGGATGTGAGGGAGAAAGTGAAGAACTGTAGATCTACCGTATATTTAAAGATTTTTCATTGAAAACAAAGACTATGGCGTGCAATGGTTTTATTAAAACCACATAAGATAATTTACCCAAAGTGGATATGTTTATGGTAGGCGTTTTAATGAAGAAGGACGAGCGATTTAATGCTGCGGAAATTCGTTGAGCTTAAGTCCAAAAAATGTAAGCCTAAAGTTTCCTTTTAAAATCGTCATTACTGTTTTATATCATTTTTGATACATATAATTATGTATTTGGTGTATGAACTTTATTAACTGTTTTTCCAAAACACTCATAATCATTATGATACTTCTTTCTTTATCGAAGTCCATATCAGTCCATGCAACAGTAAACAAACAGTGTGTTAGTAACATATCAACATAACACAGTACTCGCCAAATGTTTGTGCTGCCAATACTCGACACACCTAAAACGTTAATTATTTATTTGATAATTAGTGATTGTTTGTAGAGGAGGTTTCTAGAAGTGGCTTATCTGCTGTAGAAATGCCTAAAAATAGATTCTCATCTCCTAAATGTCTATTCAAAATTTAATTTAAGTGTTATTATATTATAAAGCTTCTCGTGAGAGTTATGGTGATAATGCTATAGGATACGTCCAAGTAAAGAGAGATGGACCACTGTGCACAGTCATTACAAGAATATGTCCAGAACACTAAGTGCGGAGTAAAGCATACATTTTTACGGGTGGACATTGAGGAATCCAAGGAAGAAATTTCAATCATTCAATGCCGTGATGGCGTGAATAAATTTCTTGTTCGGTGTTTCAACCGATGTATTTGTACATTGTGGCACAAAACACCATCTATATCCCTTACTTAGATGTCATTTAAAGACATCTAGAAACGCGAACACGTCAGACACTAATTTCGCCGCATTTGTTTCCACTGTAAGCATAAGGAAACGCCTGGGTCTAAATGTAAACAGCGAAAATGACGTCACAGGCCATTCGGTTGTTTTCGGAGTGTGCTCGGGAGTTTTCGTAACCTTCTACTTTCTTTAGCTTTTAAAACCGAAATTCTTACAATTTGATTAGAAAACTTTTAACCAATGCAATAAGTTCAAGTATCAGAATCAGAATATCGATAGTTTGAAATACGTGGAAAATACCCAATTATTTTGATCAGACACAGTGTAGGTACATTCACTGCTGATAATACAAAGTACTAAGTATTTCCGTCTGTGAAATGTCACATGAGCTCATGCAGACGCATGGAACAGCTCGAAATGTAGGTACGTTTCAAAATGAGGACCTTCAATTCTCTTTCTTTCCCACTTAATGGTATACATTTCATGTTCGCAAGTATGGGCACCCAATCGGACACCATCCGTATTCCCTATCTCCCTCTCTTTTATTTATACTCCTTTTTTTGGAAAACGAGTACACAAAAGCCCAGGGAGATCAGAGACTAACAAAGCGTCTTCTCCGAAAGAGCCGTGTGCTCGCAAAATTACATTCCTCCGCCGCGCACCGAATGAGGCGTAGTCGTCGCGTCTCCCTTTTGAAGTGCATCCGTCCGAGTGAGCGTGCTTTCCGTCGGTGAAAGAAAAACTTCTGAGAGAAGTGGGAAAGATCTTCTCTCTCTTTCGAGAGGGAGGGTGGGAGTGGAGATATAATGGGACGGTCGACTGGGAAGGGAACAGAGGGATAAATAAGGAAGTAGACCCCCGAATGGAAATCAACGAATTAAAAAAAAAAGAAAAATTTGAAAATTTCCACCGAGAGCCGAGTAGGAGAGGAAACGGGAAGAAAAAAACGCACAGAGAAGATAAAAAAATGTTTTTTTCACTCTTCACCAAAATTCTTGAGTAGGTTCTCTCCTTTATTCCTATAACTTCCTCTCTCTTCCCTCTCGCGCTTTCTGTCTCTCTCCCAACGGTAGTTCAGTTCCGAAAAAAAATCCTCATTCATATGCCCTTCCTCCCTCCCGTCTCACTGCTTTCTTATTATTCAAGAACACGTTCTTCCTCGCGTCTGAAACCTGTGTCCTCCCCTCTATCCCGTCCTCTTTAACTTCCCCTGGATCTTGGTGAGAGCTTTAAGGGGGAGGTTAGGGGAAATGGGAGGTGAGGAGGAATATCGGCCGATTAAAAATCGACTATGCCCACCAAAAGATATCCTATTCCCTCATGTTTCCATTCCATAATACCTTGTCAACCTCCTCCCCCGAATTAACACTGAGTCATCTGAGATCGGATCGGTGCTTTTGCAATATTACTGGCCTCCTATGCCGAGGGCCCGAGTTCAAATCCTTGCAGTGGCAGATATTTTTTTCAGAGGCAATCACGATACCTTTGTAGAGAGCACTATAACAGCAGCACTCCGTCCGTATGATGGGACGTTAAACTGTGAACCCCTTGGCATCTGTTGCTAAGAGCAGGTTAATTCCGACGCCGCCGCTCTCCTCCCTTCCTCTATTCCCCATTGAATCCTTTCCTTGCCAACCAACCCACCGATTCTTGATGGTGCAAATGATCTCATTTTTCGTTCGCCTTTCCAAATTAATATTGTAAATTAACTTTTTATATTCATGAGACTTTATGCAATTGCGATTTAGATTTAAATTGTGCAAAGATCTGATTTTACGCGGATAGTTGCCACATGAGGCCATCGCGTTCTCTTCTTTTGTTCGTCGTCTTCTTCTCCTTTCTAACCAGCCAACTAACCTTTTTGCTTTGTGCTTTTAAGGTGGCTGGAGCGGTAATCGTGAGTCGTTGAAGGCACATTCTAATAACTTTTCAAGTAAGTCGAAAAAAATATTCTTGGACCACATTTCACCCACGTACACCTGTTTATACGTTGTAAATCACCACAATGCAGTAATGTATATGATGCAAGAGTAATATTTCAAATTTTCGCCTTAATTAAAGCATTGTTTTGACTTGGATGTTCGGCGCGAAATTCGAAATTTACGCGAAAATCATATCTAAATACGCTTTTCTTACTCGGTATGATACCTTGATATTTGTTGGCAGCTATTATAATAATATGAAACTTACTATTTCGCATTTAGGAGAAAATATGTACTTTAGTAATAGATTTTTTTCAAAATATATGCCGTGTTCCATAAGATTACTTGTTAAAATACCATTGAATTGCCAGGAAACCAAATCGGTAACATGCAGTTTTTTTGTATTTTATCGATAGGTATTACTAACAAGGACACGTATGCAAAGTTTCACGCAAATCTGTATACAAACAAAAATCGCTCCAGCCACCTTAAACCAGTCAACTAACCGACGCTGGGTCACCCTGTAGGTGGATCTCAAACCGAGTTCTTTTTAACACGATCTTATGAACACGATAATCATCATTTTACGCCACGCTATGATGATCACTGTACCCATTTATGTGTCAGGGTGTAAACTATAAATTTATTTGAGGAAATTCACCACAGAAAAAAATCCCACTTGACCGGTATTCGAACCGAAATTCACAAATTGCAAGTCGAGTGGGTTAGCTAGTTCCTCTTCGGGTAATCGTGAGTGACCATGTCATTGGTACTTAAATGTAGACGGTAGGTTCCACATCCTGTCAGCATAAATCCCCTCGTAATTTAGGCATAAATTAAGGCGGCTTGGTGGCGTACCAGGACAACATGCCTGTAAGATCCGGGTTATAATTAAACTCAGATCACATGATTTTCTATGATCAAATGATTTTCTATGATCAAATGATTTTCTATGATCAAATGATTTTCTATGATCAAATGATTTTCTATGATCAAATGATTTTCTATGATCAAATGATTTTCTATGATCAAATGATTTTCTATGATCAAATGATTTTCTATGATCAAATGATTTTCTATGATCAAATGATTTTCTATGATCAAATGATTTTCTATGATCAAATGATTTTCTATGATCAAATGATTTTCTATGATCAAATGATTTTCTATGATCAAATTTCCAAACACTTAGTATGGTGTATTGAATGCGAAACTGAAAGACGCAAGGAAGTAAGAATTTAACGGGTATAAAGGGTGCATTGAAATTCGTAAGGAAATCAGTAATTGATATGGTCCTCCCCGTAGGAAGCATGCGTGAAGGATGAGTTTTGTCTACTTCTCAAGTTACAAGTTCATCCACTTTACTATTTGCACGGTGATGACCTTTGCAAGACCTTTCCTCAGGCGTTTTTTTTTTCATTTCCACTAATCAAGTTTTCATGACGATTCATAAAAATACAATAAATGAGGAAATATGCAGACAAGGTGAAGAGGAGAGAACCAGGTAGAGCCCCATGCGGAAAACAAAGACCACACCCTGAGAATCTAGCAAATGATTTTTTTTTAACATAATTGAGAGAAAAATAGATTGGATAGCCGCGAGGAAGATAAATGGTCGGATGCATGGGTTATATGAAGAGTGATGCGGGCAGGACGGTCGGGTACAGAGTAATGCCAGGATCTTAGAGAATTAACATCGAATAGGAAGAAATGGAGGGTTGCAGTGAACCAATCTTCGGATTAAACAACTGATGGTGATTCATGTTTTGGTGAGCTTTCCATTCAGGGTGTTGAAGTTCGGAGACCGATGACTTTGAGACGGAGATTGAAACACATCAGCTCAATTTTTCTCACACGAACAAAGATGAACGGAACGATGTGCGTATTAGACCTGGGGTGGCCTTAAAGTGTCGATAAAATGAAGATAGAACTCATCCATTTAGGCAAATTTGTGAATTTAGCAGAAGACAACGATGGCGTCTGGGGGGCTATTTTGTATGGCTTCGGGAAATCCGAGTCTCGACAGTGACGAAATATTGACGTCAAAGGCACGAACATTTCAAATAGGGCCATTCAAAAGTTGAGATTTGTCCGGGGGTTTGACTTCGCCTCCACGGATTTCCCGAGGTCCGACTGCGTCGATTCCTTACTGAATAAGGCCTCAGACCACACGTTCCTCGTGCCGGTGTGGGACGTCTGCTGTGGCGATATTTTAAGTAGAGGTATGTGTACAGAAACAAGCATCAAACAAAGGAGGTTAAAATGAAATGGAGGAGGTTTGACCGTGAACGCTCATGGGCGAAAGTGAAGCAAGAATAGGGGTGCTTGGAAAGGATTTTGTGCCGAGTAGGTGTTGCCAAACCAGCCACAAAACATCGCCTTGTCTGTGGTTTTTATCAAGGAGGTTAAAACGAAATGGAGTAGGCATGACCGTGAACGCTCATGGGCGTAAGTGAAGCAAGAATAGGGGTGCTTGGGAAGGGTTTTGTGCCGAGTAGGCGTTGCCAAACCAGTCACAAAACATTGCCTGGTCCGTGGTTTTTAACTTAAATTTGACGAAAATCAAAAGCGACCGCCGGACACGTAAGCCAGAGGAAGGTCTTAACTGTGCCGACTGCAATGGCGGAATTGGCTTCAAGAATCAAGTGGCATGTCGCCTCCATTTCTTTTCTAACCTCCTTGCATCAAGCTGTCCTTTAAAATTAGACGTCAAAAGTGGAAGATCGGATAGGTATCCCTCCGCTGGACGTAACACATGGAACTCCATTCCACTAAAATAACTCTATCCATCGAGCGCAGGTGAAACATTCAGTAACCAGCCGATAAGTAGCGTTATTTATCCTCTCAATGGTCGTGGTTGAATGTTTTGTCCATAATTTTCGAAGACATTAATCATACATATTTGAAAACTTAAGCTCATTACGATTGAGTAATTAAAAACTTTCATTATTCATGTTTGACGCCTTTATTGAAATTTAACTCAAAGACAGCACTTGCGGATGCGATTATCGAAGTTAATTTTTAGTCTATAGCACATCAACTCTGCTTCTCATCTCTTTTGAAGTTCACCGCTTAGTGCGCATGGTCTGAAGGGAATAAAAAGCAAGTGCGCCGTCGTGTTGCAAAATAATCAGCGAACTACAGTGAATGGAAAGCTCTCTAAGGTTAACGTTCGTTGAATCCAAACCTTTAACCTAATTTTATGTCCTCTCTCACAGTCCAACAGGATGAACTGCCCCGCTATTTCAGAATAAGACTTCCCTCGATCCTTGGGTTAAGCGTAGGCAAGGTACTGTAGGAGGCATCCAAATGCGACACACTGCACCCCCAAAGTTTTTACTCAGAATCCTGCTATCTCTTGCCGCATCTGATCCGTTTGAGGTATCCTTCGCATATAATTTTATTTGCTTCCGATCCAATTTCACGTTTTTAATAGTTTATCTGTCATTTAGGAGAACAGCATAAAAGGTGGATAGAAATGGGCAAAAATATTCAATCCTTCACCAACGTGAAACTGCATAAATAATAATAATATTCCACACAGACAAAATGTCCTTTTCCAGTAATATTTACAGCAATTTAATACAGCAGTTTCCAGTATGTGAATAGTAATATATTTAATAAAAATTAAATATAAACTTCATATCTTTCTTCAGAGAAGAACAATAAATATTTTAGATATTGTATAATATTATAGAGATTCATGTAAAAAATATGATTTGAAGGAATCTAAGTAATTATAAGAGAAATCTATTTAATTATGAAGACTGTTGCCTAGTCACATCATTTTATATAAGGCTGCATGAAAACAGTTCGCACGAGCATAAGGCACGAAAAATAACTTGTTTTTACTATCTGCTAAACAAGGTACATTAAAATTAATATCACTATATATATAATCACAGTCCACTGGATTGTTTATGAAACGATGCAAAAACCGAAGAGATGAAATTTCCCTTCTTACAGTATGTGTCTGCAAATTATACATTTTCAAGATGCGATTGTAGACCATTTTTATAATGTATACATTCATCCTGAAAGCCATTATTTTTTAAAGAATCTATGCTCTACTCTCACAATCATAGATATTAAAAATCATGATAATGAGACTACAAGGTATGTGGAATATTTCCAACACTGGTTTTCCAGAACTCAATTCTGTACTTTTTTCCTTTCAGACGAAGGCTGGCATACCCAAATGAAAAACTTGTTTGGATGAGGATTGAAAAACTTCATTCGAAAAAATAAAGAAGAATGATAGACTAAATGTCGAGTGAGGCCTTTCAGGAAGTGATAAAATATTTAACTCTAGCCTACATTTTGCCGCACAGGGATTACAAATGACGCCAATGAATACAAATCCAATTAGCTTTTCGCGAAGTTTAAGCTAAAGGCCGGTTTACGAATTAGGTCAAAACCAAGCGTTTACCGGGAATGAGATTCAAGGCCACGACTTTGGAATGTAATGGACCGTCAACGTGAAAGACCATCAGAAATCGTAGTTCATCTGCGGTGGCAACTAGATGTTTCAATGACAGACAAGTCCTCACATCTATCAGTTTTGTTACTATTGTTCATTCGGACTGTGAGTGAATAAAACCCCAGGTAATACTAAATGTAGGAGAGGAAAAGAAGTTTTAATATTAAAAACTTATTTACGTGAAGTGCTGATAAATAAGTTATAATAATAGAGTCCCATGCTTTGGATGCGTTTGTGTCAAACGTCATCCGAGAACATAAGGTTGGGTTTTCATTTCCAAGTTACTTCCGCAAGTTTCTTCTCCAAGAGCGCATTGTGGTCATTTCTGCTATCTTCATACCGAAACATTAAAACGTTCTGCAAGCGGACTTGCAGAGCCATTTACATCAGTAATTTATGCTGAAAGTGGCTTGCTGCCAGTAACTTGCGCAAAAAACTTGCCAATGCAAACTCACCATTATAGCTGAAAAGGCTAGTTGAAGATTGAAATTTAACTTTGAAGTTGACGTTCAACGTTCATGATCGATGCTTTCGCGCGATCGTAAACGTCAATAAACTTGCCTTCAAAGTTGAAATTCAAGTTTACGCCAACTGTAAACTGTGGCTCATTCTAAATAAAAAATCTTAATTTATCTCTGTACCACGGGTTATAATGTCTATTGCAGCATATCATCACTAAGGAGAGATTAGGTATATAAATTTATCAACTAATGCGAAACACTTTAATTTTAAGAAAACTTTCGGAGCATGAAAATGTTTACATAGACAAACATACCGTTCCTATGAATTATTCAAGTACTTTCATAAAATTAATGCACCTTCATTGCAATGGAAAAATTAAATCATGACATAACATTGGCGATTATATTCTTTCCTCACAAGCTGGGTGGCAAGGAACGTTAGATGTTTCTATGAATGTATGTGTCAATGAGATAAATCCTATATTATGGTAATGAAAACTGAAAAGGCATGTCCCACTTCCTTAAAACCATTGAAGACCATTTCCACATTACACGTCTTACTCAAAGTATATACACACAAAGCAATTAGTCCAGCAGAAACACATGTTTCTATAATTTTTTTTCGCTCCACTGGAATTCAATTTCGCAATCGATGGATAAGAAGAAATGATAGCCACATCATTACAATGCAGTTTTCTTACCTTACTACGCTTTTAAGCTTTGATGCTGAAATTACGTCATGTGTGACAATTCAAAATTTTCTGATAAGAAGTAACGTCAAAAGTACACGACAAATTAGAGAAATTTTTTTAAGAAAAGCAAAAGCGAGTAATAGATTTTTACTTGCTCAAGACAAAAATGGTTTATGACTGTAGACAAATCTTTTACGAAAGCAGTTTGATCATTCACACCCATTTTAATGGTAAATAAATTAGCACTCTTACCTAAGCCGCCTCTCGGATGCCGCAGGATTTAAAGCCTCAAGGCAAGGCCGTAATTTGACTATATTTTTTACCACGGCAGGTAATAAGGTTGCAGAAAAGTGGCACTTACCGGAAGCAAAATATCGAAAACGAATTAATCACATAATTTTCTTCTCATAAATGTATCTAAGATCCAATAAAACAGTTTCTGCTTTTCACACTTCCTTCCCCTAACAGGGAGAACAGGTAGTTTCTCACCTATGATATAGATGCAAGGGGAGGAAAATTCCTCTCGAGGAGCTGACAAATTTTAAATAAGTTTGATAATAATCCCACATTATTCAACTTTTGTCATTCAAACTTTTCTTGACTTTCAAGCAAAGGCACTTTCATCGGGGACTTCAATGCTAATAGTTTTCTTCTTCCGGGACTTCTTATTCCTGATATCTATCAACTTTCTTAAGAGCCCAATAGTGGCACTAAGAGATCTGGGAGATTATCTAACATGTTCAAGAAGTCAAAAAGAGACATTCACTATTTGAAAACCGTTTTATGAAAGATTTGGGGTTTCCGAGTAGAATTAATTGGGCGAAGTCTGGAAGAGTTACTTAACAGATGAGTTTTTCCATTGATTTGGACAATATTAAGGCTGACTGCTCTATCTTCTTCAGAGCGTTCATCAACGACTTGAAAACGAGTCAGTCTTCAAAAGGTCGGCAACTTAAACTCTCAGCTAGTATGAAAACCGGGAAGACTTGAAACCACTCCTCAAAAAAGCAATTATTCACTAAATAGATATTTTTGACCATCTCAACTCAAGTTCAAGTTTTCCTCTGAGCTATATAGTTTATCTTCTCAAGTTTTATTTTCTTTCAGTTCCTCATCAATTCATCCGTCTAATTTGAATTTCAACATATGCATCGATAAACAGTTATGAGCCTCTGATGATTCCTACCAAATGTTTAGCCATTATATATTGTAACTCTTTATAGTCTCTCCACTCTCCGCAAAAACAAATGACTATCCATTGCAGCGATGAATATTTATCAGCTGAGTGTGGAAAGTTTGAAAAATTGCTTCAAAAAACGTGTATGCAAATTTTAGAGAAAATAATCACACTATTAAAAGGAGACGTTTTCAACAGTGTAACAAATTATGCATCACCAGTTATGAGCCATCACCAGTTATGGGGCGTATCGCTATCGCAATTAATAGGTCTGCCTCTACAGGCAGCGAAGAAAACGTTTCCGAGTTCATAGCTACTGCCATACAGGTTTGGTGTACATTTATGATACAAACCTCATATCAACATGATAATCAGTATTTAAATTTGCGTTAACTATTTATTTCTTCGCAAAGTTATCATATGACGCGACACACTATTTAATATTAGGCAATGACTAATGGGTTGGGGATAAAATTGAGATGACTGATCCGAAATCAATGATTTATAATATGAACGCAACTTTCACTTCGTTATTTTCCACTTGTAATATTTCAAGCGTTAATTTTAGTAACCCTTCTATTACACCTTCAACTGGGAATATGTTCTCCCTTTTTTCTGCTGGTAGGAATTATATATTCTTCTGCTATATAAATGAAGTCATTGCCGATTTCAACTTTAAAAAATAATTGATGGATACATTTATTTGGATTATAAATATTTTTTTAACTGCAAAAGGACGTAAAATTTTTGAAAATATAAATAATAAAGGTAATTTCGAACAATGTAAACAATGAAAATGAAGTTACCATGCGGGGCTAACTTGGCATTGATGTGGAACGTTAAGGAGAAGATGGCGGGGCTACCCCAATCCACGAGAGGAGAAAGCACCAACCTTTCATATATTTGTGCTCTTTCAAAGCCGAATTAACAACGGATTCCTAGAAACTGCCTCACCAGTGTGAATAAATGTTCCGGTTTACTTGTACACATTGAGTGTTTCTCTCTTTTCACCTCAGCTCATACAAAAATCTCCCGCGCTCCTACTCCGATTTATTACATTCCCATCTCCTCTGATCTTTCGTGATCCTCCTAATTAGCCATTTCATTTTTCTTAGACCTTTCAGACTCTTCTCTCCGCCAGAATCAGCCACCGGCCACCACGCTCATAATAATCATCTCCCCTTCCACCCACTTCCCACCTCCCTCCCACCCTTCCCCTTCCCGCCCTTGGGTGACTCTTTGCGGTTCTGAATAGGCGACCGTTATATCATCCTCCCCACCTCCCATCCGTCTCACGGCTCTCGCAGCATCCTCACCCACCTCCATCTCTCGTACAATTCTTCTCCTTTCGCCTCCCGCGGGGCGGTGACCACGCAAAGCGTGAAACCCGAGAGGCATGTTTGGACCACTCTCCAAAAGGCCGGTAATCCACGCACTTAATCACGGATCACACGGCCACCCGTCGTCTGGCGCGGAATGCCAGCTCGTGGTTCCTCTCCTTCCCCACTCCCTGCATGCATTCCACAACAATCGTAATGAGTTGTCGTCGTCGCTGCCGCACACGTGATTCACACTTCTCCTACCGTTTCTTTCGTCATAATTATTGATTACCACAGTGATCGTATTTAAAATGTTAGTAAATAAGAATCAGTTGTAGTCAACGCTACGGAGTTTTCTCAAATCGAGGATAAAATTACATAATTTTCGTAACTAATTTATCAGTGGGAAAACCTCTGAAAATTATGCAGAACATCGAGACCGGTCCGATACCAGTATTTAAATAACCTATTCCTCTGTCGGTAGTTTTCGCGGGTTTTTCAGACACCCCTTCATCAGCGGATGTCTTTCAGAAGCGAGAATTTTAGCTACGGGTAAAACCTAAGCTACTTTTGTTTTCAAAGTTTAAAAAAATTTTAAATTTGAAAATACAACTATCTTCCTTTTTAATAAACATTGCATTCTCTTTTCTGCGTGATTTGTGATGTATTACAGTATTAACTATGATAACATATCAAATAACATTGATGATTCGCCTTTTCCGGAGTAATAAGTTATTTTGTGCCAAAGAGTTATCTACTGGATTAGCTTACCCGGAAGTCAATCTTCTCCCATGAAATAAAATAAGTTAATAATCAACATATCCTAATTTCACTCTAAATAGCAACCATTCCTGTTTGTGAAAAAACGGACTCCCAAAGAGGGATTACATTTTCAGTTTCACCTCGTCCTTATTTTGTTATTAGGCCGTGGTAGATGGGAGGAAAAATTAGGTGAAGGGGGAGGATGAGGAAAAATAATACTCGTTTGGGAACTATGCGGACCTGTTAAAGGGAAAAATCTCAGGGAAAAAGAGAGCAATAGTAATATGTACAACGAATGCCAAGTCAGAGAAAAACAATGAAAGTATAAACTTGGTCGGTATATGGGTACAAATGATAATTTAATTTTTGCACAGGATTAGTGAAGTTAATGAAAATACGGAAGTTTAAATAGTGCGGCTTGGCCACTTTGACCATAATATTTTTGTTTTTATGTTAAGTACCCATGCTTTTGCCCTCAGATATTACATGGCTAATTCAGTTTGAAATTTGATTTGTGGGCATATGATTGGCGAGGAAAGGGAAAACATTGTCCTCTCTGAACTAATAACCAAAAGAGGGAGTAAAATGATCTCCCAGGGTGGTTTGTAAATAATTTAACAACCATTTTTACAGTATTTGATATGATCGTAGATAAGAAAAAGCCCTATCTACGAACTTCATTCCCAGTGAAGCTAACGATTTTCAAGTTATCATATTCATATTAAAAAGCAATCCCATATTGGACGGTCAGCTTACGATAATTTCGGTGCGGGATATGCTCTTTTTCTTTTTCACAACTATGATGGAACTATGAATATTTCCAATGGTTTTAACGTTTCCGCGTAGTACGGACAGATCTCTGGCGCAATAGAGGTTTCTTGGAAAGGCATAAAACTTTGGGAGAAGAGGCAGATTCGTCCAACTACACCAAAATGGGGCAAGATTATGATTTGAGGAAGATTAAAAATCAAGTTGCCGCAACAAGTTTCTTTCTTTGAATCAAATAAAAACTGCAAACTTGAAGTTTTGATTCTCAATCTCTCTCGAATTTGCAGTTTCTTTTCCATTCAATTCCACTTTTCCGGAATCAAAACTTATAAAATGATATTCCAATAATTTGCGTCATAAGCACCTTAAAGAGAGAAACTTCGCTCTCGTAGTCTCAGTCAAAGACTTTCAGTTGAATATTCACGCCACGGGATACGTAGCCACCATATAAATAAATAAACGTCTTCGCTATCCTCAATCATTGAGCCTCCATTCGTGGCAGATTAAAGGTTATCCATGACCGGAGAGTTTTCACACTTTTCCCTGCCTCGAGCTACTGTCACTAGCTGGAATATCATGACAGCTTATCTCTAAAAAACGTGTCATTAACGGTAGGTGCAATAAAATATCCGTGAAACAAGTTACCGTTTTCATTTCTGTTGTGTCAGATAAGTGATAGACCCCTCCTCCCTTCGAATGCAGCGCCGTTGGTGTAGAGATTCATTCTCGCGGGCGAAGGACGACGTCATTGCACTCGGCTACAGCGAGCAATAATCCGAGGCAGCCAGGTCGTATCGTTAAACCGAAGGCTCTGAAAGTCAAACATTATTGCCCAATCATTCCGTATTCGGGAGAGGCGGATCAAGTGAGATGGCTTCGTGCTGTGCAGCACTCCGGGCACTGCAGCACTCTTTCCCACGTTGCTCGGAGACTCGGAGAGAAGTTCACTGATCTTGATAGTTGAAGGGTTCTCTTTCCCTCCTTCCCTTTCGCGTTCAACCTCTGCGAGTGATCTTGTCGAGAACATTTTCGAGTGACGAAATTTCTTATGCTCAATACGTGAAGAGTTGGCGAGAACATTTAAAACAAGCTAGTTGCCTGATTGGGGCTAGTTTAATGCCTCCTGACGCGGAGTAGTTAGGCTCAAATTCGCTTTTCATACGGCATGGATAAACCGGCCGTCTTAAACACAACGAGGAAAAAAAGATGGAGGTGACTTTCCGCTTGTCTTCGACGCTATCGAAGCTATTTCCGCCACTTATGTCGGCACGGTCTAGAGCTTACTCTGGACTACGTTCCCGTTGGTGCGTTTGATTTTCAACAAACGTCCGTTGACATCCACAGGCAATGAGATGCTTATCACCTACGAAGCCCCGTCTATCCGGTACAAAAAGATCCTTCCCAAGCGCCATTATTCTGGCTCAACCTTCATCATGAGCGTGCAAGGTCATGTCTCCTTCGTTTCTTTTAAATCTTCTTGGCCAAAAATTACTAAAAAAAAAGGAATTCTACTCACTTATTCCGAAACTTTACCGATCCGAGCAAGAAAACCTGCGTAACGATTCGGCGTCAAGAACAATACTTTGAAAACGCTGCATCGATTAATTTTTGTATAATATGTACCAATGGCATTTGAAGAAGTTGAAAAGCTTATCTTTAGTTACAGTTGCGTGAACCTGTATAAAAAACCACTTCTGCTAGTATCTGCAATATCTAAATAGTTTTCTAAATGGTAAATATACTCCCACGGTCTTCATAGCACGATAACGAGTGCACTTTGAGAAGCTTAGTAATAATCCTCGACCTTAGGTTTAACTAGTAATTAACATTACCATTCAGGGCCAGTCGAACCATAATCCGATTCCTTCTACAACATAGTGTCACTGAGTACTCTGGTACGATATTATCCGCAAATATTTATTCATCTGGCTGATATTTTTTTTTATGTTATCACAATGCCCAGTCATGGGGGCTTTATGGTCAGTAATTAAATTCGATCCCGAGCAGGTACTTCGGATTAGCACCGATGCGGGTGGTTGGGTGCGAGGGAGGGGGAGGACGGTGTCACGCCACGCACTCCCTAGGGTTCCACTCATCCGACTCGTACGGTAGACACCATGGAACATAAAAGAAATCGATACTAAATCTGGTGTTCTTCTCTTACACACCGGTACATCCTCACCCTTACTCCCCAAACAGGAACGAGAAACCCTACGGTCTCTATCCCAACACGCAGCGGAGTCATTTGTCCCCCTCCACCATCCTCCCGTATAGCGTCTTATTCTCTCCATCTGTTGCAGTAAATCCGCTTTAACACGCCAGACTCCTTCCGACTTGCCGCGGTTGTGTTGGCGGGAAGCTGCTGCGCCTTCAACAATCGGCGACCGTTAGTCTTATCCCTTAGGAGGATCAACTGGCGCCTAACATCGCAGTGCCTTCTTGCACCGAGGCTCACGGCTTGGACCGAACATCGCCATATAGCTTCCCTCCCATTCAGGTATCCCTTCTTTTATGAGTGTTCCAAGTTCCCGTGCGGCTGCAAATTCACATCACTTTGACGGAGATGGGTGGAAGAAGATCCACGGGCGCCGGTTAAGTTGCTGCCTCTCCCGGCACCTCCTTTAACTCCCTTCTTCTCCCCACCTATTGTGGGATACAGGCGGGAGAATTGTAGCCCAACCCGTGTTGCGAGTTAAACCACTCCTCCTCCCCCATCGAATGCTTTTCCGATGGCAAACACCCACCCCGACCACCTTCTTCTTCTTCCTCCTCATTCCGCACCGCAGAAGATGCACCCCGTGCACCTCTTTATTTTTCCGATTGGCATTCCCTTCAATGACGCCTGACTCATTACGAAGCGTTCCTTTAAGTTAATTGCACACGTTTCCGCTCACCGTCTAATTGATATAAGCGGCGAGCTAAGGAGTAGATCTTATGCTCCTTTATAGTTCGATTTCAGATAAGTGGTCACGCGAGTAAGGCTAATTTAGCCCCTTATTAGAGAGGGGATGGTTATTTTTCATCTCGATCGACACTTATGCTGATTTTTAAATGCTCGATAGGCGAAATAAAATGAAAGCGGTTGGCAGTAAAGGTTAAGTTTCGCTCGCCCAAAAATGGATACCTTAGCTAATTGATATCGAAGCCAATTAGCATGAACTACCCTCAGGAAAGATAGCTCCATATTTGATGTACATGCATACCCATCATTAGTACGAGTAGGTTTTAGGTTGCACAAAACAAATGCTTCGTGTTCACAACAAGCGCAGAAAACAACGAGACTATGAACACCATTTCGCTTAAATGTATGATTTATACTAGACTGGAAAACCAAAATAATTCATTCGGAAATATTTAACTGGCTCAAATTTTTTAAAGTAATGACAAATCACTTGGCTGTAGTTGATAAAAACTTAGTAGATCATTCTCGCCTAACTCTTGGAAATACACTAGATTATTATTACCAGCTCCAGCTGTTGGTCTCACGCTAAAAGCTGTCAATTCGGAATTCACAATGGGCGTCCATACCCCTTCATGCAAATGAGCATTCGGATTCAAGGGTTATTTTCCCTATTGTGCGAAAGATCGTTCGCTCTGATAACGCTTGGCCTCTCACCACAAGCCTTGAGCAACAAGTGACCCAAAGAAAACGGCGCCAGAAATATTCCGCAACCGTACTTACACCAAAGACTAACATTGCTTAATTTCGAATAGCTATTGTGCCAGAAAAAAATTAATTGCAAGCGTTTTTATTTCCTTGAAGAAGATTGTAGATGAAGACTCATTAGCAAGTGAATCGTCTTAATGCATCCTTAAATACGTTCCTCTAGCTTCACACGAAAAAACGTTCACCAAAACAGCTCGTTCAGTAAGATTCTGAATAACCCCCGATTACCAATATAGATCGTGTACGGAATTTTCTGTTGCGAACTAACATCTCGCATAACTTCCGACATTCAAACATGAAAGTTCCACATCATCCATATCCCACGAATATTGGGACTCCTATATGCTGTTCCCGGATTAAAAAGTAATAGCTTTTGCCACAACATTGACTGGCCACAACTGGCATTAGACCGGACTTAGCTATAAAATAGAGCCACTATTCCATATTACTATACCTATTCAAGCAATCTAGGAAAAATATTTGGTTAAGCACATGCGGTTGATAGTTATCACGAAACGCTTGGGTCTGAACTTTTTTTTCCATTCAGGTCCATTTTTTGCCTTTAGAGTGGGAGTGAAATAGATATTCTAACTTATATGTACGTTTATCACAAGAGTTTACCACTACAATTTTTAAAAACTTTGATCCTTGCGTTATTTAAAGTATAAGAAAAATCCACCTATCGGTAATTTGGTGACAAGCTTTGGAGCCAACTAGAAGGAGTACAGTTTTTAATTCAAGCGATTGGAATATAAATCGAATATCTATAAGAAGGTAGGAGGTTTTTTTTATATTTATTTTTTAAATCCCCATGTAACCAGTATATCAATAGATATGCACTGTAAAGATAATGATCCCTTGTATTTGCAAAAAGAATAGTTGAAGTGAGGTTAAAGCCAATATAGATTTAAACTTGGAAATATGAGTACGGCATTATCCACCCCCTGTATAGATGAGTACATTTTTCTCTTTCAGGTTATTTAAACGTCAAAAAAGAATGCTATCCTAAACCTAAGTCATTTGTCACCACAAATTTCACCATATCCGATGCTCTTGCCATTCTAAATCTCCTATTGAATGCCCTTACCATACACTATGTTTTCTGCCAGGGTCGTAAATCAGCGAACGTAAATATAAAACACCCATCCACCAGCATGCGATCTCTCAATGACCAATCGGAACCACCCATCCGATAGCTTTGACAGTGAAAATCGCTAACGAGAGAGGAATGTATCGCCATAATGAAGGATTAATTCATTGATGCGCAAGGAGCCAACTAGGAGGAGTAATTAAGTTCTCGAAATTCACTCGAAATATAGTGAGCCAGGACCCGTTTCAGCCCAAAACCCTATTGTCCACAGTTTTTCAGAGTGGACTTCCCCCGTCTCGTTTTTGTCCCACTGCTTGTGAAGCCGTAATTTATGGCGCAGTGCACCCTGATTGCATTTTATGGTCAATGTTATTCACTGAAACACCTATAGTCATCAAAATCTAATCATTTACACAAAAGATCAACACCGTTGTCATCTGAAGTTAATTAATTGAAAGCCTTCCACATTGAAGCACTCTTTATCAAAATGTTCGAGGATTAAATGCATAATCTCTCATGAAGAAGGTGAGTCACAATAAATTGCGTCTTATTCATACGTTTTCAGTTGAGCTTATTTATTTGCTTCGTTTGAGTTTCCAGCTGTTACAAGATTTATTTTTTGCAAAGGCACTAAGTAAAAAACAATAATATGGAATTAATATATCATCCGTAGATGTTCAGCAATCCTATTAACGGACTCTCATTTTTTATCCCAATCACCTACGCCTTGAAGGTGTACCAATCGTGATTTACTTCAAATTTCTTAGTGCAGTCTAAGTCCTCTACTGACTCGCGATGGCGTAGAGTGCTTTCTGCATAAAAATTTAAACCGCAGTTTAAGAACTAATTTCATAACAGCTATAATACTAGAAATCTAATACAATTAATAGACTGAGTTGTCATAGCAACCCATGTTAGATCAGTTTATGCTTATGACGAGTTATCCTGCCCACTTAAAAGAAAACTGTTTAAAGGTTTTTTAAGAGTCAGGAAGACCAAAGTAAAAGACCCAAACTCTGAGATCATCTTCATCGAGAGCAATGCATGCATATGACGTCAAATTAAATACAAATATTTCTCATTATTCCTTTTTTCACAATTGAGAAAAACCACAAGCATATTCCGTGAATCGATTTGATTCAGAAAAAAATGTATAAACTTTATTTATTACTCAATTTCTTTTAGGGGCAGCGATGATATTTCCCGAATCGATGGTATATTTCATGCCTTGACGCCGTCCTTACCTCTCAGTCGGGCCATTTTCGAATGTATATTTCATGTTATAGACGCTTGAGTAGGTGGATTTATCGTTCCGCCTAGCTCCTTCCGAGAAGAGGGAAAAAATAAAAATTGCTAAATTTCGAGAAAATTTCCGAAGTTTACAAGATTTATTTATGATCTCTTGCATTTTAATTTATTTGCGACGACCTCCTGCGACGGAGATTTCTCTGGTTCCTTTAAGGTGAGCGAGCGAGGAGGCGTTGCAGGGAAGGACCCGAACACTTCTCTACCTTTCCTCCTCGATTTAGTAAATCACAGCGTCGTGATTAATGGTCCAAGCACTCGCACGGAGGGTTTTCCTCAGAGCCTCCGAGTGTTTTTTTTGCTCACAATAACTCGTTTCGCAACCAACTCGTATGACATACCTACTCGATGGGGGAGGGAAATCACTTTTCCCCGTTTATGAATCCCTCTCGTATTCTGTCTCAAGTTGCTCACAATGCAGTTTGCTTGAAGTTTTGATGCTTGATGGACTACTGACGTCTCGTGCTTTAAGAAGGGATGTTAGTATGGAAGGCAGGGAGGAATTAACGACCGTGGCTGAATGGAAAGTTTATAGGTTCAGCCGGAACAGGCTGACTGCCTAAACATTACCTCACTGCGGGCAATCACGGCTCGATCTGAAATTCCCTAGATGGAGATAATGTGTATTTCATGCGCCGTTAATCATAGATTGCAAGCTATTTCACCGCACTAAACCAATCTTTCAAATTACGCCGTTCCCCCCCTGTGGCAAGAAAGTGTATCTACAAGAATTCAACCTCCGGATTTGGAAAAACGGGAAGAGTTGGTCAATCGATTGTTTGCATAGCGTATACTCGCAAGAGAAATATCAATAATTCATCGTAAAAATCATTTATAACTATTATAATGAAAGAGTATTCTGCGGTGAGTCTGATATTTTTTCTTCGAAAATAAGAATTACTGTTTTTCATTGAATCAGATTATCAGATCTGTTAAAGTCATAGGTCTACTTTACGATTTAGTGATCAGTTATACAGGTTTTATCTTGTGGCATGGAAATCATTCTGTGATGCTCTCACCAAAATTTCAATGTGGGAGCAAACACATTCACTTTGAGCACGACGCGATATGAAAAGACCAACCGAAATATCTTTGCCCACTGAGGGCAAGAAATAACTTGATTACGCATAATGTTAAACTTTAACTAGATGAAATATAAAGAAGAGGAAAAGGGTAAAATCCTGTCACTATGATTTTCAAAAATGCTAATTTCACGAAGCTTTATCACGGTATTCAACTCGACTCATAGCATTCTCCAACCATGTCCTTGTAATATTAGGGTGAATGGTTTTACGCAACAATTCTACTGAGTACGGTTAATTCTTAATAAGGCATAACATACCCCATGTAACAGGTTGCATGCGATGTAAGTACCTTCGAGTTAATCGACGAGTACATTCTCATTTACACAAACGGGGAGGGCAAAGTGAAATCGAAGTTTACACATCTGGATTGGTAATCAAGTGATCAAGGTGCGTTTATTATTCATCTAGAGACAGCAAATAAAAAATATTTTATCAAAGAAATATTTGTCAGCTAGTCATTGCACAGAACTCTTACTGAAGAATTTCAACAACATAATTCATCTCCGAAAAGTACGTGATAAGCATACAGGGTCGCGACGAATCCAAGATGAGTGGCATATTCAGACTGTGAACTATAAGGAAGATGTTTGTAAGGAAGGGACGTAAGGTTGGAAACGTGCAATTACGGAAAATAGGGGGATTTGGTATTTTTTAGTTAAAAACAGACGAGTATCCCTTTCCGAAGATGGAGAAGAATTTTTCTCTCTGCCAAAATTGCAAAGTTAACAGTTAAGCTTATTGCAGCAAAAGACGACTGATCTCCATGCATGGCTCCTAATGTCATTTTTGTGTTGTTTATTACACCATAAAATTCACATAGGGGTATTAAGACGATTAGAACAACTTTTGGCTATGTACAGATTTGCAATCAACTTCGCATACGCGTTTTCATTAGTGATATCTATCAATTAAGGTGAAAAAATGGGGTCTTACCGATTTGGTATTTTAACGACTTAATGCCGTTTCAACACGTACCTACCCTTATGGCAGATGGAATATATTTCGAAATTTTCATTCTATTAATTACACACAAATTGTCATCTGAGAGCAAGATAGTATATTTCATTTTTTTATAATAGCTGCTAACAAAATATCAAGGTGTCAAGCCAAGTCAAAGATTCGATAAAACATTTTTAAATGGGTCATTCCACCTCAATTCAACAAACGTTTGTCCCTTAGGGTCCCAGATTTTGATAAAAATTGGTGTATGGGTACAATATTAACTCAAACTGAATACTCTCAAACCGTTTTGTGAAAAAAAATTTGTTGAGTGAATTATGCATATTTTAATTTTTACGCATTTTTAGCAAAAATCCGAGCCTTAAATCATATTATCACTTATATCTCCGCTCGTAATTGCCATAAAGCAATGGTTAATAGCTTTTATTAAAGCTAAATCTATATTGAATGCAAATATATCAATAAAAAATCATTTTCTTCTATACCCTATTGTTGTAAATTACTAAAGTTTAAAAAATTGTTAATAAACTTTTCTCAAATACTCCATCTCAGAATCGACCGAAACTTTCTTTCCGTAATCTAAACATATATAGCGAACTATTCCAAAAATGAAATTTAGTGGAAATTCATAAATTCGCTTTTTATAAATATTTAAACATTTACAATTTTCTCTCGCGCGGCCCGTGTTTAAAAAATTGTTAATTAACTTTTCTCAAATACTCCATCTCAGAATCGGCAGAAACTTTTTTTCCATTCTAAACATATCCAGCTAACTACTCAAAAAATAAAATTTAGTGTAAATTCTTAAATGCGTTTTTTATAAATATTTAAATATTTAAACATTTACAATTTTCTCTCGCATGGCCCGTCAGCTTCCCATTTGGAATACATGCAGCAGACATGTGATGCAAGCCTAAACATTTCCCTAATTGCTCAAGTTCGTGGCTATATGAGATAAAAATATATTATAAACTATGAATGTTAACAACAATTGTTATTTGTTCTGTTAAATGGATGTTTGCAGAGAAATTAACCATTGATCCCCAATTTTCTCTGCGCGAAGTTTTTTCTAACTACTCCGACACAATCGATTGAAAACTCTTGCTCGGCGTTAATGACAATGGAAAACGGACACATAAACAGAAGACTAATTTTAGGAAATTTGAAAGAGATATTTTGTAATTTAAGGAAAAATATGCCGAAGATACTGTTTCATTTTCAAAATTTGCAGAGCTCAGACCTAAGAAGTGCGTTCTTGCGGGAGCATCAGGAACTCATACCGTATGCGTGTGTCTGGTGCGTCAAAATATTAAATTAATGATTATAGGTGCAAGGTTGTCACCACTAAATCTAGGGGATAACACCGAGCCGCTGTTGTCATATAAAGACTATTTGTCGGCAATGATGTGTTTCCCTGCGACCGAGGCATGCCATTTGAACTAAAGTAAAAACTGCCCTCGGCCGAGCAAAATTCGGAATTCAGTAGAAGAACACTTTGATGGAAATTTAGTTGATAGCATTACTTACCACCAATGGGTTCAAGCTAACCATTGCTCCCTAGAAATATTTACAAAATCTACCGATAACTTTTTGAAACTTTTATTGAAAAGTTACAGAAACTTCAGCCACATGACTACATTGCTAAAAATCAATCTCATTTTCTTAGAAATGTAAAGCATAACATCCAAGTGGGGCAGGTTCTCGAAATTGAAGATTTTCCAGAAAATACGCTTTCGTTTTACAGGACAGCATGCAAGGTATGCACTGGAATAACGGCCAAGCAACAGTTCACCTCTTTGCTTGCTATTACAGCCCTAAAGTCCAGGATAATGTAATCCCATTGAACTTCGTAATCATATCAGACAGCCTGAAGCATATAACATCAACTGTACATGTTTTTCAAAACCTTCTTCTTAAATTCTTCAAATTGAAAGTTCCGAAGCTTCAAAAAGAAAAATATTATTCAGATGGAGCAGCTGCTCATTATAAAACAAGTTTAACATGCAGAACTTATCTTTTCACAGGAAAGATTTCACAGTCTCTGCAGAATGGCATTTCTTTGCTACATCGCATGGTAAAGGGCCAAGTGACGGACTGGGAGGAACTTTGAAAAGACTACCAGCAAGAGCAGGTCTTCAGCTTCCATACGAAAAACAAATACCTACACCTATAGAACTCTTTAAACGGGCAAAAGTTCATATTTTAGGAGTGGATTTTGGTTACGCAAAGAAAGAAGAAATTGGAAAACATTCCGATGTACTTGCGAAAAGGTTTCGTCAGGCAGTTTATATACCAGGCATTAGGGAGTTTCATGCAGCAAAACCCGAATCAAATGGAGTGGTTATAATGAAGAGACTCTCTTCGTCCAGCAAGGGACGAGGATTCAGCTGTAGTTGCAGGCAGGAGTATCAGGATCCTTAAATAAAATATTTCGGAGAGGACCCCTTCCTACGAGTTAGGACATCATATGTTTACGGAAAGCATGCTAACTTAGCCATTTTTTATTTGTTATAAATACAAGGATTTTGCTTTCTCGTTAGTTTTCAATCGATTGTGTCGGAGTAGTTAGAAAAAACTTCGCGCAGAGAAAATTGGGGCTCAATGGTTAATTTCTCTGCAAACATCCATTTAACAGAACAAATAACAATTGTTGTTAACATTCATAGTTTATAATATATTTTTATCTCATATAGCCACGACCTTGAGCAATTAGGGAAATGTTTAGGTTTGCTTCACGTGTCTGCTGCATGTATTCCAAATGGGAAGCTGACGGGCCATGCGAGAGAAAATTGTAAATGTTTAAATATTTAAATACTTAAATATTTATAAAAAACTCATTTAAGAATTTACACTAAATTTTATTTTTTGAGTAGTTAGTATATGTTTAGATTACGGAAAAAAGTTTCGGCCGATTCTGAGACGGAGTATTTGAGAAAAGTTTATTAACAATTTTTTAAACACAGGCCGCGCGAGAGAAAATTGTAAATGTTTAAATATTTATAAAAAGTGCATTTATGAATTGCCACTAAATTTTATTTTTGGAATAGTTAGCTAGATATGTTTAGATTACGGAAAACAAGTTTCGGCCGATTCTGAGATGGAGTATTTGAGAAACGTTTAATAACAATTTTTTAAACACGGGCCGCGCGAGAGAAAATTGTAAATGTTTAAATACTTATAAAAACGCATTTATAAATTGCCACTAAATTTTATTTTTGAAATAGTTAGCTATATATGTTTAGATTACGGAAAAAATGTTTCGGCCGATTCTGAGAAGGAGTATTTGAGAAAAGTTTATTTACAATTTTTTAAACATTAGTAATTTACAACAATAGGGTATAGAAGAAAATGATTTTTTATTGATATATTTGCATTTAATATAGATTTAGCTTTAATAAAAGCTATTAACCATTTCTGTATGGCAATTACAAGCGGAGATATAAGTGATAATATGATTTAAGGCTCGGATTTTTGCTAAAAATGCGAAAAAATTAAAATATGCATAATTCACTCAACAAATTTTTTTTCACAAAACGGTTTGAGGGTATTCAGTTTGAGTTAATATTGCACCCATACACCAATTTTTATCAAAATCTGAGACCCTAAGGGACAAACGTTTGTTGAATTGAGGTGGAATGATCCAAATATATTTTTCACCAAATTTTCGAATAGCGCACCGAAGCCTCAAGTCATAGTATGCTTTAATTCAAAGTATAAATGTAAAGTATATATCTTGTATCAATTTTATTAATGCATGCATAGTGATTTCCACCGCCTATAAAGATGTTCTACCGTTTTCTACCACTTAAATAAAGTGGGGTTGAAGGTTTTCTCGGCGATGGTTGCATTCTGCGAATACCGCCACGTACTTTTTTGAAGGGCGACCACAGTTTCTCCAGTGTTGCAGTTGGCGTCTTCAATTCAAACTTCAAGTCAGGCAGGGTACCTTCGACCTGAAGATGCCAGCTGTACCACCGACGGATTGTTGTCAACAAATAACATATCCGCAGCGTAATTCCGAGAATGCTGCCTTCAAAATCCATCAGCCAACCCAATGCCATACTATTCTCTAATCAAAATTAGCTATCCGTCAAACTGTCACCATCATTGGTCGCTCAATCCTAAAATCGGTTGACTGAAGCCCTCCATCCTTCCGTATCTAATACTATTTCACTTACTTCCTGGTAGTTCTTCTTAAGTACTTTCCTCTTTATTGGGTCTATGTATCTATTTTGGTCCATGACCCTCATCTTGGGACTTTTCATTCTATTTTCCCTTCAGTTGTATTATGGGTAGATTTTTCACCATTCAGGACATGGCTGTTTGTGTCCGTCCGTTGTTATTGTTCATACGCCTGATTTAAAAGTCCAATTTTGCGGTTTTTAAGTGTGGAAATATATCAATAAATAAAACCGGGGGACCCGGTTGAAACTCTAATCCGGAATATACGCTAGAAAATCCGGGTTGATGGGTAGAGCTCGAAATCCCATATATCCGGATATAGCTCGTTATAACGTAAATCCGGTTAAAGCTACAATACCCGGGTATCAAATACACACGGGTTACATATTCCCATGTGAGTTACATACTCCAACCTCGGTTTCATATTCCCACCCGGGATCCTTATTCAGACTACGGTACCCGGGTACTCGTCATCTTCCTCAATCAAACCCCACCCCTAGTCAAATTACATGACGTTATGGCTGAATTAATTATTTAAATTCACAATTTTCACAATGTTTTATTTTAAGACATCTATAAGTTTCCTTGACCGGTTTCATCGCAAAGGCGACGTCCTCATGTGTGTACGCCTGAGAATATCGATCTCATATACGACGTTACATGGGTTTAAAGCCGTTTTCTGAATGTAGATACTTCAAACCCGTATTGCACCCTCTAAATTATTGGGCAGTAGAGAAAATTATTCCTGGAAGTATCGTAATGCATTACTAATATATTACCATTCATAAGTCTTAATATGCTTATGTAACATGGAATTTTACAGTTCCGCTTCAACTGCTAATTAGGTATTTAGCCTGAACATGCATGAAAGGAGCGTGTTTTTTTATTTTCTATGCTAAAGGAATGAATGATTGTCGGATAAAGAAACTGATTAAAGGTATAGTGAATTATGTGAAAGGAAGGGGTAGACCGATGAAACTATGTATGAATGCGATGAAAGATACTCTGACGAGGAGGAACATTAGTAGTCTTATGAACTAAAGAGAGAGTATAAAGAGATGCCTAAATGTAATAGAAAAAAAGAGGTACGCAAGAATAGGAAATTATTAAATAAATTATTACAACAAAGCCAGTTTATAAAGAGCTAACAACTAACTTTATTTCCTTTTTGGAATTTCATTATACTCTCCACAACCAGAGAGAAAATTGCGTGGTGGGTACGTATGTATCATTATTGGGTCATATTCTGAATATTTTTTGTATCAACGACATTCCCGCCAGACAAATCTATAACGAGAATTCCACGAAGGAAAAAGTCATTCCACTTGACCGGGTTTCACACTCGGATCCCAAGACACCCCATCTTAAGGAGAATGGTTTTGCCACTGTGGAATGTTCACACTTCTGGGCATATTGCGGGTGACGCCTTGAAGACAATACCGTTCGCGGGTTATTCGCGGAACCTTCAAATCAAAATTTCACCTTCCTCTATTTCATTTCATCTTTTTATTCACTTTGTTTAATCCCCATTCCCTCCCTCAACCCTCACGCTTTCTTCCTCTCTCCGCTTCATCATTTATCCCACCACTAACATTTCATTCTTCTCGGCCACGGCCGAGCTGGCGAACTCCCTGGCGTTCATACCCACCGTATAACCAAGCGACCGCTCATTCGGGTGCCCCTCCCTGCTTAAAGCACCCACTAAAAACGCCGTCGTACGTAAGGTATATATCCTCCTCACGAATGGTGAGTCACCCTCCCCGAAGCATTCGACGACGATTAACGGGAAACCTCGTAAAGCCACGCCCGCGAGGAGATGACTTCGGTCGTAAAGTGTCAAGAGGACCATCATAGGTATGTGCCTTATGCCTCCTCCCAACCCACCCACCCTCCCGCGGGAGGTCCCACCCCTCACACCCGCACTCAATGCCGCGTTCCCCCGTCGCGCCCTCTGCCCTGTGCCGTCGCGTCCAACGCCACTCGCACTTAATGCTCACCTCTTCCTCTTTCTTGTCCCGTCACACAAGATTACAGCGGCATTTTCTTCTCTGGCGTCCTCGGAGAATAAAATTCTCTCATTGACGATGTATGTCCTGAATCCGACATTGACGCAAACTTGTTCTTATATTTGTTCATGTTCATGCCCCAATTGCCTTCAATATTTTAAAATGTACCAATAGAAGCCAAAGGAAAAATAAATGAAATTTAACGCATGTATCATCTGTTTCAGCATATACATATATTTATATATGAGTTCACGGAATTATCACAAATCACGATAAATAATATGTGGAGCCAATAGGTATGGCACGATGGATAACCCCCCAAGTCTCTCTAGTATCCTTAAAACAACCAACTTTCTATCCAAATCCATTACAAAGACGAAGACTCCACCCATGTCATCGCCTTAGATGCAAGACGTGTCCCATCCTCATTACTAAATTCCTCCCTCGAAATTTCCGCGCTTTTCCTCTACCCTTCATTTCTTCTCCAACATGCATCACCAGTAATGTAGTTAACATTATCCTATGTAGTATATGTGAGGCGTTCTATATCGGGCTCACCACTGGCCCTCTCAGCCTCCGTATCAACTGCCATAGAGCGTCGTGTAATCCTTTCTCCCAAAATTCCTCTCTCCCCGACCCCACCCATGCCTCCACCCACAACTTTAAGTTCGACTGTTGTTTTAAATTAGGCGTCCTTGCTTCTCTCCCTCCATCGGCCTCTCCTCTTCGAAATAATAATAATGCATCTATCGCTAATAGCCGAAGCTTGGCTGGCTGACACACACATCCAAGCCTTGAAAGTTGAAAGTCCTACCCAGGCGGGATTCGAACCCGCGACCATTGATTCGGCTGTCAAAGACTTTACCCTACCGCCACCGGGGCCGGCAAATCTTTATCTGAAGACCCTTGAGAAGGCATGTATTTATTTGTACCAGGCATGCTCTTTTCTTGGAATCAATGGATCTCACTAATTCATTATTTCCCCTTTCCCACCGCCTCTTTTTTCTGCCTCTACTCTCCCCCTTCCCTCCCTCCCCATCCCTCCCCTTCCCCTCCTCCACATTATTTTCCTAGTCTTGTCCACTTCCTCTTCTTCCTCGCAGATCTTTATTTCTCATAGATGTGATATTTTTTTTGGAAATTGAGGTTTAAACTTCAATCCAATAAAAAAGGATTATTATCAATTGATTACTGTACACACAGTGTATCTTATGATAACTTACCTTATCATATTTCTAGATATTAAAAAATTTAAAATATTTTTTTAAAAACTTTGATGGATATGACCATTTGTTACTAGTCATTTGTTTATTTTATTAGTTTTTCTCATGGTTACGCAGGAAAATTCGATTTCTGATGAAAATTACGTTATCGACTCACATTAATTACTAAAATACGTAATGTTTTTGTTGTTACAGAATATTACAAGTGAGTGATAATTGGCTAGCCTGATTTCTTTCATTCCTGCAACACATGATAATATTGTTCAATTTCACGAGATCATTACAACATATTGCTGAAGTGATACAGAAAGAATGTGCGCGTCTATTATTGACTGAAGAGATAAGTAAGCTGTAAACGGACAAGGTGTGCTGTCATATCGTATCAGTTGATGTTTATTTTGTTAATTCGTTTCATGTAGGAATAAAATGGATATGACCTGACAATCGTCACATGAATGTTTCTTGACATGCTTGATGAAAACTATCGTGAAAGTTACTAGCTTGATTAAATTAAACCACTATTGGTCACTAATATGAATTTATCAATTGCTTTTTCCAATAAATTCTTAATCATCATGCTACTTCTTCTTTCTTTCTCAAAGTCCTTGTAACAGTAAACAAACAGTATCTTAGTAACATATCAACATAACGCAATACTTGCTAAATGTTTGGGTTGCCAATACTGGGTAATGCAATAAAAATACAGGGTAGCGAGTTACCATTTGAATTGCGAAAAAACCAGTTTCCCCTCCGCTTGGCTTATTCCATGACCATCACTAAATCAACATACACTAAAAGGAGAGGCATTCGACAGGGGTGTATTTGCCTGAACCTATTTTTACATGTGGGCAATTGTACACAGTTTTTTAAGAGTAGAAAGCAAATATGGGCTGTCGTTACAAGTTATTCAAGGAAAAAGTCAGGTGAATATTTAAAGAAATGACAAACCTCACAGATAAAAAGAGAACTTTTTTTTATTCCACCAATTTATTTTACGTCGGTACATGCAGGTACCTGCAGGCAGGTATTTTATGCAGGTACCTGAAGATGACGCCGTTGCGTCGAAACTAGCCGTACTGTAAAATAAATTGGTGGAATAAAACAAAGTTTTCTTTTTCATTTGTGAAAATGAACTTCCACCATGTTGAGCCTGAAACAATTGAAATGATAAACCTACTTACACTTTTAACTGTGGTTACTCTGACTTATTATAAATCAAATGTCACAGCGTAGCTCTTTAGAGTATTAATAAGCATGGCTGCTTAGCTTAGCTCTACTCATTTAGAATTTACTTTGATATTTTTTGTGAAAATTGAGCTTTAATTAAATGGATAGAAAACTAATTGAAAATAAATGTATTAATTACATATGAAGTTATTCAGTAATTTTACCTCCTTTTTTAAGAATACGGAATATGCTAATTTCTCTAGCATAATCATTAGGACTATAGTTTAATATAGTTGGCTTAAAGGTCTAAGCAAATTAAAAAATAACTTACAAACTTTAACTTGCATAAAGCACTCGATGATTTTTATTTATGTAGTTAGAAAACCATTCTCTATGGCCTGTCTCAAAATTTTCCATCTCCTTTATTCCCTTCGTCTTTGGTGGGCACAGTTCTCATAAAAAAAAGAAACGTTTGGTGAATATGAAATGTTTTAAGATGATACCTTGAAGTGGTAAAGGATACGACAAACTAAATGGCGAGTAAAAGGAAATATAGATCAACTAGATTTAATTAATTTTCACGCATTATTTATACATGTTGTGTCAAAACCATTGAAAAAATTTGGAATTCAATTAATATTTTATGCGCCTGGATTTAAAGCCAATGGTTATTACCCTAGTAACAAAACTTCGTTTCTAAGCCAATTAGGTACTTTTTCCCGGTGATTATTTCTTGCTAGCACAGCGATTTTTCCGAGAAGGTTGATATTAATCACTGCAAATTGTCACGCATTCTCTTTAAACAGTGCAGAATTTATCAATTTATTCATGTCTGAATTTCACACGTACTCTTATTCCAGACAACTTGCGTACCGTCCAATTAACATGTCCAGGGAACGCTTTCAAGTTACTGGTTCATGTGTTTTAATATTTATAGAAAAACTTTCCATACTAAAACTTACTCATTGTTGCTTTGAAAACCATATTAAATAATATCTTTGGAGAAATAATCCCCTCGAGTTCACTCCAATCAAGTCTACATATACTAGGAGCCTCGCATACTTATCTACCTCAATTTCATCCTACCTCAGACTGCAAACTAAACTCGCACCTACGTGACTTAAAGGAGCTTCCAATTTCCTCAACGCCTCCACCAACCTCAATCTCGTGATTTTCCGTCAATAACTTTGCCCTACACCTCAAAGAAATTTAAAATACCTTGCCAAAGCCCGAGGCCGTGAAAGAAATTCACAAGTTCCGTCTCAAAGCAAAAACCGGGGCACCTCAAAAGGAAACCGTCTCAATTCCTCTTGTATACTTATTTCAAAATTTTACAAAAAAAGACTATAGGCAAACACAACCGTGGGTGTCTTTTCCGAGGGGCCTTTTTAAGGTTTCATTTCCCCTTAAACGCTACCTCCCCTTTAGTGTACCTACATCCTGAGCATTAAGTCTCGTAATCCTTAGCACATCTGCTGCCTCCTCCGTCTTTTCTTCCCCTACATTTTGTCTAAAGGCCACTCTTCTTTTCTGCTCGGGATTATCCTCTCGGACACGCTACCATGCCACGCTTGAGGGTTCGAGGTGACCAATAGAAATGGGGATAAGAAAGAAGATCCCTATAAAACCCACCACTCTCACCAAATCCTCCCAGTTGCTTTAAAAGCCACCTTTCCCAACACTCCTGGTTGGTCGGTTGGAAAACATCCGGCAATACTTTTTGGAACATAATCGCTAATAATCAATGTACGTTGTAAACACATGTCCATCAATTTGTCACTTTATCGACTCTAGTTTCGACATTACCTCGAAAATGACTGTGTAATGTCGAAAGCAAGGTTGCCGAAATAAAAATATAGTGTATGCATGCAAAGTGATTGGGTGATTGGTAATGGAATTATTGATTGGGGAACGGCGAGTGGTGGACAGAAATCCGGCGGAAGTATTAATCTACCTTTAACAAAGGCGACAAGGGGTCACACGTTCAACGTCCCATCTCACGGACTGAACGCTAAACCTGCAGTGCACTCCTCATTACGTCTTAATAGGGAAAGGGATACTGCTGAAAAATCTACGCCACTGTTGGGATTCGATCCCGGTAACTTGGGATGTGATGGCAGTACTACTCCATCTAATACATCTATCCTTTCTCCCATCCCTTAGTCCCCAAGAAGTAGAAAAGCAAGCTACCTTTATGACAGCGCGATTCCCAATAGATGATATTGTTCACTGTCATGGTTTCGTTGCAAAGCAACACTATCAGGTAAGTACTTCTGTGCATCAGGGGTACTTTCACGGTTCTCCATAACGTGTGCGCTAACTTTATAGTTAATATTTAAAAGCACTCATGAGAGCGGAAACATGATTGCCTTCCTTCAAATGTTGTAAAGGGTTTTAAATCACTAGTATTATTTTACGCCCATCGCATGCAAGCATCGAATGCATGATCTTTTGCTTTATCGTTAACGTCATCCAAAACGCAAACAACTCTAGATGGGCAATACTTCACCCTGGGGTGCATTTTTAGGACAGTAACAGTGAGTTACTCTTATATTACCCATCTAGAATTGTTTGCGTTTTGGATGACGATGTCGATAACGATAACGCGAAAAAAGGAACCATAACCCCAACCCAGGTGTTGCTTTGCGGCGAAATCATGGTTGTGAACAATAAAATACTTAGTGAAAACTGCAATCATGTAACTAATCACTTTCCATTCCCACGATGAAATATTTCCATATGTTAGTCATGCCTGAGACTGTCAACCAGAGAAGTAGTGTTTTTCCTTGGCTCTCGAGGTGAAAAAAAATCATCAGGGCGATGATTACGCATTCCGTCTCACAACGACGCACTAGTATATTTCAATTTTTTTACACTCCTGACCCGATCTCATCGACCACAATTAGGAACGGCCTGATCACAGTCTTTTTTCGCATCGCTCCGCGGGCACGGGGGCAGGCAAGCAAAGAAGAAGAAGGTCTTCATCTCATCATCCGCATGAAGAGAAAATTTTTCACGTTCATTATGTTTCGCTTTCGGGCCACGTAACGGGTCTCTCCTTTAGCGTCCTTTATTCATTCTTCTTTCTTCCTCGTACGCCCTGACCATTAGAGCATATTATCCGATCCGATGTTGTCCTTATAAGGGTATCGCAAAAGCCTTTATGCGTGTCCGAGGGCGGCCATGGGACGTCCCGGGGAGGGGTGGCCGGTTGAGAAGATCATTCTCTGTTGAGGGCGGCATAACGGGTCCTCGGCCGACTGGGTGACTGCCGCTTCCCCCCTGCGTACATGTGATCGGGCGATGGACGCTTGTCAGAGCATGAATGGGAACTCGGGCAAGCGGCACAACTTAATGGTGGAAGAGATTGGGGGGTTGCTTATGGGAGAACATATTGATATTTCACCTCTAGGGTGAGCAATGATGGGTTTTAGCCGCGAAATTCAAAGCGGGACAAGATGAAAATATTCACGAGTCCGGCCAAAGTCTGACAAAAAAATTACTGTTTTCTTATTTTCGACATTAAATATATTCATGAAATAAAAAATAAAATAACATCAAGGTTTCACTATGGGCCTCCGCAGTAAATAAAAGAAAACCAATCCTTTCATTATTAAAGCTAAATGTTTTGTCACTTTCGCTCGTGAATTATAAGTGAAATGTGGTAATCAAAGTCATAAGTTTCCTTAAGAAATATGTGATGCATTAATTTCTATCATAGTTTATCAGGTTCCAAAAATTTTACCATTGCCATTAAATAAATATTAATTGATTGCCATGCCTTTCAAAAGACAAGGGGGCTATTAATAGTTTATGTTGATAACATTATCAAAAATATTTGTCTCAGAACCAAGTTACACCAAGAACAATAAGGAAATGTAAGAAATTAGGACTAAATTTAATAGATATATAATAAAAATCACAAAACAATTTGGCACTAATGAAAAAAGATAGGTGAAAATTGATAAATAAACGAGCTGTAGCTGACGCATAGTGGCAAAACGATGAGAGAGAATTTTTTTTAGAAAAATGAAAGTTCGAATATTATAATCGATTTCAAAAGGAACGCGATTGGTGATCCCATTTCTTCGTGTTAACATTGGCCGTCATGCGTAAAAATAGCATGGTCATGAGTCCAATCCCTATGCTCAAACATCACACTCTCCATGCGTGTAACGTGTTAAAATGTACCACGTCAACAGAACGCGAAAGCTGTAAGAAAACAATCTTACTAGACGATTCATTAATTGCCAAGAATTTTATATCTCAGCTACACTCAATTTCCCTCCACATATAAATCCCAGCACTAGGAGAGTGTAGACGCAGAACAGAATGAGACATACCCCAGATAAACCCTATCTTAGTGTGCAAGATTTAGTAAGCACGTTTATGTGAGGGTGAGGCATCGTAAAAAAATATGTATCATAGCTATTTGCAAACAAATAGTAATGCCCATGAATAAAGCAATATTCATGACAGTGGAGGGATGAAAAGATTAAAACAACACTTTTCATCACTAGCAAAATTATGAATGAAATATGCTCAATCAAAATCCTTCATCTCACTCTTAGTCTCCCAAAAATTTTTCCCCTAAGTATCCCTGATGAATTATTTGCCTCATGCAACGCCAAGAACTTTCATCGTCATTGTGTTTTTACCAAGCAATTTTGTCGGCGACGATGAATACAAAGAGGATTATAAATAATGGAGATATTTCTTCTGCCACCTGCTCCTTGAGGCCGTCAGGGAAATGAAAACCCCAGTAAAATGGTTTGCATGCTGGGGTTGTCAGGTTACTCGAGGGTATGTACTCGAGGGTATGTAGAGGGTTACTAGTTAGTATGAAGGGAAGGTTTCTCGAAATTTCAGCATTGAATATTTTGTGGCGGTTACGTTAAGAGCATTGGGAAGCGGGTGAAGTACCATGTGAAGGAAGGAATTTTGGCAGAAAACGGGATAAGGTGAACGTGAACCCGAATGGAGAATGCTACAAGAGAGATCGAATATACCTGTCACCCTAGAAAGCACAAGGGACATCGTAAATCATTCGACATACAGCCATATCTACATCAACAGAATACCCTGCAAGCCACCTCAGGGGTGTGTGGCAGGGGGTGAGAATTCAATAGCATGCACTACACTGCACTCAGCTGAAGTTAATGAAATAATAGCTACGACTATTATTTCAATTGCATATACTTGTCAGGGGGGTAAAGTTTTAGCGTCATTCACTACACTGTAGGAATGCTACCAATGTTGTATATAATATGAATAACAGAGCATTTTGCAACAATATAAGTTCACAGATATACAACAGTTACACAGAAACATGAAAGACATTCTGTTAATACTAAAGGATGGCCCGAGCAGCAAGTATTCGGTGGCATTAGGTACTAGAAAGAAAAAGTGATTGATCTTTAGTTAAGATGCAATGATTCTCCATGAATATATTGTTACTGAGCAAGGAAAGTCCGTGTGATATAAAATTTCATGGGTACATTTGTACCAAATAGGCAAAAGAGGAGCAAGGCAATTGACTATTTGTGAGAGCAGTGAATTTTTAAAGCCACTGTTTCAACATTTCTAACGGAGAAGTTTCCACTACACCCTTGAACTCAAGAAATTCCATAGGTCTAATTTTCACGGTGGAATAAACATGGACAAATATTGCGTTCAAGGATGAGCATTTTTGTCACGATCTGCAGCCCTATTGCAGCACATCAACTATCCCAGAATTATAGCACTGAAATTATAAATCTAAACTGAAAATTATCTTCTTCTGGCTGCAATACGACATATTTTGACGAGTACCTTATGGATCACACGGGACGGAAAAAGTGTAACGAACATCAAGCGCAGAATAGCCCAAGCTAAACTCATGATGACAAAGTAACTACTGGGTTCAAATCAAATGTTATGAGAGAGCGAGGAAACGAGGAAATAGTGTGTGAAAATATTCGTGTGGAGCGTGGTACTCTATGGATCGGAAGGCCATTGGGAAAGCAGACCAGAAAAAATTGGGAGCTTACAAAACCTGGAGTTGGAGGAGGATTCTGAAAATCAAATGTACGAATTGAATAAAAAAATGAATAATTATACTGAAGAGTGGAGGAGGAAATGACCGTATGGAACTCTGCGCAGAAAAGAAGAACCAGATGGATTGGGCAAACTCTGAAGCACAATTGGTTTGTGAGGAATATAATTGAAGGTAAAATAGAGGAAAAATTCCCAAGAGGAAGGCCAAGGGATAATTACAAAAGTGGACGATATGAAATGGCAAGTTTATAAGAAAAACATCGAGGAGATAAGGGAAATAACATTAGGTAGGGAAAGATGGAAGGCTACAATCAAGTAATCTTAGGATTGAACGAACGATGAACTAATGTTTAAAATAAAAATTTGCAGCACGGTATTTTTTTCTTTATCAAGCACTCAAATGCTCTCTGGACCGTCTCTTTCACTTTCTCTCCGAGTTTCATTGTTTATCCAGTCCACTCCTCGCTGTCCTCTTCCTTCCATCCATTTCATTAATGACTGGTTTGGTCCGCTCTTATCTTGGTTCACCTCTTCGTAAACACTCCGGAGGGGGGGAGCTATTCTCATTTGGTTAACACTGTGGACCTGTACGTCAATTTAGCTTGGCCAAACAACTTCAGCATTCGTTTCCCTAGTTCATCAGTATATTATTTCAATGTCCATACTTTACTCGTAGTCATGTCATAGTTTACTCCTCCGGGAGTCCTTCGATACCTTTATCCACTCATCAACGCGTGATTCACGCTGAATGACCTCTTTTTTTCTGCTGGTGAGTGCCACCAAGTTTTGCTACACCTACGCGCCACTATCCACGAGTGTCTCTCAAACAAAATTCTGCTCTACTTTATAGCATTAGTGAATTTTAAATTTCAGTTTGTGAGAAGAGGATCGAAATATAAAGAAAAATATGACAACACCTACCGTGAAAATCCCATTTTCAGATAATTGAACCTATTCACGATAATACTGACGCCATTAATCTAAAAATTTAAATTTCCATTGGAAAAAGCCTTTTTTTTAATTAAGTTATTTCTTTTTTCATGTGTTTAGTCATAAAAAAGTTAACTCAGCAATTTATTTCTTCAAAGAGGTACGTGTCAGCCCTCTACTCTGAGAGTTTTTAGGAAGCTAGAGCCAACTGGTAGATGATGTGAACGAGGTTCTTGTCAAATCACCTCCTCGTCTCTGACAAGTTTCCGCACTAATCTTCACTGGCATGCTTCCTTCTACTTTGGCCTTAGCGGATTTCTCATTACGTAGTCCTTCATCCATCTCTTCACTTAGCATGCCGATGGAGTTGTATCCCACCGGCTAAAGCGTTTGGCTACAGATAATGAAAGTCCAGGCTTCAAACCAGTGGAGAGGCTTCCCAAAATAAGCCCAACCAAACCCAAACTTGAGTACTTTCTGGTTTCCTGAACTTTGGAAAATCCAGTTAGCGCACGGAATACCCCTGTAAATTAACTACTCAGAGGAGTTAGGTTCATACTCCGCCGTCTGCGTTAATTATAGATGAGTTCTTCTCAGCATCTCTAAGTGTACACAAACCTCACCCAGCTCGCATTCCCTGTTTACACGTGTGAATTTTTCATTTAATGTCATCTACTAAAACTATCTGACAGCTTCAAGCTCATATAACATAACGCTAATACATGTAATTGATTAACCCTTTTCCAAAAGTGTCTTAGAAGGGAGACATCTGTCGTCTCTTCCCCTCAAAATAGTCACACGGAAGGGGTATTATATCAAAGTTCCGAAAATACTTCCATTTCCAAGTTATTTAGTTCGCTACCTATGAGATTACTGTCTGATGAAAGCTAAGACAATTGAAGTCGATGGATATTTATACAGAAATAAATCTTAAGGAAGATGATGATTTTCATAAGGGAAGAGAATATTATTGGAAAATAATTTTATGTCATTTCCTAAAATCAAATAGTTTACGTTGGCATGTTAGTGAAATTAAAAATCAGTACGATTTTGTACACTCTTGAATTGACTACACAAATCTCTTAATTCTTTACTGTCTTGGTTTCCATAAAAAAACATCATTACATTTTTGCCCAGGTAACTATCGTACTTGATCTTACACATAAGTCTCTCTCCTGACATAAGAACCGAAAACAAGATTTACATTTTCGAGAATATAACTCAATGTTGCCCACCTTGTTTTTCTGAAAGGCGTGGAATGAACGCTATTCCAAAATTTCTACAGAATATTAAAATGAATTTTATAAATGGTAACTTTTATCACAAGGCCGTCGGTGATATTTCCTATGGGTGAAAGATGTACGGAAGAGAGGCACGAATGACAATGTAGAATATAAAACAACTGCTATGGATTCTTCGAAACAAAATCGTCAATTATTCGTCATTCTTGGAGTTAGAGAACAGAAAAAATTTAAATTGAATTGGAATTCTTTGAAACAAAGCTCCCTGTATACGTAATATTTCGAGAACGTATATTCTGGAATGAGTAGCAAAAACATAAATAAATTATGAAGGTGGATTCGCCTAGATTTTCTCAAAATTTAAATGAGCATAGAATCAATAAACTCTTCAAAACCGTTTGAGAATGTCCCTTTTTCGGATACCATGAAAATGTTTCTCATTGCTAAAATTACGGAAAATATGATTCCTTTATTGTTTTCATGCACAACTCTACTCTCGGAAGGGGTCATAGTCAAGGGTTCTACTCCATGGCTTGCACCACCACACTAGGGTGTTTCTTATTTTTTTTATTTTTCTCGGATTTTCGATTTCTACCTCTTAAAATATGCTATGGGGTGCAGAATGGATATCCTTAAAATTTCAGCCCTATTGTTTAACATTTAGTGGTCGCTCAAAGAGCATAAATGAAATAACAACCAATTTTCCCGATTTGAGGAAATAACATCAATTTAAGGGGTAACGCACAATTTTACATTCCTTCCTTCGTGTGAATAATTAGCGGTGTGCAAATGTCACCAAGGTATTCGACTCCTCTTTACGAGGCGCGAGGGGGGCGTAAGGCAATGAGGGGCGCAGGACCTAACAGCTGACCGCGAATGCGGCCCGCAAGCAAACGGCTCGCCGTTAGGGGTGTGACGAGCGGCTGTAGCTCACGGAAAAATATTTTATTCCTGGAAAACTGTTGAGCGGACGTAAAAATGGAGCAAATTTCGAATCAAAGGAATGTAAAATTGTGCGTTACCCCTTAAATTGATGTTATTTCCTCAAATCGGGAAAATTGGTTGTTGTTTCATTTATGCTCTTTGAGAGACCTCTAAATGTTAAACAATAGGGCTGAAATTTTTAAAATATCCATTCTGCACCCCATAGCATAATTTAAGAGGTAAAAATCGAAAATCCGAGAAAAAATAAAAAATAAGCAACACCCTACCCCACACCCCGTAATCTCACGCCCTTGTGGCGGCCTGCAGAGTAGTATCCTGATGAAGACCATATAGAATAAAATAGATTTTACTCACCATAGACGAACATTACATTTGTATAGGTTTCGTCAATCAAAAAATAATAACATATCATCTCACACATCATACTCCTCCCAGATTCCCCCAAGGAGAGATTTGAACTGGAGACCTTTGCGCTTTACTCAACCATAAATACAAACTTTGAATGTGTAGCTCACTTTTAAGTTCAATCAAATTATTCTCGAAGTATGTTAAGTCCGGAACTTCACAACGTCAAGTATCTTTACTATGAAATTATGTGCATACATGTGCGATATTTTTTACCACTTTCAGCTCACATCATTTTGCCTATAACCTCACGTAACTCCATCGAACTGAATCATTGAATATCATACTGTGCATAACAAATATAGCAACAAAGATAAATTATTCCACCTCCCCTCTTTATTCTTTGAAATTTTAAGTCAAAACTCTTCTTTATTAATAATTCGAGTCAATATTTGACCCAAATAAGTGGTAGCACGGATAATATAAGTTTCTAATGGGCCCCTTTTCAGTTTAAAAAATCTTTGACATACGTTTCCTGCATCTCCACAATTTTACTTTTTATGCTAACTGGTGTGAAGATGTTTAAGTCAGTAAACTGGAGATCATTTTTCAGAATTGATATTCCGTTAAAAACGTGGGCAAAAAATGATGAATTCAAGGCTCTGCAAAGACAAACCTGATAGAGCATTCCCTTCTTCCCTTAGAAAAAGGCTCTTTGTATACATTCATGTAAAAATTATGATCAGTTCATCGCAAATTTTAATTACAATCCAATGGTCATCTTCTTCTGCTAATGAAAACAAGTTTGGGGAACCTCATCTTCTTTACTTTCATCAGTACACATTCGGAACGAAGCTGGTTTGAATTTGACTGACGTTTGAAACGAAGCTGGTGACAATTATAACTTTATTAAAAAATATATGCCATGCTTTCAAGCTTAAACGTTTCAATATAAATATTTAAAAATCAAATTTCGCAGAATCAGTAAATTAGGCTTTTGAAAGCTATTTTTCGAACCACTTATTTTACTTATCGACGATCAATATTTAATTTTTGGACCATCAGATAATTATGAATAACGCCGTTCACTCATGCGGTTTGCTCGGTTATCAGCTGGAATAAATTCTGGCAACTCAGGTGTGCGTTCAACCTAAAAAGGATATTGGCTTGAAGGTAGGCTTACCGGCTAAATTGTGTGGCTGAAGCTGAAGCTCTTTGCTCTTCAAAAACGTCGTAATTGATTAACTTCAACGGAAACATACTCGATATAGTTAATTTAATATTTTTCTTCTTTTTAATTTGATTCTACTTATGTTTTCAAAAAGCAACCATATTACTTTAACAATATTAAAGAAGTTGCCATTAATAAACGTTTGGCATGACAGACACATATACCTGACTAAAGTTCCTCATAATGTGATTGAAATTTAGGTATAAGTAATTATTTCCATCCCACCTACATAGAATTCTGGCGATGGTATATTCATTCTTTCCATGATACATCAGTTATAAATTCATGGGCTGTGTGCACAGATGTAACTTCTCATAATATATATAACGAAGTGAGTTAATTCATAAGTTAGCAGTAGAGCTTGCAGGACCGTATGTGGCGTCGTCTAGCAGCTTGGCCCAGGCTTCAGTTAATGAATCCACCAGCCCACAGACTTGACAATGGGCAGAAGAGATTCAGTCAAATTAAGGAAGCATGGAAAATAAACAGGAGTGTTGCTATCTGCGATTCGTCCAAGAAAACAATCTGTGTCAAATTCACTGCTAATTTTCACTGTCCCAGCATGTAACAAATGCTCAAATTAATGTCAATCGATTGTCTTTTTTTATTATTATGAAAATTAAAAATTGATGTTTAAAAAACTGTTGCATAATATTAAATAATTTAATCGCAGAACCAAAAGCCATACCATAAACATGAGCTGCGAAAATCTATAAAAACAAATATGACTAACTGCTTGAAACAAAAACACCGGCACAAAATGCATAAAATAGCGAGAAAATACTAAGGTAGTCAAAATGACTACCTTGGACATATTAGGTCGGTGAAAAGTCCGAGTATCCCTAAATTTAACATTGACTAGTCCACTCCAGCAAGTGACAAAGATCGATCAATGTAATGATCGAACCTTTTCGCAACCCATGTCAAGGAAGTCATTCATAAAATGAGATATTGGGATAAATCAAAAATTTAACTAATAAAACTCATATCTACCTCAAAGCCACATTTTTAAATTTAAATATCAATGGTCGTCAGCATTAACCCAGTAACTACAAGAGTATGACCATCGTTTCGTGAATCTTCGATGAGGATAACCAATGGCATCGCGTGTGTTTCCATCACTACCTTAACCTGTGATTTCCAACGGAGTGACATTCGATATGCATCGATGTTACGGGCAAGGGCTCATGCGTAAAAAATTGTTGCTGCTTAAGTGTAAATCAGTAGTCATTTTCAAAATCGCGGTCAGTATCCCTCCCGCAAGCTATTTTTTTCAGATCCTCACATAAGACAAAATAATACCTTTTTATCATTAATAGGCCTCCAGTGGAACGGATTTAATAATCACACTACACATATGGTGTGGAAATGTAGCTCGGCCTAGAGTACAAAGAGTACATGAGTACGAGAAATTGAGTAATTCCCTACTCTAAATGTCCTTCAAATCTGTTAGAAATATTTGACAAAATAATATCAATACCAAGAACATCACAAATCTTTGTTCATATATTACAATGTTTTCACCAAACCTTAGCAATTCGAGTGTAAATATTACAGGCAGTCCCCCCTTTTCCGTCAGGTTACGTTCTCAAAAATTGCGACGAAAATTGGTTCACTATTTCCCGCACATGCTACTAACACGGAATTGAGGTACACGGAAGTACAGGTATGTAATATCCAGGTATCCATGTACCTATACGCTCTTTTTCCTGAGAATGTTGACTTTTTACTTCTGACTACGGAATTGAGGTACACGGAAGTACAGGTATGTAATATCCAGGTATCCATGTACCTATACGCTCTTTTTCCTGAGAATGTTGACTTTCGAGTTGAAAATTAACTATAAGTGCATAGTTGTGCCCTATAAAATTTAATTCAAGGATCTGTAAACTTATCAAAGAATGCTGAAAGTTTCAATCTTAGTCGTCAGGAATTTGGTAGTACTTTAGTTGAAATTTAATTGAATTTAAAAATTATGAGACATGCAAACATAAGTTACAATTCATGAATTAATACACTGATTCATTCAAAATTGGAAATTTACCAAGCAATCGGCGATAAGTAGTCATATTTGAAAACAGAAATTCCATACCTATCTAAGGAAGTTTTCATTAATTCATAACTCTGAAGTAGGAAAATTGTTTTTCATAGTTCGTACAATTTAGTCCATGAGGATTGGCTGAATGTATGTATATATTGGTTAAAATATCCATTAGCGCAAACCCCTAGGAGTTTCCATTTCATCATCTATTTTTAAAATTAAAGATATCCACGGTAGGCAAACAATTTTTGTTTGATTTAACGTCTCATCTGGTAGTTGGGAAAACATAGCGTGGTTTTTCACAAAATCGACCAATCAGTATTTTTTTTAATTTCACCAATAATAATGATCCAGCAACTACCTTCATTTCGCGGTCAAAGTTTGCGGCCATTCCCTCCATTTTACCTATGCCAACCATTCAGCTTTCCAGTCTCCCGTAATGCCTCAGATATTGTACGCAAATTTATTTGCTAAGATTCATACTCGAATCGAATCCGCTCACCCGAGAATTTCCCACACCACGAAATGGCTTCGCACACGACTCCGTGCTTTCAGCCTTTTGACCCGGGAGAGTCACCCCACCCCCCTCAACACCTCCAACCCTCCCCTTTTCCCCAACCCACACCTTTATCTCCCGACCACGCATGAACACGTGTGGTTAAGAACAGCAACTAGCTCTTTATTTCAATCTACCTATATCCATAGTAATTTCTAAAAAAAAAGCACCGTACACACGATGATGACATTTTCTACACATCTCTGTCTTAGCTCTTTAGTTCTCAGTAATAGATATTTTTGAAAAATTACTCAAACAAGATTTTTTTTAATGAAGCATGTACTGCTGGGAACATACCAGGGGCAAACTATTACCTCAAATACATATATATATTATATTTCTCTGAGGGTATAAAGAGTTTTATTGCACTAAATATTTCTACTATCAGTGAATAAAGAACCATAGAAATTTCCATTTTCACTAAAAACTGAAAGTAATAATTCACCCAGTTTATTTCTAACCCAGCTCAATGAAGACCTTAATGGTTAAGTTAATGGTCCCGTTTTCAAGTGATCAATTGCCTCTCGGTGGTTTTTTACCCGTAATCTGTTTAATTAAATTTAATCATCTCCGTGATGTAAATATTTGGCTTTTATGAATTCCCATTCATTTAATGTATAAACTCACGGAGTTTCTCTGTGATAGCTAAGAAATATTAAGCGACATTAAAGCAATGCTATAATCCTACTGAGAGGGAAGGAAGGTAGTGATATAAAATAGTGTAGTAAATTTCATGGATTAATTGATAATAAGAATAATTTTAGGATGTACGGAGCCGTCGTTAATATCTAGTTCATACGTAATAGCACTCCACCAAGTTATCCTCGAAGTGAAGGCAGTATTTATTAAACCTATAATCATTATAATGTGGCCCAAGACAAAAATATGCTGCCAGCCATCTAGCGAATTAAGAATGATAACATTTCTGTTCCGGAAAATGAAACCCGATGAACTAGGGCTGATGGGTGGGGAGGGATAGAACACAGTACACGCAGGTAAGTATAGACTTAGATAGTGTGCATTACATTAATTTTTCAGTTAAAATCATGAAAGGACTCTCGGCAAGATAAAATATTTTTAAACATATTCAAACATATTAATCAATTGGATGTATTACTTAATGCAGAAAATGCCAATCATGAAGATATTGAATTTCAAACTAATTTACGCATACTAGAAAAGTGACACATTTTTTGCTAACACTAATAGCACACTTCCGTCTAAGATACGCAAGCAAGCCAATTCCGATGCAGTAGCACCTCGTATGGCAAGCCCATAAATCTTAAATCGCGTATTATGCCATTGTGAAACCCCATAATTTCAGCTTGCTATTTTCAGGTATGTTATCAGCTTTACCTGTGAAACCTTTCGCAAAATCTATATTATTTTCAAAATTAATTGTTAAATCACATTCCACATAATGGTATCCTCATTCTTTCCATGCCGAAATCGCGTTCCATCGCAAGCCCCAAGCGAGAGAAGAGTTTGGGTCAAAATCACATCAATGCACGACGTAAAAGGATGTAATCGCCGTACTTAATTTTTTTCAGGGATCATATCAACCCGTTCTCGGAAAACCGTTGCCTTAACCATTTCTCGGGGGAGGTGAATTGAATTGCTAATGAAAGTACCTCAAATTTGGAGAAAATTCCTTTGAGCCATGGTAGTTGCATCGTTCGGCTACTTGCAACATACAATTTCCCGCATCCCTTTTCAATCGCGAGGGTAATTTCTCCTCGCTCATGCAAACTGCCCTCTCTCTTTGTTTCTTTATCTAACTTTCCTCCTCCCTCTCCATCTCTCTCTTGCTCGCACCTACAATTTCTTTCCTCTTCTTCTCCCATCACTTATTTCCCCACATCCTCAACGAAGTCATTTTCCCAGCAGATTTTACGTCATCTGGGTAAGAAGTCTTGATACTGAGGTGACTCTAGGGATCTTTGCGGTCAGGCCCACAACCAATTCCTTTCCTAGTTACAGGTCGGAGGCATGACATGAAGTCTAGCTGGTAAAAATTACCCGGTAGCGAGGAGAGTTTGTACACAACATCCCGGGATGCTTAAGCATTTGAGCTGTTGGCCAACCGGTAAAGTGATTTGAGCGATTATTCTTGAGCAGAAGACAAGGTCATAATAGCCAGAATCCCGCAGGAACGACCCTCCGTGGATTCCTAGTTTTCAAAATGCTAACTGTAATGCGCCTTTTTTATCAGACTATATCCGCACGCGTAGATACGAAACCGAATCCAGAATTCACTTCGCTTTTGTAAAAATGGGGTATTCAAATTTTGTTCGCTCTCTTTACTCATCCTCAAATACAAGGGTAGAATTTCCTTCATCCTTAAGAATAACATTTTTTTATTATAGCATCAAGCTCATCACAAAATAATGGTTTCTACACAGAATGAGAATAACTGGTTGGATGTTGATCGATGAAGAATCTCATTTGACGCAAGCTCAACGGAGCAAGTGGTTTTTGGCGCATTTTATACGCATATGAATGAAATTCATTGATGAATATTTTTCTCGTTCCAAAACATTAAAATGAATTAAATTAGCCATTTGAATAACATCCAAAACTTTGGTGACCCTTATACTCATTTTATTTACTCTCATTTCTTTTCTTTTCTCTTGCAGTCATAATCACATCCAAGAATACAGTAATACCACCTCCTAGATAATCAAAGAACCAATAATCTCTTTTCCAAAAGCATTTAATATGCCGATACCGGTCAAAGATGGAGATAGTATTGAATCTATAAATAAAACGCAAACCAATGTCATCATTACCATAATCGTCATTCATCTCAATGGACGTATATTCAAAGGAAAGTATTCATAAGAAGTGACGCCAAATTCCTTCTTCGCATTGCAATCCAAAGACTAGCGTGCATTCCTGCAAGAGCTGAGAGCTAGCATGAAAGATAAAGACTCACGAAATGAAATGTTTGTGAAAATAATAACGCAAAATACAAGGAGGAAATGGAATTGAATATAACTGGAAATAATTTTGGTCGTAAGAATACTAATATTCAAATATATCAGTTCAATTTATTAAACTCTATACTCCTAAGAAAATCATTCATTCATTATTGAATTATGTTGAGTATAAAAGTGAAAATCAGTTATAATCCGATCATCAAATGCAGATATAATGAGAGATTCTAAGGCTGAATAACCGGATTCTAAGGCTGAATAACCGCTCGCAGGAATTTTAAAGCATAATATTTCGAATTCAAAGAAGCCTCTCCATCATAACTACATCACAAATTCTACACGCATAATGAAGAAACAAAAAGAAGTAATAACTACTTTCCTTTCGGGCAGGAAGTAAAAAAAATCCTTCGAAGAACTTCATTGAAATTTCCAAAGAGGGCAGCCGGAAACCACCACTCATTGACCAGAGTTGGAGTTCCAGATCCCACCCAACGACTTTGCGACACGCTATCAGCGCTTCCTTTGTCCCATTCCCGGAGGCGATTGATTCTTTCAACTGTCATTAAATCAAACATGGATATGCCTCTCTTGAGAGCCACAAATATAATGGGAACATTTCAATACTAGCAAAAATGCCCGTTGATTCTCAACGGGAGAGATAAAAGTAAAAAATAATATAGTACTTTCATTCGTACAGAAGAATATATGACTTCTCATTTCTCATCTTAGTGTTTGACTAATTTAAGTTCCCGAAGTTTAATCCCGAAGTTAAGCATCGTTGGCTTCGGCTCGAGTTTGGAGGGGGGATCCTCCGATTCGTCAGAGTGTTGTTGCTCCTGTCTGCACATGGTAGACAATATATGTGCGAAATAACCTTAGCCGTCGAAGCATGCTAAACAAAAATGCTACTATACTGTTTATTTTTAGAACAGTAAAGCTACAGAGGTATTCCAGTTTTGTGAGGGGGGCGTGGGAAAGATCGCCATAAACTTTGAGCATATATTCCCTTAAGTGAGTTTGAGCGAGATATTTTTCCAGGCTCATTACTTCATTCATTCCTAATCTATATAGCAAGCAGTGAATAGAGGACATTGGAAACCCAATCATCCCTCTAGAGCTCTAGGACTCTACTACGAAATTCTACGTAGTAAGCGATATACTACGCATACCGATGGGCCCTAATTATAAGAATCAATGCGACGAGTTAAATGCGGATACTATGTAAAAGTCGCTAAGCGCACATGGAGAGGTTGAGGTACAAAATACTCCATCTGAAATATCACTGACTATTGCTCATAATGATTATTTAATTTCATGTAAGCCATAAACGGTCCAGGTGAAATTTCTTGTCCATAGGTATTGCTCAGGTTGCCAAGGAAATGTGACCTTTTGTATAATCAAACAATATATTCAGAAGGGACTGTCCCTGTGCCCTGAAGAAGCATGTATAAAAATGCGAAACTTCGGTAAAGAGAAATAATATAATTTAAAAATTAATAGACCTGTATCTCCAGAAAGAATAAAAATATTAAATAGGTATATAATAAGTGGTCATGAAGAGGAATCATCTAGAAAAAATTTTATTTTTGGAATTTAAAACCTTATGTTAAAGAAAAAACGATAAGCAAAACATAATTGAATGCAAGAATTAAATACTTCGTTCTTTCAACCACCCGATTGTGAAAATATTAGTCCTTTGTCATGAGCGCAAGTAATTTAAAAACGCAAAAAAACAATCTCGGCACTGATTCCGATGCTTTTCTCATGGGACTAAAATCTAGGTTCAGGGGCTCATAGGAAATTTTAATTTAATGTAAGCCATAAACGGTCCGGGTGAAATTTCTCGTCCATAGGTATTGCTCAGGTTGCCAAGGAAATGTGACATTTTGTATAATCAAACAATATATTCAGAAGGGACTGTCTCTGAGCTCTGAAGAAGCATGTATATAAATGCGAAATGTTCGTCCCAGTGGACTCAATTACCCACATGCAAAATTTCAAAGTACTAGGCAAAACATTCATCTGAGTATTCTACGGCCGGTCATGAACGCTTGGCCGTCGAAACGTCCAAGTCATATATAATTATATTATAGATGAGAGTCACTTTTCGCCGTGGCACGAGGATTTTTTTTCTCTTTTGACGAGGACGGTAAAGAAAACTCGTACTGCAAACAAGAATCCTTTGGACCTTTTGTATCTCAACTCCCACGGCTGCTCCCGCTGTCTATATTATAGACTCTGAATTAACTCTGGGACTTTTCAGGTGATTTCGCAAACGGCGACAAAACCTGAAGAATGCTGTGAATTTTCTGACATTGTCTATCGCGGAACTTTGTTCTCCGTGGAACTACCGACTTTATTTGCTCTCGTCCACTGCATTACTTAAATTTAGAGAGTCAAGTTCTTTTTAAATCGGGAGCTCAAATTATTAGTATAAATTGATTAGGCTCCTCTGGATATTCTTTAATTTCCAAGTTAAAAACTCTGCACCCTAGGACCTTTTGAAAGGGTTTTTTTTTTATAATTTCAAGACTGAAAGGGTACTTAACTAAGCCTTGAATATTTATTAAACGAAGTAAACCGTAAATAGAAGCCGTAACTTCATTTTCATATTTTATATTTTCATTGTGTCTGTTAAAGGTATTTGCAATGAACCACATTTTCCAATTACGTTGCATCTATTTAAGACAATGAGCGCATAAAATGGTTGGTCAGTTGGTGATATTGGATGACAGAAACTGAAAGTAGCTTAAGCCACTTAGGATAGATGAGTGGGTAAAGAAAGGAATGAGTGTTTTGGTAATGAAGAAATTATAGAGAAAAACTCGGCATTAACCAACTCTTTATGATAGGCGCCAAGGAGACAGACGTTAAACATTCCATCCCACAAAATACAAGAAAACACTTTGTATTACCACACGATGTATTAGGTCAATCGCGGTTTCAACGCATACGTGTCATTTTCAAGAGAACATATACTCAAGAGTCTCAAGTCTCCAAAATACTCATTTGGTAGTTAAGGAGAGGGAGGGGGAGGTAGAGGATGTGATTTTGGGAAGTGATAAGGCAGTGATATTTTCATGGGGGTTGAGGGTAGTCCCCAAATGGGTATGTCAGAGGCTTGAGACTCTTGAGTATATTTTGTCTTGGAAATGACGCTTAAGGCCTCCACACATCCGTTGAAACAACAGTCAACCTAATAAGTCATGTGAAAATGCAAAGTATTTTCTTACATTTCATATTGAATTTCCACAGAGTTGAACCTGCAACATATAATTTTGTCCCATCTTACGTTCCAAGCGTCTCATTTGATGAACTCTTCACATGGTACACATCATCCAGTGGGTTTTGGAACTCCGCAGAAAAAATCTCCGCCATAGCCAGGATTCGAATTCGAGCCATCAATATTGGAACTTCCAATATTGATGGCTCGCATTTGAATCCTGGCTATGGCGGAGATTGCCTTCCAATTTGGAATGTAATAGCTCTAGCTACATCGACAACCCGACCCAGCAGTACAAGCTTTCACAATTGCCAATTTATATCACAATCTCACACCTGAAAATAAAAGCTACTGTTATATCCTTTCGCACACTTGCAATTTCGTATAAAATATACAAACGACAACGATAATTTGCGTGGAGAGAAACCTCATTTCCATTGCCAAACTCAGGAACGGGACTTCGTAATTATGATCACTCTCGCTGTGTTTCTGGTGGCATGATGTGAGTTTGCATACAACTGTTTCACTCACTTAAAGGTGGGTCAGCCAAGAATCAATAGTCAACCCAAGCCAAAATAATCAATACCAATAATGTAGGTTCCGTCCTATTTCGTCTGATTGTCGGAAATAGCATTTTTCAAACAAATAAATAAAAAGGAAATTCAACTACCACTCAGGTTAAGGTGGCTGGAGTCATTTTTGTCCATGTTAATATTCGCATGAAATTTTGCTAACATATTCTTATTAGTGACATGTATAGAAAAAAGTAATAAAGCATTGAATCCTACTGATTTGATTTTTTGGTAATCCAAAGCGTAGCCTTAAGTTATATTTCGTAGTTTATAGATTAATTATGTATAGATGTTCCTATAAACGTGAAATAATATATTTCATATTATCATAATGGCTGCTAACAAATATTAAAGTTCACGCCTAGTCTTAGATCCAAAAAAACATATTTCAAAATAATTTACGTCAAAAGTTCGAATTCCACGCCAAAAACTATCAATATCTCAACTCATGGCATGCGTTAACACAAAAATGTAGAATATAATCACCGTACCATTTCCATTACTGCGTGTGCGGTGAGTTCTACCTCGTTAACAGATGAACCTAAATGAAATACGGGCCTACTATTTCTTCATCTTACTTGAAAAATCATTAAATTTCAAATAAATGGCCCACGATTTCCTCCCCATCCCCCTTAAGGAGAAGCTTCTTTATATTTGTATTGGGCAATGAGTGGGAAATTTGGGAGACCTCCACTCCGTCAAAGACTTTGACGCCGCTGCGTGATGGGGGTCGTAAATCAAATATTCAACCAAAGGTGACCTTAAGAGTCCTTACAACTTTCGCCACCGACAGCAGTTTCTCTTCTTCCCCGTGCCACCAGTTGCAAGTTCCATTAGACACGCCATTAAAGCGCCCGCACGCAGTAAATTCTCTCTCTTTCCCTACCCTCCTGTCTAACCGCCCACCCTCCCCCTCTGGGATGTCATCAACCCTCCCGGACTTCTCACAGCGCTCTCACCTTTGCCGAGTTCAAACCCTCGCCCCATCTCTGCTATAGTTGTCTTCAAAGAAGCTCGCTTAACAACTCCATTTCTCTCGCGCAAACAAGGCTCTCCCTCTTCTGCAACCCGCTGGATTCTAACGAGCGCCTGGTGCGTAAAATGCGCCCACTCCCTCTTCCTCCCCTCTTAACACCCTCCACCCCCGACAGACAATAAGTCTTGGGATGGTCGGCGTCGGCAGTTTAGCAGGACGCGTTAACCCACATGCCCCACACCAGCTGTTAAAAAAAATCGCATATATATCGTCGATGCGAGCAGTCTTTCAATTTTAACTCGTGTAAAGCTTCCAACTTAATCCTTTTTGCAGTGAGAACTTTCATTATCCAATTCTCAACGATTATTTCCCACAGTTACTAAACCTTTCGTCTTCCAGCTCTCCTTCAGCTCGAAGAAATCATTCTTCCACCATTCTGGTGAATTGAACAGTGTTATGCCGGTAGCCTATGCCGGTATTATAATAGATTCATTTAAATCAGTGAAATGGAATGTTACTACAATACGTTTTTCAGGTTTTTTTTTAATTCTACACCTCCAATGTAAATTTTTTAATTAAAAAACAACGGAGTACTTTCCAGGCAGTTTTATTTTTAAAGCAACCGTCTAAAATTAAAAGAGATACTTTATGGTTATTTTTAAGGAAAATTGAAAGGCTTTGCAATGACAGTCATGACGCACGGTTTTCTTGCCCCGGCGTCAGACGCATTCGGCTCATCGCGGGAGAAAGAATTCGCTTAACCTGTACTCTGGCATTGGAGAAAGGCAATTTCAAAATGATTATAGATTGTACGTAAGCGTTTAAGTTTGATGGGAAAGAGTTTCATGTTTTTCCCTGTAATTCAAATATATCCTGTAAGTTCCATCAATGGGATGAACTGATAGACTTCACCAAGGTATTTTATCCCTTTTTATTAGAAACTGAGTCCTGAACCGTCGGAGTTCACTATCCACTACGGTGCGTGATATCTTTAAGCTTCTCCAAAAGAAATGCATTTACTTGTGGGAGAAATTAACAAAGGATGATTTAACGGAAAGATACACCGCGAAAAATCTTTTCGGTTTATAGATTAAAAACTTTCCAAGTCTACACGTCATAAATTCTAATTACTCCTTCAAAACCTTAAAAAAACATAAAATTGTTTCCGAAAGAGTTATTTCAAAATAGCCATGATCACGAGGAATATCTTGAAGTAAGTAGTTCTACTAAACATGAAACCCGTTTACATGGTTGTAAAGGAGTGATTTCTGGTACAAACCGAACCCTTTAAGCAATCAAGTTCACATTTTACTAGTGAAACTAATCAACGTAGCGAATTCCATGCCGCCTCTTCCTGCTCTGCAACTTTTAGTGAACTTATACAATGGCAATCTATGTTTCTTTTTTGTACAGTGATACGTGAAACACATTAGCAATACATTCTCCACAATGGATATTTTTATTGGTAATTTAATGAATACAAGCATGATTGTTAGAAATTGCAAAAAATCAGGTGAAAAAATGCTAGTCCAGTAAATACAGCTAATTGAGGATATGAAGTAAAATAATTAAAGAGCAAAGCAAGGAATGCGATGTAGAAGCAAATTAAAGATGTCGAAATAGGAATTTACAAGGTAGATTAAAGGACATAATTATTTACACATTCAAATGGAGAGCTGCAAGATAAGCATTATTTCTATACTTGAAAAACAACATCATTCAGGCTCATATGTAAGTTTTGGAATGAATGAAGTGAGCATATATACTTCAGATGCAATCGATATGGCTAATGACCGACCTACGTTTTATCCTCGTGGAAAATTCCAGCATAATACAAACAAATTGCAGCAGTTTATTCTCGCAACGTCAAAATTCTATTTCAAGGACGATGGCTTACTCTTACTACCTCTTAAAACGTAAAACATTTTCATTGCGATTTTGGGTATGCATACATTTAATAAAAACGGAACTAGAATGTAATCGCTTCACGCAAATTTTGTTCTGTTTGGTAAACAATTTCCAGTCGTTACTACGTCCAAAAGCAGTTAGCTTGAGTAAAACATTTTGGGACCCGTGACATTTTATTTGACGTATTTCTGTCGTGTCATAACGCTCGCTTTTCGCAGCCTAGCTTTGGAAAATATGGCGTTTTAATACGGTTTTGGGAGTTCAGCGAACTGCGCACACTTGTGGTCCAGGAAATCTTCTATATTTAACCACTTCCCGGGAGGCCGGGAGAGCCTTAGTCTGGGTGATGACAGCATGGTCTTAAAACCTTTTTAATACTCAAAACAAAGGAAAAGAATTCCGGGGGCTGCTGTTTTTGGAAACCGTGATGAATCAGTCTCGGAATCTGAAAAAAGAACGAGAGAGAGAGCTCCAAAACAGGGCAGTGAAAAAAAAAGAAAAGAAAATTATTACAGGGCGAGAGGGACAGATGTGCGGAAGTTTATCGTCCTGCCGCCTCTCTCTCTCTTTCACACACACACACAAAGAAAAAGGCCCGATTTCATGCGTCTCGCTCCGGCGGGGACCCCGTTGCGAATAATATGAAGGAAAAAAAGGAAACGCCACAATATCGCAAACATTGCGGTCGCAAAACGACGCCGCCGACGCCTCCTGTGCCTACTCACTCTACGTCATCACTCCCTCCCTTCCCTCACCCCCCCACCCACCCCCGCCACACATGCGGAGTCAACACATCTGCGCCTGCTTATCGCATTCGCGATTCTTGACCCTTCACTATAGCACACGCACCCTCTCTCTCGACCAACCGGCAAACCAACTCTCCTCCATCAACACCACACACACACAACCACGCACACTCTTACCTCTTCCCCTCTCAACCGTGCCGCCTTCTCTCTTAACTCTGTTTTGCAAACAAAGGCGGAGCAGGGAGCACCGCAGACTGCAAGGAAACTCTTTCAGAGCTAATAACTCGACAGCCGGTGGCACAAACAAACGTGAGAGTGGAGGGGAAAAAATAAAATAATATGAATGCGATCTCGTCCTTGGACCCGTCCCCCACCCCCACATCAGGCTAACGCCCACTCCCATGAGAGCTCCACAGCATCCCCTACTCCAACCCCCTCCCATACTTCCATCCCTCTCTCAAACCTTATTCTCTACGCTTTTTGTTCCTCTCATACTCCCCCTCAAACTTCACCGAAGCCACCGACAACCCTCCCACTCACATGCTACCTTTCTGTCCCATTGTCACCTTTGCCACACCCGCACCGTGTCCCCCAAGGCCCTATCCCACCAACTCTATGGTCCCTTAACTTTCGATTAATTCAGTCGTCGTCCGTGTAACGCTAGTAGTACTCTCGTCCGTATTTGATCTGATGACCTAGAGGATATATTGAACATTTTGGATGAAAATTCTTCAAATAAATGACGAAGGGCAGTGTGTCATAATACTGTATTTATAAAGCATGTATACTCTTTAAGAAAGCAAAATATTTCCAGACTGGGCCGAGATTTACTATTACTCAAGGGGCAGATATTTTTAGGTCGTTCCCGACAAGTGTAATAATACAAACAAATTCTCACTTTTACGTGTAGGATCTTAAAATCTTAAGAAAATTTCCACAGATTGATTCCTAAGAAATTCATTTTTATCGTTATTGGGATGTATCTGTATTAGAAATGAGTAAATAGGAACTGTAGAATGGGATCTGTAAAATTTGATTGGGATGTATCTGTTATAGAAATGAGTAAATAAGAACTGTAGAATGTAAGGCATTACGTACATACCGCAGACTTCCTCTGTACTTTCATGGACCTCATATTTAGTCCATGGGACACAACCCATATAAAATCGTCGAAATAAGCAAAAGAGAGAAAAATAGAAAAACAAAAATATATGTATTTCAATCAAAGAATCTTAAGTTTTTGGAAATATGGACACGTTTTTTTCGGTTGCGTATTCTCCAAATTAATAAATACCCATTTACATTGAATTCCCTTAAGAGCAATTGAGAATTGGAAGTCCGCTGAGCCCTTTTGAACTATTCGAGCCCTTTCCCAAAAATGTAAACATATATACCTACATGTGAGTATGAGCAAAAATACCTCTGGAGAATTGATTTCATAAAAAAATTTGTTCATTGGTAGCTTTTTGCTTACTCCAGCTTTGTGACGAGAAAGGATTACTTTTTATGCTTATAATATGAATTCTGTTGGCAAACTGTATGCATGTTACCACCTGGAAAATAGCCAACTTGTAGATTTTTCTTCTTAATAATAATAATTTGATTTTCTTTTTTCGTCTTAGCGTTGCACACTTTAACGAGCTCATGGCGCATGGTCCTATCCCTTGTATCACCCTCTGTCTCCCTCTCATTCTCTTTATCTCTCCCACAAACCTCCCACGCCTCGCGTAATTCACTTTTCTCTTGACCCTCCTCCCCCCCCCTCCGGGGGTCTGTGCGTTACACTCATTCTGCCGCGCATTCCGCCCCCCTTGCACTCTCCACATCCCCCAGTATCCGCTATGTCATGCCGCAAGAGTGCGGAAGAGTAGCTGGCTCTCTTTCTTTCTCCCTCGGGAGAGAGCGGTAGCGACCCCCCTCCGCCTACCATTCTCTCACTCTCTGCATGTCCCCTTGTTTTATTCGTGCGTGGGCTTGGGGCGGGGCGAATCTCGAGCGAGGAGGGAGGACACGCACTTCAGACTCGCCAGACGAGATGCACGGGCTCATATCCCGCCTGCGCACCATGTTAACGCCCCTCCCACACGATCCTCAACGCTGTAAGTACGTGCGCTGCGTCGCTGGGATCGTGAGCACGAGCATTCTGACCCCAGACAGGTTGAAAGTGACATTCCCAGCTGCGGAAGCGAAATCTTATCATGCTATCCAGGAACAACTGTTTAATATAATTATACATCCAGCTGATGAATTTTTTTAAACATTTTTTTACAAGTTTTTAAAACTATTTTTGGAAAAATAGGACCAGCCATATTCCACAAAAATATTTTTTTAAACTGGGTTTTACAGAAATTTCGAATCATAATCAATCACAGTTTTAAACAAAATTACCAATTAAAAATGTTTCATTTTAAAAAATGCTCAACCACGAACATGAAATGTTGGTGGATGCATAGAAAAGTCCAATTGGGCGAATATTTTTAATCAGTAAGAAAAACAGATAGCACAGTGAAAACTATAAAAAAAATTAAATAAAAATGAAATATTTAAATAAAAATCCATATCAATGTAAGAGGTAAATACAAACTAAGGCAAAGAAATGAGCTCAGATACAGGAAATACTAGTTTTGAAGATAAACTGTTTATTAGCGGTTGCCACACCTACTTCATCAAAACACTGCATTTGTTCTCGTGGAAGATGTGCTCTTTGTTAGATTCGGTATTACTATGAATATTATTATCACGGGAGATCACAAGGGGATCTGTAGTCATCAAGAAAATAATAAGTGAAAATACCATTACAGCATTTAGACACTTGAATTTATTCCTGAGTTAAATTGTAATAACAATGTGACAGTGTAATAAAGAGAACATGTTGCGAAAGGACACTGATTGCCTCACTATATCTTATAATTGATCCATCTTAAGTAAAGAGATTATAACAAGGAGCAGTCGGAAAAAAACTGAAGTACAAATAAATTTATTTCAAGATTACAAGACGAACAGCGCTATGAAACCATCCACTCCTCTTGTTTTTTAGGGTAATCTGAAAGAGAACTGAACGAAATGGAAGCAAAAATTTGAATTGCACATGAAAGCTGTAAAACTAGACTAAGAATCCGATGAAGAAAGAAAATTCGCTGAAGAAAATGTAGAAAAAATGTTGAATGTCTTTGAGAAATGTTACATACCTAAAGCGAATGAGACAATCGAGCGTATCATATTTTTTACGAGAGATGAAGAAAGTGGAGAAACATTCAGTAATTATTTATGTGAACAAAAGAAATTAAGTGCTACGTGTGGATCTGGGGAGTTTAAAAATGTTAAATAAGAGATATGATTGTCTGTGGCATAGTGAATATTGACATAAAAAACTCCCATTAAGAGAAGAGGATCTGGAACTTGAAAATGTGCAAAATTCTGCCAGTCTGTGGAGCAAGCGGATGTTCAGATGAGCACCATCGACACAAGTGAGAAGGTCCATATAGTACGAGGGAGGCAGAGATGTAATTAATTTAATGCTAAACATGAATGCTCATAAAAATAACAACAGAAACAAGATTTAGATACATTCTTAGGAATGACTGCATATGCATTTAGGTTCCTTCTTAATTTCTTTATTAAAAATGCTGTGCTGAAAGACTTAACAAATAAGAATGTTGCTTGGCAATGGAAACTAAATGCTAATTAAGTCTTTTAATAGATAAAAGAAATGTTACCTAGAGCTCCATTGCAATATTATAATGTAAGTAAACCAGTGGTACTTAGTGTATATGCTTCCAAACAATCTTGGGCCAGTATTGATGCAAAATAACCTCCCGGTGGCATATGGCAGTACAAATCTTACTGACACGGAAGAAACCTATGAACTAATTGAAAAGGAATCTTTGACAATATTATTTGGCTGTATTGAATTTTACCAGTATATTTATGGAAAGAATGTAATTGTGGAAAGTGACCATTAACCACTAGAGGTAAGTTTCAAAAAGTCAATGAATGTTTCCACTGTCCGACTCAAAAGAATAAGGCTAACATTACATGCTATTGAGGTTATATATAACAGACAGTGGTAGGCTAAACTAACCAGGAATATAGCAGATTTGAATCGAAAATCAATAGTTCCTCATATGCACATCCCGCATTTCCTCGTAAGTATATCTTGAAAAGCAAAATTGACTATTCTCGTACTGATTGTGAGAAGCTTTTGCTTCGTTCCTAGAGGATGCTTTTAGGGTAAATTCAGAACCAGTCTTGTAGATTTATGTGCAAGCAAGGAGATCGACCAGTCAATCGTCTTTCTATGGCCTCACATATGTACGCTACTATACTATCCAAAAGCATTGAGTACAGAGATTTTTAAGTGCCTTTTAGCCGACTCCTACACTATATCACCATTTTTGAAAATGTTGATGGTGCTACCGAATTAACTCATCTCCGACTATAGCAGAAGTTATCCAGTGTGCTAGCATACTCATAGTCATCGTTCTGTTTAGAGATTTTCAATACAGTAATAATCGACCTCCAATAATGTACTCTAAAGAGTCTTCGACAATTCCTTCTCTTCTCTCGAACAACCGCGGCTTTTTTCTGATGCCGACACATCTTCCCTTGTTCTGTCTTCCAACTGAATGGGCGTGGTAGGAAAACGCAACCAACCCAACATGCAATCCGACAGGTGATGTAGAACTCAAAACAAGCACCTTTTGCTGAGAGAACGGCTATGGCAACAGCTTGCATCTCTCAGCCCTTTAACGTTATCTCCTTCCATAGTTATTTACTCACGAACACCCTCCTAGAGCAAGGTCGTCAAAGCAAATGCTTAACGGCAGTAACACGTTCCGGACCAGAACGTAAAAAAGTAAAACTAAGCAGATACCAGGGCTTGGCTATCAATTATTCTTGGCCTCATTTTTCACTTTGATTCACAGCATCAACGACGACATATGTGCTTAATTCAAGCATTTCTTTGCAACCCAGAATGAAGCTTCGCATATTTGGGCAATTCACATCGTCCATTTTTAATTTCAACCATGCCAAGCTACGCAGGTCCGATGGGTGATGAAACGCTCCAGCCGGGCAATTTCAATGCCATTATGTCAAACCTCTGGGTTTGAAATGAGAGTAAATTAGCGATAAGATGTTTTAATTGAGTTTTCAGAAATTATACGACCTCAACTACCATGGGCTACTTAACCGAAACCGCATGCAACCACCACTTGCTCAAGTAGAAAGAGTTATTCTCTCCAGGAATCCTGCATATGATTTTTCGTTAATACTATGGTTACTGCCGGTGATGAGCCAGGCTAAATGGCTCTCGACCAATTTCCCATTAAAGATAATGACCCGAAGTTGACCCCAATGAGCACTTTCAAAAGCGTGACCTCCTCCTTACCAGCCAGACCCAATGGTGTATTTAGCGGGATCTTTGAAATATCCAAAAGAAAGTTTCATGCAATTAGTGTTTTAACGGACGCACTGTGCTGGCAACGATTAAATTAGTCATGCCTTTACAGATTACTTTAAGATCCATAATATAGTGTTACTCCATTTCCCTCTGAATCCATTCATACTTCAATCGCAACCTGAAAATGAATAAGTAGGGTTGTTTTGGATGAAATTGCTGACTACTGATTCTAAAACTATCCACGAAAATAAAGATAACTATTATTGCTGTAGAATTTCAAAATTTAGCCTGCAATCGCGCAGCCCAGGAAAATTCAATGCAGGTCATTTTCTTGAATTTCTCACCCATTGAAATCTTTCTGATTCTAAACTCTTGCTGGGCTATAACAATTATTTTTGTCAATTCAAATCGCATTGAAAATTTTTTTGCCGCTGTATCCTCAATATTAATTCATCATCTTCAACTCTAATTAAGAAGCATAGAAATTAATATAACTGTTTCAGGCTGGGTATGGTGGAAGTTCTCGATATTCATAATGAATAAAAACACATGGTAATCTTCCAAAGATTTATTTCTTTGGTACGACGCTTTTCACCACACTGTGGCATAACACAATGTGGTGAAACGCGTCGTGCCAAAGACAAAAATCTGTGGAAGTTTACCAAGTGTTTTTATTCATTATGAACATAAAAATTAATACAAAGCAGCGTGTAAATAGTTTCCCACTATTCTTTAGTAGATATCATTTTGGTTCCAGTAAACAGTTCCAGCATTGGGATTCTTCAATCCTTCATGAGTCAAAAAGCAAAGTTTTATTCTTATAACTTCTATTGCCTTAGTTTGAAATTCTATGATTTTTTTATACCTTAGAGTCTCTTCTGTTAGTAAAAAACAGATTTACTTCCCCGAAAGAGGGCATGTTAAAAATAGTATTTTAGAACGTGCAGGGAAAGTGTTGATTATAGGTACCAGGATTTATAAAAACGCAGCAATGAAAAATAAAAATGGTACAAATCATCTACATCTACATACTACCCCGCAACCCACCTCAATAGGCGTGTGGTGGGGGGTGTTAGGACACCAGCCATTTACATATAAAAAGGAAACGCTCTAATGAAATTACGCCTAGCATTTATTGAAGTCCCTTATTGTTCGGGGGAAAAACGAATTCCCATACCTATCCGTTCGGCAAAATATCTCTCTTAATTTATCGTTTCTGTCGGACCTGGAAATATAGTGGGGTTCTAATATGATGTTCTCCGTGTCGCTCTGAAAGATATCTATTCTCAATTGTTCAAGCAATCTAAGCCTAGCGCGCAGCCTCCGAGTCTCTAGCGGATCCCAGCCTAATTCGTTTAACATCTGTGTAACGCTGTCTGTACGCCCGTAGCAGTTTTTGACGAATAGCGCAGCTTTCCTTTGTATTTTATTAAGTTCCCGGATTAAGTCTTTATGCACCGGATTCCATATGCTGGCTGCATATTCAAGGTGTGGCCGGACGAGTGCGAAATAGCACCTCTCTTTTACTTTTTCATCCGAAAATCTTCCCACAATACGCTTGACGAATCCTAGCTTCTTCAGAGCTCTGCCACAAATATTTCTTATGTGTGCTCCCCACGATAGATTCGAAGTTATCGTTAATCCTAGATACTTCACTTCATCTGTCGCCTTTATGTTTATGTTTCAATGCGTACCAGGAACCCATGAAAGGATTTAATTTCGGTGGTATTACTGTTCAAAATGCTATTCCTATTATGGTAAATTGAATTCACATTCAAATGTTTTAGATCTAGTACGCTGGGAAGCTGCAAAATAAGACCTTAATATTACCTGCGCATTTACATGTTGCCATGTCTAGACATTAGTCTACTTCAACAGCGCTTAGGTCACTTGAGCACTTCATGCAACGAGGGTATTAAAATCTGGAACGTATCCTCTGAGAGGAAATTTCTCCGGGATAACGCGCATTTCTCTATTCCTAGAAACTGGCCAATGAAGAAACAACATCGCCCCAAATGGTGTTCTCGACAGTTTCCTTGAGGGTCTTCAAGTCCTACCGGGAAATTCAGAGAATCACATCCCTCGCAAACGTTGGGCTACAACTGTCACAGTCGTAGATGGTTTTCGTAGCACATCAACGAATATTCTAGAAGACTTAAAACCAAAATATGATTATTAAATATGACCACTATTCCTCATCACAATCATCAGCGAAGCGATCGGACGTTGGCTGAAATGGAAATTAAAAAGGCCTCATGGTAATTAAATCTAATAAAATAAAAAAATCGATAATTGAACAGCACATTTCGAAGAGAATTTTCGCAATGCCTAAGGAGACGACGTTTTTCCCCTCTCTCACAAATGTGAGGGGTTATATGATTGGGTGGCTTTCAGCTGGTTCAAGGCTAATACGTATATTTTGGTCACGAACTGACTCTCTACATCAGGATTGAGGTTAAAAAGGCCCCACAAAAATTACATAAATGTTTCTCAAAGATTTCACTTGGGCTTTAACTGTGCTGTTGTGGCTTTACCCAGAAGAATTTCACTGGTTCTATGAAAAAAATGTTGGTTCTCAACGGGAGGTCCTCAACTTTTCCGCGTCTTCTTATCTCAATGAAGCTGATGAGGATCACTCCGTGACCAAAATAAGCGAATCCGCCTTCATCATGCGTTTCTTGCCTGTTCTTCAGTTTTTTTAAGACCTTTTTACCAGTGATTTTCTTAGTGCCATTATTTTGTCTGTAGCATACTCAATATCGATTTCCAATTTAACTTTTAAGTACTCAGTCCCATTGGACTACAAGTCGTTAAAATTTTAATCCAGTTATTTCGCCTGCTTCCCTTTGCGTCCGGAATCTACCATCAGTCCCATTGTAATCCTTAGCCTTTTACCCTCACCCACCCCTCTCTAACCTCTCCCTTGGTAGCCCTCTTGCCTCCCCGCTCTTTCCACCACCTTTCTCCGAACGACCTCCCCGCGAATATCAAACAAAAGAAGAACTCAGGCGTCTTTTTGTTTCCGATCCATTTCCTTGCGGTCTCCCCTTTAAGGTGGTGGGATCGATTTGCTGTTTTTGCACAGATTTGCGTGAAACATTTAATGTGTTCAAATTAGAAATATTTAGACACAAAAGTGAAAAAAGTGCATGTTATCGATTCGGTTTCTTGACAATTCAATGCTATTTTAACTCGCAGCCTTATAGCACCTGACAAATATTTCGAAATAATTCAAATACATAAGTGCATATTTTCTCCTTACGCAAATTCATACGTTACAAATTATTCCAATGGTTTATATAAAATATCAAGGCATGAGAGATGTCTATCAAAACAAGGGGTCTGGTTAAGGCATAAACCGCCTTCTGGTTCTGGTTACCAGCACGACGCAGTTATGGAAACCCACGCAAGATAACCAAGTGAGATAGTAATTGTTACTATCTTCCTGGTAAAACAAAAATAAACCTTCCATCTTGGTAGTGGTTACCAGCTTGTGAGTTCATGAAACCACCAACTTCTCAGTTTGTACCTCACCAAACACTGCCCTATCGTAAGTCGATCACACTTCGGGTCAAATGAATGAGGAGGTCTCTTTTCTAAGGTTTCACAGAAAGATCTAAATCTGATTCCCTGCAATCTTGGATAAAAGTTGACTTCGGTTTTATCTGCGCAGCCCCCTCGAGTCATTCAGCCCAAGACATTTATCCCAAGACAAACATTAAGCCCATGCGCGAGCATGTGTAGGACCCTTTGGCCTTAAGGTCGCCAGCCCGGGGCGTCTCAAACAGGCCACGTCGGTCAACTCATGAATTCATTTTGGATGGTCGTTTTACAAATGGCTCATCCCGGGTTAAAACCAGAAAAACCCGGTTAGTATCGGAAGGATCCACCCACTGGAGTATTTTTACATGCTCGAATAATTGGAAAGTGAAGTCAACCATTGAGTGGCCAAGGAGGTATCCGTAACCGGAAAGTTCGCAAACGTGGATTACGCATGTCATCCACGTCATTGCCACCAATACATTTTTAATTTGGCACGATATTGCTTTATTACAATATTTGGTACGATATTGCTTTTAAATATCAATTTCTCTTGCCCTGCAGAATATTTACAAGCCAATCATAGAAAAAGTGGGTATCACATTGGTCATAGCACATTTCCTCGTTGCCCCTCGTTAAGGTCATCAAGATAACCAAATTCCTCATTCGATTGCTTATAACTCAGTCATTTCTTTTTTATATAAGATGGCGTAGTTAAGCTTTTCCTTCAAATATTAATGTAATTTATTTATTTATCATAAAGCGTGATGCTTAGCAAGTTACTAGTGAAGAGACTGAATTTTTATTCTAATATTCCTACACAATTGGTCGCGAGGATGACACCTCTCACAACCAGCACTTGATCTAGTTTAACGGTATCATCGTTTAGGTCGTTTTCCACATACTGTCTACCACTTGCAGACAGGGTCAATAGTACCCATACGAATAGGTGGATCACCACTCCGGAGAGCCGAGGCCAACGTTGCTAAACTTCGGTGACTGATCGGGAACCGATGTTTCCATCGTGGCAGGCCGTTGCCCTTAACGTTCCAGGATAAAGCCCATATTGCTACTGGAAGTCAGTTACTTTCTTCTCTTAGATAGAAATGTACTGTAGGTTTTACTATAGAAAATTACCGAAGATTACAATGACAATGTTCGTGACTTGTTTAAATTTTAAAAATTATGAACTAACAATTCCATTCTCGTAACGAATCGAGGATTGATGTGGTTTTATTTTAAAAGAAATGATTAATTCAAACGAACTGCTGCTATACAGTGCCTCCATCCTAATAAAAATATGTTCGTGGCTTTTAACTTGCACACTCCCAAGTGAGAAAAACGTTTTATTAAATTTTCCCATAACTGTCTGTCGATTCATCAGTGATTATCTGATTATCTACTCCCTTCGCCGTCCTTGTAATTCATATTCGCAACAATACTGATTAAAAGAAGACCTATGTCATTTTATATGTACTCGGAGACAAACTCCCTGCGCTTGTAATTAAAAAGCAGCATCATACATCGTATAAACCACGCGTTAATTAGTATGAGCTCTCCTCGCGTTCACAGACCTCGCTCACCTTTCAAGTTCACTTCCCACTACCAAGCACAACCGCGAAGAAGAGAAAGGCCTTTTAGAGTTTCTATTAACGTAGCAAAATAACCGGAACCTTCCGAGGAAGATTAAATGAGTTTTACACTGAAACATACCCACGTGGATGATGTACATTTTAAAAATTAAAAATGAAATTCGATTAAGAAAGTAAGACAGAGGGGAACGCTGTTCCTACTCGCGTTCAAATTACCCCGTCCACACCTTGACGTAGTAAAGAGGACTGTAATGTTTCGGCAACCCCTGTCATCAGAGGTCCCGGCCTGTCTGACTGTCGGCTGGATGAGAGAGGGCACGCAGTTACTGGCGGGAAGAAAACAGTAGCATGTGTGATGTTTCTGAAATAAGGAAAGTAAAACCGGAATCTCAAAGGACCTTTTCCTGCCCTTTTCCTTGCACCATGGGCGCTAAGGTGCCTTTGGTTAATGATATTTTAATTCCGATACCGGGTTTCTCTCCAACCTCCATACATTTCCCAAATAATACTTCCTTGGAAAAACTACCCACTAGTCCTCAACAGCGCAAATTATCTGACGGCGTTAATGACATGCCAAAATAGCCTACTAACAGAGTATAAAAACACAGCTTTTCTTTATAGATGTTCATAACCTACTCCATTTCCGCTTTTGTCCAGATAGTCACAGATGCCCAGTAGTAAGTTCAATACTACAAGTAACCGTATACCTAGTATATTTTGCCTCGCTTCACGAAAATTTTAGCAGTCGTCATAAGCGCTTATCAAGATATATAATTAACCTATTCTAAACATATTGTCTACGGTCTGGATCTCACAAGCCACGTTAATAGAATAGGCATTCCTTGTTTAACCACGCCTCTTTAGATACAGAGAAAGTTCGCACCGGTCCATCGTGGAATAACGCAGGGCCACCTCACAATGAAACGCAGAGATACCAAGGTAGCACGCTAGACACAACGCAGGGGAAACTGTCCCCATGTGATGCCGGCTCGTAGATGGGGTTGTTTTGCTGGAAGGGGCGGAGGGAAGTAAGGTGGAGCTCTCGCGAGGCACGGCGGGGAGGGGGGTCGGGAGTGCCGTGGAGGAGTAGACACACATGGGGGAGTGTCCCCCCCTAATAAGGGGTGACGAGATGGCGAGGCGAAATGAACGAGACGCGGTACAGGGAAGTCACTGTCGGATATGAGCGAATTTATGGATGTGGAGGGGACGCCTCGTTTCGTGGGAAAGACGTTCGGGTTATGGCGTGGGATGGAATGGGTAAGTGCTTGTGAGCACGAGAACATTCACACAGACATTAGTACGTGCCCGTGCGTGTACTTACGTGGAAACTACGTGCATTTGTGCATACAATATGAACGCATTGTCGTCACTCCTAAGATTAATAGTTTTGGATAGGCATTTAAAACAGATTATGCATAATTAGTTGGAATGCCGAAATAGTTTTTACCCATTTCCCTGGTCCAATAAAAGTTTTAATCACACGAGTTTTCTCCAGGATGAAACATGAATCTCATGTTTAAATATCAGCTTCGGCATTGAATATTAATCCTTATTTTTTACTTAATTGAACTCAATTTTTAATCTCGTTAAAAGCATTGGCGAGTTGATTTGGAAGATATTAGCAGGCATGCATATGCAAATTCATCCGTCTATACGCCAACATAAATGTTTCGACACGAAAAATGTAATCCAAGGACATCACGAGTCCATCAAGGAAGGTCGAGGATGTGTGTTAAGGATTGCATAGGAAGCAGCATGTTGTGTCACGAGGAAGACATGAGGATTTTGCATCCACTGGGTAAGCAATGGCAAAAGTATTACGGTAAGACGTGTTTCAAATGCAAAACTTCGAGGAATAGCAGAGGAATGGCAGGTAACTGCGGAGAAGTGAGTGAATAACAGCATTCGGCTGAAATTACATTTTTTCCAAAAGAAATCTCAGCATAAATATAACATTTGCGGAAAATATAAAGAATATTTCATTAATAAAACAAACCATAGCACTGAAGGAAGAGGACTAAATTGATAGATGGTATTCAGTTTTTGCCATTTAAACATGTTTACATCATGATCCTGATTTATGAAAACTAACAGAGATTCATAGGAAATAAACATCTGATTCCGATACACTCTCAGTCATAATTTAGAATTATTTTCTAAGCCCCTTCTAAACCATCACACTCAATCACACACGGTGTTCTATTCATCTAAAAATTAACGAAACGCTGAAAAACGAAAATTCATATATATTTTGATGATGAAAAAAATCACTTCTAAATGATAAAGGAAGAGTAATGAAAAAATAATTATTTCTTAAAAGCTACATTTATTACTGAAGACCTTCCACACCATATATCAGACAAGTTCCAAGTACCTTTGTTTTAGAATCAGGTGATCTCCTTTATAGGAAAGTTCCTCTAGAATGCCAATAATTTGCATAAAAAAATAATGAACGAACATCCACCCTTGCTCATACTAGGACGACACATTTCACGCTGGTTTCTGCCTAGACTAAATTTATATCCTAAAATCACACCCTTAACTTCATGAATAAAGCAAAACCTCCTTACGCGCTCATTTCTGCCACATTCAATCAATACACCGTGCCAGGATAACAGAATTACCTGCCATAATTTTTTTCCCAGAGAATGTCTGGAGGAAAGATAACTCTTACTCGCATCGGATCGGTTAGTATTCGACCTTTCCAAACCAATTCATTTCAATAAAAATTTACCTCCCCAGGCAATCTTCAAAACGTAAAAATGCCACGAAGAAATTAATTAAAGTTGACGTCGTGTATTAATTAAGATAAGTTTTTCAAGAGGATATGAAAATAGTGAACGTAACCAAGGAATGAATGAGAGGAAAGACGAAGTGAAATAATGGAAACGGTGGATGGACTCCGATATGACTAGGTTTATGCTTTGTGGCAGAGTCTTCTACATTCATACGTCAGCAAGCTCAAGGGACGGACTTTTAATTTGGGATGATTTTACTTTAAAAACTAAGAAATAATTTAGGATGCGTTTCGCGGAATCCACAAAAAGATGCATTTCCAAGTTACTTTTGACTTTTGCAATGAGGTGATGCAGATGATGTCGATTATTTGAAAACTGGAACTAAGTTAAAATACTTGCCCAAAGGAGTGGTAATATTCACTTTGAACAGATTTTAGTTCTCATTTGTACTGTAAATCTCGTTCTTTTCTCCTTTTTCGGCGGGCTAAAAAAGGTAATACTTAACAGGAAAAAATATTTTAGCATTTTTTCTAAAGAACTCTAAGAACATAAATTTTTTAATCGGAAACTTACGAACATCGAAGTTGTCGCGTCCCCATCGCCTAGCCGTACCACGCCAATACGGCGCATCTGGTGTTGAATAAATTGCATTAACTCAAACATAGTTTTCACCACCCAACACCGTAAAAAATCATTAAAGCCATCGAGGGGATGATATTATCAAAGCGCTAAAGTGAAAGCGTTTGATGGCAACAAAAATTCATTTGACTCACATGAACTTCGACCAATCAGATCATTTTTTGATGCCATTAAATTTCTCAATGTGCTTTAAATTAACAATCAACTTTCCAATCGGCAAAAAATTCAACAAAAAACAAAAAAAAAACTCGAAAGTTGAAACGCACGCTATCGCACTGATGTGAGGTCTCAGCCGATTTGCGGGAGGGCTAAAACGTAGCGGCAGATGCACTCCGTGTTTCCTAGCGGCGGATGTATGTCAACCCCACAGAAAGTGTTGAGATTATCCCTAGGACTCGAATCACTTCGAATCAAGGAACTTCGTCAATATCTCGTCTAAAAGAAAACTGGGTGAGATACTAGTACCGGAAATATATTTCTTACAGTGATTGATATACTTGAGAAGCGGGTGTGAGGGTGGAAAGGAGTTAAAGAGTAAGAGATAAGAGGGTTGGTAGGATGGCTTCCCATTCCGAGGGCGTAGATTCAAATATCGGCAGTGGCGGGGAGTTTTCTCAGTAATCACTACTTGGGTGCTGTAGCACTTCTAGTGCAGCACTCCTTTTGTCTGACGCGACGTTACACCGAACCAATTGCGCCTTTCACAAAGAGTAGGATAATGCCAACCCCGGGTTCTTCTACACCACCCCTCCATCCTTAAAAAATTCTTCCGTTGAAAAACCTACCCACCTAACCTTTAACACGCAATTTCCCTCATCTATCGTTCGCGTCCTCCAGAAAACAACTACCTAATAATTGTATAATGGTTTTGAGGTTAGCAGTGGGTCGAAGGGTTGGAAAGAAAAGGAGGACACTTGCTACGATTATTATTAGGGTAATCTACCGTTTAAAGTTGTTTTAAGGTAGTCTGAGCGAGATTTTTACCCAATCATAATGGAGACCATATTCGAATTTTATTTTTTAATTTCAGCGTCCGTAACAAGTATGAATTAAATAATGAAATATTAATGGCGCAAAAATATAGTTATATCAAGCAAATATTCTCAGTAAATATATAAAAATATGTATGTCTCTAACTTGACTCATGTTTTCACGCCGTACGGTGAAAACACCTTCACAACAGGTTTTTTCTGCGATTCTGCAAAAATTACTGCGGTGCGTAAATGATTAATTTTTACAAATAATTGATAAAACATACCAAATTCACACCTTTAGTTTGTTGACGAAATCTAGGAGCTAGAAATTCCTATTTCTTTCAATATTCACCCTCTGTAGCGCACAGCCGAAAGCTGGTCTGCAAGGGGTTGACATATTCATATAATTGAAAAGATAGGAAATTTTCCTTCAAAATGAGATCAAATTCATCAAATCCTAGGAGAAATGATATATCGCTCAGATTTCTTTAAACGGAATATATTAAACACTCTCTAGATACATACAGTCGTTGGTCTCTATCCCCTTTCTTCCAATTTCTTTCTTCATTTCAGTCTGTCTCCTAACTCTCTTCATCCCGTCCATTACGCCTATTTTCTTTCTGGCTCAGTACTGATCACCACTCTTACTTTTTTCCGACCATGATTTCCGCAGATATGTGCCATTTGCAGGGTATTTAAAAATCGTAACTATTCACTAAAAATGCGGTCAGAAATCCATCGTGCGTAGATAGTACTAATAAATATTATTTATTGAAACTGCTTGATTCCACAAAGTTAAGCCTGCATCAGTTTCTAATATTACATTAACCATTCATCTTTTAGAAGTTAAATAATACTGCCATCGTGGTAACCTTATCTATGATAAGGTATCTGTTATAACTTCGGTGTTATAAAGAAATGTATGGTCAACACAATTTTGCTGCCTCGCCGCCAGCCATAGGTGAATCCCATCGGTACCGAAATATAAGGTGATTCCCATTCAAAAAGTGAAATACAACGGTGCTAGCTAGCGTAGGGCGGAAAATTAGGAGGTTTATAAGGAAACCTCGAATGGTTTGACCCGGAAAGGGAGGAAGACGAGACAGAGAAATCACATGGAAGGGGCCTGGACGCTGATGGAGGCAGTTTCGCCGTGTGAGTCGTTATTCCGGGTCGTACTCCGCATGCTTTTCCCGTGGGAAGGGAGGGGAAGGTTTGAAGAGAGGGGAAAGATAGGGGACGGGGGAGAGGGGGCAGGAAAAGAGATATGAGGGAAGTGAAAAATATGCAAGAGAGATGGAAATGGGAAATAAGGGAAGAGGAGAAAAGGCAAATGCGACGGAGGGTAGGGAAATGTCATCACCTGACTTCCACGCCCTCTTCAATATTTCCAACTCTCCCACACACTCTTTCGCGAGCGGGGAGCAGGAGGACACTGGAGGGTGGAGCAAGGTTGACGTATTCACATCTACATTCTATATAGCTCGCAAGGACGTATGGCAGGGGGATAGAGAACATGAGCCGTGCAGAAGGGAGGGATACGATAAAAAGTATCTTCATAATACCCTCCAAGCCCCCTCAAGGGAGTGTGGTAAGGGGTTGAGTTGTCACCAACATGTACCAAACTGTATCACAATAAAGTTAATGAAGCTACCACTATTGGCGCATTAGAAAACACATGCAATGCTTGTCAGGTGACATTTCGCCAACATGCATTGCGCTATAAGCATACCACCAATGTTAGAGAAACTATTTATGTAATTATTTTGCAACCACGTTAATGGACAGGGATACGTTTATATCTACATACTACCCTGCGAGCCGCCGCATGGGCGTGATGCAGGGATTGTTAGGACACCATCCGCGAAAAGGTGTACAAGAGAATGTCATAGGGAGGTGAAAAGGTGAAGTGTATTTCGGCAGTGCTTTGAGTGGATCTCAGTTTTTATCATGGTCACTCATTTAGAGTGGAAAGAACGTATTTTTGTACCTATCTGCAGTAGCGTAGCCAGGGGGGGCAGACGTTGCGAATGCCACCCCCCCCCCCCGCCCCGTGTTCTGGTGCCCTTAAGCTGTGAATGTTTACACTCTTAAGTCCTAAATACGTATAAATAAATGTGTATAATACGTTGACAATTGTCATATTTTGTACAAACCCATCCGCCTATTGCATCACCAAAATTTTTAAGTTTAGTAAACTGATTCATTTACGAGTCAGCGCCCCCTAAAGATATTCTGCCCCCCTTAGACCCAAAACCTGGCTACGCCACTGTCTATCTGTTCCTCAATGTATCACTCTTATTTTATCTTTCCTATCAGACCTAGAGATGCAATACTACGTCAAAATGATATTCTCTGTGTCACACTGAAATACACCTGTTCTGCATTTCTCAAGCAAACTAAGCCAAGCGTGTGTACTCTGAGTCTCTAACGGTTCCAAAACTAATCCCTCTAAAAGCTGTGAAACACTCTTTATTCGCTCGTAGAAGTTTTTAACGAAGGGCGCAGCTTTCATTTTTGTTTTATTTATTTTTAGAGTTAAATTTTTCTGTCCAGGGTCCCAAATTATCGCTGCGTATTTGAGGTGTGGCCTAACCAGAGCAGATACACCGAAAACATGCACGACGCACTGTTTGTACAAGCAGATAAGGATTAGGAATGAAGCATTAGGGAGTAAGTCAACTAACTATCTACACTACCTATCGACTGGCCTAGTTAAAAATCTCATTGGCAGCTGTTATGGTTTCTTATTATTCGCGGAAAAAATGGCATTTTAAACCTGGGTACCAGGAATGGTGAAAAGAATGAGCCCAACGATGACATCGAAGAGTTTGGTCAAGTTACGTTCACAGCGACTTAAGAATTTTAATTTCGCTCTGATGATTACCGGTGTAGAGACTGGTCTTAAACTTCCAGCTAAATTCGTTACTGAAAGAAATGCCCCTGCCCTCATTACGCCATGCTTTTCTTTAAAACCGCCGGCCCCGGTGGCAGCGGGGTAAAGTCCTCGCCTGCTTGTCCGAGGTTCGCGGGTTCGAGCCCCGCCAGGGGTCGGTTTTCCACGTGGCCAGGGCATGGGTGTTAGTCAAGTTCCGGTGGTTCGGCCCCTGCGAAACCTGAAGACAAGCAAATGGCTTATCGGGATCGCAGGGGCATACGGACCACCATAATATTCGGAGAGCAAAAAAAAAATTATTATTAAAGGGGAGGTTTTTTACTCGAGAAATTTTTTCCTTAACCTCCTCTCTTAATTTATTCATTCATTCATTTTTTTCTTTTTTCATCATTATTATGTGGGTTTTTTTGTGTCCAGAAGGCACCGCGCACAGGGGAGGCTCCGCCGAATGGGATGGTTATCGCAACCTTGGACCCTCATTCCCTCTGCGCATGTGGTACCCCCCCTTTCACACCCAACGTACATCCTCGCCTCTTTTTGTATGTTTTTGTTAATCGTTATTCCTCCGCCTTTAAAAGGGCCAAGTACCTCTCTATGACACAAGTAGTTTTTTAAATCCTATCTTGTCTCCAATGTCCTTGTGGAAGACAAATTCCACTATCATTCTTTTTGTTGCTCCCTTTGACATGAATTCTATATCCTCAGGCTCCGCTCTTTCTTCCTTTTCCACTGCTGTAAAGCAGCTGTAAACTGAGCTTTTTGCAGTCGTCACGATGTAATTGCTCAGCCATTCTTCCTTCCATTTGGTCCGATGAAATTTATACCCAACATGTATGTCCTGCAGTAAATTATTTTTAAATTCTGGTTAACTTTTTTAACTACTTTTTCAAGAAATTCCATAGCTTTTTCGCTTCACTGCACTCGTAAGCGATGTGCCTCGAAGATGCCACACACAGAAGATATTGAATACTTTAAAGAGTCAGGCGAAAAGTTGTGGAAATGAGTAACTGATAACATTGACACAAGAAATAAGAAAAAATACTTTCTTAATTCCCACAATAGATTTATGAAATCGATTTATAAGTCTAATGTGGAATTTTACTGAGTGTTTTTTTATTTTTCCAGTGATAATGTCATCAGCCAATTTTGTGTTATATAAAACTTATACTTACTAAAATATTCAATCAAGCAATGTACGGCAGCAGGTGACCAAAGCAACAATCTGAAAGTTTCAGTAATCGCTAATTTCGGCACCAGAAAATTACTATGAGCCGCATGGAGGTATAGAAAGCGTTGAATTTACAAAGTTCAGAACGCATAGTGACTGTAAGCGCTAACGTGATTGATCGAGATTCTACTGAGAGCGAGTAGCAAAGTAGAACCGCAAAATAATAATGAAATCAAGTAGCTTTACGAGCTATCATAGCGATTATGCTTGTTAGCCGGCATGCTGGTTCAGTACCACACGATACTGGAAATCTTCCGTGCTAGCGAGCATCCACGAACTTGTGCAAGATATAAATTAGTGTAAGGGCTTGATATCCAATCAAAGGGCCTTGAATGTTTCGAATTTGATATCCCCACGATTCTAGTATTTGAGTAGGAGTTGGGTTATAGATGGGGAGGGGGGCGTGAGATGGATGGAACGATTAGATTGGGAGTGGAAGGGGGTGAGGGAAAAGGAGCGAGAACGTGTTGGTATTAGTTGCAAGGGAATGACGCAATTTTTGGTATACATGGGAAAAATAATAGTCTGCTTCGGTCTATGAGAAGGTTCAGGAGGTTAGAAACGTGTAGTGGAGAGGTCATTAGTGGCCGGAGGGGGCATATATTGATGAATGAGCAAAGCATTTTGGGGCTCCGATAGTTTTTATGGGTCTTTAATGGAGACCGTAGGAGCCGTTCCTCTCACGGACTTTTCAGAGCGGCTCATTAAATTCCTCTTCAGATGGAATCACTCACGTTATTTCACATGAGCAAGAGATTAAGTGGAGAGGCGATTTAAAATCAAGATTTGAGTGGGGGAAATGATTAGTCTTTTACTTTTGATTTCAAAATGTTGCAAATAATGTTAAAGAGAGAAACCAAAGCTGAATGGAACGTTAAGAATCCTATCATAATTCAGGAGAGTAATAAGTAGCCGTCAATGAATTGGGTGTGCTGATATTTTGGCGGCATATCTGACTTATAAATGACACAGGAAAACACGTTTCATTAAATAAATTGCAGCATGTAACTGGCATCATTACATTCTTAATACAAGCGCAGTTTTCTTTTTGGCGATATCCTCATATGTGAAAGAAAATGTAAGCATGTAATTTGGGTAACATTTACTGTAAAAATTATGCAAAAGATTGATATGGAATTAGTTCATAAAGCATGGATGATATATATAAAGCCAACTTCCAAATTTTTCTTCTTGCTTTTAATACATTTTAGCCATTCAAGTCCAGCTCATTGATTGTAAAACTTAAATTGGCTATCAATTGAAAGTGAAATCCAACAAGTAATACTCCTCCGGAGTATCATTTTCGTTATGGTTACGTATCACAGTGGCAACAGCATGAGTATTTTGAATATTTGTTTGTTTCTAAAAATAAATCAGTAAATATCTGCATTGCAAATCAATTGTATGTTATATTTGAACTGATCAAAACAATCAGTTAGATGGAAACATTAAAGGGACATGAATGCTCATGACAACAACTACGTCGAAGACACCCTGCGATACGTTCAGGATGACTTGTCATTGGAGAAAGACGTGGATGCAGCTGACCAGGGGATGGTGCATAGCTCTCTTCAAAAACTCACGGGAATATTTTAAAAAAACTGGGAGGAACTAAAATTTGTTCTGCTTCAATAAAATTCTCCAACGCGCAACAAGAAAGACGATTGGTGCGAGATATTGGAATAATTTTCACTCGCGAAGTGGCGAATGAGATTGGAGCGGTACTATTGCTGAAAACTAAGCTCAAGCGAAGAAATTCGAATTGTTTTATCCGTCCGGAAAAGAAGAAGGAGAAAAGATGTATTCAATACACGACAAATAGGACAAAGCCTAAAGGTGGTTGAGCTATTTTTATTAATTTACATATTTGCTTGAAAGTATGCATACGTGTTCTCATTAGTGATATCCATAGATAAAAGTTAAAATAATGGCATCATACCGATTTGACGTTTTGGTAATTCAATGCTATTTAAGCACGTAGCCTTTTGGAAAATGACATATATTTCGTAATAATTCGAATACATACATACAAATTAATACATATCTTACTTAATTACATAAACGAAATATTACATTTCTTGAACGTAGGCTTTCGCAGCTGTTGATAGATGCTAGGAGAAGAAAGTGAGCTTTACGACTTCGCTCCTGTGGACGCCCGCTGAAAGGTGAGGAAAATATTAAGACAAAAATGTTCCAATCGTAGCAAAACTCGAAAGCCACATCTGCATCTAATACATTTATTAGTATTAATATAATTGTTGCTAACAAATTTTAAGGTGTAAGGCCGCGAGTCCAACATTCTAAAATAGCATATTTCCAAATAATTTTCTCATAATTTCGAATACCACGCCAAAACTCTAGTAATAACCTGCTTCAAGAAAGGGAAAAATGTAATGCTTGCATTATTTTCATCTCTACCAGTATGGTGACTTCCAACGCATAAATAGATGCAGTTAAATGAAATGTGGTTAATTTTTTTCAAATTACTTAAAAAATTATTAAAATGTGCATTTAATGACCCACGATTACCACCCCAGCCACCTGAAGACACCTCTTTTTTCTTACAAGAGAGAGGATACCATGGGGTTCATGTTGGCATGGTGCCGATAAGAATACTGGCTTCAGATCCCGAGAGACCGGGTTCGAATCCTTGCAGTGGCAGAGATTTCTTTTCCTAGAAATCCCGATCCCTTCTAGAGTATAATGCGTAGAGCACTCCAACCGTAGCACCGCGTCCTTCGGATAGGACGCTAAAATGTGGACCCCTTGGTGTCTTTTGGTAAGAGTAATGTGATTCTAATGCCGGGTTTATCGCTACCCTTCCCCCTATCCCATACCAACTCCCACCCTCATACCAACTTAACCATATATGTACAATGATTGAAGAATTATTTGCATTTTAGCAAAAATATTTTTTTAACTTAACTTAAAACCTAGGTTTCCATGTTACTACATCAACTTCAGGTAAAAAGTGAGTAAAACAGCTAATATAGGTAGGTACTAAGAAGGTTATTTAGAGTACCAGTAAGCTATTTCACTCAATTTTTCTCATAAATACCTGTGATGTATGTGGTGACATCGAAACATAGGTTGCAATTAAGGTTTTGTTTATTTATTAGTGGAAAGTTACAAGCCATAGTTCAATCATAATTTTAAAATTCCACACATGGTTACCGGAATTTTCTAAACCACTTAACACATATTATAGCGCTATTAACCTCAGTTGTAGGTCGTCTCTCCGTAATAACAGCCAACAAATGAACGCAACCTCGGTGGGATGACTGCCAATTTCCTCTTAAACATCCAGCGTACCCCGACGGGAGTGTGACAGATGCCGGGGCGCGAAATGTATGCTGAAAATAAGGGAAAACATTGAACGTATCCTCTGCAATGATCCTATCATTCTGAGCCAAGTTAATAACTCCTGTAAACAAACTGGCCCATTAAATTAAATGTAAACATCCTTAATGAGAACTTATACGATAATTGCAGCAGAGGAGAGAAGATAGGATGAAATTAGACGTCAATGAGGAATGATGAAAATCAAATGGACAAAAAGAGCAGTCACCTTAGAACAAGTCCTATGAAGAACTAGGCAGAAATGATGTTTGTTGAATACCCTACGAAACAGAAGGAACAATATTATTAGGCACTTCCTGAGACATAACATTCTCCGGAAAACTACAGTGCATAGAGCGCAAAACTTGAAGAATTGAAGGAATACTAAGAATGGAAAACATGAAGAAAATTATGAAGGATGCATAAAATGAGGAATTATGAATTACCTAATCATGGGGTTAGCTCAAAATAAAACGGAGTAGAGAGGTGAAGTAAATCAATCTTTGGATAAAAGATAACTGACGTTTAGGATTTAACTTAGATATAGCTAGTTGAGACCCTTATAACCGATTTCAAGTCCTTGTCTAACTTAATGAAACCACTAACTTATCAATATGCTATATCTGCGGCTTATAAATTTGTATGTATTTTACCTGTAGTAGTGGTGCAGGATGGCGAATTCACCAGCACAGCAGAAAAATACAATTATTATTGGATTTATTTAACCTTCTTAGAATGGGGGTAGGGACTACACAAACAGACGGTGTCGCATGTTTTTTTCCCCTGGAAGCAAGAAAGTGCTGAAGAGGCGGAATTAGCAACATGATACTCCAGTTAGAAAGCAAAGCGAATGCAGAGAGCCGGGATGGGGCGATGAACAAAGGAGATAAGCAGAGGAGACCGTTTTGGAAGCGGAACGCGGATGAAGATGAGATTAGGAAACGATCAAGAGACTGCACGCATTATTTGAGATGAAATGTTTCCCCAAACAGGAAAATGAAATAAACCTTGATTCAAAGGCCCTTGATTCGTACTTATAGCTCACGGAGAGACATAGGGAATTAAACATCTGGGATACCGAACAAATATCCGTTTTAATAACAGCCAAAATTGAAGAGGAATCTGGCGATTATACAAAAAGGTAAACGAAAAACTTTTTAAGGAAAGCAAGATGGGAATAAGATGACGATATTACTGTTCAGGTCCAAATAAATTCCAGGAGTGGAAAGCGAGAGGTCGGGGTAAGGACCATTGGATCAAAGGCGAAAAAGAGAGACGAAATGAAACAGAGATCTGGCATAAAGGAGGAATCAAAGGGAAGAAAAGCTAATTAAAATACGGCACTTCTTTTCATGCAAGAACTTAAAGCAAAGCTGTGCGAACGACGGAATTTTTAATTTCGACCCCGGCATAGGTCCGAAGGATTTTTGAATTAGCCGTTGGAATCAATTTCCTCCCGTTTCCAAACTTTGTAGGTCTCGGGTAACAGGGATATTTTTTACCTTCCACATTATTTCCAGCATTCATAAATGAACTCCGGTGAAACCTTAGGCAGTTTTATTCTCGATGTTAAGTTTCGGTTAGCATTCGAAGAGGAAAGTTTGAGTGGCAATTAAAAATCAACCATGAATTATAAGTTGTGCAATATGAGTCAAAAAGTTGGGTTTAGTTTAAGGGGAACTTTTTCATGCTGTTAATGACGTTAATACTACTTTAATAGCCCTGTGCATAGTTTTTGGCAAAATAAATTGAAATGCACGTCTTTTCATAAACGAAAAATTTAGAGATAAAGCATCTCCAAGAATCAAGGTTAATTTTTTTGAGTATCAAAGTCTTGCTTTTGGTAAACATTAATAGCATTTTTTAAAGTGCGTGCTTTCACCGATCTTTCTGACGGCTTCATCAGGCAGTAATTAGGCAGGTTAAATAGCGAAACTCATTCTCATTTTAATTTAATTTTTCAATAATCCAGAGACGTATTCATACAGAATTCACACTTGATAATACACTTAAAGTCGTTTATTGGCCGCTGAGCGCAAGTAGACCATGCAGACTTGAAAGAAGGCACAATGGTTGGAATTGAAGGCAGGGATGAGGTCATCCGAAATCACCGGGTTCATAACCGGAGACCTCATGACACACAGCTGTTATATTTCCTTCAGTGCATTACAGTTAAAATTATTTTAACTCGAAAATCTCCATTGCATTAACCTATAAGGTTTCTGATGAAAATAATATTTTCCATGCTACACTTTTCCCGGTACATTATTGCTTAAATTAATTTTCGTTAGAATTCTTTCATATATTAGCCACTCAAGAGTCTTATTCAATTAAAATTTAACATACTCACAGCTAATAGGAGCATAATATTTGCTAATACACTCTATAGTTCCAGGCTTTACTCTGTGGTAGTATTTAGTATGGATAATATTTGCTAATGACGTATCGCTGTTTTAATTGAATATTTAATTTTTCAATTGTTTGCGATCCAATTAGTAGTCATCAGACCTATGCTTTTGTCTCGGCCTTTGTTAGATTAATTTTTTAAAGCACTTCGCAGTATTCCACGCAGTATATTAAAATCGTTAGCTGATTTTTATACTTCCACGTCATTATCAAGAGAGTTTACGATTGAGTGAAATGAATCGTGTATTGTGCAGTCTCTTTATGATGAATTGAAATCATCTTGACCGGTCAAGGGGCTGAATTGGCTGCAAGAAAGAGTTCCAAGCGGGTTTTCATTTTCGTTATCATGAGTACATACATTCACCAAATATGTACTCGTCTATGAAAGTGATGGTGCTCGCTTTCAATGTCCTATATTGTGATTAATTTCCGAAAAAAAACTTCCATATAATTGCATATTAAAAGTGGAAGAATTATATAAGGCTTTAATAAAAATTATGTCCTCCAAAAAAAAAAAACAGGAAATAGCTGTTGGGAAAAATAACAAGCTAACAAAAAATATATTGCCGAGAAAAATCAACTTCATGGTCATCTAACAGATTATGGTCATTTTAATATCGGTAATAAAATAAAATTTATTGCCTTTAAGCACAAATCGGAACATACAAATTAGCTTCAGGTGACCACTAAGGCATTTCACTGCAGAGAGAAACAGTAACACTGATGAATATGAGTAGAGTTATAATTATAAGGGTAATATGTTTTAAAAAACTAAATACACAACAGAAACTACAAAATTATTATTTACATGAGAAAACTATGAAAGTCTTCCTGGGTAAATGTCTACAATTTTGCATGATATGAGACAGCTTTCATGGCATATAATGCTTAATTCAAAATAGATTATCACATACTTTTCTTACAGGCAACGTATTTACTACATTTTGCGTTTTGAAAATCATGGTGAGCTAGATAATCAGTTGGTATTTGTGTAGGCATAAAAACTATGAGTAATGCACATTCCCTCTTTCCCATCACCATGGGAGATTCCATTTGTTTAACATAACGAAAAGAAGCATACAAATAATCACGCGTGACAGAAAAAATCACCAGCTTTCTGATTTGCGCAACACCATAAACGGAATAATGACAAGATAGCCTCTTGCTCACGGAATCGGAAAAAACGACTAGACAAGTAAGTGCTGCATAAAACGCAATGTTCTTCCATCGGCGAAACCCTGCGGTTTTTTGCCCGATAGGGAAAGCGAATCGTCATGCGAGTGAAGTTTTTGATACCCATCCAATCATCGGTGAAGTTCCGTTAAGGATATCAGTTGAGGTAGTGCCATTTATTCTATTAAGTGATGGATTTCATTGACCATTTGAGGACAATGATGATGTAGGAATGTTGCCGCGTCAAACTAACAATGCTCCTCAAGTAATCTACCTTTTCCTTGGTTCAGTTACGCACTTCAATCAAAGGGAGGGAAGTCTTAACATTTTGATACAAGTCAACGGCTGAAATGTTTAATCGTGAAAGAGTCGAGTGTTTTCTTTCATCTTAATTAGACAGTTACAAATAGTATAGGGGGGTTATTAGTATCGGTTTGTTGTTTATTTGAGTAGGTGAGCAAGCACTGACGCCATTTACACCATTGAGAATAGATGGGTATGCTAAGGGTGGAATTACGTATATTTGGTGGATGGACGGAGAGAAACCCAGGGTGGTAAAAACCTTCCCTAGGTGGAATGAGGCAAAGGGTCACCGGTTAACATTAATATTGACGCCCAGTAATATTTTTTTAAATCCTTGTGTAGCCTATCAAAGTGCTGCAGAAAAAAAATATTTTAAACATCTCTAACAACTCTATAGCACTTCATATTACACGAATCTAAAGGCATATCTGGCCACTTAAGCTCTATACCTATTTGATTTTTTAATAAAGGTGCATATTTTAAAATAAATTGTCACCAGTATATAATTATGGCCTTTTGGATTAAATTGTGTTGCTAAAAACTTAGGAATTAAATTATTTTTCATCTTCCATTTAAATATAAATATTTTTAAAAATATTATTTTTCAACTTATTAACCTCATGAACATTTACGGCATTACTAACGACTGTATGATAAAAATTATAAGGGAGTATCTCTATCCAAAAGCAGTATGCCTTTTAGATGTAATGGATACAAATTTTGCAATTGTAAGAGATGGAAAAATAGGGCACGATATAATTTTATTGAATCTTTGAAATCTAACGCTGCTAAAGATAAGATTTGACAAGATGATGGGCAACAATGGATTAATTGTCCTCTCCGACGCGACGGGCGGAGTGCTTCATTCTACATGCTCTCCACATAACAACCAAATAAGGATCAAGATTCCAGTGAAAAACCTCTGCCACCGCCGGAATTCATACCCGAGCTCTCGATACTGAAGGCCAGTACTCCAGCCACCACAAAAAACCGATGTAAACCGATGTAAATCACATATATGATTCTGATCAATAAAGTGACAAATTTTGAATTGATTATTTATACAATGACTAAACGAAATATTAAAAAAGGAAATAAATAGCTCAATGTACGGACAAGAGGTGAATATATAAGGCAATATTGGATCTGGGTATACTCCAATAATGCCAACTTATGATCAATATTTTCCTATTTATTTTAGTAATATTTTGTTTCATAACATTTTAATTACTCTGTTGTCTCAGAAACACAAAAAAAACTTTAAAGGGCCAGCACAAAGTTAAAATTAGGGCTAAGGCACTGGAAGTTATTTTTATGTGACAAATGATAACCCTTTAACATAAAAAGAATCTGAATTATTTTACTTTCCTCCTTAATATACCCAAGGTCATTTGCTCGTAAATAAATAAATAATAAATAAATAAAACTTTTATCGTCGTAGAAACTTATCGGTCTTTCAGACATTTTGGTACATCATTTACAAAAGATATAATTTAAAAAATATAATAATACATACAAGATAGTGTTTACACAAAAATATACAAAAAATAATAAATTTACACAAATAATACAAGAAAGTGTCTACACAAAAAAAGTAAAATTGACTACAGTGTGACAAAAATTATTTTTATTTTCACTTTCTCCTTTAAAATTTTTTCGTGAATATGGAATTAATAATTTTCTTTTAAAACAAAGTACAGACTTACATGTTTTTACATCTATTTGGAGAGAATTCCAATTTCTTGATACAGTGGCGATGCATGATTAATGGTACATTTCAGTTTTGTGCTGTGGGATCTGTAGGTCTAAATGATGGGATCTTGTTAAGCGGTTTTGGATGTCTTTTTTTTAAATAGAGTAGTTGAACAGGTACGGAGGACAGGTTGACTTGAAAATGTTGAAGGTGGAGAGAATAGATAAATAAAGCCGCCTTTCTTAGCCTAAAAACCCCTCTAAAATGGGTAATAACTTTAATCCATTTTAGTCTCTGGTATGAATCAGTAACATGATCCCACCGTTTTAGATCACATACAAATCTCACAGTAGCATTCATAGTCATCTGGAGTTTATTCTTTGTTTCATCGTTAATAATGCTTAGTACACCTAAACAGTAATCAACATGTGGGAAAATAATCGCATTTACGATTTATTTTCGTAAGTTTGTAGCCAACTGGTTTTTGGATTTGTGTAATTGGTGAAGATTTTTATAGCTTTTACTCCTAATGTTTAGGCAGTGGGCATTCCAATTTTAGTTCCTGTCCATTAATAGATTTGTTACGTGTTCTTCATAGGGGACAGCTTTATTTTTTACTGCCGATAATTATAGCTTGTTTTATTTTCATTTAGTTATAGGTCATTGGTCTCAGCCTATGCGTTGATATGGACAATATCAGCATTTAAGCTAGCAATAGTCTGTGTTAGGCTTTCCAGAGTTGAATGTTGGTAAATTTGGAAGTCGTCTGCATATAGAAAATATTGGGAGTGAATTACGAATCTCGATAGATCTTTAATAAACAAAGAGAATAGAAATGAACTGAGGACAGATCCTTGCACCATTCCAGTGTCCACGTTCAGCCAGTTAGATGTATCTCCGGTGTTTCCTATTACTGCTTGCATTCGCCCGGTAAGATATGATCGGAACCATTTGATTACACTGTCGGAAAAATTATACCCTTTTAACTTCTGTAATAGAAGAGCGTGGTTCACGGAGTCGAATGCTTGGAAAGAATTGAACAGAACAAGCACAGTTAGTTGTCTATTAGCCATTCCTTGCCTGATGTCTTCAGTTAGGCGAAGCATACTGCATAGGCGAAGAAGCAGGTTTGAGTACTATGTCCCTTCCTAAAACCTGTTAGTCTTGAGTCAAGCAGATCTCTTTCGTTAATGTATGTGTTAATTTGGTCGAAAACTATTTGCTCTAGTATTTTAGCGGTGGAACATAGTAATCCTATTGGTTTATAGTCACTCGGATTGGAAGGATTAGAGCATTTAGGAATTGGCCTTAACAAGGTTCATTTCCAAATAGTTGGGTATATGCCTAGTTGTAAGGAGTCAAAGATATTTAAATGCACGGGTAATATCATTAATGATTTTTTTATAAAATCTATTGGGATTTCATCATAGCCCCTTGCATTTTAGATAATGTTTTTACATGCATAAATATCTTCTATAGGTGTCATGTGTGAAAAAAAGAATTGACTATCAAGATTAACTGTCTCATTGCTAATGAGTGTTGAAGGAAGAATTGCATTTCAGCTAGTGGAAAAGTAATTGTTTAGAATATCTGGGTGAATTATCAATTTCTCGTCATTGGGTTTTTTAATTATTCCTATATATCGTAGGTTTGTACAAGTATTTTTTTAAACTATGACTTTTTGAAAATAGCGTCTGATAGTAATTATTTTTTGTTTCACGTATCTTTTTCTTCGTGATCTTTCTCATTGTCTTATATGAGGAAAACACTTCAGGGTCACCATACCTTCTATACAATGCTCGAGCATTATTCCTCCTCTTAATAGCCGACTTCATTTCGGACGTAATCCATGGGGTTGGTGGGTGGATCACGCAAATGGAGAGAATGGGGGCATTTAGGTCAAATGAATCTATAATACTGGAGTTGAATACTTCTATTTTATCATCTGGTGAGAGTGCATTGGCTATTGCATTCCAGTCTCGATTATTTAGGTCAGAAAGGAACTTGGTGTGGTCAAAACAGCTTAAGTCCCTAAAGGTTATGTATTTGATCATAGTAAAATACATAACCTTTCATATCAGAATCATAGAGTAAGTATATACTAACTCTATGATTTTACTAACGGGTCTGGGGCTTTGAATTCATATACAAGCCGGCGTTGGTCATGACAAGACATGTTAGGTTCGTTAAATAGTCCAATTTTAACCACCTTCTTAGGATTATCAAAACTAAATAAGTCTTAAACAGAGTGGGCATTGTGAGTATGGCAAGTTGGCCCGGTTTCTACAATGGTAAGGTTAAATTCATTTAGTATTTCCAACAGCTTATCTTTTTCTGAAGAGGATTTAAGCAGGTTAACGTAAAATATCCCATCACAACTACATTTTCTTACATAGAAATATGATGCCCAAGAAAGTTTTCAAAGTCTTGTATATTTTGAGATTTTGGAGGTTTATACACAATTGCGATTAACATTTTTGTTGACGATCGACGTAGGTCGAAGCATAAATATTCTGGCCGGTTCGAATATATACTAGGGGACGACCCAATCAGTTTAGCTTCGAGGGAATCGTAGACATAAATGCCCACCCCTCCCCCTCTCTTTTCTTCACGGTCCGGCATTCTCTTTATCGTACGGCATTAACTTAAACGCACTCACTCACGCACTTAATGTAAGCTCACGCACGACACAGATCTCAAAAAGGGCTATGTAATCCAGTTGTAACGATACATATTACCCAGATAACGGTGTTCCGTCGTTTGCTTTGTTTTCAATCCGCGAGGCAAATTTTTCGAAATTTTCCTAACCGTAATCGAATTAAATCTGAAATCTCTTCACCCATACTAGTTTCCAGGGTGAAATTGGCAAAAATCGGGCTCACTATCAGCGAAACTCACTATTGAGGTTCGTTAAACACTCAAATGAGCTGAAGATGGAGTCAATTATAGGATGCAAATGAGTCACCTAATGGTGCTTCCGCATAGAATGGTGCATTCTAGGGACCGAGCGTTGCGGGATTTTATCCGTGTCGGTCCATTTCGCGGGGGGGGAGGGAGGTGGGGGGGGGGGGGTCGAAGAACAGTTGCGCCGGCGTCCTCGGGTCGGAAGACGTGGGCGCACTTCTGACCCGAAGACTCAGTCCGCCTGGCCAGCGAAATTGCTACCCCCAGCAATAAGGGCACAGGCCGAAGAAATTCCGTAACATAGAGATCACCAAAAGGGAAGACATTTCGGTTTCTCCCGATGCAAGCGGTGCACAGGAAGTTCTTTTTACGAGCAATATCCTTTGGGTCTGCCTAACTTGTACCACAATGCTTCCCTAATAAAGTCACTCCGGAGAAGATAACGATACCGTAACACAATGACAGGAAATATGAGGATCGTTCAATTTATTTTTTTCACAGAGCGCCATGATACAGCACAGTAACTTCTCATAACTCAGTTTAAATAAATTGGTAAACGCATGTTGACTCGTATTGTGGTAATTGGAAGGTAACTTATATTTACGGAGTTGATGACAAAACGGCCATTGCCAGAGCACAACCTCGATTGTTTCCTCTTAAACATGAGCAGAAAATTGCTAAAAGCTAGGCTAAGTCCATTATTAGTGTAGAAGTAATAAATTTTTTGAAAATTTATTACAAAAGCTACAGTGGGAACTCACCTCTTATCAGATAGTGCAATAGTTTTAATATGTATACCAGAAGGTTGTACATATTCGGCTGCGCGCGAGAATATCTTAAGAGGGTATGTGCATTTTGCGAGCGGTAATGTCTTATTTCATTTTATAAATAGTGGTTTAGATTCAAATTTGAGCAAATATGTTTCCCGTTTTCCCTGTAATTAATTTTGATTGTTAGTTAAACTGAATAAAGAATTTATCATAAACCAGTACGAAAATCTAATTTTTAATACATCAATCCCAATTATAAATTAAATAGTTTTTTAACAATCAGAGTTATTTATGTCTCTGGTACCTAGGCATGTCTTACAAGCATCAGAAGAGGGAGAAACAACGTATTTATCCGTTGTCTTGAAGCAGTAAACTCGAATATACATAGAACTGAAACCCCAATACGTGAGTTCATGGTTGATACTCCCACGCGTCAACTAAAAATTGGCCAAACTTGTTGTTAGGGGATTTTTTAAATTGAAACGTCAATAAAAACATTTCACTTAACCTAAACGCCTGTATTTTTAAAGCTAGCAGAATACAGATAGAGACTAAGGTATTTACGAATAGAAGAATCTCGGGAATATGAAATAGGATACGCGGAGAGATTCTTACTGAGATTAGAAGTATTCGGTTGCGAAGCTTTGTCTCTGAAGAATAGCGATGAAAATACTTTGGAGGCTTAGAGAAGTGGATTTCGAATTGTATGGAGAATGGACAGAGAGCGGAATGAAACACGATCTAGGACGTGTCGTAAAGGAAATTTGGAGGTGGTAGAGTAGGCATGTAGATAGAGGAGGAAATAAGCGTCAAATCGACAGCCACGATTGAGGGGTGAGTGTATTAAGGGAAGAGAAGTACACGTGTCAGATATAAAGAAAGAGGGTTCAAGACATACTTAGCAGAAGAGTGAGAATGTGTACAGTAGTGACTCAAAACTCTATTGCACGAACTTGCTTCTTATATGCTCTTGTCCAACCAAATTGAATCGGTAGAATACCCACTGAATTGACTGGTATTCCTAGCACATTGAGTGGAGCGTTGGACTACTGACCAGAGGGACCGGGTTCTACTCATAAAGAGGATTCTTAGGGCACGTCCAGCTAGGTAAAGTGTTGAAATTAAATAACAAAACGAATCCTGTTGGGAATTCGAAAGGGGCTCAGAGAAAGGAACCTTGATGAGTAAAACTCACATCTGTTCGGCCAGGTCAGAAAGATACCCTTGACTTAAAATTTGGTGAGGTCTACATTGACCAATTAACCCTTACTCAGGGGCGTAGAAATGGAGTGCATAGGAGGATAAATCTCTCGTAATCCATTAGGAAGATATGGCTTTCAACAAATTGGGATTTTGCCATTTTGACGTGCTCATGTCTTTCCTGTTTTGTTTCAGGATGTCCTGTTTGTTTACGTTAATGGTAGGTGAGATGCATTATTCAACACTGAAGCCTCAAGCTAGTTAACCCTTCAACTGCTAGGGTGATCATATGATCACAGCAAACATTTCTTGTTCTAAATTGCTCTACATACTGCATTTTTCAAATTCTCGTAATGCGGCTTTTGTAACTATTTCCCAGTATATTTTCTCACCTAAGCGCCGAAATATATGGTCGATTAAATCTAATATTTTTAATATATGGCATTTCTAAAATGATGATCTGAAAAAAAAAATTCCGGCGTCAATGGCTTAATCAGACTTGGGGATACCCGTTCCAGCGAGGAGGAAGTTCTAGCTGCACTTCTTAAGCGACCTTTGCGCTAAACCTTGTGGTAGGCTGGATAAATGTTAAATCAAACAATTACGAGACCATATGGTATTTTTCATTAGAACAAGCCCTTGCGTAAAGTTTCCGTGGGACTTTCTGACTCGAGACAAGGCTCATGACGGCACGTGGTAGTCGGTGAGATAATAGAGGCATCATCCAGAGGGAGAAGAGGATAAGGTCTGCCGGTCGGGGTCATGCGGGCAACCGCGGGGGTGGCGGAGGCTGTGACCACGGAGGTGGGTCCCGTGAACCCGCCGCCGCCGGTCCCTCGACCGGTGACCGGGGGAGGTGCATTCCGGGCACCACGAATTTTGACGGGGAGAGAAAGCGGGAACCCCCGGCGACCCACTTATCCTCCTCTCACGGAGCCAGGAACGGCATCGTCGGAGAAGACAAGAGTTGGTCAGCCTCTGCGGAAAGCCATTGTTTGGGCCAACAGCGGAGATGGCGACCCCCCGCGCTTTTGTGCACCTAATTTCTCTTCCCTCCCTACGCCCTCCTCCCCCACGCCAGCCAATAGGCCAATCCCGTAAATGCCCCCGGAGCTAGGAGCCAAGGAGTCCCGTTTCGTCCCGAACAAAACACGAGAAGCAATCACCAAGCAATGCCGAAGGGGGTCTCAGACGCCGCGCTGCGCTGTCGTGCTATCCCATTCGCAATAATCGGATAGCCGTCGCGGATGCTGAAGTGCAGTAATTTGCTTATGGACGAGGTGCACCCTTAAAAGGAAGTTTGATGTATGCCCTTTGGCGGAGCTAAATGCATAAGGGACTTAATTTCCCGCGTGAGTCATCTAACCGATCGTGGGACATCGCGTCTTATCGAGTCACCATTTTTCCAAGGATGGTAAATTCTGTTAAAAAGTAACCCTCTGAACAATTTCCGTTCTTTGAATTTTTAAGACATAGTGAGAGATGAATGATATGAAGAAGTTATGTACAGCTATGACATGGTGTTAAAAAAAGCTAAATTGCAATCAAGTCAAAGGAAGCATTCTTTTATTGGTGCCTAAATCTCAATTAATCTGTGTATTAGTATATAGTATATACAGTACATATATAGCGTTAATTACCTACAGCACTGACAAAGAGAGACAGCGAAGTTGAGACTACTCATAACAGTGAATATGTATAGCCTCTTCCATTCCCATTTTTCCTTTTTGGGAGAATGGGAATGGAGGAGGAGAAACACAAATTCTAAATGAACATATTTTCAGCAAAATATTTGTCAAAGCATCAAATGAGTAATTTCCAACGAAATGCAATTAAATGGGAATTGAAAGTATCCAACGATAATCCAGACAACACGAATGAAATCTAAGCCCACAAGAGAACACGCATGCGTGCTATTTTTGGTCGCAGGATGATAATCCTAATTTATTCATACGATTAATACATGGACAATGGAAAACACGCACATTTGCAAAGTGATAAAGTTAAAGATAACGTAGAGCAAAATCAATATTCCGTTTAAGGCAAATACCTAATAATAAGTGAATCTTTTATTGAGTATTCTGATCATTTCATACGTTATGTGCTTATTCACCGTGACGTGAAAGAGGCTCAATAAACCCTGCATAATGCTGTAGTTTTTAATTTACAGCTCCATTTCGCCGGTCAAATCGTCATTACCCTGCCAAAACACCGGTATGATGGTAAATATAATAAAATAGCACTATGCCAATAGCGTGACGCTACAGACATCAATATGATACGTTAAAAGAATAAATGTGGAATTAAGGCATAGTCCCTTATACATCATGTTTAGTATTTTTACGATCCACAAAGTAACGTGTATCGTCTGAGTCTCTTAACTTAACGATTCACATAGGCTTAAAAGTGCCTCATCCAATGGCGCCAATCCAGTTGCATCACTTGTTGAATGCCTCTAATGGATGTTTTCCTTAGCACAACCTCAATATCTACGCTTAATGATGCAGAAAAAATATATTGGTAAAAAACTGTACACCAAATAATAGCCTCTAACGTTCAAAGCTGACAATATTCACACATGTTTTCAACCTGTGATCGGCCCTGGTTCAAAACGGAACAGTGACACATTGTGTGCCATAAATGCTATAAATGCAAATAAATGGAGACAGCGGGCATATCTTAACGATTTAGTTGACATTTTTATGCAACTATCGTCTTCGTTTATTTGGCAATATTGCAATTTTTGGGAAGCAAGTGGAGAGTGTAATACGTGAAATATACCATTAGATCATTTTATTATAGGGTGTAGCCATAAAATCCACACAAATTTTCAAAGCGATGATGAATAAAGAGATAATTTTGAAAAATGACGTGGGATCGCTGGTATCCCATGCCACTGCATTATCTTACCGATAGCAACCTAAAATATCTCTCCGCCATTTTAGCGGGTTGGTGTTGCACTGACAATGAGAAAAGGAAGTTAGGAGCCGAATCTCTGCAGCTTTCGGCATTATTTTCCGCACGAAAAGGAGATAAATGGGTGCTTATGTCTTTTCAATTTTCAGAGCCTGCGCTTTAATGCGTAGCCAAATGGCTTTTGCCTCTATTTTTTAAGGCCTGACAAGAATCTCTCAACATGTATGGAGCTTGATAACGTCAAACAAAACGTGACATGACGGACGGCTAGGGAGTAGAAAGAGGCACGGACAAAGGGCATGGCGAAGCATGGAGAGAGGCTGTCTTTTTCTAACTTCAATGCCCCCATTAAAAAATGCTTTTGAATTAATCAGTACATTGAATTACCAAAATTGATCATATCGAAGGACAATACCATCCTTTTCAAAATTAGTAAAATCTGAGTATCATCAATCTTTAAAATCATTACTGCTGAAGTTAAAAACGTAATACATCAATATGCATTTCAATTTGAGCGTGCAAAAAACATTAAGCTAAAATTATGATTCCTTGGTACATACAACTTAATTAAAATTATTTATATTTCATTTTTTCCTTTCACACGTCTATGCACAATTTCTATGTATAGGTACTATTTGAACATCTCAGCCGATTTCAGCATTATCTCAAAATCATGGGCCATAAAGAAGAAGGAAAATTTAATGGAAGTAATAAAACACGGTTTAAGAAAAATAAAGTTTAAGAAAACCCGGGACGATTTTCAATCAACTCTGAAAGAAGAATGGTTAATAATTTACGCAACATATCAACAACAATAGATGTTGTTTTCGTACTAAGGCCACAGCGAAGAATCATTGCTCTCTATGCGCGTGATCCGAAGAATAATGGCGAGCGAGGTTATGTCTCTGGTTACTCCATTTACGTCACTGCCACCTTCACAATTTTCCATGGAAGTTCTACCAACCCTATAAGCGATGACCGTTGAATTTGAGGTATCTCGGAGTATAGAGCCAGCTTAAGCAATGGTTTTTGCATGGGGTGTGGCTTGAAAACAGTTACATTAAAAAGTATATCAATCCAAAGGGTCCTCAGTTGATCAGTCGTTTAGTTACGCTATCATTATATTCTGAATAAAAAAATAAAAAATGAAATATACAACTACCATCGGAAAGCAAAGAACTTTGAAAATTAAAAACTAATCCGTTTTTGAAAAAGTCGACGCTTATATTTAGATTTTTCAAATTAGCACAGTACTGAAGGGTGAAAAAATTCATCTGCTGTTAGTAAATTATGCCGGGCGACTTAGTTTTTCTTATTTTCCAATGGAAGTTTTAATAATGAGAGTAGACATGAGAAAAAACAACAAAGTATGCTTCCAGCATGTGGGATTTGAAATAAAATTATAATTGAGTCAATATAGCTCAGACTATGAGTAGTTATTTTCGTATATTAAATTTGCTTATTTGTAAAAAGGGTATAAATATTTCATGTTGTCATTTAACGTCTTTTAAATGCACAACGATTTATATCCCTAAAATAGTTTTATTTTTAGGAGTGTGCTGTCATAAAAATGAGATTAATTAAGACTATGATATAGATAGCTCACCATAATCTGTTTCAAGCTACTCAAATTATTTTCCTCTAATTGTACAAATTTATGGGTTTATACAGCCGAATACGGTATTCTGTGAATACAAAAAGTCCAAAAATTGCATATTTTTACGTGAAATACTTTCATATAAGGATAAATGAAGAAGATTAAACGGATATTTCGGGAACGGAGATGCTCTGAATAATACAAAGGGAAAAGGAAAAAATAGAGATCCTAAGAATAATGAATTCGGATTAGAATGGTCACAAGAACTACCGCTTACGTGTGGAAAATGAAAATAGTGAAAAACCGAGGAAGCAGGAGTCCCAATTTATAATACATGGAACTTGTACAAAATACCATTAGAAATAGGAATGTGAAAGTTATGAACAATGGAGTTTGGATTTGCAGATAGGGCTGTTTTTCAAAGGTTTTAATGAGAACTGAAACACATAAGAAAGAATATACTACACAAAAAGCTTTTAAAAAAACATTTTTTAAACTCCCTAATGGAATTAAATGCGCAACTAAGCACTTCCTACGAAGAAAAAATTCTAACTGGAATTCCAAAGATGAAAATTTCAGATATTTTATGATAAAATCCTTACTGCTTGTTGTTATTGTTTTAAATGACTGTATAAAGTTTTCCTGCAAACTTAATCCTGCACCGACAACTTCCTTGGCATTGCCCGATTATATTTTTCCGAGCCGAGGAAAACTTCTTGGAAGTTATGGAAACAAGAGGACAGGCAGAAAATGAAAGGAGCTACGGAAATAAAAGAAGTTTCTGGAGTCTTTAAAGGGCCATCTCATTCACTTTATTTTTAAAAAAGTAATTGGGGATAAATTAGAGGAAAAAGATCTTACACTAAGCAAATTTAATTTTTGCCAACTCATTTATCTCTTTCAGTCCTCTTTTACAGCATACTGTATATGATATATCATTTTTTCTATCTTCAACAACTATAGTTACATTCATTTTAATCGTCACATATAGGTGCTCTGTTCTTATTTTAAGGTTATCTATATGAACCATTGAGGTGGATGGAGAGGGCTTGAAGTCATCAAACTGTAATTTGACAACCGGAATATCCTCCCCCTGTTTTCACCTTGCTTGCATTCGGATTGTATGAGCGAGCAGACAAATGAGCGGATATATAGGAAAAATACCAACCTACTGTTGAAAACGTTAGGTATATAACTCTTGAAACATGTATTAGATCCTTGGAGTTGTAGAGTCTAATCGATTTTCCAATGTTTTTTCACAGATAATACGGATTGTTATTAATTTAAATAAATAAAAATATATATGAAGAATGGATTTTCAAAAAGTAGATGCATGCTGATTGAAAGTGGGTTAACGACGAAAAACATCATAAAATTGCATAATTAGTGCGTCAGCCCATTAACGCTAAGATAAATTGGGTGGAATGAAGATTGCGGACCGGTCACGCCCACCTTATACCTTAAAGAATTGACCGCCATAGCATGCACACTGTAATCTACCTCAATGATATGAACTATTTACTCAAGAGGTTCCGTATACGGAGTTACTATAAAAAAACAGATGGCCGAAGAAAAGGTCTGTAAAGGCTCTAATTATTCACAGTTATAACAAATAATCAACTTTTTTAGGGCTCAATTTAATTCTGATCTTAATCCTGAAATATTTTCAAAATTTTCACATAATTATTGCTAATATATAGGAAACCGGTCACGCCCACCTTATACCTTAAAGAATTGACCGCCATAGCATGCACACTGTAATCTACCTCAATGATATGAACTATTTACTCAAGAGGTTCCGTATACGGAGTTACTATAAAAAAACAGATGGCCGAAGAAAAGGTCTGTAAAGGCTCTAATTATTCACAGTTATAACAAATAATCAACTTTTTTAGGGCTCAATTTAATTCTGATCTTAATCCTGAAATATTTTCAAAATTTTCACATAATTATTGCTAATATATTTCTTGTGTTAATTCATAATTTTCCTTTGTATGATAGTACACACTATACTGTATACTAGGTCTCGAGCGTTCAATAAAATTAATAAAATTTGACATATAAATTAACATACCCTCTATTACAATACATAACGCAAATATATTGTGTGCAATTATTCTTTTTCGCTGAAATACAATAATTCAGGAATGAATGGTTAAAGACAAGCAATCGTAAAACCCTTTCAACTTAAATTAATGATAGCATCATAAAAGTTACTTCCACTAGGATACATTACACATTCGGGGTTTTTGCCTTCTATGCTGCCGAACAAATGCACCATAAAATCCCATGATATTCGCATGCTCTTCCACGAGAATTCACAAGAGTCTGATCATATCAAGAGCCTTCTCATGAATAGCATAACTCTTAAGACCGCATTGCACCAACAGGTGTCTGTAGGATTTTTCACGAACGCGGCAGTCCCCTTCAAATTCAAATTGTGCGTTACGAAGAATTCAAAGAACAATAAAGGCCCAGCGCACTTCGATGGTTGGGTTGGGTTTTGTACTTTTGAGTATCTCTGAGTGATTCTCAGGAATTATTTTCAAAACAAAGATTTTCCAAGGCAAGTTGAATGCTCCTGAAGCAGTTGCGATGAAAAAAATCTTTCTTCTTAGTAAATATAACCAGCGCAAAAAAAAATTTCCTTTATTCATCTTTCTCCGTCCAATTTTTTTACGCCTACTGATGATCACTATGAGAACAATTTTATGCAACATAGCAGGCGATAAAATATACAAAGTAGCCACGGCTGAGAAAAAGTTCAGATTATTTCCGCGAGAACTAATAAAAACCTGCTGTCTCTCATATTATTGTAAGCTTCGAATTCCCGAGGATAATTGAATAAGTACGGTAAGCATGGAAGGGTGTGAGTTGAGCAATGGAATCAATCAGAGAAAATTCGCTCCGGGTATTTGTTCTAGGAATAGAGGCATGGGCATAAGTTCAGGTAATGCTGGAGTGGAAGGAGACATGCATCGGCTCCTCTACAAATCGCCGAAACAGCGAAAATAAACAAGACAACTTTGGATAAGAGCCGCAACGTGGGAGGTAAGGTGGAAGTGGCATAAAACTTAAAAGACATTCACTCATTAGAGAACTCATAGATGCTTTAGCGCGAAGTGAACTGCAACAGATTGAATACTCTCAAGGTCTGAAGGGAATCGACGGTGCTAAAAAAAATATAAGAGAAAAATTTGGTCTTTAGAGCGATTCAATGACTCCCTTGCTAGCAATTCTTCATAATTTAGTTACATTCCTCGTATTGGAGCTGAATATTGCACCGAATAACATGTTAGTGCGACAAGTTACCAAATGTTGCCGAGCGGGATTCAATAAATGCAAGACGGGGATTCATTTTATCAAATGCAATTACATTGTCACCCTTTTGATCTCCCTTCCATTTAAGTTGATTAGAGCTAATTTTAGGCACGCAATTGCTAAGGTATTGAAGCAGGTGCCAGTAACATCAAGCCATTGGACTAGCAAAGTTGGAAACGATGACATAAAATCACTCTTCTACTTCGCGCCGAAGTTTCTCCGTCGGAAACTGCTACATCAGATAGGAGTGCAGGGAGATACCTTACAGGAGTCAAAAACTAACGACTAAATTCGAACGAAATATATTCTAAGGGAGAAAATTTATTATTCTACTGAGATATCGAGGTTCAATTTCTTCTTGCAGTCGTAACAGGTTTCATCCCCGAAAAATCCTCGCATGATTGTACCAGTTTACTGAAGTAATACCATATAATTCTTCAAATATCGGTTTTTGATTTCTGTATGCAACAGCAAGCGCTTCAGGAAAGACTCAAGTAAGAGAATAATATAGATGGATAATTAAACGTAATTATTTGAATAAATAATAATTAAAGGTTGAGAGTTCCTCCACCATTTCAATGATTAGTAAAATTAACTTAGGGATAGAAATAAGTACATATCAGTAAGAACAAAAAATCAATCACTTATGGTAAAGTAAATGCACATCATCGTTATTTTTCCATCCTAATATAATTTCAAATACTCAGTAAATAAAAAGTGGGAAAATATTCAGAGACATAAAGAGGTAAAAAATAGAGAACAATCAGGATAGGCCACATAATAGGTAAGCAGTAAAGAAAAACCTTGAGATAAGTCCAACTTAGAAACAAAATTGGGAAAACATATGCAGGAAACATATAGTACTGAGCGATCGCACAAGTAGAGAATTTACATCTTACAGAGGAAATTTCTCATGTGTTAACTATCATGGGAATGTATTTTATTCATTAATGAAGCAATATCAGCCAGAAACTGAAAGAATTTCATGGATTTAGGTGCTAAACTAACGGAGAAATTCAGATCGTACCTTGAGGAAAAAATTTGTAAAGTGAAACACTCGAAGCTGGCTGATATTCAGAATTAATTTGAAATAGAATTTGAGGTTATGGATCCATAAGTTCTATGAAAATGAATTAAGTAAATTGTTTTCCTCTCGAAATATAATAAAATTCCACGAGCACTGTCCCTAATTTCTTTTGGCATCGGAAATAATATAATTTTAATTGGTCAAGGATGGGTGTAAATTTATCGGCTTTTCGCATTCGTGGATCTCATCAATGGATACCATAACCTAAGGCAAAATAAAAAACAATGTCTATTTCACCAATTTAGCATTTTTGATATTTTTTTACGAAAGGCCAAGGTGAAATTTTTGATCAAATTCTCATTGAGATTATAATCTGAGTACATATATGTCGCTGTGTTCTCGACATGGGATGTAATAAGTGAAGGTTGTTTTGGAGGGAATAGCAAAGATTCGCCCTCAAGGACTACGGCAGACTTTTAAATTACAAGTCCCAAGCCATTCATCTGAAAGGAAATAATGGCTGGGATTCACAATCATTTTGAAAATTGTATGAAAGCCGTAATATTCTCCTCACGTTTTTGACTCTGATAAAAGGCAAACCCTACGGTTTCTATCTGAAAAGTTTCAGGGTCGAGAAGCCATAATGGAAAGAAAACAATGAATCCTAAATTATAAAATATCGAATATTTTGAGGTGAGATAGAAAAAGTAAAACATGGGGTTTGGATGAACCAACGTGACGAATTTTCTTCCGGGAAGAACACTTTATGATCAGAAATTGAAGTTTTTTTTCACAACAGCTGGTAATTTCTCGTATCTCACTCATTTCAAAGATCATTTTAACAATACCTAATGAGACATATTAGCAATAGATAGAAAGTATAAGTCAGGTATTACATGAGACGAAAACCAAACAACGAAATAAATATGCTTCACTACACACAGTTAAAGTTGGTTGATTATTTGGGGAAGCGATCGACAACTGACGTCACTAAAAATAGACGCGTGCGTTGGTAGAGCAATTTTAAGACCCCAAGGTCTTTCGGGTCACAATGAATATTTTTTCAGGGATTTTACAAGGAGAGTCAAAGACTATAAAATGTAAGGTGATTCATCATTACCTATGTTTGTTTGTTATGTTTTATTATTCAATAGATATAGGCAACAGATAAAATAAATATTAGGATATAAGTAAATTGAGAAATTATCCATTTGCATTCGTAATAAGCGGCCACGCGTAGTTACGGATTTATCCACTAGGTAATAGAAGTACTGAAACATGGCTTTTAATGGTGAACACAAAGAGTTTCGAGTTAAACAATTCACGAAATGTGGGTCGGTTGTGGCACCTACGGGAAAGACAATTCATGCATGGTACAAGAAATTCAAGGATACTGGCGGTCAGGTCCTTAATTTTGCGCGAGAAACTTTTGCCAGGGGTCATAAGAAATCCACATATCGAGTACATGGAAAGAACAGTACTAAACTTGGGAGAGTTTCTCAATGTTCTGATGTGTTATTTTTTAGGTACTTTACCATTAAAGTTATAAAATCATAACTCTTCGAAACCTCGGAGCAAATTATGAATCACCCTGAACTTTTGTTGCTCTCCCTCTCAAACACGTCTCTTATCGTGCAAAATTCCCAGAGGAAAATCATTCGCACTCACCGGGACTCGAACCCGGATCCCTCGATACCGCACCGAGTGCTTTAGCCAATCGAAACGTTACGAAGCTGTCCAAATCATGCGCATAGTGCCACAGAGCACGACGTTAAAGCCAAACCACGGTCAAGGCGAATGATTTTCCCACTCTGGAATATTGAACTCATGTGCACTTGCGGGTGACTCCGTTAAGGTCATACCATGGCTACTCCCGGGATATCCTCAAAATTAGTCAGGTACCCGCGATCACTCCCGACTGCCCGCGCGTCCTTGATGTCGCGTCCTCCGCATGCCTCCCCTCGAACAAAACACCCTCCCCCCACCCTAATCTCTCTACAATCTCCCTATCAGTTCACCGCTGTTTTCTACACGCAACTACTGCATTTTCTTAAGGCTGGGTGACAGTGGGAGAGTTGGGCAGGACAAGGGGACGGAGATACTGGAAGATGTTAAGCGTCCACTCAGCTCCTATGTAATTCCGGCGTGGTTGGCTGACGAGACGAGAATAGGGAAAGTGGAACTGAGACTTATCTTGCTTACTCAAAAAAAATGATTTGGGGAATGAAGGAAGGGAAGAGAGAATTTCATCGCCGGTATTAGCCAGCTCTGAAAGTGGTTGGAGCGATTTTTGTCTATGAACGGATTTCCGTGAAACCCATGCATGAAATAACGCAGTTATTACTATTTTTATTACTGTCGCTATATTAAGGAAAAATTTAAAATATAATGAATCCATCATTTATATTGATGCATATACGGTTATTTACATTGCATAAACAGATGCACACAAATGAAATGTGGTTCAAAACGTTTTTCGAGTTACCTATCTGAATTAAAAAAATTATGTGCTCTTAAAGATCCACGATTAATGCTCCAGCCACCCGTACGAAGGGGGTCCAGGGATCATATGGTTTAATGTGCCACCTCACGAATAAAGTGCTATACTTGAAGTGCTCTTCGCATAGCACCCGATGAAGAATGGAAATTCCATTGAAAAATCTCCATCACTGCAGGAATACGAACCCGGAACAACAGGGTAGGAAGTCATTGCTCTTGCCAACCACAACAACCCGTTTCCACAAGGATAGACAGCTGGTATTATTTTCATATCTTACTTACCTCAACGATAATTGCGCATGAGAAATAAAGGTACCACAGCACTAAATCAAGAGAATGTAACACATTAAATTATGCATCTCAATGAGGTGAACGCGGAACAGCGCATACGATATACTTTTCTACGGGTAACAAAAACTATCAACTTATTACGTCTACGTTTCCCATGAGGAGAGCCGTGCGGCAATGAACAAATGACATAATCATCAACTCACATCCAATTATGGGTTCACGACAGGTACCAGCTACCCTTCACGTCTCCATTATTTCATAGATTAGCTCTCGGACTTGGCGTCTTTCAAGACGGAAATGACCATGTGTTACCAGACAGTCAAGCTTGGTCTTCCTCTGGAGTCTGTCCCTTTAACGATTCCTTCCATGATAGCTTCGAGTCGTCTATTGTGTCTCACAATGACCTCAAATTAGTTTCATCTCACTCTTGTCAGGATACTCCTCAGCGAACTCTCTCCGTTCCCTCAAGGACTTCATCATCGGGCCATTTCTTTTCATTATTCTTTTGCTGTATCTCATTTCCGTAAGTTTTAATCTCCATACCACTACTAATTATATACATTACTAAGGATGCCAGAAGAATTGCCTTCTATTATCTGTTTCGTAAGTGTCAATTGAGTATAAGTCTAATGGCTTTTCCCGTTGGCAGTTAATTCAAAGTTGGAATAACATCATTAGTATTCCGTATTTCACATCATCGACGGATTGCTCCACCACGGATTGATACTATTATTTTTTATTAGTTTTAGATGATGAAATACAAGCATACGTATGCCATATATGGACCAAACACTTAGAAAAAAACATGAACTTTCTTGAATAGATTGCTCTTCAAATGGGTATAGCATCAACTTGAAATTAAACGTTGGATGAATTGTATAGATCGGAAAATAATTTTCAAACATAGTACATTAGTGCCTATCGAGAATCTTATAAATTCTGTTTCGAAATCACCTTTGGTGCACTGAGAATTAAAAGAAAGCTTTAGAAAATTAAAACCTGGATTTGTGCCACTATCTTCCTTCGCTTCACCTTTTGAGTCATAATAGCGGAAGTTGACGACACATGAAAAAGGACTGGAGATAAATACTGAAATTCAACACATAACTCAGTGGAAAATTTCAAAGTCACTATAATTTCAGAAAACTCAGGAAAAGGAAAATATGGTTTTGTTTAGTCACTGACTGCGTAAGTTCAAATAGTATCAAACCATGGACCAGTTTCGATCGATAATCAAAGCACAAGTTCCCAACATTTTTTACTCTCAACCCCCAAATTGTAGGTTACGATCCTTCGTGATCCCTACATATTTACAATTCCGCGAACCCTAAAACATGAAGCAATAATTTGTCACTCCCTTGTGATCCCTCGAGCACTTTCCATGACCCCGAATGGGGTAGGAACCCATGGGTTGAGAACTCCTGATCCAATCAATTGGTCCCTCGGTCCAATCAATAACCTTTAAACACGATGAATCAGAGTAAGTCACCCTTTTCAGTTTGTATTGACCTTACTGAAAACAAGAACTCGTATAAAACGTCCCCGGAAGTATACCAGTGAATAGTAGCAACAGTGTTGCACTGAAATTGCGAAAAATATAGCACCGTTATAAATCTTAGGGACACAAATTCAAGCACTTAAATTCAATTGGCCCAGCGTTGGACATTATTAAGGACTACTTTCAGTAAAGGATGAAATTTTGGTGAAGAGACTGTGATTGAAAACCGTTCTCCCTTTGAAGCCAGCTAAGTTTGTTTCATCCGTCGCCGCGCGGTTTTTCAGTTGGTGGTAAACATTAATTCATAGCTTTCCGAGTCTCAGATGGACTTCGTATGAGTACAGGTGGATTTGTACGGATCACATATTTCGTATGCCAACCGCAACGCAATATTTGCACTGCACTCGATAATAGTTAGTTCGGGCGAATTGAATGAATCCGAGGGACGGAAGAAGATCCTTCAAGAGAATCGCTTGTAATTCGAAAGAGTATAGGTTTGCATAGATCCCAGCACTCGAAAATATCTTGGCATTCCATTTTTCATCAAGAAAAAAATTTAGGCAGCATTAAAATGTGCGACTCAAACATAAAAACTCGCTACGCGGCAGCAACGACATCGCATAACCAAACATCAATAGACTAAAATATTATTCAATGAAACTAAAACCCTATCAATTATCGGAAATGAGAACATGAAGATTTGATTTAGTATTGATTTGAGATATCTAACGCAGCAATTTAATTACTGTATTTTGCCACTCCACTGCTGATAATACAGAATTTCTCAAAGTTTTAAAAATACTACGAGAGCATAGCTATATTTTGATTATACATTTAAAAGATATATTTTTGTCAAGGAAATCCTAGTCACGATTGGGAGTGTGAATCAGAGGAAGAGGAATAAAAAAAATAAATCCAAGCAATTAGTGGGTAAATTTCAGTGCATTGAATGGTAAATTTTCATCATAATTTATTATTTTTATAAGTTTCTATGTTTAACCAAAGCTAACACTAGAGCGTATATATCAAAATTACGCTAACAGTACACACTGCGCTCAACCGTAGGGAAACATTTGAAGTACGTTTACAGAGAGATTGTTTTCCCTAATTACTTAATATGGAGGAAGAGTACCGCAATAAGCGATGCACTCACGGCATTCAAAGTAAATTGATTATTTTAAAGGAGGAAGTCACTCCATTTAAACACGGCAGAACAATTACAGCCACATCCACGGAAGAATCAGCGGAATTGGCAACAATAGGCGTAGGACGAAACGAATCAGAGCGGTGAATTCAGTAGAGCAACAAGTTCTGGTTTTACTGGAGGTCTCGCCGGAAAAAGAGAAGAAAATGAATAAAAGTGTTCATTAGTTATCGTCTCTCATTAGAGTTGATCACCAGGTAAGTAAGATGGGTCATCTTACTTACCGGGTCATTACTGACACAGGTGAAACTAAGAAATTAAATGCAAGTATTCTAAAACGTCCACCCTTCATATAAATCCACTTGAAGCTTATTCAGCTGATCAATCACTTGAGTGAGAAATAATATAGGACGATTTATATAGTAAAACGATTCATTTACAGGCAGACTAAATAGAAAAATAATTGCCATCAGCCCTTTGGACGTTCTTTTCTTTTTTAACACTCATCCATTTTCCGCTTTAACAATATTAACTCCTGATTTCTGCCCATTAAGAGATTTCGTGGTCCGTACTTCGAGAGTGGTCCGTATGATATCTACGCCCGGTATAAATTTCAGGTAAATATGGAGACTAATCTTTGGGAGAGGAATTGCAATATAAAAGGGATGACGATTGATGAATAGGTACAGATATTGTTCCGTACATGGTCAATTAATCACCATCATACCACGAAAAATGTATCTTTGAGTTTAAAACAGGAAAGAAAAGAGGCGAATTTTCGGGTTCCAGATTTTAGTTCCAACAATGAAAAGTTATCTTGTCTAACTGGTCTATCGAGGTAACAATTCTTACACAATATTGGAAACCGAATGATGTATAATGCCCTTTAGTTTGTGAATATGAAATACCATAATTTCATTGAAAATGACAGTGATCATTTGAACCTCCGGACGGAATATAAACATAGATCTGGAAAAATCACCCCTTGATTTGTGTTTTGAAATGTTAGTAGCTTTTAACAAGGTGTACTGCTTGAATAAAACAGCTGACTGAAATATCTCCAACTTGCTCTTAAAACAATCCATGGTATGGAAGTCGTTGAAAAAGTTACTTCTTATTCACCACACTTGTTGCTCCTCTACAAAACAAGACTGCCCATTAGAGTGGCACTCATTTTTCGGAATTGAGACAAGTAATGTTTTACACCCCTAATAATGGTCATTTTAGTGATAGACAGGCGGCAAAGCGGCCGCTGGGGGCTGTATTAGTCGGGCACACGGCCGCCAGCAGCAATGGTTCCGTGCATATCATGGCGTGTTTTTGAAGTGACGTAGACAGGACATGACGCGTATTTGACAAAACAAATTTGCAGTGATCACTATAACCATAGAGTAACTGCTATAACTAAAGAAATTTGACTAGCGATCTATTATCAGATTATAATTTCACAATTGTCCCACACAACTAGCGTTAAAATTGCCATAGCAAAGCCTCTTCCCATGGCACGTGAAGCAAAATAGTGTCATATGGGTATGAGGCAAGGTGCATGCAATGATATTTGACTGTACCAACAGCAGAAACGGTCAAAATCTCTCCATCAGAGTTGGTAAAACCCGTGATTTCTCATGACTCATGTCATAAAAAAATTAATGACTCCATTTTCGCTTATTTTATTCCAAAAGATTAAAGTTAGAAAACATTAATCTTCTAATTGAAATAATAATAAAATTAGACGCAAAATAATAACGTAAACGGTTAATTGACTTCCGCCGGTCATTCTAGCGTTAAGTATCGTGTCTCATCTCTCTTCTTTATAGATAACCCGTGCCACAAGAGCCCTAAATACTGGGCAAAGTATCTCCTTTGCATAATTGTGAATACCTGAATATAATTAAAAATTTCCCAGAATATGACACCTTACATCAGATTTCGAGAGGCAATCGGGTACTCTGAACTCTCTCATTGACGGAGTCCCTACATGCGCCGGTGTAGAGAAGGGATAGAGGAGAAGAATCTCGGAGGGAAAGGGTATGGTGCGGGCTTAACCTCAGTGGTATAGTGGTGCTGGGTTGCGTCCTGAGGAGCGGCTCGAACTGCGCGGGACCATATCTCATAAACGCAAAGAGATACGTAGAAATGGACCAAAATTTGAACCGAAAGATCTCTACAATTGCATTTTACATGGGTAGAGCTCTTTATACGCCCCAAAAACGCACATCTATTTTCGAATTATTTAGGGCCCTTGGAGCACGGGCCCCTGGTAACTAAGAGTGACAAAACTTTAGCATGTTAATTATCAATCCAAAACGATAATTTTGAGAGGTGAAAAACATTAATTTTTTCGATTCCAAAAAAATAAGTGCCACCCTACCTTACGTGCAAAATGCGCTTAATTCATGTACATTAATGACAGTTTCGATAATAATAAACAGTTTTCGGAAAGAAAAATACAGTAGGGCGTAATATCAAGTGCTAGGTGCTTTCAACTTGGATTAAACAGTTACGTAAGGAATCAAGAGGATAGCCCGCGGTAGCCGTGACGGAGACGGGGCCGTGGAGTTTCCTGCGCGCGGCGATGGAAAAGTGGGGGAGGTCGTGGCTTTGGCGAAAGATCAGTATCTGCCCTTTTCGGATATTCCCACCCATTTGCCATCACTCCTTCCTATTCCCATCACTCCTCACCGGACTCGTTTTCAAATTTCGCCTTCCTCACAACTTCCCGTCTTCACCCGCCATTCACGGCTGCACTTCTTCTGCACCTCCGATCCTATCGCCACCCTCTTACTTAAATCCTTTTCCTTCTCTCTTTTACCCCCACTCCCCCTTTTTACCTTCGTTTTCTTTCTTTCTTTCGCAAATCGCTTCCGTTCATCCCCTTTCTCACGTTTCCCACATCGCCCGACGCTTCTCATTGTTCCTCCGTGGGAGTCATCTCCTCTCGTATATACCTACCGACGCATACCGCGAGTCTAAGATGGGGGGGCAATTTTGGCCATCGACCGCAGTAACAGCTCTTATTGCGTCATGCGTAACTCGGGAGGCAGCGATCCTCTGAGGCGATACGCAAGGTCACACACCTCGCAACATCAATCATGTTGGCGCCTGAGTCCGTGAGAACTTTTTCTTTTATTTCACTTTAAAGAATCATTAGTTACTTGGATGTTTCGAAGCTATTGTACATTGTTGGATCGTTAATCATTATTTCTCTGATTTATGATCAAATATGATGTCAGATTGCTTCGCTTAAATGAAACTTAGAGTAGGTGATTACATAAACGCCTCACAAAATAAAATAACACTTATCGCCAATTATTCGTCAAGATATTTTTTAGCATTCTTTTCTGAGTTAGTACGTGTCTGTTACTACAGGGCGCTAGAGTATATTTTCTTCTTCCGGTCCTGTAACAGGCGACGAAATCACTTACCTTTTTTTTTCGTTAAAAACTGCAACGAGAATACAAATAGTGTATCACAGCTTTTAGAGGGATAAGGTTGGGAGCCATTCGAAACTCGAAGGCTACAAGCTAGCCTTAAATTGCTAGAGAAACTCAGAACTGGTGTGTTGTAGTGTGACAATGACAATCTAATTTTGACGCCGCTCTACATATCTAGGTTGAACAGGAAAGATAAATGTGAGAAATACATTGCCAAACAGGTAAAAAATATGTTCTTCCCACACACAATAAGTGACTATAATATACACTGAGATCCACTGAAAAAACTTCCGAAATACACTTCACCTTTTTACCTCCCTAAAACATTCTCTTGTACACCTTTAAACGGCTGTTGTCCTAACACCCCCTGCCACACGCCCATGTAGCGGCTCGCAGGTTAGTTTTAAGATGTATTAGTAGTCACTAAAATTAATTTCCTGGTTTTGGCGGTATTTTTTCTTGTCCGCATTTTTTTCTTGGCCTCGCTTTTTATACACGAGTGAATCAATCTAATTTCCAAACTTTGATGAAGGATTAATCAGCATTTTTTTAATTTCCCCATTGGTCTATTTACACCGACTAAACACTGGTCAAAAATCAACATAAATATTCCCTTAATAAAAAATAATTTATGCTTACTCCTTTAAAAATGGATGTTTTCTATGACTAAAAGTTATGCAAACTTTTAACATCGAGCAGAAAGAAGTACCTTAGGGGTCATGCATAAACTACGCTACCAACTAAGGGGGGGAGGGGGAATCCTAAAACTAACGGCGTTTACAAGGGGGACAGGGGGTTCACTGAAAGTAAAGTAGCTGTTACAATGTGCCTGCCTACGTTTCTTACTCGTCAACATCGCGTCGACAATACTACAGAGTTTAATGGGTGCTTTCAAATTAGGCGACTCCCAGCGACTCATGCGTCGCTTGGAGGCAACTTGAGGCAACTTGCGTCGACTTCCACTTCGGCTAATTGGAAAGCAGATATCCATGCGCAAGAGTCGATGCGCAGTCGCAATTGTTTGAAACAGGACGATCAAGTATATGTACAAGTTAATCAGATTATTTTCTTTTGAAAGAAGTCTCAACTGTTGACAGAAACTTCACCAGTGGATTCATTATAAATAATTAAAGGTTGGCGCATAAATTTTAAGCAATGGCCGCCAAGATGAGACGCATTGTTATAGAAATAATAGTTATTCATTCTTCTGTAATCCTTGACTCCTGTTAACCATTTTAATACAGTTCGCGTATTACTTTTTCAATGAAATATAACAACAACTATCAACACGATAAAGGAGAAATACAATCTCCTAATACCAATTAAGTTTTTTTTTATTACACTCCATCAAAACCGGGGGTATCTGGCGAATGCATTCAATTCACCGATTTTTTAAATTATGTTTCATTTATAAACTATAACTTCCATAAAAGAGGTTTGGTTTTCAATTTCATTTGGTTTACAACGCACTGAGTAAAAAGAATGCTGCAGGCAAGGTCCCCATATTTTATAGGGACCTTGCCTGCAGGTTCAATCGAAGAGATGCCCCCGTCGATAATTAATTTAAAGAATTTTAGGTTAATTCAATGCTTATGATTCATGCACTTTTATGTAATATAACGTGAATTGCCATATACTATGATTATATTAAATGAATATTTAATCGTGCTGCGTTTAGTGGGTTTTCCAAGGATGAGGAAAAATATTTTCAATCGGACCAAAAGAATGATCGATTATGGAAAATACCTGCATTTTTATTACTATTGCCAGTGTATTTTTCGATTTATATATGTGTGCATTGCCAGTGTATTTTTCGATTTATATACGTGCATGGAAACCAAACTAGTCCTTTCTTAATTAAAATTAGTACACATACATATGCATTTACGTGATATTCATTATAAATGGCGCAGCCATTGTTCCAGCGAATTGTTCCGGCCCAATGTGTCCCAAATTACCGGAATCTACTCTACTTTAAACCACGACAATGGCAAACTCTCCTCTTCCAGCGAGTCGTTTTGAGTCAACACGCGTCAGCGACTCCCAGAGACACGGAACAATTAAAAAGCAGAAATGTCGCTCGGAGTCGACTCACGTCGACTGGCGTCGTTAATTGGAAAGCTCCCAATATGAGGAAGGGTACGCCAATGTCTCAACAATGTTGCAATTCTTCATGTCATCAAATTGCTTACATTTTAACCTACTCGCGGGTTAAATGGTGACCTCGTGACAACACCTTTCAAAGCAGCAATCAGAAATGTGGAGAGGAGAGAGAACAAAGTAGATGAGCACAGCACCTTGCGCCGTGATTCATGGTTGAATTTTAGAATTGAAAAATGACTATTACTTGTTCCAATTGAGATTTGATCGTTCTATTATATCTAGTTCGGCCACTTTATTTGTCTTATTTCAACCTATCCCTAAAATTAAACTCACTCAATAAATGAGAAAATATTTTGAATTGAAATTTTCATTTGTAGAGACAAAGTTACATGTCGGGGGGAATTGGGAAATACTACGGTTGTCAACGATATGGGGGTGGGTAAAGAAATCACCGTAGCAAATAAGCAAAAATTCAATTGAAAAAAAAAGAAATGAGAAATGAAATAATACGCCTCGTTTGAAAATAACATAAATTATGAGAGAGAACAAGCATACAAAAGTTGGGAGGAAGTTAGCCGAGTGGATAAGCTTTCTGCATTTTTTTTGAGCTGATTAGCTGAACAATATTGTGAAAAATTCTGCAAAAAATTCAAAAAGAGCAATTATCAAAGTTAGGAGTCATCATTGCAGCTGAAAAAAATGTTAATCTTTGACCTTTAGCAATCAGTTATATCACACAAATTGGAATAAACAATTAGTGACAGATATAATTGGCGGCAAGATTACAATCTCTAATTATAATCCGGTTTTCTGGTATCATGAAAGTTGGTGTACGTTTTTATAATTATATTTTCAAAATTTAATAGAAAAATCATGTGTTGTTATGGGTATAAAAACTTTAAACAATTTTATATCAATCGGTAGAAGTTGCATTTTAACCACCTAGGATAACTTTAGTAAAATTAAATTTCCATTATTATACAGACATATTTTTACGGGACACACATTTCCAATAAAGCATCTTTTTGTAAATTGCAATTAAAATACTTATATTCTTTTAGGAATTTCTCCATGGTAACCATGCTATCGACTACAATATTTTTCAGTTGAATGGAAAAGGATCTTTTCTAAAGCAATACCTCTCTAGGTACCATACGGTTGACGAGAAATGTTTCCAGTGCCATTCAATCAATAGGCTTCATCGGATACTTAATGTCATATCTCACGCAAGGTGTCTATCGAGCACCAATAATGTGTATCGGAAATTCCTGCCGATGAGCGCTAAGAAAATGCTTTCTCATTTAACTGACAAATTCCCCACAGCGAGCACGCAAGGTGGTAGGTGTATGCCTCAGGGGAGGAAAGGGGGTGGGGTAGAGAAGAGACTGGATTGGGAAGTGGTTCTCCGAAAAAAAGAAGTGCGATCGCACGTGAAATTAGCGCGCTTATTGGATGAATAAAAAAATATTTTTGAAAAGTTTTGAGTCTGGCACGCGTTGATTGATCCCCTACGGCAAATCAGCCAGACGGGGTAGAAAGAATATCTGATCCGATGAAAAAACAGCGGAGAGAAGGATGAAGAGAGGAAAAACGGAAAGTGAGGTGGGTAGATGATACGGAGGAACAGCCCGAAAGGCGTTGTCACCGACGCGCGGTGTTGAGGAGGACGAAAAAGGGCGATGAGGAGCTAGGATAAGGGCAAAGGGGGAGGAGGAGGCGGGAGAGAGAGAGAATGGAACTTCAAATTAACGGAGAATGGAAGAGTGACAAGGGAAAATATGAGAAAGAGGAGGATTAGGAGGGTAGACGACGAGGAGCCCGAATTCCCATATTTCCTCACGAGCGCCTCGTAAAACATTCTGAATAACGGGGAAAGAAGAGGGAGTCAGGAATGAGAAAAATTGGGACGAGAGAGTAGTAACTCCCGGCCGTACAATTCAGCCTGAGGACGGACACCGGGGCACGCCGCATTACTATGTATGAGCAGTACATACGTGCCGTGTGTAGCCGTGGCAGAGGCATGAGTTGGGGAGAGGAAGGGTTCGAGGGGCTGGGCGGGTTCAAACGGAAGGTACGGAATGGGAGATTTAGGGTGATAAGGATGACGCGAGTTTCGATTGAATTCGAATTGACCCATTCCTTCCTTGCCAACCTACTAATATGTCCTAAATTCTAAATGGATTGGAAACCTTTGAAATTAGGGAGAACCATAAATAGGTTATGCGGCATATGCAAAGCAATTACAAAAGAACGGGCTTGTGAGTTAATAAAGCAAAGGCTGGCCTCACCCTGCTACATAGGAAGGAATTACCCCAAATATGAAATTAAATGTAGAAAGCAGAAAACGGACATTTTGAGGCAACCTATCCTAAAAAGAGTTTTACACGTAGTAATTTTTAAGATCTTTCCCGCTTACGTTAATTAAAAAAAAAATAAGTGTTCCTCGATTCTATAATGGTTTATTTGGAAGTAATTTAAAATATTCATTTATGTATCCTTATGTTTATTTTCATGTTACCACCAGGCGATCGCCTACTTGTAACGATTTGCATTAAATTAAAAAAAATAATTAAAAAATTAAATAGCGTAATATCACGTATTCAAGGAATTCAACACCCGTGGTGTTTGATTCAAGGAATCAAACACCACGGGTTCCCCTTCGGAGCTCGGTGGTGTACGGCGGGAGTCGGCGGCGGAGGATGCTGATGAGGGAGAGAGGTGGCGGAGTGGTTAAGTGGGGCGAGGGAAAGGTGCGGCAAAAAAGTGGGAAGGCGCGGAGGGAACGGTGATAGGGTTTTGCAACGAGGAAGGGGATGCACATGGGGCGGGAGAGATAACTCCGGGGCGATATAAGAGGAGGGCGGAGGAGGGAGTTCAGGGGGATGACGCTTGCATGAAGTGAAGTGGGGCGGTTTGGAGACGCATGTCTGGCCGAGCTGATACTAGTCGGACGAATTTATTTTCCATTCCAAATACGTCTGTGCATTTTCCAGTTAAAGTTGGTCCCTGGAAACCGTGGAGTGGCAATACACATGAGATTTCGGCTTACTTAATGACGATATCAAGCAAGCATGAAGCAAAACTCCGCAACTCAAAAGTGCATGCCAAAAAATTGTGCTTCAGGATTGGCTCTACAACAGTGGTTCCCATCCTTTTTTATACACCACACCCCTAAAATTTTCAGATTTTCTCACACCCTTTAAAAGGCTTTATATCATAGTCAATATTTCACACCCCTTCAAGTTTTAGTTTATTAAAGAGTAAAAAAGAAGGTGGCCAAAATAAATTTGTACAATTAATTGTTAATAATATTCAATAATATATAAATTAGTTAAATGGAAAAGGAAAAATATTGCAACAAATTAAAAGTTGCGTAAACCCTACAAAAAAAGGTACCCTTAGTATCAGCAAAAACTGAAATGCTATCTCGCACTCCTTGGAATGCAATTTCACACCCCCAGAGGGTGCGACACCCCTGGTTGGGGAACCCTGCTTTACAGTATATACTAGGAAGGTGATAAGACGGAAACATATTGGTGATAATAATCCATCAATCTACAGCTAAGACGGCCTATGCATCTGAAGTAGCATAGTTGTACCACTAATTATCTACACATACCCTCAAAATCTCAAAAGCATTCATTAAGTTATAATAAAAATCTCGAGTCACAGTTACCCATATGCATTATTACTTTGATAGATTTGTATATTTACAGCGTACTAAGCATTTCTGCTCTGGAGTTTTTTTAGTTTTCATTCACTTTATTTGAATATGGCAGGAAGAAATGATTTTTCTTGAGGCATGTTCTTCTTTCCACTTTGGCAAATAACACAAACTAGTTCAGATGATGGTTAAAAATCATTACCATGTGGAATTGCAGAGTTACTTCTTCTATCCTTGACAAACTAGCTCATTTTCTTATCCTGAAACTAGGTAAGGATAATTACTTCCAACAAAGACTGAACTTTTAGTTCATGTTTAGTATTAATAAATAATTCTCGGGTTTCCAGTCGAGTAATATTTTGGGTTGCTGACGTTTCAATGGAATACTCCTCCATCGTCCTCAGAGCAATAAAGCTTGCAGGGCATTCCGCCTGCACTTATATAGCCGTCTCATCCGGGGGGCATTGTTGTATCCTATTTTCCGTTATTTTTCGAATTAACGACGGAAAAATCTCTAGGATCCTAGCAAAATGGAACATCGAAACAATTCATAAACCACCGAAAAAACTGCGTGGCGATTTAGTGCGAGTCAAGGACGAATTGGAACTCAAAACACCTGGATTGTATAGTATCCCATGTCAGTGTGGAATAATATACATAGGAGAGACAGGGCGCACGATAGAGACCCGAATAAAAGAGCACAGGAGGTGTATTAGGTTGTTCCACCCGAAAAAAATCTGCCTTGGCTGAACATCGCTTATCGGAAGATCCTTCAATGAGGCTCGCTTGGTCTCCAAAGCAAATGGGTATTGGGATCATCTCTTTGAAGAGGCCGTTGAAGTCAGGCTGGAAGATAACACATTAAATAGAGACTGAGTACATCCTCAGCAGAGAATGGAAACCGTTAATTCGAAAAACAACGGAAAATAGGAGACTACAATGCCCCCCGGATGAGACGGCTATATAAGCGCAGGCGGAATGCCCTGCAAGCTTTATTGCTCTGAGGACGATGGAGGAGTATTCCATCGAAACGTCAGCAACCCAAAATCTTACTCGGCTGGAAACCCGAGAATTATTTACTAATATCATTCGCCGAGAAAGAATCAAATCCTTTATCATGTTTAGTATGTTTTAAATAAATTATTCACTTCTTCCACTACCAAATAGTGAATGATTTGGCAAGTTATCACATAAAATTTAGCATATGACGAAATGATTGACAGTATTCATGGATTTTGAGCTTGATTGATTCCTAATATAATGAGTATTGATCACAAGATAAAATATCTACCAACCTATTTCTACTTAAATACGCTGAATAAATAACCTACCATGCCACAGTTATGGCGGACGCTGCAAGAAATCCTCTAGTTATAATGATTTCATTTTTGACCCTTATAATAAAAAAATATAGAAAGATAAACCAATTTTCCAGACCCAAAAAGACTTGTTGACTCGGGGAATTCGGTCACAAGACATCGAGAGTCTCTCAAGTGTGGACCTTAGAAACCCCAAGAAGACCCATGGCTAATGCTCTCTCGCCGCAAACTGCATATGTCGCCGCAACACCTTTCTAAGCCTCTTTCGATTTACTCACATTAAGTAGTCTTCTTCCCAAGACTCAGGCTGTAAACTTAAAAAGTCACTCGAAGTTTTGTTCACTTCACATCTCTTAGAAAAACAACACGGGAATATCTTTCTTCATTACGAAGTTGTTGCTTTAGTAAAAAAAAACTTCGTTCGTGAGAAACGCCTTTCAATTTTCAATTATCTCAATTGAGTTGCTTCACTATCACATGTTGATTAATTGAGTAGGCGACAGACAACCGAGGTCATTTATGCCGTCGAAGAATAGGTGGGCAAACGAAGATAAATTGGGAGAAGTATGGGCGGAGACGACCCAGGCGTCGACTTCATTCTACTCTTAGCGAAAGCTACCAAGAGGACCACAATATTATGACTTGCCACCCGATGGATGCACTTTTTACCCACCTGTTGATGGATACGCAAAATTAAAATAGTGCCTGGGGTACATTCCCTCGTAACTAGCAAAATAATCATGTTAGCCGCGTGACAGTGGAAATGAGCTCGAATTTAATGAAGACAAAAGAAAAGCAGTTCATATTGAAGATTGAGAACGTACACATTCTTCGAGATCTTCTTTCTACAATACTTTCGTTGAGAATCTCCTTTCTTCTTGTATTTTGCTCGCCTGATCTCTCACAATCAGTGCCTTATTTAGGGGTTGGCTTAATATATGTTCCGTGGTGAGAAAGAATGATAAAATACCTCTTTCCCTAAGAAAATATAGAAATACATAGTGGCAGATCTAGCAGTCTAAACAGAAAACACAAACAACGGACACAATCACGTGCATTAAAACTCCTAATTTCCAGTCAAGCTTAATTTCCTCAAGGAAGAGGTAAAAATGGCTTTGTAGAATGTACAAAAGTAGTAGATCGTTCATCAGATGAAATAATTCATCAACGGCTTCCGGAAATCATTCTTCAAAGTCAGAGTAACCCAGTCCTCAACCTTAAGCACCCTTCGCCTATTCTGCACTACTCCGGCCATGGGACAGAATATTGACGCACCAGAAACTATTCCGGCTCACTTCAAAGTGATAGCTTAAAGATCGTTTAAGGGGAAAAGGAGAAAATATTCGTCTGTCCACGGAAAGATTTTGCTCGGAAAGATGTAATTGTTTTCGGAAGTCAGTTTCACACTTCATTTCCTACGCTATGAGCGATTTCTCGTTCTGCCAGTCCATCTCACCAAGAGACTGAAGAGCAATCATAGGACCGTCATAGACGACGTTTATCCAATAAAGCTGCCCTTACCGTAAAACAATCGAACTGCTGCATATATTTCCACTTTGGAACATAATAGAACGCTGAGTGGCAGAATAATTCAGCGAAAAGTTCAAGCCAAAATAAAACTACAGTTATGCGATTATATTACGAACCAACTATTAGCAAAAATATCACCGTTATTGATTTTGCATACGTTTATTATTATTAGACTATATTGCTATCTCCCAAAGTAACTTGCAGTTTTATTCTTTAGTATTAAAATCCTTCTGAAACCCTTCATTCCTAACATGCACAAATTTTCTTTCTATTTCTCAAGTATTCTCCATTAACTAACTTCCTTTCAGCACTCATTTTTTCCTCCAAAGTGCATTTCCTCATGCACCTTAAAACTTAATACTGGCTAATTTTAAATATGGCTACCTTTCCATCTCCATATCATATAAGCATGGAATCTACATGTATTTTCTCTGTAAAAAATCCTACCTATAGTTCGTGCATATTCGTGCAGCTCAGTAGGAAACTTCGTAGTGGGCGTTGGCAGATCTCTGCTGATTATTGAGTTAAGGCACATTCACTAGTTAAGTCTGCTGATATCGAGGAAAAACTTTTGAAATCAAACCCCAACTGGTAGAAACACAATTGAGGAAAGATATAAAATTCTTGTAAAACCCTGCAAAGAGAACATAATATTGACAGTACCGAAAGGTTCATCCAATCTATTGGTTTCATGCAAATAGACCAAAAAACAAATAGAAATATTGAATAATAAATGGCAAAATTCAGAGAATAGTGAACGAAAATACCTATTAATAGAATATACAAATATGAAACAAGGAACTCAACGAAAATATATATTTCCGAGGAAATATCTTAATTTATAAGATTCCTACGGATCTTAAAGCGAACATGGAACCGAGGAAACTGGGTGAAGTACCTTAGGAAACCTAACAGAAAATTCGAGCAGTTGGATGGTTGACAGGAATCATAGCAACGATCTAGGTTATATGCCAATAATAGCAAAAATATATTTTTAATATTTTAAACAATGCTCTTTCGGAAAAATGGGAATACGTTAGCAAGCGCGAAGTGGAGCAAAAACACGACAGAGTGGCTCGCAGTTAAAATAAATCCAGGGGAAGGGATGAAGTGCAAGAGATCCCGCGATCTGAGAGGAGGGATTTCCAGCGCCACTCCGATCCCATTCCTTCCTCACAACGCCCACTCCCCCAGTTTGTTCTCGGAGAAGTGCTCTCGCATTTTTCTTCCGAGAAGGAGAATTGGAAAAAAAAAATGAATCGAAGATACCGCCGGATGCTCCTTCCCTTTTATCGAAGCTCTTGCCCGGCGCACGGAGCACGCGAGTGAGTTTGAACGCTTCGGAGGGATGGTGGAGGAGAGTGGAGGATGGCTATGGATAAGAAACATGGCAATTGCAAAGAGGGGTGCCTTGTGAGGGGGCTTAGACGTGCCGAAGGAGTGGGCGGGGGACGGCGTCATGGTACCCGCACTCGTGGATACATGACCCGACACGGAGTGCCCTCTATTCAGACCGATCGCCCCCTTCCTTTCCTCTCCGCCGCACCTCCACACTTCAATCGCTCCTTCTCTCCCTCCCTATCGCCATCCCGGTGATCGCGACGGTATTGCACGTCGCGTCGTTCGCGAGAGAGAATAGACGCAAATGCCTTTGAGGGATGAGCGCTCGCCACGCCACTCTCCCGCCTGTAGCCGTGAGCTAGAAGTAAAATGATCGTTTCTCCCTCGAGCTTTGTCCTCGCTACACACACTCGGAAATGTTTCCGCGGTTCGATCATCATGCTCACCGATGGATACAGGGATCCCTCCTAGAACCCGGGGTGCTTTCGTGGGAATGAAAAATCCCATTAATCCGAGGAAACATGAATCTCAACCTGGTAAAGTGGTTCAAGAATTTTCCCACTCTTAGAATTCGAGAGAATATAAAAAGATGCAAATTAAGTGGCACCTTGCATTCTAAGAATAATGCGTAGCACAAATATTCAATGCCCTTACTCCGCAATTATGGAAATGAGAATGAAAAAGAAGCTTATCCCTGCTGAGAAATACCTGTTATAATGATGGTTAATAAATAGTTGGATCAATCAAATCACTCTGACAGCACTTACACATTGAGATATGAGCGTGCAAGAAACAGCATGCATATAAATCCTTCTCTCACTGTGATTTATACCAAAAATGAGAGAATTCTTATTTTTAAATGAGTAGTTAATAGAAATTTATATTTTTCTAATATATGCCACATACATGAATATCGCCATTAATATAGAAATACTCTCTGGTCCATCAAAAGTGAAACGATGGAACTTTTGAAGTCATTATTAGGTTCAACAACACTTTCCTTAACAAAATTTTATACTTTTGTGAAATTAAAGTTATTTAGTAGATATCTGAGAGCCTTGAAAGATGTTCATTCAAAGTAAAAATGATGATTCAAAAACAGATTGCAGCAAATGCAATGATAACTACTCGTAGCATAGTCTTCACTAGAAAAAAATACCTATAGAGGAAATCAATCAATAGCTTGCAAAATCTCCACATAAAGACATCCATAGTAGTTTAAGAGTTATCAATATGCAATTGATTTGAGGGATCATAAATCTGAAGAGAGTTAAATAGTGCAGTCGAGAGTAAAAAGAGATTAATCAATCAAGAAAGACGACGAGAAAGGTATCGACTTCCCAAAATATTATTTATACAGAAATCCTTTTATTGCCAAGTTTACTGAGACTTCAAGCTCAGTAGGTTTCTCGTCCCTTGATATTAAATTAATTTTATTTACTCCTAAGATAATTTTTACTTGCGGTGATGCCCACCCCATCGAAAATTGCATTCCTCTGAACAAAACTCTTCATAACTCTCAATTATGCCTATATGCATTTGAGCTTATATAGTTTTCATACTTTTTGAATGATTTTAGTCATAAAATAGCTTTCCATTTTGAATTTTCAAAACTTTGTACTTTTCCACACTTTATTTAAAAACTGCGACCGGTTTCGCCTTAATAAGGCATCTTCTGGCACTTTCTGAAGCTTAGAGCATACTTTATATACCCATAGAAAGTTTAAAAATGGTGGGGGTTGGTTTGAAATGGAGGAGAGAGAAGCAGGGTGGTTAGGGCATGGCAGAGTGAGAAAGGGTGGTGGAAACTTGCGAGATGAAAGGAAGGAAAGTGAATCGGGGGAAGACAGTTCCTTTCCTCTAGTAATTTTCCACCACCCCTTCTCACTCTGCCATGCCCTAACCGCCCTGCTCCTCTCTCCCCCATTTCAAACTAACCCCCACCATTTTTTAACTTTCTATGGGTATATAATGTATGCTCTAAGCTTCAGAATGTGCCAGAAGATGCTTTATCAATGTGAAACCGGTCGCAGTTTTTAAATAAAGTGTGGAAAAGTACAAAGTTTATAATTAAAAATGGATATATATCACTTCCACGAAGTAAAGCCTGAAACAATCAAATTTATGACATAGTTTTTTGTACAAAATTGAATTTAGTATAGAGAACTACGGGATTGAGTAGTTCTTCCTCCCGTGGTGCACCGTTTAAATATTTTAGTAACCCAATTGTATAGTTTTCCGCATAAATTACTTAATGATATCATCCAGTCATTAACTAGTTATTGTCTAGTAATCAAAATTGAGGTAAATCTCCATAATTTATTTTTTTACATTTTTTGTGTGGGAATTGAAGCAAGGATGAAGTTCATGATAATCCTAGATGAAGTTCAAACATTTTTATGGTTTAGATTAACATTTCCGATTATAAATAGTGCTATTAAAATATAAAAATGCCAAATTCATATATTATGCGATTCGTAAAGGAATACATTGGTTATGAAAAACGTCAAATTGATATACAGTGTTCCTTATCTGAAAACATCCAATTAATGATTTTCACTCAATTAATAATAACGTCTTAATCTTAAAAATCATACGTTAAATAATAGCTGGTTTCAACGAGAACTAAAGCCACAGGAAGGTGATTGAGATGGCGACAAAAGCAAAACATTCTATCGCTTCCCTTCTATCCCTGACAAGTATTCAGATCATTGAATGACGATAGGTTTCACTCCAAAGCTCTCAGCGCTTAAACTGATTTTCGTTAGGTAGATGACCGCTATATGGCCATCTGTCTCGCATCCTTTGCTATTCTGATGGCATCGTTTTGGCTTCTCGATCGTGTCAAGCACTAATTTTTTAGTGTTCGTTTTAATTAATAAACTCCATTGAGTGGTGCACCCACTTAGTTTCAAGATTGACAGACTGAAGGTTGCTCACTGACGCACGTTAATATACGCGTTATGACGCAAGATAGTTGGTTAGTTGGGTAGGCGACCGGAAACTTAAGATATTCACGCCAATTTGGATTAAGTGGGTAGACCAATTTTGAGGATACCGGGACTAGCCACGGTATCACCCTTTAAAGGAGTCACCCCCATGTGCACATATCGCAAGTTTTATCGCACTTATGTGCACTTGCGGGTGATTCCGTAAAATTTAATACCGTGGCTGGTCCCGTTATCCTCAAAATTGGTCAAAAAGAGCGAACACCTCATTGTGTTCCATGTTTGGCTTTATCCTCGCGGACTGAAGAGCTAAGCGCACTTTTTGGACTACTTATTGACATCATATATCCGGCAGTCCTGAAAACCATGTTCCTATAAAGTCCTCAATAAGCCACAGGGGACAAGGGCGCCTCGGTAGCTTAACTGGCTAAAACACTCGGCGCGAAATCTAGGGATCCGGGTTCAAGTCCCGGACAAGGTGGATGATTTATCCTCTGCGGAATATCGCACAAAAGTGGGTAGGTTGATAAGGAAGTAGTCATCTGCAAAATGGAGGAAGGCCAAGGAGAAACCTGTAATAGGAATTAGCCTACAATTAGCAAAGGGCGCCTAAGGATATAGAGTTCAATACTCCTAACGTCCTCTCACTAAAGTATGTATCTGAGTGGAAAACCTTTGCCATTTCCGGGATTTTAACCTGGAACCCGCAAGATAGGAATCAAATACTAACTACAATGCACCGGACCGATCCTTAACACCATTTTTTTCAAAGTTCCATTGCCAAGAGGACTCGTCGAATACATTAATCAATTCTGTATCCCTTTGTCAACCTACTATTAATTTTTTGATTGAGAAACAAACACCTTTATGTACAATTACAGATTGTATGCAGTTCGCAGTTCCACGTCGAAACAAAAATTACCTGTTGTCGGTCCGTAAATGACTACCGAGGCCTAAAGTATGCCCTTGAATTCGTAGACCGCAATCTGCTACGCCTCGCTAATAAGATATCAGGGCATGAAAAATGAAGACTCGTGTCTAATCAATTCCAGAAAAAGGCTTGAGAGCTGAAAGTATATTCGAAAACGTGGGTAAATTCATTTCATCGAAATTTAGTTTTTGCCAAGTCCAACCCATCTTTAGTCCACCCATGCCATTAGCTTTGATGAACAAAATTCTCCAAAGCTTGTGTATATATTGAGATAGAAGGCGAGAAACGGATTAAAAAGTAAATAAAAAATGAATCTTCACTTACTCTTGAATTACTGCCGTCCCAACCAGACCGTAACACCTTTTGAATGTGCCACCAAGGGTTCTGATAGAAGAGCATCATATTGATCCCTATTTGCGTCATCCACGTTGATTTGTTAACGCATCGTTTTTCTCTGATCCTTATGGGAAGATTCAATTTTAGATCAATGAGGGCGAACAATTCAGGACACATTCATTGCTTCACTGTTGGCAAGCCAATGAAAAGACGGTGCTTCACACCCAAAAAGAAAAATTCAAGTCAATGATATCTTTAGGTTAGCGCAGATTGGATCACATCAGCCCACTTCAGCTGACAACAGGGACAACGAATGGAGGGATGCGAGCAAGTAGAACGTGAAAAACTTTTCGGTAACCGGTCGGTACAGCAATCTTATCTAGCTCAAGTGGATGCGATTAGATGAATCATCGCTCATTATTTGTCACTAATAAGAATGTGAAGATTTAAATTCATTGCCTTAAATCAGAATCTAAGTGTACCGAATTCTGCCCAAACATTATTCACCCACCATTCCAAATGTTCAATATGAAAATATATTTACGCACTCATAGATAATGCATAGATAATGCCAATGTGATTCGTAACTTGCGAATACCAAAATTAAAAATAAATGATCTAAGAGGACGCAAGGCAAAAAAATCAGCGAGATAACCACAGCCGAGTCTATAATAAGTTGGTATAGCAAAAGTTCAAAATATTTACTTGAAATAAAACACCATGTAATAATTTCAAACTTTTCATTTTCAAATTTTGCCGCCTTGCACTATATTCTCAAAAACCTATCCCAAGAATCTCCTGGCTCTAAACAAGGTAAAGCGAGGCGAGGGGGTTACAGTAGGTGTCAAAATTCTTTTGCCCCATAGTGCACTTCAGCGTGCGCTAGCTACACTCCCGATTTGTTTTACGTGCGCAGCCTAGTTCGCAGTCTTACAAAAGACACGTTGAAGCGCTGCTTCCAGTACATGTTTGACCATCCCCGTTAGTTTGAAGGTTTTCCCTGGATTAAGTTTCATTCATCATTGCGTATCAAAGGAGAAGAAAGTTATTAATCAACAATAAAAAATTCGAGTAAGAGATATTCAACCTCTTTATCCCTTCTGAGAATATTTATGATTCCATTCAACGCTTCTTCTGGCAATCATATATTACTCCGACATTTCTACTGATTCACCAAGCAGCTGGAAAGGAGTAAACATCTTTCCCTGATTCAAGTATATCGCTAACTGTGCAGTTGGCTGACTGATTTCATTTCTTTCAGAAGAAAAAGCTGCCAACTCTTTAAGGCCGACCGTTACTCTCACGAAATTATTTGTTTCTAATTTCGCGCTCACCATCTGAGTAAAAGAATTATCCACCGTCAAGCAAGCTATCATTAAGATTCAGACTCTCGGTCAATTCAATTATGACTGCAAGCTTGCGTGCTAAGAGTTCAAAATCCACCCTAATAGAGCATCGTCTCCGAAACTCGGCCTGAGCTTCCAGACGCTTAAGGAGCTACTCACTTTTTTTTTCAATTTCTCACGCCTCAGCCATTTTGCTTGCCTTTCGCAGTAAGAAAGCGATACTCAGAAGATCAAGGAGAACTAAGGCTGCATTTCAGATTTCTAGTATCTTCCACAGGACGTCAATCTTTCCACATCGGGGCCTTCGGGCATCGTATCCGGAGTTTTATGCGCTTCACGGCACAGATTTCAAGTTGGATGGATCATGAGTGCCAATTTCCCTTATGTGCATTATTTCCGGAATTTCATTAGCTTATACTTCATGCATTTTATGGAAAAATGTCATTTTTCTATATTTTTCTTAAAAGTGTGCTTGTACTTATCAGAAAAACTCCACTAACAAAGGCGGTTTTTAATGAAAAAATGCGTTCCCATTGTAAACGTAAAATACTAAGAGAATACAAAAATATTACTGGTTCACGGAATAACCACATGATGGAACCAAAGCATCTAATAAACGAAGCATAATTAAGACAGTTGTCTCTGCATAATTAATTTCATTAATTGAAGCAGAAAAGGCCAACCACAAACACAAAGGAACTCTTGAAGAATTTTTATGCTCATGGACCGAAAACAATATACTACTGACGGAAGAAGGAAACTTCAAGGATAAAACTGGAGGGTGACTTAACCAAGAAGACAGCCCTCGGCATCGGCGGCAGGGTGGGGACGACACATAGGCGGTGCGATCTAGGTCACTACGGGTCACAAGGTTGCGGTAACCAGTTCTTTCAATCACTTTGGAGCGACCCTCCTGTCGCCTGTCCTCTCTACAATGCCGTCACCGGCCGAGCCCATGAAGAAAAAGATGTAACAGGGACTGTAAAGCAAACAATCAACAAAAAAATGCAAATAAGGAAAATATATGAAAAACAAAGGATGAAAACCTGAAAAAAAAAATAAATAAGGTGATGCAGAGAGAATAAGTTTCTCCCTAAAGTACCCTGTAATAACAATAATGATATCATGGCCTATATTTTAGTACGCAGCTTCACTTGCCACGCAGCTTTCACCACACAGTGTCCAAGTAACACAGAAAATTAACCACATTTTCAGGTTTTTGGCAGATTTCTATACGTATATATCATGTTTTTAAGTTTAGCCACTATTCCGGGGGGATTATTACTTATTTCAGAGGACCTGTAAAAAAGAACAAGCCATATCTTCACCTCTCGCACCAACAGTCAGTCGCAATTGACAATAAGACATACAATTTTTGCTATGATATACGGGTTTCCTTTTATAATTACAGTACATTTTGTGACGTACTTCTAAGGGAATTACAAGAAACAGGTGTAAATTGCAAAAACGTTTCCATTCATCCGTCAAAAATTTCGTATCAACATGCGAACTACTGCCATTATCATTCCCCAATTTTGAGATAATGCACTTACACCATGGTCTTCCTGAGGAATCTACCGAGCTACTTTTACGTCTATTTTGTTCTTAAAAAATACATTATGCTTCTCAGAGTCTAAATTGTCTAACAAATACTGTCAGTAGGAAAAAATCCCCATTGCTCGTTTTTAAATGCCCCCTATGGATTAGCCATCAGTGCATATAAATGATCGAATTACCCTGCTTCAAATAAGTTTTATGGAAAACCAGTAAATCTCATGTGAGCAGGAAGGAGCCGGCCTCTATACTCAAGATGATGACAGAGAATGTTCCACGAGGCAGAAGACCATTGGGGCGACCAAGACTGCATTGGGGAGACCAACTGCGGAAAGACATAGCGAGATTGAATGTTGCGCCTGAGCTGATGCAAGACCGAGTTGGATGGTGGCGAGCTTTTGGTGACGCCAAAAATCTTCTTAGGTTTGATTGGCCACGCAGGTAAGGTAAGGTAAACTAGTAAATAAGTGTCGGTTGTGGATTCGGATTATTTAGCGAACGCTGAGGAAATACACACCCATGTTGATAGCACTCAGAGTATAAAATCAAGGCTCAGAGACACGTAATTTTTGTGTCAGCAAAAGCAAACGACTAACATTTAGAATCTACAAAATATATATGATAAACCCTTTACGGCTTATAAACCATACTTTACATTTAAAGAGGAAAGTTTGCTGTCGAAGAAACTTTATCGGAGTGTAATGGATCTCTTACCTGAAACACGCCTTTTTCTAAACTTGCCGTCGGAAAATGTTCTCTAACGTGCACTCTAATAGGCCAACAACTTAGTAAATGGATACTTGCCGCTACTTTCTCATGTGGCCGCAGACGATAGATAGATATTGTGGTGGTGTCACTCTCCCATTAGAGTTCCACTCTTGCTATATAGCGCTAGTGATAGCCTTTAATGTGAGCCGCCACTAACTCAGGATGATTTGATACAATCTTCTAGGATTAGTCCAGGATCCAATTATTCAGTAGAGAGACGATTTAAATACTAAAACATTCCAAAAACAGCAACAACCTGGATTATGGGTACTCTATATCTTACGCTTGGAGTATAATTTTCAATGCAGACGATCTGACGATCCATTCGAGTTATCTGAGCCCTCCGAGTGCTTAGACAAGGCGGGCAAAAGCACGAATTACCACTAAAAATTGATGGTACATAAAAAATTCCATTAAACCGGAAAGCAACACATTAAAAATATACTGATTTTATATAATTATATATTTAAATGTACGTACCGATAGGTATTCTCTTAAAAATATCCTGTTATTGGCTAACACCCTACTTATTTTAAGCTAAGTCACTAAATTATTCCCAACACTCCCGTTGTACAAGCGAGCATTGTCGTGCCGCATGAGTGTCCCAGCCTCGCATATGATAGTGGTGGCACTAAAATAATACAGTTCCACTGCAGCTGTTTCACTACCGAAACAATTTCAAAACGACACAGCTCCGCGAAACACCCCGTTGTGGATAACAGCTAGAGGCACACCAAACAACAGGCAATCGTTCGGCGCTGTTAGAATATGGCTGGTAGTTCTGTATTATATGTAATAAGAAACCTTTAACTGAAATAAAGTAACACTTTCATTTGGATTCATGAAAGATAGGTACTTCACAGTTTTAATTCTATCTGCCACGATGGGCGGACATGTGTTGGCTGAATAAACCAGCAACCGCCTGCAACTGATTCAAATCCAGCAAATTATAGCTTATTACTGAAACGCAGTAGGAGAGCGTTGAGGAGCGCGGTGGCCTAGTGGTTAGTGGGTAGAGCGCTTGGCTACTGATCGAAGAGTCCCGGGTTCAAATCCGGGTGAAACCTTTGAACGCCCCCGAACAAAAATCCTCGGAGTGCGAGGTGGCCCAGGGAAAGGAATTGGCCACCCTACCCCAAATGTGTGAAGTTCACACGCCTGTGGCTTAGTCCGGGTTGAGCTCTACCATCAACTATCCAAACCAACCTTCGGGTTGAATCACTGAGTGTGTGACTGAAACGCAGCCATTGCAGTGCAACTGGAACAGGATAGAAGACGAAACAGTCAGATTTAGCTTTCAATTGATGCTGCACAGCACAGAGTGCAACGATCACGAAACTAACCTGTTGTTTGAAACAGATATTTAACTGAGACAGTTGATCCTGTCTCAATTCGCTTCGCTCCGACAATACTTTATTCCTCCACTATCAACTGACTATCGGTCTTCTAGTATTTTTCTGCAAGGAAGATTTGCCGTAAACCATGGCATTATGCTGCTGTGACAACTGTTACACATGGGACTCGAACTGACATGATGATTCCTTGTTGGCCGAAAGCAAATACCATTATTTGTTTAACTGTTGATTGCGCTTGTATAAATGCTTATGGTCACGGGAGGATGAACCTCTCTAGTCATTTGACTGAGATTTCAATTACGGTTCTAAGTCTCTAATCCACGATTAATCAATAGCGAAAATTACAAAGTTCTCTTTATTTTTATTAAAATGAACTTTCACAAAGTTAACTTATCTACCATTGATCTAAAGAAACCTCACTCAAAGCAATGTGGATTTCTGTGGGGTTTTTGCCACGTAAAGTTTTCTTAATCTTAACACACGACCTTTGATCGTCAACCGTCAAGTAACACGAAGTACTTGCATGCTCCGTTTCTAACCTTCGTTATCTAAACACTGAGAGTGCTTAAGAAGTAACAACACACGTGCTTCTTCCTCAATATTTGAACTATAACTGACGTAGTAATCAAAGAGAAATAGCGCCATTCATTTCAAATATTACCTGTGTACTCTAAATAAAATGACGCTAGTATGACTGCTTTTTAATTTATTTTGGCGTGCCCGCAGTTCATTTCTTGGCATGTATCTTAAATTTAAGAAATATATAACGTGCGAGTAAAATATAAATCTTATATTGGACGTAGCATATCATTTTCAATCGGTTCATGCGCTGCTTTCCAACCAATTTTAACATTTCTCGTTAGTTCTGAGAAAACAAAAATAAAACTCACTCCCCATGCTCGGTATTTTCTACTTCATGCCATACTTAGTATTCATTGAGTAAACTTGCACATATTCGCAAATGAATGATCAGTGTATCGTATTTGCACAAAATATTGGCTATTCCTCAAAATCCTGGCGAGGTCTCGCAATTAACGGATTTTTGGCTTTATGTAGATGACTTCACTAATGATCCCAAAACAACCCCGAGATTCAAACCTCCAAATCAATATTTTCCGATGATCTACTAGAGTGTTTGAGCTTTTAGACGAGTTTCATCTCCCGCCCACATCTCATAGGGTGACCTGAGGCCTCCAACTGATGCATGGAGGTAAATATAAACCCCAACATCACCACAGACGTTCTGCCCAATCAAGGCGGATTATTGAACGATTCCCGAAAATTCTGATGACCGCAATAGCTGGATTGGTAACGCGCCATTCTGGTGATCCAAAGGCTGCGAGTTCGAACCCCAAAACGGAGCACGGATGTACCGTTCGTCTATGAATTAAGAACTTATTTTATATGGTGTGGCATAAACGTCGTAGTACGAGCACCTAAAAACTATGGCGCAAGGATTGGGGGTTCAACTCGTCCAGTAACAGTCCTCTAAGTGGAAGGGGGAAGCAAAGGAATCATCCCCCCCAAATATTGTAAAATATTTCTCGACCTATTAGTTACGCGTAATTGGTAATCATAAATGGAGCGAAAAATATTTAGTTCTCATGACAAATGGCTCATTGAATATTTTTCTCTTAACAAAGAGCCGGGCTTCAAATGGTTAATGTAATTCATATTTAGATTATTGCATCAAAATAATTCAGGGAGTTTATCATTGGTTAACAAAGAAGACAGGTTACAGCAGTCCCTTCGTAAATTACTCTTTAATAAGTACTCGCATTTACAATGCCCTCATAAAACAAAAGTTAGCAGGGAGGGATTATAAAGATTTGTTGGCAATGGCTTAGTATACCCACAAGATCGAAGGAACAGAAACAATTTTAATAATTGCTGACAGATATTAATAATGAGGCATTTCTTGCAATTTGTTACAACATATATATGCCTATACCCCTCCGCACGCACTTCACCAATGTCTCTAATCAAAATTCTAATATTACAACAGAATTTCTCTCTTTTCTCCGTCCTACATGCTACCTCCCAGTTTTGCCTCCCATTACCTCCACTCCAAAAAAAACGATATTCTGACATCGTCTCCCCAATGGCAGATTTCAAATTGATAACTTTCAATATCACATCTGCCATATTTCTCGGTTGATTTTTTTTTCTGAATGACATTCATCTCCTAATTATTGCAATTCTAAAATTTATTCGGTTTTTCTCACTCATTCCCTTCCAAAATCAGACCTAAACTCACATGAACTTCGCTCAGCTTCTTTCTTCGAAAGTCGAATCCAGATACGGTGTAAATGGCTCACGTTTGATCTACTTATTTCCCCAAAGTATCTGCTAAAGTATACTAGCTCGTTTCCTCACACACCAACATATGGTCTATGTAATGGATTCCTTAGAAAGAGACTCCTTCAGCTGCAGCATGTCAATATTTCAAGCTTACTCCTGCAATTATTAATTTCAAAATAATTAAAAATACTCTGAGCTAACTAAAAATATATGAGAATAACTAAAAATATCCTGCTCTAACTCAGGTCTTTTCATCCTAAATTTTACTTGAAATTAATATTTTCGAATCTCATATCTTCACAATGGTAAGCCTTACTTCTCATAAATCTTTTGCACTGTTTTTATCAAGCTTGGCACAAGTTTGGTCAAGAAAAAAAGTTTTGCGGTTGGGTGAAATGTTTCAATTGACCAAAATTTTATCTACAAGTCACATGATCCTAGGCCTATTCATTTGTGATTTATTTTGGCAAGTTAGTACTAAAATTCGGCAGTGGGATAGCTCATAAATGATTTGCAGAGTGTCATCATGTGTCTTCACCTCGCTGATAAATTCAAAGCACTATTTCTAAGCACATTTGCGCAAAAGCATGGAACGTTATGATAAAAAGTTGTCCTATAAAGTTTCAAATAACTTTGTTCCATCGCTATTGAGATACCTAATGTTCTCAGCATCAACTACAAACTCTTGGTTGATTAGCCAACGATAGCTGTGCCATCTGGCATTCTCACTTAATCACTTCAAAATCTGCTTTCACACACATTTCCAGCTCTTCTCGTGCCTCTATTACCCTATATAATTACTGGTCATCCTAATTTATCCATCCACTCTCCAAGTCAACTTTTCTCATTCTTATAGGGGTCTGGAATTGATGATATTCAACTGGGAGAAAAATTTTATATTAATAAAACATTCTCGCTAATTATGGGATTCATATCGGCTTCCTATTCATTAAAGGTAAATGGTCGCGACCTACCCTTTTAATTATAGTGGAAAAAATTGTATTTATCAACGAAGATATTTTTCAAATATGAATAAATGATAAAACAATTAAACCTTGTCGTATAGCAGCGGTTGAATTATTTTTCAGACCACTACTTACAATTTATTGTATTTCTTAACTTTATTTTCTTTTTAAGCTTTACATAAAATAGATCGAGAACTTCTCCTTCCTTTTCAATTCAACAGCCAAATCAACAACAACCCAATCTCTTTTGTTTTCTCCATGGCAACTTCGAGACTAAAAGGTATTGAGGGTTTCTTTATCATTTAGACATACGTCAACCTGCAGCAATTATTAATGAAAAATAACAGGCACTTGGTGCCTGATGATGGCATGAGATTCTGAAACCTAGGTTGTGTTGTATCTAATAAAGTGTGGAATTATAACCAGGTGCCTGTTTTTTCATTAATAATGAAGGAGTTCCTCCGAGTAACGCCAGAGACAGTGTCCTATATTCTGTATCATTACTTTTATATATTTCGGAGCACTTGAGACGATTTATTCTCCAGGTTGAGGTATAAAGTTGTGTTAAAAATGTAATAGTCTTTATTAGAAAGGCATTTTAGAAGAGTGAGAGCAGACGAGAAATTCACTCATTTGGGAAATCCAATTTTTCATCCTCTACTCTCAGTGATAGTTTCCTAGAAAAATCAGGCCTGGGTAAAATCACAATGCCAGTGTTGCTAGGGTTTAGCTAGACCAGCCAAAAGAGAATTCTCTCGGATCTGTGGGAATTAACCCGGGTCATCAGCACAACGCTCCACTCATTGGACCAGGACGCTCTCTGAATTACTTAATTCCTTTACATACCTACGATAAAATTTGGTCATTTTGCTTTTAGGACTCAAATAAAGCGCTCGGGGCCCCAATAGGATTTAAGTAAGGAAAAATTAACTTCCACCATATTGAAAGAAAGTATTTCTATAAAATGAAGTTTAGGTGGCGTCGGGGTGTCCGATATCGAGATTACTTTTCCTGGCAACATGGATATTGCGTGTATTCTGAAAAACATAATATAGCTCCGGTTTGTGAATCAATTAGGTCCAATACATTTTCAGAGAAATCATTGTCATATTCTTCCCATGCCAACAGTTAAATGTAATATCTGTTTTCAACGTAGTAATTGCATTATTAATGGCAGCTTGCGCATTATTTATGCAAAGTTCACATTTTATTAATTGTTCTCCATCCAGTTTTCGTAAATTCCTTCACACAACTATGCTTGGGACGTAATTTCGTTCGGTAGCTTTCTTACAAATTCCCTCAGCCGTCAAGATGGAACTGAACTATAGCTAATTTTCCGTTTGGGTTCCTGATTGGTCATTCAACTGTAAAACGGTAATAGTGACTTGAAGGGGAGTGAGGAAATGTATTTCATTTAAAAGAATTTCCTAGCGTCAGTCATCGTTCGGCCTTACTCCTTAATAACGAGTAGAAGAAAAGATGAAAACGTACACTTTGCATAATTGTACTTTAGATTTGACTGACTGTATTTTATTATAATACAATTTTGATAGTCGTCACAAAAAATGCTTATTCTATGGAATTTTCTTCTCCTATTCCGTCCTCGACTGAATTTCCTTACCTTCTCCTAACGATTTCCATTGCTTTATTGATGAACCGTGAGTAACATATTTTCAAAATAAAACTCACTCTACCTGTACTATTTCACTCTAGATGTTTATGGACCTACCATGGTTTCGGCTGGTAAAGTAATTTTCAAAACAACGAAGTTAGTAATTTGGCATTGAATGCTAGGTACCGGACTGTTTAACTTACGAAACCATGTTCTGACAATAAGCATCAAGAGTGAAATTTGAAAAGGAGTTATAGTTATAGGAGTTAAATGTAATCGATTCGATAAATTGTGCCTGAATCAATAATCATTGTACATTCCGGCACTTTTTCATTTCACGTCAATTCATTTTGCGTCCTCATAGAGAGGAGTAAATTTACAGTCTTTCCTAATCATCAGATCTTAATTCTAGATAAAAGAAAGTTACATCACATACAATTGAATTTATCCTAAAAGTTTATTTCTACACCTATCATATTTTCGGAGTATTCTTTTTCCATTATGGAGAAGAATATCGCGCCCTTGAGTACTTCACTTCAATCACAACTTCAACGTACATTTATTTCTCACCTTATCTCCACCCTCCTCTGGCGACACGAGTGGATTGAAGGAAACAAAAGGACAAACCGCAGCCACGTGCGCCTACATCGCGACTGCCGCTTCCAATCGATCTCATGGCATACAGCTCGGAGCGGCGCGCTTTCATCTGGCCGCCTCTCTTCACGGGCGGTGCGCAGCCGCCGCGCCAGGCAACAGCGGCACCCAAGGAGGAGGGACAAGAGGGCCGGCCAGCCACAGAGGCGACGGGCGGCCGATAAGATAACGCACCGAAGGACTCTTCGTGTCGCCGGTCCCTAAATATTCCCCTCCGCCTTGGAACACTGACCATCCGCAACGCGGGATGCCCAGAGAGTGCGTATCGGGCACGACACAGCTGCGCGTCGAGCTAGGGAGAAAAATAAAAGAGGTATCGGCATATCGGTGCTGTGCTCAGCAAAACTACGGCCATGATGAACTGAGTTTCGAGGAGGAAATATGATTGGTCCTCCTCGCCAAAGCTTTTATAAATACCTTTTCCGGCGCTTTATGTAGGAGAGGCGATATTTTAGGATGTGATGAGACAAACTTCTCTTTTCGTATTCCTGTTACCTTCGGGAAAATTTTCCCTTTTTCTGATAACATCAGCATAATATTGCCTTTTCATACTATTTTTTTCGCAATTCAAAGTTGAGGTGCATGGATGGGCTTAACAATAAGGTTGAGTGAAACAGTAAAAAGAATATTTTTGTGCCTTAATCATTAGAAAAAAACTGATATAAGAAGTGAGTGCTATCAGAAAAATAAATGGCGTTAGAGTAAAGGCAGTGACTCTTCTTTTTTCAAGTATTTCCCTTTAATGAATCCTACTGTCACTATAGTAAAAAGACGTTGTTTCGATGAAAATGGCACAAATAAATTTGTATGGTTATGAGGGAGGAAAAATTATTCACAAAAAAATTAATTCATCGACCGATATTGCAAATTGAGTATCTTATTTCGTGTCCTAGTAGCTACTGCATTCCATAGTTATTTTTCAGTTTCTTCATTATACAAATAAAACAGTAGGATTTCTAATTTTCTTTCTCAGGCGCATTAAAAGAATGAACAATACCATTGACCATTTATAAGATAACATCGCACATTTTTCTTCGATCAATTGATGCTTTTGAATCCATTGATATTTTTGCAATGAAACATTTCATTGAAAAAGAAAATTGAACTTCACCTAGATAATGATTCAGTGAAGTCTTTCAAGTCCATTTTTGACTCACGCACGTAACTTCACAAGGCTTTCCCCAGTTGCAATGGATGTCACCCGATCCCACGAAGAGACTCTTCAGAAAATCAAGAGCGTGGAAGAACCTATTTCTTGATGCCATTACTCACATGTAAAATCACGCAGAGCAACGTCTTTTGAGCATCGAACTTCGAATCGAATTCGAACATCGAATTAAATGCCATAGTTTTAAGATCAAGTTCAAGGACATGACGATCGAAGCTAGAAGTTTACATGGAGTCTTCCAGGGCAAAGCAGTATGCTTATTCATACTTACTAGTAATTGCGGCAGCCATCGGCCTCCTAAATAATTAATCTCAGTGTGATTTTTCAACTTAGCAAAAAAGCAGCTTTCAATTGAATGATTAACTGGAATCACTGGAAAAGCGTATTTTCTTATTTATTCATCTATGGAATGCACATAAATCGTGAATTCAAACACGACTGATATTATGGCTTCTAATTATGGGAGCCTAAAGGTCTCTTAATATATGTAAACTGCTAATGATTTTTGAACGTATAATACCAAATAAAATGTTACAATTCCAAAAGAAATGCATGCTTAATGGGTTTGGCTCAAAGGATTTACAAATTAATTATTTTGCCCAATAAATGAAATATTAAATACATAATTAAAAGGCGGCTCTGTATTAATACAGCTCAGCAAAATTCAAATCTCTAATCTTGGCAGTGCAAATAATCATATGACTAAAAATGACCGTGCAAAAGCCTACCCTCAAAATAAAGTCGAACCTTTTCGACTCCCTGCACTTAGATAATATGTTCCAAGTAATATCGGCCATAAGAATAATATTACATACATAAACCCTAAAATTTACGCTTACAGGTAAAATATATATAACAACTATGCCACTGATTTGAATAATAGTTACCAAGCCTAAGGCTGAGTTTTAAACTAATTCTCATTTGCTGCGGTCAGAGTATACGCAATGCGCAACGGCTTCAATAAAAACGTGTCGTTTGCTTGCTGCATATTCACCCAACAGGCTGTGTTTTTATATTACTCTTTATTTAAGCCACAAAGGAACTTTCACTCAAAATTTAAACTCCGCCCACATCGCGAAAATTTCATCACCGTGTCCAATTGCTTGAAAAGTCAAATAACAAGATATACACTGGCGAAAGCATTCCCAAACAATGATTTTGTGTTAAATTTTGAATGCTGGTTGCCGTAAGTGATTTAAAAAATACTTAATTCAATTGCTTATGACTGCATAAAGGTGACAGGTTTGTTCGAAGAATACAACTGTCGGATGATTCGGGTTCGGGTGCATAAGATAAACCTTTCTGGTATACGTATAACGAATGCTCGCAATCACGACTCCAGCGATTCACTCTACGGCGTAGGCATAGCGAATACTAGAACAAGGAATAATTTTTAAAAGGGATGATTGAAATCTCACAACACCTAGCATAAAGGATAACGAGAGCCTTCAAGTGACAGAATATATTATCTGGGAAAGCTTTGAGCTTTCTTTCGGATCTCTGAACTTAAAAGAACACCATAGGTGTCGCAAATAAGCTTGTAATCAAATACTCCATTGGTTATTTCATTACCTTCTCCTTTAAGTTTTTTATTAAGTCATAAATAAAAGCATCCTGTTTTGGAGTATTTGTCGTATTTTTTATTTCAGGGTTAATATCCGCAGCCCAATGTACCACATAATATTTATGATATCGTGCATAAGTACCTTTCAATACCTAACAATGTCATCATTCTGTACAAGGCATTGGGTTCGATTCCAATGGAGACATACCGAATGTAAATACGACCATATCCATAAAACAATAAGAACACAATCGAATACATACTTATTGAATGATAATACGAGTGATTGAATAGTATTAAATTAAAATAAAAGTTATCTTTTAAAGTTAAAGCTGCCTAAGCCACGACGACGTCCAAGAGTCTAATATTTTATCGAAAACATTTCATTTTTAGGGCAGTTCCAATGCCCTATAGTAACCAATGCTGGCTTCTCATAAACCAAATCAGAATTCAATGCCTAATTTACACAAATATCCACGCGTCTGCTGGCTAAAACGTAGGTGGTTCTCGAACCCTCGACTATCTATTAGCAGACGGCGCCAATGAAGCCGGCTGTTCCCCGCCACCAATGAAGCCGGCAAAAGGATGTCAATCACAGAAATTTACACGAAATCGTGAATTTGCAAGTTCATACACATAAACGTCTGAAAACAACTCATAATTGAAAGAAGAGAACAACTCATAACTCAAAGAGTTAAAAACTGGAAAATCTAGTCAAAATAACGATAACTAATATTAGATATCTCCCTTATTGTAATTGTTTTACGTCTTTATCCGCTCAATGCTAACTACCTTCTGTAAAAAGTAAAAAAGTTACGGTTAAAATATCAAGGTAAACATCGAAATTTATAGAACAGGTTTTCAGGCCTCAAAATAACTCCATCTCTACGTGCGGAAGGGGTTGAGATATATCGGTCGGGTGACGTACCCCTCAGTTTGCATTTGAACCCATTTTGCATATTCGTTGGTGAATAAGCAATTACAATAAAGCATGAGAAACACAAAAATGTTTCCATCATCATTTGTCGCCAATCTAAGATCGGTTTGTTTTAACTAACAATATTAATTCTTTAGGTACCCGCCAGCTTCCTTTAAAATTCCTTACGTTGATGCCTCTAAATATTCAAAGCATATATTATTCACAGTATGGGCATTTTATTTGCTATGCTCTCCTTTCTTTTGACCCTCATTCTTCGATAACACCATAACTCTATTACATCCCATTTCATTTGGTCTGCAGCCGTTATTGTCCACGCTTCACTGACATATAAGAGTATGCTGAAAACATATGGTTTAATAAAGTGCTTCTATACTTCCGGGCTTGTGTTACTAGATTTCAGCCGACTCCTCTTCTAGTAGAATGCTTTCTTTGCTTCAGCTATGCTTTTTTCTATGCTTTTTCCTACACTAATGGTCCTGCTTCCCAGGTATCAAAGTTATTCCACTAGCGCAAGTATCTGTCTCCCAAGTTTGTCAATAATTCTTGCTTCTTCACATATTTTCCACTTTCTTCTTCATTTTTTTCATCTTAGTTTTCTAAACATTAATCTTCAAGTTGTATTTATTCACAGTTTGAGATACATGTATTATCTACATCTATCCATAGATGCAGTGCCTAGTACCAGAATAAATATAATTTATTCTTCCAAAAACTAAACACGCAGTACCTAATGTTTTACAACTTGGAAGCGGGTACCGTAGAAATCCAATGACCTGTGTTTACCTTCAACTGACTAACCTCCCCGAACGAGAAAATATTCGCATCGTAGTCGAGCAATAAGGAGGATTTCCTTCGGTCAATAGGACTAGACGGATACTGACAAGGGCGAGACTGGAGCGGACTGATCGGAAGATAAGTCAAGACGGATAATGACAGGAAGCGTGGGCAGCTGTTGAGGGTCGTGGAGACAGGGATAAGGAGGAGTGGGATGGATTCTCGTCCAGCCCGAGAGGTAAGCAGAGTCAGTCAGGGAGGGAGGTGAAGGGCGCTAGCAGGGAGAGGGGTGGACGGAGATGAGGATAAGGAGGAAAGGGCGAATGAAATGTACCGCGTGGGATGGCGGAAATGGAGAGAGCAGAAAATAAGGGTGAGAACCCTCTTCTCGCTCATTCAGGAGAGGCGACCGGAAGGGAAGAATAAGATAGCTAATGTCTAACTCTGAAAATCTGGTTAATTACACTTCTCTAATTTTAAAAATCACTATGATGAAATATATTTTCCCAAAACCAGAGTTGAAAAACAATCACAAGTAAAATTTTGCTCACAGATTATCATAAATAACATGATATAAAATATACTTTGTGCTATCACTTAAGCTTGAAAATTTTCCTTTAAAGGACCAAGTATAGAATTGACAACTAATTATAAACATAATTTAATCCGAAAAGTTGGAATATTCAAAGTAAAATTACTGCAGAAGTAATAATATATATTTTTTAGGAATCCAAGGATACTCTGTAGTGATGAGGATAATATGCAACGACTACATGTGAAAATTACCTCTTTACAAATTTTCGGGACTGGGTTGAGTTCCTAATGAATACCTAGCAATTAAAGGAGAGATATTTAAAAACTCTTGCGTAATTCATTAATTCCGTTCGATACTCTATTTTCTGTACGAATTTAATTTTTACTAATGTTGCTCCCATATCCACTCGTTCTACTACAGGAAATACATTTCGTAAACTGCGTATGTACTAAAGATACCTTAAATGCCTCCTCTTTTGTGTTTCAATTTGAGAGCCGTGGTAAAGATAAAATGCACATCATTACACTGTGAGACAATCTGTTGCTAGCATCGCCGACATTCAATTTTAAAGTAGTCGCTCTGTTTCTTCTCAATTTGTTGTTTAATTTAATAAACGGTTCTATGAATTGGATTGCCTGTAAGGCCAAGAATTTAGGGCAATCAAGTAGCCAATAATATGAATGCAACGGAATGCTTAGTATTTTTCGTGGATTATTTTGCCAAATTTACTTGGCTCTAGATTCAGAAGAGTATGAAATTTCCATTCATTATTCGTCTAACCCGAATACTAATTAACTTCCCCTCTTCGATCTCATGTCATCAAGATCAATTCTCTTACCCTTCATACATTTTATAAATATCATTCCCATTAATTACTCCCGAATACATAGGCATGCCGTCGCCCTTTTCCTTGAGTCCTTACCAAATGGTATCCCAGGTAAATTACTCATCGCTATTAAGTATCAATCTAGTCCTATTTTCAATGCCTTATATCCTCTCATACTGTACTCTGCCACGTGCTTTTCATATTTTTCTCTCAGATTTTCAGATATTTTGGATTTCACTAGCATATTTTATCGATGTATTCAGCGTAATTTTAATCTTGAAGTCGAATAAAATATATGACTGTAACATTAGAGAGATAGTTACCTCGTCGGTTGAGGGTATTGAAAGCGTGATGGGCCATGGTGAATGCTGACAATTTTTAAAGGCATGTAATACGAAAGCAGGTATGCTTTTTTCATAGAATTGAGGTAAGCCAGTGAGTGTAGTTTAGATTCATGGATGAGGTTAAATATCATCATCACGCTTTGAAAATACGAATGAAAAAAATTGAATGTTGTCATTCCCCATCCCGAGGGAAATTACTAGGTGAGCCCGAAACATGTATTTCTAGGTAATCTTTTCCTGAAGTTGTACCAATGCTTATTATTTGTATCGATGGCTTGTGAGATAATTATTTGGGGCATAGTCTCAAAAATATGAAATTTCCAATACGGTGGCCTGATCAATTCTTTTGGGAAAAGCCACAGACTTCTTTTCCTTTCCATAAGGTAAAGTGATTCCCAAGTGCAAAAACGGCTTTCCAATACTCAAATTCATTGGTTTCAAGGAGCAAGTTTCAAAATTTTTAAAAATCTATTTGTTTTTTAGCTATTCATCTCAAAACAAAATACCGTCAGAATATTTTTAAATTGAGAACTTTATATAGGAATGGATAAAATCCCGAAAATGTAAATAAAATGTTAACCGTAATTTTTTTATTTATTTTACCAAGTACCACCTAATCAAACTTACAATTTAGCATTTTCTCGTCTTCCGGGGGACATGCATAACGATTATGTTTGCGCAACTAATTCAAACCGTATTTGCATCTTCATACGGGGAGGAAATTACGTGCGTTGGAACGGTGCGACAAAGGATGGCCAGTATATACACCTGGATTTGAACATAAAATCCTTCATATGCATTAGTCTTTTTGACCTGTTAGTTACCCGGAGAGAAAATGTGTAGCCTATGTAGTATTTTGTTAGAAGGGAGTTTTTTGTGACAGCATCCAATTATATAATTAATGGTTAAGCAATTTAAAAAAAAGATTAATGTTTCAATTTTTCACTGATACATTTAGTTCTCCAAACTGACCTTGACTCTTATATCATTCAAATTATGAAACAGTTTATACGTTGAATTTAGATTCTGTGCTTTGTCGTAAGAATTAATTCACGGATTAGTTTTCCCTCACGTAAAATTTGAATGATTTAGCACCTTTTTTAACACATTTGACTCGCAAGAAAATGAATATAACGGCATACATTAGTCTGTTGAATATTAATGACTACTTGAATCCGTGACCACTACTTATCAGCCATGTTAGCTATAGGTACTAGAAAGGTGTCAAAAGTGAATGTTCTAAATGTTTAATAGCTTACTCATCACGTACGATGTAACCACGAAAGCTTAAGGTTAGCAATAGTTTCAATTATGCAATATGGAAAACAAACAAAATTTTAAAGATACTCATGGCATAAATTTTCCCTCATACGAAATTAGTGAAACATTAACAATAACGTAGATATGCTCAATTTGGACTCTATGACCGTGATGGCAAGCACATTCCGCAGCACAAGACGAAAAATACGGGGTTTGGATTTTATAATTCAAACCCTAACTTATCCACAAGATATTCGAGATAAAAAAATGAGCACAATTTTAATAGCGATGGAGGTCTCAAAATCAGCCACACGTGGAACCCAATCATTTGTCTACCTTCATGTCCTACCTCCCACCCTCCCATCTCCCCCACTTGAATCGCTTATTATAGATAAATACTTATATAAAGATAACGCCGACAGCGAGCACTTATTTCCCCTTGAAGAAGTGACCAGCAGGGTTCACGAAACCTCGCGTCGGGCTAACACCGAACGGCAAGTGGCATACACCCGAACAATTATGTATTTTAGTTAGATCCGCGAAAGCTTCCATGAAGAAATACATAAAATGAAGTCATAATTCAGTGAAATTTTACGATTACCTTTGTGAACAAAGTCATTGGCAATTATTTAGCTGGGGAAATATAGCAAGGTTAGTATGAGGGTCAGAAAATGGATGGATGTGATATGAAAAGTCACTTTTGTTTTGTAGGGGTAATATTAAGAAAATATTCTGCATATCCTAGCGTAATTACAAGCAAATAAAAAAGCGTCAACCTTATAAGCCCTGTAAAGACTCGAGGACGACGAAAAGGCGTCATTTGGGACGCGCTGCGGAGCGCGACTCCCGGTTAATGCTATTTTAGTGTTATTAAATTGGGTCGAATATGGAGAGAAATGGTAGAATGAGATAATCCACAAATCGAAGTAGCGTTTGCACATCACGAGCTATGTAGCATTTTTCCAGACCATGCCTTGGACTGAAAATATCTCTTGAAGAAACGGAAATGTGAAGGTTCACGGTGAAAAAGCACGGTGGCGTTAGAAATGATGAAAAAGGCAGGTGATAAAAAAATAATTCCACTCGGTGGCTCAGGCGATATTGGTTTCCGAAGACAAATGAAAGAAGAGCGCAATGGGGCAGAGAGGAAGCTCGGAGTCGTGATTCGCAAGAGGTGAGGCAAAGTGAGGAATGGAGAGACAGAGGAAACGGAAGGATCTCCGTAGAGACGACGGACGCCCCCTCGAGGGGCCCCCGAAGTGGGTTCGGGTGAGAGAACAGGGTCCTGTTGCGGTGGCTGTGATTATGCCCAGGGTTCGATGAGGAGGGTGGAAGGAAGAGTTACGTGGAGGCAATGAACGGATGAGACAGAGGAAATCCGGAGTCGAGGCATCAAGGAGCTAGCTCAAGGGAGAAGAGGTAGGAAATAGTAGGTGGAAGAGGTAGGAAACTCATCACCCCTCTTCGGTTGGCGGCTAATGGCTTCCGAAATACTGGACGGAAGGGTTGGGTAACAGTGCACTACTATTAGCGTGTAATTGTATCAGCACAATTTTTCAAGAGCTGTAGTTGTAGTGTGCTACATATAACGCCGTTCAGCGATGCGGATTAATTAATTACTCTTAACACTTTCAAAACTTTTTATATGTCACCGAATTTAGCAAAAATCAATCTCTATCTTTTTGTTTCTAACCAATTTCCACACAAAAGACAACCAAAAAATGCCAATTCAACACCACTCACAAACAAACAACTGAACGGCATTTTTATGTAGTTCTCCACACACGCCACAATGAAGCAAAAATAATAATGAGTAACGATAAAAATTATATTGAAATACTCGTTAAAAAAAAACAAGAATATGAAAGTGTTCTGAGTCATAAATACGAAAGTAATATTTCACAAACTGGACAAACAATACATTTTTTAGCTACTATCTGACAAATTAGCTGCTACAAAAATATCTATAGCTTGTAGCTGTTGTTAACAGCTACTTTATCAAATTACTCACTAAACTGTGGGATCGAAAATCGCCACAGAGTAATCGTCCCATCCTCAATAGCAGCCTCTCCTCCCATTTGTCGCGTTAAAATTCTTTCGCATCATTGTCCCCATTAGCATCCTCCTTTTCCAAAGAGGTTTCCACTGCCTTCAGAGAGATCTGTGCAGTTATGCAGTTTTCTCTATTAAATTTGATTTAAATTCACTGTCAATATTTTCTTTAACTACTATCTTTCTAAATTTTAAATACTTTCTTTAACTACTCACTGTCAATATTCACTTTAACTACAGCTCAGTATTTAAAGAAATAAAACAGATTTTTTACTATATTCGAATAAAAGTGAGTATCTGATAGGTACTTTTTGTGAGTAGCTGTAGTGCATGTAACGGATATATTTCTTCAACTTGTAGGTAATGTAGTAGCTGTAACGTTATTGAGGATGTAGCTAAAATGTAGGTACTTAGCTACATTTTTTATAGCATCCTCAACCCTGCTTGACAGAGGATAGCTGCGTAGAGGACAATTTTGGGACATTGGCTACGGAACTTGAAAATCCTGAAAAAACAGAGAGAAGGGTACCACAGAATGTTTAGTTTAGAGGGCCAGTCAGAAAATCTTTCTGCCATACAAGCGTTTCGAGAAGTGGGATGACTCGCCGGCCATCCCGTTTCGATTCGATTCATAATGAGACCTCAGTATCGGGCACCTGGTATATCATAGCGATGGGTGATTTTAAACAATTGCCTTGCGCGTGAGCGTCTAGTGCCTTTTTCGCGAAGTAGTTTGTTTCCCCTGCAACACCCTCTCGTGGCCTTCCTCCCTACTTATCCTTCATTTCTCTTCACCCCCTACAAGACTACCTCCCCCACTTGTCTCGCAGGTCTACACCAGGAACTTTCGCGGGAGCTCTACTTCGCTAGTTTTGTTGAAAAGGAGGCGAGAATTCGACACACAGAGCCCGGTCTATCCCCTTGAGGATAGAGTGTGGGCTGAAGAGAGGAAGGAAGGGAGGGGCTGTGGAGTTTTGGGACTCGGAAAAAGTCTCGGCGACCTTGTTGAGAGGGGTGTGGGTGGAAAGGGCGAACTCACACCAATAGCGATTTCCCATTTCCACTACCAACGTACAATAGGTAACTACCTTCTATTGCACGTGCTAGATGGAATTCTTTAATTTGATGATTTGATAATAGATGGAATTTCATGTTTGACGTCAAGTGGAGTGATACAACTGGAACGACTCTTTGCAAATGGCTATTTGATGCCTATTCAAGCATCTATATTCCTATACTTGCGACATTGTCATATTAGACGCCCCACATTGACCCGGGCAACACGTGATATGCATCCTCTGTTACATATATAAGATTCATGACATTGGTAATATCTAGCCTCATTTTGCTCAACGTTTCGAGGCCATCCTTCTGATAACGCAGGTACCAACGAAGGAAGAAACAACCATAGAAACTAGCGCTCCGTTACTTGCAGTTAGTTGTGGTCTAGGAGGAGCACCAATTGGTGGCATTCCCACGTGAAGAGCTTGATGTGAGGGAGAGGAAGGTTGGACAAAGAGACCGAGGATCCCTAAGGAATACCATACAGAAGTTCTTCGATACCTCTGCCAGCGCATCAATACTTGACTAATCTTCACTGAACTCAGATCCTCTCGTGTCGATTGCCTACAATTTTTGACATGCCTATAGATTTGAGGTTTTTGGTACTCCAACCCGACCCTACTAGGGCATCCCCGTATGAGAAAGAATTCGAATTATTGGTTGTTAATTATGGAGAGATTTTACTAAATATTAATTATTATCGACATGCTAGCCGACAGAATGCGATCCTGAGTTAGAGATTTATTATCCAGAGAGCGGCTGGGCAGATTTTCATGAAAGAGAAACTCAAATTGAATTTAGATTGTGCCAGTCCAAATGTTAGCAACTAAACAGTTATTCGAATGAATTAAAAGTTTATCTTTTGGGAGCAAAGGAAAAAAAGCCATTTTTTAAACCACGAAAATCAGTACCCAAATTTTGGAAATTACTACACAAACGTAGTGAGTTTGACTGTCCTTATATATAAACACAATAATGCTACAATATTTCCATTGTTTTTAAAAGTCTTGTTATTAATTTCGCGGTACATTTTATCTCCAATATCACTGCTTGGACAGTGAAAGAGAGCAGCAGATGTTTACTATGTAAGTTACTATATATGTATAGCGTAAGTTACTATGTAAGGCGACTACGAATTAGTTATTCCCAGTAAATAATTTGCTACACATGACCTAAGAAAAGGCAGCATAAGAGAAAACAAGATTAAAACAGATGCAGGTAATGATAAACTAGTGAAATAACTGGTAATGTTTATTTCTCCAAGAATAAGAATCGTAATTACACGAATAACACCAACATGAAGTAAGTTTTGTATCTTTAGCAAAAAATGGAATTTACTAGGAAAAACCGTATTTTATGTACATGGAAGTGAACCCAATTCGCAGCCTTGGCTGAGTAACTACGAGTGGCAGAGCATTTTTTAAACAGGGTATTCACAAAAGTGATCTTTTTGCATTCGTGCCGGCTCTCACGTACGACTCAAAAAGTAGGGAACCAAAACTTCAATGGCAAACTTCCATTCGGATTACGTCAGAAATTCATCTGCTTCCTTATCTCTTGCCCTTTAAAAGTCCTCTTGGACAGATAGCAGTTTATTTAGTTTACAACGGTAAAGTTAAAAGTAATTAATAGATCATATGGTCACTGCTCATTTAGACACGTGCTATGGTACTGAAAACGACGCGCACGTTTTGAATAGAACCGGAGGAAGGAGCGGTACGCGAGTACCAATGCAGCGATGAGTGGGAGGAGGGGTGAGGATGCAGTGAGATGAGAGGGTGGTGGTGGCGAGCCATGGGGTGACCGAGATTGAAGAACGAGAGCAAAACCCCGGGGCGCCGGACACGAGGACCAATTTATGCATCGCGGAGAGTTAATGAGCGTAATCTCAGGCGACAGGGGTGCGATAGCAATCGTCAACCAACCACCGCTCCAGGAAACAATTTTCGTCGCCCACCTCTTCCGTCTCCTCGGTAAATACTCGCTTACGAAACAAGCCTGTCCTCATATTTTCCGTTTTAACTCGAAACTGATTACCCTAAACAAGATTTAGCAAGAGCACGCGTGCATGGTGAATGTGTTTTTTACGATATTTTTTATTGGATAGAAATTTTACGTCACATTTTGGGATTAATTCGCGAATGATGAACTCAAAACCGTTTATGACTTTTACGGCACTACACTTAAGCTTCCAAGACCGAAAATTGCAAATTTCCATGTGGTCTCGTCATTTTTTCACCAAGGAGAAATAATATTTCATCATCTATAATAATGGTTTCAATTCCAGAGATTCATATACGCAAATACATTCACAACAAAACTGCTGCAAACCTATTTCCTTTAATTCTCTCTTGGAATTTTTTGCACACGATAGCACATATTAATTTCAGTGAAATTAAAGTTATTTCAAAGAATAGGTGTATAGTAAATCTGCCTCATTTTAAAGTTTGAAGCATGAATTTTACTTCTTTTTTTCCGCTTTCGCTAAAACGATTTATAAACTTCAAAAATATGCATATTCTAAAATGTATATTTAAAACATCATTTGCATAAAGTTGTTAAATAAATGCATCAAAATTATCAAATAAATTCGCGTTGTCGTTATCACTCAATTGATACATTCAGAAAAGGGAACTCCCAGTGACGGCCAGAAGCTACAGAAACAAGTCTTTCAATTGATAGAGGTACAACTTCCTTGGCAGGAATCCAATATCCTTTGGACGGAGATTGCGTAACTCGAGGTATTTGAATGGTTATTTTGACTCTAAAATATATTTTATTCACGAATGTTAGCGACAAAAATCACTAGATCGATGGTAGAAGAACCAAAATGGTAAACGACGGTAGGTAAACGAGCCGAAAAAATTAAAATAAATACCGTAGACTAATGCGAATATACATACGTTAACCCTTACGTAAAGACTGAAAGAAGAATATTCTATATTTCAGATACCTAAACACGTCGTATATATTTTTATGCTTAAAAGTATATCTTACTCGAACTCCACGCGACGAAGAACCAGCAGCACCGTAATCACAGCGTAGCACTCACCCATTCCACCCCAAAAACGAGACATTGTGCCCTTTAATGCTGACGTCGGATGACGCGGTATCCCAACCAGCATAAAATCCATCCATTCGGCATGGAGCTCACGCAGAGTAAAAAAGAAAATGAACAGCCAAGATATTAGTGACAGTAGCGGGGCTCCGAGCCAAATTTTGATTTCGGTCGTAGAAGGAAGCGAAGGAACGAATGGATGAATGAAAAATATATATATATCAATGGGGGAGCACCTCCAACTCTCCAATTCCGAACAATTTCGTTTTTCTTCCTTCACGTCGTGCCCGCTTTTACTCTCTTTCTCTTTCCTACTGTTCGCCGTTTCCCGGAAAATTTAACCGTAGGGCGGCTCCTCGTTCACCCTTGAATGGAATCCGTAAGGATGGAGGATCAGAGCAGCAAGAGGGCAGAAGAAGGAGTGAAAGAGAAAATGACAAAAGAAAAGACGGCGGAGAGGAAAGACATAGGAATTATGAGGGGGTGAATTATTTCCAGCATTGAGGCCCCAGAAAGAGATGAGAAGGAAGAGATAGACACAAACAACTCAATTGTGGCAAGGCTGAGACTAGGTGATCCTTCATTCACCTGACATCAATTCCAAGAAACATTGGGATAAAACAATTTCTGGCCGCTTTTATAAACTTAGGGACATTAGAAATATATAATATATATGGTGTTGTCTATGGAAGCAAAAATCGCTGTGTACAAAAATGCCTCATGACATTATTACATGGCAGCATAACCTGGGTATATTAGGATAAGCATGAGAGTAGACTGAATGCAGTGAAAATAGAGTGCCTGAGAAGTGTTTGCAGCAAAAGTAGGATGGATAGGGCTACGAAAGCCTTGTTCATGAATGAATGTGGGTTGGATGCTCCAGTAATGGGTATATATGAAATGCGTGCTCTTCGTTGGCTTGAGCATGCCGAGAGAATGGTTGTGAGTCGAATAGCGAAATTGAGTGATGAAATGTGTGATATGATAGAAGAGTGAAAGGGGAGAGAGGAAGGGGTAAACAGAGAAAGTCATGGGTGAATTAGGTGGGAGAGGCTCTAAAGAGGAGCAATATTAGGAGTTCTAAGAATACGAGAGCGTGCAAGAAGCAATCCAAAGAGTGTAAGAGAAGAGAAATTGGTTTGTAAGGATAGGGTATCATTAAAAGGGGGCCAGTTTCCTAGGTCTTACGGCAATAACTATATTCTTTGACTTTGCTACCCGAAAAAAGAATGGCGTGATCCTATGTATGTATGTGTACATAATTCCACACAGACGTAGAAAAAATTAAGAGAGTTGAAAAAAAAGTGTGAAAAAAACGTAAAGATGACAGGCTTGGCATCCTTGACGCAAAACACCCTCATAGGAAGAGGGGTGTGAAAAACATGCGAAAATTTGTTAATGGGATCTAATTTACAGATTTTGTATGAAATAAATGCCTGAAATTTTTATAAGAAAAAGAAAAATATAATATAATAAATGGTGAAATGGAAGAGTTATAGGAGGAGAATAAAGTTGGTATTGAGAGACGGAAAATATCAGAGAGGTTGTAAATGGAAAGAGGAGAAGGGGAAAGGAATGACATAAGAACTAAGAGAAAGCACTCGGAGGATGGTCTTCCGTGACGTGTGAGGAGTGAGAAAGAGAAGTTGAAAGGGAGAGATTGTAGAGGCCGTTTTGCACGGCGAATGATCTTGCGTATGATTATTCGACCATTAATTCGCGAATTAATTTTAATGATGACCTGAAAAGTTCCCGTTTTATACGGCGAATTAATTCAGTGAATTTTCTGCGCAGACTGAATGTGCAGTGGTAGATCTATCGATTGTATATATCGATTATGGGAGATTTCCGTCCAACATAGCTATTTCGACAGACGGAGCAGACGGAGTTTTCTTTAGTTTGTTTAGATCATGAATATTATAGATACCTACTTGGATATTCGTTCACATTATTCACTTAAACACTGAGTACTGCAAAATTTTAGTGAGTGACGTTATACTATAGAAGATGGACCGTGATGAGACAATTTTAGCGACCGCTGCTGCAGTGTTTATTAAGGCCGTTTTACACGATGAAAGATTTTGTACAAACGTACGTACGTGAGATTGTACGTTTTTCTCAACGAAATTAGAACAGGTTCTATTTTCCTTTCAGGGATTGAGACATTCACACATGCGTTCATACAATTTGCCGTTCAACACGATACATTTTGCTTCATGCAAGAGTTCACGGAAGAGTTTGTACCAGTTTGTACAAACAAACGTACCGTGTAAAACGGCCTTGCGGCAACCACAATTTTGTCTCACAAAACATCCACGATAGTTTTAGGTCTATTTCACACCAGCCAAAACGTATGAATTGCGTACTACCTAAAGGGTTATTTTAATCATTTTCAATGAAATATGGCTATAGTTTCCATCAATATTTACTAATAAGGGTTTAATTCTGCGAATTGAAGTTAACTCACTATCAAAACAACGAAGATGGTCACCCGATATTAATATCACGGTGAAATCAAAATGAAATTATTGCTACATAAAATGACATGTGGTGCTTGCAGCAGGTCTGATTACGATCTGGACAAAGTTTTTAAACTTTTTGAAAAAACGCAGTTCTTTGGATTATGAATTAATAACGATATGTTCAAAAATGTTTGCTTAGGAACGTAGGAAAACGATCAAATAATTTTCCCCCATCAGCTGATTCGAAGCGGCTGTCGCCACTCGCTCTTCCCATCGTGATCGTTCGGAAGATATGGGTGGGAACGAGTGGGTATAATCGGACATGATACCCACTCGTTCATCGTTACCGCAGCATTTTTACAAATATATACCTGATATATTCAGTCGGCGGTGAGGAATGAATGATGTACTGTGAATACAAGTATGATTATTTCAATAAACAGGTCCAAAGAGAGGTCATTGCACTAAGATCTGTTCTGCGTTTCTGCATATGGCAGTATATCCCATAGTCTTCAGCCTAAAACGTTTATGAAAGCTGTGGTGTTGATATCATTACGAACATTTTTGCCGTCCATCCTGAAGTCAAAATAGGGCCAGATATGTTGAACTCGTTGTACTGCAGCCCTGAATAAACAATTCCAGATCTGGTCAGATCTATTTTGGTTAATACTATGAGATTTAGATGTTTACATATTGCAAAACCTCCAAGATAGTTTTAACCAAATGACCATTCCACTTCAAAAGTGTATTCACCACAGACGATACTGCATGTAATTTTGAAATACAATTCACTGAGGAACCGATGAAAGAAATCACTATTCAACGTGATGGGATAACTAAACAGCTACAGTCGATAAAAAATAGTAAATCTCCGGGTCCGGAGGGAATACCCGCGCGTGTCCTCAAGGAGTTAGCGCCACAGATCGCACCGTTCTTAGACATAATATTCAAGAAGTCATTGTCTGAAGGAAAGATACCATTAGACTGGAAAATTGCAAACGTTACACCGATAATCAAAAAGGGAAACAGACACGACCCAGGGAACTATCGACCAATTTCATTAACGTCGATTATAGGCAAGATACTCGAACATATCGTCGTTAGCAATATCATGACGTTCCTGGACAGTCGTAACGTCCTCCATGGCTGTCAGCACGGCTTCCGGAAAGGTAGATCATGTGAAACACAACTCGCGCTCTTTCTTCATGACGTTCTCAAATCTGGCGAATCGAAAAGACAAGTTGACGCATTATTTCTAGATTTTAAGAAAGCTTTCGACACGGTACCTCATAACAAACTTTTATACAAATTACAGTCATGCGGCCTAAACGAAACAGTAGTAAACTGGATACGCGACTTTCTGAGTGATCGTAAGCAAAAGGTAGTTCTTGACGGAATTAGCTCTGATGTCGTTAAAGTGACATCAGGTGTCCCGCAAGGAAGCGTGATCGGACCCCTTTTGTTCATTATATACATAAATGATCTATGCTCTCGAATTAGCAGTAAAATACGTCTATTCGCCGACGACGCTGTCATCTATCGTGAAATTAGTGATCACTCTGACTTTGAAACTCTATCATCGGATTTAAACAACGTTCATGTGTGGAGCCAAGAGTGGGGACTCGAACTTAATCTGAGCAAATGCACGGCGGTACATTTCTTGCGGAAGTCGTCCAACTATTCCCATGTATATGCTGTGGATGGTGTTAACATAAAGGCGACAGATGAAGTTAAGTATCTGGGAGTTACGATTACCTCAAACCTATCGTGGGGAACACATATAAGAAATATTTGTGGCAGAGCTCTGAAGAAGCTAGGATTCGTCAAGCGTATTGTGGGAAGATTTTCGGATGAAAAAGTAAAAGAGAGGTGCTATTTCGCACTCGTCCGGCCACACCTTGAATATGCAGCGAGCATATGGGATCCGGTGCAGAAAGACTTAGTCCGGGAACTTAATAAAATACAAAGGAAAGCTGCGCGATTCGTCAAAAACAGCTACGGGCGTACTGACAGCGTTACACAGATGTTAAACGAATTAGGCTGGGAACCGCTAGAGACTCGGAGGCTGCGCGCTAGGCTTAGATTGCTTGAACAATTGAGAATAGATATCTTTCAGAGCGACACGGAGAACATCATATTAGAACCCCACTATATTTCCAGGTCCGATAGAAACGATAAATTAAGAGAGATATTTTGCCGAACGGATAGGTATGGGAATTCGTTTTTCCCCCGAACAATAAGGGACTTCAATAAATGCTAGGCGTAATTTCATTAGAGCGTTTCCTTTTTATCTTTAAGCGGCTGGTGTCCTAACACCCCCCGCCACACGCCTATTGAGGCGGCTTGCGGGGTAATATGTAGATGTAGATGTAGATGTCTGCCAAAGTGTGTACTTTGCATCCTGCCTACAGAGATATTTATTTACAAATACATTGATATGGCTTTCCTTGCCTTCATTATATGTTATTATGAGTTTGCTTTAGCGAAGTGAGGTGAATTCAATATCAAAACAACCAAGATGGACGTACTGCGCTCGTATCATGCGACCATTCACGGGATCATGGGATCAAAAATAGAACATGTTCTAATTTTGATCGCATGGTCATGCGCATGACCAAGAATTCGCCCAAGTTTCCGTATTACACGAGGCATTAACATCATGCGCATGATCATTCGAATAATCATTCGCAAGATCATTCGCCGTGTAAAACGGCCTTAAGAGGAACAATGATTGGAGAAGAAAAGATGAGGGTAAATTGAGAGCCGCAATTTTTTACGCATCAGGGCAAAGGAATAAACGGGGAGATTAAAAAAATTGAAACGTTCTCGAGGAGAAAAAAATGGATGGAGATGCAAAGCCCAAACCAGGAAGACGAAAAGTCTAGTAATAACGCGAGGAATAATATTATTCCACGGATAATGGTCTATCTAAAACAAATCAAATACGTTCAAAAATGTGCCATTTACCCAATGATAATGAAAGATAAAAATTTGACCCATGCGGAAAAACTGTAGAGCGTGGCATTAATACCAGAGAGGAGGGCTTAAACACATTATGGCGGGTGATGTGGAAAAACGCCATGTACCGGGCTATTTATATTACATCCATCTTTCACCCTCTTCATGCCGGGCCTTCTGAAAATTGTTTAAGAAGGCGCAACTCAAAATAATTCCATTATACCCGACGAAAATGAACAATGTTCTTTCTTTGAAAACTGAAACAGTATTATCCTTCAACCATCTTTCATCAAAATGCACAAAAATTGCAGAAGGGGAAATTGAAAATTTGGATAAGCCGGCAATATGTTCCAACACCCTGTAAATAACTAGGAGAAATACTTTAGTAACGGTACAGTCTTTGTTGATGACAGTCACTTATTGCGACAGTTGAAGACGCAGGCACCATATCATACGGCGCTTTGAGATTCAATGTTAATAATTACACTCTCCTGCATTTCACTTTCTGTCGTGAGTTCACCTACCATAGTACACTTTGCAAAGAGATTCCATTCCTTATTTTCCATTTCCCAATATTCACTGGCATAGGCCAGCTTGCAATAAAAAGGTTATTTTATTTTCTGTAATGTCATGTTGGAGAAAGATAAGAAGAGGACGATACTTCTAGAGAAAGCGATAGAGATTAAAGGGACTCAGTGAATCGCCAATGTACAGAACCGGCGGAGGAATAGGAGAGATATTATACGGTTACCAATTGGAAAGAAAAAGTCTGCCATATTGGACATACTCTATGGAATAATAGAGTCACCAAGGAAGTAAAAAGAAGTACGGATACCCGGGGAACCTCAGGAAGAAATAAAGACAGAATACGCCAAGTAGATTTTGAGGAATGTGAGAGTTCGATGCAGCAAGGAAATGAAATGAGAATCTCGCTGAGAAGAGAGCAGCTAGAAGTGCTGCAGAAAATGATATCCTGAATGACATCCACCGACGTCCTATTTTCCGGAATGACATCTGTCCTATTTTCTACAAAATAAATTTCTCCAGTCGTCATATGTGTTTTTATTCTTAAGAAGCTCCATTCGAAGCAGAGTTAGGGAGAAGACGACTTGCATGAGTTTTAGAGATGAAAAGAGTCGAATTTGGAAATGACTGTCCCGTCTCCCGTCCTATTTTATACTCAATCCCCCGACCTCCTAAACTAAGCCCTGTTTCGAGCTACTTTCATCGAATACCCAAGTAAAGTTTCAAGAGTCCATTGGCACGCCCTTTTGTCTTAATTTTAGCTGGATGAAATTACCCTTAAACACGGCGCTTAAACCACTAAAGACTAGCAGATACTACATGTTTTCTCTTAGTCTTTTCTAGCTATGAATGATGGAGCCTCCACTCAAAATTATTTTTTTATATTATTATTTTATAGCATAGTATAGTTTATCGCTGATGCATGCATTTATTTTTAATCTTAAGCAATTTGAAAGATTAAGATTAAAAAGTCGAGAGCCTTTGGTATATTTATTGCGAGCTTATTATTATTTACGGTAGAGGTTGAAGAGAAATAATGGATAAAATACATTGGAGGTTTATTAATAATTTCCATAATTTCTCCAAGATAGTTTGGTGACAGTTACTTTGTGCCCGAATCTTTGTCACAAATGTACTGCAAGATTTGAAATAATTCTATTTCAATTCGAGCTGATGTTACTGAAAAGAGTGTTCATTACTATTTGTTCTTCTAAGCTAGACATAAACATTGAAGTAGATGCTTCAATGAACCTGCATCAAAACAAATACCTTTACAATCTTTTCCGAATAAATTTCGACAACTTTTCTCATCCAATGCGTTCAAATATTTAATACGTGACGCATTTATACCTCGAAAAGCCATTACGAGATACAACGTGATTAAAAACTGCCATTTTCAATCGCTTACATTCATTTTTTCATTTTTCTGAAGATGCATTTACATTCAGAATAACTTCGCCAAATCTTAAAGGAAGCCGTGATTAATACGCCTGTACGCATTCTGTTGAGGTTTAAAACACTAATATGGATACTTGCACTCCCCGCTGATATTTTGTATTCTTGGATTGAAATGATAGCTTCATGCAAAACTGGGATCTAAGTTCATATTTATCAGTACTTCTCTCATCCCATTTTCAACGTATCTAATTTGCTGAATCTCAATAATTCTGCCGTTTTCGTGTGATCATTAAAAATACACGATGTTAGCCACCAAGCGTAAAATAATATCCGTATAAACGTAACACTTTCTTTAGGGAAAGATTGAGGCATATCAAATGACGACTTTCTTTATCACTCGTAAATAATTATATTCTGGTGAATAATATTTAGATGGAGTATAATAATGTTTCACACATAAATTTTTGTAAACAGGTACAAAGAATAATAAGCATCTCAAAGACAAAGTATGAATGGAGTCGACTCAGTTAAATAAACGACTTAATAAATAATTTTCAATTCGGATAATAATTAAATTAAACAAATCGATCAGTATGCACCGCCGTGATTAAGGGAAGAAAATGAACCGGAAGACGCACTATGTATGAAAAAGCTTTTCACTGAGTTTGTTTTCTAACGTGGCCTTTGAACGACTATTGTCCTTTTAAGACCTGAAGGCAAAGATGGCCACAGTCCGCAGGGTGTCTCGCGAAAGAAATAAAAGAAATATTTAGTCTTTTCCTTCAGAATTACGTATCGAAAGTGTCACGGAAGGATGGCGCTATCCTAGCAATAGCTAATGAAGTCGCATGATAGGTACTCAAGTAGTTTGTGTCAATGGACATGAAATGAGAGTATTTTAGAATCTGGACTACACGGAGCAATAATTCCCCATTACAGGCGCATGGCGCTTTTCACGCTGACGGTACTTAAAAGAGTGTTGTGGCACATATAAAGAGTGCGTTGTTGGCGTGAATGTCCACAACGGAAAATGATAATCAGGGGAATCATAGTAGAAGTAGAACTGGAATATTTTGTGAGTACCTAGGCGTATCTCAAGGACTCAATCCCGACAAAGTCCCTTGATCTTCAATCCATCCGGTCTCCATCCCCTTGGGCGGGAGCCATTTGGAAAGCTACTACCGCTTTTGAACAAAAAAGAAACTCTTTGGGAGGAAAGATGCAGTGCTTTGGCTTCCAGGGAACCGAAAAAGAAGAAAGAAATGCCCTCTTTGGGAAAAGGGAAGGTGAACCGACAGGGACTCTAGAACCGAGCGAAATGAATAGAGAAGGAGGAAAATAGAAATGAGAGCAAGGATAACACTGCGAGGAAAGGAAGGAGAGAGATGTGAGTGAAGTGGAGGTGAGAAAGATGGAAGGCAGAAGCCAGGGAATGTATCAACGAGGAAGGAAATCGAGGTACAGTGGGAGGAGGAGTGATCGGATGAACGTGTTGGAATCCAAAGCGAGGGCAGGCCGAAGAGGGGATCGTCTTCACCTTTGGCGAGCCACTGAAAAGAGGAGATTTTCGGGAGGTAAGCAACATCCATCCATCCACCCGCCCACTCCAGCCAACCCACCTTTGATCTCTTTTGACCGGCGAAAGAGTGGAAAGAAAGCCGTTTTGGTTGGGGAAGAAGAGATGGAATGGCAATGAACGAAAGTGTGGCGGGAGGGAAACGGGGGAAAGGGAAGAATGGACGGAGAAGAGAGAAAGGGTGAAGAAGAGAGAGAGGAAAGAAGTCAAGTGTGAGTGGGATAAAACGTCTGTGGTCCGTTTTCTGAGATCGGTCGACGACATTGGCCTTTTCCATTCATGCAAGAAAGGAGATCCAGACGGATCCACTTCGCGATCTCCCCGGCTCACCCAATTCTTTTCCCTCGCCGACACGTCCTCCTTTCTCCTTGCCTTCCCCTCATTCTTTCCCGGCCATCTCCTGGGAGGGTAATGCGAAACAGTTTTACAACAGCCACTCTCTGTGAGGAAGTTACCGAGGAAATATAACTTGCCATCCTTTTCAGTTTCGAGGGCCGTTTTCTGTAGGTAATACCCTCTCACGAAATTGGATTGGCTACGACACTCTTCCCTCCTGGTAGACATTTATTTTTCTTCATTTTTTCGATAAAGTCGACCGGGCGACCTCTATAGCACTACAATATTTACTTTGTTATGGTCGAGATACGTGCCCTAAAAAAAACTAAAAGTAGCCAAAGCTTTTCCTCCGATCGCTCAATTTTTTAATAACTTAAAGGATATGATTATACTCCAAGGCCTTTCCCTAGAAGCCGCAATATAGCGCTTTTTCTCGTCAATATTAAAATTTTTCAATTCCGGAACATGTCGAAAATGCTGTCATTATTACGAAAAACATAATTTACAACCGGAAAATGTTGCTAGGTCATTCAACTTCGGCCAATAATAATTTGTGAGGTGAACAAAAAAGAAACGAATACAAATATTTTGGGAAGGAAATGATCTTTGAAATATTTTTTAACCCTAACATGCTTAACCAGAATGCACATGATATCCGAACAGTTAACGCTACTGTGGAAGGTTATACAGACGCAGCCAAAAATACTAAAGTGAACCATTTCACTCGCACTCGCAAACGTTTTGTGAGCTCGTCAAATGCTGTAGCTCTGTGTTCTACCAGCAGATACATTACATACTTCATGTGTCATGAAATTATCCTGCTTATCCTATTAAAGATATTCCTGGGGAATCAATGTCGCTAATGCTTAAATAACTCAATGAGTGAGAATTAACTAAACAATGTCATATTGAAGAATGATGGAACACAAAAATATTTTGGAGCTGACTTTTCTATGCCATTTTATAGCATGATTATTTTAATATAGCGTACACAGTGTAATCACTGATGTTGGGGAATCAAAATTTCGTTTGCATTTAATGCCTATGTAAACAAATTTAACGCAATATTCACTGCCTCGTTCTCTCTTCCCAGTATATTTCGTGTCACCTCCTAGCGGTGCGACACCGGTAATAGCTTTAATTCCCGTTTTTCCACCCCTTCCTCCAATACGTGCTACACACATGACCTCCACGACTCCATTCAATCCCGCTTGACATACAGCGCCCTGATATCAGTACATCCCCTCCACACCTCCCCTTCACTTCCTCACACTCACGAAAAATTGGTCCCTAACCTTTCATCACCTCCCACGCCGACCGTCTTTGATTGCGGATACATTCCGCAGGGTATATCCTCCCCCGGAGCCAACTAAGTTTTTTAGTTCATTCCAACGGAGAATTACTCCGGCTCACCGCTACCAATCCTACTTCCAGGATTTCTAACAAACTTCGACCTTTTCGTATCCCGCCCGAAATCTATCCTCCACGTCGTTTCTTTTTGTCTTCTATTTTCTTGGCTTTCTTTTTCGGCCATTAACGGCTAGGGTTTCAACGGAATTCCATTCCCTCGAGGATTCTCTTAAAGAGCTTTCAAGGATTATTCCTCCGGATTTCATCCATCCACCGGTAAATCTCAGGACATTTAGGCACTTTGTCATATCATGGTACAGATATTCGGATCAGATTATGTGGTTAACTAACTGTTGGTGCAAATGCCCGGGTTTATTTCATTTGTAAAAGCGTTTTAAACCTTCAAAATAATTTTATTCAATGGTCGTTCAAATCGTCCTTTTATTCAATTAAAAGTTATGAGTCATGACCAAAATGGTTCTCACAACTAGTCGATATGAAGCGAGGCTGGAGTCAGGATTGAGTTGATTTAAATATAAATTAGATGGAGGTAGTCAAAACGTTTTAGGATGAAAGACTATCAGCAACCATACGTAAAAACTTTATAGCCATAAAAATGTTCTACGCGAATATTAAAATTGTTCAACAAATGCTGATCTCGGTATCATAATTATGACCTGATACTAAAAATTATTAAATCACCATGCCAAATAAAAGCATTCAATCACTTTTAACTTCAAAAATATGCCTCCCACCTATGGTGGGAGGCATTTCATTATTAATTTAATTTCGCAGAGAGAAAGAGAGAGAGAATTCACAGAATTTATATAATATATCAAAGCACGTACAAAAGAACAGTTTAAACCTCCAGTTTGGAATTTGAATATTTCGAAATCACGAATCTCATCAAAGCCATCAAATTACTGACAACTGTGGTTGATTTGGCATGCTCTCTTAATAATTGCAATTAAAATTAATCCTTCGGATATTCAGACATCCATCAAACGTTCCCTCTGCAATGATTGTTTTAATAAAGGCGGCTCTAAAGTGGTTTTGCACTCAATGCATTAATTACAACTGTCACGAATTCCCTTGAGGGGTTTTATTCCATTTCAACGTACGATTGACAACAAATAGTTAATTGCCATAATCTGGAAAGCCTGATATGGAAATGGAAGAGCTTCATTTTCTTTAAAATAGTATTTACTTTAATACTTAAAACTATAATGACTTTATTTTTGCATTGAAAACATCATTTCAGTGGTCAAATCACTTTAACTGGTGCGATTATGGAGAGAGATGTTAAAGTGATGTCATAGTAGGAGTACCTTTTAAAGATGTAATTTAAAGGAAAGCTTCCGTCCTCTCTTACTCATACAGTAACATCAAACACAAACTTAAACCACAATTTTTTTCGCATTGAATCAGGGATTATATTGCAATTAAAGTAAGTCTGGAAAATCTGAATGGAAAAGGTAAAATAAAAGTGATGACAACGGTGCACTTACTTAAGAAAGCATCAAAAACGGCATGGAGGAGCGAAAGTCGACGAGACGGAAAAGGAGTTCGTCGAAGCAAATCGTCGAAGATTAAAAAAGAAAAGAAGAAGATATTAGGAAAGTATAGAGCTGGAGCAATATAAGGCTGTTGTGCCTGGCATCTGATGATGAGTCGTCCAACATCGGTTGATTTTGAAAGTGTACACACATGTAGGAGAAGAGGGATTTTTTCGCCAGTGTGTTTTTAGTTAATTTTTATTCCATTTATTAAACATGTTCATCAGTTAATTGGTGTAAACCTCAAATTGGAGTCCTAAATTGGATATCCTTTTAACTTTAATTACAAAAAAGAAAGAAAACACTTATTATTTAACACTTACAAAACACTTCAACGCATGAGCGTCATTATCAAGATAATCTTTATCATGACGCTCATGCATTGAAACTATTAAAATCGTTTGGAAATACTAAGTGGTTTCCCCAAAGTATTACCATCATTAAGAATTACCCCAAAGTAGTACCAGAAACTTTTGATTATATATAATCACAAATTCACATACGTTATCTCACAACGTAATTTCTTATAAACTTAAAACCAGATATAACCTTATATTTAATATATTATCAACATTTAATCGAGACTACCACATAAAAGTCTCAAATCTGGCCGATAAATATTTATGATGTCTATTTTTGAGAGAAAAATCATGGAGGTAAAGGATTTTAGGAACACTCCCGTGCAGTATTATCGTAAATTTTTGCATACAAATTAAGGACGAAAATCGTTAGAATATTATAATTTATCACGTATGTTAGGAGTGAATTTCATTATGTTTCCATCATTTCCATGAGTTGTGTACGACGATATTACTCCTCTTCCCAGTTACGTCCCCATTAGGTAAACAAAAATAGCTTTTTTTCAACTCAGCCAAACAAAGCCGTATCAAGTAGAATGAACGACATTGTAATTGAAAAGAGAGCGGTAGTGATTGTTGCCCAGTGCATATTTCGAGTCCAATTTGAAGTATTTTCAGCATCATGTAACGTAGTTAATGGTTACATTTACAAAATATCAACAATATATACGAAGCATGAGTTACTAAATTTTCTTTTTCCCACTCCTTACCATGGTATGAAAAAACCGATTCATATTTTTACTAACATTCTTATTCCCATATTTTACCCAATATCATAATACGTCGTATCATATTGCCACATTTTTCATTGTATTTCTTATCGTACCTTTGAGATAGGCTCGAGTTAAGGTGGGTGATTGACATGAGTTGAAGTATGCCCACAGCCACTCTGAGTCGGTTATGCCGAGTTTAACAGGACTACAAGTCACGTGGAAAATCATGAATAATGCTCACCTTAGCTTGCTGGTATTACCCAATCGCATTAATCTCTCCGTGATATGGCGACCTTGTACCATGGAGTAGGTAGTTACGCAGTTTATGTGAGTGAATAAGTATAGGTTCATGTACAAGAGAGATCTCTAAAGCAAGAGCGGAGTTTCATATCGCATTTATTCGATGATCTAGTAAGGGATATGGAAGGAGATGAATATTTAATGTCATGTCTATGTCGCCTCGATAATTTTTGCCGGAGTCACTTCCACCTTGCATGAAGACTCTCCCGATCAGGATTGTTGTGAGGTACAGAACACTTCAAGAAAGACACTCCTTCCGCCGGCTAATTCAGACGCTAGGATTTTCTCCACATTTCTCTTCATTTTCCAAGTAATTCTTCCCTCACCAAGATACCCACTTATCGTTCCCCTGCAACAGCCAACCAACCAAGAGTGCAAACATAGATGCTTTGGTGGGTATACATAGCTTCACAACGCAATAAGTTAGCCAAGTAAGGAATCGAAAGCAATAAATATTGATAGTGAATTACGAGATCATTTTAAGTCAACAGATTACGCATGCAGAATACATGATTTAGCAAAAACTAATTCTTTCGGGTCGTGTTTAGGTTATTTATCAATGGAAAAGATGAAAGTATTTTTTTGTATCAACAAGAGGCCTTTGACATAGAATTCCGCGTTTCTGACGGTACCGTGTTTACGTCCAATGAGCCCGCAGCTGGAGACGTAAACACTGGCATTTCTTGAATTCCGCCTGTGTTTGAAAAACTAAACCTGCCAAACGTGTAGACATCCGATATTAATATAAACGTTAACCAATCCATCATCCCAAAGAAAGAGATGATTAAATGTTTATTTTTATATTCATTTCCCTAAAGAAGAACTTTGTTGCAAAGCCAAGCTTTGCTTTCAACAAAAAAAAATAAATTTTATGATGTTCCATCTCCAAAACAGCCAGTATATAACTCTATCACAAGATTCTATCATGAATAAGAGATACATATAAACCTAAAACCGATATCTCCCACATTTCCTAGAAACAAAATTGGCAAAAATTGAGAACTTGGAGAATTATTTTACATATTTTTAAATAAAATTTCATTTTAAAGTGTATGAGATTTTGTGTATAACTTTATATACAGGGTTGTATTTTTCGATTAAAATGTATGATAAACATTGTCTCGTCATTCCTAACATGTTAATAGCTTCAATCAAATTCTGCTTGTTACCAATAACAGCAGAATTTAATAACGCATTGAAGGTTCCCACTCACCAGCATATTTTAATAATAATTCGTCGTATAAGCGTGGTTAGCAGAGAATAGTTTTTTCGATGTTTTTGCCGTTGTTTATTCTTTTGATCTTCAAAAACATGTTGCGCAGAAAATTTAAGAAGTAAAATAATGCAGAATCAAAAGAAGTTCAGAATTTAATTAATGTTTACATTCGACAGGCATTTTTAGACGGTAGACAAACCTTTGATCGTTCTAACCTTGAGATTCCTTAGAATAGATGGTCGTGAAACCTTTCAAAGTCCCAGTATTTCAACTAAATGAGACCAGACGCCTAGAAACCTCAATATTTATTGAATAATGTCACACAAAAAGTACAGATTAAATGCAATTTTCCTTAGGATACGTATTCCTCCATCATTTCCCCACACATTGCTGCCCAATACAAACTATTTTCCGTCCACCTTTCCTGCCTTTCTTTTCCACCTCGTCCTTTCTACAATTGACATTCTGACATCCACCAACTTTATTTACCCCGATTCAAACCAGCTCACAATAGCCCTTCTTTCAACGCTCAAAAACTCCTTATAGAGTTAATTCCCCTTACTTGAATATTGTCTTTTTTAACGGACACGTTTCCAATCTTTCTGAAATTTCTCTTATCTTAGACGACATTTTATTAATCCTGAATTGGACTCTTTTTTGCTTGTACACCTCATTTATCAATACTTTTAATTGATTTTTTAAATGATATTGCAAAGGTTTTTTCAGAGGAGACAAGTAAAGAATCCGAAAAATCCGAAAGAATTACTAAGAATATAATAACGCACTACACCAAATTCCCGTTAAAAATATATTTTTCAGTCACTGATGGTGCACAAATTAAATATACTTCCACTAGTGATATCGAGAAACCATTTTTAACAATATGTATTCCTTCAATTAAGTAAAAACCGATTTACCCATACGCCAAATAAAATAACCTCTCTTAAAACGTTGAAGTGAATTAGATTCAGAAATGTCTTTTTTATAATGTTGAACCAATAATTGACGTTTTATCACATTTATACGCTCCCTTTTGTCATGTGATTCTGTTTATTCTGGATTAAACATCAATGTTTTTCTTTAATCAAATGAACCAGAGCTTTTTCAGACATAAGAGAACAAAATACTGCGTCAAAAATTGAAATATGCAATTGAATTTCTAAGGTAGAAATGTAAACAAAATGGCTGGCATGGAAAAATCCTAATAAAGACATCGATAAACAAGGATTTGTGGTCAATTGATTCTGAATGTGGCTTCACTGGTTGGTTGGAAACCCATTAATGCCGGATTATCCAATCGGCGGTCACAGAAATGCACCCTAGACTTCAAAGGAATAGGTTCACTGAACACATGATTCGACCAGTAGTGGTTTACGACCAATATTTCCCCTTTGACAGAGAACTTAACACGCGATGCGGCTTCTCGGTGTTCAATACGTTTCCGCGAGTGAAACAGAATTCATTAAACGAGGTCTCGGGGAATCAGTGGATTGGAATGTACGTGGATGGAATTCAATCCATTTGTCGTTTCAAGATCGCGAAGAATTTCCTTTCATCTGATTCCAGAGCGTTGTCTCCTCAAATGGAACACCACATCATTTTGTGTACAACAATCACATTTTTGTGTTTACACAAAAGCCAACGAGGTCTCAACCACAAGAGTAACTTTTTAACTAAATCATTAATTTATTGCCAATAATTCCGCAGAGTAATCTAGTTTAAGCAATAACCATTATTAAATTTATAAGGTACAGGGAAAAAGAGCATAATAATTAGGATGTAATATGCTTAGTTTTTTAGTGGCATTATTGGAAATTAAGACAAATATATAAAAAATCACCGAATTGTTTTGATCATTGCCCACCAATGAGAAAAATTGTGATAGTGAAAAAAAGAAAGTTACAAAACTCTTTCAACGCCATCAAGGTAAATGTGTGAATATATACAATGGATGAAATTACCAATGACTAAGTGACAAAATAAAATGTAACTTATAGCCCTTTTCACTTCAACGAATTGAATGAAATTCTACAACATATAAAGCCTTATGTTACATTCATGAAAGGGTCTAAAATGTATTGTTATTGCCTAAGAAAGTCATACTCTACACTTGAACTCATTCATTCATTTATGCTTCTTCGAAGTAACATTAAATATATAAAAATAATTGAGGCTGGACAATTTTGGCGTCTAATATTTTGTCTGCGTGGAGCAACTATCAAATATAATTCAGATGTTACCGTACAATGCGCAACAAGTTTCTGAGAAATTTCTTTTTCCAAATAACGCACCCAAGACACGATCTTATTCGGCAGTTATCCTTTCTCAAAATTATGATGTTGACTTCCCGCATATTTACTGGCTGATGTTACATTAGGACAAAATGAGTTCAAAAATGTGAATCCCATTACCATTCTTATGAACACATCTTGTTTATCCCCTTAGCAATGTACCTACGGACTTTAACTCAAGTCGATTTAATTTCATCATCACTAGTTAGGGATATTTCACTACAACTTTAATCGCTAAATATTATTACCTCCTTGCGCTGCAAGTATGCTTTCTGAGAAATCAATTCAACACAAGTAGATTCTGTCTCCATACTCTCTCTGTTTATCATGACTTTACGAAGGCTCACAACTACTATATCTGGAGGATTGAAAAGGTTTCACTACACTACCAGCCACAAATCAACCACCAGCCAATACGTACACCGTATAAGAGCGTACGTGTTGGATGCGTACGCACCCAAACTCTCCCACAAAGTATGTAAGATAATCCCCAGAGATCGGTTTAATGCCTGTTTATGTCTGTTTTTATTGCCCGTTTACCACAGGAATACTATATTTAACTCCAAAGGCTCACATAATTTGATGAACAAAAGTGGTGTAGACATTTTTTTAAATGTAAAACCCATAACTCTAATGACTATCATAATGCTCAGACAAGCAGAAAATTTAAAATCCGCGCGTCGAAACGTTTTTATTGTTTTGAAAACCATGGAAATTACTCCCTATTTTCCAAGCATTTATTTGAATAAATGCATAAATCGGATTTCATTCTGATGATGATGATTTTACACGTTTTTGACAAAAGTGGAAAACTGGAAGATTTATAACCTCTAGCTATAATACGAGCATGTGCCAGATTTTTACCAGCAAATTATCACCATGATTTTGTACCATGGTACCCATCACCGATTTTCAATTTCCAAGTCCCCCCTCCTTCCCCCACATCACCTTCCACCGAAATATGACCTGTGTCCCCCTCCTCTCTCCTCTCAGCCTTGGACCCGTGGAAGATTACACACACATACCCATATGCATTTCTTCCCTATCTCTAATTGGTTTAAATGCCTGTAACCCAGCGACCGTTTAGATTTAAAAAAATAAAAAAGCGTGGAAAATTGCGAGGTATATCTTTATCCTTGTGATAAGCTACATGTCGAGATTTCACACTCAATGTTTCAAGAAAAGATAAAAATTATAACTTCGTGCAATCTGAACCAGGTCTACGACGTGTTAAGTTTTTAGAGCATTTCCTGAGAACTGGAAATAACGATTGAATTTTTATAATTATGCAGAAATCTTTTCTTAAGAAAAACTCAAACGCTGTTCCTAAAAAAATTTAAATTTTAAAAGAATACCTGTACACACTTTTGATAACTTATACTGGTTGAAGTATTACAATTTTTAACTTGGTATAAGGTAGTCAAAACGGTCGGTTGAACATCAATGAGGAATATAATAAGTTAATAGATGAATGAAATACTTACTGGTTATTCAATGGCCATTATTCATAGTATAATAGGACTCCCTTTCATCACTCAGCTAATTAAATTCCATCTGCCTCACATAACTCACGATGTGCAATATGAATTTGCATTAAAACTCTTTGCCCGTTTATTATGTCATGCGTGCTAGGGCACAAGTTCTGCTCATTGCAAATTTAATGAATCTGAATTCTAATTACTTTCACAAATGATGTTCTGAGTGTTATGAGGGAAAGTGGTATTCAGATCCTAGAATATTCATAGCAGCTTATCCGGAACAAATATATATTTTCAGTGGCTTGAGGTCAGATGGCTTTCGAAATGTGCGCATAACTAAATTTGATTATGAATTTAGTATTACGGCAAAACATGACGTCCTTGGAAGTTCGTAAAATTTTGAAGATATTTCCCCCCTTCGATGAATTGCAACTGATTCACTAGATCAAATACAGTGTCCATTCTTAATGCTTCGTCTGAAATAAATAATTACAATCTTCACCCTGATTAACATCAACTTATTTGCCTACAAACATATATTTATAATAGAAATCTCCTTAATTAAAGGCTCCATACCAGGAAAAAAACAGAATTTATTCGTCAGTAGTAATATCGCAGGCACTTTTTGTAGTAAACTTTACTCCATTCTAAATCCTTGTCTGGAAGCCTATTAGCATATTAAACCATGTTTTAATCCATTATATATGCTGAAAAGGAATTGCTGAGAAGTAAGGTATGGAATTAGGTAAAGAAAGGGTACACCAATCAATAAAACATTATCATAACACATTCCGCGTTCCAAACCTAGTATCTGCAATATCTCAAAACACCCTTGCCAAAAAAGCTATCGTGCGAAGTTGGTAGCAGTTATGTATGACCTAACTTTGGCGGGAAGCAGTTACTATATGCTGGACATGGGATGATATATAGTATATCCAGGACGCAAGTTTGAATGGGAGGCCATAATTAATTTGAGCACCATTGCTAAAATCGACCTCCGCCGACTACCCGACTATACGAGCCATATAATGATTTTGCCGAGGTCTATTATTGGCGACGAAGAAGCAAAGGCGCTATCCGATAACTTGGTTGAGGAACAAGAGGGTGCTATCTTGTTCCCCCAGTCAGCAATATTTCGAGAATTCTATTTATATTATCTACTTTAATTAATGCAACTCAGAAATAAAGCTTATACTCCTATTACTACCCTTTAACCAATTAAAATAGTTGTTTACTTAAGTAGGTAAAGCTTCATCATAAATACGATGCGCTTTCACTTATTTTTAGAACACACAAACAGAATTCAAGAGTGTAAAATTAAAATCAACCAATAAGATAGGCATCAAAAGGGTCAGAAAAAATGTTCGGTATATAATATCCCATAATTAGTCATGAATCACTTTTGAATTTGTACATTATGGTAAGATTACGAAATTGTTTTGTTTTGAATCTGGATTTTATGACAGTTTTTATTATATATTTAATAATGTTTGTATTTTTAATTTTGTATTATAATGTAGTATAAATTTGCAATTTGTAATGAGCAATTTTTGTATTATACTTTTTAAAATTTGTAATGTTCTTAAAGGCCACTTGCGCCTTCTAGAATAAACATTATTGAAAATTAAAAAAAAAATTAATTCAGCAAATAATCGAGAAAGACGAGGATCACGATAACCTGCATTCAGGACCATGCTGTGCTACCAATTGCTTTTACGTGTCAATTTCGGTTTATGAAGGAAGCACTGACCATTCCATGTTCGTATACTCCCATGAAGTAATGGAACACATGTTTTTAATGGAACCATGCTTACTGCGCTTATCAGTTGCGTAAAGATACTGCAACTCAAATATATTATTTGTTTATTTTTGACCTATGAGCGTAAACAAATGTTTTCTTTTCCCTTCCATGAAAATAAAATCCGAAATCCCTAAAAATAATAAGCATAAGCACAGGAAATTTTTTTTCCGATAATTCAGAGATTGTTTTAATACCATGTAGAACGTGCGCAGTTTTATATCCTTCTGTAATAACTTTGGAATAGTTAGAATTATAATTTTCAATTATCATTTTCTCCTCTTTATCCCATAAAATATTGGCCTATGCCACAGTAACCTCTCATCTAAATATTAGAAATAATAAAATTCAGTATAAAAATTTTGAAAAGTATGGCTTTTGGAATTTTGGCCTTTAGAATTTTGGCTTTTGGAATGCTTTCACGATATGATAACAATGGATCAATTGATTTACTACAATTTTAACGGATGAAGATGAAAAGGACATAAAAATATTCATTTTTTTCACCGTTCATTTTTGACCATAGAGTTGAGCTTTGGCTTTCTTTAAAAGGCAAATGATCATTTTAAAAAATCACCAGACATTGCAATCACTGGTTGGCAAATTAAATAAAATTTATAAATATTATAAAATATTTACCACCATTTTCAATCGAATGCTTTCCTACACAACCTGATATTCCGAATTATAAAAAAAATCGGAAAATTGCTTACGGGGGGAAAAAGACTTTCATGGATTGTGATCATGACTCAGTTAAAAAAAGAAGTATATTCTTACTTCTCTCATCATCCATAAATGAATGGTGGATGTTTTACAGGTGCGAATTCAATTACGACCACGTGAGCGAAAATGGTAGCAGTAAAAATCTAGAATTTAATTTTAGATTTTAGCACTATAAAATGATTGTACCTGCTTTCAAAGTGTACTGGAGCGCACGTAAACCTTTGTGGAGGATTCTTCTACAGGAAACTCACGAAAGAAAATGTTATGCTTCAGTTCATCAATTGCTCCCTTGGTCGCTAAAACCTAGACTAAATTCGGACACGTTGCTGTTAACTTCCTACCACGAATACTATGTGATGAGTCAGACGCTCAATCCATCCTTACCCATTTTTCCTAAAAACAAGTATCACTTAATTTAATCCTTCAACTGACTAGCAAATACCACAAATATCACGTAATTCAAATGAAAAATAAAAGACCTAAGTGGGGTCTACATTATAAGCAGGCATTAGGAGTGATATCCTCCTAATCATGATCTTCCCTCCTTGACATGCGGCACTTACGGGCCGAAACCGCTTTCCTTATAACTCGAAATGAGTTGGTTAGGTGGATTAAGTACTGGTTTCCCAACCAAAAGGCTCAGGTTCGAATTCCAGCGTTGACTAATATTTTTTTCGTGAAGACCAGATCCTTGGTTTGGTGAAACGTGGAAAGCACTCCAAGAGGAATATTGTCCGCCAATCGAATTAAACAGCGGAACTCTTTGTCGAGAGTAAACAGTGGAGCTTGTGTCAAGAGTAGACTGTTGCTGAGGTCAGTATTCATTTAACTCTTATGCGATTCTCCAAAACATCGTTTCGTATTCAAACTATTAACCTATCCTTACAATCGTACGCGACTTCAGCTGCCTGTCGCCTTCCAAAATAACGATACAGCTTCAGCAATTTATGAGTCTCAGGCTAAAAGACGAATAAACCTCACGAGGAGCAAAATTTCAGAAATTCCACGTCCATTCCAGAAATACATTTCAGTTTAAACTTAAAATTGTATAATTTAGCTACTGAAATACTTGAGCGCAAGAAGATAAGTTATTAATGACGATTTATGCATCTATAACCTGTTATTTTGAAAACTAATGGAAGCCCTTTGGCGCCTTCTGTGAAGAGTGGACTAATGCCGACGACATGTATCTCTTCACCTTTTCTTTGATTCCCAAAATAGTCATTCTCAACCGAACTACCCAGCCATCCTTATTAAAGGAAATAAACACCAGAAGCTGTGAGTTACCTTCCCAACCAGCCGACTATATTCAACTCGAAACGCTTTAAGGCTGCGGGTCTCAGACATGCAAATAATTACTTTCCTCCCATTTACAAATATGAGGGGCGACATTTCAACTATTGTTAGTGGGATGGAGAGAGAATTTCTCGGGGCTATTAATATCCAGGTGTGTCTCAAAGGTGCGTCCCGTCCTGAGCAAAATCTCATATATTTATTGAGCTTAAAATTGGAATATTTTCATCTGAAAATCACATTTTCCACATTGTATTCAGGGGCTGAACTCGCTTATTAATTTTATTGGTAACATCTTTAACTCAAGGAATAGAAGGGAAAATTATACTTCTCTGCCCTTCCTGGGAAATATCTTTGCTGAAAACTTAGAGGATAAGGCGTATCGAGGTTGATTTAGTGACTAGAGTACTAGTTTCTTCTCCCTGAGGCCCTGAGTTTAAATCCCAGAAGATTTTTCTACGAAATACCCACCCAAGCATAGGGTACTAAATCACTTCATTTCCGTACTTACTCTGTCAAATGGAATTACTCTGTACAAAGGGGTCCATTAATGGACCCCTTTGTACCTTTCATCAACAGTAGTCTAATAATACTGGCGCCGGGTTTCTCTCCACTCGTGCTTAGTTCCCAAAATGATCTTTTTCTCACCAACCATCGCCACCTTGATAAAGACGTGAGTTGTTGAAATTTGCCGTATCTGTTTGTGTCGTCGTGTTTTTCATTATCCTAAACATATTATTCGCAATATCACTAAATTTTACAAATTCAATGAAAATAATATTCTTAGTCTAGGCTTGAGCATTGGGCAATTTTTTAACTGTCAACTCATTGTGCGAAAATCGTATTTATTCAGGTCTGAAGAAGATTCTAACAATTTTGGAATTACCTCAAGTTTAGGTGGAGAGAACACATTATGTGACTTCCCTGAGTCTATCACTTAGTAAAATAATCACAAATCGTCAAGAAATCAATAGATTTCTCATAATAATGATGATTTTATTTCGATACGAAGTGCACATGAAGGAATATTGTTTTTCTTTATCATTATTTATATTTATTTTAATTTGTAATATTTATAATTTAATGAGGCCAAAAGCTAGCCTGTTCTCATTTATCAATCATCGACTACAGTTTTAAAATACTTACTTTCGTATAAGCTCTTATTGTCGGTAGTGTACTCTGTTCATTTTCTTCTTGTCGTCACCCTTAACTCCACACTGTTTTTCTCAATGCAACAATGTCTCAAGGAACCATTCGATAATTCATCAGCCAGACCCAAAACCCACTCGTACACTAATCCATACAAGCCAAATCAACCTACCTATTTCAGGCTTAAAACTACAACGTTCACGTTTCAATCGTTGACCAGCATTTTAAAATATCTCTTCCTCACTACCGTGGCACATCGCAAGGCTCATTTTTCGCCTTTTCCTCCTCAGCGTTCTTCTCTTCTCAGTCACCTTAACGTAATAGCGAAGCCATCTAAAGCCATCTAAAACCCACCAGCAAGGCTCTAGACGCTATTACACACTAAACCACCTAGCATCATGTATCATACGCAACACGACTTCCATCCTCATTTCAGAAGCCCACGTCATTTTCTGATCTTCTCCAACTTATTGTATCACCCAAATACTCTCCTTCCCTTCTCGTCTTGCTCTCGTCCGTGACCCCAGTGTTCTCCATAGCTTCCCTCTGTCATACGGCAGTAATTAGAAACCAAGAAGCACCTTACCCATGCAGTACGAAATATCTTTAAGGTATTTATAGAATATTTTCAATGTCTGCTAGTAGTATCTTATAAAGGTTCAATCCAGTGCGCATGTTCTAAAACCTTCTAAATGTCCTCTATTATAATATTAACTAAATTTTTCCATAGACTTTCCTAGAAGTATCAAACTTTTGCCTAAAAATGATATTTTATTACGCAGTTTGAATATTATATTACAAAGTCTGAATATTTTACTACGCAGCCAAATTTTCAAAATATTGTCATTCATACCAATAAGTGAAAGGAAGCAAGTATAAAAGTCACATGCAATGCAATATAATGTCACATGTGTTACAACAAAATCATAGCCTCTTCACTGAAAGGACCAAATCTGATTAAAATAAATAAATATACAAACAAACACTCATGGACATTGCTATTCAGAACTACATGTATGTGATTTTTAACGGTTAACAGAGGAAGACCATTTAAAATACTGATAATGTTTCAATTACACTATAAATATGCCAAAAATACATTACTTGAGTAAAAAAATTGAAAACATTTTCTTCCAATTCTTGTAGACAAATGATAAATCAAATATATTGAAGACCAAGCGTAGATGTGTCTAATAAATCTTGTGCTGCGAGGATAGACCCCGTCGTACATCATCCCATACTCAAAACCGATCCCCCTTCCCCCGTGTTCCATCCCCCTTTAACCCCCATTGCCGTGGAAGGGTGGAAGCGAAGAGCGGGCAAGTATGTACCACGCCGGCGCGAGAGCGGCAGGAAATCGGGGTGCGGTGGGGTGCGGGAGAGGAGGAAGAGCGCCGCGCGGAAACATCGCCGCTTCACTCCCGTCTCACCTCTCCTCTCGAGTTCGCGGGACTCCGCAAATATAGCGCTGCGGAGAAGCGAGAGCGCTCTCGCCCGATCTCTCTTTCTCTCTCCCAACTGGGCCGAAGTGACGGACGCAAGAGGGCGGACCGGGCCCCGTGCACCAGTCCGCAACGCACCAGGGGGTCGTGGACGCATTGGCGGTCGCCGAGACAGGAATCGCCGCGGGCTCTCTCCGCCTTTCCCTCCCGCCGGCGGTCCCTGGAGTTCTCGCCGCCTTCCCTTCCTGACCATCCCCCCACCCACCTCTCGGCCCTCCTGTGATCGCCGAGTAATAATTATCCCTCTCGATCTCTCGACTGCTGATCGCTGGACTTTTTCGCACTCTCGAAAGAGAAGTTTTCCGGTGTGTTCCTAATCGGCTGTCTTCCCGTTCGATCTTTTATTTTATCACCCTACGGTGGCAGGAGTCGTGGCAAGACGGAAGTTTTTCTTGACTATTGAGGTAAGATTTGGAATGGTTCATTAAATTAGTTTGATTCATTTGCATTTCATTGATATATAAAGTTGGTCTCATTATATGACGGTCCTCTTGATAAGTGCTAGCAATATTGTCCTTTTTGTTGGGATACCTTTGTCTGGGATTAACGGAGAACAATACCGAGCTCCGAGGAATTAACCCAAAGTTCTAAGTAACTCAATTTTCATGAACAAAATCAACTCATTCTTGTTCATGTAAGAGCTTTATGGTAGTGAAAATCTTATTTTCGATGCTAGGAATGGGTAATAGACACTTGACAAACACTACTAAAGCGCAGAAATTATGCCTTTATTCGGCCATCTAACAAAGAAATGGTGATTAATTTATCTTTCGCCTCCCTCTTCTAAAGCCTTCCTTTTTGAATGAAAGAAACTCCGCGATATGAATTAATTGCATACATCCGCATCCAGTCCGAAATTTAATCTTAACTTTCTCACTAATAGAACGCAAATGGATACAAATAAAATGCATATTAAAATATCATTATTTGGTGTAACAAATGAATAAAACGGCCAAAAGTATTTTTTCCTAAAATGATTTTGAAACTTATTCTGATTCATAAAAATAACTACCCGGAAGGTGTTTTCCAACAGAAAATTAGATATGGTGAGTTTTGGAAAATTATTTTTAGACACGATATACATAATAATTGAATGATATCACCACAAAAAATAATCATGATACGCGGAATGAAATTTTCTTTCCGGAACTGATTTAATTCCATAGGATTTTAACTTTTATAAACATCCCCTCGAATATTATAAGCATTCAAATTAAAGTAAAATGTGATAACTATTCATCACACGTATTACCAAATGATAAAATATTTTTAATCGTTAGAACTGCGCTTATCTATTCTATCTACTCCCGCTCAATATGTCTTGATTGATGACTGAATAGGGAACGCCTAGAAAAATGTTTTATTTCATAAAGATATGAGAATATAATTTACGTGTAATATTGATGAGTGTAAATATTTCCTGCATTTTTAATTTTCCCCTAAGGATTTGTGCATTTTTTGAAACACGATACAGAGTAACGTGAAAAAACTCATAAATCTTTGGCGTAACTATCAATTTTTTGCCGGCGCAGTTTATTAAAAAATTATTATATCGCATTGAAAATATGCCAGAGTGAGAGATTAGAGTCTTAATATGAATTTCTACGGGCAACGGCTGGCCACGATGGAAAAACAGGTTCCCGATCAGTAATCAAAGTAGCGTTGTGCTCGGCTCGAATTTGAAGGGGTGATCCTCCAATTCGCCCCGAGTGACGTTGCCCCTGCCTGCAAGTTCCATGCAGTATGTGCGAAATGACCTTAGCCGTCGAAGAACATTAAAGTGAAGTACTACTACCATAAATGTATATATTATTACATATCTTGCATACATATTTTGATGGTCATTCATTGGCAATGCCAAAATATTTTAAATTAGAGGTTATACCATTTGTTATATCACCAACTTAAACGATAAATGTGCCCGTCATCCGGTAGTTTAGAAAAATTGTGGGAATTAATACCGCTCTAGTTTCTGATGTTCAATTTATGGTCAATTTTCATTGAAATTATTTCACTTTCTGACTGATACATGAATTAGGTGTAAAAATTGATCCGACTTTTAAACGATTCAACATGCCATTTAATAAAATTGACATTTCAACAGGAATACCACTATGGTTTTTCATTTTTCTGCTGAACTATAACTAGAGGAACAACAATGTAATGAGAAGAAATTTTATTCATTTATACTCAAATACTGACTGATTAATGGACACCACTAAAATATTTGAATAGGCTGTTTTAGTATAAAATCCACAGCTTCAGGCTCTACTTTGTAGAAACTTATAATATTCATTATAATAGAGTTTTGTACTTTTATACACTTTTTATTTTTTAAACACACTACGCGTTTCACCAATTTTATGGCATCGTCAGGTGTAGTAGTTTGTTTTCAATATATCAAAAGATTAATTGTCGTTAAACAAACTACTACACGTGACGATGCCATAAAATTGGTGAAACGCGGAGTGCTTAAAAAATAAAAACTGTAGAAAAGTACAAAACTTTATTATAATGAAGGCTGTTTTAGCTTAAATATTTACACGGACAAATTATGGATCACTTTTAAAAAGTATAGTTTAAAAAAATGGATACATGGATGGTACGAGACGGCAATACACTAAATCGTACGCATCAAGCAGGTTCTATAACAAGTTAAGAAATATTAATATGTGAAATACCACGTAAATATTTACGTGCATCCATCTTCGTCTTCCTTTTGGTAATGATCTGATTTTTCGGTATATGGATCGTAGAAAATGCACCTAGTGCCAAAGAAAATCATTTTATGAAGACGATCCTGTGAATACTAAGTAAAAATGGCTGCTGTTTAGAAAAGGGAAAAATAGTAAAAATACATTAAGAAAAATTATTTAAAATATAAATCTCACACAATATGGTGGAAATATTCAGTAACAATTATTTTTCAGACTCAATGTTAAAGTTCAAAAATAAATTGATAATCGCAACCGTGCTCCTCGAGCCATTATTATTGCCATTAATTAGGTAGGTATCATTTCTTTACATGCCGGAGCAAGTGTTTATTAAATCGAAATCACTTCAAATTATTTATATGAATTAATATCAATTAAATTAATACTCCTCTATTGGGATAATTTTTTTATTTCAGGAAAATAAAACGGGAATATACCTTTTAATAGGGAAAAACATACTTGACTTTAACGACAGTCTGATATGATACAACAGCGATTTAAATAAATATTTAATTTCAAGTGCATGCGTTTTTACATTTCTTGCTCTAAAAGCATTACTTATAAAGTAATCAGTGTAAAAGTCGTAGCCAGAAAATTATGAAGCACTTCATGCATTGTAACACATGTAGCGTCAGAAACTAAAAAAAAGTAAATACGGAGTTGAATTTTAAGTACCAATTTTTCCGCTTTTCCCCCGCAAAGGCCTCGTATAGTTGCCTATTCATGACTTGAGGCTTTCTTGCCTCAGCATCATTTTGCGATCGACCAATCCCAGGCTGAATTTTATCAGTCGTTAACATTTTTTCCAACTACCTACTGCTAAACTTTGGGAAACACTCCTTTCACAAGATTGGACTCGCGAGGCCAACATTTTCAAACTCTTTCCTCAACCGTCATTTGGCAGTGAATTTTTTCTCAACAAGGTAACTGCACACAAAGCTAGTACGCGCGGGTCAATTCGAAGGTTAAATCGTTGTGGACGCTGCAATGTCATTAAGGATCTCTCTGACTCTCTCATGCAGTCCCAGGTCGACCATAGTCCTTTGCCCAAGGGCATGATATCCCTAAGAGGAGGAAAGAGGAAGATGGGGTATTCGTGACGGACACTCCCGGTTTTAGGAGGACTAAATGAGGTCAAGCAGGGGATATAAAAGAAGAAGTTGAAGGCGTTGGGCATCAAAATGCCATGAATGGGAATAAGACTGTGGGTTGGTAGCTTATTGGCCGTGTGAAGGAGGAGAGGGGAGAAGTAAAAGGGGTAATTGGGGCACAAGATCGTAGTATGTGTAGGAGGAGATTAGGGGCATCGAGGGGTTGATTCAAGTGCGTCATACGCAGGGTGTGGTCACAGATACTGGATACGCGAACTAAGGATTGAGAAGGGAATTTTTTTTTATTCTTCTTCGCTTTCGTGACTGAAAAAAGAATAAACGAGGACGGACTTCTTCTTCGATGCACCACGGAAAAAGCTCATGTCTCAAAGAAGATAAAGGAAAGGCGTGGGAGATGAGGCACGGTTGGGTATCGAAGCAGTTAACTCGGGGAATATGAGCGTTGCCTTCTCGTCGTAAACACTTTAAGGGTGTGGCAAGTAATGGAAAGAGTGCTCTTCTATACTCCCATATTTTTATCCCTATCATGTAAAAGCGTCGAGTTCTTCGGTTACTTATCCTGGCGAAGGCCTACAATGGCACGTGAATCAATAAATGCAATTAATTTCTCAAAAATTATCCACACGTTATACATTGAAATAATTACATGCTTCAAATACAATAGTTTTTTGCAGCAACTCATGAACTTAAAGTTATCCTTCCCGATAAATATATAAACGTGATTGTCGGAACTTAACTATGAATTTTTTTATGTTTCACATGTATGTTAAATATTTCAGTAATAATGCCCCGAGTTATACGGAGGCGTTTAATGCTTAGCAATAAAATGGCATACAAGTTGGAATGTGGGCTTAATACGATCAAACTAGATTAGGATATTGAGGGGACTTGAATGCAAATTAAGTCACGCACGGATGGTACTTCGTTATTAATTCGTAAAATTATCATTTGCGTCCAAAATTAGCACCATGTAATTAGATTTGGATATCGTTCCCAAGAAGTGGCTAAATTCAGTTTAAATTCGTGTGCATTGCTTCAGCATTCGTTTCTGCGTCTGTCACCACTATCGGTCGTCAAAATAATTCCCATTGGAGGTATTCTCTCGCTCCCAAATATAGGACACTTTTTTGCCTCCGGGAAAATTTCAACCTCTCAAAATGAGTAGGAGCAATGTATTCCGGATTGGAAAATAACGAGTTGGGCATTGTGCCTTTTATGGCCGGGATCCATGGTTAGGGGAAAAAAACGCCGGTCCTAAGCAAAAGAGAGTTTCTCTGTATGACTAACGATGCATGCGCCTAAAGGGAGAACGGTGATAAAGCTATCTTTCTTAAACGCTTCACTCTGTTACATCGATCGTTTTCAAATTCCCAGTTCATCGCCTTAGTGATAAAATTGTCCTTGCATCAGCAATTCTAAAATGTCTTTTTCTTCATTAAAATTGTGTTTATATTCCCAATAGGAATATCGTTTGATTATCACAGAGCGAAGAGGAGTTGCATCATTCATGTTTAACACAACGAAGAAGAAGTGATTTGCTTTAAGGGTTCCTTGTGAAAACTCACCACCAGGCGCAAAACATGAACCACTATTAGGTAAATCATCACTAAATATTCTAGGACTTGCATTTTTTGACATCTAGATGCCAGGATTCCCATTACTTTTGAATGGGCGGTACCATTCGAGCATCGTTAATTCCTCCCACCCCGCGTTGAATTGGGAATACTTCGAATAGCTTAGACGGGTGAAGGCGTTTCATCGATTAGCATGACGTATGAAATACCTCTACCACCGTTAACATTCTGAGGCTAAATCCAAGATCGTGAATGGGACTTATGATCTCTTGTAGACAACTTGGCTCCTAAAACATCTTGGCATCAGCAAACATTTTGACTATAGCTTACATCATAATAGGACCATTATATAAGTATAATAAAACATTTTAAAGCTGCAGCATTGGAGCCGAGCGAATGAAAGATTTTAGAGAGAAATGAAATATTTGACGCTTCATTGAAAGTTGACAGCACAACAGTGTGATCCTGATAAGATAATTGCTCCGAAAAAGTGAGGGCTAACATGTTAGTAAGAGTGTGATTCGCAAATAATGAAAAAATACAATATACATGCGCTTAAAAATAATTCTTGGTTCCGATTCTCAGTCATTGTAACATGTATGTTTTCAGTTATTTTAACGAGATCGCTAACGTTATCGCATCCAACTTAAAACTCGTCAAAATACCTTTTATGCGTACAAGGTCTTGGCTTGAGTAAAACCCCTTTAGAATAAATAGTTCACTCTCTAACCGGATTAAAGTGGCAAACGACGTCAAAACGACAGTTGCCCTTTGAAGTGCCGTTCGTCGAATAGTCCGGTGCCAATAGCCAGGAGCAGTACACGCCGCTAATCAAAGGAAACACCACCCACCCGGACTCCTCACCCACTTGTGCCCGTAGAGATTTTTTTTCCTCAAAAAACAGAAGGACTACTATCCAACATAGATAGCCCTTCCTAGCCCTCGGTGATGAGCTAAGGCTCGCAGACCGGGGCGAAGGGTGGACCCCTGCGCGGAAGACCCGCTTATTCACTATCCAACATAGATAGGTCACACTTGAAGGCAAGCATGCGGCATCTATGACACAATACGCTGTACCCCTTGATGTCAACGTTGAGCGCGCAATTGTTTTACTCTGGAGAAATAATAAAACTATACCATCGTTCAAAGAATATGTTTCTGCGGAATAACTAGAAGGGTGTACTCGCTAGCGTAGTTGAAACAGAGACAAAAAAGTTGAAAAGACATTCTTCCTAGCTTGCTCAGCTATCACCCAAGATTGTGATATTTATCACAATCAGAGATGTGTCAGCTATTATAGAAGATTGTGGGCCCAAGTGGCGTCGGGGTAAAGCCCTCGCCTAGGGTCGCCGGTTTGATTCCCGCATGAGTGGATTTTTTAACACTCGGGACATGGGTATTTGTGTCCGTCCGTTGTTACATGTTGAAAAACCCGATTAAAAAGGCGAGTTGGGCTGTTTTTGGGATTGTGAAAGTAAATATATAAATAATTTTCAACAACGTAATCCTGTGTAGGTGTAGTAAAAAAGAGGTGATATTTAACTAACCAAAAGCATTCGTGTCGCAAAAATACCTATCTTACCAATGTTTTAGTTGCTTAATATCCCCTCTAAAAGTTAGTACGGCTGGAAATCCTTTAGGAAAATAACTTTTTGTATATAACACTGTCTCAAATCGGCAATAAATAAATAAATAATAATAATAGGCCTTTGGCACTTAACATAAACATCCACGATATTTGAACCTACGGAACAGATGTCTATTATGTAGTCGTATGGTAACAGTACCTATGAAACAATAGTTACACAAGTCCTTTTTAAGACGCAATTAATTTTTTTTAATGCTCATATTTCACATAAGTTAGCATTTTAAAAAATAAAAGCAAATAATATAAACCAAAACCATAGTTGACACGAGAGTAAAGCAATGGCAGTCTTCACCCAGAGGAACTCCAGACTGCGGATAAAAATAATCTCAGTAATACACAACGGTCTTTTTGGCGGAGACTTTTTCTATTTAAAAAACTTAATTAGACAAAATATTTTCAACGTTGAAAATAAATACTACACATATTGATATTTTTAGTGTTGTCTCAGAGCACATAACTTTAATTTAATAATAATAATTATATTTATTTATCCGTGGAATCAACATTGCAAGCAAATTTTACATTTCAAATAAATAAGGATAAATTAGGAATCTCTTTTAGGCATTGCCTGTATTGGGATACCTCAAGACAAATTACAAAACGAATAATTGAAAAAAATAAGTAAACTGAGATAAGATACGAAACATAAATAATTGCATGAAAAGGTAACAATTTGTTGTTTAATCTCAACCTGTCGTGCATACAGTATATAGTGAGTATTAACCGTACTATTAACAAAAAAATACATGTGGATTTTCTACATTAAGTAACCATTTGTTTACTCTTTTCAGAACAGTTGTTAAACTATTAGAACCTCTTATATTATCTGACAATCTAGGAAATAGTTTTGGCCCTACATAGATAAATGAGCGTTTGCTTGGGCAAAATATACATTTTTGTATATCTTAGGTTGTACACATTGGTTTTTGGTTCTTCCTTAGGTTTATTACCACTTCTGAAGTAGAACAATTTCAATACTTTGTAAACGTAAAGATGACGTAAAGGGAGTAACTGTAAATCCACAAACATGGGGAAGGACGGTTCAAATTGACATTTTCTAGGAATCAGTTTCACTATTGCTTTTTGGAGAATCAGCATCGGATTGAGCGAATTTTTATAGACACCTCCCCAGCAGATTATCCCGTAGTTTAATTTAGATTTCATTAACTCATTATAAATAGTTTTAATGAATTGTCGGAGACATTTATTTCGAAGGAAATAAAACTTCGCGTGGATCAATTTAAGTTCCCTTGAAATTCGGTTAATGTGTTTATTCCACTTTAAATGCTGATCTACAGTCACTCCCAAGTATTTTTATTCAGGCACACGTTCAATATTGATACAGTTATTACAAAAGTTTCGATCACAATTTGGTTTGTGATAGGTTAATTTCCAATTAATTGAGAAACAATTACATACATAAAAACAAAAATTTCGTCTTTTTACTCAACAATAATATATTATATTCTATCCATTCACTAAGTATGCTTAGGTCTGCTTCCATATTTAGTCTCACCTCTTCCCAAGATGATCCTTCATGAATAAGTGCAATATCATCAGCGAAGGCAATTAATTAGCCGGTGAATTTACAGTTACATAAGTCATTTATATAGATAAGAAATAATATTGGACCTAACACTGAGCCTTGAGGCACACCTGAACATATGGTTTCATAGTCACCGACCCAATCATTTACTCCTACACACTGTGAGCGGGAATATAAATAACTCTTAAACAATTTCCATGGTGTGCCACGAACACCTATTCTACTTAACGTTTCCAACAAAATATCATGATTTATGGAATCAAAGGCCTTTTTTTATATCTATGAATAGGACTTCAACGCGTTTATTCGAATTAATTGCGTTGTATACATGTGTTATGAAGCTTTCTAAGGCATCTTCTGATCCTTTACCCTTTATGAACCCGTATTGGTTGCAATTTTTTTAATTTTACTTGTCCAGGTTGGAAAAAAGCCTTTTTTTAACTAGTTTCTCAAGAATTTTCGAGTGAACAGATAACAATGAAATTGGCCTATAGTTTGTTATATTACGTTGGTGACCTTTTTTATATAGGGGTATAACGATGTTTTTCTTTAGGCCAATTATGTTTTTTAGCATTGTTCCATTTGTTCCGTCTGGACCAGCAGATTTTCCAGATTGAAGAGAGCTCACAAAAGGTTTACGTATCTCTAAAGATGACACTGGTTCTAGATACATTGAACTAGGATATTTAAGATTGGGATGTAGGATTTCAGGCCCAGGAGCATTTCCATGCTGATGGGAGATTTTTTTGGTGGACTCGAAAACACTAATAAAATAGTTGTTGAATTCTTTCGTTGAAACTGCAGGATCTGTGAGAAGTTGGTTATTAATCACTAGCTCTGGCATGTGAGAATCCTTTAGTTTTTTCGCCAGTTAATTCTTTCAGTACACTCCACTGCTCTATTGCATTACCTTTCCACTTGTCAAATTGCTTCATATAGTAGCTATTAGCAGCTTGTCTTGTGACTGCTCGCAATTTGTTTCTAAGTTTAACTATTCTTTTTCTTAACTCCTCGTTATGAGGATGCTTCTGTAGATTTTTAAGTAAGTGGTTTTTGAGGTCCATTTTTTCAATAATTGATCAGCCATCCAAGGTTTTAGTTTTTTCAAGTTAACTACATGTTGCGTATGGAGCTTTGAGTCCTGGACACAGCTTTTAAATATATCTAATAATAAACTAAATATATTCGATACGTTTGTTTCATAATAAACAGGACCCCAATCGATGGCACTAAGTCTAGTTTTTAATACGTCGCACTGAATATTATTAGAATTAATGGAGTAATAACTATGAAAATGTACGCTTTTGAGCATGCTACTACCTGATATGGACAATACAGTCGCAGAAAGATCAGTTACCGACAAGCTACCCTTGCGCTTATTTCAAATTTAAATTAATTAAAAATCCGGGAAAAAACATGGTCAATACATGTAGCAGTTGATGAGATTATTCGTGTAGGCTCATTAGCCTTACTAGTTAAACTATAAGAGCTCATTAGGTTAAGATATTTCTCTGAAACACTATTACAATCTAAAACATTAATATTCATGTCACCGATAATTACTAAATTACTCCTATAACGCACTAACAATGGTTACAATTCATTTAAGAAGATTGTTACGGGAATGGTCCCTGTAAACCGAGATAATATCTAAATTTATAAGTTCACATTTCAGACTAATCAACACACAGTCAGCAGAAGTATTTGATTCAATATGAACATTTTCAACCTTTAAATTACATTTTATGTACACAAATACTTTCTGCTTACTGCTCTATAGTTGTTGTTGCAATTAGCAATATAATTATACCAATTAATATAATATAGGTTTGCTTCCTCTTTTCTGATCCAAATTTCAGAATAAATTATAACTTCTGGCAACCGTGGTAATTTATTCAGAGTCAACAGAAATAAATTGAAATTACTTCTCATACTGCGTATGTTTTGATGCAATGCACGTAATGAACTCAAAACTTTTAATTTACAATTAAAAATGGTTGGATTGAAGCAACATGAGAATTATAATGCGGTTAGACAATACACAAATATTTTTGAAAAACATATTGAGCTATAATTTTCAGTGGTGCACGATAACCCAAATAAAATCACCTATATACTTCGAACTAAACTATATATACGAAGCTAGCCACAGAGAAATGATCTTACAAAGCCACAAAATAAAAATTAAATGATAATACTCGAATACAAAGGTGGAGTAAAAGTCAAGGTTGGCGTTATCATCTATCTACATAATTATATCAACTAAAATTCTATTTAGTCGAACGCTATAGACGTCCACACCTCTCGACGGATTCGAAAAATATTTAAACACATATATTTTTTAGAATTTAGATAAGAAAAGCCTAAGACTTTTACTTCCATATGAAAAGCATTGACTTCTGCGCAGAGGTTTTTTTTTACATTTTTAAAATTACTTGCACATATAATCTAGCCTTGAGATTTTTAGTATCGGATGTGTGAAAGAAAAAAGCTTCTATTCCTGCGTTCGAGTTTTGTATTCGCATTTTTTTTGTCTAAAATTTGAGTTTTTGCTTCAGATATCACTTTTTGCGCTAGTCCAACAATAGAGCTTTTTATTTACTTGGAAACCGCAGCATAGGCAAGTGGGAACGTATGTCCGAGGCACTTATGGCTTAAGTTAAATGGCAATAATATAACGGTATTATAGCGAAATTTTATTTAAGACATTTCTTTCCCAACCTCTCCATGTGTGGTTAAATACTGCTAAATGACATATCCTGAATGTAATTTTGGAAGGGTTCTTTTAATCTAACGCTGGAACATATTTATCTTCGCTAAGGTCATTATTTTCTATCTGGCACTAAAATTTACTCATAAAGCAAGGTATTTTCATAGAGAACATTTAAAATAAAATTACGACAAACATATTATCCAGGAATTATATTCGATTCTCCGGCGATAGTTCTTTGCTCTCATCAGTATCACCACACTGGTTAATAGCACTTGGCCAGCCCAAGTGTTTTACTGTAGGCTTCAACTTAATCAAAGCCAAACCTGCTAGAAGGAAAGAAGAGAAAAAATATTATGAGCACATGTCTCCTTTAATACTGCCAAATTGCACTCATGATTTCCTTTCCTTCATCGTGAAAGAACCTTCTAAAATTGCATAAAATGTATTTATAATCAAGAAAAATGTATTCATCTCATTTTATATTAAGGTACTTCAAATTAATTTATAGAATAACAAGTCATTTACGCATTCATGCAGTCATACATTCGTAAAATATAATAAATCCTGGAAATGATCAGCTACTGAGATTTATAAGGCTAAATTATGCCAACTTACATAAAATGAAAATCAATCCGGATAAATTCTATGTTAACTTTGAGAATCCTCGGGTAAGGTATATTTAAAATAGCTAAATTATCTCAGTTGGAACGAATGTTAAATGCATTCGCGAAAGCTCGTCAAATTAAGAGGACATCAATCACAATTTATATCAAATTTCCAGAAACAGTGTTTTATTTAAAATGCCATTGAGTGAAATAAATATTAGAGTGACTCTAATTGTTGTATGAATGCAGAAAAATAAATTTCTAATCCCAAAAAAGATGCTTCAGTCAACTTTTTCCAAGCGTTTTATTGAAAATGTATATAATTTTTGAAAAGATATCACAAACAGGTTTAGCACAAAATGTTGCCATTTGAACTTCAAGGCCGTCCATTATAACATATCAACTTAAGGAACAAAGGCCCAGCATCTTCATACAATGTACCAAAGTAATAATATGCAAAATATTCAAATGCTAGAGATCCCCCCATCTGTTTCACTTTACTTTAGAAATTTCTTACAAAATGCACTCATAAGTATCTCTTAATTATCCCATATCATTAGTTTTCTTCTTTTGATGATGACATTCTCTAATGATGGCTATAAACTGAAAACGATTAAGTTTTAGCGTAAGTGCCCCTGTATTATACAAAATCTTGGCAACTCTATATCAATTTCATTAATACTTGCCTTCCTCCTGCGCGTTTTATATTCTTCTATAATGTCAATCGTCTCAGGCTCAACTTTGTGGAAGTTCATTTTATTAATGAAAAGGAAAACTTTGTCTTAATCCACCAATTCATTGGAAATTTGTGGAATAAGACAAAGTTTTCCTTTTCATTAATGCTTAAATAATGTTTGCAATCTTGTTATCAAGATTGAAAAGACCTTTATCTTGTTTCACTTAATATGCACTAATGAGGCTGTAGTCAAAAATGTTCGGGAGTATGCCACGTGTTGTTCGCGATCAGCCCGACATATGGTATTATAACCTATAAATCTGAACGAGGTAAATTTTACCTTTACCAAAAACATCACGGACGGAATAATTCCTAACGAAAAAGGCCTAAAATGAAATTCTAAAACATCTTTTTGAGAATAGAGAAAAAATTCGGAAAAAAACAGGCACATCCTCAAATTCATATCCATTCCTACCCCTAGTCTTCGAATACGCTTTAATATGTATCAAAATAGCTTTCACGACATAAGATTTTTCATGGAACTGAATTTAACCTGATAGAAAATAACCTTTTTCCCAAGAATGGCCATAAAGACTAAAAAATAAGATATGTCCTTCTGCTTCTAATATCTGCTCCGTTTTCTGATTTTTATCCCCGATTTCTGCTCTTTTCGTCAAATTCTAAGTCGAAGAGCTGAAGAGGACGTCGGTTAACATTGAGCACGATCCTTGTGCTTAAACTGCGATACACTGAATTGCTATTACTTCTCCTGATCAAATTCTAATGGACAGAAACTGCTGAGATGTAGCAACATCTCAGCGTAGTCCCCGGTATCGAGAGAAGATTTGATCAATTATTTTGGGGATTCTGGTGTCTGTTTTATTTCGAAGATTCCTCCGGCACCAGAGATGAGGATTTGATTTAACGCCCACGGCCCATATGGGACCCATCCCATATCCTTCACTCTGCCCTCATCCTTGAGCGGATCCAATGCTCTCAATTCTTTTAAAGGGAGGCATTCTCATGCCAGTTCTTCACAAGAGTCGTTACCGTCGACCAGTGGGCCCTTTTAGCCAATTCGCAGGGCCCCGAAATAACTCCGCCCTGGGAAGAGCACGCCCATCCTCCACGTTTAACCATTTCCCACAACTTTCCTCTCTCATTCGTATTCAAAATGCCGCCTTATTTCTTTGATTCCACAACTTTTTATACATCCTCTCACACATTTCTCCCATCCTTCACTCACTTAATATTAGATACGATGAGCAGCATTTGAGCCACATGAAAGGCGGTAACATACTCAGTTTTTTCCTTTAATTTGTGTGATACGATTTACGCACACTGCTTCCTAGACATATAATGTGTATTCTGAGTGAATTACGGAAATATTTTACCCTTTGATACCAACTAATACTCCCTAATAATCGAATATTATTTTGGTTGCTAACATTGGAATACGTTTTGCTATTTCGCTTCTTTTTCGTTAATTCTAGCACAAGAAAAGCAATTGGTATTTTTTCCTAACGAAAATTTCGTTTATTTACCTTTATGCATACTTCAGTATTTGGCACTTATACCAAAAATGAGGAGAGCCAAATTTAATCGCTGTAGGGACAGTGTCCATTGGGCACGTGATGTGGATTGATTAAGCTTTAAATTTTACCATCACTTCACCTTAAAACCTTGACAGTGAATTTTGACTTCATTACAGAAACTCGTTGCCTGAACTGTCAAATCAAAATGTTTGATGCACTTTGTGTGGTTAAACGTCTCTTAATCTTACTTCTAACAGGAAAAATGTCTAGACTCCTTCATTGGACTCAGCAGTGCAACACTCATTTTTCATTTCTTAAACCATTCCTTTTACAAATGTTTTTGCACTTCATCATATTTCATTAATTTTTGTCTTTTATCTCTCCACAATTGACATTGGATTGATAAAATAGTCAATTAATTGAAAGGGCTTGCAGCGACTTGGTCATTACCTTCGCCGCAGCGCTAAATATTTAACGAACTGAATGTAAGAGCAAATTTCAAAGAGATGGACTAGGTTAACTAAATTATGCAGAGTGGAATGAAGGATTCTTGACGTCGAAAGTATACCGCTAGAAGAAAGAAATCAATAGACATCGTAGGTATATCGAAAATTCTTAGTAATATACACCTTTTTTCTCTAATGTGACCGGCATGATAGTGAAACAACTGCGTAGAGTTCAACCGCTGCAATGTTAATTTCCCGCAACAAGTTCACATGTCAAATGACATTTTACGACAGTTGTACTTAAATGATGCATAAATAATGGGTATTTCAAGGAAATCATCCCTCCCTTCATTCGGCCTCTGATTGAGTTACGACATTAAAACGATGGAATTCATTTCATTTCATTCCATTGTTTTAATTTTTCATTCAAGAAACCGAGCGTTTGGAGTTTTTTCTGTTACCTTGGCGAATTTGAATAAATTTTATCACAGTTTACGTTCCTATAATCGGCAACGCATGTTTCTAATATCAGCCTTTTGATTTTAGGTTCTACATAATGATCCAAAAATATTGTGTTTTTCTCAAATATTTGGCCATATTGACTTCTTAAATCTTTTATGACTGAAAATATAAAGTTAGTAGATAGTCTAAGTAAAAAGTAAATAAATACTAGCAGGTTTTTTTATAGGTTATTTTTTTCAATGCCGGAATTTCGTTCATAATTCTTACACTAGATGAGAATTATTGCTTCTTCGACTGCGGCGTATCTCATGTCTAACGTCTGTTATTGCAATCTTGTCTATGCTTAGTTCACCTCGAGGCATCTGTATTTTATGCAAGCTTTCGTACCTCATTGTTAAGAAGCAGTCAGCATTGAGTCTCTCAATTTCTCCTTAATTTAAGCTTAAAAAGCAAAATAAATGTTTTTTTTCCTTTCCAGTAAATACGAAGCTTTTCCTTGCTGAATTTCATCTGTTTTATTTGTATTGGATGAACAAAATTGTTCCCATTTCCTTCGTAGAAGACAAAGAGCTGGTAGCTGATTTGATCCTTCCTGTCTAAATATACGTACAGCAGAGATGCGATACGGTAAACCGAAATCAGACCATTACGATAAAATTTTGTTTCACGTGGCCTTTTAAAATTCATGTACATTTTAGATGTAATATAAAATGCCAGCGGTTGACGTATGTACAATTGAATTAGGTATATATTTGAGTTTGCAGGAAACTTTTCAGTCACGTCCAACAATATGAGGTTGACGAGCTCCACGGCCTCAAATATGAAAACAGGAAAATTATTGTACGCACAATGTCAAATAAATATGCTTATAGGACTAGGTTTAGTGTGACTTTATACGGTCATTGAAGTCAATATTTATTGTGCTCTTAACACGCTGTACACCAAATATGAGTAGTAAATTTTATGTATGTCCCCTTTTGACAACCTTAAATTGAAAGATAAGCCGTGAGCGAGAGGTTGTCGTTCCATGTTAAACTACGCTGAATATCAACCAGCCGAAATGTCTTTCTCCCCTAATACACTCCTCTTTCCGACATCCACTTTACGAGACGGCAGCTAAGCATTCGACGGCAACAGGCACGAGATAACCCAACGGCATCAAAGCTTCGAGAGAATGATTGACACTCTTCAGTGGCGAATCCACCTCATTCCTCACACTTTTCCTCCTGAGAATTTGATCGAATTGGGATAGATGAGGACACCAGCAATTCTCTCCCACTCCCATCGAAAAATTGAGTGAAGAGAATAAAGAAATTGAAATGAATAGGATTTGTGAGACTGAACCAACTCCTCTTATCTCTTAAATCCCAATTTTTTCGTTCTAAAAAAAGACCAGTAATTTATTTCTCAGAATCTGAGAGATTCCCTGAAGGAAAACACTCAATTGGTCCAGGCACAAACTGAAAAAAAACGAATTCCAAATCCGGGAGGGATTAAAATACATTTTTAGGGACTTATTGTAACACTTGCCCGGATATTTTCGCCGAATATAAAATCGGATCACGGGAATTTGCAAATACGATAACACCAGGATTATCGAAGCATGATAATAAATTAAGAGAGTGTGGATTTGTCAAACATTTACAGTGCATTGCGCTTTAAGAGCCATTTATTTCAATATTTTTAATAAGCTACTGGGAGTTCATTATTTTTTCCGAGAGAGACCCCTTTTCAGCCAAATTTATATTTTTAACACGCTGTCACAGGATGAAAACAGCAATTGATTTTTTTAAGGGGCGATGTGCAAAATAACTACATCAGACCCAGCCACTGCTTGCTAAAGATTTTTAAAAGAAACTTTCACCTTCTTCTGTCATTAAGATTCATTGTGTAAAAATGAATATGGTAAAGTGAAAGTTGAAGGCCGTGAATCTAAAATCACTGCCTCTTAGTAAGTAATTCAAAAGGCAACTCACGCGTTATATACCAAATCGAAATTTATATTTCTAAATGCTCTATCAATTCACTGAAGTTTGATTTATTCAGCCTGTGTGAAACAAAAATGAAAGCTGATGCTTATCGACCACGGCGAAATATTAATTTGCCTCAGAGAATTTCCTGGTGGCCCGAGCCTTGGGACCCTAGAAACCCGATCAGCCTTCGTTGGATCTGAGTTTCTCAGGGGACGAACAACTTCGGTTTGGCCTTCTTATGAGGTTGGACTTTCAATCGCGACTTCTGAGTCGGCAGGAGAGTATGTTAACCAAAAGGTAACAACTTGGGTTGGAATGAATTACCTCCAGTAACTTAGGCTTGTAAATTTTTCTATGTTATCCTATATCTTGAACCTCCTTCTTTACAAGCAGTAGATATTTTGTATAAAAACGTGATAAATACAAATATTGGTGTATTGCTATATTTTAGTTATTCCTCCAGCAACAAAATGAAACGCTTTATTTCAGTCATCACGTAATAGTAAAGTCTTTTACAGATACGTCAATATTCCATCATTCCTTCTCTCTTCAATTATAATTGTGCAGTTATTCCTTTAGATTCTTCTGTACAGGTATTTAATAATGTATAATGAAAAACCAACTTTTGAATAGTGAATAATGAAACACTTATTTGATAATAATTCCTTCCTACCTTCCCAGAAAACAAATTTTACGTGAAAAACAGGATTCTAATGAACTATTAATGATGAAAGGCGAGAAAATACTAAAGAAATCGTCTCATATTCAATCACGTGCTAGATCTCACGCTCTCTATACGATACAGTGACAATTTAGAGAAACGGAGGTGAAACAAGGACCATAATTAAGAAAGCAAAAGCTGAACTGGCAGTTATCTATACAAAAGAGGTAACAGCCGCTGGTGTAGAAAAGCTAGACCAACTTGTTCCTTGATTGCGTCGTCTGTGAGGTCTTGTTTTCATTAATTAGCCATTTACAACGAGTAGAATGGGAGAATAGGGATTTACACTTCGATGGCGCGCTTTGGAAGGAAGGCTAATGGCTTTGGATCAGAGGATGCGAAATGATTCATTCCAGAATACTTCTAATTCCAGAGCTCACCTCACGGGAAATAGAAAGCTTTCCGAAATGCACGAGTTAAAAAGCAATGAAACAAGTGTCTGCAGGAAAGTGGCTTCTATTTCCTCCTTTTTAATGTCAAGGATGCTCAAGTTAAATCGTCTCATTCATGCATGCATATTTCAAAGAGGCTAACTGAAAATAAGAACAGACTAATGTTAAGTGAAGATAAATATGAGCAAATGGATGAAGAACTTGGCTCCTTTCCATGGTAAAAGTCCATGTACTTTGACAAAGGGCTGTAAAAATTACAAATACCACATTCGTAATAAAAGGCAAAGCATAGTAAGTCAATGTTTTTTCAACTGTTGACTTAATTATATAATCAACACTACTTTTCCCTCACAAATATTCCTTTTCAGAATTTAAAAAACTTTTTATTGGTTTTCCTCCAGTTTGATGTCATAGTTTATCTCAATGTGATTTCATTAATGCATACACAGTTGAACGACAGTAATTTAGCATTTATTTTGCTTAAATGAAAATATAATATTAACCTCGATGAAAGAAGGAAGAATTTAAATTATTTGGATAAAAAACTATGTCTGGCAAATCCTTCACATACAGAGGACTGGCAGCTCATGCAGAAACTAGCACGAAAGTAAAATGCGAGAAATTCGATGCCGGTAGATAATAAAAGAATGATTTTCTCATTTTCTAATCTCATTGGCCTATTATAAACATATGTGTAATTTGGATTTTAATAGAATATTAGAAAACAGATTTTTGATATGAGAAAGAGAAAAAGGTAAGAATACGCTTAAATGAATTTCAATGATACGTTAGGCAGATAAGGATACACGTAATAATAAATACTTTCAATAAATGATTGCGCATTTTTATGATAATACCTCTAGTGAAATTGTACTTTATTTTGTGTCTTACTACTCGTTAAAATTAAAAACATTATATGCGTACGAAATGAAGTAGTAAGACGGAATCAAAGATAGCGGACAATTGGTGTGAGGTACGAGAGTAGGTATTTTTTTAAATGAAAACTTATTTCCCCAACTTTTTATAGTGATGGAAAATTAATCTGTTAATAAGTAAAATAAAGAGAGCTACGAAATTTTCACTAAACTTTTAGAATAATGTGAATGACTTCTTTTGCTGTGATTTCATGAAAGTCCTGCGAAATGAAATCTGATCGTGAAAGCGAAGAGTACCTTACTGCAGTCCTGTCAGCTTAGACCGAGAGAGGAGTCTTTCCTATCTTTCTCTTGGGCACATTTTCCACATATCCCATTCAATCATAGTGGTCGATATACTGCAATATCCCCGTCGCAATATACCTCACCCATTTCACTTTGGGCCGATCCAACCACTAAATACGCCAAAGGGAACTGTCGCCAAATGCAAGCGATTATGGCGTCGTCTTTTCTCTGCTAGTATAGGCAACCAGATACACAACTATAAAATACAAATTGCATACGCGCCGGGATATACTGACAATTTATTTATTAGATGCTTCAACGTTCGGCATATTCTGGTATATTTATAATTTTGCTGGAGGCTCGAAAATGGTGAACATCATAACTACTCATATGCGTGTTCTTAATTTATCAATCCAATTTATCCACCACAATGGACGGGTAGAGGCACAAGGTCACGTGACAAAACAAATCGAAGGGGTTGTGGGATAGACCACGTTGGCGTTGCGGGGGCAGTTGTGGGCTGCTCTTCGGAGTTTGAGTAAATGAGTCTTCAATATCGTTGAAATGGATCAATGTAACACATTACAATGGTTCTTGCAAAATTCAGGGTGTATCACTCCACAGGATGCCGAAGGACAAGAATTTATTTTTGCAGTGGGCAGTTACAATTCGTCGGGACGAGAAAAAGTCAAAGATTTCCCCGAACATGCGAGTTTGTTCCAGACATTTTCTACCCTGTGATTACAGGCTAGTTACACCTGGAAGAAAGTTCATGAAAGAGTCTACGATTCCGAGTATGTTTGGTTTCACTGTTCCGAGGAAATCTAAATTGTGAAAAGTCGCCTGGGTCATACCCAAGAGTAACTTATTTGCTAGGTAATATAATAGTTTCTAAATTGTGAAATCTAAATTGTGAAAAGTCGCCTGGGTCATGCCCAAGTGTAACTTCATCTACATCTACATCTACATATTACCCCGCAAGCCGCCTCAATAGGCGTGTGGCGGGGGGTGTTAGGACACCAGCCGTTTAAAGATAAAAAGTAAACGCTCTAATGAAATTACGCCTAGCATTTATTGAAGTCCCTTATTGTTCGGGAGAAAAACGAATTCCCATACCTATCCGTTCGGCAAAATATCTCTCTTAATTTATCGTTTCTGTCGGACCTGGAAATATAGTGGGGTTCTAATAGGATGTTCTCCGTGTCGCTCTGAAAGATATCTATTCTCAATTGTTCAAGTAATCTAAGCCTAGCGCGCAGCCTCCGAGTCTCTAGCGGCTCCCAGCCTATTTCGTTTAACATCTGTGTAAGGCTGTCTGTACGCCCGTAGCTGTTTTTGACGAATCGCGCAGCTTTCCTTTGTATTTTATTAAGTTCCCGGACTAAGTCTTTCTGCACCGGATCCCATATGCTCGCTGCATATTCAAGGTGTGGCCGGACGAGTGCGAAATAGCACCTCTCTTTTACTTTTTCATCCGAAAATCTTCCCACAATACGCTTGACGAATCCTAGCTTCTTCAGAGCTCTGCCACAAATATTTCTTATATGTGCTCCCCACGATAGGCCCGAAGTTATCGTAACTCCTAGATACTTCACTTCATCTGTCGCCTTTATGTTAACACCATCCACAGCATATACATGGGAATAGTTGGACGACCTCCGCAAGAAATGTACCGCCGTGCATTTGCTCAGATTAAGTTCGAGTCCCCATTCTTGGCTCCACACATGAACGTTGTTTAAATCCGATGATAGAATTTCAAAGTCAGAGTGATCACTAATTTCACGATAGATGACAGCGTCGTCGGCAAATAGACGTATTTTACTGCTAATTCGAGAGCATAGATCATTTATGTATATAATGAACAAAAGGGGTCCGATCACGCTTCCTTGCGGGACACCTGATGTCACTTTAACTACATCAGAACTTATTTGCTATTATAATAGTTTTAGCTCGGTATGGGTGTATACTTGGGTGTTTTTCTCTCGATTCCCTTAGTCTACTCAGGATTAAAATTTCTACTATCCCAGATTTCAGAAATGGCGACACTAGAATGAAAAAATAATTCTTCTTTTTGTATTAACTTATTTATTTGGATTGTTTACATTAACAATTAACCGCTAACCTGATGCTGACCAATGCTAACGTGACCATTAACAACACCCGAGTTCAAAAACTTAAGGATCTTGGTACGTCTTAAATACAAATGGTATTTTCAATAAATTAGCAGTAATAGTGACTTTTTTAGAAGTAATTGTTTAAAAATACTTGCTACAGGAGTTGATCCTAATTTCCTACGTTATTTATTATGTTTCTCGTTTAATGATAGCATCATTACCATGATTACCAGTCACGATGAGCCTGAACGGAGCATTTCTACTGTACTGATTCAAATATTTATTCCTATATGATTTCCCTTTACTTTATTGCTCTTGTTTTCTACCCACATTCAGTTAAAAGATAAAGGCTTATAAGATACTATCTCATGTCATACCCCTATCAATGACCCCTGTCATAAATCAGATTTGGAACTTTTGTTGCATTTTAGCAAATTTTAGGTCAAGCGAAAGGTCAAGCAAAAAATTAGGAAACTCATAGCATGGTGTTTTAACTAAGACCTCGATACATTGAGATGGCATTCTAAAGTTTTTATTGTCATTAAAAAGTTAAGTTATTAGAAATAAAGCTATTGCAAATGCATTTTCCGAGTTCTTCCCCGCGAAATTCACCAGCCTGGCAGCTTCCCCCTTCTTTTGGAGAGGATTCCAGTATGCTTTGATATATAAATCTCCATTATCTAATTCAGCAGTCTATATGTCTGTATAATAAGAAGACACAAAGAGATTTCTCTTTGCATTCGCCCGCTTCCTATTTCTCCGACGAACTTGAACCCACAAATAATGTAAAATTTTTAAAACTCCTCAGATACTTCGACCACTGCAATCCTCTTAGCCCAATTTCATCCATACTAAAAAAAACGCTTCATTGAGTTCATTAATTTACATTTACGTATTTCTACATAACTCGAAAAAATTACGAGTAAAAAATACACGGTACTCGGAAAAAGTACCCGGAAAGAAAAACAGAAGCAGATGAAACGGTTGACCATCAGAATCAAGCAAATTCAATGTTGTCATTACCCTTACCCGACATGTGCCGGACATCTGTGAAGTTTGAGATCTCACTATATTCTCTAAATTTATTCTTCAATCGACCTCGCTGCGATATTTGTACACACGAACGTAATGTGAATAAGTACATAACGTGGTAAAGGATCTTGCGGAAAGCACTTATCCCACATGAACGCTAGCTGGCTGCAAGCTGGTGAGTTACAAGTGCCACGCCTATTCTCTACCCGTCCATTGCTATCGGTAGAGTATATGCGCACATGCAATTGAGTAAATACTAAAAAAGACAATCCCAAAGATATATTATAATATGTATAGAAAGATAATGTATAAGAAATATCATTTTGACGCTTACCATTAAAGCTCCATTATTTGCAGAACTAAGTCCTGTAAAAATGCTTAATTGCTGATTCACCAGGATTCACAATATAATTGGTATTTTGCATTTCAACTGATTTGTAGGAACTCCATGATATAGTTAACCTCTACCGTGCACTCACTTGCACAGGTTAGCCAACGATTTTCCACATATAAATATATAAAACAATATTACTAGAAAGAAGGTTCACCAAATTTATCAGGAATTTCGTTACTAAAATGAATCTCAAAAATGTTTCCACACAAATTATTCTAGAAAATATTATGTTTTTTAATTAATCTACCAAGAGAAAATTATAAAACAATGCACAAAAATCTCTATTTGATGACTAAAGATAATTTTTAAAAAATATTCTAGGTGAAAAGAAAGGGAGATATTTCGATGCAAATTAGATAGAAATATACATGGAGAAATATTCTAGATTATTAAAGCATTGCAATAAACATTATTAAATGTTTTCCTCCGCACTCGGCATGAAAAACATTTCTTTCTGATCAATTAAGAGGAATTTTGTCCAGCCTTCAAGAAATTAAAGTACAAAAAACAGTTTTTCACGTGTTTTTGTTTACGTGTTCATAAGATAACCAGGTCTAACTGACTAAGCCTGTCAGTAAAGGGGAAAGTAATACATTTTTTTTTATTCTTCCTCTCACCATTTTCTTTGATATTACGTACTCTAATTTTACAAATATATTCCATTCCGAAACATCCACTCAAAGAGTTTTTTCGATACACTCTGTCATGTTTTTTGAGGGACAAAAAAGAAGGGGATCACAATATTTAGTCCGAGCCCTTTCTCTTACCTATCTCTAACCTTATAGCCTAAACTTAGTTAATATTTTGTCTCAATCCGGCAACGCATTCAAGTTCGGAGCATATTTCAAAATCCACGGTCGGACGTAGCGGAAATATACATGCATGAAAAGGAAAAGAAAAAGGGAAAGGAAGTAGGATTTAAAACGAGAAGAATAAAAAAGAGAAAGGGGAGAGAAAGATGCGTTCGCCAGGAAGGAACGCGCCACGAATATTCTCGGAGCTCCCTCGTGGTTCGCGTCGCCGTACATTTCACGCAAATTACCTCCGGCGACCGCCTTGGAGAGACCTCCTCGCCTCTTACCCTCCCCCCTCCCTCCCACCGCCCCACCCACCCCCATCCCCTCCACCCGAAAGACAGCGAAGTGAACTAGAGACGATGGGGCCACACCGCATTCAATGTCTTCCGAAACCTATGGAGGTCGGAAGGAAAATGGGCTGAATTGAAAATTCTCTCGAATTGGGGAAAGAAATTCGTTTCGGCCGGAGTGTACAAGGGATCGCGTTCAACTCGAAGGGAAAGAGAAAATTACCACGTGTAAATTTCTCTACGGAAGTAAATCTTGCAACAAAGTGCGTAAATTTTAACAACAAAAAACAAATAATTGTCAATAGTATTCATTCACGCTTATTTTTTATTTAAGTAACCACAGTAAAAACCAATAAACGTCATTCTCGGGGTAAATGACGGGTAATTTATGGTATCCGTTGTGTTACATCACCGTACTGAGACGGGTTAAATAACTGCGTTCAAGGTAAAAATTATGTCTAGCCTTTGAGATTTAGCCCGTACCCATATGATTAGTCAGTAACACTTAAGTATGGATAAGTATTACTTATTAACAAAATTTCATTAGTTGTTTAATACCAAAAAATTAGATCGGATATTATTTTTAAGTAAGAATAGAAATTTATCAAGAAAAAATTATACGACTTGACTGCAATTCGAAACTTAATTCCCAGTTTTTCGGCAAGTCATAATTCCAAGCAATCATAATATCAGACTCCACAATCAACAAGTCATTAATCCATCTCAATTTCAAATAATCAGACCCGAGTTAACAATTCCATCGATCAAATGACCTTGACAGTTAATTTCCCTATTAAGGTTTTATGCCTTAAACTCATGCGCGTCATTGCATATCATATTACTCTTGCCATTTTTTCAAATGAAAAAGTTTTCATGAAATAATAATCCCAATAAGATTCAAATCCAGATAGATGCTCCCAATTTAAATAAAGTGCTTTCCCAATATAGCCACCCAGCCGTCCTCTACCACAGTGGAATGAGCGAGGAATCGTGCATATGAAGTCAATAAGTACTCAATTTAGTTCGCCAGGCGCCACAGTCTATAAGGTCAATTTTACATTCACAGGTGTTGACATATTCGTACCGTATAAGTACCGTGGAACAAGCCACATCCGGTATTTAAAGGAGTCACCCGCTGAGGAACCACATAAATGCGTAATTCACTATAAATTCATGGAGACCACATTAGTGTGGCAGTTGGAGCATTCAATTCTAATTCTGAGGGCTTGGGTTCAAATCTCGGCTGTGGTGGAGATTTTTCAGTGTAATCTCAATCCCTGTTTGGATGCAGTGTGGAGAGACGCGCTTTTGATTTAGTTTCTCTATCCACCCTTCCTCTATATCCTAGATAATCCTTCCCTTGCCGACCTCTTCTAGGGCGCAGTTAACCTCAGATGTCTGTCATCTCTCCAAATAAGCACCAAACCAAAAATTCATTCTCCTGACCTGGGATTGGAGGAGATAGGTGAATTTGAAAAATTTTTGTATTTCTTTGGATCGTGACTCCATTGAAGCTACTGACGCGGCTGCCCCCGCTATACTTCGAGTACGAAACCATATAAAGTTGGGTGAGAGGAAAAGGACTTAACATGCGGGAGGCAGCACTTCCTCCCAGGGGAGCAGACAGGTCGAGGAAATCGAAGGAGGCAGGGGGAAGGGAGGGACGCGTGAAGGGCGGAAATTCTCCCAAATCACGTGAAGCGACGAGGGAGAGATAAAATGGAAGGAATATTTCCCTTTGACCGTCTTGGTCATGAAGAAAAGTGGCCGAACTCACGACTGCATCGACTGCTTAACTAAAAATCTACGATTTATGCATTCGAGAACTCGAAACGCGGAAACTTTGATCCCCGTGCAATTAAATAATTTGATGCCGGCATTCTTTAAAAAAAATATATTGTAGAAGCTTTACTTGCTCTTGGCCTTAACCGGTAAATTACTCTAATAATAATATGCTCTGACAGATTGGTTGGCTACTTAGGGAGACGACCGATAACTCGGGCCAATTGCGTTATGGAGGATAGTTCGGTAGGTTAGTAAGAGAATATTTTGGGATTTAGGGAAGGGTAGAGATAAAACCGGCATTGGCAATGGTCTGCTCTAAACCATCATGGGGTCCACGGTTTAACGTCCCATCCAACGGACGAAGGACTGTCCTGAAATTGGTCTCAGCATAGCAACCCAGTGGGGATCAGGATTATTCTGAAAAGTACCCTCTCTGCCTGGATTTGAACCATAACCCTCAAAAAGTAAATTTACTCCAGGTGGCTTTCTTTTATCACCAACTTTCGTGTCAGATTTCAAATTGAGGTTGGTCCTCTAAGAATAAAATCTACTTTTTCATACTTTCTACAAATAATTACCGGAAAGTAAGAATTGAAATTTAAAAAACAAAGGTTCAAATTTTAACAAAATAAGTGAAGGTTTTTCTCGAGTCAATTGAAGTCTTTAAGGATGTTGTCGTTGTATTTCTTCCCATTACGTCAAATTATGTTTTTTATTCTAAAAATATCCAATTTTCCATTAAGTGAATTTTATGATCACGTTTCTCTATTGAATTAATTGCTTTAAAGTACACGCTCAATGAAATTTATTCGTACATTTGAGTCAGCGTACAAGAACCTTGTAGGGAATATCGGAAGTCAAGGTAATGGGGAGCGCACGTTTCGGTGCAATCGTGGCATTGTGGAAACTAAACTGACGAATCGCAGCTCAGGAGGAATATTAGAGTCTATACTCAAACTTGTGCCATTTGTGTAATAAAGGCTTCACAGACAGGTTTTCATGGATTAATAAGAGACATTGCGTTTGCGGTCAAAGCAAATGGATGGGGTTAGGATTGAGTGGGCCAGGAAAGAATATGAGTTGGATGCTCCAATAAAGGACATGTATGAAAAGAGTGTACTTCCTTAATTTGGCCATGTTGAGAGAAACGATGAGAGTCAAATAGCGAAACCGATTTTTGATCGTGGCATTAATAGTGTGAGAGGAATCGGTAGACCGAGAAAGACATTGGTGAATATTGTGGAAGAGAATCTCAAAAGGAGGAATGTTACGAGCCTTAAAGAGTAGGAGAGCGTATACGAAGCAAATCATGAATGCAATAGAAGAAAAAAAGGTATGCCAGCATAGGGAATCACGGAAGAAATTATTCAAGGGGTCCTAAAGCTAACAGGTGTCAACAGAGTTTCCTAGGCCTAGCAGGTGAAACTAAGGTCGTTGACCGTGGCTACCACGAGAGAGAGTGCTGGTATTTCAAATATTTAAAATGAGTTGTGAATGCATGGAGAAGGTATGGATGCCCGAATCTAGCTATAAAACATAAGAGGCTCCAATGTTGGCACAAATTCTATAGTGGATAGTCTTAACTCTTAAAGACAACTTTAGCATCCTATTAAGTTTTATCCGACGTTTGCAACGAAAATTTTACAATTTTTTTCTTTAATTTGCATCAAAATCAGATGAAAAATCATATTTATATAATGAAAGTATGATACAACTGAAGTAGGAGAGGTACGGTAAAGGAAAATTCATTTTCGAAAATAAGCTACTTCATCTCTCAACCAATGACTCCGGTATACTCATGATACTGCAAAAACAAGTTCCAAAACCTTAAAAATTCAACTTGTAATAATTCAGTCCCATCCTCTGTCCCACAAAAAAAATAAATACACAAAGTAAAATATGGAGATTTTTCTCCCGTCTGTATGACGATACATCTAAAACCACTACTTCCTAGATGGCATTCGAATTGAAAGGCGAAATATGAACAAGGATTGCTTTTCTCGGAGCTATTTTCCGGGCGAATCATTCCATTACTCCTCCATCTTCGAGAAAATAAGATTTTTTTAGAGCCGCAGATGGGAAAGAGGCAAAATTTCCGCTTCCCATGCTCAAAATTCTATGGGTCAAATAATGCATCATCTCGCTCCCCCTCTCACGTCTACGGCGGCAGTCCCGCCCCCAGGTCATCTCGAAGGAAATCCCCGGCGTCTAATGGTTCCATTACGGAAGATATACTGAGGGCTGATCGAAAGCACGAGAGAAAATGAGGTCGGGAAAATTAAATTTAGGGATGGTAAGAACTATTTACACAAAATTTCAGTTCTGTCTTCATAGCACGAAAACAGGTGAATTGAGGGCAGTGGGATAATATATGGAATATTGGCAGATATACATATATATGAAATATGTTTCTCGTATGTTGAGAGAGCGCGCAGACCCACCTTTCAATTCCGTTGCACCATTTCACTAATCAAAATATTCAGTTTCAAAGAAATTCGAGGAAACAACTTCACAATGTGCTATTTGTCATCTATTCTATAGATATAGGGACCAAGGATTTTCGACACCCTTAATCCCCATAACTCTTGTACTGAGTCACCAAAAGCTAAGAGTACGGTATCGAAACTTTATTTACGAGCAGAGAAGCAAGGAAATATACACTATGAACATGAGCTAACTCAACTCTCTTCTTTGAGAAACAAATCCCCGAATACACATCTTATACATGAATATCTTCATGAAAAGTTAAATTAAATCCACCGGACTTCAAACTTCACTTAAAATCTGTGAAAGAAGAATTCATAGAAGCCGCATTGAACTAATGCAGACTTAATTAGTGTATTCTTTATTCACCTGTGGCTTGGCTGATTTAATTCGAAGTGATGCATTCAAAACATGTGGCAAAGGCACCAGCAAAAAATCTAGCTACATTGTTTTTCAATGTCTTCCTTATAACTGTTAGTTACGGTCTCAGGCATGACTTTGTAGAAACCTTTGGTATCAAACATTACTGTTAAATGAGACAATTTACTCGTAAAAAAACGTTCCATTTTACTAGTAAAAACGTGTGGAATAGAACGAAGTGTCTCATTTAACTATGTTTAGTTTTATGCCTGTTTATGGCTTTTTGATGCCCCTACTATGTTCTTCATTTTTAAAACTAATTATTATAGCGCTTACTTTTGAGTTGTGTCATTAAGAATACTTACAAATACAAATACATTTATAAATTAGGTACAGCTATTTCTGGTACTGATTGTTAGAAGCTCTTAAGAAGTGTATCTATTAATTCTATGGTGAGCTATAAAAGCGTAAAATTCCTAAGATATATATAAACGTATCTATCGAGGTACACTATATTCGAAGATTTTTGTAGGAGACGACACTATATTACATCACCACTTGAACAAAGCTTGTTTCTGAGAAGAAATATGAGTTTTTAGAGTAATAACCTAGAATATAATTATATTTTAGAATTAAAAGGTAAATATTTAAATCAAATATTACTAATAAACCTTAAAAATGCTAATATAATTTATTTTGTTGCTGTAGGCTTTCAAAAGCGGAAAAATGTTTCCATTCAAGCCACCTGAAAATTCTATCATTTTATAGCAACTACTAGTGTAATATATAAGACCAGTAAGAATGTATAGCTCACATGGCATGATATTTTCTATGGATGTAAACTCAAAAACCTCACATCCTTCATTTTTTCTAATAACCGTTCAGTTCTATCAGTATCAGGTCAACCTATCAGCGTTGCCCCAGTCAATGGTAACAAAGATCTAAGCGCTCTATTTTGACAATATGTAATCATTAGGGTATGTGAAGTGCGAGAAACTTCACTGTGATTCGGATGCGGGTTTTGAGCAAGAAAAATGACCCCTAGCCTCAATCGTCTCATCAATCGTCTCCCTTACTTATGACACGCTTGGGAAATCTCCTGCGAGTACATTGTGGATCAACCGTGTCACAAGCATTAAATCCGCGTTATGACTATCCCAGGAGAGAAATTTGCCTTCATCACGCTCTCAACGTTGGAAGGAAAAAAGAAACAATCTTATTTTGTTATATTAACAAGCAATCTTATTTTTTCGGGATTCCATCCCCAAATTTTAATGCAACGGAAATATATTTGCATATTCTACTCTTCAAAAATGTGGTTCCACCGCAAAATGCCTTGAATATCATTTCATGCATATTTAAACTACTGATATAACACCTAGTCATTTGTTTGATATAGACAACAAAATCACACTACATTAACGCACACGTCCAACACCATTATTTCGCAAATTGAACTTCAAATTACAGAATGGGCGAAATATTGAATGGAAGAATTGGTAAAAAAAAAGGGGGAAAATAGTATTTTTCATAAAAATCCATAAAGCCGTTCGGGTTTAGCCAGTAAAAAATGTTTCACTCTCGGTAAATGGCTTGTAAATCTGACTCTGCTTTAATAATTTCCGCCACACAGCCCTATACTTGCATCCCTCTTTTGCAACATTTACAGTCATGTATTCCTTCACACATGCCCACCCGAACAAAAAAGAGTCCTAATATCCATTTATTTCATCTTTTCTTTCCTCATTCACAGAAGAGTATCTTCCACCATCTTCACCCATGACATTCTCGGTCTACCTCTCTTCCACTCACTCCTCGGTCATAAATTTAATTTATTATTCAACTCTCATCGATTCTCTCAACTTGTCGAAACCAAATAAATACGTTCCTTTCATTCAAATCCATTACCGGAGCAGCCATTCTTCATTCTTTTATCACCCACTATTTCTTAACCCTATCCCTTCTGCGTTTACCACAAAAACGTCTCATGTACCCCATAGCCTGCATTTAGCCTACTGTTATGCTTATCCTGGCATACCCAAGTTTCGCTACCATGCAAAAAAGGGGGAGGAATACAATTTAGTACAGTACAGTACTTTTTGAGGTAGGAATTTTCAATCAAATATATATGTCACTTTCGCAAAAGACTGTTATTAAGAAGCGAAGCCTTTCAGGGAATCGAATGGCAAAACATTTAAGCCCTTTCCTATAATATTTCTTCAGTTAGTTTTAAGTTATTGCAATGCAAGTGTCAAAGTACGTTCATTATACAGAAATAGCTGCAGTTGACTCCTTAGGCTGGAAAAACTGGCCATATAAAAGGTATTCGTCGACTAATTTGCATATTTTACGGCTCAATTTTGTTTTATTATAGTATCTTAGGCATTTCATCAGGAAAAGCAGTATTTTTTGACAATACAAAGGAAAAGGTATGATCAAGTACTTGCTTTTGAATCATACAGTTACAGAGGACCAAAATTGAAAAATATTTGTGTGGAATATTCATTACCATATATTTAAAAGATTCCATTTATTTGTAGTCTTTTAAATATATGTTCATGGAGAAAACGATGAAGTGGTATCGAAGGTAGGATGCTGAGGCACTGATCAGATTCTCCGGGTTCAAATCTGGGAGAGGCCTCTGGGCGGATCCAGCTGAACCAATAATTAATATTTTTCTTAATTAATATCTCTATTTAGAAACCACTGGAGGTAAAAGGAAATGAACTTTCCCCCTACCCTGGTGTAAGAACTCCGCTATACTTCGGGCTTAGCCCTTCGTGGGCTCCTGCCGTACGGAGAACATCGTTTTGCTGACCGCAGTGGGCGATTAGCTAAATCCTATCACCAAAGATATTAATTGGCATTACCATTTTTCAATTCCCTAAAATCTTTCCGTTAAGATTGCTAAAATACCCGTATCATTTGAAAAAATGTTTCCTTGCATGAATTATTTTGGAAAAACTCGAGTACACTGCTACATGAAACTACCTATCATTACTAATACAATATGTTATCAACATTCTCTTCCTTAGACGTTCAGGCGAATTTTCTACTTAAAATGGCGACGAATTGCTTAGCAGGACATGGATATTTCTTTTGTTACAGAGTATTAAAATATTTTTTTATATTGTATCAAATACATAATCTATGCAATATCCTCATGTACAATAGCATTAGAACGTAGTCATTCCTCGTTAGTATGTATCAGCCTACCACATCCTTGGTCTCAGACTTATAAAATGTTCTATATTCCTATTCATATTTCTAGCTTCAGTCCAGTCCAATATTGTGTGGAGATGTGTTTCACCCTGCGTAAGGAATAATCAGACATAATTCTAAGTCTCCATTAGAACGAGACTGGTAGGTAAGGCTTTTTTTCGATTTTACCCCAATCACGGTAGCCAGGTTTCCAATCCAGCTACTCGGGTGTGCCTCTTGTATTGTCTTAGGCTACATGGTACAGTTTATAACTTTCGCAGTTTGGCAACCTAAAAACTACCTCTACTGGTGATTAAACACCAGTCTTTGCCCATAGATTTCGTCCGTTTGGAGTTGTTCTCTCATTTCCTCACAGTACCCTAAACGAATATTCACCGCCTTTAAATTAAAAAATTATAGCGAACCTTTTCTAGCACTCATACCATGTAGAGCATTTTAAAACCTATGGGGAAACAGTTAACCCCAGCAGTGCAGTTTAAAGTTAGTCCTCTACGAACTAAATTTTCTTTATGGACAAATCGTCCAAATGTCAGATTTGTAACATCAGAAAAAAAAGATACGAATCTACATTTTCCAAAACTGTAAACTTTATTTACCCTTCATTTCACTCATTTATGATTTATTATTTCAGGATGTCTTTAAACTAGTTCAAAACTGAAATATACGAAGAGTTCTTGATCATATTCTATTTTCCATGCTGATCTGAATTGATGTTAATTAATTACAGATGCCGAAAATAATTAGTACTAGAAGAAATAGCTGTTCTTTCGGTGGCATGAAGAACGGGAAATGGAAACGTTTTCATTTTCTATTTTTTATTTCCGCTGAATCACAATCAAAAAAAGAACTAGAAAATTGGGTGTATATCAAAAGTAAAAGCAAAACATAATTCCTGATACGACTTAGGAGGTATATAATTATAATTGTGAGGAAAACGGGTACCCAAGCGACAGGAAATTTCATTTTCAAGCAGACATTTAAATCATCTACAGCGCAGTGACTCCCTTGAAATTCATAGCACGAAGATTTTACTTCACTTAAACAACTCGCTCCTCGGTCTTGTTCATTTTACGACGGATCACCCGAGGCGTTGACGGGTGACCTTGCTCTGCGCAGAATGAAAAAAGCAGCAGCAGGCGAAAACTCAAAGGGACGAAAGAGGCTTTTACACATTAGCCAAACGCTGTACCCCGTGATGGGAGAAAGGCATTGGACAATGAAATTGAGCGTTGGGATAGGATGAAATGCGGGCGCGGAAACTCGCGGGACAGAAAGCAAGCACCTGCGGCGGAACAGAAACTCGGGATTAGTTGCGGGGATGTACTTAAAGAAAAGAAGAGTAAGAAGAGAGGGGAGGAATTCTGTGCGCAAGGAGGCACGCCTTGCTGAAGGAAGGATAACGAGGAAGACGAAGGGATATCTCATCCGGGAAGGAACCGTTAGCTGACAGAAAAAGAAAATCAGGTTTTCGGAAGGCAACTAGAAATAAGGGAAACTGAGGTAAGTCAACAGGAAATTAGATTTTAAGGGTTCCTTCGGGGGATGAGGATTCCAGGGTGAAACTTTTCGTCTGGGTGAAACTTTCGGCTAAAAACAAGATGAGCTTCTGGAAAGTAAAAGATTGTGTTAACACCTTTATAGTGCTTAATGATTAGAAGTTCCCAAAGCGAAGGAGGTAATTAAATAATTGACAAGGCTTTCAGTGTGATTTTACCTGAAATGATAATAACGGTTGATTATGATCCGTAGGCAGGAAGAAAAGCCTATAATATAGTACTTACCTACCGCAGGGTAGCTGGGTAGTCAGTTTTAAATTTTTAATACCGGAACTACCGGATTTTTCTTGTAAGGAGTAATACAAAAACGATGATACTAGCCCTTTACTTAAGACATTTATTCTAGAAATTATGTTCGACATTGCCTGCATTGGTAATTCTCAAATATATCATCATAATATATAAATTTGTCAGGAAGAACTAATGAAGTTTTTTAATATGTTTACTCGTGTATAAACTCTTTTGTTTCCTATGAGCAATGTATGTCAGCTATGAAACTTATCAATAAAATAAATTTGATATAACTTATCCCGCGCACTTAGACACTAAAATCTTTCATTCAGGGTTTTGAACTGTAATGGTAGTAATTCGAAAATAATACCCGTGACACAAAAGAATTATTATGCATTTTTAAACTCGTAAAATACAGTATATTTTATCCGGCTACTCCGTATCTGGTACACTCCGTAAAATCCTGCCAAGCATTATGTTATGTAAAACATTGAGTAGAAAATTGCTACATGATAAAAAAATATTTTATTCTACAAAGAAGTCTACAAATCCATTCCATTGTGGGCCCATGCCATCATAGCGCTATGACGTTGATCCGTAAAAAAGTTCAATCATTGAGTTGTAATTCCGGGGAGTAAGTTGCATTTGAGTTATTTAAATACAACCTGCAATGGCACACAGTGTAATAAATTATCCTATTCATCATCATTACACATACGCTGCGAATATGATTTTTTACCCAGAATGCAACTTCATCATATACATTAAATTGGCCAACCTTTGAGGTTGCAGTTAACCAAGTTTTTTAAAGGAATATAATGTATACTAATTAATTACACTCTAGTTAATATCGCAGTAAATAAGCAAATCGAAGTCTAATCTAGCTTTGTACTTCTTTATTTACCCCACCAATTGACTAAATAACACTAATTGAAGCAAAAATAGTCATCGACTTCAATCTTCGGCCTTTCCACCAGGTAGATAAAATATCCAATCACGTTTTTGGCAGGAATATTCAGAACCAGGGTCAATAGCTCACGCACTATTTCATTTATCATTGGCTATCGCAGATGTAAGCTTTTATCGTTTTTTTATAAAATATGTGATTTATGGTTCGCAATTTCATCATCAAAATTTTCGATCCCAGGGAGGTCTAAAATTAATACAGAAACAAGTATTCAACGAAAGAGGGTACATTTTAATTTTCAAAAGCTCGAGAGAGATGTGGAAGAAGGGCAAAAAATTAGTTAGGGATGTTCAAGCAGATGGATAGGAAGCACAAAGAAATAATATAAATTCTGACTCAAAGCAAGATGTTTATTCAGTCGGATGGAGTACTAAAGAAGGCCTGAAAAAAAACGGTTCGCCAAACAACGAGGATAAACTGGTAAGAAAGACAGTAAGGATAATATTGAGCATGTGACACAGCAGTTTTAAAACATTAGGATTAAGAGATTGGAGAAAATCATTTATAGATTGAAGAAAAGCATTTATATTATAACGTAGGCTTCCGCAGTGTTTCATGATGAAGTGATGCTGAATGGCTTTTGGTGTTCCACCACGTTGTGTATCTTTAATTGACGACAGTTTCTTCCTCGTTCCAGAGGACATCTTCAGGTCAAAGTGATTCCGCTGAGATTTGAGATATAAGCATTCAAAATCTCAGCGAAATTCTTCGACCTGAAGATGTCCTCTGGAGCGAGGACAAAACTGTCGTCATCTCAAGACACACAGCGCGGTGAAATACCGGAAGCCATTCAGCATCACTTCACCGCCTTTATACACTGGCGAATTATGAAGGTGGATACAAATGACCCTTCAAAACATTTAACTGAATTATCTGCCAAGGAAAATTCTTTCCAGCCTTTTCTTCAACCATTCTTCCAAACCTTTCTTTTTAAAAATTCATCACACGTCATCGCCCCTTTATAGTAATTCCGGATGTACTTTAGGAGGTTCGGTGGTTTCACTCAACTTAAGGGAATTCGACGAAACTTGCTGGAAGCATTAATAATGTTGTCTTAAATCTACCTGATTTTTCTCAAAATCATTTACCGCAGATTTCTTAGGATATTTGATGTGGAAGTTGGCATGAAATTACATAGGTTCTTATGGGAACGCGAGGTGCGACTAGCTTCATTCATCGTAAAGAACGTTTTCTAGTTAAGGATAAGAAAAACAAAAATAATTTAAATCATCAATAGAATAATGTATGAAAATAATTTGATAAACTTTATTTTTATCATTTTTGTTTTTCTTATTCTTAATTTAGAAAAAGGTTCTTTTTGATGAATTAAGCTACTCGTACCTTGTGTTCCCATAAGAACCCATGCAATTTTTTGTCCACTTCTCTGTCTCTCAATATCTTAAGTAATCTGCGGTAAATAATTCTGAGAAAATCAGGTAGATTTAAGACAACATAAGTAATGCTTCCAGCAAGTTTCGTCGAATTCTCTTAAGTTGAGTGAAACCACCGAATCTCCTTAAGCTCCGATAAAAGAGGCAGAGATAATAAATTGAAGCATTCTGCATATCATCTCAAGTAAATAATAGCACATGATTTATATAGTTCTCTGGTGGGGAAAATTTATGATGTTATCTAACAGGAAGGAAAAGAAGCGAAAGTAAGGAATATAAGGACAGAACATACGGCTAAATGGAGGAGAACGGTTTAACGTTTAAGTTATAAGATGCTCATTTCCAGCAAAATAAAAGCACATACATATTTGATACTTAAGATAGAGACTGAGCTCTGAGCAGATACTCATATATATTGGTATCCATACGCTAAGTATCTGCTAAATGAAACGGAAATAATTCATTATTCATGAAAAGCATTTGGGCGGGAGGATTCCGTAGGCATTTTCCCTTTAAGGGGATCGTTATGCTCTTCATATGGTGATGAGTGAAAGGAACCACTCAGGGGAGGGCCTTAAAAATGAAAGCGGAGAGAGTAGTAGGGCTCGTGAATAGGGGTTCGACGGGTGCCGGATGGACGTGAGGATCCAGGAGTTTAATGCTTCTCTCACCCGGAAATGGCCCGCCGTGGAAAGCGGAGACGGAGGCAAGAGGACGTGTTAGCTCACCAACTTGTCTTCGCAAGTTGAAAGGGCGGATTTTAACTCTTTCCCACTGTCTCCTGGATGGGGTCTCTCTCTACAGTGGTGGCGATGTACCGCAAGAGTGACGGGAGAAATGGACGGAGCCACTAGGTGACGTTTTCGCTTCTTGTACTCCGAGAGAGGTGACCGTCCACTCCCATCAGACTTCTCATTCCTCCCTTGACCGAAGATGTCATAGCTCTTTTCTTCCACCACACGTCAACCGACCGCTACGGCTTTGCATTTCATACAATCAACCAAGAAAACTTGTTTCTCCCTCCTTTGGCTTAATATTGAGGTTATTAATACCAAAATAAAATAATGACAAAAAACACCCCGTCTATATAATGCCGAAAAGAGGAATGTACTCCGATATAGCCTCATGTGCCACAAGCCAACGCATGAGATGGCAGAAGATTTTTAGATGCGAAACATGAAAATGCATGAAAGAGGATAAGAAATTGGGTGAGGAAAGGGACGAAATGGCATATTTTGGTGGATGGGCGTAATATTTTTCTTTCGCCAATGTTGCTAGTAAGGAGGGAATTCTAAGGGTTATCAGTTCAAGCACTAATATTTAGGAGATATAGTCTCCTCTATTATTACCATTTTTGGATAGTAAATATAATTGACAAAAAATAATAAAAAAATATTTCTCCAAGAGCACAACCCGCTAAGAAAAGGATTTTTATGCTTAGAAAAGTAGTATTTTCACATAAATAAATTATGACAACCCATTTAATAGAGACTATAAATATTTAAATGCTTCCAGTCCAGCGTAATCCGTCACACCTCATAAAATGTTGGTTATACCACTCTATATTTATACTTATAAGAACCAGGGGTGGATCCAGGGAGCAAACTTAAGGGGGGAAATTTGTAAGTTTTGTATGAGTGCATAGGAGTGTGCGTACACGCGCGTTCCTGCGCCTGGGTGCTTATAAGAATCATGCGTCATGTATAGTCTGTTCATAAACAGCAAACAAATTCCACCCAAACTCAACCATATACGATGTATATGGTCGAGGGAACGACAGAATGGAAAGGATGCAACGTTCAACGAAATATCTGTCTGAGTACGCCTCTCATTATTCTTCCATACATGTCACCCACTTGTGCTCACGCCAATTACCAGGGTCACTACTCTCCGATAACTATCTTCCCCAGCATCCGTCTTTCATTGAGATGTAACGCGCACTTGAATTGTAACAAGCTATGTTACTCGGAATTGCGGAAAAGTTATTCAACCTAACATAGAGTTCACGACCTCTGATTCAATAGCGACATAGCATATGAAGATGAAATTAGAGAGATGTTATACCAGTATAAGCATAAGTCACTTCCGTTTGAGATGCAGTTAAAAAGTTTACAAATTGGATGTTCTTTGAAAATCATTTTGTAATGCTAAAATGAAAAAGTGCTATTTCTCCATATTTCGCCAGTAAAACCAATATCTAATTTTTTAACTGAACAAGGAATGTTTTGCACTTCACAGAAAAGGCAAGGTGAAACGCTTTCTGATGACTCAGTAGGTAATCAAAGTCGACCGGGGATGATGAGTCTATTTGTTCGTAGATATATTAAGAGTAAACATAAGCTTAACTATGACGAGATTTCGAGAGGTTCAATATCCAAATCCAGAGAGCAAATTCATCGAGATGGAGAAATTGCAACAAAAGCAATGCTGCGATTTGGTACTTTCTAGTTATTTGTTATTAGCTCAAAATCAGCCCCTACAAATCATATAATACACGAGTGCTGTTGGATCGCCATCCGATATAAAACCAACGTCCCTCTAGCCTAGGATGCCACGAAACTACGGCGTAAAAAGCGAGCATGGCGACACATAAAAATTAAGAACTCGTAGGCTTCCGCGGAGTCGTTCAGATGGCAGTGAAGGCTTTTCGGGCTCAGAGTCCTCTGGATGGCCGTTCTCAACACTACTCCCTCATGTGTATTATCGGCAATCCAGAGGACTCTGTTCGGGCTTTCTTCCGCGTGCTTCCATTGTCGTTGACGACAGTTTCGATAGCATTGATGAAGAAGATAGCTGCAACGCTATCAAAACTGTTGTCAACGACAATGGAAGCACGCGGAAGAAAGTCCGAAAAGCCTTCACTGCCACATAAAAATTAATTTCTCCCTTAAAAGAAATATTACCATTGCCAACCTTCAAGGATATCTAGCTAACATATCTAGCTACTAAATATATATAAATGGGAAGATCAAAGGGGAGTATGTTTACAGAACAACTCGTTTCAAGTTTTCAAAATAAAAATGAATGCACTAATTTGCAATTGAGAGCCTGAGAGTCAATGTAATACAAGTAACAAACATCGTCCAGTGTCACCTTTATCACTTTAATCCCGTAAGAAATGACTAAAAGCAAAGTAGCTTGAGATTTCGGCGGCTAGATCGCAGCACCATACGTTTGAACACTTGTATTCCTTTTCCTGTAGCTACCTGACAGTACCAACTTAGAATATATGCACATATATCGTTTTTCGTGTTTATATTACTTATATTACTTTGACTCTCAGGCCCTCAATTGTTTTTAATTATTGACATCATAATATTATGCGCCTTTGCTTTTACTTTCAAAGGAGCATTTGTGCTATGACATAGCTAATGCACGCCCGGAGATATCGAGGACGACTCAAACATAAATTTACGAAAAGCTCTATTTTTCATACTTCCGTAACTACGGAAACGGATGCATATTATCCAAAACAATTGGTTTGGCCAACAATGTGGTAAAACGAAATAGGTCAAAATCGAAGAGGCCAAGGGCAGTATCGGTCTCGTTTGGTCGTTTTCACATTCAATTGTCCTAAAGGTTAATTAAGTAACCGCCGAGAAAGAATTTTCTACGCTGGGTGGGAAAGAATCGGACGTACTTGTCATGAATATGACAAAACGTGATCAAATTTACGAATTTCTAGAATTCATCAAACACATAAATTAAAGTCAATTTTTAATTAATGTAAATTTGTTACAATAATAAAAATCGGGAGCATGAGTGTAGAAATGAGCTATTTTTGGATGGTATGAGGACTAAATTGTTTCCGACATTTCACCCAATAAATAATTTTATTGACTCTCTGATATTTAGACAATACGCTTATTCCAAGAAAAGTTACTTGCTAAAGTCAAGCCGAGGTTTAGAACTGAATATTTGAAGGGTATGACTTGGTTGTTGAATATTTTAAGGATCATAATAAAATCAGAATTATTTGGTATCGTTTTACAACCAAAATAAAGGATTGTGGGAGTTTTTCTATTGACAGCGAGCGACACAAATATTAGGAAGCTGAAATAATTCATGAATTGTTCTCATGGGAGCTTCTACGGTGATAACTAAGAATGAAAAACATACACATTTGTCGGAGGTTCATACCATTGGGGTTTCTTTTCCATTATATCATGGTATATAACATAATGAACTATTTGAGGATCACAGGTTTACTGATTCAACGCGTTTTAGGACCTGTAAGGGATATAATAAGGAGGAACATAACAGAAGGGAATTATTATATATTTTATGATGTAGTTATGCACTGAATTACAAATAAAATGTATACTTAAACTAACCACACTTAATATAGGTACTGTAATACTGTCTAATAAGACACTGGCATGCAGAGATCCGTGAATAATGTAGGATGCAACAGCTGTGAGGACACCTATCCAATTCAGCATAATAAATCACTAAGCCCAGGCAATTGATCGCATTGTTAAGTGCAAAAGTTACTTTGTTAAACTCCAGCAAAACAAAATTCCACTGTCGACCAAACGAAAATAATTAATCTGTCCACACAGTACAATTAAAAGACAGAGGCGAGGAGTCGAAGGAGATAAAACAAAGTGACTACTTCAAGGAACATGATTTCGTCTCTCCCAAACGCTCACAGTCATTCTGCTGCTAACAAACTTAATAAATGCCATGTGCCCGCGCCAACTACAAGGGAAATGGGCCCTTAATTTTTAAAGGGTCAGAGGAGGCTGTTCTAAACAAAGTGACCGACACACGCTAGAGATCCCTTACGTTTTAGGGGATGGGGGAAGCAGCTTGGCAAGAGGCGCAGGTAAGGCAAAAGTAGGATGGACGAAGCCTCAACTGAGACTCATCTACTCGGTACAGAAAAACCGAGTTCATGCTCGTTGAAGAGAGACATGTTTTTTTCTAGCTTATCAATGCTATTAAATTGCTGATACAATGAAGTTTACTATCAACTATTATGATTTTTCTTTTACACGTCTGACCTCTTGGTGGGGGAGGGGGATTTCCCCCTTTTCCACCCCCGTGGATCCGCCTCTGAAAAGAACTACAGTACTTAGGAGTCATTAACATTTTGAGTCAATATTATCCCCTTAAAAACTTATACCATACCCTACTAACCTAACTTATACGAACTCGTAACTTTCTTGTTACACTACGTTAGTAATTTAATAGTCATTTACAATTTCGAGTATGATATAGGCCGACATAAACTTGAATTGGTTCTCTATAAAGGCATTTTCAAAGGGTCTCTATGGGCATTTTCTGTGATAAAAGTCTTGAGATTAGTATTATCAAAATCCTTGAATAGTAAACCGTTATTTTTGCCCACATTGTTTCATTATTAATCGCTGCATTGAATCCTCCCTCCATTAGCATCCATGATTTTCGTCACCATTGAAAGGAAAATAACCATACTGCTGAAATGCCAACGGTGCAATTCATCGACGATGTGTTATTTTTTGCTGATAACATAAAAACAACTAGTAGCCTCGACAGTATCATTTCTAGTATAAATTTATTTTTATTGCCCTTTGAACATTAAAATACATTTTTTTTAAACATACAGAATCGTTAAGTGGCCCCTGAGGAATTTTCCAAAAGATGGAATCGCCTTCAGAAAGAAGTAGCAATACTGACGAACCATATACGTAATACTGTTATTAATTACATTTTCTATTTAAAATGTTTCTAAAATAAACATGTACAGTGAACACAATATAATTTTATACTTAACTAGAAGGGATCTTGAATATTTTACTGGGCATAAGTTTATAGTCGTGAGCATGATACGCCTTGGGTGAGGCTAAAAGCAGCAACAAATGTTATTTTCCAATTAACACTTTGAGGAAAAATGTACGATGTATCAATGCTGATTAAAACAACTGCCGATAGCTTCCTTGAAAACTAGAAACGCAATTCCTCTCCCAAAATCCCTGTTGTTTTTCGATATATCCATTCATAAATGTAAAAGCATATATACATTCACAAGGAGTATATAAATCCCGATCTCCATCGGCTAGGTTTCGCGCTTCAATATTTTTTTCTTCTCCCGAATTAAAATAAAGAGCTATAGGGGAAACGACTAAAACTTCAAAGTCACCAGGTTCCTCACTCCTCGAAGGGAATCATAACATCGTAAAACCCACTGAGCCTCTTTGAAAAATCCTCTTTCCTGCCTCTTACCAGAGAAGCTCAAAGAGCATGGTTGCCCTAAATAAAATCTCATGAAGCATTCCAGGTAATGGCCGACAAAAATAAAAAATAAGACCCCGAAAACAGTCTGGTGCACCTATGAATAACTTGTTTTAACTACAAGACGCGCAAGGAGCGTGTACGCACATTGCAGTACTGCATATTCCAGGGCTTCCGTGAGTCAACCAAGCTTATTTTCACAGGATATCACTGTTTGCTTATTTCCACTAATGGAACCGCAAATCACTGGAGACCGTAAAACTTCCACGGAGTTGGCAGCGATATGTCTTCTTTTGGTTTGAAAAAGAGAGCAGGCTAATGTCTTAATGTAGAAGGTATTAAAGGTGAAACAAATACTCATTAAGAATAGATGTCTTTCTGAAAATGTCACCAATTTCCTAACAGCAACGTTGGGATATGTATTAGGAAAGCCTATATATCTTTAAGAGATGATGATGAGGTTTAGAGATGGTCTTACTTGAAGAGGTAACAGTTTCGTATCCAAAGAGAGTCGTTGCGACCCGCATAAGGAAAGTCTACCGTGTTTGAAACATGTACATAAATATATGTCGAATATCCATAGGGATTCATTCAAAGTGGATCATGTGTCCTCTACGTGCAAGCTGCAACACAAAAGTTATTAGAATCCGATCCCAGCTAGATTATGGAAGGTCAATCTAGCAGCTCAGCTACTTTCAATTTCAGGACAATGTAAAAGTGGTGCTCTGGATTCCGAGTGATTCCAAGAGTTTCCATGAGCCACCGAAATTATACAAAAATGAAACGGGAATTGTAGCAGGAATATTTTTTTAAAATAAGCATAACAAATTTTTAAAGGTTTTTTAATTTTTCTTCAGGGATGTACAACAAAGACGGTGAAATTCATCACGAGAAAATTAATTGACTTGACGGGATTCGAACCCGGATCTCCCAATTGCCGGTCAGGTGAGTTATCCAGTTAGCCAGTAGAATTTCACCGACTTTGGTGTACATCTTTGCACCCATGCACGTGACTGCATACCACATCATTTGTGCTATCGCAATGATTGGAAAATTCTTTAGGGAAACTTAATTTAAGAAATTTATTACAATATTTTAGAAAAACGTATTTAATTATTAAAACATTCCGGCGAAAATTTAATTAATACGACTTTTCAAATAGGTACTTGGATACAAAATCTGGATATTATACCACAATAACTCGAATGGTTTCGTCATAAAATTTACGTAATATGAAAGTAACTAAAACTATATATTCATGACTTTAAGCGATTGGATTCTGTTATAATGCACATGTGAAGAGTGAACTTTGATATCTCAATTATGCTTGGAGGGGCGAACAGAGACGAAGCCAAGGAATGAATGGGAAACAGTAAATCCATATACGATAGAGGAGTGAATGCAATAAGAGGAATGAACAAAAAGGGAAAATTGAAGGTGTGGTAGGAAATTCTCAAGAGAATGCGGAGAGTATTTTTTTATAGTTTTAAGAAAATTATATTTCCTGAATGGGAAGAATAGGGGCCAGGCTAGCCAGAATAGCTATGGGAAGAATAGGGGCTATGCCAGGACAGGGATGTGGAAAACAATCAGAATACTGGGCCTGAAAGCTCATAATTATTCCATTTGAATGTGTTCCGCTTGTAATAAGAGTACATATGTGAATAGGAGAATCCCAACCTGAAAGATTCTCTTCTCCACAAGTAAAACTGAATGCAAACATGAGCCATGTTTAAAACAAAAACATACTTCCAAGTGTCTATGTTTTGTTAATACAATTATATTTCCGTTTTCAAACGATTAGGTATCCTTCCATCGCTTCCGTGGTACCCCACGGCGTGATTCTGATTTATAAATTTTTAATATGCATACTTACTTTTAATTGTATTTCGCGTCTGTGTCTGCACAAAAATTAATCACTGCAAGATCATAAACTGTCCTCGATTAAAATTCCTTTCGCACATCATACGAGAGATAGCTGTCAATATTTTATTACAAAGCGGATAAGCATGTCATCGCGCCTTCAATCACATTATTAGCCCAGCAGAAAGGGATGCACGAATTCCACGTGACGAGGACGCATAAAATGTCGCGTAAATCATTTCATTTCATCAACGGAAAATGCAAACGAGGCGAATAATTAAAAAAGAATATTACGCTAAATGTATCTTTTTAAAAAGGAATAATTGGGACTCGGAGGGTTCATCGACACGCCAATATAGACAAGCATTTCAAACAAGGCATAAATTTTACCTTTGGTCCTTAATTATTCACATTTTAGTATATAAACCGGAATTTTAGGATTAAAACAGCCATTTTCTCCTACATATAAGAATTTTTATTAAATTAAATGTACTCAATGAGTTTGAATTATAAATATAAGGAAAGCTTTTTACTCATTTTTTCAGAGAGCAAAAAGGTTTATGACAAAGGATTATAGTTATATTTACAAATAAATTAAAATGTTCGCTTAGACGTAAGGTTGTATCATTTTAAATTATATTGCATCCTAAAAGAATGATTTTTATCAATTTTACAGGAAAGAATCACAATATCATCCCCATGGACTCGGAATTCGCGACTCTCCTGAATCCACTCTCCTGAACTTTGGGAAAAGTTCACTATAAGAAGGAATTACTAGATGCGTTTCGTATGATATCCAAATTTTGGTAGAATTGATGATTAAATTTTGGAAATTCTCAGTATACTCAGGGCTCTTACAAGGGTTTTTATAAATTTTGCAGATACGGGACAGCACAAGATTTTGCTAACCCCGTGCATTGCTTTGGGAATTCTCACATATTGTACTAGATTGAGAAAAGAAAGTGTGAATTACCCGGTAGGAACTACTTCGCGTCTTTATTTGTATCGACAATTTTTACAAGCCCAAAGCATATAAGTCTTCATATTTTAGGAGATCCGTTAGGAAGGAAAGTCTCAACATTACATCTATTTCTCACCTCTAAAGAACCCCCGAGAGTAGACAAGAAAGTAAATCAAGAAGATAGTCGATGTGGAGCAGAAGATTCACTCAATATCAACCCCAAAATTCCTGTGAATCTGCTACTTACATGTAAATCATCGAGTTGATTCAGTAATATATAATATCAAGTTGAGACAGAAAGTTCTGTAAGACAACCTCACGAGCGTGAAAATATATACCAGTGGGTGAATAACTTATTTGTCGCTGGGTGATAAAAAACCAAAAGTAGACGGGTTAATGTATTCTTCTCAATCCCCCGTACGTTTTTCTAACGGCTGTCACCCCAACAGATTTGAATAGCTGGCAGGCATGAAAAGAGAGATGCAAGGCAATAGATCCTCGTATGTGATTTGTCACCCCTGGCCCACCCATCACAACCTCCGCTGACTCCAGACTCCAAGCGACTTCCTTTGAGACTTCTTCACCGACGGGATAAGAAAAAGGGAGAGTCGACGATTCGGAGACCGGGAAGGGGTGGTTTCAGGAGAAGGCATCAAGAGGACAGAAGACAATAAATAAGTAACAGCGAGGTGTTGTGGGTGGCATCTAGAGAGGAGAGAAAATCTGGGGCACGGTTGTGACAGCGAGTCTTGGAGAGTCAATAATTGACGAGCACAGAACTGTTCCATTTCACCTAAATTCCCTTGATATTACGACGGTTTTATTTCAAATGTTTTACCTAAAATTTAATTCGAAGTCCTCTGCTTAATCGATGATGTAAATTATTTGCTAAAATATCTCCCTAACAAAAGTCATACGACGAGAAGATATATAGTAGGTAACTAAGAATCTGAAAAAAAGAGAGATTAATGAACGCTTTTCTATTTCGAAAATATTAACTATAGCTGGTAAACTACGTAATTCTACTCGTCCATAGCTTCTATCATATATTTTTGCCGTAAAAACTTAATTAAAGTTTGGCACACTTAACCTACTCTTTCATTATTTTCTATTTAGGGCAAGGCCTGGGTTAAATAGGGAGGGACGAGTGAAATTTACTCTTGAGTCGTGAATAACTTTAAGAGAAGTTTTCCTTGCAGTTTCAAAGATTTTTTCATGAGATAGGAAAGTTGCAAGCTCGAGGAGAAAGATAAGGTAGGAATTGTCGGTGGGATAAGCCTTGGAAAGAAGAGAGGGAGTGCATTGGAAGAATAAGAAGAAGCGAGAGCGGTTGCCCTAAGTAGCACGTTCCCCCCGGGGGAAGAGGAAGGCGCAGATGGAGTCGGGCGTGGAGGCGGCAGCTCGCCCCGGAGCCGACGTGGGCAGAGGCGGGGAGCGGGCGGAGAAGGTCCCGCGGAGGAGACGCCGCGGTGTCGGGGGCGCGGCGGGCCACGCCCTCCGTCCCGCTGCTTTCATCTTCCTCCTCTTGGTCGTCACCCATCGCACGCGATCATTCGTCGCCTGCCAGGACCTGGCTCTCACTTCCGACGGTAAGTACTACTTCCCGACCACCGCGGGGCACATTTCCATCACCCTTCTCCCCGTCCCATTCAAAGGTGTGAACTAGTAACGTCAGCCAATACAATGGAATCGTTACACGTTATATTTGCTGACTTTAAGGTGTTGAATCGCTGCGGCGCACGATGGCGTTCGTTTCGTTTACATTGCATGAGTTGCAAATTTAGAGCAAAGACTGACCAAGAGACTTCCTTGAGGGGATGAAGAGAAGTGCATGCAGGAATTATAATTGTACCTCCAACTTTAAGTGCATTACAGTCGTTACTCAAAACGGAAATTTCTCGCGAAGAGTGTTGACCTTCAAATAATGGTGGCACTAAAAGAACACAGCAGTTTCATTGCAACTGTTTCGCAATCGATCGCGGCTGAAGCCGTTGCGCTCCGACAGCACTTTATTCCACAACTACCTTCAAAGGAATGAAACATAATTGCTCCAGCGCCTCCAGCGCTCGCGCAGTTCTCTTACGAGGCTTACTGCACGAGCTCAAATGTGACTATCTCGTGCTGAAAAGTTCATCGAGCCAACTAAAATGGTGTGAGCGACTTAAATATGGCAATATAAGTATTGAAAATTTTTCAATTTAGTGTTTTCTGGACGGTACATTTCGTGAAACACTAAGTTAAATTCTAACAGAGGAAAAAGTGTAAATAAAATATTATAATACAATTTTTTTAAACTTTTTTGAGTTAATTCATTGCGATAAATGTGCGAATTAGTGGATCGGGTTGGTGATAAGGCTGGAGTACTGGCTTCCCATACCGTGGGCCAGGGTTCAACTCCCGGCAGTGATGGAAATTTGCATTGTAAACCAGATCTCTACTTCGATACCATATGGAGAGCACTTCAAGCTCAATACTCAGTCCGTCCCACCAGACGTTAAACAGAGGTCCCCTTTGCTCCTTTCTTTTAAAGCAGGGTAGTGCTGACGCCGGGTTTTTTTCAAACCTTTCTACGTTTCTCTAATAACCCTTACCCTGCCGAACAACCCGCAGTAAACCTCAGTTGTCGCTCGCCTCCCAAAATAACTTGCCAACAAGAGTGCGGATTATATTTCTAAACTATATATTTATTACTAAAGACTTCGACATGAATATGCATCTAGCAACGGATTGAACATATATCCCTCTAATGTAAGAGCACATGCTTCATTTATTTGAGAATATGGAAAAACATTTGTCTAAATAGTAGACATTAATCATTGATACTAATCAGTAGTAGATTCTTAACCCGTGCACTGAAAGTCACTATGTTCGCCAACGCAGGCATTCTCCTAGTTTATGGTTTGGCAGTGCACTGCTTTATGGTCCGCGGCAAGAAGCTATGGGGAGCGTACGGGGATAGACCTTGGACTAGGATGAGTGTTGCGTGCTTGGTGTAGTATCATCCCGTGCCACGCACCCTTGAAGGTGGCCTGCACAGTAATTTGTAGATGTAGTCTCCCATCCAGAACTCCCTTTCACTCTCCCGCTCCAACCCTTACCATAGCTCTCTCCTCTTTGCGTAGTTTACAGACTCACTCAACACCTTAACACAATTATCGCGAGCGCCCAGAGGCGCACAGGGTGGGTCGATTTCACAGTGAGATCAAGTTCCAGCGCTCACTCAATAGTAAACCGTTATGGAGTAACTTCTGACAACCGCGGTATTCCCATGAAACCATCCTCATATCAGGAAATCTTTATTTATTCATTGTCGTCAAATACCCATCACATGACTTAAAGATTTTTGACCATTCCAATTAGTCTTAATAGGCGTTGATTGTTGCCTTTCCTATTCCTCTAAGAACGCAACCTCGGGTTCTTATGCTAGCATATAGGTGGATAATTAATTTGATTCCAAAATACTCCTCTCACGATTGGCTATTTCCACCGGGCTGGAAGGAATGAAACGCGTTGACACATTTTCCACCAGTATTCACCTACACATATTGCTGACTAGTATACATAATAAAACCTATTTGTTTATAAAAAAAACTATCAGTCCCATGGTTTTGGCGTGATAATATTTTGGAAAATAATGACTTGAAAAAGTAAATTTTATCAACTACTATTCATAACACCAGTCAAAAAATAGGCAATACAAGACTCTAATAAACCAAACCAAGAGCTTCAAGTAATTTTCATTGAAAAAACTGTTATCAACGAAAAATAAAAACCATTAAGGCTGTTTGAAATTTTACCCAGAACAGGAACAAATACTCTCAATTTCCTTTATCTGCAACACAGTTGTAAACATTTTCATCATCCTTCATGTGATGTTCAATGTTTAATTGACCTCACAAAACAAATGCTCGCGATACTATCAATCTTTAAAAGCTACACGTATTATTCTATTCATTGGTCATGCAAAATACCTTGCGCAATTCTTTTTCAATTTCAAAACTGTTAGCGGGTCGAACGATTGAAAGCACTAGGCCAGTGAAAGAGTTCGATCTCACAGCAAATGGGAAAAAGGATGAGGAAAAAGTCCTAACCGAGCACACAATTGTATTGCTTTTATGGATTCACTGGTCTCCGAAGGGGAACTATATTTAACCTCACACGTATGTAACCCCGTACGTGTTTAAAAAGGTCGTACCTACGCCATTTCAAATTATTTTATGCGGTGCTGAATTGTGAATGAAACCTTAAAGTTTATCGAATCCAATGGAATATTTCTTTGCAAGAGATAGGGAAACTCGCCCTTGGGAACGATCATGGCTGCCTCTGTCTTTAAACGAATACAAGACGCCGAGGTATCCAGATCCTAAATTCCAAATACCATCGCGTCATGAGCTAACTTGCATCAACTTCGTGGTGATAAACGAATAATTGGTCACGTTACACAGAAGGGTTTTAATACTACGCACCCAGAATGTAATGAAAACAGAGGGGTTTCCTCCACCACGATATATGGTATGCTAATTAAGAACGTCAATTCAACTCCACTGCTAATGTCTCATTGTTTACAATAAATTCCAACCTTAAGGGTGTCATTAGTAAATTTAGTTATCTTTTTGCGTTCATGGTATAAGCCCTTGCTTCATCAACATTTTGTCGTGGATTTCATAAGAGATGAATATATATGAGGAGCAATTTATGTCCACCACGTTTGCATTATATTATAAAACAATAGCCGACTTGCTCAGTCTAGTAAAATACTTAGAACACCGAGAATTAGATTCTAAAATGGAGAAATACAGGAAATGTTATAACTGTGTTTATAAAGAAGTTAAACATTGTGGCAAGAATAGTTACATTCACTATTGCCCGATTGAAATCCGTTTTGCGCTTAACTGTACTCGTATTACTTAAGACTAGATATGCCTAAACAATGGCAGCTTTCAAATCATTAAAATATTTTACCAAAAACTTAGCTGAACAATCTTCTAAATTTGCAGACAATACAGAGTTATTGATTCTACGCAACATATTCATAAAACAAATTTATAAATTTTCCTTAAGCCTCCGATTGTGAGCACGTAAGGATCACGCTATCCCAAGGTAACCACAATTAAATAATATTATTTTAGTAAATTTTTTCGCTAAACTAATACATCTCCAATCATCACGATAGAATATACAGGTTTATATACAGGTATATACAGGTATACAGAATATACTAGGAGAAACTGCCAAATTCACAAGTGTATTTGATGAATAGACATCAACATCGCATGATATCTTCTATGTTTTTCCATTTTCAGAAAACTCTGCATTATAAACTAAAAGCAACATTCAAAATATTTAAAAATGGCTCATTAAATTTACACTTTTATCATTAAAAAAATATTGTACACCAATAGTCAGGCACAATGTTTGTCTTCATTGTGAAATATGTTTCTTTAGACGCTCCCACGCTTGACGTTAGCCATTTGAAAAACTAAATGTTGAATAACGCTGGCCGAGGAGTAAATTTAACGGAAAATAAAGACAAATTTATTGGTTAATATGAAAGCTTTCAAAAATATTACCTCTTGCTTGACGTTGCTCATATGACGGAGGCAATTTGAGCCCAGAGTAACATAGAAAAGATTTTGGGCCTCTTTTTCCCAATGTAACTCATTTCTCAACAAATACATTTCCATTTTAAAAAGTATATTTTTCAATTGCGATAATCAACTCAGTCCCCAGTTTAAAAACTGGATAAACACATGATACACATACGGCAGTTTAAAAGACTCTATTTTTTAAACAAAAAGAGAAATCTGAAATAGGGTCGACGTAATGATGAGCATGACGAGTTTGAGATGAATCTGGTCATTCAACTTACCCATTGAGCGTATTTTTAAAAGTAGAGAAGAACTCAGTACCGAGAGAATAACTCATTATGAAGCATTAATTCCCATGGAAAATGTAAATTTTGCGACGACAAAATACCTCTGTCGAAACTGAAACTATAATTTTTTTTTAAATAGACGACTTAATTTATCGGTCAAAGCAGAGAAAACTTTTACTGCTGAAAGCAGCCTGTCATCAACACAGAAAAAGTGCGCAAAAGAGAACAATAGACGGAGAAAATGGTACTGCCGGTGTGAGTTGAATATTTTTGGTGGACCTGAGCCCGCATTTTGCGAGAAAGATAGTGATAAATTCCAGGCCCATTTCGCTCGATTCCATAAGCTCCCGCCACTGCAAACTTTTCCCACCCGGCGCTCTAAATGATTAAAAAGGATGTATTTTTAACAAGGAGTGGAATGCAGATGTCACTCTCAGCCGGCCATCCAACATTCCAATGTCCGTTGTGATCCAAACCACATTTCAACGGATAAGCAACCGGCCTCAACACGGTGTCGCAATTCCAAACGAACGGATTTTGAATCCACGGTGTTTAAAACGGAGCGATGGATGACTCCCGTGTCAGCAAGCTGTGATTCTATGCCGCCGGAAATAGAGTCGAGATTCTCCATTCAGTCTCTGCTTTGCTTTTACTAGGCGCGAGAGAGATCTTGGGCAAAGTAGGTCCTCTAATTCTCCGGACTGCCACTGAATTTCACAACGAGGCATACCTTACCAAACAAAAAGCAAATCAATTATCCTTAAGGTGAAATAAAAATACCATGATATGTTAAATTCATTGCATCTCTAATTTAAGGCCTCAAATTGTCTCTAAAAAATGAGCCAGATGCTATTTTTTTAAAGCCGCTCAATCTCTAATTTAATTTTAATTACTTTACCGGATATTACCGAAAATTACGGATCTAGCGTTCTGATATCATAATATTATTCCAAAAATAATCATAATCTTTCACTTTATTTTCTTTCATTCTCGTCATGGTGTTCAGGACACCGATAGAGGAAATGTATTTGGACCATTTTATAAAAGCCCTTAATTCCTTGAATATTAACCAGTGGCTCGTTCTAGATTTCAATGGTGATGGGCTAAACATTATTTGGAAAAGAATTTTTTATAGCAATACGCAATGACTTTAGGTGCTCCCACTTCTAAGGCTGTATGCAACAGTTAACACTACGATAGTATTAAAAGGTTAGCCATAACTGGAAATGGTAACCCGATTTTTTTCACCTCCATTTCACAATATTTATTCAAATAAATCAGCTATCGACATAGGATGCAAATGTAACAGGTGTTGTAATTAGTATCGGTGGTTAACTCAGGATGGTCCTCCTCATTCTCGGATAATAATAGCTCTTGGGTAACTCAACTCTGGCTCTCACAAGAGCAAATTATTTGCCTTGAATGCTCACTGATTATTGTTTTTGAAATTTAGTTAATTGCTTTCAATCTCATATATTGTTTTACCTGACCATTGGAGTTTAATTTCCGATCACATAAACGCGATTAAATGTAGCTAAGCACTACTCATCACTCTCACATTGAGAAAAGGTATTTTTGTAAATGAAAAGTTCCACATTAATTATTATCTTCTTTGCTCCTATCGCATGCTTCACCACTTCCTTCACAAAGAATAAAAATCTCACATGCACTCCCAAGATTCTTGTGAGACAGTTATCGAAATCTGCAGATTTTACTTGACGTTGGGATACGAAAAGACTGCTCGGAATCGGACGAAGGCGGAATATATGATTATTCATTTCCATTAAGTATAACTCCATAGCGCTTTTATGCAACTTAAATTTAACTTTAATTAATTTTAACTTATTTCATATCGTGTACAAGCAGGATGTAAAATGTTGGCTGTGACGTGGGGAGTCAGCAATTTATAAATGAAAACACTAAGACTTATTTCCTCAACGGGTACCATCCATTCAAGATAGTACTGGATTATTTTTCGAGTTGCTACATTTTTCGCGGACATAGATATAGATAGCTAGATATATTTATTGCTCATGTACAGTTAGAGAATACACCTAATACATACCTCAAGATTTGCGAATCTGGAAATGGTTTACCCGTACTTTGTCAACGCTAGAATAATATTTTAAACAATGGGGTTATATAGCAGTCAGCAGTATAGAGATGAAAATCCTAACTATTAATTCACTTCCATCCGCGTATCCCTCCTCATCTCAATCCAGGATTCATTGCCAGTAGTCATAAATCCGAAGATTGCTTTGCTGCAGCACTCCAATTCACTTTCCTCCATGCCAACTGTAGCATTCCTGCATAAATATTCACATTGATATTCTTCATAAACTTCATGATGAATTCCATTCTAAGCCTTGCCTTGTAATTTTCTTTCCATTCATTTCTCCTTTCATCATACTTTTTAATAGGCCATTGTATCGCAAAATGTGTCCAATATAGATAATAATAATATCTCTATAGGTAACAGCTTTCGCCAATTACTACCTATTTATTATATTTCGACAACACACAACCATTGTGTGTTGGTTGGTAGGCGATAACGTTACCCCACCACCACCGAGGCCGACTAGTTTTCTCTCCTTCTTCACAGAACTTTCATGATACTTCTTTCCTCTCCAACTCTTCGTAAGACTTCTTCTTATTCATGATTGTAATCAACTTGCGGGATGTTTCGATGGGAAAAATAAAATTGAGTGGAATAAAAGAATCCTCTAAAAATGACGCGCAAATTGCATGTACTATGTAGCAGTCATTAACCACACCTGGAGAGGTTGGCATGAAAAATATCCTTTTGCATCTCGCTGTAACTCTGTTGCATTGATCATTGTACCTAATTTAAGCAATTAGTAAAAGCCTCGTGCGTACATTACCAATTTAATTCTATGCTGTGGTTTACAAGAGTATAAAAAGTTCTACCTATGTTTTGAAATAATGCAAAATTCCACAGAGGAAAAATTACTGGCCTTTCCATGAGAGGAGGACGCCGCGGTGTCTTAACTGGCTAAATAACTCAACGCGATGTCGAGGGATCCAGGTTCGTGTCCCGGTTAAGGCTAATGATTTCCGTGGACTTTCGAACTTTTGTGCACTTGCGGGTGACTCCGCAAAGGTTATACCGTAGCTAGTCCCGGTGTCCTCAAATTTTGTCAATGCAAAAATTGACGATATTGGATTTTAAAAACTCATATTTTAGACTAAATCTTATAAAATACTAAAATCAAATTAAAAAATGAAATAAAAACCTGATTCTTCCAGTCATCGGGTACCAAAAATCCCAAGCCTATATCATGAGTGCAAGTGATTTAAAAAGCAAAGAAACAGCATCAAAGCCAATATTTTTCCAATGGAATTAATAGTTAGTTTAAAAAAGGGGCCCTTGAGCCTATCTAATGTACCCTAGTGAACCTTCTAAGTTCTGAGAAACATGTGAGCCAAATGTTTTCGAACCCGTAGACGGATTTGGAAGACTATGGCGTTCAAACAAACAGAATTTCAGTTTTGTATATGGAGGGCTCAGTGTAAAAGTGGGCCAAATCCATTTGTTCTGCTATTAACTAACATTTGTTTAGGGTAGCTAGAATCGTATATTTAATCAATGCAAGAGAAAACCAGGTTCAATATTCGTATCTTTAAATCTTCATGGGAGCAGTCCTCGATAGCACTGACGAGTATAGCTGATTTACGGGAGTAATATACGGAGCTTTAACAAGTTTTCCTCAAAATTCTCTTCGATGGACTTGGTCCACTTCGACACTTAGCCCTCCATATATATATTCAGATTAATTTTAAAAGGCACTTTTTTTACTGAGAAAGTTTGACGAAGTTTCGACACAGCTTTTTCCAGATGTAATATTATTTTCTACGACCATGGTTCCATTGCAGAGTAACATCATCAGGTAACAAAACCATGGTCGTGGAAAATAAAATTAAATGTGGTAAAAGCTGCGTTGAAACTTTGCCAAACATTTTTAGTATGAAGGACCTCCACAAAGTTACGCCTACGTTACACGATTTTGAGTTTTGAGCATCCTTCAAATTTCCCGAATCAGCGTAAATGGCTTTGCACACCAGGTGCCCTGGAATTCCTATCCCCTTGAAGTGCGACCCCATCACACTCCTCCCCGTCCCCACATCTCCTTCCACCATCTGCGGACCACCCTCAATCGCCTTGTTAGGCGGCATCCTTCCGTAAGCGCGCATCAGCGGCATGTCTCGTTGCGGCGTCGAATGCATTTCGGTCGCGTCGCTATGTTACACGCTCTGAATATAGCGTCTGCTCAGACCGCCGATCGGCCGATGCATTTTCTTTGTCAGGCACAGGAAGATAATCCATTACCTCTGGATACTTCAGGAGAAATTTTCTCCCTCTCCAGCTCCCAGAGACGTCAGCTCAACATGTTTAAGGCCTGGTGCTCGATGCCTAGGAAAAGAAAAACCAATACCCTTGTCCTCGAATTCGGATAAAGAAATTCGGAATTGGTCCCGTGCGCCACTATTTCGAAATGCGAGAAAATGCAAGTTCCTTGAGGAGACAGGAAAGAATGAGGATAAAAGTGCGGCATCCGATAATGGTGGCTTGGATTCAATTAAAAGGCATAGGAAAAATTCAGAATCTTTCTCGCAGAGGAGGATGAAAGAGACTAATGAGTGAACTTTGAAATAATGGTGCAACTAAACCGCTCCGATATCGGAATAATACCAACTCTTATTTATTTCAGTGCAATAAGGATAAAATGTATAGGTACGTTAATTCTTTTCTCGTGAAACAGTGATTTTGGCTGGGTGAGGAAGTTGTAAATTAAAGACCGAATAATGAGTAAAAAAACAGACCGTGTATATAAAATTATGTATATTTAACGCATTTGCACACACTTTTAAAATTCAAAGGACATTTTATGAGCTACTGTATAAGAAAAAACATCTTGCCACACCCCACTTAAAAAGGAATTGAAAGAAAAGATAATGTATTTTTTAAATATATGATTATATACAAGGACCAAAACAAATAATACTTTTTAAATATAAGTATAATACCTCGATCAGTATGATAAGTATCGTGGAAAACATTAAGTACGGCCTAATAATTCCTACATGAGGCACATGAACACTTAGGCCATTGTGCCTAATGGTGAATGATTAAGGCCATTGAGTATGTGAGACATGCTTTGGCTCAGAGGAAAGAATGAAGGTTAAACAACCCAGAGCGGCGCCGGCGCGGGTGCGGGTTGCAAAAGACCGAGCAACCAATGCCTCTGCTAGCGTGTCTTCGCAAGAAAAATAATTACACTGATTACATTTGGTAGCTAAAAATGTTTTAGAAAATTAAGGAAAATTGAATCGAAGCATCATTTTACATATTGATTACTCAATATCTTTACCGTTACGCCAAATATATTTTCAAAGATACAAAAATTAATAGCAATTGCCAATTTATATATCTTTACACATTAACATAGCATAGCAGCTAATCTCTCTGAACTAAAAATAAGGAGAACGCAACCATATAGTAAGAAAGGATAAATCAAAATGAGATTCCTTTGCATTTTTTGCGTTTGAAAATACCATATAAGAACTCATGAGCCTCAGCTTACGCTTAACTTGAACGTTTTAATTATTCGTCCTATAAACACTCTATATTTATACATCACCTAGATGTGAGCTAATAAAAAACAATCTAAATCGAAGATAGTTAAAAACTGTCTCCAGCAGCGAAAACAATAACTTAGGGAAATATTTTGACAAACCACTAACAATAAGGTATGATTTTAAGGGAAAATAAAACCTATGTTTGGGATAGAGGATTCCAAAGATAGTAGCTTTCAATGTTCTATAACTAAAGTAAGTAATTAAATTATCATGTTGATAGTAAAAAAAGCTTTTAATATGCTTAAATTAAGGGTTGAAATGTAAGACACGTAATGTTAAAGCAATTTTCTAAAAGCTTTTACTGAAATTAGTGGTTTGCAATTGATGGATTGACCCATAATGTAAAGGACTTTTCCATAAAAAATCAAGTTAATCTACGGAAATGTTTCACTAAAATGATTTAATTGCCACGTTTATACGTAGCTACGTCATTACCAGGTTTAAGCAAGTAAAATTACATGTTCTGCTGAATGACGTATTTTTAATGATAGCGGCTAGCCAATATTTAAATTCGATTCAAACAAACCATTGAAAATACCTCATTAACCTAGAGTGAGTCTTTTTAAATCGATCCCCACCGACTTAATACGAAAAGAAAAGCATTAAAATAAACTGTGGCTCATGCCTTTCTCATGAGACAAAAGAGAGATAAATCACAAATAACATAATTTCATTTACGATGAGAGAAAACCCAAAGGCTTACGAAAGCCCCGTTTTATATTATTATGAAAGCGGTTTTATCTCCGACCCTCATGCTCCCCAGGCACCGGCCGCATCCCCCAAAATTCCGTGTTTGCAATAACGTTACGAAGAAAAAAATTCTAGCCTATTACGGAAGGGTTGTGTCTGGGCTCATGGAAGCAAAATTAAATTAATTTGGAGCTGAATTCCGCCACCCCTCAAACAGTCCGCTCCTCCCCCCTCCCCTTGGCCGTCATCAGCAGGGCAGATCTCCCAAACTCTCCTTTTTAATCTCCGATCTCTCTCTCCCACCGTTCGCCACTTCCCGTAGGAACGTGGAAGAGAAGAGGTAAACTTTAAAAGCAGCATACGGATACATACATATATACCCACAAAGTGGACCATTGTTTACGACCCGAGGTATTCCGCGCTGAAGGGCTTTGTATACACTTGGCTCGGTTGGGGAAGGTGCGGAGGATGTAATCGGGGAGGTGGGTGGTTGCCCTGGGGCAACACTTAAAAGCCCCTCCCGAAAGTCTCCAGCCTCCATAGTCTAGGGTATATTCAGTTTTCCCGATTCCTTAGTCATATATCCTACCTTTTGGAGACCAATGCTCCACCCACGCTAGATGAATAATCGTCCACCTCTCAGCCACGCTCCCCTCTAGTCTCACCTTGGAACCATCTACCCCCGTCCCCAGCAAGCGACCCGGGCCTTGATAACTCCCCTAGACCTATTGTTCTTCGGGACAAGACATCATCCGCTGGCTTCGGTGAGAGTAGTTTAGAATACACTCAACCTTCCATTTTCGAGGTATGCATGGTATAAAGGCCAGATTATCACTCGTAGACTTACGGAACTCGGTTTGTGCTAGGAATATCCGCTATTATGGAAGACCATTGGCTATTAAGTATTGGCACTACTACTACCAAAACTATTGGCACTAACTTTGTGGAAACGATTGAATCCATCTTCAAGACAGAGAAATACTAGGTTAACTTTCCACACCCTGATGATGGCATAACCTTGGTCAGTGGTCAATAAAAGTGTGAAATTTTACCAGGAATTATTTTCCACACTAGTGTATTCTTATATATCACTTTCGCTTGGGTGAGAATAACTCCCGCCAAAATGGCTCACAGAACGTGGTCTGCAGTCGCATACACGTGGGAGCAACATGGGTGGTAAATAACGACAAATATGCCATTTGACAACCTGGACTCATATCTGGATCTCTCCGATTCCGCTCAGGATAATAAGCAAACTGCAAAACCGAATTCAAGTTAATTATCTAGGTAAATTGAAACATAGATATTAGTTATATCTAGCATTTCCCTATCAATCATGGATTACACACACACACTCTTTATCCGACGACTCCAAAGTCGTATCTCTCTACTTGGGCATTTTAAGCATATGTTCTCACCTACAACGGTATTCACAGACTATCCCTGACTCTAACCAATTTCAAATTCATATTTTGCTCGTAACGCTTAAATATGTCAATATTGATTTATCATTCACTGCAATAGGGAGCGTGGTGGCCTAGTGGGTAGAGCCAAGAGGTATCATTTCGAAAAAGAGACATTTATCTGAGTGAGCGTAGGGATGAATAAGTGTTGGAGGAGGAGTCTATTTGGAGCATTAGGAAAGTTGACGGGAGGGAACAAAAGAGATATAAATCGGGAAAAGGCCACGGATGATAAAGTATTACGCTCCGCTAAATCCAACGGCCGCGACAGAGTATCATCTCTATTCCATCCACTTCAAGTGCCCGTCGCGAGAATGACCTTTGGATATGTCATAGTCACTCAGTACAGTCCTTCACCCCCTCCATCCCCCCAACACTCCCCACCCACGCTGGACGTTTGAGTCAACGAGCCAGCGGGTGTAACGAATTTCAACGGTCGCGATTACGGGGACCAGGTGAAGGTAACCGATGTCATTTCATCGCGCGCCAGTGAGCACTGCCGGTATCCGTTCGTTGAGATGGATGAGGGATAGCGGTGCGACCAAAAGGGATTCATTATCCCAAATATTCTCCATAGTTACCTTTAACGAGAAACGGCAACATAGTGTATCAAATAATTTACCAGAACTTCCCTCTGCCATTGCTGTATTATTCGAGTTTCTTTAAAAAGTAAAATAACAGTAATTGGTGGTAATAGTATTGCATTTACATTCCTAAAAACGCTCTGGAGCTCTCAGAATTGTAGTAGTGGTACGCCAATTGTGGAATATGAGTGTTTACTGCATAGGAGGAGCCTCCCTGTTTTATGTTACTAACCTTGCCGAGCAAAAAATGAATAAAGAAAATAAAGATCAGAAGAGTAGTGAGATGTCTTATAAATTGGAAATGAACACTACTTTTGGCGGTGAAAAAAATACAAAGGGAAACGTATTGAAATAATACTAGAATAGTATACAAATACATTACACAAGCGAAAATTATAGATTAAATAAGCGAAATACATAGGCAAAAGTAACTTGACTTTGCAAGTACACATTAACTTTAACTATTTTGAATCATTCCAATGGAAATTTATCACTAAAATAATCATCCCAACAACTATATTTGCAATATATCTCGGAAATTTGGTTATCAGTGCACTCAATGACATACTCTCTGCGGGCTGAAAAGATCGGAACTTTAGTGAATTTCCGTAGCATTCCAGCCTAGTTAAGTCTTGAGTTTGGTAATATTTTAGCCAACTAAACAAACAAAATCAACTTTAAAACTTTTCTCATCTGCAATATATCTCGGAAATTTGGTTATCAGTGCACTCAATGACATACTCTCTGCGGGCTGAAAAGATCGGAACTTTAGTGAATTTCCGTAGCATTCCAACCTAGTTAAGTCTTGAGTTTGGTAATATTTTAGCCAACTAAACAAACAAAATCAACTTTAAAACTTTTCTCATCTGCAGTAGAAACTCCCGACTCCTGAACTTCTTCAGAAACTGCTGTGTCCTAATTACATAAATAGAGTGCTCTCACATGTGCTTCGTTCCTTTAAGTAAAAATTACATTTCAGCATCACACTATGCCTGCATAAATTAATAGTTAAAAGAAAGAAAAATGTCAGAGAAAAAAATTGAGTACATAAAATTCTTGAGAAATCAATGAGAAAGGTTAACAATTATTTTTGTCGTTTCCTCCACATGGCTTTAAGCTATTCAACATTTGACCTATGGATTTGACCTATTTGCAAAAAGTAATTTTTCAGAGCCTCACATAAACTGGATCGAAACCGTTGCACTAGGTAATCACTTGTAAAAGATACTAAGATGTAATTGACGATTAGACGTTATCCATATTTGTCAATTTCTTTTCTACTTGATGGATACTATAGAGAGACCGCTCATATTTCACACAGCTGTAGTTGCAATATTCACATAGCTTTTATGAAAATAGAATGGTAATATTTAGATAACATGCGGGATTAGCCACTAACTTTGCCTGAGTGACTTTTTCCAGGGACTTTACCCTGAGGTCTCATTGTGAACGAGTCAAAACTGTATGGCAAGTATCGGTGAGAGATCTCACTTCCCGAGGCGCTTGTTTTTGGAGCAGTTGAAAAGGTTTTCTGGCTACCCCTTCACACTAAACAGCGTTCCTCCCCCACTTCGTAGGATTTTGCAAGTTCCATTGCCCATTTCCCAAAATCGTCCTCTCCGCAGCGCCAGCAACTTTTGCGGGGGAAATACCTCGAGAATGTTAGCGCAAAAGTTTAAATCCGGGTTGGTAATGATTATTTTACCGACAAAAGGAAGCCTTTTCATTTTTCACAACACAACACTTCCAGCAAGTAACGCCGCAAAACTTCAATTTAAAGGAGGATGAAATTAATAAAAATTGGAGAACCGTGCGGAAGGAGAGAACGGTACTATTTTCTGAACGACTGACGTGAGCGGTGATATCTGGCGAAGGAGAGCGTAAACGAAGAGCGTGTTTCGCAACGCGTGATGAATGAGTCGAGCAGAATTAGCAAAAGAACCAGGGGAGGGTTGGGCGCTGGAGAGATGCGACGCGGGATGGACTTCGAGGGAGGAGACAAGAGACAAGAGAGGAGCGTTTAGCGAACGAGGAAGCGAGGAGTGGCGACCGAACGCAATACATTCGGATGCGCCTTCGCCCTCCAACTACACTCCCTGCCTCCTCCCCATCAGCTCTTGCACCGTGGCCCCTTCTCTCGTGGTTGGTGAGCAAGAGGGTGGTGAGTTGGGGTGGAGGTTTAAATAATGGCGGTGGGGGATAGGGAGATGGGATGGCGGAGTGGGAGGACGGATGGGGGGAATTAAGCGAGGCAGCGGAGGAGTGGTGAGTGAATTGCCTTTCCATCAACCTCCTCTGATTCCACTGTCTTCCCTTTTCGTCCCATTTCTCTTTTCGTCTTTATCTCTCCATCCTCCTCTCCATGTTGGTCAGACTCGGGAGGAAACGTGCTAGGTTTCAAACGATACTTGACCAAGCAAAATATCGAGGATACTCAATATTATGATAGCTATCCAGTGCCGTGTGATGCAAACACAGCATACAGGCTAACAAGTATAATCGCTAACATACTGACTGAGCTTATTTTTTTCATGTATGATGCGGTACTGGTTAGGTTCTCGCTCCCAGTAGGACCTAGTCGACCAATCACGTTAGTTTTTTCAGTCGCAGTACGACCTTCACTTTCTAAAATCAGCACCGTCTACACCTCCTGTGGCCATTACTACTTCTCTAGGCATGATTTGAAGTTCTTTGATTTGATGCTCCGATAGTTAGTGAAAGAAAAGATTCTTTGCAGTTTTCCACTTTAAAAAAATCAGATTGAAATGATTTTTTTTATAATCCACATTATTAAGTTTCATGAACGACCCAGGATTCGTCGATGAGCGACATCACCAGGTGGAGGGTGGGAGAACTAGTGATGTCGCTCAGCGACGAAACTTAGGTCGTTAATGAAACTTGTTAATGTGGAATATACAAAGTTTTTCATTTCAATCATAAAGCCATTCAATAAAGTTACGCCAGAAAACATCATCTTTTTAAAAATCAGATTTTAATGCACAACCTGTTTCAATGAGTTTACATTGTTGTCAAGCTTGACAATGATTAAAAGACATTTAAATCCGTCGCGCAAAAAAAACTGATTTGATAAAAAGTGGAAAACTTCTATTTCACTATGAATAAATTTCCCCACAGCAACATTATTCGTCTCCATAGTTGTTTTGGTCGCCTGCTGTCATGTGTTTAGAAATTATTCTTTTTTTGACTGAATGATTAATTTAGGTATTTTTTGGAATATTGGTCAATATAAAAAAACAACTCAATTAGAGATAGCCAACGTTTCGTCAAATTTATTGACTTCCTCCTGCCTTGACATATTCTGAGTGTGTATGAAATGACTGCTATGTCTGTTGAGTTGTTTCCTTATACATCAACCAATACTCCAAAATAATATCCGTACTAATTAGATTGCCGTAGATTTATTAAATTTAAATTAATGTACACACACGCTACTGTATGAATTAAATTACCACTTCGTCGCCTGTACAAGTTCAATGATCGTGTGGAAGCCTCTAGGACGGCTCTAACCATACTGGATTCCATCCTCAATCTCAAGCACTACCGCATAGCACACTAGGTCTTCAGCTAGGTCGAGTACCTATCGCGTGAAACGGGATTAGGGATAACTGGAATCACATGAGTTTCAGGGTGACTTGGAGGACACCGGGCGCTTTCCATTCGCTTTAGTTCGCTGCTCACTTCACCACACATTTGTCATTCTGTCTCTCGCTCTCCCTTTCTCTGGTTTGGTTATTTTGGAGAGGCAACCAACAACTGAGGTCATTTCACCTCTGAGGATACGTTGGAAGGTTGGCGATGGAAGAATTGTTTAGGGAATGGAGGTAGGGTGGAGAGAAACCCAGTGTCAGCATCAGCCTATTCCTCGGCGTAAGGCATTTATGTGGTCTACACATAGCATCCTACGTATGGATCAGGAGCCCAATGTAAAATATCAGTCACCGCAGGAATTTGAGCACGGACTCTCTGAAAGGGAAGCCAACACTCTAGGCACCATACCAACCCGATCACCGCATTTCATTTTTCCAAATTCTTTCGTCTCCCATTATGTCTTATGTTTTTACGGATGCTACTCATTATCGTATTTCTTGGCGTGTGGAACGCACCGGCCGATAATACGTACGGCGATTTTTTGGGTTAAATTACAGACTAAAATATTTACAACCAGTATCCGTCAATGTCAAAAATTTATATGATCAAAATGAAATTTTGAAACGTCTGAAAATAGTCACTGCATTACAGCTATTTGTTGCAATATCCCAGAAAGAACTGAATGATAGAGAGAGCACCTTTAAGTTACTACCGCAACGAAATCTACGATGAAAGTAGAGAGATGGGCACCTTTCGACGGCAATGCAAAATCGGATAAATAAAAACGCAGCATTACCCTCAACCCATAAAATGCAGGCCGATTTTTAAGTCAGGAAATAAGGTACATTTTTGGATGCACAAAACATGCATGAGTGTACTCAATTAATCTGATTAGGAAAGAGCAGTTTCGACCAGAGCAGCAGCAGGATGGGAAGCCAATAACCTAGTCACCTTTAAAACCTAATTCCCATTTGCCTTCTCCTTTGTTCTCTTTGTTAAACAGTACTTCTCCTTCTCTCCCCCCCCCCCTATCCATCTCGTTCTCTCTTCGTTTCTCACCCAGCTCACATCCACCCTCTCAATAAATCGCGATGTATAGAGAACACGCATTCGTGGAGGGCACCGCAAAGTCGCTGTATTCTCCAAGTGTACACGCGTTCATGCTCGGGCGACCAAACGCGACCCCCCAAAAACCCTTCCTGTTCACTCAGTCTTCTCTCTCCACTCCAGGGATCTTTCCAGGGTACAGCCACACCCCTCCCCCACAACGAACCGTCGCCTCCCGAGCCACCTCATATATCTCCTCCTTAATTTTTTTTTATAAAGGATTTCATCTTTCTTATTTTTACTGTCAATATATGCACTATGTAGATCAATGTATATCACGTATCATTTATGACGTGAGAGTAAATTAGTCATGCTAAATTATGTTTTTCCTGTTTGAAAATACGTACAACGTCAAAGTTTAAACTTCTCATTTCAGCCTTATTATCCAGTACATTTCATAATATTCTTTCTTTTGTCTTGATATTTATGTCTGTATTTTATGGTTTATGTGAAATCCTCACATAATTTTCTCCCCGTGATCAGAAGTTAGGTGGAAGAAGGGACTCTACAGAATCACAATCTCCCCCATTTATATAAGTCATGTTTACAATAATTAAGTCATCTCTCTTTTACCATCGCTTTTCAGAAGAATAGAAAAACACAGGCAGGTACCATGGGTGAAAAAAATCTGTGAATGCCTAAAACATGTGGAAGAGGATATAGACTCCGTGCACGACGACAACTACAACGGTCAAGTATGGAAATGAATTTCGTCATTTTTCATCGTTTTTAATTTACCATTTTCCACTAGAGTGGATGCCATTATCACACCGATGCATTTAATAACTTAGCAAGGACTAATACCCTTTCCCAAGCCAAGAATGTCTGATAAAAGTTATTAGATGATTACGACCGACGAAAGCACAAAGTGGATGATGTTATTCAGAGAAAAATACTAGCGGCCTGGAGTGAAAAACAGGATTTTTTTAACAGAAAGAAATGAGGAAAGGCAGCCTTAACCCGAGTATAAATAGAAACCATTAGCAAGGTACTTTCTATTATTTCGTACCTGCTTTGGCCTTGAAATTTGAAGACCGTCATAATCACTCCTCACAGTTATGCGGATTCGGCCGCCAGGCGTCTCTAACCGTAGGCCCGAATACGGAGCCAATAGGAAACAGATAAGTTTTCATTGCAGAGATGAAGGATCTAGAGAACAGAGGGAGAGAAACTAAGAACAAAGAGGGATTCATAAAAGATGAATGATCAAGATTGAGTCAGAGAATGAAGGAATACTGGCCAAAGAAAAAAGAACTGAAGAAAATGAAGGAATATGTGCAAGCGCAGCCCGTAGATGACTAAAACGAATATAAATAAATAACAAGGCTATATGTCTTCAATGCTCTAGCACGCCAAGATATACGCACGAATTACCGTCACCGATACGACACACAAAACACAAATCCCTCTCCGTTCCTCTCCCAAACCATCCATATTCATCCCCTTCTCCACGGCTGGTGTCCCAGAAACCCAGGTCCCATTCCCTCGAGGCGGCTCGCAGGGTAGGTACTTACCATGGAGATGTCGGGTGCCTTTCTCATTCCTTTTGGGGATTTCGGAGTCCCATTCAAATCTTTTGTGTGGCGGAGCATGGAGGAGAGATACACACACCACCTCAGAAACGATTCGATGTTTTGCGAGCGGCATTGTTGCCGTAATTCCTCCCTCTCTGGTTGGTGTCGCTCCAAATCATCCAGAAGCGTTTCCGTTCCTACCCTTCGACACGATCCAAATTCGGCAATTTTGAAAGCAGCGCAGCGGATGAATCCGGCGTAATTTGATCCGCCGAAAAAGGTTGACATGAAAACCGTTGCGTTATCCTCACAAGTGTTTGCCGACCGATTCCGCTTCCGGTGAATAGCTAAGTAATTGCTTAGGGAAACGACTTGGATGAGAACAGAAATCTGCTTCGTGGAAATATCAACAGGAATAAGATCAAGTCAATCCGATATACTATCTCTTGCTAACGCTCGGTGGAGATATTCATCGTTTGATAAAAAATATGTTTTTAGTCGCTCGCATTTGTATCTGGCTAAACTACCTGAATCAATAAGGTGAACTGAACACCCGTCCAGTTGAATCAATAGATCAAAGAAGAAAATATATGGCACCTAAGCGCAAGAAAGTGAAGCATGTTTACTGCGAAAAATGATCCTCAAAATGGCTATCGCTTGAAATTTTTCCAGTAGCGATGCATAGAAGGCTTCGATTTTGCTTACAATTTTTAATTTACGTACATGTGCCTATAGAAACATGTAGCGAATTATCTTCTGCGAACAACTCCGTTTTCGGCTTCATTATTGCATAGCTTACCAAAGCAATACACCTGATTGCGCATTTACGTGGCTTCAATACCCCCCCTTTGCTGACTTCGTGTATGGATACATTTATTGTTTACATATATTGGCCGAAGGATTTATGATTGGGAAATCTCGGCACATTTAAGTATTCCCGGGACTATTCCCCTGATTACAAGATAGTTCAGTCTGGAGAAAATCCATGACATCTCAGTGAACATTCAATGTTTAAATGTTTACAGATGTCAATACTTCCGCTTTCAGCTGCAGTTTTCAACATTAAAAAAAGATCACGCGGTAAAGAAAATTTTAGTTTACGCCCGTCTAATTCCAGTAATTGGCTGATGTGATACAAATACGAATTTGCTTCAAAGCTCGATCAACCCATTTTCATTTTTAAAAGCAAACATCCATCAACTATGACAAACATGCGCTCTCCACAAGGGTCTCCTCAAGCAATATCGGCGAAGGGCAATTTTTTTTGCGAGCAATCGGCCTAAAAGTTCGGCCACGGGCATATTGAAAAATTAACATATAAATGCACGATACATAAATCAAGGCCTGTAACAAACGACGTTCGATTATGCACCCACGCCATTCTCGCGGAGTCACGCCGTCTCTTTTAATCATAGTGTCCGTTTATTCCACCCTCTCTGCGCTCCCCTCCCCTTTCCGTTCTCATCTCCACCCTCTTCTCTTTCGATTTTCCTCGCCGTTGACCTCTGACTCACTCTTTCTTCACCTCTTTCAAACTCTCTCTATCCCCACCAGTCCTAGTCATTTTATCTCACAAATATCAAAGTTTTTCCCTTCCCTCAACCATATTATAGGTTCAATAAGTTTGTTGCTACCGATCATTAATTGAAGACATTCACGCATGTGGCTAATAAATCACGATACTGTTTTAGGTGCAAACGAAGGATAGGATTGTTAACACTGCTTTCATCTCTAGAACATGTTTGCTCAAGCATAAAATATTTTCTCCTTCAAAGCAGGTACAAGTAACAATGTAAACAACAAAAAAGACTTAAGACGACAAAGATTGGACAAACACAAAAATGACCTTTTTACGAGGTAAACATGCACCGATATTAGTTCATGAAAAGCACGCATCTAGTTCATTTTTTGTAATAACCATTTCGTTAACTTTTTTTAAAATACATGCCATCTAACTTGTTACTAAATGATATACGTAAAATTCCATTTGAGAAGAGGTCATATCTTTTGTACAATGAGAGAAATTGGTTAAGTATATCTTATGAAATATTTGTCCCGCGTGATATAAACAGTTTTTATATTAGTCATTTCAGACGATATTTGCCTGCCACCAAATCGGATAAAAACGTAACCATAATTTTATGAACATATGCGTATGCCTAGGAGGAAGTAAATTCATGTAAAGGAACAAAGGAAATAAATGTTTACTGCGGAAATTTTAAGTCAAAACGTTAACAATCCTTTCTAGTAGAATAACCACTGGATGCAACACTTTTTTCCATGCACTTCCTCACAATTCAGCCCATATCATTTATATGCTGGTGATTTTAAATATAACACTTAGTATTCCACTTATAATTTTATGTTCATTTATTTAACTTTTAAGCAAAGAGCGCTTCTACGCTTGCTTCATATTCAGGTATGCTTGTATAAGTTAATACCGAAGGTCTTGAAACGCGTTGTACATCTGGCTACAGGCTGCCAGAGAATTAAATATTTTACGAGACAGCTTGTGTTTCCTTGATGCGCAGAATGACGACAAGTGGAAATGAGGTTGTCGTAGGGGAAGTAAAATCAGAAAGTAGGCAAAATCTTCTCAAGGAGCAATGGTGATACATATTCACTTCCACCCCCAGGTAGTGGCAGTTCGTTTAAATAGACTCGCCCCGGCCAAAAACGGTGGTTTCTGAGCATGCGCCGTAGGCATTCACTCAGGCTCTTCCAAGTGTTTTATTTTTAATGTTTATTTTGTATCTATTTATTATACTGTTCCGCCAAGTCTCGCTTGACAAGGCTATTATTTATGGATCCTGTCTCTATTAATGTCCATAAGCTCTTTCCTGAATGCCCCTTCGCACTCAACGATTCACATTTTAACACCATCTGCGGTCTCGATGTAGTCTCAAGATTCCTCAACCTGTCAAATATTCATCCTGCCCGTTTAGAGCAAGCTGACGCATTCAATATCGTTCAAAATGCCCCTTCAACATGTGATCCACTTAGTCTCAAAATTTATCGATGAATTTAGTTGTTTTCTTATTTCGGAAAAGATAAATAGCTACTGGATTCTAAGGAAGACACTAATTTCGAACAATAATAAAGTAACATTTTTCATGTATCCACGTTCATTGGGAGTAATCTATTATGATAGTTCTCTTCTACAATCCAACGCCATCAGAATAATGAATTAGCTCAAGTATAATCAGTTCAACAATTAGGTGTTACCCAAAAAAGTGCCCCGACACACTTATGGACCAAAACTGTGCCGTCAAAAAGTTACTAGCAGTTGTTTGAGGCGTCGCATGGTGGAACCACGCCACTAAATATCGGCTCTCGCGGCCGATTACCGGCCGGTATACCGGTACCGCTTGTGAACCGCATCGGACTGTGCATTGCGGTTTAATTTATCGCTTTGGAGCGTGCACCCCGATATATTGGTTGTCAGACCGACTTACTCTAGATGCGGATTTGTTCTTCATTGCTTGCTACTGAATGGGTCATTGGGCATAATAGCAAGGAAGCCCTCGGACTGAAACAGTGAGAGGGTATTTCTTCCAACTTCTCATCAATCATCATGCCGTCAATGCCTTCTCCTCTACTCCACCCCCTTCGCTGCCTAAGGGAATGTAAAGCCGGATATACCGCTCGATATCTGGTACCCGATATGCCGGAGCCAAACCGGTAGGAGCCCGATATCCGCTCTTTATAACTTTAGGTGGAACTCCTTCATGATGATTCAAAATAAGAAGTAAAACTTGGCTGGTTCCGCAACTATATCCATTTACTTGCGACCGGTTTCTATATGAAGTATCCAAACGATACTTAGTATCGAAACCGAGCACAAGTAAAAAAATACAACTGTGAAGCCAGAAAAGTTTATCCCTATGTTGAATCAACGTCAAAAAAGTTCAGTTATTTGAATCAAACAATTGTCGGCATGGATTTGCATTGCATTATTGTTAAAACACTGAAAGGAATGTTCATTACATACAAAATAGTTGAATAAATTTTCGTCTCACTATTGATATAAAACTTTCTCCAATAGGGGCATTCCTTAAAAAATGTAATGAAAAATTCTTGAAATCAAATGCGCGACGTGAACAATGTTATGAATCATGGCACTTAACAAACATATTCAGTGATTCCTGCCATTCATTTAACCTGTAGCTGTTATGATGTAATATGCCTTCTTACGCAAGTGTCCTGCTAGACATGCAGTATATATTATAATAGCAATCGGATATTTAAGCGAACATTTTTTATTTTCTCTACTATACTCAATCGTTCATCCTCATACTATCCCGCGATTCGGCGTAGGGGCGTGTGGCAGGGGGTGTCAGAACAACAGTCATAAAAGGGAAGGGAATAGGAAAAAAGAGAAAAGACAAAGGTGAATTGCATGGTAATGCTGTTTTATGTTATTGTAAAGCTCTCTTTCTGCTGTTAACACTAACGATTCGTGAAAAGGAAAAAACCTCTGTACCAATCAGTTAGGCATAGCATCCCTCTTATTCTGTCGCTTCCATCAGTTCTAGAGATATAGCTCCGGGTCAAAATAATATCCTCCGCGTCACTTTGAAACTCGGCTGATCTGAATTTTTTTAATAACCTTAGCTTAGCATGTAGCCTCCGAGTCTCTAGCGGCTCCCAATCTAGTCCTTCCATCGGTTGCGTAAAACTCTCTCTTTAACTTCGCTCATCATAGTTTTTAACAAATCAAGGGACTTTCCTTTGTATTTCATTTACTTCACGAATTAAATCATCCTGCGTAGGATCCCAAATGCTCAAGATGTATTCGAGATGAGGCGTAACCTGAGCAAAGTAGCATCTCTCTTTCACTTTTTCATTGGATAATCTTCCTATTATTCGCTTGATATATCCTAGTTTCTTTAATGCAGCGCCGCAAATGATTCATGTTTTCCTCACGCTGTGTCTAAAGTCATGGTATTTGACTTCATCTGACTGCTAAATATTTACCCTTCCCACCTTATATACATCGCGATAGTGTAATTTCTTTTGCAAGAAGTGTAAGTACTGCATCATTATAGCGAATTCAGTGGTCTGAGGGTTATCTATGATAATTTTCATAGGCTTAGCTACTCTTCATCACTCAATACATTTGGAGTTTCTGCGTCAAGCAATTGGAAATCCATAACATAAAATTATAAATACACATAAACCTATATGACTACCCTGTTCAAACCCATAATTCCAGCTGACATGCTGGACATACCCACGTGAAAGTGACAATGGAAGTCACCCTTTTCGCATGACCTTACTCCCGAGGGCTTGTGTCTCTGCGGGACCCAATTTCGAGTAACTTCGCTAATCGTTCGGGACGGGTGGTTAAGAGCGCGGCGAACCGCATCTCCCTCTTTGGGCCGCCTGAGGTGCGCGAGTATTTCCCGAGATCCGTGCTGAGGCGCTCCACACAACGCAACTTCAATTACCAAACATATTTACAAAATTACAACATGGCATCCGCCGCTTACATATTAGTTTCATTTTCAACACGTCACTTTACCAGTCAACCATTTTAGTCTTTCTACTACTTATTTCTACTACTTTGTTCATCTTAATCTCTAGTCTTACTTGAAATTTAAAGCAAAGAACCTTTACTTTATTGACCACGAACAATGTAATTAAGGTATTATTTTGGAATATTGGTCAATATTTAAGCAAACATCTCGAGCCAATATCGCCGACGTTACGTGAAATGTATTGACTTCCTCAGTGTTAAACAATAAAACAATAAACAAAACCATGATATTATACAGATATAAACCATGATACATTATATATATACATCAACTAATGTTGATTCATGTAAATAATTAACAATGAAAATTTTTACTACCCTTGACCTTCTCTGAGTACGTATGAAATCACTGTCCTTAATTTACAAAGCATCTTACAACATTTCGATTTCCGGCATAGGAATATTTTTCTCACGGCAATTGCTATGCCGTGCTCACGCAAGTGCAGCAAGAAAGTATGTAAACAATCCATACATAAACCATTGAACCACCAATAACCTGTAGTTGAATAAAATTGAAATGTTTAAGCTTGAACAACTACTGTTTGTACTATAAATACATCCTTCTGTAGAATAAAATCATATAATGTATTTAGTTCCGCGTAAAATTACGATAAAAAAGCTCTTCTGTAGAAACGTTCTGAATTAGGCCGAGTTCTCTCTGAATACATAAAGAGATTTTGGCAGATTTTTTTCTAGGAAGTACCTATTATGCCGGAATATAAAGACAGTAGGCGTAGAGTAACAGTAGACCTTCCAGTTACTGGGATACCTACTTTGCGCTGTCAATGCCCGCTCAGCGAAATGAATAGAACTGAATATCAAAGCAACAGCATTCATGGTATTTAATTCAGTTCCGAATGAATCATAAAATTTTCTTTTTACGAGTATAAAGTGTATAACCTTTAATAATGGGTCGATTCACAACTTTCTTTTGTGATTTTTCCAGTCTATGGGGGAATATTACCTAGGTAACTCTTCATCGCATTTCACATCAAATCCAGAATTGCGAATCCTGAGTTTAGCATGATGCATTCTCAAAAGATTCTCTCTCAGATTGTGATTGCTTCAGAGGCCTATTAAAAATAATCCACTCACAAACGGCAAAATAGAGATGAAAGTGAAACTATAGGTAGGTATTTAAAGCGCTTAGGAGCTTAAATATCAACAACCTAAAGACCGAAAGAGTCGTAATCCTACATTCCACGCAAAAGTTTCGCAATTCTTTGTCGTTTTATAGCTAATAAAACTTTTTTCCATACCACTGAGGATATAGCGTGGGTAAAGGAATCCAAAAAAAGAATAAGTGATATACATATATTTGATACTCTACCAGTAAGCAAAAAATTGTAATATGAAAACGCTCAATACTAGTATAGTAAAAAAGTGTATCCATAAGAAAGGGTGGAAACTATACCAAGAGAGAAACTAAAATCACGAATGCTCTCAAATAATATTTTTTAATGGGCCGCCTAGTCTGCAATTACGGATTTCGTTGAGGCTTTGAGTTATCCACTGTAGCCACTCTAAAAAGGTGGCTTGTGCTGGTGTAAGCGAGCTCGTATCTTTTCTACGATACCAGGCGATTAACATTAGTAATTTGCTTTCCATTAGGATGAGTTTCTTGGGATGTTGTTAAAGAAAAAATACACAGATAAAAGTTACTGATTTCACTGCTCTTATAGTTCTTCCCAACAGAGAAGGTTAAGCTTTTTCATTTTTCTTTTATCCGCTAACTTTGATCCAGTTCTTCTTTCAAATGCACATAAAATTTTAGAAGACATACTTAAACATCAAATGCACACTCAATGTCGAGATCAGATAATATTTCGATCACACAAAATATTTCTTCCAGAATTACATTTCATAAATACATCGTGATGCGCGATTTTCGCTTCCAAAAGTCCAATCCTCGCTTTTCACCGATTAAAAACCTTGACTCCTAATGCATTCTCCTACTGGACTCCTAATACTTAACACCTATACGCCATATACCATTTTCTTCAGTCGAGCAAGCATTAACTCCTGCTACTTAATTATAAGATATTTTTAAGGTAAATTTGTTCGCAGGGATATCTGCTACATTTTTTATGATTCATCCTTCGCCAGAAAATTCCTATAAAAAGCAGAAAAATAAAACGGCGAAATAAGAGAAACATTGAAAAAGCAATGGGTTAATCAGATCGAATGCGAATCTTTTGCCGAGGTAATGGTACATTATTTCCAAAAAACCGTTTACCAACTCACGTTTCAAATAGGTACACCAAAAATTGAGACAGTACGTAGAACTAGAACTTTCGTAATATTTCATTAATAACATATTAACAAAGAAAATGTTAAAACAGATTTTTTAAATATTTGTAGACTCGCTTTAAATATAAAACTTGTAGATTCGGGCAATATGGCGTGAATTTTTTTCATAATGAATAGCTTGAAATAAGTGTAATTTCTAAAGAGAGAGAAAATATATTTCACGACCAGGGTTTCAATAGTTCACACCACACACACACACACATCATGATAATGTATAACATCGAAACCCGGATCGTGAAATAAAGTGTATCTATCAATGGAAAATATCACTTAATACAAGATATTAATTCGCTTTAAGTACGCAAATATAAACTTACTACAACATAGATGTTTTCATTTTGTAGGGTTGTTAAAACATTCTGCCAAATCTCATAGTATTTGCCAGATATCTGCCCAAATATCCAAGACTTAAAGTAACTGATAATTTTCTTAACTACAGCATATTCACCAGCAGCTACATTTAAAGGAATGATAACTTATATTTCAGGTGTTTCTGGAACTCCAGGATAAATAACTACACAAAGGTATATTTTATTCGACTGCACTTTAAATCAAGAGCACTTCTAGTTTTTAAATAAAGTAAACCAATTTTTATTTTTTCAACAATAGTAAAAGTTAACTTTTAAGCGTTATAAAGGTAATTGTAAAATAAATAAAACTTGGGGTATTCTCTGAGACATGATAAGATCCTTTCATACTAAACCCGGCTTATACTTCCCCTGGGTTAGCATTATTAATCCCTTTGCTTAAAGTATAACGGGCCAGCACCTGAGCTTCCACTCTAATTCCATTTTTAAATCTGAGGAGAACGCAATTTATTACCCCCCTCGAAGAATTTCAAACCACGAGAGATATGGCTTGATCCCCACCCATTTACTTCTTACGCAGATCTGCTCCATCTCAAAATGGGAGAGAGCGCACGGCACGCAACGTTGGTAACGGCAGGGAAATAAGCAGTCTGAGAGCTTGTAAACAACGGAAGGGAAGGCAGAGGGTCTTCAGGGAGGGATTTTATTGGGCGCGAAAGAGTGTTCTTCCTCAGGCGTAAAATTTTGACATGTTTGGTAATTCATTTGTTCACGATTTTTTCCCTTTCTAATAAAATGCATATTATATAGCCCGAATGTTAGTCTATATTTCACTTACAGTATTATATTTCTTCAGCATATATTGATTTAAAAATGCCAGTCACAGTCACTCAGTTTATGACTGAAGCCAAGAATATGATTTAAATATCTAATCTTTGCATTGCAAAAAAGGTGTAATAAAAAGAAAAATCTATTCGTATTAAAATATAAAATAAAGGGACGTATTTTAAAATTCGTATTAAAATATAAAAATCAGTGAAATCCAAGAGAGAAGCATACATTTTCCAGTGAATGTCGAAAAGCTTAGGGATAAGTAACGATTTAATTTTCAATGAATATAATTTACTATTTAGGGTTGCAATAGGTACAGAAAAAATAAATAAACAAGAACAACATCCGGTTAGTTTGCCAGCTGGGCAACGTGCCCGCTTCTTTAAGCCTAGAGTCGTGGGTCCCTTTCCGGCCTGGGGCAAGGGTGTTGCGTAAACCATTCATTTTGGCCACATGTAACATGAATGCATGCCGAAAGTAGCTCAGCGGGATCTCAGTGGCACAAAAGTAATCAGAGGTATTCGAAGAGCAAGAAGAAAAACGAACATCACGGTTTTCGAGCAGCAGATATTTCTTAATTTTGTAACAACTTGGAATGCACGGCTTCATTCCCCAACAGTCCCGCGCGTGTCCACCCTCGTCAACCCAGCTCAAGGACGATGGCAGCAGCGCTTGGAACAAACTTCTCATCCGGAGAGAAATATATTCCATGTTTTCAAAATGCCCCGAAGAAACAACCATTCCCTCCTCTTCCGCCCCCTTTCGCCTTATATTTATTTCCTTTGCAGATTAAATGCAGCGCCTGCAGAGGAAGGAAGAGGATTCGATCCCGGAGTTACATTAGAGGGAAACACGCAGAGATTGTTGAGGGGAAAAAGGGGAGTAGAGAGACGGATGGATGGATGGGAGTGGAAGTAGGAGGAGGAGGAGCAGACACACTAGGAAACACACGCAGAGGCGTCCGACAGCTTAAGTGCCCGAGGCTTGCTCTCGATGAACCCTAAGCAGAGGGCCTCGGCGCGGGAAAAAAAACCGGATCGGCGAGATCAGATTTATTCGAAGAGAAGTTTACCCTTGAGATCCTGACCACCTCCACCGCCGTCGCAACTCAAGTCCTCCTGCTCCGCGGCTAAGGAGGCACCTCCTCCCCCCTCTCCCTCTCCCTTTTCCCCCTCCTTCCTTTCTCGTCCCCCTCGCCTCGGGCCAACGAAGGGTTACATCGCCAGAGAAATCGTATTACGGGTTCGGGGGGAGGAGATTTCCACAGACATCCCGGCCCCCGAGCCATCCTCACCCGAAAATAAGTTGTGCGGTACGACGATACATTGGCGCCAAGTCAATATTTCATAAGATGACCCAGTTTACCGTCATTTATTACAAAAAAGATATCGGTAGGTATCGGAAAATGTTCCTCGCTTCAGCAAAATTGACATTGTATGACATGGATATCATACGAGATAGATTTTGATTACATGCGGAAGTTCTGATATTTTTTTATTATTTCTGTTATTTGCATACCAAACTTAGCTGTGTACGACAGTAAAATAATTGACGTTACAATTGAAAGCAGGAATGTGTCAGTGGTATATTAAGTGTAGGATATCTGTAACCTAATGGTATATATTCTCCGTAGAATATATAATGTAGGGTATCGCTGATTGTTCCATACTCCTTTCGAGGAAAAATGGAAAGAGAATTATTTTAAAAAATGGAAACTTTTGTTTTAAAAGCAAAATGAGATATTTCATGAACAAAACATTGCATTATCAGCTTCAATTGCCTAAGATGGACCAACTACACCTGGGCCTGTCGGAAAATAAATTACTAGCAGCAGTTACTCTTGACCTAACAGACTAATTACTAATCCATGAATGCTCCACTCAATGACATGAAGCAACGCAACAAATAATATAAATTTTTCATAAACAAACCCTCACGGATTGTTGCATAAAATTCACGGTAAGAAGTCATTCGCCTGGACTAGAATATACGAACTTAGAGCCCTCGATATCGCTCCGAGTACTGCAACCAGTAAATCTACCCAGGCGTCCTCTTCCAAATGTGAATTTGATCTCATCTCGTGCAGACTCATCGATAGTGCCTTATATTCTCAATTGGGGAGGGATATTACTTGATAGTGCCTTATATTCTCAATTGGGGAGGGATATTACTTGATAGTGCCTTATATTCTCAATTCGGGAGCGATTAATCGACCTTTCCGGCATTTGTCATCACATCAATAGGTAGTCACTGCCAAGATAATATTACATACCTGTATCGACGGTAGATATATCCCACTACTACTGAGTACCGCACAGTACTTCAATCTTCTCTATCCTCATCCCCCTCACACGCTCTTCTCCCCCTCCCAATCTTCTTCTCTTCCCTCAAGAGAGGTCTCGACTTCGCCATCGCAGACCACCCGAGCGGTTGACACGAATCGTATTCTCAGCACAATCTACCCCCGCCCACCCACCCCCCCACCCCCCGTAGCCCCCTCCCAAACGACATCTCCGCTATGCATCACGGGAAGCGTCCAGACGTGCAAAACGACTTTAGCGGAATGGGAATCGAGTGGAGAAGAATGGGAGCGGAAGGAATATGGAGGGCTCTGTCCGATGGTGGACGAATATATTCGAAAAGAGGGATTAAAGCCGGACGACCTTCCATCGCCTTCCGTTCGAGTGGAAACCAAATCGAGGTGGACACATCGGGAGATGGGTTGAGATCCTCCTTGCCGCGATTGTTGCTGCAAAGCCGAAAGAAGTGAACCCGAGAATATAATCGGTCTCCACCTTTCAAAGAACCAGACCAAAAAGGTTGCGCTTCCGTCAGTCCCGGATTACTAATAAGGCGAAGTAGGCAGTTGCCTATGGGCCCCGAGGCTTTGGGGGTCCCGGAGAGGCCCCTAGAATTTATTTATTTTCTCTTTCTTCTCTTGCGACTAGTTTATTTACGTGGGCTTCGTTGCTTGTGCTGCGTAAAGGCCCCCTAAAGAAGTGTGTTAATTCGGCACCGGCTGCCGTGCTTCAGCTGTTGCAGATGCCACCCAGGGTATGGCAATGGTTCGCGCGTCCTGCTTGTAACTTAGTAGTTGCGAAGAAATTAAATGGACGTAAAACAAATTAAACGAGGGATGACACCTTTGATCACGTACACTGTCCTTGCAATGCATTGTCAGTGGGGCCATATTTTGTAATCTCACTTTTTTAATGACTCTTTGCGGGAAAGCGGGAGATCCGTTTCACTCTCTTAATGATCGGCTCACGATCGGCCAAGGACCGATGGTGGCTCCATTTCACGCTCCTAACGACAGGTGAGATGGAACTAATGAAATGCGGAGCCAAATGAAACGGATCAAGAGTCGAAAGGTACGGATCAAGAGTCGAAATAACGAGTTGAACCAAGAAAAATGATGTAATTTTCCACATTTTATGACGTATTCTCACTTAAGGGAGATTACCAAATAACCCCCCAGAGCAACGGGATACATGTGACGTCAGACAGATCAACCTGTTGAGATGTTAAGACGCTGAAGCTCGGAAACGCTCGTGCGATTGAAAATTTGTTGTCTACAAGTTACTAGAGAAGGTGCCCGTTGAATATCAACAGGAAGAATATTATTATTTACATTGATTGTAATAAACCATTCATATCTTATTTAGTGCAAAGAATCATTGAGTTAATGGATATATACATGGAATCTTGACTTCAACAATGGGGACGATGACTCAAATACGCTCAAATATTGCAAAAAATCGTTACGTTTTAGCACACATTTCGGAATTTCGACCGGAATACAAAATTCGATTGAAATAATAAGAATCCTTATTTTATTTTCTTTCTATTGGTACCTTTTCCAATAACAGAAAACTATTATTTCTAATTTAATTTTGCAAATAAAAAACGTTTTGCAGCCAAAATTAAGATTCAGTTTCACGTGCATTTTTTTTGAAAGTAACTGGTTACTGACATATGGGTTGGCCATTATAAACGACGCACCTAAATATTTCTTAAAATACACAAGATAGAGCGAGCTCTCGCGATGTGATTGTCGGCAGCAAATGCCATGTCACTGCAGTCTCGAGAGCTCGCGAGGCCATTGTCGGCATTGTCGCGGAGAACTGGTGTACATAATTCGCTTGTTTTTGAGTTTTTCAAAGGCTGCACTGGGCTATTTATGTTATCTGGAGTAGTTTGTTCATTTTGCAGCAAAAATTGGATAAATACGCCCTATGTATCCTCTTAATCAATGCCGGCTGGTGCCCGTTCTGAATAGCAGTCGAAGAGGTGTAACTCCGCAGCAACTAACAATCGGACACATTTTGAAATGAAATTTTTAACTCAAAATTGACCCTGCTGTAATTCTGCAATAAAAAATAGGGGTTACTATTTAAAGAAATCAACTTAACCTTGAAATGACCTCTAAGGGCAGTCTCAAGGTCAAATTCGAGGTCATTGTTGGGTGTCCCCCTTCAAACCGTACAACTTTCGTATTCAACATTTTTCTCTATCTTGTGTATTATAAGAACTATTTAGGTGCGTCGTTTAAAATGGCCCACCCTGTATACAGTATACACAACGGTGATTATTATAATAGATTTTTCGCAACGCTATCTCGCTGTTATGCTTACAATTGTTCATAAAAAGTGAATAAATGCAGTTTGTCACAAAGAAAACTCTATTGACGCATTATCCGTCGGTAATTCTCTTTTATAAATATAGCATTCGTTCAAAAATTCCAATTTGCATCAATAACGCAAGAAAATACATTTTTTTGAACAATAAAATTGCCTTATTAGCATGGGCTTTCAAGGTAATATCGGCAGCTTTACCATCCCTGACGTCACATCCCCGGAGGCTCCTCTGGAGGTAAATTTCCTCGTGAACAGCGACTCTATTGTACACATGCTCGTAGGGCACTGTCCACCGACTGTTTTTATTCAAAACGACACCTTACGGCTCCTGCTGATGAAGCAAATAGCAACTAAACGCGGTTAAAAACGTTGGTGAACAGAATCACATTTTCCTAATTACTTTTGCTCGTTTTACCTACCTCATTCGAGCAAAAACAGCATCTTTCCAATTCCACCCAGATCTCTCCCTGCATTCTACACTATTCTGAAAAAATAAAAAATATATCCTTAGAGTTAGTTTCCCTCGTTCTGGCAGCGTCGCGTCCCTACCTTCATCCATCACGAACGGCGCTGCGCAGACAAAAACTACTCATTATTTGTTTTAGCCCTTGGAATATCCGAAGTGGATAGGAGGGTCCTTGGTCCTACTGAATCGAATTTCGATAGAAGTGCAATATTTTACCCAACACCGATATCAGCAATTCGGATTATAGATTCGGATGATACAGACGTTTAGATCGTTGAGATTTCTTTTTTTCTCGATAGTAAAGACACCTACGTAACTGTTTCCGATGTCAAGGTTATGAGTGATAAACGTTTTACCAACGAATTAATGAAGAATTAGATTTTCTTGCAGAAAATATGCCTCAAAAGTATGTTCCCCGATGTCTGGTATCTCAAGTATCCCAATATTTCAACCTGTTTCGTCAGAGAATAAAAAAGGATTGGTTTATTCTATTATGGTGGGCGATGAACTGGTCATTTGAATGCCTACACGTCAAATTTATAATGTTGAATTCACACTTGGAAAGCTCTAAGTTTAAGGACTTGGTCATACGTTTGAATCTGGTTCATCGTGCTAACTTGAAAATCTATAGCTTTGCGTTTTAAGTTGGGCTTTACCTCGTGGACTATGGTACATAGCACACGAGCACGGGTATTACATGGCATTGTATACACGGCACCTATGAGGGCATTCCGCTCCTGGAAGCCTCAATAAAATTCAAGGAAGCGATTTTGAGGATTCTGGGTTGGAACCCCAGTCCAGGCGAATGATTTTTTTTCACTGTGAATTTCACACACGTGTGGTCATCAGCGGGTGACTCCCTTGAAGTTATTGCACGGCTAATTCCACAGTCATTTGAATTTATATACCGAGGTGATTTTTTCTAAAGGTAAGAGAAGGATCGGTTAACGTTCACCTCAATCTCCCATACCTACGTGTCGTATTCTTCAGGTAGCTTGAGCGAGATATTTCCCTTGTCATAATGGAGACCATATTCGAATTTTATATTTTATTTCAGCGTCTGTTAAAATTATAACGTAAATATTGAAATATTACTGGTGCAAAAATAAAAGTTTATATTGCAAAAATTCTCAGTATTTAAATAAATATAACTACATAAATCTCTAACCTGACTCATTTTTTCACGCCGTACGGCAAAAAGCATTCAAAACAGACGGTTATTTGCGAATTTGTATAAATTACTGCGGTGAGCAATAGATTAATTTTAATAAATAGTTGAGGAAACATACAAACTACACACCGTTAGTTTTTTTTACGTATTCTAGGTGTTGAAAAGTCCTAATTATTTCAATATTCTCCCTCTGGTGCGCACAGCCGTAATCTACGCCATGTAAAACAGCTTATATTCAGACAAATTGCTCTAAAAGTATTTCGGCAAGGGGTTAATATTTTGATATCATTGAAAAGATGAGTTTTTTCTTTAAAATGAGGTCAAATTCGTCAAATTTTAGGTGAAGTTTTATTTCGCTCAAACGCAAAAATACCACTACGGAATGCTTAAGACTTATAGCGATGATACAATTCCCATTTCCCGCGTACAAAAAGGTGAATATTTTCAGGCAAAGAATTGGCCTCAATTCCATTAAAACAATCCCTATCACGGGATTAGGGAATCTCTATCACGGGATCACGGGATGTCGGTTATTTGGAGAGACGACTGACAACTGAGGTCTTCACATCGCCATCAAGAATAGGTGGGTAGGTTTGATAAGGAAATAATTATTTAATGAATGGAGGAAGAGTGGAGATAAATCTGGCGTCGGCATTAGACTACTCCTAGCGAAAGGCGACAAGAGAACCACGGTTTTACGTCCCATCCGACGGACGGTTTACTGTACTTTAAATGCTCTCTACATGACAGAGTGTTTTGTTGCTTTCAGCGTGTTTTTCTGCTTGGTAGGGTAATATCAGAGCACGTCTTAGTACGACTTTGGCTCTGTGCCCTAACTTCTTTTTTATTTTCTAAATATGAGACTTTCCTTACCTTTTCTTTTACTTTTTCTTAATTTTTTAATATTTCATGTGGTATTTTGTATTTGTCATTGGTATTTTCTTTAGCTATGTCATTTAATGCAAGCACCGGATAGTCTGACGTTCCCAAGCATTCATAATATCTTTTTGCTTGTTTGACTATGATTTTTTAATAGATGTTACCTTTACTAGCTTACACACCGTCAATTTTGGTTCATATAGGGATATTATTAGCTGTTCTATTCGCCCTTCTGCTTATTTTTTCAATGCCATTTGATGTCCCTTTCGTCAATAAACCAAACCGGAGCTGCGTACGTAATTTTTGTTTGGATCATTGTTTCTATTATCGACGTTTTCATTTCTGGGGGTGTAGCGTAATTTCTTCATATTGGCACCAGGCTCACCTTCGCACCCAATGTCTTAGAAGTAACCCTGTCCACATGGGCTCCGAAGCTTAGTGACTTGTTTAGAGTAACGCCCAATTACGTGGTTTCGTCGCTCTCTGGGACAGGTTGAATTTTGACACGCACACAGCCACATGGTGGTGTTTCATCCTTAGTTTGCTGCGTAGAAATACACGACACCAATGTAGGGATCAACTTCACTGAAAAATATCCTTCAAAACCGGGATTTTAACCCGGACCCTTGGGATGAGAATCCATTCTAGCTCTATCCACCACACCAACCAGATCCCCATGATATTTGAGGAGGAGGACTAATAACATTTTCCGCCATACAGTGGGCAGATTGGCTTGTGGAGAGTAGACAGCTTCTGTCCTCCAGCATTGCGCCCGGGATGAGAAATAACATCAATATCGTTGAAAGAAAGAGGAAAAAAAGAAACTATTGGACAAGGGAGGGCGCGAAGGGAGTATCAGGTATATGGGGAGAGACGCCTTCACGTCCTGCGAGTGATTGAGGAGGAAGACTCGTCGCTGGGAGACGAGTGGCTTTGTGCAATGGAGGGAGACTTCTCTCGAAGAGGTAAAAGGCGAGGAAAAGGAAGGATTCCGTGCGCTCATGCGGATTGGCAAATGGCGCGGTAGAAGGGAACTTGGCGGGGGGGCGGGAGTGGAAGGTAGTGGAAGTGATGGCGAGGATATTTGGTTTGGCTCGGAGAAAGACAAAGATTTGCGACAGGGTTGGACAGAATGTACGAAAGGTTGCGACGCTGATGGATTGAGCGTCTTCAGAGAGTCGACAGGCGGTTATTCCTTAGACTTGGTTTCCGTTAACCCAGTGACCTTTTTGTCATTCGGTGCACTTTTCTATAAATTGTAGGCTCCCCGAGATCCTTCATTAGACTAAGATGGATATGAAATAGTTCAAAACTAAAAGGCAATGAGATAAAATGATTTAAAATGTGTGAAATTATTTTTTTTAAATTAAGATGCCGCAGAATCATTATAAGAAATAATTTTGTTGTTTCAGCCAAATATACTCCTTTTATTTCAAACCTAGTATGTGTACGCAAAATGACACTTTCAAATACATACATTAAATGGCAATTGTTACGTAATGATATGCTTTCTAAATATGCCTTAAGAGTTAAGGATATCATCCGATACATCGTTCTATTATTTTCTAAAACTTTACTGGGACGAATAAAATAGAATCGGCTATGATCTCATTGATAAAACACTTTTCATCTAAAGGAGTTTCATTTTAGATGAGGCTGCATTGTAAAATAATGTAACTGTTTCATATGTGTTAATTATATCCTTGTATGTAAATATAATTTTAAATCTCTGCTCTATTCTTTCAACAAATAACTATACACCCCTCAATTGTTTGAGGGCAAGAGTGGGAGTAGCATGAAAAAAATATGTTCATGATTGAAAAGTTGAAACCTATATAAAATATTTAATACTTTAGGTATTCATCTTTAAATAAATTAAATGGATGCCAAGTGAATATGTAAATACCCTTTATTTTCGAATAAAACGCAAAATTAAGCTATGGCAGAGGGAAAATTCACGTAAATTTGAAAAGCACAGAAGGAGATCTGTTAAACCGAGAAAATCAACAACCATGAAATATATTCATAAACTTATCTATATTTATTTATACTGTTCATTAACGTTACCATGACTGAGAAATGTCAAAGGATTTGATTTTTTCCCGGCGTATGATGGAATTGAATATTTCACGTTTATGTATGTTGCCACAGAATACAGTTTTAAAAAGCTATTATACACGATGTTGAGAGAATAATGTGAACTCATTTACGAGCTTATTTATCTCGTATTTGCGTATAACCCTCGATGAGAAGTATGAATGTATTTGGATTTTTTTTAATAAGAAAGTTTTAAAAAGTGATCACGAGATTTAATGCTCAATCTTTCTCGAAATATACCCGTACTTTATGCCTCATTGACGTGATAAAGAGAATAATTTCACCGCCCGAGATGCGCTTCTTTAAGAAATGTAGCTTGGGCTCCTTTCTGGAAACCTGACCTGATTCCCAACAAAAACCTCTCAAAACTCAAATGAACTCCCCCGGTATTTATATGCTTTCAAAGCTGAGATGGGAGAGGCACACAGAGCAGCGTTAACGACGCGAAGCTGAGTCGCTCGAGTGTATTCAGCTTAAAATATTGAATAGTCACGCTTTTTATTGTCTAAGACGGAAAGGTGAAGAACCGGGACTTTGCGTTGTGTGAATAATACGGATATTTGCCTTGCATTCGTTATTTATACTTAAAAAAATATCACTTTAAATGTCATTCCTCGGACTAGTTATGGTTCCGCGACCTGATTAGGATACTAAGAGTTCAGTCAAATCAAGAGTAAAAGAAATTAAGGAAAGAATGTGATTCACATTAACTTGTTTTTAAATAAAAAAATTATATAGGTACTTTGAAAAAGTGCTGAAAAAATACTCTCAGGAGAAAAAGAGTTCCTTCAAATAACTTCCACGTACGAGGTAGTTTGCAAAATATACCAAGTACTACTAGGTTTAGAGTAACATTGGTACTTACTTACTATATGGTACTCCAAACGCCAAATTTTTAAAAATAATTTTCACTCGGTAGCTTTAATGAAGTCCCTTTTGACGATCGGTTGACTTACTAGTGAAAAAGTGCATTTTGAAGGGTATGCATTAATAGTTACGTGCATAATGTAATAGGGACATAATAAATATACCAAAAAATCCATTTATTCTAAATATTCTAAATTTTCTGCCATTTTTTACAGGTTAAATAATAATATTAATAAAAAAGCGCCGGAACTATACTGTCCCTCGTAGCTGACGGGTCAAGGTTGGACAAAGCACTGGAAAATATAGTGCCAAACGACGTGGATCTCAAAAATTAAACGAGACAGGACTAAATTTGTTGTACTCTAATTTTGAAAAATCCACGACACGGAAATCAGCTCAACCCAGACAATGGGACCCAGACGTGAGTGTTTTTCTCGAGCATTCAACTCTAAGTGAGAGAGGGAGAGAACGACGCATATAATCTGGTGCATATGGAGGAACAAATGCGGGGATTTCCACATTTTCGACAATTGAAAAAAGTCACCATGACGTGTATACTTGCCCCCAAATTGCCTTAAGCGCGGTGAAATGAAGCGTGAACCTTTTTTTTATTAGTCTCTCGCCGAAGGAGATGACCTCCCTCCCGCCCCACTCTGCCCTCGCCGTCGCTTTGACCTCCCGAGGATTTTAGGTTGAGGTTTCATATTTCATTGATATGAGCCGAGCGCTTGAGCAGGAGAACGGCAGTGAAGCGGAATGCTCAGGAGAGCTTAATTAATTTAATAAAACCTCTTTGGACAACCTGAACCACCCTCACTTCTCTTTTGTTTAAACCCTTAACTTGTGGGTTATATTCGCAGTAACATTGGAAGATATTTGGCCCATTTTCACAATAAATTTGCAGAATAAAAACGCAAAAAAATCTACAAGGTAACAGTTTTACCAAGAGGCAAATGGTGACGTCACTACAAGCTGTATAATGTTGTCTCAAAACTGACGTGGTGGAACTTATACATGACGTAAAAAGAACCTTTCGTAGTTTTCCCAGTGGAAAACTATAAAGGATTAAAGTTGTAAGAAGAGTCGAAGATGGCATGCTTCATAGAATGACAAAGGTATTTGTTTCATTTTTGACCGTGCCTAGTCATAACCTGACAGCATTTAAACCTCCAATTATTTTTGAAAATGTCTTGCTCAACTATCTCTCGGTGTAGTGTGCATTTAACTTCTTACAATTTTCGGATGCATTTAACTTCTCACAGTTTTCAGCGAGAATCTTCTTACTTTTTCAAATATCAAAGTGATTGTTTTATCTCCGAGCTAAAGAGCATTGAAGGAAAAACTTTTCAAGTTTTGAGTTACCCCATGGATCTGACGAATGAGCCACTCCTTTGATAGTTTAGAAATCACGAGGAAATTAATTGAATTAAACGCATCATTTACCAGTATTTTTCCAAAATATCTTAAGTTTGCCTGTTCAATAGAGTGATAAGGTGTGAATAATTTAGCAGAATATTTTGCCATACTACCATTCTCTCATTATTTAAGGTAGCAGATATCCCTTTCTATCGTTCTTTCAAAGTAGTAAAGCAGAAATAGCATTAGTTATTATAAAATCAAGTAGTGAGCAAAGTATTGCTTGAGGGCTTGCAATTTTGAATAGAGAAGGGTGCCACGAAAGGAAATACTAACCGAATAATTAAAAATTGAATTAATTTCCTTACAGAAAATTACTTTGCTTCTTTAGGAGACTGTAGTCGTTATATGCTACATCATGGTATTTAGATAGAAGATCAAAGAGCCCAGAGATGTCTAACCCGGGCCATTGTGACCCTTGAACCTTTTTATCTGCTGCTAAAGCTTTTCCAAGCTTCCAGACTCATTTAAAGCTGACCAATATGTCAAATTAATATGGAATAGTGGTATCACTTTCCTAAACAAGAGTTTTTTCAGTCATCTAAAGTACTATAGGAGGAATAATCATAATCTGTAATACCAATGTGACGGACTCTGATACAATACAATTGCTAAACATTATTATCTATTTGGACCAATGCATACACAAGACGGCCAAATGAAATATTACATATTTTTAATAAAAGTTGGCAAAGTTGGAAATTTGTACCTGTGTCGAAATAAGGAATTAACTTATTATTAAACTGAGTTCAATGAAAATAAGACAATTTCAATTAAATTATGGCAATTGTAATTCTGCAATACAAATTTGTTCCATCGTAGTTTAACGTTTTCATTACCTAAGGAGCATCCTTTATTTGTTGGACTCTTTCTTCATGATACCTATAGATTAAAAGGATTTTTTAGAAAAAAATACTTGACCATCTTCTATGCGATTCTTCGTTCATAAATGGTGATCAAACGTCGATTTTTCTCTAATTCAGCTTCACAAAAAAGTCGTAAGCTATTTTTTTTACCTACTACGTCTCCGTTAAGTCCATCTATAGCCCATGATGAATTTCCCCTTTTGGGAGAATGACCCTCGTTTTTCTTTCATCTTGCCTCTTCATAGGATTCATCCGTTCTCATCCGCTTGAGGCGAATGAAAGCCATTGGGATTTCTATCGAGCTCGGGATCGTAATATCTCTCCGATGATAAAAATAAAAAGGTGGTTTCTTGCGTTTGGTTTTAGGACTGTATAGGGGAATTATAGCTATAGTCAATAAAAAAGGGAACTTGAGTGAAAATCAAGGTCCCACAGAGACGAATCCAGCTTTTAAAAGCTCGTGCGATGAGTTAGGGATGATGAGTTCTTGCACCAACCCACGGATAATTAATATCAGAGCAATTTATCTTAAGCACTCGCTGATGGAAGCCCTTTCTATATTTTGTTGCATTCGAGTTTTCGAGTTGGCTCGCAATGCGTGAGATAAATTTCAGTCCAATCGATTATTCGGAACCAAATTCACTTATTTAAGTTTTAATTTTCAAATCCATATTCAGACTGATTTTTATAGTCACTACATTTTACACCAACTTCATGTCACTTAGTATTTTCTGCAATAAATATTTTAAATATGTACAGAGAGAGTAATTTTGGAAGATGACATTGGTGTTGAAAGCAATAAATACGCGTCAAATACATATCATCGCATGAAATCATCCGCTACATCTCATTCATCGTGCAACTATATGGCCAATTCGATGACACATCGATAAACAGAGTCCAAGTCACACGACTCAATTTGTCATAATGGTTTTGCTGAAACATAGAAAAACTGAGAAAAGTCAACTTGTAGCAAGGCATCGTAAACGTAATGGATGTTCGAATTTGCCGCAACTTAAAAAGAAAAAGTGGTCCAACATTATTCAATATTATTATACGTAGGTGTTCATTACAAATGGCTGACTGTAAGATTTGATAATACGTTGTTTACAGCATTAATGGTGCAGCAGCATAATTAACTGAACGCATCAATTATAAATAAAAATTATTCCTAAAATATTCGTTTAGTTTGGGAATTTGATCATCCAAATTAAAAAGTCTCTCCTCGGCATACTCTAAAATATTTCCCTATGAAATAAGTCTTTCCAAGTGTAGCACCGGGTTAGGCTTTCTATAGCCGACGTTTCGATGAGCCCGAGAAGACTTCACAGGAATTATCCACCGGGGAAGCCTATTGTCTTTCATAAATTCAATAGTTTCATCGTTATATTTATAGAGCTCAATTTTGGTTATTTCTATGAACCACATTTTTTCTATTTTTTACTCCATAACCATAGGTTTATATTTAAAAAGTGCAAAACGTAGAATAGATTTAGCGTTTAATGCTTTGCTTTCCGAGATTAAAAATGTCCCGAACGTCGTTCATTAGTCTAATTAGAGTAGCAACTTCACTATATGCTCCGGATAAGAACATGGCCATAAACGACATTCAATGAAGAATTCATTCTTAAAATGAATTTTCTATCCAAGCCTTGGATAGAAAATTCTTTTTAAAAATTTGCACGCTTTTTAGTAGTTTGGCGAGAAAAACATACTTAGGTGCACAAACCGAGGATGATTCGACGGATTCCAACTTTTATCACAACTTAAGCCTCACTTCCGATGCTCGTTAGTTGGTTATTTGGGCAGATGTCCAATAACGTAGGCCATTTGCACCACTTAGGACAGATAGGCAGGTTAAGAGAAGGACGTTTAGGTGAATAGATGAGGGGTGGAGAGAAACCCTTAGCTGCAATTTAATTGCAACGGCAATTTAATGGCCCGTCCGACGGACGGAGTACTGCGCTCGAGGGGATTCAGTGACAGTGAGTCAGAAATTAGGAAGAAACTTAAGTTCCAGGAGAGAGGAAATTAGCTTTTAAAAGCTCACGTGATGAGGAAGAGATGATGAGTTTTTGTACCAAACTGCGGATAATTTACATCAGGCCAGTTTACGGTGATCATTCGTTGATTGAAACCGTTTTTATATTTTGATGCATTGAAGTAAGACACCCAAGTAGGGAACGGATTTCCACTGAAAGACTGGATTATTGAATGAAAGGATTCGAACCCGGGACTCTGAGGGGGAAAGCCAAAACTCCAGCCATCACACCAACCCTATTCACATGGTATTCGTTGAAATTTCCATACCCTGCTCCCACCACGTGAACACTACACCAATGCAATCACCTCGACGGCATAAATTAACGAAGTTGTCGTCGTTGTCTCCCTCGTTCGACAGGTGCTGGCGTCGGGATCGGGGGAGCGGCGGCTTCCCACCCGTCCGCGTCTCCGGACGAAGAAGAGGAGAAGGAAGCAGCGGCGGTCGGTGAAGGAGAAGCGGACTCCCCGGGGACTCCCCTGCTCCCCGGGGGCCGCGTGCCTTGCAACATGTCGGAGTGGGGCGGGGCCGTGTTCCGGTGCGGGGCCGGCGGGGAGGAGGTGTGCCTGCCGGCCGAGAGCCGATGCAACGGGACGGCCGAGTGCGAGGGCGGAGAAGATGAAAGCGTCGCCGAGTGCGGTGAGTGTCTTTTGTCCGTGTGTTGTTGTACCTGGAGCCTTTTCCAGGAAGGACGTGACATCGCAGCCACGGAAAGTGGCAGCATTTTATAAGGTGGTTCAGCCGTAAAATGACTTGTACATGACTAAATTCATATGATGGCTACATCCAGAAAATTGTGTCCGCCATTTCATTGTTGATGTGGTATGGATGGGGGTAATTTTGCGAAAGCCTAAAGTCACGCGACACCCGACTCCCGATATCCGACTCTCTGAGTCGTTGCATGGTTAAGAATACACAAGCGCTTTGAATAAATTCACAATAAAATCACTAGAGGGGTATAGGGTATTTTCATGCGAAAATTTTAAGTCTTTGAGTAGTTCATGTAATTATCATAAATGTATGAATATAATTTTCATTTGATTTCAGAATTATTTATTTATTTATTTTTGTTTATTTGTATTTAATACTCTGTACTCCTCAGTCGCCACTGCCAGTCATATCCATTCTGTGTCCCACTTCTGTCGGCCGAACGCGACGGCCACACCTTTTCTTATTATTTTAATATTCCTTTTAACCGTCTATGGGCTGAACTTACGCAATTATCTTCATTTTTCTCCTTCGCCAGCTTTCCTTCATTCTCTAACTCACTCTCTTGATATGAGCAACAAACGTTTACCTTTCCACGCCATTTAAGTCTCCAATTGGACTTGAAATGACATGGTGTGAAATGCGAGATTTGGTGAAACACTTGGTAAATTCTACCTAATATAAATGTCATTTTTGCAAAACAGTATGAGAATGTTTTTGATATCTCATCGACACATCTACACGGGTGAAGTGGGTAATTTTGCCGGAGACAAGACAACTTTAATGTTGAAAATAGCAAGAGTTTCAACTTACATGTTTCAATAAATTGTTGCTAGGGTTTTTTCCACTGTAAACAATGTTCTATTCACATTTACTAATTATATCCGAGAAAATATGTTGCATATTAGTACTTATGATGCAAATATCTAATTGACTCCATTCTCGTTGATAAAAACTAAATTATCGGAGTTTTAATCCATTACCCTACCTAATACGCTACGCTAATACGCTAATTCTCGAGTCGTCTGCTAACCGTGTCATCCGCAGTCGCACCGACGTCATGCGCAGAACAGACACATTTTGGTCGCGGGAACGTTCTACCAAGTATTAGAAGTACCATCAGGAGGGGGCTGTTGAGAGATTTACGGGGGATTGACCTGCGCCAGGGATCAGCTCATCAATATGGCCGACCACTCAACACAAAGGCGGAAATCAATCACGGCTGGTGATTTTCTGACGTGGAGTAAATCAGTAAACCCTCGTTCAAGACAGTTTTTTCAGATATTAGATTCACTACCTAAGCTATCCGTAAAGGCCGTTTTACACGGTATATTTGTTTGTACAAACTCTTCCGTGAACTCTTGCATGAGACAAAATTAATCGTATAAAGCGGTCAATTGTATGAACGCTTGTGCGAATGTCTCAATGCCCGAACGGAAAATAGAAACTGTTCTAATTTCGTTGAGACAAACGTACAATCTCACGTACATTCGCTGGTACAAAGTCTTTCATCGTGTAAAACGGCCTTAAGAGTTCATTTCTTCGACAATACTTAATTCATATGCTAGCTACTTCAAGAAAAATACGTTCTCTAATACGTTATTATTTATTTGTATTCATTTTAGCCATCCATGAACTAATGCGTTACGCAAAATTTTTCACTTTTCTCTTTCGTAAGAACTCTCTAACGACAAAATTGTATCTTTCCACGCTATTTTAGTCTCCACCCAATCTTGAAATTACAAGAAGTGAAATTTGAGAATGGGTGAAACACGGGGAAAATTCCATCAAATAAAAATTGCTCTTTTAGCGAAACATTGTTAATTTGAAGCGAAAAACTCCCGGGTAATTGGATAAAAATAAAATGCAGGCCTCAGATGCCTACATTTTATTCTTAAGAGTTTCTGAGATAGATTCTGTCAATTTTATTCAGTTTTTAGCAACTTACTAAAAAATAATGGATGTTAAAAAATTTAAAAACAAAAAAGTGATTCTGCCTGTCCCAGGTGTAACTATCAAGTATCCCTATGCTGCAAGAAACATTGTCTTCTTATCTCCGAACAGACTACTAACATAAGCCAGAATCTGTCAACGACGGAGGTTTTCAGGTACGGGAATTTGGTGGTGGATGAAAAGGTTTTTTAAATTTCAATCTTATTTACATATAATGGAATCATCACGTGTGCATTTGCTCATCTGTGTGCGTGCTTGTGTTGTCTACTGCGCATTGTGGCAGAGAAGGCACATTTGGTGGTGCTGAATGCTTAAAATTGTTCATACGGAAACAAAGTCAAAAAGTGGTATTTCAATGGAAATTGCGCAGCAGTTCGCTCCAATGGCTCGAAAATCTGCCAAAATCTGCATAGTCCGTACCAACAATTTGTTCACAATAGCTAAGGCATTTTATCAGCGAAATCAGGATTTTAGTGACAAACAAACAAAATAATGGAATTCATTATTTTTCGGATTTTCACAATTGCCATGAAATTTTATATTAATTTATTCTTGGTTTATTATAATTTTTTCTTGGTTTGAACGACGGAAATTCTGTGGCCTTCCTGAGTAGGGAATCTGGAAGGTTATACTGTAACTCGTCGGATTCAGATATGATTACATTCGGTTTCTAGTGGATGGATTTTGAATATTCGAGCGGAAGCAAATGAAAATTTACCGGTAGAAAGTCACAATACAGCACGGTTCAGAAATTCCTCTCGACTTTGAAGTAGATCTCTCTCTATAACCTAGAAACGATCAGTACTAAAGTCACAAAGTAACCCCCTGAACGCCCCAATTCCACACAAACATACTCACCCTTTTCCTTTTTGACCCTTTAAAGGAGACTGAGAACAAAGAATCCTTTGCGACGACGGAACCACCCAATTCTTGTTCTTATTTAATTAAACGCGCTTGGCATATTCCACGGTTTGATTGGATGCACGCTTGACGTGTTCCTTTGTTTTTACATCGTCTTCAGAGCTTACAGATGGCTTGGTAGGCTGGCAAGGCATCTATTTTAAATACCGGAAAGATAAGTATTTAAAAATGCATGAGACATCAATCTTCTAATATATTATCTGTTTCTAATATATTATCTTCTTTTAAAATATAAAGCAGAATGTGCGTTTATGGGTAAATGCTTGTTTGTCTCATTGTTTTCATTTATACATTTACACTTAAAGGAATTCCGCGCGAGCTAGAAAAATGAAATTTCCCAAAAATGCATGTCCTATACGTAATCCAATGCCTCTCAAAAATAAAAAATATCACGAACAATAATTGAATTATGTTGTTGTTTAATGTAAACAAATATGGGTTAACAATTTTTCCTAAATTTTACTCCATGAGAAAAACATTGAATTCGGTGCCGATTTTCCTTCCTCGGTTTTATTTAATTACTTACTTGTGCTCAAAAAATAATATTGGATTAAATTAACATCATTGGACAGCTTAAGAAATAAAATGTTTAAGTAATTCATTTTCTTTTCCGATTTGCTTCGCCTTTATCTATAAATAACTTTCAACTACAAAATTCTCCATTTTAATCTAATTTAAACAATAGAAATTTTTGGTACTACCTGAGCATTTATTTTAAAATTGCACTCCTGATTAGGTTGAATGATCAGTTGAGACTAGTAGACACTCATTCCTTAAATAATGGCCAACTATTATCGATACATTCAACTCATGATGATTTACTTCCGGATCAATTTGCCTCTTAAAGACCATTCATCCCGCGTGAGCTCCGGCTACGTGCTGTTACATCTCAAGAGGACCGAAAAAAGTTTGGTCTCCAATTCTATATATATATATTTCCGGGAGAGAGCATCTCAGGCATGGTCTCAATTTGCTGTCTCAAAGTTTAATTATTTGGCCCACTTCAGCTAGAGGACCTAAATCGGCATTAGGGAATTCTAAGAAGATATTGTATTGCTCTAGTGAAATAAAGATAAATAACGGCCCTGATAAAAAGATAAATATAGGTTTCAGTTGGAGTAACCGTGATAACATTGAATCGCTCTCCATACATCCTAAAGTCGTCGGTAACCTACATATAACCTATAAATTATTTCGATTAAGCCAAAAAATTCAAGCTTAGGTACATCTCCGTTATCTGTGGGCAAGATCAAGTAGTTTAACAGGGCATATTTTTATCACAAAATAAGAATCGTAAGCACTTGATTTCAACACCAGCCTGAAATATTTGTCTTCCGTTGTGATATCATGAGGGTTTGACGGATCTCTTAACCATGAACTATGGTAAATTCTTTGTACAAAAATTGTATAATTTACTTTCCCATTGATGAGCCAAATCATTATGAGAATTCATGTTATTCTTAACTATTTTTCCTTTCCATTAAACTTAAAACTTAATTAAGCTTAAGAGCTAAGCTACGAAAACTAAATTTCATTACCACTCGGACTGATGAAACTACGAGAAGGAACATTTCCATCTTAATTCATTTTCATGATCAGCCCATAAATTTTCATTTTTAAAGCTAGGATGATTAACTATCAACGCCATTTCAGATAGGTTAAAATAAAAATGAATGATTTAACGGAGTTTACGTAATCGGCTGCATATATATATGTATATAGATATATTCATTACTAATATTTGCTTTCGTAACCCTCCTTTGCTTCATTCATACACAGAATCATAGATTTTCATGATTAGTTCATGAAAATCTTATTACCTTCCATCTTATGAGCTTTCTTGGTCCAAGTAATCCATCACTTTTCTGAGAGCCATTGTTCATGTCTGCAATTTCCATACAAGTGCGAAATGACCTTAGCCGTCGAAGCATGTGAAACTAAAGCAATACTCCTATTCGTGGATGTAGGCTTGACTTCAAACTCATCCAGTTTGAAACATATTCCGATTATCTTAATTTATAAAGGATTCAAGAAAGCAAAATTTCATGGCGGTACACATTCTTTCGCCGGTGATTTCTTCAGATGTAAACCAGTCTTCAAGTTAAAAGTCGTTTTTATCGATGAGATATCGAAACACGGTCCCGCAAGATAAGAATTCAGTACTCTGGATACAACACTCCTACAAAAATATAGATAAAGAAGAAATAAAGCAGGAAAAATAAAATTGGTACGGGAAAAGTTAATGTCCGGCTACTTGGATGACGAGGCATGTAGTATAATGGTGACATTCCACTACCACGACACTGGGATATAGGAAAATTTGCTGGTGGAGAATGGAGAAAAAATTTGATTTTGTGATTATAGAAAGTTAATGCTAACAACCGTTCTTTATCTCGATCAGCTACATTCCCAGACGCCCGAATCATAGGCTTACAAAATAGCTTGAATATTGGATAAATAGATCAGCGACACTATTCACCAGTGAATATCAGAGACCTATTCGAAGGACTTGGTTGGTAACACCTAAGACGTAGATTTCTCGGGTTTTCATGCGGGTGATTTTGGTAAATTACACCGACGTTTCGACTGCGTAATATGTCATCGTCCTCAGGGTGAATGATAACCCTGAGGACGATGGCAGACTACGCCGTCGAAACGTCGCACAGTGGGCTGAAATCGAAAAAAGCTGGCCAAAGTTCAAAAAGTGATTTTTTCAAACCAGGAAGAGGAACCTTGGCATATATATATATTCTCAAAAGATCTATACGCGATCTAAGATGCGACCGTTTGCGACGCCGAATTTCACATCAGTTTTTCGATCGCGCGGTCGAGTCTGGTCCAACCCGCCTGTAACGGGGAGTAAGGTGGCGCGACAAGTGTGAAGAATAGATTGTAGCCGCATTCACTCCGCTATGGAGATTTTCGAGGTACAAAAATTGAAAATAGGATCCATGGATTATATTTTGGAGAAATCACGGAAAAAAATACGCATTTTATGACGTGGGGTAGAGGTCCAGGAGGTACTGAAAGACTACTTTCTTCGGGTGCACCGCGGGCGTTTCTCTTCTTACCAGCTGGACATCGCCTACTGACGAATACGTACACTTTTAACGGAGACAGCATGCATACCACACAGGATTATTGTCTCTTCGAGGCCACCAACCTACAGCTGATGTCGTAAGCCCCAACTCCCCCGCCCCCTGCACTGCGGTTGGGCGTACGGCGAAGGGTCGTTTCATGAAACCGCGGAGCCCTTTACGCGGTTATTTGTGGACATTTTTGGGAGAACGTTTTCTAGTCTCCACAGAAATTCACTAGAGCGCTCAGTTTCATTTTTTCAGTGGTGTGACGTAGTAGCTTTTTGAAACTTCAGCTCTGATTTCACTCGTGTTGGTGTCAGTATTAGATCTCTCGAAATTCCCTCTACAACTCCTAGTGATGTGGATACTTTGCTAACCACTTTAAGAGTCCTCGCTTTTTCAAGGTATGTACTCTATCATGACAAGCTAATGTCTATTCTTTAAATGTTTTACTTGTAATAACGTTCATGGCGTTATTTTTATATTCAATTGCTTCGAATAGCAATACGTCAATATTATAGCAGAATCCTTAATATCATGCCAATTCGCTTTTTCAAATATTATTTTCTTTTGGAATTTGCATAAAATTGTTTTCGCCTATTTCTTCTTTAAGATTAAAGTTTCGGCTCTCTTTTAGAGGTTGCTGGTGTTAATAACTGAAAAACATTCCTCGATTGGTAATCACACGTTTACAAATGCATAAAATACTAATGGGAGTGAAAAATGCGTCATTTCGTATATTCATTCTTCAACAAGTACTTTGTCTTCACAAAGTTCTTGTTCAATTTTCTCGCTGAAAGGTTGCATTTGGAAGTTAATGATGAAGTTTTAAAGGATTTAAGTGATCACATTAAGAGGTTCTTTCTTAATGGATATGAGTCGCGGTGGAAACGAAGCCACGGAATAACGAGAGATTTTTGATGCGCTATGGCGAATGGCTAAAGATAAATGCTGTTTTTCCCGAACATTTGCTGCAAAATTTGCCAGGTTCTTCAACGCCATCCCGTAATTATATCCTCACGATTAAAGATTATGAAGAAATAACCTTGTACTTTGAATAATTTTTTAAAATCAAATTTGTGCTTGCATTACCACCCTTATTAGGCATTACTGGAAGTCAGGAGAAATGTTTTCACATAGCAGCGTAAGATGAAAGAGAAGGAAAACAGCAAGTCTGAGATCGACTCATTCTGCGGTAATCCTTATCATTCGCGGCCCCTATGAGTTTAAGAGAAGAGGGAGTGGAAGCAGCCTCCAAGCTCCTCAAAGAAATTACCTCGACCACACCAACTAAGTCAAGAATAGTACTTCCGAAGGGGAAGAAGACTGACCTGATGCCAACAACAATGTCAGAGGAAGAGGCTCTATCGCTAATTATTTCCATGCAATTTACGAAGAGTCAGTAAATAGGTCTTCGAAAAGTAGCAGAAAGTCATGGTCATAAACTATATCCTAATTACGATAGAACACGGATGGCTAAAAGTGCTACTTATCCAGGTAAAGTTACTATTTTAGGGGACTCATGTGAAGTTAAACTTCAAAGTCTACTTGATCATACAGCATCGCGTATCTTAGAATGCATTTTCAGATATTCAACAACCGCGCATAATATAAATTTTACAGTAATTTGTAAATATGGCTTTGGCTTTAAATATCAACTGGTCAAATTTCCTAAGCATGCACTTGAGAAGACCAGTGGAGAATTCAAGAATCCAAAATAGTCGAATCGTCGGCAGGCATGAAGTACATGAACGTGTGGAGATCTAAAGAAGAATTCATATATTCCAAATTGATCTTCCAGCCTTGGATGGCAGAATTTCATGGTAGCCCTTTCGAGGGGGTGGATTTCCTATCTCATGTATAATTGACCTCTAGTATTATAGGCTACAACCTACATTTCGATGTAAATGCGGAAACGTGCCAACATATAGATGTGGAGTGCAGCAGTAGGGTTACACGTATTACGGGTAATATTGTGATGGCTTAGTTCTCCACTCATTATTTCACATAAATAATAACTTTTAACAGCAAAAAAAATATTATGCTAAAAACTAAATTTTCCATTTCTCGCTAAAAATAATCCAAAAGAGTGTAATTATTTTTATTTTCGCAGTAACATAAAAAACGCTTCAAGGAGATTTTAAAGTATTTAAACTAATGATTTTACTATGCTAATGATTTCCCCCATGGTTATCTTAATTATCGAGCTTTGAGTATTGACTTATTCTTGGCTTCAAACTTTTGTATATTATGTCTCACCAAAATAATTGAAAGGAATTTTACATTGCAGATGTCGCGCAATTTAATAACTCTTTGTGACTCAGAAACAAATATTTCTTCAGATCTGTCACTAATCTCACACTAACTGGGAAATGTGACATAAATAAAAACACATTCACGCATCAAAGGTTTTGATGGGATTTAAAATTCACAAGGTGCAAACGTACAGCTCAATTAATTAGTCAAGTGCTTTCCTTCATTTCGCACTCGATGTCCTCTGACGAGGAGATTTAATTTTGTTTCTCTCAGATGGATTCCACTGTTTGTCAGTGCTGCTGGATTCAGCGAAGGATATGCAAACCTAGAACTCCCTCCGAGACCCGCTCCCTATTTCAAGAATGCTGCAATTCAAATACGCCAAAAAAATGGATCTACTGCGCCATAAATGACAATCATATGGGTGTGAAATCCATAGATTGTTTGAGTAACAGAAATACTATAAATAATGATAAAGGAAGACTTGATTACGATGAGAATGGAAGTAAAAGAAGCTAAGCTTCTTCCTTAGCATTCCAAAACAACTACACCGACAACTTAACCTTTAAAGGGAACACCACATCGTGTTATAGGCAACTGAAATAGACATACTGTGATCATAACGCAATGATGCTTCATAGACTGTAGCCTCTTGGATTGAGTAATAATAATTTTAATTCGACCCCAATTTCACATTTCTGTAGAATATCATAGTGCTTCGATGGTACGGAAAACATGATTATAGGTATATCTTGCGAAGTGAGTTTTCAATGGAAATAGGTGTTGCTGCTCGACGATGCTCGATGATTAAGACTAACACGCCACTTGGACCGACTATTTCCCTGCATTTAACATTTTCCAGAATTATTATGTGTGGAGTGAATATTTTAACCTTGACGTGCTATTCGAAATAATCAATAAAGTAAATAAAAGATTCAAGGAATTAACTAGCACGCAAAATTGCCCAGGGAGAATAGTAATAAAGAACATATTCAAAAAGGGTTTCTTTGAAGAGCTTGGTACAGTTAGACGTACTGAATTATTGTCAGGTAAAGAAGATAAAAATCAATCGAGTGAAGATTATAAAACTCAAAATGCCTCATTATTGTCAAAAATACAGGATAATTTTCAATTCCAATTAAAGTGAAATGAAAAACAATATAGGAGTTGGCAGAAAAAAACAGGGGCTTGAGTCAAAAGTTAAGATTCATCGAACGTCAACATCAAATATTATTTAATAAGTTTTCTATGGGCAAACAATACCTATCGTATATTCACTTGTACTGATACGCTTAAATCTTTAGCGCTACTATTAAAATAATAATCATTAATAATGATCATTTTTAATAATGATCTAGAAGGACATTAATTGGCCGTTATTTTTTGCAATTGCCTTCCAGGAATAAAAATGACTCGCATTTTTCCTCATTTGCTGTGAAAATTACTCACAATATTTAGTAAAAAGTCGAGTCTGTTTTATTGCAGGAGAATCATAACTTTCCACTACGACTCGCCATATGCCAGCACCTTCATTCACACTCTTGTAGCTAATGGTAGGTATAAACCGCTGTCCAGAAAAACTATACCTACAATATCGGTTATCTGAAAATTAACTTCCCTCGCCGTCTGAAGGGGGCTGTTAACTGCAAGGGCATTGTGCCTTCTACGAATTTCTTAAAAGTTTCCATCGCACAATGTGTCATAAATGTTAATAAGTTACTCTCGTATCACAAAGCTGTTTCTTGGAATAGGATTAAAGTCTCCTTCGGAATGGTAATGAGAGGTATCTGAATCGTGAGGCCGATATTGCTTCCCCAGCTCATTCAAAACCTCAATGTAGAATTATACCAGGAGAGAAATCACAGAGGCCCACGTGCAATTTTTCCCCCGTCACGTATCGTTCTTTACTTCATTTCCGAGTACGCCGTCTCGACAGTTTACGCTCATTATTCTCCTCTCAAACTTTTCTTTACAGGCTAAGAGCTCCGGCTTCCTCCGTCAAAAACAGCGAGGTTTGAAGCAGTGAGCTCGTACATCACACAGCTATGGAGACGAGATTTTTTACACCACCTTCAAGGTGAATTGGCTGTAAATAATATCCTCTCACGGGAAGGATAACCTTTCTTGAGCCTAAGTATTTTTTCTTTCGTTTTCATAGCATTCTTTATCTTTCTCACGAAAAGAGAGTCACGTGGAAATAAATGCATATGTCTACGAAAAGAAGAGAAGAAAAGAGGAAATGTGGACCAGACTGCCATCTAACTTCATTACCGTGCCGGATCCGAGCGGAGAGAATAATTTCCCACCATCGCTGTCTGTGGACTGTCGCAAAAAAGTAGTTTTCCTCAACTCCTTTTTCCATCCACATTTTTTTCTTCATCTTCAATTGCGAAGTCGTGGGCATCAAAACATTTTCTGAGCTCTTGTCAAGAGACAAAGCCATTCGGCGGTTGTACCAACGGCATCCGAAGAGCAAATACCACAGTATATCCTCCTCATGAAGGAACAAAACCGAAAATCAATGAATGTTTAACCCAGAGCTGATGAAAATACAGAAATGCCAAATTCCCCGCTCCACTAGACGCACTTTCTCATCGCATTCATCCGATTTTGCGTTGCTGTGCATTGCCCGACTATCTGCTTTCACCGGAAACTGCGTTGCGACAGCGAGCAAAAGGTACGCAGTCCATCACTAGTTTTTTTTATGAGATTGCGCATCATAGATCTGATACCTTGCGTACTTATACCTGCTCTAGGTCCTACTACGAAAACCTTTAATACAGTCGCTGTTTTTCGGGAGTCAACAATCCCATTTAATCCCCATAAATTTTTAACACCAACGGATGTGGATTATTAAATTTTTCTTCTAGAATCTAAATCGAAAATTCACCGTGCGTCTTATTGGCCGGGAAATATGATGGATGAAATACAACTAAGAGGACTAGGATCTTCACGGAATTACTACAGGACGTTCCACATTTAATATACATCTTGTGGAGAGCTCGGTTGTCAAATTTACGCTCCCGGTGCTCACCTCCGGGCCACATAATACGCGGCCGCTCATAACGCCATCACAAAATTTCTTTTTCACCTTGAAAAATGGGCTTGCTTGCTGGATGACTCCCATGGGTCATGTGAATCCTATGAAATGCATGACTTAACACTGAAATAGTGCCAGCCCATGCTATTTTATAAGGGTGGACGTGTAGTTTCCTGAAAGTCCACGAAAAATCAAATGGGGAGAATGACGCCTCGGTAGCTTAATGACTAAACAATCGGCGCGATATCGAGGGATCCGGGAGCGAGTCCCGGTCAAGGTTAACGTGACTTTTTCGCACTTATTCACAATTTATAAATATTTTTTCTACAAATTTATCTCGAGATAAATTTACGCAAATGAGCCTTAGCAAGTGAATATCAGTTCATTATCGTAATAAACACAACCTCCTCCTATGCTTTCTTGCGTGCTGACTTTTCTAGCTAACTATTTTATGTGCAGCTACCTGGCGAGAATTTTGTTGTTATTAACTCCAACACGGAATCAGTTACTACGGTGAACTTCACCCTTTGGTTTCAGAGAATATCTCAAGATAGCTTAGTCATACTAAACGACAGAGACAGTAAAGTTAACAAAAAATTACTCTTATCAAAGAAATGCGATGTTTCATCATCAGGACATCCAACGAACACATTGAGACACCTGCAGGCTAATTTCCAGCTAATTCCTCAAGTATGGATAAATTTCGGACGAAAGAAATTTTGCTCCAGAGTTTAATGCAATCAATTCAATAATTAAGCTTCAGTATGCGTGTTCTTTACCTTCACCTGCAGTAAGATTAACTAGCATATTTATATCTGTGACAAAAAGTTGCATGGAAAAAGTAATATACTTTTACACAAAACATAATGCATAAATGTACATCTTCCAAATCGACTTATTTAATTCACATGCGCTCTAAGGTGGCTGTATACCTCGGCCGAAAACGCCCTTTTAGTTCTGGCTTCTGCCGCGGCCTCGGAGAGCTCTTCGCCTTTTGCCAGTCTCTTTGCCGGCCTATTCACCTTCCCGCCATTTCCCGCCACGCCTAAAAACCCTGGCCGGCAAAAAGTGGGGGAAAGGAAGAGACTTGACAGAGAACAATTAAATCATCGGATTTAAACAACGTTCATGTGTAGAGCCAAGAGTGGGGACTAGAACTTAATCTGAGTAAATGCACGGCGGTACATTTCTTGCGGAGGTCGTCCAACTATTCCCATGTATATGCTGTGGATGGTGTAAACATAAAGGCGACAGATGAAGTGAAGTATCTAGGAGTTACGATAACTTCGGACATATCGTGGGGAACACAAATAAGAAATATTTGTGGCAGAGCTCTGAAGAACCTAGGATTCGTCAAAGGCATTGTGGGAAGATTTTCGGAAGAAAAAGTAAAAGAGAGGCACATACTATGTCGCACTCGTCCGGCCACACCTTGAATATGTAGCGAGCATATGGGATCCGGTGCAGAAAGACTTAATCCGGGAACTTAATAAAATACAAAGGAAAGCTGCGCGATTCGTCAAAAACTGCTACGGGCGTACAGACAGCGTTACACAGATGTTAAACGAAATAGGTTGGGAGCCGCTAGAGACTCGGAGGCTGCGCGCTAGGCTTAGATTGCTTGAACAATTGAAAATAGATATCTTTCAGAGCGACACGGAGAACATCATATTAGAACCCCACTATATTTCCAGGTCCGACAGAAACGATAAATTATGAGAGATATTTTGCCGAACGGATAGGTATGGGAATTCGTTTTTCTCCCGAACAATAAGGGACTTCAATAAATGCTAGGCGTAATTTCATTAGAGCGTTTCCTTTTTATATGTAAACGGCTGGTGTCCTAACACCCCCCGCCACACGCCTATTGAGGCGGCTTGCGGGGTAGTATGTAGATGTAGATGTAAATCGGCAAATAAAACAGGATGTATCATGACTTTAATCCTCGTTAATGCCTCAACGCTTTCGTCAGGGTATCTATCAATTCGCCTCAACCAGGCATTTACGAAAACGTGTGAAAGTGTTTAAACTTTTTCTTTTACTTATGAATAAGTAAAATTATCAATTCTTAATTTTACGCTGCCATTCTTACTTATATCCTTCTATTATAAGTTGATATATTCTTTTCGCAGAAAAAGCGTATATTCAGGCAAAAAATGTATGTATGGCTGTAATTGTACCACAGGTTGTACGGTAAACTATGGAAAAAAAGAAAATATGTGGGTTTAGTGAGACTTTTTTATCTCTCTTTGAATTATTCACTGCAATTCTTTCAGAAACAAAAATACGCAAGGAATAACTTTCAAAAACACATGAGTATACGGTAGTATTTTCAGTGATCTCCCTTTAATTCAAGTACTACATGATGAGAATGAGCAAAAGAAACTCCCTTCAATTATCGAGACTAAAACGAGCAGACTTCTTTACTATTTTTGGCTTCACTTCGTCAAATATTTTTACAATTAGTAGTCATGTACATCTACATACTACCCGGCGAGCCACCGCAGAGTCGTGTAGCAGGGGGTGTTAGGATACCAGTCATTAAAAGCGAGGGGGGGATTGGGAAAAGGACGGGGAGAGGACAGAGGTAATTTGCGTGTGAGCGAGTGAAGGTTAACGATGATTATTGACTTCAGTTAGTGTCACGCTGTTTTGTTATAATACCCAATGTTGCGTGGAAAGGAGGAAGTCAATGTTTGGCGTTGTATCTTTCTTATTTTGTCACTCATATCAGTTCTAGAGATATAGAGCGTGGCCAAAATAAATCCCCCGCACTGTAACTCACCTGATCGGAATTTTTCAAGTAATCTAAGTTTATCGTGTAGCCTCCGAGACTCTTACGGTTCCCAGCCGTACCTATCCTTCCATCAGCTGTGCGACGCTTTCTGTTCGCTCGTAGCATCTTTTAGCGAAGAATGGGGCAGCCCTTTGCATTTTATTGACTTCGCAAATTAAATCTTTAGGTAAAGTATTATTGGTTGAAATAAAATACTTTGTAGGTACTTGTCTACACTTTTTCCACTAAGTCGCACGACGCGACGTTTCAACGACTTGCTGAAGGCTTCTTATTCCTCTATAAAGAAAGGAAATTTTCCCTTGATATAACTGTATACTACGTAAAGAGAATGAGATTCAACTTCATATTGTACGCGACAGTAGCTTTCAGTCTTGAGTTAATATAAATCATAAAACAGGGTAGTTGCTGGATTTAAACAAATATTTTAATAGCATATTTGATAGACTCGGAAACTTGCCCAAAATTTATTTACAGGTCCCAAATATTTTATTAGTTTGAGTGGGCGTCACTCTGATTTACTTAGCCGAACATTATTTAACTTCTCTCACCGTTCGTAACCAAATTCTCCTGGTGCATCATCGAGGGAAAGAAATGCGCACACATAAAGCAGCAAACATTTGATTTAACCCATTGTATCAAGTTATGTCAGGCTTACTAAACCTGTTAACAAATAAAATCTACCAAAATAAAACTAATTCGATAAATAATATAAAAACTGGACAAATAACGGACCTCAATCATCAATTCTATCGTAGAATTCGTCGGCTGGCAAACTTTTTTTCTCCGAGTGTTGCTAAAATGTATCGCCTCTTATGAGTTATTTCAAAATAACACCTGCTCCGAATTCCCACGAAGGATAATTTTCTGGCGCTCTTCTTCCGCAGCGCTTTTTGCTGATCCAACGATTTTCCTGGATTAATTTGATGAGTATTAAGGACTGCGAGCACCTTCCATAGCTACTGCTTACGGTGGGACTATAGTATAATAAAGGATGCATTTTTCCAGATGCCACCATCCATTATCACGTAATAGCACAGGAGTGGTGCAAGTATTTCCCATGAAAAAGGTCATTAATAATGCGTCTTTTTCGCAAAAGGTGGCAGTTATCTCGCTGCAAATGAGCCACTTCCAACTTCCGCTGTTTTCCGTGAGGGTAGAAAATAAATATGGGCAAAGTGGTTACTCGCAGCGATAGATTACCATCATCAAGTTACCCGAGTGTTTGCTCTTGGCCTGGCGGTGTCGCTTAAGTGCTTCGGATAACCGAATGGAAAAAACTCGATTTTTCGTGTCCTAGTTTGGTATCTCCAATTTGCTAGCTTCCGGTAAAATTTGTCTGGCAACGACGTAAACACTTTAGTGTGTTGCAATTTATTAAAAACATAGCTACAAACTTGTGCTTTTTCTGTAATAACTACTTCTTTACCAGAATTTATTATTTCACAAGTCCATCCACCTATCCTTGAGTAGAATCCAAATTGCGATTACTAATGTTCATCATAATAGTGGGTTGCAACTCAATCCTTATTACAACCAAGTTCATTTAATAGACTCATTGGAAAACTCTGAAATGGTTTCACTAATGGAATTACATGCCACAATATAAATATCCATTCAATTTTAGCAGGCTTTAAGAAAGACGATACAGGCAGTGCACTGCGTAGGTGTCACACTAGCATAATTCTTCCTTCTAAAGTTACTATCAGTATCCATAGTCATCTCTTTGCGTGATAGTTATTTAAATATTATGACAAGAGGCCATTCAAGTATAATCTGAGACTATTTTGTACGATTTTTGATCCTCCCTTTCCCTCCCAAAATAGATTTTTTTGTGGAACTTCCATGAAATTTACTCCTCATATTTTAGTTTTGTACATGTTTGTAGGTTTTCTTACAATTTAAAAGTTATAATACATATACATATATAACATACATTAATAATTGCTACTGAAAATAGTAGAAAATTATGCAAAAGTTACATGATCCAAAACGGCATCTCTATGACTTGACGTCACCAAACAGTATCATTTCTCAGCTCGAAATGTATTTCGACAGCAAACACCAAAGCAAACTATTTCAATGACTACCAAAAAGGAAATAAAAAGGTTTATTTTCATCAACTTAGGGTCAAAAGGCGCAACTAAACATGATAAAGCGTCATTTGACTATATTGGTAAGGGATATCGTCATCGTCATCCGTCGTATTTTCGACGACGTAACCTTATGACGCTACTAAGAGCACGCAATTTTTTCAAGAAATGTGTCCGCTAAAAAACTTTGAAGGCCGACAAAATTTGTCACGTGCATGCAATTAATTTTATATGAAGTCCACATACGAATAGGTTTAAAAAATAATACGTTTCCATTTCCACATTCGCTTCGCCACGCTGTACTGGATGTATTGATTCAGAAGCGAACTCGTTCTGCAACTACCCTGAATCAGTCATTTGTAAGAATACTTCATCAAATCGCTTTGAATACACATGATGCAGGCGAAATTTCGCCAGTTCAAACGGCATGAAGTGAGGAAATATGAAGTGGTGAGAGTTTCTGCCAACAGTATCCTCCTTTCATATGAATCAGGTTTCCACCACCTTTGAAACAACACCAGGATTGAAATATCTCAATTCATTAGATACATTAGCGCATTGATGTTAATGTGACCGGTTATACAGAGAATATTTGGAGACGATCCTCTAATCAATTATTGTACTTAAAAATAATTGTAATTTTCTACTTTAGAATAAATAATTGCATATATACCTTTAGGAGAAGACAGTAATGCTTAATGTAAATGATAAATATTAATTCTGAATTATTCAAAACAGAGGGTTTTGAACGAAATCAATAAAGTGAAAACACTAATAACAAACTTGAATTACTGCTAACACAAATCTACTTGACGAAACAGTCATGGCTAAAATAAGTCGTTAACACAGGTACACTAACAGAAATTATCAGTCTAAGCAATAAATTCATTCTATTCTATTGGTAAATACATGCCAGTGACATCCAAAGTGTTAAAAAAATATCCATTTGTATAATTAAGGAAGCATAAAAATGGGTAAAATTATTTTTTCAATGTGAAAAAATACAACAAAAACCCTTTTGAGAGAAACTGCTTTTAGTCTCGTATTCAACACTCTTTTCCTCCTGCGAGTTAAGTCCTTTACAGGTAGGAAGTTATAACAGAGCGAAAGAAATGCGAAACGCTGATTAGGTATGCAGATAAAAAAAACTGTAATGGGACCTGTGAAGCTTTACAAAGAATTTGGACCCCTTTGAATTAATTGATGTAGCTTACGACACTCTTAATTTCGGGAAATTTAAAAATACACAAATAAAAGCGAGAGACCCATGACTCAAATAAAAGATTTTTTTGACATCAGACTTCACACTAAGACGCCTTTTTTGTCGATAATTAAATTACAGCAATCCTTTGTTTCCGCTCCCTTTTTACGTTCGTTATAAGAACGAAACATCCAAAGGTATTTCAATCTCATGTTAACAAAAAGCTCCCCTTTGAAAATATACAATACCGTTTAACTTCATTCTGCTTATTGTGTAATAACATCGACAGTTTTACACTATGATTTTTCTCATAGACTGAAGCCACAATAGAATGAGTCAAAAGTTGGAATTATATGGAATTGGTTGTTGGAAAAGTTGGATTATATGGAATACCCTCCTTGGATTTCAAATTGTATCACAAAAACTGAATAAAAGTGATATGAGATACTCATTCCTCAGATCCTGGATAGCAGGGTCATGCGTATAAATAAGCTCAGTCAAGCTTAAAAATAAATCAGGGTAGGGTTCTCTGTGATTTTGATTAAATGGAAATAATTCAAAGTGATGTCAATTTCAGAGCTTCTCAAGAATTACTCATTGCTCTTCATTCCAATTTTTTTCAAAACATCGAGAAATGAAAATAAAATTACTAATTGATTTTTTTTCGCAGGATAACTGTAAAGATTAACGTGGTTTAAACTGTTAACACGTGGAAACCATTACCAGTGGTTGCAATTTGTGAATAAATGCAAGTACCGAGTGCTCAGTCAATTATTTTGGTGCTCAATTGTGTTTATCTGCTCTTAACTTTTCAAAAATATCCTTTTCAGATAAATTCAACTACGCCGAATGCGATGCGGTGGAAAATCGTTTTCATGAATAAAAGAAATAAAAAAGCAGTACTGAACAGTGTTCACTGACACGTTTTAACAGTATAACGCGTTTCAATGTACCATCAGGAACAAGATCATTCCTCGTACTACTAAAATATCTTTTGATAGCATTTTTTATTAGATATATATTAAATATATAATAATGTTATATATTTCAAGAGGCATATAATATATATCTATAATAATAGTGTGCATATAATGTATGTAGGATCAGGTTCTTTCCCGGCGTATGAGCTTTTCAAAGTTTTATCGGGTTTCCCATCGCGTCTCAGGGTCCATGAATTCCGACGTTTCGACACTCGACTCGAGAATCATCCTCAGGGTAGAGGTGAGTGTCCTCTCACCGCTACCCTGAGGACGATACTCCAGTCGAAGGTTGAAACGTGGGCCTTCATGGACCCTCTGAGCCGGTGGGAAACCCGATAAAACTTTGAAAAGCATTTAATGTACTTAATAATATTGGTACTGGTCAGCAAATGTTGTTTATCTTGAACTAAACAAAAGTAGTTGGATGTGGGAACTTTTCGGCCTACGTTTTCCTCACGAAAGGAATCAAGAGTTCTCAAATGGCTCATTCATCCACTAACCTTAGCTCTGCGTTTTTCCAAAGATCAAATGACGAGATGATTCGGAGGAAGCGCGAGAGAAAAGGACCTTTGTGTTTTCATTTGGCTGACACTTTAGTTGTGCTGTGATCTCTTCCCCACTCGACTCACCCGGAAATGTCTCACTTGTACCCGGAGACCTATAATCCGTTCTCTCAACTGCCAAATCTTCATCCACATTCTAGCTTCCAAATTCCTTTTCCAACATTTCCCTCAATCAACTAAGGTTTTCCTGGAGCTGAATGTCTTTGAAATCCGAACTTCTCCATTGAAGTGAAACGTGGGAGTTCATAAGGACAAGATAAACGAAATGTCGTGGAACTAAAAGAAAGCATTTATTAATTAAGTGATGGTACTCATGATTGCTCGAAAATATCATTTTGTACAGGGAACATTTAAATCTAAAAAATCGTGAGTAAGTATTCCATTTGCGAACCCTGTGCCGTTGTGTGGTTCAAAAAGCAACTGTAAGTAGAAAGTTGTGAGCATTCTAGTTGGAGTCTAATTTGAGATTGTGAAAGCTCAACTTCCAAAGGTTGTTGTTTTTCGATCGGCATCCAAGATCACCGAGGATGAGACAGTATTTTCCTAGAACTATCAGTTTAAAATACTTGATACATATTTCAAACAGTGTATCACGACATTAATTACAGTATAAAATAATACATGGTTGGAGCGATTTAGCTGCCCAAAATAATGTGTAGGAAAGTGTAAACATTACGACGCGTCAGCATTCGAAATCATAAAAGCAAAAAGCATGCACAGTACTTTTAAAGAGTGTATTTGAGTAGATAGCCTTGAAAATAGGTAATAATATTATTGGTTTTGGACAAACTACTGAAAACCACGGAAATTTTTATTTGATTCTTCATATTTTTCTCCTTTTTCCATCCTCTCATCTATGACAGCCTTCAGCGCCTCCACCATACACTATCCTCACCTGTTCAACTACCTATACTGTAACAGCTACGAATAGCTGCTACAGTACAGCTTATTGGCTTTCTTCCTTGCTATCTTATTCAAATCATCTATACCACTCCTTACCCACCGAACAAAATGTGAGTTATTATTCAGGCCAATATTTCGTGAAATATCATATAAAAATTTATAGAACTTTAAATAAAAATTTTACGTATCCACTGCGTATAATATTTTATTGTTTCAGCTGGTTGACTTACACTATAGCGTCTTCAAGAAAAAACCTTGCTCTTGTTGCTATTTACTGAAAATACTACAGTGTTGCGAAACTAGCTGAAGAGATAAATATTATTTTTAGGGGAACCGCAGAGTTCTGTCAGTTTCACCTCATATAACATCTCAGCAACTCTCACATTTACACATAACCCATCTCCTGGGAAACCATGTTTTGGAACTTTTAAACACCAACCCACATCGAAACCATCACTGATATTTTCAATACTCTTTTAACTTATGTTACTGTTACTTGTCAGCACTTTTTTCTGGATTAAAAACCTTTTTCTACTCACTGCCTTTTGTTTTTACTCTCTTTTTTATTAAATTAAGTAGGAAATTCAAAGTATTTACCTCCATCTTCACGTTTTATGCACCTTTTTCTTGTATATTCCCATCATTATGTTGATATTTCTATCACATTTTCACTGCCCCACTCATTTCGCAGATTATTTCGTTATCAAATCCTCGGTGATTTTTCTTGAAAGGTTCTCGCCAACGTTCGTTCATTTCCTTCTGACTTTTCTTTTCCGGGTTTCAATCTCCTCTTTTTGGTGTCGCATATAAAATTATGTTGAAGAAGGCACGGGAAACAACCAAAAATATTCTTTCCAACCTCATTATAGGCTCTTCCTACAGCCACTTCCTTGAAACCTGAACTTCCAGAATTTTCCTTTTCAGATAATTTCTCAGAGGCTCTCATTACCTATTATTTCAGATATTTCCATGACACCTATCTTCAGCTTCTATCCCGTTAGTCTCGAATTTGATATAATTCTCTTTTCATTTATAAAATTTTTCTATCCAGCTATATGAGTATCCAAAGTCCATCCGTAACTCAGTGTTTCTGAAAAACCAATTCTGATAATTTTTAATCCCCTATCGTAAAATCGTAATCGTAATCGCAATCTTAAAAGACAACATGCACCTTTTTCAAACAGCCATGATAATCTCTCACTAATCCAGCATTCACTAATCGGAAATTAGGGACAGTTTGAACTTATTCACAACATTCTGTGGACGTTAAAAATAGGTAATTTTTCCCGAGACCCAACTCTATGTATAAAAAATGGAGGTGGAGAGACTAGGAAAAGACAGAACAATTTGAACACAAACGCAATCAGGATATAGGAGGGAAACTTTCGACAGGGTCTCATCTCTCGAACAAGGAAAAATAATGTACATTAAGTGTAATATTATTGAAAAATAAGTAAGGACTCATAAGCTCCTTCACTTAGGTTTGTAAAAATTACAGTGACCCTCGTGAAACGTACTCATACACGCACTTAAAGCTGTGGAGCTAAGGTGTTTTTCACACATGCCAGCAGCAGAAGACAATGCACGTTCTAATTTTTATCATGGTTAATTCCTTACGGTCCAAATGTATTAGAACGTATCCTTGAAAATTTAAGAAGATTTTGGACACTTACGTAAATGAATTATCTTCAATAGATTCAATACCCTATGTCATGACATGTGTAAGCGTGCCACATTTTACGTAAAATGTAATTACACTCCGGTCCTCCCCTATGAAAATTACCTTTATTAGGATAAGTAGAAGTAGTAAACATAGATAATAGGTAGCAACTATACATATAACTCTAGTGGAAAATTAAATTAGCGTCGTGTTACTTCAACTCACGCAATTTCAACAAAAGAAATTGAATTAACTCATGTCTTCACGGGCTATTGACACTGCAGTAAAGAGGAACCATTTCAGTTATCTTTTAAAAAGAATAAACATATGGAAGAAAATTACATTCTCATAGATAATGTTTTATCAATAAAAAAAGCATAAAATATCGGAGTTTCCTGGGCGTGCTTCACACAAACCTTTGCGTAATACCTGATGGCACGCGTGCCATAAGGTGCCGCTGCTCTGGACAATATTAATTGGGTTTTATTCCTCAGTTTAATATCAGCAATGGAAACATTTACCTACTAACTATAGGCTAAAATGACGATTCGCAAACGTTCTAGTCAGTCCTTGCATGATGTTCTACGGTTGCGGTCCTCTTCGAAGGAAACGAGACCAGAATGGTGAAAATAATCTCTAATCACCTTTGGGAACATTTATCGATTTCAACTCACACCTTGGAGACTACTTTCCATTCGATCTATTTTAAAGTGAACTCTAACAATTGGGGCATGCAGAAGGATTTAGTATAATTTCACTTAATTTTTACTAAATTTATCAATGTCCAAAAGTCCATCACTCAACTGCCAATAATTTACTGACATTGGATGGTATGGAGTTTGGATAAAACTGGAAGGTATTTCCTAGTACCTCTATTCCTGCCTATCTAGTGTTCGAAAGCCAGGCAAAATAGTAAATAACCCTAAAGGTAAGTACCAGATGTTGTGCATGATTTACTATTAAGTATTTAATTGCATTTTTTCTTAAAAATAAAAATTCAGATATATTAGTAAATAGATAGTTGGAATTAAGATTGAGCAGAGATACAAGGTGGAATTGATTGCGATTTCTCTAGTTGGAATAGAGGTACTAGGAAATACCTTCCAGTTTTATCCAAACTCCATACCATCCAAACATTAGGCCTCCATAGGGATGGAGAGAGGGAGTTCATTCTTTCTCGCAGCACTTAGTGCCATCCTTGGAATGATAGAAATCTTTTGTCACCACTACCCATTTCGTCCATTCAATCCTAGAGCAATTACATCCCCGGGGACGAAATGATACGGATGGACCCGGCAGATCTCCCATCTCTCAGTCTTCCGACGGAAGGCCTTTGAGTGATACCGCTCCCCACCTCTCTAACCCCCCAATCCCCAAACAGGCGTCGGTCCGAATCATTTCGAAGGAGAGGCAAGGGTAAGAGAGAGAGAGTAGAGAGAACGGTTGAGAGAGGGTTAGGGATGAGGAAGAAGAGGCCACGACACTTCCAGACCTCAACTCTGGATCTCCCCTTGACTCCCCCGTTTAATTAAGTCAAAGGACTTAAAGCACGAAGGGGAGAAAGGGGGAAGGGCGGGGAGAAAAGAGGAGAGGAGGGGATCTTGTGGGTCAACCAGGGTGGTAGGGAGGGAGGGATTTAGTTTTGGGGCAGACTGGGGAGGAAGGGGGGTAGAAAGTTGGGCAGCAGCTGAGGTCTCATGGCAACCTCATTTCGAAGGGATGGACGGACCCCCGTGAGGGGTTGTCACAAAACCACCGATATCCACCCCCGCAGCGTGTACGTAAGCGCGTTAAGAGGATGGGTGGTCTCTGAAGGGGTCGAGGAAAATGAAAATTGAAGTCTAGCCTTGTCGTGAAGATGTGCATGTTCAACAGTGATTAGCTTAAGGCGCCCGATCACGCCTACCGTAAGCCAGTGCGGGATGGCGTCTGCTGTAGAGTTATTATTTGCGTAACTGTCGCTGAAACAGAACTCTATCATTAAAAAAATCCCTGTCAAAAGGTCATTAGTATTAAAATACTTAATATAGCTCCGATATTAGGAGCCCGGTTACATTTCAATTTTATAGTAACGGCTGTGGATAAATAAGATAAGTAGCTGCGTCACGCAACATTTGCGAAATCCTGTAGTCGAGCACGCCGATGTCCAAAACCTTTCTTTAAACGTCCGCTTTGTTGTGAAATTCGTTCGTGATCATCTACTTGGTGAAACTATAACAGAGCTCCGGCAGCGAAAGCCGTCAAATATTTCAATAATGAAATCTTAGCTGTAGAGATATAAGATCATCAGATGCAAAGAAGTGCCTCGTAAAAATTTGCGATGGCCGACTGCCGAACTCCTCAACTCCCACAACTTTCCTTTCAACGCCCGCTCTGCAGTAAAAGTCATTCATTCCCAGCCACATGATGTGCCTAAAATAGAGCTCCAGCATCGGAAGAATTCCTATATTTTTACATTAAAATCCGCCAGCACCCCGCACCTGAAAACCTCCACTACCTCACTCACCTTATCTCCCTCCCCTTACCTTATCCTTACCTCCTCTCCCCTTTCTCTCCCCTCTCTCCCATTAACCCTCCCATTCCTTTCCAACCCATTTCAAACCCCCCCACTCCTAAGCAACCTTCTCACTTTGCTCAAGGGTGGCATTCCTAAGGGGTAATCTTCTATAGCCAAAGGGTTCATCACTCGTAAGCTACTGCGCCGTGAATATCAGAGTCCTCGAGCATCATCTAGCAGAAAGTGGAGAAAACTCTACCCCTATCTTCTTACTTAAAAATTCATATCCTTCCGCAGCCTCAAAATCCATTTTTCTGACATCTAATTACATACTTATTAAATATAGTTGACGGGAAATCATTCCAATCGACGTCACACGAGACCATTTTAGTAGTATTATTATAGTCAAGCGTACTTCGACGGCTGAGATCATATCGACGTCACACATGGCCGTCCATTCAAACAGTACCTAGTATTTTATTATAACATGCTTCGACGGCTAAGGTCATATCGACGTCACACGTGGCCCTTCATTTCAGTAGTAGTATTTTATTTTCACGTGCTTCGACGGCTGAGGTCATATCAACGTCACGCATGGCCCTCCATTCAAGTAGTGGTATTTTAGTTTAACATGCTTCAACGGCAAAGGTCTTTCCGCTACCCTCTTTGTAAGGCAACGTAAGATTTCATTATCCCCCACTCCTTCCCCTCCCAATCTTACGTACGCTAACAGAGTTTTGGACGGATGCGCATATAGCAACTTTTTTAAAGATCGCTGTTTTGCGCATGCATTCAGTGAAATTATGAACAATCAGGTGATGCTGATAATACGCCAAATAATATTGTGGGATATTGTTGGTACTCACCATGTAAAATATATATGATTGGAATGTTTTCGGTCTTGAATACTCATATCCCCCATCTTTATTTATGCAAAGGTTGAACCCCAACCCTGTTACGCCCGCTGTTTATTTAACATACGGTACTTTAACTGGATATATACTTGCAATGATTTCAGAAACCTTTCCTTCACGTAAACTTCACGATGTTTGCAGCACTAAATACTAAGTTTTTACGTCCGACGATTTAAAAAATAGTGGTCCCAGTATGATCTTGCGAATAAATAAAATCTTACGTAAGATGACCTCAGACCCCCAAACCCCCAACGTATGACAATGCAAGAAGAGGCAAATCCCCCTCCCCCCTAAAACGTCTTACGTAAGAAATGAATGGGAACAGAGAAAAACGGTGTAGGCACCATATTAAGCGACTTTCATATGTGACGATAATTCACATGCGGCTATCGAACGCGTCACAGAGAAAAAACGACTAACTGTTTTCGTGGAAAAAAGGCAGCTGAAGTTAGAGACTATTTTTTTTACTTCAAACATATCTGCTGATACAATAAAAGCACTAAAAGCTGAAATTATTTTGGCTTTTTCTAGTTTGGATATTGTACAATGATAACATGCTATTATCTTATAAAAAATTAAAAGTGATAAAAATCATTTTTGACCAGCCTTTTTTCGATTTCAGCCCACTGTGCGACATACGTCTCCAAGGCTTCCCTTCAATCCCGCGTCCTTTTGAGCCTTTAGCCCAAGCATGTGTCTGAAATGGCTGTCTCGATTACCATGGAGCGTACCTCTCGCTCCACATAGTTCTCTAGTGCCTATTAAAAGACTCGACCTGCAGTGACGACTTCCACCATCATTCTATGATAGTTCTTTCGGTCAGCACGTGGGTAGGTTTGGGATTTTGGCTGTGTTATCAGATTAGGCCATTTTCACAACACTCAAATCGTCACTAAAAGTAAATTAAACAATTTTTTTAGAATTTAGATAAATATTTTTTAAGGCCAGTTTCTTTTATTAAATCTAAAACACAGTTTAGGCTGTCAAGGTTGTCACCTATAAAGTTAATCATAATTGACATAACTTAGTACTTTTCTACAAAATTTTATTATAGTACGACGCGTTTCGCCGCTTTACGACATCGTCAGGTTTTGCCTGACGATGCCGTGAAGCGGCGAAACGCGTCGTACTATAATAAAATTTTGTAGAAAAGTACTAAGTTATGTCAATTATGAGTACTAGTAACTTCTACGAAGTAAAGCCTTCATCAGTCAAGTATACCTATAAAGGTGTTCATTCAGACGTAAATCACAAGCTTCATTCGTATAAAAACAGTTGACAACAGGAAGTATGCCTTCCTCCTCCCCTAAAGACGATTTTAGTATGTAGTTTTCGCCGACCTGCCCTGAATTCACGAAGGGCGATCCATTCATTACACACGTGGAGTTCCGTTTGACCCATGTAATCATAACGGTCACTTTTTATTCGTGTGTTTTCGACAGAAGATTTATTTTATTAACCACAAAAGAAACAAAATATGAAGCATGCTCTAATTGGCGAATAAGAATGCTTAGCTTCATGGATGTGGCCAGAAAAAAAGCCACAAAGGGAGCGGATGTGAAAGAAAGTTTGAGTATCTCCGCTACGTGAGATACTAGGTCAATCATAATATCTATGAACTCGTTTTAGTGACGGCTGTCATGCTCAGCTCAGCGCTCCTTTGCTGCCGAATAACTAAAAACCCTGCTAAAGGCATTTGTATCCTTCAGTATACGAGACGGATTTCAGAATCTGCAGCTGAAAACAACCAGAGCGGATACATTCAACATTTTAGAGTTACACTACTGGTATGTTTGCAAACTACTCAACAACCCATATGAACCCAAAATACATCAACCAATCACAAGAAGCTCTTCAAGACACCAGTAGTAAAACTTTTCTAGAATAATAAGTTCTTAAACAATTTATAAATTTATCTTGAAAGTTAACTTGGAAATAAACAAATATATCCTTGGAAGAGGAAGGGACCACCATGACCGAACGTTACGAAAATGTTAACAGTACTGACAGCGAAAGAAATCTATCGTCATGGGTGAAGCGGTGGTTTCAGTGGAATTATATGTCCATAACATTTAAATCAGGATTATTTTCTAAATTTTTTTTATCCCTCATGAGTTTCTCTCTGGGTCAACTGAGACTTCAGCGACATTGGCAATGAATAATAGTGTGACTGAATTAATATACATATTCTGATTGTAGAGGTAAGGAACTGCTGTAGTTAGCCAAATAGATGACCCGACTTAAATTTAACACTCGTCGAAATAAAAGAAAATGTAAATGCACAACAGACGTACATACGTTATTCAAATTCTCGTTATTACGCTTGCATATAAACCCTTATTCCACAAAATATGGAAAGTCGGCATCTTTAATCCCATAAAAATAATAATTCAAGAACATTTTGCTGCCGGAGCCGGGGCGATATAGCTGTGGTAATAATTTCTCATACTGGGTGTATTTTCAAAATAATTCCATATTAAATGGGTGATTTTGCAGAGACGAGAATTTTCAAGGCGAGAGAATTCGCGTTTACTGTGGAGTCTCGACGTTCATTACAATGCGCTGGATAAAAATAAATGGGCACGAGTTCCCCATATACAGTGGCCTATTTTAGACTATTTCCTTCCTCCAATCCTAAATAAACGGCGCTCTCATGAAGAAATTCCACTCACAAATCAGCCACTGCGAAATGTAGAAAAAAAGGTGAGTTGACAGCAACATTGGAGAAATTCTCAACTGCAAATGCACACAAATAACTTTTTTCTTCTCATTCCCGTATGCATATTTTATTTTCACTTCCTAATTTTAAAATGACAACGCATTCTTAGGCTGGCATTAATATTCCAGGATTAATTGTAATTAGCTAAAACCATGCAGTAATGAACATAATCTTTTTCAAAAGTAATTTATATCAAAAAGCACATGTTAACTGTAATAAATGCCGTAAAATCTCGACAAGAATCTACAACATTTCATAACTCGGCCCATTATACTCATACAATGCTAATAAGGTCTGTAAAGGCTGCATTATCGGGTGTTCAGTGGCGTATATTTTTGATTACTGACAGTATTCGCAGTGGAAAATCCGAAAATGCAGCCTTTAAATTCCAAATGCCGCAAAAGCCTTCGCACCCACTAGTTAATAAGGTCTTTTCGAGCACTAATGTGGTATGTTATTTGAAGTACATCAGTTCATTTAACGTAATTTACTCTAGGTTTCCGCTTACCAAATCTGAAGATAACTAAGTTCACATTGAAAAACAAAAATATTAGTGCAATGCTTTTTAATTCAACCCGGATTATGGTGACAGAAATTACTGTTTATCTTAATAACAAATGACAGCAGCTGTTAAAAAAAACTATTTCATCCTTCCGAAAAAAATCAAATTTCAACCGATAGCTTATATATATAATTGAGTAATGCTTGCGCTAGGTACAATCAGTAAGGGTGCTAATCGAAAAATGACAACTCATAATAATTTATGAGATTCTTCTATGGGATTTGATGAATTCCACGCACACAGCCAATTTACTGTTTAATTAAAACAAATAATATATTTTTAATAAAGAAAATGAGTGAACCGCCATAACACGATTTTCCGAAATTTAGTTTGTAAATCACGGGCATCGGTGTTTTTCACCCCAACCATTTTAATTTTTGAGGCATGATCAGGTTTAGATAAAAAATATTAATGTTTATGATTGAAAAGAAAAAACTTTGTTCAGTTCCACATAAAAAGTGTTTTTTTGCTTCTTCAAAGCTCAAAACTTTAGCACAAAAAACACATTTTTATGTGGAACTGAACAAAGGTTTTTCTTTTCAATCATGAAGGAGTTCCATAAAGTTACGCCTCAAACCATTAACTTTATTAATGCTTAGTAAAGTCAAACATCATTTTGGTATCCATTAAGATTTTCCACCTAGCGTGGTGGTCTGCGCATTGGGCAGGCAAGCTGACGGTCCGTGGTTTGATTCTCGGTCCAGGCCGATTATTTCCTTTGCCATTTCTAGGTATTTACATTACCGAGGGGAAAATCTTCATACGTAGTATATATACGGCATAAGTGGCATTAATTGGATTTTCCCCGCGGCTAGTGGCTTTTTTTGAAGCACATGTACCCATACGAGTGCGATACTTGATCGACTGCAAGGGCTAAACATCTAGTTACATTAAACCCTTGCTGAAGGATGACTTGGTAGCGTGGTGGTCTGCGAATTTTCTCCGAAAGCCAAAGGTCCGTGGTTCGATTATTGTATCGTTAATACAACATGTTTTCCAGTACATTACACTCACTCGAGTATTTGACACATCGTGAGAGTCATGCTAATCAAAACATACTACGCTTGACCTTCATCACAATGGAAAAAAATTAATAGGTTCAACGCTATCAGCATCACCCTGAATTGAATTAATCCGATAAAATAAGATTTACCTTTAATTAATTGTTAGGCCTATCCTCATGCAGTATAAGTGAGTGCATGTCGTTACTCTGGGACTGACTTGAGTATTTCTTTCATCCATTCCATCCATATGTAATGTATGAGCAATCAATCAACCATCCTGAACTATCACGTGATAACAATAAATGCCAGGATAGTGGCACCGTTCATAATGTAAGCAGCAATTATTTACGCATGTTTTACATCCCATTGAAAATGCTACCAATCACCTCATGTATACACAATGAAGATATAAATGGTAAAACAGTGAGCTCGTACAAGTTTTGATTGATGCCGTCTATCAGCAAGCAAACTCCGTCCCGAAAACTTAGTCTTTATGTTGGCCGTACACGAAGATTCACTTCCACCTAATTAGCTTTCATTGGAACTTCCTCTCTGCTTCATTCTCCAGATATTTCCGGACTTGGACTTAGTCATGTACTCCGGAAAGCACAAAGGAAGATCTCGGGCATAAATGTGGTGAGCATGGAGAAAGTTCGCTAACTTCATATCAAAAGTCAAGGAAATGCAGCGTGGGCTGAAATATTGGAGCCAATGGAAAGCGTGCATGGAGACAAGAGTTCAGTTGGAAAACGATGTGCAAAATTTTACTCAGGCAACTTAGCGCAGTGACATGGAATACCCAATTGTTTGTTTTCCTCAGAGCTCTCATAAAAAAGAAATTACGGCCGTCGCGTGACGGCCGACAACATTGGAACACTGAGTATGGAAATGACTGGCAGTGGGGAGTACACAGTACTACCTATAAAAAAATATAAGTTAATAAGTATTTTAGAAATTATGAATATGAAAATTACATTTATTCATTAATGATAACTAACTGAAATACACATAGACTTAAAATATTCATATGGAGTTACACTATTGTATATCCCTCTAGTAGTCCAGTGCATATGTCTAAAAGAAAGGATAAAAATCGAGAGGTTTCTTAGTAGCGATTTTATTGCGTAAATGTGGTGGAGGTGGTGATAGAAAAGGCCTCTCATCTCGAGATTCAAAAAATATTTTCCGCGTCATTTTTTTATTTAAACAACAGCATCGAAAATTAATTTTTCCAAAATATTGGAATAACAATCGATCGAAGAGAAAAATAAAGTACATGAGATTTGTGCGTTTTTGACATACGTACAATTTAACACTTGTTTAGTTAAAATCGGTCAACAAATAAAAATGTCTTTGCAAAAACAATTAAAACTGACCATTTTTTATTGTTATAATTTTGCAAAACGAGATTTAAAATCAATCTATCTTTATGACATGAGTTTTCCAAAGCTAAAAAAGTTTGCAATAGATGGGCGCTGTAAGTTCAACAGTTTTTGCAAAATCCTATTTGTTTATCCCGCCTGGGGTAAAAACAGCAAAATTTGAACGCTTGCACAGTTGCTAATTTTTAATAAAATAAAGTTTTCGCAGTTCGCATTTTGAAATTCAAGACCTTATCCAACAAGGGGTGAAAATAAATAGTCGAATTTTTCAAAAGGTCGTCACATTTTGCATTGAAAAAAGTAACTTTTTTGCTTATAAACAAATAGGAAATCTTTGCTAATTTCAATGGTAGAACTTTTTAATAAAAATCATTGAAAATCAGGTTCAAAAACACGAATTAAAAAAGAATCATCTCTAACCAATAGAAGCCGACATAGCAACTTAAAATTTACTTATCTTTAAACTTTTAATGCTTATATTTAATAACATCACAGCGCCGTTGTTAATGAACATTAAGGGCTGAGATTTGCAGCACTTTTTAACAATGATTCAAATACTAATATACAATTTATTTCAAAACTTTCCTTTAGACACCAACGAAATTAGAACTGGTTAGTGACGGGACGCTACTGTACTGAACTCTAAACAGTAGCGTCCCGTCACTTTAACCAGTTCTATTTTCGTTGGTCTCTCAAATAAAGTTTTGAAATAAATTGGATATTATAATTTGAATCATTGTTAAAAAGTAGTGCAAATTCCAGCTCTTAATGTTCATTAACAACGGTGCTATGTTGTTATTAAAATAGTTGCTATCTCGGCTTCTATTGGTTGCAGATGATTCTTTTTTAATTCGTGTTTTTGAACCTGCTTTTCACTGCTTGTTATTAAAAAGTTCTACCATTGAAAATAACAAAGATATCCTATTTGTTTATAAGCAAAAAAGTCACTTTTTTTCAATGCAAAATGTGACGACCTTCTTTTGAAACATTCGACTGTTCATTTTCACCCCTTATTAGATAACCTCTTGAACTTAAAAATGGGAGATGCTAAACCTTTTTTTATTAAAAATTAGCAACTGTACAAGCGGTCAAATTTGGCGGTTTTTGCCCCAGGTGGGATAAACAAAAAGGATTTTGCAAAAACCGTTGAACCTACAGCGCCCATATTTTGCAAACTTTTTAAGCTTTGGAAAACTCATGACATAAAGATAGATTGATTGATTTAAAATGACGTTTTTCAAAGTTATAACAATAACAAAAAGGGTCATTTTTTATGTTTTTTGCAAAAACATTTTTATTCGTTGGATTTTTATTAAACAAGTGTTAAATTGTACGTATGTTAAATACGCACAAATCTCATGCAATTTATTTTTCTCTACGACCGATATTTATATCCAATATTTTGGAAAAACTACTTTTTCGATGTTATTGTTTAAATAAAACAATGACGCGGAAAATATTTTTTGAATCTCGAGATGAGAGGCCTTTTCTATCATCACACCCAACAAATTCACGCAATAAAATCGCCATCAAGAATGCTTTTTGTTTCAAATTAGATATGCACTGGGCTATAGTGATAATATTCTGAATTGGTTCAAAGCGCCTGTTTATACGTAACCACGCAACGACTAAATAATCGGAGAATTAAGTGCTGTGGTTCAATAGCACCTCTCCTTATTTGGCTATAGGTATTGGTGCTATATTAGGAGCCTAGAAGCCAAGAGGTACAAGTGACAAAAAGTTAGTTTTGAGTTATTCATGTTAAAAGCTCAACTAATTGTTATTGTTCGATGAGTTTGAAGTGAATGAAATGTACTCTACTAGATCTCAGCACCCATCAGTCATTCACTTATACCTCTTGGCCACAACAATTTCACATATTTTAGGAACACATTTCTGCACTTAGATCGTAAAAACTAACAATGTCACTTGTACCCCTTGGCTTCTAGGCTCCTCATATATACTTACGCGCACATAGCGCGCACAAGCACAAACAAGCAGGCTCTCTCCGTCTTTTCTATCCATCTGGGAGTCGGGTGTCGCGTAATGTTCGCCTTCTCGAGATTACCCCATCCATAAGAATTGTTCCACTTTAAAAATACCAAATTACATATGATAATTTGAGAGTAGAGCGTGAAATCCTTCACCTTTTGATATTCAATTTTCGAATGACTACAGGAAGGTAGGTAGTGAACATCTAAAGCGCATATAAAAATAGTACATGCAGTTCTTCTTTAGATACTGATTATTCGTACCTTCAAAGTGAGCGCGGATAGTGACGATATCAGTTGCTACATTCATCAGTTGCGGATCGCTGTGTGCGTTGCACGAACGTGAATTGTTGCTCGTTTGTATCCTTGAATATGTTTTGCAACAAGTCTCTTTCAAGGAGGAATTGAATGGAGGCTGAAGCGCCGTTATGGATCGAAGTTGTATAAATATGTTTACGTCTCTGTCTCGGTGTCCCACCGAGTGCCGCGGTAAGAGCGTGTGATAGGAGTTCCGACATCAGATACAAGATGGAAGGGTAGGTATAGGAAAAATAAATTTTTGATAAGGGTGGACGATTAGTGAGGGGTGTTTTGGTGGAATTATATAATTAGTACCTCAATTTGTCCGTGTAATAGTCGTTAATGGTGTTCGGGAAGAACGAATAGGGTTATGAACCAGTGATTAATACAATTAAAATATTCAATGATCATGAGGCGCAGACTGCCAGAAAAATGCTCGTTACCGGCTCAAAAGTAATCCACAGGGCATCTGCAATACTCAAGAAATGCCCTTCGTTCCCAAGAAAGATTTTCGAAGTTAGTTCACTTCAACCTGACCCGACTTTTTCATTTCATGAAATTTAAACCCAGCTCAGATCGCTTTAGGTAAAGTCGTCCACATACAAGTCCGATTTCAGACCTGTCGAGATCAACTGGAATGAGATGTGAGTAGTTCTAAAAGCTCTCCACGTAATTTTAAAGTGATTACACGCCGAAAATTGCACCTTTAAAAAGTCGTCCCATCAAAATTTATTTCAACCACACACATCCTCTTTGTTAATTCCAAAATTTCTAGAAAGATTATAGACGGAGCTTTTCAGAATAGATGATGGTGGTTAAACAACTCAGTCACTGTGTAGGCGTTTTAAGAAGTCCACTCCAGATTCCATTGGTATTGAGGTCATGGTAAAACAAAACTTTCAGGTCGAAATATAGATAAACAAATCTGTCCAGTACTCAACTTAAAAGTTCATCCTATCAGTATACATTGGTAGGCATGCGACATAGTCAAGTGTGGCACCTAGCATAGAAAAACTTAGACGATTTAATTTTAGTATTTTCTATCATCCTCATCCTCATCAGGTAAACAACAGAAACTTCACCTGGAATGAAACTTTAAGCAGTACAATAATTCTTTCTAGCTTTTTCATAGCCAAAACTATTTATTCACGATGGCATTAAAATATCATGAATGAATATCTTCAAATACTTATATTGGTGAAAGCTTACAGCTGCTGAAGTCATTTTCTTTATCAAGAGCTGGTTTTTTCAGGGAAATAGAATTCTAAGAGAATGGAATGGGTGGATTAAAGTAAGCGCCGGCTGATTGCAATCTTTTGCAAATTTAATTGGATACACCCACGGATTCTCCCTCAGATTGGGACAGAGGTATTGGGGCAGAGACAAATTGGGACAGAGGTATTGACTCGCAATATCTTTCAAGTTTCACGTTTGCGTCCCACAGGTTGGATGTAACATGAGAATGGTATTAATTTTTCATCTGTGACAGAATTCTCTTAAATAAATAAATCTAACGAGAACGCATCTCCATCGAGAAGTAAAAATATCAATATGCTAAGAGAATCATAAACCACCACAAATATATTGTTATTAATAAAGCCTACAGTAAAAAATACACCTATGAATGTCACAGGAATAGTAATAATTAGGTCTACCAATAGATCAACTAATTTTCCAGATAGTCATTACTTTGTTAATAGGTCACAATCTTGTCATTAACTGGTAACTTTAAGGCTAACGAAGCTAATAAAAGGAGGAACATGTCACGATTAACTCTTGGAAATAACTCAACCCACTCGACTTAGTTCCCCCTTAATTAAACTTATCTTAACGTATTAGAATTCAAATTCCTCTCACCGCAAAACATCTCAGGTAAATTTTCATATCGCAAATACATCCGATAAAATATTTTTTTCTTCATCCAGAAATAAATGAGCTAATCAGGCATAACAGTTTGAAGGGTGAACCAAAAATCAACCCTATTGTAATAAATAAACTGTATTGCTTCAGACAAATAATTTTAACTTAGCTTGATGGCTTTAAAGGCATATATTTAGTATCACTTATATTATGTGGGAACAACTTAAATTATTTTAGGGAAACGGCCTAGTCTTTAGAGAAGCTCTTTAAATTCATTCGTTTTCCGCACTGGCAGTGAAAGCGTTTGCAAAACAAAACTCCATTAAAATCATATGGGATTGGCGTGGTTGCTAACTGATAGGGGAAATGAACACAGCGTCACTCCACTCGACGTAATTGAAGGACTTGAGCGCTCGATTAAATGTCGCTTTTCTTCTCCGGATGGCATCTCGACGAGTTTGTTTATTTCCCATCGCCATCCGCATATTGAGACCTTTTGTTCACACGATTCAAGAGCGTCGGGAGAGAGTCGCTACCTGAGTCCCGCGCCGGAGAGATGGAGAAACAGATCGATATCCAGACGCATGAGGAAGTCTCAGAGATTTAAAAACACTCACGTGCCGGTTAGTTGGGAAAGAGTGTAAGGTATGTGCGCTAATATCCACGGAAAATCGAGGCGCTTTCGTTTCATTCGAAGCAATGGAGCGACGAGTACATCTCAACTCCCCCTACCTGAATTCGGTTGCCTGGTTAAGGGGGTTCTATATCAGATTTAAAATGCTCGTTTCAGATGATTCTTTATATCCCGTTAAAGCAGTGGTTCTCAACCTTCCTAATGCTGCGACCTTTTTTTATAGTTCCTCATGTTGTGGTGGCCACCGGAAATATGGAAACCATCATAAGACCATTGGAAATGTGTCTTGTGAAATGTGTCCAATGGTCTTATGCAACCTCATAAGGTTAGAGACTAAACCGTGATAGTTGAAGACTTACAGTATTATTCAGCTTTAGACAAATAATCATTTATTCCTATCAGTGGAATAATTTTCTCATCAAGATTTTATAGTTAAGAACTATTGAAGAAGGCCACAGCAAGGAAAATAGTTTAAGCCTGCCTTTCTCTCTGTACCCGTAATCCAAGGAATAATGGTAAGCGAGGATTTCACTGATGTAGCCCGTCACCGGCCACTCCATTTTTGTCTCTGCCATCTTCACGGTTTCCCGTGAAACTTCTACCATCCCACTAGGCGACGATCGTTAAATGTAAGGTGACTCGAAGGTACAGAGCCACATTAAGCATAAGAAAAGCCTCCCAATTGTTCTGAAGTAGTTATACCCGGCGATGATCCAGCTTTTGAAGCCCTGAGCATTCCAATGAACACCTGGGCGAGCCCCTAGCCACTATAGAAAGGTTTCCATATGTCCAAGTTCCTCGCCATTTCGAATACCTGAGTCGTGATTGTGAAAGAATAAATTCTAATATTTTGACAGAAACTCATGTGATGCAGCTAACTAGCAGGGTAGGCATCATTTCCGCCCAACTCTATCTATCTCTCCTCTGATTGAAAAGAGTGACGCAATTTCATTATCATCATTAACAGTCATCAATCCTAATGTTAGTTTGCTGAAGCTCTCAACTCCATTTTCCTTTCAGCTAACGGCTTAATTTCTTCGTAATTCCTTATTTTAACTGTCCTCATAAATAGTATCCTGGGTCTTACTCAGTAATTTTTCCCATTCATTGTTCCTTCTTTTACAATTTTCAGTAGTCTGTCATGTCTCAGACTGTACAATAATATTGTATTTCCTACTTCATTGAGTTTAATGAAACATATTTTATTTCAATCTCTTCGTAGGAATTCTCCTCTGGGATTTCTCTCTGTCTATTTCGTCTTCAGCATACTGATCCTTGATTAGCACAATGCTTCCATTGCTTCCAATTTTCTCTGTTCTCTTGGTGTTGTAATCCAAGCTTCACAGCCGCAAAAGAGCGTATTCCATTCATAATTTGTATTAAAGGGTTCCCTTACTTCCAACCCTATTCTGCACAGTGTTGTTAGAATCTTATTCTATAAAAATGCTCTCTTCGACAGGGAAACTCTAGTCTGTATATCTTTCATCCTTCTTCCATCATGATACAACTTACGAATAGAATAAAATTTTATTTTTTCCTAATAGCATATACCCATTTTCCGTGCTTTATCATTGGACTTTAGATTTAGTACTACTTTTAGCACACACAAAATATGTAAACTATGAGGATAAATTAGAGAAAAACCTACGCATTCATTAATATTAACGATTATTTAGAAAGTAGACAATAGAATGAGAAAAAACAGCTTTGGAAAGGGTTTCTGTTGACGGCCTACCGTCGGAAATTGGAAATCTACTGAGCAAATATTAATTCTCTCACTCTAGAATGTAAGCCGATATCAGCGAACTCAAGGAAATAGACCATTCAGATTCCACAACTGCATAATACGTAACTGCATTCCATTCTCTCGCGTTGATAAAGTGTATTTAAATTGTAAAGTTTCTTTGAAATTACATTCAAGAGATAACTACTCAAGCTTGGATGCTATATTAACATATTTTTCGGCTATTTTATGCTTCTGATTCTCAACTTTCTTTAAGCGTATTTAAATAAAAGCATTGAAAATACTTCGGACGACGTGTAAACCACCTATGCTAATGCTGGATCTGAGGTTTTTTCCGGCGAATTCTTAATATGAAGAGCTCTCGGACTTCCAACCGGATTATGGTATTGAACTGCACCAAAGTATCGATTGCGTAGTCTTTCATCGTCTTTGGGGAGAAGGGGTTCACCTAGGGGGGCTCCAGGGGTTCACCCTGAAGATGATGGCAGACTACGCCAATGAAACGTCAAGTAAGTTCAACAACATAACCCGGTTGGAAACCCAACAGCTCTTCATATTCACCTATGTAATGTGAACTAAATGATACATAAACGAGCTAAATTCAATGGAAACTCTAATTAACATCATCAATAATTTTTTTATCAACTAGCAGAAAAGTAATCACAGCTCATATTTCCACCACGGTAATTACTAAGGTAACACATCTCTTTATTCACTAAGGCCGCTTTAAAGGGAAATAAGCGGTGACAGCGAGTTTACCAAGCACTGAAGGCAATATGAGAAGATAAAAAAATGCTATGATTAATTACCATGTTGAAACTATACCTCCATTCTGGGTCGTGTGGATAACAAACTTTTACAGTAGGAAAAGACAATTTCCGGGATAAAACCCATGAGAGGGAGGGTATAATGGAAAATGTGGAGGAAAATTCGCCGGTGAAGAGGATTCAGCACGTAAACAAAAGTTGTTTCAGGGACAGTAGAGTGAATCAGAGAGATCACGAAATATGAATCATAATAGAGTGTTCACACGCCTAAAATTCCTTTCCTCCTCATCAGAATATGAAAAGTGTATCACGTTCACAATATTTATATTTGAAAATTAAAAATATTAAATTCAGAGTGTCACTTAAAAAGCAGAGAATATCTGCAGTAAATCCAAGTTCAAGATATTAGTTTTTTGACAACTCCTCGAGAGTAGAAATATCGGAGTCTTTCAATTTATAATGATTTCTGCTAATTTTCTGTAAAAACCACAAAATATCCCTCTAAAAATGAAATGATATAGTCATGAACAGGATAAGTAAATTATGAGCTACTGCATTATCATTCATTTTAACAAATGCTAAAAACTTTCATGATTTAATTAAGATTTAAATATATGTCGCATTTCATCAAACCCATACGTCTTTCCCTTAAACGAAAATTAATTGCAGATCAATGATTCCTAAAAAAATCGTCTCCCTCGCTTTATTATCTATACTTTTAGCGGGAAAAAGATATGTTCGCTCGTTACATATGGAGAAATTTAATGAGCAAAATAAAGCTTCACATGCTCAAATGGAAATTTTAAATTTCCTCACCAACTAAAAATGGGAACGTTATTAAAAATTTCACTTCACATGGTGGAACCTGACTTCAACCACAATAAAAACTATTTAACTACTTATTGCAATAAAAGTACATACGCAACAAACCTTCTGTCAAATTAAGAAAAGTTGGTTCCTTTTTTCGAATATATCATTTGTCTCCTGAAAAATGTACCGCAGCCTGATAATTAGTACCTTAAATGTTTACATAATTTCAATAGCATGTCCCTTCATGTTTCTAAATACATTCAAATCCTTTAGGTGAATTCATTTTATCTCAGTTTTGAGAGGAGTTTACAATCAAAAATGGGCATTGCTAGCACAAACACGTTTTACTGTTAAACCTTGAGTAAAACGTTAAACTGTATAAGGTATATCAGTGATCGATTACATGTGCCTTGAGGAAAAAACTTTCTTGGTATTCTCTCAAGGGAACAGATCGGTTCTTCAAAGCAGCTTCTTTCAAGCGATCAGTGATCGCTGCAGATAACGATCTCGATAATTGGTAGCGCGGCGCGAACGACAACCGTAAAGAAGCAGGACTCGACCCGGGAGCAAATTAACTGCTTGCCGCCGAATAGTCTCCGGGGGAGCGTCAAATTGAAAACGGGTGAGGAAGAGCTCGCTCCTTCGATCCCCTTTAACGCACGTGGAAGGAGCGACGAAGGGGCAGCGGGGGTCCTTACAAGAGCTAGGGGTCTTGTAGCGCCTGTTGCCCATGCCATCTTGTTATTAATGGATTTGGAAACGTCGTAGAAGACTTATTATTGTTATTAGAAGTACTGTGGCACATTAATTGGAAGATTCAGTATCATTAAAAAGTTGACATCGTTTACTTTATTGAAGAGTAGTCCTTGGAGTTTTAGGTGCAGAGATATCTCGCTCAAACCACCTTGACATGGCCCTTTATGGGGGTCAACCTTCCGGGACGTGGCACAAAAGATTAAAGTCAAGTAAAGATCTAACTGTAAAAAATACGTAAAACATTTATTTATAACTCTCTGATAACCCGTCAAAAATATACGGGAGATACGAAGTCATGCAAATATTATTAGTATACATTTTATTTATACACATATGTTTCGTGTAGGTTATTTCACTGTTAGCAGTCTAATATATGGAGGCCGTTTCCAAAAAATGTTTACAAAATATAAGCATCTGTGCAAAAGTGTAACGTTGTTGACAGTAGCTACGTGGTAGCTATGCAAATTTAACAAGGGGCTTGTGAGTTTGAGTGAAGGCGATTTTATTTTTTTAATATACAATTTATTTGGGTCGAAAAATGGAAAGTCGGAGATTTTTTGCAGGTATACCTGTGTATGTGATGCTATACGAACAAAAATACATCAAAACCAAGGAAACCGGCAAAACCGTTTTCTCCATCATTAGCATCATAAGAAAGACATAAATTTCGGCTAGGAATACGAAGTTTCGGGGGAAAAGGGGACGCTAATAAGTGCCCCATTTTGTCTGCTACACTTACATTTTTGGCTTAGGCTCCATTTTCCACGAAAATCCCATTATTCTAGTTTTCCTTTGATTTATTCCCACTCTATACCTTGCTGTAATGTGTATAACAACTGCACACTCTTGGATAACTGGCTAACCAATGCTTCATCACCCGCGAGGAGGGATGACTGAGGATTTCGGGCCATTTTTATTTCACCCCCGTTCATAAAATGAATGAAAGGCGTCTACGTAGGAACTCGGCATGGCAGCGGGATACCCCCGAAATCGTAATCCTCTCTTTGGGGGTCACCGGGGGGTCCGCCTGTCACATAGACCTTATTTCCAAGACATTGGGCCAAGAGGAATGGGTACCAGGAGAAGAAAACAGTGGTAGGCTTTGAGTTTCACGTGACAGGGTGAATGGAAAAACTTCCACCGCCGAAACATGGCGAAGGTTTTCTTTTTTCGTTCTCATCAATCACCAAACCTGACAGTGGTCTGCGTCTAACTGGGTCAAAATATTTTATATGATAATGTAGACGCGATTCCATTATTCTTTCATTCTCAAAAAGAGGTTTATTTAGCTTCTTCTTACCTTTTCATCCGACTGAGCTTCTGACTAAAATCGATCATTTTATAAAAACAATCAAGCAGTTTCAGATCATAAAAGTGACGATCTACTGACTTCTGAAAGAGGTGATATACCGGCAAGGCGTAGAAATTACTTGACTTCTGCGCTCGGTATTCGCTTTATGATTTGGAATAGGGAAATGGGAGAGTTCGGTTTCAATTCCTCATCATCATCAGTAGGTATCAATCCAAAAATTGGTTCTCTGGAGCTCTCCACTCCACTCTACTACCAGGCTACCACTTCATTATCGTGCGTGCCTACCATACTCTTAAAAAGGTTTGGAAAGAGCAGAAGAGGGAAAACTCAAATGAAGAGCTAATCGTAAATTAAAATAAATAGGTATACGTATATATTTATTTTATTTTTAAACGCTTTTTTGTAACTTTTTTATAATACTGTAAAATAAGTTGAGTTCCACATTTGAGCCGAATTTCAAAACTCTACAGTCATTTCGGTAAAGTTGATTAAAAGCACTTTAAGGGAATGAATAGTTGGATTTATTAGTTGAATTAAGGGAATGAATAGTTGGATCATAGTACCTTTTTCAATTGAAGGGAAGTTAAAACGAGCGATATGCACGAACAAACGATAGACCAAAGGGAATGTGGAAGAGAGAAATTATACCAATGTTAAGAAAATTTTAAATGGATACGGAAGAATGGTATTATGTATCAATCTTGTGATTAAAATACTAATAACGATCGCTTTATTTCATGCAATAGTATTATGAGTAAAAGAAAAACCGAATCCAGTCATCTTTCTTAGTTCCTAGCTTTAAATAAATAACGATAAATATCGTTTGCCATTGACCACTATTGCAGTGGTACAAGAATATTTTCATAATTAGCGTGTTATCACTCTAGGCGACGCTAAAACAGCATCACCAGGCAAACACGACACGAAAATAGTTCATTGTGATTTGATTTCTGGGAAAGACGGCGAAGACCTTAGAAAGAAAACCACTCGAGCGCTGAAGAGTGATTTCTTCAAATGCCTTCCTCTTCAGAGGAGCTGGATTCAGAAAGGGTACGACCCCTTTATCTCGCTACAAGCCCCTTCTCCCTAAGCGCAGCATTCTCCCACCTACGGAAAATATATCTCCTCCTTCCTCCAATCCCTTCAACAACCCATTCCCCCTTCCAACACTCCGTCCACCTACAACTATACCGCCGGCGGAGGTCTCCCGAAACACGAAATGAAACATTTCTAGAGGACGGGGTGAGTTGAATTGGAAGAGAAAAAGGTTGACCCCAACACCACTCCCTCCATACCATCTTCCCTCTCTCACTCTCCTCCCACATTTCCGAGGACGACTGACGCAAAAAGTGCCATGGGGAAAGAAGAACGTGGGGGGGGTCACCCCTAGCCCCCCCCCCTTTACAACATCCCTACCACCCCTACCACCAGTGGTGTAGCTAGGGAGGGGTGGTAGGGAGGGCTGTTTTAGGGAGGGGTAGGTCCGTCCTGAGCGACACTTTTCTCGGGGAGGAATGTTTGGCACTAAAAGATATTTTTTGCACATTTAAATAGAGTGATGAGTAAAAACTATCAACTATCGACAAATATAACTATTACAATCAACACATAGCAGACGGACCTCGTATTTATTCGTGGTGTGTGCGCCACCTGTACGAATGTACTCGTTCCTGATTTTTAATCCAAACACTGAAAGTTTCAGATAAATATCATAAAAAGGTGATGGGGTATGAACTATTTAATAGTTGAGTGCGAAAGACCAGCCAGGAAATTTATCCGGGTGCAGGGGAAAGTTATAAAAAAAGGTAGGGTCTTCACTGTGCAAATAATGAATAACGATGAGAATCTATTTTTTATATTGTTTGTAGAACATTAACAAACGAAATTGATTTTGATAGTATCCTTAATGATTTCGCTATTAAGAATCAATAAATTATCACTTTTAATTATATATTTTCATTTGATACTCTACAATTTGGTATTTTAATTAAAAAAAAAGAAATAGGATTCGTAGATTCGGGCGATATTGCATGGAATTTTGCCATGGAGAATAACTGGAATTGAGTGCAATTTTCAACATATAGATAAATTTTATTAAACTGTAATAAACCTTATCTATCTCTAGAAAAAAAGGGGAATAAATCTTATCTATCCTTGTAAAATTGCATCCAATTTCAGTTGCTTATCAGAAAGAGAATAAATACTTTTCTCTTGAACATAATTTTCAAATTGTGTCTAAGCAGGTTAGATGCGTATTGTGTATTTCCCAAAGGAACGGCGGCAAGTGACAGACCGCCCCAGGTTGCTACCAACTGTAGCTATGTTTCTAGCTCTCACCTCTTCACATGGATAGGCTATACAACAGTTTTCCTGTGGGAGGAAAAGGGGGAGGAAGGTCCGGGTCGCGGGAGAAGAAAAGAGCCTTCGGACTGCTGGCTGTCTGGTTCCCTAGTTTTGCGAGTGGGCGGGGAGTGAACAGGGTTGAGTCTGGAGCCCGAGTAGGGGAGGGGAGTGGAAGTGGCGATCGGGGATAAGAAGGAAAGCCTTGAGGGATCTTGAGGGGATGGAAAATGGAGGGCATAAAGGGCATAAATAATAAAAAAATGTCTCAAGAGGATGGGACGTTTTAATTTTAATTTCACTGCTATCTCAAAATAGTAATAAAAATATTACCTCGCTCCCTTTTTAAAAGTTTCATTACGGGACACCGCGTTCGCTGAATAACTTTTTTATCACAGCCGTTTGAAGAGCAAAAGAGGGATTTAAAACATCTTGTAACCTGGGGGTAAATCTGTATCTTTCTATCGTAGACAGAGAGCAGGTTTATAAAGGTTTTATATGAGCTAAAGCTGTCCCCATACTAACAATAAATTAACAACATGGGCACCAAAAAAAACTTTTAGTTACATATTTCCTATCATTATTCATTCCCATTTCATTTCTGTGGCATAAATGCACCCGATTAGCCTTACAACTGAAATATTTTTTACAGTCTCGATGGATCGTGGTTGCTTGACCTAAATATGTGTGGGAAACAATCATTTTATAACAGGGCATTCATGTGAATGAATTATTATTTTAGCTATTTTTAATACTGTACACGGAAATTGCCGTTCCATACATGGGATTTATGAGGTTTGCATTTGATTATAAGAAGAATCCGCTGGCTTCATTAATGTCATCAAAAGAGTTATGATGGATAGAATTCAGCGCGAACCACTAATAAAAAGGTCAATGTGAAGTGAAATGTTGCGCAGTTCTGTAAATCCTCTCCATATATTACACTTATTAAATTTCATAAAAACTATTCCTTAGTTTTAGGTGTGGGTATTTCTTGAACGAATGAACATCAATAGGCAACGCATCATCAGTGATCCGCTCCATGATAATTTTAATAATTCCTTCATATAACATATTATATAAACACTGCCCGGATAAACTCTGAGTAAAATAATTGTTCTGAATAGATTTATCTGTTCCACATAATGGCTTAAAAGCTGTTAATTCAACAAACGTAGACAAGCATTTCGAACACTCACATATCATTCGCTACACGGATGCAGGTTTTCCACATTTAACAAAATGTCACTCGTACTTGTTTGAAAATGCCCTATGTTCTATGAATGATGTGGTTTAACTACAGAGTATGCCTTCAAATTTTCCTCTGGCATGAATTAGCTATTAGGAAAGGCGACCGACAACTGATGTCATTTTCGCCATTTACAAGATATACAGAAGACGGTAAAAGAAGAAGTTTAAGGGAACGGAGGAAGACGGGAGAAAAACCCGGCGTTCACTTTAGCGTCCTGTTTTCGAAAGGCACAAACCTGTACCCATTTTAACGTCCCATCCGACCGACGAAGTTATGTTCTTAAATTGTTCTCCATATGAAACCTACGTAGTGGATCGGGATTTCACTGAAAATTATCCACAACTTTTCACAGAACGTTAAACTCGGGCCTCGGGATGGGAAGCCAGAACCTTTATCACAACAGACAGTTAGTTCGTAGGTAGTTCTTGTCTTATAGGGCATGTGTACAGCTATGGCCGAGTTGCGCCACGTATAGGCGTATTTTAGTAAATTTTCATAAGCAGACTAGTGCCAAAACATACAAAAGGGTCATTCCATGTCAAATGATGGTTGCATACCCATTTTTGAAAAATATACATCATCAATTAAAATGCATTGGCAGTTCAATGCAACGATTTAAAAATATTATCTCTCCTTGTTTCCTTGCAGTAGCCATTTTTTCAATATGACGCATCGATTGTTTACTCTATCCTTAATATTTCAATAAATAATTATGATATAGGAATGATACTAAAACAACTTTATTTTACCTAAAATGGAAAACGTTTACTTACATTTTTCTTTTTTCCTTTTACAAACCTTTTTTACTGCAATCGAACTTGAAGTCATCATTTTTTCCTGACTGATTTTCGACTCGAGAACACTGTACAAAGGAGGAAAGTCTCTGATTTATGAGTTTTGGTACTATGCAATCACTTAATTTTTTATTGGATCACTTGAAATTGAATTATCCATTTTATATAAAAACGGAATTAAAATGAAACGGAAATTAGTTGATTAAATAACAAAAGTTAAAGTTTATTAAAAACGCTTGTTCCAAGTCAAAACTTAAAAACGGGGCTGAATTGCTCTGTGTTATTACGAGTCTCAACCCGGTCCCCTCGAATTTTTCCTTCCATTTCTCTAAAAAAAAGTATAATTGTTAGTCTCTCGCACAAATGCCGCAAGACAATGTAGAGAAAAGAAGGACCCAGTAATACCGGCCATTTACCTTTTTATTTTCATTAACCAGACGAGACCCTTTATTCCTAGCCTTCCCTCTGCTTCCCGACACTTTCGTAAAATTTTGCGCTCTAGTGCCATCTCCCACTCCCGCCATGACAACGACCAAGTCAACCGGGAAAGGGTCGCCACCCCCAATTCCAACCCCTTCAGGACCCCCCGGGTCCCACGCGGGGGGTGCAACGCCCACGCAACTCATTCCTCCTCAAAATTCACAACCTCCAATCTGCCATCCATTCCTCTTTCTCCCATATTTTCCATTTTCTTCAATATCATGTATCACATGGTTCGTTAGAGATATAAAACACAAGAATATATTTTATGGTTCGTCACATATAATACAGAGAAAAGAAGGAAGCATACGGAGAATGAAGCAAAAGAGGAATAAAACCATAGCAAATGTACAATCAAATTAAGGCAATACCATCGCGGAAACGAAAAATAAATTATTTTTTTCGAAGGAATGAATGGTAGGGACAACAACGTCATAGATCACGTGATCTCACGGGTTGAGAGGAATCATAACAAATAGAAATTCACTTGAGCTGGAATAAATAAATTGCAAGCTCATTTCAGCACTGACAGTTATTGTGGCAGTTAAGTCAATATCTAATCAATAAAAAACAAGGTGTGGCTGCCGCGGCACGGCCAACAGAAGTGGAACTCTGAGAATGGATATGACTGGCAGCGGAGAGTCACATGCAAATATATATAAATATTTAAACTGATATTTCTGAAAATATGAATATAAATATTATATTTATACATTAGTGATAATACCATGAAGTACACATAGACTTAAATTATTCACATGAAATTACACTATCCCTCTAGTTCCAGTGGTATCAATTAATTCGAAGCGCTTGTATGTACGTAACCACGCAACGGCTCAACAGATCCGTCCGGGAGTTGGACGTCGCGTGACACTAGGCTTTCTCGAGATTACCCCCCATCCGAAAGAAGTGTTCCACTTCAAAAAAATGTGTACTTTTTTATAGATTTAGAGCCCTTAGAGGGCAAAAATAGTTTTTCCATCACTTCAACAGTGCTTTTTATAGGACTTGGAGGAACAACATCCGCTCTGCCAAGTAACTCACCCCTCCTTTGAGCGGCAACTTACTACCATGGAGACACCGGTTCCCGATCCATCACCAAAATTATGCATCGTTGGGCTAGGCTTGTAATTGGAGGAGGGATGATCCTCACAGTCTGGATGCGGCAGACAGTAAGAGCAGTATGACCTTGGCTGCCGATACACGTTAAACTAGTACCAGTACTACTAAACTGATACTTCCAAAAGGAATTGACAATATGATATTTTCATCAAACTCCAGTAATTCAGAAATACGAAAGGATAGGTATAATAAGAGTTCTTGAAAAACTGACAAACTCGCAGTTCCAAATCCACAATCAACTCTTTATCCTCTCCTTCATTTTCCTCCATTCTGCACTCCACTCCATATGACATTCCATTCCATAATGTCATAGATCATACCGTTTGTTACATAGATTACACAAGGGAATAGATAGAAACATTCGGTAAATAACACACAAAAAAGAATTATGAACGAATGGTCTTACAATAAATCCATAGAGAAAACGAAGAAAACGATAAGTTTGTAACGAAAGAATTAAAACAATTCCATGTAATTATTTCTATGTGAATACCAACAGCAGTGTACCATTACAAAGCATTCTGCAATGAGCTATTGGACACTTTACGCACCCTAAGTGCAGAATAATTATTCTTAATCATTTCCTCTTTCTCTCTCTCCTACATTCATTAATGTAGTCGATTGTATGGTTCGACTCATTGATTACAAAGAAGGATGAAAGTAGATGTAGGATAACAGAAAATAATAATCAATCCATTACTAATTCACGATTGGATATATAGTGAAAAATTCTAAAACTATTTTATTACCGAAAGAATTGGAATATGGCTTGACGATTTCTTTAAATATCTACTCATGCATATACAGAAATTTTAAAAAATTACAAAGCGCTCAACACTGCGATTGGACAACTTTTAGCAATAGCGATGTTATTTAAAAATGAATTTGCTAAGCAAACGACACCACTATCGCATGCAAATACGATTTCCATTTGTCTGGGAGGCATCCTTTTTCGCCATTTCAATCTCTTTCATTCTTTTTTAGGCTACTCTCGTCCTTTTATTCGTTTTACTGACCACGAGTTTCTTCTTACTCCACTGCAAGGGGAGGAGATTTAGAATCCGTAGTTTCGAACGTAATCAAATTAAATGGAGTTCTTTGTTCTTTTATTTATTTACATCATTCGTTGATAATTTCCTATTGTCAAAGGGAATAAGGAGCGAACTTTGCTTTAAAAAGTACCCTAATCACTAAAAACAGGAGGCTAGAATAGCCATGAAATGGATGCTCTGCGCACATTCCATTTATCTCAATCATTTTTTCCTGCGATCCATATTTACCTTCAACTTTCTTTTTAACAAAAACGCGAATTTTCGTGTCCCGACTTCTTCCACTCCTAAACCAGGCCTATTTTTTGATACGATTTCCTCGGGCTATTCCTTGTACCCGTATATTCCATTTGCCAAAATTGATTCTCGGTAATAGTAGTCTCCGAGTATTGGCACTAAAGATGCTCCGCGAGTAAATTATTTTTTTTAGCTCTAGTCGATTTCAATCAGGTTCAACTTAATCCATCTTAAGAGATTGTCGCTTGGTGATCCTTCACGATCTCAAATATAACATGGGTCCGTGAAACCAATGCAAAAATTGTTTCATTATATTGCTGCGTTCAGGGTTCCCCGCGTTGCTCCCTTCGGCAGCCGAGCCTCTTCTTTTGTTTATTCCATTTATTACGGCGACGCGACAATGCTAAGCAGAATCTCTGAATAAAAAGTTCCTTAATGGAGTGTACTTACGTCGCCTTAGTATTTACCTTTCGCGCAAATAACGGGCCAAAAAGATATTTGCTTCCCATTTTGATCGTCGTTCCATTCTGCCTCCAAGGATTCGGTATCTATGAGCTATCGAAGTCTTACCAATGCTCAGAAAAATCAATGGTCATTTTTATTCCCTCCTCGCGTGCTCTGGAGTTTTTCATCCGAGCGGTGGCAAATAGATCTGAGACAGATCTTCTGAAAAGGACCCCGGGACCTTCTACTCATTTTTCCAGTTGCGGCATTTAAAGCAGAGATCTCTCAAATATGCTCTTGAGGTTGAGGGTAGCCCTTATATGAGGAAAAAAAGTCTTCAGTAACTCTCCAGACAGTGATGATAGCATGGTAATTGTTTTAATCTTTCATATAACGAGAGACTAATGATCTCAACTGTACAACAAAATCCACCCTCAGTTTCCTTTCTTATCAAAGGTATATAATACCCTCATTTCACTCGTCTAACAGCGAGGCTTTCTCCCAAACAATTTTCTCCAAATTTCTCACTTGAACTATCTCGTTAATTAATATTAACGAGAACGTCCAGGATGAATCCAATGAAATGATGGGAGCCTCTCCACTAGTGAATATTATATATGACCCAATAAATCGATTGAAGATCATTCAAGTAGCATTATCTCGGCTGCTTGATGACCGCATTCAGTGAGGCAAATAGAAATATATTAAAGAGGGCATCAAGGAAGCTAACGCCATTTCTTCATGTGCGATCATTATAAAATGCCACGTCCTTTCCGACCCATTTCTGTCTCACTGAAAAAATATTTTAGCGGGACTCAGATACTGCTTTGGCAGCACAGTGACCTGGAAAAGTGTGAAAAAAAACAAATTGGAAAACTACTGAAAGTAGACAAAATATTTGTAGCTGAGTTTTATCTGATTACTTTATTGCCTTAAATCTCCCACTATATCTGATATTCCAAGCGAGTAAATAAATTTTTGCAAATAGAACATTTTACTAACCACAGAGGTAAATAATAAACAATATGGATTTAAATCCTTGAACATAATCAACGGGACTCTTTAACGACGTAAAACAATTTTATATGCTATTCCATAAGTGTTGGAGGTAAGAGATAGAGGTAAGAGATGGTAATGAAATAACAACATGCTGTAGTTATTTCTGCAAAATAAGCATAGTTCCCCGGCCGTTTTCAATCGATACTTTCTGCCACCTTTTCCTGCCCCTATCTACTCACCGAATACAATTTAAGGGAACTGTTACACGTAATCAAAGCTCCTAATGATGATTCCAAAGTATTGAATCCCGGGTCGTCTATACTCTGAGGTTTGTAAATGTAACCACAAATAAGTTTAGTGATGTAACGCCGAAAAGTTTAGCAAATAATGTGTTTCATGTCCAGCCAATATTTCACAGATTCGAGTCTCCAAGAAAATTTGTCAATGGCGTTTGGGGAGGGAGTTTGGTGCGTCTTACTTGCATCTTAACCTCCCCCGGCCCAGCCATAAACATCCAATCCTCCACCCACCCCCGTAAACACTCCTCCTTGATCTCCTTCATTAACGCATTCCAGCTCACATCCCAACACTCACTCCCTCTTTTGCGTTTAATTTCGCCGCGCGACCCCGAATAAAGATGGTCCCTGACGCGTCTCCCAGGATTCCACCCCACTAAGCCCCATCCCGATGATTCCCTCAATTTACTTTTCCTCCTCCAGCGCCGGGGACGAGGCAGTTGCGGGGCGCTGGTAATTCTGCGCCGCTCGTCGCCCACGCTTTCCTACGCCTCCGTCCTCCTCCACTCCCGTGACAGACGGTGGTTGCGTCACGCACCACGCCCAACTCCATGCCCCACCCCACTCTCCTCCGCCCCCCACACAACCCCCTCCTCCCCTAAGGGAGTGGCCTTCTCCGGAGACATCCCGTCTCGTCTTCGTCCCTCGTTCCTTGCACCTCGTCGGCCGCTGCGATCTTTCCTCAATTTCCTCAATTTTCTTCAATTTCCTCATTAAAGCTTGCGTGAAACGAGAATTTTTTGACGACGCAAATTCTCGAAAATACTAGCGTGCATGTGTCGTTCAAACAGAAAATCCTATGTCGTTTAAATAGACCACTTAAAACGGTAGAACTTTTGAACAAGTGACACTAAGAATGGGGGTAATTTCGCGAAAGCCTAGCGCCACGCGACACCCAACTCCCGGACGGAATTTCCCTGGTGAACATTTTACTTTCACTCTTTTAAACATGAAATATTTCAGCAATAAGTTTGATGCTAGGTTCAAAATGAGGCCAAAGCATCATAAACTCGAATTTTTCCAATTGTGTTCTCTCTATCGGTCGATGAACTGGAAATGTTTAGTTTAACGCGAATTATTTATGCAAATTGAGAGCTTATTTCACTTTCGTTGCCTCTGAATTTTTTTATTGCTACAGAGGCCTGCCATGTGACATGCAGGAAAAATGTGACACTACAGGGAATTTAACTTTCGCGACTCGTACTTTAATGGCTTTAACAAAATAATGCCTTGAGTCGTTGCATGGTTACGAACGTATATTACAAGAGATTTGAATTAATTCACAATGCTATTACTAGAAGGATAAAGTGTAATTTCATATGAATATTTCAAGTCCGTGTATTTTATGAAATGATCATCGATGTATACTTATAATTTTCATATTAATATTTTCATAAATACATATTAATTTTATTATTTATGTTTATTTTTATACATTTCTGTGTACTCCCCCACTGCCACTCATATCCACACTTTGTGTTGCTCTTCTGATGGACGTCCCGTGACGGTCATATCTTTTATTTGTTATCATCTCAGACAAGTGACAGCTAACCATATCGCTAATCGCTGGTATCGCTAAAAATAAAGTATTACCACCAGATTCTCTTTACTTTATAAAACTACTTAGTAATGGTTTTAGGAAGCAGCGGAAGCTTCTCACACATCGCCTGGCACACTTAGTGAAAGAAATAATTAATAAAAATACATTGAAAAAATGCATGTTTAATCCTTCGTTCACAAATAAGGCCTAAAGTTTGCAAAATGTAGTCCTTGTACGTGACTACAAAGTGTAGTGCACGATTTTAAAAATATTTTTTCTATTATCAGGCAACTAAAATGAAGTACACGCATGCTATTAGAATTCGAAAAACTTGATCCGTAAAATTTGAGCATTAAGTTAATATTAGCGTTTTTTGTCAGTTGTTTCTTAACTTTAGCCCCTTTGCGCGAACTGAAGATGAAACATTAATTTTTTAAATATTTCTCCGTTTATTAGCATGCGTATACGCAACTTTTCTTCATTATTGCAATTCGATACTCGAGAATTCGCTTATATCTACTTACCTTACCGCATGTTGTGTACGCACGAGGAAACACACCTTTGTGTTTCCTTAGCCTAACCAGGCGACTTTCTTCCCTCAGTGTGCCCAAGATAGCCTCGTGTAGTAAAAGAGGACGTGTCTCCAACGAATTTGCGAATGCATTCCGGGAGGAAGTGAGCAAATGTTTCACAACGCATATAGTCTACCATTCACGGCCGAAAGAGGAACCATGTTTATTCCAATGCTCCTTCAAAAATCTATACTGGCATGGCTTGGAGGACGGTGGCAGGAGTTTGAATGCAAAAAAAGCATTCCTGGAAACTCTCCAACAGGTGCGCTCCAGCACCACGGTGGATGAAATTTGGACCTTTTCCATAATAATACGCGCGACAAAATTCAATTTTTCCATTTCCTTTTCGAGAGTGAAAAGGCCTCGTCAGGCCACCCGATTCTAAGGGCGTCAAACCATTTAATCCCATTGTGCTCGATATGGGGGAAATATGATTAAATAGCAACAAGTAAATATTTACTGAAGGTGACTTTATTACGCAACACCCTTCAGAAAACACGCATCGGTAAGAATGGATGCAGTATTCATTTTCTCATATGGTTGCCTCAATTTCATAAATTAATGACAAAGCTTTTATAGGAAATAACAGCTAGGAATTTTACTTTTTTCATGATAACACTTCTTCAATATTACCACTCTAATACTTTATTACTATAAATCGTGGAAAGAAAAAAATCCACCTGGGCCTGAAATCGAACCAAAGTCATTCAGCTAGCCGAGCTAATACGCAGACAACTAAAGTACCCAGGCTTCCAAAATCTCGATGCAACTATGTGGACGATTTAAGGGAATTATATGTTACTAGTACAATATTATTATGTACTTATTTTACTATTGTTAATATTGGAAAAGTGAGGAAATGTCTTTCTCAATCGGTTATATGTGACCTGAAACTAGAAGTATTGAATTGCATTGGTATTTTTCTTCTTTGTCGAATTCGGAGTATATATCTGCACTCCCTTGTTAAACCCAATGCACGAGGCTGACTCAGTACAAGAAATGCAGAGAAATTAAGATAAAGAAGGGAAATGAACTGACACCCCACCACTAATAAGCGAATTCCATTTTCGTAGTTGATTTGCTGAAAGTACGCGGGAACTCCTAACATCATCTGGCTAACATTCAGGTTGAAGACTGGCTTTAGAAAAGCAAAGTGAAAAATGTTGCGTCTCGAAGGTCATAATTACACTTTATTTGTACCTACTATATACATTTATACACTTCCAAATTTACCTCCAATTTCACTAATACTTTTCCAATCAAGCAGGCATTAGAGTAGTAACAATGTAACAACCGAGTGCAAGAAACCAACATTTTGTAACTAAATTGTACATATTATAACTAGAACGTCCTTGCAAAAGTAGTATTCCATAGTTTTACAGATAAAAAATACAATATAGTGTGGCCACTAAGAAAGAAATTCACAACATTGAGCTACCTCACGATAAAGCATGGTATTGATATTTTAACTTGTAGCTAGTTGCGCAATAAATACACTACACAATGAAGTGCGACACATATGTAATTTTGTTAGGATATAAATTGTGGCGACGTAATCGGCAAAAAAGTTAAGCGTGATCAAAAAAAACCTTACAGCTTTTAGGTGGTCACGGGGGGTGATAAATTGAAGTGGTGGGTTTTCAGCGGAAAACTGAAAAACAAGCACCTTTGGATGAGCCTCCACATGGAGATTATCACCTCATACTTAACCCTTCATAAAATTGAAAAATATTTTAAAAGGATCACTTTTTCCCCATGACTACACTATTCTTGTGAGACATGCAACGGTTGGACTCATTTCCAATGCATAAACAGAGTACGGGTCTTTTTATAGATCTTATATTTTCATGCATAAAATTTCCGCAGTAGAGAGAGAACATTAGGGATGGAGGAAAAAAATACACATTAACTTAAAAGCGCAAATCTTTAATGGCTCATGTAGCCTCGATTTGGATATGCGAGAAAAACAAACTGGTGTAGGAGTAAAACTAAAAGCATACATGTGTGTGTAACAACCCATTGTTAAAATTTAAAAGTGCTAAAATTTAAATACTTTAATGGCAGTGTTAAATCACCATCTCATTGTAAAAAGATAATTACATAAAATTATTAAGTTCGAAGTATGCAAAAATTTGGTTTAAAAAGAGGTAATTTTATAGCAATGTACACCACATCAGTCATAATTTGCACGTTTTCAGACACGCTTAAGTGAGTCATAATACAATGACGGGTACATAATCATTTCGGTAGATACCAAATTACCTGAGCTATTTATTTATCTGTATTTTTTAGGAAGGGAAGTCTACAAATTTTATGTGTAAATTAAAGTAGATGGGTGAAGACCTAGAAAGGACGAGATAGGAATGTGTTTGACGGGTACGAAGAAAATAAATCTCTTGGAAAATATTTCAAAAATGTTGACTCATTGTCTCACTGCATCGTTCTCATGTATGATTTCTAATGACCTTCCACAATTAGTCAACATTAAAGTTTCCCTGACTTAATGCAATTTCTAGATAGGTAAAACTATACATTTTCATATCAACATAGTACACTCGCAAAACTTTTAAATGTCGTTCAAATCGTACGGGGAAATCATAAAACATAAGTGTGGTAACAATAATATCGGTTAAACTATAACTATCTCATCGAATAGATAATTACAGCTAATAGGGAATAACTGTCTGAAAAAGTGGCATAAGGCCCACTGTGCTTCAAGTGCTGTTCAAAGAACTTACACGCACGTTAATTAAATAACTCCAATTACCTATAAAAACTAGACAAAGCAGAGGGCCTGCAATTAAAATTGGGAAGCATAGCAGAACAAAGGATTGCTGTAGTGATATGATTAGAAGCCTATGCTGGGGAAGGTAATAGGAAAGATATAAATGGTAAATATGTATAAATAAAACCACTACGAGTAAAGCATTCAAAGGCTTTCAAATAAAGGCATATAATGCTTTATCAAGGCCCAGGACACAACACTCAGAAGATAAAACTTTTAGACCAAAGGAATCATTTCGCACTTTTCATATAAAGGTATGAATTAAGTAAAGAATTGGGCTCTTTGATTAAAGTGATGAACCGTTTCTTATTAATTCCAAAAGTTTCAGAGAGAGATTTAGTTTAAAAATTATTTGGCCGAACTTCTTTCAGAAAGATTTTACAACACGATAAAACGGATCAAATTCATTTTTGTTCATATACGTTTTTATTCGTCTACCGGAGTCAACTAATTACTTTTTTACCGTTCATGAGCTTTTTTAAGTTTACTGAACTGTTACACTTATCCAACTGAACATTGGGTAATATACAAACTAGAAACTAAAGCAGAAACAGAAATAGGGAGAATATAAATACTTTTGCAAGGTTTTTAATGAACCGCCTGTCACTTTTACGTTCACTGAATCACTCTTAAGGCTAAGTTCAGATTAAATATCACCGCTTTCAATCATTTCTCCGCGGTTAAAACATATGGCTGCTTTTCTCGTACGCTTCTTCCAGTCAATTACGCTTCCAATTCCTCTAAATGGAAGCGCCGCATGAGTACCTCAGCTATATTACATTCCTAGCCACCTTTGATCCTTCCCAGTTATCTTTCACCCGTCCTTACTGCAGGAAAGATGAAAAATTCCTCAAACATTTGCAAACTAAAGTTTTCTCACGGTTTAGCTGTAAACATGCCACATCCTCTATATTTTTTTAGTTATTTGTTTACGTTTGTTTTCCGACGGGGAACTAAACCCAGAGATCTCATAGAGGATCCTCAAGAGACGTCAAGGGGAAAGAGGATCCGCAAATTTCACCGCTCCAGCAAGAGTCATGCATGTTTGTAGCTACCCTCACGCTCCCTCTAACCTTTGGAAGCATGTGGTATCTCCCTCTGCCAACCCTTTACCCTGCGATGCTCTCTCCACACCCTTTCCCTTGGCGTCAACCCTGTTCCCTTGCCCCGGCATTCCCTCTTACGTTAACTCTTCATCAAAGCCGCTGGATGTCGTTGCCCTCCATCCCAGTCTCCCAAATGAAGGCGGGGGAGATTTCGGGGAGGGAGAGAGTAAGGGTGCGAACACACTTTCCCCACAAATATAATCCTGGGAAAATAACATTTCAATTCCCTTGGAATCCTTTCCCAACTCTTTGCCATACCTTTCCTAATCCATTACCAAACCTTTTAAAACCTATCTCCCCTCCTTAACTAGCCCTTTCCCAACTGCTTCCCAACACTTTCTAAGTTTTTCGGTTCCTTTTCCTACTATTTTCCATCCCCTTTCTCATCATTTCCAAGTTTTTTGCTTGCATGTTCTTCTCGTTTACAACTTTTCAAACGTTTTTTATCCCTTTTTCTACCTTTATCCCACTCTTTACCTTCCCTTCTGTAACCATCATTCAAGCCTTTTCTAAGAATTTCCCATTACTTTTGCTATTATTTCCTCGCCGCCACCTATCTATCTTCCAAGCCTATTCCAGCCATTTTCTAGCTGTTTCCCTAACCTTTTTTAAGCTTTTTTCTTTCCTCTTCAAACTATTTCCCATCCCGTTTCTCATCACCTCCTCCTCTTGGAGATTGCATTTTCTACCGTCCATTATCTTTCCCTTCTCCAGACATTCTCTCAAAACCTATACAAGAATTTTTCTATTCTCTAAGCCCTTTACCAACGCTTTCCAAGATATTTTTCACCATTTCTCATCTCTCTTCTAACTTTCTACCATCTTTTTCCCCAGTATTTGACCAAATTTTATCCATTTTCTAACCATTGTAAAACCATTATGAACCCCTTTTCTATTTCCAATCCTTTTCTATCTTTTGCCATCTCTTTCCCAAACGCTTAATCTCTTTTCCAATCACTGCCAATCCTTTCCATTTTTGAACTACTACACCTCGTATTCAACCTTTTTCTAAACATTTTCTATTTCTTTATCATTATTTTTTACGTCATTCTATCTTTCTGGAAATCCTTTTAGTCATTTTGTCAACCATTCTCAATCATTTGTATCCATTTTCTAAGAATATTTTACCATTTATATCCGATTCTTTAATGATTTCATTGCCTTTTTGCAATTTTTTCAACACAATCAGTTTCATCTCTACTTTTTCTCGTCTTCAAACATTTTCATCTTTTCTTGACTCGCTTCTTACTCTTTCCCATACTTTTTCCCAATATTTAATTCAATTGATTCTTATTATTTTCCAACGACTTCCTTCCATTATGAACCCTTAGGTTCAACACAACGTCCATTCCCAAGCCTTCTCTTTCTTTTCTTATCTCTTTCCCGAGTTGTTTTTGTTTATCAATTATTTCCAACTATTGTTCATTCATTCTGCAACCAGTATCTTACCCTCTTTTTAACATTTTCATTCCATTCCCTATTTTTATCCATTCCTTTCCATATCTCAACCAAGACATTTCCAGTCATTTTACCAACCAATTCCAATCATTTTTACATACATTTTTAAAGCACTTTTCAGCCCTTTTACTGATTTTTCAACTCAATCCGTCTCATCTCCAACCCTTTTCCTATTCCTTTCCATGTATTTTTTATCCATTTTCACCCCCCTTTTAACCTTTGATCTCTCTTACAATCTCTTTCCATCCATTTTACCAACCATTTTCAACTCCTTTTATTAATTTTCTAAGCATTTTTCAGCAATTTTCTAACCTTTTAGAACCCTATCCGTCTCCTCTCAGACCATTTCCGGTGGCTTCCCACCCATTTTCATCCTTTCTCATCCGTCTCCTAACATTTTCTATCCCTTTTTCAGCCATTTTCGAACATTTTCCTTACCAGATCCAGCTATTTTTTTATTCCCCTCGTTCCGACCCTTCCTTCGCATCCTCACTCGTTCCTCTCCAACTTTCTCCCCTTCTTGCGAATCTACAATAAGACTCCTCCCCAATCGCCTCCACGGGCCTCCGCGGGACCCTCGCCATATATTTCCACGTCGCCTCCGACCGTATCTAGTTTTTCTGCCTCACGGAACTTTCTTTTGCGAGGCTGTCCTCCAAACGAGGCCGTCTCCCTCCATTGGGCTACCTTCCCTCCCTCCCTCCCTCACCCTGCAGTGCGCCCGAATTCCCGCGGTGCGTCGCACAGGTACGGCTGCACCGCCCACGATAGTACACATCTATTCTCCAGGGGCGCTCTTTCGCATGCCAGTCGTTCGTACCATTATTTTTTATTTCACTGAGTGGTGTGAGATTTATGGCGGGACACAACTGTGTGAAATGGAGATGGATCGACATACAATGAAGGAAATGAGGGGAATAGAGGTATTCATCAGTGTTTATAGCAGAATTTTACAGGTTTCATAGAGGGGTCATCGAACATTGTAGTGGGTGAAGCAATTTACACGTTTCTCACATCACGTGGAAAAACACCGTAACGCAAGAGAATCACGTTTTTATTAATGATATTAAACAACATAGAAAGCTACACCATCTGCCAAAAGGATGGTTTAAAGTTTGTTTTTTCGTGCACCATAAGGGATCGAAAGAGCTGTCATTAGGAGGTGATTGATTGGCTGATGTCAGGTGCTTTCAGCTCAGGTTCTAGTTTGCAGTGTTTTTTCTCCAAGAAGTGAAGTACTAATATAAGTACCCCTCGCATGCTTGCTTTAGAACTTGAAATTAAAACACCACAGTACATATTTCTGTTTAACCCGTTAGTATAAGCAAATTACATACACACGCATCCAATACGCCGTTCCTTTTTGGGTTGGGCACAATCAAACCCGCATAACATTCGGTGATAGGCCTATCCTACTGACTCACTTTGAATAATTTCTTCTACTCGCTCCTACCGTTGCATGCCTCTTCTGCTCCAGCTAAATTTATGCATTGCTCTATTCAACTACGGGATGTATTAAAATCCTTGCACTTCACATGGCGCATTTTTAGAAAACGTTCACCATTTGGAACACAATTGAGGTGGCTTGCACGGAACCTCGTAGAATAATAAGTAGATTAGTGGAAAATTTATCTTTAGCATTGAAATATAATGTGCAGGAACAGCTGTTGAAAACCATATTTTATAAATATTTCTGTTTTTTAAGTTTCCCATTGTGAACATCTGCGGTCCTGATAGAGGTTTTTTTCTATTGATTGAACGATAATAGAAGTGTTTCTATTTAAATTTAATAAATAATTACGAAAGTAGGAACAGAATGAGAATTTAAAACACATAGGAAGTATTTTTAATAGTTGTCGGCATTGACTTTAAGGCCCGGAGAGCCCGCTTTAAGGCCCAAAGCAATGTTGTGGAATATAGATTGCACGGCTTAAGGGCATTAGGGATTTAGATGAAGAAATCCTAAGAATTTAAGGGATGCCCGGTGCTAAACCGATGTAAAATTGAGTTTGACGCAGAGGAAGATAGAGGGGATGGTTTTAAATCATTGTGGGGTTATTTGTGGCTCAACGGGAAAATTAATTAGATAGATTCATAAACGCAAAGAGAAATATGTACATATATATTTCAAAGTTAACGTATGTTTAAGAATGTGACGGATGTTGCGCTTTCTAAGCAAACGAAAGAAAATAGAACCAATGCAATTCGGGAAATAATATGAAAAGCATGAATAATCACGCATGAAAATGGAGATAGAGGAACAGCGGAACTGCATTCTTGTCTATAATTGTTTAAGGTGCATGATGGCATTAAACTTGCTTCTTGCATGATCTGACGTGAATCAGCAGAAAATATGGTGACACGAGAACGAGTATATGACCTTCACGCTTTTACACGAAAAGTAGGAACCAAACACATATTACAATAAACTTGATGGTCTCACGCGTTACATTGTCACGCACGAATAACAATGACGTTCACGTGAGATTCTCGTACAATAATCAAAGCATTATTTTTCCGACGAAAAAATATGCTGCTAAATACGAGTTCGTAAAGCTAATTTCTGATCAGTAAAGCGAAAGACTGGCTCACAGCAAATCATGGAATTTATACAGTACCTATAATTTAGAATATATAAATTAAATAACTAAAAAAATTACCTATTTGCGGTAAAGCAACCAATTCCTAATATTTAAAATCGCTATTCCCATTTTTTTATCGAATCGTTAAAAAATACTAAGCATACAAAACTACAATAGAATATTATGCATCATTAGAGACGTAACTGAACCTTACCCAGAAAAAAATAAAACTAATTAAATTCCTCGATAAACTTTATTTCGCTCATTAGATGTTTGCTCTCTGCAGATTTACTTACTATATCTCCTGATCCTAACTAATCTGATCTAACCGATTGAAACGCCCTCTGTCAAACATCGTGTCTCCACGCTTCTTCCTCAAGAGCTACACTCCCTAGGCTCTTTAGTAGTGGCAGGATAGGTGTTTAGGAGGGGCTAACGATAATTAAAGTCTTACACGTCATTAATGACGAGTGGCTCGGACTGGGAGTAAAGAAATATTCGAAATTGGAGGAAAGGTGAGGAGTAAACCTATGTTTGCAAAAGCCTACTCAAAACGACAGGCACTAATGAATCAATAGTACTACTTCCCATCAGATGTACGGGCACGTCACTTGAATTATTTCAACGCGTCATGCAAGCAGAGATGAATCACAACCACCCCTGAAAAACCTCTAACAGTACCGGGACTCGAATCCAACCACTCAAAACGGGAATAGAGCAGTCTAACCACCTCACTGATCCGATACCATCCACTTTATCTCCATCCCTCCATGATTTTCACGAATGCAGCCATAACGGCCGCTCATTGGATGTCCCTCAGACCCCAAGGGGGCCATTATATTCATCCCTCATATATTTCTCAAAAATTCCATTTCTCGCCCCCTATCCCCTGTCATCCCAAGCAGCCTCTCTGATGGACCCTCTATTTGGCAAATAACGGAAGAAAGGGCAATGAATAAATTACGGAAGGGTTCTCTTGACTCCGATGAATCGCTGATCGGTTGGTATAAGGTCTAAGCATTAGAATTAGTCCACTTGAGTGAATTCTTTTGAAAACTACTTATAAGGGCTCACAAAACCTGCAGGGGAAGTTTACCTTTCCCAATCCATGAGTACGGAGAAAATCAAAATGGATCAGTATTGCGTTGTTGATATACCTAAGCATTCTCCATAAGTGCTAGCATCAAAAAGTACCACAGTGAAGATATTCATGCCTGCCGCAAATACGGCGATGAAATAACGTAGGCATTTTCACAGGAAAACATCGGTCTGGACCGGGAATCGAGTTATCCAAAGTTCCGTCGTTTGATTCCTGGTCCAAGCCGTTATATTTTCAGTGGCAATTTCTAAGGACTTTAATATTAAAATTTGTTACGGTTATCACCATACTACCGTTGAGGCACCTGCCTGGTACATACCTACCTGACACACCCAAAGAAGGCAAAATATTAATAAAATATAATTGAATTTTTATATATTTTGCATAAAATTAAACGAATAATCAACGGTCAAAAGTTACGCTAGAATGACAGTGAAATTAAATTTGAAAGTTACGTTCCTTTCATTCACTAACATTTGAGCTTCAGACATTGATGAGCAATTCATAGTGGTTCGTATGACATAGCACTATGACGTAATTGTCATTGTGCCTTGTATGGTAATTTCGATTCATCTTGTAAATTAATAATGATAGGGATGATCAACCTAGTTACTTATTCAACTTTCATTGGATTCACCTTCGACCCTTTCAGTGCGGCATTAGTTTTTCAAGAGCGTTTATGTGGTCGGAATAATACAAAGGGCATTATTTACCATTACAAGATTGACTCATGGTACGAGTCATCCACCCCTGGAAGGCAAACGTCCATGACCCACACGTGAGTCTTCCGCATTGAAAGGGTTAAAGCTGTCATCATTCAAAATACCTAGACATAATTTAATTTTTCAGGCTCTACTTTGCGACAGTTCACAGTCTACTTCAATAAACTTACTATATCTGCACTTATTTACTTTAAAGCACGACTGATTTCGTCACATGAGTAAACATACCTTTCGTCACACAGGCAAACAGGCCTTTTATGTGGCCATTCGCCACAAGCGGATGATGTCGCCCATTTGACGAAACCGGTCGCGGATACAATTAAATTAGTGAAAATTTACATAGTTAACGCTAACCTAGACGTTTGCACACCTCCATTTATCGATATGTTATGCACTACATTTCCAGGATTGAAAATTTATCCCAGTGAAAATCTCGTCTCCAAGCTACCAAAATGCCATAGCCATATGACAATCATTATCATTGCGATGTTTTCCAGAATAGAGCCTATATCGTAAGAGCGCCGAGTAACCTCGTCCTCATGAGTTCAGTAGTGGCACAATCAACTCTGACGAAACATGATAGCCGTGCTCGCATGTTTCGCAAAATAAAAACACGCAAAATCTGGGAGTAGCTACCTAACAACCTGCTTGTTACACTGGAGGAAAAGGTGAAGATGTGCGAACCGGGGAATAGAGGCCACAGCGACCATTTCCGCTGGATGCACGTTAGTTTTGTGATTGGCTATGAGGATAAGAATGGGATTTATTCAAAAGGGCGAGCTGGAGAGATAATCTGCCGGGACGTGTAACATGGATTTCCATGGGCGACTGCAACCACCCACTCAATCTGCCGCGGAAGGAAATCCTCTCGGATAAATCCTGGCGGGGTTTATCTCGGTTTTGGAGGAAAATCTGACTCGAAAATTCAGGTAAAAAACTTTAAAATACCAACACCATATACCATCATCCACTCGAACCTCTGTAATGAAATTTGAGGAAAATAGCGATAAAAATAGCCTTTATCTCACAATAAGACTTAAAGGATCCTGATACATTAACTACAGGAAAAGTGACGTGGAAATCTTACGGAGCAACTTCGACGAAACCGTACAAGAGTACAATTCACTTTGTTTTCTCAAGCATATCTGTCAAAAAATAATAAAGAATCCCATAGAATGATACTATATTTTTATTTAACAACATGTGACAGTATTTCTCGCATTGAACCGATAAAAGCACTCATTTAGGGGCAATAAACTATTGTAAGGAGTTAGATTTGAAAATTGGGAAAGCGAGATGATATGGATGGAAGTTCTTTAAGTAAAAAAATGTTAACGACCGTAATAGAATACAAAATGCAAAAAGAGTGCCGGAGAAAAAATAAGTAAATTAAGTATAGGATTTAAACGGAATAAAGAATTATTCGAAGCAGGCTAAGGTTTATTCAGACAGAGTTTTATGATATAACTACTTACTGATTGAACACATTGCGGATATTTTTATTGGTCCATTACAAATTAACTTCAACCTTGATAACTCCATAGATAAATATAACCGAATGTATTTATCATTAGATGATTCTTGAAGAATATAAATCTACTTTCATAAAGCTACGAGTACGCATCATGCATTTATCGTGTATATTGTGCAGTAACTTTCTTTTCTTTCATAGTTATGTATCATTTAACATCCATTTGTGAAGCCATCCAGTGGTGGACATCAAACTTATAACAAATACTGTAACCCGTCTTAATTTATATATTTCAGGATTTGCTAACGACTAAAAAAATTCTAATTATCAAATAACTTAGAATGACAAATATTGTTAGCGCACAAAATAAACATACCATCGTTCTCTTTGCGGAAATTCAGGAACCGTCAAGAGGCAGACTAAATTCCTCCTTTAACCAAGGAAAACGTTTACTATTCGCAGAACGAGTCGCTAATGATTAGGCACCTCTCGGTGGGAAATTCAATTTTTTTGAACGAAGAAATTACAGAAGGTTTAATTCTTTTCATCCTCACACACACGAAACGTTCATTTACTTTTTTAACGATTTTTTTTCAAACTTCCACTTCATTTAAACGGCCAAACCCTCGATTGCTCCCCCGCAGCATCCCGGACCCCGTTCCGCTCTTGCCCTTTCCTCCGACACTTTTCCAAGCGTTCTGAGGGAAGGAAGTGCCCCGGGAACTGAAAGTACCTACGGCCTACTCCAGTCGAACTTCCCTTTCCCGCTCCTTTTACCTAAAAAAAAAACTCCCTCTTACTCCTAAAAACACCCCCATACTCTCTATCTCTGCTCAATCACTCGTCCTAACAGTCAGACCCTGGCTGTTCGAAATTTGGAGCGTGCCTGAGAAACTCTTTTACCTTTTTATATACGGGCGGATTTTCTCAGTTTATCCGTTCACTCAGCTGTTGATCCATTCATCCGTTCGTTTTCCTCCGCTTCATATATAAATGCCAATCTTAAATAACTTCCAATTCATTTTGAAACTTTTATTTAACTCCCCCGAATCCACACCGGTTTTAGAACTTACATATATAATGTCGACATCCCAAAGAAATAACTATGCTTACTGTCGTATCTTGAGCCAACCTTTATCAATAAAAATCATAAACTATTTCCCTTGCCTCGGAGGGGTTTTCATTCTACAAAATTAATTTTGATAAATATGCTATGTACAGTGCATTAAAATAATCTAGCCTAGATAATCAGGTCAATTTTAAAATTTCCCACAATCTCCCCGGGGTAATAAAATTTGGAATTTAATAAATAGTTACTAGTTTCAAACACATTTACCATGCAGACAGAATAAATTTAGTATCACATCTTAAAACCAAGTCTGTTTATTAAAATCGTCACTTATTTCTCTTTGCCTCGGAGGTTATCTCACTTGATTTAGAAGACGATATAAGCTCGAGAGCGGTTCAAAAATACTACGAAGATTACCTGATGCATTCCTTTATTGCGTATAACTGATCAAAAATAAATCATAATAATATTTATTTTTCAAATCAAAATTCCATACGATTTCCCGCTTATATTAGTTCATTTCCGTTTGCCGATACGGCTTGGCGGAAATTTCTGCGAAATACCTCTCGTTTCATCATTCGAAAAAATTCTCATCACTCGGAAAAGTTTTTTAATCATAACTTCAAGATATTGACAGAAGTTATGAAGAAACCCAAGATCCACGACTGCGATTGAATCCAAAATTTAGGTTTAAAAATGTTGCCAATTGAAATCACGTATGGTCTACAACCTTGTTACCCCCTCTTTACTTGTTACTGGCATCCTCTCGAATCATAGCTGAGTGGATTAAGGTGCCTAAATTAATATTTTAACAATTTAATCAAATGGTGAAGCCTAAGAATGGTAGGAGGTCACCTTGATACTAAAACGAGCGTTATAACTTACACAAAATATTATGAATGCACAACCGGTTTCGGCCGATAAGCCATCTTCTCACCTACAGATGGTTTATTGTGATATCCGCCTGAAGATGGCGTTACGAGCGAAACTGGTTGTGCATTCGTAACAAATTTTGAAAGTTACGTCGGTTTGTTATCATTATAACAATGAAATAAAATGTAGAAGCTCAAAGGTATGGAAAATGATTTTGCAAAACATTTTGATTTTCACTTAACGTAGCTTTAGTATACTAATAGCAAATATTTTTACTCGCATACCTCACCAATGCGAGCACCAATGGAGCACCAATGAGTGCACTGCCTATGTAGTAGTCCACTAACAGCAATATTGCTGTTTATGGACTAATTTCTTAATATAAATAAATGAAATGTCTATAGAATGGTTACTTTCCACTCAAGCACTAACAATTTACCCGTATTCTGAAGTTTTCTCGGAACCTTCAATAAAATCCAACAGTCCAATCTTCTCTCACCATGCATTCCCGCGCATATTTATCATTTCTCGCAAAAATAAATGACTAATTGAATTTCTGTAGCTCACATGCCTACTTTTGCGCACAAATCGCTGAATTTCTCGTCCACTACTCATAGAGTTTCATGGCTTATTTTTTTTCATTGCAGGATGCTTGCCAAACGAGTTCCGTTGCGGTGACCTCTGTGTGGACGCCCTGCGGCGGTGCGACCGAGTCTCAGACTGCCCCGGGGGCGAGGACGAGATGGACTGCGGTGAGTAGACTAGAGAGAATGGACGTCAAGGTGTGGGTGCCACGGTTTCTGGAGAAGACTTTGGCTATTAGTTGGTGTGGATGTTAACTGAAAATAATGGGTGTAAAAGATGGGCTCAAAGGGTCAAAGGAATCATTCATCCATTGGAGATTTAGGAGAGTCACTCCAACCAAAAATCCCTTGGCAAAAAACAGAACCTTTGGCACCTTTAACAACTGACCCGAAATGGGTTGATATCGTCCACTCGAATAATTCATAATCGAACTGAAGCGAAATAGTATTTGGATTTTAGGCCGGTGGAGTACCCCACAACTAGGCAAATGCTTTACTCCACTTTTACCTAAATGTTTCCATAAAACGCTCCAGGGCTTCGTAATCATTTAAAGCAAAGAAGTACAACTTCCAGTCCTCGCTCATGTTTCCGTGAGTGTTATGAAAATCTCAAGAAAATCGCGCTTACCTAAGCACATATCTTGCAGTTCACGATCATAATCTGAGAAAATACTCGAAATAAACGCCAAAAAAACAACTCATGTGAATTATAATTTATTATAACCGAAATTTAAGGCAAAAAATCCGTTTTGAACGGAAATAATTTATAAGAAACTAAATTTAATTCACTAAAAATTAAATAATCGATATGGGGCTGCAAATATGTGAGTGAAGTCCAGTTTATGATGTTTACAACGATCAATTTTGAATAATTTCATAGGCCAGCTAATTGAATGTTTACGAGGATTCCAGCTTAATCGCCATGGTTTAAATAATTTCAAGTTTAAAATCACAATTTTGTCACGTTTACATTAATGCGAAACTAATCTCATATTAATTAATGCAAAATCAGCCGAATGCTTTCTAAAATTATATTGTTTCATGATTTTAAGTAAGACTATCATAATGAGCAAAAACAGCATTCATGAAGACTAATTAAAAGAGAATTTATTAAAAAAGCTATTTAATTACAAAAACCCTAGGCTTTAATAAACGATCATGGTAAAAAGATGTAAAACAGTCATCTCCATGATCCACAAATTAAATAACTGTGAAAATAGATAGTAAATTAACTCTTTTACATTTTTGTAAGAATAAACGTGACGTTTATAAATAAATTCCACCTCTCCCTCTCTTCACATTAGCTTATCTCTTAATAATAAAAACAGCTGTGAGTATAATTAATACTTGCAAAAAATGCCTATAGAGCGTGTTGCATTCACCTTTTCACTTCATTTGGCCCACTTACCCCTCGACTGAACAGGTCCCATTCGCGTAAAGCGGTAGGGAGAGATTTCTCCCGCATAAATGGGACCACGTCATTTGAGATCCTTCCACAAGAGAGTGCTCATTATCAACCCATTCATTCATTCATTTTTTTCACCCTTCTTCACCCTTTTTTTCATTTCCATGTGGTGATGTCCTGTGGGCGGCTGCAGAAACCTTCGTGTGCCCTTGGCAGCACATGAAATGCAAAAACCACTTCTGCGTCCCGGAGCAGGCCATGTGTGACTTCGTCGATGACTGCGGAGATGGCTCCGACGAACGTGACTGCAGTGAGTTTAAAGCCGGATGCCATACAATAACGTTCGGCCTGGGAGTCCGATCCCGCCCTTAAGAGGAGAGGCGCGTCAAAAAAAATTAGGGGCCGCCTGCATGGATGGATTTTTGCGAGTGGCTGGGTGTTGGGAAGAGGAACACGATTGGAGGATGAGAGGGGATTGTATTGGAGTAGAATGAATGGGGAAAAAAATGATCGGCCTCACATCACTTTAAGGGCGTTTTCAGCTTCTTTCGCACATTATACACCTCCTTTAAGAGTTCATGTCAGTCATACAACTGAGTATTGAATGCACTTAACTATGAGCCCCATTTTTTGGATTATAAAAGAGGCTATTTTATATATATTATTATAGAGTATATATATAATAGCCTAATTTAATTATATTATATATATATATATATTCCATGTATACATATTTTTTTTATTTTGTGATCCATGAGCATGCTATACAACGTTTCCACCTAATCTGTACGGCAATTGACAAAGCTATACATGGCATTACCTCGGAAGAATAAGCAATATATAACATTACATCGGGCGTTTATAACATAAAGGATGCACATGTATTACAATATCAGAAAAACCACAAGTATTACACATAAAATACTGGAACTAAAGAAAATAAAATTCATTGCTGATGGCTCATCTCTTGCTGCATCCAAATGCGGAATTATATGCTCTATCTAAGCATCCGTTGAGACTTACAATAAGTCAAAATATGTCTTACCCTCACATCCTCATTGCATAAATCAGTGCTATATGGATCATTTTTAACGGGAGCTTTCTTTTCTGTTAAAAATTGGAGTGCCGCCATAGTTCATTCCATTACTAAAGAGTTCTGTTTCAGAAACCAATTATTGCATAGAAGCTTAAATAGAGTAAATTAACCCTTACGAACGCAAACTTCCGAACCCCTTAAAGCATTCGACTACCTTGAAAAGTAAATTTAATGAAATGGCCAAATCAACCCTCTGTTTACAAAAATCCTAGTCGTCAAATAAGGATATCCCCAGCAAAGAATATAAGGGCAGCGAGAGTAGTGCAGACTAGAGGAATGGCTAGATTTATGAAAAAAGGTGTGGCCGTCGCGGGACGGCTATCAGGTGTGTAACAAAGTATGGATCATATGACTGGCAGTGGGGAGTACACAGCAACAAATATAAATAAACTTAAATAATCAAATTAATATTTCTGAAAATATTAATATGGAAATTATAAGCATACACTATACATTCATTACAAATAGATTAAATGCACAGACTTGAAATATTCGTATGAAAAAACACTATATCCCTCTAGTGATAGTGTTGTTAATTAATTAGAAATCCTTGTGAATGTGTAACCACGTAACGACTCAACAATCGAATAACGGGAGTCGGGTGTCGCGTGCCGCTTGGTTTTCGCGAGATTGACCCCCATCCATAAGAAGTGTTCCACTTCAAAAATCTGTCGTAGGTGGTGAGGTAAGCGAAGGGAATATGGAGTCAGGTCATTGGTTATTTCAACCTTTGTGGCGTCTGTTTATCGTGCATGAGGGTTTCATTACGATGATAAATCCGTCACGATACGTGATGCCCTCATGTCCTCTTTAAGCCCAGTATAGGTAAAGAAAAAAGGAAAGAAAGCCCCGCGGTCATTAACAATGGCTATTGCTTCATTTAATACTCAACACCAAAGACAGATAATATGATAAAATTCCTCGAACTCTCCTAAATGATAGAGACAGTGGCAGGACTAGATGGGCATTGGCAACAGAAGAAAATTATGACGGGGAAAGCCGGATTAGTGTATTGCTCACAACAAAATCGATTCATGTGAATTGAAAAGTATTTATTTAGTCCACCAATTATCTCAACTGATAAAGAGAGAGGATTAGATGGGTTTCGGCTACAAAAGTAAATAGAGACAAGAATAGACGGGTTAGTTTACCGCCGTCTCAAATGACAACTCCAACAAACTCGATTCCGTTGAATGGAAAAGGTTTTTTTTTATTCTCTCCGCCCATCAATTCAGAACGTACGCGACCACTATCGCAGTAAAGTTGCAGCAAGCCATTTACTGCGTCTCTCTTGAATCTTTCAGTCAACGCGAGGGAATTTAATGCTGCGGGCTTCCTGAGAAGTTTCTAGGAATTCTCCATTTCCGACAGCCCAACTCTATTCGGAGGAGAGAAAGACGTCAGTAGAAGAGCGTCAACTCCCATGAAAACTGCGTCCTGAGTATTAACTGTCAAGGACGGAGTGCAGTGGTGCCAACGTCATAAAGTTCTCGAAAATACTGGAAATAATTGAGCCTCCGAGGCTCCGTACTTACAAAATAACAGTTTACACACATGCAGCGCGAAAAAAGCAAGTCAAAGAGAAAAAAGTTGATATTTTAATTGAATTCTTACAAAGTCGATAAAGCTGCCACGACTTTTTTACCGTCAAAAGTGTCGTGAGATTCAGGGGTACCTATGTAATATTGAGAACAATTGTTATTGAACGATTTGATACGGAGGACCTTGAAGAAAAATTAGAGTTTTCTTAGCACTTGTTTAGTTGATAAACCCAGAAACAACCATGGGAAGAAATTTATCGGGACCAAAACTACAGACTTTCGTCTTGCCGGGCAAGTTATTAGATATCTGTGATCCGCGATAGTGACTGAGTAAGTCTAGTTATTAGTACCACAGTTTAGCAGCACAGCAAGATATTACAAAATTGGGAAGCTCAGAATGTTCTGGACGTTATTTCTACTGAAATTAAAAAGTGTAAGACGCATTTCAATGACGGACTGTAAGCTATGAGCCATTATTTTATTTTTCCAAATGATTCTGAGAATGTCTTGCAATTTCCATCTCCGTCTGCCTGCTCCGCTTCTATTACATGTTACAAAGACAATTCCAACCTTTCTAAAGATAGCTTTTTCTCGCATACTATGCATAAAAGTTGGAAATTGATAGATTGGGTAACGAGGAACGGAAAAAGGTAATTTTTCGAGGGGGGCAGATGTTTCGGCTATTTAAAACCATTACAGAACTAGATGCTAAGTACATTCAATAAATGTCAGAGTCCATCCAAATCTTCCCATGAATATTTATCTATATTTAATGATTCCCGGTATTGTCCTCAAAATCCCATTAATGTAATACACACTAATTAAATTTCATTCTTTTCCCCTTACTTCCGCATAAAAAACGTAAGACTATCGGAATATATACAAACTTGGAAGTCAAAACTTAAGTAATTCCCGGCTCAACACCTTCAGCTTCATCTTGTGAGACAAAGCTTAACTTTTGCATATTGGTTCGTTAGGTAATACGATGGAATGAAACTTCTAGAGAGGAAAACAATCCTCTGCCCATGATAAAGAATATAATGAGCATTGGATTGAAAGGAAACTGAACGCTGAAACTGAGGGTTAGAGAGTTGGGAAAAGACACTATTAATGAGAAGAAAGTTTCGGGGTGGCATTTAAATGGACTAAAAGAACGATCGCAAACCAATTAGTGGGAGGAATTAAAGTAGAAAAAGAAGGAAAGTTGACCTTAGAACTTCGCAGCATAAACTGGGAATGCTTCGGTTGAATGATTACTCTTAGAGGTTTCGAGAATAATCCTAGATCTTGAGAAGAGATAGAGTGAGAAAAGATGAAGTTATTTGATCATGATGAGCACATAAACTAGAAGTGGATTAACATTCGTTGCGCAATATGCATCTCCTTTTCTTGACAGGCAGAGGACAAGAAACCTAGAAAGGAAGCCTCGCGCCGGCCACATTCGATAGAGTGCGTTCAAGATGTGAATAACGGAATGAACTTAAGGAGTTTCAAGACGCAAGGAGTGTAAACAGTAATGCCAATTTCCAATTTATCGGCTAAACGTAGTACATATTTTAGGCTTTAACTTGACAACTTTATTTCTCGCTGTGAGCTGAAAACGCCTTCGTACCCGTCGGTTTTTTGGCGATCATATAAAAAGTACTACCGTGAGTGATAAAGTGATAAATAAATCTCTTAATATAATTGAGAAAACATAAAAACTACAAATATATACATTTCTTACAAGATCAATGCGTCAAAAATTAATGTTTTTATAATGCCTCTCTGGAGCGGACTGCCGGATCACATCCTATGCAAAACGACATCTATTTTCTTGGCCAACATTTCGAAAAGTAGTTCAGTAAGTCCAGTAGCCCACAGGCTTATGTTTTGGCATCATATTATGTCTTTTTCTTAATAATGAGGTCAAAACCATTGAGTTCACTGCGTTGCAATATCTCAATCGAACTATTTTTATAGAAATTAGTCAATTTATACGAAATAACTATGAAGAAAAAAGCGGAATGGAATGAGTAATCTCGTTTCTTGAACTTTTCATTCGATCAGTGTTGGCCACTGGACGTGTCTTTATAATTGTTCAACCCGATGGCTTTGTAAATTAATAGGTATTAAAGACTTTCCACCATTCTAATAGACATTCTTCAATCAATTTTCAGAAATAGATTGGTGGAAAAAGTTAGTTGTCCCTGAAAAATGTTATAATTATTTTTAGGCAATTCTACGTTATATTTATAGAGTGTTATCAAATTTTATGATTATTCACTTGTATTTATATAAGTGAGAAATCAGCTCAATGCCATTAAATTCTACGCTATTTATAGTGTTATCAAATTTTATAATTATTAAATTGTATTTATATAAGTTAGAATTCAGCTCAATGCCATTAAAACAGCCTTAGGTTACCATTAGATAACATTCCGAGTCACAAATGTGCACCGATGTTTATGAACCATTTCTTTTGATATTTAGCAGAATTGAGAAATAGCTTTATTAAGCCTCTTTCCCGGGAATTGATTAACAATTTTTTCATGCATTTTACCTAGCATTTCGCAGTTGCTGGAAATCCGAATTCCGCTGTGACAACGGTGAATGCATTCGTCCTGGATACATCTGCGATAAGGTAAAGGACTGCAAGGATGGATCAGATGAACTTCTTTGCGACCAAGGTGAGCTATAATATACTTATCTTAAAATAGCATAGACAATATATTTTCCACGATAGTACATTGAGGAGTTGAAATTCAATCAGAAAACAGAAAATAATGCTTTTAACAAATTTCGCTCATAAATGCGATAATTAGAAACTACAGTTATTTGTGTTTTCTCACCAAAAACAGTCTTATATTCCAGTATCAATCAGTTTGGATATAGATGTAATTATGTCCTTTGAAGAATCCTAAAAAATTCATTGGCTACATTTTAAATTGCAATAGAACATGAAAATCAGCTGAAGATTTGTTGATATAACCGTAAAAAGTTTTTTTTACTAAAAACCAAATAAAATCACCTGTTTATCGGCACTTCACGAACTCAAAAGATAGCAATTGACAAGTAAATTTAAATTGAATATTAATCTAAATTGTAAAATTTCCTCTGCCCTTATTAAGAATTTATTAATTTTAATTAAAACTTAACAAACTTTTAAAAGGAAATAATATATCTTTTTTATTTCCCTGGTATGTTCAGTAACCAAATAATTAATGTCTGCTAATTTGCCGTTTTATTCCGACAAAACCACGGCATGTTATTGATCTTAAGACTAAAATTATTTTAGATTTAGGCTATGACATGACGTAATTAACACTTCGAAAGAAAAATAAATAATACCACTTCTATTTCCAATACATTTATCAAGTCATTTTGATTGCTTAGCGTCCTGAAAGAAGAGCATTGAAGGAAAAGATTCCCTGGGGGATATGATCTCATTGAACACAGGGCTAAAATAATTTTCACATATCCCGCACTTTAGGTGGCAGCCCTTGGGCACTAGAACATTAGTAGAGATCCTTGACACCTAAAATAGTGAATTTGGTGATACTCGGATGAAACTATGTCTCCCATTTAATTGATGTTTTTAAATTCTCGAGAAAATACCATCCAGCTTTCATAACTATGTCACTCATTCGTCACATTTTGGATACCTAAGTTTTCAAGTGGGCGTTGTACATTGACCGTCTACCCAGATGTTTAAATTTTTGTGCGCCATGAACGTAGAAAGTATCCAAATTTTGAAAATGACTCAGAGAGGGTTAAACTTTAAAAATCCCGCTGAGCGCGTAGTAAATGCTCTAGAACAGTAGTCGGCAACGTTCTTGTCAAGTGGGTCATTTTTCAATTTATTTTTCACAAAAAGTTTTCCTGGTAGGTCACATCACTTCTATTTTAGATTACGCATTATCATACAATACAGAAAATAAAAACATTATACAGATGGGATAATCCAATGTAACTTAAATATGGAATTACACATTTATTATCATCAAATCTATAGTTACAACTTGAAAGAAATCATAAAATGTTAGCAGAAAAGTAACACCATGTAAATAAAACGAGCCCTGGATCACTAAAATTTTCCCCATGGGTCACTAAGTGACCCGCGGGTCATAGGTTACTTTAGAAGCACCCCTGTTTAATAAATAGCCTTAGGCGCTATTTCCTGTTGATGGAAGGTAAGGTAGGCAGGAGAACGATAATAAACTTAGAGCATTGAACGGCGCCAAAGAATAACTCCAAAGAAGATCGTCAAATATCTGCGACATCCTAGACTAGAGATACGAAAAAACATGACTAGCGAACAGGGAACCTTTTCAGAAAACAAAGCAAATTCTTGTGAGTGACATTTCGTTAGCAACGTTCTTCCTTCTAAAAGAGGCACGGAAATTACGTCAAATGTGTCTTGAATGTCCTCTTCTGGGAAACATTCCACAATTATCACATACCTCTCACTTCAAACTGCGATATATCCCTCGCACACGACGCTAAGAGCGTCACAGGTCAATGCTATAATGGGTAGGTATACTTTTTAGCTCCTGAAAACTGCAATACTGTGAAACATTTATAGCAGTCGCAAATAGCGATTGAATAAAACCCATGACTTTGTAACATTGTGTTGCTCACGCTATTCAGATTAAGGATTTTAACGGACATGCAATTATGCCTCTTTTACGACGCATAAAATCATATGCATGAACTCAATAATAAGCGTTAAAGGTTAAATCTAAGTCGCCTCGAGGCCAATATACTTATAAATATCTCTTCATGAATAATAACTTTTATTTTTAACCTATAAAAGGATACTAATATTTACTAGTAAATAAAATATTTCTCTATTCAGCCGAAAGGCAATTACGAGAGTGCTACAGCGTCATTTTCCAATAATGGGTGTATATCTTACAGACGACTTCGTGATCTGCGGCGATGGAACTAAGGTTCATCGTCATTATTGGTGCGACGGATGGCCTGAGTGTACCTGGGATTTCAAAGATGAACTCCATTGTAAGTATAAATCCATGTCATTCAAGTTTTAAATACATCCTCGGCGATAGGAAATAGTCGTTTAGAACAGAGGTATACATATTAGGTATAGACTAAAGTGACTACTTGCTCATTTTTATTAGCATGTGTTATTTTAAATGTAATTTTTCAAACCGCCATCCACATTACAGTAATTTCTTAAATACTTCCGCTAAATCGGCATATTACCGAAAAGTATTGACAAGCTTCATTCGTATCATGAAAATTCTCGTATTTCATGATAGCGCACATTTGCCCATCCCGAAACATCTCTGATATTTTTCTGAACTATGATTTCCCCCGATCGCTTTCCTTTTAGCTTTCAAATTAGCCATATGTCCTTTTCCCGAATCCTAAACAAAACTTACAGCAAATAAAATACAAAGTAATTGTGAATAACTATTTTTTAAACGTACGATTAAAAATCTCAATTACGCATTCTTTAACTTTGATGATACAGCTTAAAGCGTGAAATTTCAAAATTAATTAGAAATTATTCTCGCTCTTACCCACAAAGAAATACAACGAAAAATTTGTACGGCAAATATTCCAAAGCTCTCTTTAAAGACAAAGCTTCTCCTAAAGAGGCGCAATTATCCAATTATGCCATAGTCGCAAGCGCAGTAATGAATGTTTTAACCAAGGTGTTGTGGTTGACAGCTCTTTTATGGAACAGCTGGGCTTTAAACGCCACCACCGGAGTTTAAGATCGATCCGTTATGTGAGACCACGCTCCTGTTAACGGGTTCCTACACATTTTCCGTGAGCGTTAAAGCTCACGGAAAAATGAGAACCAAATGAATCTCTCAGACTCACTCAAACAAGATGAGTGTGTAGTGACAAACAGATCCGACGAGGGCTCATCAAATTTTAAACACGGCGACGCTCTTCCGCGGAGGCTCAAGTGGTCTTCGGGCAGACGCTGCCAGTCACTTAGCGTGGGCCTCACCTCTCACGTGTTCTTACGGGACGATCCCCGCCCTTCCCTTTCTTCAAACCAACCCTCCCCTCACACTTTCGACCCTCCACTGCCGTCGCCTCCCACATACTAATTGAATAAGACGGACGGTCACCATATAAAACTATTCTGTTAACTAATCTGCAACACGCTGATGCATAAAATTAATATACATATATGCTTATTAAAAATCCTGAAGAGGAACTTTTCCTGTAGCAGGATTTACTGTTGTATGCATAATATGTTGCATGTATAATATGTAATAAAGCTCTAAATATGCATACTTATGCATTGAAAAACAATAGCAATAAACAATTTTCGACTTTGACTTGACGCCGAAAACTTTCTGTAATTTGTGAGAGCCAATTTTAATTGCGTATTAGTTTTGTTTCATGTTTCATTTAAGCTGGCGTGTGCTTTTTGTCATGCGTCAAGACCCTCTGCTTTGTGACTTTAAATTTCATTTCAAATAATTACTCACAGCCAAAATTCTTCAATAAAGTGGTTAAGTAGGGCGTCAATCGGCAATTAAAATCTTTTGTGCCTTCAAAAGTGACCATATTAATTAGGAATGGATTATGTGGAGAATGGAGGAAGTGTGAAGAGAAACCCGGATTCAGCATGTGCCCTGAGTTCACGAAAAGCGTAAAGAGGTCCACCGATGAACGCCCCATGGCACCCACGTAGATATCGAGATTCCACTGGAAAATTTCTACCTCCGCCGGAGCTAAAACTCAGGTTCTCGGGATAGGATGCCAGTACTCTAACCAACACGCTTAGCTCATTCTCTCTTAAGTAAAATCCGTCTACCTTTTTTGCCAAATATCATCTTACTACTGAAGAAGAAAAAAGACAACTACCAACAGTGTCACTCCACACTGAAATTTTTATTGATTGATCAATTACTCCCGAACGGACGAACCGTTATTTTCAACATAACTACCCAAAATCGTGCATTCTTGTGTATATGCCTCGAAAAAAACTTCAAAGTATTCTGTACCTGACGATGCCGTAAATCGGTGAAACGCATCGTACAAATAAAAACACTGTAGAAAAGTACAAAGTATTTTACTTTATCATAAATGCAAGCATTAAAAACTTCTACAATGTGAAACCTGCCACCGTCAAGTTTACTGGTATATGCCTCAGTCTGAGGGAGAGGGGAGTGCACTCAATGTTGAAGAGTGCAGGATATGGGGAAACGGACATAGGAAACGCAATTATCCGAGGACGGGATGTAGAGAGGAGTGCGGCGCGAGAGACTCAAACTATACTTCGGATGAGAAATGGAATGGATATAAATGGAAGCGCCGATGACTGTAATGAATGGTGAATTTAACAAAACACTGTCACTGGCAATTCACAAAAGAGCATGTCAAGAAGGTTCAGGGAGAGGCGAGGGGTTTTGGGACTGCGGAAAGAGGAGGATAAGCGATGTATGCACCACTTAGGCCCGAAATAGAAATGCGCGTCAAAGGATAATGGCATGGTCACGCTATTGGTGCCCTTTTTTACTTTTTTTTATTTTTAGACATTCAAAAATGGTCGGTATTGGCCTTTGCATTGAATATTTATCAATTTAATGAATAGAAAATTCACCCACAGTAAAAAGGTATTAAAAAAAGAAATTAACAGTATGAAAAATACAAGCAAAAGACAGCAAGTGGGGTAAGAAGAAAATTATTTACTTGAGGTGGCTGGTGTGGAATTGCTGAAAGATGTGGAGAGATCGAATGAAGGGTTGATGAACGAAATGTTACTGAACAATTCAGGAGTGAGATAAAAATGAGATCGCTGGGAGAGAGAAAGACGGAATCCAGGTAGTTGGAGGAGGGGACTGTTGCGCAAGGTACGGGAGGTGATATGGAAAGAAAAACGCGGGAAGAGATAATATTCTATTTCAAGGGTTATTCCACAAACGAAAACTCATTCACTTTGACCGGAACTCGAACCCGGATCCCTCGATTTCGCGCCGAGTGCTTTAACCAGTTAAGCCACCGAGGCGTCTTTATCCCATAGGGATTTTTGAGGGTTTTATAGGAACAAGATGTTCTGGACGACTGCTAAACATATTATGTCAATAAACAGTCCAAAGCGTGCGCTTAGCGCCACAGTCCGCGAGGATAAAGACAAACATGGAAAACAATGAGGTGTTCGCCCTATTGACCAATTTCGAGGATACCGGGACTAGCCACGGTATTACCTTTTACGGATTCACCCGCAAACGTGCACATAAGTGCGGTATTCCATAGAGGAAAAATAATACGCCTTGACCGGGACTCGAACCCGGATCCCTCGAATTCGCGCAGAGTGCTTTTCTATAAAGCCCTCATAAATCCACATAGAAGGACGCCTCGGTAGCTCGTGGAGGTCGGACGTGTTTGTTGATCGCTCCCGAGTGCAAGAACTGACGTAAATCCTCGTGGCAAGGGAAGCCTCCCTTGCCGATGAACGGGCGCGAGACCGGACGGTCTCTCGCCCACCCCGGTTGACCGAGAATGTTAACTCCGAGAGTTTTTCTCATTTATTATGTGAGCGGCAGATATTTCTTGTTTGCTCATAGTGACAAATCTTCGACACAAGTGGTGCCTTTTTTTTAGTCGTTGTGTAACACACCAAGTGGTTTTCAGTTTCTCTTTAGTTAGTGTTGACACCCCCTCCACCAGTCACAGTTCGTGTCAGGAGAGGGGAGTGCCCTCAATGGAGTGCTTTGTGCTTGCAGTGGAGTGATTTGTGTCCTCCCCTACTTTTTTCTTTTTTTCTCACTATCCCCTTGTTTGTTCACCATTGTGGCTGTCCGGGTGAACACGCTATTGGTCCATACGGACGATAAGGAGAGAATTCTGACACCGCTGGAGGTCCACCTCTTCGTCTGGGAGACTTTGGACCTCGCGGATGCAGAACTAATTGCGATCCAATTCGGATACAACAGACGACACATCTTCGTGAACAAAGCCAGCCAAGATATCCTAAATAGAATTTTTTCTACGAAAACTCAACGGCTCCCGTTTCCCACGGAGGCCAAGAAGTTCATGACATGCAACATAGACCACACGACTGGCAGCCCAGTCAATGTGAGGGTGCTTTGCCTTCCCGTTGAAACAACAAGAGAAGACATCGAAACAGAGCTCGGCCGATTCGGGAAAATTATTAGGAGTTGGGACGCTAGATGGGAGGGAAATGGCCTCGTAACCTCATGCACCGGTACGCGGCATGTACGAATGGTGGTCGACCGCAACATTCCCTCTTATGTCACCATAGGAGGAAACCGCGGACTAATTATTTACGATAGCCAAAGGTGGACGTGTGCCCGGTGCAATGAGGAGGGTCACGGGCGTAGAAATTACCCTCGAAATGACGTGGGCAGGCGTTATGCAGACGTCATGGCGACACCCGCGGAGGGGGCGGCAGTTGACGACGAGGAGACAATGGAGCAGCGGGCGAGAGATCTAAAAACGATGGAGGTGGACCCAGGGTCATCTGAGGCCGCTGCCATCTCCACGAGGGTGGAGGAGGGGGCCGTAAAACGGAGCCCTTCCCCCTCCTAGTTTTCCTCTGTGGAATATCGAGCACTATTGAATAACGGTTGACTCCATAAAACGTTATACCGTTGCCAGTCCCGGTATCCTCAAAATTGATTATACGGGAGAAAGCCTACCTTAATCCTAGCTCTATGTCATTTATTCATATTTCTTATTCAAATTTTATTGAATAATGATTTATTCAGAAGTAATAGCCAAATCACTGCGAATTTACAAGTGGTATGGAACACCTTCTCGCACACGGGTACAATGACATACACTAAAGGGGATGTTATTCGCTATGAAAAAAAATCACTAGATTTGACCGGGATTCAAACCCGAATTTCTCAGTTTCCTGTCAGGTGCGTAATCCAATTACACATATCCGGCAAGTTATCCACATACGGACTCAAATCCCGGGCATGTCAAATAATTTTTAAATGATTTTTATCCCCTTTTGTTGTATACTCAATTAGTTGTAGTAATTAAGTCAGGCAGCCGACAGCTTAGGTAATTTTCCCTACTGAAGAAAGGTGATTAGATTAATAGGGAATAGGATTACATTAACGTATAGGAACATTTTGTGAAGGGAGGTAGAGTGGAGAGATTTCAGGCGTCGAAATTATCCCACTCTTAAAGGAAAGCGTAAAATTGTCTTAAAGTTTTGAGTCTCGCCGCGCTTAACAACCTGACGGACGGAATGCTGCAGTTAACTTCTCTCCACGTGGTATTCAATAGGATGAAATGTCGAATCCAAATTTTTCGGTAACTAAACAATTCTTTCCACTTCCCTTCACATGAAGAAAAGAAGTATCCCGTTGATCTGTGATAGTATTGTAGGAGTAGTGGACAAGCAATAGGTGGAGTATCAACTACAAATCTGAATAATCCCCAATTGACGGTAAAATATTCCACTTCAAATGTGCACAATGAGAAATTTAAACTATGAGTTTCGTCCCAAATTGGATGGACATGCCTTCAGAAACCTCCATGAGGGCCATTCTATGTCATGCCACTTAAATTGATCTCACCCCCTTTTTTTGTAATTTTTGCACTATCGCAGACCAAGTAAAGAAACTTAGCGCAAATCGTCGAGCTTATGTCAATTTGGTATGCTTCTCTCAGTCTCAGTGTCCCCTGCACTAATTAACACAAAAATATTAATTTCAACTTTTATCATGAAGGTATAAATTTACCTCAATCCCTCATATTTCTTTTATATTTTTTCAGCAACGAGCAAAATTTTCAGCATTTGGCAATAGACCTTATCGAGAAACTGAGAAAGATCGATTATTGGCCAGATAGAGATAGCTGCTTTCGAGATATATTGGTTCTAATTTTTCGCGAATCGCAATACATGTGCTCCTTTAAGTGTCAATATCACCTGAACTAAAAGACGCAAAGGAATGAGCTTAAATTTTTCAAACCCGCTTCACGAAATACAAGCATTATAATATCCCTGTATCGTGGTAAATACTCCCTTCTTCCTAGCAAATGATGCTCTCTCTTTTCTCTCTCCCTCACCCAGGCAACACGTCATGCGACGGCCCCGACGACTTCCTGTGTCCGTCTGGGCGCTGCATCCGGAAGGCCAACGTGTGCGACTCGCAGTGCGACTGTGGGTGGGAGGGGGCGCCTCCCGGCATGCAGTGGAGCCACGAGGGAGGCACTATGGAGACGTGCGCCGACGAGACGGACTGCGGCCAGTACTACGACGACTTCCAAGGTGAGTGCATAGTGCTCATGTACAGTGGTAGCGAAACTTTGCTGCAGTAAACTCCGCGTAGCGTGATGTCAAGAAGGGAAGAAGGCTCGTGTGGAAAGGGTCGGCTAAGAAACGAAGGTAGAGGAGGTCCAATGGTGTGCAACGCTGCCAACATAACTACGTTTAAGGTGGCTGCAGCAGTAATCGATGGTCATTGAGTGCACTTTTTATTTAATTCAATGAACTCGAAAAAATCTAGGACCACGTTTCATTTAAATACATCTATTTATGTGTTGGAACTTACCATAACTGCAGTAATGGGAATAATACAAGAACTAAATACTTTTTTCCTTAATTAAAACATTTTATGACTAGAGTTTTCAGCGCGGTATGCGAAATTTAGGAAAACATTATACTTAAATCCTTTCTTTTCGAATCTTTGACTCGGCTTGGCATATCGATATTTGTAATCAACCGTTATAATAACAATAAGTGTACTACTTCGAGTTTAGAAGAAAATCTGTACACAATCGCATTATTACGAATCATATCTCATGTGCCATTAGGTCACAGGTCAAAATAGCATTGAATTGCCAACAAATAAAATCGGTAAAATACAATTGTTTTCTATTTTATCTATACATATAACTACTAAGAACACGTATGCAAATTTTCACCCAAGTCTGTGCATGAACAAAAATCGCTCCAACCATCTTAACTAAGGAATGGGGGAAGTGTCAGGGGCGCTTTCGTTTCACGCCAATGCTTACGATCCCAACAAAGCTGGATCAGCCTACACTGGTGGTGCTCGCATCACATCGGAGAGAACAAATTAGATCCAGAGCCTTAGACCCTAGGAAGTTGATGCGAATAGCATATTCAGAATTTTAAAGTTGTCAATGATGGTTTGCATGCTTGTAAAACCTGGTATTCAAACGTGGACACTACCTTACTCCTCCACGTGGAGCCAGTTCGTAGGCAATGGTTCATGAAAAATTCCTTCTACTCGTTCAGCATTCTAAAATTTGCACAGTACAAATTTTTGTGTACGCTTGAGACATTGTTAAAACACAATTACTTTATGAGTTCTTTGAGGAAGTGAGCAAAAATGTGGTTATTATCACCAGAAAATATACGAGAATAGAACGGTGAGGAGAGGATAATTTGGGGAATGGAGGAAGGGTGGAGGGAAACCCAACTTCGGCATCAGCCTACTCATAACGAAAGGTTCCAATTGAACCAACAGCCAGCCTATCGTCCTCCGACGGACGGAATACTACACTTAATATGCTCTCCACTTAGCGCCACAGTAGGGATCGGAATTCCACTGAAAATCTCCACAACTGCGAGGAATAAAATCTGGGTCCTAGAAATGGGGTGCCAGTACTAAAACCACCATGCCAACGCGATTCCCTTTTAAATAGAGGATTTCAGTGAATAATACATTGAATAAGAGTCTATATCGATCAAATTTGTGTTACCTTCGAGCAAACAATCTTATGGTAAAAAATCAATCCAAAATCTATTTTGTGCTAACAGTGAGTGAATTATAGCGATCTACAGTTTCGATTCTGATTTTGTAGAAGCAAATAGATACAAAATAATAGATTGCTATTTTACAAAATGGCCAATATTGTTACTCGAGGAAGTCCATGTTAACCCATTACCGGCCAATGTCCCATTTTTGGGACGCAGGTTAAAATTGCAACAAAATTTTTATTTTGTATCCTATTCCCATTGCCTCTGCGCTGGATAATCATCATTACTCAATGTATCTACAATGTTGATAACGTTACATTTAGTTGATAATCTTCTAAACCAGATGGCTCTGAAAATCAATTTTTTTTCTAATTTAGCACGCTTCTACCTCTAGTGCTTCATACACTCAGTTACTGATGTGTGGTGCAAGTTCATCCAACATAAGTAGTTGACAAGAGTCCTGCTATCGCGTGAATTCTTAAGATATTGAATACAGCAACAAATATAAGTATTACTCTAGTCAAAATGCTGCGTCCCATTTTTGGGACATTGGCCCCGTGACGAACTTTTGTGAAAAATAGTCCGTCTTTATCTTTTCTGTACAATAATTTGAATATTTCCTCTGCTAAGTTATTTATGCTACATACTCTTCGTTTTCTCTTTTATCTTAGAAATTATTTTCATTATTTGCAACAAAAAATTAATTTTGCAATCCAGACACTATAGCAGGAGATCATTATGTCCCAGCGCAGGGCCTTGACCTTGCAAGAAGTTACAACTTTTCTATTGCAAACAAGTGACGATGAAAACGATATTGATGATGTGGAAATCGCTATAATCTCTTCTTCTCCTGACGAACTGATGGATAAAGAAGAAATTGATGAAGGTGAACTTCCAGATACCACAAATCTACAAGATGTAGCAGTCAAGTTAGAATAATTCCTTCAAAAAATCCGTGATATTGGTAATAATCTTGCTGAAGCGTCAACTTCAACATTTCCTATTCCTAAACGAAGCTAGCCAGACATCTTATGTCCCAGAATGGAAAAAGTGTTCACCTACATATGGTACTGATATGGCCGACCTTCCAATAGTACTTTTGACAAACTGCAAGCCTTAGTACTTGGCTTGAGCGTGGTTCAGGTTATTGAAGAATTTTTTTACGATGATTTATTGAATCTTATTGCTACACAGAGTACAATATATGCAACTCAAAAAAATGTTCCACATTTCAAAGTTGATATAAACGAATTGAAAATATTTTTGGGGATATTGCTGATCAGTGGTTATCACAAGCTTCCACAGCAGAATATATATTGGGAACAATTGCCTGATGTTGGAGTTTCTTTAGTCTATCATTCAATCCATGATGAGAAAACCACCTTTGTTATTTCCACAAAACTTGATGGGACGACGTGCGTTTCACCACACTATGGCATATGACACAGTGTGGTGAAATTCGTGGCGTAAAAAGGTTTTGTGGAAATAACAAAGGTGGTTTTCTCATGATGGATATCCATAATTTCCACGAGGTCAGGCCTGATATCATCAGTTCTAGCAATCAATGCCTAAAAACAGGCTCAAAGAGATCAAAAGGTTTCTACACGTAAACAACAGCGCGTCTTTAGATAAAAATGATAAAATGTGTGACCTGAGACCCTACCTAGATGCCCTTAGAAATGTTTTTTTTTTTAATTTGGCATTTTTGATTCCCATCTCTCTATTGATGAGATAGTGATACGATACCATGGTATGCATTCTGCCAAAATGTTTATGCGAGGTAAGCCTATAAAATTCGGCTGTAAGTTTTGGTGCCTGTGTAACTCTAACGGCTATCTTTACAATTTTTCACCCTACCTTGGGAAAGAGCGTACAAATAATAATGGTCCCATAGGAATCGGGGTCATAAATGAACTCACGAGTGTCATTTGTAATAGGGAATCCACAAATTATGAGTTATTTTTCAACAACTTCTTTACAAGCCATGAAACGTAACTGATTTGAAGAATAAGAAATTGAAAGCATCAGGGGCAGAGAGAGCCTCATCATGAAATTTTCTTTGATGACATCAGAGGTCATGGTAAAACTACCCAAAGGCGATCTACTGATCATAAATTTGATACCAAAAACCAAATTCTGGTAGCTAAGTGGCATGACAGCACCCCAGTATGCGTTGCTACCAATTATAGTCAGACTTATCCCACAGTTTGTGCAAAACGTTACTCTCAGAAAGACAAAAAAGAAATCACCGTTCCTATGCCTAAAAATATTTATGAGTATAATAATTTTATGGGAGGAGTAGATTTACTGGATAAAAAGATCACATTGTACAGGACAAGAATACGCGGGAAGAAATAGTGGTTCCATAGTTTCACTCAAATGGTTGACATTGCCGTGGTAAACAGCTGGAGACTTCATACGATAAGTAATCCAGAAGAAAATATGTCTTTACTTGATGCAAGAAGGAGAATAGTCTTGGCATATTTGACTAAAAACACTTCGGCTGCACGTAAACTACCCGGGCCCCAAAGGAACCGTATTTCTGGTGGAAGAGTAAGCGCAGAAATAAGATTTGATGATGGAAAACATAATATTTCCTATAAAAACACAACTACACTGCGCTTTATGTGGAAAGAAAACCACGAGAATTTGTAAACGCTGTGATGTTTTTCCGATTTCCATGAAAGGTAAACTATCTCAGTGATCTCTTGTGGATATGCGATGAGCATTCGCTAACGGCAAATTCACTTTTTGAAGTGTTATTCTTTTTCAAACCATTACAGTTTTTTATGCTTGAACGTCAATTCAAATGTCATGCGACATACATTTTTACATGGTATTATGTTTATAGTTCATCTCATGGTTTTATCCCTTTCTAGTTGTACCAAATGGCATCTGATAAATATTTTTATATGTAATTCTTTATAATGTGCATAGTTTTATCCCTTTCGGTATGTACCAAATGTGCACATTTTGTATGTTTATAACACATCTCATGGTTTTATCCCTTTCTGTTTGTACCAAAATGCACATTCTATGCATGGTTATTGTTTTTGATACGCTAAATAATATTGTTTATTATAAAATGATTCATTCCTGAAAAATTGAATAACTTTTGCATGTAATGTAACATAGTGTGATGTGACATTACGTAAAATAGGGTCATGTTCAAACAGTTATTGTCAAAATATTGAATAAATAAGCACGTATGATTAAACTCAGTCACTCTTCTTCTTTCATAAGTGTTATTAACATTAATTTTAAGCTAAAAAGTATCCGGGAATAGTTATTATGCCAATTACAACTGATGGTCGTATTTTGGTGGGAAAGCTACTGCATTGGGCCAACGTCCCAAAAATGGGACGTCAATTTTTTTGCAGTAAATATTAATATTTTTTCATAAAACTTAGTTCTTGTCATCCTTATGTGATTGTATCTTCGAATCAAACTTCAAAAACAAAATTATATTCGTGAAATAATTATGGTCCTTAATGGGTTAATTGCCAAATTCCATCAAGAGATATTCAGAATTACTTGTCAATAAGAAGGAACTAACTACTAACGGTTAAAATAATATTGGTGGTTCTTCGGGTTTCCGACCGGGTCCAATTCTCCATTTTTGCCGACGTTTCGATGGACGAGTTGTTCATCATCCTCCGGGCATGTCGTGCAATACAACTGGTCCGCATTATATACGCTTCGCTCCAGGTCAAGTATCATGGGATTGGTTCGCTGTTTCCCGCCTTTTTTCTCTGGCCTCTCGGATTCTTCTCAGCACAGGTTTCCAAGAATTGCTGAGAGAGTATCCAGCGTCACGGTTCATACATCTATTTCCCATTCGGATCTCTATCGCTTCTCTGGTCAGTCTTTCCCAGAACCCATCCACGCGACAGAGCACCTTGGTCCTCTCCCACCGAATGGCATGGTCCCGGGAATTGCTTTGCTCGGCCACAGCGGATTTTTCAGGTTAGCCGAGCCTGAAATACCACTGATGCTCTTTGATCCTTGTGATCGTCCTGCCCGTCTCTCCCACGTAGACCTGGCCGCACTCACAAGGTATCTCGTAGACTCCAACAGGGCTAATTCCCATAATCGTATGGCCGGGCCATACGTGAAAATCGACCATAGATTTGGCCCCGGGACGTGCGTATGGCCTCTAGCGATTCCCGATTGAGCTGTGGGCCATAAGTCGGGTGTACTGCCTCGAGGCCGTAACGTTATGGCCTGCCTGGGAGGTTGTCATAAGACAGGCCATACGAAAAGAGAGTTGCCCACCTCGGAGTTATAAATTGATTTTGCGCATCAATTACTGATCTTGTTCTTTTATAAATATACCAGATCATTGACCTAAGTTATCAAAATGACGAAAAATAAGGTTCCTCTACCTGGCCTGGCCTTTAAAGGCTTGGCCGGGTTTCAAGGCCTGCAAAATCAAATTAGCACGCACTTTTATATTTCAACTGGTAATGAGATCTACCTGGAGAGATTCTATCCTACCAACTTCTAACCCTAAGGCAAATGCTACTCCGTCGCCTTCATAGCTGACATGATATTCCTTTAAAAACAAGTACATATTTTTAAGACCTCAAGCAATTGAAATTTTTATGAGAATAAGATAGAGCGAGAAATCGCTAAACGTAAAATTTAATGAATTTGTCCTCGTAAAGAAAAGAATCTCATCTATTTAAAGATATCAAAATATCATACACATATTGCATACTTTTCGAGTTATTTACCAAAAAATAGAACACGATTTCCAATCGACTTGGTACGTACACATAGCATCATAAATATAATGGTGAGTAATCGGTGTGTTTCCACAATTATTTTTTAAATAATCTTTTTACTTGCCTGAATACTATTTTTAAATCACAGTAAAACTTACAGTTGACGATGTCTTTCAATCTATGGCGTGAAACAAATCATGTCACGCTAATCCTCAAGTTTGCATGCTAGGTATGTTAATTATTGAGTAAATTACTCATATAAACTAGCGACGCTGCGTCATTAATATTACTGTATTTTTCGTGATCCTTACAACTGCCTATGCATTAAAAAATATCTAATATGGCCTCTTTATTGACTAAAGAAAAATCTAGATCATAATACCTTTATGTGATATACTAGCACATATTAAATAATGACTTATGGCTATTGTTTTAAACGCAAGACACAGCATCTGAAAGAATGCCATCTTCATTTCAGGCGTCCGCATTTGTCGGAAAGACAAAACCCTGAGCTGCATGGTGCCGACGGGCGTGATGCACGGCGTCGAGGATGAGCACGGCTTGAGCGATGAGGAGCGGGAGGCGGAGGAGGTGGAGGCGGAGGCGGAGGCGATCATGGCCGTCGGGAGGGAGCGCTGCATCCGACCCCACTTCATCTGCGATCACGTCAACGACTGCCAGAACGGACGCTCGCTCTCCGACGAGTTTGGATGCCGTTAAGTATAGCGATCGTCAATCAACACCATCGGGACAGAGGAGATTGTAGCTTATTCACCCTATCCGCTCTTAACTCTTTCACAGCAAAAATCAGCTATTTTCACCTGAAATTATAGTATATTTGCGCTAATAAGAGGTAGAATAGTTTGCGTCTCATATTCAGGAGTGGATTATGATCGTAGTTTTTGGAGGGCTTGCTACTTCCCTTGGGTTCGGGGGGGTATAGAATAACTTATAACTAGTACTCTGTTTCAGAAATCACTAAGACGCTCAAATTATAAAGCCAAATCCAAATAGTTTGTAATCCAAAATAATTACCCTACTTTAAAGAGTGTTTCCCAATAATTTTTGAATTAATGCAATTTTTGGCCATTGAAATGTTATAAACACTAAATTGCAGAAGGAACTGGCGAAGCTCCGGTTATCTAGTCCAACAAAAATAGATCTTTAGAAATTGTTAGCTTTTTCAACTAGGTTTTACAGTCTCTCTCAATTGGAATGTTTTGTCAACTCTATTTAACTTTTTGCTTAAATTCTTAAGTGTATACGAAACTTTTGAATGATATACTCCATTATAATTAACTCTATATGATTCAAGTTCTTCTCCATATCAACTACTATTTTGTATTTGATACAATAAAAGTAATGCGTGAATGAGTAAAGTGTCCCAAGTCCATGCAGAAATGAAACCCCCGGTTTGGAGGTAGGTTGAACGTTATAGTTTCCTCTGATCCAGAAAATTAAATATATCTAATTAGCAAACTTCATTTTAACCAGACATTAAAAAGTCTGACTCGAGGTTCTCCCGATTCTTGAAATAAAATACCTTGGCTATCAGTCTCAGGTGGGTCATTTCACCTCAATTCAACAAACGTTTGTCCCTTAGGGTCTCAGATTTTGATAAAAATTGGTGTATGGGTACAATATCAACTCAAACTCAATAACCTCAAACCGTTTTGTGAAAAAAAAATTTTTGAGTGAATTATGCATATTTTAATTTTTTCGCATTTTTAGCAAAAAACCGAGCCTTAAATCATATTATCACTTATATCTCCGCTTTTAATTTTCATACAGTAATAACTAATAGCTCATATTAAAGCTTAATCTTTATTTAATCCAAATATATCAATAAAAAATTATTTTCATATATACCCTATTGTTGTCAATTACTAATGTTTAAAAAATTGTTAATAAACTTTTCTCAAATACTCCATCTCAGAATCGGCCGAAACTTTTTTTCCGTAATCTAAACATATCCAGCTAACTATTCCAAAAATAAAATTTAGTGGCAATTCATAAATGCGTTTTTTACAAATATTTAAACATTTACAATTTTCTCTCGCGCGGCCCGTGTTTAAAAAGTTGTTAATAAACTTTTCTCAAAAACTCCATTTCAGAATCGGCCGAAACATTTTTTCCTTAATCTAAACATATCTAGCTAACTATTCCAAAAATAAAATTTAGTCGCAATTCATAAATGCTCTTTTTATAAATACTTAAACATTTACAATTTTCTCTCGCGCGGCCAGTGTTTAAAAAAATGTTGATAAACTTTTCTCAAATAATCCATCTCAGAATCGGCCGAAACTTTTTTGACGTAATTTAAACATATCCAGATAACTACTGAAAAAATAAAATTTAGTGTAAATTTATAAATGCGTTTTTTATAAATATTCAAACATTTACAATTTTCTCTCGCGCGGCCCGTCGGCTCCCCCATTTGCATTACATGCAGCAGACACGCGATGCAAGCCTAAAAATTTCCCTAATTGCTCAAGGTCGTGGCTATTTGAGATAAAAATATATTATAAACTATGAATGTTAACAACAATTGTTATTTGTTCTGTTAAATGGATGTTTGCAGAGACCATTGAGCTCCACTTTCTCTGCGCGAAGTTGTTTCTAACTACTCCGACACAATCAATTGAAAACTCTTTCTCGGCGTTAATGACAATGGAATACGGACACATAAACAGAAGACCAATTTTTGGAAATTTGAAAGAGATATTTTGTAATTTAAGGAAAAATATCCCGATGATACAGTTTCATTTTCAAAATTTGCCGAGCTCAGACCTATGAAGTGCGTTCTTGCGGAAGCATCAGGAACTCATACCGTATACGTGTGTCTGGTGCATCAAAATTTTAAATTAATGACTTAAGGTGCAAGGTTATCACCACTTAATCTAGGGGATAACACCGAGCTGCTGTTGTCATATAAAGACTATTTGTCAGCAATGATGTGTTTCCCTGCGACCGAGTCATGCCATTTGAACGAATGTAAAAACTGCCCTGGGCCAAGCAAAATTCGGAAATCAGTAGAAGAACACTTTGATGGAAATTTAATTGATAGCATTACTTACCACCAATGGGTGCAAGCTAACCGTTGCTCCCTAGAAATTTTTACAAAATCTACCGATAACTTTCTTGAAACATTTATTGAAAAGTTACAGAAACTTCAGCCACATGACATTGCTAAAAACCGATCTGATTTTATTAGAAATGTAAAGCATAACATCCAAGTGGGGCAGGTTCTCGTCATTGCAGATTTTTCAGAAAATTACGCTTTCGTTTTACAGGACAGCATGCAAGGTATGCACTGGAATAACGACGAAGCAACAGTTCATCTCCTGGCTTGCTATTACAGCCCTAAAGTCCAGGATAATGTAACCCCATTGAGTTTCGTAATCATATCAGCCAGCCTGAAGCATATAACATCAACTGTACATTTTTTTCAAAAACATTTCCTTAAATTCTTGAAATTGAAAGTTCCGAAGCTTCAAAAAGAAAAATATTATTAAGATGGAACAGCTGCTCATTATAAAAACAAGTATAACATTCAGAACTTATCTCTTCACAGGAAAGATTTCACAGTCTCTGCAGAATGGCATTTCTTTGCTACATCGCATGGTAAAGGGCCAAAAGACGGACTGGGAGGAACTTTGAAAAGACTAGCATCAAGAGCAAGTTTTCAGCTTGCATACAAAAAACAAATACGTACACCTATAGAACTCTTTAAACGGGAAAAGATCATATTTTAGGAGTTGATATTGGCTACGCAAAGAAAGAAGATCTTGGAAAACATTCCGATGTATGTACTTGGGAAAACATTTCATCTGGCAGTTAGTTTAGCAGACATTAGGGAGTTTCATGCAGCAATACCCGAATCAAATGGAGTGGTTTTAATGAAGAGACTCTCTTCGTGCAAGCAAGGGACGAGGAATCAGCTGTAGTTGCAGGCAGGATTAACAGGATCCTCAAATAAAATATTTCCGAGAGGACCCCTTCCTACAAGGAAGGACATCATATGTTTACAGAAAGTATTCTAACTTAGCCTTTTTACATTTGTTATAAATACAAGGATTTTGTTTTCTCGTTAGTTTTCAATCGATTGTGTCGGAGTAGTTAGAAAAAACTTCGCGCAGAGAAAGTGGAGCTCAATGGTCTCTGCAAACATCCATTTAACAGAACAAATAACAATTGTTGCTAACATTCATAGTTTATAATATATTTTTATCTCAAATAGCCACGACCTTGAGCAATTAGGGAAATTTTTAGGCTTGCATCGCGTGTCTGCTGCATGTAATGCAAATGGGGGAGCCGACGGGCCGCGCGAGAGAAAATTGTAAATGTTTGAATATTTATAAAAAACGCATTTATGAATTTACACTAAATTTTATTTTTTCAGTAGTTATCTAGATATGTTTAAATTGCGTCAAAAAGGTTTCGGCTGATTCTGAGATGGATTATTTGAGAAAAGTTTATCAACATTTTTTTAAACACGGGCCGCGCGAGAGAAAATTGTAAATGTTTAAATATTTGTAAAAAACGCATTTATGAATTGCCACTAAATTTTATTTTTGGAATAGTTAGCTGAATATGTTTAGATTACGGAAAAAAAGTTTCGGCCGATTCTGAGATGGAGTATTTGAGAAAAGTTTATTAACAATTTTTTAAACATTAGTAATTGACAACAATAGGGTATATATGAAAATAATTTTTTATTAATATATTTGGATTAAATAAAGATTAAGCTTTAATAAGAGCTATTAGTTATTACTGTATGAAAATTAAAAGCGGAGATATAAGTGATAATATGATTTAAGGCTCGGTTTTTTGCTAAAAATGCGAAAAAATTAAAATATGTATAATTCACTAAAAAAATTTTTTTTCACAAAACGGTTTGAGGTTATTGAGTTTGAGTTGATATTGTACCCATACACCAATTTTTATCAAAATCTGAGACCCTAAGGGACAAACGTTTGTTGGATTGAGGTGGAATGACCCAGGTTGATAATTCTGGCGTGCTAACGTGAAGGAAGGTCATACATCCCTTGAACTGCTATTGAGACGTGATTTGGGCTCAGCCACTAGTTCAGTTGGATTGTGGTAAGGCTCCGTTAGGTCCTCCATAACATTGAAGACTTTTTTTTCCCAATTGCAGCGTACTCGAACCACACGGACTGGCTGGCGATGGGATTGGATCCGAAGGCCGTCGAGTTCTTCACCTGCCTGGACAACCGCTCCCTTCCCATGGAACTCCGATGCGACCTCAAGCGGGACTGCGTCCATGGAGACGACGAGAAGAATTGCCCCGGTGAGTGCCTTGACGAGGAAAGGTGCCCTCGGAGCTTCGATTCAAATGAAAATAAAATCAGCTGTTTCGTGAAACTACGTATTTAACAGGGAATAGCGACACAGCCTCATCGCACGTTACCCATGTCAGTGTGGGCCAACGTCTACTACAGCGATTAGTACTTCAATTTAACGTCCTTCGACGGTTAATGTCTTTTCGCATTATATTGTTTGCCACTTGCACACAAGAGCAAAAAACCTCGGACGAATCCGAGCTAAGCCCAGCCTTGCTTTACTCCGGTGATGGAGTGGAATTCGGTGTTTCCATTCCTATTTCTCGTCTGCTAAAGTAATATCTCAAGGAATTGAAATGTATGAATGAATAGACTCAATGTAGCCCTTCGTAATCTGAAGTACCAGCCAGGCGAGCATGTTGACGATCGGATGAGTATCCATTCGCTATACGTCACGCATGGAACTCCGTGCAAACAATTTAATTCTATTTGACATGGATAAGAGAAGCCTGGCATAAACGATATGATGCCCACTCTACACGGCAAATGTTATTTAAAGGCAGAGTGACATTAACCTTGGCCGAATGGAAGACTTCATATCGAAAGCAAGGACTTAAATTAGACATTTAATAGCAAATCTCGTATGGCTCAGAATGGTTTGCATTCAATGGATCGAGACAAACACTTAAGATAGGGTTGCCATTTGGGTGAGGGATATATTCAGGACATCACCAAATTGTCATTTCATAAAAATGACAAAGACATATTTTTATATTTATAATTTTCATATTCAAATACAAAATAAAATTGACTTGCCTACATTTCTACTCTACATAATACAGTGTATTGAGAGAAATAATATAAGTCAGAACGCCTTTTTTATGAGCTAAAATTCAGGACGATCCTGCTTTTTCAGGACGTCTGGCAACCCTAACTTAAGGGCAACTTGCGATTGGCGACAACGTTAAATTCAACCGCAAGTTCAGTGCATTGGTGATTGTGGAGGTGCTAACGACCGCGTGAAAGCGTCAGCGTAAACATACACCATCATTTTCGAATTTCAACCAGTTTCAACCAGAACTAGGTTCCCGATTGACGCCAATGCATGCGTATCACAGTAAAGAACTTGACTCTATTTATTCTAATTTAAGAGTATAAATCCTCCATCAAAAACCAACCATAACCTGTATAATACAATCAATAACAATAATAATGTTTTATTGTTATTAATATTTGGTATAATCAGTCCCTTTACTTTCATATCATTTCAGTTTTTCGAAAAATGGTTCCATCTTATGCAATTTATTTAAAATAATTATGCTTTCACGGTACTTTCCTGGCAATCAGATTATGTGAACGCCAAAAGTGAGGTAAAAACACGAAAAGCTAGAAACTTCAGTAATTATTTTTCAAAGACTTGTAATACGAACAGAGAGAAAAAAACACCTCGAGGACTAAAATGCGAATGTTCAAAAACAAACGGTTATTATATGTCAGTCCTCGATTTACTAAGACGTATTATTTGAATACAGTATCCTATTCAAACAGGAATTTTCCGCAGAGAATTTATTATTATAGAGATATTTTAACATTTTTTATTTCCTCAGATCCTATGCCATGTCGACCCCCCCGGACACGCGACAAGGACTTTTTTCAATGCGCCAACAAGCAGTGCATTCCAGCCAAGCAACGTTGTGACCTACAGTTTCAATGCTGGGATAAAAGTGATGAAATCGGATGTGGTAGGTAAAATTCACTGTGGTGCATCTCTTCATCATTCACTAGGCATCATTCGCTAGGCACTCCGGTGTGTCACCAAGCAAAAATCATGCATGTGCTCTTATTCAAAACATAGACTCCCATTCTTTCATTTAAATCCGACATTTTTTTAATATCATTACATTGCAAAGTTTGGTAAAAGTATCATAATGTGTGATGATTTTCTGCAACATGGAAGATGAGTTATTTCTCAGAACAAAATTTGTGAAAAACGAAAACATTTCTTTAAAAAAATGGGCAATCAATCATGAAAAATCACACTGAAGTTCTTTCACTTTTTCAGCACGAATTTCACGCCAAATCAAGCGCATTTATTGAAGTCAAGCATGGAGTGATTTTAAATATTTTCTCTCAGATGCTCGTTTTGCACTCCTCTGGCTGTTCTTTTGACTTATTTTCTAAATAAGAGCCATTACTTTCAAAAAATAAAAATAGGAAATTTTAAGATTTATTTTGTGCTTTCTCCCATTTTAAGCGGGAAATCCAATGCTTAATTTCTTTCTCAATTATATTTTACTACATTTCTCATTTTATTAAAAATTGTCCATACAGAACACTCAACTGGAGTGCAAATATTTTACCAAATATATGAGGTGATAAATTTTACCACCTAATTTCTTTGGATTTCAGGCGACTTTCCGTGTCCGAGGAACTTCCGGAAATGTCTCAACGGTCAATGCGTCAGGGAGGACTTCTGGTGTGATTACTATGTAGACTGCGCTGATGTTTCAGACGAAACAGACTGCGGTAAATGCACATTTTTGTTTATACCATGGGAACCTGTTTGTTTGGTTCTGTTTTATCATTTGATTACTGGCATAAAATAGCCTAAATTTTTATTTTATCGCCAAAGGTCTTGAGTTTGTCGGCACAGAGGATACATTACTCTTGCATCAAAAATTCTTTCAAAATCAAGTTCCAACTGTGGCAAGTTGAATCGTTACTGAAATTTATGTACCTACCAAGTATTGATTAAATTTGAAGGCCTTGATGTCCATGCTGTAAATCTTTGGACCTAATTAAGGAGTATTAATTTTCTTTCTCTCTACTTCTTCCTTTTACTACCTCAACCAACATTTCCGAAATAAATGGATGTGTGTTCTTGAACGCGGTTGTTACAAAAACCCTCGGACTAAGTTTGTCTATTTCACGTAGATTAGGGCTCGGGTGATAAATATTGCATTGTACAGCATAGTTTGAGCTCCCTGTGTAAAAATATATATCATTGCAATTTACTTTTTTTGAAATTTCGAAACATAGTAGTGCTCTTCTTCGTTCGTTCCTTCGTCGTTCACCACACTAAATTTATTTATTCCATTATTATGAATGGAGAATTTCGAGAGTGGACAGTTTTTCATGCGTTTCGAAGCTTGGTATTTGTTTTAACCCTAACGCAATTCTAACGGTTTCCAATTGTCGTTCTAAGTAATATAATTCCGTATCTATCTAGTGAAGTCACAGCAAGGTTCTTACCTTTTCAATTCATTGATATCACCTTTATTGACTGTTCGAAAAATATTCTGATAAACTTGTTTATCTCATGAGCGACAGTTTTGCCGAGAGAGCGACAGTTTTGCCGACCTAAGGTTCAAGAGACACCTAAGAATAAAATAATATTTGACAATTCCACCCAAGGGCTGGCTGCTCAATGTCTGTTAATGACGTTATTCACGCTAAAATCACGGTTTTACGAAAGATTCTCACATTTAACCGTGACTATACCCACATGATGATGATAACTTGCGATGAATGCTATCGGTGAAATTGTCGATATGCACAATCGTTCAGCCGGAACAAACGCAACTTTTAATATATTGATATATGGAGAATACGCAACTTGTAATTCCTATTGTACTTCAACATGGCATTAGTTACGACAAAAATCACGATTTTACAGAAGATTCGTACGTGTAACCGTGACTTTACCAGTAACTAACGCCATAATCAGGCATTGTGCCATCGGCCCTTAGTCCTTTTTGCACAGCTGGAGCTGGTGCCGGCGTGATCTGATACGAATCGAATCGAATTTCTTTCATAGGAAGTGTCTGCGGAGTAACAACGTTGTTCAAAATTCTGTAGGTACTCATGTGGATGATCTGAATTTTTTCAGGATGGCCCAAGGAGTGCAGAAGTGATGAATTCCGTTGCCGGAGTGGGCAGTGCGTCCCTATGTCATCGCGTTGCTACATGCCAGGAAAGCAGAGGTTCGGATGCGCTGATCGCTCACACCTCGTCGGATGCGGTAAATACGAAATTTGCTCGATAACTTGGTTTGGTCTACTTGGTCTACCGCATCTCTCAAAAAACCTACAGTTTTAAGTCAAAAAAGTCAATCATTTTACAAGAGGAAAATTAAACGCATATTCATTTGACTTCTTTTTTAAAATTTTTCAAAATATTACTATCATTCACAGCCGCAGGTTCCTTACGTGATTTCAGTCTTCAACTCGGCATACGTCTTATCTCTCAATCCCACCATAATAACTCCTCTTTATCCTATCCATTAAAAATATTCTCTTCTTTCCCCTTTCCTATCACGGCCTTTAGTATCCCCTGGCCCCTCTTTATCTAGTCCAACCACCTACCCTGCCTCTTCATAGTTTCTTCCTGAAGTTTCCTCTCCTCTCTCTCACCGCAACAAGCTTTGAACTTCGGAACGTAATGTAGTCCATTCTCCTCCACACCCACATCTCAAATACCTATTATCTTCCTCTTTCCTCAGAGTTCACGTTCCTGCCCTATACAGTTCTACACTCCATACTAGAGTCTTCACTAGTCTTTTCTTTGCATTCTTACGCCAGGCACTCGTCATTAATTCTCTACTAGTAGCGAATTCCTCATTGCCAAACGCAATCACTATTCTAATATCGTGACTACTGCACCCATTATCCTCTAAAGTACAACCCTAGTAATTAAAACGTTCTTCAAGCTCCAATTTTTTCCCTCCTACCTAATCCTGGCATATCATTAGTTTTATAATCATTGACCTTCATTCTGTATTTCCCGTAGAGATTTTATGATGCATCTAACAATGTCTGCAATCCTCTAGATGAATGACTAACTATCACCCGGTCGTCGGCGAATCTAAACGACATTATCAGTCGTATTTCTGCTTTAATTCGTATATTTAGTACCTCCACCGCAAAAGTCATGGGTGCAATGGTGAAAAAGACTCTTAAGAAGAGTATTATAGAGAGTCTTAAGAATAGGAGGGCGTGTATCAAGCAATTCATGAATTTAATAGACGCGAAAGAGGTAAGAATAGGGCATTATGGAGGAAATTATTAAAAGAGATCCATTTTCCTAGCCCTAACAGAAGTAACAAATTTCTTTGACTTTGCCTTCTCCAAAAGTGAATGGCGTGAAAGTGAGTGGCTATGTATGAATATAAATGTTTATATCCTTGAAAAAACATTGAGATTATTACTGATAGATAAAAAATGTGTGCTTTGATCAAAGACAAAAATAAATGAGGCAAGTACTAACGCCAGAAAAAACGTAACTCAAAAATAAAAGCAAAAACTTAGCATGGCCTGATGAACTTGATCAAACAGTCTGGTTGCATTTACGCAATCCTAAATATAGCTCCCACAAAATCTCACGGTAGACACTCAGGGGGTGATTATGAGACCTGAAGACTATTTCCTAAAATAAAAGTGTACGTTAATTGGTAGTAGCTGTGTGCCTTTGTTTAATTTTAACTAACACGCGTGAAGTGCGCTTACCATTCTAACTCAGTGTCTTATCAGACTTTTATTAGTAAAGATATCTTTAATTCCACTCCTCGACTCCCCCTTCCTCCCCTTCAATAATGCATTGACTAAATGGACCCCCTCCGTGACGCAGTTTTCAATGCATTCGTCTGCCACCAGCTTTTGCAGTTACTGTAACAATATGAACCTTCCGCTTCTGAATGTCCCATGGCCATTTAGTTACCTACTCTAATAACTCCAATCGATGAATCAGGGACCCACTGATCTGATTATGATCTGGACTTCCTGAAAGACAGTCAAGATGGTGATACAAACTTGCTCGCTCAATACAGGCGAATTAATAAACGAAATTGTCTTTCTTTTCTCTGCTCTCTACGAGGTCACCAGAGGACTGGAAGTGCGATGTTGCTGGGTTCAAATGCCGCAACGGACCCTGTCTGAATTCGTCCCTAGTGTGCGACGGGAGAGTGGACTGCCCTTGGTCGTGGACGGACGAAGACGGGTGTCGTAAGTAAGAGTTCCTCTCGTCCTGAGCTTAGCGCTCTGGCGCGTTGCCATTGCGACATTAACATTATTGGATTCCGAGCAGAAATTATAACTAAAAATTGTAAAAGGGAAGCTTTTCAAATTGCTTTGATTCTTTATTTCTCAATTTCATCTTAACAATATTTTGTAACAACCGTTAATCAAATCAGCTTAATATTACCTACTGGCATGATTCCGGAAGGAATCGCGCATTAACTTGATCCGATAAACTATTTTTCAAATCCTTCAGATTCTTGCAAAGTAATCCCTCAGTACACGTTTCAAGATTTCTGAGTAAGCAAGAGCTCTTTTTTCTCATAGGATTTGTTCATATTTTGAATTCCTTTCCAAGATTGCTTCTAACACGTTCTCAGTTAATATGTTCCCTTGTGACACAAATGGGCAGAAACGATCTCCTCCATAATGTTACAGTCTGTTCTATGGCAGAACTCTAGGTGAAGAGCAGTACACCCCTCCAGAATTGAAGGGAGCATCTCCAAAAAGAGCCCCTTTGGTGTTCTGCAATGCGCTCGTTGAGTCAATGCTTCAAGCGAAGAGAATTGTTAAATAGCCAATAGAATTGCGAATTTAAGATCTGCGATGATCGCTATGCAGAATCGCCAGGGTCACTGAATACTGAAGGAGAACTTTCCAAATCTCTTTTCTGCACACGAGCGAAATTCAGACAACTCTTAACAAAAGACATGCGTAGAGGTCATATTATGTCTGCATTTCTGCATTATGGCATAACTAAAACTTTATCGTAGCCCTTTCTAGCACAGAACTTGAAAACGTCATTTCTTGAGAAATCGCTCTATTCATAAAACATGTGAAACTGAGAATATATGCGTACTGTGCATGAATCCCAAACTCTAGGATTTTATTCAACCTCATAATCTTCTGAAATACAATTTCTGTAAACTCATAATTTTTGGGTTGATTGTGCTTTTTGCAAATGCATGATTTTCATTCCGTTCATATTTTCCCAATAATTAATTCTTGAAAAACGTTAATTTGTTCATTGCATTGTCCAACTCATTGGTGCATACAAAGGGGCTCGTGACGCAAAGTGGGTTATAAAATTGATTTTGAAGGGAGAGAGGAGATTCAAAATATATTTTATCAGGAGAGGGGAATGAATCATTGAGCCAGGGGGATGTGCACCATCGATACTACTCATGTATGTGATAGCGCTAGTGACCACATATTTGATATTAAAAATTTTGAAACAATAGATTTTTAAACTGGGAAGATATATAGATAATGCCTGATTCGCCTTCTAAAATGCATGGAGCATAATTTTACGAGCTTCAAGTTTAGGCAGGTGTCCAGGCAGCCATATACATCGATCGCACATGGGAGCAGAGGAGAACTCATGACTGTAGGCAATTGAAGCAGGAATTTTGAAAAAATATGCGAATGATGTTGCCCATTATTTGTTAGGAGCAAAGGTTTTTGTGAGCATGGGAGGAGGAGCTAAGGGTAGTAAAGTTTTGGTCTGAAGCGGGATTGAGAGAGTTTTCCGCGAGAGAGTAAGTTGTGTGTGGTTTGAACTTTGGGAATATCTTACATTTTGTGAGAGAGACTACGAGAGTGAATATTTCTGTTGTTGGGTCACTGCTAATATTTTGAAGCATAGCCATAATGAGTTGTATTTTTTTATAACTGCCTAAATGTACTGAGTTAGCTTTCATTTTAATGACATACTTTTTCTTTCGCACTTAAGCTTCATTCTCATTAGTCAGTCTGGTTTCAAATCCGGTTCAAAACGGGACTCATACTCTGTGGTATTGGTCCAGTGCCGACCGGCGGGTGGTGACCATCAGGACCGGGAAACGGCACCAAATGATATTGTTCTCCGTCAAGGCAGACTTAGTCACGTACGGGCTCAATAAGGCTATAAATACTTGTATCCTCGCCTGTAATATACATCTCGTGGATTAATGCGGGTACTCCAGACAAAACCCTAGATTACCAATTTATTTGACCCGGCATTTCTTATATCCCTTTCCTAGCAACTTAAAGAATTTTGAGAATAGGTGTAAAAAATTTATTTTGGAAAACTAATTTCAATGTTAATTTTAAATTTTCGATTCGACTGATTTAGTTTTTACTTTGGTGATATACTTTCATTCTTTAACTGTTACCACCTGGCAAATAGCCAACTTGTAACGATTTGTATAATAATAATATCCTTGAGACGTTTTCCAGAAGAGATATAATGGTGAGTTTTCACTTTCTCATTAGAGTAAAACCAAGAAAATACCATCAAATTTTTATTAAAGAGATGATATATGTTGCTCAGGGAGAAAGGCTGTTTCGCTTTGAAAGCTGAAGGCTACTGGTGTGACCACTGACTGCCTCCGGGTCTTGCCGGTGAACGTTCTTAGAAAAAAAATCCTGAGATTACCAACATAAAAGTGTTAAGTGGCATCTATGAAAGTGCAAACAAAAGGAGGTTTTGAAAAAAAAGTGACGAGGGAGTAAACTATAAATCGGTGAGATAATATCAATAATTTTATTCCTCCCCCGCTTTCTAGCGTTCTCCTGCTCTGTGACAGAGCCGCGCTGTGAATGCAGAGACGTTGCCATCAACTGCACTGGCCTTGGTCTCGAGAACCTGCCGACGGATATTGAAGTAGAAATGACTAAGTTGTAAGTAATGGAGTACTAAATTCATTTGAAAAGGTGGGTTATTCATTCTTATCTCAATTGTCAGTAATGCCAAGCGCTAAACTGAAGTACAACTTCTTATAGGTTCGTTTACACAATACCTGTACGAGTTGACGCGTGACTACATACGTAAACTAAAGGCCAGAATTACAAATGGGGCTGTTCTTCACATGTCGGCGCGTTCGCGAAAGTTAACGTGTTTACACGATCCGATGGGCTGATGAACAAATTTCCAGAAACAGCGTTAAAATTCTTTACGTAATTACATACGAGGCGATTGGCTTTTTCTTTCTAAAGATAAACTGCATTATCACCGAAAAAAATAAAAACTAAGTTGATGATTTCAAACGGTTGCGAAAACGGCAAGAACAAGGGAAATAACGTCACAGGTCATACCGGCCGATCGGGTGCTTTGCTTTAGTTACTTGTTGCTCTCTGGGCCATTGATCCGCACGTAACGCTTTAACTACCAACTCTCGAGCTATAGCTTAGAATGCTCATAATGATCTTTAGTATCGATGCGGAATAATATCTCGAAAAACTCTACTAAACTGAAATTATTCTTCGTCCCGAAGGAGAGAAAGATAATCTTGGCTTATTTGTGCGGTTTGCGAATTGAAGGTCTCCTTCATCCATTCTATTACGTTGCGGGTAAATACAATGGGTAAAATGGGTAGCAAATATATTCTACACATGTGTACAATAATTACAGTAAGCAGCTATTTGGGTGACTATGATAATTGTCATTCGCGGCGCTCTTTAATTCTTACCAAATTTCACACTTTAAAATTATTACGGTAAATCAATGATTCGATTTTTTAACGATACTTTGTGTTTTTCATACTCTGTTAATCGAAACTTAAGTGTAGACTCAATAGTTGTACAATATAAATTTTAGTCCAATACCCCATTTCGAAAAATAATTGGTTTACTCATTTACCCCCATAAACACACGTCACGTGTGAAGAGGTCTTTAGAGATAATCATTGCACGTGTAGCAGCAAATTTTCCTAGCGATGACTAACGCATACCAGGCGAAGCACCTTTCAACAAAGGTATTTGAGCATTGGAAATTATCTCCCACCATTAGTTGATGGATTCAAAGAGAAGAAGTTAGGGTTGACCACCCTCAATTTTCTGGTCACTAAAAAATCATTATTGAAATTCGTGTCGGGATAGTAATTCCCACTCAAGCAACATATTTCATGATATTTTATTTTGTGTTTTAATGTATGCATTATACATTTCATTATTTTACCATGCCTCTCTTTCACCTTCTCCACTAGTTACATGGCTGACAATTTCCTCAATTACTCCTTGAGCGAGGAAACGTTCTCCAAACTTCATCGGCTCAGTTACTTGTGAGTACATTTGCAAGTAGTTCAGAGTTAGAAAACGGAATTAACTCTCTTTGACCAAATGAAAATACGGAATTATTACTCGCTGGTCATAAATCAAACGACGAACCTAACTCGCAGAGTTCACCGACTGAATCTTGTGTCTGATTTTCAGGGATCTAAGCAACAACAGCCTGACTCACATCCCACCTCTGGCCTTCAAAAGTCTATGGAAACTTTTGTTGCTAAACCTGAAAGACAATAAAATTACTACATTGCTCAATAGTACATTCTACAGACTGCCGAATCTACGAACTTTGTAAGTAAGAAACTCGAAAGGAAAATAATGTCTGCCCGTGGTTTAAATTAAGAGAGTTACACGGGAATGATTTGCTGGGTTTAATATTTTTATATTATTATCTTCAAGTAATTAGATTGAAAATACAACGTGATTACTCAATTTTAGATATTCTAACTGTATGCATATTCAATTAAACAACAATTTGATAATTCCTGAATATTTATGGAATAATAAAAAATCATTATTTGTCTTACTTGCAGGCATCTTCAGGGAAACAATATTAATACAATTGAGTCCATGGCCTTTTATGGACTATCATCGCTAACAACCCTGTAAGTGAAATCATTTCAAGCTTATACAAACACAATAAGTACTACTTTCTAAACTGTCATTTTAAGTGCTTAACGAAACCGCTCCCTATGATATAAAAATATCTGTAAATTTACTGAAAATGAAAGAATGTGGCATAAGATCACTGCAGGCCATCAACACAGTCATTTGAGTAATGCAGTGAACGCTGTCACTACAATCTTACATGTTGAAAAAGACGAATGCAGGCAAATTGGTAGTTTTAACTACAGGAATGTATAGGTGCAAAAAGTTGCCTTTGATTCTAACCATGGACGTGCATGTCCTTGCATTTTTCCAAGTTTATGGATGTTCACTTTTTCTTTCTTAGTAAATTTTAAAAAAATGTCTTTTTTGAGAGGTTATTAGAAAACTTGCTGTTTGCAGTTGAGTAAAATAATTGAAAAATTAACAATCTCTCTATTTCGTTATCCTGCATCTGGGAATTACAACCCTGAAAACTTCATTTTTCAACTGTACACTTTATTTTCATGATAATGTAGCTCATATTTAATTGAAAAATATTATTACAGAGACCTCAGCCATCAAAGGATAACCAATATATCACAAGGAGCTTTCTTAGGCTTGCGAAGCCTTGTCAGTCTGTGAGTATTGACACATATTGCAAGTCGGGCACATTTACGTACATTAAATATAATACTGGTATTAATGTGGTTTTGTACTTTTCAGAGATCTTTCCCATAACAACCTGCAATACTTTATGGATGGCTCTCTAAATGGATTACCAAACTTACTCTTTCTGTGAGTAATTGAACTAAAGAATTCCTCATTTCCTGAAGTAAATGTTTTAAATTTGATTGTATTTCTATTGGGTAATATTCTATTGAATATAGATTAAGATAATAATATGTAGAATCACTGAGTCAATGCATCCAAGCTCTAACAGCATTTTTCCTACTTAAAGCAAGATAATATCATGTGGCAGCATTTATATGTATATTGTTAAAGAGTAATTCATTCAGTTAAGAAATAGCTCTATCTTTTAAAATATGATTCCACTGTTAAAATCAACTTGGAATAACGCGTTGCCAGATAAACCCTAATACAAATACATTTTATCTAGTCTTTCTCATTCCAATACGATATGTACGTACGTATGAATAATTTATTTTTTGGTATTGACTGCTATGTAACAAAGTAATTGTTATTACACTTGATCACTTTATCCGTGACTGTTCGCCACAATTCTCTTTCTAGAGATTTATCTGGAAATTCCATAAAGATGGTCGGAAGAAATGTCTTCAGGAGTGTTTCGTCATTGAAGAAACTGTAAGTAACGTTAGCAGTTGATACTTTGAGATTATTGTTTTAGAAATAAGAAAAATATATTTCTATTTTGTTACGTAAAAAGATTTTTTTCAATCTAGCCTATAATAATGGCCACTATGCCTTCGCCGGATACTATTTTTTCTAGGAAGAGACAGCTGTGGTACATGACCGGTAGTCGAAAAAATTGTCTGTTCAGTCGACTTGCTCGCCAACTGGTTCACTCTAAATGAAAAATGTCAAAGTTTGCGTGGAATTTTTAAAAATATCTATCGGTCATCTCAATTCCATGGTAACATAAGGATAATTCCAATGAATTTCGAATTCCGTGTCCGTGCTTCCTTTATTTTTGCTAAAAAAAAAGATAACGTTGTGGTCGAAGCCGCATGACGTCACAAGTAGCGCGATGTCATATGTAGCACGACGTCACATGCAGAGCGACGTCACAATAAGACCATTCAGAATTTTTTTTGAAATCTTAAATCATTTATCATTCAGAATTTTCTTGTTACTCTATCCTGTCATTGAAAATTTTCCATTAAGATAAATTACCTTTAAACAATGCATTAGGAAACTTTAAAATCGAACAGGATGAAATGAGAACGCCATTAATTCGGCATTGGTGAGCATGTAAAACCCATTTTGGACAATATGGTGGCCACCCAGCTCACCTCAGTTTTACAATTTTTTGCGCAGTAAATATTGACCACTGTTTAAATTTTCTCAAGTATGCGTCTAGTCTAGTGTTAAGATAAAAAAATCGCAAACCTGGAAAGAAAACTGACGCTGCTATATAAAAAAGTCTGCTTGCACCTAATTCGAACTTTTACCCTAATTTTTACCGACGGTCGACAATTTAGACTACAGAGGATCCTGAAGATTTGGCGATATTTTGATGATCCGACTTTGGACGCTAATTTTGTGTTCATACGCTTACTTTGGTTCAAAAGTTATCGACCGTCTGTAAAAATTAGAAAAAAGTGCGCAATAGGTGCACTCAGACATTTTGGTTCAGCAGCGTTTGGTTTTACGCGGCGTACACCAATTTTTTTATGGCCACTCTATCACACGAGACGCACATTTTAACTGCAGGACATTTTTTTAATGTTCCACTTATCACTGCGCAACGAAGCTGTAAAACTGTTAGGTGAGTTCAGCGGTGGCCGCCATGATGTCCGAAGTGAGCATTATATGCTTGCCAATTATATTTAGGCCGCATGGGAGACAATTGGCGTTTGCCGACGGGTGACAAAAGTTACAGACTTACCCTCCAGGAGATATTTCCTCTTGATTAAGGCATAAAAATAGCGATAGGAAACTAAACTTTCACATACCTATCGTTTTTTTTCCTCCATGATGACATTAGGAAGACGGACGAGTTCCGATTCTGCTGCCTGGCGAAGCACATTCCGGAGTGTCTCCCGCCGCCGGACGAATTCTCATCTTGCGAAGATCTTATGTCAAACCTCGTCCTCCGCATATGCGTCTGGGTCCTGGGTGCCGTGGCCACGGTGGGAAACGCCCTGGTAATCACGTGGAGAATGATTTACAAAAACACCAACCAGGTACTCCATTGTTTTTTAATATGTACTGTCAAATGCCACCAATGAATTCTTGAATTTAAAGTAACAATTATTACGTGTACCATGCATCTTATCACTTAAGTTCAGAGCATCAACTTCGAGATGAACTCCTTTCCATCGATCGGCATGCAACACGAAAATGACATAGATGAATATTGTGCACAATAATGCGAACCGATGCACCACATAGCACCAAAGTGTGGACATTCTCATCGTGAAAAAAAATCATTTAACTAGACCAGGATTTGAACCGATTTCTAAATTGATGATTAAGTGCTTGAGCCAGCCAGTAAATTCAATATGAATTAGGAAAGCATGCAAGTTTAACTCTCAAGCACATTACCGGCGACTGAGACAATGAAGACTCTGAAAATTGAGAAACCCTTCAAAGCCATTTTTGTGCAACACACCTGATGGCAAGGCTATAAGTCTTACATGTGGCCGAAACGTTCTGACAAATGCTGAATACCCTAAATAGACGTATTGAAGTCAGTACGATTGCCAAAAACCATCACAGGAAGGCAGTACACCTTACCCGACATCATAATTACTGCTGTTGAGAAGGTCTGGAATGATTACCTTAAGGCTTGGTGGTTAAAGCTGTACATTATCCAAAAATGGATACTGTTTATTCCCACTTGCAATGACATCATGATTTCATATATTTGCTGATATGTTAGCATTTTAGTGTCTTAGAACTTGAGGGTAATATCAAAATTGATTGGCTGGACAGTTAAAAGAATGTGTGTTCAGAGGAAATTGAACACTCACATAAAACACACCATTAAGTGGAAACCCTGAAATATAGGTGCCGTAGCCAACCGTTTTACGTGAATTAATTAATTAAATTATGGAGACAATATCAATCATGGCATTTTTTGTTATTAGAAGTTGAAAAGGAGCCATTTTGCAACAAAAAAATAGCGGGATGGTATTTTCAATAAATGTATCAACAATTCAGCTCTTAAATGGGCCCAAACATCATTCCAATTTAAAGCTGCCAATATTTTCAATGCTTACTCCGATTTTAGTGGCTATGATGGGTTAGATGTGATTTTCACATGTCTGAAAATGTTATTTTTGTGGAAATCTGTCGAAATTGCCATGTTTGAATATTTATAACAATAAAAGTTTACAAGAGAGAATATTTATGATAGCATTTTTGAAAACTATAGTCGCATCTTTATACCATTTGAAAGTTTTACTGGCTTAGCTAACTTATTTAAGTTTCTACAGAGGTACAAAAATTGTTGATTTGCACAACTCTACTCACGGGCAGATTTTTCCTCTGTGCCTTGGTGTATACAACTACTCATATTTCAGAAAGTGTTGGCATCCCTACTGGAAATTTTTCCTACTGAATTCAGTAGCCAACCTGCTTTTTGAAACAGTCTACTGAACTTCTACTGAATTCATAAGCCTACTGAAATTCTACTGAACTCATTAGCCTACTGAACTTCTACTGAATTCATTAGCCTACTAAACATCCCTGAAAAAAAGTTTATTAATGGGAATTATTTTTCCCTATCTATCTCCAGATTATATAGACTCATCTTGAATCTCGCATCTTCCTACGGTATGTCTACGGTACATCGCATGCCTATCGTGCTAATCTCTACGTCATATTCAACTCGTAACTGATACATGCGTTGCTAGAAAGTTGTATATATACGGCCATTCCCGTGCGTAAATGTGTTTGCGAGAACTAACTTTTAAATGTAAATGCCGTGATAGTTTATGGAAACGTACCAACCAATCACGATAACAGTTTTCAGGCATTAATTAATTGAAATCAATGTTGCCACATTAAATGAATATAAAGTCAACATTAATGAGAATAAACAAGATATTTTCCAATTGTCACACGTTTGTTTACATTTCAATGAAGGCGTAACTTACTCGCGGAAATGCTACGAACGTGAATATGCATGTATTATCAATGTTACGAACGTGGAAATGAGAAAACTGATGAATGTATCAATAAAATTGTAACAATATTTTAGTGTATAACGGAAATTAATTACACAAAGCTATGAATAAATTGTGGTTACTGGCAGAACCCAAGTCTCTCCGAATCGTTTCAAAGCTTCCCATTTATGCCAAATTTTCGGTCGAAGAATGAACTTCAAGCTTAACATGTTAATATGTATCAAGGATATATATTTCATGAAATAAAAAAACAAAGGATACAAATACTAAATATTTAAAGAATGAGTATTTATATCTTCCTCTTTCGATTGAGACTTTCACCATCTCTACTTATTCAAATGACTCCCTTCAGCGCTGTGGCAGCGCCTCCGCAACTTGCGGCTTCAAACACGAGTTGCGTATGCGCATCAAATGCGTTTCTCGATAAATCACTCTCTTAGAGCGCTGCTGACGCGCTTCATTTGACATGTGCTGCACTTGCAGCGCTGATATCCTTGTGAAGCTCTGCTGCAGCCATGTGTGTTCACTGGGATTCTACTGAACCCTATTGAAAATGCCCCATTGGTTTCCTAGTGTTTTCAGAAAATAATATAGGAATTATGTACATTCCTATAGGAATTAAAATTTCCTATGGGAACAATAACTTTCCTATAGGAACAATAAATTTCCTATAGGAACGAGAAATTTTCCTATAGGAATGAAAAATTTTCCTATAGGAAATTTTTCTTGTTCCTGCAGGAAAATTTCCCACTCCTATAGGAAAATTTCTTGTACCTATAAGAAATGTATTGTTCCTATAGGAAAGTTATTGTTCCCATAGGAAACTTATTGTTCCTATAGGAACCTTTATTGTTCCTGTAGGAAATTTTAATTCCTATAGTATTTTCTGAAAACAGTATAGGAAACCAATGGGGAATTTTCAATAGGGAATTCATAAGCCTGCTGTACATTCTATTGTACTCCGTAGCTTACTGAACATTCTACTGTATTCCATAGCCTACTGAACATTCTCCTGAACTCCTTCTAAATTCAGCTGCATCCCTTGCAGAACAGACTAGTGAGATTCTTGGAATATTCCTGAGGAATATTCTAGTGGAAACTCATAAAGAGACGTACTCTGTACCTACACCTATATGGAACTAAAAAAAAACAATTAGTTAGGGAGATTAGATAGAGGATAGGAAACAGGAAAAATATAGAATTTGACACCACAATGGTGATGTGAAGATGGAATTATGGCCGATTCCAAGTCAGAAAAAAATTTAAAAAATGTATATATTTATAACTGACTATGTTGTAATGCATTCAAAAAGCCTAAATAAGCTGGACTAATAATTAAGGGTTAATTTTTCATAAGTTAATTGTTTGATCGCAGCTACACTGCTATAACTTCACAAGCATCACGAAAACGCATATTAATTGGATTTGTTGAAATATAAAATTTATATCTGCTAGTCTATAATTGAATCCTGTAATCTTGGCAATATTAAGGGTTTCATATGAAACCCTTATGTGGTAGTGTATGTAGGGTTGCCAATGCTGGGTTTCAAGAGGTTGCCTATATGGGTCCAAAATTGGCTGCTTGATAGGCTTGTTGGCCATTCGCTGGTTCTCATGTCATTACTACTACTGTCTTTGTTTAGACTGTGATATAGATATAAATTAATAGACGTTATCTTTGAATTGTCACAAGGAAAACCATTTATTTCAGTAGGCACTCAGTTCCTGCTAGTATTTTTACTTGCAGGAACCAAAAACAAGATTTCCTTGCATTTCAGTTGAGTTCAGTTTATTTCAGGATGCAGCTGAATGTTCTTCAGTTGAAAAAATAGAATTCAGTAGAGTTCAGTTCATTTCAGTAGGCAACTAAACATTCTTCAGTTGGAGTTCAGTAGAGTGCAGTTCATTTCAGTAGGCAACTGAACACTCTTCAGTTGGAGTTCAGTTCATTTCAGTAGGCAACTGGACCCCGTTCAGTTGAGTTCAGTAGCCTATTGCCCGAAGTTCATTAGAGTTCAGTAGAGTTCAGTTCATTTCAGTAGATTTTGTCTACTGAATTCAGTAGAGATTTCCAGTAGGGATTGGGGCTAAAATTTTGATGATTTTTCTTAACTAAGGTTTAACCTAGCACCAGGAAAAAAATTATGAAAATATGATATGGTGGCGCTTGAGTTGACATGGAATGACCCTATTTCATCAAAGATTTCCTCACTATAAGGTGTTGCATTCTTCTCATTGGCATCGAAATTTTAGCTGCACCTTCAGCACATGCGAACTGGTGACACCACCGGAATGCCAGATAGCTTATGAGAAGTTTCGCCTCTTTTATTATTGAGAGAATTTTTTTTCATTCAGATAATTTCTCTAAATTTTAGCTATACAAATTAATTTTCAAAGCAGCACGTAGGAAATTTAAGTGATCTCAAGTTTGCATACATCATCTCATCTCTAGGGAGAGCTTCTATGCTAAGAGTTCCACCCATTTGCAGTAAAAACCACAAAGAAAAGAGTAGAATATAGTTTGAAAACCCACTGAACAGAATTAGTTTAAAGATGATTTATTTGTCAATATCTCCTTCATTGCCTAAAATATCTCTTATTCACACCAACAGGTTCATTCATTTCTCATCACAAACTTAGCAATTGGAGACTTTTTCATGGGAGCCTATCTCTTAGTAATTGCATCTGTAGATGCCCATTACAGAGGAGTGTACATAATACATGATGCTGCTTGGAGGTCATCTGAGCTATGTCAATTTGCTGGTTTCATCAGTACCTTCTCCAGTGAGCTATCAGTTTTCACATTGACAGGTGAGTTATTTCTTACAAAGGAAAAATTACCTACTTCATAATTATAAAAAGATACCCAAATTCATTATTTCAACTATTCATATTTTCATGCCATCCGGGATATCCACAATAGGAGTAAAATAATCATACTTTCTCTTACATTTTTTCATATTCTCTAATTTTGTTGCAGAAAGTTTTCATCCTAAGTCAGCTATAAAATAAAAAAAGCTTTTAATAGTTACCCATTTTATCTGCACTCACTGTTACTTTGTTATCAACCAAACTTTGATCAACAATCAAGACTTTGGTATCAACCAATATTTTTATCAAATCACTTTATTTCAATTCTAGTTGCAATTTTAACCATCAATTATTTAACACAGTAGCCATAATGATCACATGATAATTGCCTTGAAAAATCAATGGGGACAGTTGTGGTGGCACAGTGGTACCATCATTCAGCTATAGACCAAAGTTTCCAGGGGTTAAATCTACAGATATCCAATATCAAACCTTTGTGTAGATACTATATGGTGCTTGGTGCTATGAAGCTGGCAGCAAGCAGGGTATGGCACGTACATGGTAAATAAGTGAGTTATTTAATAATGAAGAGGGGTAATATTCATAACAAAGAGTGGTTTTTTAACTGCTCTCCTCCAAACCCTCATCATCCCTCCTCCTATCATCATGTCCTTAAGGAGCCTCTCCATTCGTCCATACCTACTTCTCTCACTAGCCCTAAACTGCATTTCCTTACCATGCTCTCCCCAGAATTGTCATTTCTACTTTTCTGTCTCCCCCTTTCCTTCATTTCTTGCAAGATGTAATAATTTTCGCTGAAATGAGGAATATATCCCTTAACTTTTTATCTATAATTTTCATTCCTTCCTTCATATCGTAAGGTCCTTATTTTTTAACAATATTTGCAATTTTTTCAGTCATAACACTGGACCGCTTCCTGGTAATCATCTTTCCATTTCGGATGAGGCGCCTGGAAATGCCGAAGACAAGACTTATTATGGCAGGAGGCTGGATTGGAGCAGCTTTCTTGTCAGGACTCCCTCTTATGCAAATCCAATACTTCCAGTATGTTCCTTTTCGCTGGAAATTTATTTTATGCTCTCTTTATAAACCCAAATTTGACATTTGAAGCTTTCTCAGACAAGAGACTGCTAATAGCATTTTTTAAAAGTCCACAAGGAATATGGCAGGTCAAAAGGAATATTTTACACAACCCTTTGCCTTTACAAAGGAACTTAAGGATCTTTTCGAAAACGTGCCATGTTTTTGATTCTTAACTGCCAATTCCGATTGCTTAGTGAATAAACCCCCAGATGATCAACTGTACAAGTCACTATCACTGACAAGCCATCTTAATTGAATACCTCTCTACTGTATTGAATATTGTAGAATGGAAGATCCTACTCACATAACTTAGTTTGAAATTGGCCTTAAATGACATTGGCTTTCTGGTATAACTGGCTACCACACATAACTGGTGATCAGGAGATCTAGACTCAAATCCTGGCTGTATCAAGTGATTTATTCATGGTAGATCTCTAGACTCTGGTGTGGCAAGTAGCACGTGATGTGCTGTGAAAATAACATTTCCAGAAACACTGCAGTGTGGTGTGCAAATATTACTACATATTTGAAAAATCCCTCAGTAAGTTTACTACCTACAGCCTGTCCCTAGTGTCAATATCATGCTCCAATTGATACAGTTTTCAGATATATGTGTTGTGTATATTAATCTGAGAATTGTAGCCAGAACTTTCTTCTGGTGAAGGTTTCACATTTAACAGCATTAATTTAATGATCTAGACCTTGAGTGTTACCTGATATCAGATTGTTTTTATTTTTTTCTCTCCTTTAATCCAAAGTATGTACATACTTAGGATTTTAAAATTACTCTTCCCGTTTACCAATTTTTATGCTTCTATTTAAATTAAATAGTATTCTCCGTAGGGAAAACATCACCTCGTGTAATTACTCATTCAATACTCTAATAACTGTAATTTTATGATGCAAATTGATTCTCATTTCAGAGACTTTTATGGTCGCTCTGGGGTCTGCTTAGCCCTTCACATCACTCCGGAAAAGCCAAATGGATGGGAATATTCTGTTTTTGTATTCCTCTGTGAGTATTATCCCTTACTCAGAATTAAATTCCATAAAATATTCTGGAAAAGTCAAAAATATCAAGTCATATACATGGATAGGTTTGGATTAAAATTATGTATAAACAAGATGAACCAGTATAGCGATATTTGGAATTTTATCTTCTGTTGGTACCTATCTTGCAGATACACTGAGAAAAAACCAAGATAAAGGTTACCTACATATTTTTAGATGGGAACCCATGTATACTTCTTGTCTATCATTGAAATCTTGTCTCAAAATCCTAGAGAATTTTAAATTATAAGTACCTATATTGTTTCCAATGAATTTCATGCAGGGATAATTGGTTTTTAGCAAGTTTCAATGTTCTTCCCCTGGTGCTACTAATTTGGTGTGGTAAAACTTTTTCAGCTTAGTTTTACCTGGCTTAGATTATTTTTTCAGCTGTTAAAGTTCTGAAAAGCACTAATGCACTAAATTGGGAACATGCTTAATCATAAATTAAAATGCATGAAGTGGAATACTCACACTTGTTGCATCCCTTACCAAGAATTGTTTAGCGATCAATTCTTAAATATTCTCTTTCACAGTTCTCAACCTAGCCTCATTTTCCATCATTGCCCTGGGTTATGTATGGATGTATGTTGTAGCAAGGACCACTAGACAAGCTGTAGTTGCAGTGCAACGAAATCATCATAATGATCAGAATCAGGTGAGTACATACACAGATCAAATGAAAAAAAGAACTCCATTGCCTAATATTGTGTATAGCAAGGTCTAATAACTCGGGTTTCATCAAGTATCCTGCAAATTATGGTGAAAGAATGTGAGAGATGTGCCCCAGATATGGCATTCTTCTTAGAGTGAAATCCTTACCAATATCACCCGAATACTTAATGGATATTTAAAAATTCTAAAGAAAAGGATTTTAATTCACAGAAAACATTTACTATTGGACCTTAAATCATGTCATCCGAGATAACACACCATACAAAATGTTATCCCAGAGAAAAATGGAAAATCTGGTGAAGTTCATTCACATGGAGAAAAAATCTCACACTAGATGGAATGCAATCTGGAAATATATAGCAAGGACCTTGAAAGCTGAAGCTTTCACAGGAAGCATTATGCAGAAAAATAAAAAGTACACATCAGTTTAATTGTCACCAATCTCCTTTATATGCTATAATTTTTCCATTGCTATATTCATTCAAATTTTTTCCTATATTTAGGATAAAATTGAGGATGAGATGGTGAAAAATTATCCATATAGATAATATCTTGTACTTGGAAAGTGATGGAAATTAATACAATTTTATTTAGATATGTAAGAAATGTGTGTATGCTGTACGTGTACAAGGGCCTGCATTTTTATCAAATAAATTTGCCAGCATTTTTAGATCAATAAGCCACACACTCAGTGGTACAGAAGGTGCCTATACTGGAAATGACCAAGTATGTCTGCATCCCGCTTGATATCACTTATTTCCAAAAAACAATGAGAACAAACTTGCAGAAAAAGGGTTAAATGATTGCTTTCGATGAAGAAAAGTACTGATTCAGGAAATACCAAAGATACTCTAAAACCACCATTTCATATAGACTATATAACAGCGTAATTTGAGTCAAAATTATATAGTCCTTCATGAAACTTTTGAATCACTAAGTGAGTAACCTCCTAGAGCCTTTTTTATCAGCAAGAAATTTATTTGGTTACTGTTCCCTAATTTCAAAATAATATAATTTCCTCCACATCGAAAAACTATACTAGTTAAGGAAAATTTTCCTTGATTGTGTCCTTCTACTTGCTCAATGTTTAAATTTATAAGAGAGAAGTAAACAACTAATTTTTTAAGAGAAATTTGCATTTGTTGCAGCGACAGCCACAAGCTCCCCAACAAACACCAGAACAGCGCAGAGCAGAGTCATCAATGGCAAGACGAATGACTCTTCTGGTAGCCACAGATGCTGCTTGCTGGATGCCCATTATTTTACTTGGTGTGGCCTCATTAGGGGGTGTCACAGTCCCTCCTCAGGTGATGCTCACTAAATTTATTCAATATCTAGCTATCATTTTTACCTTTCCAGTAGACCACAAAATATTAAAACAATTTCCTGTGCCATACAAACAACACTAAGGAGATATTTTCAAGTTGTACATAAAATCAATCCATTGAATAACTATCATGATCTGACACAAATTTTCTGAAATAATATATGAACACATCACCAGGGAGTGTATGCTAAACAATACTTGACATTATCACAGAGTACCACCTCTCTCATAGAAAAAGATAAATGGAATACCAAAATTCCCCATTTAAATGTTACTTTGTTATCTCTCTCCCTCCCTCAGCAGAAACTCTAACTATTAGAAAAAATTATTTACAAAATTTTTGTCTCAATCATCCTAAAATGAGATTTTTCTCAGAGACCATAATTAGTGCTTCAGGGTCAGGGCAGATATTTTTTTTTACTTGGGCTATTTCATGCATCGCTTTCTTTATGAAGACCTCCAAAATGTATGTAAAAACAGACTTTCCTCAACACTTTCACCAGGAGTCATTGCCTTCATTACAATGTCCCACTCATCAGACTCCACGGCTTTTTCCTTCCTTGTCTTTAAAGCCTTTCACCATTGGTTTTACACTTTTAATGCCAGTGGGCCAATATATCGGCCCACGTTGGATGTGCGAAAACAGCCATGGGCCGATTTATCGGCCCAACTTTAAATACCTGAATATAATGGCCTTCCTTTAAAAACCTGAAGAGAGCCTGGGCGTTCTTCGCACATTCTACTCAAAATGGGCCGGCAGTAAAATGGTTAAAGTCAGCTCTGAGAATGAATTCACCTTAATAATTATTACTTATGTTCTCTTTAATATTTTCATTGAGTAATCTTGTTAAAATCTGCTTTCTCACGTAAGGAACATCATGACAGATACTTCGTATATTTGTCCACCATTAGTTTTGCTTTCCATAAGGTTTTCAGGTTTACACCCAGTGGTGTACCAAGTGGGTGGTGCCCCTGCCAGAGGCAACATCACATGGGGGGTGGAACAGCAATATTTTTCCCCAAAGATTATTTTGAAATACACAATCTCATTCGCAAATCCGCACAAAACGTAAAGAACATTACATAATAACGAAAAGAGGAAAATAGAGAATGAAATTCAAGTATGAGGCAGGGGTGGTGAGCCACCCTTACCATTTTGCCAGGGGTGCCAGATATCCTAGGTACACCACTGCTAACACCTGTGTCTATCTTTATAGCAGGTCATTCCTTGATTCTTTGCCGGACATTCAAGTAAGGGGAGTCTCAAGTTACCACAAGTTTGGATAGTTTTTCGTCATTAAGTATACATATTTACTCTCAACTTTTTGTCCCTTTCCTCAATTCAATATTCCTCCGGTCCACCTTCACAGTTTCCTCCATTCTTGTCAACTGCCACAAAATCTTAGATGATGTTCCTAATGAAGCTACTTTCAAATTAATTATGGTAAATGAATGTATTTTTTAGAGAAGACTTAGTAATAGAGAAGACATTACTGTCCAGATGATATTTCAGAGTCTGCTCTACACCAAAAATATTTTATCTCAACAGGTTTTTGCATGGGTAGCAGTCTTTGTTCTACCCCTTAATGCCGCAATCAACCCAGTGCTGTACACATTGTCCACAGCACCTTTTTTAGGACCTGCTAGAAGAGGGATTCGCTCCTTCAAGCGCTCATTTAAGCGCTCCATCTCCACCGATCAGCGCCGTACGTACACCTCTACGTTGGGTAAGCCCCAGATGCTGCAAACATAACTTACATAGCCCAGATATGAAAAAAATCCATATTTGATAGCTTAAGTTCCACCACCATACCACCATATAATCACTACGTTTTCTAATCATCTGAGAAAGAAGGATGATATCCTATGTGATTCAACGCAAAAAAATGGATTCTGTTTTGGATGTTTCTGGCAATAATGGTTCTGTAAATCCATTCTCATTAATGCTTGCCTTTCCTGCTGGCTAATATTGTAAAGGGTGCCAAAAATGCATCCTTCAAATTTTGGAGGAGTCTATATATTCCCCAATTTGGTATAGAATTACACACCACAATATTATTATCACATAACAAAAACTTGTGGCAAATGTGCAGTGAATGATTTTGATTTTGCAGTGGACTATTTCCTGTCACTGTTGGTAAATAGGTAGTAGCAATGTGCCTTTTTTTATTTTTGACTAAGCTGTGCATTACTCACAAACATAGACCTTAGTTAGGCCTTCAGACAGTAAGACCTTCAGAGGAAAAGACTTTCTCTGCGACTCTCTACCTTCTTCACTTGTCTCTTCTCTATATCCTGTCCAGTACACTACCATCTTTGATGGCATTGAGTTCTACATATCCATCTTCCATTAGTTCTCGAGAGAGATTTACTTCACAGAAATTAGCTACCTAGCTACTACAATGATGCATTTTGTTTATCCAATGGTTGCCCTTTCAAAAGGTTTCAGTGACATCAATGGACATCGAATTGACAACTTATAAGTAGTCCCATGGATGTACTTATGTCCCCACTAGTAGACATCAAAAATGCTCACTTTGAGGACTCTGTTAGGATGTTGACAATTATGCTAGGCATCTCGGTTTTATGATGTCAACAAAGCCAGTTTTAATAATAAGACTAGCAGGAAGAAAGGATTCTAAATTTTTGCTTGCATACTCCAGCACGTACTATTTCTTCAGTTTCTGATAGAATAATAATTCTTGGTGATCCCTTGAGGTTGAAAAAACCATGAAGATAGGATTTGCAAAATTATCAGCATGTGCAAGGAGTACCAACCAAGCAATTCACCAATAGTCAGTCACAAGAAATGTAGCAAAAGAAAACATTGGCATTAAAGCTAAACAATGAAGCATAATGGGAGAGGGAAAATTATTTTCTCGCTGAAAACACCCTTCTACAAACTAACTCTTTCCAAGCTCAGGTGAGATAATTGAGGAAATTGGCATGAAAACAAATATTATCAATGAACAACTACTAAAAGCAGGTATATTTCACAACAGTAACCAAATTACAAACCAATAGATGAAGGTTCAGCCAACCGTATAGTAACGTCCACTCCAAAACCAATCACAAATTTTTACAAGTGCGAGCTATGAGGCTCTATCAGTTAAACTTGACTGAATGAGAGGAACAATGTGTACTACTAGACTGGAACAGAGGACAAGAATTTGTGATTCACCTTTCTGAGGCGGGATTTTTGGCAGGGTTGAAATGGAGTGGGAAAGACATAGGATAGATGTAATTGGTAGCCTTGTAGGGGAGAAAATAGTGGAATTGGTACATAGATGCAGTGGAAGTATTCCATTGGGGCTTCAGGAACTGTTGAGTGTCTCTGTCCACGGAATATGAAGAAAACACCACAGTGCTACCTTTAGATGTCCTGGGTTTCCTGGTGACATATAGGTTGCAACTTAAGGTTGCTGCCAGAGGTCGCTGCCAGAAGTCACTGGCAAGAAGTAGTCACTGGCAAGGAGTAGCCTCTGCATTTTGGAGTCATAGGTATTGTTATCATTGTTGGTGCAATGCCGTTAGTGTGCATGTCAGGCCTTGCCTCTGGCAAGTCCTTCGGCTAAGTCCGGAGGGTAAACAGTCCACCAAGGGGAAACATGTCCAAAGAGGGGATTTGAGGAAAAAAAGGTGATGGGGGAATGCATAAAAAATGCCACATCCACTGGGGAAATCAGCAGAAAATTAACTTCAAGTAAGGGGAAAAAGGAAGCACTTGATATCGAAAGAGTGAATCACTTGCTCTGGCTCCAGAATGCCAATTAATGGCTTGCAAGACAAAAGAAGCAGAAATTGCCAGTACATAGACAGAACACACACCGACACCAATCTTCCAAATCTTGAAAACTGACTGAGTGGGAACAGCTGCTCACATGGTAGGAGGACAACCTCTGCTTGAGTAATTGATTGGAACGTTGGGTGATATTCACTGATATCTGCACTAAATTACGGTTTTCATTGAGATTTGATAGATCACTTATCACTACTCAAGAAGATTAGAATTTTTCAAAGATATTCACCACTAAAATTGCACATTATTTCAAATTTAATTAAGGTTTTCAGACTGTTGTCACTTCTTCACACAGCCTTGGATGCCCTCTGATGGTCACCATTCCTCATGGTCACCAAATGGAATCAGCTGGCAAATTCATTAACAGCTTCCTTCCCCAAACATCATATGATAATTAGAGGGTAACAAATACCCCAATAAATTCCCAGATCTCAATTAGAAAAATTCAGAAATTTACCAGTCAGTTTTCCTACCGCCTACCTACATGAACTTAATGAAATTGAGCAACATCCACTGTGATAGCATTTATTGCACGACAGGTTTCGCTTTTTACAGCATCTTCAGGCACCAGAAGATGCTGTAAAATGCTGAAGATGCTACCAATTATCATAAGATAATGGATATCAAGCTCATAACATCCAAAATAAAAAGCAAACAAATGCTTAACACCCAGCTGACGATACAAATCTGACTCATATGGTGGTATTAATTGACAATAAAACCATTGGGTGCTTTTTTTAACAAAACAATATTGCTTCAATCTATTGAGAATATTCAACGAAGGTGAGAGTATGTATTTTTCAAGTATAGTAAAATATAGATCATTATTCATTTAGATTAGGATTACCGTATATTTCCGCAGATAAGAGGTGTAAATTTTCGTCAAATTTTTATACTTTTAGCATATATCTGCCCTATTTTTTGTATCTGTCCTATAAGACGACCCTGGGTTTTGGGGGCCTTTTTATATGATTCAACTATCATCTTATCTGCCGAAATATACAGTAAGCAGTAAGGAATGTGTGGCTTTGATATTTTATGGTAACAATAATTTCAAGTTAAAGAAGGCTATTGCACATTGTTGATCAATAATGTATTTCATAATCTAAAATCATTCCAATTGGAATTCAAAACCCTTAAAACTAGTTACATTTTTTCGTGAAACCACCTGAATCATCATTTTTTCATGTAATCACCTGTTACACCAATGACAAAGTCAAAAATAAGAGTTCAATTCCATTCAAAATTACTGTTATAAAGGAAAATCATTTCAATTAAAAGAAGATTGACATTTCTCTATCTAAACGACCCAAGTGAACAAAAATTTTTTTCCATTGAGTCAGAAAAATTTAGTAACTAGCAACTTGATTTTAGATGAAATGAGAGAGTCAACTTGGTCCAGGGCCAAGGTTAAGCCAAACATGTTCATATGTATAAAGCTATGAAGGGAAGAACAAATTTTTGGCCACTATCACAGGTGATTCATAATTTATGTGAAGTTAGGAGCTAAAACCCCTGACCAGCAATCCTGGGAGCTGACTGCGGCAAGGTAAGTAACTGCCGGGTGATGGGATTGCACTCCCTACACTAGATTACATAATAAAGCAAGCAAACATAAATGTCAATTACAATAACATGGCCTGAGTATTTACTCCAATGAGGCAGGAGGTGACATTACAGAGATAAACAACATAATTAAATACTGCCACACAGGATTTGATCGCCATAGAAATGCACTAGTGACCACAGGAGGATATAGTGCAACCACTGTTGTATTATCACACTAATGAATCTTAGCAATCACTGACCCTCCACAACTTACCTGGAAGCAAGTCACCTCGTGAATGTTCCGCAATTACTCTTTCCCTTCCCCCTCCCAATTACAGCATTATTCCTCCAAAACTTTCATGCCACCATTTGCATATTTACCAAGAACATGTAAATCACAACACTTTCAGAGAAAGTTAGACAATAGTATAAACAAGGCACTAATGACTATTACGTAATTGACTGTACGTTATATAAAACAATAGTGCTCAACGAGGAATCAGATATTGAAATAGTATTGGAATGAGTATCAAGAAAGATTAATACATGTAACGATTCAAGAAATGTGCAATTATTTAAAGACCTATAGTTCCATATCCACAACATGTTGAACTATTGACAAGAGTCAGCAACACCATGGTAACCTTTCAATTGAGATACATATGTTATTGTCATATGACATATCTTTCTTTCCCAGGAGCTAGTTCAAGGATAATAGTTACAGGGGAAACAAAACTTCATAATAGATAAGGGGCCTCCCCACTGAGGCATCAATTTAGCCTTATGCTTGCCAGCCTTTGAAATAACGAGATGATTTTTACAGAGTACTAAAACCCCAGATGCAAGGGTAACTAGAAGTGGAGTTTGTTAAATGTCTTTTCTGTTTATCTTTAGCCTTTTTGAGATTGGCAACATGTTTCAAATAAGACTCCCTCTGCTCTTCCTTGATTTAATCCCCAAGCAATTATTTAATAATAAAATTCCCAAGTGATGTACCAATGATTCGTCAAAGGAAATAGAAGTAGCCTACCAAAATATATTTTGGCCAGCATTTGATCAGTAGTGGCACGTAATGCTGTATTGAAGGCATACGTTAAATCAGGTAGAAAGATGTCCCATGTAGTGTGAACATTATTACTTAGTATTGACAGATCTGCTTTTAAATTTCTATGAAGTCTTTCCACCTGGTTAGAGCATGGTGAAGTGAAAACCTGATTAATGCCAAATTGTTAACAACTCTTTAACCGGATGTGACTTGAAAACTGAATAATTATCAGACACAAGAAATTTCAGATATTCAAGTTTAGAAAATACTCTTTGAGTAACGACAGAGACAACAGCTCCAGCAATGGCCTTGCGAATAGGTTCCAAAACACAAAACTTAGAAAATCTATCAATCAGTGACACAAAATGCTGATGTTTTTTCTTTGTGGATGGAAGAGGACCGGCAAAATCTATGCAGTCTTTCCTGGATGTCTGAAGGGCGGTTGGAAGATAACATGCCAGGGGGAGGACTATTTCTGGATTTACAAGTTTGGCACAAGTGACATTTTCTCACCATGTCAAAAATCTCCCTCTTCATATTCTTCCACCAATATTCCATGCTTATGTTTTCATTTATCATTGCCATCATTAAATGAGCTCCAAGAGTAGAACAATGAAAATATTGGAATATCATTTGCCTGAGCACTAAAGGAAGAATTACCTTCCCTTTCTGATTTTTAGCATTCCAAAAGCACAGCGGCTGGCCCTTGATAAAGTAATTTGGATAGGAAAATGGATCTTTTTCAAATTCTGGATAATATCTGTCAGGGTGGTATCTAATTTTTGGTGATCAGTAGCGTAGTGGGTGGGCAGGGGGGCGTATGCCCCCCCCCCCCCCCCCCCCCGCGCCCACACACCCACCCCTTGTTCTGGCGCCAATAAGTCTGTGAATTTTCCCACTCTCAAGTCCCAAATACGTATAAATTAATGTGTATAATGCGTTATCAATAGTCATATTTTGTACAAACCAAACCACCTATTGCATCACCGAAATTGGTGATGTTTAGTAAACTGGTTAATTTATGATTCGGCGACCCATAAAAATTTTCTGCACCCCCAAGACCCAAAACCTGGTTACGCTACTGTTGATGATCCCGGATGTTCACGAATATAGTGATATATGTTATGCAAAACACAGGAAATTGGAGTTGAGGGATCCTCTTTCAGTTCAGATTCGGGCAAGTCTGCCGCTGACCAGCAAAAGGGAAAATTCTTATGTTTCAAACTATTTAAAGGAATAGAAATTTCAGAATACCTTGGAATAAACTTTTGCGTAGAAGTCACACATGCCAAGATACCAGGCTACTTCCTTCATATCTCGGTACAGGAAAATTTTGGTCAGTTTAATTCTATCCGGATCAACCTGTACAGCTCCATTTTAATCTACAAATGAGTGATACTGATCCGAGTTCGACCTACTCCTCGCACCACGTAAGGCCAGCAGCTCAAAGTTGCATTAGGACATTATTGATATGGTCCCTGGAATTTGTAGAACAAACACATTAATCGTCCATGTAATAATACACAGGAATACTCTGAATCTCCCAATACTTCATTAATTAATCGTGAGAACCGTGAGAACCCTTGGGGAGAATAACCAAATCCAAATGGCAGTCTAGTATTGATAGACGCCGAAATAAGTAACAAATGCAGTATATTTCTTTGATTACTTGGATAAAGGAATTTTATGGAATGAAGAATTAAGATCAAGAATTGTGAAATATTTGGCATTAGCTAAATACCTACTGAAAAGCATGTTCCACAGAAGGGGTGGGGTAGCCATCGACTTTTAAGCTTCCAAGAATCTGCAACAAATCTCTCAGCTCCATCTTGCATAGAAATTAAAAATGCTGGAGAAGACCAATTAGAGTTACCTATATATACGTTACTTCAATAACACCTTTATCGAGCAGCGACAGACTATGATTCTCGATTACTTGTGATTTTGGAGGCGAGAGAGAATATACCGTTGACTATGAATTGGAGTGGAATTAGTTAGTAATTCAATTATGTACCTACGTCATAAAAGAGCTCACTCCTTATTGCCCTAGGTCACTCCTAATTGATGAGTGAGAACATCGGAATATTGCGATAACACATATTTTAAGTCACTTAACATATCATTAGCGGTAAGAACTGTTTTCTCGGACACAATATAAACCCGCACAAAATTCCTCCATCACAACCGGAATTTGAACAGCTATTGCTGCATCAGTCTTTTGTTTTACAATTGCGAATCTTGCTGTCGTGGAAAGTGAAAAAGGCGGTAAAATGAGCAGTTTCGAAAGATACTGCTTTAGGAGTACAGGAAATGTAACTTTGGCTACATAAAAATCCCATGAGGCCAAGAAAATTTGCAGATATAATCAGCTGAACTCCCATGTATAATCGAAATGATTGACGAAATCGTAACGGTGAGCAGCTCGATAGAATCGGAACACTAGGGAATTACGACCGCGAAGTTTGAGACACTAGAGAATTTCTCATTGCATATTGACACTAAACAACCAGTATGTATCTATGAGGGCGTTACAGGAAGCCAAATTAAGCTTAATTGGAGGAAGTGGCAGATACTTTTCATAATTCTAGCGTAAACTCTCCTGACTCACAGCTGGTTAACGCGTTTGACGGTTTTGCCTCCGGCATTCACTGACACGGTGCCCAATTTTATGACAATAAGAGCAAATTAAATGGCCTTGAAACCAAAGGAAAAGCATTTTGAGAAAGTCCATGAAACATTTTAGAGTACTCAACACAATCCATTAATTGCTTTGAAGCATGAGTAATAACGATGGGTAATAACATTGGCTTTGCATTGTTGGCTTCGTTGGCGCGCTATGATATGTCCTTCGGCTAAGTACGGAGGGTAAACAGTACACGGATGGTAAACTTGTCCAAAGAGGGGAAATAGAGGAAAAACGAAGGGGTGGGGAATAAATAAAAAATAGGACAACAAAAGGGAATCTAGGTAAGCAATCTGACAGCATCTATTCAAATTCACTTAACTAATATGTGGTATTAAAAATACAGTTGAGCTCAGGTTTGATATTTCCTGAATTATTGTAAGCAAATTTTTTTATGGAATAAGATGGCTTTAATACTAAAAATAAACTGGATTCACCAACCTCATTGTAACTACATAATTTAATTCAATTTCAAAGCTTCTTGTTGATATTTTGGGAATAATATTTCACTTCACCGGATGACTGCCATGATGTAATTCACTTTATCACTATTTGAGGTCCTTGAAATATCACTTTAAAATTTCGCTTACATTAATGAAATTGGCAGGAAGGAGATGCCATGCTTTGGTCAAAGATCACCACATTGTTGCTGCATAGCAAAAGTTTTTACAGACTAAAATGCATTGTCTCTGCAAGTTTACATTATGTTTGGAATTTATTCAGATGTGCTTTAATACGTCCTCAGCATTTCATTCACTGCATGGATAAGGTGGAACCTTGAAGCATTGAAAGGGGTGAAAAAGAGGGAATACCAAGAGCTGGTGGAAAAGTACATAGATGAAGCAAAGCGTATGGGAACAATAGAGAGAAGATGGTAGGATATTAAAACAGGCATATTAGGAGTGGCAGAGAAACCAATTTGAACAGCGGAAAATATGAGGGTTAAGAAGCAGTGGGTTACGGAAGAAATGACTGAGAAAATGGAGGAGAGAAGGATGTGAAAAAATATCAACACCGACCTAGGCAAGAGGAAGTACAAGGAGTTAAATAATAAACCCCGATGAGTGACCAACACTGGTGGAAAACTGGTGGAAAGACAATGCGAGGAAATGGAAAAGCTCCGAAGAGGGGGAAGTGGGTGCTTTATACGCCAAAGTGAAAATTTTATCGATTAGTAGAAGAGGGGAAACGATACCAAAGGTGAAGGACAACACAGGAAAGATATTAATCGAGCAGGAATATATCTAGAATAGGGAGTAAATACGTAGAGCAGCTATATGACAGTGAAAAATAGAGCGGCGAACCTTGATAGGTATAGAGGATGACGGAACAATAGATAAGGAAAACCTCTACAGAGAAATAGAGTGGGTATTAAGGAAGATGAAGGGTAGAGAAGCCGTGGGAACCGATAACCTACCTTAGGAGCTACTGAAGAATCAAGATAGTAAGAGGAGACGATCGTTTTTCAAACTTATTCCTAGGATCTACGAGGAAGGAGTATGGCCAGAGGATTTCGTGAAAACAGTATTAATACCTATCCCGAAGAAAGCGTTAGAATGCGAGAAGTATAGAAAAATTAGTTTAATTTCGTACGCGGCAAAAGTTTTGCTTAGAATATTAAATAGAAGGTTAGAGAGTAGAGCAAATTACTATATGGGGGATGACCCGTTGGGGTTCAGGAAGGGGAAGGCAACTCGAGACGCAATTACTCCAATGAAGGCACTTATAGATAAAAATATAGAGTATACTCTGGATGTTTTAGCTTACTTTGTGGATTTCGAAAAGGTGTTTGACAGAGTAATCTGGGAGGAACTAATACAGAAATTGGGCGAAACAGGAATAGACTGGCGTGATAGGAGGCTCATCCGAAACTTATATATGAGTCAGAGGGCCCAGGTAAGGGTAGCTGACGGTGAATCAGGGCGGGCAGTTATAGGTCACGGAGTGCGACAGGGTACCCGTTGACGCCTTTGCTTTTTAACATCGATGCTGAGGAAATGGTAAGAGAGGCATGGGACGAGCTAGATGTGGGAATCAAAGTATGAGGCCAGCTGATAAAGTCGGTTAGATTCGCGGACGCCAAGACATTGGTCAGTAGATCATCGAAAGGATTGCAAGCTTTAGTAGATGCATTGGTAAAGCAGTGCGAGAAATACGGAATGAAGATTAATCATAAGAAAAGAAAAGTATTGAGATTCTCTAGGGCAAAGAAATTGAGGCTGGTCATAAGAGTAGGAGGACACAAACTGGAGCAAGTGGAACGATTTAGTTACTTGGGTAGTCGCTGGAAGAAACAGAGCATAGTAGCAAACACATTAGGAGGAGAATAGCGCTAGCGAAGGAAGCGTTCAATAATAGAAGGGAGCTGATGACGGGGACCTTAAGTAAGGATGTAAAAAAGAGGCTGTTGATGAGCTTGATATGGAGTGTGGCGTTGTATGGGGCAGAAATGTGGACCTTGAGAAAGGAAGACGAAAATAGATAGGGCGTTCGAGATGTGGGTGTGGAGGAGGATGGAGAAGGTGCGTTGGACGGAAAGAAAGACAAATGAGGAAGTACTTGACATGGTGGGTGAGGAGAGGAAACTTGAGAATGAGACTAGGTGAGGGCAGGTTAGGTGGCTGGCTTCCAGCCACCTAATAATAATAACCTGGTAATACTTCTTCACTGAACTTCGAATAACTTTATTGCCCATGAAAGAGTTTTCCAAATGAGAAAGTCCCAATACTGAAACTGCTATGCTTATTCTTCCAGTACAATTTAAATTCCATAATCGTATATGGAGAATAATGAGTCTAGGCATTACCTACAAACACTATGCATAAATCGCTATGCATGCATTGGGATGATTTTCAGGAAAATATTCTTATTGTGATAAAAAATGTACATTCAGGAGAGGTACTATGGATACATGTGTGTCATCACTCAGGAAGCAATAAATAATGAATTTCATCTTAAATTTCTAAACCTTATTAACTCTTATGTTTCTCTCGCTGACAGGTTCTCAATATGAAGACAGAAGACTCTGTGTTAGCAATTGTGGTAGATGTGATTATCACTCTCAAGTGGCGAATAACTTCTACTCTGAAAATGTTAAACTCAAGGTAAATCCACTCGAAGATGATATCACTACCGGTGAAGAACCTGAAGAATCTGACTCTCACAATGAACAACTGTTTGCAGTGACCAAAAGGTAATGAGCACAGTTATATTTATTTTCCTCTCTATGTACCACATATCTATATTTTAATACAATGCAAGTAACCTTTTTGAGAAGAAATGCCCATGAGTAACGTTTCCCATATTGTGCAGGATGGATATCAATGAAGACTGCAGAAATCCATGCATCATAGAAACAGCAGTGTCAATGAGAGGAGAAATAATCCCACTTAAACGGCTCTCTCCGGAAAAAGGCAATTTAAGAAATAAAACAAGGAGTAAGTGACTACAGAACAAAGGGTTAATCACCAGACAAAGGCTTAAACTGAAAGCAAATGCCAAAGACTTATATGACTGAGACACAGACTTTATTTTTTTAATATTTAGCATTATGTATTTAAAGATTAAAGCGTATTTACTCTGTTTGTCCTGGGATCAACCCTACAGTACACTAACGCTAAAGATGATATCATGTAAGTGTATGATTCTGACACTCAAGTACCGTGCATATGAATGGAATTCTATTTTTGGGGATATAAAGAAAGAGCAGTGGAACTTAAAATCAGAGATCACACTTGGTGACAATGGAGGAAAACCAAAACAAAAAGAAAGAGGGAAACTTAAACACGTTCCAAATCTTTTATATCCCACACATATGTAATGCCTCTGTCACAGAACTTTCACAAAGCTTGACTCTCACTCATTTCACCCATCCTCTTAAGAATTAATAACCGCAAGCCTATCATTCTGTCACAAACATTTCCTAATCTCTCTATCTCCTTTTTTAACATCATATGATTTTGTGATAAAATATTATCTTGAAGACTATTACTTTAAAATATAAATACATACATAATTACATATGTACCTACACATGAAAATGTGACAAACCATTCAATAAATTGGAAATATTTTCATTCATGAAGATTCTGACGAATATTATCACAAAGATATTCATCTAAATAAAATAACAGGCCCATTTCCATTGTATTTTTCTGTCTTTAAATGTTGTAAAATACCAAAGTTAAACTATAATTTTACAACCAATTTAAGTGCCTACTTGGCACAATTATTTTTTGGTTGAATTGAAATAGGTATTGTAATTAAAAAATATAATTATACTTGTTGAACTGTGTATATAGTTTTAAAAAATAAATCAGTAGGCTTGGGAGCTTGATGCTAAATTATGTAAATCGATTCACTCATTCATTGAATGAGAATTTATGGTGATCTCAAATGACTGTGATACATGCATCCTCTTCATTCCATAATTTTATAAGGTGATGTATTTGGAATAATGCTTTTTGTACCTATAGACTAAAAGTACTGTCTCTTTGCATTAAATGTTGATTATTAACAATGGAGTTGAGTCTTAATTCAATTTATTGCCATGTAAATAAACCCTGAAATGAAGAAGAGGTAAACTAAAGAACTGATCATAGCTATTCACTATAAAACAGCCAATATCCAGTTCAATCTACCTTTCTAAACCAAATTACATTGACTTGAAGAACGCAGAAGAGGAATAATAAATAAGGAAAAACCGCTCCAATACCAAAGGGCAACTAACAATCAAGAGAGGAGGGCATACCATTAATATATTTGTCAGTCATGTGGCAGATAAATACCTACCTCGGTGCAGTAATACAAGAGGAATTTTAAAGTCATGGAGCGCATATTCTGGCACTGAGTCCTAAAATAAATTCCAACAATTAAATTGAAAGAATGAAGCCCATAAACACACATACTATATTTATATTAACCTTTATCGTAAGCATTAAAATTCCCACTGCAGGCACGGCCGCCCGGCTGAATTTAATTTTGGACACTCAGTAGAAACACTATAGTGCTTCCATATATTGGTTCAAATGCCACATCCAGCATATATTGATTGATTGAGGTATTGATGGAATTTCCTAATCTGAGCCCTGGGGCACTCAGGCCTGTTGGTCCGCAGTGACATCCATTTTATTGAGTGTTCACCCCTAGAGCCCCATAGCCAATTCTGGAGACCTGTGACCAAAGACCACTATGTCCCCAATGTTCCAGGGTTCCATAAAAGAAGTGCATATTTCTGAGCCCTAGCAATTGCTAGGCATTTGCATGGTAGGTGGATTCCTCATGTGCATATATAAGTACAACTACGAAGCCCAAAACTCGTGCCAATAGACTTACCGCCCTTAGACAGCATTCGCTGAATCGTATTTTCCACTCATGTCTGAAGCCGGGTGATGGCTTCATCATGTGCTCGAGGTTGTTCGGCGTCAATTGTGCATTGAGCAATAAGCTAGGAAGATACCGCGTCTTTCTCAGAAACGATCAATAAAATAATTTCAGTTCATACGCACTTACGGCATGGCAAAGGAATGCACTGCGTGGATGATAGTGCCTACAGTTTACACGATTTCTTCCCCACCATCTCATCCGCTTGCGGCAACAGTAACTTCCTCCTTCGGCAACCTCCAAATCACCAGCCAAACCTATGTGACTCGCAACTTTCACCCGAGCGCAATACGAGAGATCGAAGGTGTTGCATTGATTCTTATAGTGCGTAGCAGGAAGGAGGGTGAGGTGGGCATTGGGGAGGGAAAGGGAAAGAAAGGTAAGGGGCTTGTTGGATCAGCCTAGAAGGTCATGGGGGAGGATCAAAAGGTGATGGCCAGGGTTGAGGTCGTTGGTGCCGATCGGGCGGTCAAATGGGGGTAGGTGCGGTGTGAGTAGTCAATTCTGTAAAGGAACTGGTCACAGAGTATACTCTGTGAACCTTAGCGTGTCTTTTTCGTTCTATGAGCTCTCAATTTAAATATGTGGAGAACAATGAGAAAAAAATCAGCTGCGTGCAAGCACGCAATGTTAAAAAATACCGTTCATCCTATTCACATTGGATTCCATGTGTTCTTATGCTGGAATACTCTAATGTCGTAAATTAACTGCATTTCATTCATAGAGAAAAATATATTCTCACAAGCATTCATTCAGTCAAAATTATAAACGTCCCATCTATTTGTTCATCAGTATTTTGGGAACGAAGGTAAGTTTCAAGCTGCTTTGCCTATTACTATATACCTACCCACGTCATGATACTTAGGAAGTGAAAGCCGCGTCAAACCAATCCCAAGGCAAGGATTTGAACACAGGATACAGATCTCGCGAAAAAAATAATCATGTAACTTCCATAGACAAATAAAAAAGTGAAAAAATTATGTATTATCACAGGATTTTTTTTCTCCCAGTGACAGTTCCAAAAAGGGAAAAAAGGTAAGTGTACTTCAGTATTGAATATGACCACACACAAATTAACTATGTTATACTTCCATTAAATCTTCTGATTGAATTTATTTTCAATATTTTAGAAAGGATAAGGAGACACAAAGGGATTCCTTAAAAACGCCAGTTTTCACCAACACGTCACACAACTCAAGATGTGAGCAAACAAAATTCATGACATAAAAATCCATATTAACACAGGTGACCCTTACCTACTGGTCACGAAAATATCTAAAGTAGTTAAGTCATACTTTTTTGGTTAGGAAAAACCCAAAAACAATCTTAATTTTTGCAGCAAATTTATTCGAACATCATTCAATGACGAGGGCAAAGAAAGTTCAATGCATATTAATCCTCATCAACACACGTTACCCGTGCTGCCCAAGGAAATATCAAAAGTAAGTCTTACTTTTTTGATAGGGAACATTTGAAAACAATCTTCATAACCATTTGCAACAAATTAATTTGAACATATTTCAGCTCTAAGGTGTGGACAAGATTCAACAAATACCTCGCACATTTTATAAATATGGCAATATTCGATATGCATTCATCTGATGACGAGTATCAAAGTTAGCAGTATGACCGGCCATCAATGTATTTACAAAATCAGTCATGCTCCATCGTCTCCTTTGCACGAGTAGAGTGCATAGATAAAATCAACACGAGAAACAAACGGATATGAAACGTTGGAAATTATGAAAAACGAAATGAGTGTTTACGATTGTTTACTTGGAGAAGAGCATAGAGTAGTTCACAGGAAATCAATATTCACTTGTTTATCATTTTAAATTCAGTGATGAAGGGTTTGACAGGTAATTGGTTTTAACATTCCATAATCTTTTTAATGAATATTTCCGGCGTATTCCGGGAAAATAGAGAACTCCATTCTTCAACTTTAGAAAAGCTCTCCATTCTTTCTGGTACGGTCTCCGCTACGGTGATTTGAGTAAAACTGAAGCCAAAATGGCGGTCCAGTAACATTTATTAGAGGACGAATAAAAGTCGAAATATGCACAGTAAGTACATTTATGCTAATTCATTGTATTTACTATTTATTAATTGGCTATTGTATTAATTTAATCATCCAACCATTCATTTTTTCAACTCAATTTTACCATTCATTTAGTTCTACATTTCTATTCACAAGTGTTATTGGCTTATCAACACCAATTTTAATTTATGTATGTTTTAGTCTACTTTCTATTACAACTAACATTATCTTATAGTAATTTATTCATTTTTTTTCATTTTTTATGATTAATGGCTAGAATTACTGGAGATCAAGAAAGCAATACATCTGGCAAATCATGAAAGACTTCAAAGAGAATCATTAAGTAGGAATGAAGAAGAGAGTGGAGTGGAGATCTGCAACAAACCAATCTTCGAATTGATGATTACTGATGATGAGTTTTTAGTTTCATGCTTTCATTTTAATAATTAAATAGTTCCTCAATAATTGTCAATAACATTCATACACAATCTATCACCACAAAGTTAGAACTAGATGGGTTTCGAGTACTCATGCACCCCTACCTGTACGTGGGTATTTTCCTACAAAGGATTTTTTCATCAAACATACCAGACTGACATTCCTGCGTTGTTCTCCCATCTCTCTCATACTTAAATTTTTGTCCACGACTAAAAGTAGTATTTTTTTTTAACTTGCCCTCTATAATTTGCCAAATTTGCCATGATACTCGTTTTACAGGCATGCGACATTGAAGGGGATTAAGGTGGAAGAAGGGACTACTTAATCTCAATGTCACTCCAATAAAGACTCAAATCCATCTCTGTTACCCATGTCCAGGTAAGCAAGAAAACGAAAGAAAGGAAGCCTCCAAGGATAGAAGATCATAGACTGAGAGGCAACACCTAAGTGGACAGCGACACTTTCACATCGGAAGGAAACTTGTAGGAAACCCTTAATCCCGCCGAAATACATATGTCACGCAATTTTTGAGAATGGATCCTTGCAATATCGACAATAAATTAGGTAACAACTATGCGTTAGTCAGCAATTGCCGCGCGACAATGAGTTGTGCAAAAAGGAAAAGGCATAAAACGTATAATATATTGTAATATGCGCAAATCCGCCATATTGCCGACCGCATGGCGAGCAAAATTTATCGTTAACAATAGTCGAAAGCGAGCACATGGCGATTCGAGAAGTGGGAGTGAAAAGGTTATATAACATTCTCGGGGGAGGGAGAACATCAACAATACCGCCAAGAGAGGGGTAAGGAGCGATACCGCGAATGCAAAAGGGCAGTCGACTTTACACAGGTGCCGCCGGTGGCTATGAGAGAGAGAGAGAAGAGATTTATTCAATGCTATGGGCACATACCCCTAAAAGCAACAAATGCATAACGTACATGGCATTTTGAATAGTTATTAAATAAAAACAAAATGAAAACGTAATACAAAATTTACATAGAAACAGGAATTAATTACATTCTCAAAAATAGCTAAAACATTAAAGTAAGAAATGGATGGTTTGATTACTGCTGTAACAGGTAACTATAACATTTCTACTTGAAGGTTCCACAGTCCAGTCCAGTTCCAAGCAGCAAAAGTATATTTACATGACATTGTGAATTTATATTAAGTAAAAATAAAAACGTAATATAAGATGTATTATAAAGAACAGATATAATTACATACTCATAAAATAACTGTTCTATGTTCTGTGCTATGCTCCCGGGATAGTCAAAAGTAAACCCGAGCAATGTATTAAGAAACGCCATAATCGCACCAGATAGAGTAGTGACGCCATAGAAGTGGGAAAGGTCAACCTCAAAAATTCCAGGTATACCGTATGGCACGAGGAGCCAAGACAAAAAGGGACACAACTTGAACACGTTGGCATAAAACCAGTATGTATATCAGACCATTTGTCTGAATTGTGTTTTACGGTAATAATCTTTTGTAGTGGTGTTATATGTCAAGTTTTTTTGTTTTGTGTGTTGGTATTGATCTTTATATTTCCATGTTTAAATACCAATGATAAATGTTCACTAGGGTTGTGTGATTGGAGAAATTTACCATAGTTAATAAGGGGAGGAAAAAACAATGTGTATATAAGAAAATAATAACCTTTGTGAATCTGATGATAGTGAAAAGAAAGGGAGAGTGTTATCATTTAAAGGGATTGTAGATTTTTTGAATGTTACAATATGTATGTATTAGCATCTTAGTAGCTGCAACTGAGATGATGAGACATGTATCAACTTATAAAATAATCATTTGCCCTACTACAAATATCTTTGGTGAGTTAAAGAAAGAGGAGGATATCCTTGCTCACAAAGGTTGAAATAATTTATTCCACCAAAAACCCTTTCTCTGCCATGTGCTTTAAAATTTATCGATTTAAATCTCGATTCCTTCAAAGTTATGTTAAGGCATGTCCATAAAATGCGTAATAATTGGCATTATTCATTTGTACTAACTTTTAATCCTTTCACCGATACTTCTTCAATTTGAAGCCTTCTAGTTCTAATGAGATATCATAGTACTGATTACAAAACACTATCTTATTCTTTTTGGAAGCGAAATCAGCTTGGCGAAGTCTCTAAATAACCACCGCAACGCTAATTGGTAGAACCTTAAAATCCTTTAGTTATATAGACTTAAATTACTCATAAATAGTCACGAAAATCATATCAAATCGAGAATCATACAAAAGCGAGATAATAGCATATATACGAAATATTTTGTTCGTAGATTCATTCACAGAATCATCTCAATATAGGAGTCAGATAAAATAATATTTTTAGAAGAACGTTATTATTCGGAAAATCAAAATTAAAAAAAATTACTGTGGAAAAATCTGCACGACATGTTTTGCAAAAAAGCAGAAATATATCAATCAGGACGGACATCATAAACAAAGGAATTATTATGTAGTTTAGAGGAACGAATTATTTTATCTGGAAGCGAATGTAAAAATAATAAAACTCGAGTTTTTCTTTAAGATCATATTTGAAATAAATATCACTAAAATTGAATTTCATGAAGAGAAAGAGACGTAACCGTCGTGAATTATCTACAAGTGCTGCAACTTCAAGAAACCGGCTTCGGAGGTCCTTTAAACTATCAAAAAATCCAGCATGGGCTGTGGCAGGAAATATTTCAGTCACGAAATGAGACGTCTTTTAGAATGTAGCCTAATCGACCGGTTTTTACCGATTATGATACAAACCAAGTATATAAAAAGGTGGGTTCAGATATTTATTTCGGAAATTTCAAAATCTCAACAGAATCAAAAATTATCTGATTTCAGCTCCGCCGCTCAATGTTAGTGACAGCATTTAGGAAAATAAGGACCAACAAATTTGGGGAACAGCTGCTATTTACATGCAAATGATCGCTGATAAAGAAGTTATTTTGGATTGATTTTAATCATTCTCTTTCGTCATTTAAAAATAATTTTAGTACATTAGGACTGGAAACTAAAGCTGGGTAATTGATTTATCTTGCTGGATGCCAAGAATCACCCTCATCTAGTGGCAGTTTATTTACTCATTGCCTATTTTATCGATAAGGCGATAAGATCTTTTCTCTCGCTCGCAAAGTGTAAATCACCACCATAATCTTGTAAGACTCCGTCATGGAGAGAGTTCTGGAGGACCAAGCCGAGAGAAGGAATTTTCGTGATTTCTTAGAAAGGAGTGGGTGCGATATACTCGTCCAAACGGTTGATTTCTGGGGAGAGTGCTACCGCATTATGGAAACATTGGATAAAATGGGTGACCAACATCCCACCAACGGAATTTCAGCGCTGAAGGAAAGTGTGAAGGAAGTTAATCGGAAATACTCACCACACGGATCACCCTAGATAACCCTGAATTGGGTGGTGAGTGATAATCTTCTAAAATGTGAAAAAGAGGACGCTACGATTGACTTCATGAAGAAAGCCTTCGAAGAAGCAAAGGATTCGGCACATAACTTACTCAGGGAGGAATACCAAAAATACGAGAGACGTGAAGTGTTAAGTTGAACAAAATATGTAACTTCGTGCAAAGTATCCTGTCTATACAACCAGCTGATTGGAACTGGGAATCAAACTGTCCTCCCACCCTATATTTTGGTTTAACGAGTCGTGTGGATTCCAGCAAGGTGATCTCTTCCCTCACGCCACCACCTTTTTAAAGACATGATTCAGAAGTTTTGTGAATAGTGAATCATTTTTGGTTTGGAAGTGATTGTGGATATGTGCGTTCACTTATAAAAAGTGCACTTTGGTTATTCATACAGGCATGAAGCATTGTGGATTATTAAAGATGTGGCAACTAGCCTTCCATGTTTTGTACATTATCATTTCTCTATCATACAAGGAGATATATGCCTGGCAGAAAATTAAAAGTTTTAAACCTATAATTTTTATCCCAAAAAATGCATAGTAGTTCCTGTTTGAAAAATTAATATACACCTTTTTTCACTCATATAAATTTGTTGGTCAGTTGATAATATTTTGTGAATAGTTTCATTGTATATTGTGACGGCCCAAGTCCGTCACTGATTTACGTCCCAACCACACCCTATTTACCCACTCCACACCCCCACCCCACACCTTGGCTCTGGAGTGTAGCACATCGCCGCGCAGTTAAGTGCATCGGCTATGAGTGGTTTGGAGGGATTCATTTGACCATGTATCGGGATATGGCGTGCCTTACGCCCCTTCCCCCCCCTTTTTCATCATGTGACACCGACGCCGAAAAGGATATAAAGACCGCGCAGGTGTCGCGGAAGCTCTCTTCGTTTTTTTTCCTCAATGAGGAGTATTCGCTAGAGTGGTTACCAGTGGGCCGAAGAGGAGACGTTCTTCGTGCTTCGGGGCCAGGAGCAGGCTCGGTACATTGGTCCGATATAAATATCGGTCAAGCCGTACAAGTATTTCCCGATCTACGAGGAAGCAAACCTATTGAAGCACCGGAAAGTGCACTTCTTGGCAGTTCCCCTTCAGGTCTACGCAGTCACGAATACCGCACAGCAGTCGATGACAGAAGAAGGCCAGGACCAGTACATCCTAGTTTCGGGTGAGTGCTACCCGGGAGCCAAATAATTCCGAACCCCCTCCCCCATGACCTCCCCTTTTTCCCTCTCATGTGTTCATACCCAATCATGCAGCCCACCAACCCCGTTTTTTTTCGCGAGACCTTATTATTTTAAAACTAAATTTCATATGTGGACGTTTGTCCCGGCTTTTAATTGGCCACAGCTTGCGGGTAAGAGTCGGGAACCGTCACAATATATTCATAATGACAATTAAGTGGATATATAAATGTATGCTACAGACATATATCGTTCAGGTCTAATATTAATATGGAGTCACTTGTCATACCTCTGGCATTTTGAAATATACAACTGATGAAGTAAACTCTCTGTCATTATGATTACTTAGGCACTCTTTGAAGGTCAGGAACTTCTAAAATATGATTTTTATGAATTCACTAAAATTAAAGGGCATTTTATGATTTTAAAATATTAAGCACTAGTGATGCTTAAATACTTTTCAATACAAGCTCAGGAAGTGAAAATTTCATTAATAATATTTTGAACGATTATTTATATTTTTTTGCTTTCCAACTGTATAACTATATAGACATATGGCCTTTCCAAGTGTAGAGTCATCTACACTGCGCATACACAGTAAAATTTCTAGGAAAATACAGCGAAAATTCTCTGCCATGGTATATGTAAACAAAGACAATTCTAATAGCAGACAATTGAAAATTTTGAAGACTAATGGTTTATGAAAATATAATTTAGAATTATCATTACTTGTTTTATATCATATACTGTAATCTATCTTTTAAATAATTCAATGACACTATTAGTATACTCATTTTCGATAAATTTTGAGAATTAGTTTGATGATTTGAAATCTACGTAGTCAATTGACACAATCCAATGGCATTTTAAATATTTTTCTATTATATTTTTTAGCCTGAATTGAAAGACTGGTAAGACTCAATGGAAATTCAAATCTACATAAATTCACAAAATCTTCAGTTTTGATCATTTCGAAATTATAATTGTTTTCAGAGGTGCGTCAGAGGTTAGTCAAGGGGTGCCTTCAGGGCGTCTTCTGGATATTATACATATAAGGAGCGTAGACCCTGCACCCTGCAGACAGTGAGGAAGTTGAAACTCATCCCGAGGCCGCTCTAGCCTTGAGAGGATAGGGAGGGGTGGGCATTCTTCCTGCGGATGGAGACAGCAGCATCGGTGTCAATCAGCAATGAAAGGTCTCGACTCCCAAAATCGACTCTCGGGCTGATCCCACGTCCTGCATCGCCGATCGCCTGGCTGGCCGACTCCTAGAGGGGGGGCATCCCTGTAATGAAGTTGGTCCCCGTTAGAGACTCGGAGGCTACACGCTAGGCTCAGATTACTTTATATAATTCAGATCATGCGAGTTTCAGTACGACGCAGATGATATTATTTACTCCATGCTATATCTAGAGAAGTGATAGAAGAGACAAAATCTGAGAGATGCGCTACCGAACTGATAGGTACAAAAAAAATTTCTTTCCATGCATCATTAGTTAGATTTGTTTTCAGCATGAATTGGAATCTTGTAGTACTCATAAATTAATAGTATACGGTATACTAATCAATATTAGTATCCTAGCCTGTGTACCACATGTTCGCCTACGTAGCACTCTCCTAGTTTCTGGCTTGGTCGTGTATTGGTCTCCTGACTGCTTTTTGGTCTGCGCCAAACGGCCGGGGGAGCATGTGGAGCTTGACCCTGATCTGGGACGATTACTGCACCCCTGATGTGGAACCACCCCGTGCCACACACCCTGGACGGTATTTCGTAGATGTAGGTACAACAAAAACAGCGTGACACTCACATAAGACACATCGTTATCATAGAAAACACCTCTGTCCTCTATCACCCACCTATTCCCTCCCATTCCATGGCTGGTGTCCTAACACCCCCTTCCACACACATCTGCGGCGGCTGCGACATTATTATTTAGATGTAGACGTCCCTCTGCTAAACCGTCCGTTTGGCGGCGTCTCCTCCGCTCGTCGAGGGCCACCGGCGAAAGAAGGGTGTCCGTCTTGGGAGGATGTTCCTCCTGGCCGGTCCATAAGTGGCTGCAATCGCCGGGACGCGGGTGAGGATGCCGGAAGGTTCCCACGTCTCACAAGATAAGTTCGGAGAGGTTGTAGGAGGGTGAGATGTCGCCTGGGGAGTAGACAGTAATCGGGATATGCTGAAATGCATTTATGTCGGCTTCATCCATGTTTAACAGGTGTTATAAATTATCAGCCACTGCCAAATAGGGGGTCTCAGTGACAACAAAAAGGGATGCATTAGTGTTTTGCATAAGTACTTGCTTCATATATACTAGTGATCCTGCATGTTGAGGGGAAGGTACGCGAATAAGCGAATACTCTCATACCCAAACTCTATCCAAGGCGAAATACGAATTAATATGATTGTGTAACAGGAGGGGGAACTGCGTATTGGAGGGCAAGTACTGGGTTTTTTTATTTTTAGGCGTTAAAAAAGTAAAACGGGGTTAAAAAGTCGGAACGTAACTTCTGGTTGACTGTGGTTTCCCATGCTAACTTAAAGAAATTCAATTTAATTCTGGCCTAGTATTGTTTTGAGTACCCGCAACGCAGCACTGGGGATTGAAGCTGATTAATTTTGATAGTAAATACATCATCGAAATTGCTGAGAATAATTAACTATTTCATCAGTCCTCCAGTTAACGATATAATCTTTCGCAGGAGTTCCGCATTTTTCTCGGACAGGGATTAGGCAGCGTTAATCAAAGTCTCTGTTCCTGCCACAAATGAACTTTTTTTATTCCTTTCCACCGTTGTGGAAAGTTCAGAATTTTACTTGAGTTAGTCATCATCATCGCGAGTTCTGAACCAAAGTTTAAGGGCTTCGCCTCCTAAATTTAACATGCGTAGTTTTACGCAGGGTTTTGACAAAAATGATGTCATGGAATTGTCTAAGTTGGGCAAGAATGTTCCTATCCTCCGTGCTTAGTACTTTGCTAATACTTACCGCCCGTCAGCACTTTAAAAATTCCACTGTGCAACCCAAAGTCATATCTCTCGTCGTGCTGGGACTAATCTATTTAATTGAAGAACTCACCGGGGAAGGTGGCCTTCGCCCACAAGTCTTTATAGCAACACTAGATACCACCGCGGAATTGGGGAGGTGGACCGAACGACCCAAGCACAAGACGACGCAATTAATAACCCAAGACTGCGTGTGTATATTTTTATCTCGGAGACTAGATGAAAACTGGGAGAATTAAAAAACCGCACTTTGTTGGAAGCGTTACTTGAAGGTCGGCTCCGTCCAAAACGTTTTATGGAGTCTGGTTAAATGTATGCAGAACCACTTGGAAAGTGTGCGATAATGGGTGGATTGAGTAAAAAAAACTCTCGAAGTGACAAATCCTCGGAAAAGAGAGGTATTAGACCCCAGAAGAATCGGTCTTAAAGCAATACCTTGGCGGGCTCCTAGATGATATTTGCCGGTTCGCATTGGTTAGAGATCCTGAAGTACTAAGCGAAGATAACAAAATTGAGTGCCGCGAAGAGGAAAATGAACATGAACGAGGAGTGTTATGGAGTCATGTGTGGTCCACAGAACTCTTGCCCCGTAACAAGTGCCCTTCACTTTTCCTCTCCCTCTTTGACCCCATTGGGGTTACACGGATACTATCGCTGATATCAGCCCGCCATTTCGTACTCATTTCATGACCATTGCGGTATGGATTGCCACAAAAACTCCCTCTTCTGTTACCTTTGTGGACAACAAGGTCACCTCGGGTGAAAAAACAGTGAACCTCGTCGCCTTCCTTCCCCTTCCTTTCATTCGGTCGCCCGTACGCAACACCTCCCATTCCCCGACGAATTCTAACACCTAGCTGCCAAAATTACTACGCGGCGGTGAAGAATTCCTTCCGCCCTCCTCCAACCACATTCCCTCCCGTGGACAAATGTTCACTGCCGCGAAGACGCCGTAAAACCTCGTAACGACGATGGCCATAGCGACTATTATTGCCAGATATCTATGGATGAGATGCCAGCTATCTAAGGTGGCCCTATCAGTGAAGGGCAAGGCGGCATTCCATGCTTCCACCAGTCCCAGCCCTTGGTATGTAATTAGTGACCCAGAAGGAGGAAGAACTCTTATCCCCACACATCCCCCTTCCCTAGTGAATCGTTGACCCCCCAGCCTAGTGGTGTTGTCCCTCCCTAAGTGAGGTGTTTTGCACGTCCCCATCAAGTTTCAACATTGATGTGAAGAAGAAACAATGGCCACATTTTTTACAATCCAGGAATTATTTGTTTAAGTTACCTTTTTTGTCTTGGTCGAATCTATAAATATTCATGTTTGTGTGATACTGTTCATAATCATTATTAACATGAAATATCGTACAATGTATATTTTTTTATTATTAAAAGAAAAATAGCTTAAGGGATTTTAAGTTTTTTATATGAGCCGGCCCGTGAGAAACTGCACAATTTTGGAGAGAGTATTGTTGTGAGCCAGAATTTAGAGAGAAAGACTGACATGAGTGGCAAAACAAAGGAAAGTCCATCTCCTAAGCAAACTCACAATATCTGTTTTTACACTTCTCCTACTTGTCGAAAGACTCAGTTTTGATCATTACGAAATGAGACTTTTTTGAGCATTAAGAAGTCCGAGGTGCGCCTTCTGGCTAGTATACACATAAGGAGCACGGATCTAAGGGACGTAATGGCTACGCCATCTTGCAGTTAACGTTAAACCCGACATTATGAAACCGGGCCTTAATTTTACGTCTGCGGTTCGATTGCATTATCTGAGAAACAGAAATAGTGGATGCGATGGTTTATTTTCAACGACAAGCGCAGATGGTGAATACTGCATAAATAAATGCATAACCGGTCTCATACTCGTATTTCCTCTTCCTTCCTTCTTGCCCTCAGTTGGAGCACAGAGATCTAATTTTCACTTTTCCTCGTCTTAGAACTCTTCATCCTTCTTTGATGCGAGGTCTTTTACGTTTCACCTTCTCATCGAGAATTTCCTTTTCTGTTACGTGAATCGTCGTCTGACGTAGTCAGATGCGAGAACGTCTTATGAGATCGTAGCTCTTTCCAGGTTTTACAGGTACATACATAATTGGGAGTTATCCCGTTGCCCCAACCCTCCTCCTTTATCCGGGCTTGGGACCGGCAAGGGCAGTCACTGAGCTACTCGATCCACCCAGAACTTACCGTAGGCGGAGTTACAACCTTTTCTATTCTAAAACATAGAAAGTCCATGGCTTCCAATTCACAAAATATGTACCTGTAAAATCTCCTACGAGTAATGAAATGAAATTATCTGTTGGTATTAAACGTATAAAATTTCAAGTGTGGACTTTATGAAGATTTTTTATCTTATTAGTAACACTGTTTCACCAAGTCCCTAAATCATTAAGTTTACACACTGAGAATACTCGACTTTGATTGGAGTTGGAAAAAAGTAAGTTGAGGGCACATACATTGCTACAATGTGTGACAAATGTGGGCAACAATGGACAGTAGAAGTTTTCGAAGTTTTCTCTCGCGATTTACTTAGGTTTAGATGGTGACCGAATCGTCTCCATTAATCCTTACATAGAAGATGAGAATAGGCTCCAGGCGTTTGAGATGAGGGTGTGGAAGAGGTTGGAGAAGGTGCGTTGGACGGAAAGGAAGACAAACGACGAAGTGCTTGATATGGTGGGGGAGGAAGGGAAACTTCTTGATGAGATAAGGGAGAGATAGAGTAGGTGGTTGAAGGAGGTAGTGAAGGGTGAAGAGTTACTGAAAGCTGTGATAGAGGGGATGATTTTGGTTAAGCGGGGTAGGGGAAGAAAGAAAATAGGATTTATGGACGGGATGAGAAAGGATAGTACCTACGCTGAAATGAAGAAAGAAATTGTTTAGATAGATAGCGCTTTACAAAATGCTCCACGGTACCAATCTCTAGTTCCTTACTTCCAAACGCAAGACCCTATTATACAAAAATAGCTGAGATTTTTTTTTCGAAGTTTTTCAATGACTGCTTTCAAATATCCTTCCAGAATCGTCTTTGAACTTTCCTTCCTCGAAACGTTTCTGATCCTTATTCCAAATATTCATGAAGTAAATACCAATCAGGGGTTAAGATTCCAAGTTGGGTAGAAATCACTGCATGCCCACAAACCATGAGAAGCATTTAGCAACCTAGGACGCGTCTTAGGTCAATGCAGTCAATATATTCAAAGGTTGTACGTAATACCTAAGAAACTGGACATTTTTCAAATATTTCCTCCATACAGCCTATTCTTCGCAAACCTTCGCTTCTGCCACAGCAATGCACTGCTTCATACTAGCTCTCTCGTTTTCAAGGCTTAAAATATTTCTCATCTTAAGAGTCTCCTCCACCACATTCATCCATGACTTTCTCGGTGTACCCATTCCTCTTACGCCATTCACTCCTCTATCATACATATGTTTTCTTATTCGGCTCTCAACCATTCTCTCAACATGGTCAAAGCAACAAAGCAAGCTCCTTATACACAAATATTTGTCCATTACTGGAGGATCCAACCCAAATTCTTTCATTGCCCACTCATTCCTAACCCTAACCCTAATACTTTTGACCGTAAACAATTTCAAGTACCTACTCCACGCCCTCTGCATTTAGCTAAACATAATTTTGATCAAAAACTACAGTAGAAGTACCAAAGATGCTGGAGGTAACATGTATCACCGTCAGGAATTGGCGATCCACTATAAAATACGAGTCCTAAAATAATATTTTACATAATATCTGTTGATTCTTTACAAAACTGGAGAGGGAGTTTTGGATAATTAGGCAATTAATGTTTTACGTTACCCTTCTATCAACTAACTTTGGTTTTATTTTGACAAAACAGCTGTCAAGGAGACTTTTAACTAGGTTTATCTATAGGTAGTGTAGCTAGTTAGTTGATTTATTCCCTAATAGTCTAATCCTTACCTGCTGCCTACTATTAACAGCACGTCGTGCATGTTTTCAATATAAGTCTTGTATCGCTGTCCATTTATGTAGTTGCAAAATACATTTATACAAACGGTCCCTCTAACATTGGTAGCGTACTATGGTTTCCATAAGTCTGAGTGCATCAACTTTGCTCCATTCTACACACCGTAGAATGGGGCATGGCCGGAAAGGTTTTAAAAATTGGCACCACCTGCAGACTGCGTCTTTTGCTGGGCTAGCTTCACTTGTCGTGAGACGACCGTGGGGTATGGGTTACTGAACGAAAGAATCGACGGTGACGGAGTAAAACACGGGAGAGGAAAACGCCATCAGAATGCACCGAAGGTTATTCGCGCTCAAGCGGTTGCGACGCGACGATGAGGCCTCCGACTTGGGTGATTTTCGTTCTCGAAATTCACATTTGTGCTCAAGAGTGACCCACTCTGTAAAAGCGGCGCGGTAGCCGCGTGGTTAAGACAGCCTCGAAAGGCGTATTTAAAACATTCCCGGGTTCGATACTCAGTGGTTGTCTTTTTTTTGCACTCAAGTAATTTCAATATGACTGTGAAAGTGAACCTCGAGTACAGTCTCATTACATCAACGCACCCAGTAGGTACTGTTTATTATATTACAGCCATTCAATAATGATGCAGGAATACCTAATACCAAATTAGAATCCTTGAATCCTTATTTCTCCTTAAGCTAATCTATTCACAGTGAATAAATACTTACACGTCTCACTAGCTGAATAGTTTTGGTCTAACATTGAGTATGGCAAAATCTCCCGAAAGGTAAAACCGCTATGCTCGAAACAAATCTGTCGATTTACCACCAGGATATCAAGTCACATTCTAGGTTTGATATTTTGGTGATCCGCGAGTGATACGTATTCACGAAATGTCTTAGATAGGCCTCTTATTCAAACTCCTAGGGCTCAAAGAAATAATATGCTGTGAAAAACAGTATTGATGAAATAGAAGGAGGGTTTGTCAGTAAGTGGGTGTACGAGCGAAAGTAAATCATACGGCTCGGGCCGAAAAAAGTATCCAGTTATTTATTTACCGTAGTCTTCTGACGATTATTATGTTCTGGACATATATTGCGAAGCGTAGCCAGGGGGGAACAGTGGGGGCAAATGCCCCCCCCCCGTTCCCTATGTTCTGCCACCCAATGTATGTGAATGTTTCCGCTCTAAAGTCCCAAATACGTGCCTGAATAAATTTCATAACTTCATTATCAACAATAAATTCTACAAGGTCTACAAGTTTGGATTGTATATTACGAGAAAAATAATATAGTACAAGTATGTAACAGTATGTTTAATAAACTGCTGAATATATGAGTCGGAGCCCCCTAACCCCCCCCTCTCCCCGGTGCACCCTAGACACGAAACCCTGCTACGCCACTGGATATATTATTTTTAAATGTCATTGGATGCGGCATAGTTTTTCGAAAACCGGAGTCACCTTTCTCTGTTAACTCCTTATCGGGTAACTTCTGGGAGGTATGCATATCTGGGCGGGGAAAGGATAAGAGAATTTAGAAAGGGAATTGTTAATCCTTGCTTCTTTCCTGTCGTTGACACTATTTATTCAATAGTCAGATCACCAGACTAGCTTCCAAAGTTCATATTTTCTTCATTTCTTCGGAAATGAGTGGATGTTATTAGTGAAATTATCATGATCTGCAAAATAACACGGCAAAAATATTTACGCTGTCAAAATTCTATCCATTGTTTATTAGCCGCAACGGATTGTGATTCGTCTTCTTTTCTCTATGCAGCCGCAAGGAAAGGGGTGAAAAAATAAACACATTAAATTCTTTCAATTGTTTAATATTTTGTTCCGTCACCCCCTGAATCCACCACTTCCTGCAACCGGCGATTCATTGACGCGACAAGGTTTTCGCATATTTGAGGCCGTCTGCGGAAGGAATCCCATAACTCCCGGACATGGGCTTCTAATGCCTCCACAGACTTGGTTTCGATGAATTTCCACTCCTGAACCATAAGTCCCCACAGGTTTTCGATTGGATTTAAATCCGGTGAACATGCCGGCCAAGGTTTTACCACTAATTTCTGATTTCTAAAAAAAAAAGTCTTTCACAGTTCTGGCCGTATGTATAGGGCAGTTGTCCTGTACAAAATTTGTTTCCCCGTCCGGAGAAACCTCTTTAGAGTACGGTATAAGATTTTCTTCTAAGATGTTAACGTACTCTAGTGCGTTCATTCGATTAGACGTCTTCACCAATGGTCCAGGACCAGATGCTGTCATTGCCCCCCAAAAGCTGGCAGTAACACGCCCAGATGTTTTTGTCCTCAAAATGTTGCTGGATCCGTATCTATAAAGACAAAATTAATCGAAGATACATTAAGAAACATATTTTTAGGAGAATTAATCAAAGAAAAACATATAAGAAACAATTTTAAATATGTGTGTACAAAGTAATTATTTTCTTTAATTTGGCAGTTTTAAACTAAGCTACTGCCTACTGCTGCAAAACATTAATCAAAATTAGATCGGATAATTTTCAAAAATGTTTTGCTTTAAATACTGACCACAATTTGATATCTCTTCGTGGCAGTTTACCGACGCACTTCTAAGTGCTAAAAATATATGAATTTATCAAAAATAATTAACTTTATTTGTCTAACTCTTAAGCACTTTGTGATTATGAGGAAAATATTAACAGAAACAGAGGAAGGCGTTGTTTAAGGTAAATCAGATTAAGGCATGAATAAATTCAAGATTAAGCATATGCAAACGGAAAACTTACCGTGTATTTCGCGGACGCCATAAGTGTATTCGGCCGCTGCAATCACTCCTGAATGTTTTCTCGTCAGAAAATATGGTGAGGTCCCAAAAAGCTTGAGGCAAATTCATGTAAGCATTAGCAAAATGCAGCCTTGCAATTTTATGGTCTTCAGTCAATGTTGGTTTACGTGCAGGTTCACGGTGCCTGAGTCCTGCTTCATGAAGGCGTCGCCTGACAGTTGAGTAACTGCATTGCAGGCCCAAATTGACACGAGTGCCTTCTGCTCCTTTCAGCGACATAGGGTTATCCATGGTGAACTGAGCAATTTCATCATCAACTGCAGATGACGTGCATCGAGGCCTTCCCGATCTGGGCCTACTCTTCAATTGATCGTCTCCGCCTTCAGAGCGCTGCGCCCACCTCCGTACGGTGTTTCGATGAACACCCATTCTTCTGGCAATCTCGGAGATTTGAATCCCGGCGGCCACCATTCCAACAATCTTGCCTCTGCTAGCGGCAGAGAGCTTGGCAGAAGAATTACGTTCCATTGCGACGGTCTGTGAGCGACTGGCTTTGCGTTCTTCGCACATATGCACGAGTATTGTATGGTTTACCAATATCCTTTTTAATGGGACGGACTCGACGCAAGACCGTCAAATAACCCACAGTATACCTTATTTTGGAAATGAAATATAGAAAACAACCGACTGTACCAGAAGGAATCTACGTAATTTTTAGAGATGATATGGATTATGAGTTTAAGAATTTTTATTTTATTAAACAAAAGGTATAAACTCGATAGTTACAGTATTATGACAGCGTAAATATTTTTGCCGTGTTTTTTTGCAGATCATGATAATTTCACTAATAACATCCACTCATTTCCGAAGAAATGAAGAAAATATGAACTTTGGAAGCTAGTCTGGTGATCTGACTATTGAATAAATAGTGTCAACGACAGGAAAGAAGCAAGGATTAACAATTCCCTTTCTAAATTCTCTTATCCTTTCCCCGCCCAGATATGCATACCTCCCAGAAGTTACCCGATAAGGAGTTAACAGAGAAAGGTGACTCCGGTTTTCGAAAAACTATGCCGCATCCAATGACATTTAAAAATAATATATCCAGTGGCGTAGCAGGGTTTCGTGTCTAGGGTGCACCGGGGAGAGGGGGGGTTAGGGGGCTCCGACTCATATATTCAGCAGTTTATTAAACATACTGTTACATACTTGTACTATATTATTTTTCTCGTAATATACAATCCAAACTTGTAGACCTTGTAGAATTTATTGTTGATAATGAAGTTATGAAATTTATTCAGGCACGTATTTGGGACTTTAGAGCGGAAACATTCACATACATTGGGTGGCAGAACATAGGGAACGGGGGGGGGCATTTGCCCCCACTGTTCCCCCCTGGCTACGCTTCGCAATATATGTCCAGAACACAATAATCGTCAGAAGACTACGGTAAATAAATAACTGGATACTTTTTTCGGCCCGAGCCGTATGATTTACTTTCGCTCGTACACCCACTTACTGACAAACCCTCCTTCTATTTCATCAATACTGTTTTTCACAGCATATTATTTCTTTGAGCCCTAGGAGTTTGAATAAGAGGCCTATCTAAGACATTTCGTGAATACGTATCACTCGCGGATCACCAAAATATCAAACCTAGAATGTGACTTGATATCCTGGTGGTAAATCGACAGATTTGTTTCGAGCATAGGGGTTTTACCTTTCGGGAGATTTTGCCATACTCAATGTTAGACCAAAACTATTCAGCTAGTGAGACGTGTAAGTATTTATTCACTGTGAATAGATTAGCTTAAGGAGAAATAAGGATTCAAGGATTCTAATTTGGTATTAGGTATTCCTGCATCATTATTGAATGGCTGTAATATAATAAACAGTACCTACTGGGTGCGTTGATGTAATGAGACTGTACTCGAGGTTCACTTTCACAGTCATATTGAAATTACTTGAGTGCAAAAAAAAGACAACCACTGAGTATCGAACCCGGGAATGTTTTAAATACGCCTTTCGAGGCAGTCTTAACCACGCGGCTACCGCGCCGCTTTTACAGAGTGGGTCACTCTTGAGCACAAATGTGAATTTCGAGAACGAAAATCACCCAAGTCGGAGGCCTCATCGTCGCGTCGCAACCGCTTGAGCGCGAATAACCTTCGGTGCATTCCGATGGCGTTTTCCTCTCCCGTGTTTTACTCCGTCCCCGTCGATTCTTTCGTTCAGTAACCCATATCCCACGGTCGTCTCACGACAAGTGAAGCTAGCCCAGCAAAAGACGCAGTCTGCAGGTGGTGCCAATTTTTAAAACCTTTCCGGCCATGCCCCATTCTACGGTGTGTAGAATGGAGCAAAGTGGATGCACTCAGACTTATGGAAACCATAGTACATAGTGTAGTGCGTGCTTGTGAGGCTTCGCCCCTTGACTAGCATTTACAATGTATCCTAATGCATCAATAGCCGTAGTTACATTAACTTTAATAGTTGTAGTGCAATGCATGTTGGTGACTACTCACCCCTTTTACACACCCTTTAGATGGCTTTCAGGTTTGTAGATGTAGATCATTCCCATCCTTAAGGGAGGCAATAAATCACTGGTTGAGAACTATCGACTCCTCAGCATAACATCAGTAACCCGTTTATTGATGGAAAAATTATTACTAAATATTAGCATGCCTACTGAGAATATGACGAATGGGTATTTAAAAACCAACTTGGCTTTCACAAGGGATACTGCTGCGAAACACAACTACTTGGACTTTGTCAGGAAATATCCGATTGCTTGGATAAAGGTAAATAATTAGATGCGGTGCTACTAAACTTCTCAAAGGTTGTGGACAAAATGCCCCACGATAAACTAGCAGAAAATATTGGGAAACTCAACTTAGATAAAAGGGTGCTATTATGGATAGAGGCATCCTTGAGTGGTAAGTATCAGCGAGTTGATGTTGGAAACAAACTCTCCGCCGAATCCTGAGTCACCTCCGGTGTGCCACAGGGTAGTAAGCTGGGTCCCCTTTGTTTCTATTCTATGTGAATGAGCTTCCCGAATCTATCAAATCAGATATCTGCTTATTCGCCGACGACTGCATTCTGTGTAGGAAAATCAGCGACGATAGCGACCTTGACGTTCGACAGAATGGCATCCAAAAGGTATAAAACTGGATAGTAACCAACTAAATGGCAATAGATATTGCAAAAAGCAAATACATCTTATTCTCTAATAGTAGGACGAGTGCGAAAAGGAAGTATAATATCATGGAAGAATGGATCAAACCGACTGATAATTGTAAATACTTAAGGTATATTTAATGAAAGACTTGATATGAGGATTTCACGTTGACTACACTGTCAGAAAAGCCTTGAAGACGCTGCACTGGGTCATGCGCAATAAGGGCAACAAATTGTAATACCTATTGTTTAATATGCTACCACGGTATTTATGCATATAGCCAATCACAATCAAGAGGGTTGAGGAAAGGCAGAGTCTGGTTGGAGCTTGAATTCCAGAATATTAAATATGACTTTCGTGTATTATGCTATTGGCTAAGTGTATTTCATTACACACTTTATCAATACTCATAACAACTAAAAAATGGAAGATCATCTCAGATAAATTATAAGTTCGTGAAGTTATCATAGATTAAAAATCGACTCAGAATGATGTTATTGTCTTAACTATGAATGAATGATATTTGTTCCTTTACTGTTTAGCATATTAACAGCGATGAGGGTTATGAAGTTAATACATCAATTTTAGTTCGACAGGCCCCGGGATGCTGATTGCAGACGCCTTTTCAGTCGCTGTTCGGATTGTTGTTTTACTTTTTTTTGGGGTTTCTGGGTATCTGACGTCTGAATCCGCCTGCAAAACGCGGAAAACATTCAGAAATTCTAAAAGCAGCTTCCGCAGGATTAAGCTCCCATCACACTCCACCTTTCCGCAGTTCCTTTGCTTGTGATTGGCTAGATGCATTTCCGCGTTTCGCACCCGTTCCGAAAACATGTGAACCTCACTAACTTTTATATTTTATAAAATACTACTTTGTACGGAAAAGCCTGCTGAAACAGGCTAAAATATTGACGAAATAGCCAAAAGTAATGAAAAAAGTAAATAATTGTATAAAAATTAATGTGTGGTTTATTTTTTTATTGAAAACAAAATTTGTAGCTATTGTAAGAATATTTAAAGTATCTAAATGTCAGAGATTTCTTTGTATACAACATTTTTGGTGATGCAGACGAAACTGTTACCGTGTGCGTTGAAGTAGTTTCCCTTGTGTGCTTTCAGAAAACTGCATAGTGCCATGAGTCAGTTAGTGGATAACGTATATGGGAACTCGCTTGGCATCTATTAGCGCACATCTGAATCACTACACCTAGCAAATGAATCATACGTACGTATCATATGTACGCGTAACCTTTTATATGGCAGATCTTTTATCTATTTTTGGTAGCTTTACTTGACAACAAACCAATTTCATGTGTAATTAGTAATGATAATACTAAACACACCCTCACAGGATTTGAAAACCATCTCAAAAGAATAATATAATCCGAGCGAAGATAAATCTCCCGATTTTAGTTAGGAGTGGTTAACAATGTCGCTTAAGGTAATCGTTTCTCATATGCGTACTTGAATGGCTAAATTTATATTCTCCATAGAATTTCTCTGCTCTTTGACGGAATCAGTGGACTGAAATTCGATCCGGGCCATTGTTAAGCATATAGCGCATCCAAGACACCCGCTTGTACCCCTTCAGTTGGTAATCCTTATTCCTACCTAATCCTTAAGAAATTCTAGTGCTTAAACCTAGAACATTTTGGAACTACAGCCACACTGATCAGACCCTTATCTCAGGACAGAGGGTGAAGGACTCCCGGGCTCTCAACTGGGTCAATTTTTCCATGACGCAAATCAGTCTGAACTAAGAAATCAAATGATTTTGTGATCAATCAAGGTTAAAATATATACAATGACTAAAAGATTATTTTAGCTATATGAGAAAAAGAGGCTGGTGACCTAACGACCAGATTATCGGTTATGACCCAGTCGCTGACGCAATTTGACCCACAATTATTCTCATGCGTCATGGTACTGAATTCTATATAACTATGTCTGTATATATATTCGGCACAAAGAGGGAGAAGTCACAGCTTAATCCTCACCGTCGCCCTGGCAAAGACGCGTCGCCTAAAATGTCCAGATGGATTCTTTTGCTTTGCACTGGACTGCTGGCACTGCGGCTGCTGTCCACGAGAGCCGAATCGGATGGAGATTGCATCAATTCTAACGAGAGTCGGAATGTTTTGAAACTAGCGTTCGACCGTAGGCTGAACAATTCTGACGGACGGTGGATGACCAAATTCACCGCTCGCAGGACTGACATGGCCAACTCCACGGTGGACCTGAAGTTGGAAGCGACGCATAGCACAACGGAATGCAGCGGCATGCGCGAGATCCTCGTGGAAATCGTGGTGAAAGGTATCGTGTCATTTGAATGCCTCGCGCACAGGAAAAGAAAACGCACAGATGAAATCCATCAGTTACTACTCAGTTTTCACCAGTGACCGATAGGTCTTTCAAAAAACTGATCAGATATTCTAACCAGTAACTGGTGACTTACCTAACTGGTATAGTATCTGGTGATCTGTCTTGCCAGTAACTCGTGAACTTTCACCAGTAGCATGAATTTTCACACCAGTTACTGGTAAGAGTTTCAAAAAACTGATCAGCTTCTCTTACGTCACTGATCAGTATTTCGGTACAATCTTTTGGTATTGGCTTTTTGGGATTTTATAGCTTGGCTAGGTTTGAATTTCATTGATCCGTTCACCTTTGAGCGAGCTCACTTTATTCGAGTGATGACCAACGTCGATTCTATAAGGGCGATCGAACACCAGACCTTCGGACGTAAAGTTTTCGTCAGATGGACAGCATATTTCCAACTTGTTTTTCATGCGCACATGCGAATTGAGCTTAATTTTGATTGAGTTAATGTGATTGATATAATAATGCGCATTGAGCTTCTTTTGAATCATTTTCAAAATTAAGAATTAAAAACATTTGAAATTCCTGTATAATTGAAGTCTTTTACAAGTAACCATTTTCTTAAAAAAAATACAATCCCCATGACGCGTTCTAATTTATTCGATATATTTCTAATTACTTTTCAAGCTTATCCTTTTCTGGATAAATAAAGAAAACGTATTGGACTCAAATTGTATCTTTTAATAATTCATTGATATATGGCTCGGAACAGGCATGCCTTAGAGCATACTACATCACTGAGATTTTGCGCATTAAATTCTTGACTGGATTAAGAAACTTGAAATAAAGTATTTTAAACCGTAGAAAAGTATTTCCCAAACTCATCAAGTGGTACATGCAACTCATCATCAGTTCTTCAAGAAAAACATGCATTTGGTGGCCTAGTTGGTAGAGCGTTGGACTACCGACTAGAGAGTCCCGGGTTCAAATCCGGGTGAAGCCTCTCTGGACATCCCTCCGAAAAATCCTCGCGAAGCGACACTGATTGTCAGAACTTCGTGGAAATCGCAGGTGGCCCAGGGAAAGGAACTGGTCCCCCGGGCTGAATGTGTGAATTTCACACGTCAATGGCTTAGTACGGGGTGAGGTCTACTCTCACCAGTCAAAAACCAACCTCCGTGTTGAAACACTGCGTGATTCATCCTCTGTCTAATCCCCGTTTACATAACAATTACTTTAGCAGTTAATTAACCTCATTAGTTTGAATTATTAAATGAGTAATTTTAAAAGGAACAAAATTGTTCGCTGTGACAAATGCGACTCCCCTCTAAGCATTAACACCTCCTGACGAAGTGTGACAAATAACAGGATGTTTTTGACACGCTTGAGATTAGTGCTGATCGAGAATACGTTCTACGCAACGACAATGGTCGCCTGACTAAAGTTATTGCGTTTTAAAACGCACCAGGCTTTTTAAACAAATTTGACGCAGTAGATATATGAATGATCCCTCTAAAAATCCAATAATAATTTCATGAATATTTCTCCCCAATTATAATTAATAATTTATTTAATTTTGTGGTACTTTTTAGAACTAAGAGTTGGCAGATGCACGAAATTTCTATAAGGGTGCGACGCACCCTTATACCCTTATTATACATGTCTCCCAGACTCCGAATAAGGTTAAAAAGCGATTAATTGGTTATTTTGAGGAGGCTACCGAAAACTTTGATTGATTGAAAGCCAAGAAAGAGCCTTTAAAATATTTTATTAATACTCTATTTCTCTTCTCACTTCCCGATGGAGATGTAAACCAATCGGTTTTGAACAAGGACGAGAGGGATGCCATAGTCTTTCATCATCGTCACAATAGTAATGTCGTCTTATTTAACGGTGGATTATCAGCACAAAGAATAAAGTGAGTGGCTAAATTTATATTTAATCGTATTAATCAGAAGTATATGTCATAAAATTATTTTTTTAATAGAAGCACTGAGTGGTTTCCTTATTAGATTGTAATGCAATATCAAGTTATCGATCATTAGGGACCAATTCATGATAGGCCAATTATTATTAAACTATTGTTAGTTAAATATTAACTTCGGAACAAGGTGCCGGTCATCTACACTAGTGTTAATTGGCCATTTTGAACGCCATATTCTTCGATATTTATGGAACAAATTGTTGAAATGATCTCACGAAGGTCTTTTATATTCCCAGTCACTATTAAATTCTGATATATGCGTTACTTTAATCCTATACCTTTTTTCCAAGTGTTCCATTTATGCTTTCTTTATGTGCACAATGTAGCATATGGAGTCTTTTATCATTTCTAGAGAGCATTTTTTTTATTTTCAAAAGCTTTTTTCCTCGCTGCCATTACCAAGTTTACTTTCCTTTCCCTTTGTTCACCTTCCTGTAAGAATGGTCTCCTGTGCAACATAATGGGTGAAATAAAGTATCGTGCAAAGGTAATGGAATATTTATTCTGGATTAGTCCATGATTTTGCGGTATCACCACAAACTACTTAATATTTGTTTATTTTTTTCATAATGGGTGAGACTAAAGTTTGAAGTTTCTTTCTCATTATTTATTTTTCATGATCACTCATAATCTTTACTTTCGTTGTTAAAATATTTTCGTGAACACAGTTTTTCTTTAACCTAAAGAGTATGTTAGAGTTAGGTCCCATTCACTCAATGTACTTAGAATAAGTTTCTATACTAACCGTGATATAGCCTTCCGGAGGCATGCATTTAAGTTTTACTACCGATTACTCAGTCAGTGTATAAGTGAGGCGGTGCTAAAGTGTATCCTTGTCTTGAACCATTTTCCTTAAATCTCCAATTTTATTTTTCATCTATTTGACGTCCATTTAACGTATCGATAGATGTTTCGTTTTAAAATTATCCAAGTATTATTTTCGTTATGTATCCAAGGAATACCCTTTGTCAATGTTTTGCTACAGAGCTCTGTGAGTTCCAAGCTGAAAAACGTACATAGTGTCTCTTCACTTATGTTTTCTTGATTTCCACGATTCGGCATGAACATTTTTTCATCTCTTCTTGTTTTTTATATTATTTCATCGATGCCGTTTAAAGTTATCTTTCTTTTGCCAGAGTTGACCTTCCTGCCAAATTGTCCTTCTGTGCACCATTACCGAGCGAGATAAAGTAATGTTATAACGTAATGGAACGTCGAAACTGGCTCTTGTTGCGTCACATAATTTTGTTTTCGCCTAAATAGCATGTCTGGTTTTTAGTACAATTCGATGCTGTTAGTCGAATTTTATATAATACTTGTTGCTTTGCTAAGCTGAATCGGTGATAAACTTTATCCTAGTTCTAGAAACATTTTTCTTAAATCTAGAATTTTATTATCTCGTTCATTGTAATTTTTGTGTCTATTTAATGTATGTATTGATAAATGTTTCGTATAAAAATTATTCAAGCATACATTTAATTAAGTCAGTTCATAGACTTCTCGTTCATATATGATTTGCACCGTGCTCTGAGTTCCATTTAAAATAATAAAAAATGCTAATTTTGCATTCATTATCCAAAAGTAACATTCGATAATCTTGAGGTATAGGCGTGCATTATTGGATGCGAAACAGAAAATTGAAGGATGAAATTTATCGATGACCATATTTTATTGTCTTAAACTCCAATTTGCAATAATTTTTTTGTGTTTTTTATAGTTTAGATGACCAATTTAACAGTGCGGTATTTACAAATAGGCCTCTCAAGGATAACGAGGTGTTTGAAGTAAGACTAGACAAGAGAAATGACGAGAAAATTTATTGTCATGGAATTGGTGTCATGGCTCATTCACCCGACGAAGTGAAATTTTACGATTCAATGTACAAGAGGTAAGTTAATATTAAATCACTACTCTGCTTCCACATTTAAATTTTCATGCCAATCTAAATGGCAGTGAAAAACAATAAGAAATCTCAAACAATAAGAAATGGCAATGAATAATAATAAAAAGATTCACTTGAGTAATTCTGGCTGTTCATTTTTATCGGTAACTTCATGGCATCAACTTTATATTGCTACAACGATTGTTTTTTTAATTTTATATTATACCTGGAAAAACTGTGTATTGCAGAAAAAAACATATATTTGTTAAACGAGCATAATAAATATTTCTAAATTAAATAGTTTTATCACCAACTAAAGTCGCTATTGATATTGTTTAGTTTCAGAAACAGCTACATAAACCTCCTTGGTCATGATCCTTTCTTCCCACGGTATAGGATAATGACCTTGGAAGGAAAAAACGTCTTTTTCTCAACTTCATTTGAATATTCTCTATACTACTTTACTATCATTGAGACTGATAATTAACCGTCTTTTTCTCAACTTCATTTGAATATTCTCTATACTACTTTACTATCATTGAGACTGATAATTAGTCAAAAGAATTTTTCATGAAAATTAGCACAATAATTTCATTAAATGCACATAGGTGTTGGTCTATCATACATATAAGTTAGAGCTAGAAAAATTCGATCAATTCACTTATTATCGCTTAACACATTTTTTTCCAGCGAAGGGATATGGATGTATCACGGAAAGGATATATACGGAAGTAATAAGGCTCTTGTTCCAAACTACGGGGCTGACTCTTGCACAGCCAAGGTAAGAATACAGCACATTTAAAAAAAAATAACGCTATTTTAAATGAAGCGCTTGATGTGCATTGTGCAATTAGCCAAAAGGATAAAAACCATTAAAAATGAGCGATGAAATCATTTGCAATCAATTTATGAGTTATGACTACGGTCCTACGTTTTTCGCATTGGCGATAATGAGAATTTTTGCGCGATTGCAGTTTGTACGCGAATAAGACGTATTTTTGGTGTTTATTCAAAATGACACGATTTTGAAACATTTTTGTGATTTTTCTCCACATTATAGTCTTGATGGTAAAAAACAACAACTGATATGAAAAGTCGTCAGATGGCATTGACAGAAGACGCAACCTAATGTCCGAGCTTTAGAATTCCAAATTATCCGACCAAATATTCGTTTAGGTATAATGAGGACGTACGTCTTCACGGACCGTGAGTAGGTCCTTTTCTACAATGTGGAAACGTGACTCCGTAAAGATTTTTCAAGCGCATGGCCCACAGCAATCCTCTTTTTGACTCGAAAGGTGGATGGATCGGTGTGAGAGAGAGAGAGAGAAAGGTAAATGAGGGGAATGGATACCATACGCGAATGTGCATCCCGTCCCTTTCCAGAGTTTATGCTAGATTCTCTGCCGGCACTCTCTTCGTCCAAAAAAAAACATTCATCGCTACTATCCATCCTGCTTTTAATCACGATTCTAAACCTGGCAATTTTGATGCCATTGCTCGGGTAATAAGAACTAGGCCCTCACTAATTACAGCCTTTCAATGCTTCGCATTTTTTTTCAGGTGACCCTTGAAAGCGTCAAGTACGAGAATGCCCCTTTGGCGCAGTAATGGATCCCTTACCTTACGTCATACATAAGCTCATCATTCATTTGCTACTGACTATTTGGCCATTATAATTGCGGAGGTAAAATATAAGGTTGAGTCGTCAACTAAGGCCATTTTTTACCTCGCACAATACATTTTCTACTTAAAATCCGCAATTGAAACCGAGACAAAATGGATCGCGTCACGTTAACATAATATTATATACACGAAGTTTTCTGTGGGGTTTGATTATTGGAGCACCTTTCAGGCGTTCCTCCGCGTGATGTCTATTGATAACAACAGTTTCTCAAGCCATCCTGCAGGCGTCTTCAGATCTGAAGACCTTCAGACCTGAAGACGCCAGCAGGATGGCTGGAGAAACTGTTGTTATCAATAGACATCACGCGGGGGAACACCCGAAAGCTGCTCCAATAATATTATATTATTGCAATCTTTTAAAATGTCAGTTTCAGGCAAAAGAATACTCAAATCCCGCCTCAGGATTATCTCCAAGGACTCTCCCTGGATCTCCCCAGGTGTTCTGTAAAATCCTTAATTTGTTTACTAATTGACTAATATTTTTCTTCTAATCTTGATTTTAGCAGCAATATCGTCGGTAATTTTGTTGTAAACATTAACATTGTTAAATGCATTTGCTAAAAAGATTCAAAATAAACCCTTTCTTAGAAAAATAACACCACTCTTGTGGGAAAAATAATCCCACTTTCCACCAAAATATAACCTTCCATTTTGTAGGTCTCTAGTTATGATAAATTTGAGCTAGGTGTATACCGTCACGCCGGTGTTGTTTTGATTGTCGGTCGATCACGTTTCGCAAGTGGTGAAGGTAGCTAATTATTTTAATTTCCTCTCTTATGCCCGGTTTAATAATTTACAGTGATTTGTTTTCTCATTATGAAATTGAACTCTGAACACGTTGAAATGTTCTCCTATCGATAACGCTCACGTTATATAACCAACAATCTGATTTTGTATAGAAATTCCGAACTCTCAGTTAACATCAAGTTAACGAAAAGGCTGCGTCATCTTGCCGTTAGCAGAAACCAGCAATTGTAATACCGGCTCAAGTGAATCAATCTATAATGACACAGTCTTGAGTCTCTCTTGGAATGGTGTTGAAAATTGAAACAGGATTTCAATGCAGCCTCTGTTGAAACTCACATCAAATTTTGTGTTCACTGAGTTGTAAAAAGTTAGTTTCAACCAAGATCAAAGCAGTTCCAATACACTTCAAAACATGGCAGTTCTATACAGGAAGTTTTGAGAGGGACCAAGAGTGATTTACGGACAGTTTTGGCAAAGTCACTGGACTGTATTTCGAACAAGAAAAGTCAACACAGCTCAAGTCTGGATCAAGCCTTAGGTGAATCAAGCTGAATCAACACCAGAGAAGTACGGTATATATCGGTATACCAGTATATTCTTGCCGATATACCGATATATACCGGTATATTTTTTAAAGTCGATATACCGGTATACTCGGTGTTATTTTCTAAATACCGGCACCCGATATATTGCTCATTATGAAAATTTCCTTACCTAAGTTCAGAAATTAAGTTAGGGAATTATTTTAGAGAGTGGAGTTGTTGAAAATTTCCTATAGGAAAGGAAAATGGGAAGTAAAATTTCATGGTTTTACCGTTTTAATACGATTTTTAAAAAGTGTGATGGACTCTTTTTACCTTGATTTTGAATTCTCTTAGTGAAGTGTTTCTCCTATTCGGCGCTGCTACTACGTATTCTGTAAAGCGCTGTGCCTTAAAAATAGGCCATGAGATGGCCTTAATTGGAAATGGATTTCAATTTTCTTTACAGAATTCAATCCGAATTTGGTGGAGCAAAATTAATGTTCCCAAATCTAATAATTTCAAAAAAATTATCACAGTCATGGAAAAAATGTTGCGCGCTGTTTTTCCCTGCGTGTACTAATTATATCTAGGATGATGACCTCTGTTTTATACCTTCCATTAAGACGATCCGCGGCATTCCGCACGCAACGGATTTTCAATGAAAACACATACTTACCCTAACTTGTATTTCTTCCAAAATGAATTTATAGAACACACTTATGAAACGTCGTAGCATATCCAATGGAATATTTTAAGAGACTGCAGTCATGGAGGTTGCTATGGCTATCATTTCAAGCTCCCACCATTAAATTCGACAGTGTCGGGCGATATAGTGCAGACCTGATTATGACGCCCTAAGGAACGTTGAAACACGTGTTGTGTATTATTTACATTAAAATTTAAGTGGACAGTACAATTACTGTAGTTTTACTCCCACCATAGTTATTGTATTGTCGTAAAGCAACAATAACTTTAAATGTGATTACATGCGAGTATAAATTATTCTTCCCATTCAATTTCAATTTTTTTGTAGATTTATTTGATATTGTCGATTTTTTGTATCCGTTGCTCTTGCTCAGATAAAATAAACACTTATCACTAAAAAAAGATTGCCCTTGGCTTCAATCTCAAAATGTTGATTTGTTGAAATCAGAGGTTGTGGCTCACTTTTTAATGGACACTGCCTGACTTGCAAAATTATTTGCGCCTTCATCCCTAGCGACCCCGCTCTGATTTTGAACACAGAGCAATTTTTTTACGATCTGGATGAAAATTTATTTGCAGACTCTCTTCTCCCCCTTAGCTAGCTTATACAGATTTTTCAAGGAGTTTCACCCCCACGAGATTCGGAGGGTTGTTGCGCCGCTGATTCCAACCAATTTTGATTTTGTACGGCATCAAAGAAGAAAGGAGTTGAATGATGTGAAGATGCAGGTCTTCCGCGTTTTACACCGCGTTGGTCTATGTTTCTTTGGACGACAGTTTCGTCGGCGTTGTAGTCGGCTTCTTCTGGTCGGTAGAGTGAAGGTGCAGTCATTGGTTGTCTTATATATCTCAAGCGTTAGACCAGACTCCAACGGGTGAGATATATAAGACGACGAATGGGTGAACCTTCACTTCACCGACTTAAAGAAGCCGACTGAAACGCCGCCGAAACTGCCGTGCGAGGAAGCATGGACCAACGCGGTGTAAAACCCGGTAGACTTGTATCTTCACAATAATGGCATTTTTTGCATCGCTTGTTTACGTTTTTCAAATGTGATTAGAGATCTTTACTCAATAATTTATCACATCTACTATAGCCACACCTAAACTACGATCCAAGCGCTTCATTTCTTTTAATTTTCCAAGGGAGGGTCCACCCGGCCCCCGTTTCGTTGAGAGGTATAGCATACCCCCCAGGCGCCGCGAAATAGTGAACCCCCCCCAAACATCGCCCTTAATCCACCTCTGCAGCCACCCCACTAGTAATACGATTAAAACTCGGTACTTCAGAGTTTGATGCTAAATCTAGCCGCCACAGCTGCAAGTAATATTTTTATTTAGTAATAGTAATCAAATCATAACTGATCACCATTTGCTTAACTTTTAAAAAAGAAATTTCAATTTTTTTCCCGGTTTTAGTCTTCAAAATTGGGTATTTTCCGGTATAAGTAAATTAGCATTTGTTCACCTTCGACAATTTAAATACAAGTAAACCCGCAAGTACGCCCACCAGCTGTTGCCAGGATGGGAAGCCGGAGCGCCAGGGCGTGACGTCGACTGAGATAATACTGACAATTTTCCCCATAAGCTCAATGTATTTTTGCTAACAAGCTGTTTTCCTATGCCTCTCATACCATTTACTTGGCATAAATGTTAAAAATCAAAGGCGACAATGGGCAGTTGCCTAATCGCGCGCCCCCACAACAGCCCGCCTTGATTCTACGTCATCCACCCTCACCTGTGCCCTCTGGTCCATAGGTAACGTTCGGATGATTCTCCTATCTCGCCAATCTATTCCTATTTTCCTGTGTATTTTCATTATTTTTTCCCTATTTACTCAGCCTAACGCCTTTTCTAAATCCACAAAGCTAATAAAAACATACTGATTACACTCAATGTTTTTTCTAAAATTTTTCACATCTCCGTAATCGCATCCCGAGTTGCCCTCCCCTTCCTGATACCAATCTGGTCATCGGTCAGGTAGCAAAATACTCAATTTTTCAACTTCTATCAATTATTCTAAGTAAAACTTAATTCCCCGTGTGAAATTTGACTAGCTATTCCAAACTCCTCGCATTCTGACACTTTCTTCTACTTCGGGATAGGTATCAAGACTGTTTTAACGAAGTTTTCTGGTCTTACTCCTTCCTCGTAGATCTTACGGATATATTTTCTTGCCTTCATCTCCCGTAATGCCCTCTCCATTTGACTGCTGAGTACCTCCGGTCCGAGGTTATCTCCTCTATTGCTCTCTCATCCTCTATATCTAAATTCACAGGTCTATTACTGCTGTCATAAAGCTCTTTCGTTTTCTCTTCACCTGTCATGGATATCTTCCTCCTCGTTTAGTATCTTACCTGCTTCATCCATCATCTTTGCTATCGTTTGTCCTCTCTTACCACCCGATAAATTTTTCACTTAAGCGCACTCACCCCTTCTTTCTGTAGCTTATCAATTTCATCACATTTCCTTTTCTACCAGTTTTCCTTCGTACGGTTGGTCACCCACCGAAGTTTATTATTTAATACCTCATGCCTCGTCTTAGGTCCTGCCTGACTTTTTTATGGATGTATATTTAGTTAATTACTTATTAATTACTAATTTGCACTTTTGTCCCACCAGCCCAAAAACATTTTTAACCTACTTAGATTAGAACAGAGCTTTTTCTACATATTACGTCCACCTTTTCTGCACACTATGCGCATTGTTACAAATCTTTTATTGTTGAAATTACGCCAATACAAAGGGAATGGCAAAGTATTAAACCTGAGAATTGCTGTTGTTGCTGATGTTGCCTTAAAGGGGTGTTCGTGAAAATATATGAAAGAAGTGAAATTAGTTTTAATCCCCATCTCGGATCTTCCCAATCCTCTGAATATGGCGTCGAAAACTACCAAAATATTCCCAAAATTGTCGTTTTTCCAACGTTTATTTCTCTAAAAATACAAGACGTACGCGTGAAATGTTTAGTTTCCTAAATGTGCATACCTTATTCTCTTATTTACTATTACTTTTATTGCCTCACGAGGCCTTGTTTTCTCGCAAAACGTTTTTGGGCTGACGCGCGTTATGGCGAGACGAAAGCGCTCATTTGCCTTAGGTACTAAGAATTTCAGGCATAATAAAAACGAAGTTTTTGCGTCGTAATTTTATTGCCATATTTAATTCAAACTTCCTAAATATGCTTACATATAAATAATAAAATTTGAATTAGGTCTCTAGCATGACTAGGGATAAATCATCGCTCTAATTATTTTAATTGGGCGAGGGTTTTTTTACACGGTGAGTGCTTAATTGCATGGAAGGACAGTGCAGATTCCAGGAGGGGGAGTGGAGTTTTTCAAACAATATATCTTACAAAAATAATTCAGGGTAAATTAATTTTCTTATCTCTAAAAATCTTTTAAAATAATCATCATCTTCCCATTCCTTTTGTGTTCCTTTTTTTTCTTTGTACTTTTCTACAGTTTAATCTTTTACATGCACGACGCGTTTCGGCGATTGACCGCATTATCAGGTATAAAGTCAGAGTATGTAAGTTTACTTCCCTTTGACAGTTTTCGTAGTTACGGGGGGAATTCCAAAGGTTCGGGGAAGATTGAGGAAGGCAGGGGCCAGTAGAAATGTGGATAAAAGAGCAGTTGATGCGGGAAAGTCATTGTTTTCCAAGATTTTTTTGTCGGAAAGGAGAGGAGAGAGGCGCGGGAATAATTGTTCGTTGCATAGGTTTGTAGAGGAGTGCCTGATATATTTTTTATTCCAGAGCGTCCAATTTTAGACCTTGGGGAAAGACGTATAATATTTCGTTGGCACGCATCATGCAGTTAAAAGATTGAACTGTAGAAAAGTAATGATTATTTTTTTTATTGTTGACGTTCAAACCTTCTACGAAAGTGAAGCCAAAAACAATTAAGATTTTTACACTTCTTCTTTCGAGGAACGTTGCCCTGAAACCGGTTATACTGAATAAATATTTCCGTAAAAATTACACAATGCTTTATTCAATCATTCATGATGAATATTTGCATATTTGGCGATATTTTCATCATCATCAACTCAAAGAATTTATTAAATATGTGTTTACTCTTCTGCTCTCAGGTTGGGGATACGGTAGGAGTGATGAAAAGTAGGAACGGGAGCCTTCATTTTTTCATGAATGGTGCTGACCAAGGACCAGCAATCAGCAATGCCCCTTCGATACTATACGGTGTCTATGAAGTGAGAGGCTTTGCTATCATAGCTACTATCGTCAGTAGGAAATGATCGAAGAATATTTCAACTGTTGACGGCTCTACTTGGTGGAATAACATATCGTGGGAGAATTTAAAACACTTAGTAGTATTCCTCAATGATTTATTAACCCAACCGGTTTCAACGCTAAAGCGTCATTATCAAGGGTACAATTCTCTAAGTTTTGGGAGATGCGCCAAATGTATATCCAATTCTCAAAAGGTGTGAGGGGGTTTAAGTAGAAAGGGGGGGAGGAAACTAGTGAATAAAGAAGCTAAGAAGAGCATTAAAAATTATTTTTCCCACTCTCTACGTTGATTCAATATGGTTTTCTATGAAATACTCTTGCATAAACTAATTACTTTAAATAATATGGATATAAGGGGAACAATGTTTGAATGGATCGTTTGTTACTTAAAGGACAGGAGAATTAGGATAAAAATAAGAGATGATTATATAAGTGAATCTGCTTCCACAGGTACAAGTGTTTCTCAAGGCTCTATCCTGGGCCCATTGTTATTTCTAATTTACATAAATGATGTAAGTATTTAAGATATTAACCATTGTACTTTACTGCTATATGCAGATGCTGCATTACTTATTTCTACTCATACTAATTTTGGAGATGCAAAAGTGATGTTGGGAAATGATTTTTAATTTTCTTTATGCTGGACACATGATAGCAACGCTTTTTTTATTGAAAATAAATCAAAAGTTATGCGTGTTGTAACAAAGAGCTCACAGAAAAAATACTAAAAATTGCAAAACATTCACATGACTGCTTACATGTAAGCTCAATAATTTTTAAATGCCCAATATTAGAACAAATAACGAAGTATAAAAATTTGGGTATAATAATTGATGATGCCTTCAACTTTAAGAATCATGTCATTGCATTAAATACAAGATTAAGAAGAATATAATATCAAATGTACTATATTAATGAATTAATTCAATTTTCTCTTCTGAAATTAATATACTATGGATTAGTTGAGAACTTAATAAGATATGGTCTTAATATATGGGGAAATTTTAATAGTATGTGCCATAAACTATTAATTAAAAAACATAATAAATTCATTAACGCCTTAATTGGTAAAGTAGATAAAACAAACACAAATATTGAAGACATGTACATATGTTTAGACATTCTGAGGTTAGACGAATTATATAGATATATGTATCATAATCCAGTACAACTACTTCTGTAATACTTATAAAAAAACAAGGTCCTTTAAAAATATAGAAATTTTCCGCTTTGTAAGAAATATTTTTGTACCTCTGCAATACACAAGGTATGGTAATAATACATTTGGAGTGGTTGTACCAAAATAATTTAATCAAATACCACATAGTATAAGTACATTAACTACAAGAAATGAAGTTAGGGTCAAAATTAAAAAATGGATGTTAGAAGATCAAAATGATGGGTAAAAGAAACTGTGTACTCGTGTATTGTTTTTTTTTGTGTTTCTATATTTTTATCAGCCACCCTCTTGGCATATTATATATTTATCACCCGAGTGATTTTCCAAAACGTTTATATATATATATATATGTATATATAAAACTTCCAGGAGAATCACTCGGGTGATAAATATACAGTATGCCAAGAGGGTGGCCGATAAAAAATATACACACGGAAAAAAGAACACTTACACATAAAAACTTCCGATATTTCGGTGAAGACTAGCTCCACCTTTCTCAAGGTTTAAAGTAGGAATGAAGAAAAGGAGAGAGATTGAGGTATGGGAGGGGAAAGAGGGGGAGACGAAGGTGTAAGAGGGGAAGGAGGGGAAAGAGGGAGAGAGGAAGGTGTAAGAGGGGAAGGAGGGGAAAGACGAAGAGCGGGGAGAGGGCGTGGAGGAAGCAGGGAGAGATGAGATGAGGGGGAGGGAGAAACTAGTGTGATTTATTGAGTCCGGGGGGCGAGAAAGCCTGGTGGATTAAAATACAAGAAGATTCAAGATCTTTGAGCTGAAGGGGAGAGGAAGAAGGGGGAAGGGAAGCAAGTAGACCGACTTTAAAAGTGTTATTGAAAGTGGAGTTGTGGGAGGAGACGTGAATGGCGACAGGGAGAGAAACAGAGAGGGAGGGGCAATCGTTACAAGACGAGCGGTGCCCATTCATTCTAATATTGAGAGGAGTGGTGGATAAGCCAATATAGAAAGAAGGGCAGTATTGGCAGAGGAGGATGTAGACAATGTTAGGCGTGGTGCAGGAGGGTGAGAGGACAGAAGGGAGGGGAAAAGCGAGGAACTTGTCCGGCAAGGGCTGGGTGATGAGGATGGGGCAAGTTTTACATCGCGGGCGGTTGCAAGGGGTGGGAAGGGATTTGGTGGGTTTGAGTGATTTGGACAGGGGTTTGGTAATATTGAAAATGGCGGATAGATTGGGGGGGCGTCTGAAGCTGAGAGAGGGACATTGGGGGAATATTTTAGAAGTGGTTAGGTTGTCCGACAGGATAGGGTAGAGGTTTTTAATAATACGCCTAATAGAGTCCACACCTGGGAAGTAGGTGGTACAGAGGGAGATATTGTGTTGGGAAATGCTATTAGTAGGAGGCAGTTTGGGGGAGTGTGGTTTTTTGAGGAATTTTTTATTGAGAAGTTGCTCTGGATAGCCTCTGCGAAGAAGAGATTGATGGAGGTTAGTAAGGAATTTATCAAGGGAGTCAGGGTTGTTGCAAATTCGGTGGCCACGAATAGAAAGGGAGTAGGGGAGGGAACGTTTAGTATGGGAGGGGTGGCAGCTGTTATAATGGAGGTATTGTTGTTGGTTGGTGGGCTTGATATGCACGGAAGTGCTAAATTTGCGGTCAGAGAGGGAGACGTTTACGTCCAGAAAGACGACGTTAGAGGCAGAGATGTTAGAAGTAAAGGAGAGGGGAGAGGAGGCGTTGAGGGAGGAAATAAAAGAGTTGAGAGAATGAATACCATGTGGCCATAAAAGGAAGATGTCGTCAATGTAACGAAGCCAGAGAAGAGGTTTTAGTGAGCATGAAGATAGAAAAGATTGTTCAAAAAGTCCAAGGAAAAGGTTGGCGTAGGAAGGACTGAAGCGACTACCCATAGCGCATCCTTTAATTTGAAGAAAGAATTTGTTATTGAAAGAGAAAGCGTTGTGGGTTAGGATGAAATTGGAAAGATCAAGAAGGAACTCAGAGCTGGGAATATAAGGAGCAGGGCGTTTAGTGATGAAATGGCAGATGGCAGAAAGTCCTTCAGAATGAGGAATGTTGGTATATAGGGAAGTGACATCAATAGTGGCCATTAAGATATCACAGTTAGAGGGGAGTGGAGTAGAATGGAGGCGTTCAAGAAAATGATAAGTGTCTTTGATATAGGAGGGCAGGGAGTGGACAATGGGTTGTAGGTAGTAGTCAACAAATGCGGACATGCGTTCGGTGGGTGAGTTATAAGAGGAGACAATGGGGCGGCCAGGGTTGTCAGGTTTGTGGATTTTGGGTAGAATATAGAAGTTTGGGGTGTGTGGGTGTGACGGAGAAAGAAGGGTGATATCTTGTTTAGACAGGCCTTCATCAGGGCCATTGATTTGAAGGAAGGAGATTATTTCATCCAAAAATTCAGGATTAGGGTCATGGGACAAAGGCTGATATGAGGAAGTGTCAGAAAGTTGTCGGTTGGCTTCATCGAGGTAGTCAGAAGAGTTGAGGATGACTACTGTGGAGCCTTTGTCAGAAGGAGTGATGGCAATATCTGGATTTAGAGTAAGTTTTCTGAGGGCCGAGATTTCAGAAGGAGATAGATTGGGTTTTGGTTTAAGGGAGTTGAAAAAAGATGGCTCAGAGAGTTTTGATAGGAGAAGGTTGGTGAAGATTTCAACGGGGTGATTGGAAAGAAGTGGTTTTGGTTCATGTGAAGAAGGAGGTTTGAATTTGGAGAGAGCGGTGTGGGGGGGGAGGTGGGAGACGGAGGAGTGGGACGCGTTTCCCAGAAAAATTTCCATTTCAGTCATTATATATATAAAACAAAAGAAACTTCACTATGTTTTTTTACTTGTCACGCCTGTGACTCCTTATTAGATATATTTTCACCACGTGTGAATTTTGCTGTTTGTATGTATATATATATATATATATATATGTAAATAGGGAAAAAATGTATATACCCAGTAAAAATGTGGTTGGCATATTTTTATGATGTCGTGGAACCCGCTGACAAGTCTTTGGGACTTAGCAGGCCTAAATTGGTATGTTAATAGCATTAATATGTATTAAATTTATTAATTAACACATTGATATTAATATTAATGAACACCCCCGCCCCCCACAGAAGGCAATCCTGTGTACGCTACTGGACTAGTGGCTGTAATAACAACACATGTAAATAGTTTCACTGTGGTCTAAGTGTACATGCCTATGGGTAACCATAGAGAAGAAGTTGAATGGCATTAACGAACAAGTAGAAGAGATAATTAGAGATGTCCCTGGTTAGAAGAACCTATTAGTGATGGAGGATTGGCATGCAGTGGTTTGGGAGGGATGGAAAAGATGAGATATTGTTTGGGCTAGGGAAAATAAAGGACTTCAATAAGAAGGCAGTTGAATGTAGGAGAAATAAACTGTAATAACTTGGTTCAAACATTACCTCAGGCGTGGGTATACATGGATAAGACTAGGAGACACATGGAGGTAACAAATAGGTCTGGCATAATGCTAGAAACAATCCATGAGGCTCATTAATTGGACCGAATTCAAGGTACACAAAAATGTTCCTATTTTAACATAAAAGAAAAAACAATGGTAGGGCAATATAAGATTTTGCTCTTTCTCAGCTAATTTTATTTATAATTGTTCTCAGGTTTCTAGCCGTGTAAGGGTTTTGGCTGCTGCCAACGTTTGGATGGAAAACTCCTCCATTGTCTTCAGAGCAATGATTTGCAGGACATTCTGTCATCGCTTCTTTACCCATCTAAATACAATGCCCCTCCGATTAGACTGGTATATAAACAATGACAGAATATCCGGCGAATAATTGCTCTGAAGACGATGGACGAGTTTTCATCGAAACATTGGCAGCAGCTAAAACCCTTACTCGACTAGAAACCTGAGAATAATTTATAAATAAATGGTAGGACTGTTAACCGGCAACTACCAAGTAAAGACACACCTTATGTCTTGGGAAATAAAGGGATGTAGATGGTGTAAAGAAGAGAATGAAACCATAAGTGCACTACTTATTGTGCAAATGCCCAGCAACTGCAAGCACTCACAATCACTTCCCGAATATGCCATCACATGAATCAAAGGATAAAGGGGATTTACCCCCAGGAGACACTGTAGACTCGAGCAAGGGAATAGGGCCTCAGGGGCAGACAAGATGAGGTGGATCCCACAATTTGTACCGAGATATCAAAGGGTCTTGGGGCTCAGGCCAGGAAACTTATCCAAATCAAATCCATTTCTCCATATTTTATGTTATCCTTCCCTTACCAACCAAACCATGATTCTTTAGTTGCACGATTGTTGGTAACCTCTCAACTCTCTCTCCCAAATAACCAACCAACCTCATTTTCTTTCATGCACAAGTTCAAAGTCAATGTCGACACAGGATATTTCTATGCTATAACCACCAGTATCCTCGCTCAACTCATTATGCTGATGATGATGGCTTAGTCAACCATCTAAATGGTGATCAATTTTTATAATCTTACTCAGTGTCACACCTGAGAAACCTCCACGTATTTCTACATTATGTTCATCATGCATTATCCTGATAATTCATCCACAATCCCAACTTATTTCAAGATATTAATGCAAAAGTTTCAGATGAACTACCTATCCCTTAATTATTTAATGACTTAATCCAATCTTATTTTTCTAGTAAATTTTACATTCATTTACTACATTTGATTCCACCAATATTCCTAATACTGCATGGCATTTCTTGGTTTTTACCTTAACCAAAACTGACCCTCACCAATTGCAATACTAAACTTGGGAGTTTCATAGAGGATCACATAACTTACATTACCACCCCAGTTAAGAAGGTGAGGAGTCAAAGTTAAGGCAATTAAACACTTTGGAAATATAAGAGGGTTAATAATCCCAACTTGTGTACCCAGAAGTGGTAATTACTTAACCTCAAATGATGCACTCGTGTTAACACTTAAATACCACACACAGACCATCTCCAAAAAACAAAGGTTTTTCATTGGCCATAAATAGGGAACACTGGAGTCCTAACATCAAATAACTTCTGGACATACCTAGATGACTGTGCATTTCACTTTTGGTTAAACGAAAAAAAAAACATGCAGGCTCAAAATCAAGATTTTGGAAAATGTTCCACATACATACCGTCAATGAGCCCAGACTTTAGATGCTGGCCATAGGGCATATGCTTACTCTATGGTATAACACAATCTAAGCCAATGTGACAACCAAGTTGAAATATAAATGAAATATAATATATCCTTCAAGTAATCCACAGCATTTTATTTTGTCACTTAAAATATTTCATCGGTTACAATTTTGGTGCAGATCTAAATACATACACGGAAGAGTGATGTGAAAAAAGGATCAATAACTCTATAAAATAAACAGTCATCTGATGGATGAATCTAATTAACCCTTTCACTGTGGTCAACCTGCGGAGACTTCCCAGCCATGTGCGGCAAAAAAGTGAACGGTGGGTAGGAATGACCTTGCCAACAGAATGTAGGAGCTACATTCACAGCAGTGTACCAAGTGAACGTAGCTCCTACCTCCACAGCAGCAAAAGGGTTAACCAGTGAGTTCAGAGAAATAATATGTCATGTTATATTAACTCTTAAGTACATACCTAACCAATGAGTATGAAAATTCATACCATAGCTTCTTCAATTTTTAAATTTATTTTCATTCAGACGAATGCAAAAAATGTGAACATGTCTCACATATTAAAGTTAACTTAAATGTATGACATGATTGAAGCCTTGAAAATAAATTGAGCACCACCAATCCATATTCCTTCTTCAGATCAAGGTAAGGAAACTAGGAAAAAAAAGTCTCCCCCTTTCCTGATTTGAAAAGTTCCTTCAAAATATCAGCTCAATAGTGTATGATGCAATGGTGCACACACAAAGAAAGCATGTTTCCTGCCTACTTGCTCCAAATGGCACATGCTAGCATCAACCATATAAGCATGTAATCAAATGAAAAAGGACAGCAAAACACATTTTGGCTGCCAGTGGCGGTTTACCCACACCAGCAACATTAATGGAATTGGAAGCCAGTTCTTTAAAGCAGGTTTCCCATACCGGTTGGCCTCCATTCACATAGTTACTGGACTTGTAGGCAGCAGGGGTATGCCATCATCAGCTCGGACTACCAGTGCCAATCAAACCAGCAGCCCATAAGAAGGAAACATGCTTACTTTGTAAGTGTTCCCAAACAAAATACTAACAGCAACCGGCTGAACACTTAAAGAGCCCAGAGTAAAAATACTTCAGGCACTTAGTAATTCACAGAATCAGAAAATTAACAATAAATTTAGCAACAAAAAAGCTAATACTGCACAGTATACACAACCTGATATTCCCGGGAAAAAATATATTATAATCAAATGATGGGCAGGAAATACTTTTTCTGCATACCCCGTACATGAAGGGTGTCCTTATGACTTAGATGAAACTGAACTGGCTTTTAAACTATAAAGTTTAAGGCAAGTGCACCCAGTGTGCCAATTTGCTTTATTTGGTATTGCAAGCATTAGTATTGCTCAACCAATACTATTCCATGACAGCAAAGGGTCACCAAATAACGGAGGCAAAACAATGACTTGAGAATTTGGTCGAAACTTAACAGGAGGAGGCAGGATTATCACATTTGATGATTATCAGTCAACACGATTTAATCCGACCTTACAAATAAGTGCATACAAAATGATGAAGAAAATTTATACACAGCAGCCACGATCATTCCTTCCACAACCATCAGCCTGTAGTAGTCAACGAAAATGCATTTTCCACTTTCGAAATGATTTTCTGGCCACATAAGTAAAGAGACAATATTAGAGAACTAGTTTATGCCACAGTGAAACAAATTCAAAAAAATTGTATCACAAAATATTTCATTTCTTTGTTATGCTATACTTCCGAACGAGTTCTTCTGCAAATTCGGAATGCATCTCTTTCAGCAAGTCGTGAGCCGTTGATTTCGCTTCCATAAAGGTATCAGCTATAACTTCGGGGTCATCACTACTGACACAATCATTCAATTTCCGAATCAACACTGGTTCCAGGTTTATTTGGCAATTACTTACATATTCCTCAACCACTGTCGATATTTTCTTGATCAGAGCTGAGAATGCAATGGAATCATAGGAACCCGCGGCTGACTTCGTCTTCTTCAATTGATGGCATTCTCCAACAATATCATTACATTTTTCCCAGAACCTAACAGTCTGCGACTCTGAGTAGAACTCAAAGCTCTGCAAAAAGTCATAAAATTCATCCCTTCCCTCTACACTAGATAGAACGGCCTTAAGGCTTTTTGACCACAACTTAGCATCTTCTATTAGTCTTTTACGTCTTCCGCAGTCACCCAAACCCGCGCACTCCTCCATTTAGCGCAGTAACGGGTAGGACTCCAATTTAACTGGCAGAAGCTTGTAGCAAGGCTTTTTCAAGATTAAATGAAGTCCCAGGATAAGCTGTCCATGACATGTCAAAAGTTATCTTCAAAGTCTAATTCACTGGATACACGCCCACATCAAGCCGGCTCCTGTAGAGAAAATAATGTCTAAAAATAACATAACCATAAAAGTAGCAGGACAGTAGCTTTACTCTTTATTCCCTAGCTAACCCACAATTTATTTATGGATTTGGATACAAGGATATCAACCAGAACTTTCAACCTCGGCAAACAAGCGGTTAATACAATACACTTCGTTGAGTAACGGTAGAGCAGCAAGGTAAATTCCTTTCCCACGAAAATTTGCCAAAACTTGCAAATATTTAAAGACAGAAAGCACTCCTCTCAATACACGCATTTTTCAAATTCAAATAGCGATGTGAAACGAACGGCTTATAAATCTTACCTTACTTTTCAACCTCCTCAATATCAATAGATACATGTTTACTATTTGTTACCCATAGCCATAGCACCCATAGCGGATTTTTCGTTTATTTATTTGTTTTAGTGCATGCAGGTGACGCGAGTGGCGCAGGCGGCGCAGGTGACATGAGTAGCGCGGGTGACGCCAGTGATTCAAAAGCCTAGAATCCTAAGAACGCCTTTGAGGTTTCACAAGTGTTTAAATAGTGGCTTTGATGGTTATTTTATTAATAACATTAATGATTTTACCCATTTTGAGTGTTGACCTTGTTAATCGTTGAATTTATAAATACACTGAGTCCTCCCTTGTCTTGACTGAGGTGTATTTTTACCAAATGCTAGTTACTGTTTTCAAACTTGGGTTTGGAGATAAAAAAATTAAATGTGGGAAAACCGTTTAAGAAAAATAGTTCAAATGCAAAAAAAAATATTTTTTCTTGAGTTAATAAAGACTGAAAAAGAGAAAGTTCTGATTATCCATGTTTTCCAGTTTTCAACTCTTTCCACAGATTTCTAGGATAATTCTAGAGTTTCCTTTATTATCTTTTCATCAGAGTTAACATATTTAGTTGTCGGATGGACCTCGGGATCTATCTGATATTCACTTCCACTCTAGTATATGTCAAGAATTTCCTAGCCTTTTTACGCAGATGAAAACCTATCTTCGATTTAAGGTCTAGTCACTCAATTACGTGACATTTTCGGGTCAATATTTAAGTATATGGCTGGCAAAAACATATGCCTCTCTGCTTTACGCAAAACCCAAGGAGAAGAACTACGTAAAATTTATGTTCGTCATTGCGTTTTAACCCTTTCGCTACGAACGACGTGATAGAGCGTCGTAAATTTTTCGACGCAAGCGAACGAACGACGTGATAGCACGTCGTGCCGCTAAGCTAGCCCCAAGCAAGCCTAAAAGGTGTGTATTATAAACTGGGATGCGACCCGAAAAGACACCCGAACTCAGAGTCCGACCCTTCACCGCGGTTGGTTTATGGCACCAACTGACCAGTCACACTATAGTTTAAAACTTCTTAAAGTTAAACATTAATCGCACAATTGTGTTCGTCTTTGTGTTGGACTATTCACGTTGATAAAAATAGGTTTTTAAACAAAGTCATACAATATATATTAACCATTTTACGTGCATTAGTAAAGCAAGCCAGTTTAATATACATTAAATTACTAAAGCACGTAAAATGGTTAAAACTTATCGTATTACTGCGATTAAAAAACCATTTTCATCAGTGTGAGTAGCGCGACACAAAGACGAACGTAATTGTGCGATTAATGTTTCACTTTAAAAAGTTATAAACTATTGTATGACTATTCAGTTGGTGCCATAAACCTCTTATAATGGACTTCTTCTCGGGACGCCGTTGGTACCCTTTCTCGGTTCGCGGGAGGGGATTACCTCGACCCTTCCTCGCAGTGCGCGCCCCACTCACAATAGGGGTCCGCGGTCAGTTGCTTGCTGGTGTAGTGGAATAACAAACTTAAAGATTTTTGTGTTATTGGCAAATTGAGCATTATAAGTGCATTGCTTATGTTTAGAACTACAACCACAAATTTAAAACGGAGTTCTACTGTTATTTTTAACGTAGTTTGTGTGTAAAGGAATCTTTACCATTGATACGATTTTTGTTGCTAAAGAGCTTAATATTAACGATAGAATTTCGTTTAAAAGCTGTAAAGTCATTGTAAAACAAGAATAATTCATTTATGATTAAATAAATATCGAGGCTGTAGCAACAATGTTTTTAGCAAAACCATCGCATAAAAAATAGTTGACCGCGACCGCATGCCGTAATGGGCACCCTAAGCGGAAAAGAGCGGAGATTATCTCAGCCCGGTGGCCGAGCAAAAGGTTCAACACCCCTCTAGCCCCCGACTCAAGTTAGGGAAATAGGTACCGGTGAAGATCCTAGCGTAGTGAAAGCTCCGTACTGGCAAAGCAAAAAAGTTTTCCACGTCCCCGTCGCGAAAGGGTTAAGGCCTGAGATTTTTATCGTAAACCGTGGATATACCTACTCTTTACGATAAAAAAACAATCCATGAGGTCGTGTATGCTAAAAATTATATAAAAATAGAGTTTCTCTGATTGCCTTGAGACGATGCATGGACCGTAAATCTCAGTGTGTATATCGGACATTTTCTGAAAAGCTGCCCAAGAAAATAACTTTGAAAAAAATGGCATTAATTATACTGAATAAAAATCTTAAAATTGATGTAAAACTTTACTTTTTGTCGCGAAATCTTGAATCGCCCGTCTTCTATGCTTTCCGATTCACGATACAACACGGCTACCAAAGTGAGTACCTAATGGCTTGCCCCTACTTAACGAATTTCATTTTATATTTGCAATTCTGCAGAATTGAAATGTCCGTCTCTTCTGGAAAATATTTGTTTTGCCCCAATTTGGTCCAATTGCAATGCAGTATCCCCGATTGCGGATATTTTTAAATGGCAAACTCAAACAGCTTATCAGAGACTACCCCTGAGAACACATGAAAAAATTCAGACGTACCTACTAAAATATGACATGTTCCGAGTTTATAGAAAACTTCTCTCCAAGTACGAGGTATCCCACCCAAAAACCCAAAACATCTGTAGCTTTAATGAAGACCAGTTTTCCACAACGAATACCACACAAGGAATTTAGAATTCTCTGTAAAACAGATTACCTGAACCTAATGCTATGTATATTTTAAAAATAATGGCAACTTTAACTAAAAAGAAAAAGCATGGTTACTTCGGAGCGATAACTGCGTGAACACTCATTTTAAAGATAATGCAAAGCTTGCCACGTTGGCTGCACTAACAGTGCTTGTCATAGGTGTTCCGGTGATAGGTAAATTAAATTTAAAGTTTAATAAACGTAGGTGAAACTCTGCACAATCTCACTGAGGTGATCAATTTGTCTGTATTGTAAATGATAAGATTATTTTTAAAAGACAAAATTCGGAAGAATTAATTTTTGGGTAACTTTAAAATATAAAAATCTGTTAACATTTTCGGCTATCTGAAATACGGTTTGGAGCTAAGCAATTTCTTAAAATGGTTAAAATAATAATTGTTTTTGGTGGATAATGTAATAATTTTAATCATATTTCATGTATGTTGCCTCATCTGCTTTAAAGTCTCTTTTTAAGCGAAGGAAGTTAGCTGTCACCGATCTTCGTAAATGTCATGTTATTACTGCGCTGTCAGAATCGTTGGAGTTCCGATTTATGTCAGCGATGGCGGTTTATTTGGAAACGGACAATTTTATCGTATTCGAAAAACCCTCATTCCTCAACAAAACGAAGCATCCTATCAAGGATCGTCACCTAACTACTAAGAAAACTGAGCAAAAAAGGCATCCGCACTGGTGAAGGAAGTAGCGCGAAACTCAGATGCGTGACACCGCACAGTGGGCCAAACTGAAAAAAAGCTGGCCAAAATTAATAACTCTAATAATTTCCAGTCCATATGCAACATGAAGTGCATTTCTAAGGTATTTTGGGCTGATAAAGGTAATTTTATCATTATTTTTTCAAGATATTCTACGGATTCAGCGTTATTAATTGAATAATAATAAAATATGCAATAACAAAGTTTAATTTTAATGGTTGAGTGGTCAAGTTGAAATTCAAAATTTCCTATTATAACTATCACGATATTGTAATTAATAACTCTAGGAGCTAAAAAATCTATAATGTTTAGTTATAGCTTACGTAGTTTACATTTTCACAATAAATAAATATTTAATTCATTTTTTATTGCAAAATTAGTTTAAAATTGGCTACGCTCCACTCAATTGTGTTTTGCTTTAATTTTGTCGCACTACTGGGATCAGGATTCAACATAAATGTAAACCAGAGGTAGAGACCATGATAAATTATTATTTAAATTTTAACATTAAGCAAATATTTGTTAATAATATCATTATCAAAAACTTGAATAAATATTTTGAATAATAATATTGATAATAAGTGTTCACTCATCCTCTGGTGACTCGTCATGACTCTCATATTCACATTCGTCATTCCCATAGTTAATTTTTTGTTTCACTTCTGGATATAAATCTTCATTCGATTTACTATTTTGAAATGAAACTGAAGATATCAAGGGATCAGAGTTGAACAGCAACCTCCGAAATAAATCTTCATTAGTCGCCTCTCTTGATATCTTCCGCGTATTATGTTGCCGGAATTTCCTAATATCCTTATTCCTTGATTCCAAGGCATCTTCTGAAAGCTGCCCGATGCACAGTGGGCCCTACCAGGTGCAGGTGAACTAAATTCGAACCTTTTAAATAAGGACCCGACGCCTGTTTACCAGACTGAGTGCAAAACGTTAATGGCATCTTGCCATACGTTGTTTCGTCCCTGTGATCTACAGGAAGCAGTGCTACCCCGACGCCATCATTCATGAAAGCTCCAGGCATAGTTTCCACCAAAAAACAGCGGCCCTCCACTCCATGATTCACCGGCTATGCCACATCCCGATGTCAGAAGTCAACACACAGAAGGAACTTCTCACTATAAAGGAAATAGCGGTAAACAACGGTTACCCCACCAAATTAGTTGACACACTATACAGAAGAAAACGGGCCATAATGGCAGGAGAATTAATTTACCGGACCTCCACCGCACCAGACAACAACAGAATATGGCGCAGAGTCTCTTTTTTTGGGAATTTATCCCTGAAAATACAGAGGCTGCTCCCTAAAGACACAGTTAGAGCAGCCTTTTACAATAAAACCACCCTTAAAAATCTACTCGGATCCAACAAAGACAAGGAGAAGATAGAGCAGCAGAGCGGCGTCTACATGCTCGAGTGTTCGGATTTCCCAGCGATATATATCGGGCAAACAGGGAGGAAGTTTGCCACTAGAGCAGCAGAATACCGTGCCTGCTTCATAAATAGGAAGGAGACCTCCCAATTCGCTAAACATTTGCTGGACGAAGGCCACAACAGCGAATTCGTCCCAAAGGCCCTACACCTCGAGAGGAAGGGGCGGAGATTAGACGCCTTGGAAGAGTAGGAAATTCTGAGTTACCTCACAACAAAACAACTCGTCAATGACCATTTGTATCCCTCACGCTCTCCCCTCCTGCATTTTCCCTACCTTACCCATTACCCACCCACTGAGACAACCGCTGCCCTACTTCCTTCTCGAGGGGACGCAGATTAGACCCCTTGGTTGTGCTGGATTTTCGGAGTCACCTCACCTCCAACAACTACACCCCACCCCACCTCCCTCCTCCCCTTCCCCTCCTTTAACCTCTTCCTTTCCACCCCCCCCCCACTTTTCCCAACGGTTTTGTACTATATATACCACTTATGCTAGACTTTCTGTTCACCTGATGATGTAGCACCGCTACGAAACCATGGTCGTGTTTAATAAATATCTAAGTGGAAGCTGCAGTGTTCAATCCTTTACTCCCAGTAAACTAAGGGTCCAAAAATGTTTGCGGAACCTATTGGCTCCACCCTTCAAGACTGCCAGACTCTTGATATCATACTATTGAAGCCAATTCCAACAAAATTTATCTTACGAAGTAGACGATATTGCTGAGCACTGACCAGCAGTATCTTTTGAAAATTTCCAATGCAGTGTCGAAAGGATTTTGCTCGGAAAATTTGGCCAGGAAAACTCCAGGGAAAGTGGCTTATTCTCGCTGGCTCACTACGGCCAACCAACTACAGAGGCTATACTTGTCCACTGAAAATCCAAGTGCTAATTTACAAAATCTAGTGTCATTCATTCAAAAAGTATACGCAACTGTCTGGTTTTCAATGAAACAAAACCATTGTATACACGGCGGTGCTGTAAATTAACGGAAACTAAGAAATTGGTCGAGATATCTACCGGAAGGTCTTTAAAAAGTCATTGATCCTGGTATTCAGAGAAACGGGTTTTTCGGGCACCCAGAAAATTTACTCCTCTCAATTTGAACTACGACCTTGACGTGGTGGAAGGGCTTGTGCGTTCCAATGACCCCTAGAGCTGGACTGGCAGGAGCAAATACACTGCACCTGGTAGGGCCACCCATGCCAGATAGGTCGAAGGGTAGGAGCCAGACGAAAGGTAGTTCCGTGATGGTGTCACGTTAAAAATACCGTTGAGTCGCGTGGGAATACCTCTCAACTATCACTTCCCAGAACATGAAAGTCATTCAAAGAGAATTGATTCCTGGCAACTACGGGACGCCGCCCACTAGGGCGGGTGTCGTGCCCGGCAGCGGGGGAGGCAAGGCCTCCGCGGTCGTCATTCTACGAAATCCTTGCACAGCAGCATCATCAGAAGATGCAAGGGAAAGGAGGGAGAAGAAGAAGAAAAAGAGGAAGAGGAGGAGCAAAACAGTGGTAAAAATAGGAACTTGGAACGTAAGGACCATGATGAGGACCGGGAAGCTTGAAAATATTAAGCAGGAAATAGAAAAAGGAAAAATAGATGCTTTGGGATTGTGCGAGGTTAGATGGAAGGATAGCGGGGACTATTGGAGTGATAACTACAGGGTGATCTATAGTGGGGGAGATGAGAGTAGGCATGGTACTGAACACAAAGTTGGGACTGAGGGTGGTAAACATTGAACAGGTGAGCGACAGGATACTAGTGGTAGAAATAAAAGCACGGCCGACGAATTTCGTACTGGTCCAGGTATACATGCCTACGAGCAACCATAGGGAGGAAGAGGTGGAAGAGGTGTACGAGCAAGTAGAAGAAATAATTAGAGAAGTGCCGGGAAAGAAAAACCTGATAGTGATGGGTGCCTGGAAAGCAGTGGTGGGGGAAGGGAGGGACGGATTAGAAGTAGGAGGGTTTGGGCTAGGAAGAAGAAATGATCGCGGTGAAAAGGCAGTTGAATTTTGTAGAAGAAATAAATTAGTAGTGACAAACACTTGGTTTAAACATCACCCCAGGCGTACGTACACATGGAAAATGCCGGGTGATACTGGGAGATACCAAATTGATTATATAATGGTGAGGCAGAGATTTAAGAACAGTGTAAAAAACTCTCGTAGCTATCTAGGGGCGGATGCGGACTCGGATCATAACTTGGTGATGATGAAGTGTGTAGTTAGATTTAAAAGGCTTTGTAAAGGTAGGAAGATAAAGAGGTGGAACCTTGAAGCATTGAAAGGGTTGAAAAGGAGGGAATACCAAGAGCTGGTAGAAAAGAACATAGGTGAAGAGAAGCGGTGGGAACCATAGAGAAGAGATGGGAGGTTATAAAAACAGGTATCGCAGGAGCGGCAGAGAAAACAATAGGAACGGTGGAAAAGAAGAGGGTTAAGAAGCAGTGGGTTACAGAAGAAATGGTAAAGAAAATGGAGGAGAGAAGGATATGGAAAAACGTGAACACCGACGTAGGGAAGAGGAAGTACAAGGAATTGAATAATAAACTCAGGCGAGTGACCAATCGGGCAAAAGAAAACTGGTGGAAGGGACAATGTGAGGAAATGGAAAAGATGCAGGAGGAGGGGGAAGTGGGCGCTTTGTACGCCAAGGTGAAAATGTTATCGGGTGGTAAGAGAGGTCAAACGATACCAAAGGTTAAGGACAAAACAGGGAAGATATTAATCGAAGAGGAAGATATCCAAGAAAGATGGAGAGAATACGTAGAGGAGCTATATGACAGCGAGAATAGACCACTTAGCCTAGATCTAGAGGATTAAGGAACAATAGATAAGGATAACCTCGGACCAGAGTTACTTGAGAGTGAAATAGAGAGGGCATTAAGAGAGATGAAGGGTAGAAAAGCCGTGGGAGCCGATAACCTACCTTCGGAGCTACTGAAGAATCTAGGTAGTAAGGGGAGAAAATCGTTTTTCGAACTTATTCGCAGGATCTACGAGGAAGGAGTATGGCCAGAGGATTTCGTGAAAACAGTATTAATACCTATCCCGAAGAAGAAGAAAGCGTCAGAATGCGAGGATTATAGAACCATCAGTTTAATTTCGCACGCAGCAAAAGTGTTGCTTAGAATACTAAATAGAAGGTTGGAGAGCAGAGCAAAGTGCTATTTAGGCGATGACCAATTTGGGTTTACGAAGGGTAGGGGAACCAGAGATGCGATTGCGGTAATGAGGACACTTATAGATAGAAACATAGAGCATAATCAGGATGTTTTCGCTTGTTTTGTAGATTTCGAAAATGTGTTTGACAGAGTAAACTGGGAGAAACTAATGCAGATACTGAGGAAAATAGGAATAGATTGGCGTAATAGGAGACTCATCCGAAACTTATATATGGGGCAGAGGGCTCAGGTAAGGGTAGCTGACGGCGAATCAGGGTGGGCAGATATAGGTCGCGGGGTACGGCAAGGGTGCCCGTTGTCGCCTTTACTTTTTAACATCTATGCTGAGGAAATGGTAAGAGAGGCATGGGATGAGCTAGATGTGGGAATGAAAGTAGGAGGCCAGTGGATAAAGTCGGTTAGATTCGAAGACGACCAGGCGTTGGCCAGTCGGTCATCGAAAGGACTGCAAACTTTAGTAGATGCACTGGAAAAGCAGTGTGAGAAATACGGAATGAAGATAAATAATAGGAAAACAAAAGTAATGAGATTCTCTAGGACAAAAAAAGCGAAGCTTGTGATAAGTGTAGGAAGTAACAAACTGGAGCAAGTAGAACAATTTAATTACTTGGGTAGTACGCTGGAAGAAAGAGGACATAGTAGCAAAGACATTAGGAGGAGAATAGCGCTAGCGAAGGAAGCGTTCAATAATAGAAGGGAGCTGATGACGGGGACCTTAAGTAAGGATGTAAAAAAGAGGCTAGTGAAGAGCTTGATATGGAGTGTGGCGTTGTATGGGGCAGAAACGTGGACCTTGAGAAATGAAGACGAAAATAGGCTGAAGGCTTTTGAGATGTGGGTATGGAGGAGGATGGAGAAGGTGCGTTGGACGGAAAGGAAGACAAATGAAGAAGTGCTTGACATGGTGGGTGAGGAGAGGAAACTTATAGATGAGATTAGGGAAAGACAGGGTAGGTGGCTGGAAGCGGTAATGAGGGACGATGGTTTGCTGAAGGCCGTGATAGAGGGTAGGATGTTGGGTAAGCGGGGAAGGGGAAGGAAGAGAAAAGGTTTTAAGGACGGGATGAAGAAAGGTAGGACTTATGCTGAGATGAAGAAAGAAATACTAGAGGTAGAAAGGGCACAGCACGTGTAAGAGTTCGTTGGATATTCTCTGACTTTCATCTCAACTTACCTCTAACCGGTAGATTACTGAAATGAATGAATGATTGCTGACCATCGAGAGGAAGTGCGACGAGATGCGTGGAAAAATATTTTAGAGGCACGAAGAAATTCGCGTACGACCGAAAATCCAAGAACTTTCAAATTACCAGATTTTAATCTTGATACAGAAGACTACACGCTGCTGATCAAATGGGACGATAACACCAAACCCCCTGCTCTATCGCATCTCACGGCTAAAAAAAATTGAGAATTACTAGAGCAATGCTCAACTTTGGGACTCAATTTTCCCTACCTCATGCAAGCAGTAAAAGGATTTGTGAAAGAGGTAACCCAAGCTTCATTGACATCTGCAACAGACGAGGAGAGACTATTAGTTATGCTGAAAAGACTAGAAAGCAGAACCAAAATGCCGATCTTCGAAACCAAGTATCAGTTCATTCTGTGATAGGGTAAGTTTTACATAAATCTGCCTGACTTCAAAAATAAATATATCGATAATGACCTTCAGTGTTCAATGAAAATAATTTTTAAAAACGAATACTTACACACAGATAAACCGATTGGTCTACAAAATGACCACTTGCTTATTTTTCAGATAGCATCTTATCTATTAAAGGAAATGCGTTCCTCAACTTCATTTGAGTTCATAGTTCAGGTACCTCGACGTGGTGAGCTCTGGTAACTATTTTTGCATTCTTTCTCCATGTTGAAAAATAATTTTAATAGTAGGCTAAATCCTGCACAATCAGGGAATTTTTCTCTAATCCCTGAATGATGACGGTGTATTATATTAATTTCAAATAATTATTCCGTAATTGTTATTCCCTGGACATTATGTTTAATTATCTAATATTAGTTAGACCAACGACGGAAGACGCATGCATGATGAGTTTTGCTGCATTCGAGGCGAGCGGGCAGGAGATACGACCCGGCAGGAGGCGCGAGCGGCCTGCTGACCGTTGCGCTGCGATGCGTCGCGACACTACGTGGGCGTTGCATAATTACGCGCGGCCGCGCTCTCAAAATAGACAATTTGTGGCTTAACGGCAGAGATATTACATCCAAATGGACGAAAGTTTTGTCCTATTAGATAGCAACTCGGCAAAATCCATGGGGAACCGCTATAAAAACGTGACTTTTTTCCAATTTCAGCCCCCCCTCCCCATAAATGGCAACGTCTCAGAGGGTCTAGGGTTGACCCAGAGGTCCCAAAGTTTTCTGGTCTTATTTTGAGTCACTTTCAAAACTTTTTCCAGGAGGCAAAATTTCTCCGAGAAAAATCGATTTTTCCGATCCGACCTAATGCACATAGGTGATAAGTTGTTTGGAAAAATGTAAAACTAACATAATTGCTGGTAGTTGCTCTTAGTTGAATAAGAGCTCCTTTCAATTCAATGAAATCAAATCTTGATTTCAGTAAAGAAGTGAATGTCACTGGGGATCCGAAGCGGGGATGTGGTTCACTCTTATTCTCTTTCCACTTGTGCGCTACCGCCTTGGACATAATGGGACACATTTTGCTGGCTACATTCATGAAAAATAAACATGCTCGTTCTTTTACAGTATCTTCATTATTCCCTTTGCATTTAATTCCTGGGATGCATTCGTGCCTGGGGGAGGGGTTATTGCGGCACAAATGTCCTCCAAGTATTTCACCTCCTAGGCTAAGCTTTTTATTTTTATGCAAGGAGAGGCTTATTACACCGGAATATATTCCCATTCCAAGTTTTACTCCGGCGTACAGCGACTGTAAAATCAAAGTTAAGCCCATCATTTCAATTTGTTAAATTTTCATCTGTTGTGTCCACACTCTTCCATCGGAGAGAGGGTTGGAACTCTAATAATTAGCGTGGGTTCTTGCCCTTGGGGTCGGAAGTCAATGATCACACACAAGATTTTAATGAAAAAGGTGAATTTACCGTGTCTCTTGAGCCAATGATGATCGGAAAAAGGGGAGTTGAGCGTGGAGTTGATCGACGGCCGGGGAAGCGAGTCGGAGTGCGGAACGGTCCTGGGAGCGGCTACGGGCAGCGTGACGGCACTAGTTCACATGGATATTAGCAACCACCGTCCGCACTGTCCTTCGTGCCCTTTTATATTTGTCTAGGAAGGAACCAGAAGGAGGGGTATGGGGAGATATTTTCATGTTCGCTTCCTCGAGCGTCTCTCTTTTTCTGAACAAGTTTCACTTTCTATTATTGGTGTGAAAAATAACTATGACTATTCAAATTGTTTCCCTGTCCACTACAATGCTCCCTCTTTACGTGAAATTGATAGGTCTCTTCAACGAGACATATCGCATTTAATTTTGTGGCTCAAGAGACATAATGACACCTATATTTATTGCCAGTACAACGTAATAGAAAATGCAATAGAACGTAGATGTATTTTTGTTTATCATCCTTCGACGGCTAAGATTTCGCACATACTGTCTGCCACGCGCAGGCAGGGGCAACAGCACTCGGCGGAATCGGAGTATCACCCCTCCAAACTCGAGGCGAGCCCAACGATGTGTAACTTCGGTGACTGGTCGGGAACCGGTATTTCCATCGTGGCAGGTCGTTGCCCTTCAATAGAACATATTGTAAGTATAAGACGTTCTATTTTTCAAAAAACCGTTGAGCGGGAGAGAAGAGGGCTACTTAATTTAGGTGGGAAAGCACTAAAATTCATTTTTGGCACTTAAACGGGCGTGATTTCTCAAAAATCTCCCATGCTAAGGAGGATTTAGCTGAGGAAAATAGGAAAAATGTCCATAATCTAAAATTAAAGGCCACTTTGATCAATGTGACCTATTCCATAGCGAATCGGAACGACGTCATGATTAAACGCGTAGCCAATATAACTCTAATCGCTTCCAAATTAGCTATACTTAACCTGGAATTAGAAGAGGGTCTTCGCACTCTTTCAAATAGACTGATAGGTAACATTTCTATCTTTAGGATCAAATTTCCGCACCTTAGAGACATTACTCGGTGAAATTGAAGCGGAGCTTCAAATGTTTTTCGCCGCATAGGAAGACACTATTCACGGTCGTCTTACCCCATACCTCCTCACACCAATGGACTTGCATGAAGCGATTCAATCTGCAAAACAACACTTACCCCCATCTATCCACCATCCGCAGTGTCCCTCCCCTCCTTTTGGTTCCTTCCTAGACAAATATAAAATGGCGCGAGGGACAGTGCGGACGGTGGTTGCTAATATTGACGTGAACTAGTGCCGTCACGCACTCGCTTCCCCGGCCATCGCTCGACTCCTGAATAAGTTAAACTTTCTATTATTGGTGTGGAAAATAACTATGACCTTTCAAATTTTTTCTCTGTCCACTGCACATCAATGTTTCCTAATTAACGGCGCTATTTGCTGTTATGTCCCTCCTTTGAATAACCTGGGTGTTCCCACAGGTGTACCGATTAGATAAATAGGGGAAATGAGAACTTAATATATCATTACTTTTTATAAATAAACTTTTGCCATCTTGCTGCTCAGGAAATCAAGCGCCAGGTAAGCCATAAGTAACAAAGATCTCCCACAGCCTTCGCACTTAGTACAACTCTGCAGGTGCATACATACCTTACATTATGGATTACATTTAGTATTTCCTGACCTTGTAAATATGTATTTTTGCTTAACACCAAAGAAATGCTATTGGAGCATATATTAGCCTTTGTAAAAAACTTCAATGCCACAATGCTAAATTATTCCCATAAGAAGCCAGTCAAGTCAGGTATTAAGAACAAAAGGAAAAAAATCAATAAATAATTTTTAATGTACATATGTATATACAATCAATAACAATGTTATTTCAATGCCAACCAGCACTTTACTCCTTCGATATTACAGTTTCATTTGTGCCCAAGGTAGGATACTGCAACACTTTCCCTGTCCAATAACTTTTCCAATTGCAATCATGCAACAATAAAAGTTATTGCATATTATGGGAAGCTACCCTCAATATTGTTGACAGCAGATGTTTCTTCCTGAAGTTCTTCAACAATGGCAACAGTAGGGACGAGACACGAAGAACCATCCTCTTGAGTGATCAATACATAAGTCTGGCCTGGAGGAGTAAAGCCATCAGATGAGACTGAGAATAAATAATATAAGACATAATTATAATGGGTCGAGCACATGAATTCTCAACAGGGTCTCTTATTTCTTGGCTTTTTGCTTATCCAAGGATTTTTGGGATAAAAAAGATTCTCTACCCGGGATCCCAAAAAGTCCCAGGATAGATATAAAACTATGTATTTACAATTTATTGCAAACTGAATTAACCTAGAAAAGAGTGGAAAGTGAAAAAAGTAATTATTGCTCACTTTTATAGTATGTATTTGAATAAGTTCTGCGATCTCTATAATGAGCAAAATAAAATAATATTTCTGTGAAAATACAAATTAAAAAATACCCTTGCACTGAATATTTTCATAAATCAAAAAGCACTCTGTTTAATAAAAAAATGTTATGAATACCTACAAAGAAAAAACATCTTTGAATTGCTTAGAAACTAAAGAAGAAATAAAAATCACCTTTAAATAAATAAAGCAAATGAATTAAACAAAAAAAATTCCTGCAACTTTTTATGCAATGATTTCAACAAAACAAGAATGGCCAATACATCAACCACTCAATATTGTCCTCATTCTAGCCTAGAAAAATCCTAAGGCTGAGAAAGCCCTTTCTCATTCTAATGACCTGGGTGGAATCATGTTTAATGCATTCATGGGAAGATAGATATTCCAAGTTTTGTATTACAGATAAGTTTCACTTATTAACACAAAATAGCCAAATTTATTTGAAGTAATTAATTCTGAGATTTCTCAGGAAAGGAGAATTTCCCAGGAAATTTAAATTAGTTAAAACTCTAATGGGATCCGGGAATCCCAGGAGAGAGACCCTCTTTCTCAACCAGAAGAGAATAGGGTTGAGTGCTATTTTTATTATATGTATCAGTGATGATACTTAGAGACACTTCTTTTTTTTAAAGCCATTGCTCAAAAAAGTGAATGTCTTATATGAGGACATAGTTCACAACCAGGGCAAAGTTCTCACACTTACCTGAAATTGATGCCACTTGATCTCCAAAGGCGATATCACCTTGCTTTTGATCGATAAATGCACTCCCATCCAGGTTAATTACTTTTTGACTTGATACGCAAGTCAAAGATTTTTCCTCATTTTGGAAGTAGTCACTGGATGTGCCTGAATTCAGAAAGTTTTTGACCATTCAAAAGTTATAACAGTTCAGGGATGGATAGAATGTAATAAAACTCAGGATAACACCAGTAACAATATAGGAACCCTCACAAATGGCACCATAGAGCATTTTCGTTCATGTTCCCACCAACTTGACTATTTGAGAAGGAAGTCTGCTAAGAGTAGCCGTCAGAACCTTTGAATCACCCGACTAAAAAATATGGACATAAACCCATAATTACCATGGCAAAGACAGAATAAGTAATCCTCAAGCAATCCACAAAAAGGGTGTGTAAACATACTTTTTTCCAAGATATTTCAACCACATATCTCTTCGAGGTAATGTTTTGGTCATTCAAATATCAGGTAAGGAGTAGCGGAACCTCGCGATACTTTGTTGTTACAGATACTATGGTGGGGAATAAAATATCCCATAAATATGGTTTCTATACTGATTGTAAGTTGTCAAGTTTTAGTGGTGGAGAGAAATCAACAATTTTTATACAAGAGCAAAAAGATGGCAAAGTAACACCTGAGAAATGAAAGCCCATTGGTTTTTACTGGTGTCATTAACATTTAATTCTTGTGCATTTGTCACTTAATGAACAAAATAAAGTGTTACCACATCAATACAGGTTCGGCTATTAGCTAGACCTCCCCAATTACAAGAGATTACAGTGGCACAGTCATTGGCCCTATGACTGCCATGCAAAAAAAGGGCAACTGTGAGATCCTTATCCATTTTACTGTTGCTTGTTTGTACTCTGTACCGCTGCTAGTACATACTAGCTAAAGGTTGTTTCCATCACCAGTAAACACATGCAAAAAAGTGATAATCACTTTCATTGCCTTCTACGTTCAAGAGGTCATGGATATAAAGTGCTATCTAAAAGTTCCTGGACACTGTATATAGCATAGTTGAAAAAAATTTCAACCTCAAGCTTGAAATAGAAGTTATGCCATTTGTTTAGCACAAAACAGCTGCCTGTCATAAGACTCCCATTAATGTCACTTTATGTTACGAAAATTTGGAAAAATGTGTAGCAGTCATGTACTCACCACATTTTGCCACGTAATTTTGAGTAGAATTAGAAGCTTCCGTGGAATGGAGGCGTTGATGTCTTACAAGAGACCATTTGGATGGGAACCTTCTGCCACAAGTAACACAATGATGCAACTTTAATGCAGGTCCTCCATGGCTTAATTCATGAGACTTCAGAGTAGCCTAAAATGGGTTAAGGACCATAAAACAAAACTTGGTCATATTAAACATAAATCAATTTTTGCTAACATACTTAAACTTACATGGATTTAAAATCAAACACTATTTTTGAATTACAATCTGGGACAAAAAAGGCAGTTAGAAAAGAAGTTCAATCCTTAGATGCAAAAGCTGTCACGACATCAGCTTCCTCACATCATCCCAGATAAATACCGTATATTCTCGTGTACCACGCGCCCTTGTGGAAGACACGCACCTTGTTTTCGAGCAATGAATTTTGGGAAACAAATTTTTGAAAAAATTGGCAAAAAAATATTACCTATATACATATTCTTCATGGGAAGAGTAACAGCATATTTTTGAACATCATATTAGAACCCCACTATATTTCCAGGTCCGACAGAAATGATAAATTAAGAGAGATATTTTGCCGAACGGATAGGTATGGGAATTCGTTTTTCCCCCGAACAATAAGGGACTTCAATAAATGCTAGGCGTAATTTCATTAGAGCGTTTCCTTTTTATATGTAAACGGCTGGTGTCCGCCACACGCCTATTGAGGCGGCTTGCGGGGTAGTATGTAGATGTAGATATTCTGAATACAATAGAACAGCATTCTGTTTTTTCATGGAAAACCAGCAGAACAAAAGATGAAAATAAAAAATTGAATGATTAAGCATCAATGTTCTTAGCCAAGATTACGGCCGCCATTAACAGGAAAGCAACATTATTGATCGTTTTGAAAATTCATCGGCGAAGAATGATATTAATATCGATTTAAAGTTCAAATAAAGTGAAAAAGCCAATGAATATGAAGAAAACAAAAGAGATTTGATACTAAACTAATGTTCGTCAGTGCTACAATCCTCGCTAGCAGAACTCTCTTCATCCTCACTGCTGTCACAAACCATACTATCTTCACAACCATCTCATTTGTTGGAAATGCAGCATTTCTTAAGACTCCGAAAAATCAAGTCCTTTTTCATTAAATCCCATGAGTTAATAATCCATTGACATATTTGAACAAGGCTGGCCTTCGTAATTCTTTCCGTTGGTGTTGTTTCATTAACGGCACTTGCCATCCATTCTGAATACAACCTCTTCAGATGAGACTTGAAGGGACGATTGATGTAAACAGCAAGTGGTTGAAGCATAGAAGTCATTCCTCCTGGAATTATCTTTTGGTCAATCTTTCCCTCTTTTAAGCATTTCTTCACATCGTCTGTAAGATGGCTGCAAAAACTGACCAGCAAGAGCATACCACAAGGTTGAAGAAGGGCACACACACAAAATCCAATCCAGAACAAGATCATTATTCATCCAACCCTTTTCTTGTGACCTGACCACTATTCCAGCTGGAAGCTTAACATGTTTCGGGAGTGTTTTCTGTTTAAATATTACGTATGGTGGAAGCTTCTTTCCAACCGCCAATACTATTAGCATGAGGGTACAACGTCGTTTCTCTACACCAGCTGTCCACACTGGAACTGTTTTTTCTCCAACTTCATTTACTGTAGTATTACACGGCATTTCAATGAAAACAGGGGTCTGATCTGCATTCCCAATTTTCCCTAACAAATAGGAATACGTATTTCTAAGGCTGATAACGTACCTCAGTAATCTCACTAGCTTTTATTTGTGTGCTTCAAGCAAGTGCTGTGATATATGTAGTTGTTTTCCTTCTTATTGAAAGGCCATTTCTATTAAAATATCTCAGCATCCCACCCCTACTAGCCTTAAATTCATCGAAGGTTACACCAAGCTCTCTTGATATCTGCAGGGCTTTCATCTGGCACATTTCCGTGGACAATACAAATCCACATTGGCATTTTTCTCTGATATATGCTGAGAATTGTTCCTCTCTGTCAGGATAATTTGCAGATTTTACACTAAATGGTCTTTTCTCACTCTTACTAGAAAGAAGTATATTTTTTTTCTTCCTCCAGTGTCATACGCAAAATTCCGGCACATTGTGGAAACTATATATGGGAAATAGAATAAGAATCTCAGAATTTAATCAGGCAATGGAAAGGCAACAAAGTGGTCTAGGTCGAGAACTTGCTGATTCCAAGTTTTTTTTTTTCAATTTAATCAACTTCAGTCTGAATCTAGGTGGATGCTCACTTTGTACAATTACATTTTTGTACTATCTGACATAATCACTGACAGATTCTTAATTTTTATTAAAATGACACTAACTCGTAACAAAGTATTATGGAAATTTTTGGCCATCATGTTTCTTTGGCTACATACCTAAATACCATTGCAAATGGATATCCTCGTACATGACGTGCACCCCATTTTTTGACGCTGATAAAAGGGGAAAAAGGTGCATGTTGTTCATGAGAATATATGGCATATACTACATAGGCACAATGAGCATTAACTGATGGTAAGGATGTATATCAACTCAACTAAAGTATTTTGCCTGAAGTCTGTTTACTAAATAAATGAATACTGGTTTGTCTCATGTAAAGCTTTTTTCATTAACCCTCAAGCCATGATGTCAGTCTCACAGACCTCTATGGCAAATGAATAGTTGTTTTTATCGTTCTGCCTTTTCCATGCAGCATTTTGCTCCGACTAGTATAAATTAACACCCTAATTAATTCAAAGGAAACCTCCTCATAAGATCCAAATTCTATAGTCATTGGTGATATATATTTTTTTCGTTTCTGGATTCCTGGTCTAAGAGACCAGTATCACGGATCAGATAACTTCTTTTTAAATCATCAGAAGCTTTGAAATACAAAACCAGAATAAGTAATACAAGAAATGGAAATACATCATTTCCCTTTTACAATAGCATGGTTTTTACTCAAGTTGAACTCAATCAATTGGTGAGGCAAAGTATAATTTACAAGAGAATTATTTAAAGGTACAATTGCTAATATTTTGAGACTGGAACTCAAATCTAAGATGGCAATAGTTGGTTATGCTACATAAGTACAAAATAAACTGTAGTTATATTTGGAAAGAAAAAAAAACAATGTATCAAAGAGAGGTCTGTGAGACTGACATCAATGTTAATGTAATTGTTTTATATAATAGCTTAAGGGTTAAACTTTTATTCATTATAACAATCTGGTAAAATTTCCAAAATCCTATACAAAACTCACAAAATATTAAAAAAATAATTGAAAAAAAAAGCCCAAGCTTTCAAGGAATGAATAAGGTTAACAGTGGTATTTTAGCTAAAAGTTCTTTGATGGCTGATGTCATTTTGCACATACTGTCTGCCACTCGCAGACAGGGAAAATAGCACTCATGCGAGTTTGAGGATCATCTCTCCAAATTTGAGCCTAGCCAAACATTTTTAACAACATGCTTAATTTTGGTGACTGATCAGGAACTATGTAGTCCCCATCATATCAGGCTGTTGCCCAATAAGTAAATGCAATGCAAGACAAGGGTTAAAGAAACATCACCATCCAAAATCAAAACACAATATGAATTAAAAATCAAATATTGTTTAATTCACTGTCAAGGTTTTAAAAACCGCCAAGTAGAGAAGCTTATTATGTAACAACTTCTACAGGACTGGGGGATGTTTAAGTACATACAACAAAATCCAAGAGTGACGATGAGATGTGCATATCCTTATAATATTGTATAAAAATTCTACCAAACTAAGCCATTGATATTATAAAGGTATTATTTTTTAAAGCAATATGTCAACTTATAAACTTCTCCACATGCAGTTTTAACCATGGCATCATGAACTCTTCTTCATGAAGTATTTCTTACAAATAAGATCATTTCAGAATATAGATCCAAAACATGATTTTTGAAAAAAAATCCACATTGAAGCACTCTTTTTAAAAATCAATGTAAAAAAATTCTAAGTGGGGGAAAATAACACAACGATAAAATAAAATGATTCCTTGAACAAGAGCAATAATTATTTGTGAAGATGAAAATTAAATCCTAAAAATGAGGAAGAAGTTACATCACATATTTAGTAAGGAAGCAAATTATGGAAAAGAATAAATACACACAAAGACATATCATGGGTATCTGGACATATACGAAATACAACAACAATAAATTCCAACAAATAAACAAAACAAGAAAACCAAATAAAACTTCCTCTACTATCAAGAACTTTTTGATTCCAACAAAGTTTAAAGTATCAATGGAGGTAAACAGCTACAATTACAAATAATACACAAATCATAAAATTTATTTAATTACATTCAAAGAAATAGATTAAATATTAAGACTCAAACCTACCTGCCACCTGAAAGCCTTCCCACACTTTGTGCATTGGTATGGATAAGATGGGGAGTGAATTCTCAAGTGGTCCCTAGCATGGGACAGTCGCTTAAATGATTTATAGCACTCTCCACACCTGTATCTTCTTTCATCTGAGTGGCAAACTGAGTGCTTTTTCAGCGAGTCTTTCAGAAAAAAACTTTTTTTGCATATGTCACACATATATGGCTTCTCTCCTGTTAAAAAGAAAGAAACAGAATAATTGATACAGTTGAGCACCCCTAATCCAGAAATCCCTAATCTGAGAACACCCATAATCCGGCAATATTTCAAAGGCGTAGGTACTTCGTGGAAAACAGAAACTTTTTTGCCAAATTATTGCTTCGTATTTACTGAAACTGTAACCCTCTCTTAACAAAAGTTTCCCCATTAAAGATTGAGTATTGGAAGATTTTTTGCACACATTGTTGTCTATATTCATTATTGTGAGCAACAAAGGTCTTTATTCAACAAATTGAAGACATATTGCGTTGTTGCTGAGATGCGGGTGTGTGGCCCCTAAGAGATGAACAGTACCTGTCTTACATGGCGCTTGCATGTTTGCTTTATACTTAGTGGCAACTCGAAGTAAAACCTATCTGTCATCTGCATAGTTTTATCCGTAATTATGTCTAACGTAAGCAGTTATAGCAGCAGTAAGGGGACGAAGCGAAAGCACAGAACATTAACTATCGCAGAAAAAGCTTAAGTGTTGAAAAAATATGTTTCCGGTACATCAGCGAAGCGCCTGTCTGTGTGATATGTACTACGTTAGATCTGCGACAATCTATGACAATAGGAAGCAGGAAGAGAAGATCCTCAAATTTTTCTGTGAAAGTGACACTAAGAAAGGGATGGCGATAAGAAAAACTATGAAAGAAGGGTCTAGTGCCGTTTTAGATTGCATACTTATGCAGTGGTTTCAACTGCATCAAAGTGAAGGGCTCAGTATTTCAGACCAAATGTTAAAGGAGCAGGCTAAATTATTTTATAGGATTTGATAGATTGTAGATATGTTCAAAAAGGCAACCAAGGATGGAAAAGAATCTTCCTCCAAGGCTTCCTCCTCAATCGCTCCCGATGTATCAACAGATAGCCGCATAGATGGAAGCACCGGTAGCAGCGAGCACTGACGGCATGGCGTAGACAGCTTATTGAATTAGCTGATATCATATTAAACACAGTGGCATAAGGATTGCAAGGAACATTGGAAGAAATGAAAAATTAACAAATAGAAATATACAGTTTGATGTGCAGCAATATGTTTATATGTTCTACGCATTCTTTTCACTCTGCCATTTTGCGATACTACCGGTTGACTGATTTTGTGTTTGTGAATTTAGAAACAGTTTATTTCTTATTTTTTCAAATTAATAGTTAAATTATACAGAATTTATTCAAATTTCATTGAATTTGTTATAATTTATCAAATTCCCTCATAAAAAACATTGGGGACCTCATAAGTATACTGGTTACTACCACAGCACCCGTAATCTGGGAAAATCCCTAATCCGGCATTGCTTGAGTCCCGATGGTGCCGGATTAAGGGTGAAAAACTGCAGCAATAAATTTTTCGGCAACACATTAAGTGAATATCTCTAGTTAGAAAAAACAATGAATAAAAACCCAATTAAAACCAAAATAATTAGTATACATTACACTAGTACACCACCACATAACACCAAAGTGTGATAGCAAATATAGATCAATTAAGCACCCAATATTGGTTCTCTCATATTTCCTTTTTTAGACAAAAATTCTGCAATACAAGTTGTTTGAAAACAGCGCTATGCGTTCATTTATCATAGGATTAGAATGAAATAAAAAAAAATATCATTTGCATAATTTTAGTTTCTATTGCGTATCCTTAATGGCATGCAACCCACTACTACATATCTGTCATTCCGGTTGCATAAATATTACAGCCAGTCGGGTTAATTATTTTTAAACAGCATTATGAAAGCTAAACGGCGACCTCAAATTGTAAGTCTTAAAAAGAGAGCTTCAACTTGGGCCAGTACACACAAAATCCCCACAACTATGTGAAATACATATAAATTCTTTTTACCTCGTACATACAAACAGACAGAGTGAATAAATATCACTCGGAAATCATTCTGAAAGTTTGTTGGATAAGTGAGGGCAGAATCACCTCCAATCCACCATACTAAACACACACACACACACACACCTGAGGGGATAAAGACCTCAAAACCACATGCATTTTCTTATGCTGAATTAAAGATTTGTTAGCAATAATGAATTCTTTTGAGGTCCAAAGTTCTGGACTTTATTTGCAAGAGAAAAAGGGAAAATTAGAAAATAAAATGTCTTAGCAGAGGCATATTGTAAAAATGAATAAATTTCAAGGTATCATCTCAAAATTTTGAAAACTGACAATTGATGACAAGTTTGGCATAATATAGTATGTACCAACCATCATAATACTGATGAATTATTTTTTTCATGTCATTCGAAAAATAAAATAATAATCAGACGGCAATACCTTTCCAATTTGCAAAAGGCACTTTTTACTCAAAAACCTCACATAAAACATAAGATTATTTACAAGATGAAATAATTTTTACAAGTATCATTCATGGCCTTACTTAAATTTTATTACATATTTAACCTTTATCTTAAAAGGTTTTTCGCCGGCCGTATATCTAGACTGCCGAGGTTTTTTAAACTTTCTGCCACTAAATCGTAGTGTTTTAGAAAAAAAATTATTACCAGAAAAGTATTTGTTGTATCACAATGAAATAAAAAGTGTTCCATAGATTGTTTACTGTGCTTTCATGTGACATAATTTCTTAGCAAGAAATAATATAACAATATTTTTAATCAACGTTTAATTTTAGTTTATGCAAAAAAAATATGCAATTTTTTCGATGATGAAGGTTTTTTTGCCAAATAACAAGCGATTCCTTCACACAAATGGGGTAACACAATGCAATTAGTTCAATTTCAAAGTTTTTCATAAAATGGATCGGTACATAGCCATAAAAAAAATAAAAAAATATCCAAAGAATGACACCTGCATTTCTCCGAGGGTTGCCGTTTTTTACATCCAAATACTCTGAAAAACAAATTTTTATCCATAATACTTATGTGTTTTTCTATAATAGGGTACTTAATTTGAATTAACTAATTAGTTTTCTGTATGCTGTGCTTGTTTTCCTTCCTTTTAGAAAAGATTTTATCGGATATTTGATGTAAATCCGTTGAAATTCATGTTTGGAATCGATGTTATTATCGTGTTCCGGAAGTCTGCGAAAATTTCAGCATGGAAAAAAATATTTGTATCCACATTTTGGATATAAATCCTACAAGCAGTAAACAAGAATAGATGTGACATAAATTGAATGTTTTTAGCCATAGATGTACGACTTCCAGCTAACTTTAGCGGAACATTCCAATTGCGTCATAGGTGAAAAACCGCCATTGGTGTTGTGTTCTGAGCGGTGCTGTAGTAGGTTATCCTTTCATTTTAGAGACCATTTCTTCAAAAAGAAAGGATTTGAGTGAGGAAAAGTGAACTTGATAAAGAAAAGGGAAGAGGTTGATGGAGGATGGGAGGGGGGAGGTTGAAGAAGTGAGATGAAGGGAGAGAGATGAAGGTCCAAGGTACTGCTGAGGGTTTATGATAAAACCTGATACGTATGAGCGACAAAATACTTTTCATATTTCCAAAACGATCATAATTATCATCGCTTTGGCCGGGTTCAACTTTGTTATCTGAAAAATGTAAAAATCTTAAAATGTGCGTGTAACGGTCTCGAGTCATGTGCTTCCTGTAGAAAGGAGCTTCATGTACACTTTAGTAAAATACTCCCGTTGAAAGCGCCCTGAAGTTTTACTGAAAGCGTACGAAAAGGCACCAGAAAGTTTCAAAACACCACTGCAGCTGAACGAACTCACGCAAGAGAACTATATGAGACCCCGAACACAAAAGCACTTCCCTCTCAATTTCTTCGTCACTTATGAATGTTTTACTTCCAGAAGCCATACTGCTAGACCTGCGGTATTACTAATAATATCGTCACAGGAATACTCTTGCCACAGCACACAACACTCTTGAAAGATCACTGTTTCATGAGAGACTGTCTCACCAAGTCGCTCCGCGAAGATATGAATACGTTAGTCACAGCACAATTGCGGATGGGAAGGACTTCGAAGGGTATGTATGGGCTCGCATGCCATCAAAAACATTATTCAGCATCCTGTTATCTTGATTTGTGCTCACGTAAAGATTCCCATGCCTCCTTACCAGCGAGATAAGCAAACTCAAACGATGGGGATGATTCATTCAGAAGACAGGTGGTCCAGCGGAACCTAATATCATATGGTGATAAGGAAACAAAACCTCTCATGAAAGTAAGACGCTTCTATCGCTGACTGATTTATGAGTAGATAAGGGTGTAATTGGGCTGTATATCTTCCTCTGTCATGGAAAAATGATTCAGTTTCCTCGTCTCCCACCGAGTAAACAAACCTAGAGGAAGGAGTTGCATCATTTAGGCGAAGGATGGTCGGACGTTATCTCATTATTTTGACATAACAAAGAAAAAATTCTTATGGCAGGAAGAAGTCATATACTTTGAATGCATCTCTTATAGAAATATATTTATCTTTGTGCGGTCTATAAATTCATTTGTACTAAGGAAAGTATTCGGTTCCATCTTCATACATACGGTAAGATAACCCTGGTGAGAAAAGTTGGATACTTCATGTTATATTAGGTCAAACAACACTTAATACCATGATATATCCACTGAAAAAAATTCAGATGGTAGAAATATCTATACCTAGTCCAATGCCCCTTCAAAAAAATTATTTCCTGTCTTTCGACCGTCGCAGGGACCTTGAGAGTGAAAGAAGGATGCAGTGTGCCAAATGAACACGCTCGGTAGTCTACGGATATTTTCTTTGTGCCGGAGAGTCACGCTCGGCATTTAAAGGTTAAATACATCTCTCAAATCTGTCAAAGCATTGCACAGCACTATTTTACCCTTCCCCCTTCGATAAACAGTTTTTGACATGAATATGTCAATGGGAAATATGAGCTTGACAGCCTCTAATGCAGGAAACCAAGAATAAATGCTCCAATGGCCATAAAAAGTTAGTATGTATAAACTTTTCATGACCACTGGAGCATTTTATCCTAAGTTTCCATGAATATGTCTCTACAATCATACTGACAATGGGGTGCCAGGATGGAAACGGAAATGTGGAATATACAGTGTGATTCATTCTGCCCTTATAATTTCGTACATAATTACACAATTAAAATAAATGTTGTATTGTTTGATCAGGAATATAACTACAATGTAAGTATGACCTAAAGTTGGCACTATACCTACAATGGAAGGCAAGAGTAAGGCCGTAGCGACTCTCACTTTGGGCATGGACACAAATTTCTGTGTACTGTAACTCACAACTCTGATGTGCTAGTGAGCATATTTTGATGTCAAATGAATTACCTTGTCTTAATCTTCCTAGTGAAGTCAAAATCCACACTGTTTATAACATAATTCACTGAAAAATCAAAAGAGAGCACTCACTTAAATTCAAAGTAAAATTTCAGATGTCTGCCCACATCTCTCAAACTCAACAAAAAGCTCAGAGAGAAGCCAAAAGAACACATCTCATCAAAAAGAGTGTTCAATTAAAACTTTGTCAGCACCACTACATCTGAGACTATTCAGTATTCCCGCAAATTTAATTTCGTTTCTTTTTTGTTTGCCTAGTGTGTCGTCGGTGTTAATTTCGGAACTACATATTAATTTCTACCACTACTGAATAGGAATTCCATTGTATCTGTTCATGTAACCTTAAACGATGACTTATGGACTGTTTCCAAGTTAGCTAAGGAAGAATACAACACTTTCTTTAGTAGCTCGGTGGTATGCCATTATTAAAAGCATTTAATGTAGGAAAAATTTTACAATACTACATAATATAAAGAGGTAGAGTAAAACTTTTCCTTCATTAAATCCTTTTTGCTAAGGAAGCTCCAAATTTGCATTCAATCTGGTTACCTCAATGGGATTACATATATTGATCCTGGTTGATCACATCACTCTCATTATGTTAACTCTTCAAGGATACATACTAAAAATAAAATGATAAAAGCAAAACTTCTTTTAAATTCCACTCTTAGTTTGAAATAGAAACTACATAAGTAAGTAAAAATCACCAATATATGCCTGATGCTCAGTTTTCCTCAGCATTTTCTAGATTTATTGTAACCACTGGGCTCAGAATCCGTATCTTTTCTTATTTCTACCCATCAAACCTAGATGAAGGTTGCGCTAATGAAGAGAGGAATCTCTGGATTAAGAGTAGGTGGATTATTTGCAATGATCGCCAAATATTAATGAGGAGAGATTATTTCCAAATGAATAGTTTTTCAAACTAGACAGTTTCACTATGACCCATTTCACTCATATCTAAGGGTTTTTCTCAAGTCTCCAGGAGAGGCAAAATATGCATTGATAATACATACAGGTATTCACTTTTTTCACTGTCAATGTAGTTCACTCATTCCATATACTCAACTTAGATACAATGCAGGCAAATAAAAGTTTCAAGTAAAAGTTTATGACAAACCTGTGTGTATTCCCATGTGGCATCCTAAATACAAACTGCAACTAAACCTTTTCAAACAAATATGACACCTAGAAGAATGTTTGGCTGGTTTTTTTATGAGCCCAGAAAATTCCAGCTCTTCTGCCTGAAAAGGTATTATGATTACAATGATAATGAGATGAAAGCCTATTTATTTTTATAAGTAAAGGAAGACAATTAAATAAGATCATAAACTTTAAAAGCACTCTATAAAATTATACACTACAAAAGAAGTAGCGATAACTAATGCTTTCAAGAAATTGTGAAGGAAAAAAATCTTCATACATCATTAATTGTAGCAACTGATATTATTCATTACATAGATAAAATAATGATGAAATTTATAAAATTATCCTTACCTCAATGCTATTCTGGGTTCGGAAAAGTTGTTTCACAACATCTTGAATCTGACTGTCTTCTTCCTCCAGCTCTGGCATGGTGCGAACAAGATCTTCACTATTCTTTTGCTAGATTGAAGAAAAAAAATAGTGGCCCTGAATAATCAACTAACTATTCACAAATCCAAAATATTCCTAAACTTAAACCAGAGGTGTATGCTTAAGTAGGTATGTCATGTAAATCAAAACAATGTACAGTGGTACTAGATTTTCACGACCACTATAATCCCCAAATCTAACGAAGCATTGACTTCTGACTTCTTGTTTTCACCAATGATATTAAAAAAATGGAATGACTCTTCTCACTCAGTAATACTAGTACAATGGTAGAGAGAACAAATAAAGGCGTGACTGCCACAGGACGGCCAACAGAAGTAGAATACTGAGTATGGATGTGACAGGCAGTGGGGAGAACACAGTGTTATACATAAATACATAAATATAAGTAATTACATTAAATATTTCTGAAAATATGAACATGAATATTATACTTATACATTAATGATAATTACATTAAATACACATAGACTTAAAATATCCATATGAAATCAAACCATATCCTCAAGTGATAGTGTATTGCGAATTAATTTGAAGCACTTGTGCATACAACTCAAGGTATTATGTTGTTAGAAGCCATTAAAGTACATGTCCCAAAAGTTAAATTCCCTATAATGTAGATTTTATATCCTGTCTAGCATATGGCAAGCCTTGGTAACAAAGTATTTTTTATTAGGTTTTTTAATAGGTTTTGATCATTCCCAGAAAAAATTCTAACAATGGTCACCTTAGGCAGCCATGCACTTGTGAGTCACATACCACGTTTGGCCAAGTTTGGTACATGTTTGGAATAATCATAAATTTGATTCCCCGTTGCGGGACGTGGCGATTCAGGGAAGTTTCCCTCTATGGATGTACGTAAATTTGATAACGAGTACAATGCATAGAAAATGTGAAACTAAGTGGAGAATGAGTTGCCTAGGTTGAAATTGCTTCAAAAAAAGAAACTAATTCCTTTGTTCAATTGTTTTTTTATTTATTTATTTTTTTTAACTCTTGTTACATTTATATTCCAATGTGGTTAATTATATAATATGCAGTAAAGTACTTTTTTATAATAAGTTTATTTCATGAATTTCATTATAGTTCCACTCCAACATTCAAATTATAGGTGGAATACCTAAAGCACAATTAACACCTCATTTTATAAGCATAATTTTCATTTCCCCTACTTTACATTCCTCAATTTTGTGCTAATTTTGTGAGGTCCCTTCAAAAACATAAAATAGAGGTTTGTCTGTATAACACCCTAAAGTTCATCTCTTGCTCTTGAGAGAGCCCACTGTTTCAGTCATAGGCGTATCAGAAGCGTCTGAAGGGGGGGTCACCTCCACTGAAGGGGGGGGGGGGGGTTACCACCACTTAAGGGAGGGTTTTACATGGGGGGTATAGGGGGTATTCCATACCCCCCACGTCAAATTTTTTTCAATGGGGGGGGGGGGGGGGTTACAACCCCCAAAAACCCCCCCTGGATACCCCTATGGTTTCAGTTATGCTTTGTTTTCACATGATTAGATACTTTTCATTCCTATCTCAAAAACATGCACAAATCACAACTATAGTATATTAATGCGAAATTCCACTGAGGAAAAATCATTTCTCAAACCCATATCTCTCGATAACGCGCCGAGTGCTTTAGCCAGTTAAGCTACCGAGGCATCCTCCACCCCTGAGGATTTTTGTGGACTTTTATAGGATCAAGATTTTCAACACTGCTGGACATATGTACAATGTAAAAAAGCAGTCCAAAGTATGCGCATAGTGCCACAGTCTGGGAGGTTATTGTTCCTTTAAAAGCCCACAAAAACCCACAAGGGAGGAGGATGACCTGGTAGCTTAACTGGCTAAAGCACTCTGCACAAGATCAAGGGATCCAGGTTTGATTCCTGATCAAGGTGAATGATTTTCCCGGTGAAATTTTGCACTTATGTGCAATCGCAGGTAACTCCATAAAAGCAATACCATGGCTAGTCCCCAAAAACTGTCAACTATAGCAATTCTGAAACAACATGAACAAGTTTACCAGCAGTTTCCCCAAGACAATTTGTTTCCATTTTTAGATTCCTTACTTTTTCTCTTTCCTAGCTAAACCTAACATAACAATTCTGATATAGATGACAATGAGTATTCATCTGTATAAGAGATACAATTAATATGTACTTACTATTGTACTTTCTGCAAGGATACCATGCTTTCTTCTTTGATGTTTCACAAGCTGCGGCTTCGTTTGGCATATGAAACAGCACTGAATGCATCGAAATGGTAAGCTTTCAACGTGATTCTGAAAAATGCAATTTTATGATTTTCAACTAGAAATTCACCATTTAAAATGACAGTACATATAAAAAACATTTTTACATGGTACAGAATAATTTGCATAGTAATTGTTGAATAATTCATCCACAACTGTGACATGTGACATATTTGGGAAGAGTGGCTTTCATTATGTTGCTAATTTACATAGTGAACAATTCCAAGGGCTGTATTACTATAAGCAACATAGCTCATCGCAGGGTTTGGAAGATGGAATATCCAGCTTTCCCAGAAACTGAGTTGGACATGGCATATTCAGACATAACTTTTTAAAACTTCACAACACTGACCACAATGAAGAAAAATAAAATTTTTACTTTACCACATACAATTTATTGCACTATCCACTATCGATTTCGACAGCTACAGTATAACTTTCAAGGTATCATCAGACTTATTACCTTGAAAAGAATGCTCTAGCCATCACAATTTTTGGCGTAGTAAAATAGTATAAGGAAAAGTAAAATGTATATCATTCACCACATTCGGGATTGAGTTGACTGAGATTGCACTGTCTTTGCTTTAAATTATTTCCTACATTAAGAGATTATGACCCAGGGCCGTAGCCAGGGGGGGGGGGGCACCGCCCCTCCTGGAATTTCTTTTGCCCCCCCCCCTCCCCCCCCTAGCTTTTAGAGTCTTTTTATTTTTTTAAGAGCTTAACACCTCCTTTTAGTACTCTGCTTTACAGAGGCAAGCTTTAAGAGTTGAACAATAACCTATATTAATTGATATAAATTAAAGGATATCAATAGTGTAGTAGGCTGCTAATTTTTGACACAAGAACTATAAAACGTTTGCCCCTCCTTAAGACATGACCTGGCTACAACCCTGTTATGATCACCATAATAATATCAAAAAACTAGGCTCCCAAACTGTGTATCACTTAAAATATCAGTGAAGGGTACAACAAAAATCCTATAACTCAATATTTACCATTAAATGACTTTTAAGTTCAGGCTTGCTGACTAAAGTCTCCAAACAAGCCAAGCACTTGAGATCTTCATTCCCATTCAACAGTTCATCATCTAAATTTGGACTGGATTCCTGGATGACTTGAAGTACACGTTCTCTGCCCTCTGAGTCACAATGAGCGTTAATTTTAGAAGATGGTTCGTTCACATTCAAGTCACTGTCATGATCACCAAAGCCAATCAATGTGCCTTTTTTCCTATCAAATCTAGAGCAACTATTATAGTTTTGGTCAATGTTCTCCGTTCTTCCTTCATCATTTTGTCCGATAAAATCGTTGCTTTCTTCAGGAACAATGTCATTGATGATCAGACCACAATCAATTTGCGATGAAGAGGAAACATCTTGCCCATCTGTAAAACCGTCTTTAGATTGGTTGGAAATATCTGTAATTATGACCTTAAGTGTAGAAATACTTCCATTTAAGTTACAGGCAGAATTATTTTTTATCGAGTCCTGAAAGAGAAAAGTATGAATTAGAAAAGAGTGCACGTTCACCATACAAGAGTAGAGATGATCTACATGAACTGGGCACCATAACAAAGATAAATTGACTTTAAATGCAATTATTTAAAATTGTTAAAGAAAGCTCTTAGAGATGACTTAATTTGTAGGAGAAATCGGAACTATGTATATGTGGTCTACCATGCAAAAATCAAATATTTTGCATTCCCAATAATGACATTATTATCCAAGAACTCAGATATTAAATACTTTTAGAAATCGCTAAACAGGCAGTTCCAGGCTTAAGCAGTGGCGGATACATATGGGGGGCGCGCGCCCCCCCCTTGCGGGGCCGCCCGCATTGCCGCCCGCGCCGCCCCCGCCAGTCAGCCCGCACGCTACTCGTTCGTGTCTTTCATCAGTCGACTTTGAGTCGAGTTATCGAGTAGTTGTACTTTCTTATGTAGCACGCACGCGCGTCCTTATTCTGTCTGACATTTGTTCGAGAAAAGTCGCGAATATTCTACTGTTTGTATTTGTTCACACTCCTTAAAAGTCTGGAAGCGAACATTCTGGCACCAAATGTTCTCGAAACAACCGAGCTACATATATAAGGGAAGCAGAGTCGCTTCCAGGCAGTCAGTTTGAAAGCTACAATCGTCGCGATAACTTGAGTTTTTTATGTATCCGCCACTGGGCTTAATGGAGTTCGGTGGTTTCGCGCAACTTAAGAGAATTCGACGAAAATTGCTGGAAACATTACTTTTGTTGTCTTGAAGCTACCTGATTTTTCTCAGAATTATTTGCCTCAGATTTCATAAGATATTTGAAAAAGAAGTGGGCCCGAAATTACACGGGTTCTTATGGGAACGGAAGGCTTTATTCATCAGAAAGAGCCTTTTCTAGTTATTCAATGTATAATAATTTATATCATCGATAGAAAAATGTATGACAGATTTTTACTCTGAGCCCTTCAAGAAATAGATTACGTGCGTTGCGGACGAAGTGAAATTGGCACGATGAGTAAGTTACTTGAACGTTGATGAATAACTTGCAGGATGCAGAAGAAAAGGCATAAGAACCTGTGTAATTTCATGCCAATTCTCGATCAAATACATATCTTAAGAAACCTGCATCAAGTAATTCTGAAATTTTGCAGGTACCTTTAGAACAATATTATTAATGCTTTCAGGAAATTTCATTGAATTCTCATAAGTTGAGTGAAACCACCGAACCTCCTTCATTAAGTTTGGCTTCCATAAATACGGACTTACATACCACATGCTGATGGGCAAAGCCCATCACTCACATTCAAAATGCTAATTCACATCTGATAACATTTGAAAACAATGTTAACAAACCTAACTCACTATTTACATCTATCTGACATTTAAAATTATCTCATACTTGGTGGTGGCGTCATACCCAACTACATGTGTTCCCCATCCAGACAGGCAACTCTGCAGGTGTTGTCTGACATTTGTAAAATTAGAGTAACCTGCTGTGACACATAATGCTTCACTAACGTAAGTCATGACATTTTATAAACTGATGAGCGTGTAAAATAATACTTATGAAGTTCAAATTGAAAAGGTTCAAACCACATGATCCATCAATCCACCACATGAGACCAAATGTACACATTCTCAATGAACAATACCTACATATTCATTGATTCCAACAGTTTTCCCATACCGTGCCAGATCATTATCTGACTTAGTGGCACAGGGAAAGCGTGATTTCAGGTGGCGTGTCAGAGCTCCTGACTCTCTAAATGATCGATTACACTGCTTACACCGAAATGGTCTTTCCCCTGAAAAAAAGTAGTAACTTTCAGTTAACTAAGAGTGCAAATTGGCAGTTTAATTCAAATAAATTTGCATTAATGCTTTCTTAAGATCCACCACCAAAAGAAAGCTAATAAATGCAAATAAGTTAAATTGACTGCAATAGGCATGACATAGTGGAAATCCATATAAAATAATGTAGTCATTTTCTCCTTTACTGTAATGTAACTTGCTGAAAAGCTTTAGCCTGTACCTGAAGATGATGTTGCAATGTCAAAACATGCAGTATTTTAATACATCAGTTGGAAAATAACAACAAAACGCTTTAATTATTAATCAAATGCCAAAAAAGGCTCATTAGAATGGAGTTTGCAACATACGTAAAAACAAGAGTGAAGTGACCAAATAACAGTGATACACTGTCTTAAACAGTGGTTCCCAACCTTTTTTATGCTCCACATCCCTAAAAAAATTTAAATGTACCCGCACCCCTTAAAGTAACAATTCATTTAAGACTAAAAATGAAGTGACCATAACAAATTTATATGATCAATTTTGAATATGTATATAAAAAAATGAAACATTTGGAAAAGAAAAAATATTACAACAAATTAGAAGTGGCTTAAACCCTACAAAAAAGTGCCCTATATACATATGAGCAAAAAAACTGAAATGTTATGTCACACCCCCAAGAATGCTATCTTGCACCCTCAAGGTATCTGAGCATCCCTGGTTGGGAAACACTGGTCTTTTAGATATGTACGAAAATTTCTTCTCCCCACACACCCTTAATGGCAACAATTAAAACAGAGCCAAACACTAAGACAATCTGTCAATACACATTCAATTCTTTGCTCTTAAATCAATGCCAACTCAAGAAGATACATACAGTGGACATCTCTCCATCCCCTCCCAAACTATATATGTGCCTGCACCTCATATCACTTTTTTATGTATTAAGTTCATGCATCAAACCTTTCCGTGCTGGGTCCCAAATGCTACTGGCATACTCAAGACAAAGACTAATAAGAGTGAGATACCTAATACCTCTCTTTTACTTTTTAGACCAGGGTCCCACCAACTATCCACTTGATCAATCACAATGTCTTTGATTCATTTTTTTTCATTCAAGTATTCTACCAACTGATTGGTAGGTTCTTGGACAGTCCCCATTCAGCATCCCAACCTCATAGACATTGTCTCGCTTTCCCTCCTAAGGATGGCCCACTATTAGATCCCTCTTCAATTCTTCATATCTTCTACCTCCTCTTATTTCGTCCACAATTCCTATCCTCTTCCTTCCTCTTCCACGCTTCCCCAGTGTTCTCCCCTCTATCACTCTCTTCAACATGCACTCTCCTCTCAAAACCTCCTCCATCCATCTCTTCTGCCTTCTCCAAACTTCTGCCACAAGCTTCCTATCCTCTCCAACCATATCCAATACCTCCTCGTTCGTCTTCCTTGCCATCCAGCTCACCTTCTCCATCCTTCTCCAAACCCACATCCTGCATTCGCAATGACCAAGTTTCTGACCCATATTAAGCCATCCTCCACATTAAAGTTTTCACCAGCCTCTTCTTTAAGTCTCTAATCAGACCCCCCCTCATCAATTCCCTTCTCTTCGAAAATGCTTCTTTAGCAAGCACAATTCTGCATCTCATGTCTTTACCACTAAACCCATTCTCCTCCAAAATACTACCCAGATACGTAAACTGCTTGACCTGCTCTATCTTCTGCCCTCCCACCCTTATATTCAGCCCCGCCTTCTTACTTCTAGAAAATCTCATTACTTTCTTTTTTCTTGTGGTTGATCTTCATCCCATACTTTTTGCACTGCACCTCTTTCGCATTCACCATTGACTGTAAACCCTTGGCAGACTGATTAACCAATGCTTGATCATCTGCAAATCTCACTGATTTTATCAGCTCCCCTCCTACCTCCTCCTCCCCCATGCCTCCCTCACAATTTTTTCTGAATACACGTTAAAAAGCAACGGCGATAGTGGGCACCCCTGCCGCACTCCCCATCTTATCGTGGCCCATTGCGATTCTCAATTGGCTACCCTAACTTGTGCCATCTGGTTCATATACAAATTCCGAATCAAATGCCTGTCCCTCCATTCGATCCCTTATTTCTTCAACACTCCCATTAATTTCGTCCATTCCACCCGATCAAACGCCTTCTCGAAATCTACGAAGCATGCAAAAACATCCTGCCCATACTCTAGGTTTCTTTCTACTAGCACCCTCATCACCGCTATAGCATCTCACATTCCCATCCCTCTCCTACACCCGAACTGGTTGTCACACAGGTATTCATTTGCCTTCATCTCTAGCCTTCTGTTTATAATTCTCAGATCTACTTTGGCCACATGGGATATTAAGCTTATTGTCCTGTAGTCTTAGCATGTTTTTGCCTTGCTCTTTTTTGGTACAGGAATGTCTATGATACAGAGCCACAAATATTTCAAATATGTTTCTTCCACAACAGGTCCACAGCTATGGTAATGCCCAGGTGACTTTGACTGTAAGATTTATATCTACTCCTCAACTTATATATGTGACATTGATGTGATTTCTTATGGAATAAGTGTGATATCAAGCATTTCCTAGGGTTTAGTTTAAGCCCCCACCCAAGACAATAAAAATTAACATTGTTCAGATCCAATGAAAGGCCATCACAGTCCACTGCATTGCTAATTTCTCAATAGATCTCTGCATCATCAACAATGAAATAACTTTGCTGATTATTCTGGAGTTGACATATATGTATTGTTGATATTAAAGAGGAATACTAGGGCAATCATAGTCAATAAACAACATTCCCCTTCTACAAAACTTAACTGCCTTCCCACTCTCATTCCAAATGCAGTACCCCCTCCCAATACCCCCTTCACTGGCTACTGTCTTCCCTATCCACGCCAATATCAAGTGTTTTTTTTTCCAATATATTACCTATTATTTCTTTGAGCTGCTCACAGGCACAAGCAATATTTTCTTCCTTATGTTTATCAGTTCGCACGTACACATGAAGTAACACTAAATTTCCATTCTTCCTTCTTGCATTCTAATTTTCCTGCTCTCACTATCATCCCAGCATTTCATCTCTCAATTTTTGAAGTGTCCATAATGCTCATGCTTGCATCTCTAATGAAGTGCAAGGATATCTGTGGAGACCTTGCCTCCTCAACAGCTAGACAAATCATCCATCACAGTGGGCTAGGCTCCATTGATATCACGATACAAAGCTCTATACTTCAATTTCATCTCACTCTTATGCTTTTTGGAGCCTCCTCACTGAGGTACTAATGCTGCACAATGATTTAGTCCATCTTAGCTAAGCATTTGGAGTCCTAAAGTTGTTTGGAATGTTTTGTTGCACAACATAAAAAAACTGAATTCAGATGTTTGAAACTTACGATAAAGTTGAAGGATGATGGTCACAGCAATTATTTAAAATGCCAGAATAAGATTAAACCACTTGCCTGACTCAATTCTGGGACTGAATAAACTGATTCAAAAACAAATAACTGAAATGAAAATTTAACAGTTTTTGTGATATTAAAAAGAATATCTTACCAGTATGTCGTCTCATGTGTCGCATAAGAGATCCTTTAGTTTTGAAGGAAAGAGGACAGTCATATTTGCATTTAAATGGCCTCACATCACAATGCACAGTCCTTATGTGAGTTTTTAACACTATAGCCTGAAATGCAAACAATACCTGATATTAGTAGTAATAGTTCTAGAGAATGTCCAGAAGATCATAACCTGCAGAATTCATCTCACATCTTTGTACTTGTTCCCACACTTAGGGCACGTGCATTCGTCTGTTGGTTCAGCCTTCTTTGAAGAAGGAAGTGAATCATCTTCGGTAATTATCAATTTTCCACTGAGATCAGGCTGACTGACTTGAAAAGGAAGTTTTCCACAAAATGTCTCCAGAGAATTTTGACCTTGTTTAAGTTTACACTGGAATAGAGTTCAATTATTAACTAAATAAATCATGGAAGTCCACACACTAACACTCAAATGAATTAAACCAATGATATAAACATAAATCAATCCATACACTCTCGACGACCTGGCAAGAGGATAATTTGCTTGGATAGCCCTTCCAATTGCCGGGAAAGGGCTCTATTAAATTTCCTGCTATCCTAGAGTATATTTTATCGCTTTTCCTTGGTCTCCCTTTCCTTTTCTTAATGGTTGGTCCATTGGTTCCATCATCACCCACAGTTTTCTCCAATGTCCGATAAGTCTCGTCTTCGATGTGCTTCTTGGTGTCATCATTTTCAATGAAACTGCGATTTTAAAAAACCTCATGTTATTACAAGTCAAATTACAAAACCTTGAACTTGTATAAGACTGAATGGCAGCTACCTTGGTATCTTCAATTCGATACCAAGTATTTTTTTTGACTCGGACAGAACAAGGCTGCACCTTTCGACAGTGACCTTATGGCATATAAAATCTTCCAATGAGTCATACTCGATCATGCATTTCCCGCAACGATGGAAATCATGAGAAAATTTTACATCTGAAAATAATAATAGCGACGTGAGTCAATAAACGTCAACATTTGATTTCATGGATTCTGAAAAATATACGGTATGCTAAGACAACAAGCCTCAAAATTTGATGTAACTTCTAATTGAAGTAGAAAACAACTAATTCACATTATAAACACCATTTTCAGTCACCATATGAAACTTATTCACGATGAATTATATCAATATTATGATACTTACTGCCAAGCACTACACTTGAAAAATTCGCCATAATTCAAATGTTTTACTGAGAAAACGCAGTCGCTGCTGTATTGTTTTGATGCGGATTTCATGACGCGTATCAAAATATTTGCTTCGCGTGTGTTATATTTAGAGTTAAGCAATTGATCAAAACGAGTGGTGGAAGCAATTTTTCTGTTGCTAAAAGACTGTTTATTTATCGATTAAGATAAACACAGTTACTCGGAGAATATTATCAATGATAGTTGACAACAGTAGTAGAAAGCGGGGACAAATTGTACACAACAAAGATGGCTTCAACCGATCAAGCTGGGTTGAATAAGACGTGGGAATTATCCCTTTATGAGTTACATCGGACGCCTCAAGATGCAGTAACGGACAACACAGAAATTGCTGTATCTCCTCGCAGTCTTCACAGTGAATTAATGTGCCCGATTTGCCTTGATATGCTCAAGAAAACAATGACGACGAAAGAGTGTTTGCACAGGTTTTGTTCTGACTGTATCATCACAGCTTTACGGTCTGGAAATAAGGAGTGTCCCACATGTCGGAAAAAGTTGGTATCCAAACGCTCTCTGAGACCTGATCCAAATTTCGATTTGCTGATATCAAAGATTTATCCAAGCCGCGATGAATACGAGGCTCACCAAGAAAGGGTTTTGGCAAAACTAAATAAAAGCCATAGCCAGGCTGCTTTGGTGAATTCTATTACGGAAGGTATCAAACTTCAATCTCAAAACAGGCCTCAGAGATCGAGGAAAGCAATAACGGATGCAGAAACAACCCCTTACAATACGCCGAATGTAAGTGCTCCATCTACACCAACACCGATGCAAAATGATTCGCAGAACTTAGTACAGACTCCTGGTCAGAATACAACCTCATCCCAACCGGCTGTATCAACGCCGGTCTCCAGTGTGGTTCAAAATAATGTTCAAGGAGTAAATCAAACGCCTTCACTTAATAATACTCAGACGGGACAAAGTGCTGCCTCTACACCTATTCAGACACCGATTCAGTCATCCTTACAGTCCCCCGCGCAATCACAAGGTCAGACGTCACTGCAATCTCCTCATCAAAGCAGTTCACTTCAGCCCTCCACTCCATCTTCATCGACTCAAACTCCTTCACCTGTGCCATCTAGTCACCATCAAAGCCTTGGCCAGCCCAAAGCCAAGAGGATGAAGCTTTCTCATAACTCAGAAAATGAATCAGGCTCTAGCGCTGAAGTAGATCATGATTCTCCTGAAGAAGGGCCATCTGAACCGGCTAGAGAGGATATAGAGCTTGTCTTTAAGCCTCACCCTACTGAAATGGCTGGGGACAATTCTCTTATTAAAGCATTGAAGGAAAATTCAATACGATACATAAAAACAACTGCTAATGCTTCGGGTAAGTTAACCCTTTTCCATTTGGGGTGTAGAGGATGCATTGTAGGTACTCATTATTTTACATGCATCCTAAAAAATGGAACTCTCATTTTTGTCGTTCCTCTCACTTAATTAGTAGCCAATAGCTATACATAATCCCTTGAAAATCTGTTCTTGATATAACTTTCATTGGGGGTAACCCATCAGTGTATAGATTCACATTCACTTGAAAATGTTTTGTGCTAATTTAATTCAGTGAAGCATATTGTTAATATTTGATTTTATGGTAAAACCAGAATGTAACAAAATACTTATTGAAGAAATGGAATCTAAAGTTGATAGCAATTCCGTAATCCTATACATGAATGATGCTGGTCGTATCCAAGAATAATGTAATCAAATTTCACTCTGCTCTTTTTGCAATATCGTCTTCATTGCAATGTACCTAGCACCTTTTTTACTGAATTTTATTCAAGTGACTTGGGCACATATGCATGGTGCAAACACATCCCATAAGAGCTCACGATAAATAAATATAATGATTATTTAAGGAATGAAAAAATATACCATTTAAATTTCCTGTTCTAAATGACTTAGCCTGATAATGCTAGGGAAAATACTTGATGTAAATGTAGGTGGGCACCATTACAGTAGGAAAGCCTTGGCTATATACCATTAGTTATTAGCCAGTGACACTAACCCACTAATTCTCACATCAGGTCTGTTCTAGGCGTATATGATATATTAATTGGGTGTGTCATGGTGTATACTGCTATGTGATGGGTACATAGGAGAAATCAGTTCTAGGATGTCTAAGCTTCCTCTGTATCATTGAGGTTAATCGTAGCCACATAGCCTAATTGTGATCTTTTAAAACCATCTGTAAGGAATGTTGAAATAAATTGCTGAGGAGACGTCATGCTGGTCTATTCATGTCTGTAATTACATTGTATTCGTGGCAGCATTGCAAATTACGCCAATAGTATTATGGAAGTAGGTTGCTTTTTCTGTCATGGAAGGCAACAAGCATTCATTTAATCTGTCCCAATCAGGGTAGTTGGATAGTATTATTTGGAAAATATGAGAAAATCCTCACTTCAGGTAGCTAACCCTTTACCAAATGTTTCGGTTTTATGTCTCAATATTAACTGAGTGGTGCATTTGCAATGTTCTACTGTACTACTACTGAATGCTGTGCACGTGGGGATGGGGATTCCCCTAGAACACCTCTTTAGGAAGTCTTGGAAGAAGGAAGACTATTATATTATGTATTGATACTTAAGTTGTGCCAACCATCATATGTGGTGAAATAAGGCTCCCTGTTGTCTGTTAACAAGCATTTATTTTGTGAATCGTGAAGTGCTATTGCACTACCCATATTATTTTGGCATTTTTATTTGCCTCCACAAGAGTCATTAACAGCTCTTGTGGTTAATCACTGGGATATGTGTGGTTCTTACTGTTTCAGTGTGATAGGGCCCTGGCAAGATGCCTTATACTATTCAGTCTTGCTTTGTTTCTGAATGTGTTCAATTTCTACTTTTTTCTTAAGCTTGTGAATTCAATGCATTTACTGGAAACTGCCTCTAACATTTCTCTTGTAGTATATACTCATATAATAAATTCTCTTTCAATTTAATATTTTTTATGTAACACGATCTAAGATGCTAAGTTTTGCAGATAATATTTTCTGTTTTAAGATAGGTACTCCCCAGTATTGTTTAAAAACTCTATATATCTCATTATTGTTTGGAAATTTCCAAACTTAAATCTTTTTCTGCCTAGAGGGAAGTTTTGTTCCCAACAAAAAATGGGTCCTGTTGTCCAAATGGCAGCTTAATGACATGAAATTATTATCATGTTTCTGTTGTACTTAAGCTGATTAATTTTGCATATTTTTATTTCAGTTGATCACCTGAGCAAGTATCTAGCTGTTCGTCTGACCTTGGATCTGGACTCTGAAATACCTAGCAGTCCACTGAACTTTTGTATATACATCGCTCCAACTCCGGGACAGTATGTTGTGTTGAATGGAAACCAGACCCTTAGACAAGTTAACGAGAAATTTTGGAAGGTGAATAAGCCATTAGAGATGTTCTATTCTTGGAAGAAAACCTAGGGAAGGGTTGGCCCTCAGAGGGCCGTATCCGGAAATTCATCCAAATGTGATTAGCTCAAGGTTCAAAACTTCTTCAGAACTGTTTCTCGGTTATGAGAATTTAGAGATTACAGTTTCTTGTGCAACCAGATATTTTTTATTCGCAAAAAAAGTATTTTGCAATTTTGAGCTATTTAAAAGAACGGACCAATGAGTGTTTGGTCACACAAGGAAACAGTATATTTTTCCTGGACCAAAGCCTTTTAGTTTTAAGATCTGATTTGTATTGTATGCTCGCCATAAAAAGCTCTTTAAGTCTTGAGCATGGCGAAGAGTCTTTGGCATCGCTGCTGTTTGAATGTGTTTTTTTACTGGCTCTATGAAATATGAACGATTTGTCTAAATTGCTTGTCACTTCAGAGTAATGTTTTGATTATTTTATCGCTTTTCAAAAGACAACGTATTTTTGGAAGTAGAAATTTGTATTACATGCTTTTGCATGCTCAAGTATTAGTCAGAAACAAGTCTAAAATTAGGGAGGTTGAAATGTATCAGGTATGATAATAAAATATATGATTTTGAGGTAATGAAGAATTTGCTGTCAATATAAGTTGAAGCCATCACACTTATGAAAATCATTTTCTCCTGCTTTGCTTGAAAATAATGTGAATGTATCATGATTTGAGGGCTTTCTGTAATAAAACATTGAAATTCAGAAGCATGGAAGTGTGTTTGATATGGAAAAAAAACTGTTATTCTTACAAATTACTGTTGTTAAGTGGAAGTGAAATAGAGCTATTTTACATATTTTATAAGAACTTGTAAATTTGTATCTCGGAAGTGATACTGGTAGAATGTGATGTAGGATAGATTTGGAAACTTGAATGATTCTAAGCAAAATTCTGGCTCATATCCTTATAAAGTAATGTGGGAAATAACATAAGTACTGTGGTGCTATTTTATTTCTTTCGAAAAACGATGAAATCCAGATGTATGATGAATGGATTATAGCAATTTTTTCTGTTTGTGTCATTGCAATACTCAGGTGTTGTGTTGTAAACACTGAAGTTCTCATTCATGAAATTAAAAATACTGTGTTGATTGCATCAACTGATCTGTAATTGTCTTGGGAGATATTCTCCATCCTATTTTACTTCGATCAAACTAATAGCCTGAAAAAAAATAATTCACACTTGTTATGATAACTTAGCAGGCCAATTCTTAGTGGCAAATGGGTATTCTCTATGGTTGAATTTTTGAAAAATTAAGCTCTTTGTTCGGTAGAACATTGCTGGTATTCATACAAAGTGAATAAATTACTTGAGCTTTTCAAAGAAAACTATGTTTCTTGTGCTATAACCTTCCTTTTAAGTGGATTTTTGTAAGGAAATTGATTCCATATTTTTCCCCCATTTCTCTGAAAAATGTGAATATGTATTGAGTGGACTGTTTTGGTTCCAACATGGTGCTGTGTAATGTTTTCAGTGGTTGGATGATGTACTGTGTGCATTCATCCATTACCACTGTTTTTGCTGTAAGGTCTGTCAATAATCTGATTTGGCTCCCATACTTACAAAATTCATGAATTATGTTTCCTGCATTACTATGGGGCATTCATTTTCATGAAGGTATTTACAGAGTGAAGTTCAAAAAGTGGGGAAATATCTTGCAAGTTGGAAGGATAGAAATCCAAATCTTGGAGTATTTTGAGCGTTAGAGAATCCAAATCTTGGAGGAAATTTGGAGGGCTATCTGCAATTGACGATGGCGGACTTAGCCCTCGAAATTTTAGTTTTGAACAAGGCTGCTATCTGTTGGGAAACCCAACATCTATTCCTCCAGTTTATTCAACAGAAAGACTTGATATTTTCAATCCAAATCATACGTCCAGTTTAGACTGTGTAAGTCAGTACAGTGATTGTCTTAGTGGAAAGTAACAGGTCCTAGAGTAAGGCAAGATTGCCAATTATCCCCAGTGCTCTCTTACAAATATAAATAGAAAATGACTCAAGGTGCATATAGAGGTTGGTTAACATGATGAAATCTGCAGATGACAAAGTGTTAGCCAGTGTCTCAAGGGAATGCAGTTATCATTAGGCTAAAAAATAGTGAAAGAGATATGGTTACAGGTTAATCACAAGAATACTTAAGAAAAGAATTTTTTGGGAAAATTAAATGTAAAATTGTAATAGGATACTATCTAGTGAACAACTATGCTATTTGGGTGTCATATAAGATGGAGATGACAATATGCTATACTATAGACAATTGGAAGAGAATTGCTTCAGGATCCAGGGCCTTTACTTACAGAAAAGAACTATGTGTAACAGATAACAGCCTTAGGTAAGAACCTGAACCTTTATTAGACAGTACATATTTAAATCCCTTTAAATGGTTCATCTTGCATATGTAGTCCTTTCACTACATGTGACGAGTATGTGATGTCATGGGTTGTCGACATTACTCTGCGTGAAGAGGCTGTCTTAATATAGTTTTAATCCATATATACAGCATTCTCAAGGGTTAACTTTGCAAATAAAATGAAATCAGCTATCAATATGTAATAGTATTCAGAGTGCTGTGGTGCCACTGGCAGGTTACTGAATCCCAGATAGCAATGTAAGCTGGAATCAAGCTTGCAGCAACCTTGAAAAAACAAGCCTGCAAGCTTGAATCAAGCAAACTAGTCTCCACCGGTCAAGGTTGCTGCAAGCTTGAAAAAACAAGCCTGAATCAAGGTTTTGACACCTTGCTTATTAACATGCCAATGCAAGCCCTTCTATTAGAAAAAGACAAGTGGTTCACCCAAGTTTGAATTTATTAAATTGTATTTCCATTAGAAATAGAGTAAACATGTTTACTCTATTTCTAATGGAAATAGAATTTAATACATTCAAACCTGGGTGAACCACTCAAGTCTTTTCCTAGTAAATACTTCAAATATAGAACAAGTAACAAAAGAAAACAATTCTAAAATAAACACCCATATAATTCCTTGAAAAGCAAAAATATAAAAAAAATCTAACAGGAATCATATTAGATCATTCTTAAAAAGCCTAGTAAATACAGAAGTACTCCTATTCAATTAAATCAACAAAAAACTTATAGGACACAATGAATGAACACCTAATAACACACCCTAGCCACAAGAACTAGTGTATTGTGATTATTAACAGCTGAAAGCAATACTTAACTAGCCTAAAGCTATTAATTTCTATAATCTGAGTTGATACAAGGGTACTTAACTTTCAAATTCCAAGCGGACATATTTGGCATAAAAAATTATTTACGACTGAAAAATGGATACTTCCTCCCACCATATCCCAATCTCAGAAAATATATTTGTAAATATAAGCAATTCTCATCTCTGCTTAAGGTGCAATGGATTAAAAACATGAGTCAAATTAAAGAGGAGAACCAAAGTGCAGATATTAAGACCAAAATTCCTAATATGTATATACCAAGGGCACTAATGCAGGAATAAAATTCAATCTATATGGCATGAATCACTTTATTATTAATCCAATAAAAGATCACTTAAGTCTTTTATGACCAGGGCACAAGTCTTGTAATAGCATACACATGTATTTTGAAATAAAGCACTCAAAGTTTATGATAAGATATGAAAATAAGTCTTCCTTCTTAGTCAGCTTCTAGTCTGTTAACAATTTCGAAATGAGAATATATTTAATTTGCATGAAATTTCACTCTTTATTTTCTACATTAGTGAACTTTCACTTTAAAATTCTTCCCTTCTAAAGTTCTATCCTCTAGATAACAGCAGTTCAAAAAAAAAAGTACAAAAAAAAGTTTCACTGGCCAAAAGTCCCTCTTGATTTCCTGTGAATTGAAAAAAACAGAGAAAAAATTTCTTGGCGTATAAATGTGTTTGTCCAATTTTATAAATTACCTTCAGGCAAAATAGGTATAGCATTAAAGCTGTCTTTTACCTCCAGCACAACAAAAGAAACCATTTCTCAAAAAATGAAGCAGAAAAATTAGAAAGGATTGATGTTTATCTACTCAAATGTGATGCCTCAACAGTCTGCATTGTTCAGATGAGGAGGAAGTTCAGAGGTAGTTTGGAAGAGCATCACTCTGGTTATATTAAATGAAATATTTAGTACATGTACACCTAAGAGGCTGAAATAATTCATGAAAAAATCATTTGACTTGCCTGGGATTCGAACCTGGATCTCCCAATTTCCGGTCAGTTGTGTTAGCCAGTTACACCACCAAGCCACCATATCACTAAGTTAATTCTGGTGCCGGGGTTAGTACTAAAAAGTTGTTCTCGTCCCCAATCTACAATGTAGCACAGGAGCAGGTCAGATCAAATGATTTTTTCATCATGAATTTCATCTTCTTTGGTGTATATGTTAATTCTACCTCCCTGTTGTCTATCATTGCACCCTGTGCGAGTGACTGCATACCACATCATTTGTGCAATCACAATGATTGGAAAAATTTAGAAATATTTTGAGTTGTCATTAAATAGATGGCTTCAGGTTTACAACATAATGTGAATAAGACGTGCATGAAGCAAAGGTGTTCAATTGAGTAAATCTATGAGGAAGAAACTGCATCTGTAGACATTTACCAATGAGTGCTTAAAGCTTACAAAGATCAGACAGAGGATGGTTGCTCAGTTAGGTAGATGTGTATTGTGTTCATTAATTGTGGTAACAGATAAATAAAAGATATAGTATCTCATTCAGGGTGGCTACGCACAGCTGTCACTGCTCAAAAAAAAGAACATCCTGGACAGCTCTTTGCATTAGTCAATGAAATGCTACACAAAAACTTTGCTTAATATAGGCTCCAGCACATTGAATACAATTTTAGAAACATGAAAATATTCTACACTTTGTGTCAGAGAAGTAAAAAATTATCTCAAGCAAAATGATAATGTCTTATCTCATTCCAGTTTGTAGTCCACGGAGCAAATTTGGCAACGTCTGCTGGCATCTCCATTCACATCCACCATACAGCCCAGATTTGGCTTTATAAGGCTTCCATAACTTCGGACTGATAAAAGACTGACTAATTTGGCAACACACTCCTAACAATGGTGCTGTCAAACCAGCTGAGGAACCAGTAATGTTTTCTGCACAAGCCAATTTTTATTAGTGAGTCACAGGGATCACTAGAGAAAATGCATATGTAATGGAAATGACTAGGTATGTACATTGGGAAATTGCTTTTTGTAGCTAAAGGTTTTTTTTATCAAAGAGTTTTGTTGTTTGCAGTGTAAATATGTTATTTAAACTATCATCATAAACACGGTTGAAGGAATGGTGGCAGTGAGAAGGATAACACACAGAAATAGGAAGAATGCAGATTTATTTTTATGCAGATTTATGCGAGACTAACGGGGTACAAACTCGTTCTGCTTCACTCAGGGTGACAAAGTATAAGTTTATTATTTATTAGACATTATACACAGGTAAGGTGTAATAGTCTTCCTTAAACACAAGATACAGATCAAAATTGAATATTGACATGTTTGCGCTCCAAAAATTCATTTATTGAATAAAATGCTTTGGACAAAAGCCATGAGTGGAGGGTACGCTTGAACCTTGGAAAGGTGACATCTCTAGCCTCTTCGAGTAGATGGTTAAACAAGTGAAGTTTTACAAAATCAAATGATTTTCTGGTTAATGATAGCATATAGTGAGGCACAAATAGGTTACTTTTTTCCTGGTAACATGCTGATGGACATTAGCACCAATTTCTTAAGAATCCAAATTTTCTTTAACATTGCAAAGACATTAAAATATATATTGGCCATACAGTGCCATTATGCCAAGCTGCTTAAAGAGTGGTTTGCAATGTTTCCAAAAAAGGGAACTAGAAATGCTCCTCAGAGCTCTTTTTTTTTAAGGAGAAACAAGTCATTTGCTGAAGTGGCATGACCCCACAGCTCGATGCCGTGATTTATACAGCAGTGGAAAAAAGCGAAATAGACAGATGACAGGTAGTCACTGGGGATAAGCATTTTCTATTTGCGCAGCATAAAAATGGCTCTGAAAATGGTTTTCATCTAACAATTTGGTGAATAAAATAGCAATTTCGGTTCCGAGTAAATGCCCCCATTGAAGCACAAGGTACATTGTAAGGGATATCGTCTATCATAATTAAAAACAAAAGTGGACAAAGTGCTGATCCTGCAAAAGGGAGAAAGGAGTAGGGCAACTGGGGGATTAGGGGAAGAAAGAACGCCCAAGCTTACGGACTTGTGGCAATGAGGCGGACCATGAGCAACGTCAACCTGGAAGAGCAGCACCAACTTCCCTGCACAGGAATCGTCCAATAACAACCCACCTTAGCTCTCTCGGCCCCTGCTTTATGTATAGGGGCCAACCCATTTTTTCCCAGAGGAACTTCTTCGGGAGGAACAGATGACCGTTTGGGCATCCTCTCCTCGCTCTCCTCTACACCGATAATTTTGGCGGTCTCGAGTCTCTCATACACGGCTCATAACTTTCATGAAAATAAATAGATTTTACTTTCTATATGTTCTACCATATCATCCTGAGGCCACATTACTAATTCAAAAACACATATGCTTCATTGGATGGACTGCAATTGATTTTATATCTTCCTTATAACTACCATATAACCAAACTCCATTGTTAAGGTAATGTTTTACTCACATTTAAAATTGGCCTCCAACTTCAAAGCAAAAACTGCACATTTTACAAAGACAATGTTTATATTACCCTCATTTATTGTCTTATGAACATTTGGTTCGAGTGGATTGCATTCACAGTCTGGTCTCCCTTGATAAAGGTAATGCCAGAGATGCAGCGAAATATATGTAGGGGAGGGTGGGGCACAGTGAAACAACAAAACATAAATCAGCTATAAATCTACTAAATTCAATAAAGTTATAATACATAGGTTAAATAAACACTTGGTAGCACATTGTAAAACACAATTTAAGAGCTTATAACATCTTTTCTTCCATCTGTAATTATAGTTTGGACTCAACCTTACATTTAAAAATCAAAAACAGTGTATAACATCAAAAATTTACTCTCTACCATTGGAAACGATCACGCTGACGTAACTCAGCAATTCTCAATGGCAGCCATTTTCAAGGTAGATCAACAACTGCTAGTTAACGCAAGACGCGGTCGCTACAGGCGTTACAGGTCAAATGCAAATACCTTGCTGGCAAATAGTTTTGTTTCACTGTGCCCCATCCTCCCCTACTTCCAAAATTTTTTCAGTCAGAAAAAAATCCTAGTCCATTGCCTACAGCATCTATGTAGTGAGTCACTGCATTCAGTTTAACACTATATCGGAGCCATTGGATGCAATGACTGTGTAGTCGTGTAATTATATTTTACTAAATTCTTTCCTTGCATAGGCGCTGGGGACAATTCTCCCACCAGCTTCAATCAACCAATATGTTCATCATAAAATTTAGATTAAATGAAGGACAGAGAGTCGAATTTTGGCAGTAAAGGGTGACTCATTCTTCAGGGGTTGGTGGTATGCAGGATAGAATGGGAGAAAGGCCTCCTTGAAGGTCTATGCGCTTTGAGGTGGAGAGGAGCTTGAGGAGGAGAGAGGAGGAGAGAGGAGGAGAAAAAGAAGTTCCCCCTCCTCAACGATGTACAGTTTTACTCTTCCCCCTCTCCCCTCCTGCACCATTATTTTGGTGCTAATTACGCAGAGAGTATCTATTTCCTCACTTGCTGGCTTATGATCCTGAGTTTTCGGGTACCATTGGTTTGGTTAGTTCTTTTGGAAGGTGACCAATAACTGAGGTCATTCGTGTGATTGCCTTTTTTCAAGGATTGCATTTTAGGGGATAATTATTTTGGGTAAGGATGAAGGTTGGAGAGAAACCTGGCTTGAGCATCAGCCTACTCTTAATGAAAGTCACCATGGGATTCACTGTTTAACATCATATCTGATACATGGCTCACTGAACTTCAAGCTTTTTCCACACAGCACCCAAATCCTATGCTCTCGAATCAGCAGTAAAATACGTTTATTTGCCGACGACGCTGTCATCTATCGCGAAATTAGTGATCACTCTGACTTTGAAATTCTATCATCGGATTTAAACAACGTTCATGTGTGGAGCCAAGAGTGGGGACTCGAACTTAATCTGAGTAAATGCACGGCGGTACATTTCTTGCGGAGGTCGTCCAACTATCCCCATGTATATGCTGTGGATGGTGTTCACATAAAGGCGACAGATGAAGTGAAGATCTGGGAGTTACGATAACCTCGAACCTATCGTGGGGAACACATAAAAGAAATATTTGTGGCAGAGCTCTGAAGAAGCTAGGATTCAACAAGCGTATTGTGGGAAGATTTTCAGATGAAAAAGTAAAAGAGAGGTGCTATTTCGCACTCGTCCAGCCACACCTTGAATATGCAGCGAGCATATGGGATCCGGTGCAGAAAGACTTAATCCGGGAACTTAATAAAATACAAAGGAAAGCTGCGCAATTCGTCAAAAACTGCTACGGGCGTACAGACAGTGTTACACAGATGTTAAACGAATTAGGCTGGGAGCCGCTAGAGACTCGGAGGCTGTGCGCTAGGCTTAGATTACTTGAGAAATTAAGAATAGATATCTTTAAGAGAGACACGGAGAACATCATATTAGAACCCCACTATATTTCCAGGTCCGACAGAAACGATAAATTAAGAGATATTTTGCCTAACGGATAGGTATGGGAATTTGTTTTTCCCCCGAACAATAAGGGACTTTAATAAATGCTAGGCGTAATTTCAGTAGAGCGTTTCCTTTTTATATGTAAACGGCTGGTGTCCTAACATCCCCGCCACACGCCTATTGAGGCGGCTTGCGGGGTAGTATGTAGATGTAGATGAATAGGTATGCATCAGGATTCCACGGAAAAATCTCTGTGCCAGAATTTGAACCCGGGTCTTCAGGATAGGAAGTTATTAATTTAGCCACCACACCAACCTAATCCCCTTTCTCGTTCGAAACCAGACAGTGGTGGAGATTTTTAAAAGTGGACTGCCGACCCCTACTTGGGTTCCATGTGGAGAGCACTTCAAGTTCAGTGCAAAACCCGTCGAATGGGACGTTACGCTGTGGACCCCTTTCACATTTTCGTTTGCAGTAGGCTGATTCCAACCAGTGACGTAACCAGGAATTTGGTTTTGAGGGGGTCTTAATCTGAACCATGCGGGGTCCTCTCGTGGCACAATTTTATTCGTTATTGCAGTTTATTTATGGCTGCTTTTTTCATATAAAACTGCTATCTTCTTACCTTTTCCCCTCTCAAACCCTTGTATTTTTTCATCCAATATAATAGTAAAACTAAACTAACAATTGATTTGAAATTTCAGGGGGGGCTGAAGCCCCTCAAGCCCCCCCCCCCCCATGGCTACGTGCCTGATTCCAACGCCGGGTTTCTCCCCACCCTTCCTCTCATTTCATTTCCCCTGTACCCACCCATACCAACGGTTCAAATGACCACAGATTCAGCCTCGACACACACTCAATCATCTCCTCGTAAACCAAGCTAACTCTAGTCACAAAAAGGTCCTACGGTGTGCAATGACACCCACGCCGGATGTCACGTCATCTAATAAGTTTCCGATTAAGCAGGTTTTGGCAACGGAAAAAAGCAACACAACGGAAACGAACTGACGATGAGTGGATAGTGGTAGCGAAACATGGTGGCAGTTGCTTGCGCGAAGCGTGACGTTAAGGAGGGAAAGGTTCATGTGGAAGAGGTAAGCTACATCGGAGGTTAAAATAAGGAGGCATAACCATGAATGCTCAGTGGCGAAGATGAAGCAAGAACAGAGGTGCATGGGAAGAATTTAGTGCCAAGTAGGCATGGCCTACCAGTCACAAAAAGTCGTATTCCCCAAACATTTTCACTTATGTTAGGTTTAACGAAAATCAAATGCGAACATAATTTAAGAGGGCGGGGCTAAGTGCCTGCTGCGAGTTTCACGACAAGGTTTACGATCCAAACAAAGATGGATCAAAATACGCTGATACTGTTTGCAACCCATCAGAGAAGGCAATCTAGACAACTGGAAAAAGAGACATATAGAGCTAGAAAGTCGATGTGAATAACATATTGAGCATTTTTAGGTGGTAATGAATATTTTCGACCTTGTGAACCATGGTAGTCAAGCGTGGAGACTACCTTTCAGGCGTAGAAAAACTCTCTTGTGAAGAGGGTGACGATAAGTAGAGGAGAGAATACAGGAGATGTGGGATAAGGCAGCAGTCTTCCTCCAGAGGTGGCTCTGGGAGTCCTTCGGTATCTTTTACCGCTCATCGACGCTTGATTCACCCTCGCAGTAACCTCTAAATCTCGACTTGAGAGTGCCACCAAGTTTTGGTATACCATATACTCTCCTGCGCGTAGCCTTTTAGATAGGGATAACACTCCCACTGAAAAGGGTCTTCTTCGCCACAGCCACCACGTTTAGCAACCACTAGAAAGGTTTTTCGAGCATTTGGGTTTAACGTTTTAGAAAAAGACTTTTTATGACGTTTCGTGTAATAAAAAAATATAGGAGAACATTCCGGAGAAAGAAGGGAATCAAATAATTCAAGTGAGGTAAATCAATATAAAATTATGTTTCAAAACGAAAAAGCTGTATCCCATTCAAAAGTGTCCAGTACAGACAAATGATTTTTTACCGTGAATTTTATACATTTGCGTGCTCTTAATCAGCGGGTGATGTGCATAGGCGTGCCTAAAAGCGTCTAGGGGGGGGGGGGGGGGTTTACATGAGGAGTTAGGGTGATTACAAAATTGGCAATTTTCGAAATGTTGACCGGCTTAGTCGGTTCTTGGTTCCAATCCGGTAAAAAAGAAAGTGGAAAAAATTTGGGCTCGATCGGACAACGTTTAGGGGCTTCAAATTCTGGAAAATAGCGATTTTCCTGGTAAAAATACATATTTGCCTAATTTCCAGGGGCATGGCTGTCGCTTGGGTGGATGTTTCACACGGAAGATGCTTCCACAGTGTTCCAGCAGTGATTAAACACCAATTACGACTTCGCTCGATGTGGGGATGCTGCAGAGGGAGGGATAATAGCGACTGTCCGGTGTTCTTTGGCGTAGCGTAGGTAGGGACGCTGTACATTGGGCGCATGGGCCGGGACTACATTGTTTTCCAGCCAAGATGCATCCTGAAATTCGCGGCCCTACAGTTTAGATGATTTACAGCAAGGGTTTTCGGGGGCGGTGGACTTCGCGTACGGCTACGCACACCGAGGTTGCTATATTTTGGGAGCGAAACTCGTTTTCCTTCGTGCGGTTAAACCCGTAAATGACTCCAGCATACCGATTTTCTCTCTGGCGTTATGAGCAAGAAGACGAGGCGAGTCCATCAGATTTGCATATTGGGGGCTCCGTCCCGCGTATTGTTAGTCCAAAGCTCCCAACACTTCGCCAGTTCTTACAGTATTTCAAACACCTTCATGAAAATGAGAAGAAAACTTCGTGAAAGTGCCAGGCTAACTATTTGGAAATTTGAGGTGTTCTGGAAAAAAGTAGGAATTGCGATTGCAGAGGTAAGTAATACTAAGAAGATTCTCGTACGCATTTTCAACAGCTTTTTATGTCTCAAGAAAGAAAAATCACGCATGGGGAAAACGCGGGGAGACGCGGCGCAGTGAGTTAATGACTGACCAAGCCAATATTCTTGACATTGGACATATCAATGCCATGGATATGATGAAGCTAGAATAGGATTGATTATTCTACAAGTCCTTGGGGGAAAACCGCTTCGGTTACATGAGCTGTGTCGACAAGGACACTGCTAAGCACGAGGAAGGTAAAGTAAAACGATCCAAATCAGCTGGGACACAGAAAAGGAGTGAAGAAGAGATTCGATCAGCTATTGGGAAAAGTGGAGGTGAATCGTATATACACCGCGAGTCCTGAAAATCGTTTACCGACGAAGAGTCCAAGGTAAAGAGTTAGTAAATTAAAGCACTTATTGTTATTTTGTAAAATTCCTCTTGAATGTTTAACGTAATAGGTCATACGTATAGTTTAAGACTAACCCAAGGTGCTGTTAGGAAGCGAATAAGACTGCTCTTAGACAAGGAGCGTCCTCATTAGAAAGGACCAAGACAAGTCACCGGAACGCTGTTCATGCCATAACTGCCGCAGTAATAGCAACTGCACATACTCTTGGCATTGATAAAAACGTTCTTGAAATTTCCGAAGGAGAATTTCAGTGCGCAAACATCGTAAAGAGAACCGTCAAGGTACCTTTTATACGTCAATGAGTCATTAATTGAAGTACATTAATTTGAATTTCATTCATTCATCTTTTTTATGAAATTTTACTTATCTACAACACATCAGTGTCTTGACGCTGCCTGAGGAATATTCCCAACCCCGACGAAGTTCTTAAATTCTGCATCCAGGAAGTTCAGGTACCGTTACAACTTCGCGGAAAGTTCGCACTGCCGTTCTTATTTACGTCACCAGTTTATTGAATTTTTATTTCGTCTATTTTTTCCAGATTAAATAACCACGCGGGGATTATAATGTGCTTCTGATGTGACCATCATGTTCCTTGGTGTTCCTGGGAAAGCTGTATATTCGTTCAAAACGTCAAGTGCAATCCATAAAGCTCGGTGGATGGCAATGACATTGTATTGCATTAAGATTTGGATGTTCAGCAAACAATTTAATTTAACTACTAAGCTCGAGAGTGCCTTCTTCCGTGTGTGCGTTTTCATTACCTACTATGCGCCGGTTAGGTACCGAGCACTTTTTGCAGTGGAAGCGCCACGCAATGACCTTCAGATCTTACAAGTTTTAGCTCAGAAGAAAAAAGTGGCAATCACTGGAAGATAGTCTATGAAATATTTGCAGCACATTTTTGGTACTTTTCTGAAGTTATTGTGGGGCTCGCTTTTATTATCCAAATATTACAAAAACATGAAAAACAAGAAATGGGGAAAAAAGTAACGAGAGGGAAGGGCAGGAGAGTCCCTAGGCTAAGGCGTACCGTACCCTATCTCTAGTGGAAAAGTGGCTTCTGATTTTGTGAACAAAAAACACTAGCAAATTCTTCGATTTCCTTGGCATTAACAAATCATTTTTAATTCAGGATCCAAATTTGTGGATGAAGAATGAAAATTATCCCGCGGGACGGCTAATAGTTCTGAACATTAGAGTAGTAAATGGCACGGTTTAAAGAGGGGTTGCTTTGATAACGAAGTTCCTTACGGATAATAACCTAACCAAAGATGAACAGCAAAGGCAATATTTGTTAGCTATTGTAGCTGAGTATAGGAATAATTATGATGATAAAAATTCTGTAGGAAATTCCGAGTGACATATGGTTTGTGTGATCAATGTTAGCAAAAATAAAAATAAAATATTTTTCAATGCGAGGATTTTTATTGCCGTTCCCATGATCCCAATGTACACTACCCACCTACACCGGACAGTCGCCATTATCCCTCCCTCTTCAGCATCTCCACATCGGTGAAGTCGTAATTGGTGTTTCATCACTGCTGGAACACTGTGGAAGCATCTTCCGTGTGAAACACCCACCCAAATTCATTTTCTGTTCCTAAACCTAAGTCAATGTATGTAACATATAGAAATTATTATAAGTTTAACTTAGAGAATTTTAAGAATGATGTATTTAGAGCCCCTTGGCATGAAATGTTTTCCCTTTATAATGATAATGATAAAGTTGAATTTTTCAATGAGAAGCTCACTGCTATTTTTGATAAACATGCGCCTTCTCGGACAGTTAAAGTAAATCATAAACGTAAGCCTTGGATCACTCCTAAGATTGTTTCCATGATAAAAGAGAGAGATGCTGTCTATAATATTGCTCGAAGATCATGCTGTAGCCAACTTTGGAGTCACTACAAGGGAGTTAGAAATAGATTAAAAAGTGAAATGAGGAATGCTAAAGTCCGTTATGCGTATAATACTTTTGGTAACAATAGTATTCCATCGAAACATCTGTGGAAAAGTTTGAAAGAACTTGATGTAGTTCCCTGCAAAGCCTCCATACCTTGCAGTGTCCCCATAGCAGACGATTTGAATCAACATTTTACTGCTGTTACGTGCCATAGTGAGGATTTAGTCTCTAGTGCTATTAAATACTATGATGAAATGCCGGCGTTTTCGGTTGATGAGCCTTTTCATTTCAAGCATGTTTTTTTCAATGACTTAAAAAAAGCTGTGAATAGTGTAAGCCCTAACTCTAAGTGTATCGATGGCATATCTGCTGAAATGCTAAAACTATGTCTGGAAGAATCCTCTCCCGCAATACTGCATATATTTAATTACTCCCTTCAATGTTGCTCCTTTCCTGACCTGTGGAAAAGAGCCAATGTCAAACCACTGCCAAAAAAACGTGGAGTCAGTATTGTTAATGAATTCAGACCTATAAGTCTTTTATGTACTCTTGGAAAAGTCCTTGAGAAGATCGTTCATGCGCAGTTGATTGACTATTTCGAAAGAAACTCCATTTTCAACTCACTACAATCTGGATTTAAAGCCAACCATAGCACTACGACGGCCCTTTTAAAAGTCATCGGGGACATAAGGGAGGGAGTAGACCACCAGAGAGTTTCATTACTTGTTTTATATGACTTCAGTAATGCGTTCCCTTCCGTTCACCACGGCCTGTTGCTTTCGAAGCTTAGACTCCTTGGCTTATCAAATTCAGTTCTACAGTGGCTTAGGTCATACCTAACAAATAGATGGCAGCGGGTTATTAATGGAGAAGACGTCTCCAATCTGATCGCTTTACTCTATGGGGTTCCACAAGGTTCAGATTTAGGCCCTCTACTGTACTCTCTTTATGTAAATGATATTGATATAGTTTTTAACAGGTCCAAGTACCATCTGTATGCCGATGATTTACAGAATTATATTTCATGTAGGCCTGAAGATATTATTGAGACTATAAATTCTATGAGCGTAGAAGCAGCTAACCTCTGTGAATACGCTGTAAGGCATAATCTACAGATTAACCCTAAAAAGACTCAAGTAATCTTGATAGGTAATAATAAGCTTTTGAAAAAGCTTCCTGTCCACCTGGCATCTGTTACAGTAAATGGCGTACCAATACCTTATTCAAAAACCATGATCAATTTAGGAGTTATAATTGATTCATGTCTAACTTGGGAAGATCACGCCAACTTGGCGTGTAAGAAAGCCTTAGCTGCTCTACATGGACTGCGGAAACATAGAGATTTACTTCCACCCTCCACTAGAAAACGACTTGTAGAAGCTCTGGTATTCCCTATTCTTGACTATGGAAATATTGTTTCCACCAATATGCTGGCTATTTCATCACTCAAAATGCAAAGGATCCAGAACTCTTGTGCAAGGTTTGTCTTTGATCTAAGTAAGGACTCTCACATCTCGGAATACATTAAAGCTTTATCTTGGCTAAATATTGATAACAGACGCAAACATTCGGCTATATTACTTCTAAAGAAAATACTTCTAACGAACTCCCCTGAATATCTCGCTACCAAACTCCGCCTTTCCAATACCATCCGTAATCGCTATCTAAGAGCTAGTAACTCCATGCTCCGTGTCCCATTACATCGTACAGATAAGTTTAGAGGGGCATTTTGGATATTTGCTCCTATAATATGGAATACACTACCAGAAACCATATGAACGATAAAAAATTATAACCTTTTTAAATCCCGTTTACGTGACTACCTCACTAAATTTCAGCATGGTATTACTGGTCACTTGTAGGTTTATCTAGTTATATATTTTTTTGGTTGTTAATTTGTCACAATTCATTTGTTTATTTAATAATGTATGCGCGTTCTATCTCTTGTGAGATGGACTAATCTGACATTGTATTTTGTATTAATTGAATTTGTTAATGGTACTCTCGCAGGACTTTTTAGTCCTTTTGTACCTTCGATGTAATAAAGAAATACCAAATACCAAACGGCAGCCATGCCCCTGTAAATTAGGCAGATATGTATTTTTACCAGGAAAATCGCTATTTTCCAGAATTTGAAGCCGTTGCGCGACCCCTAAACGTTGTCCGATCGAGCCCAAATTTTTCCCCTTTCTTTTTTACCGGATTGGAACCAAGAACCGATTAAGCTGGTCAAAATTTCGAACATTGCCAATTTTGTAATCACCCTATTGGGGAGTATTCCATACCTCCCCCCATGTAAACTTTTTATCAATGGAGGGGGGGGGTTACAACCCCCAAAACCCCCCTGGATACGGTAAGCGATTTAATAATATATTTCTGTCCTTATCGAAGATGTAGAGACTGGAAAGAAATATTTACAGTGTATTAAGAGGGTGTTAAATGAGGATAAATCCACGGTCACCAATTTGGAAGCCCACATCAATCGGAAGTAATTAAACAAATACTGTGTCAGGTTCTCCCACAGTTTGTTAAATAATCTGGAGAGACTACCAACAATAGTCAAATGAGTCGCGAAAACCTTGCATAAACGTCCCGCTGCAACCAACTTGGAGTTGCTGCAACGTAATGACAATTGACAACGTTGTGAAAGCTTCCATACTTCCTCCTGTAACATTCTAGGAATGTAATGGCAATGTTTTGGGAACCTGCCCTGCAACAGTATTGCAACTATTATGTAACATTTTATGAATACTACTCCAGATGTGCCTTTGCACGAAGAATTATTTATTGATAGCATTGTTGTTTTCATTAGCTTAGGTGCTTTTCCCTGCCCTCTCAAAAAAAGAAAAATTAAAATTTGCCATTTAAATATTATGAATGTTATTGTTACGCTATGGCATGCATAGGTACAATGAATTAACATACTTAATTTCTACCTAAAGACATTGTATGTATCTCGCATGATCCTACCTACCTATCCTATGGCTCAACGCGTATATAATCGCACCCGAATTCAAAAGAGTCTTATCCAGATTCTGTGTTGATCAACCATCGCTGCATTGGTTGAGTCTTCATCTTGCCTTCCCAGGACGTTTCCTTCCAAGGCGTGTCGTTCTCGCTCTACGATTTCTCAGTTAGTCGTCTTGTGAGGAGAATCCTAAGGTAGGAGTCGTGGCCTCTAATTCCTCGGGAGGAACTCTACTGTGTCCAGGCTGGTAATGGGGCGCTTGTAGCGGTCCCATTGCCAGCATTTACATTTTTTTTAATTACTTTTATAGGTGAAATCATTTAAGATACGATGGTTATCTATTTTGCTTGTTAGTTGATGCTCTAAAGATGATATGGAAAAATTCCTCATCTTTTTTGCATTAATTTTGATTTTTTATCCTCGGAATAGATATTAGCTTTACTCTAATTATAATTTTTTAAAGTTAAAAAAAAAAATATTTTAAGCCAGAAATGCCACCCCGAAGAAAAGGGCCCGCCGGAACCGCCCCCTCCGCCAACGTCCAGCAGCGCCACTTAATACTACCCTTGAATTGCTCTCCCTACAACACCCGAATATGGATCGGGAATCCGATCCTTATTCGGGGTCCAAACTGAATCCGCTGAAAAATCTCCAGGGTACAAGAGCAGGCCTTTGGGAGAGGAAGACGGTACACTTTACCAACCCAATCTCCGTTTTATCTCAGGATAGGATATCAAGAACAGGTAGTGTTTGCTTTGCTCGTTTGTTGTTTCCTGCGACCAACAGCGCACATTATCTAACTCGACTTTATTGTGGAATGAGCTCATTTTCTGCCATGCAAACTCCACTCTCTCGCCCTTGGCTCTGCACGCCCCTGTTTCCACTCGGTGAGTCACCCTTCGCAGACTGGATAAGCCTCCAGAGGATTGAGTGAACAGAATCACACGTAGGGCTTCTTCCTGTCACTCCCTAACACCATTAAATAGGATATGAATTTTAAAAGCGCCCAAAGAAATCGCCTTGGGAAGAAGAGAAAAGGTGAGAGCATCGCGTCATTCCTCACCTAACAGGCGGAGTCCTCTCATTTGAGCATTTTGTGGCCCACCAACAACCGCGGAATGAGTAAGAAAGTCATGAAGCTTCACCATTGTAATTCCGAAGTTTATTCACATTTATAGTTTACCATTCACGCCGATTCATTTCCCTCCTATTGTCTCCGTTTTAACGGCAACTTCTTTCACTCAGAACTCTTATCTGGCTATAGTCCATTCATTTCGCACACAAATAATGTCACTGTACGTTCACTAGATGTATCTTTTAGGGAGTGTTCCATTGCTACTTTAATTCTGCTGGGTAGAAAAAATGAATACCTGCGATTAAGTTTTAGCACCTGATTTGGACATCGTCAGCCTATATGCGGCCCATGTATTGGAGGAACTGACAGTCGTTTCTCAAAACTCATGATAATTAACGCATACGAAAGTGACAATTTTATCGAATGGTTTCACCAATTTAGTACTCTCGAGTTTTAACAAATGTATTGTCCATATATGATAACCAATTTATTCGTGAGTGTGTACTGTTACGTTTTCACCCTCCCGCAGTTCGGCAGCGACCTCGCATCTGTGCGGAAGCGTCCGTTTCGGGTTCCGTGTTTTGTTGTGATTTTTGCCGTTTTTTGTTTATCTTTGTGCTGATTTGTAAGTCGTTATTTTTATTTTCCATTAGTTATCTTTATTTTTTGATTCAGAGGAGCTGTAATCACATGTTTAATGTCATTTTTTCCTGAGTGAAATTTTTAAAAATTTATTTATTTTTTAAATATTTACTATAGAGAAATATGTTTTTATCATTGTTGTTCTGGGTTTCACTTTTCTGGGTTACACGTTATGCTCTACGGTTCTTTTTATTTTAAGAAAATGGCTTTTACGTTTATCTCTACGCTTACTCTGGAATTAGTCAATTATTTTATTTTTTTACCAATGTTTATGCATATTTTTTGGATCTTAAGTTTTCAAAAAGTTTTTAGAAATAACACTTTTTGTTGATATTTTAAATCGCTGTTTTAATAATAAATATTAAAATATATAATTTATAAAAATAAAAAATTTTAAAATTTTTCATGTTTGATCTTTTATGTAAAATTGCAATTGCATTAGCAAGCGGTTTGTCGTCTTGAATACCACTTCAAATTATCAATTAATTCAGCTTGTTTCTTTATTCACTGAATTGTATTTTTAAGGGATGATTTTATGCAACACTGCAACACATTCAAAATGCAGCATCAATTTTTTTATTCAATAGGTGATTTTCTTAATTTATCGCAAGAACTCTACTTGCGAAAAAAAATGGAGTGGAAATCTGTGAGAGCCTTTATTTGTGGCTAGAACTTTACTTGCGATAATAGAAATGGAGAGGAAATCTCTGAGAGCCTTTATTTGTTGCTAGAACTTTACTTGCAATAATATAAATGGAGAGGAAAAGTCTGAGAGCCAAGAAAGGTGTCGCAAGTAGTGACGAGAGATGCACCTCTCAAAGCCCTGGTAAGTGTTGCCATGTTGACTTACTTATGCATTTCTGTATCTATGTTCAATTGATGTCACTTGCTTTCATTGAAACGTTTTATCCGTCACCTAGGGCCGGATAACAGAATGGAAGCAGTTGAGCAGGGAAGAGTTTCAAAATTTGCAAGGTGTTCTCCTCCACATGGGAAAAATCCGTGCGAATATTATTGACTCTGATTATTGGAATTGGTCTGCGCTCTTACTAATTCCAATATTTAGTGATGTGATGAGCCTCGATCGGTGTCTAGGGATTTTGCAGGCGCTCCATTTCTCAGAAAATCCCGAGGTGCAAGACCCAGTCCCAATTGATAGGCTTTATAAAATAAGGCCTCTGCTTGACTGCTTTCTTGGAAGATATTGTACCCGATGGTAGAAAACTATGCATTGATGAGTCGATGGTTCTCCGGAGGGGTCGGCCGATATTCGGACAATACGTCCACGGGAAACGACACAAGCATGGCATAAAAATATACATGCTCAGTGAGCCCTACGGCCTTGTTTTGAGACTACTCGTCTATACTGGGGCCGGAGATATAGAAGTTGAGAGCAAGGGGCATGCAGATAATGTTGTCTAAGAGTTAATTTAAGATTTTAAGGGCTTGGGTCATAGGTTATACTTGGACAATTTCAATAACAATAAGACCTTCTTGGGGACAAGATATTCTGCACGGTGACTCTGCGAGCCAGAAGGAAAATCAATCCTAAGGAAGTCACCTCGTCAAAAATAAAGAAGGAACTGGTGGTAGCCCGGTACACCGATGAAGGGATTTGTGTTTTTAAGTAGAATGACAAGAGGGACGCTACAATGATCTCCTCTGAATTTGGGTGTAACTTTGTGGAAGTTTTCACCACACGAGGGCCAAAGGAAAAGTCTGAGGCAGTAGCCAAGTACAATATTTTCATTAGGGGGATTGATCATTGTGACCAACTCTTGTCCTACTACCCTATTGAACACAAATCCCTGAGGTGGTACAAGAAATTGGCCTTATATATTTTTCAGATGATGGTTGTGAATAGTTTTGTGTTATTCAACAGATTTAGTGGAACAAAAAAAGGCCTACGAATTTCGGCTAATTCGAGTCGCTAATTCAAACTGGCACAAGACATGCCCCTGCCAAGACCATTGACTCATCCCACTTCCCAGCGTACACGGATCCCGGGAAGTAGCGCAAGAAGCAGAAAAGATGCCGGGTGTGCCGTGATAAATGCATCGAAAAGGAAGTGACAACCATTTGTCCTGACTGTGAGGGTGTGCCAGGGTTGTGTCTTCGTCTGTGTCTCCAAATATATCATAAAAATTTGAAAATGAAAGATTTAATAAGAAAAGATATGTGTGTCTTTTGAAATTTAAGTACCATTTTTATTATGTAAACAGGAATTGTTAGTAAAATTATTTTTTGGACATTGTAAATTAAATTGTACGAAAGTATTAACAAATCTTGAAGATACTATTTTTGACTGCTTTATTGAGCATCATACGAGAATTTTGCATTTTGTAATATAATGAAACGATTTTTTACTTTTCTCCATTTCATTTTTAATTGCAAAACTTGTATTAAATAAATACATTGTAAACAAAATTGAACCAATTTTAGCTGTGCCCTTACCTCAACAAAATTATTATGCGACTGATAGTAATAATTCTCCCGTAAGTTATGTTTTTCCAATCGTTTGAAAAAAATAAGATGCATCGTTACTTGGAGATAATCAATAATTAAATTATTCTATACTTCGTATGAGCTTTTGCATTAAAGAAAGAAAAAATGCCAAGCAGTTATTGAATAGAATATCTTCCTATATATATATATATATATATATATATATATATATATATATATATATATATATATATATATATATATATATATATATATATATATATATAAATGGATGATGGATGCGGTAAAGGTGAGCTTTCGTCCCGCACGGTCAACATTTTTTTTTGGAAAACCTAGGAAACTTACGATATTGATTGTGATACCTATGAGTAGAGGAAAGTTGCGCATTTGTAAAAATGTGAGAACCATACCCGTGTGACCAGTAGTTTTTGAGATATAGACGTTTGAAAATGACCAATTTTTCGACTTTTTCGTCCGTTTTCGACGCCATGTTTGGAGGTTTTCACGAACAACCGGTAGAGGGATAAGACTAATTTCACTTCTACTATATTCCTATACCCCACCCCCCCGACAAGCTTACGGGCCTATGGAGTGAAACAGGGGTGCTGGGGTGGGACGGTACGCGGGCCCGATTTGGCCATTTTCAAAAGTGAAAAACGCATTTTCGTGAATTAATACAGCGAATACCGCAGTTTTCGCGGGAATGGTAAAGTGGAAATGGGCATTTCTGGGAGTGGAGGAAATTTCAAAATGCTGATTTGTACTGCATTTCCGTCTTTTGTTAAACCGAAAAACGAATTTCCCTTCCATTCCTTTGCCCTGAACCCACCCCTCCAATACACTTGGGGGGCGTATTATTTTAAGAATAGAATCCCTCTCGCTCATTGGTGATTATTGGTGGGCATTGGTAGAAGGCTAAAATGTTATTCTGCGTATTATTTTATGAATAGAATCCTCACGCTTATTGGTGATTTTCGGTGCGCATAGATAGAAGGCTAAAATGTTATTCTGCGTATTATTTTAAGAATAGAATCCCTCTCGTTCATTGGTGATTATTCGTGGGCATTAGTAGAAGGCTAAAATGTTATTCTGCGTATTATTTTAAGAATAGAATCCCTCACGCTTATTGGTAAAAATTCGTGGGCATTGGTAGAAGGCTAAATTGTTATTCTGCGTATTGTTTCGGGTATAAAATTCGTCAGATGACAAGGTTATTATAAGTGGGCTTTTGTTAGAGGCTAAGTAAATAGTATTGTTGATGGAGTTCTCTCGGGTAGTGTGGAAGGGGGAAATTAACTGTCAATAATTGGAAGTTGATTGTTGAAAAGTCAACCGGTATTCATTCGCCAACGAGAGTTGAGAAGCTTGTTGGCGTTAATCGTTTTCTTGCATGTGTGGTGTACGGTCGCCATGAGTTGTCAATCGTGTACGCACACACCAATGTCTGCGATCCAGACTTTCGTTTCGCCTGAGTCAGGCTTGGAATTCCTCGAAAGGCACGGGTGTTTGTTCGCTGCGGGAACTCGCAATCCTCCATTTAAAGTGATACGTGAAATGTTATTAGTGCAGTGGAATGAATGCGAGTGAAAAGGAAGTGTAAATCCTTCATTTGAAGTGAAATGTGCAATGTTTACTGCGGTGGAATGAATGGAATTGCATTGTAGTAAATGGCTGTTGCGGGGCGAGTTTGAGTGGAAGGCGGGAAGAAATAGTGTAGGAGAAGTGTGCATATGCTAGAGAACCAACTGCTCGATCGCTGCGCCACGTACAGTGGATAAGAGGAAACGGCATTTTTTCACAAGATGGCGGAGAGGAAAAAACGCACTTCTCAGGTTTGAAAGTTTCCCATTCCTAAAGTAGTTGATGCATTGTTGTGTTGAAAGTATTTTACAAATGCGCAAGGTTTGCTTTATAAGTGATGTGAATTTGGTTCCGATATCTCTATTGTAAGTGGGTGAAATTCGCGAAAACGCTGGCGGGACGAAAGCTCACCTTTACCGATGGATGCTTGTATATTTGTTTGTTTGCCTGTCCGAGATTAATGGACTTCGACACCGTTTCACCGATCACCGATCCATGAAAGTTGGCACATGTATGTATTTTTTCAAGGAGAAGAAAGGAAGGAATGCTATCTAAAAATACCTCAGGGCCTCTTGTGTTTCTTGCAGGGCCCCAGGGTAGCTTGAGTTTCATGCAGTGGTTTATTTTTTTCTCAGAAATCAACAACAGCATACTTCCTTGACAACCAGCTGTGGTCTTTAACGCATTGGAAATTATTTTGCTCAGTTAACCTGATTAGGAATTCAAAGCATTGGGTTTTGTGCAATGGTTAAAGTTTTTTGCTTTTAAAAATACTTTCACTCGAAATAGAGAGCTAAAAATAATTTTATTGGATACCCGAAAGAATGAAATTTTTCATTTTCTTCAACCGATTCTCCTTTTTTAAGATAAATTATAAAGGACGTGTTATCCCGAACTTCGCAGGGGTAATTCAGCTATACATATATAAAAATGTTATGGTATATGTATGCCCGTCTGTCTGTCTGTTGCTCCATCACTCAAAAACTACTTGACCGATTGAGCTGAAATTTGTCATCTAGATAGAAAATGTAGGTATCTGGCTGTAACATAGGCTATATTGAAAAGCCCTCGGGGCCCCCCCTGGTGGTCCATGCTAAGCTTGGGTTCGGTGTATTGGTTTTATTTTTTTGCTTTTTAAAAGTACTCTCACTCAAGATATAGAGCCGGGATTTTTTATCGGGTGGCTGAATAAATAAAGTTTCTTTCTATTGATTTTTTTAGGCTTCGTATTTGTCTGAAATTTATTTATTTTAGATGAAAAATCTCATATTTTTCTCTAAAATCAGCACTAGCTAATTTCATTGACAACCAGAGATTTTATTTCAAAGGATATTCATGCCTCTAGCGTTTAAATATCATGTTTTCCTGCAGGCCCATCATAACACGTAGAAAGGAAATCTGTATAAGACGGGCCCAGAGTCCAAAGGGCCCCATGATAGATTGCTTCGGGGGGTAATCGATAATTCAATGCACATTAACAACAAGTTTACTCTTCAAAGTCTATTCTCTAAGTAGCTCTCATAGGGGCACTGCATGCATAAGAGAGAACACTTACGTAGTAAACGATACACATAAAGGAATAAAAGAGGAAACGCAAGCAATTAAACGTGCAGCGAATAGTAATGGTAATAATGCCTCTCTTGCTACAACAAACGCAGCTTTGTTTATTATAATTTAATACTCAGATTTATTACACGTAGTGGAAACGCCTGCCTCTCATTACGATTGTGAACTGTTTTTTAGACCAATTCCCACATCATAAACGTTAAAAAATATTTATATATGTTTAAAAGTGTTATAGTGCAGTTAACTTACATTAACCCAATCATCGAGTTGCCTATTAAAGAGTCTCACTCGTCGCTGTGTTTCCCCTCCTTGGACTTAAAAATATATCCATAAACATGCTTAATAGAATAAAGGGTAACCTTTCGAAAAAATCTTATGAAGCATGAGGAATGTCTTCTTGGCGAGTAACTGAGTCCTTGTATGAAAGACGACAAAGGTTAGACTTGGATGCTCAAAGACATGTCCACTAGCGATCGCATGATTATCTCCCCGTGGTTTTTTTCGGGTTACGCTAAGAACCGCACAAATTTCATCCCAACCCAACCTACGGTCGGGTAACCAACTATAAATCTGGTTCAAATATAGATCCATCTGTTTTAAGATGGCGGAAACTATAATGATGTCACTACATGCCGAAAGAAGAGCGGAAATTCTGCACAATGAACGACATCCGTGCATGAAAATCGGCAAGTGCACTAAGAATCACCATAGATTTTTCATGTAGCAATCGTAACCAATGATAATGGCTACTCTTTTCACCGAAGGCGTAGTCTGGGTGACGGTGGATTGATAGGTCAAATGAACATGGCTGCCGCTACAAATGCTCCTTTTGACGTTGTCAACCGCTGGATTGTACCCTACTATCCAATCCTGATTAAGATACTAAACGTACATATCAAAATTGAATAGTGCTACTCAATTTAGTCATTGAATGCGTATATATACACAAGTGAACACAATATATATACACAAGTGAAGTGATCAAGCTGTTAATCACTCAGAAGACGCCTCAAGATGACCGGAGGGACGAGGTGACCATCTATCAACCTGGGTGCTATTTAAGTAGTAATGAGTCTGTGTGGACCATTTTTTGGGTTTCCCGTCATGAAAGAGGACCAACGGTAACTCTTCTCTCCGTGCACCTGGAAAATGGTCAGCGTGTCTACTACAATGAACACAACACACAAGATAGGTTACAAACTCCTTAAATGATCACGCTGTCACTATTCTTCAGGATTTGTGGTTTTCATATAAAATAAGTTGAATGTTTTTCACACGCGTTGAATTTCAACGGGTACTTTACGCTTTCCACTACGTTTCGATTTAATTATAAACCATCATCTATGTAATATCAGCATACCATTATTCAGTTTTCGATTTTTTATCTTTTTGATTTAAATTTAAAAGCGATTTCATTATATTTTTTCTACTCGAAATCATTTCCCTTTTGTATAAACAGCACTACTACATTATTTTCAAGTTTTTTCTCTCCCGTTGAGAATCAATGGGTATTTTCGCTAGTATTATATATGAACTCTTCGCTATCATTCCCATTGTTGGAATAAAAAGAATAAAAAAGATTAGACTACATTTTTCCAAAATTGTAGTTTTATTTCGAATGAAAATAATCCTTGGCATATACTACGTTGGTATATGAGGTTTCAGTTAAATAGTAAATATGAAAATACTTTACTCAATGCCCAAAAATATGAAATATACATAACATTCCCTTACCCGTGCGTCAAGAATAAGAAAGTGTGCTGCGGGTTGCATTCATGTTTAATTACCGGTGACGGGTACGGAACGGAAATGACCTCTCCATCATCATACACAATAGTTGTGAAAATTTCATCCGCATTGAAAGTGTTAAATGAAGAACCGTTATCGCACCTCTGATCGTAAATTGGGTGACGTAAATATTCCCATAAGTTTTAAAAGGCATTCCTATTGGCGGTCACTAACACATGACCACAACATATATGGTAATTGAAAGGCATTGCACCTGATATACATATTTCCAAATGTCTAGTGCACTTCGGGCAGATGTCAGCAGTGCAAGATCCAATGCACAGGTTTACAATTATTTAGAGCTGTGAAAAGTTAAGTTTCTTCTATTTAAAATTCACTAAATGATTGGCAAATCATTTTGCACTGTCCGTATTTCCATTAACTCTATTTCTATTGAAAGGCAAGTCATATCCAGTGCTTTTATCAGAAAAGTTCTATTATTTAAAGCAACATGCGGTAAAATGCACTCGGCCGAATTGATTGATTCTCGATTAAATCGCTTAAAAGGACAATAAGCCTGACCGTACATTTTCATCCTCTATTGATTGCATTCTGTCGTTGATGTAACATTTCCATCAGTCAAATCAAGAAATGATCCCCGATCCTGCGTTGATTTACATGGGTGATACCGGCCATTAATAATTAAAAATAATTCGTTTATGTTTACTTAATCCAATGGAAATTATTTGCTTATCATTTAAAATTTAGACGATCATTCATTTCCGGCCTCGGTAGCGGTGGGGTAAAGTCCTCGCCTGCAAATCCTATGGTCGCAGGTACGAGTCCCGCCTGGGTGGGTTTTCTTCCACTCAGGGCATGGGAATGCGTACGTGTTAAATGTAAGAGAGGGCTGCATTGCCCTAATTTCTCCCTAAATAAAATCGCCATTATTTTTATAATTGTCATTCCCTTGCTGAACGAGACACCTCCACGTATATGAATGCATGCCCCTGGCATACCATGCATGAACACGCGCGGGTTCGGGCGTGAATAGATTCATATAATTAGAACAATGGCTATTTTTCGGATATGCATTCACGGATTCGCGAAAGTTATTGTTGAAATTGAATTGAAGAAAATTTGAAGACATGTGGATTCATGCATGTGTCCGCGCGGGTTTTTGCTTCGCATAAATAGGCCTAATTTATCTGCCTAATGCGTCGTGAAAACCGTTATCTGAATTAATAATGGAGGTAGAAACAAAGAACTTGAGAATTTTCGGCCAAATAAGACAATGCAGCCCCCAGGAAATAAAAGATTAGACCTCAATTTTATGTCCTGTTGAAATTCTAGCTCACCATTGATGGTACCAATAAATTTATGGAGAATAACCTGAAACCGCAATGATATAGGTACCGTAACCAACACATCAGGAAAATTGCTTTCCCTGATTATTTGTTTAGTTTGCCTACTGATTCCATAAAAATGCAATGCACGCTTTTACATTGCTAATATTTTTTTAAATTTTAATATTACTTTAGATGTCCCATTGCCAAATTACTGCAATCGCTTCAATTTCAAATGGAGAAGCATACGAAAAGTGAACATAAACTTTTTACTCAGCCTGAATATAAATTACACCGAAAAAGATTATAATTGACTTTTTAAAGAGATTTTGATGACATTTGCAGAGATAAAGAAATGTTACTTTAATTAGGTACTTATTTTAATTTTCCAGATTTTTTTTCACGGTCATCCCAATGTTATCGGCTTTGTAAACCAGAAAGGTAGGAGAGAAGGCATGGCGAAATTGTTTGGAATCATTTATAACCTTGAAATATTATTAAGCAGAGAGAAAGATTTTATTGTGAGATACAAATGTGAAATGAATTTAAAATGAAATAAAACTTAAAAGTCATAAATTCAATCACGCATTTAGCGATAAACGAGAGGGAGGTTGTCCCCTTTGCGTGTCAATCAGTTCTTTTTGGCTCCATGGCTGCAGTTGTGCTCGCGGGACTTGTCAGAGCCATGGTTGTGGTCATGGTGGTGGTGATGATGCTCGTGGTTATGACCGTGCGATGAGGACCCCCAGCCCGTCTTCTTGTCGGACGAATCCTTGGACCACTGGCACTTCGATCCCTGCGAATCTCCTTTGCCGTCCTTGTCTTTATTCCAGCAGTGGTTGTGCTGACGGCCTTCTTGCCCATGGCGGCAATCGGACTTCTGCATTTTTCCGGGATTGGATATCACCTAATCCTGAATTAAATGTATAATACATCAAATAAAAAAGTTAACTATACGTACGAACCCACCACGTCATTCCCTTACGGGATAGGCACAGTCAAATAATTTAGTCATTGCAGTTGCCCCCCAGAATAAATTATTTAATAATTTCTTCCACGATGCCCTATCCTTACACACCACTTTCGCTTCTCTTATGCTCATGCATTGCTTCATAATCGCTCTCCTTTCCTTAAGACTCCTCCTTTCCCAATCTTCCTCTTTAGAGTCTCTTCTGCCGAATTTACCGATGGCTTTCGCGGTCAACCTATTCCTCTCATACCATTCACTCTACTACATCTTTTTTGTTATTCTATTCTCGTCCATTCTCATGGCATGGCCAAACTAACGAAGCACACTCCTTTCATATATTATGCCCATTGCTGTTGCACCCAACCCACATTCTTTCATCGCCCGCTCATTCCTAACCATATCCATCCTAGTTTTGCCGCAAACGCTTCTCAGGAAACCCTTTTCCGCTGCATTTAGCCTTCACTTATGCTCATCCTGACATACCCAGGTTTCGCTGCCATATGATAACGTCGTCGAGCTTTTGTACACTGGAATTTTCACTTCCCTAGGCAAACACTCATTCCTAGATAAGCTCCACATACTATCTACGAATTTCCTTCCGGCGTTCGCACGCCTTTTAATCTCTTTAAAATCAAATATTAAAAATAATTTGTTAAAAATTGTACGAAAAACATTTGGTTTGGTATCCTGAGGATAGTAAATAACCGAATTAATAAACAGCAGTATCGTGATGCTTCCTGGCTTTATCACATAAAAAATTAAGTTTGGTTTATGAATTATTTTTATTTCCTCTTAATTTTTCTTCCTCGGCTGGAATTAAGCTCATTTTTAACCGCAACCTCGACTTATTTTTTTTAATCATTGGAACCAACATCCGCATACAAAGAGAGTCAATTGAGAACAGAGTACGAAATAATTAGAGACGGAAGGAGAAAGCAAGGGACAATGAAAACAGAACTTATTATGGCAACTTTTTAAAACATTGAAGGATCGACGGTTTTTCAGTAAACCCGGTCGTGGTAGAAGTTCCTGCCCAGCATCCGAAAGGTTGCGTACATATAAGGGTTTCACCTCGGGTATGGATGTTATAGTTATCTTAGGCTATGTTATAGTATGAAGTTAAAGGGTGAGATCTACTTAACATTGGCAGTTAAAGCACCTATAACCTAAGTCTTTGACTCATTTTCCGAAAGCTGACAGGGTGCAGATGTCCTGATATAGCATTTTAATTATTTCAGATGATTTTTACCTAACCTATTTAAAATCACCTTGGATTTTCTACTTTTTTCTGAGTTTGCCTTACATCCAGAGTAAAATGATAAATGACGACCTTATAGAGAATAGCATCAAAATCTCAATTCTACGTGCTATTAAACAAGCTTTAATGGGTTATGCCGTCATTATTGACTCCAACGATAGTGCGGAATTGCATGAATTCACAGTAAAATTAAAATACAATGGAGTTCTTTATTGAGTCTACAACACACCCAAGCAGCAGATAATGTCCATAAAATATCCATAGAATGTTACAAAATAACTTCCTTAATATCCATAAGATATCCAGCATATCCGTATAACCTTTTATGGACATCCATAAAATATCCAAAGTTCCCACTTTGAAATATCCAATGAATATCCAGTGCTAACATCCATACAACATTATCGCACAGTTGTGTGGATATCTATACAATATTCATGGAGTACCGAAAACCACCCCTCCCAATTGTTTATACTATTGAAATTCAAATTTTCTTACCCTGTATCATCCCCTATTGTACCAACAAATATTGCCAGAAACAGAATCTTATCATCTCATTTAAAAATCATAAGCCATCCAAAGTGACATTTGATCTGCTAAAATACTTGAGAGGCAGAACATTTTAAACCCAACTTCAAGCTCCTGACATTTTAACATATATGGTTATTGTGCTTAACATTCATGAGCCGGAATATCGTAATACCTCTCCACTGCCTTCGCTGCTCTCTCAAAATAAAAAAAGATATTCTGTCATTATTCATTTTGAATGTGCTATTGAGTAATGGCATGATGGAGGTTCCACATTGCATTAGTTCACCACGTACCTACCTAACGATTTGCTACTTATATCGCCTAATTATCAACTCTTACGACTCATCGCACCCAATCTCTCATCTTATGCTGAATGAACATTGTTGAGAAAGACGTATATATGTAGTCACTTCCGTGGATAAATGTGACTTCGAGAACTATTATCATTAAATGATAATTCCGTGATAGTTTGAGGAAATACCATCAAACCTTGATAAAAGTTATTTGCCATTAATTAATGCCAGATAACTGTTATCCTATATTGCCACATAGTATGCATATAAATGCAATATTACTGCAAATAAACGAGATTTTTCCAATTCCTGCACGTTAGCTTCAGCGTTGTAGCTAGGGGCTGGCCAGGCGGGCGGTTGCCAGGGGCGCACTTTGCAGACCCACAGCCTACGGGCCATAAATCGAGGTAATATTACCTCAATTTATGTGGTATCAACCAGTAACTGTCGTTTTTGAGCAGCTTGATTCTTCTTGAATATCCTTATCGGAAAGTGGAAAGCACCGCTTCCGTACATTTCGTGCACACTACTGTGACCGGTCGAGGAAGCGGAACATTTTCGCCAGGGATACTGTTTGGAATAACAATTTTTTAAGGTAATAAGTGCCACTTCTTGAATTGATGGTAAAGGTGATAAAGAGGAAGGAAGATACACTGATTGTTTGCAATGTGATATACATGAATCATTTTAATGATAATATCATATTTTTGAAAATTATAACATGTTTAAATTTTAAAATAATAATTATATTTATTGTCAAAATATCCATCGTGTAATAGCAACGTCTTTTGGATAAATCAACCTTATTTAGATATCCGATGGATATCCTCTGCTGCTTGGGTATGGATATTTCGATGCAATATCCATAGAATGTCCACATAATGTTACAGGTTGGACCTAACGTCTTTTGGATATTGGTAACCATTTATGGATATCCATACAACATTGTCTGCTACTTGGGCAAAATTATTTAAAGTTAAAAAAAACATTATTGCTGATCGGAGAATCCTTTTTTTCGCTAATAATTGGTGGAAACCTGGTGGTAAAAACCTGTCACGTTTTCAAGGATCATGGTCTGGCACTGCAGTTAGGCTTAGGTCATCCAAATAAAATGTAAATCCCTAGGAATACCTAGTGATCTTTGGTAAAACCCAATGGACGATTTCACACTTGAAGGTCGATAGTAGCGCCGTCGGGAGTAGCTGTAACTATCGGGACAAACAAATCGTGTTTTTGTATGTTTACCATTGGGAAAGGTCATCTCGCTGATTTGTTAGTTGCGTTAAAATGGTGAAAAGGTGTGCTTATGGGTTTTGCAAGAGCGACACGAGATATAGGAATAAGCCCTAAATGGAGGGAGTGGAGTTTATGTTTGGAGTTAAATTTTGAGCCACCTTCACTGGTTTTGAACCATTAAAAGATTAGTTCAAAGGCTCCAGGTTTAACTGAAACCAAAATTAATCAAAAGAGAAATTCACTATTATTTAACTTGATTCCCTCAAGACTTCAATGGTTGGATATGATTTGTTTGTCCCGATAGTACCAACATCTTCCGCACGCAAGCTTTGCGTGACGTCATTTGTAAAATCGTCCATTGCAAATTGCATCAGAGCTAACCAAGTGTGAGTCCACAGAACAATGGTGCGTCGCAAACTCAAGGGCATGTTGAATATAAATGTATTTGCAAGCATCAGACTAAAAGGTGGGATTAATTAGAGGGTGAATATGGTGCTTCACGAGAATCGAACATAAGCGCGAATTAGATTTTTAAATGGTTGATAGGCATTGCCTGAAAGAGGTTTAAATGTTAATTTATTTAACTGCCATTATTTCCATAAGGCTCGGGTTCAAAGATGAATTAAATAATGCCGCACAGGCAAACATTGGTTGTGAAATATCCCTTGATCGGCAGAATACTTCCATTGAGGGAAGAGTACTTTAAATGTTCACCTATCCAGAATTCTTAGCATCTGGATAATTCAAATAACGGCAAATGGCTCCGGAGTTGTTTAAATAGACCAACCTGAACACTATTTGGCATGGCGTCAAAGCCACGAGTGAAAAAAACCGAGGAAATCGCGTTTTCTTTCGAGAGACAAACTCCGGATTTTGGCTGAAACGTTATTTGTCGGAATATATTTTATACCACAATATAGGCGCTGTAATTCCAATTTTTCTGCAATGCAAGCAAAACACACCGAATTACAATGATTTTTATAAATCCACTAGTTTGAATAAAATCTCGGTCATTAATTCGCGGCCCCAAAATAAATTAAATTGGCCTTTTTTGGGAAAAGGGTGTTTAAAGGAAGTGCAAAAACTGGGCGACTGGAAATGAGAATATTTTTGCACAAGCTACCGAGTACAGTCCTCGCGAAAGCTTATGGCGATGAGCAGTACACGATTTTGGGACTGGAAGGGTCTATTTTCTAAAAAAAAAACCGGTTACCACGGGTGGAAGGGAAGCACCGGTGGGCTAATGTTTACGATTTTCGTTGACAACTTTGAAATTTGTCTTATGCCTTCAATGAATTTGAATGCCCCCAGCAATTCGCCGCAGTGGGTTATGGAGTGGGCGTCGTCCCTTTGTACCTGAGCGCGCGCCAGGGGATCACGGCCTGGGGATCTCAGGCCGATGGCTCGAAAGTGGACTTATAGTTGCAACAAGTATTAACTATTTTCTACAATATTAAACAAAAACAAATATCACATTCGTATTTCTTGCCATTTTCTTTTTTTAAATAAATTACTGAAATTATCCAATTTATTTTTGCATGTAATGTATATGTTCTCTTTGTCTCTCTAGAATATATATTCTTATATTTCCACTCTTTTGTGTTCTCAATGTACCATTTATTCATCGAATATACGTGTACATAGTGCCAATTTATGACATTATCTCTTCAAGTACTTTTTATTTTCTTATTTCAGTGACTGAAATTTTAGCTAGTAGTATTCAAAGCCCGATTCCATTCATTGCATTAGCTAAGTAAAAAAAGAATATAGAATGCACTGCTATTTCGTAATTTTATGTTGTATGTCTTGAATCTGGATTACAGAATTTCACGCGGCTGAAAGTTTAGCAACGTTAATGAAAAACAACGGAATTGCGCGAAGTTTGGTGTCTACTCAATCAGCGTTTCAGCGGAATCACGACTATATTTGTTATTTTTATTAATGTTGAATAAATGTTAATGCGTTTAAAGTAATTGAAATGCCCAGCTGTGAGTCATCGCGTAAGACCATCTATTCCACAAGCCGCGGAAAATAATGTCAAAGTTAGAATGACTTTCAATCGGAAGCATTTAGTCTTTTGATAGCAAAAAACAAACACCTGACTCAACAGGACTATACAATTTTACGGAAATCGAAATGTTAAACAAATTTGATTGCAATGAATGCATTTATTTTATCCAAAATAGCTGTGACCAAAAAGTCAAAGTCATGTCAGCGTGACGAAATCCCATATCATGCATAATTTTTAATCTCTGAGCAAGATATCCGAAGTAAATAGACATGAATTTAGTGGCATTAGGATCGTTATAATCAAATAATCATTATTTTACAGCTCGCCTAGGCGGGTAAATTTTGACGAGATATTAACAACACAAAACAAACCGGAAAAATATTTCTTTTATGAGAAAATGATGCATTTAAGTGATCAGAAAAGAAGTAATTTTTATGTCCATAAAATATCCGCGATGCTTCATCAATTTCAAGATTGATAGCAAACAAGGAAGAAATGGATTTTTCGAGATAAATTGGAGTCTGCTGTTCTGGTAAATGCATGGTTCCTTCGCGAACTCTTTCAACGGAAACAGAGTATAAAAAATGAGAAGGCATTGACTCTCGCCATTAAAAAGACGACTGCGATCACCGATTGGGGCAATTGCCTCAATGATAATTGACACGATGATGGTTGTGACGTTGGCCTCGATCCTTTTAAGTGCCCCATCATGTCACTGTTTTTACCATAAGTAATCCATTAAATTGAATACGCAAGACGTTTAAAAGAGAGCTATTACTTCTCAAAGACGTTAACAGTTGGCATAATACATTAAAATGGAAGCATTTCCTGTTCTTTTGACGACTATCTGTAGAATAAGATCTGACAATTGGCATAATGCGAAAATTATGACATTGCCAGAACTATGTGAAGTTTTAAATTGAAAAAATCTTAATGCAGACCAGATTAAGCCAGCCAAATATTTTACACAAAAGTCTTCTTTTCGTATACATTGATAATGCTCCCATTTTGGTAGCGGACCCTCGGATCCTCACACAAGTACACACGGCTAACTTCCCCTGAGGTGTAAGCTCACCTGGACTATTTTCATACCAGGACGTCAGGTATGCATAAGATAAAGGGTATTAATATCGAGATCATTTGCAAAAAAGTGGAAAACCACAGTCAGATCTCGCATTACATTTTCGCACTAAAAATAGAGGAATAATGAATGTAGCGCCCAAGAATTCTTGCCGATAATGAAATTCTTTCGTAGTAAGACATATTATTGATAGCGACTCAAATCTAGAGATGTTACGACGAGTTCTGCGATGTATTTTAACACAGGAGGCTCCGGGCACTTTCAGGGACGGATACTTAAATTCATCGTAATATCTGGCAGCTTTATTGATTTAACTCTTTCAGTGCCACGAGCCGCTTTATCAGTTTCAGCTTCCCAATGGAAAAGTGTCCACGCATCGGCTCGTGCATATCACACTAATACTACAAATTATGCCTTGTTTTATGCTGTTCCTGCGATGAAAATTTCGAGTGACAAACATTCAAATATATGGCAGAAAAAGTAGATTTTATAAGATTACTACCTAATGTTGTTCTTTTCTGAAAGGGGACGTCTTAAAATAAAAATTTCCCTGGGTATTTCTTTTAGGTGCCGCCAAAAACAGATAATAAAAATAAAAATACCGACACGTTCTTCTTGTAAAGTTGAAATGAGGCATATCAGTAGACATATGTTACCACAGGCATGAATACCCTCTACGTCGAACTAAACGTTGAAAGATATAAATTAATTTAAAAAATTCCGTTAACGTTAAATCGCTTTCGCAAAAATATAATTTCTCTAGCGTAATCTGAAGTATCCGTCACAGGAATTCAATTTAATCCACTCGCTTTTTCCTACATTCACAGCCTATTAAAATATGTTTATACATCCATAACAAATAAGACACACGCACTAAATAAGACCCATTTGTCATTATATTACGAGAACGTCGGCATTTTTACAAGATTCATTGTTTCTGATGGCAAACTTCTTATAGTGGCGAGGCAAGAAACTGATTAAACCATGTTTGCTTCAGTTGTACAGTGAACATCGGCCGATACGGTTGTCACTGCTATTTCAAGGTAATTAGATAAACCTCCTGCACTTTATTGCTAAGTAATGTATATTAACGTGAAGCATGTAATTTTTAAGCTTGAAAAAAGTCGAAAAAGACGCTGCATTGACATTTTCCACTTCACGTGTAACTACTTACCCCTTGAATGACAGCAATAAAAAATAACAATAAAAAATGAAAGCATGGATTAACATAATTTTTTAACGAGGGATCTTAAAAATACCTACTGTGCACGTTTTTAAAATTTCATTATTATCGAAAAGTTTTTCGGTGAAACTAATTCTAAATTCACATTTTTCCCGTTTCCGTATTTTCAGAGCTTTTTCTCTCACTTTAACAAGGAAAAAAATATTTGAACTTTAGGTGGCCCGTAATTGGTGGATGTATCGCTCACTTTTCTGCTTCTCACAAATATTGGAGCCTTCCAATCGATGCTTAAGTATCACATACACTATAACAACACAAAACAAAAAAATAATCACACTCACATGAAATGGAACACCGGAGGAGGCTTTACAATGCCCTTATTGCTTCGTGTTGACTGAGAGGGAGCGGCCTTTTTCTCCATATATATATTCCATTAAGGACATCATCCCATCACCACTCGGCTGGAGTCTCCCATTGGCTGACAGCTTTCCCTGGCGTGTAGGTATTGAGACGTTTGGCGAGCGCACCGTGTTCACATAAAATATGTATAAAAAACACAGCATGCCCTACCACAGAGGGCATCCATCGTCCGCTGGGTCACATGACTCCCTGACCACCCCTCCTTCCTTCCCACGAACTGCGTCGCAAGTAAAGGGAGAATGAGAAGCCATCTTGAAGAATGTCACGTCCACGCATCAGATGACCAGGGCAGAGACCGAGCTCTCCTGTGGCGCCCAGCGACCCGCGAAATCTTGACACCTGCCAGAAGTCTCCTGTCACTCAACAATATACGAGAAAAAAAACAAAAGCATCTCTCTAGCTGCTTGCGTATATCCAATACCAGCACAGTCTGTACTGTAATTTATATCGAGATACATTTGTCCAAGTCATCCATGTAAACAAATTTTGGACTTGTCTAACAAAAAGCTGCTGCAAAGGAAAATGAAAAGAATCTCAGTCTTCTTAGTCACTCCTCATTAACAATTGGTCGATGGCAAAAGCATATGTGATGAATAATCATAAAGTTATAGGAGTAATTATATTCATCACGACCAACCTTTAAAAATTTGTCTTTAATTTTTGTGACCATCTGATTTTATTACTCATTAATATTTTCCGAATTACTCAATATTTTCTTTCAGATATAACAAGTACTGCGCCCTCATTTGCTTCTGCAGGTTTCGCTATCATTCATAAAAGTTGGAGGAAGTACACTACCGGGGAAAGACGTGAAGGGAAAAATATAGTTCAGAGAAGGAAACTTTATAGAAGCCCTCACATGGTCGGGGAATGACTACGCAGAACTTCCAAAGGGCCTGCCATTAACTTGGTAGAAAAACTGCTATGATGAATTTGAATTGAAGATTAATCCAAATCGCCAATAAAAGCAATGGAATTTTTTACTCCAAGAATTCTTGAATCCAAGGGACCATCACTAACCACAGTTTAAATCACTTACACACGCACATTTTTACGAAATTTGATCTCTGTCGATGGTCAATTGGATGACTTAAATACATGCATAGGAGTCGAAAATTCCTTTCCTTTCATTGAAAACTTGAATTAATCTTTAATTTTTGATTTACTTATTAATTTATATTTTATTGAATTATGTTATGATGAAAGTAAGGCCTATTAATCTTCAGTATTCACCGAAAATTTTGAGAATGGGTGAAGCAGAATAAGAATGAAACGAAGATGTTGAAGACCTTAACTGATATTCCAGAGTAATGTCTAACTTTCTGCCAATGATATCAAGGATTTAGGAAGAGAATCTTCTAAAAACTCGGTAATATTGAAATCGATAAGCTTTTTCCGGCACGAATTATTGTACGCACTCGAGTTGGGAGTAACGTTTGAAGCTTTATTCTCAAGAGAAAAAAAAATGGCGGTTGCTTTTCGAACGAACCACGTCAACTTCTAGCTTTCCCTACTCCCATTATCTCCCAATATGTTATTTCTTCAGGTGCGAGAAGTGCAAGTAGGTAATACTTTATTTTCAATCGGATCCAAAACCATTAATCAGCAAACCAGGTTATCACAACTAGGGAGGATAATCGGGAGCTATGACTAGAGGCTAGAAAAATATGTTCATTATCTGCTCCACTCACGATATGAACACTTCATCACAGTGTGACACATTTTAATCCGCAATAGATACACTCAGAATAAGTTATACCAGGTGATTTGCTTGATTTTGAAATCGACCAATTATTCATACAAAGCGCCAAATTCGTGGGAACGTGGTCTATTTTCCTAGAATAGGGACAAATATTACACCTCAGTAGTGATACTTAAAACCATTATATGAGGCAAAAATTGATGAAAATTATAATAAGGTTAATATCAGGGCGATTGCATTAAACGCGAAATTAAAACAGCCGTGCCATGAAATTTCAGGCGCTAAAATTGAAATTAAGGACGGATCCAGAGGAAATTTAGAGGCTTCCACGTTTACTGTTGAATAAATTTCATCGGGGCTGTACCACGCCGATTAAATATCTTAAAACTACTTACAAATTCCAAATACAGGCCCAAAAATGAACTTTAGTTAATCATTATTCTAAAATGAAAATCCATTTGCCCAATAATCAGAAAAAAATGCCACCTACTAAAATTCTTTCGCCACATCATCAAGCTTGGCCTGCCTCTGAAAACTATTGAGCACTGGCTAAGGCAGCGCCCGCCTCTGCCACTCCACCGCTCAGAGTTGAAGATAAAACTTAGAAACGAAAGTAAATATATGCCACAGTTGTCCAAAAATATGAGAGAAGCTAGAAAATCTTTTAAAATGTATTGCGTAGCATCACATAATATCATAAAGTATACCTTAAGTATACATAAGATTTTTACCCGGTTTTTGCGCAGTTGATGGTAATTGGCAATATTTGTGAAAAACACAGATTTTCATAGTTTTCTAGCTCAAAAAGCATGTTGTGACTCTTTAAAAGTTTTTTTTCTGGAATATCACTTTCTGATGAAGAGCCAGACAACAGCAATGCAAATCGGATGCGACGTCATAAAGGTTGCGTAACCAGTCACCCGGGCGCCTACTGTTTATTGCAAGCTGATTCCTCTGATAGGTTTCCACCGAACTTCACTCATTAGCCCTTTTGTGTGCCTCAAGCCCATTATCTTTACGATACACAGAAACCTAACACTCAAAAGTCTTCAACTCTCACTGAGAATACTTATTTGGGAATGAATTGTGCAAAGTTTCATCGATATATAATCCGTACGAAGGGCCTTGAGGAATATGGCATTGACATAATAATGCTGAATAAAGTTCTATTCGTAAGTTATGAAATATTGTGAAGAACAAACTTTTTTTAAGCAAAGATGCGTTAAGCTGTATTTCGAAAGTGAAATAAATTTATAAAATTAACTAATGCATAAATGAAGAATGAAAATCGCGCGCATACAATGTTAATACTAATACTTTGTTTTTGTCATAGATTTAATGAAGATGGCGCGTTTCAGCATTTTTCCCCCATTGACCAAAGAATTTATTTTATCACGTTTACAGTAACAGTACAGTAAAATAGTAAAATATAATAATGAATACAATGGTGAATACAATGAAGAATATTTCTGAGACATTATCATCATTATTACCAAGGATGATGAAACCCGTTCTCGTTATTAAATTAGTAAAAACCACTGAGATTGTGTTTCAATTATAAAAAGCAAATTTAATTGAAAAATATTTCCCAAACTCTGCATATTCCCCTCTCTTCCGTTAGCAGAAATCGTTTTTATACGATTTTACTTTTTTTAAATACCTGGTCACCTGCATCCAACATTAATACAGGAATGGCCATTTTTTTCTTAATTTTTTGCCATCAGACGATCATCCTTTCATCTTTTCCACTATGTACATAAATTAAATTTAAACGAAAAGTCGTTACACTCTCCCTCATTATAACATTAAAGCGGGCTGAATTAAAATACTCCTTGTTCTTTCTCCCGCATCGGGCAGAAAAAAATCCATAGTTGAAATTTAAAAGTAGCATTTAGAAATGGCAAGTAATGTAACACTGGAATTCCAGACCCATTATGTCGTTCCCTCCGGATTGTTTCCATATCCATTCGATATACGTATACACAAAACTACAAACTTGACTACGCTGTCGTAAGTGCTCGGTCCGGACCCGAAGCGTAGACGTGTATCTCCAAATATTAGGATTTCCATATTTTTTTGCAAATTGTCCAAATTTAGGACACTGGTACAGTTTTACTTAGAAGCCTGAAATACTCTGCAAAAAAGATATACCTTCAATCAAAGTTTAGAAAACGAATAATACAATTATTACGCATCCTGAACGTAGAATTAATAACTGATCAGTTATCAATATAATCAAAAATTGACATTACCAATTTATTACTAACAAAAAATATGTTTAATTTGAAATACATCAACCAGATACATGGGTCGTTTCAGCATTGAAATACTGATTCCTACTAAAATCCGAATAAATAATAGGTGTCACTTAATCCATTTTTTCCTGATGAGCTAGGACTTTTACAATTAACTCGCGACCCTTCTATAGATAACTGGACTGTCACAGGGAAACAGGACAAATGTGAACCTTATCATGAATACGAATTTGAACATAATGCGCGTGATTACGCATCCCGCTCGACATGCATGTTGCAAACCTCCCTCTAACTTCCCCAGTTGTCCAGTCACCTCTAGACTAGATTCAGTCATGTTGGATTTTTCCGCCACCGAAATCATCGGAGTTTTTTTTGTGGAATACTGAGATTATTGGAAATCCATACATTCATCAGAGGGTGTGCTCCCGTAAAAAGAAAGGAGAAAAATCCTTGCTATCCTCACCTGTGAAGCAAACCTAGGGTGTATAAAAGTGGTTCAAATAATCGTATCACTCGTAACCATATGAAAAAAATGGCCCTTCTGCACTGTTTACTATGAAGATTAATTATTATTATTATTATAGAAGATTAGAACATTATTATTCTAGAGTTCTTGTCTTTCGAGATATAATAAAGAGAGTATTAATATTTTCCAATTTGGTACGTATTAACGCCAACTAACTTTCCATCCATTGAAGACCTATGGGTACCTATAGCATGTCCAATTAAAGTTTATTAAAGGGAATGCCATTTCTCCTAAGGTGTCTAAATTGGAATCATGGGATAATTTCAACAGGGCTGATTATTAATTTAAGGCCCGGATTTATAATATCTATTTACATATTTTACCGGTGAGAAAATCGTAGTTGATACGCTCTCTCATCGCTAACGCTCACGTCAACTAACCGATAGTCTGATATAATATACAAAACCCGAGCTCTGAAAAAACATCGAGTTAACGAAAAGGCTACGTCATCTTGCGGTTAACATTAACGAGACGTCATAAAACTAGGCCTAAAACTGATGCAATTGTTTCGTTTCCGACACTTCGATAGCCTGCGTCTCAAAAATGAGTAGATATGCTTGGCGCTCAGACAACGTGCACCTTCACGGTCATGTGACCTCAACCGTTGTCCCCCTCCCCTCACAGGCGCGGCGGAGTCAGAGGCGCGTGACCGTAAGCGATGACATCATCGAACCCCCCCCCCCCCCTCTGTGATACGTGGAAAAACGTAGCGATCCGAGCTTCGTAAAAATCACGGGTGAAAAAAGTCACGAGATGATGATGATTCAGAACCACGAGAACGGAGAAAGAAAACTCTAATGTGAGAGGGGACAATGAAGGCTTCTGCGCGGATATACGCGCTCTCACATGGAAATTGGTGGGACAAACAGGTTCAAACCGGAACCGGTGATTATATAAGCTGCTACTGCCTGGAGGGGGAGGGAGAAGGCGCTTTATAAACTGCGTACCAGAGGAGGCGAAGACAGAGGACAAGAGACGCTTGCGGTATCTTCTACGACCATCGAAGGCAGAGAACTTGAGACACAGCAATCAACGCCAGTGTACACCTCGAGCGCTAGTAATACTTACGAGTAAGTAAGAAAAGAAAACTTTGCTGTAAACTATCAACACGTAATCGGCTCACATAAAATGTATACGTACAATTTGCCGACTCTGGTTGATGTCGGATTTCGACGAAGATTTTCGAAAAAAAAATGTTTCATGCAGTATGGCATAGCAATTTTCTCTCACATAATACGCATGATTATGACATTTAGAATAAATTCGTCTCTGAAATGTTGATTTTCCTTGGAAAAAAATAGTTTCTGATGTGTATCCTCGATATAGGCGCACGATATTGAGGTATAAAACCCACTTTGGCTCTTCTTTCAATGCATGTATTACAGAAACGAGGAAAATAAATATCCCAATTTATCCTTGAATTCCAAGGGTAGATAATATATCCACAGAACATATTGCAGTGTTAGCGCGGCTGGCACGGGGAGAGAGGGAAGCCTGTTGCTGAAGGCTCCATTTTAAAGCGTCACTTTTGGTTAACGGCTACAAAATGCATGGATTTTATTTATTTCCAAAACTATTTTCCTTTCGATGATTCATCGGTTTTTCCTAAGCATGTTGATTTGTTATGGAAGAAGGATGGGTGTTCAACTCAGGGTACAACGTTTACGATAGATCGTCTATAGGCCCACTCTCCCAAGGAAGACTTCACGATGAGAAAATACCTATATTAAATGAAAAGGAAAACTTAGTTATATTCCACCAATTTATTCTCCGGTACAACTAGTTTCGACGCAGCGGCGTCATCTTCAGGTACGCCGTACCTGAAGATGACGCCGCTAGTTGTACCGGAGAACAAATTGGTGGAATATAACTAAGTTTTCCTTTTCATTTAATATACAATGAACTTCCACAAAGTTGAGCCCGAGACGATGGGGAAAATACCTCTTCCTTTGACACCACATTTAAGTCTTGTGAGCCCAAAATTGGTTTGTGAATGGTAAAAATGCGCTGACTCAACGTATTAGGTACCAAACCCAAGCACCCAATAAATGAATCTTTTCTCCAGATTATCTAACGATTGTTATGGTCTTTATTGTGTAATTTCGACATTAATGTGAACTAATATTTAGTATCTATCAATTTTTTAGGAAAAGGAATTTTATACTAAAAGCAGGTATCAAGGTTTGAGCATGATTAATTAACAGTTAAATAACATTTACCAGGGTCATTTAATATCCATCGTCATATGACACACCCAATAGTTTTAATTTGTTTTATTTATCCTTTCATTTGTCAAGTTTTGGGATAAATTTTAACGTTCAACATTCCTTTGTGTACCAAGCAATTTTTCATTGCATCATTTATTGTTAGTTTCATAATTCCTAAATATTCCAAGTACCTATATTTAGAATAAATTCAGCTTTCCAATACCCCCAGTGGTGCAATATGAATGTCTCCATCCTAGTAAATGGACATTGATTAGGACATATTTTCTCTCTCTTAGAATTATCTCTCTTGATTTCAGGAGTTTGTAGCAGAATAAAACGAGTTCACATAAAGTTGAACCTTGGATAAAAATCAAGCAAGAGAGTGAAAGCAAAGCTATGGGAAAAATGGGCTTCCACTTCCAGAGACATGGTCATTGCGGCCACAAATCCGCAATCTGCGATCAGCCGCACAAATGGTCAGGAGGTAGGCCATGCTCTGGCAAAGGACATGGCCCAAAAGAGTCAGATTCTGAGTGCATGAGTCACAGATCCAGCGAGGGACACCACCACCAACATCACCCACACTGGTTCCAAAAATGGGGCACTAAGGGTATGATGAGGAAATGTTATCACTTTCACCATGGCCATGTCCATCACTCCCACCACCACCAACATGGAAACCAACATAAACATGGAAACCACCATGCCCATCTCCACTGCCACAAGCATGGGAGCTGCTCACGAAATGATGCCGAGAAACAACCCAAGTGGCATGGTCCTGGGCATACCCATGAGTGCTGCTCTTTTGAGTCTCAGAGTAAGGCATGCCAAACTGAAACTCCCGTTTTGGAGGGTGCTCCAGAATCTAGCCACTCCGATGCCACGGAAACTGAAGATGTCCAAGCATCAACGTGATTGAGGTAACTTATTTTATGGTTTCTTCGAGCTTTCTTGCATCATGATTTCCAAACAGTTTTCCTCGCATGCTCATACGATTTGGATATCCTCATAACATGCTGTGTTAAAACGGGACATGCCTCTAAAGATCTTACAATTGAATAGATATTAAATTTTTATCCTCAACTTTACGTGTTCCTCTATATACATAACTACCAATTTAACATTTCAATTTAACCCACATTGTTTCCAGGAATAAAGAGAGAAAATGAGGGCTCTTTTTTTGGTCAATTGGAATATGAAAGCAGAAAATAATTTCAAAATGAACAGAAAATAACTTATGATGCCACAACTTTAAAATATCCAGTGGTACACTCTTTTAACTGTTCTTTTGGCTCACCCGGAGTTGCTTCTTTTTTTAATCAAATTCTGATACATATATCAGTGAATTATCCCACACGTACCTCTCCGTCAAATGATTGAATAGGTACTTTAAAAATTAAAAACATGCTTGTAAAACATAAACTGCTTACAAGCAACATACACTGGAAAAAATCAACTAATAGAGCCTTGAATGAGATTCCATATTGAAATTTCAACAATAATGTGACATTCTCATCATGAATTACAAGGTAAGAAAGACTAGGGAAATTCTTGAAAATTAATAGAGGCCATCACATTGTAATTAAAATCATCCTAGATTTAAGAGGCATACTGTCCTGAATGTAGAGTAAACCTGAATGTAGAGTAAACCTGAATGTAGAGTAAACCTGAATGTAGAGTAAGGTCAGTGAATTTCTATGAACAAAATACTAACAAATAGTGATATGCTGGGCTAATTTCCTAACAGCACCACAAAACAAATTGATTACCAACACATGATGAAGATTTTGTTTACATCACTGCATATGGTCCATTTAGCATTAGCTATTCCAAGGCACAAGGCAAGCAATACTTCATTTGCACATCTGAATGGCCATGAAATACAATCAATAAGATAATTGTTATCCCATATTATTTACAAAAATGTTTGTTTTCATAAAATATATCAAATAATGGATTTTACCTCGTGGCTTTAATAGTTTCTTGATTTTGACCTTATTGTTTATAATATCAAACATTATCCTTCACATCTCTATACTCTTTTTCCCCTAAAATGAGGGTACATTTTTCACAATACATATTGAGACCAGTTTCAACAAGCTTTCATAACAAGCTCAGTAATATGTATACATAGCTAAAAACATAATTTTCTGGAAACTTGTTATGAAACCAATATTAAATGAGTGATTGATACTTTACAGGAAAACTAAGAACGTGAATGAAAGTCAATTGTCATGAATTGTTATAGAGGATCAAAAGGGAAAAAATGGCTAATTTTTTGAAACATTTGAAAAAAGCTTTTGAGGTAAATGCAAAAAGCATCATAATTACTGATGAATAACAAAATAACTTTGATGTGATGTCATTGGAATGCCGTCAAATAATATTAAAAGGAAATATATGAAACAAGTGAGCCAAAGTTAGTAAATAATGCTACCAGATTACCAGGTAAGGTAAAGTTTTGAATGAGTCCGAATGAGAATTTATTTCTAGTGCATTCATATTTTAAATTAGGATTCTCAAATGAGGGACAACTTAAACAGTAGGCAAGATTTGCAAAAAGAAAGCCTTAGGCAGAGCTTGATACAAAAATAAACTAATTATTGGCATTTTTTGTTATAATTTAGTTTTTAAGTTGTTTTTATTTGCACTGATGACTGACACTTTATGAACGAAAAAACTAACATGAGTGATTCCAATGTTACAGGAAATTGGAGACGTCATGAAGCCCACGTATAATGGAGATTGGAAGTGGACTACTCCAGATGTAGCAATAACCAGTAGAAATAAAATAACAGAGTCAAAGAATTTACTTATTTATTTTGAAATATTCCCCATTGCAAAAAAACCGAATTTGAATTTAAGGACCATCAAAAGAAAAGATATTCTAGCATCCATTAGAATAAAAATATGTTCACTTTCATGAGTGTGATGACTGAGAGTCAATGAAAAATACCAATGAAATAAATGGAGGTAAGGATCATTTACTCATCATGTTGGCTGTAAGTTAACTATAAGTAAGCTAAGAGAATTCTCTCCTGACACGAAAAACATTTTCTCTCCATCTTTTAATTTGAATGACAAGTTGTAACTAGGCATTAGTAATCAGGCTTAAATGCTCACTATTCACTCTAATTAAAGTGTTTTTTCCTCCTTTATAATCATACACTATGTCATGTTAGTAAATGGAAGCCTTATCCCAGCTAAAAATGCAGAAAATGGCAAACACTAAATTTGAAAAAGTTTTTCATCATTGATGAAAATGGTAGTATAGAAAAGTTATAAAATATAAGATAAACTTAATTCGTGAAACAAATATTGTTGGATGAATAATGGCATTATTGTGGATAACCCATCCATGAACTATGACCTTGACGTGGTGGAAGGGCTTGTGCGTTCCAATGACCTCTAGAGCTGGAGCAAGTACTATGCTCCTGGTAGGGCCATGCCAGATTAAAGGTAGTTCCGTGATGGTGTCATGTTAAAAATACTGTTGAGTGGCATGGGAATACCTCTCAACTATCACTTCCTAGAATATGAAAGTCATTCACAGAGAATGGATTCCTGGCAACTACGGGACGCTGCCCACTAGTGCGGGTGTCGTTGCCGGCAGTGGGGGAGGGGCCTCCGCGGTCGTCATCACACGAAATCCTTGCACAGCATCATCATAGGGGGATACAAGGGATAGGAGGGAGAAGAGGAAGAGAAAGAGGAGGAAAACAGTGGTAAAAATAGGAACTTGGAACGTAAGGACCATGATGAGGGCCGGGAAGCTTGAAAATATTAAGCAGGAAATGGAAAAAGGAAAAATAGATGCTTTGGGATTGTGCGAGGCGAGATGGAAGGATAGCAGGGACTATTGGAGTGATAGCTACAGGGTAATCTATATTGGGGGAGATGAGAGCTAACGTGGGGTAGGCATGGTACTGAACACAAAATTGGGGCTAAGGGTGGTAAACATTGAACAGGTGAGCGACAGGATAACAGTGGTAGAAATAAAAGGATGCCCAACGAATTTCGTACAGGTCCAGGTATACATGCCTACGAGCAACCATAGGGAGAAAGAGGTGTACGAGCAAGTAGAAGAAATAATTAGAGAAGTGCCAGGAAAGAAAAACCTGATAGTGATGGGTGACTGGAATGCAGCGGTGCGGGAAGGGAGGGACGGATTAGAAGTGGGAGGGTTTGGGCTAGGAAAAAGAAATGATCGTGGTGAAAAGGCAGTTGAATTTTGTAGAAGAAATAAATTTGTAGTGACAAACACTTGGTTTAAACATCACCCCAGGCATAGGTACACATGGAAAATGCCGGGTGATACTGGGTGATACCAAATTGATTATATAATGGTAAGGCAGAGATTTAGGAACAGTGTAAAAAACTCATGTAGCTATCCAGGGGCGGATGCGGACTCAGATCACAACTTGGTGATGATGAAGTGTGAAGTTAGATTCAAAAGGCTTCGTAAAGGTATGAAGATAAGGAGGTGGAACCTTGAAGCATTGAAAGGGTTGAAAAGGAAGGAATACCAAGAGCTGGTAGAAAAGAACATAGGTGAAGAAAAGTGTATGGGAACAATAAAGAGAAGATGGGAGATTATAAAAACAGGCATCGCAGGAGTGGCAGAGAAAACAATAGGAACGGTGGAAAAGAAGAGGGTTAAGAAGCATTGGGTTACAGAAGAAATGATAAAGAAAATGGAGGAGAGAAGGATATGGAAGAACGTCAACACCGACGTAGGCAAGAGGAAGTACAAGGAATTGAATAATAAACTCCTGCGAGTGACCAATCAGGCAAAAGAAAACTGGTGGAAGGGACAATACGAGGAAATGGAAAACCTGCAGGAGGAGGGGGAAGTCGGTGCTTTGTATGCCAAGGTGAAAATGCTATCGGGTGGTAAGAGAGGTCAAACGATACCAAAGGTTAACGACAAAGCATGGAAGATATTAATCGAACAGGAAGATATCCAAGAAAAATGGAGAGAATAGGTAGAAGAGCTATATGACAGTGAGAATAGGCCCTTTAGCCTATATCTAGAGGATGAAGGATCAATAGATAAGGATAACCTCAGACCAGAGCTACTTGACAGCGAAAAAGAGAGGGCAGGGAGAAACTAATGCAGATATTGGGGAAAATAGGAATAGATTGGCGTGATAGGAGACTCATCCGAAACTTATATATGGGGCAGAGGGCTCAGGTGAGGTAGCTGAGGGTGAATCAGGGTGGGGAGTTATAGGTCGTGGAGTGTGGCAAGAGTGCCCATTGTCGCCTTTGCTTTTTAACATCTATGCTGAGGAAATGGTAAGAGAGGCATGGGATGAGCTACATGTGAGAATGAAAGTAGGAGGCCAGTGGATGAAGTCGGTTAGATTCGCAGACAACCAGGTGTTGGTCAGTTGGTCATCGAAAGGATTGCAAACTTTAGTAGATGCATTGGAAAAGCAGGGTGAGAAATACGGGATGAAGATTAATCATAAGAAAACAAAAGTAATGAGATTCTCTAGGACAAAGAAAGCGAGGCTGGTGATAAGAGTAGGAGGACACAAACTGGAGCAAGTGGAACAATTTAATTACTTGGGTAGTACGCTGGAAGAAACAGCATAGTAGCAAACACATTAGGAGGAGAATAGCACTAGCGAAGGAAGCATTCAATAATAGAAGGGAGCTGATGACAGGAACCCTAAGTAAGGATATAAAAAAGAGGCTGGTGAAGAGCTTCATATGGAGTGTGGCGTTGTATGGGGCAGAAACGTGGACCTTGAGAAAGGAAGACGAAAGTAGGCTGAAGGCTTTCGAGATGTGGGTGTGGAGGAGGATGGAGAAGGTGTGTTGGATGGAAAGGAAGACAAATGAGGAAGTGCTTGACATGGTGGGCGAGGAGAGGAAACTTATAGATGAGATTAGGGGAAGGCAGGGTAGGTGGCTGGAAGCGGTAATGAGGGGCGATGGTTTGCTGAAGGCCGTGATAGAGGGAAGGATGTTGGGTAGGTGGGGAAAGGGAAGAAAGAGATTAGGTTAAATGGATGGGATGAAGAAAGGTAGGATTTATGCTGAAATGAAGAAAGATATACTAGAGGTAGAAAGGGCATGGCACGTGTAAGAGTTCGTTGGATATTCTCTGACTTTCATCATAACCTACCTCTAACCGGTAGATTACTCAAATGAAAGAATTGTGGATAAATTTTTGTCTAGTCCACATGGCAGAGGATTACTAAAGGTAATTAATTAAATTTTCAGAGTGGACTCTTTAGAAAAGGTGGTTATTTGGATATATTCATAGAATGTGTCCGTCAGCATGTCCAATAGTCATTTAGAACTGCATTTGCAGTAGACTGCCAAAAACTTTTAGGAAGGGTTTCCATGTCCAGTTGATGAGGCAAATCCTAGTCTTCCATATCCAGTTAGCAAGGCATAAATTCATCATGATGAAGGTTTGATTGAAATAATGCTTTTGCAGATGAAAAACAGAGAATTCTCAATTTTGACGTCTAATACAAAATTTAGACTCTTCACCAATACAGCATACTTCCTCTAAAGGTTAGTTTGCATTTGCATATGCAGCTACTTCAGTAAGAAGTGAAGTGCAAACACAAATCTTCAAGAAATCTCACATTCTAATTCCAAGCGTGTGTTCACACATCTATGTACTCCCAAAAGTGCATGCATTGTGTGTATATGTAGTATGGCCAGCCATTTATTTGGGCAACTAATTATCATTAAGGATTGCTGATAAATGCTACACCTCCCTACAAGAGCAGAGACGACAGAGATAAAAAAGAATTATCTCAAAAATAAATTTCTCACTCCATATCCTTCAATTATTTATCAATTAGCATTTTATATTACACTGGAGTGGCAGGTCTAAGTGTCATTTGCTTGCATCTATCTACACAGCAAATCGTCCATCATTTGATGCTCTGCTACTATCTATCTCCCAAAAAAATGCCTTTCACATCAAGAATAGAAAACAGTGCTGCCCTATAGTATGAGTGCTTGGCATAAATAAATGAATGGTCGAATAGAAAGCCAGCTTATACTTTAACCAGAACTTTGGGTCTACTCCAAGGATATCTGGAGCATGACAAAGCTAAGGTATCACAGTTCCCATGGCCAAGCACTCTGACATCTGCCATGATAATTATTGATAAATTTCCAATTTTCAACAGCCGTCAAACAAGCATTCAAAATGGAAACAAGTATGTTCTACATTAGAAAGCTGAAATTAATAATACTACTAAATAATGACTTTATCAACTGTCAACTCTTCTTCAAATGAATTGAGAAAAATGTAGTAAGGTAAAATTAGCTTTAACAATTTGTATGCACACAGCTTTAGCACAAAATCTACTTTTCCAATTTCAGTTCCTCAATCAAAATTATCACTATTTCAATTTTGTGTGGAATCTTAGACAGCTGAATGCAATGACTGTTCTCATCACCTGAGGACCTGTAAAGTGTAGCATTAAGCAGTTTTTTTCACGTAGAGCTTAAATGCGACATTAAAATGCCAAGAATATATGTAACAGTAAGAGAGTTAGTAAAATATTGACAAAGTGAGGTCACCATATTACCCAAATTTTACATTGAAAACATGAGAAAATTTTGTATTTAAAACAAATGATTGTAAAATTAATAGGGATGCGTAATTATCATTTTCCAAAAGTCTTTATTCAAAGCTATATAAATCTTGAAAATATTGATGAGAACTAATATGGACAATAAAAACTTCCATAAACAAGAGTGGACCATATTTACAAAACACATATGTTGTGGTAGATACTTGTACTTACAACATATAAAATAGCAAAAGAAAAGAGAACCGACACTGAGTTCGGCTACTTGTAAATCATTTTTAATATAGAGAGCTATGCACCGTCTACAATACAAATGCAATATTGATACTGAAAATAGCAATATCATTAACATAAGAATTTGCTGATACAGCATACTCAAGCTGAAATTTATTTGCCAATCAAGGTTTGGCCTAAGCACCAATAAGTATTGATTTATTCAATGCAATGAGCATAAATTGACATACAGTACTCATACACATCATTAATGTACTTTGACTAAGTAATATATATTTACAAAAAAATAACTGATATACTCTATGTTTATCATTCATCTGGAAGATAATCAGGTGTAAACATCATAAAAATTTAATTAGCTCAATATATTTAATATTATGTTAAAATATATTACCATATCTGAGATTGAACACTAACAAGCAAGAAAACTCCAGCTTTCACATGTCTCATTTAAATTCATAAATGAAAATTTGTACAGAAAAGTTAAGAAGCTTCATAAGCTATTAAGTCATTATACTGGTATATAATCATTTTCCCTCACTATCACAGATGTATTATGTACATAAAAATGCTTATTTCAAAGAAATGCATAAAAATATCCTCTCTGGTTTTCATAAGGAGAAATAAATTTTGGATTTCACTAAAAATGATTTTGCGTACAAAAGTGTCAATTTTATAGAGGAAGTATGGCACAACTAAGAATTATAAAAGCGATGCAAGATGTCACACACATAAACAAGTTTGTACACTTGCCACAAGAAAATAGAATAAAACCAACCAAAGGTAACACAACACATACTTCAACATGAAAAAATGTCTGTCCTTCAATACCAATTTGTCTAAATGATTAGCTATTTTTCATGTTTAAATATTAAGTAATACACAAGAATATTGTTTTTGAAATCATGGGACTAAACCCAGCCGGCACAAGGGATATGTTCTTTGGAAGAAATCAAGGATAGATGAGGGATAAGCATTCCCCTACCATGTATATCCCTAAATCATCCCATCAGGTGACACAACAAAAAGTCTTTCGGATGGAAATATATTGATGAAAAGGCATATTTTATTTAATTTTTATCACTTAAAAATTATGACAAAAATTTCCAGGCAATTGTTTTGAATTGATGTGATAGCTAACAAATATCTGTATCAATATAGTGACTTCTTCCTCCGGCACTTATGGATCAATCGTGGAGAGTTTCTTCATTATTACTTTTAGGGATAGAATTTCTATTATTTTCCACGATTTATCCCTATCAAGTTAAAATTATCTCGGATGGAACTTAATTACACATAAAGTGGTATAAAGAAATATATTTACCAACAAAAAATAAATAAATAAGTTTTTCTAATGTTGTTTGGGCAGTAGCATATTACTTGCGCTCGCCAGAGAGTGATCAACGTGTGTGACTTCAGTAGTCTTCTCTGTCATGATGCGCTGACTTCAAAGACTGAACGAATGCGGACGGAGAGTTTAAGCACATTTCCTGATTGCCCTTTGGTTAGCTCAGCTTTCCTGCAATTATGGGAGGAACTACAGAAAACAGCACCATTTTCCGCCTTTGCTCGTGCGATTTAAGGTAAGCTTGAAACTTACTTATTATGAATAAAGAAATTCTGATTTTCCATTCTTTTCAACAAAGATACTTTATTCACCACATATCTTGACTGTGATAGGTTAAAACATTTCCAAATTGATTTCGAAAAGGGTTCCGATTTGTATTATGGACTTTGTGTTTTAATATTTATGTACGTTTATTAATGCATCATGCATGAAAGTTATGATATTGTGTCAAGATGGAATTTGTGTCGAACATTGTTGAACGGCATAGGCACCATATTTTTGAGTGAGAATTATCTCTCCAGTGGCATATCACGGTGCTTACGGTAACGGTTTAAATTATATTTACGCAATTGCTTACGACGATGCCACATTGAAACAATCTTTTAAAAGTATGCATGAATTTCCCGTGCTAAGTGAACCCAGTCGAAGTTTACATGAGTCACCATTAATGTACTGATTGTATGATAAAGAATCCTCCTTTGTACTTATATTTGAATAGTGTACAGTGTGTCCTCATTTAATGTTGTTCACTCGTTCCTGAAAAACTCAACGTTAAGCGAAACAACGTTAAACGATGCAATATTTCCCATAATAAACAATGTAAAAAATTAAAATCGGTTCCAAACTTACCAATTCTTCATTTCAGCACAATAGCGATTTCCTCACAGCACAGCGATAAAAGGCTGGATATATGGCATTATTGAATGAAACGTTCAAACTAAATTTCTAAAACATTTTAATGGCGAAGCTTTGATATTTTAACTCACAAAAGTTATTTTGGAATTATTCTCTATCCTGGCAGCACAGAAACTAAGGTGATAGGAACTAACTGTTGATATTTAAAAATACAGGGGACCTGGTTGAAAGGCGTTATCAATGGAATAATGCTCAAAAATGGCCCATTTCCTAAAAAAATGATTTGTTTTCATGGATTACTTCGCGTCATCCTCCGCTGATTTACGGCAATTTTAGTTACGCGTTAATTTTAGGTTAGTATATCTTATAGGTAGATGAAACAAACTAAAAAGGCATTTTTAAAACAATAAGTACCGGGTTTCCCTCCTATATTTCTGATATTTAGTGTTGTTAGCACCGATTTCCCTCCGAGTAAATAGAAATGTTTGCCCTTCACTGCGCCTACACAAACATTTTCGATCACCAACAAAAAAACACGTTTTCGATTCACCTCAAACAACAGTCAGTGAATCTACTTTTTCTACCACCAATTCTATTTTATGGCAGCACAGGATTTTCAGGTATTTTTTTCACGTAGATATCAACCCCTTTTTGTTCTATCGTTACCGTTTTCTGTTTTTTTCACCTCCGATGATTTTCACAGGTGAACTTTTTACACACGCTATGGAGAGTAACGCGGTAGGTAACGCCAAACTTTTCCGCCGAATGGAAATTATGCATCAGACGCGCCAAAGTTGTATTTGTTATTCATTTATTTTGGTTGTGCATAATTTGAACAACATTATTGTGAAGCACTGATGAAGTTGAACAATCTAGGGTTTTAATTGTTGGACAACGTTATCGTGAAACGACGTTAAACGGGACAACGTAAAACGAGGACACACTGTACAAAGTATATTTAAAATATCAACAGTGATGGAAGGTAACGAATTTATTGCTTGTTTATATTTCCCAGACCATTTGAAACCACTCGAGGGCATCATGGAAGCCATTACGCCTGATTGATCATTGTTGAGTACGATTGCTGAATTATTAATTACACTCCTACTTTCATTGTTTTAAGTGAATCTTATGTTAATAAACTAATTTATGGAAAAATGTTATTTCCGGTGGCTGGTTTATTCTTTGATATCCTATCCTATGGATGTTTTATGCATATATTTTAATGGTCCTGCAAATGTGCCTTTTTGTCCTTTCTCTGGGTGTTCTCTGATTTCAGTTTAGGTAATGATGGATGCTGTTCGAGTGGAAATTGGAAGCCCTTGAGCATCATGGTTGGATGTGGCTGGTAGCAGATCATGGAAGTGCCAACCTAATGACCGGTTAAAATTAAAATAACCATTAGCTGCATAATTATATCCCGAACAGTAGAATATGAAGTAGGTTCCAAGAACTTCCAGTAGGTGGAACTGCAGGCCAACCCACGTCGCGTAGTTCCATATATTGCCGTTCGTTAATCAATCATTCTTTTTAATCCCCTCGCCCTCATTGGCTATACAGAGCCAATAAAAGAAAGGGATTTTGGGATAGATTCCCCACAATCTCTCCCTGATTTCTCCTCTATCCCAGTCCTTTTATCTCTTCATGATTTATTCACGATCTATCCTTCATTTTAGGGAGAGCCTATCCCTGATCGAGATGACTTATCCCTAATGGCACAGATGCTATCCGTGCCATTAGGGATATGTGCCACCTTGTGCCAGCTGGGAAGTAGCAATAAAAGCAAAATCTTCAGCCGTAAAATGTTATGAAATGTGATATGTGAAAGTACTTGGTATTTTTGAGCTTTTCAACTAGGCATATTTTAATTCTAGAAGCCATGGTGTTAAAGCGTCATAAACATTTCTATAACTGTAATATACATGTCAGTAAAGCAGCGTGACTAGCAGTCTTCACAGCTACTTTTCAATAGCATACTTAGGAATCATTTGTCAACTCTATAAATACTCATAGTAAAATACACATCCGATAAAAAGATATACGTATATGATTAATATGAAAGTCTTGGAGCTTCATCCTTTTTAGTCTTTAATCTATATCACTCAGAAGAAATAGTTTATGAAAACTATTTTTAAAGCCCTTTTATGAAATAAACTGTCAGTCTTCATGGAAATTTTCCAGATTGGGAAGCTTGATCAACACTATCACATTTTACTACATGGTCCTCCTCTTGCATTCCCTGAACCTCCACTGCCCGCATGTTTAAAATGGCTGATGTCCACTCTATTAAAGAGAAAAAATGTTAACATAGTTACATACTATACTTTTGACCATTTTTTATGAGGCCTAATTATCATTACACTTCATTTTGTTTTAAAAACTCTACTAGGAATTTACCTCCAATATGAAAGATAATATTGGAAGTTGTAGCTTACAAGCAAATTTATACTGCTAAGGACATGACTACATATTCAGTCACATTTCTAACACATTTCCACTCAAAGAGACCAAAATTCATCAATCTTCGATTTTGTATCAAGAGCTAAATTATGACATCCTGAGGTTAACTCACCAAAAACCTACAACAAAACTGAAAACAAAATCAGATTATGTTGGTTTTAACCTATAAAATTTGTTGATTTGGGCAATATTGCGTGGAATTATTCCATAATGAATAACTTGGATGAAGTTCAATTTACCACAGATACACTTTATTTCACAACCTGGGTTTCAATGTTTTAAATCAGCTTCGATCATATGTTGATGAAAAACATCGAAACCCATGTCGGGAAATAAAGTGCATCGGTAGAAAATTGCAATTAATCCAAGTTATGCATTGATTGTATCCTGTTTTCCACCAATATTTGGATACAACAAAAATTTAAATATATTATTTGCATTATTTTTTCTATGCAATGGTGAATCGCAAAAATAAGTCACAAATTTAAAGATTACAGTTAAACATTGTTAAAATCTTAATAAACCTTTTCCCTAAAATATTTCAAGTACTTACTATTGATTAACAAAATTTGTCAGTAATAGAAAAACAACAGAAAGATAAATACCATATCCACTAGTATGTATTTTAAATATTTTAAATCTACAAATGCAGGTCAAATTATGTCCCTAAAGTTATATTCATATTAACAACATGCATTAAAACAGCTAACAGAAATAGGATCACAACAAAGTCATTTTGCCTAATCAGATTAATCAAGAGGTCTAGTAACCCAATAAGGCTAGGAATGGTAATGTAGAGATTAATCAAAACTACAAAATTTCAAGAAAGTTAAGACTGGGATATCATACAAACAAAATAAAATGCCTCATTTGAAAACTTGAACTGCAATACAAATACAAGTGGGTACCACATTTGCAAGTGGAATTTTCCTAACAACTTCAGGAAAAACCTAAGGTCCAAAAGTGCTATGTAACGAAAATATTGATGGCCCTCACATGTTTAAAAGGGAATGGGCTCATTTACCATTTTTGTCAAATTTCCAGTTCTGATGGTTTTGATACAATTGCACATTCATTTTGTCATTCTTCAGTCTGTCGCCTAGTTCCCAAGTACATAATAGGTAATGAAACATTAACACTTTCGCTGCTGTGGGTGTAAGCACCCGGCCAACAACGTGTGCACCGTGCTGTGGGTGCATTAATGCACCCTATGAATTCCGTGTCCTCTGAGCGAAAGACTAGTATATGAGCCCGGCAAGTTTTCGCTTCGCTGCATTGTGTTTTGAGAGGCTTGTAGGTTCTACTATTGTGGGTTCTAGATGATTCTTGGAAGTTCTCTTGACCGTCACAGGGTGCTCGCTTGTAATTCTGGGTCTTTCTTTGTCTGCTTTCTTTTTCCTGTTGAGCTTGGGGATTTCTCTCTCTCAGGCACATTGGCCTCGGAGTTTACCCTTCTCGTCCTAAGTACATGAGCATCCATGATAATCCCTTAGCTTTGCGATTGCGCTTCTGGAGGATCATTTTACCCACAGCTGCCAGATTTATTGCTCCTATGGTGGTGTGGCCAGGTTTTGGGTTTAGGGGGCGCCGTTTGGGACGGCAAAAGGACATTTCCGATTCAAATGTTAAGTATGTGAAAATCTCAAGCGCGCTCCGCAAAAGAATTCAGCATGGGAGGGAAAAAAGTCCTGGGAGTAATTCAGCACAGGGGGAGCAACTCTGCCACCAAGCGCACCGCAGCGAAAGGGTTTATTAGCTAAGATGCTCACAATGGCTGCCATGGCCGATATACTGGCCAGTATACTGGTACCACTTGAAAACTGCAACCAACAATGCATTGTAGTTTAATTCATCGCTTTGGAGAAATAAGTTAATAAGTTAGATTTACATAATAAGTTTGGTACCAGGAGATATCACTGACAAATATACTTGGTACTTCCACTTTACGTCACTTCAATGCATTCCCCGAGGCAAATTGTACTGTACAAATATTGTATAACCAACCCGGAATACTAGGCTTCCCAGATTAGCTACGGGTGATGCTGGGGTCGTAAATCTCCATTAATATACTGATCCATATGATGCACATATTTGTGTATGCTGTTGGTTAAAATAACTTTGAGAAGAATGGCATTATATATTCTGAATATTGAGCTTGATAATGAAACAAAAGCATGTCAACTTCTCATCACAAAATCGGGAATTGCCTGGGTTCTATGCTTCCTAATATGTACACCACACACTCAGACAGCCTACTGAGTCAGTTATTACTCACCACTAGCTTCATGGATCCTTTTTTATATCTTTCTTTCTGAGTCCCAATTAATTGTAAATATCCCTCAATTCTGGCAAATAGTCACATCCCCAAAACATTCTCTACTGATGGTGGACCTTCGTTGAAGTCAAACATGTAGCTCATTGGAGTCTTGTGTAGCAAGAAAATTCCAAAGAATCAATATTTTCTTCACCTTCTCGTCTAACCCACTTTCCTCTTCGGCAGATGTTACGATTACTGATCATACACAAAATCATTCTCCAGAGTTAATGCTTCATTTCATGGCAACATATTACACCACAAGTGTACATCACAACTCCCATCACCAACCTATCAATTTTCCTCCAGCTCTACCATCTGTCTCAAAGTCAGCACTACAGGTGCGATTACCAAGGCAATAGTGTGGAAGATGATAATGCCCTCATTTAAGACGACAATGCTGATGTAAATGTATCACCACGAATGCTGATAATCACGTTGAAGGACACTTTAGACATAGAAATGGCCAATTTTGAAGTAGTTAAAGATATCAACGATAAATTTATTGCAAATTTGTCTTTTTTCACTGTTTGTTGCTCTTGGCCTCAATATTCATCCTAGCACCTTAATTAGTTCACTTTATTGCAAAACAAGGAGATCAAGCAATTTTTTCACCTTAACTTATACCAGAGTCACAGATTTTAGTCAATATTTTCGATCCCAAAATAACACTGACTTATACTCAAAGATATACAGTATTTCACATACTTTACATGTGAGGATTACAAATGCTGTTAGAATGATTTTTTACCATAATAAGGTATCTTTAAAAGACCAAGCTGGATATTTTAATTCTTCGAGAGTCAAGGTGCCAATATATCAACCCTTAAAAAAATCCAGTGCTTTTTAATTAATTCTGCATTTTCTTGATTTATTTTATTTTTAATAACACAATTTAATTATGAGCATCTAAAACATTATTACCTAAGTACTGGGTGTCCCATTACAGGTATGTCAGATAAAATAATGGTCCATTATAGGTGCATCAGGTTGGTTATGATTTATATATATTTTATTTTTTATAAATGCCACTAGTGTGCTCTATTTGCTACTACAGATGTAGGACAGATAGTAGAATGACAGGTAAAAATTTGGACCAGATTGCTTTGTCTGTAGCCGTGGAAACTCAATTCTACTTCAATTTTTCTCTTAACCAGCCCATTACTGGAGCATTTACCTTAGGAAGCAGGTGAAACAATGTACCTACTTAAAAAAAATATTAAAATAAATGTTTGGAACTTTTAAAAATTAGGCAAGAGTTATCTGAGAGTTAAACTGGCAAATACCATTGGATGGAAAGGGTAAATCTCGCAACGCAATAATTTCACAATAATTGGATTGACAAACTATGTGATACGCAGTCATGCGCATGGGTGCGAAGTTATACACCGAAGATGGTGAAATTCGCCATGAAAAAATCATTTGACCTGACCGGGATTTGAACCAGGATCTCTCAATTGCTGGACAGGTGTGTTAGCCAGTTACACCACCAAGCCACCTTAATTCAAGGCGAACTTCAGCAGGGGTTTATGCGAACAAGAATTTCACCATCTTCGGCAATAATTTTAAGTCAGCAATAAATTGATTGATCAGTTGTTGCTCGAGAAAATAGGTAACATTTAAACAATAAGATTTTTAAGAATAATTATATCTTTTAAATTTATTTGAAGTGAAATGTAGAAATTTTCTGGGTAAAGCAGTTTTTAAAGTGATTGAGAACAATTGATAAATTGAACATAAGGTAAATGTTCATTCTGCCATGAACAAGGAACTGTCATCACAAGAAAGACAACTCTAGTCGGGGAGGGTAATTAAATACTCGATGATTTCAGCCACTTCTTCAAGCAAAATTTATTCGTAAACCTGCACTATCATAACAAATTGCACATAACAAAGTATACCGCATCAACATTTAGCAACAAGTTTATTATGTATCCCATTACCACCTCTGGACAATAACATTTTAATAAACCGTCAGGATGTAAAACCTGGGCTATGAAGGAATAAAGTGAAAAGAGAGAGAAAAGAGAAAAATGTGCTCTATATGAAAGAAATTTAAAGAATGATAAAAATCTAAGGAATGGGCTTCTATTAGCCAGTAAATATCACGTAATTAAGTAGAGGATGTGAGAACAGTGAGAAGGAAAAAGGGTCACAGGAATAGATTAATGAACGATTTAACTCAGAAGTTGAGTGATGTGAGCTAATGAGCATAAGGAGATGGAAGCAACATGGGTGTGCTATGTTACCAGAGCTATTTAATAGACACATGATACATATTGAAAGGCTGAAAAAGAAAGTTGGCTAAAGTCAAGGGGAACTGCACTAGTTGAAGAAGAATTAAATTGTAATAAGTAGACTTATGGCTTAGTATGGCAAGGGCCCAGCCACATTGACATACCAGTTCCCGTAAGATCACCAAAGTTAAGCAATGTTGGGTCCGGAGGTAGGTTGGATGGGTGACTTCACCGTGGCACTCTTGTCCCCTGTCTGCATGTGGCAGACAGGTAAGGGGTTGGCACAATGGACCAAGAAGGTCTAAGTGCCCGGGCTCCTGTCGAAGGCCCCCCCTACAAACAATCTATCTACCTATGGCTTAGTATAGAGTTATCTTTCTAATGCACATGATGATGCTTCTATCATTTACTTATTATTGAGTTACCCTTTTTCGAGAATGTTTCTTTTGAGAGTAAGCTTGTGGTTTTAATACTTACAAGGTAAATGCTACCATACATGCTAAAATGGTGAAATTAAAATAAATATGCTGAATTTCTGTAGTTTACCCTGAAAAAATATCACTGTGCCTGTGGCATCCTCTTTGGAGAAATCAAGTGTCCATGCTACATTCATTTCGCTCCTCAATGGAAATTCTGTGCTGGAAGTGCTTCTTCCATCCATAACAAAAGAACTTAGCAAACATAAAACTTATTCTCTCGTTTTAATTCACCATGTGTACTTTAAATGTATCACTTTACCACCAATACTATACACTTTGCCACGACTATTTTTAACTGAACCACTATTAGTTGCCTGAACACTCTTCCGATTAATTAAATCCTGTGAATACCGGAGAGAAAACAAGCCATTTCGTGTGTTTCAAAGAATGAGAAAGAATGCCAAGGAGAAGAGGTGCTTGCCACAGGAGCTCTGAATACGAAAACAACACTCAAACATCAAAGCGATTAGCTTTTTTTGCACCCACGCAGTCATTTTATTTACAATGAAAGAAATAATGGTCCGAGTAAAGGAAAACCTAAGGTCCTTTATCTAATTTATAATATCTAATTATAATTGTATTATAATTAATTATTATATTATATAATTAATATCTAATTTACGCATGCTGGTGTCTTCAGACCTCAAGTGTGAATTCCATTCATGTGAATGCACCCATATGAAATCGTTGTGTTCCATGGCGATTAGGAAGTTAATCACTATAATCAATGGACACTTAAATTGGTGAGCGCACCCTAGGGTTGCTACTCTATGTCATGCTTCCGCGTTCGGAATGCGACGTCAATATATTATGTCGAAGATAATGGTTAAAAAATGTTCCTTCGTCCGGTGAGACTAGCTGCAAAACCAAATAATCGAAAAAATGAAAATGAATGAAATCGAGAAGAAAAAAAAGTTCTGTCACTTGGTCTCGAACCCAAGACCCTCGACTCATGAGTAGACAACCGTAACCACTAGACCACCTGATCTCGCTGAGAGAGTTGCGTTGTCTTCAGCTTATGTTTAGGGCGCTGAAAATAATGAATTGAAATTAATTTATTACGGCTAAACTAAAGCCTATTCAACCAAACCACGACGTATTCCTAGCAGCATTCGGTATTCCGAACATCATAAAAAATATGACATTCCAAAAGGCGTAGCCTGGTACGTAGTCTCCCCTTGTCAGATGCGCAATGCGTCCCTTTTGTATCTTCTCATTCTTTTTTTCTACTTGCTGTATTTGACTGGTGGTTTTTTTTCTAATTTTTGGAAGATTGAGCATAGATTACCTTTTAGGTGAACGATATGTTATGCAGTGTTGGCTTCTCATCGGAATACTGCGCTCAGGCATAACCTCCGAGATATACTGGCCGTAACACTACCCCCCCCCCCCCACTTTTATTTAGTAGGTCTACGAAAAGCACGGAAAATGCGCTTCCTGTGTATTTCTTATGGCAAGGTTCAACAAAGTTAAGCAATTATTTCTTGTCGTATGCTGAATTTCAAGGGCCACTTATTTAGTTTAATTAAAAATATTTAAGCACTTTGAAAAGCATTCATCTTATTTTAGCAGGGCTTTTAAGACAATTATTATTCGAAAACGGCAAGAAAAATTGTTGACGCGAATTTTAATTCCACTGCGATTGCAGTGAATATATTTCCCTCGTATTCTCGATCGACAAACACGACCTGAAACCAAATTGGGTAGATTAAGGAGACAATTTGATTCAATTTTATGCAGATAATATAAGCACAAACGGATACTGATGGCTTACATTTGATTCTGAGTGTCATACAATGCAAATCTCAATGGAGGATGAACATGTCATATACTTTAGATAGTCATTTGACGCTCCCCTTCTTACATAACGAACTTCTGTTCTCATGGTGCCTGCGCAAAGTACTATTTGCTTGAGGGACATAAAATCCAATAAATGGCAAATAAAAATCCGATCACTTTCTATAGGTCTCCTAAAATTTTGCGTACTTATATTGTGATAAAATCACATTTCAACGATTTATGAATTTCTGCAGCTATCGGCTATGATGCATTATCTCATTTAACAAAAATTTACAGTACTAACCAAGTCTTATCTCCCATAATAACCTTATATTAGAATTTTTCAATTATCTCCGTAAGAACACACGATTTTAGGTCTACTATTTGAAAACAGATGACGATCTAAATTCGGGTGTTCAGGCCCCTTTCCGCTTGAGTAGGAATAGCCCATTATTACGGCATGCGGTCACGGTCAACTATTTGTTTATGCAATGGTTTTGCTAAAAATATTGTTGCTGCAGCCTCGAGATACATATATTTAATCTGTAATGAATTCTTTTAGTTTTACAGTCCCTTCATAGCTTTTAAATGAAATTCTACCATTAAAATTAAGCTCTCTAGCAAACAAATCCATATCAATGGTTAAACAAATATTTTCGTTTATGTATTTCGCACTCAGAAATTATTTTTTCCGTTAGCCAAAGAAATTATTTAAAATTTTAAATATCCTTATTCAGGTTATTGGCATCATAAGAACATGAAATAAAGAATCGGTACTTAGTAATTTTCACCCTGTTAATTCATGAGATGTATGGTCTAGGGAACTTTTGTTTTTGGATCCCTGTAATTCGTCTATCATGTTCTTTTAAATTATAAAACTGGAAATCCCTTGTGTTTAAGTTCAACGTGCGATCATCGGTGTCTTGTTAACGTTCGAGAATCAACATCTTGAAATCTATGCAAAAATCATCTTCTGCATCTACAAAATACCCTGCAAGCGACATCAAGGGTGTGTGGCAGGGGGTGAGTAGTCACCAACATGCATTACACTATACCCTAAAGCTAGTGTAACTATGGCTAAATATGCACTAGCATAAATCGCTAACAATTAAACTCGCTAAAAATATGGCCATCAACTCAAATACAAAAATAACTTTTAGTAGTTTACCTACAAACAATAACTCGCTAACTAACTAAAAACCTAACAAAAAATTACTCCTTGGCAAACTAAATAACTAACAAAAAATTAGTTCGGAGATTCCTTTGCACACAAACTACGTTAAAAATAACGGTAGAGCTCCGTTTAAAATTTTTAATTGTAGAGCTAAACATAAGGCAAGTACTTACAACCCTCAATTTGCAAATTACACAAAAACTTATATTTGTTATTCCACTGCACCAACAAGCAACTGACCGTGGACACATGGGCATTTTCGCCATTTTAAAACGTTGCTCGTAGAGAAAGGGTTAAAAATAAAGGATAGGGACGTATCGTGTTGGGAGCATCTGGAAATCTTACAATGTGTACGGTCAGATGAAGAAGTGGTTAACGACTTTTTGTATGTTTCGAACTCCCCTCTCCTAAACCTTACATCCCAAAATGCCCATTGTTAATTAACAGACAGCTTACTGAGGAAAAACTCCGCCTCTAAATCCTCCTCCTCAACTACAATGTTGTCATGGGCCCTCCCCCCTCCCTCACACTCCTTCAGAACTATGGGGGTCCTACCCTAATCTCTTCCCTCACGCACACCACTCTACAGGGGCTCCCCTTCCCCCAACCAAGAAAATGTTTCTCTTCCTCCCCTCCTCACTCCCCCTTCCATCCCAAACAATTCGAAGCCTAGATAAATTACCTGGCAGCTGGGGTTTTTACCAGAACATGATGTCCGACGCGGAAACCCAAGTTATATTTTTAAAAAAATGAAGCCTTGTGGAATCACCAAGTGCAAGCGTTTCTTTTCAGTTACAACCGTTTCCACCAAGTCGTGCCTGAGACCACAAATTACTTATCCCGAAACATATAATGCTACCGACGCAGCTTACCCCTTCATGCAATGGCGCGTTTACGAATTGATTGTTGAAAGTTCATGCGTTGCCAATAAAGCGTGGCCCAGGGCCATGCTGCTATTTAAAAGCACTGCTGATCGTACAGACAGACACTAAAACGGAAAAAAATCAAGAAATACTTACATAACCCAGTTGCTGATTCATCTCTCCTTCACTTACCTCCTGAGAAGTGTAAATACGGGACTTCAGAAAATCTGATGAAGCTTCCTATGATACTTTAAACAAGGTTTGTCGGTAGTTGGTGTAGCTATAGTTCGTTGATTTGCTCCCTAATGCCTGTTTCTAAATCTTATCCGTAGTAGAACCTCTTTCACTTTTCCTATGTAACTCTGTATTTATTAACATTTGTGTAGTTGCAAAATACATCAATATAAATTCTCTCTAACATTACCCAGAATACCTATAGTGTAGTGCAACTTGGTGAAATATCACCTCCTGACAAGAACAAGAAGTTATTTGCTTATGCGTTAATAGTCATAGTCTAACACCGACAGTATAGCAAGGTCATCAGATTCCAGGTCAACGCCTGACGAATGCACCAATTGTTCTTTATCTTTTGATGCTCCACGTCAAGTTCTGGGGAGGGAAATTTTAAGTATTGCGGTATTGCTCCAGGAACCCGTGACACCAGAGGGGATAAGAAAGTGAAGGAAGAATCGTTCTCACTATGGATGCCACTTGTTTTGAACGCAAACAGAAGCAGGTGGACTAACTCTCACCCCTCTTGAAAGCTACTTCACTCAATTTTAAAATTTCTACCCCATAGGGTTCATGTGCCTGGATAGGCGCAAGCCTGCAAAACGTAGTTAGTGATCTAACAATGGAAATACCTTCCTCCGCGGGGAGGCCACTGATGACCTTTCATTCCATCGGGAAAAAACAGGAGTGAGGAGACACGAGTGTTGCCACTTGAGAATGTAGTCGTGAAAGGTTTTTCTATGGATGCTCAACTCTTTAGTTGTCTAACAGCAGCAAGAAGGCATAAAAAAGTGCACTCTGAGAGTCACTGGCTGAAGGCATGCAAGCCTAGTTAAAATGAGAATTGAATTAAAATTTCTATAAACTATTCCTTTGGTAATGTTTTCAAAACTACTAGGATCGTAATACTGAATTCAAGACAAAGTCAACCATGTCACGCCCATGTCCCTGCAACCCGTACTAACGGAGATAAATTTGTTCTGCAAAATTAACTACAGCACTATAACAAATCAAGTTTTACAGCACTATAACATATCAAGTTTCAAACAGAAACTTTCAAAAAACACTATAAAAGGTTGAGGAAATATTGTATTAAAATCTGATGACGATTGAACCAAGAGTAATTCTGCAGTAATCCAGCAAAGTTCGGCATTTCTGCTAGAGGATGAAAAAATTTCTGATGAAATCTTTTTTCATCTCGCGCGTGAAACAGGATTCTGGGAAAAATGATCAAAATAGTAATTACAACCATTCAACGGAAAATGAAACAGAATATGAGTCAGCGTTTGTTTCATGACAATCGGCCCCGGCATTCTCTATATATTCAGCCTCAAACTCAGGGTCGCAACATTTTTGCGCTGAGAATAGGGATGGAAATGACGTGCTTTTTGTAGTACTATAAACTATGATTTTTCGTCTGATAAAAACGTAAAAAACTTATAAAAGTAGAACCTCACGAAAAACAAAGCTTTGGTAACATTATCTCGGAACCCCCTCGCCCCCAACAACATTCGAAGAGTTTCAGATGAAAAATTTAAAAAAATTGTGTTAGAAATCTCCTGCCAAGACCTAACATCCGGGTATCGCTGCTTTCGCTCGCTTCCTGCTGTTACGTTCACTGTTGAGTGATCCGTAAGGGGCTTGACAGCAATGATAACTTCTACGATGCGCTGTGAATGACAACTTGCGGTGGTAAATGTGTAGTAAATTTCTTCAAACGTTTTAACAGAAACTTATTAATACTGCTGCACATTGAAAAGTCATGAACTGAAGGAAAGAGTACAGGTATAGCATTCAGGCCATTCATTGGGACCCTACTGAGAGCTACATTTGCGATGGAAAAAATCACCCGAACATTGCCAATGTGTAGAGAAACGCCGACATTATTCCAATATCGATGGTAATATTATTTATAAATGCAGGGAAAAATTATTTCTGGCAACAAAATTTGTTAAAAAGAGGTGACTTTCATGTTTGGTCCCACGTGCGGACTTCGTTCTATGGAGGATTCGTAATTATCGAGGTTCGTTACGGGAGGTTTTTTTGCATGCATTGTGTATGGGAATGTCCCAGGACCGGGGCCATGACTTCGTAATGGGGAGGTTTTCGAAATATGGAAGTTCGTAATAGGGAGGTTTTACTGTATATGCTCAAGAATTTTCTCGGGACATGAGGAAGAGCCTCTTCCAAGTGGTGCTGAGTTTCATGTCATTGTAAGTTAAAATTGTAATTGTTGTAAAAACATTTTCCAAAGGGAAAATAATGCTCTTCAAGGAGATACTTTTCAAGGATTTGCAATGAATTGCTAGGTCAGCTGCTCCCATATCTAAAACTGCTTCCTTATTTTGCTTCCCCTCTAAAGCATCCTGAAAATGTATTCTCTTTCTACTTAACTTAGTTACTATGAATTAGAACATTTTAAACTGGATGAAATAAGAACTATGTGAATCTCTAAATCAGAAAATCAAAAGAAGCTGGCATAATACTGTTAACTCAGCATAGCTCTCATGAAAGTTCCTAGCACAGACCTGCGTGACAAGGAGGGGAGGTAGAATTGGATGGAGTGAGGGAAAAGGACTGAGGGGAAGAGTGGTAGACTATGAGAGAGAGGGAGGCAGGGAACCAAAATACTAAGGAAGGTTCTAAATAACAGATATTGGTTTCATACTTGTTTGGCTCCGGCATATCAGGTACTGATTATCGGGCGATAAATTCCCACAGATGACAACGATGGATGTGGAGAAGACAAAAAGATATCAGCGGCAAGATGACTGATGAGAAGTGGAAAGAAATTCCCTCTTAATGTTTGAGTCCAAGGGAATTCTTCCTATTCCAATTTCTCAATAATTGCACTCAGTAACAAGAAATGAAGACAAAAATCCACACCTAGATAACTCAGCCTTATCCAACCGATATGTGGTGGCTCAATATATTGGTCTGACAACCATTATATTAGACGCTACCCTCCAAAGTGAAAACATTAAACTGCATTGCAGACTTGGTTGCAATTTTCAATTGATATTGGTACACAAGCCAGCATATCAGCAGTGACAGCTGATATTTAGAAGCTTGCTTCTAAGGCTAACAGGAAAGAGTGGCAAGTGATCACCCATCACCATGATTTTATTAGAGATCCTATCTTGAGGTCTCATTTTGAGATGAGTCAAAATGGAACAGCATAGTGTGGCAATGCACCCCACTTCTCAAAGCAATTGTGTTGGCAGCAATTAGAAAGGGTTTATTATGCCCTATTAAACAACCTTCCTACCTTATCTTGAAAGTTAGGTAGCCCATATCCCAAAATCATCTACTGCACAGTGCCAGAACCTTAAGCAAGAGCTATAATTTTGTACATAGTTTTGACATGAAGGCCTGCTTTTGTCCAGAAAACTCAAGAACAGAAATTTTATCTAACATGCTCTGATTCAAGCATAAACAATGATAAATGGAATCAGGGTGATAAAAGAAATTGATATGAAAAAATCTATGGGCAAGTGATTAAATATGGGAAAAGTGATGATTCCATAGTATTGCACAAAATACAATGATTCTCTCAAAACCTTCATACTGCAACAGGTCCATGATCTTCCAAAATTACACAGGAAATATTCCATACCAAAATAAAAGTGAGGAAATCAAGGAGAGATTCCCAAAATATGCAAAAATCAGGAAAGATTTCTGTTTATTTCATGGAGTACTGAATTTCAAAGTGTTACAATTTTTTAAAGATTTTAGGATGGATGGCCACTCTGTATTTTTAAAAGAAGGGGGACCACTGTAAGGGGTCAAATGGATTTCTCATGTATCAACCTAAACAATCAATCTCGGCCCTCTACACATTATGTCGAACACCTAGAGACTTGAAACAATGTTTCATCCCTTTTTTCCTAATCGTTTTTTTTTGCAGGAGAAAATGTTTGATGGACTTTCTATTTAGAGTATTCCGATTGATAATGAAGCATACCTTCCCACTTTAGGATCATCATCTTCCACTGCCAAAACTACTTTCAACCCCTTATGTCCTGGCATCTCATCATCTTCTTCAGCCATTAGGAACATAGCTTCTTCATATGTAGGAGGTGGTGCTTCTTCAGCCAAATTTTCATCACCATCACTACCTGCCATGCCATTACTTGTCCAGGTGCTGCACCCAACTAAGCCATGGGGATGTACATGGTATGACCCCACTGACATTGATGGCATACTCTGGCCACTAGCCGCCCCACCCCCACCTGGAAATGAAATATTTTTACTGGCAATGTTCACATGATAAAAATGATCTTTTTCTTCACAGAAAAAGTTTTTGAATTCACAGAAAATTTGTTTGATAATTGTAAAGGTAAGGACCAAAAGGCAGTATATTAAAACATACATGTGAACAAAGTATAGATAAAACATGCACGTGAACAAAGTATTGATAACAAAAGAAATAAGGAAGACTGATGAGCACTAAGAGGATGGTTCATATTGAGTGTCAAACATAAAAGGAGAAAGTTATAGTCCACACCCTACCTGTGGCATAATCAATTCATGAAGAAGATCACTTGATAGAAAACAGAAGAGAAGGCCACAAGAAAAGACTGAAAAAAATTATGAGGAACATATAAAGATGGAGTAGTGGATACATAATGCATCCATCTTTTCTTCACCATCTTTCTGCATCCTTGAATTCTGAAATGACTCCAGTTAGGAAAATTCCAAACTGGAGTCATTTCAGTAATTTTACTCCCAACCCATTCCCATGAAGTCTCACAATTTCTCATACCAAAATCCTATGAAAAGTTTGTTGGGAAATAAGGCAAATTGCTCTATGAACCAAGTAATAATAATACTGTTTATGTTTTAAGAAAACCACCAAAAAGCAGAAACCAAGCCAAAATGTCCCGATTTTTCATAGCCAAAGAGACCCTGTTCCGCATCCTAAGCAAGAGATGCTGTACTCACGAAATTCTGGTTGGCCTCTATTTATAAATTTCTCACTCATCACACTCCATTTTGCATCAATCATTTTCAAAAGCATCTGAGCTTCTTGAAAGACTATATGTCCAGGTCATCTGCCCCAGTTGTTCCACCCTCACTATGTCGTTGCTGTAAATTAGCAGTTACAGTCACATACTTTTAACATGCACTGTGATATAATTGATTTATGTCAAAAAAGAAGTCTTTTTTGCAAATTGATAAATGGTATAGTTTCTTGATATGTTTTGAAATTTCTGTAAAATTCAATTGATTCCAATATATTTAGTATATTCTTCATTTTTGGTTTGTTTGCCCTGTAATTATTTTGTTGGGAAAAACTCTATAAATAAATAACAACTTATCACCAAATTTCCCAGCCCATAGGATGCAGCCATTAGATTCACTGTTATTTTTTGGGTTAGATCTTAGAATTGAAGAATTGTAACCAAAATCTGTTTATGTTAACTATTTATAGAAAGAAAATAGGATTTCTAACTTCCAAAATTGCAAAAGCATTAAAGTTATTCGTCGTAGAATTCCAGAGACAAATCAATGATGGACAGCATGCTTTTAGCTAGCTGTTGCAACGCATGCTGAGGTGAAATTGGAGATATGGGCACCTCCAATAGCAATGCAAAATCAGATTCATGAAAACATGGCTCTAACTTCAGCGTATAAGTTGCAGGCCAATTTCAGAATGCATTTTCAAAAAAAATAATTGCATTTTGCAAGGTAGGATTTTAAATTAAATTACAATGATGAACTAAAAAATTCTATGGAGACATGATTTCCGTCTCCGAACCCATAGACTACAAAATGTTGGGAACTTATAAACCTTAGTCACTGTCCCTGATTAGAATTTTATCCTCTCAGTACACATTAAATCCTTTCTCTAATTCTCCTTAAAGTAATGTGAATGCAATCCCACAGACAAATTTGACCAATTTCTAAACTTGATGTGTCACGTCTTTCAGGCAAGTAAAAAATGAGCAACAGTTTTGCTTTAAATACAAATATTTACCAAGTAATGTAGCTCCTAAAACCTTTTAGACCTTGTCTTTATTTGTTTAGTTTTATTATAGGTTGCTGATTGTTAATTTAATCATTACTGCTCAACTCTGGTCATCAATTGATTTATACTGAATATTTTATGTTTTCAACAATAGATGGACTGCCTAAAATATTGAAACAAGACTATATGATACATATTTCCATGGTCTGCCACAGAACTACTGATGGATAAAATTACACCACAAAAATATTCAGCTTTTTTGCAAACGTATGAAGTGTTTATTATTGCACAAGTGATACTAGAGATTTAAAATTTGTTCACAGACTACATCAGCAATGATTGAAAGATTAAACCCCTTTCCATCACTTCATAGACCAGTATTGCAGCTAAGGAGAATATATTTTTTTTCTAGTATCATTTAGAAGCCTTTCAGGTACATATTTCCCATTACATACTTTAGCGGAGGAACGTGAAGGGCTTAACTCGAAGGCCTTGAAGGGTTTCTTTGGCGTTATGCAGACTTTGATCAATTGCTGTGAAATCAAGTACCATACTTAACTGCTGCATCACCCAAATTTAGACAGTAATTTAAGTGCTTTTGACAATAGAATTTGCATAATAATATGCATTGATACATAAAACTATGCTCCAATTGGGAAAATAGAGGATGAGAGAGTCTATCCTTCCACCTATAGCCTCTTCCCATTACTAATGAACTATAACACATGCCAATTTTAATAAATTGTACATACTGATATGAAAATGCCACAATAATAAATTTATGTATAAATTAAATATGAATGTATGCCTAAGCATATGAGAGTAAATTAGATACATACATAAGTTGGAAAAATGTGAGGATTGAAGAATGGTGCCCTTGATGATATGTAGGTATGTCCAGTTGGCAAAGAGGTTCCTAGCAGCTTGAAAAATTCTACATTAAGAAATCAAGTGCATTGCAATGGAATGGTTGTATGAATTGAGAACTCCCTAGCAATTAAAAACTTAATTATCGTAAACGGTAACATGAAACAAAAACATTTTATATACGAAAGTAATGCTCACATTCTAAAGCCCGTTTCACACGACACTTGATCCAGCACAAGACCTAGTATGCTAGCTGGTACTTGATATTGAGGACGAAACCCAGTATACTAGAAACCGTACTAGAAGGTTTCACACGATCATCGACCTTGTGCTTGCTATTAAGCAGTTATTCCATATGATTCCATACTATTTTAAAAAAGAGAAGACCGCAAAGCGTTTGTAACGTGAACGTGATTGGTAGATGGCCACTGGGTCCTACTGGGTCTAGTAGCAAACTAGTACCGCATCAAGTACGAAATCCAGTAGCTCAGTGAGTATACTAGCTAGCATGCTTGCTAGCCAGTATACTGGTTCTGTTCACACGATACTGGAAAGCTAGCATACTAAAGAGTATACTAGACCTTGTGCTGGATCAAGTGTCGTGTGAAACGGGCTTAACCTATAACATTATGTAATTCATACAGCAAAAATTCTGGCAGGAGAACAATCAAGTTTTAGAGAATTTAATGATCATTTCCTTAAACACGATATGTGACAAAAAGGGGAATCTCCAGCGTCAATCTGATTTCTGCATACTCAGATGTGTGATGGATGAGAGAGGATAATGTGACAGAAATCCCTTCTGATTACGAACGTAAAATACTGAAACTGCCCACATAGTAAAGTTCACAGAAGTGGATGACAATTTGACTGACATACCCAGAGCCTAGTTAAGTAAATTACTATTATCAATCAAAGTTGCAAGTGTTTGCACAAAAGACACTTGAATGACAAATTTTCATTGATTTATACAATTGTTGGGGAAATTTATACACTCGCTGATTGGAAAAACTGATTTTCACTCAAAAGTGTGCCAAAATGATACAAAAAATTTGGATTCTAACAAACCTGGATCAGTAGCACTTTGGCCACCTCCAACAGAGGGTATTCCCTGTCCATTTGTTCCCATAAGAAGATCGTACGATGGAGGCAATGTGAGACAGCTAGGATTACGGGCAACGACACCATTACAGGGTTGGTTACGAGACTGTTGGGCCAGCTCCTACAATGATCAGTGAGTAAACAGCAATCAGGGTATAAAATGGGCAAGAACTGTTTTAAAATGAAACGATCACCATTAGTTTTCTATTGTCACACAGTAGAAAACACTTGAATTCATCAACTAACCCTTAGAAGTGCTCTTTGACGCAATAGCATCTGAATTAAGTTCTTCTTTCTTAAGTACAGGACACTTTTCACTGCAACCATTAACCCGGAGCAAATGAAAATAGGACCAACCAGCCACATGTGTCCCAAGTTGGAATACAAATAACCCTGAACATCTCCCAAAGCTAAGACAGTTATGACTGTGCCAACAGCGAACAACAGTGTCGAGAGAGCGAAGTATGAATAAGATGTGCAATCACACTGACCAAATGCTGAGTTATTTTCGTAACAGAAACGATCAACGTTCCTAAATCTCTGACGAGAATAATTTTCTAGGGCGGAAGCCATGCAGGCAATTCACAACGGATGGCCGTCGGCGGGAATCCACAATAAAATCTTGATTAAACTCTACTATGCACACTTGAAGACCAAGGCCACAACTTCCATTACGCTTGAAGGGGTTGACATCTTGTGGTAAATAAAGCTTAATAAACGATGTCAACAAAATGATTGGTGAGCCAATAGTCTGTAACCGTGCACATAACGACACTTAAATAGAATATTTAACACTTTGGAAGGCATTTAATCCAGTTTCAATTTTCCTAGTACCACTTGCGTTGTGTCAAAACAAGAGAAAAACGAACGCAAAAGCTACCACCACTACCACCCTAGCAAAGATTATATATACACTATACACGCACCCTAGCCTCCCCACCTGACGGCAAGAGTGCTACCAACCCTACTACGTTCAACGTCCCGGTATTCGTACGTATTCTTCGAGCATTTCGCGCAAATTTCATTTTGAAATGAAAGTGATGAAAGCGGCGTAAAGTTGGATTATTTTTAGGAATCACGCTTAAAGCTTTACTTTGAGAGAGGAATCGTCCTGGATTCATATTTACCTAACGAAATATCGGAAGGACATGTTTATACATCAACCTCAGTCCCGAAATATAAATGCAAGGAGTGAAGCATATTCTGAAGCACTGATTTCACTTTATATTGCCCAGCCCATAGAACCATCAAATACCACAACTCTTTTCTGGTCAAATCCCCAAAATTATGAAATTATCTCCCCATAGACCTAAAAAAATAAAAACAGGCAGTCATTCAAAACGAAACTTTTAATACTTTTACCTTTTACACAAAAACATATGTAAATATACTTATATAAATCTCTGATTCACATTATTATATCTATATCACCATCCGCTTCTTATACTTTGTTTTTCAATAAAATGCCTTTAATTGTTAGTTTTTTTTGTTATTTTGGGATATGAATATGTATTATAATTTTTGTATTATCGCTGTATTGCTATGTTTCAAATATTATTGTTCATGCTTAATACTAAGTTGGTTTTTTAAGCAATGCTTCTTCTACATAAAAAAATACATCACCCCACGATTTATCAACCCATTTTTTAATTCTTAAAGAGTTTTTGGACAAAATGTTTCCCATTCGCTCCCATAAAATTTAAACAAGAAAATACTTTATATTTACTCTCTTCATTCATTGGAATCCTCATGCCTGCTGCTTCTTAGCTTGTCTTTCCATGTTCGATTTAATGGCAATGTATTTAATTTTAATGTAACCTTTTGGTAGTCCTCTTGCACCCGGTTTTGAGGGAAGGAGCTATATAGCTGTAGCGTCCCCTCTAATAACATAATGTGATATCACATTATGTTATTAGAGGGGACAGAAGCGGTCGGTCTGGTCGGTCCCTTTGATGTTTTGTAATGTGGAATGCGCGCGGCGACCATCGCGACCATGTTCTCAGTTTCATCCATTTTTACTAGCATTAAAAATGCATGAAATATTTGATAAAAGGAAAGAAAATAACAATTGAAAATGTTCTGGAAAATTGAAAAAAGCTATCTCTGAAAGTGACCTGAGAGCAGCGATAATCTGATGAAGAGACAGGATTGATTATATGGTGAGACTAGAGAGGGTAGAGTTTTTAAGAAAAGCATTATCGATACAGAAATACATTTAAAAAGGAAAAGATTGTAAGTCATTCATAAGGAAATAAATGCATGTTGATCAAAAAGAGAATGGAGAAAACGGTAACCTCGAGGTTACCGTTTTCTCCATTCTCTTTTTTAGGGTACTCTTCAGCTAGCGCCGCCAGCGGCGGATGTTTCATTAGGCAGACGACGTTGGTCGTGGTCGGTCGCGTATTGTCGAGTCTGACATCTTCACAAGAAAACAATTGAGTTATCAAAGAGCACTGTTATGTGTCACTCTACAGCACTGTTATGTGTTGAAGTTACTCTACCGAAATGAAAATTTTGGCTCTATTTATTATTAGTGCGGAGATAATCTTGAAATACTGTCAATGTGGTAAGAAATTAAATGCCGGCCAAAAATATTAATAGCATATATTATTTATCATCAATGTCATGAGGGGTCGCCAAATTTTCTCATTCTTGGCTTTCGAATTTTTTAGGTGGTTATTTTGCCACCCTTAGCCACAATGGACCAGTGGTTTTAGGGGCAACCATTACATTTAAAGTAGAAGTCTTCAATGAAGATGGTGAACATCCAAGCGACAATTTCAGATTTCTGTGGGAAGACGATGCAATTCCTCATCATGAGGGCGAGGTATATGACGTATATTATTACTTGACTAGATCCATTTTTTAGTGTACAAGATTTGGTGAAGATATTTGTAGTTTACAATGCCATGTTGTAACATTTTTGTTTGGTTGCGTATAAATATTTTATATTCATGCATCGCGACCCAATTTCGTTTCATAGACCCGTTCAGATAACGCTATAAGCTACTGGAACGTTTCTTACCCAGCCAGCAAGTCTTATGCGCCTGGACAGTACGAAGTACAAGTAATTGTTCAGAAATGGAGTGTCGTCGTTTATTGGACAGTAACCAGTCAAAGAGTCAAGTTTGATGTAACAGGTAAAGTAGATTTTATTTGAATATTATTCTGCTTGTATTTGAAAGTCAATATTTGCTATTAACATTTCAGTAACGAGTACCAATAGTTATGAGAACCATGGATTAAACATCCCAGCGTCTTTAATTTTCATGTGTATTTTACGCCAGTTGTACTTGTTCACAGCTTTGAGACTAAACACGCAAAGCTTCAACTTATCTGATATGCTTGGTAATCAATATTAGTCGTTTGAGTAGTGCTGTCGTTGGAAGTAGTCTTGGCTGGGACTGTATTGAAGAAACTTAAAATTTATAGAAAATTAGCTAGTATTGCCAAAAATATCCATCTGGAACTGCTAAAATAGCAGTTTTGACTTTGACTGTTTAAGTGCATGAATTATTGTGGCAGAGTACACAAATGAATGTAAAATATATTGTGAACGAAGAGTTCTTTCAAAAATAGAATATATTCCGTCACATTTTTAATCCAAGATGAAATTCAGAGTTTTCATTGGGTGAATGATCAGGCATCCCTTGGTGCTGTACTATAAAAATAATGGCATTCTTCAAAAATACCTTATACCTGAAATTAAGAAAATAGCCCTTTATGTCTCTATACGCATTTTACCAATGGGGCAGCAAGCCAGCACAAAAATTCAATAAACTTTGTAATCATCAATATGATTTTGGCTTAGAAGCTCAGTGGCATTCTTCGGTAAGTCACACGGGAAAGGTCCTTGTGATGATATGGGAGGAACTGTTAAACGTTTAGTGTATAAAGTCAGTTTTCATACCTACATAAACAAATCACTTCCACAAATCTATTGGGATATTGTTCAATAGATGTGAACTACACTAATGTTTAAGATTGTTTTCATATCAGCTTACTGACAACAGTACAATCATATAGAGCCAGTTCAGTTGCAAAACCAATGCAGGCTAAATAGTTTGCTAATATTCTGCTTACGAGACATTTTTATTCTTAGTGAAACATGAAGTCTACAACTATCAACACATTAAGTAGGTAACTGGTTTGCTAATTATCAATCAAAATTAGACTTATTTTAGGCAAAATTTTATTATATGCACCAATCCGTACATTGGTTCTACCCAGTGGGTGAGAGTAAATATTTTTCGCAACTTCAGTATGATTTAACTTCCAAACAAGTCCACGTAATCCAAATTTTTAGTGCATTCTTAATAGGATCATAGCTTAGTATACTGAAAATTTCAAATTTTTAAAAAGTCCCCCAACAGAGATGCGGGGGCCCAAAAATGGTAAATTTTCTATTTTTCGAAGCTTGTAACATCTAGAGGATTAACAAACACAAAGTTTTTCTCACACACGCTTACTATGATGCCCAAATACATTATAACAAAAATATAGACCTTGTGATCACAACCCTTCTATAAGAAAAAAATAGCAAAAGTTGTAAAAAAACAGTGATTTGTGTAAAAAGTTTGGACTAATTGTTCTCATATATATTATACAGTGAAGTTATTGAAAACTATGTCAAATGAAAGCTCAATTTGTGATGATTATTGTGGTATTTGAAACATTCTCCTACAACTTGTAGTTTCCGAGTAACTCTAATTACCGATACTCGCTGAAAGTGTCATTTTTACAACACGCTGCGACCTTCACGGGCCTGTAAATCCTTGATGTCATGAGAAAAAAATAAACAGAAATTGTTTTTGTGCCTTACAGACATGTAGTAGTAAGTGTGTAAAATTTGAATCTTTTCTGAAATGCTGCAACAACTTATTTTAAAATCTGGTGAAATGGTATGGAATGACCCGAATTTAATTAGCCATAAACGTAAGGCAAGTCAAAATCTCATAAAACAGAATATTATGTTTGATATTTCGTTAGCAGCTTTATTTGCTGTGGACTTTTCTGACAGGTTGATGCTGTGGGGTAATATTTTCCTTATAACTGTGCTGACTTACACTAAAATAGTTAGTGTGGTCAACTCCTTTTATAGTATTCTCCCTAGCTACAGTACTTAGCAATATTTCATACTCATTGGGTTTAATTCATGGTAAATAATTGTCAATGGCCATGATCATTGGGTCGGGCTGGGAAAGTCCCTGCATGAAAATACATTATTTTCTTGTCCTATTCCTTTAAAAAAACTAGGCTTTCATGACACGAAATTGAATTTCTAAAGCAATGAAGACAGTCCTAATATAATAGTTAACCGAAGGCTCCTGCATAGGGTGAAGTATTAATAAATTAAGGATCAGTAAGAGGACCAAATTTGTTTAGGAAAGGGATGAGCGTGCAATACTGTTTCCTGGATGAAATGAAGGACGTAATACCCATTCAGATATGTTGAAGTTTTGAAGGTTGATGGAGATTTGCACCATTAAAAATCTATTGGACTTTTACTCTCTTCAATTAGCATACCTTAACTGTTAGATTACCGTAATAATGTATGCTATTGAACCGTGCTATACCTTGTCCACAGGTAAGCGCGTCATTCCGCATGCTATCATTTCGGCATCGTACCACTACTGATTGTGAGGTGCAAAAAAGTGCAAACGCAAAGACAATGTGGCTGGTCCGCTGTTGCCATGCGGCCATCGGCCAAGTTAGTATCCATGGGCCAAGTCAAACTCATCCGTGCTGAAGTGACAACAGCGTGTCTGTCTAGACGTCTCAACGAACGTGGTACGAAAACATCTTCGAAGGAGGGGAGGGCTCGTGGTTTTCCCCTCCCCTCCATGCAAAGAAATATACGTAGAGGCTACACTCGCGACAAATGCGGTGACTAGGTAGCTCTACTGGTCAATAAGAAAACTTACCTCACCCTCAGAGGAGGAAAAAAATAATGTACTACGTCCTCTTAAAGTGGGCTGCTGACACCTACATTACCACCTGAAAGTAGGTAGCTTTCCAATCAAGCTGTTGTAGTTAGCGCACTCGAACGACGTTGAATGGAACGATGTGCACTGGCTAAGTGTTTTGTAACCTGCCGGTAGGTAGCTTTCTGTGGGTGAACAACAGTCACGGCCAAATGCTTTGTCTAACGTATGTATGTATTTCAATTTGATCAAAATAAGTATTTAAAAATGTAAGCTTTTTATCACAGGCTAAATAAAAACCTCACAATATGCATATTTGCCACCATTACTGAGAATCAAAATACATACTTGACAACAATCATGGATGCCATAATCGACATTCTTTTGTTGGTTAGGGTACATCAACTTTGCTTCCGATCTGTTTTAAGGTGCGCTACCCAGTGTGCAGCGTCTGTAACGAATGGAAGGGATCCATCACTTCTCACTTAAGGTGGACTTTAAAGTGCTAGTGTAGACCTGGCATATGTGCTCACCGTGGCAGCTGCCTATCTCGGCCGTGTTCAGGCTTGTCCATCTTATTGCCACCTCACAGTGTGATCGGCCGCTAGATGGTAGCTCATCCGCTAATCCATGGGAAGCATGATGTTTACGTACCCAAGACTTTGGGGTGCATATTTAAGTGAAATACTAGACTACCAATAATTCGGGATGCATTATTTTCATGTGAGAAATAGATTATGAAAGCCTAAGTTATTACTTATCCAAAGATTTATCTCACTGACTGTTTGTCTAGGGTTTCGAAGCCCACATCCAGCACTGTTACCTAAAGTTAATCACGATGAGGGTTCTTTGGATAGTAACTGTGTAAAAAAAAGCATAAGATGTGTGAAACATGTGGCACAAGTTGTGGTTTTGTCATAGGTAATCTCCATTGGAAAACTTTTTATCAAATGAAGATGAAAATAGACATCTAAAAGTGATTTAAGAAATAATAAAAAAAAGGACAATAAAAATTTATAACTTAAAAATTTACACATAATACACTGGAATGTTAAAAGTAATTACTCATTAGTTCCGGTGTCCCCCCGAGTAAATTAATGACGGAAGTGAACAATTAATGTAGCAATTTCAAAAATCGACTAATTTCTGCAGTCATTTTGTTCGTACATTGCAATTCGTCATTCGTCTCCCACAGGCATTCGTGGATTTCATAAATTTGTATAAAGTTCATTAAAAATATGTGCATCATAAGGTCGTATGATGTCAAAGAATTGTTATGACTCCTATCATTCGGTACTAAAGCAGTCATAAGTCTTACCTTTGTGTTCGCTTCAACATTAAAGACGTTTCCAGTTGCAAATAAATATTTACAAATGAGTCCTCCTCTTGCTTATTAATTCGTTGTTTACATTTTTAATCCCCGCTTGCAGTCATGTGATCAGGATTTCACCGGATGCGATGTGATTTCATCACATAATCGAATTGATACTTCAGGCAAAAGAGAAACCAGTGTATCTCCCTTGCAAGTGCGAACCCCGGTCGATTAATACTGCTGTCGACCCCTACTACCGTAGAAGTCCGTGCTTCCTACACATTGAAGTACCACCTGCCAGCGACATGCAAGGATACTGTCATATAAGTAACTTCCCCTTGTAAAGCTGGCTTAATACACATACAGTTGAGCTACGTTAAATCAAAGTATCTCCAGAACTGAAAAATGCCTTTAGTTGAAGGAATTTTGAGTTACGGAAAAGAACAATTTCACTGTAAATGCAAAATAACAGACGTGAAATTGAAATAATGTCATAAAAATAACTTTCTTTCAATATGAGAGGGTTCCACTAACTTACGCCCAATAAAATTTATTTCAACAGTGAAATTTCTCTAAAATCATCGAAAATTCAACTCAAAGAAGTTAGAACTACTGCAGTACAACTGTATTTTAGTACGAGTTACTTTGCTCTTTTGGTGTGGTAGAGTGATTTGGTTGAATTTCCTTTTTTTTTCTCTCACCCATGAAGTAACCGTAATATTGCGTATCACCAACACACCACGATACGAGGTTATCGACTTATTTCAGATCGGTTTATCGACCACACCACGTTTACCAATCGATTTCAGGTCGAACTAAACTCCAACCGATCTGAAAGTTCTGGAGCAAGTTGACAGAAGATCACCTGCTTTAACGACACGAAATGAAAATATCGATTATGAACTATGGATTTCATCATCATCATTAGCAGTCATCAATCTGAAGATTGGTTTTCTGCAGCTCTCCACTCCACTCTCCTTCTGTTAACTGCTTCATTCCTATGTATGTAGTTCTTTACTCATCCCTCATTATTTGCCCGATATATTCCATTCTTGGTCTTCCTCTGTAATTCTTCCCATTTATTTCTCCTTCCATTATTTATTTACCTCCGAAAACAGCACTCATTGGCCTTTATATCGGGGTATTAACATTCAACAATGGACGAGCACACACAACCATGCCCTGGGAAGTGAAAAATCCTCCCCAGGCGGGACTCAAACCCCTCGACCTTTGGGTTAGCAGGCGAGGACGTTACCCCGCCGCCACCAAGGCTGGCGATTATTGTTTTAAATAGGCTATTGCATCGCAAAATTTGGCCAAGTTTGTCTATCCTACTCAAGTTTTCATTATACTTTCCAATTCGTTGTGTAGGACTTCTTAGTTGGTGACTCTCCCCGTCCACTTGATCTTCGTCATTCTGCGGTAACATCACATCTCCATTGTCTCCTATCACTTTTGTTAGGAAGCTGTTATTGTCCATTCTTCACTGCCATATAACAGCATGCTCGAAATGTTACTTCCAAGCTTGTCCAGAAGCATATTCAGAATTTGGCCCCACGGGGAGGGGGGGGGGAAGGTCCTGAATATTTTTGATAGGTGTAGTAACGTGGGGTCTGGGCCCAGCCTCGGGGGGGGGGGGGCTTCCCCCGGATTTTTTTTTTTATCATGATGAATATGCATTTATTAGCCCTTTTTTTTAAGTATTTAATGGTATTTAGTTTGTTAATTTTTTATTAATGTTGGTACCCTTAACCAAGTTTCTTCTGGGGGGGAGGATTCCGGTCCGGTTTGTCCCCACCCCCCATAAATATGGGCTCCCCCATGGGCTCGCGTTACTAGTGGTCAGCAGAGTCCACTTCTGGTAGAATGCTGTCTTTGCTTAGGCTGTTCTGCCCATAATATCTTTCTTGCATCACTGGTGATCCTGCTTCTCAAATGCAAAATTCTTGCACTTGTGTAAGATTTTGTTGTCAGGTCGCTGGTGATTCTCTCCGCCCATTTGATTTTCATCAATCTTTGGTAACATCACATCTCCATTGTCTTCCATCTTTTTTGCTCGGCAGCTGCTGTCGATCTCAATAGTCTGATTTATTTTGAATTTTCTCTCGCTTCTTTCAGCGGCACAACTGCATGCTTCTCTCTCTTCCATTCTCGATGCAAACCACATCGTAGATGATATCAATTGTATTTTGTTTTCCATGGGCAACCAAAAGGACTAAGAGTGCCCTGGGCCGGTCTCTTCGATCGATCGATCTGAAATCTTAAGCGGCGATTACATGTGGGAGTTGACTCCTATACGAATCCACTTGGAAGGTGAACTTGGACGTGTATCATACCCAAGGAGAATAGAGAGAGGTCTACTGTCTTTTGAAACATTTTGAAGAACCGTAATCACTGATTCTTCAGTCTCATGAAGTGTCTTTCTTCTTCAGTAGACGAATTCTTCGTAAAACTTAAGAACTCGTTGTGTTTGCTCAGAAATTCGTTCCTCCTAACAATGCTTAACTCCACTGTGGCAGCTCCTTTTTTCAGTCTTGTCCATTAGGATTTTACATGATCAACAATCATTGTAAGAAATAAGGTGTAGGTATCTCAATGCTCAAGTCTATCTTTGTATGTGAGGACTGTGTCCAGAGCATACACTGCGGAGTTGACTATTCCCAAAATGGCATTTGCGAGTATAGCAGCCCTGTCTAGAGTGGGTGGCATGGGCATTGGCGGATGTCCTATGATGGACTCCCCGTTGCTCTTCCCCGGCAGACGAAGCAGACCACACCGACAGCTGCAAAAAGCAGCACTCCTTGCAGGTCATACGCCAACACCTGCGAAAGGCAAGACTCTCATATTGTCCATTGTGGTAATAATGCATAGTAGGATTTTTTGTTTTCATGTCGAGTGATGTTTATGAAGTTTTCTTGGGTTTCTAACCGGATACCCGGCGTTTTGTCATCAGTGAATTTCCTTCAGGATATTCTTTTTGAAACATGCAAACCTTTTCCACAAGTAGTTCATGCCGCAAAGCAGTCTATAAAGCTACATTTGTTTACAAAGAATTAGAGTTAGCAATTCCCATACCCTTCTCCTCAAGCAAATGAGATCGCATTTCTGAACCGGCAGGAAACCAGGGAAAAATTCATCACAATGCGTTGTACTTTTCGACAGTTTTTTCCTTTATTTCTGCGACCGATTTCACCTTAATAATGTATTCTGATTTTGTTTCTATCCAAACTACGGAGATTCAATTTGTGGAAATGTCATCTTGATAAAAATGATCATTTCCCGATACGGGCTGATATTTTTGTTTAATTCAAAGAACTGAGGAACTGGCCATGCAGTGGCTTTAACGGCATTGTCCACTAGTGTTCTCGCTAATGTATGACATTTGCGGTGGAAAAGATCTTTAAATACATGACTGATGCCCAAGAGATAGTGTGTGAATTATAATACTCCCAGCATCCCACCTTTCCCCCTCCCTATCTAACCCTAACCAAGACGGTGCCGGAAGGAGGCAAAGTGGAGGACGTGTTAAAAGGGGATTGGAACCCAGGGATAAAGTGTTGAGAGAAGTTGGCTGAACTCAGTCAGTTTTACGCATGTAATTGTAAGGTTGACATGTTAACATTTACTTGGTTACATATGTTACTTTGGTTTTATAAAATAAATAAAAACATTATTGTTTCGTTGTTTACGCATTGAACATGATATCATATTTATTCTCTCTCACGATAAAACCAGTTAATTAATTAAGAATAAGACAAGTAGTAACTAGAAATAACCCAGACTCTAACGTAAAGGAGGAAAGGAATGGTCGGTGTCCTTAGGCGTCGAGATGTCCCGTCTTGAGGAGTGGTGGCTGGACGCACGGCGAGTCTCTGGCGGGGTGGGTGTGGCAGTGGCGTGGGCGCTGCCTGGCGATGCGGGCCTCTAGGGGTCCTTACCATCGGTCTTACTCCGGACTGTCGTGTGTGGCAGCGAATCGGTGCCTTGCGATGCGGGCCATGGGCTCTCTGCCGCACAGCAGCGATCGGTGGCGGCATCCGGCAATCTCTGCTCGACCAGAAGGGGCACTGGTAGGAAAGGGGGGGGGGCAGGAGTAGGAAGACGACGGTGGCTGTTGCATCGAGGTGGGATGGAGGGCACCGGTGACCGTTGCGCCGAGGTGGGAAGGGGCAGTGACTTGTGTCGAGGTAGGAAGGATGGTGGATGATGCTGGTCACCGTTGCACAGGAGTAGTTAGGGAGCAGGGAAGGGCCTGGGCCTGTGACGCCCCCGCAACTGGTGATATTTGCTCCGAAGGGCTCCCATTATATATAATGACTGACCCCTGGAGCGTGAGCAGGGTCAGTTCAAAATTAGCCAATCAGAGGTCAACTACGTATGCTAGGCATTGGCGCAGGGGGGGGGGAAGGGGGTGGTAGAGGAGCTGGCGGTAAGGAGATGGTATGAGGAGGGGATGGGGAGGGGGTGGCAAGTTGACCCATGACCCCTTGGCGTGGGTTAAGTGCTGACAGGTTCATAGGGAGACCCTGGGTCACTTGCTTATGGCAAAGGAGAAAGAAGGGGAGAAGCCCCCGATGATATGGAAGGAAAGGGGGAGGGTCAAGGGGGTAAGGTACCGACTGGTGAGAGAAAAGTGGGAGGGTCAAGGGGGGACACACATGGTGAAGTCCTGAGCGTTGGCCCTCCGATAGGAGCGTGTGAAAAAAAAATTCCAAGAAAGCAAGAGGGGGAGGCTTGGGAGCCAAGAGGGAGGGTCCAGAGTCAAGCTCTTGGCGGCATCCTCTTCTTCGGGTGAAAACGGGGGGGGGGGTGGGGGGGGGGGTAGAAGATGGAGGGAGAACACAAAATTCTGCATATTTTTACTCTAGCACTTTCTGGCTTAGACTTAGTAGCTTGTGACAAACTAATAACGGCTTGAACTCAGATTTATTGAGGCCTACTATGCCAATGATAAATTTTTATCGTTGTATTTCAAGTCTGATCTTAAGGTATCCGAGCATCAGACAAGAAGAAAATGTTCAGAGTGAGATAATAAATAGAAATTTTGATTGTCGTTTTATCTTCTATGTTTTTCTGACAGTTGTGTTCGATCAGTATTTTATGAGCAAAATACAAAATTATGTGAAATCATGCATTCATTTTTATATAGTGCATTTTTCAGTTATTTTTTGTTGTCTCCATATCTCACGGTACACTGCTTAATAAACTAAAAAATATTTTTCTATGATGTTCTTGTGATTCATAACCTCACGAGCAGGGAATGAGAGGTTATCTTTTGTTTGTGGCAGGTCATTAAATATACACTATAATGCATGAGAAAAGGAGTAGTCAATAACATATGGGAAAATGAACTGAATGATGTCATAAGCATTGTAGAATGAAATGGATGCATGCAAAGTGTGAGACTTGGAGAAAATCATATTATCCCCATGCTATATCTCTAGAACTGATAGGAGTGATTAAACTAGAGAGATACACTGCCAAAGTGCCCGGCATAAATATTCCTTCTTTTCTTGCACCAGTAGTGATTATAACATAAAAAGGTTGACTCTATTTTAAGAGACATACATAGTTAACACACAATCCACCTCTGTCCTCTTCCCCTTTTTTCCCCTATTCTCCTCTCCATTCCATGGCTGGTGTCCTAACACCTCCTGCCACAAGCCTCTGTGGTGGATTGCAGGGTAGCATGTCTATGTAGATGAATTCGAATTGTGTGTTTACCTTATATTTGTGTTGAAAAAGATGTTCTCTTATTTTTATTCACTGAAAATATTACAAAAAGCAGACATTTTTTCTAAGCCATAGTCATGCCTTGCACGCAGCACAGTATGTTAGTATGCATGTGATGCATGACAAATAATGCATGTAGAACGTGAAAACTTTATGTAAAAAGCACCATTTTTAGAAAACCCTGACCATTGATCAATTGAACCCTTCTTTCTGATCAAAGATAATTACCTTAAAATGTTTGTGTTATTTTTTAATATTTTTGATTTTTTTTTAATTTTTGTCGCTTAATAAACTTAAATTTGAAAGTCGATATTTGTTACTGACATTTCAGTGACAAGTACCAATAATTAATAGAACCATGTACTAATTTTTGCGCTCATGGACCCAGCATTTCAAAATTTTTAACATGTATTTTACCCTAGTTGTATTTGTTCGCAGCCATAATTAGAGACTAAACACAGACAGCTTCAACTTATCTGATATGTTTGGTAATCAATATTATGTAGTCGTTTGAGTTAGTGCTGATGATGGAAAGATACGTGGCATGGAATTTAGTGAAGAAACTTAAATTTTGTAGTAACTTAGTTAATGTTGACAAAAACATACTTTAGGTACTGCGAAAATTGCAGTTTTGGCTTTGGTCTAAGTGCATGAATTCTTGTGGCGGAGTACATAAATGAATGTCAAATATGTTGTGGACAAGGAGTACATACTTCCAAAAATTGAATATTCACCTTGTGCAACTTAACATTAGCCCAACAGATTTATACATTCTAGGATGTGGATTAATCTTGTTGTCAGCAAATGACCTTTATCTGCCACCCCTTTGATGACGAGGAGCATTTTTCCTGTGCCACCCATATACTTGCTCTTTATTTGCTACATATTTGGAAACCATGAAGCATATCTTATGTGAATTCTTTAATTTTGATGCCTATTCAACACTGAATTCTTTTTATGATAGATTTTTGAACATTTCAGTCAAGCTCAATGGTGAGCTGAAGATCTCCCAGGGTGGAGTGACCAGAAAAGGACAGTATGTTTCAACCATTGGAGAGGCTGCACACGAAGTGGTATTATCACCCCCTGATAAGGAATATCTCTCGTCAGCCACTCAAGTTCTTTCTTATTGGTATGTGGACTGTGTCTACTATGGGCAGTCGGAAGGCTATAACTTCCTTTTTAATTACACGCAAGAGGATCAATCACGAATCGTGGAAGTTCTGGTTGTGGCATCTTTTGAGCCACTCCCAACTCCAGAACCTAGCACGACCACAACCACAACTCTGGCACCCTCAACTACTACAACCCTTACCCCTAGTGATAACAATGTGACAACGGAATTAACAAGTACAACCACCATCCCTCCTTCTACTCTCAGTGATAATACCAATATTAGGACAAATGTTACTACAGCTACTCCTGCTGTGTTGAGTAATGTTGATGGAATAAGGAGTTTGAATATGAAGCCGGTCCTTACCCAAGGTGCCAGTGAGCTTGTGCCCCATATATGCATGAACACATCAGTCATTCCATCAGATCCTAAGAAGATTTATGGCTATTTTAGTCGACAGCTGAAGATCAAAGGTGAGTTTATAAAAAACATCTGTATTTGGTTGAAGGAAATTTTTCTTTAGTTAACTACTATGTACTGGCAAAATACATAGGTGATAGATTTGTTATCAAAGTCATTGGCTATTTGACAAACTTTCAATTCAGTATTAAATGAGTCCATTGTTTGTGTTAATAATATTCAAGTCAAAAAATTGACTTGCTAAGCAGGTTCTACAATCATTCCAATAGCAGATTCTAAATTATTTCTTAGCTAAATATGTTCAAATCATCATGGCATGAGTTCCTTTAATGAGAATCAATTCATTCACTGTGTCAAAGTGAGGACAAAAATCCATCATAATTTTAATTGCATTAGTAAAGTCATGCAATGGTAACAGATTTTTTGCTGTATTAGTAAGTATGTAGTCTTTTAGATAGGCTAAAAAATTCTCGTAATTGAGAATATGCCAAAATGTTGTGAAACAATTTAGAAAACTTCTGTTGATGAAAAACTACCATTAAGTAATGAATTGGGCTAGCTCAGTTATGATGGACTTACTTTTAAGCTTAGTTTTTGAATATCTGGTAAAATATTTTCTCAGTATGAAAAACAAAGCTAGTAGATTCAGCCATTGATAAGGCTCGCACCTACTGACCGGCGGTCTGATTCAATGTACAAACCCACTCTCTCTGTCAACTTAAAGGCTACAACATTTTGTGGTTAAGTGTAACCAGATAATATAAAACCTGACCTTAAAATCACTCGCAAAGGTGATCTCTCTACTTTCATTGCACAGAAATGATGTTACTGTTATAACTATAATCTTGTATTAAAATGTGTTCCATTGTTCCTTATGTAGTGATTGCAAATTTGAGTATTTGCACTCGCTACATGGAGGCAAGGGCGTGCGCGGTATGCAGAAGGATTATTGGTCAGGGGCATCTTAATATTGAACTCTCACCATTGTATTCTATCTTTAAGAATAAGGTGTTATTGCAGAAACAACATGACCTAAAAAGTCCGAAATATGGATATGGGACATTCCTTCTTATTTCTTTCTAAAATTGAGAATTCGCGGACTCCTTTCATCAACAAGAGGAGGGGTATTGGGGACCTTATTGAGCATAAAATCATATATAAACCCAGGAAAGAAGATAGATGCTATCTTGTGTTGATCAGATAATGTTACACTGCCAGTTTGGGTAGCGAGGGACTAGTGAGTGTGTGTGTGAGGGTTTGTTGCTCCATATGTCGTTCCATCTCCATACGTTATATCTTTCAAGCTAAACTATTATCTCATGGCCAGTCGCCTCTAATCAGAGACGACACCATTAAAGCCCCTCAGGCTTGCGCTTCACTCACCAAATTCCCGAGTGGACCGATCCATCTGCCTTTGCTGCCTGTGTGAATGCTGCCTTTGGCTGACATTTAAAAAAATTTAATTACAAGTTTTTAATTTTTATGACCTTCAAATGTTATCTAAATGCATTATTCTTCACCATTTAGTTCTTAAGTGTATACCTTATGTCAAAAATTAAGATAGTTGAACAATCATAAATAAGTATTGGTTTAATAAATAAATCAGTTTTTAAAAAATTAATAACTACAGCAATATAAATTTCAAGAGAATCATCTAGGCAGTCTGGGAATTTCCTGGTAGTGAAAGTGAATCTTTTGAATGCTTTGAGGATGGTCTATCTTTATAGCTCTATACTTACTATCAAGTTACCCTAGCATACGGTTTTGAACAGGTTCCAGTATCATATGGTATGACATTCAGACTTGTTATGTAATTCTTCTTGTGTATTTGTTTGCTGAATGATATGTTTTGATACCTGCATGATTACTGGTCATACTGTTAAATTTCGGACCACCCTACACCATTGGCAGCTCCAAGGGGGGTGGGCAGTAGGGTTAATTGCCCCCGCCAAAACCCGGCGTATTTTATTTATTTTTTCATAGGCCTAAAACTAAAAGCCAAAATTATTTTATGCTGTGAAGTACAATGGTAGGCATATGTCTTAAGCTAAATAAGAGTTTCTTTTTCATTTTACACATAGTTTGTTATGATCTCCCGGGACGAGACCCCCGGACTGGGTAGTGTTCCATACCTCGAGAGCCAGTGGTCCCCCCCGAACCTCTGGTCTGGAGCCACTCCTGCCCTACACTCATACATACATACATCCATATAAGCTTAGATTCTGCCACATGCATACATTGCTTCGTTCATCCCCTCTTGTCCTTTAAACTCAAACTTAGACCCTTCTTATTGGAGTATCTTTCGCCAAATTCACCCATGATTCTTTCATCCCTTCCTCTCGCACCATTCTTATGTTTTGATGGTGCCTTTACTTTAGTTTTGTAAATATTTACCTATGGTAACTGATGGAATTTATTGTTCAAAAATTATTTTTTCAGCTCCTGTAGCCAATGTCAGTGTGAATGGAACATTCTGGTTGCCACGTGGTGATGTCATACATCTGCGTGTCAATTGTTTTGGATCATTGCCGTACACTCATTGTGTTCAAGTTATGCCAGGATTATACAATGTCACAGGTATGGTTTTTGAAGCACGAACAATGGTGCTTAATTCTTTTTATTAAAAAAATGATGGTTTTTAACACGTTCCATGGCCTTTTTTAGTAGACAATTCCCAGGGACGTACATTTTTATGAAAAATGAAAATTAATTATTCAGTTTTTTTTTAACAATCGAAGTTTCCCTTTGCTAGAGCATTATTATTTTTATACTTTTGGGGAGTGGAAAGCAGTTGTAAATGATTGAATGAGAATATCTTCACACCTATGTGCATGACTGCGTGCCACATCATTTGTGCAACTGCAATTATTGGAAAAATCACTGGTCTTCTGTCTTACAACTTCATAACTTGCACTCTTTTTTCTTTTGCACACCTCTCCCCTCTTCAACTTTTTTGAAATTACCTCTTTTGGATTACCTCTTGTATTTTTTCCCAATGTTCCACAAAGATAGATTTTTTTGCCAACAAATCTTCACAAAGAGAAGCGATATTTCCCAAGACTCATTAGAGAAGCTGTGGAAATAATCAAAAGGCCACACAGCATGAATAGGGAAGATGGCTACACCCTTTCCAATACTTGGAAACGTGTCTTCCATGGCCCAAAAAGGACCTTCCCCACTTCCTGCATTTTGCACATGTGACCAATGAACCCATCACTGAAGAACTGGCCCGAAGACTCACCAACTGAACCTGATAAATACCAGTGCTTTCAATGCATTCTCCACTTCAGCCTGGCCTGAGGACCCCTACGGCACAGTAGGTGAAACTTGCTATCAAGTAGGATGACAACATGGACAAAACCCGAAAACCTGCCTAACTGGAAATATAAATATGTTTTTTCATCTTTTGGTGATCGGAAAATAATTTCAAGGATGCTTATAGATTTTCAAGGAAAATTCAGAAAAATTGACTTTTTTTCAAGGAGTTTAAGGACACAAATTCAAGGTTTTTAAGGACTGTTCGGCACCCTGTAAGAGGAATAAATACACCAAAGGGATGAAATTTACCATGAAGCAAGCATTTGCTTGACTGGGATTTGAACCCAGATTCCCTCTTGACAGTCAGGTGTGTTAGCCAGTTAAACCATCGAGCCTTCTTATTTCAAGGCAAATTTCTGCAGGGGTTTATGCAACTTAGATCCTCTCGTCTCTATTCCACATTGTAGCACTAAGTCTCCTGTGCCACAATCCTTAGGCGTATATCTTTGCACCCATGTGTATCACTGTATACCAGATCATTTGTACATTTTGCAATGATTTAGAAATTGTCGAAAGGAAGGAAGTATGATATTGATCCGGTCACTGTACCCAACGTTTCTCTCTTCCAGGTAATGAAACTTGTCGACCAGCAGAAAAAATAACTGATTCAGTGTGTGATTTCAACTTCCAGCGTTATTTATCAGTTGTTTCAACTTACACAGCTCTGATTATTATAAATAATGATGTTAGTACTAATGTTACATCTGTGGCGATAAACATTTATGAAGGTAAGTACATTACAGTGATGATAATTTGGATTTGGTATATCCTTAAAAACTTGTCCTTGAAAAATTGTAATCATGTTATGATGATCATTCTTTACCATGTATTTCAGTGACAAAGAAAGCCCAGCTCTCTGTAATTGTGGTACCAGTTTTTTGTACAATTTTGGCAGTAATATTGATGATATTTGGAGTTGCCTACTATGTGCAGAATAGGAGGAGGTAAGATGTAAATACTGAAAGAGAATGTCTTGTTAAGAGGGCCAGAATATTACTTCAAGTTGCCACATTTTGAGTTACTATTGCACGGTGGTGAAGTCCTGGTTATTACTCATAGTTGCCAAAAAATTGAAGAACCATTTTAGTGTTGTTGTTATCTCCTGCTCTCCTTAGGTAATAACTTCTACTGATTCATTGCATGTCTGTAAAATTATTATTCACCTTGCTTATTATTTGTCATGTACGTGATCATAAATAATTAGCTACTCAACGCTTAAAAAAATATTTGTTTCTCCTGCGTGAATGTTGGATATTGTGTACATTTAAAGAATTTTATTAAAAGTTATTTTCTTAGAAAAATGTGCATGTGTACACATATTTATAGTGAGCTCATAAGTGTTATATAGAGACCTTAATACCCAAGGATTTTAATTGACATAATAAAGAGGGCTCAAATATGTAATAGTGAAGGTCAGTCAGTTCTTGTAAATCGTCTCTCAGTTGAAAAGAAATGTAAGTTTTACAAACCATTATGCTTTGATAAATTGTTTGTGGGCTATCATCACTATCACTAATTATATTCAATCTCCAGGAATGCCATCAAAAATGATGAATAGTGCTTCCATTGTAGGACCCTAATACATAATCATGTGTCATCTAATTTATCAAGGTTTCAATTTTCAAATTTCAGGTTTGTTGTGGAGGTGGCTGATTTTCACTTTGGACATACAGATGTTGATATGGAATGTAAAACATTTCAAGAGCGCCTGAGAGAAGCCATCGTGAATGCTTTCAGTCGCTCCGTTATTGAAGACGATAGTGACAGTGACAGTTGTGACAGTGGTGGAAGGACCGGTCGTGGAATGTGGCCTCGGAAAGGATTTGGTAATGCCGCTGGTCCAAGCACTAGTGGAGTCTCAGGGGTGTCTGGAAACATCGGTAGCAGGGGTGATGCCCGAGGCCAAAAGTATGGAAGTATGGAATGATTGAGAACACATTGGCTTGTTGTTGATTCTATTATCATTCACCTCTGTTTTTGATGTAATTTTTGACAGCCTGATTGCCAAATGGTAAAAATGAATGCTGATGATCACAGTGCCACAATCAAGGATATCTTCTTGTTTTGTGGCAAATATTCCCACTGAAATGTATTTCTAAGTTTCATATGTGCATGTGAAAAATTGCATTGATATATTTCCCTTTGCACTATTTTATATGTTTTTGTAGCCTTGTGAAATGTATCTTTAATGATGTATATTTAATGTCTAATATTTTATTACCTCAGTTTATATTTTTAGCTTGGAGAAACAAAGTTAGATGATAAACATAAAATCTCAAGCACCAATATTGTTAACCACTGTTCTCTCTTTTATTATACAAAGTACATTGCAGGGTATCCATGAGAATCAAGTGTTGCCAAATGAATTTGTTTTTTGTTTTAAAGTTTGGTATATTATATGGATCACTCTTTTAAGGCATTATGGAATGATAGGGGAGAATCATTCATATTTTTATTTCATTTTAGCTCATTACCTGGACTTTTTTTTAACAGAAAATGGTTATATTTATCTTGTAAAGCATTTTTGTGTTGCCTCTATTATTACTATTTTCTTTTCTCTCATGGGCATCTTATTGAATTATGATTGGAAGTATTAATAATAATTTCAATTTGAAGGTGCGTAGTATAATCATTATTTACAACAATGTATTCCTGAGCCAAGGTAATGAGTCAATGTCGCGCTATGGAAATCATTGAAGGAGAAATTTCTCTTCAATGACGTAATGAAATACTGGTTAATGTGAATTCCGATGCCCAAAATTAGGAAGTTATAAGGTTTTTTACATTTTTATTTAATGCTGTTGATATTATTTTTAGTAGATGCTAGTGTAACTGCAGGTAAAATTTGTGCTTATTAGTATCCCTTTAGCTTTTTTATGTTTTATAGATTACTTCCTAGTATTTTTTATACTTTTCCATTTGTATATACAAATGTAAATGGCCTTCTTAATTTTGTTCCTTAATGTCTATGCAAATTGGCATTGAAAGGTTTTACAGAATAAGCTGAAATTTATCATGTGAGTTACAATAGTTCATGAATGAGCTCAGTACTACTAATTTTCACTATAGATTTTGTGGTTGCTGAATTTGTTCTTTCATAACAGATGTAAATATTTTATTTTTCAGTTAACATTTATTCATGAATTGTGGTATTGGCTGGAATGGTTAACTGATCAAGTCAAGGCCTGCTATGAAATTTGTTAACCGTTGCTAAACATCAAACTTTAATGTTTTGAGCTCATTGGTGGTTGTACTCCAAAAAGTTAAATCATTGCCAAAGACAATGTAACATAGACTGAGAATGGCTGTGATGGGTGAAATTCATCCTGATTGTATGTTGTGTACACTGATGTGTTCATTTGAATTAATAATCTAAACAAGGACAGCAGGTCTCTCCTATGTGATTGTGCTGATATGTGTAAGATGTACACGAGAAATAAAATTGTGATATACCATTGAGAAGTGTAATCATTGGGGTAGATTAATTTCAAATACCATACTTGAAAGCATGTAAGATGCATGTGCATAATATAGGTGAATCAGTTCACCTTGTAAATTGAAGCATGATTCCAGAGGGTGGGGGGGGAACGCCCCCCCCCCTGCCTCTGTGTATGAGCGCCCATGGGAGGATGTGAAAGTGGAATGCAGAGGCCTTGCAGTAGTGAGAAAGAAATGAAAAATATTCATGGGACCAAAAGGACAGAATCAAGAGTTAACTGATTAAATCTTCAAATGAGAATAGAGGAATAAGATTGGCAGGAGACAAGTGGGAAAATCTGAGAAGTGGCAAACTAGAGCTGAAGAGGAAAGGAAAGGAAATAATTAAAAAAATTGAAAATCTCTTGAGCCTTAGAGAAGAGGGCAAACTACGTAGGCTCCCATGACATTTTCCATATCTACTCTCTGAAAGCTTGCATCCAGGTTGTTTTTGAAAATTTCAACAAGGTATTTTTCAAAGACATTTTTGTATTTTTTAAACTTGTACCTTATTCGAAATTTTTTTTAGATGCTCATAATAAAATGTTAGTAAAAAATTCACTCGACAAAAAGCAATATTAACTTTTTTATAAGACTAGATTTAAACAAGAGAACTTTTTTCAAGAGCTTTTATTTGAATGCAAAAACTTGTTAGAATAGTGGTATCAATGTATAACATGATGAAAACCATGAAGCTTAATACTAATCTTTTTGCAATATCCATGAAAATAGGTTTCTCTTTAACACTAGAAGGACCGGGGTTGTATGGCTACCTAGAAGGACCATTACCTGTCATTTTGACGGGTAGTAATTATTTTAAATATTTCTTCGTTTATGTTCAAATTAATTGATAAATTCATTAAATAAAACCTTTTTCTTTATTTATCAATACAACTGAGTAATTTTTTACAAATAGTTTCGAGGAAGAAGCACTTCTCCTGTAAGCCTTGCGAAAGCTACTGAAGCCACACTAATATATGTGCTGTAAGGCCACCCACGCACGACATAACCCTTCTCGGCCTTTTCTTTCCCTAACCCTTTCACCCCTGCCGCTCACACGACACAAGGAATCGCCGTAGTACAAGATATTGTACACATGTCCCACTCTTTAGGTTTTTCCAAATGGGGATTCTTCTTCTCCAGGTGGTAACGTTACCCTGAGCTGGCCTAGGGCACCGAACTCCTGCGCCCCACTCCTTCCATAACCCTCTTATCCTTTCCGCCCAAGGGAGACTAGGGATGCCAACTGTAAGGGATTACAGAGTTTACTCATTTATGGTTTTCCCTAATAAAAGATGTCCTTTTTCTCGTGGTAGCGGTTGCATTCTCCGATGACATCGCTCCTGCTTCCCTTGCTCTGACCTACCACACGCCACTCGGTATGGCAGATATGCTGCTTATTTCCATTCAAAATGTAATAAGGAATGTTACATACATAAAAGTGCTAACTAATACATCAAAATGGCCAGACGTAATATAGTGTAGTGATTTCCTGGATAAAACACACGTTACTGTTACAAATAAAATAGAAACGCCTAACCTGTCATTTTGACGGGTGTTGGTCTGTTAAGGTAGACAGGTGGTATAACTCAATTTCTATGTACAAAATTAAATTATATTTTAACAGAATACGAACCATACAAAATAAATAAAAGTCAGAAAAAATTAAGACGACAGAAAAAAAATTGTAGGCAATATGATTAAGTAAGTAGAGGGACCCGTCAAAATGATGGGTCTGGTCCTTCTAGTGTTAAAGGCATTTCACCTTCATGAAGTTACTTTACTTGAAGATTGTTACTAATTTCTTAAAGTTAATTAAAGGTTAGTTAGTATAACATTACTTCGTGTTAAAAATATTATATCTAGATGATTCCTCTTCATGACCTCTTTTTTTATTATCTTTTTATTTTTTTCTTCTTTCAGGAGATATGGGTAATATACTTATATCTCCTGAAAATGATTTTAACTTGCTTAACATAACATGTCATTAATCATGAATGTGTGAAAAAGAGGAGCAGTTTCATTAACTCTGTAATGAATTTAAGAGGGATCTAATGGTGGGACATCCTTAGGAGGGAAAGTGAGACAATGTCTATGAAATTGGGATGCAGGTTCGGGACTGTCCAAGAACCTACCAATCAGCTGTTAGAATACTTAATTGAAAAATGAAATGAGAAAATTGAACCAGTGCTGCATGAGGTATCATATCCTTTTATTTTACATGAATACCTCAGATCAAACTTCAGTATTTTGAGTGTTTAATGGAAGAAAAATTACAGGGGCATAGATGTTTGATGTTTCATTGAAGCTTACATCATTTTGAATTTAAATTGGGTGCAAATAATACTTGCTAGTATTTGCTCTCATAATTAACAAATTCAATGATCTTGGGAATCCATGGTATTTCCATCTTGTTATCTGGTGTAAGTTTTGGTATTGATCCAATTTCCCCTCTTGAAACATGACCTATTCATATCCAACATCTGCTATAAAAAATGCCATCTATGTCACAATTTAGATGAGCCTGATATAATTGGAATTGTCTAAAGGTTTGAGGATGGAGAATCCGAATGAGCAATGGCAGGCTGATGAGCGATGTAGGAGTTTCTGCTAGTTCCTCATGCTTTTGAATGTGAACTCTTGAGGAATAGGCTGGGGAAGCATTCCAGGTGGGATTGAGAGCAGGAGGGGAGCTGGTTAAGTCAGATCTGCCGATAATCAAGCATTAGTTGGTCAGTCATCCAAGAGAATGCAGTTGACAATGAACATGTTAGATATACACTGTGAAAGGCTTGGTATGAATATTAACCATTTAGAGATGAAGATAATGAAATTTTCCAAAGTGGATATAAGGCTAGATGCATTGAACCCTTTATTGTCATGAGTGCCAAATTTGACTTGGACCTCTCATTAAGGAATCTCAGCTCATTTTCCAATGCCCAATGCATTCTGTAGTAAAATATTATTAACATATTTCAAGAAAAATCACGCTATAATTGTTTTTTTCCATAACAGCACTATTTAATGCCAAAAGGTGCAAATAAACTCTTTGTCAATTAAACTAAAAAAATTCGTTCAGGAAGGGTTTAAGGTTGGAGGGTATAAATACGAACAAGAGGAACATTACGCGTCCAAGAAGTATGGGTGTAGTAGGGAGAGCATTCACTGAATAATTGAAATATAAAGGGAAGAGATTATGAAACTGATGAGGGAAGGTATAGTAAATATGATGAAAGATTACTGAAAACCCTAAAACCTATCGTGCATAGCACTCTATGGTTCAACAACTTGGTTGCAGATGAAGGATATGAGCACAGGCTAGAGGCTTTCGAGGAGAAGGATGGAAAGAGTAAGCAAAGTGGAGAGGAATACAAATGAGGAGTATTAGAGCCATTGGCGTATCTAATAAAAATATAAATATACATCTTAAATGACATTTTGATGGTGCTCTATTATGTTATGGAAGGAGATCTATTAGTGTACTATTAGCATGTGTTAAACACATCATTTTTACGTTTTTTTAATGTGGGGGGGGTTACAACCTCCAAAACCAGGGCCGGATTTAGACTTGATAAGGCCCTAAGCTATTTGAGATATGGGGCCCTTTATAAGTCCAGATATTCTATGTCAGTGCCAAATATGATTTTTTGGGGGCCCCCAAGAAAGTGGGGGCCCTATAGGGCAAGAGCTTATAAGCTATAGCTTGTGTAGCTTATTCGTAAATCCTACACTGCCCAAAACCTCCCCCTGGATACGCCTATGATTAGAGCTATTAGGTGAGGAGAAGAGGACGACGGGAGAAGTTAGGAGGCAGCAGAAGTGGAGGGACGTAAAGGAGTAACAACATCATTGGCAGCCCCAAGGGGGGATGGGGGCAGTAGGGGAATTTTCCCCCCAAAAAGCATTTTGCACATAGTTTGTCATGAATTTCCGGGACAAGACCCACGAATTCCCTTTTTCCTGGGGGGTATTCCATACCCCAAGAGCCGCTGGTGCCCCCCCCCCCTCATGAACCTCTGGTCCGGAGCCACCCCTGAACGACATGCTGAAGAAGATGAAGATTTACCAGGTTCTCTTCTGATGATCCACCCGGTGACTATGTCGCAGGCATTCCAGTTATCTTCTTCATGTCAGAAGTATCTTGCTTGCGATAACGTAATTTCGTAATGCCATATGAAGGTCACCATTAAACGCCATCACCATATTCATGGTACTATAGTACCATATGAATATGGTGATGGCATTTCTACGAGTATACTAATACCATGACCCAAATGATCAACTTGAAAGATTATTATAATCAACATCACTACTCCGCGGAAGCCTTTACTTCAAGGAGGTCATAGAAGAACCCGTGTTCGAGTGTTAATGTCAGGACTGTTCATGGACCTGCCATTCAGTTGGTAGCAGGGGTGGCTCCAGACCAGAGGTTCGGGAGGGGGGGGAGAAGACTGGCTGAACCACTGGCTCTGGAGGTATGGAATACTTCCCAGGAAAAGGGGAGTCCGGGGGTTTCGTCCCGGAAAATCGTAACAAACTATGTGTACAATTAAAAAGCTGTTATTTAGCTTAAAACATATATGCCTACCATCAGCATAAAATAATTTTGTCTTTTATAGTTCTAGGCCTATGAACTAATAAATAAAAAACGGCAGGTTTTGGGGGGGCAATCACGCCTAAATGAAACATCCCTCTCTTGGAGCCACCAATGGTTGGTAGAATACATGATGATTACCAGATAGAGAAAAAACTCATTTCCACAAGCACGGAACTTTCAGCGACTGACATGCAGACTGATGCAGATAAAGGAATAGCGTCACGGTAGCCGTGGTAGCACCATAGGCACGCTAGCTTATGCAAATGTTGCATTCGTGTATTCGTCGGATTCATTCGTTGTCCGCTGTGTTCGTGCCGTCCGTGCCGTCCGTGCGTCGTGTATATCGTATCTATTTTGTTTTCGTTACGGCGTTACGGCCGTTCAGCCGGCTGTAACTGGCATAGGGGGGCGACGTAAGGTTTTCTTACGAGGCTGCCGTCGCTGGAAAAGGAGCGCCACTGATTAAATCGTAGTGCGCATGCGCCTCTTCCGCGAATAGCAGCCATCGCAGCCATTTTTCGATGCTCGAAAGCCTCGAAAGTTTTCGACGCGAGAATTATACCTTGTGATCCTACAAACGTGTTTGCCTGTGTGCTGTGTGGAGTTTGACTAGTTTGCGCCTTTTGCCTTATTTACATCGACCCCTGCATCTTTTGGATTTGGACTACTCTCCTGGTTTTGACCTCTGCACCGTTTTGACTTTGATTTTGGACTGTGATTGGATTTGAATACAAGGACAACGTTCTTGTTTTCCCTCCATTGTTCGTAAACATGGCGAATTACATGAAGTACATGAAGTGCAAGGCGGGCTGTCCAGTATCCAGCCAGCATACATTGTTCCGCTTTCCTCGTAATGCTATCAGGTAAGAGTTGGTAATTTTCTAATTTTATTTGTGGAAGTTTTTAATGTAACGTCGTGCCTTGTCAAGCTCCATTTTTATTTGTTTTATTTGGCTTTATGTATTTAATTTCGTTCGTTGTTTTGTTTTTGATAATATTAATTTGTATGTTAATACGTATGTTTCGATGGGTTGATGTTTTATGTTGTTTATTGTTTTTGTTTGAAGAACGTTGCTATGTATGTTTGATAAAGGAGGGGATTAATAAATAATTCTCGGGTTTCCAGCCGAGTAAGGTTTTGGTTTGCTAACGTTTCAATGGAATACTCCTCCATCGTCTTCAGAGCAAGGAGGGGATTGTTAAAAAGTTTGAAGAGAAAGAGACTTGTAATAAAGAGGGGCAATGCCCGAGTTTTTTAAGAAAGTTTATATTATTTTGAGGGATCCCGACGTCACATTATCCTGACGTCAGTCAGATATGAGATGTGTGAATCAGCACTTAAATTTATTTCAACGTATTTTAGAATATGGTTCAGTTGTGTGGTTACCTTTTTATGAAGTCAATCGGGAAACCATAGAAAAAATGAAGCACAAATTTTTATGCCTGATCTCTGCCAATGTCTTACAAAACCAACGTAAGCATATGAATTGACTACTCATTTAATGTCTTTGATCATTATTCCCGCACATTAGTTATGCCAAAATCAAGCTGGTCTAATTTTTCTTGTTAAATTATTAGTAAACCTGATTCATTGTAGTTACCTGCTGGACTTGAGTTAAATTTAACTCTAATGTTTACAATTTTGTCTGTTAATGTGATGGGCAAATTGCCCGTGAATAAATCATTATCAACGTCATTATCATGTTGTGCGCTGTGTTTATGTTGAGCAAGGGTTTAGTCGTGTAGTGATATAAATTGCTCTTAAGCAGCATTAAATTTTTTCCTGTTGTTTTACAGGTTTAAACAATGGGCTGATATTGCTGGAGTCCACTTTGAGATTGGGGAGAAAGTTAAAGGACTTTACCTTTGTGGGCGTCATTTCAAACGCAACCAATTCAGAAATGAATCAAGGACCACCATTGTTCATGGTGCAACTCCAAGTTCGACAGGAGGATGTCTGCCACCCTTCCTACCAATGCAGATGCCTCTGCTGACTTCGTAGTGTTCCGACCACCTTGTCAAGATGGTTGGATCACTACCCTGACGGCATTGCCACTTCTTTGGGCAGAATTGAAGAAGATGGGCTTCCTGAACCTCGAGCTGAGGGCTCTTAATCAGGATGCCCTCGAGAATTTGTTTGGCTCTGTACGCCAGCAGTGTGGGTCAAATAGCAACCCGACGACTCACCAGTTCGTAGCATCTTTGAAGGGCTGCATCATTAATGGGCTAGCTTTCAAAGATTTGCAGGGGCAAAATTGTGAAGCAGAAGCTAACCCAGGTCATTTGCTAAATGATCTTGGGGAGTTCCTTTCTGGAGGTAAGGAAAGGGAGTTTCTTTCTTTTAGGGAGAAATCAGAAAAATTGTGTCTCACGTACCCTACTTTGGAGTTGATGAGTGCTGTTGGAAGGGCTGCAACTTTTGTGGAGAATGTCCTTCCCCACTTGGCATGCTCAGAAAACATATGTTCCCTATTGAAAGATACAATTTTGGGGAATGAAATTTTCAATTGTTTAGTGAACAAGTGCAGTGACCACCCTCTGCAGCTAAAGCAGTCAATTGCTGAGTGTTTATGTGCAGTAATGTTACCCTGGTGGTGCAGAAAAAGGAACCGGGCGACAGCTGCTGCAAGTCATAAAAGTGCTATGGCTAGGAAGGTTAAAATTTTGCAGCATGTTTAGCCCAACCTTTGTTTGAGTTTTGTATATTATTTTATTTGTTTTTTTGTTTATTCTTTACACTATGGTAATTTATTGATATTAACTTGAAATATTAATAAAGTCAATGGTTGTTAAGTTTACTTCGTGGAAGTTATTCATTGCAATCAAATAAAAACACTTCGTTCTATTCCACAATGTTCAATTTCAGCTCCGACCGATTTTCCTTCTCAGGTCAGGGAAGGAAGTTACGGGGGTAGAGGTGGGGGAACCAGCATGGAGAACAATGGTGAAGAGGTAGGAGGTTGCATGTTCCTTCTTCTCGATGAGAGGATTAGTAAACGTTGACTTATTATCAAGACGTTACAATAGGAGGCCACGGGAGAAAATAAGCCACCTATTTAAATTTGCCGCGAGTTTAGTTCATCTCTTTGCCGTCACTGGAAAAGGGGCGCGGCGTCGCCGAATTTGTAACATCGAAATTAACGTTGAGACGGACACGGCTGCGGCCGTTACGGCGGTGACGGCAAGGCGGCGATAAAGCTCTTGAAAGGAGAGAACTTTAGGTGGTGAGGTGCGATATGATAGAAGTGGATTATTCAATTTTCAGATGATTTAGGCCACAACCAAAGAGGTATGTGTTTATCTTTGGATAAATGAATGTTAGAGTATTATTATATCGATATCTACTCACAGTAATTATGTGTTTGCGGGATTCACTTTGAATTCTTACGCGGTACTTTTAGTTAATGAGATTCAAAAGAATTTCACGAAAGAATGGAGAAATGAGGGAACTAACAAGTGAAGTTATTAAGAATAAAACAACGGTTCATACTGTTAACATTTTCAATGACCATTGAATATGTCATGGTAATTTTATTGCATCGCTCGCTGTCATTGATTTGCAGTGGGCTGCCAATGTTGGCCATGGGCAACGACTGGCTGCCAGGGTTACTATACCGTTATCACAAAACCTTTCCAACCGACATTCACGGTGCTGTAGGATATTCACGAGTCACCAGTTTTCAGGAGAAAAGTGAGTACTTACCCCCCAATAATTGCGGTCAGACCAAGATGCTGTCTTATCAGTGGCTATGAAACATATCGATATTTAGATGGTATGATCGTTAGAACAGCAGTTTACCATGCATGCAACCTGTAGATGCCGAGGAAAAATGGAGTGAAAATTTTCTTAGGTCGCGGTATAGTTTGTGCTTTCCTGTAATTTTCCTCTTTAGCTTTCAAGTCCACTATCTCCATTAATTAAAGAGAAGAACGGAGACATCACTCATTTTTCGCTCCCTGAACCTGTAGATAATTATTTGGCTCGGCTATTTATGGAGGCATTTGACATTTTCACCACTAATGGTGAGGTGGGTTGGTTTTTAGGGGTAGGAATAATCTGTTTATTCAGAAAGAGTGGAGAGAAACCCGGCGTCGGCATTAGCCTACTAATTATCAAATGCACCCGAGGTCAGTGGTTTCATTGGTCTCCAACGGATGGCGTCCTGCTATAAAAGAACGCCCTCGTAGCCTCGTAGTATCCATAAGGATTGGATTTCCGTTGAAAACATATCTAACTTCTGCCGGGATTTGAACCGATGGAATCCCCCCCCCCCCCCGGGCGGTTGGAGTACCGTTTCCTACGGGAATACAGTCAGGTAGGAAAGCTGGTACTCCAACCACAACACCAAACCAAATGGACGCTTGTGTGTTATCCTTGATACAGACCCGTTTATTTGCATTGTTCAGCTGGGACAACTTTAAATCATTATTGGTGCATTCTATTATGCCTAAGCGGATTTACGGCGTCGTAATCGGAAATCATGGACCCTATTATCGCAAACATGATGTCGCAAATATTAGGCCCCCCAAAGATACCAAAGGGTCTCTGGTCAATTACCAATTGTATGTTCGTTGAAAATGGCAATGAGTCGCTGAAACAATTGTTTAATTTATCGTTAATGGTAAATAATGGTAATAAATTATAGTGTGGAGAATAATAAATGAAAATGACTGGCAATTTTCCACAAGAATATATTTAAAAAACGACCGGTTTCAGTGTACAACACCATCATCAGGCCAACACCTGATGATGGTGTTGTACACTGAAACCGGTCGTTTTTTAAATATATTCTTGTGGAAAATTGCCAGTCATTTTCATTTATGATGTTATTCCATAAAATTAAGCCTGAAACTACAACTTTTATGTGGAGAATAATATTACCGTTTTTTTTTTTTAAATCATACATTTGTGTCAGTAGTTACTCTTTTCGTGAAGAAAATGCTGAATCTTCTTCGTTGTTTAACATTTGAGGTCTTCCTTATTTATCGCTCTTCTGGCATTATTAGATCAATTTAGAGTGTCATCCTTCGATTCTAATGTTTCTTAAAGTTGTGCTCTGGTTCATATCCGATGGTTAACGTAGAGATGTAGAATTTTTCGATTTCTGCGGCTATTCGGTGGTCCTTGCTGAGCAGTGGATTATGATATTCATCCGTACTTAAACCTGTTTTGTACATTGGCCTAGGCGTTAAGTGTTCAACTCCTCTGGAATTCCCATGAATGATAAGCTGCTTGATGAGTTGGATTGGTTGATTGAGATGTCACGTTTTAGAGGAACCGACCTGAGTTCTAACAGGACCTGAGTTTTAGTGAAAAAATATCTTCTGAATTAACGCTTTTGTGGAGGGATTAAATTTTTTAATTTGGGGCAAAGAGCGTCGCTAGAGTTTGGGGGGGGGGGTTAGTGTTGTTGGGAGCAGGGAGGAGGGTTAGGCACCAATGATTGTGGTCTCAGGCGTTGGACCGGAATTTATTACGTAATTATCGTTAATATTGTCTTTGCTGCCGTGGAGTATATGCTTGAAAGTGAGGGAACTCAACTGGCTATGATGTTGCGGACGACAGCTGAGGTCTGTTGATGTGAAACCTTCCGCGGAGAGGTACAGATGGTGAAGGTTTTCCGGGTTTTCTGCCGCGTTGATTGTTCCATGTCCTTCGACGACAGTTTCGCCAGCATTCCAGCTAGCGTCTTCAGGTGTGAAGTGACGATGCAGGTATTTTGTCTGCATTTAATATGCCTACCTCTCAGTTGGGTGCGCTCTGATTGGTTGGTTTCAATTATCCGTAAAAAAAAAATTCTACCAAGCTTTGGAGAGCGATTGACCAACCTCTCTGTTCATGGTTTGAAGTACATATTTCAATTGAAGTATATACTAAATTGCGTCTCCAATCAGCCTGGGGAAATATCACTATAAGCGAGTTTTTAAGGAAAAAATATTAACCAACAATCAGATTAACCCCAACTGAAAGGTAGGCCTATATAAGACGGACAAAATAGCGGCTCAGGCCTCAAGGCCGAAGCTTACAAGCCAGAGACAATCACAACCGTAGACTCTAAAGGTCTCAAAGAGGATAACATTCCTGTAACGGGGATCCATCTGGGCAGTGTTTTGTAAATATATATTTTTTTGTTATGTTTATATGTATATTTTGTATTTGCCGCAATGGAAAATAAACACCTTATTTGACTTGATTTGCTGCTCAGGCCTGAAGAAGCTAGCTCGAAGATAGGTCGGTAGGTTGGTAAGGGAAGAATTGTATGGGGTATCGAGGAAGGTTGGAGAGGAACTGGTCGTCGGAATTAGCCTGTTTTTAATAAAGGTACCAAATGGTCAGCTGTTTAACGTCCCGTCCGACGGACGGAGTTCTCTGCGTAGCATCATAAGTAAGGGTCAGGATTACTCAGAAAATTTCCATCTCCTCCGGGGTGCGAATTCGGGCCCTCGGGATGGGAAGCCAGTGCTCTAGTCACCCACAGAAACCCGATCTCCGGAATCCCTCCGTCATAAGGGGCCGTTCAAATATTACATTAGGCGGTTTTCTTCACTTTTTAAACTCCTCTCGTTCCCCATGAATGACAGCGTAAGGTTTTATGTATGCCACTCCTCATCTTACCTCCTAATCTTACGTAAGTTGTTATAGATTTTTGGAAGTATACTTCGCATGGAGAAACTTATCGTTGAAAAATACTTGGCGCATTTTCGGATTTCAGTGGAAATACAAAGACAAGAAATGGAAGGTTTTCGTTAGAGCTATTTGAATATGTAACAAACTTTTGCCACCTGCCGACGTTGAAACGATTCAGTGCCCTGGAATGCGCTAATTAACTCAGGCTACTGGCGGAATTTGGTCACGGGGACTGTTTTATTTAATGAACCGGAAACTATAAAAAGATATTCATGGTTGTAGTTCTTAAGAATTGAAAGTATGCTACATCAAGATATGTTGAGAGTACACCAGTCAATTTTATAATTGGGTATTATTCGTGCCAACCGCGGAAAATATAAAAGATGACGGGAAATTATGCGCCTTTGGCAGAGCTGCAAACAAAGATTTTTCGTCCGACAATAGTTCCCAAAGTGATACGAATGCGATTTCACGGGTGGCTAAAATCTTACGTCAGATGACCTTGGACCCCAACACCCTCCTACGTAAGAGTGTTTGAGAAGAGCCTAATCCTCTCCCCCCCACCCCCAATCACCCATGAACGTGCTACACAATACTTGAATGCCCTTTCCCCCCCCTTATACATCCCTCAAACGTCATAACTTCTGGATCAGAGTACACCTATACAGGGTGGCCAAATTGATTACTCCGTATACTATTTTATGAAATGACTGTTGCGCGCATCCAGCATGTTCTCTCAGCCAGTTCCTTAAGCGCATTAAAAATCATTGCCGTGCACTCAGTAATTGTTGACGAATTTTATGTTTGGTAGTGGTACAAAAGGAAATTGTGTAAATTGTTCATTCAGACCTAACTAAAATATATGATGTTTGGGCAAGAAAAGGAGGCAATTCCGATTCAAAGAGAATATTAGAAAATCTGAAAACCCGATCACTGAACTGAAGACCTGATCTACTGGATTAAGTAACGCCATGAGTATCATCAAGAAATTTTTACCTTATTTTACCATGCGCCGTCACTTTCCGGCTGCTTGACTATTGCTTGCTTGGGACATTAACTGTAAGTTTTACGTGATATAGTGGATGCTTCTTTGTTAGCTAGGTATCAGGTCTAATACGTACTATGCATGTTTCAATGAAATCATTAGTTTTTTATATCCACCCTGTTTGGCAAACTGCATGGAGATAAAGAGGTGAAGTCATTTGTGCTATTAAGGTCCATGGATGGGATGGTGGGGGTAGAATTACTGGGAGAGTAGATGAATGGAAGGAGGGAAACCCACCGTAGACGCTAACCTGTTCTCAACGATAGGCGCCTCGGAGTCCATGGCTAAACGTCCCTTCCGACGGACGGTTTACTCTATTTGAACTGCTTTTCACATGATAATCATGTATAAATAGGGATTCCTCTGAATAATCTCCATCATTGCTGGCGCTTGAACCCGGGCCCTCGGTTGTTGGTCATTTAGTAAATCAGCCACCGGAATATTCCGATCTCCTCCAAGAAGCTTCCCCTGAATTTGAACATGAGGCTCTCCATTCCGCTGGCGGACGATCTACTTTCTGGTCTACCCCGCCACTGATGAAGTGTATTATTAAGCTTACGGCGGAATTACGATGAAACTAATATCCCTTGATTTATGAATAGGTAAACCAATTAAAAATCTATGAAAAAACACGGGATTTTAGTTTCATTGCAGCGATGAAGCTCTTACACTCCAGTCACCAACAACTAATTACGGAATCCATAGAAATGGGTGGCTGGGAACGGGAATGTATTGTACATGTCACAAATAATTTGGAGTGCTCGTTATATATTTCACTAGGAGATGAAAAGGGAAGCAAGATTGGAAACTTTTAAAGAGCCGAAAGTTCTAACCATTCAAATGATTGAGCGCTGCGGAAGGAGTTCACTAGGTCGTTTTGCGCCAAAATTCTTCTTGAATCCCTTTGATCTCCCTATGAGGAACATTGAGTGTGCCTTGCGAGCGTTATCAGGGGTCTCTCCATGGGACTTGAAGAGAAAAGGAAAAGCTTCTTGTTTTGTTACAGATAGAGTATGTTCCTATAGAAGTATGTACCTAAAGAAGAAAGTACCTATGTAAAAATGCTTGCAATTGATTTAAAATGTATCTTTGCGCTTGTCAGTATCGCATCGGCGATATCGGTATATTATAAGTTTCGACGCAAAGGCGTCATATTCAGGTGCAAAGTTCGTTATTTATTTATTTATGTAAACAAATAAATAACGAACGTTGAACCTTGAAAACGGCTCCTTTGCGTAGAAACTAGTTGTTCCTTGTAACTACTATAATTAACAATCAGTGGAAAAATACGTTTTCTTTCTCTCTCATCTGGTATCAAGAATCTTTTCCTTTTCATCATGTATGGGAGGGAGGGTACACAAACAATATTGTAACCGTTTAATGTGCTCTGCTCTACAACAATTGGAGGAAAAAATGGGAATTTGAATTATTAGAAAAAAAAACCCTTCATCATTCTGGTCTTCAGGGTAAATTTTCAATCGTAGAGTCATAGACAGACAAAGATGGCAAATTAGTCACTAACAGTAGCGGCCTAGTCAACACATTAAACTTCTCCTTTGAAAACGTATAAACTAAGGACGACATCATGCATTACTGAGATTGATGAATCGATGGGTGGCAAAATTAAACATCTTGATGGGATAATTTAACAATTACGCTCGATTAAAATTCCCCAGGTCCTGAGGAGATACATGCGCGCGTGCTCAAGGAATTTCCCGACACATCACACACACACATATGGTGCATTCCTAGGAATCATATTTTACAAATCATTATCCGAAGGTTCTTCAAGACAGGAAAATAGCCCACATCATTCCAATATTAAAAAAAAATATTTTATGTTACATGGTTTTATTAAAAATACAAAGATAAATGAAACATGAACTTTGCTGCCATCTCAAGATTTGGAATCATAAGTGACTGAAAAACAACACGGGGCTAGAAAAGGTTCATAGAAAGATAGGAAGGATTTGTACACATAATTTGTACAGTAATATAATGCTTAATATATTTGTATCATTTTGAAATGAAGAATACAAGAATTTTTGTTATAAATGCTAAATATATTGGATGACTTATGCAATGAGATTTTTGAAAGGAACATGGGAAAATAAGAATTTTCTGTCAATCGTAATGGAATCCGTCGAATAAATATTCAATTAACTTACTAAAGTAAAGTCAAGTTATGATATATTAAAAGAAAAGTTTATTAGTTATAGAGTGGAGATTAAACCAGGAGTATTGCAAATAAAAAATTCAATTTCTGATGTGGAAAGCAAACATTGGAACATTGAATGTTAAAGGCAAAATTTGAGTTTGAACATTTTTCCATTTGTATGGGAAAAATGGAAATTTTCTTTTTTGACGTTATTTACGTAAAAATTCCAAGCTATAATTAATAAAATATTCTATTGTCATCGAAGATACACCTGTATGCCAAATTTGAAGGAAATCTGATGAGTGTACGTGGGTGAAAAATCGATTAACAGATTCCACCTAAACAGACAAAGAAAGTTGAATAAAGCCATCTAATAAGTGTTATAAAAAACCTTTTTTTTTAGGTTAAATGGCTTTATTAAATTTACAAACATAAATGAAACAAAAAGTTTGCTGCCATGGTCCATGTGGAGGCGAGGGGTTTCTTACAATGGGGTGCCCCTGGTGCCCGGAGGGTGGATATTCTTTCTTCCATTTTTTCCATTTAAAGTAAAAAATTCGCCGAGCACACCAACACACACCAATAGATGAGTAACCTTTTCGTTAGCCAACAATAAAGTAAACAATATATATAGCAACCAATGTCATGAAGCGAACCCGGGCCTATGGGAGAGAAAGCCGTGACACTTATATTGTAATATTGTATTGTCATCGAAGTTACACCTGTGTGCAAAATTTGAAGGAGATCTGATGAGTGGGTTAAAAATCGTTTGACAGATTTCACTCAAACAGACAGAAACTCAAGTTAAATAAAACCATATACATAAAAAGAAACAAACAAGGTACAGGAAACTACCTAACCATATCGTTGACATGGCTTTCGTGCTAGATTGTCCAGCAGATAATTGTTAGTAATGTCGTGACCTTCCTGGAAAATCAAACATTTCTTTTAAAGCAGTCAGCACGACTTCCGGAGGAGTAGATATTGCGAAACCGAGCTTGGAGTCTTCCTCCATGATATCCTAAAATCAGGCGAAGCGAAAAAGCAAGTTGATGTGTTATTTTTGGATTTAAAGAAAGCATTCGACGAGATTTCTTTCGAAAAACTAATATTCAAATAACATTCATGTCGATTAAACGAAAAAATAGTGAATTAGGTACGTGATTTGGTAACTGATTGCAAATAAAAAGTAGTCATCGACTGGATTAATGAATTCTTCTCTGGTTTCCAACCGCGTTAGACTCAGTGGCGGATCCAGAACCATATCTCGAGGGGGGGGGGCAATGTCTGCTTATATGGCATATTACATATGGTAAGGGGTAGAGAAAGGGGGGGGGAGGTTCTCCCCCGAAAAATTGTAAACATTATGAAAAACAAAATGGTGAATTTGCATGCACATTTTCTGATTGATAACATTTTCGCATTTTAAATTCTTATACTATTTGACTATTGCCTTATGACTTAGGTAGCTAAAAACTTTGGTTTAGCTTCGTAAAGAGCCATTTTTATTTCTTTCCTGAAGATCTTATTCTCACTTCATTTAAAATTACAAAACTACTACCCTGTTTTACGCTACTCTGGACTGCTTAAAAAGGTATTGACATCGACAGTATAGTAGTTTGAATTTTGGAAAGTTGAGCTAAATGCTTTGTGATACTAACTAAAACACAAAATAACAAGATTATGAGAATACTATGTAGTTAATAAGAACTTAAGACTAAGGTCCGACACAAGAAATGAACCTACCCTATAATGTTACTTTATAATAATACCCAAGCGCATGAAATATTAGGAAATTAAAAAAACAAATTACTTGGTATTCAGAAATTTAATTATAACTTTTTTTACAAACTACATAAGCTCTAAATAATTACTTGTAACTGTAATATTCTTTTTCTTCCTTCAGCGTAACGTTCAAGCACCTTGTTTACATTTACCTCAATATCTCTGTGGATAAATAAAAGACATAATCTTTCCTCAACCATTCGTTTTCTTAGCCATGACTTAATAAGTTTAAGGCTGCTGAATGACCTTTCAGCACTTGCAAGACTGATTGGCAGTGTGTTGAGAATTTGCAATAAATTTCTTCCCGAGGGAAGTATATCTTCATCACAGCTCTTCAACACATCACTGACAGTAACTGGAATTTTCTTTCCTCTCTCTTTCTATTTTGACCACTTTGTTTTCCAAATATGCATTTCCCCATCGATTACAGCTTCAGATTGAACAGGTAGAAGATGTTTGAAGTTTCTAACAACTTTTTGTAGCCTCTCTTTGGAATTTCCTTTTTTATTGGTACTTAGCTGTGGTGTTGGTGTTCATAATACCATAGAGTAAGGTATACGATGCCATAGAGTAAGGTACTCTGTGATGATACATACAGGGAACAATATATTTAGATCAAAACACATTGAGGTATCTTGGTAAAACCGTGTCTGAAAGACAACTATAACATTGTCCAGAAGTGGATTGTACATAAACTTCTGTATTAGTTTAAAATCGTGTCAGCCTCATGGCATTCTCTGTGACACATTTCTTGGCATTACTAGCTGCACACCCACCTTTTCAGCAGTGACCATAATGGAGTAACACATAACGTCGGCCATAATGGAGTCTAACCCGGTTGGTAACCCGAGAAGAATTCATTCGTCAACTACGCCGGAAAAGCACCAGATCATACATCAACTGCATTTGTTCCGATATGGTTAGGGTGACATCCAGTGTTACACAAGGAAGCGTGATTAGCCCTCTATTATTCGTTATTTATATGAACGACATTAACTCCATAACATTTACGGCGCAGCATTTAAGAAACTAGGATTTATCAAGCGAATAGAAGGAAAGTTATCGATGGCTAAGTGAAAGAGTGATGCTACTTTACCTTGGTTAGGCCGCATCTTGAATACGCCGTGAGCACTTGAGACCCTGGACAGAATAATTTAATGCTTGAAGTAAATTTAATACAAAGAAAAGAAACTGCTACCAGCGAACGGAGAGTGTAACACAGCTGATAGAAGGACTAGGTTGGGAGCTGTTAGAGATTCGGAGGCTACACGCTACGCGTAAGGTGGCTGGAGCAATTTTTGTATGTATACAGATTAGCGTGAAACTTTGCATGCGTGTCCTTATTAGTAATATCTATCGATAAAAGTGAAAAAAAACTGCATGCTACCGATTTGGTTTCCTGGCAATTCAATGATATTTTAACTAGTACTCTTATGGCACACGGCATATATTTTGAAATAATTCGATTGCTTATGTACATATTTTCTCCTAAATGCGAAATAATACTTTTCATATTATTATGATAGCTGCTAACAAATATCAAGGTATCATGCCGAGTAAGAAAAGCGTGTTTAGATATGATTTTCTCGTAAATTTCGAATTTCACGCCGCAAATCCAAGTCAAAACAATGCTTTAATTAAGGCGAAAATTTGAAATACAACTCTTGCATCATATACATTACTGCATGGTTGGCAATTTCCAACGTATAAACTGGTGTACTTAAGTGAAAAGTGGTCCAAGAATATTTTTATCGATTTGCTTGAAAAGTTATTAGAATGTGCCTTCAACGACTCACGATTACCGCTCCAACCACCTTAAATTACTTGAAAATTTCATATCAGGCGAGTTTCCGTCCGACACGGTGGATATTATTTTGACCCCGCACTATATCTCTAGAACTGATAGAAGCGGCAAAATAAGAAAGATGAAGACAATAGTGAAACAACGATTTAGATATCAAGTGAATGTCTGAAAAACCTACTCTGGTGAGTATATCGGCTGTGATCACAATTTGGTCATGATGAAATGCCAGCTTACGTCGAAAAAAAATATGAAAATGGACGAAGAATCACTGGTTGTCAAGGGGAAGAATTATGTTGAAACGAAGTGATTAGCCGAGAGGAGAGTGGAGTAGAAAGCGGCAGCAAAGCAATCTTGGGATTGATGACTGCAGACGATGACACTGCCGAACGGATAGGTACAAAAATTCCTTCTTTTTACGCACCAATAGTTACTATAACCATGACAGCGTGACGCTAAGGCACTCCATTTACATTCCCATTCGTCTTCTTCTTCCTCCTATTCCCTCCCCTTTTCGTGGCTGTTGTCTTAACACCCCGTGCCACACGCCCCTGCATCGGTTAGCAGGGTAGTATGCAGCTGTATATTACAGTTATAGAGACCAGAAAATTTGCTCTCTATTCCTAGGTTGATGATACTGATTTTGAGCTAGAATATTTAGAGAACTCAGAATTTTTTGTTTCCGATTTATCTTAAAAATCGTCTCTTTTCACTCTTTCCACGCGATATACATTGGTTATCAACAACTGGCGAGGGCTTCAACTCACTGAGGTAACCGATAGTTAAAAGTTTTACTCTTCTTAGCTACCAAAAACCTTCTCTTGCGTCTTTATTCCTGCAATGAACTACGCTTCAAATACCAACTTAAAATGTCACTTTTAGCTGCACTTAAAATGTCACTTTTTGAGTGGAAATTGTATGCGCTTGATCTGTTACTTTTTTGCATGAAAAATGCCCTCAAACCCTTTTTTGATCAGAAAATTTGTGCTAACCTCAACACAAGCTTTAATGATTTCAGTGTAATATGTTGGATGGTGGTATAAATGTTTTAAGCCGTAAAAAATTGAAACTACTTATGAAGCCACTTCTTATGAGTGCTCGCAGGTACATTGAATGCCCCATTTGTTGAAGTAATCATTAGCTCTTTTGAAAGAATTATTAATACAGGTCGAGACTTCTTGATAAAAATATAATCAATTGTTGGCGACCAATTTCCCGGACGATTTTCAAGTCTACACTGTTCGAATCATCTTTATGATACTGACAGTGCCCTAAGGCTGAACTTGGTGTAACTATAACAAATCAATCCTGGTGAAATTAACTTTCAACTGAAGCCTATATTTCAGAAATTGTTTTTCATCTTCTGCTAGTGATCTGTCCGGAAGCATGCAACATACCGACATTAAAACCATTTAGAAGATCGGAGGCCATAGCGTGGAGGCAGTTGATTTCAATACTTTTTCCCTTTTATACCTTCGCATACCAACTATTTTTGTTATTTCCAATTAATACAGGTACCATATCTACCCTTGCGACAAAACTTCCAGCCCTATCATACCAATGAAGGATATTAAGATGATTGTTTTTTTTAAAGAAACTCGAAATAACTTTTTCAACAATGATTGAGCTTTTTGTCAATGCAGAATTTTTCAGTGGGTGTTAATAAGAATAATTACATGGCTTAAGATTTTTCTTTCGGTGACAGGGCTCTTATATTTTTAATTTATTATTTCATTCGATTCAAACAAAAAGTACGACACATATCATACCATAATACTCATGTTTTATTCACACATATTTAGATCCACATTTATGAAAATACCCGTTTTTGTAAACTTTGTACTCATTTGGCTACTACTGGCACTGATCTAAAAAAATAGACTATATGAATAACGTTTCTTCGAGGAGAGTCAAAGATTATTTCGCGATACTTAATTTTATTACGTTGAAATTATCGGGGATCAGTTACACATTGAGTTGCGTGAGGAATAACAGTATTCCTCTTACGAAACAGGTCGTGCTTCGTTGTGTCGCAGGTTTTCCGACGTTTGAATTTTCCTTCGAAAACCTCGCGACCTAAGGCATTCCACTGCCTGCGTTCGGGAGACAGTTCAGCCATTGGCCGTCGCGCGGCGCCACGTCCGATTCCGTCTCGCCCGTGGCCCGGTGCTTTCCTCCGCAGTTCCGCTCCTCGTCTTCCCTGGTGTGGTTGGTTGTCCGGGAAACTTGTATCGCGCTTCCTACCGTATCTTCGTAGGAGACGTCGAGTTCTCTCGTTGAACTGCTTAAAACTTCGAGCGCATAAAGGCGGTGGAGCGTCTGCATTTCACGCAGTCCTGTCAACATTGGATATAATCAGGAGAATAATCTTCCGTTAGGATCCTCGAGATTCTTTGAAACTTATTTTCATCTGGGAGCGCAGTGTTTTCGGTTCAACCTTGTTAGTATATTCTGTTGTTACTGGAGGAGTCATCGACGTAAAGAACTTCTGGAGGTGTTGTTGTGAGTTCCACAAGGAATAATTAAAAGAAAAACTTATCAACGCAGGAAAAAAATATTGTTGATTCTTGGTGTTGGTTGAAAGTAGTTCAGTGAAACAATCTGTCAGGGATTTGAGTGCGGAGGAAATTATCCTTGTACAGTAAAGCAAGTTTGTGATGGGTTTCTGACAGATATTCTGTCAGAAATCATAGTTCTCGTCTTGATTTTCGGAGGAAGTCTACGACAACCATCGCGATGGAGAGCGAAGAAATAACCAAGCTTGTGGACGGCATTTACAAAGTGAGTAACCAATATTGTTCATATTATTCAGAAACGAATGTAGATTTGATCAAGTGTTTTTCCTATTCACTATAAAATGTATTGCTTTGGCCAGTTCTGTAAACGTATTGTTTCATGAAAACTTGACAATTTTTTATCTATGATCTTAAGTTCGAACGCAGGTCATAACTACCTCAGCGTACGACCTTAGAACTTAGAGAGTGGGTATAACGTGAGTGGATGCAACCGTCGTTTGGGCTGGTCCGCACGTCGCTTACGAATGCTTGGTTTACCGATATTTACTGATGTGGACTAGAATATGAATATGTGAACGTTTGTATTTGTTCTACCAAAAAATGAAATCAACGCATTTTTGTGGGATAGATATATATGCTCTCGTCAATACGAGTCGTTGCAGTGATTTTCTTGGTCAGCAATGTATCCTAACTAATTTCACATCTCTTTGGCAGGAATGACCAACAGCCATAGAATATTTTAGATCTGTTTTCTATTTAGTTTTACATGGTATTTAGATCCAAGTACGACTTATGTTCGTGAATTCTACTCTGAAAATATGCTGTCATGACTAAAGTTTTTATGTTCAATGGCATAATTTTTGCACCTCGTGAGATTTAGCCTAGAAATAAGGAAAATGTACTTGGAAAAGGAAAAGACCACCTGTTTTCTATTTGCATCCGAATGAAGAAAGATAATTGTTCACCGGGTAATAATGATAAGCATGTGTACCTACTAAAAATTATCTTTCAATCGTCTTCCCATTTATGTTATGAATGTAAACAATGGTTCAGCGGGCAATACCGTAGAATGTAATCAAGGGTTGAATGTGGACAAGATGAATGCTCACAAAAGGCGGGCATTTTACCTCGACGTTCTTAGAAGTGCCCAGTGTTATCCAATTAGGAATATGGTTGCAGGGATGATTTGTACTGTTTGGAGTGTCCTGAGTTCGAACTCTGTGGATACCTCTGGATCATACTTGGATAATGCAACTAAAACTGAAGTTTATGATTCCTTGAGCTCTAGAATTTGCCGTGAAACTACCGAGGACGAGAGATACAAAAGCATGTTTTTACCAGGAACGGGCGATTCTCTCTGACAGTGGTGCCAAGTACTTAGGTAGCCAGCCCCAACGTTCTCCCGTCAAACAGACCGTCGGGTAGAAGAAGGCTGTTTTTTATATATTGTCAAAGAAAACTCACAGATAATGGTCGAGATTGGAAAGTGACGCTTATTGTGCTTTTACAGACTACTATGCCTTTGCGTTCTCGGTACGGCCAAGGAATTCGTAGTGTTTTTTCACTAGAGATATCTCAATCACCTAGATTCGACTCTCGCTCCCCCAACTGCCGGCTTCGTCCACACATACGACGTCCAAACCACCCTCGTAAGCAGGCACGGTCTCCATTTGTGCTCCAGCGTGATTGTTTTCTGTCCTCATTTCTTGTAAAATATCCTCCAAGTTAGTTGGTCATTTTGGAGAGGCGAGCGGTAACTGAGGTCATTTGCGCCACTTAGGATAGATGGGAAGATTTGGTGGAGGATTATTTGGGGAATGGAGGGAAACCCGGCGTCGATATTAGCCCACCATTCACGTAAAGCACCATGGGGTCCACGATTTAACGTCCCATCCGACGGACGGAGTAAATCAATTGCGATGCTCTTCACAAAGCACCCTAGTAGGCATCGCAAGTCCTCTGTGTAATCACCTCCACCATCGGGATTTGAGCTCGAACCCTCAGGATGGAAATTCAGCACTCTTGGTCCTATCGATTCATATAATATATTGCCAAAATAATTATTTTTGTCAGAGGAGTTCATTTCAAGTGCCTAACTAGTCAAATATGTCGGTACAGGAACCTCAATTTATTCTGCCTGTTATTTAGTCTCTGAAATAGTTTAAACTAAAAAATGAAACACGTTCATCCGAAACTTTTAGACATTCCATCTCTTAGTTTTTTTCGTATGGAAATTTTTACCTCTGTGATATTTAAAATTTTCCTTTCGCAAATAAATTTATTTAAAATAAAGAAAAAAACTACATTCCGCCAGTATAGTGATAATTTCGAACGTAATTGAATAATTTAACTAAGGTGAAAGGCTTGTTTAATGCTGAGAGTTGGTTATTCTTAGGGCATTTAATTTTTAACCGATGACTTTTATGTGTTTTAACTAAATAAATGCATGCTTTTGATACACTGTGGTAGGCATGCGAGCTATCAAGAGATGGGCGTAACCTTTGACTCCCGTTGTTTGGTCGGTAACGCGCTGGCCTGGTAACCCAGAGGCGTTGGGATCTGAACCCGGCTCTGGGAGGGGTGTTGTGTTTGGCCTGGGACCTACATTTAATTTACTACGCTATCTACTCGGTTAACGTTGTACCCGCAGTGAACAAACATATTAGACTGTTTTACTTAGAAGATGAATGAAACATATATTTGTGGTGAGTTTCAAGTCTAAACGATAACTCTGGTTTTACTTTCTCCGAACTGGTTCTGCCGGTAAGAACGCCATTCGAGCATGGAACGACAATATGAATGCAAGTAAAATGGAAGCGAGGCAGTGATTTTCAACTGAGCAACCCGCTAAGGGAATACACCAATGTCCAAAAATTCATTTCGCCGAAAATTTTGCGTAGACTGGAAATTCAATGTTGAAGAGCACGCCTGGGTGACCTAAAATCGTTCTCATCGTAGTTTAGTATAATATCAATATTGCACAGTGAGATTACTAAGACTATTTAAAGTGTGGTATAACTTATTTTTTCCTGTTTTCTACAAACTTCACTGTCCCTGCATAAGGAAACGTTCGACTGCTGCTGATACCACATCTCTTAACCATGGACGCGGAATATGGTGTAAAGTGGACCTGTAGAAATTGCCACCTGAAAAAACACCACCTTGACCGGGAATCGTACCGCGGACATTTGGATTGCCGGCCCAATGCGTAGACTCCTACGCTACCCAGGCTTCCTAATTTTCTTGTGGATTTTAGAGGAATCAAGGGAACCAGATGCAATTAATGTGTCCAGGTGGATTTTTTCTTGTGGCTATTTCTTCGTATTTTATCATCGTATTCACGGCTTAGATGTAAATGTTCATGTACGTGGACTTACATGTTCAAATATTTTTTTTGTTATTCGTATGCGTTTATAAAAGTCTTTTGGCCGTCGAATCACTCGTAGTGGATCAACTTGTGGGGTTAGGGTTTCTCTTCTTATTACCATAAAGCGATCGCATTGTTTCGTCATCTTAGATCTAATTTTTCCATCTCCCAGTCCCAAGATCTTTCCGCAGCACTTGTCTGATATCAGTTATTTTATACTCCCGGACAAGCTGCTTGGTATCCTTTAAATTTTGGAGTCACAACTGTTCACTGTCGATGTGCAATCCACGGAAGAAAGGGAGAGAGAAGCGTTGACCGAGTAACAATGTGCAGATGGGTAACCCTCTCTCTTTTTCGGCATCAATTATGGATTTCGGGCACAGCTTTCAGATTACTGACCAGGCCTCCAAACGAAGTGACGGCTGCCGGAGCACCCTTAAAATACCTGAATTACTTCTGATACTCGAAATTGATTTGCAATACCTTGGCCCGCATTCATTACTTTTGCCTGAAAACTAGCCCTTTGCCTAGATATTATGCCGCCCGCAGCGCAACAGGACGCTTGTGATCCTAGAGCCGTTTCAGTATATTGTTTCTTTCTAGAGAAGCCTATGCTGGCATTATATTTCGCATAAAACTATTAATTGCACAATCGATTTTGAGATGATAGAATTTTCTTTTGCGCACATTTCTGTTGCCTTAAGGATTACTGAATTTGGATGAATCTTCCGATATTTTCGTCTTTGTTTGTTACACAGACGGGGTCGGACTTACGCTTATGTTCAACAGTAGTTGTTGGAAGGACCATGTTGTTGTTTATATTTGATAGAACCATTATATAATCACTGCTGCCTCAAATTTCACTTATCTACCTCCGCGTGAATGTGCCCTTTAAACAACATGGAGAAGCATAAGGGGTCGAGTAACCATTGGAAAGAGAGGGAGATCGGGTATTATGGGATTTGTTTTGGAGTGTGGGAATTTGATGTTTTGCTTTTGTGTATTGTGCGCAGGGAAAAAAGGTTTCTCTAAATTTATCAATTTTAGCATTTTCGTGTGTAATTTTCCTACTTTGGACCCTTTTGGCTGGACAACATATAAATGTTTGCTCTCACGGAGTATTCGCTCCATTTTATGTAATCGATATAATTGTATGTATAATATGTGTTCTTCTCTGTAGCTTTTTCTGATGCAGATCTATTTTTTTGAGACGTTTTCACATCATCAGCGTGTCAGTTGAACTCTCTTTCATGAGTCTGGCTGCGTAGGGCGTTGAACGATATTTCTTCATCAATTTTTTTAAATAGACCTACGACCGAAATCATTGCTCAGGAATGTGAGGCGAAATAGCTACTCTACCCCTCATTCCCCTCTGCCGTTCGTGCGGTCAAAATTGTCGTCAGTTTTTCCTGTGCTGAGTCGTCACGATGTGTTTGTTAATACATAGTTTTTTAGAAATTACTTAACTAGCACTCATAACCGTAAATGTTCACCGCATAGTTTCCAGATAAAATATTTACATAGTCTTTTTTTAATGCAAAACGATTTATCTTCGGATATGTAATTCATTCCAACTCCATAATTTTAATTCCTCTCACTTCACTCGAAAGTTGACCATTGTTAAATGCTAAAACCAGCTCTTCAACTGGAATAAACGTTTACTTCATAGCTTATTTACCTAATCCTTATTCTTTGGCCTTATTTTAGTACAGTCTTAAGAGAATCCGTCTTAATATTTTTCATGGACAGTATTTTAATACCTTGCACCCAACTCATTCACATTAGGTATTCTATCCAATTAAACTATAATTTCAATTCCTCACAGATGTCTACGATTTTTTACTTAGTTACTCGTAAGCTGACCAACCCTTGAACTTGCTAAAAGGTTGGGAATATGCCTGCGATTTCTTTGGAGTCCATTCCAATGCCTTGTACTCAGCGTATCTCCCATTTTCGTCCTCTTTCGTGAATTTGGAGAGACTTCGCCTAGCCAGCCAGTCGGTCATTTTCACAGTGACCATCCTCCGTAGAAAACTAGAGCGAAGTAGTTTTCGTCGCCAGGATACTCGCTTTCCCCTATCCCTTTGGTATGTATGCACTCCCGCAGGAGCACAGGAGGAGGAACTGCCGGAAACGACGTTCCATTAAAGAAAATAAAATGCAGGCTCATGTCTTGTCCCTTTCTGAAGTCCCCATCTTGCGAATAAGTCCACTCATTTCCATCCTCGTGCTATGTTGAGGGCATAAAAGTTTTATTTCCCCATCGCCCACAGTGGATTTATTTTAACTTTTTTTCGAAAAACCACTCAAGCCCGGAACGCGCCAAGTTTTTTGTCCTCCTTGATACAAAAGCCTACAGTATTTGCAGTGTTACGATATTCCTCTTTTTGAGTCATAAAGTACTAATTTCGCTGGGGTTACATAGTCCATAAAACATGTGGAACTGTAAAAGTCGAATCAAGTGTGGTTCATTGTAATTCTCAACTTTGGACGCATTGAGATAGCAGATAACTTGGAATTTGACTATCGAAGACCGTATTCTTTCTTTAATTTATCATTTGCTCTATACATTCGACCTTTTGAGTGACAATATATTTTTTATAATAATTTAAAATGATTTTTGAGGGACACTAATATTTTGGATAGTAATTTTAAATGATAAATTATTTTGGTACACCGATGTAACGTAGAGAATCGATAAGTAAGAGAATCTTTATGAAGATGAGTCCGGTACATGCGGATTATTTTATAGGAGAATATAATTGCGTATAGCATATGGAGTTATTACATTATATACCATAAGGCTTTTATTTCCTCGAATGGAGAGTATTTCATATTATTAGGTAGAGTCCAATTTATACGAATGCCCAAATTTTAATTCAAGATGCAGTGGCGAGACACGTAGGTATTTTTCCAGTCTAGGTCAGTGAGACCTTCGCTCATGAAGGCGAGAAATTGTATTTTCTCCATCCTTATCTTCTCTCCTCAAGGCCGTGAGAAGGGCGTTTCTGGCACAGGCCGGACCTTAACAAGGTGCTCCCGGACCTGGATTCCCTTGAAGCGTAGATGGTAGTGAAATTGCTAAATTCAACTGCGAACATTTTGTTTGAATTTTAAGCAACGAAGTGCATAAATAACATGGTACAATATAGTATGCATATCCCGTGAGAAAGCATTTAATTTATGTATATATATATTTCTTAAGTTTTCCAGGAAGGCCCATTTAAAGAATGAGTTCCCTTCAACAATAATTTTTTTCACTTCCTCTATTGGTAAAAACTATACGAAAAATCGCTCTGCTATGGTTCTTCCATAGAAGGCGTGGCTTTCAGATGCAGTTTCCGCTAAACATCGCGGTAAACATTTACAAACATTGATTAACCTTGCTTCTCCTTGCTCCACGCGATATATACCTGTTTGCCATATGATTCTTCTTTGTATCCATGATTGTCTATAATGCAACCAGCTTAGTTTATATTAAATTCAGAAATTTATTTTTGAAAGTTTCGCCAACAGTAAAATACAATTCAGACCTTAGAATTCGTAATTCTATTACTCAGTTCGGCATCGGAATCAGTACTCAGAAATGTCAGATGAGCGGTTTTTTCAACTTTTTCACGATTTGCTCTACAATTTCTTTCCGTTAGCGGTAATATTTGAGACTCATAATGACACCGGTTGTTTTTAGTTTAATGGAACGTGTTCTGTTTTTAAGAGGGGCGTGATTGTACTACTAAGGTTTGTGGAAGAAGGCTATGATGCTGCATGGTGTCTTGCGTTCCGTATTTGAGAAGGAAGTGGTTCCTATTAGTTTGAATTTCCTCTCCTAGAGATGTCATCTCATTCAGTATTTGTTTTAGACGTGAGTTGCGAAATTGGTGGCAATTAATCACATTTTTACGAGCTAGACCGTCTCTTCAGCTCCTTCACGGAAACTTTCCACCTCTACTGCGGAAATAATTAGCAGTTCGCTCGCCGAGTCGCAGAGTATATTGTGAAGGTGGTTAAGCCTGGAAGACTGGAAAGAAAGCCTTGGAAACAAGGGTGCATAAAGGGTTTTGAGGAATGAAAGAAAATAATCAGTTTAATGACCTCGGAAAATTAGAGCGAGAAGGGAGGAGAGGAGGAGTGTTGGGAGATTGGGTGGAGACGGAGATGTAGCAGGCGTATTTCTCATGAACCACGGTTCCCTTGGAGTAAACCGTGAAGAAAAGCCATAAGTTTCGCCATGCGCCACCAATTGACAGTCCAAATATTAATTTCTACGTGCGATAAGTTACGGGGAAAGGTACTTTTTCATTGCTTGAAGAATTATTGTTCGAACATTTTAATTTACCTTGATGTTATTTGAACACTTCTCGACTGTTTTTGGAACCATGTCTTACCGTACGACTTTATTTGATCTATTCCTGTGGGAAAGTAAGCTCCAAGATATATCTTTTGAAGAATCAAGGATTTTCCAGTAAAGGTTTTTTGCTGAGTGATATATTTTTGCTAACTGATAATATTTTGGCGAAAATGTCCGAAGTGACCATTTACCTATTGGAAAGATAAAGTTATGTTTTATCTATTTTCCTTGTTAAAACCCAAAATCCTCAAAATTTGTCTGTGATTTTTAAAACAGAAAGTATAAGGATAACATACAAGTTCTGTGCTCAAATTTTTTCAAACCCTGTTGGTTGAAGTGCTGTTTCGGTGTTTCAGACGAATCAATGATATATTAAATATTTTCCCTCGGGAAATTATGTCTCCATTGCTGCTGCTCTTCTTTAATTGTTCACGGTTTAAATGTTAATGTTTTCTTTCATGGCTGCCCTGGTAAAATAATGTGTTACAACATCATGTCAATCACCTTTTGCGTGTGCATCTATGTTGAATTGATGATCCTCGTATTTTAGTAAAAGGTACAATTTTCTGGGGATAACTTTTAATTTAACTTTTACATTTTATTCATTTAATGCATTCATGAAATTTTCAGTTTCTTTTAGGATCTTGTAATTGTTAAAACACGCTTGTTTAGAGCGGTAGCTTTCATTTTTGAACCTAAAAAGAATAAAAATTAAACATCTTTCTTTCATCCAAAAAGGAATTTGTTTAAAATAATTTAGTTTAAGTTTAATTTAATTTAAAATTTTGAAGGAGGTGATATGTTGGCCGGAACCAATTTCTTTACCTCGGGTTTCGTGGTGCTCCTTTTTTATTCCATAGACCCTCACTTTTCGCTGAAGCTTCGTTTAGCTACTTCCAACATGTCTCTCAATTTCTTCAAACATCCTCGTCCCTCCTTTCGCTTCATCCAATATTTCTCTCCATTTTTTCAAATATCCTGGTCCCTTTAAAAGTCTCTCTGGAGATAGCAAAAATTGTAGGAACTCGCTTGTGATAAGCATGACTTTAGGAAGAGGAGATCATGCAAGAGAAGTGGGGCGAAGGAGCCTAGGGTGCCTCCAGAGATACCTGCGGGCGTCCTTTGGTCCTCTGCCCGCTCAACTACGTTTGACTTACTCTCAGTGACCTCAAACTCTCCGCCATCGCGTGCCACCAAGTTTTTTTATTGCATCAACCTAGCCGCTATCGAGTGCCACTAAGTTTTTCGATGTCTATTTACCCAGTCGAATCCCCCGCTTTACTTTAGCGGAGTGGGTCGCCGCGACGGCCAGCGCCACCGCCGACTCAGTATTGCCTCTTGAACGCCCGCCACCTCCCTCCCCTCTCTCCCCCACCCACGTCTCCTCCTTCCACGCTCTCCCTCCCACGGCCAATCTACCTCACTTGACCTCCTTTGTTTATGCCCTATTATTTTTCGGCGCCCTTTTCCTCATCGCTTTTCCATACGCCGTAAATTATCTTCGGGCGCTTAGCCTCGGATAACGCCCCTCTTCAAGATCAGCGCCTCGTCACTCTATGAATGCTGCATTGTCATTGCTCTCTTGTGTTTATTTTTTTCCGCGAAGGCTAAGCTTCCTTACGTCACTCAGAAACACTGCATCATTCACATGTCAAAATAAATATGGCAGCAATATGTTGGCTCACGCGCCATCAAATTGAAATATTTCTACTTTTCATGCGATGGCAGTTTTTGTGGTGTAAATATTTGTAAAGTTAATTAAATGATGGGTAGAGTACCAAAATAATCATTCTTTTCCTATTCAGATATTGTTATCAAAATGTGTTTCACGCTGTGTCAACAGGCTAAGGTCGTGTTCCAGAACAATCTGAATGTTTCTTTAGAACTACTCGTGATGTCCTTTTTCTGACGAGAACGGTAAGGTGTTCTTGAATTATCATCATTTTATGACCATTAATGATCTAAAGAGGTCGCCATGTTGAAGCTCACACAAAAATCATGAAACTATTTCCTTTCCATTCAAGTCTTATTTAACCGTAGAAACATTTATCCGCCGTTCCCAAAAAGTAATGTCGAAACCAAAGTTTCTTATTTCTGTCTACAAGTTGGTCACACAAGCCGGTGCTTTAGAATTTAGTTTTAGTTTCATTTTTCATCCATCGTAGGACGAAACAGAATTTTTTCCGCCATCGGATCATTAAAGGGAGCAATGCTCATTAAATAAAATAATCTCTCGGTAAAAATCTCGATTGGGACCATTATGTCCAGCCAATCCAATGCCCTTCACTTTCCTTATCGTTTCTCGATTTTGAGCTCGGTCCCTATGCCGTAGAAAATGAGAGGTTCGGTGGTGGTATAAACTCTTGAAGAATTTCACCGCTCTGAAAAAGAAAACTAGCAACCGTTTTGTTCCGGCTCGAGTAGGCGTGAAAGTCGAGTTTAATTGAGGGAGCCCTATTCAATGGCGATTCTTTGCCAATTCTTGCATTGGACGACCATTCGTAAGTAATGTCACGCCAGGGAAATAAGCTGTGTGGCGGAGGTAGGCGGTGGAAAAAGTTTTTCTAAGATTTTTCTGTTTATTGGCCCGGAACGTCGCTTTTTTTAAATGGGAATCTTAACGGTCGTCTCTTGGAAAGCAGAGCTCACTCATTTTAAATGAATAATTTTTCGTATAATAACATCATTAAGGTTGTGAGCAAATATGCTGCTCATGTCTGTGTTTCGAAAGGTAATTTTATGCACGTTGGAGAGCGTTCATTTAATTATTGATCCCAGCAAAGTATTAAACAAATTTGGGGCCATTGATACTGGAAAAAAATATCTAAAATTAATTTGTTTTGCTTTATTCTTTTTTTGGCATTTTATGTGAAATTGATGCCCTGGATTCGTACCTCTGGCTACTGTTTACTGGGAATAAAACGTTGTCTGGTGAGATGTGGTGGAAGAAAATTATGAATTAGAAGATGCCATTCTCCCCTGTAGACGATGGACGACTCGGCCATGGAAACGTCGGCACCTATGGAGTCTCTCACCCGGTGGACTTCCCGAATAGAGATTCTTAACATCACACGTCGGGAAAGCCTCAGATCTTACTTTAAATTTATGAACACTTAGTACTGTCTACAGGAAGTTCTACGCCTTTCTACGTTTAAGCGTCGTCTGTAGGTACGTTGTTTGTATCCGATAACGAATCTATGGCGTTGAAACGCGTTGTAAAATTAAAACTGCATGTGGGTGGAATTATACTTTCATTCATTTAAAGTACTGTTAACTATCCGTGCCCTTTCAAAGAAATAATTTCTGTTTAATCTGTAGTTCAGTCATACCAGGTAACTTCCATTTCTTAATTTAATTACTGTAACATTGTAACCTTTTTATGTACTTTCTAATTACAAAAAAGGTTTCACCGTACAGTCTCGCTCTAGTAGCGTCCGATTCTTAACTGAAGTATTGACTTGTGAAATAATGGCTTTCACTTTGCCCATCAAAATCAAAATTAAAGGGGAAGAAAAATATTTTTTTGGTCTGAAATAGCAACACGTGGTATGGGAGGAAATTTCAGAGAACTCAGATGTGAATATGCAATGTGTAGCCTTTGGGAAAACAACGTTCAATTTTCAACCTCTCTTGAACATCAGCCGCTGAGTTTCCTGTTGCAGACAGAAGTTGTGCTTTTATTGCTACAGCTTGGAGACCTTTTGATGTTGCGAGATGAGAAACCTGTATTAATGGCTCCCTTCATTAAAGTCTTTAAGAGTTTCAGGAGTGAATTGTATACCCGTAAAATATGTTCATAATGAGTTCGAGTGGCATACTGTTATTGTCGAACTCCTTCATTACAGGGATGACCTGTGATGGACCCAATTCTTGTGGTTTTCTTTCAGCCAAAGGGACGTTGAACCGTTGATCATCAAGTGTCTCTCGTCGGTTTTGCGTTATTTCCGATACCGGGCTTCTTGAAGCTCTAACTTAGGACCCTAAAATCGTACCAAACTTATTACACTAATGACGCAAACTAGCTCATCAGTCAGCTTCAACCCCTGTTGATGACCGACCAGGTAGTAAGGCGCTGTCTATTACCTCGGAAAATCAGTAGGTATATGTATTCGGTATAACCAAAATAATCATCCTGAATTATTCATTCCGAAGATTTTGAGCGAGATTTTACCCTTATCATGATGGAGACCATATTCGAATTTTATTTTAAACCTTAGTGTGTTTTAATATGCATGAATCAAATATGGTAGTACTAATGCCACAAAATCTTTGTTTTGACTTAACTCCTCATTAGTTATACTACTTATACATGTTTGAATCTTTAACTTGGCTAGTTTTTTCACGCCGTACGCTGAAAATACCTTTAAAGCCGATGATTTTTTTTGCAATTTTAGAAAATAAATACGGTGAGCAATGAATTTATTTTTTAAAATGTTTGAGAAAACAAACAAACTGACCACAGTTGATTTTGTGACGTAATATTTACGCCAAAAGTTAGCCATTTTTTTAATTGTGTCTCTCCGGAGCGCATAGCCATACCATATGTCCTGGAAAACTGGTTATATTCCTGGACAAACATCTAAAAAAGTAATGCGGTGAGTATAATATTGTGTAATTAGAAGGATGAGATCTTTTTCTCTTCGAAGAGGCCAAATTCATTGAATTTTATGTTGAATGCTATCTTGCTCAAACTACCTTAAAGGTGTTAGGATCGAGTATCGAGATTTTGTTGTAAGATATCCGGAGCGTATCCAGGAATGAACTAATTTGAAGGAACATAATCAGATACAATTATAATAGCTTTTTTTCGCATCTAAAATATTAGAGATTTATCGAAGACGTTTACTGCCGAGGCAAAATAATCGCTTGTACAAATTAAAATTCAAGCGAAATAGCGTGGGATTTAAAATCATGGACGGATAAAATGATGCGCAATTTTCCCCGAAAAAAGAACAACTTTAATTACTACCCGTATTTCGATGTACTCCATCATCATCAGGTAAGAGAGTAAGTTTACCTTAATGTATTCATGAAAATGTATGTAGTGCATCGAAACCCTGGTTGTACATAATTATAGTTGTTCTTTTATGTGGAAGATTTCTCATCTTTTTATCCATCCATAATCGCTTGTACAATCTAAGGGCGCATTTTTTCCATGACCTTATATTCGTTTTGCGCTCGCTGGGGTAGCATATGCTATTTTTCTTCTGTCTATCCATTCTTATAACTCCACGGATTTGGGCTTGTCTGATAAAATCTTAAACCACGAGTGTGACGTAAACATCTTCGGGACCGAGCGGGTTTTGTAAAGGGAGCCGTTCTTTCTTTTTGCGCCGGGATTAATTACATGCCTCTTGTTATAAAGGTAATAAACCCAACGGCTGGCTTTTGTTGGGTTGTTGGGTGGAGCTTACTGCATAATAAGCCGTGGGGTGCTGTGTGTGAGAACAACGCACTCCTGATAGAGGATTCCGTTCCCATCCCCGTCTTGCCCGCTATTAACCGGATGGTTATAGTTCTTGCCCAGAAAATCTCACGGATTTGTTTCGGCTGGGAGTATCAAACTGCATGACCGCAAGATATGGACGTGGAACTCAACGGTCAGTGGCCGAGTGATTCTACACAATCAGGGCATCAATTGCCCGCCTAATCACGACGAAGTTATTGGATACGACCCGAGTTGTTATTCGTGAAATATGAATAACAGGGAAGCAAAACGTGAAACCTACGCGATTCGTGATTAGAATTTTATTGCATTCCATCGTTGGAAGAACTTATATTTTGTCATTGACTTTTAAATTCTTACGATTAGGATGCGAACCCTGATGCCTTGAAGGTGGTAATTTTTCTAGGATAATCTCTTGAATCCGTCTGCAAATCTGTCTTATTTCGGTAAAAGTGTTGCTGTAAAAATGTCAGCACTTCGTAAGGCTTCTGCAATGTACGATTGGGCTTTATAGTCGCTGAATAAGACTGGAACGCTGCTACAGGTCGATTTAAAAAATCATTCCAAATTTTTGTAGCCTTTATTTTTATTTCACTTTTAACATGCCTAGGCATTTGGAAAGTTAATTAAGGCTATAATGATGAATATGTAATTTTAGTCTTTACTGGTGTCATCCAAATGCCAAGTAATGTCTCACTACGTAATTTTTCCAAGCTAATTGCCGAAAATTATCAATAACTCACAGAACGAGACACGATTGCCTTAATTTTATCCGATTTTCATAAATTTGGAAAATTTGTTTAGTGCACAAGAATTTTTTTGGAAACTTTTCATGATGCATGACTTTAAAATATTTGATAATTATTTTTGTATGCACATTCTCGCACTTAAATTGCTCTAGGTTTTATTGATGGAAGACTAGCTTTCATTTTTTTTTACCGAAAAGAAAGTCAGAAAATTCCGGTTAGCCGATATGGGAATATTACCTGCCGATGAGCCGAGATGCGAACATGGTGACGCTTTAAAGGAAGGGAGATTGGCTTTTGGAATTGTAGGAAGTAAGTGGGCTCAGGGCAGAGAATGATATTCGTGCTGTACGTTAAGGGGTTTGAGGAAGATTTACGCCGAGGCAGCGGGAAGCGGTTCCGCAAAGTTGCAGGTCTCTAATCGGTAGAATTCCTGCATTCCGTTTCCCCTAATAAGGATAGTGAAAGTTGTGACGTCTTCGCTTACCCACCGTGAGGTATTAGACCTTTGGTATTCAAGAAAGAAGACTTTCGAGGATGGAGTTTTTCTCGTAATTTTTTTTACATTCAGTACTCGCCGAATGATATTTAAACCGATTTGGTCCGAGTGCTGACCCTTGCTCTTTAAGTCATCGACGGGAGACGCTGACGCTTATGGAATAGTCTGTGATTTATCACGAGATGAGCAACGCTGATCTCTGCCTCATTTTCATCTCATTTAAATGCTGCGTAACATATGTTGTTATTTAGAAGTTTATTTCCAGGACGGACTTAAAATTATCCCCTTATATTCCTGCCAATATCGGTGGACTGGTACGCACATACGTTACCAACTTCATTAATGCAAATGCATGCATATCATCACTTTTTGTGATGAGGGAGTGTTTGCGTATGGGGGCAGTCTTATCAAGCGATTGCTCTGTCGAAATTAACAAGCGGAAATATAAAAAAATCAGACATTTAAAATTACCTGTATTTGTTTTTTATACGATGTAATTTATTCAATATTTTTACTACAAATTTGGATCTAATTTTTTTTAAAACCTGCTTCGTCACGTTCATTTTCGCTTCAAGACGAAAAACATTGCTGAAAGCTGGCAATGATTTAATTATCCGATAATTTACTTCTTCTTATCCATGGATTTTTTAAATGAAGAGGGTCAGAAGTCGGCCACTTCCGTCCGAGATAGTCAATGAATGTGCTTACTTTTACTGCAAACTGAGATAGAGCTTGTCACAAACGTTATCCATCTCTTGTTTATACCATGGCAAACCGGGAAAACTATGGAATGGTAAATAATAATGCATTTATATATTTGAAAGGAGAACAATTTTTTTAGGTGAAAGTGAAGCTGAAATAAGCTTACAATTAGTACTGATCCAATGGCGAGATACGAAAATAGGTAGACAGTTGTGTTATTTTTTCCTTGTAAATATTCATTACTAAAAACAAGACAAGCCGGGCTATTGTACTCCTGACAGTAAAGAGCACGGCACATCACTCAGGAGGAGTTATAGTGGGACGCCTCGGGCCTCGGCCAATTAGCTTTATCCCGATTCTGGGACACGCAGGGAATTTCATAAACGGGGAAGAGTTGGAAAAGAGAGAGAGAAGCTCAGGAGATAATGGCAGACAACGCCGTGCTCGCGGGTTATTGTTTTTTTTTTTAAATGTACAACTTAATCCCCGCCCAGAAGTGAATTAACTGGCAGTGGCGGCACCCGGGGCGGAGGTAACGATAAGATCCGAGGAGTTTTCCCACTCTTTTCTGACGTGGACAATGCCTCGTAATGGATTTTTTTAGGGAAAAATTCATTTGCCGCGTGTGTTTGGGAAGCGCGCGAGTCGAACGAGAGACGCCCCTCCATTGGCTGCCTAGGCCTTCTTGAGCTAGAATACTCGTGGGAAAAGGACGAGGCTTTTGGTGGCTGTGCCGTGGGTGAAAAGATGTGGAGATATCCAGCTGAAACATTTTAAGATAAAAGAAGGCCTTAAGAAATGTGCAAGTTGGGGAGAATTTAACCCGTATATATGATGTTACTCTGTAAGTGCTGAAGGTTTAACCGTGGCTGTAACGGCAGCGGCATTCACCCACTAAAAATGTATGTGCGAAGTTCACAATTTTAAAATTATTTTTGCTTTGACTGGGATTCATACCCAGGTTCCACGAATTCGCGCCGAAGGCTTTAACCAGTCAAGCTGCCCTGGCGCATTCCTCTGTAAATTCAGATTAATCCACCATGGCGTCCTCTGGGAATGAAAATCCTGTATGCTGGATGGACGGGAGAAATGATAATCATTCTGGTAGGATGGCCCATGCAGTATATGTGAAAGGGAAGGAGCCGAGCGAATGGTTGTCCACGCATCGTTTGTTCCTCATTTGGCGCAGTGAGAAGGCAGCTTCAAAGGATACGTCTGAATCCAGGGAGGCGGTCAATGAAGTCATGGTGCCACGCTAAAGACAGAATGGAGGAAGACTGCGAGAAACCACCCATGTATTGATATTATCAATATCAATAAGTTATCCCATCACCTGGTACTGTACGCATATGTTGAATAGATCTCAGAAGAGAAATACTGTATAAGTTGTGAAAAGTTAGTTGATAAAACTCGGGTTGTTCCATGAGTTATTTTCAATGTCTTTTAATATAATTGATGCTAACTTTACTAACTGGCTCAGTTCTACTTACGTAATCCGCTCCACTGTACCTACACTCCAATTGCTAATCTCTTGTATAGTGCGTTGAATACTTCATTCACCCTCTTCAATTTCGATACTCCTAACTATTATTGTTAAAGGTTATGCCAAAGAAAGGTAGGTTTCTGTGGACATTAAACTGTATTAATGCTCAGTTTCCCCGCAGATACGTAGTTCTTCAACAGTTTCTTCCTTTAGTACTACCAGGGACGGCGTGGGTGCTCAAGGGCCGCTGCACGTCCAGAGGGGCCCGGTTTTTGTGATCCCCCTTCTGAAAAAATTCGTTCGTTAAAAACGCGTTAAACTACAGTTTCATAGGTATTTATGTACAGTATAACAAAATTGTACGTACACTCAGAAATGTTTGGTCTGCTGGCTGTTCAAAGTTCGGAGCCCGGCCCGTCGGGCCCTTCGGACCCGAGCCCGAAACCTAGTGAGTGGTCCGGGGCCCGGGCGGGAATCCCCGCCTTCCCGCCCTGGCCACGCCGCCCCTGAGTATCACGGTTTGCCAATCTTGCTTCATCCCATCCAAATTCTCATACTCGTCGTATCTCATCCTCAACATCTACTTTCTGTCACGGCCTCAAACATTCATTCAACAAACATTCATCCAACTTAATCTCTAACAATCTGGTCCATCTACCAGCCCTGTCTCCTCTTAATTTCCTCTTTCATCTTCTTATCTCCCCTAATGCATATATTAATTCTTCATTCGCCTTTCCTTCAATCCGTCGTATTTTTATCCTTCCCTCTCCGAACCCAATTTCCTAATATTCGGAGGAAAATTATAATGACATTTTTTTTTATCTTTCTCGCCTATTTTTCCTTTCGTTTTGGCCCGTTACGTTGGCAGGGGCTGTGATCGAAGTTGAGTGAATGCGAGAGATCCGGAACGCGAGAACGTTGGCCATTGGTATTTCGGATTCGGTTAATTAGGGTCCCGGAGAAGTCACGAGGATATCCTCCCGGTTCTCTCTCCCCAGTCATGGTGCATGGAGACATTCTCATTTATTCCTTTTTTATTTTTTTAATTATTTCCGGGTCGAGCACGGATTTGTTCCTTTCCTACACCTCCTGCAGTTCGTCTGCCTCCCACATTATGTTTTTCGCTCGTATGAGTTAGGAAAGGACATTCTGGCTACTCTACCCACATTAAATCATTATCTCACCGATTCGCAATCGATGACAGACGGGGTTTTACGGTTCTCTGCTGTATCACATAATTTCGGAGAGTGGAGACAACGCATTTTCGTCCCCTTTCGGCGGAAATCCGTACGGTATTCGCGCAATACCTAGACAACGAAGGATACCAAGTTGAATTTTGAATTATTGGATTCAAATAGAAATTCGTAAAACTTCTGTTTGGTGTGTCATGGTATTTTTTTAGACTGGCGTTATACATACAAGAAAATAAAATTAATTTACACCTTAACTAAAAAGAGTTTACGCTTCTTGAAATTAAAATCAGCGTGTAAACGAGTATCGCTAGGTAATAATGCTTGTGCAAATGTCTCATACCAATGTTTAGTGCTGTTCATTATTTGTAATCAGTTCAGCTGTTGAAAATAACTTTATGGGAACGTTAGTTGCGTATGCAATGGCGTAGATGGAACATCACAATAGTTGTGTTCTGTTCTAAAAATATGTGTACAAATAATGATTAAAACATAATATTAAGAATATTTAAGCTCTTATGCCGTTGATTGTTTTGCTAAAATTATTTTATAATGTTTTCTGTTGAAAATGTACAACCCAAAAGGCTGTGCTAAAATGTAATGGTGTAGCTTGTTTTCCTTTTCAGTTAAAAAATTCACTTCCCTCCCAAATGAACGTCAGTCAAGGTGTTAATGAATCTTGTCACATGAAAATTTGCATACATTTTTGAGTTATAATATTGGGTGTTAAAAGATTTGACGTGGTTAATTTTGCTTGTTTCATTCTAATCAGCTATTTTTTGCGCGATCGTGCTCAGGAGTAGGTATTTTTCCATTTTTTAATACGCATCATTCATTTGAACTATTTTGTTTGATGAAGGAAGGTTTCCAACGTACGGAGTCACCTATATTAATCGTATAAATATGCTCCCTCAGCATTAATGGTGCCGCTTATAAATCGTGGTTGCTCGGATACATATCAGTGGGTGAATTTGCTGTTTGTTTGTATCATTTTATGTTCACGTCAATATTGTTGCAGCCTGAATAGTAACCATTCCAGAATTGAACCTGACTCCAGAATATGTTCTACTAGTTAGGAAAAAATAATTTTGTGGATATCCTTAGTCTTAACTGTGATCTGAAAACTTGACTTATTTATGTTTTATAGGAAATATAATCTCAGAATAGTAAATACTCAACGAAATATATTGAAGGAATCATTTCAACACGGCAAGGATAGGTTCTGTCGTCTACAAGCGTCAATTTTATCAAATCGCTGCTTGAGAGCTTCAATTTAATGTGTTGGATGTTTACATGGAGGTAAATTTTGACAAAACACTATATCGGCTTATATTCTGGGAAATACAGCACTTCACCTCTCTGGAGATTAAATCTCATTGACCCTCTGCTGGTGATAAAAAAGATTTCATTTTCTCGATCTAAAGTTAAAGATATTTACCGGCTCCGAAGGTGACAGCATGGGAACAACGACTTGGCTCAGGGTTCAGCGTTCTAGTGCTGTCCATTAGAGAAGTGCATTACTGAGAGAGGATCATCTCGTTACCAGATTACCGTCTCTTCCCATCTACATCCCCTTTTGCGTTTACAAACCGAAGTTGTGCGGCGTCGCGCCGGTCGTTCCTATACATACATCTCGCAGGGCTGGCTCTTTCGGCCCTCATTTCCGGCTGCTGCTGGTCGCGTTTCCATTCGCTTCCATTGGTCGAAATAACTTCACGTGCACCCCATGAGTGTGTTCCGCGTTGTGTGAGTTTACGTGCACACTCGCGTGCTTTTCTAGTCACTCCATTTGCCGACGCCGGTACCTACCAATCCGCTTGTCGACTTTCCTCATTATCGGAAGCGAATTGCTTCGACCTCTCTCAGTCGCTTTGTTGAGCTCCTTAGTTCTTGACTGCCACCGTTGAATTTCTCCCGAGCTGTTGCCACCGTTGAATTTCTCCCACAATGCTTTTTCTCCTATGTCTTCCATTTCCTTTAAACTGTTAGATCGTAGCTTCATTTACATGAGAAATGACAATAAACCTTGACGATGTGGGGCGTAGTTTCATGCCTAAGCCTCGAGGACTTTAGCAAGAAAAAATTGCTTCTGCTTTGAGAGGAAAGCGTTTAACGTGTTGCATTGAGCTCATTAAGTAATTTTCGACTTTTGAACTAAAGAAATTCCTCAAATTAACCTTTCATTGTCGTAAACAAATTGAACAACTTCTCTTCAACAATAATTTAGCTATATATAATTGTATGCTTAATGGCATTTCCACGTTTTCTAGGTATATTTGTCAAATAACAATTCGTATAGTGAGGATTACCTGCGATTAAAATGATGTCAACACCTCAATTTTTTACGGTGGTCGTTACCAAAGCAATTGATATTTTCTGTTCGTGAAGATAGGTTAGACAAGAAAGTTGTTTGCAAGTAAACGGGGAATCCATGGATGCAATAAAATGCATTGAGTTGGATAACCTATTTAAAGTGGTAATCTGATCTAAGTGCTGTGAAATGCTCGGTCAAGAATGTCATTTGGCTCCAAGTGATACAGTACTTCGTTCGACTGCGAGAGGGGAGTCATTGTTTGAAATCGATACATCGACCCTTTATCGCTCTGCATTTCTCAGTTCTTCCAGCATTTAAACTGTCCTAACCGTGACTCCACCATTAATCTCCCAACCGCCACGTTTACCACCATGTTATTGTGGCGTTTTGTGGCGTGCGTAGAGAGCTATTTAAAAACGTCCGGTCTCTTGTTTATTTGTGAATTGTATAAGTGATGAGCAATTTTTTATGTGCATTTAAATCGGTTTGAAGAAAGAAAGAGCTTGCTTTTTGTCACATTTGGTGTAAAATTTAAGAAGTGTTGAAAGCTATAGATCAATTAATTAATCATCATCGCTGGACGACGTTTTAAGTGTAGCCGAACTTTAGGCGATATTCCTCGATATATCGCGAAACAATAATGCTCAGTGCTGCGCAAGACCGAAGGCTGGCCCTCTGCATGCCTCTCTATTCGCCCGCTACCGATCCTTCATCCCCTTACACAACTATGTCCCTTGTCTTTCCTTTCGGAGAGATTTCCTTACCCGCCCTCTCCTCTCTAGCATTCCTCGTCGCGCGATGCATTTCTGCCGGAAAAGGTAATACGCCGTGGGATTTGGATTCAGTTGGACGGGCGCCCGGGGTAGCATTCGCTTGCCAAGTCTGGACGCGTCGCATGATGCTACTGCCGCCGCCGCCGCCGCCACCACCACCACGACGACGGCGACGTCGAGCGTCGGTTTAGGAGGCGTCATGGGGTGGATGAGTGAGGGAGGGAACAAAAGGACCGCATAAGACGTCGTGGTCGTGCTCGGTGAACTCTCCTTGGTGACCCCTTTATAATCCCATTTCGCGTGCCTTACACCCGGAATCATTACTCTTCCGCCTTCACCTCGCGTGCCGTCATTTTTTTGTAATTTTTTTTAGCGTGCTCATCGCTTTGCGTTCAAAGAGTCTTCCCGGAACTGTAAGAAAAAGAACGCCTCCGGTTTACTCGAGAAGAAGGGTGTATGTACTCTTGCGATCTCGCGTGTTGTGTACCGGTTTTTAGTGGATGGGTATTCGCCAAATTGTGAACAACGTCTCGGATCGGGTCCTTGTCTAATGCAATAAATGAGTCAGTTCCGCCTTGCCCCACACTTTACGAGAGGAGATCAGTTTAAGAATACTCTTTTCCCCGCTAGCCTTACATCACGACGGCACAAAAAGAGAGAACCTCTATTGTAATGGAAAACACATTCCTTTATGAAAATACTCTTTCCTGGTCCTTTTTTCCACTCCTCCCAATCTTCATTGTAAGTGTCCAAACACCCCACACCGTAATCCCAAGCGTCGGGTTACAGACTAATGTGTAGATATACTTTACCATTCGCAGACCTGCTTGGATGAGATTCACGCCATTCATGATGGGAGCGAGCGAGGTTTTGGACAAATTCAAAAGTAGGTTGATACCTATACGGATTAATTGGAACGAAATGGAGATTAATATAGGCCCTCTTCCACCTAACCCATAAACTGAAGCTCAGTGGTCCTGACTTAACATCTTACCCCTAATAGCTCATCACCTACGCTGTTAGATCTGGTAACGGTGGTGGAGCACTTTCTGAATCCAGCTAACCTTTAATTATCCACAAAAATGGAAAGTGTGGTTCATTGGTGCAGTGTGGTGCATTATTTGTCCTAATGTGCCAAAATTCCTCACCCTTGTGGCTATTTGACGGGAATTCTGTCGGTGAAGATGAACTTTACTTCTTGACGGAGTTCTCAATTTCGTGAAGGGGATGTTTCGCGTTTCATCCATGCAATCATGGATGTTATTGGATTAAATGTCTGATGCAAATGTTCCCGCCGCCACAGTATTGTTATTTTTCCTCTTCCATTATCTCCGTATGTTTATGATAATCCTGCAATATCTATTTATTAGATAAAGACTAGTAGTTTTTTCCTGGGCGAGCCGGAAGATGGTCCATGGGTGCTTTATACGGCTGCTATCACGCATGCATCGAGCGACTTCATTAGCATGAGGATAGGAATGGTTTATTGCGTGCAGTGGACGCTTTCAACAATAATTAATGTGCGGTTGAGATCCCTTGGTGGATGAACTCGTTTGATTTGGTTCTCATCTGTGTCTTCTAATGGCAGCAATTTTTCCCTTGATCGCATTAGTGAGCCAAAGGTGACGTAATTATGCTGGGGTTTGTGCCAACACCTTTACCTATTTGATACGGCGGAATATTTACGGGAAAGATCATGGTACATAAGTGGCGTGAACAAGGTACATCCTATCGGGTAAATTAATCTTTTTCGGAAGAGCCTCAAATTCGCGTCCATATTAATGGCTGGGTGATGTAAATTATGGATATAAATCACTGCTTCGGACGCCTTGTTTCGTCAATATGTTTCAAGCTTTCCATCGCCTTAGAAGACCTTGAATACAGACGTTACTAATTTAATCGCACTAAATGATTTCTTCGTTGAAAAATTTAAAATAAATTGTGACAAATTATTTAATGTCGCAGTGTATACTTAAAAATGTTGCATTTTGTTCAAAAATGTGTATAGCTTCAGCTTTATATTGCCGATTGGGACAGGCAGTCGAATTCTACAACAAAAAAACAACATATGACGACTGCAAATGTTTTAAATTTTCGATTTCCACATTATTTTCCGAATTCTTACAAAACGAGAGGTAGAAATAATTTTTAAGAACTTAAGTTTGGGATACCTAATTAAAATATTAAAATTTTCAAAAAATGATTCTGCGTTCAAAACCAAGTCTTTAAGTTGAAGATTTTGAGAGAGGAGGGTAGTATGAATGTCATACATTGAACTTTGCATTGCTATTATTCATATCCAATAATTAATACATAATAATCAATCGTCTAGTGTAAACACGATTAGTTCGAGAATACGGACAATCAGCGCAATGCCTCCCTTTTTCCTCCGTGTAAGTGCTTGTGCTCATGAATTCATTGGTGCAATCGTGAGGCTGTAGGAGGCTCGGCTTAAAGCCACCTGCCGAAGCCGGTTTTTTCAGTTCGGTATCGTTGTCATGTGCTTACCATTTTGAAACGTGAGACATTATAGGTGAAAGTTATGCCAGAACCCGGCTAGCTCATTTTATTTTGCGTTGTAAGTTCTGCTTATATTCAGGTTTATTTTCCCTCTGATGTATTTCTCTTTCCCGTGCAGTACGCGAACTAAATTATTATCACTTGTGATCTACGATTTGAAAAACCTGTTTCCATACATACGGTCGGTTCAGATGAATGCACCTATGAGTATTCCAATTTGTTTGCCAATACATATTCCTTTTGAATTTAATTGTATCTGCATGCATTTTACAGTGAAGAGACTTCTGTTTTTTGTTTTTAAATATATTCCTACGACTTCAAAAACGATTTCATATCGATATGGTTGTGCTTTCATCTTTCCAATTTGATACGACGTGCTGTGCTATTTGCCCTGCAAAAAAATTAATATGAAAGTTCACGTCATATTACAAAAAACATGCCACGCAAACTACCTTTAGCATATCAGACGAGTTCCTCACCAATCAAATCGTCCTGCTTGTTTTTTATCGTATATATTGAGTCTTTTTTTTATATTTTGATCTTTTAATTTGCAAACCAAAACTAATTAGATCGTGTGCACAGTCGTGATTTCGCTTGAAATATTCGCAATTGAAGTGAACTTAGCTATTTTTATTTTCCGAATATTCAAAATTAAAATTCTTATAGCTCTTGACCACTTTATGAATAATGCCAAGAAATTCATCAATAGAAATTTTAGAATTACTTTTAAAAACCATAAAACTCAAAAACGTTTATACACTTATCTGAAGACAGGAACACCTAAAGAATTTAAAAGTAATATAGTTTATTCAATCCCTTGTAATGATTGCAATAGCATTTATATTGGTCAAACTGCGCAATATTTTAAAGATAGATTAAATCAACATAAATCCTCAATTAAATCTCTTAAAAATTCCTGTGCATTGGCCTTATACCATGCAATTTCAAACTTCCATTCCTTTAACTTTGATGAATCTCCAATAATTGATAGTGAATCCAATTTACATAACAGACTTATCAAAGAAATGGTTTTCATAGCACGAGATCAAAATTCATGCAACAAAAGATGTGATATATGCAATCTAAGTGCCATTTATAGTGGCTTAATTTTATATTTTTTATTATATTTTCTAATCACAAAATTTAGTTCGTTGTTTATCATATCGACCTCACAATTTGATGTATAGGGAAGTAATATCGAGTTTAGGTCATGAAATTAAAATCAGCTATTCTTTGCCGACGTTTCGGAATTTAATTATTCCATCTTCAGGGCTAAATAAAATATACGATGGTCAAAAAACAAAACAACAACACAGCATTGACACCAATTTATCAAGTAATTATTTTAAACATATTACCTTAGAATACATTCATTTGAGACTTTCAACATCAGGTCATTATTGTCAATGATGAGTTAATGACTAGTAAACCAAGGTTGATAACAAAACAAATCACAGAAGGTACAAACAACATAAATACATCAAAAGCTTTTTAAATTTTTATGTGAATTGATTCTATGTATATATATATATATACCGACCAAGGATTTATTATATCTAGTAGATAAGAATATTACGTATATATAAATATGTATAGTTTAATTTAGTGAAAAGGTGTTACAGTATTGTTAGAAACCACGTTATTTTGGTTTAAAATATTGCTGTAAACCTTAGCTTGGCCACATCTGTTTTTCTGTTGCAAGTATTTTTGCTACGGGATATGCACACCATTTCTTTGATTTTTATTTTATTCACGTATGATTCATAATCTAATATTATAGCATTATCAAAATCAAAACAATGTTTATTCTCCAGAGTTTGTTGAGCTAAACCTCATACTACCTTTCTGTTTGCTATGTCCGATTTATGATTTGAAATACTACTGTTCAGGTATTGGCCAGTTTCTCCAATATGCACCTTTTTTTAAGTCTTTGCATCGAATGGATTAAACTAGCTCACTCCCCAATTTAGGATTGATCGGACTTTTGGTCTCAGAGAAAATAGGGTTTTATTATTTATAAATCCAAATATAAAAATCCAAATAAAAAATAATAGCTGATTTTAATTTTATTACCTAAACTCGTTATTACTTCCCTATTTATCAAAATTCTTGTTGCAATGTGAATTTGTAGTTATTGAAATATTATTTGTTGTGTTGCTTGTCTTGTCAATCACTACACGCACCACACACTCATGCTGTTAAGAGAATCATTTAATATTTTTAAAATGAGTGTTGAAGGTATGTGTAAAGTTTTATGTTCGTGTTGTGGCAAAATTCACTATAAATTGATTGTAATTATTTGTTGATTGATTCAAAATGAGATAAAATGTAATTATAAATTGTTCTAATACTTCTAACTTGGTGCTTTTTATGTTTTTAGCCCTGGCGATGTCAATAAAAGTTGACGAAACGTAGGCAGATACGGTGTAATTATTTTAACTGACCAAAACTCCAGAAATTTTATCATTATTCAAAATTAATTCACGGCAACTCATTTGTGTACCTACTTAAATTTCTGAAATTGAAATTTTTGATAAAATATTCGAGTAATTGTGTTTATAATCGATTTTAACATAGTGCTTTGCAAAAGTTTCATATCCCATTTGAGTACGTAATCGTCCCTTATCGAGCCAATAAACGAAATTTCTCCGTTGCATCCAGTAATGACTTATTTATCGTGGCCTATTGCTTTTGTTTATGCTTGCTCCGTTGTACATTTAGGCGAAATTGCGTTAATTGAATAGAAAATCCGTCCACTTTTCTCGTTTTTGTTTTAATTTTAACCTACATCGCCTTCGTTTTGCCAATACCACCATGACCTTTTTTCCGGGTCTTTTACGTTAACGATGCACAATCCACTCCACGTTCGTCCCTCTCTTTCTGTGCACGCCAAGGTGCAAAATATTTCTTTCCTCTTCCATCCATCGCGTTCCATCGAATCATCCGATGACTTTTACCAGCCCGGTGCATCAAGTCAGCCGTTGTACACCTGAACGAGACCCGGCGATGCACACGCGGCACCATTCCCTCGCCTTCACATCCCGCACCCCACTCCACCCACCCCAGCATCGAATGCAACGAGCTGTATTCGAGCAAGAATGGATTTAAGTGGGTCAATCGCCTCACCATCGCCGTAAACTCGGGGGAGATGAAAAAAATCATCCTCCTCACCCACCCAGCCATTTTCACCGCCTGCCTTGTGCACCGCAGCTCAGCTCCTCCGTCTACGGCCGCAAGACTCCCGCGCGCACCACCCATACGCCGCCCTCAACGCCTCGTTTTCTTCCGCCGTCGTCTCATATTTCCAGTCCTCGTTGGATACCCCTAACTTCTATCACGTTGCCGGGACCCGGGCGATCCCTACAGTGTGATAATGATTACGTCCCAAAAAAAACCGCTGTGAATCTAAACGCGCTGACCCCTTTGATTGGCGAGACGGATCTTCCTCGCACTATCTCTTCCTTCCCACGTGGTCGTGAGATTGCAGTCTCCCCATGGTTGGTCGGTCATTTGGGGGAGGTGGAAGGGGGGCAGCCCGATGTCCAGTAACTTTGGTATCCGAATATTTCTACCCGTTTCTTCCGAGAGTTAGAAAGCATAATTCTTTTCTATCAAAATGGGCGATGGAACGGTCTTTTTCAACGTTAATATGCAAAATTCATGATGTGTTCATGCTTGAGTCACCGTGAAAGAAGTAACTTTTTCGAATATTTCAATCGAGGTCACCACATTTATTACCAATTACAGATTTCAATCAGCCAAATTTCAGCGAGTATCGTGTTCACTTGAAAGATGCCAAAAATCCATGTGGGATGCTCAAGACTGACCGCGACTGTGCGATTCTCATTTCACGTGCACAAAAAATTGGATATTTTCTGGCAAAAGAATTAACAAGTGAGGGAAATAAGTTTAGATATTCCTCGGGATATTTAACGCGAATGGTGTGGTGAAATCTTGTTTTTTCTGTAGTGGCTTGTTGTGTTTCGCGATACACTTTGCTGTGCCGTCGTACGAGAGTTATAATCCAGCCTGTATGAAATTCAGATTCAGACCTTAAGCGTTTGACAAAATCATGCAGAGTATGTGAAATGTCGTGACTCAGTGGATAAACGCAACTCTACATTTTTTCTTACTTTTAATTTAGCGGCGGACATTCAGTTGTAGGTTACCTGGCTTTTCCATTCTCTTCCCCTCCCCCCTATCTTTGCGCATATCGGGGTGTGTCCATCGCTCTCGCTCACTTAATAGGTGGGGTCCGGCTCATGTGATGCAAGGGCGACCGAGGTATCTCTGCAAAGGTCGTTGATCTGCACCTTCTCGTTCCATTGCCCTGCGCGAAGTGAAATTTCGCTCCAGGTACCTGCGAGTGCTGGCGACCTTCAAAAATTTGGGACAAGTTTTATTCCTTTTAATAACTTAATTTCTTTTGAGTTAAGCGTTATATTTGATGTTTCAGTGCATGGCACCGGTGTGATTTTTAAATTTTAGCCAGGTTGTCTCCTTCGGTGGCCGAGAATGCAAAAGATGCAATAAAGCAGACATGAAAAAAAACTAATATAAAAATTTTCGCTTCTTGGAAGACAGTTTTGCAGAGAGACAATGAACAACTTTGGCAGAACCGGTGTTCATTGCAATATGTTTTTTGAGCGAGTGTCGTGGAATGCATGGTTCTTTAAATTATGTTGAATTTGAAACGGATGACCAAAATGAAATAAATGAGTTCTGGGCTCTCTGTGGCGATTGACTTCAAAGGAAAGATCTCTAGAACGCTTGCCTACGAGTAGCGCATGTTGTTATTCACTGTGAAAAAATTAAAGTCACATTTAGTTTCCTCTTTTACGAGTCGCTATTTTCAGTTTCATCGATGTAGCAGTTGTCCCTCCGCACAACTGAGTGGGCAAAAAAAACAAATTAAGAGGCCAAGTCAGGTCGCGGAATAATTTGTACGAGAGCAGATCTGCGCAGATCTACACAATGGAATTTGAACCCCTAGCTTTCCCGAACACATCACACGAATGAAAATACAAAGGATATACTATCGAGTGAACAGGATGACACCCACAATACTTTCGCGATTCATCCATGTGTTGCCGCGGCTGCGTCGAAGGTTCCCGAACCAAAAACAACCCATGTTGTGAATTTTTCGAACCGTATTCATAAACAAATTGAGATTAGAGGAAATAAAACCGTCCCCTGTTGACTGGAAATGAAGGAAAATGCGGGAGGAGGAAGCGTGTGACAAAAGGCGTCCCTAACGAACAAACATCGGTTGTAGTAGAATTCACAGGCTACTGTGTGTGTAGCGACGGTAAAAGAATTTCCTCGTATTCAACATAATATTGTTTGTTTTTTTATAGTCACGCCGAATTCGGTGCTATCACTGCTTTGCACGCGGGTCGTAAAAAAACACAAGTAATCGAAAGGGAAAAAAAATTGATGAACAACAGGAAGGAATTCGAGCGAATGTTTTTTTTTTCTCGCTCTCTTTCTGTCGTTCTTCTTTCCTTGATAACGGGGATTTTCTTCGTCACAATTAAAAAGGTATCGGCAGGAAAAAGTATATACCTACTGTCACTCTCCCTACCCCCGAAAGTCCACCTCCCCTGCCCCCCTCCCTTCCAGCGAACGCGACCCCTTCTCCATCCCGCAACACGTTTTTTTTTGTTTTTCATTTCCCGATCCCCCCTCCATTCCCTCTGTTGTCAGAGAGTGTGTGTGTGTGTGTTAGTGCGATGGGGTCCTTTGGCTCGGGCTCAAAACGAGACGAATGAGAGCAACGTTCCGGCTGAGCGGAGTCGAAGGGCTTGCCGCCTCACTCGGATGACTTAGCGTCGTATATACGTATAAAAAAGGCCCCCCTAGCCTTCACTCACCTCTCTCTCCTCCCCTGCACCCTTCCCGTACACCCTTCTCTCACTCCAACATTTTCCTCCCCCCTGCCGATACTCCTATTCTACTCTTAGTCCCCTTCCCACACACACCGCTTCAACTCCGCTCTTAACTCCAATCTCTCGCGTCCGTTTTACGACGTGTGGTCGTTCAGTTACTGAAATCAGTACTTAGTACTGAAATCTAGACCTCATCTCTGTAACTTGTTAAATTTTTCATTCTGCGTGGGAAGACAAGCCTTTTTTTTGCCAACTTTGCTCGTTATTATTTTGTTTCTGACGAGCTCATCTTTGTGCTCCGTTGGGACACGACAGCAATGGGCTCCTGTTATCCTGGGATACTTGACATTGGATGAGAACTTCGAATCATTACTTTTACAGAATCAGATCTTTCTTTCAGCTCTTAATTTTATTTCTCAGTTCTTAATTTATCTGAATTTATTAAATACAAGACTAACGTCTTGTACCTATTTCATGTATTCAGAGATATAATCCAATCTGTGTCATGCTGATGTACAGATTATATTAAAGGACGCCTTGATCAAAAGGCTTGAGCTCTGTGACATCCTTCTCTTCTTCACTATATTTTTCCTCTTCTGACATTAATCATGCAATTTATTCTTGTGTACGTGTATTATTCGGTCTTTGGATATTATCGTATGTGCATGTATTATATATGGAATGGATTCTAACGATAGCTATTCATTGTATACATATTGAATCCTTGTTGGTGGAAAATCCTAACCCAGAATTGAGCAAAGAATACGAGAGCTTTTAAGAGAGTACTATAACCTTGCCTGAACGTCGGAGCTCAAGTATTGTCTTCTTACCCGATTCAAAATGAGAGAATGACTGGAAGTCATAGGGTTAGATTATATATTGGCCATATAGCTAATTCATTTCGGAATCAAACGAATAAAGGAAATAGTTTGGAGTAGACTGCAATTATACGCAGTTTCTCAAAGCTAAAATTAGGGAGTCATTGTTTAGCTCTAGCTAGCCTGTGATGTCAAAGCTATTCTGTGGTCTTTTGATAGGTTCCTACTATACTCGAGCTGCTTTTAGGTTTCATTTAGCCTTTTATAAAAATTTATGGTATCGAGAGTTCAAATATCACAATGAACTGAGATGTGACGCCCGTGCCCTTAGTAATAAAAATCGAATCAACTGCTTTATTAATTATGATGTCGCATTTTACGCTTTTACCTCATGGCATTAAAATGTTTCTGTGCGATCCAGCGGGCATGTGTTCTTATGTGTTACCATTTCCAATCTCTTGATTCCGGTAGTGACTTCAGCATTGATATGAGCGTTAATAAGGAAATGGCGGCAACTCCCCTCATTTTTAAATGTATTTCGATCAAGATTTTTCTGTAGCCTCAACTGAGACTATATTCGAATTTTATTTTAAAAACTAAGCAGATGTAAGAAACATAAAGAAGGAACAGTAAGAATTATGGCGCAATAGCTTTATTTTATATGTGAACTTATCAGTGATTGACTAAGTATACATTTTTAACGTTTTAGCGTAAATTGCTTCACGCCTTACGCTGAAAAAATCCTTCACATCCTAAGTTTTTTGCTACTATGAAAAGTACCAGAGTAAGCAATTAATTTATTTAAAGAAAATAATTAATAAAACACAGGAACTACGCACCGTTACACTTCTGACCGAATCTGTGTTTTGGAACCTCATTGTCTTTAGTTATGTTTGTCTGAAGCGCTCAGCCGTTCAAAATCCCATGGAAGACGGCTTCTATTTTTTGCCTAATATCTCTCGAAATGTTGTGAAATAAGTGGCTGATATTTTGTTATCGTTAAAAAGACGAGACCTTTTTTTAAATTTATAATGAGGCCAAATTAATTGAATTATGTGAGTAGCGATATCTCCCTCAACCCGTTCACTCCCTGCTGCCTCTTTTCGCCGGATTCCTCCTCATTCTTTCGAACACCTACGCCGTACACCTCCTCCAATCCCTCCCAATCGCACGACCTCCACATGCACAACGTCGTACCTCCCTCCCCTCTCTGCCCCGCCCTCACGCGTGCTCGCTCCTTTCCCTTCTTCCCAGCCCTACCCTCTTGCCCCCACCCCCCAAGCAACGGCTCCACGAGGGTGTGGTCGCGCACACAGAGCGAGCGAGCGGTATGCCTGGCGTACGACGACCGTCCTTACCTGTGTGTGTGCGTATATACACCGCACATACTTATACTCTCCTCCCTCCGTCACCTTTCTCCATCCTGCCCCACCCAACATTCCTCCTCCATCCTCTCGAACTCTTTCGTTTTCTTTTGTCAATTCAAATGTCTTCTCCTTTTTATATTTTTCCTCTCGTTTGACCTCCTCGTTTGTCCTCGCCTTTTACCGCGCTCTCTATGATACATCGAGTCTTCTTCCCGGCAGTAAGTATTAGTGTGTGTGTGTGTGGTTTTGGTCCCTTGATTTAAGAAAAGAACAAACTAGATGTTTCTAGGCGTTACGTACTGGAACTGCATTCTTAGGGCCGGTTTTGTCAAGTCTGGTTACATTTAACCGTTCGATTACATGCAGCTTTTATGGAAATTAGATGTTAACTGAGAGTTTGATTGTTGTGATTTCCAATACATTGTCAGTTGAGTGAATTCCTCTCGGTTTTCAAATCGGGTCGGGAGTTCAGTTAACGACATTTCGATGGTTAACTCTGCCATCGTATTCAGGGGGTAGAGGCCAGGATTAGATTTTGCCGTATTATATATTGTTGAATTGACGTCATGACGTCACTGATTGGCTGTTGAGAGGAGAATCTTTTGCACCAAAAATGTATTTTCCCTCGCTGTCTTTATACTGTGGATAACCGATAAACTTACGGGTATTCGGCGTATGCGTACTTACCATCGAGTCCCAGAGTGTATTCACGTCGGATATCATATTGAGAAATATTTAACAGGCATTATAAAAACACACCTGAGAGAATGAATATACTTCGTAGAGTTCATGATAACTTTATTACCGACCCCAAGTTTCAATGAAGATAAAAGGTGGAACCGCTCGACACTAGTGAGGTAACATTCAAGTCGTTGAAATTTGCAATCAGCCATCTTGAATGGACCAGTAATGAAGCTCAAATGTAGAAAATACTGTGGTAGTAGTGGAAGATTTTTCGCAATGACGTGATAATTGACTTAAACATACTTGAAACAACAATAGTACACAAAAACTTAGCAATTCGTGGAGCGTCACTTTGACGCGATTTCCATGTTGGGTGGTTCCTTAAAAATAAATCAGGCTTCTCTTCTTTCGTGTGCCAAGACGCCATCTATTCTTTAATCTACGGTTTGGTGCCTCCAAATTGGCCCCACGCTCGGTTCCCTGTACCGTATTGCCTTTGTGTTTCCTTTGGTCGTGTGCGCGTGTGGGTGTGTGAGGGCCTTCGCGAAATGTTTATGTCCGTCCCTCTCGGACGAGCGCGAAGTCGTGAACGCCCTCTCGCATTCTTTTTTTTTATCATTCCGACTCACCTCCTCCCCACGCCTCGTTTTCGTACGGTTCAATTTTGCGAGACAAAGGGGACGTATATAAAATAAGGGGTCCACACCTGGAGTTCCCTCTCTTTCGTTTTTTTTATTATATCTCTCGGAAGATTTTTCTGTTTATATCACCTCTACCCTCTTCTGTTTCGTGAAACCGTATCGTGGTCATTACTGCATCCCTGTCCGAAGCTTGTTACCGACTGTCTCTTTTTTTAAATTCCCATTTGCACGGTTATGGTGTGACGTACAGTTTTTTCTTCGCTCTTTATTTTGCGAAGGTGTTTTTAAGGAAGGGAAGCCATTACTTCCATTCGCGCCTTAGCTGTCTCTCTTCACAGTCTCCAACCGTGACGTAGTCTCCGCGGATGAGACTTGAACCTCGCGTTGACTTGCGCCGGGTGAAGAAAAGTCTTCTTCTTCTCTATATATGTATGAAGGCCAAGATTTATGTCAAGGGAAAGAGCGTATGAATAAAATTTGTTTTTCAGGCATGCATGTGCTCAGTGTAGTGAAAATAGATTGGCTCTCTCGTGTAAATTATTACTGGCTGCAGCGGTAACCTAATTTTAGCACCGTGAGTGCATGGATTTTGTGGCCACGTTTGCTTTTCTCGTATTGCATAAAATCCACGCGTGTGGATTCACCGTGAACTTTTAATTCAAAAGTTGGAGTTGGAATGGAAGGCAGTTGATAGGGGGGACATAATGTAAAAATTGTTTTAGTAGCTAGAGAAGTTTTTTTATTGTAAATTTGCCTTTTAGCGTGACTCCATCCCGTATTTGAACAGCCCTGTCATGGTGTAAGTTGAATTAAATTTAGCTTCACGAGAGAGGCAAAAAAGGTTAAATGTTACTTCCGCCCCCGCGTTTACCTGTTTCGGCTGTGGTATCCAACGCTGCTGACTTTGTTGCGTGAAAAAGCAGCGTTTTGTTCGAATTGCAGAGTCGTATTTGGTGACATTTGGGCTGGGGGCAAAAAACCCTACGCTGCGTACACAAGCGGCTCAACCAATTTTATGTATTTTACTTTTAATTCTTGTAAAGTAAGCCAAAAATCAAAACATACATAATGAAAAAGTTAAAAAAGTTGTATTGCAAGATTTTTAACGATATTTTTCTAGTGATAAGTAAAACGTGTAGCAAAATATTTTATTCTGGCGAAAATAAAACAAATCATGCAGTATCGGGATATGGCACCCTATAAACTCCAATTAGTTTTTATTGAGCTCCTAGAAATTGTGATTAAAGATACTCAATTATTTGCGAAATTGCCGTCAAAACACAATTTGGAGTCATCTCTGAAATTCCATTTTACCCTATCTTTATGGGCATGCTAACCACGAAAACGAACAATTTAGTAAATAACTAGAGTTCGTAATTTCCAGTCGGCTGTCTGGTCACTGATCATGTTGTATTGTTATTATAATCAGCTCAAACAGAGAGATGGGTGCTTGGCTCGAATTGAGAGGAGTGATCCTCCTATTCGTCCGAGTGCTGTTGCCCCTGACTGCAAGTGGTTGACGGTAAGTGTGAAATATTAGCCGTCAAAGCACGCTTAAGTCACCGAGTACGTTCACAGAGACCCAAAGCGATAATGGCTTCAATAATATTTTGCGCAATCGGCTATGTTGTTAGCTTGTTCCATAACGGCCAGTCGATAGTTGCGTAGTAGCGAACAGTGAGAGAAAATTACTTTTTAAAGAGAAAATAATTCTCGAAGTAATCCCAAGCGTGAGCATCACGTCTCTTATATATTTTTTAAATTCTAATTTTTAAAAAATATGGGCTTTGACGCTAGTTAAAAGTTAAGGTGTTTTACTTGTTTCTTTGGTCGGGAATAATTAAATAGTTTTGCTATATTTCCTTCAAATTTCCCTCTTGTGAACTAGACATTGTTCCTTACTTATTCCCCAGTCAGTTATAAGGAACCGGCTAGGTCTGCGGTGGATGCGCGCAACAGTCATTATATAAAATAGCATACGAAACAACTTATTTGGCCACTCTCTGTATACTGTGCTGAAGTAGTATTACAAAACATTCGGGTTTCAGCTGATTATCTCTGTCCCCTTTCTTGCGCTCTCGCATGTTTCCGTCCCAATGTATCGAATATATATTTAGTTCTTTCGTCGTGAGGTGTGGGAATAGAAATGCTTTTCTTGGTTATTCCTCCTGTAGAGATTTCCACATTTAAGTTGACAGTATGGGACTATTGGAGGACACCGTTGCCAAACTTACGCTGTGTTCTAATTTCTAGGACCCGTTGGCAACCATATCCTACGCCGTGCTAAATTTAAATGAGTTACTTAAGGGAATAATGTTTGCATATTGGAAGACTCCTATGTGTACAGTTATTATATTGCATTTTCCAGCTGCAATTGGCAATATCGCACCTCGGGTCATATGAGGATTTACACAGGATACGAATTTCAAGGAGAGCCCATACTCTCAACTAAACGTGGGACGCACTTTAGGCATGTTTGCTTTCTCATGGCTTTCGCTTTTCATTCTCTCTCTCCCCGTCGTCCCATTCTCAAGCTTGAGGATCTTTTCGTTCCGTGCCCCGGAACCGCTTGCTGGGTATATCTTTCCCCCTGTTTATTTCATCTTCGCCTTGTTTATCCGACCTCCCGTCTTGTCTCTATTCGCACATATTCCCGAGGTATAAAATTCTCCCTCCTTCACTGTTTCATTTTCGCATGTTCATTCTCCTCTCTCTCCCAAGTCTCCTCTCCGTATTCTGATCTCCTCTTTGCTCTGTCTCTTTCTATCTCTCCACCGACTGGAGAGAGTTGCGGCCGAACGAAGCGATTCGTCCCCTTTACCTCGTCTTTATTTTTCCTTCTGCTCCCATCACTTTCTCCCTCTCCTTTCCCATTCGCTCCCACATGACAGGGGAATATGCCATTCGGACATTTTGTTGGACTTTTGGGTCGCGGCAGAGACTGGGTAATCTCGAAAAACCTGGTCGAGTGGTGTCGGGGAAAATTTGAGGTTAACGAAATGATATTCACCAAATGAGCTACTAAGTTTTCGCGGAAACTCTCCAAAGATTCATGGCATAATTTGACATTTGTGATCTGTGCATGTAGTATATAATCTATGATGATATTTTTGTGCAGTTTTTCAGGATCAACTTTATATTTTCAACTTTTTATCTGTTGTCTAGCGTTTGGCGTTTGTAATGTGACAAGTAGCCAAACAAATTATTTCTTTTATCTGCCAAAATTGTCTCCCCTCTCGCAATTGTTACATGAGACTTAGATCTGTGAATCGACTCGGAGGGAGACAAGTTAACACTTTTTTAAATTTTCGCATGGATGATGAGAGCGATACATTTATCCCTGAAACCGGTATAAATATGAGAAATTCATCCAAGGTTTCTGTTTTCATATAAAATTTGTACGTATGTACTCTCTCTATTTGTCGCGGCTGCGACACGTTATTTCACAAAAGGGGGGGTGCTATAGAAGCCTTTCCTGGGTGAGGTTTGTACTGGTGCCAATTAGACGACTCAAAAAATGTACGACTGTTGTGTCTAATGTAATTTGTGTATATGTTTCGTGATTTATATCCCCCAATGGCTAATGACGACCATTCATGTTCGCACGCGGGAGTTTTTTTCCGGTTTCGTAGTAATTTAATTATGTGCTTAAATTTTGGTAAATAGTCGTCATGTCCAATATATATCCAATATCAGGCTTGTGTTGGTGTAAATATATACATTGATCCGGGCTCGGTCCGTACATTCCCTCCCCCGCTCCTCCCCCACCCTCTGTTCGTTCGCTCACCTCCTGCCCGACACACAAGAGGAGCGCCGTCTCTCCCCTCGGGTGCGTCCCTGCACCCGCCCAACATCCCTCCCTCCCCCAGGAAACCGCAATTCTCCCCCCCTCCCCTTGGCCCGCGCCAAACACTCCAATCGCCCCACGCCCTACTCTCGGTTTCAGGGGATGCAAATGTGCCCCTGTGAGTGTGTGAGTCGTATCCATCTGCCACACCCTTCCCTTACAACTCCGACTCACCCTTGTGGACCCGTCATCATCTCTTTCTCTCGCCTCTTTCACACATTTCTTCCCCTTGCTTTCTATAATATTTCACCCCTTTCCCTACACGTTCTCCCTCTCTCTCTTCACGTTCCCTACTTTACATCTCTTTCTCTACCCTGTAGAAGGGATCGGCAAACTGCGGCTCTGCATTAATATCCACATTGGTTACGAGCAAGTGACTCTGATGTGAAAATGAAAATAAAATAAAAACTTTTTTGTTTGCTTTATAAAATGTTTGAACGATTTAAATATCACAATGGTCATTTATTATTATTAAATTCATAACTAATATTATAACTTGTATTAATACAGTGAGATTCAGTGGAGAGGCCCGGAATATGTTGTTATAACTCTCGCTAGAACGAAACTATTTGAACGAAACAACGTACATACAATGTGCATCTCAACTAATTGAGCTTCGAGCACGCCTGAGGTCGGACCGGTAAGGCAGGCACCGGACAGCCGTCACGACATTTACAACTAGCGGATGAAAAATACTGTTGCCTCTCTCGAAAAGCTTTGGATTGTTGGGAGGGAAAGATTTGGCTATTCAGTCGCTAAAATTTGCGGATTCTTGCTGTATGGGCGCAGATGACAACCTGCGGTACGCGTAGCGTACGAGGGGTGCGTGCTTGGCGGCAGAGCTATTCGTGAAAAAATCGCGGAGTTGAGTTTGAAGTTGCAGTTTGAATATGAATTCTTGTATCTGGTACAAGGGATGCGCACAATTTAGGAATTTAGGGAAATGGGAGGCTGAGAGTACACATCAAAAGACGTCGGGAACCGCAATTCCTCGCTGGAATAATCAAACCGGGCGAGTTTTCCTTTTATTCTTCGGTCTTTCCCCATTTATCTCGACCGCGTCATTCGTCCTCATCTCCTCCCTTTCCTCCTCTTTTTATTCTACATTTGTTCCCTCTGCTGTCTATCCACCTGTATTCTTTCCCTCGTTTTTATGCACTCCCTTTTCTCTCTATTTGTCCAGTCGAGTTGACCTGTCTCACAAGTTTAAATATTCTATTTTTTTATTTTTTTAAAACATTTTGTTCGATTTCGTCATTATCTTCTGTTGCGTAGTGTTTGGCACATCCGTCTACCAGCTTTCGCTGTTCTTAGCTGTAATTTCTTTTCTTCTCTCCCGACTTGTATTTGTTATCGTTTTGCCCGTATTCCACGTTTTCCCTTCGATATTTTTTGTTTTGTGCTTTTGCTTATCGCATTTATTTTTCTCATTTACGCTCTCTTGTCACCTGGAGGACAGTTTTGAATTACGTCTAGATTGGAGGCAGGCTTGTTTGCTTTATCGCCCTAAAAATATCATCCCGTTCGTTAATTGTGCAGTCGTCCGATGGAGCTGTTCCTTTTTATTTTTCCCCGAGTACAATTTCATTCGCCTGATACCTAACGACCCATTCTCGAGTGTCGTGACGAAGAATTTGAGCATTCATAAATGTATATTAAAATTGTTAGGCGTGGTGGCAGTGGTCACAGAGAGAGAAATTTCGATCCGTGCTTAAATGCCACGCATTTTTACTGTACGTTAAATCGAAATGGGCCAAGTTCACCGTATTTTTTCATAATTATCTCTTTTATTTTCCCTCAAATATAGTGAGTGAGACCTGGGGGAATATGCATTTAAGATTTAATTGAAGACAGTATAAGTATTCCCTAAAGGGCAGGGTTGTATCGTAGTTAACGTGTATTCATTAACATAGGAAAAGTGTGAATGTTAGATTTAGACATACCTTTTACAGTAATTGAAAAATGTACATTTTTTCTCTGCAGGAAAATCAGGAATTTTGTGTATGATGACTTTGCTTTTTGGAATAGGTTTTGCATCACGTTTTAGTTCATTGCACATTTTTTCGCTCTTCTTCAAGTAAGTTGCCTGTTGTAGTACCTTTAGGCTATTAAATATTAAGAAAATTACTATCGCGGAGCGGAGGTTCAGGGCCTAGGCATATGGGGATTCAGCGAAGACGGTAAAAGAATAGTTATTCAAACTCCTTGGAGCGTTAACATAGTCCGAAGGTCCTTTTTGAAAAATATAAAAAATGTACTTCAAAAAAGTAAATTTATCAATGGAAAGATCTCTATTGACACCCCTTAGAAAATTCGAACTTAAGCTGAGGTTTTTCATTCCATTTAAAGCCGCCTGCACCGAAGCATTTTCTTTTCTTTTTATTCCTTAAGTCTAGCAGGCTATTCACAAAAACAGTGTTAACCTCATTGGTCACTCAGTAGCCCTGAGGAAGTCTCCGGCAAAGGAGAGGAAACGTCGGCCACCTTCGAACCAGCTAGCAAGACGCGGACAACCCAAAAAACATATATAAGTCAGTGTTAACCTGGTTTCCTTCGCCATTCTCACAAATTTCTTGGTCTTTATCTGGATGAAAGACAATTTTAAATTTTGCTGTCAAATTAATATAGGACGTTTCTCGTTTAATGAATAATATGGAATCTTTTTATACCCGATGTGATAAACTTACCGAGTTCAAAAAGATGAAAAAGTGAATGACATGACCCTCAATTACACAAGATGACGTTTCGTAAGGTTTGTTGGAACTAATGGTTGTTTCTCGTTTACTTGAATGTTGAAATCTGGCATCGCGTTAACACCACAATCTTCTTTAACCTCATCGTATTTCGTCTAATCTCGTATCTTGATCTTGATGCGTACTTTTTATCTTCTCCCATCGTGGCCCGTTATCGTCATGCCTTATCTCTTCAACGAAAGTTATCTTCGGTCTTGTGTAATATATTCGTTTCCCTCAGTTCCCGATTCATCTCTATCCTCCTTTTGACTCTTCCGTCTCTTCTTCTCCTCTCTCGTGCTACCTTCTACATTTACTAACCTTACCTCTTGCAAAAGCTCGCAGTATAAATATGTACAACACGCTACGTAAAGGAGGAAGTATGTGTTTTGGAAGGATCAGTGAAATAGGATGGAGGGGATGGTAATGAGTGGAAGAGAAATAAAAGTAGAAAGAGAGTAGCATGGACTATCCCTGAATGGGACGTGGTTGAAATCTGGACATTTGATGACATGAAGCCAATCTACGAGGCGGAAGCCTACGCGGCCCTAATGGCTGCGACTCATGTAGCCTCCTTGGCATGTGAATTTTGTAATATTATTATTCGTTGTGATAATCAAGCTGTAATATACGCCCTAAATAAGGGCAGAGGTCTCTTGTTCCATATACGCGACCTTTTGACTATGTATATCAATTTAATAAAGGAACCGTCACAAAATGTGACCTGGTGCTACGTTGCCACGGAGGTTAATCCCGCCGACCGTCCTTCCCGGACCGTCCTACCCTACTATTCCCGCTCGGCGTCCTATTCGGCGACGTACGGGTGGGTATACAGGGAGGATGAAGCCTGAGGAGGACAGTCGGTGGAAATCTGATAATGTGCGACGTGGTGCCAGATCTCTCTATAAGTCTCTCTCCCTAGAAGTCTTGACCTTTGACTGTCTGATTTTTTTCTTATAGTTAGAGTAACTGTCGCATTGCGCGCAGGGTTGGAGTAACAAATGTAAAATTACTAGTACTCATTCATTGGTCACATACTTCTGGTGTTTAGGAAATAGACCTTTACGCATGTATTCATTACCCTTTGAGATCCTGTTAGAAGGCCGATTTACACGATGCACTCTATGCGCAACTTAACGCGTCAAAGTTTCAAATGGAATGGAAAAAAGCAGATACAATTTTCATAGCTCCCGTTCGTGCATTTTCTAATGCATTCTAGTGGTCCTTTTCTGTGCAGGAAGCAATTTTCACTGAGCATCCATTAATTCATCAGACTATAATAACGTGTCATGCGTAAAATGGCCTTAGGGAAGTTAGCCTTGCACTTCCACTAAATCAGCATTCACGTCGTTTTATTCCTGAATGACGATATTGCCGTCAGAATTAGTCAAAGAGGAAATTTAAACCTATGGCAGAAGTTCGAAAATTCCACGGAGGAAACATCATCCGCGCCGTGATCGGGACTGGAACCTGGTTCCCACGACATCACGCCGTTAAGCTACCTAGGCCTCCTTCTCCCCATTGGACTTTTGTGGGCTTAAAAGGAGCTAATTGTTCCCGACTACTGGACATATGATGTCAGGAAGCAGTCATATTGTGCGAAAGGCTCCACCGTCCACGAGGCTAAATGAAAACTTTCAACGCATAAGTGTTGACTTTGACTAATTTTGAGGATACCGACTAGTTAGCTAAAGTTAAACAAATTGCTTATTGATTAAAATTTAAAAATTCATTCTCATTTCTGAGCCAAATGAAACTTATTTTCCATTTCGAATCACCACAAAAATCTGGATTATGTAAAGCATCCTAAAATCTGGTGCAACGTGAAATCTGTGATCACGGCTCTGCTTATCTCAAAATCGTCCTCCCTGAATCTGCCACGACCTTTAGCGAGAGCACCTCACGTAAGTGGAAAGAAAAATATCTTTCTGCAAGTATTAGACATAAAGCCTATTACGACCTTATATTTGTTGGTATTCTTCCTTCATCCATTCTTTCTACGTGTTATCTCTCCATTTCAGTGTACTCGTATCGTTTCGTTGATGCCTTGTACGCCGAGTTCTTGCCTTGATTCCGTGATTCTCTTTTTATCCGTTCGTCTATAGCCAGCGGCTCTTCTTGAAAATTCAATCTCAGATGCTTGTAATCTTTGTTCGTATACTTTTCTAAGTGTCCATTTCTCGCTGCCGTAAATTGCAGCTCAAGGAATTGCCATTGTTTTATAAAATTTTGTTATGGTGTCTTTTCTAAGCTTTTTTTCAAAAGTTTGGTAATGATGTAGCTGAAGGTGGCAATTTTCTAGTGTGTGTCTATTTCATTGCAGTGTGTGATAAACATTGTTCCAAGAAAGTTTAAGGAAGTGACTTTTTCTGTAGCTTGATTGCTTTAAATTATTATCGAACTGACTGGTTCATCTCCTTTAAATGCCATAAATTAGATCTTTTCGGTCGAGATCTTTAAGTTTTATGGCGATTGAGTGGAGAATGTAAGGCTGAAGGAGAATGTAAGAGGGATCCCCTTTCCTGCATTCCTCCCGCACAGCATCGCTCTCCCAAATTACCCGCTCGAGTGTTTCGTAGGCGCAGATCTCTTTCCTGTCGTCTCCTTCTATTCGGCCGATGCGTCATCTGTGACCATGTCGGGGTTTGGCCGCTCTTCGGCAGATTGGCCGTAACGACCGTAGTAGGAAGAGGGAGGAAGGTACTTGGAGCCGGGCTGCGTCGGTGCTACGGAGGGAAGAGGATAGGAGTGACCTTCTCCAAACTCTCGCCCGAAATGGTTAGGGACGTAAGAGCATTAGATGACGCGGAGAGCCCGCAACCAAGAGTACGCACGGTAATGAGAAAGTCTCTCCCAAAACAAGTTGCAAGCTTCTCCTTTCCACTGTCATAATTACTTCATGTGGGTGTGGGTTAAATTTCTGATCTAATTTACTTGCCTTGAATCATTGCGATGTAAAGGCTAAATGGATTAAGATTGGTCCATCATTTAACGGCATTTTCGTTGGTCAGCGTTGGAGCGTCCTTAATTATTTAGTGTTAATTTCAAGGACAGCTAAAGAGAGGGAATCCTTCGTACTTTGGTACAATTATAAGTCATGAAATCACAAACGCCTATATGCAGAATTGTTTCAAGGGAACTGCACTTTTCAGCAAATCTCTCTTCCGTTTTAGAAGATTCCTTGTGCTTAAAGATTTCGATATTTAATATTTAAATCTATGATGCTTCTATTCTTTATCTGCACGCTGTACACAGTTTATTAACGCCATATTAAATTCCCCATATAAAATTAAAGAAATATTGGTTTTATCTTTAAGAGCTACCGTATTAGCTAACGCTCTGCTCTTTTTGAGAGTTAAGCTAGCTGTTTGGTTGAGTCATTTCTTTTCTGCTCAGCCTAAATACGCTTCTTATTGTTAGACCAGAAGAAATTGTATAAGAACGATGGTAGAAAGTAGAAAGTGGGATTCCCGGAAGAATCGTACTAAGTCGAACCCAGACCCTCAATTCTGCTGCCTGAAGAGCCACCTTTACTAAATCTTTTCTAACCCCTTCTTTTTCGAACTGACCCACTTTCGATCATACTTCGCAAAATGTAAAATTATTCTCCAATAAATATCCGAGGAAACCAATTTGATGGAGAGAGGATTAAAAAAAATCGATTTGACCCCTTCTTTCCCTCGCCCTATCCGATTTTCATGCTTTCACCTCTGCAGTGCAATTGAGGTCTCTAAGTTTTTTTTGAAAGGGGAAGAGCAACGAAGGGACTTATTTCGACTTTTTGCACACCTCGCTTTGATCACATCGGTTGGTGCAATTCGTATTCCCGAACGTGTTCCGAAAACTCTTCGCGACTTACTCATGTTTATTCATGTTTTATTGTTTTTTTTTTAAGTTTCCCGAATCTTCCGTTAGATTTTTCGCGGGGGATGGAAATAGTGTGGTGGTTAGAGGGGAAGGCAACTGAGAAAGTGCCATAAGGTACGGAATGGGAGGAAAAGAGGCTGATGGAAAGGATTCGAGGGAGGCCGCGAATGTAAATGGGGAACGTCCAGAGAGACTAGCGAGCGTTATGAGGGGTGACAGGACAGAGAGGAGGTTGGTTAAGCGCGGTTGAGGTATGAATTTTCGACGGTTCTGTGAGAGGCAAAATATGCCAAGAATTAAAGAGGATTTAACATGGATAAACTAAAAATTTTTGGGAAGAAAAAATTACAGAAGATCACCCGCGGTGAGGAAAACAGTAGGTAAGACTTTTTATGGGCATGCATTTCATTAGGTGGAATAATTTTGATTTTGATCCTTATAATTTTTCCCTCGCAACTGCTTGAGCCAAAAAATTATAAATTCCATATTTTGGCTTGTTTTTGCTCAGTGTATACGGTATTGAATGTTGACGTACGCATTGATTGTATTTGAATAACTAATTTTCTAGTCCATGAGTGAAATGGAGCACCACTTGACATATTCTGACTTCAATATCTGCAGTAATTTGTTGTCTACAAAAATTACGGCAGATTGGTGTCTTAATTTTGGTTTACGTTAGGTGTTCTTAAAAAAATCGCTTTGTATTTAAGTTTTTCGTGTAAATAAATTTTGTTTTTGCGTTCTAGCTTTCAATTACACTGACTGCAATTTTAATTAAAGATATTTAATAATAATTTTATTATTTTTAATACAATTTATTGTAATAACATTTTTATTAAGAATACAATCTGTGTAACCGAAAGCAAAAACGTCGCTGAAAAGTTAAAATAAAAAATAAATTCTGTGTAAGACGAAAGTAGGTAGGTACTATTTTTTCTTGTTTCACCCTTTTTTGCCTACAAATTGCCCACAATTTTAATTCCAATAAAAAAAACAGTGGAAAAAGGTTGATTTCGTAAACATTATCAGTTTTAGAATACATTTTCATCTGCATCACAAAAAGGAAGAGAATATTCTCCGATATGTTCAATCACTCGGTTTCATTTCATCACAATATTTTATTACGATTGGTATTGGTTTCATCATCAAGGTGTCGATATGTTGAAATTGAACTTTTTTATCGAGTGAGGGATTTTTACCAACAATGCGCGTTGAACATTTTTTTCCAAAACACCTGCATCTCTGTTCCTGACATTTACAGTGCGTAATTTCTAGGTTTTATCAACTATTTTCAAAGATAGATCAATTACTCACCGTAGTAATTGTGACAGAATGGGAAAAATATTTTCGGTTTTGAACGCGTTTTCAGCGTACGGCGTGAAAACATGAGTCAAATTACTTAATTACTGAGAACTTAGTTTATTTCACTGTCACAAAAACACGGTACAAAATTCCACTAATTATTTTATTGCTGTCGACCGATTTCGACGACTAAAGCGTCATTTATAAGATAAAAGACTGTTTTGTCTTGTAAGTGACACTTTATTCGTCGAAACCGTTCGACAGCAATAAAATAATTAGTGGAATTTTGTACCGTGTTTTTGTGACAATGAGTTCTATCTTCATTTTCCACAAAGTATCGCCACAATCGATTAATTTGATTAGTTTATTTCAGTCATATAAAACAATATTTTTTTGCCATTAATATTCACTTCATGCTTGTTACAGCTGCTGAAATTAAAATATAAAATTCGAATGTGCTCTCTATTATGAATAGGGAAAAATCTCGCTCGAACCACCTTAAGACGCCATTTAAGCACTCTCTTCTTTACTCTATTGGGGAGCGAGAGAGAAAGAGGAGAAGGCCGAAGTGAACTTCTTTTTCACCGACTTTCATTTGCAGACGGCGGCTCTTAACCTTTGACAATGGCTGGTCTAGTTCTTCCCTGCACGATTTCCTGCATCCTCTTCGGCGCTCCGAGGAATGCTGGAAATTCTCACGCACGCGTGCATGCATGGCTTTCCTCCCCTCCTGCCCCCACCGCCGCCGAGTGGGGTGGGTTACGCCCCCGCGCGCGCACCCCGTGAAGGAGAACGCTCTCCTCCGCCGTCTGGAAAGACCATCCGTCATTAATCTCTCAGCCCTCGCCTTTCTCCCTTCTTCAAGCCTTTTTTATCCGTAATAAAACATTCGGGTCTCCTCAGCCGAAGAACTAGCCATTTCTTTGTGTGACGACGAGTATAGTAATTATTGCCAATAAAATTTCCTTTTATCTGCGACCCGTTCAACTGGGAGGGAAATCCGTAATTTTTAAAGAGAAAAAACTGATATTCGCTCTTTCGCTTTTCTCCAAAATAGAACAGGAAAGAGAAAGCAATACGTAATGATAGCCATTGGTATTAGTAATTATTGTCGGAGGATATCACTCTGGTCTGACAGGGGAACCTGTCTTCAAATACCAAATTTTTTCTGCATCATGATTACGTATTAAGGAAGTATTCCTTGTTTATTTAATTTATTTTATGCTACTAATATTTATAGATGCACATGGTATTGAATTTCGTTGATAGTTGATGCTTGTGATTCCCGCACCTTACTAAAATATGCCTTAAAAATCTCAATTCAATAGAAACAATTTTATAAACATTGATTGCTCTAAATTATTTGTCCGTGTTATCGTTCTTTTTATATTATCTGAGTGATTGTGTTGCTGCTTAAAAGATTAAAGATAGTTTACACTCACCTTTCTCTGTGTTAAAAAGGAAAGTTTTATTTTAATTAAAACTTTAAAATGATGGTTGTTCCTTTTGTATCGGTCTACCTAGCCCCTGTTTGCATTGATAAAATTCACAATTTATATTCCATTATACGTTTTTATATTTCACTTGAACTCAGTTAAATAATTTGAACTCGTCTTTGCTCTCATTTAAAACGGTGATCTTTTTCAAGAAGAAATTTTTATACATCTTTAGCGTCTCCTTTTTCCTCAAGACAAACTAAAAAACTTGTTCGTATAAGAAGGCCTTATCTTTTTGGTAAACGAGGTTTTTCCGTGGAATTTCCTGCGCTGATATTTTAACGAGAAATTCATTCAAAGCACAACTTTATTCTGGCTTTCATTGTTAGCAGTCTCTGGATTTCATCAAAACCTGAAAACAGCATCAGACACCTTTTTTCCTTACATTAACTTAACACATTTCTTAAAAATGATTTGCATAATACCTTCTTGAGCAGAGGAGTTTCTATTTTAGTGAAAATAATCCTGCTGTCTTGTACCTTTCCAATGAAATATTTTTGCACGCTCATATTTGATTTTTTAATACTGAAGAGTGTCTCATTAATGAGATATTTTTCAGTTTGACTTGGTAGTCAGTTATTATGTGACTTCTTAAGATTAGGGAAATGTATCAGAGTACCTGATACGCAGGGTAATAAAAATCAATTAGCTACCTATATTTTACCTTAAATAACCTCGTCAGAGATTTTGGGTCTGATTTCACACTCTTAGGAATCGAAAAATATAAAAAGTTATACTAATTCTGCGTGTGACATCTCGAAGTTGTTTCATGTCTGTTTACAGCGTCATGCTCAGCATGCTCTACTAACATGCTACAATGGTCTACAGTGTGTTTAGGGTTTAGGGTAGTGTTTAGGCTCATGTAAACACTCGGACTTCGAACCTCGGACAAAACGCACTTGATCACGAGATATTAACTCTCCCTGTCGATGGATTACCGCAATGCATGCATAGGAGTCAAAAGTCCCTATTGTTTTCATTGAAATTTTGGATTAATTTTTAATTTAAATGTACTTGTCAATTGCTCTCTTTTTGAATTTGCTCTTCCCCTCCCTGCGTGTTATGCTCTTATCCAGGTGGATCTGTTGACCGGAAAATTTCGTTGGTTGCTTTTGGTGGTCAAAGATTTTTCCGGATTTGATCTCATGAACCTCTCGTCAGTTTCATGGCGCTGCGTCTTGAGGCTGCGTCTATGCTCCTATTAAGACGCTTTGTTAGTTTTTTTTCCCGTTTGGCTTCAACTTACGGGTAATGGTTATCGTATCCGTTGCAACATCATTTTTTTATTCGCTTAGCCTCAAAAATTTATCTCTTCCCTTTCGATCCGTCGCCATGATTTTCGGTCAAGATAGTCGTGCTGCATAAAACGTTTCCATGTTGCTTCCGTCTGGCTCAGAACTCATTATCCCACGGCCAGCGGGGAAGACGTCTCATGCTTCGCTATAGATTGCGTTTCCCAGGATGGATCCGTTCCGATGTTATCTCGCCATGCTTGTTTGGGAGGGGAGAACTCACATTATAGTGGCCACGTTACTGCGTCTGGGTTTCAGTCATGGAGGGATGAGCCGAGACAGGTGAAGAGGGTGTTTTAAGCTCTATGCTCGAGTGAATTAAGCTCGGTACACATCGCGTAGGAGTACTCTGCTTAAGAACTCTTCCCAGGGAACTCTCCTTGTGGGAGAAATAAAGTATTCGCCTGAATGGTGAATAATTTCTTTTCACTGTGAATTTTTCATATTTGTTTGGCTCCTCAGCGCTTGACGTCCGCTGATGTTATACCACTTTGAATTTTAACTCAAGAGTGAAATTTCTGCATCATTCACGGTACCGTTGATCGAGTAGGTATGTGTGGCCAGTCTGGAGAAACAAAATTTTATCAAAGTTCCCGTTAAAAAAAAACGCCCATCACGGGAATGTTTTAATTTACCGTGAAATATCATTCAGCTACTAATTTTAGAGGATTACATTGAGATAACGTAGTGTTTATCTCTCGTTCTCGTGAAACTGTATGCATTTATTATGGATGCGAATTTTCCCCATACAGCTGCATTAACCTTGTTTCATTTTGGTGTTGCTGCCTGTCGGTAGTCGCACGAGTTGAAAACCGAAGTTAAATATTTCTCCCACCTCCTATGTTAACATTTGAAAACCATACGTTTGTAACCGACGGACTGATGTAATACTCAAAGCCCAAACTCTCAGTTTACTTCTAGTTATCGAAAAGTCTAAGTCGCCTTGCGGCTAACGTGAACCAGGCATTATATAACCGGGTCTGAGTGTGATAAGTGGCAAAAAATGGCACAGACGACCTCAGCTACTGGTGACATTCTCCAATTGCTACTAATACTACTAGCGGAAAAAATTGTAAGGGAATGTGAAATATTGTTGGCGTAAATAGAAAGGTAATTGATTAATGTGTGGAGTAAATAGATAAGTGCCGCTAGTGTGAAAAAACTACTCTAGCATACAAAATTTTAGTATTGAACCTTCATAAAGAGATGGCAAAGACGATAGATGTAAGATTGCGGTGAGCGCTGGCGGGTGGTGTTAAAGGGAGATTTCGTGGCTTCGGTCTCATGCATCTGAGACCGAATCTCATCCCTTAATCCTTCCTTCCGCCTCTTTCAGTTGTTTCATTTCTTCAATGGCTTTCACTCTCGTCCTCGGTGGAGTGAAGGTATGTTTTTTTCAGACAAAAGGTGAGGATGTAATGGGAGATTCAATTGGCCTCGATTTGCCCGCTATTTCGCTCTCGCGGCTATCCGGTCGCCTTAGCGAAGTCTCCTGGCTAGATAGACGACTCCCTTCCGTCTTCCAACGCTTTGCCCTCACCGTCAAAATACGTTTAGGCTATGCTTATCCCTCCTGGTGGTGGCAAAGTGGTGTTGCTCGTTAAGATATTATCTATGCGCTGAAATTATTTCCATGGTACGGTTTGATATTACGATCATTATCGTTTTCTATTTAACATATATAGTTATGGATGGTGTATTCATTTAAAAACATCAGTTTTTTGGGCATCCTTAGCTCTCCTCCATCACTATATTCTTCAATTATCTACCTCATTTAGTGCTCCAGAAACTCCCATCATGAATTTGCAATCGTAAGACAAGTTCCAAATATTTGCCAGAACATATTTCTCCTAGGCTTACCTTCTCTGAAATTTCTACGAATTTCCATTCCATTCAAAACATTGAGAAAAGGATTGCAGCTTCTCTTACGCTGACAATGAATTTTACCCTTCCCGCTATTCTACCGTTGTTCAGGCTTTCAATTCCATAACCGATGTACGAATCTCGGGTATTCGATGCTTGATTTTTACAGATCTTACTTAGTAAATTAAGTATGAATTTGAGATTCTACGCTGCGAATTGGTATCTTTCCGTGCCAACATGATGCGGTTAACTTCTCGTGGGTATAAATGTGTGTGGCCTTGTGCCAAATACGCTCAGCGCTAATAGGCTCTTCAGACGGGGAAGATGGGTGCAGAGACGGGAGTGGTGGGTGGAATTGTGTTCGTCAGAGGTCACCGTCACCGATAAAACAACTCAAAAGAATTGCACTATTTACTCTAATTTATTATTGATGTCTCGATCACAAATTAGAACTGAAGTTATGGTAGAATTCTAATTGTTATTCCATATCTATCAATTCCTTATTTTGTTCGCATATTTTTTTTCAATGTGATTGTGTTGTGAAATAATGGCGAATGAAATGCCTCAGTATATATGGATTTATTTGGTTTCGGGCGGTGTTGATGGGGAAAAGAACCAGTCGTTGCGTTTCTGATGTAAATTGCTTGTATCGGCAATTTACGACCTTTATTTTTCAAAATTTCCTGTTACGTATTTACGTTGCATAATAGATTCCGGGGATAGTGATTTTTTAATTTGGGTGGAACGGAAATTCACTTCCTGTTGAACTCGATGATTTGTTACGCAGCCATTAAATATAGATTTGTCGGTATCTTTTGAGTTGATGTTTGAGTTGAATAGATGGTAATTGTGTAACCTGTATTATCCTTTGTGTTTAGTCTCACCAAACTATATTTAATCCCTTTATGTACCTAATACACGTGGCAATCAATTTGGTTCGGGCAATGTATGTACGTATACGAAGTTACGTTATGCTGATGGCGATTGAGTACAATCCCGTTCGCTACCAATATGGCTATCCGTATTTGAAAGACCGCTGGAAACGGAAAATATCCCACTCGTATTGCCTTTAAAGATACCGCCTGTACTTGGCGGAAAGAAAGCGTATAAAACGAACATGGTAGCCGAATGATGCATGATATGCGGCGGGTAGCGGTTTTATTTTCTTGAGAGAGTCAAGCCCTAAGTAATGGCAAGATCCAGATTTTCTAACTTTGAAAGGTGTCTTGGGAGGATTTTTTATTTCCATTGGGGAGTAAATTGAACTCCGTTGTCTTCAAAGTACATGACGGAAGTTGATCTTCCATGGTGATCGCCTTGCACGTACCTGAAAACGCCCAAATTTTATATTGCTGGAATATTTGGCGGCATATCAATGAACCAGCAAATAATGGCTAATGGGTGTATGTAATGTATCTTAATTGCAACGGAGGAATTTGACCGTTTAGCATTTCCGGGAACGTAATAGATTTTATATAACGGGATTGTGCGCTGGCATTCTCATTGCATACCTGCGCTAGGTACGTTATTTCCAAGGCTATGCTCGTTAGAATTTTTTCCCTCTCGTTCAGCTGTAAATCAGACTGCGGAGGATGGAAACTTGGCATCTCCCTTCGTCTCTCCATTGCAAAAGATTCTTGGGAGTTCAGCGTTTGTTACGACCTTTGTGAAGGACGTCAGCAGAAGAAGCCATGTAGCTGATCGGAATGAATGAGGTATTTTTTCAGATGAAACCGGATGTTTCTCATGCTTACGTCATGCATGCAAACAAATTATGTGACAGGATCACTGTGATGGTGATGCGGGTGACGCTCGTGTTTGAAACAAAGCTCAAACCTTTGGAGAAATTCCCTCGCTGCCGGAAGTGTAGTCATTTTTGAAACGCTGAATCCGAATCATCCTACTTGGACTAATGTGTCAGTATATTTCCCATTTCTTTTTCCTACGTTCGCAAGCTTAAGAGATGGATATTTTAATAGATTGGGAATCTGCCAATTAGATATATGTACTTGGGTGCAGTATAGATGCATAAAGATACTGATTATAGATAGATTGAGCTTACATAATATTAATTAGTAGGACATGGAATTGACTCGCATGTGGAAATTAGGAATTGACTCAACAGCATCGAAATATTATACCTTTGCATCGGTTTCATTTCAATTTTTGAGCTTGAAGATATATTATGACTCCATCGTGCCTTTGGGTGGAAAGGAAAACGCAGATAGCCTGTGAACATGGGGGAATAAGAGAAACCTGGCTCCGGTGCAAGGTCATCGCGAGAGCGAAGGCCAGTAGAATAAACACTGTGCTGCAGTCATTTCAGAAAGTCGCCATGCTGTGTTGACGCTAAAGGTCGGATATCCAGTTTTAACTGAAATGGGCAGAGCGCCGTCATAAACCTTTTTCATTTTCAACACAATCGAGCCGAGGCTGTCCTTAAAGACAAGAAGTACCCTGCAAAATTTTCATGGTAGGCGCGCTATGGCTACGCTTTGTTTCGCCTTTCTAGGGAGATGTGCATGGAGTATTGGGGATTTAATCTGTTAGGTTAGGGAAAATATGGAAAAAAACTATAGAGCCCGCGCTAACCGAAGGACGCCAAACGGCTCCCAGTTTGTGGTTCGATTGAGCCTCGTTTAGTTAACGTTACTGTAATTGACCACCAGTCAAAACCTCGGATTTTCTCAGCTCGTAATAAAAATATACGTCGCTTGCTTAACGACTTACTTCTTATTATATTTACCTGTACGAAAGTCCTTCCGACTTCAATTTCCACTACGAAGTCCATAATTGAAAAGTGATTGCATTAGGAAGAATTTAAGTCTTTGCCAGTGTTTGTACTTGATGTTTAAAATTATTTCCACTATGAAGTGCACCATAATTGCAGTAGGAAGACCGAGTTCTAAACCAGTATTCGCACTTGATATTTAAAATTATTGGCCAATCTGAAACTGTTAGCGAACGAACGAGGAAATATTCAATAGTTAGGTGGTTACTTATTCTTTAGAAACGTATAATAAATGCATTTTTTAAGGTAGATTCAAAATTTGAACTGCTCGAACATGCGAAAATCTAGAATAAGCGACCTTGGATAGCTTACTGGAAAGTATCATCTCTTTTCAGTTCCCCGGAAATGGGTCAATAAAAACGAGTTTCGAAGGCTTGAATTTTACGATCCGACGTACATAATGAAGCAGCATAGGCATTTATCTTCTTGTTTGGCGATGCGTGGACGATATGAGAAAGAATGCGAGATTGGCCAAGCCTTAGCATGTAGTAAAGGGAAGACGAACGAGCGTTACTCTTAATTGTATTTGATTCGATGGTGCTCTCATACGGTAATAGGCTTGACTGTGGTAACCCATAGAATTGATCCCTGTTAATTGAAATCGTCCCTGCAGAGTTAGAGTTTTTTTTGTCTTCTGTCATCTAAATACTACCCTGCGAGCTGCCGTAGGGGCGTATGGTATGGGGTGTTAGGACATCACCCATGAAAATGGATGGAATAGGGAAAATAAATCAAAGGAGGGAGAGGACTATATGCCTTGTTATCATCAAAAGTGAACTGTATGGGAAATTAACTGTATGTGAACTGACCCGTCTGTAGAAGCTCAACTCTACTAGGCGAGACATGGTGGAACAGCATCTTAATCGATTAAAACTAGAAGTTGTACTGCCCACTTGTTTTATTTACTACGACGCGTTTCAACGCCTAGGAGTCATTTCTAGGTACAAACTCATAGTAAATAAAACAAGTGGGCGGCACAACTTGTAGTTTTTATGGACATGTCTATAGAAACTATATCTATATTAATTTCCAGAATGCCCTTTATTTGGGTCACTAGTAACGTTGTTTGGACCCTAGTGCTATACAATCGTCTCTGAATGTTAAATTTTGTCTTCGATGTCCAGAAACACAGGATGATTCATACACAGAGTCCATTAGTTGGAATCAGGCTCACTCAGATTTTCCCTGCTTTCCTTAACTTGGTAACTTGACTGGTAAACGCTGTTTCTAGGCCTTAAGACTTGATGAAGGCATTGGAAATGGGAGCAGCATGGCTCGCTACTCTGAATAAAAAAAATGCGTGGATATTATCTCAAACAATGCCTTGTGCCGTGCTTAAAAATTTTTCTTGTCATATAAGAAATTCTTTGTTCCAAGACCATCCGAGTCCGAGTTAGTCACGGATTGCTAGTCGCAGTCATCAGTTCCGCTGGACTCATTCAAGCCAGCCAGCCCTCATCCTCATTCTCTTCCTTTGAGGACGGAGGAAAGTTGTGGCCGGAGAAATGTGGCATATTCCACGGATGCAGGGAAAGTGAGGGGGGTGAGGGGACGCATTGTGCCCACTCAGTCAAGAAGACACCGAAGACGTGGATGTATTAACGGGGAGGGCGGTGCACTTCGTGAAATTCTGGCGTGAAAGTGACGGTGGTAAGGGAAAGCTCGCGAGATGCGGCATCGCTCCACTGGATGAGAGTATCACACTAGAGTGGAGTATTGGAACGGACTCTTCACCTTCCCCATCCTCATGCTAATTCTTCCTTCTTTCATGAATTTCTTATTCTGATGATGTTGGATGAAATAGGATGGGAGCTCATCCAAAAACGAAGGAAGTGAGCGAGATTGATACTTACAGGAAGGGGATGCGAGTTTGATTCTACTCTTACGTGATTTCCATGTTACTGCGGAATGTGCATATGATATGGTACTAGAGATGGGCGCCGCGCCGGTTACGCTGCGCCGCCGGCCGAGGTGAAAACTACGGCGCGGCGCAACTTGGATTTTAATAACAAGTCTGACTGTCGAAAAAGTACCTACTGACAAATTGTTCGAGCAGATGCGTTTTTGATTGATTTCCGCTGCCACGATATTTCGATTTGTCAACCTTTCCTCACCCTTTCCGCTGCCAGCCTCCTATGTCCGCTCATCTGCCTGGCTAAGCGTGGTTTCGATAGGTTTTATTATGCACCAGAGTTTGGCCCAACAAAAAAGAACATAGGTGAGACATAGTGGAGAGTCACAGAGTACGCAGGAATAAATAGGTGCGAACTCAAAAAGAACGTAGCCGAGTGGATGGGTATATTTCCATTTAAATTGAAATTTGCTAGATTTTTTGGGACTAGAGCGGCTTTATGTCTGCTGAAGTGCGTTCGATCGTCAGGATAACATGTTTCTGTCAGGTTGTTTATAACTGAGGGATAATTAGAAAGTAAAAACAAACAAAATTTGTATTAAGCTAAAAATGAAAAATTAAGGCGGTAGCATTCGTTTATTTTTTGCCCTAATGAAATATATTCCTTCATAAGTCTTTAAACCTTAATAAGTCAAGAGGGCTACTGGCATGTCAGTGGATGCGCGCGGTCTAAATAACCGTATTGACGAAGATTTGAAAAATAATTATTTAAAAAAATATCTTATGTGAAATTTAGCAATACATCCACATAAATTATCGTTAATAATATATTATTAATTTTTGTTCCATAGTTTTTATACATATAACTGGAAATTATATATTTGCTTGACGGTAAAGTTCAGGTAGAATTATATTGTAATTTACGCTATATTAAATGGTTGAAAATTATAAGTAGAAAATGCAAGTTTTTCATAATGTGTAACGCGCTAAGCCGGTGTCCCAAGGTATTTTTTTTCGTAAATTTGTTCATGAATTCCATACTCATGAATAAGGGTTTAAAATATCCTAAAGAGTCCGAAACTAGGGATAGAAATATCAATCAGATAAGACTATTCATCACTGTGCAAGAAAATATTACAATAACTGAGTTTAAAAAAATGTTGTAACTTAAAAAAATTCGTTCACGAAACATTTCTCCAATGGAGAATGGAAACCACGAACCTTGCAAGATTTGGCGAAACATGGCGTGAGGTTCCCTACTCATGGTATGGCCTACTGATACTTTCCTCGTATTCTAGTTATTTTTACGCGTATTATTCTTTATGTTACTCCTAATTGTCTTATTTATACGCGAAAACTATTATGAACTACTATTATCCGGTCGAACTTCATATTTTTGGAGGTAGTTCGGACAGATATCGTAAATTATAAAGAAATCAGGCGTAATCCTCTCGCTCTGAAAGTCTCTGAGTGAAGCAACGAATGTACTGAGCGAACAATTGACGCTCGCTAAATATCAAGCAAGGTACCAATTAAATATAATAATGCATAAATCACCAATCTATGTCAAAGTAACCTCAAATAAAGTTATTTAGAAAATACGAAGTGAGGGATTTCCCTCTCGTCGATAAAAAATATTTTACCGTTACTTTTGACGATAACATATCTCGCATAGTCTACAAATCCCTTTCTTAATTTGAAGCAAAACGGCAAGAGTAGGTATGTCGAGAAGTGGAGTTCCAACAGCAAACAATTACCGATTTACTAAATAGTGGTATAATATTTGAGGTGCGAAATACTGCGAGAACGTGCATGAGCACAGAAAATCCGATCAGTGACCGAGTTTCATGAAGAATTTACAGAGTTTTCGTATTTATGTACAGAAATTTACCGAATATTGGCATGCGCATGCGAAGTGTAACTCTGAGAGTATTCATGAATAAATTTACGAAAACATTTACCGTGGGACACCGGCTTTAGAAATAATTTATCGTCCTTCAAACCGTGTTGTTCTTCCTCATCGTCCTTTTCACTGCCTCCAGATTCAGCGAAACCAAGAAAATTTGTGACGGTGTGCTCTCCGTCAATACATTTTGGAAATATTTCACTGAGTGTTCTGCGCGCAGACATCGTGATGGACCAGACAAGCGCCGCGGGTTCACAGAAATGCAGATGCCGCAAAAAACACATAACTCTTACAATGTGGCTTCATTAGGGAAAATGAGCTGATATCTTCTGGCGCAGTTAGGGCCAATTAACGCGGTGAATAAGCGTGTGCATAAGTCCTACAAATTAGCTTTTTGAAGATTAGCTGTGAATCGCTCAAGAACGCTATGCCTCGTTGATGTTGCCTCAGTTCCGTCTACTCACTCGCACGGCCCCCTTTCGCATGTGATGCGCAAGTTCCTGTGCATCCCCGGCACCAGCACACCTATTGAACGGAGTTTCAATATCTGTGGGCTCGCCCTTACAGCAAAGAAAAGTAGACTAGAGCCGCAGTGCCTAAATAAAATAGTTTTTATTCATGAAAACTATACTATATGTAAAGAGTTTGTACATAGAGTGCAGTGACGCACTTATTTTTTCTATTTTTATAGCCTACTAGCTGAAGGTACCCGTTGAACTTCAACGGATGTGAAAAACATTGAACTTTTAAGAAAACCACAAAACCTGAAGAATAATGTCAGCGTAATCATTTGAGGTGTTCGTATCCTATCTTGTTTGTTGTGATTAGTTCGTTTTACCTTTCGTGCACGGAGAGTTGAGTGATTGTTTGTCCTCTTTAATGCACGGGAAACCCAATAATGGGCCACGAAGACTCATTACTACTTAATAAATAGCACCTAGGTTGATAGATGGTGATCTCGTCCCTCAAGTTCTCTTGAGCCGTCTTCTGGTTGAATAACAGCTTGAGCACTTCCCTTGTGTACATAAATATATTTGCATGCACCGATGACGTCCATTGCGCAGAATATCCGTTCTTCTTATGGGTAAGAAGCATGTAGTGACGCAATTATAATTTTCGCCATCTTAAAACAAATTGAAGTTTCGAAACAGATGGCTCAAAATTTGAACCAGATTTTTAGCTGGTTACCCGTCAGTAGGTTTGGTTAGGATGAAATTTGTGCGGTTCTTAGCGTAATCCGAGAAACACCACGGGGAGATTATAATGAGATTGCTGGTAGGCATGTCTTTGAGCATCCAAGGCTAACCTTTGTCGTTTTTCATGCAAGGACTCATTTTGTCGCAAAGAAGACATTCCTCATGCTTTAGAAGATTTTTTCAAAAGGTTACCCTTTATTCTATTAGGCATGTTTATGGATACATTTTTAAGTCCAAGGAGGAGAAACACAGAGGCAAGTGAGAGACTCGAATAGGCAACTCGATGATTGAGTCAATGTAAGTAAACTGCGTTTTAACACGTTTAAGTATATATAAATAACTCGTAAATTTTATGTGGGAATTGGTCTAAAAACAGTTCGCAATCGTAATGAGAGGCAGACGGTTCCACTACGTGTAATTCATCTGAGTATTAAATTATAATTAACGACGCCGTATTTGTTGTAGCAACAGAGGCATTATTAACATTATTATTCGCTACACGTAAATATTCTTCCACGTTTAATTCCTTTATGTGTATCGTTTTATACATAAGTGTTCTCTCGTATGGAGTTCCCTTATGAGAGCTACTTTGAGAATAGACATTGAAGAGTATATCTGTAAATATGCATTGAATTTATCAATTACCCCCCGAAGCAATCTATCATGGGGCCCTTGGGACTCTGGGCCCTTCTTATACAAATTTTCTTTCTACGTGCTATCGTGCAGGAAAACTTTAATGCCATATGCGTGAATATCCTTTGAAATTCAAATCTCTGGTTGTCAAGGAAATATGCTATTGTTGATTTCAGAGAAAAATGTGAGATTTTTCAGCTATAAACATAATTTTCAGAGAATTACGAAGCGTAAAATAAAATCGATTGAAAGAATTAGAAACTTCATTTATTCAACCATCCGATTATAAAAATTCCAGTCCTCTGTCTTGAGTGAAAGTAATTTTTTAAAGCAAAAAATAAAACCACTGCACTAAACCCAATGCTTAGCATGGACCACAAGGGACCCCCAGGGGGGGCCTTTGGGGGCCCTGACAGATTTTTAATGTAGCCTATGTTTCATCCCGGTACATTTTCTAACTACATACAAAATTTCAGCTCAATCGGTTCAGTAGTGTTTGCGTGATTGAGCAACAGACAGACAAACAGACAGACAGACACCATTCAATTTTTATATATTAGTATGATGATGATAGCGTGCCATTTTGACTGTGTGAAAAGTAAAATATTGTCATATTTTGTTCGGCTAAATTAACCCCTTGACGACGCAGTATTTGAGAGAGCCCTTTACATTTTTGACGGTTGTAATGAAATGCTCTGAGATTTTCCAGTTATTCACTTTTCTCTTCTCGTATACGAAGACGTTAACACGCCACGCCGACTACGCCTCCGCCGCTGGCTTTATTCCCCCCCCCTACGCCGCCGCCGACCAAAATCAAGACGGCGCCCATCTCTATATGGTACGCAGTTACGCGCACGGGTGCAAAGATATTCGTCAGCTGTTCTCAACCTTTCCCGACTTCTGTACCCTAGGTAGTACAAATACGTGTGTTGCACTACCCTTGACGTAACTTGGTACTCCAATCAATTGGACCTTCACAGAAAGGGAATATGCTTAGACACTTGTTTTATTTTAACTTGTTCAATGCTTGTTTTCGAGTATCCCTAAACCAGCAAGCTAGTACGCCTAAGGGGGATGCCAGAAAGCTTACCAATTGTTGGGAATCGCTGATATACACCAAAAGGGTGATATTCACTATGAAGAAAACGTTTTATTTGACCGGTATTCGAACCCGAATCCCTCGACAACCGGTCAAGTGTATTAGCCAGTTACACCACCAAGCCATTAAGGTAAATGTTAGCGGGGATTTGTGCGAAATATAATTATGTTCTCATCTCCAGCCCACATTTTAGCACAGGAGACGTGGTCGAGCTTGATAAGGCAGTGTGACATCTGTGACTCTGACGTGATTATGAAGTTACCTCCCTGCATTGGTTGATTCGACCTCCCAATTATAATAAGGCTGATAGAGACTAAGTTTTGATAGAACTTATTGACCGATAAAATCCTTTCTATATCGCATAATTTGTGACCACAGCACAATCACAGCAGTTAAGCCGTAAATTTAAATGGGTACATGACGATTTTCGTGCACATCCCACAAACACTTGCCATTCCCAATAATAATCGTTCGATTGAACAGAAAGTATAGCAGTTGTAAAAATAAATGGGTCTGGAGTCTCTGGGGCCTCAAAGATCATACTATGCTTCTTAATATCACTGCAAAAGTTTTGATCACTAGGGATCAAAGTTGATACAGAGGATGCCACCTAACTACAACCGTGGAACAGACAAGAGCGGGAAAATTGGAGAGAGAACTATTGTTACAGGTTGGTGGAAGAGTTCTTCTTCTTCTTATATAAGATAAATGTCTTCAAGAAAAATGGAACAAGGAACTAATCTGGGGGAACATCATTTTTGGTCCTTTTCCTATCCTGATTCCTTTTTTCTCTGCTCCTTCTCATTTATTTGGCAGGTGTCTTTACTCCCCCGGCCACACTCCGAAGTTGGTAGTGCGTAGATGTACTACATGAAAATGTATTATTTCCTATCACACCCTGTTGCACGACCTGGTGACGGCTCGATGGATAAAAGCAGATGGACTCAAAATTTCTGGTATCACGCCGGTACGCCCCTGTAGCAGCTCATGGGTTCCATATTGAATTACTTACTTGATGAATTTCTCCACCCTTGTTTCCGCCATAGTTTTCCATTTTCTCCTCCACCTCTTTTGACTTCCTTCCGACTCAATTTTTTTTTTCTTTTTCCACTGCAATTCAGGAAATAAAGTGTCTTCGGGTGGTGCGGTGTTAATTGCAAATGTTTTGCAACGAAGTTTGTTACTGTCGTTGAGAGTGCGTTTTTCGATGCGAGAGCGAAGAATTACTGTCCATTTATAAAACGGTTCCACTACTCGATCGTGTGTATTAATATCTATCTCTCTTTCCCTTCTCGTTACAGTTTTTTTCTTTAAATTTGCAAAGCCTGAACGATTTGGGGTGAAAAAATATGACTTCTTTTCCTGAAGGCTCAATCAAAGTTGCACGGATATTTTTTCTCTGAGCCTCACTCCCAAAAACGAAAAAAAAGACAAAACATTTGACATGATTTCTGTGCCGCAATGCTGCATGTCGTTTTTATTTTTATTATTTACGGAAGTTCTAAAAAAAAATAAACCAAGCATTAAATTGGGACAAACGACCCTTTTTTTTTTGCGAAACAGCGTCGCGTGCATTTTGGTGCGCTCTTCGTTCATTTTTGTTTGACCCTATCCCACGGAAATAACGTTCCAATTGATATAGACGATCAAATCTGGTTGCAGTTTTTACTCGCATGGGATGCTCTCACGCAGAAAACGATTTCTCTTATCGTGCTTTTCATCGTTTTCATGGGTGGCTGGAAAAGCCTGCCGATTTATCTAATGAAAAATGAATGTGATCTATCCTATTTCACCGAATATTTTCACTGCAGAACAAAGTTTAATGGATAATTTCCTGGAGAAATACATAGTAATCATGTTAACGTGTGATTGAAACGTGTTTTTAAAATTTAGAATTGAATCCGAAATAATTTCAGAGCTTAGCTGCAATATTGTTCTACGATTGCGATTCACTAATTGTGAACTGAAATTATTAAAATTGGTAAATTAGTAATTTTTTGCTTTTATTTTACTAATGGTTTTGTTAACATTGGGTGGCATCTTCACGCCCGTTAATATATACAGTTATTTTGTGCCAGTGTTGTTTGATTGCTATTGGTGGTTTTTCTTGGCCTTTTTGAGGTGAACTTTGTATGAAGACGAAATTTGGTGGGCTAAAAATAGTGATCGAGGCATTAGACAATGATGAATGTTGCAAATATAATTTTTGAAACATTTTTTGTCTGAATTTTTTTGGAACATATGGAGCACTATTTTTTCACTGAACTTTTTCAACGGTCTCATGAAATACACCATATTTTCGAGCGGACTGTAGCTCCGGGAGAAAGGGCGTCAATGATGAACCCACTCATCTGTTTTGGAGTACACGTTTGTGTATACTATGCGCGAACACAGTGTATTATAGACCTGAAGAGGCAAAGCCAACCAAGGAAAAATGTGGAAAATCTAATGCTCTAAGCTAGACTAAATGTGAAAGAAACGAAACGGAAAAGGGTTTTAAGGGGGGAAAAATAAGAGAAATGGAGATGAAAATGTTTTAAGGAATTAAAATCCTACGGTGATTGGTTACCCTTGGAGACACATTGAGTTGAACGTGGACTATAGTCATGCGAAAAACAGAGAAGGAAACTAGGAAAAATAAACCACATATTTCCACGCTCCAAATTACAAATTTATATCTCCTTGTTGAAGTAAGAATTTCCACCAAGTGGAGCCGGAGACAACTGTCTTAGAAACGAAGGCCTTGTGAAGTATATCAAAGGGAAAAAATACATGCCAACCAAATATTAGATTGAATAGCAATCAGGGTGCCAAAGAATTGGCATTGGAAAGAGAAAAATGTTTAACTCCAGCTGTCCAACATTGGAAGGTCAATGACAAATGAAAATGCGGTTGGTCAGTAGAGAGGAAATTTCGTTTACCGACTTGAGATACCGCGGTTCAACTCTCGGTAATGCTCCTGAACACCATAACCTTAGCCAAAGCCGGATGCTTTGTATTGGAACCTAGAGCCTCATGGTTGACCAAAGTTCACAGAGGGTGAGGAACTTGTCCTCGTATCCGGGACGTGCGATTTTCACACGCTTTGATCTTCGGGATGCACCCACCGCGTGACCTGCACTCCCACCAACAGCAACCACGTTTTGGGTCGAAGATTGCCGAGCGCTGACCGTATTTTCAGTCGATTGCCGCTTGTTACAACGCATCGCTCCGCTTTTGAAGCACCATTCGATCTTGTCCCCTTTACTTCGAATCGTTTTCGCGAAGATCGGAGGATGATGATGATGAGGATCCAATGTGTATGTGTGCCTGTCATCTTTCCCCATCGCGTCAAAGATTTTCCAGGTTGCGGTTCGCGGCCGTCGAAAAAAACACCGCGCCTGACACGGTTCCGGTCCATTGGGCTTCGCAGTCACATTCAATTTTGTTCCACCGCTTTGGGATCGCTGTACTCTCCCATCCTCCCAACATGCATGGGCTAGATACGCCCCCAGAGAGGGACGTTGTCTCAACAGCACAGAGTGTAGCTATACAGGGAGGACAAATTAATTTCTCCGTATACTGTTTTATTGATTTGTTTGCGCATCCTAGGTGTTCTTAAAGTGGGCTTGCACTGGAAAGTTTATGGCGCAAGTTACTTACAGCAAGCGACTTTTGACGAAAATTGCAGGTTGTAAGCGGCTCAGCTAGTCCGCTTGCGGAACTTTTAAAAGTTTTGGCGAGTCGCTTGCAGGAGCGTGTTGTTGCCAGTGTAAACAGTCTGGCTCTGCAAAATGTTTTCTCCAGATTCAAGTCCTCCGTGAGCTCTAGCAGAAGAAACTTGTTGAAGCAGCTAGCCGGTGTAAATATACCCTTAAATAGTTCCGTAGGCGCAATGCATATAAAATCATTGCCGTTCACTCTGATTTTTGACGAATTGTATATGTTTGGAAGTATCACACGAGGAAAATAGTGTAAAGTTTTCATTCAGACCTTTGTAAAATATTTTTCTTCGGTTAAGGAAGGGATGTAATTCCGATTTAAAGAGAATACTACAAAATCTGAAAAAAACCGATAATTTTTAAATGCCACGCTTAACTTTACTGTTCATTTCTAGTTCACGCGATGGAAGTATGAAGAAAACATTGCATCATTACTATTTCATCAGTTCGTACCAAAGCACCAATTCAAACACCAAGCGTTTATATTTTTCCTTTTGTTGAACGTTTTTAGTCCATAAATTTTGGATTAGAATAAAAAACACAGTGGTGAAAATTTCATACTAATTTATTACACTCCAACCATAGTTTCAACCAAGGAGTCTGTAATGCACTTTATATATTAAACCTTATATACTTATATATTATGAACTCCGTTGTTTCGACATTTTGTGCCATTCGCAAAGTGACAAGGACACTGTGAGTTTAAACAATGTGAAAATTTACTACTGTTTTTTTTTACAACTCTGGAGATTGAGCATTTCCACCAAGTTGTGCCTAAAACTCTCTCCTATTTCGATATTTCAGGGAGTAACCGAGTTCCAACGCGTAAACGCTACAAATCTGAACACGTCACAACAATCTGACTCCACAAGCAATAGTACAACTTGTACGCGCGGATAGCGCGCTATTATTTGCATGTTCGAAGCTCCTGACCCCTTCGTGGACTGGACCAGAGCCTCCTCATCCATCCCCTCCTCCGTCGTCTCGTGGGGCGACATCATTAGCGACGGCATTTTCTTTCTCGCTTAGTGAGGCTTGAAGCAATTACTCCGTGCACCGAACGGGGATGGGAAGAGTCTTTCTCTCTCGGAGAGCTTCAATCCCGAACGCTGAATCGGTCGGTTCGAGCGCTCCACAAATGGAAAAGGTCAACAGACCCGGGGGAAAGGTTTTAATTTTTTTCGAGTATTTTGCACGCCGGCGAAGTCAGAGTGAGTGAGGATGGTGTGTAGGTGGTCGCTGATAGGGCTGTGCGATAATCACCTCAAGCTATCGCATTGCGCAGTAAATTTTGCACCGCATGCATTCATACATCGAATATTGTGTTTAGAATTATATCACATAGGTATCGACTTATGCTGCTTATAAGCGTATCTCTTATCAAATGATAACAAATATTGCTTGATATCGCATCTAATTGCATGCTTTTTCTTGTCATCTGAGTAATTGATTCGTTACATCACGTCGATGTTAGCCGAAGTTTATCATAATAAGATTATCATGAGACTTTTTGGGTAGACTGTGATTTTTGATAAGAATGAGTTGAAAGTAACTGAATAACAAGAATTATTAATTATACGCCAGCTTCACTATTGCATGCATCGTGAAATTTTGGCGCATTACATTAATTTCCCAAAACTTTCACATCTTAACCGTTAAATAGGCGTCTTCTAATGCGATGCGAATAGCTGTCTTCTTCTAATGGGATTCATATCGCTTTTTGCATTCATATTTCATGTAATTATAGCCGTATATTTCTTATTGAAGAAGGAAGATACTTCAGTTTACCACTTTAATAAATTTAAATGTAAAAGTTAAAACTTTGTGTGTGAAACTGCAGTCTCTTCCTTCATCATTTTTGAACTGCTCCGCTCCCTCCCCGGATAATATATCAGTATATTGCTGTACAGTCCATTCCCAGCAACTCCAATTGGGTGAAATCGCATAATGCCGTATCATGATGAAAGGATTTCCATCACATTACCTGGTGGCTCAGCATCGCCGCGAAATATGCGGAGGGCTCAGCGTTAAAAGAGGCCCGAACCCATTTTTACATTTCCTAACTAAAACATATATAGGGTGCCTAGAATCGTATAATTTTTAGTGCAAGAGAGAGAGCCAAGTTCAAAGTTAAAATATTTGCCTCTACATGGCAGCACTACTCCAGAGCACTGAGTACAGCTGATATACGGGAGGTATATTTACACGGAACTTTAAACGCGTTTTCCTCAAATTCACTTCAATGGACTTGGCCCACTTCAACACTGAGACCTCCATGTCATGAATGGTGGATTTCGTAGTCGATGTATCGCGATATCGCATGGTCCCAGTTACAGATAGGGATGCTGTGTGAGGGGGGGGGGGGGGGTGCGGGAAGAGTTGAGAGTTTACCGACTGTTGGGGGTGAAAGTGTGCGGCGGCCTAACCGCTTCGTGAAAGGGGAACTGATTGTGCGACCGAAGGGGGGGGGGGGGCGGGGATGGTGTTGTGAGTGGGAGGAATAAGCTATGGCGTGTCTCGCCATGAAGGGAGGAAGGGAAAAGACGAGAGAAGAAGAGATTATAAGGGGATGGCAATAATAAAAGGGAGTCTTTATTCACATCAGTTCGTGCAGAAGGAATATAGAAGTTAATTATTTTTTAATTTTAATTTTTAAGTGATGAGCGTTCTCTTCTCCCGCCCCGTTAAGGCACCTCAAAACAGCACTGCGCAGGAGGGAGGGGAGGAAGAAAGCGAGACCTTTATCATCTGTGTTTTTGACGAACGGCGTCGACGTGGGAGATTAACTGGATGGCAGACGTGGTTAATGATTGCGGGGTTTGCCGGCTCGGTATCCATCCCCTGGTTCAATTACCCCGAGCTTTAGACGAGTCCTGTTATTTGCGGTGATGGATTCGCGGCATGTACACAGCGCCGGAGGCCCCCCACGGACGATTGGGTGAAGATGAGAACTTGACTTTCGCTTGACACGACCGAAGCCTGCATCTACATCTACGCATTACCCTGCAAGCCATCACGAGGGTGTATGGTAGAGGGTGCATTTTCTTTAAAAAAGCATGCACTGCACAATACGCTCCGAAACCTTGAGTCAACGGATTGCGCTTATGTGTATACTGGCTTAGTGGATATAAGAATGTCGAAAGTATAATGAACATGCAAGGCGTGTTGTAGGTGCTGGTTAGCATAAGTAAAGAAGCTTCATACAGCGTATTTACCAATTAGGCTACCCATCGATTAACCTATTTATTAAGACTTAATGCCGGCTATTATCGTGTCTGTTCGTTTGTGAGAAATTAACGTTCTATACCTGTCCGTTCGAATATCTAGTGATGCCTTAATTTTTTTTTCTTGATCTAATCGACCGAAGTATGCCATTTTTCATAGATTTAATCCAAATTTTGTGCCGCATTTATTGCGAAGATTACACAAATGATATGGCATGCAGCCAAGCTTACAAGTTAAGAGATATGATACCAAAAAGAGGAAATTCGCCATAAGAAAAATCATTTGAATTTCCCGGTAGTCGACGCTGGATATCCTGATTGCTGAGTGTGCTAGTCAGTTACGGTTGCCCCACCGCGGAAATTTGGCCTAAATTAAGATAGCTTGGCAGTGTGACTGGCTTACTCACCTAACCGGTCATCGGGAGGTCGCAGTTCGAACCCCGGTCAAGTCAAATGATATTTTTTCATGGCGTAACTCCTAACCTCGGCGTTACTAAATTTAGCCGACGGTGTAATACTGATTCTCGCCTAGTTATTGTGGCATTCTTGTGACATGTGAAGAAAGACCTTCGTTCTTTTACGAAGCTTCCTCATTCTCCCGTTCCATACCGACTCATCCTCCTCTTCCTCGTTTCCCTTCGATGTCGTTCCGCTCGTGCGAGTGGAATTGCATCTCTGAAAGGCGGGGAAAGAGGAGGGGAGGGCTGCTCTGTCTTCGCCGATGGACGAGTGTGGGACGCGCGGTTGACTTCAAAACGACGATGAAGAACCGACGCGGAATGTTAAACGCCACCTTAATCTCCCCCGCCCAATCTCTACAAGTGAATTCGCTTTCCGTTTTCAGCGAGTGAAAGTCTTTGGTATGCGTGATCAAAGAATAAAACCGGCTGTGTATTTGCGAAAATCAGGTTTTTTTGCTCACGGAAGAGAAATGCTATTCGAGCAGTGATAGTTGTCGTAGGTTTGTTTTTTTTTTAATTGCTCCAGCTGCTGAGATTACGTCGCACAGTCTTACATAAAATATTAATCCTAGGAAAACTGTAACATCTATTCCCAAGGTGGAATTTGGATCCGCGAGTTCTCGCGGTTTTCATTGTTGAATTTTCAGTTATCATTTACTTTGATTGACGTTTAAAATTTTTATTTGGTAGGTACTGCGTCATTAGTTGGGGAGGAAGAAATGAGGAGCGTTGGGCTCGTAAAAATCTTATGAGGGTTTTGAAAAAATTGGGAAATAGTGTGGTACAGCGTAATCAAAGATCAAGTAGTTGCATTTTTCCTGTAAACTAGTGGGAAAGACATTTTATTGTATATTTCATAAATAGATGTATTTTAAAATTTCGCTTTTGGGTCAGCCACTTTTTTATGTAAAAACACGGAAACTCCATGAAAGATTGGTGCTTATAACTTTCCCTCGGCAGACCTTGGACAAAATGTCATGGCTGGGTCAATCCCGGCTGGTGTTTATCTCAAAACTTTGAAATAGGTAAGTCACGCGCATGAAAAAAGTGTTATTTATAACGTTGGAGTCATGAGATTTTTCAAGGAGTTCAAAAGCTGTTTACTTATTGCTAACCCTATGGCGAGAGCATTTTCTTGTACTGTCTTGACTTTTGACTCTTTTGCCAAGGAAATTTCGTTTCACATATTTGGCGATTAATCTTATCTTGACAGCTCAGCGTACGTTCCAGACCAATACAAGAACTCGAACACGGAGTTCTTAAACGGGAACGTTCTTAGTAAATATTTCGGCAGACAAGTAGTTTACTCCGAAGTCGTGATTTCGTTAATCTCGATGTGGCAACGCAGCATGCGGTCATGAATTGAGAATGTATCGCTTAAGTGGTGAATGAGTTAGAATTTTTTAATTGAACTACCGCGTGTATTCCTGGGGTTCTCGCATGCAAATGCACCCTCCGAGTCAAAGTGACTCGGTGCTGCATCATGTTCATGCTCCACAGTTTCACAAACCTATTGAAGTGGGCACTGATTTTACGGTTTTGTATTATACATCCCCAAACTTCGCAGTGGATAGTGTTTACGAATAGCTTGAGCTGCTGATAATTTCCATTTTTCCGTTTTTCATCTGGCAGAGCTAGCTTAGATTTTGGAGCAGAATACGTATACAAATAGCAATATGGAAGCGGTATTTTACCGCCTTATTTGTTGACACGCTGAGTTATGCTAAACTTGGTTTTTGGAATAAAGTATGCTTGGCACGCCATTCTCTGTAGTTTTGGACGATTTTTTATCCTGGCTCTTGCTGAGAATATTTGAATTTGAAACTTAGTTTGAATGAATTGAATCGCCTTTCAAAGTGCGCCTATTCGTTAATCTCTCTTTGGAAATGATTAAATTAGTTGCTGCGTATTTAGGCACTAGGTGACCTATATCATTGAACATGTAATTCTAGCAATATCCCAGTTGCAAATAACCCATCATTTTGATCCGATTGCGAACTTAAAAGTTTTCTATTTCTCGAGTTATTTTCTGCCGCGCAATGCAATACTTGCTGTCCAATAGCTGAATATAGTCATAAAAGCACAGCGACAAATAAATGTTCTGGGAAACTCGCGTTAGGAGTGCTTCCCTTCCCTTATATTGGCGCTGAAGTAGGTACGGTGAAGGGTATGGAAATCGTATTGCTTTTAAAGGTTATTTGCTTGGCTGAGAAACTACGGGAAATCTCAGCGATGCGGTGGAGATTCATGGAACAGAGCCAGAAGACGTCGATGGAACTTAACGACATTCGTCGTAACGACTTGCCCTATCCCGTAAGATTTCCGTGGTGGATTGCTCGTACATTTCTCTGAAATGGAGGCTACATTAATTCTCAAGGGCTGGAATATAATAGAAATATGAAGTATGGTAAACTGAGTATTAAGTCATGAATTAGTAGACGTTTCTCTTGTATATACTGATGATTTTCTCTAAATGCATAGGGATACTTTTCTTTACTCCAACATTCGTCCTTGGATGTCGCGAAAAATCTTCTCCTGTCGCCTAATATTAATTACTAATCATAGATGTGTAAACTGTCGCGATGTGCGGTAGTGAATAGATGGAAAACTTAGTGCTATGACTGGAAAGCTGAAGGGTCGTGATTTCATTCCGGTCCCAGGAAACCTATTTACACTGGCTGTTTCCCGCCTAAATACTGATTCTAATTCAGAAATAAATTTATGATCCATGCAATGTGAACTAATAGCATTATCAGTAAAGCTCTAAAAAATCTCCTTTTACCTCTTGTTGGGATCGAGTAACTTCAATCTTAAAAAAAACTTACCTTTTCCAACGAATGTGAATCATAGTGGTTAGCTAGCTGCATCTGAGGAGATTGATTCCTTATTCAACACAATCTCTTTTCCACCTTCCCCATTGTCCACAGGAGAGTGTAAGAACTTGCTATACCCTCTTCTTCCCAACTTGTCCAAGTCCTGTGTTGGAATGGCTCTTTTCTTCAAGACAGGAGTACTCTAGCATGCGCTCGTCGTAGCAGGCGGTACGGGTGAGTACGTACCCGGAATGCCTGAGCCACGAGAGGACAGTATTGGTGCTAATATAAGGGAAGAATATATATATACATACATATATAAGAAAAGGTCTCCTTATCCCGGACGATGTGGGCAGGAGGACCGATGGATAGGCATGGGGGTCGCGTCCTGTGGGATACGACGGCTTTCGTCGGGTAAGATGGGCCAATGGAGGAGAAGAGCCGGGGAGGAGGAGAAGAAGTAAATGGGCGAAGGAGACGAGCGTCTGGAGATTGTCTTGGATTGAACGGATTGTGGCGGGGATTGGGGTTGGAGATAAAAGAAGGTGTAGAGAGAGAAAGAGGGAGGCAGACGGTTGCTCCTCATCGATATTGAGGTGGACAAGGGGACGGCGAAAAGACAACGGAGGATTGGAAGTCTGGGGGCTGATGAGGGGAAGGGGTCCCTGAGATAAAGAAAGGATTGGAGTGATCATGGCAAGAAAGGAGGTAGAAGAAAGGTGAGGGTCAAGCGTCACTCTTCCACTTCCCCCTCTTTCCGTCTCTTCTATTTTCTTCAGCATTTATTTCTTCCCGTCGCTTCTCCCTATCTTCAACCCTGGGATCTCATCGGTCCCCTGCTGGCCCCTCATGTCACGCGTTTGGCCCCTCATGTCACGTATTTTTTAATCCCTGCAATCCCGGGAATAACTACAAAAGGTTCTACAGTGAAGAATTTATATGGTCGTGATCACGTTTAGCGTTACGAGATCTCGCTAATTGATTGTTTTGTCTATTTAATCCTCCCTTTGAAGATAATGTTTGCGAACAGTTAAGATAATGGAGTTTTAAAGCAATTACTTTGATGTTTTAATTTAAATAATAGAACGAGTCCTTAGGGTTTCATGTGTATGAAGAATAATTTAATTATTTTATCGAGAGGAATATTTTTATGTGCGTATTATCTAAGCTTTATATATTGTGTTTCAATCATCCCTCGTTATTTTGTTTCCGACTTATTCTTTTATGTAAGAACTTGTTTGATTAACATGTAGCATAAATGGAAACATCATATTATCGTCGCTAACTTATCTTGGCTGAGTCGGCCTTTACTGGTGGACATGGGAAAGTTTTTACAATCATTTCATGTTGAAAATGTACGTGTGGGCTTGAAAAAATGGAATATGAGTGGAGAGAAAAGCATGCGAAGGAATTTTATGGAAAGTAAACAAGTTCTCGGGGAAAATCCTAATTTGGTGGAAAAACATGATGGGAAACAAATTAAAGAGGTTAGACGTGTTCGAGACTGCTATGGAAAATATCCGGTAAGCTGCGAAGAAGAGGAGATGAAAGAACTGGATTTTAAGGTGACATGGAGAAAGGATATCATGCTGAATAATGATATTGTATTGGGAAGTAGGTTGGTATTTGTACTTGGAAAGCAATATTTTGCTCAAGTTTTCACTGACATTATCAGGGGTACATGTACTGAGCATATTATTAATCATTAGAACGATATTATTTATAGGACTTCATTGGTAAGTTGTGGTTTATTACGATTTTTGTATCACATCATATCGGAAAAGTCTCTTTTGAAAAATCTGAAAATCTTCATTTTCTCCTTAATATTGAATAATCTTGTTGCTTTACAATGATGATTTACGTGTACACATTTAAATTCAGGAGGGAATTTCAAATAACTCTTATCCTTCTTGTTTAGCCCACGTCGTCTTCCTCTGTAACATGTCTTGCCGTGTCTTCAGGTGCGGCAATAATTCGCTCCTCATTCTCCTCAACCCCTACAAACTCGTCTCATTCGGCGACACTCTAAAGCCACCCGCCTGTTCGGCCAGTCTCCTTTTCCCGTCCGTCAGAATGTTCTCAATCCCCTGCAATGAGGGTTCCTTTCCTCTTCCTCCTCTCCTCCCCACACGCGCGCACCCTGTTACGCCAAACCCTGTCTCTCCACTTTAACCCTTTCCCCATTCTCCTACGCGTCGTCTTCTCCGACACTCCTCGGCCGTGCTTCATCGCTATCTTCTTCAGACGGAGAGGAAGACATCTTCCGGGCCTTATCCTTTTCTTTAGAATTTCATCCCTCATTTTTTTTCTTTGGCTTTAAATTGAGAAATTAGAGCAATTTAATTATTTGGGTATTACTTTGGAAGAAAATTGGCATAGCAGCTAAGACATTAGAAGGAGAACTGCGGTAGTGAACGAAATTTTCAGGAACAAGAAGAAGCTGGTGACAGGGATTTTCTCTAAGGGTGTAAGAAAATGGTTGGCGAAGAGTTTAATATGGTGTGTGGCGTAGTATTGTGGAGAAACGTTAACTCTGGTAAAAGGGGACGAAAGTAGGCTGCAGGCATTTGAGATTTGGGTGAGGGGGAGGATGGAGGAGGTGCGGAGGACGGACAGGAAGAAAAGCGAGGAAGTGCTTGGTATGGTGATTGAGGAGAGGAAACTTCTGGCGGAGATAAGGAGGTGGCAGAGTAAGTGGTTCGAGCAGAGACAGGATGAGAAGATGGACGTACAAAGAAATTGCATAGAAAGCAATGCATCTGCACCTTGTAAAAACCTAGAGGATTGCTAATCGCTTCCTTTAAAAACCTACGTTTACTGTTAGATAACCCTTATAATAATAATAACAATTTTTCCCGGTCCAGCCCACCATCGAAGAAATGACGCATTCCTCTTTCACGCAGTTTCCGCCACTCTTATAATCCCGGCATTCCCCTCTCTCGTCCCTCACCTTTACCTTCCCCCTTACGTTTCTCTCGCTCGCTGACCTTTGCTCTTTTTTTCTCCGTATTTCGCTGTTTGCCTCCACGGATTTTCTGCCCTTTCTCTCTGTTCTTGCGAAGCTGTTTTATTTCTTTTATCGTCCAGAGCAGGGACGGTCAAGAGGCAAACTCCAGCCCATTTTCCCACGTTTTATATTTTATTTTATTATTTATTCATCGGCAGTATTTTCCTCCTTCTCTGTCTTATTCTTTGCGTTTTAGAGGCGGTATTGCGCTCTTTCCACTTCAAACGGGGTTTTGTTTGTAAATATTATGCGGTCGGACTCATTTCTCTTCTAAATCTGAATGGACTCCCGGAGTTCTCCTGTGTTCTTCTAGAGAAGAGCCGCGGGTCTCGAAATAAAAGGATGGAGCAGGCGATTTAGCGGATTATGACTTCCTTTTCGCTCTTGAGGATTTTTTTGTTCGAAAAGTCGGCTTCGTGGACCTTGTTTGTTGGACGTTTGAATCTGGAGGACCTTTCTGGGAATCTTCTTTGTTTCCAAATCTTTTAACGTTCATCTCTCTGCCGTTGCCTGGGTTATTAAGAGTTGAGTGTTCAAGCTTTGCAGAATTCATTTTGTAGTTTTATTTTCCTTATCCTAAACAACAAAAACTAATGCCTTGAATTGTAATTCAAATCATCAAACCTGATCAGTGGCATGATCAGTATTCATTTGAAAGCTATTTTCTATCATTTATTTTCCAGAAATAATATTGACGCACTTACCCTTGCGCCAGAGAGAGAATATTTATAGCACGATATCTGGTTCAGAACGAACCAATCGAAAATTTACCTTAGTTGGATAAATTTTCAAGCATTGGTTGATCCATAGTAAATTATTTTTCACATTGTTCAGAGGCAAGTTCCACTTTTTTAGTCCATGCTTATGCAAATGATAGGGACTTATGGGTTTAAAATGACTTGTCTTGATGGATGAATTTTATTTAAAGTTTGAGCATCCACAGCATGTGCCAAATTCATGGGAAAATGGATAAATGGGACTTCGACTCAATATTACGTATGATGATATACTTTACGTACTGGATGGTGGCAGGTAATTAATGAGCCCTAATTGTGGGAAAGCAAGAAATCGGAAGACAATAAAGTACTATCCCCCTACTGCTTGTAAGCAAAAATGATGGCAAATTTTTCGTTTTCGGGTGAAGTGACATCTCGTCTCTGCTTAGGGTGATTTTAGAGAGTGATTTTGTTTCCAATAACAAGCTCACTGTGGGTGAAAAATCATAATCATTTCACTCTTACTGGGAAACAACTTACATGAAAGCTTTATACGAATTCCGGGCTTCATTGATTTTCTGTGTTCTTTCCTACGTGTTTTCGTTATCCTACGTATTTCCGTAGAGAACATTCGTCAAAGTAGCATGTGATCATGAGGACTGCCAAGATGCCAATTATCCCCTTCTCCCTCGGATCCATGAGAGTTTTCTCCTGCTATCAAAGCATTTCTGCGGCAGAAGAAAGTAACTAGACAAAACCTGTCTTTCATTTCTCATTCCATCCCTTTGACGTAGTGTTAATTCGAAGGACTAAACTCGTTTTCCACCGCCATTTTCGATCACAGCTCTTAAATAAAAGAGGCAGGGTATAATATCAAACCAAACTCAAAAGCAGTGCTTTGCCTGGTATTAGAACTTGTATTATCCTCCGCTTCCTTGTCAAATTGCCTATCTCGGCGGTATACACTTTTTCTCTTATCAAGTGCTTCTCAGCGTAATCAGCCGATGTTTCCTCAAAAAACTGAAGTCTTATAGCACTCAGGAACACGTACTTTATTTTCGTTTAGTTATCGTTGTTCAGTTTATCTTCCAGAAATTGGGTCGATAACAAAATGCTCTAGTCCCGAAATGGTTTGTATCCTTGTTTTCCGAACACTCATCTTTTCTTGGTATATTCTCCCGATTAATATATTAAGAGTAGTTATAGTCGATATGTTAGAGAACTGGTATTGTATTATGGATGCGTATTTTTGTTATATTTTAAATGAAGTGTGTAATCAATAACACAAAAAATACTAGTGATCCTCGCTAATATGTAGCTGTGTTATTAGAACTGAGGGTAAAATAATAATTTAAATTTAAAGTTACTCGTGGTATAAATTCTTTAGCGTCATACGCAATAAGCTATTTTATCTCTCATGTTATAGTTTTAGTAACGAGGGTGAATGAAGACGCCAACGAAGAAGGGCCTGTTTCCGGGGTCCTCGAAGAATTCATTAAAACCGACACGAGGCCTTTTTCTAGATAGAAGAATGCACTCTTATTGAAAGACAAAACAGCTTTCCGTGTGTGTAGCCAGAGGGTGGGGGGGGGGGGTGCAGGACGTATTACTCTCCTACCATCGGGTAATCGCGTCGCCCTATTTTTTCCCCCACCCTCATTCCCCCCGCAGTCGAAATACCTCGCCACCTCTCCCACAAAACCACCCCAGCATTGTATGAGACCTTAAATTCTTCCATTCTCATTCCTCGCGTACATCGTCGTCCCTTCTCTCCCCCCCAATTCACCACTCCCCCTACAGCCATCCCCGCCCTCTATACTCACCTACCCTCGAATGCTCCCCGACTCCCTTACCCACCCCCGTTCGGCACGGTGGAAAAAAAGATCTCTCACTCATCCACCCTTGCTTTGCCTTTCATTTTGCTGGGCCTTCTACCCTTACGTTGGTTGGTTATTTGAGGAGATGACGGACAACTGAGGTCATTTGCGCCATTGCGGATTGGTGGATGAGTTGGTAAGAGAAGTACTTTTGATCTACACCTACATCTACAAAATACCACCAGGCCAGCACAAGGCTGTGTGGTACTGGGTAATTCCCTGTACACAGTGCTTTACACGGACTAAGATACTACCTCTGATACTACCTATACCTACCACTAAATCATCACACTACGAGATACTAATTTATGCGCAAAATTTAATCTTCATGGGCAATCATTTATGGGGAGTGGAGGAAGGTTAGAGAGAAACCCGGCGTTGGCATTAGCTTACTCTTTATGATAGGGGCCAAAAGTCCATTTTTGATATCCCATCCGACGGACGGAGCACTAGACCTGGAAGTGTTTACCACATTGTGCTGAAGTTAGAATCGGGATTATTGGCGAATATTTGTAGTTTAATTCCACTTCTCTCTTCCCAAACGCCATTTATCCTTGTCACTCCATCCTTTTGATTGCGGTCTTCTTATTTCCATTTCGGTCTCAATATTTTCCTTCCATTTTTTCCGTGGTCTTTCCCGCTTATTTATTTCCACTATACCCCAATACCAAACCTTCACAGGTATCCTTCCTTCTGTCATTCACCTTAGATGTCCATTGCATATTAGTTGTTTTTCGGTATATTTATCCAAATTTGTTTATCTGCTGTCATTTTTCCCCTAATGTGCTGATTCTTAACATGATCTTGTAATGTTTAGCCGTAGCATCTCCTCCAATAAGTTATTTCTGCCGGAAGAATTTTCTGAGACATGTTTTTATTCAAGACCCATATATCATGACTGGTTCTATCAGGGTTTAAGAGCATACTTTTATTTTAAGATTTGTTAAATACTTATAAAAATGGATCGGAATTCCACTGAAAAATATCCACCACTGCTTGGTTTCGAACCCGGGCACTCGTGTACAAGAGCTTCCACACCCCCCGATACCCTCCGTACGACATCTCCTGCTCCTATTGCTTACCCTGCTGTGCTCCCCGTCTCCGCCTCCCTATATCTCTGCCCGACACGATGGAAAAGTAGAACCCCATACTATTTCTACCCTCGCTCTCCCTTTCATTTTGCCGTGTGCCTCCTCCTTCTAATACCAGCCAACTCCCTTCCCAAACCCCCTAACAACGACCCCTTTCCAACCCTCTTTGTCGCATTTACCCTTCCGCATTCTCCCACCAAGCCATCACGCACTCATCCCCTTGTTCCTCTACCTACTTCCCTATCGTTACCCCCACCTCATCCCCTAATTCCCACCACCACCCCTGAATCCCTCACCCAGGGCATCATCTCTCCCAGACCTTTGCAATTCTCATCTCAACATCCACCCCCTCTTCCCCCTAACCCTACACTCTCTATCTCAGTACGTTTCCCATTGTTGTCCTCTTCCCCCTATTTTCCTCACTTCTCTCATGCCTTTCCCCCACCAATTCATTCTTTGGCTCTCTCCCGAACTACCCTTCAGTCCACCCTCATGACTACCTTACCCTTAAAAACCTCGGCCGAGCTTGAAATCTCTCTCTACTCGTCCTCTTATTTTCTTTCTATCTTCGTCTCTTTAAATTTCTCTCCATGCTAGATTTCCAATGATTCACCTAGTTGCTTGCTCGGTTATTTGGCGAGGCGACCGACAGCTAAATGTCATTTGCGTCAATCAGGACAGGTCGAGTGGACGGTAAGGGATTATGCAAGGAATGGAGGAAGGGTGGAGGACAACCCGGCGACGGTATTGGCCTACTCTTAACGAAATATGTCAAGAAGATCACAGTTTAATGTCCCATCTGACGGACAGGCTGCTCAAGTTAGAGTGTTCACCGCATGACACCCTAGGAGGGAATGGGATTTAGATGAAAAATCTCCGCCACTGCTGAGATTCAAACCCGGGCTTTAGGGATGGGAAGCCAGTTCTCTAGCCACCTCACTTCATTTTTATTTTTTTGTTTTTTTCCCAGTTTCCCACGAAAAATAGCGTGCTCAAATGACGGAAAATGGCAAAAGGATTCCTATTATTGCCGCTCTCCCTCAAAATGATCGCGTTACCTAGATATCGTTTGATATATCATTGAAAACTTTCTTATGTACGTGAAAAATGACCGTTTGAATAAGGCTTGATATTATTTTGTGAATTTGGTTGATCAAAAAACGAATAATGATAATTATTATAATTTTTAAGCCCTTGAATCCCAAAAGGAACCTTTTAGTAGGTTGACGCCGATTACGACGCATGCGCCACCGCCGATTAAAATGTCTTTGGGACCCACCTTTCCATTTAGTTTGGGAGAAGAAAATGAAACAAATACTTTTTTCTCTCCACAGAAACTTTTCATACTACACGTTGAGACGCTAGACGACGTAACCAAAGTATTGCACGTACATAATTTGTGAGATGTTCAACTATGCAAATTAAATGTTTCATTTCTTTCAAACGCGTCCTCACATCGTCTTTCGCCTACGATGGTGCGTGCGATGGTCGGTTGGTGTGGTGAACGGGGTATAACGTCTCCCATCCACTCTCTCTGGTCCCCACTCACCAACATCTGCATTTCTCGGTGGTCGTGCCATCGGCCTATTAAAAAAAACCCTCTCCAATTTCCTCGTTCTTCTCTCTTCGTAACCCTAACCTTTGTTTCATTCTTCTTCTCTCTCCCTCTCTCTTTTTCTAGCCCTTCTCTTTTCAATAATTTCGTCCTCCTCTTTCTGTCTCTTTGCTTCTTTGCTACTCGACGGACAAAAAACCTCATCCCGGTTACCCCCCCCCCCCCCCAAACCCTAGCCATCCTCCGTTGATCCTGTCACATTTTATCGCGTTACCCCCTCCCTACCGTTAGCATCGCCTAAAACCCCTCCCTTTAACAACCTACTTCCCCCCGCCTCTCGTGCTCACCATCCATTCCCATTCCGACCTATTGTTTGCGATTCGGAATTCGTTACTCGCTTGTTTTATTTTTATCTCTTTCTCTTCCTCGTCAATCCGGACGCGCACACAATGCGCTCCATTCCCTCCAAAATGCGTTCATCTCTATCTCTCCATCTCTCTCTTTTCGAACTCGCTGCACTTCTTCGAACGCACTCAAAACCTCTTGGATAAGTGCGCCACCAACGGCACGGGAACGGTATGTACCTACGACCTGTCAGAACGCGGCCCTCAAAATGTTTGTTCGCTCCGTATTTCACCCGCAAGTTTTGCCGGAGTTTGCTTCCTCAAATGTGTAGGCATGCCCCTTATAAAGTCGTGGGCGTAGGAGTTAATCCGAAGTCAAAGTAGGGGAAATCGACCACTCACCCCATCCCATTTTCCAGCATTTCGGAATTTTCGTCTTGACGGAATTCACAGTGCCCTGTGCAGATGCTCGCAACGTGCATGGTTCAATCCCGGCTTGATCGATTCTTGCAAATGTGCCGGAGTGGTTTGGTGGTCCGCTCGCTCGCGTAGAGGTTCAAGATCGTCGATAGAGTTCCGAGGATTTTTTCCGCGTGCTATGGAATTGCTTTTTATTACGAGTGGATTATCGCCCTCTTTCGTTTGGAGCCACGGTGGAGTAGAGGGGTGTCTGGTTGGGAACGATTCGAAATCGTGCTTATGGAGTCATTTATTTCCTCTCCCATTTTGCCCGTGTGTAGAGGGTGAGAGGAGGGGGGGGGCTGTGGGTGAGGGAGAGAACTAAGAATATTGTGTGTGGGGAGCGCACTGCGAGCCGGAGGTTGGTCCAATTCGAAGAAGAGTGGGATGAGTGGGAAACTTGAATTGGAGGGAGGGAAGACTCTCTCTCATATATTCTTTACAAAGTTGAGCTCGGATAATGAGATTTCGGATGTTTTTGTTTTCGTTCTTATTGAATTCCTCCTCCATTCATCAGAACTTATTGTCCAAGAGTCGGATTTTGGCTTGTCTCGTCGGGCATTGTTGGCGCCGATCTTGGGTGTGCGTCTGCGAATGTATATGTCTGTTTATTACTTGAACGGCTCGAATTAATTTCATTGCATAAATACATGGTGCTTATTTAGTCGTTTATGCTATTTGCATCCGTTTCATTATTCGTTTCCTGTGGTGAACGACGATATTAAAAGATTTTCCTGTTACGTGCGGCCTATTTGGTTTGCATTATCTTTGATTTACATAATCTGAATTATGATCCTCAGTGACAGATGTATTATTTTATGTAAATAAAGGAGGTAGAGATATCGGAACATTTTAGCCGAGAGTGCTTATTTATTCTACCGTAGGGTTGGAAAGTTAACCAGTTTCTACGAAAGAGGTTTCAGCAGTCGAATGTAGATAAATATTTCGTAGTCTTATGCGGTTTTGACGATGAAACCGAATCTTCTGCTGATCTTGTACTCTCGTGAGATGGCAACGCGATTTGCATCACACCTTAATCCCTTTAGTTCTGCTAAAACAAAACGAGGATGGGGAATATACCAGCTGAGCAGTCGTCCCTTGTCTGAGTTCACCAATTTTCCTAATTTTAAGAAATCATACTTAGCGTGAGCAGGAAGAAAGTTGGAGTGATAATGTGGAATTCGAAATTAAATTTTAAATAGATAGTAAATACTTTACGGAAAAGGGATAACCTTTGAGAATAACGCAAAACAGTTCTATGACGTAGAATGTTTTAATGCTTACCCAAGATTATTTACTGTCAGTCAAGGGAATATTCGCTATCTTCAACCATTGCAAATTTAACAGAAGGAAGACGGTTTGATTAACTTAACTATGCTTCCACATCTCTAATAAAATAATAATGTCTTTATCAAGAAATCATAGGTAACGTATCGGGAAATTTAAGAGTCCTTTATTTGTGGAACAAAGTCATTTTAATCAAAATGATCCCTTTTTACTTACGCAAACTTATTCTTTATTTAAACCTCTAAGACCTTGAAAATGACAGTTAGCTGCTGAAGCATTGGTTGTAAATTGAGTATAAGTATGGATAGTAACTCCGATATTGCCCTTACTTAAGTAACGGAAATAGTTTGGATGTTTGAGGACTCATTCTGTGGCTAAGATATAGGCAGCATAAACTTGTTCTATTGGCGTGAATATATTATTTTGAGTCTGATGGATCTCCCTCTTTCCCTATCTCTCACCATCTGTTCAAAAATGTTTATGCTATTCAGAGACGCGACTTTTCCGAGGAAGAAAATAATTGACAGCTTTAATCAAATCTCAGATACAATCTTTGCTTACCTCAATTTTTTTATAAGTACATCTTTCTTGAAAAGGGGTCGAGGGAGTGGCAACCTCAACTTCTCCCCTTTTCATCGCGACTCTTGGCAAGAGCGGAACCTCCTCGTGAAAGATTTCAAGAGGGGGAGAGAGAGATCCCCACGTGTTGTGTAATTCCTTCCTTTGCCCGTCTGCCACTCCCCTCTCCCCCTCTCCCCATCTCTCTCTCTCGAGAGAGAGAGAGAGAGAGGAAACTCTGCCTCCAGTATCCTTCTCTCCTTGATACCATCGGCACGCAATCCGTCCCTTCGGTCTCATCCTCTCTTTCACTCTCGCTTTTTAGCGTTTCCTTTCCTTCCTATCTCTATCTCTCTCTTGCACTCCTCTCTCTGGCCTTCTCCTTTCTCCCTCCTCCGAGGGTAATCTCGTTCCTCATTCCCCGCTGCAGTCCCCTATCAGTTTCCCAGCTCCAGGATTCTTCTTGCCTTCAGGGTGCTTCTACGTCGGAATTCCAATCCAATACTCCTCTTAACCTTTCATCTTTTCCTCCTCTTCCTTCATTTTATCCCTCCCTCCCTCACTCTATCTCTCTATATTTTTCTGATATTTGTTCCCACTGTCTCCGCCCCATTGTTTTTTTATTGCGAAGATGATCGCTGATGTCTCCGTCCATATTCGTCTCCATCGTTCCTTAAAGGAAGAGGAGGAGAATTGAGGGTGCCGGAGTAAGATTATGCATCGAGGCGTTTAGGTAGTTTGGTAGAGATATTTAGATAGGTAATTAAGGTTTGGATTAGCTATATAAATGAAGTGTGTATAAAATGTTTTATCTAAATTTTCTAAATTTTGAGCTTTAGTTTTGAAATATTCAGAAAAATAACAGACCACTATGAATGATGGTTAACATTATTTTGCTCCAGCTCCTTTAAAATTTGACGTTATTTCGATGGAGGGGTGATGTATTTCCAATCATTTACCCTATTTACTGTTTTTTTAATTTGCTTAACGATGATATAGCCAATGTTGCCCTCCTGATACTCCCATCTGATCCCTCTTCTTCGAACCCTTTGTCCATCTCTGGCTGCTTCTCCTGTCCCTTTCCTCTCTCATTCCAGTTTTTCACCGCGCCCTCTTTCCCCCCTTTCTGCCACCCTCACGCCCCGCCCCACCCCCCTCCTCGCCTCACCGACGGGGCATTCCACTTAATAAAGTCGGACACTTCGGGAGAATCGTCGGTCTTTCAGCCCGGCGTGTAAACTTGCGCCTCTACGAGATTTATTCTGTCCCTGGCGCGAGAGTGAGAGATATATATTGGACTTCGATCGAATTGGAAGAGGGGGGCATTGGGGGACACGGAGCCCGAGGGGCAGCGTATAGGAAAGGGGGGATCCATTTCCAATCATGGAAGGAAAACATTTGACTTCCGCAACATTCCTTCAGGTTTTTCCCGCTCACCGCCATTCTGCATGATATTGAATAGTATCGATTAGTAGATGACTAGTATTGTCGGCTGTTGAGGCAAGAGGAGAGTGAAATCCTCCTCTAGCCGAGTAACATACAAGTTTGTCTAGATAAGTCTGACAACATCGGGGATTTTTGTCCTCCAGGCGTTTCAGTTTGACGTTCTGATATAAATTTGGCAAATGCCTTAACCCTCTATGACAGAATTGTTTTGCCCAACATTTGCAGAGTCCTTTTCAGTGTAACCCCGCTGGTGGAAGAATCAGGAGCTAAAAGTTACAATCAGGGGATATTTTGGTTGCCAAACTGTTACATCGAAGTCAAAATGGTGTACGGATGTAAATAAATAGAGACAAAACACGCTTTTATATGGCATGTTACCTCAAAGTCTCAAAGGGCGATAGAGGTCTAGATTTATAAATGACCATATGTTAATTCCTCCAAGATAACGTAGATTATATATTGCGTTGGAAAAATAATTGGCCTGTATTTAGTTTTTCACCGATTTTACAGGTTGGAAATATTTTTTACAGTTGTCTCTTATTTAACAATGTTCGGAAATCCCTTATTCATATTTAAATATGTTTGAGCATGGTAGATGTTACAAATATCTCTTTGGCTAGTTTAAATTATATGGTAAAATATGTTGGTGTTGCCATGAGGCAGATTCATTTTTTAGGGTATCCGTGAATTAGTTCAACAAAGATTTGAAGTCAAATACTTTAGATACTTGAAATATGTTTATTGAAATCGATTCAATGAACTTCTTTTTCTTCAGAGCCGGACGTGATAACAGTTGTACCTTTTTTCCTTGTACATCCGGGCAAATTATTTTCACGTAGTTAAAGAAACGTTTTCCTTTGAAGGTAGGTTCTGGTGATATTTTCCGAGTGCCGTGTACCGCTTATTTGCCAGGTTGTTGATTCTGATTGCGATAGGCTATTTTAAAGATGTTGCCAAATAATTGCTGCCAAATTTCTTTCACAAGTATTGCATTAATCTGTAATATATTTTCATATGATGATTTCAAAATGAGTGAACTTTATTTTACTGCTTCTTTATATTCTTGGCCAGGACCGATCGCTTCATGCACCTTCTTGGCTCAAGGTACACTTTTTCTCAGTCTCTAAGCGTTCATAGTTTTGAAACACAGAAACTATAGTAACCTATAGGCTCGATACGTATGTCATTAAGGTGGGAGTCTCATTTTAAATCTGTGGTGACGTCATTTATACTACCGCACTTCGTAATTTGATGACAGATTAAGATGCTAATTCTAGTTCTCTCTTCAGTTTGACCATTTGATGCTGTAGTGAACAAAATCTGGATCGATAAACCGGATAGAAGTGTCAAAAATATTAGTTTTGATATATTAAATGATTTGCCATCAAATCAATTTCAAAACTTGACTGCCTCGATACGTTTTCAAACCCGAACTTGAATTTTTCAGTAAGTGAAGGATCACCATTCCGTGGAATACGGACACTTTCTTGTAGCACCTGTAGCAAAGAGTAATGTTTTTCTTAGTTACGACAACGCTTCGTTTTTACAGTTGTGAGTCTCACCTCCAATAAAGTTACCACGATGTCGATTTCTTTCCGTGCGCTGCGGTGGGTGCCAGCATGTTTGTCGGTCGAGGTGGCGTGGCTTGGAGTGAAACGGGAACAAGCGGTAACATCCGCAGAAAGTTTTCACGGAATCGTAATTTTCGTCCGTATTTTTTCCCCAGCGTAAATATCCATTTATTTTCCTCCCTTGTCTTTCTGATTCGATCCTTTCTCTCCCTCCCCCTTCTGCATTCATATTTATTCTCCAGTCCGTTGTTTACCATCTATCACACTCATCCTCTCTATTTGTTCCAATTTGTGGAGCTCTCTTCCTCTTCGCCTCGCTCCGCGTCCGTGCTACCGGATTCTTTCTTTCTCTCTCCTATTTTCGCTTCCTTCTCCAAAGCCCTCTTCGTGTCCCCCTATGCCTACCACTCATACGAACTGCGAAATTCCCCTTTCGACCTAAAAATTCGTTCGCTCCCGATAAGGTTCTCTTTCTTCCTCTCCTATTTTTTTATTCTCCCTTCGTCAAACAAGACCTTCCGCAGTGTCTAGGACAACCCGCGTCCTATTGATTTCCCCGAACGGACGGCAGTGCAATGAAGAAGATGGAGAGGGGAAGGAGAGGAAGAGGATGAGTGAACGACGAAGAAAGGAAGAACTAAGAGAGAAAAGGGGGAGAGAGAGAAATTGGGGAAAACGGAGAGGGTTGGAGAGAGAGAGGGACAGACAGGAGTTGAGAACGGATTGAGTCAGTCTCTCCCTCTCTTGGCGTCGGAATGAAGAGGTTGGCGAGAAAGAGAGAGAGAAAGAGGGAGAATTAAAGGGGACGATGGTAAGGTTTAATAGAAGGCGAATGCGAAGGGAATTGGGAATGGACGACGACGATGGGGGGAAGAGTTAAGGTCAGAGAGGGGAAGCGAAGTGTCTTTCTTCCTCCCTAGTCCGCGCGACATTATATTCCCGCTCGGACAAAAGGATAGCAATTCAAAGGAAATTATTTATACCACGGTAAATTATCGTATCCAGTCCATTTCAGCACGAGCTTGACCCCTAGTTCTTTACGAGTAGAAACTTACGAAAGGACTCTCCGCCGGCCTTTTTGTGAGGCCCGAGGCTTTGTGATCGACCGTGAGAGGAGATGGGTGTTATCGGCGCTGTTGGATAGTTCGCTTGGACGAGAAATGTCGAATTTTTTTTGGAATGATCGAGGCTGCGTGTGATTCAGATTGAGGCAAAATCTAAGCTTTATTCTCGAATTCAGTGGATATGAATGATCTCCAGTCCGGAAATGATCATTTATAAATATTTTTCGTCTGTAATAGTCCTTTAACTAGCTAAATATATTTACGAAAATAAGCATAGACGCCCTGATACGAGTAGTTACAGAACTGTCAACCATGGCATTGGCTCAGACTACGCCTAACTCAGCGATTTTCTCCGGCAAACGACATGGTGATTAGAAGTGACTATTGCTCCACCACTTTCAGTGAAAATGCTGCAATATTTTAGCCACCTACTACTCTAAAACGAAGCAACAGATTGATGAGACGAGAATTCAGTATAATTTAAGTCAGGTATATCAATAAGATTGTGGTGAACGTGACCGTTATTGTTGGTGATATTCTGAGTAGTAAATTGAAGTAAGGAACGAAAGTCCAAATGCGTAGCGGTTAGCGAATTATCACATTCTATGTGGTCGTTATTTTTCTTGTTCTTCCGTGGTGCGGAGTCCATTTTTTTACAATCACTGCTAAAATGTTGTCTGCAGTGTCTTTTAATGATAATAATTGAATACCATTGTTTAAAATATCGTAAAACGAAATTTTTTACGACGTCTTAAGATGGCAACAGCCAATGGGAATAAATATATATAGGCACCCCGCAATACTCACGGAAGGGAACTTTAGTTTGACCAATTGTTTTTCTTCGTTGGACGTGTTTTAGTCTAAAACTGAAGCCTTTTTCCATGGGATATGGTACGGGTGTGTTCCAGATATATTATTTCAAAAATATAGCTTTGAAGCACAGATCCCGTGATAAATGTTTGGGTGTATACTTCGTAAGTTTTCTGTCATTTTTAAAGGTAAATTCATTACTCACCGCAATAATTTATATAAAATCACAAAAAAAACTTTCAGTTGTGAAGGCGTTGTGAAAGCGTTGTGAAGAAGTTGTGAACGTGTTCAGAGCGTGGAAATAACCAAGTAAGCCAAGTAAAACCCACAAATATGTATATCTAGTTAACTAATGAGAAGTTTAGGTATAAAAAAACAAAGTTTCTCGTCGTTATTAAAACTATACTTACTTCATGCATCTTGCAGTTGGCTAAGTTATAAGAAAATTAGAATATGATCTCTATTATGACCATAGAAACGCTCCAACTACTACTACCCACTTCGAGAATTAAGCTTGAGATTTGCCTTCCCCTTTCCGTTTGAATGGCCTCTACAAAAGAAAAAACAGTTTTCTCCTTCCCCGTCGAAATTTCACTCTTGCTCCTGGGCATCAGTCTTGCTCGATTCCTTCGCATTTGACTTCCTTCCTTCACTCTCTTTTTCGGGAGAAGGCGAGGAGAGAACTTTCCGATCCACGGGATCCATTTCCCATGCACCGCCTCGCTTCCCCCTCGCTCGGCGCTACCGGGACCGGCCGGGCCGTCGCGTCGTTCCATTAGTTAACTCGGAAAGAGCAAACTTCGCTTCCGACTCGCTTCGATTCGCCCAATTGGAAGCGGGACTATTTTCTCTCTTCCTCTCGCCTTCCTTCCTGTCCATCTGCATCTTTATCATTCCCTCTTTTACCGCATCCAATCCTTTGACAGCTTCTGTTTCTATTGTTTGTTTTAAAATACTCCAGTGACTTTTACATTTTTATCTCAAAAATAGATTTTACATGTGTAGTTTGATTATTTATCTCCTTTGATTGTTTCAAATAGCAAAAAAAAATTTTAAATTATCTTGGCGTAAGTAGCAGCAAACGATGAAGTCGTTGTGTTTGAAAATTTACGTAGACAATCAATATGGCAAAAGAAAAAACTATATTTTGTTGCTGATTTTTCTTCATGCCTCTTGTCAATGTGAAAGAGGAAATGCTTTGGAGGCTACTTTTTTCTGGATATTAGAGGGTGGCCCTCAATTGGATTTTTTCGCAGATTGATAGGTCATAGGTACTTCTTGATAATATTCAAAATAAATTGAATTAAAGAGAGAGAAAACACCAGAGACATCATGTATATGTACAGTTCTTAGTGTTAGATTTCCACAGGAAAAGTTAACATTCACCATGTTGAAAACCTCATTCACCAATGTTCGACTACTTCTCTGATTTACTGTCATTGTATTTAGTTGGGTAGAGGATTAGCTAGAGTCCATAGGATATTTCAAATGGATGAATATCCTATTTGAATATACGTTTGCAAGTATGCCCTAAGTGATCGATCATCCGTTAAAAGGCTCCCCTAAGATTTCCTTCTTTTTACGCAATTGTTTTTCAAGTTAATATGAAGTAAATCATATTTTTAATTCCTCCCACGTTCGTACAATATTTCAAGTGGCTAATGGCATTAGAAAGATCTGAAAAAGTGCCTACTTACCGCTGTTGTGGTCGTAAATTCGGTCACGAGTGGGGATTTCTTATATAGGGAAGAATATGATCCTTGAAACGGGTAAGCACCGTTATTTTTCACTTAGAGAACCTAGTGACCTCAAAGAAATAAGAGGAGATAAAAATGGAAGAGCAGTCGTCGTCGTCAATCTCGAATGCCTCGCCGTTTTCAAAGACGTGCATTATTCCATTTACGTCGTCTCCCTCGCTGCCCTCTCTCCCTGCCATCTGACGTGCAAGAGGCTTAATTCTTTCGAGCTATTCGCCCCAGTTACTCTTCTTGGTGGCACTCGGGAAGGTCGAGTGGCACGCATTGTCTCGCTATTGGGTTTCGCAAACGGTGAACGTGGAACGCACGCGTAAATTTACGCTTTCAGTATTGGGTGGGGTGGAGAAATCGTGCCGAGGCTGCACGGCGCGGTCTGAGGTGGAAGGGGGGGGGGGGGTGACACAGGGTGGACATGGAGAAGTGTTCTTCCTGAGGGAGGTTAGAAAATATTCTAATTTTTGTCTACGTGTGAATCCCGTTATGCCTCGTTTCCATTATTAACATTCTTACTCTAATTAACTCTACCTCTCTAACTATCCATCCGCGTAATGCTAATAATGGAAACGCTCTAAAACGACTACCATAGTAGATAATTTTACTGGGGTAGAGGAAACCAAGTTATTGGTCTATCGTGGTAAAATATATGTAATGGGAACTCAAGTACGGAAAAATACTGGTACATTGGAAGTATGGGAACAGTTGAATCATGGAAAGCGTTGAGGTACACTATTGAATTTCTCGTCTGAGCACAATATTTATTAGTAAATATTTAACTAAGACTTATTGTTAAAAATTACTAGGAGTTGCCTCCATAGTTTGACGGAGGATATATTTCATTAGGTGTTGTGCCCCCTATTTAAGTACCTATATTGCTTATTCTTTTGTTCCCGAATATTGTGGAATGTATAAATAAATTATCAAATGAGAAAATTAAACACTTTGGACTGTAAATTTGATGCTGAAAAGCAGAAGATTAATGCGTCTCAGAAAAGTGGGTGTCCAACACTTGAATTCATTTATTTCTTATTTACATTGCATCATTATTATTTATCTGTAACAATAAACCTTATTTTACAGTTGCTTGTAGAAAGAGGTCATGAGCTAAACGAAGATTCATTTAACATTATTGTAATGATAATAATGGTTAAACATGCATATAGGTATTCAAGAGTCGGTAAGCCGCACGCTTATAAATATCGTTTGTCGATTTTCCTTTTTACTGGAATGCATGGAATGTTGGTAATTGGTACGTCACGAAACGAGTAATTAACGTGGGTAAAACATGACTAGATGGAACGCAGGTAGATTGCGAGAGCTAAAATAACCATGGTAGACTGTTAGTAATGGAAATGAGGCGTTACGGAAATGTTTTGCATTACCAAAATCGTGCTGTTATATTATTCCATGGCGATCTATAAGTTACGATTTGTTCGTAATGTTTGGATTGATTTATAAATCTATTCGGAAAGGAAATAAGCTAAGTTTTTAAAGAATGAGAAAGCAAAAGAAATGTTTTCACGTTTCATTTTTGGAAAAAATGCTTTGTTCGGGAAAGACTCAGAGCCTGATTTTTGAAGATTCTTACTCTGATTGAAAGGGATTGAGTGCACTTCCGTGGTTACATGTTGCTGAATAGCCTTTGTAGTGTTTTAGATCAAATATGATCACCCTAATGTTCAATGGCTAGCGTGCACCTTCCTCGGGCCACCTTTATATTCCTAATTTTGGAATTAAATACAGAGGCATGTCCTCAATATATTCCATACAGTCCAACTTAAGTATTTTGCCATGTATGCATACATTTATTTTTGATCCATCAATTCTTGAAACTATCGCGATGTTAAACATAATTGTTTCTGGTGGAACTTTGTTGGACTCCTTCGTTGTGAAATAACGACAAATAACTTAATTTATAAACTTAAATTTTATTTTTCACTACCTAGGTTTTGTTTTACAATACCTGATGATGTTATACAACGAAACAAAGGTCGTTGAAATGTAAAATGTCCCTAGATACACTAAGCTTCTTAAGTTTTATTTTATATCGCTGTATTCAAGAGAGTTTATTAGATAGATAGAGGTCAATCACCTCGTTTTCAGCGAATAATTTGTGAATGCAGACGGCAATTATTAACATGTTTCTCGAGCCGTGACCGCTCGTTTTTGGAATTTCGATAGAAGATGGGTGGTTCAAACCTACCAGCGACAGGCTAATAGTTCCTCTGAAATCTCCAGACGTCACATTTTTTCTGTTTGGTTCTCATTTTTAATGGACGGTGAGGGAACCCCACCACTCTAACAACAACCTATAGCAACAAGTTGCCGGTAAAAAAATTGTCCTTGCTAGAGGAGTTGGTTTCGCTGCGACAAATTATATCCCCGAGAGGAGGCGGAAGCATAGACTAGAGGGGACTTATTTTTTGCATTACCCTCAGCAACGATTAGCTCCTAGAGGAATGAGGGTATTTTGCAGATTGTCGCGATATACTCCCGCTGTGCTATGCTCCGCTGCGATATTCTGCGTAGGTACTAGTCCGTAAATCATGTTTCTCTTTGAGTGCATTTCCTCAATGCATGAGTTACGGAATGCTTTCTTTTATCTGACGGTAGTGGGTTTCTTGTGTGACTGAGGAGCTCACGGTGTCTACTATGGTGGAAGAAACAACGGAAAACTCAGCTTTGAAACGCAGCCAAAATAACGTTTCATGCCGCTGAAGTTGAGGGCTTGTTATTCATAGCTGATCGGTTAATGTTCCGTTTTTGAAATAGCTCCTCGAGATGACTCTGGTGAGAGTTAAGAACTCGTTCCGGAAGAGATGGCGCTTGTCGATCCTCCTCTAGATTGATTTTTTTCACCTCGTAGGCTTTACTGGCAGCAGAAAACGCCGAAGACGTTTACTCTCTTAGCGTAGGTGTTTATCGGAGAACAGTTGGCAAAGGAATAAGAATACGCCTTCCACCTACGTGAGCTGTCGAGTGGCATCTGGAGCAGTCTTTCCACAACTGCCGTTAAGAATTTTCCTCATATCTTCCAATGTTTACAAGTGATGAACTGCCCTGAGCTCATAATCAACGTCTAAATGCGTTAATGCTGTCGTTGCATTTCGTTTAATCTGAGCCCTTTGCCCAACGGCTCTTGACCAAATTTCGTTATGTCATAGTCCTCGCCTACTTTGATTATATTGATGCATTAATCGATTGGATTCCGTATATGCGGGAATTGATATGTAATGTGAAAATGATGGTGAATTAGTCAGGCTAATCTCTATTTTCGAATTTTATTCTCATTACAGTTTTTGTTTACGTAAAATACTACCCAGTGAAGAAAAATATCCAGCGAAGCGGCCAGATTTTCCTTTAACCTGAATGCACTGTTGCCATTTTATTCTGGCTGTCTCTTTACCAAATTCAAAATAACTTTGAATAGGGATTATATAAATGAATGCTGCCGTATTTGTTCCTTACAGTTTTTTAAATGAAAAGTTATGAAAGTGTATCCAGTTAATGGCTATTTTTTGTTCATCAACGCTTTCTATGCCAGAGATTGGAGAGCCTTTCTGGCGAAAGAGAGAACACCAATAAAACCCTAAACTTGTTGTTAGATAAAAATGCCTAATGATAAATTAGTCAATTAATTTTCTTTTGAAATATTTTTTTTCGAAATTATTTTGTTATAATGTTTGAAATTGCTCTAAATTTTTGCCTTTCCTTTAAAATTTGGATAATATGTAAAAAATTAACGCTATTTTTTCATTTCAATGCATAAAGAATCATATTTTTTTGCGAGTATATTTAACGCTAAACTTAATTCATATCACTTTTGAATAAAACTTGGGAAACTTGCCAGAATATTTCTCGAAACCAGTTTCTTAATTTGAAATTTCAAATTACTTTAAATGCGCATTCGTAGATGCAATGATCTTGCTTTAATTGCTAACGGTGAATCTCCCACGATTGTACATAGTCACTCTTTTAAAACCCTGAGAGCTCTCGTGGAAGTAGCTCTGACATTCCCCTGTGAGCTCATTTCAATATCGAGCAAAGTGTACGACGATTCCCATTTGCTTTTATTTATCCTATAATCGTTGGAGTTAGCCTCCGTAATTTGTTTACGATTTTGAACGAGTTCCTTCAGGAATTACCATTCAGCCACGATGCGCTGCTTTGAATAATTTACTCACACATTCCAAGTGAACGACCCTTTGAGCGCATAAAAAGGCTCTTTGATGATAGCGGGACCCCTCAGAAGGAGAAAATGAGACTGCTGAAAAAAAAGTGTCTGGAAAAGAGTTTGGAGACCTTGATTTTAGTATGCTAAAACAGATCCAAAGATTTTAAAAGTTTTCCTTGCTATTATTTTACTTTTTTCGAGCACTGCCTTCCTGTTTTAGGCTGCAGGGTTGCGTTTCATTGCAAAAATACTACTTTAAGGTCAATTTGAATTGGGTTTTTAAAAGAAAAAATCGTACAAGAGAGGAGCTCAAGTTTGACTTAGTAGTTCGTGCATAAAATTATCAATAAGTACATCCAGCGTGAAAAAGATTCGTTTCATTTTAATTACTATATTATGAGCGACATATTAATTACTTCTTAAATATTTATTTACAGCATGAAATAAATGAAATTGCTTCATTGTGAGAAAATTTGTCTTGAATGACAACGTACAACAAAGTGTATTTTCGCAGAAATATTTATGTGGTACTGCCGGTTTCATCGCATAGGCATCATCCTCAGGTACACATTGTTTTACACACGTCCAGGGAAATATATACTCACTTACATTTCTCCTTGTGGCGATGTTGACGTAATTCCTTGTTATTCTGTGTTCGAGTGCCAAACATCTATTATTAGAGAAGATGTTGATCGAGTGGCATCGCTTGGCATCTTCTTCAATGGTAGGTTCGTACCTGGCAGCCGGAATAACACCGAATTACCTACGTGAACATCACCAGCAAGGACAAATATTTCTGTTTCCCTGAACATGGGTAAAATAAATTGAACCTGAGGATTATGCGTATGCTTTGAGTGAAAATTATATTTAATTGTATTTAATCATGAATAATACTTCCATGTTGTGAAATTAGAATATACTAACATTTGGAAATGTTTTCTGTATCAATTAAAAGAACACAGTGCAAGAAGATACGCAATTCGCTAACTAAGGAGTTGGCTCTCTTAGTCTTAAATATTAATTATACCAGGTTGTGCTCTCCGAGTTGAATTTTGCCTTTTTTAATTTTATCTGCAATTGGTGATCATATTTCATTTCTCATGGTGCACTTCCACAATTTATTCCTCATTGGATTAGGCATACATTCGCTTCGCTTACCTTTTGACTTGCGAGATGAACTGTAGTGTTGGCTTTGTTTCATCGTGTTGTAGATTGCAGTCGATTCCAGTACGAGCGATGCCAGTCTAATTCTTTACGGCCATTATTTTCCATTTTCAATACCGATTCAATTCGATGCCCCAGTTGGCTTCAAAGCCGTTTCTATTCAAGCGGGTCAGTGAGTTTAGGATGCTAAATGGTCGTGTGCCGATCTCGAATGGCTCAACGGATCCTGTGGGATGGATACTCAATCCGGATGCGTCACAGCTTTTGACGTGTGAGAGAATGGATGAATCCTTTTCGTGATGCGACACCTACGTTACGACCTTTTGCGTTGTTTGCTATAGTTTTGCTTTAGTATTTCAATTTACTTGCTTCTACAGCTAACATCGCATTGCATTGATTCCCAGTCCATTTCGAGCGGGATCAACAACACCTGGGATAGGTTGGACGGTCACCCATCGATTAGAGCGTGGAGACGGTTAACTCGGCCGATGGTGCGGAAACCGCTGTTTCCATCGTGACAGACCGGTGCGGTGCCAATTATCTGGTTTTCAGACAGTGTTATTCTCCTCAGAGATTAAGGTGGCTGGAGCGGTAATTGTGGGTCATTCAGTGCACATGCAAAAATTTTTCAAGTAAGTCGAAAAAATATTCCTGGACCACATTTAACGTCCGTGCATCTGTTTATGCGTTGGAACTCGCCATACAGGCAGTAATAGAATTGTTACAAGCGTTATATTTTGAATTTTTTTCCTAAATTAAAGCATGTTATGACTAGAGTTTTCGGCGCGGTATTCGAAATTTAAACGAATTTATATTTAAATATGTTGTTTTCATCAATGGACTCCGCGTGACTCTATGATATTTGTTAGCAACAATGATAACAATAGGATATGTATCATTTCGCGTTTAGAAGAAAATATTTACGTATGTAATCGAATTATTATGAAATATGCGTCATGTACCATAAGGCTGCGTGTTTAACTACTTTAATTGCCAAAATACCAAATCGATATGATGCAATTTTTTCACTAATATCTCTAATGGGAACACGTATGAAATGTTTCACAAAAATCTGTGGATAAAAATAAATTGCTCCAACCACCTTAATTATGAGGACGTAAATGAAACAATACTCTAGTTTGAGGTCTCTCTTGGTTGTACTGCTTCATGGTGATTAAAAAATAAGAAGAAAAACTTGGCTAGTTCCAATGTTATATTTGCGGAATCATCCAAGTTTTTCTTCTTATTTTGAATCACCAATGTCGAATATTGAAGAAGTGAGTTTCCGGTTTACGCCGCTGCTTACTCAAACTTTCATGGAATTCCTTGAGTCAATTGTGTAAACTGAGATTCGTGTGTTATCATTCTATTGGGAAAACGTTCCGAAAATGAGCGCGTAACGAGTCAAGTCCCATTCCACAATCCACCAACACAACAGCTAGAAGTCGGAAATGCTGGCAATAGAGGTTTCCATCCTTTCTTCAAATTGCGAGGGATTCAAGGGTGATTCTAATTTTGGCCTGTAATCATCAGTGCTGAGGTCAGGATTACTCATTAGAGGTTTATAAAGTTGTGAGATTACTGAATCAGTGGTTTCAGTAACTTTTTAATAAAAACGATAAATTAGCATTTTCCACCTTTTAATTAATGTATTTTGTTTTAATTTTACGCTCTGTAAGGCCTTGAAAATAGCAATGAATAGCTGAAACCATGGTCGTTAATAAATTTTGATGTGGGAAATACGTTTTTATTAAAAATGACTTGATTCCACGAAGGCCTGAATCAGTCTCTTGCGTTTGTGTAACTGCTTCTCAAACGTACCTCTGGGCCAATTTAGACACTTCGTGCGAAAAACATGGAGACTACGGATATTCTATTCCCTATTACAGGCACTATTGGGAAACGTACTCTACCGAAAGGATTTCCAAGTAAGTGTTTGACCTAAAGGATTTACCTAAGATGCCTTTCTGTGAAGTTAAAAGTTTCCAGTATTCATAAAAGCTCTGGCTTCATTCTCTTTGAGCTCTTAACATTTAAAACAACACAGGACGAGTAAAAATAGGATTCAACTCTGGTTTTCATTATCTCTCGCGGTTCCATGGTCGTCCCTGGTTTGGTTGCGGTGGGTCAACGTGAGGTCGGGCAAAGCCTCCACCACCCACCCTCTGCGTATACTCTTCGGTCTCTCCTTATCGTGTGTGGTCGCCAGAGATCCTTAGTTTGCCGCAAGGAGGATTATGGATGTGGGTGCACCACCTGCGGGAGAACGGTGGGTGAAGAGATGTTTGTATGGGAGAGACTGTTGGGGCAAGGTCTGTGACTGTGGTGTGGGCACGGGGGGTCTGCCTCGGATGCTTATGGGGTACGCGGGTCGCCTAAAGCGGTCTCGCGTCCGTGTTTATATAAATGCTCTTCCCTTCTCGTATCGCTGCGCGAGCGGCTGGATTAATGAATTGTCCTCGTGAGTGCTTGATTCGTGGCAGGAGATATTAATCTGTGCAGGGGTGGTACGAAAGATGCCGAGGGGGTCGGTGGCTGCTCTCTAGGGGGGGGGGGAAGGGGTATCACCTTCACTGGGGGACGGTGTAGCTTCTTGCGCGCGTTCCTGATCTTTCTAGCCTCATGGAAACATTCCACCGTCGGGGAATATATTGGGTCAATTAATCATGCGATGAGATGAATGGATAACAGGAGATGCAGCTTCTTGAACTGCGGTCCACAGGAGACTCACTCATGGGCTCACGATTTCTTCCCTATGCATCCCTGAGGTAAATGACCTGAGCCTCACCCTCTCCTCAGTCAACTCCTAGGAAGTACGACAACATTTTAAAACTAAATTTACGTGCGGCGAAAATCGCTCTGAAACATAATCTTATATCATTAATGATTATTATAACAGTCACCCTAAAACACATTTGAATATTTCATCGGATTGGGTAGTTTATCCTGTTTTCGTTTAAATACGTCTGGTGAGTACTAAGTTTGAAATTATGATGAGTTATTTCAAATTAAGTGTAGACATGATACTAAAGTTTACCTTTGTAGTTCGATCTGCGCATGTGGATATAGCAGTGATTTGCGTAATAGTCATGCACTGAGCTTCTTTAGCATCGTTCAAAGCAATCGGGTGTCTGAATCTGGCGATGCCTTTTCGAAAATTTTCGTGACAGATATCCTATTTCGTTGTACAGCTGCACGACTAGCAGCAAATAAAATTACTGGATACGTATAAATAACTCTGATAGGTAATACAGATGCATCAATTTCATATCCAATTTTATTAATTGCATACCTCGCGAGAGTTATCCTCGGCTGATACTTGCATTTTTAGTAAATGAATGCACGATTTCATTGAACCTTTGCCAAACTAAAAAATCATCCCATGCCACTGCCTTCAGATGACGTCGGTTGGATGTATGCACTCGAGTTTACGGCCCCGGTATTTAAATCATTTTCCGGAATGGTCATTGGCAAGCTACCGACAAACGAATTGAATCCCTCCCCGCCCCGCCCCGCCCTCCTCCTATGAGGCTTAATTAGATGGAATGGGCATTCTCTCCATCTCCATTGCTGTACGGATTCCACTTCCAAGGAAGGAGTAGTCAGAAATTGAACCGTTGGCACGCAGAATATCCGTCGGAGTGAGGGAATTTTATTCCGGAGTCGACGTGCCGCGTTCCTAGGAATGGTTACGAAGACAAGAGGGAATGGTCATGAATCCTCCATAAAGGTCAGTTCGCTTTGAACTGTAAGAACATAACTTTAGAACGTAGCTTAAAACGGCGGAACCTGAGCGTGAGTGAGTCAGATGGAGAGGGTTTACAACGAGCCTTGGGAACGTAAAGCAGAAGATAACTCTAGTTCATGTCACCAAGTTGGAAAATCATGAAGGAAAATGGTTTCTCTAATTAACTATTCAAAAGTTATGAATATTAATTGGATTCATGTGGCCTGTTAAAATGCGTCAACAGCGACGAAAAGGTGAAATGGTGAAGTAAACACAAGTAATTTAAGATGGGATTGATTTCCCTTGGGATGCTTTGCGAACGCCTTTTTGGCATACGCCAATTCATCGAATAGAATTGGAATCATTCTTTTGACATAGACCATCGTGGGAAAATATCCCATTGTTCAATTCAAAAGAGAGGATAGCTCTCATCAGTTTGGTTAGGTGACACGGACGATGGTACCTTGAGCTGAAGTTATGTTATTATGCCTATTGTGAACCACTCATACGGGGTAATAACTCGCCACGAAACCCAATCTCACACTTAAGTCCGTATCACTCGATACTTAATTCAGCACGAGCTCAAATGTGTTTTCGGATATGATTGCTTTCCAGTATCGTGCAATACTGAAGCAGCATGCTGGATAACAAACATGGTTGCTATCATACTCGCTGAGGTACTTGATTCCATTCCTGATAGAGCACAAATTTGGCACTCGTTCCCAGTAGCATCTAGTATTTGTCGACAAATCACGTTAGCTTTTGCTGTCGCTGTGAGATCTTCATTTTTTTTAATCGGCGCTACCTATACCTCCTTGCGGCTATTAGTAATTCTCTGGCCGTGAAATTAACTCTATGTGAAAATGTCCCGACAGTTGTTTAGGTCGCTTGCTACTAAAGATTGTTCATTTAAAATTATAGAAGATTTGCGGTACAATAATAACGAGAATACCGCTTCCTCGTAAGCACAACTGTTGTGATCGTGTGAAACGTTCTTGGACGTCTAAAGTTATACCAGATTCCGTCATCAATACCAAGTACCGACAGTTATACTATTTTCCTTAAAAAAGAAGTCGGGATAACTGTGTTTGAGATGCTCTATCATCTAAGCGAGGAAACTGGATTAAATGCTATAAAATGCACTTGAAAAGTTGTTCATTTCTACGTTTATCGATGTGCATTAACATTTTTGTATCGCTTAAGCTGCACTTTACTGAAGTTTATTTTACAAAAAGTCCCAGTTTAGGTGCTTTAAAACTGATTGATGTTTGAACGCTTGTTATTCTGTTTATTTTCACCCTATTATTTTACGATTATTAATTGAGTAAGCCTTCTTATTGTTAAAACTTTGCTGAAAACGATTTGTTCAAATGTCAAAAATTGCGCTGGTGTTTTTTTTGTAAGTCTTGACCTTAGTCAAGTATCGTGTGATACGGGCTTTAGCTACAAATTCCTCTTCATCACGTCGAGGATGTTCGTGGCTTCCACCGTATACGTGCTCCGGACGATGACGTTTTGAAATGAGGTTTAGGGTGAGAGTCAAAGCTCCATCGTGGAGATGGCATTCGACCGTGGTAGACCAAAAAAAAAACAACTGACAGGAGAACGCAGCAGCATGCCCGAGAAAATTTTTAAGGAGCGGATGGGGAGAGAGGGCTATGTGTTCTGGAATTGTGTGGGCAGACTTCCTGTGGACTCTCTCGGGTGGGAGCGCTCCGTGCATTGAAGTGGTCAAACAGGGAGAATATTAAACGGAGACGTGAGAGAGAGAGAGGAGTCTTTACGCATGGCACCGTTACCGCGCGGGGTAGGAGAATAATATGAGAGGGGGCTAGAGGGGGAAGACCAATCGGAAGTAAGAGATGGGTACACTCAGATAGAGGGGAAAAAGTAGTATATGGCGTAAGAGGTACGAGCGATGACCCTTTCTCTCTTGAAACCCTGAGGGTTTCAATGCTGAGGGAAAAGGGTTAGTTTCCGCTGAAGGGGATATGGGTGAGAGAGACGCAGGCTATGGCAGTTCATGCGTATGGAATGGATGGTGGGGTCCGCGGTATGATTTATTTCAGGAAGGGATTATCGGGGGGCGTTCGTTTTAGGATGAGAATTTTGGTCCGTAGATCTCGGTGGTTTGGAGAGCGTTACAAGGTGCGGAGACTTCTGCCCATTAAAGCTACTCCCGTGCGACGGTGTTAGGCTAATGGCGGTGGGCGATTTTATCAAGACGCCTCGTCTTTATCCTGGTCTATCGGGGGATCGAGGAAAATCAAGATATTCAGAGATTCAGAATTTCCCTCGATCATTAACATTGATTCAGAAGGGTTGCAGAGGGTGGGCTTATCCCAGAGAGGTGAATCGTAAAGGCTGAAGTACGCACCTTTGATCTAGTCTAGTGGCTCTTGTCGAACGTGGATTTCGCTGGTTGGCACAATGGTACTAATGCATGTATTTATTGGCATTCGTACTGTGGTTTACAAGGCGTCATGGTTTACGTATCATATTCTTCTGCTGATGGAAATTATTGGTGTTCTGCTTTAATAACTTTTAACCGTCTCAGTGCAGTCTATTTTCAGTGGAAACTTTTGAGAAAAACCAAGTTACTTGTAAAAAGAAGGTAACCCTTAACCAAATAGCAACATTTGATAGATGTCTCATGAAATATCAATCTGCAGTTAACTTTCACTGTCTTATAATTGTGTTATTAATTGCAATTGTTCAACATTTCGCTGCAGGGTAATCAAAACATAATGCTTAAATAGTGATAAAAATTGCCGTATACTATGCGCATGATCCGATGTATCAGCCCTAGACACCCTTTGCCTGAGAAGCTCAAGACGATGTATAGACTTAATGGCACAGAGAGGGTCAAAAGAGTTGATTTGCTGAGAAGAGTTGGACTGGGCTTAAGGTGATATTTGGCACTGGAGGTAAAATGAAAAGGGAAACTCGGCAATTTAAGCGACAACACTTGTGATGTGTGCTTAGCTTGTCAGCGATTACGTGAAGAAGAATTTCACTTAGCATAAAACCGTTTGTGTTGATGGAAGCTGCATCGCGGCCAGTCACTCTCTGCATTCACGTTAAGTTGTGAATGGGACATACTCTTTGCCCATCTGCGGTTGTGTTATCACACTCATTTGAAATGTTTTGGGGAAAAGTTTCTTGAAGTGCTCTTGCCGTTGTCGTTAGAAGCCACTTGTTGAATTTAGTGTTGACTCGGCTGGACTGTCTATGTATTACCCGTATTACTGTTCATCACGATCTACTCGTTGGGTGGCTGGTAATCAAAACGGTCGCAGTTTAGAATACTTTGAATCACAGATTGAAATCCAAATCCTACATGCAAGCATGGTGTTGCTTTAATCTTTACTACCACCTCGCAAAGAACTTACGCAGTAATAATTCCTGCACCACATCATTCGAATGGTGGATATGATTGCTGGCTGAACATGTAGAAGGATACTAAATATCCTTCTCAGTTCCAATGGCGAGGAATTTCCGAGTTATTTAGTGTAAATAGACATCTCAAATATTATTCTGTGTGTGCCAGGTGGTCTCTAGAATATTTTTATTTCGGTTGCCACAATATTCCAATTGTTGCGTTCAATCAGGCTGCGCTGAAAAAGCTGCTGAAAAGTAAGCACCAAAAGGGGTAGTATAGTGTAGATAAAATTACTGAAGTTAAATGATAAGGAAGGTTACATTGAACGAAATTAATCAGAGTGTCATTATATTTATTAGAAAATGATGAAGAATTGCGGCGCAGCCTGGTTGAAGTCGATAACATCAAAGCTGAGTGACTGAAAGCTTCATACATGAAGCTGCTAATCATTCATGTAGTGATAAGCGAGTGGGTTTGCTTGCAGCTGCAGTCCGTGGAGGGCATCCAGTTTCTTTTGAAATAGCAGCACAGAAAATCATTGACAGGCGATGAGAGTGGATAGAATGCACGGTACACGAATTTCTCGTTCTTGAGAATCCTCTCGAGATCTTAAAGGAAACGCATCCTACTCCGCCCGTCTTCGCATCACAATGGACAGACGCGCGCAAGGAAGGAAGAGCCTTTTCAAGCGAGGAAACCGGACCTGGTAGCATTTGGACCCACTTCCCAGTTTGCTCACGAGGATGACTGGGCAAACCGAATGTGATGCGCCCTCTCAATGGCCAAGGAAGGGGAAGCATGGTGAAGGAAGTGGTACCAACTGGGAGAAGGGGGAACGATCTTTTCTAGGGCATCACTATGAGCTTGGTGGGAATGGAGGGGAAAAAATAGTCGAATAAGGATCGAGCGATGACTTGAAGGAGGAGGGAGGAGAGTATATAAAAGAAAAAGAAGAAAAAAGAAATGCGGGGTTTCCGATCCATCGGTGAAGAGGGCAAGAGGGTGGTGTCGGGAAACGTGATTGCTTTCCATCCTTTTCCTTGAGAGCATTTTTTTTACTTTTTATTCTTGACCTTTTACTCCGAAGGAAGAGAAGACGGGTCTGTATTTACCGGTCAAACAACCTCTAGTATCCGCGAGTGAAGGAATCGGGTGTGTAACATCTTTCTTACGGAAGATAAGGGCTGCCGGGGTTTGCTTTTGCCTCCCGTTGATTTTTCTCCATTTTGGAAAGATCAATTTCTTCGCCTGGGAAAAGACGGGACGCGCTTAAAATAAAAGGCCTGAAAATGGTCTATCTCTTTCATCTCTTTTATTAGGATCTCTAGCCGTCTTTCAAACTTAGGCTTCTTGGTTGGTTATGTTGGCAGGTGACCGACAACTGAAGTCATTTGCGCTATTGAGGGCAGGTAGGTAGGGAAGGATTATTTTGGAAATAGTGATAATAATGTCATTTATGTTCCTCGAGCAAATTTAGGACTTCATAGTCCTTTCTTAAAATTTATTCGTTTATACAATGGACCAAGATGTGGTGAAAAACCCATCAAAATGGGACTCGAACCCATGACCTCAAGATTACGAGGTGATGACACGTTGCCACCGCGGTCGGGAATGGAGGAAAGGCTGGGGAAACACAACGTTACCATTGGCATCCGCTCCATTGTTTAAGGGCCCTGCCGACTGAGGAATTACTAAAATTATAGGTGGGCAGATTTTCTATTTCTAGTGTGCGCCAACGACGTGATCGTTTTGCACCAGTTTCACTGGTATACAATTCTATCTTAAAACATGACTTGGAAAGTTTTCATCGTAATAGTTAAAATTTTATTTAAAAATCGGCATTCCTTCAAATATATTATCCAGCTAAAAACCCAGGGATCATCTCGTTGGATATATCTGACTTCACCCCTAATATTCAAGTCATTTCGCACATTCCGTTTTCTGTTACACTCCTAAAGGATATGTCAGATGCTGGCAGAGTAACCGCAGTCATCACACCGAGGAGGCATCTTTTCTTGCTTGAGGATTTAAGAGTCTAAGGGTCTAAGCTGCAGCTAAAGTGCTCTCCACATGGTACCCCACAAAAGGGGTCCGACGGTAATGGAAGTAATCCTCGGAGAATGGTAGAAGGGTGGTTAGAAATCCGGTATTGGCATTAGCTTGCTCTTTGCAAAAGCAGCCGAAGGGTCCGCAGTTGAACGTCTCATCCGACGAACGGAGTACCACTGTACTTTAAGGGCTCTCCACGTCGCTCACAAGTAAGGACTGGGATGAATCTGGAAACTAAAATAAATCTAAGCCACTGCCATGTTTATAACCCTGTCCTTTCCAGATGGGATGACAGTGCTCTTAAGGGCGTTCCATGTTTGGTTGTGTAACATCGGGCCACTTCCAATGAGCTCTGCAATCCTCTATGCAGCGATTTATTTATTTTCTTTTCAATACAAAGCAACTTTATTACGGGTGTCCGCAGCACATTTCATCTCACTCCCAACCATACCAACAATCCCCTCCTCTCCTCCTCCGTAAATACACTCCTTACAACCAAATAGCCAAGAAAACAAAGCAGCAGTTAAAAAAACAACTCTTTTAAAGTAATAAAAATAATTGGAACAAGTCCAAAAACATTATTTCGAAGTACGAAACGTTACAGTTGACAGTATCGCTTCATATGGAAATTCGTTTTCTGAGTAAATCTTCATGAGGCCGGAGGTGCGGTGTTGACAATAATAGCTGAAAAATTAATACATTGGTATGCATTAATATTTCCTACGCATCTAGGAGCCTTTCAATACCAAATGGTATACCCTAAAGTTACTTACTTAAATTTATCGCGGTGTTAGAAGTGGGTTGCCTACGTGGCGTGGTGGTGAGTTCCCACGGCGTAAGTTTGGCTATAGCGTTCTCCATGACGCCCATACTGTCAACGCTCTATAGTCACCACACTGATCCCAATATATACGGTGTCTTTTAACGACAAACTCTCTTCGTGTTGCAAAAGCGTCGGGAATGTGTTTTGTCATTCTTTTGGAAAGCTCCTGGTTTTTCGGTTTGGAAGGATGTGGACGTTTTGAGTTCAGGCCCTTGTTCATCCCGCGTGACAATCGGTATCGTAAATCATTGCCGCTGCCTTTTCCCGATTCCTCCGAGTCGTGAGATACCTTCCTTACCACCCGCCAACGTGCCTAGCGCCGAGTGTGAATGAAGACGGACAGCCTTAACCTACAAACGAAAAGAGAGCCAGGCGCGCTCTCCCATCTCGTCCAGATCGAATTTCCGTTCGAGGCGCGATAAGATCATCTTCGTCTTGTGTTTTGTAAGTCGGCGGCGGCGACGATTAACTCACCATGTGTGCGGGATACTTGGCCGCTCTCGTCGAAGGCTGAAATGTTGCGCGGTGTAATTTTTCATCCATCTATTTATGAAAAATGATGAAATCACCGAGGAGATGAAATATTCCCTCCTTTAAATTTAAGTTGGTTCCACAAAAAATGAGTTAAATGTAATTTTATTCACATTTTATACAATTGTGGAAATAATCATCCTCTATCTGATACAAACCACAAATTTTCACCTTTCCTCGCTATTTTATTCTCTAATTGAACTTGAAATAAATGGTGTTCAATGGGAGAATGGGAGAAATACGGGGAAAAATAGTATTTTTCTTTATTTTAGTAGTATTTAATAAAAAATTCAGTTTTTACGGAAAACTGTTTGTAAGAAGGGAAAAATCCAGATAAATTGAGTATTAAAGAATTATAGGCATCTTACCATCTTATATTGTAAGTTATTAGCTAATTACAGCGTTATTTTGAATAAAAATGCAGTAATTTAATAAAAATGGCGCTGCAGTCGGTTCCCAAGGCTGAAAAAGTGGTAATTTAAAATATATTCGTGGAATAATCAGTAGATTTTTACCTTAATTTTGTTTTTTAATGGATAACGAAGGTCATAACCGAAAGCAAGGGTTTTGAACCAAATATACAAAAAGGTGGAATTGAGTAATTGTTTTGACTCACACAGTCGCGGTGAAACCTTCTTAAAGGAGACTTGTAGATTTAAATTTCCATGTATGTGCGGGTCAGAGTCCGATTGAAAGGTCGAATTTAAAGAAAGAATGAGGTCGAAGGGTTGTCAATTTCTTTTCCTCCTGTTATGATCGACCTATGAGTATGGAAAAAGCATAATGCGATTACCTACCACTCACCGTTATATTCTACAACCTTATTTGATTATCCAAAGATTTTGGTGATTTTTTTTCCTTTCTATAATTTTACTTTTAATTTTGTATACGTTTGTTTTCGTGTGCTTCCTAATGGTTTTACAGTATCTGATCAAGAATTACACACTTAAACGATTTTTAAAAGAGAAAACAGCTGCGAAATGGCTCTCTATTGAAACCTGTGATGTTTTTCGAATAGGAATGCCTGTATATTTTGACCATCATTACCAATTTCACTTTTTTCCTTGTGCCGATCTACAACTTATTTTAGAAGCTCTATTTAGGAAGGTAATACTTTATATCACTACCATATTAAATGAAGTTTACTTAGGTCAATGACCTTTGGTATAGAAAACGGGATCATGGACTCCGTCTCCTTTCACTGCATTTACAGCATTTTTATCCTTTCTATATATTGGAAATGCATGCTTTCAATGTTTCTATGGTCCTCATTTTAATGATATTTGATGCCCTGTTTAAACTCTTGGATAGATAGCCCAAAAAGAACACAAAAGTTAAGGTATGTTTCCCATAGTTGTAATGCAAATGTTGTAAACATAACATATCATTTATGTTGATACCAATAGCTAATTATATGTGCATCACCATTTTCATGGCCACTGTTGTATTTATTCATCTTAGTTGGACATTTCAGATACTATGTTTATAGAATAGTTGAGAATTTTAAATTAATTGTTCCTCTCTTTTTTTGCAGGTAAGTCTTTTGCTACGCGCTGGGGAATAGCATCATTCAGAAATTAGGTGTTGGTGGCCGTTTAATGATACCATTATTCTGTGAGTATGTTTGAATGGTGGATTTTCACCTATCTTTGTGTATTTTAACTTTTGGCGGAATACCTTCTGGTACAGCGTCAGCTTTTTGGTTGTGATATTAAATGTTTGTGGCTGCACACAGAAGAATTATCCCTAACCCTTTTTTTCACTTAAAGTACTATTTTTGATTATTTTCTCGAAGACAGTGCAAGTTTTGTCGAAATAACAAAGTCAAAAATGTCCTTGGCGACTATCACAGGTTTTTACTAGTTAAATTTTCCGCGGCTAAAATATTTCAAAACTGTATAGCTTTTGAAAACTACGATTTTAATTGAGAGCGTAGTATGAAATTAAATTTTTCTCCCTGGAAGCAGAAGAGGGCGTAGAAATTCTGAAGTAACGAAGCGTACCGGCATTACTGGGAAAAATTAAAAAAAATCCTTATCTGCACGGAGATTAAAATGAACATGTGACATCAATGTCGCAACGCCTACAATTTGGTTCAAAGTTGGAAATAATCCAGGTACAGCACATTCTTTCGACAAATATTTGGGCCAGAGTGTTCATCGAGATGTAACTAACTTGGGAATGCCCTAGAAACGTAGATTGTCTCCCTTAGGGTCATGGAATATCGTCCAGATAATGTATACGTATCGCCTCGGAGAACCCCAACCACTTGACTGGCATTCGGATAGATTCATGGGGCTGTTCGGAAAGGGATTTAATCGAGGGGGGAAAAAACACTCGGGATTTTCTTTCACGGTTTGGCGAATCGGACTAATTTATTGGGTCACTAGTCCAATTCAACCACTTTTTTAATTTTTTAAAACTTTCCCTCCCTCGAAGCCAGCGCCTCGAGGTTTGGTTCTATACGATTCGTCATTCACCGCCGACTTCCGCAAATAATCGAATGTCGAACGATTCCTCTTCGCCGTGAGGTTTTTGTTCTTTTTTTTTGGAAGTCAAACGGCGGCCTGTTCGTTCCATTACGGGCGTGCGAGAGCATTGACTAATCCCACCTTCTCCGCCGGAAAATTCGACTTTTGCCGCCGCAAAGCATCAACTGACCCAGCTCTTCTCCTATCCCAAATGACCCCTTGCCCATCCCCCTCCCTCCCTTCTTTCCCCCACCCACTCTATCCCACCTTTCCCTCTCTCCCTCAACCTCACCCTCTCACAGGATCGACTCCTCTAACCTCCCCTCTTAATCTTCGTCGCTCGTTTTGCCGTCAAAGGAAAAAAATTGATAGCCTCGCAGAATTATTTTACGAAAAACGAACGAAGCGACGGCAATTCCTCATCTTTCCGCGCAAAAAAAGCTCAGGTCGAGTTGGGAAAAGTGGGGAAATATTTTTCCCATCGAGATGCTCAGGTGAATTAGTGGTCATGGGTCCCCTGAGGTAATCGACTTTTTCTCAGACAATAATGAATGGCTTTGTTTTGCGTGCTCATTCTTCATTGTTCTTGCGGCGCCAGCTTTGCCGAGCATTTCTTCCTCGCGTGTCAGCAAAAGGATTATCTTCAAACTTGGTTTCCCACTATAATGCCCTGATCCAGGTGGATTAATTTTTTGTTGGATATTGCAAATGTACCTACGCCATGAACAAATTTTGGCAAGGAAAATATTAGTGCGTAATATATTATTTCAAATAGAAAAGTAATTAGAATTAACCATCAATGTGTAATCATATTATTATTTAGGCAAGAGTGACTGTTTTATTACTGACTGACTGTTAAAGGTTATCGAAGAGCATATCCTTGCAGCAGGAAGTCTCTGGCGATACCCATTTTCATTTACATTATCCGAAATGAGATTATCCGAAGCTAAACCTTCTTCGTGATACGCGGCAAAATTGAACAAGTGACAGGTTTAGACAACTTAAAATTGACATAGGTATCACGGTACTTGATTGTTGTCTTAAATTTTCCAGAAAAACTTTTCTAAATACATAATTTAGTTATATTATGCTTTATTTCGCTCGGATATTAATCCTAAGAGGTTAACAAAGCATGAAGCTGTACTCAAACCTCTAAATTCTGGTAAAGTTTGCTTCCATTTATTAACAAATGGTACTGAATCATTCATATTTAGTGCCCGCTTTTGAATTTAAATCATATCATGGGTAATCGCATATTAATGACGTATACAAATTATTTTTATGTTTAAGATCCTAATTTCCCATGTTATGCGCATTAGAACTGGAGGAAAAAACAACCATAAGACTCTTTATCATTTATTATGTTCTGGCAATTACATTAGTAAATCGGCGAGTATTTAATACGATCGGACAAAGGCTCGATTGTGGCACAAAGAACGTTTCGCTAACAGCTGTTAAACTACCGAGGTAATCTTTTGCCCCGGCAATGAATTGTTGCTGTTCATGCAAGTAATACCTCATAGTTAGTTTTACTCGATGAACTCTTTACGGCACTTAGTGACCACCATGATGACTTAATTCATAATTTTGATCCTCAAAAATTTAGAATGTAGCTAATTTCTACGCATAGTTTCACCGGAATAACCTCGAAGTGGAACTATGCCAACTTTCCTTGGACTGTGTAACACTGTATGGAGTACGAGGGGGAGGGGGGAAACGTCCGCCAATGAAAACATTGGTGACTGCTCTTAAGCTCGTTACACACACGGTAAAGAATGGAAGCCCTTCATGTTTTTCGTGTCGAGCTGGGATTGAAGTCAGCCGTCTGAACTCGCTGAAATGTTGGCGAAACTGGCACGCGTTGGTTTCTTTGCGATGAGAAAGGGAATACGGAATACGAGGAGGAGGTGGACCAGCTTCTTCGACGAAGGGAAAGAGGAAACGGCGGCGGGCAACGGAGGAGCATCGGTGGGGGAATCGGCTGGAGTTCCGTCGGGGAGCGGTCGCATGACGAGGGAGTCTGCGGCTAAAGAAGTCGCTGCTGCCCCGCGGAAGGAAGGCTAGGAGAGGGGGGGGCGGCGGGGCGGGAGGGAGGCGGCTCGCTTAGGCGGGCGGACACTGGGGAAGGAGGGAAAGGGGTCAGTAGCGTATCGTAGCCTACGGGGCCACAGCTGGTGCCCCGCCGCGCCGCCTTTGCCGTTGCTTCTTCATCACCGACTACCACGGGCGAAGACAACCTTCCCTCTAGCTCTCGGCCGGATACAGTCCTTAAGTTGCCCGCATAGCACAGAGGACTCGACTGCTTTATTTCAGCCTATTCCCCGGCGATCACATAAAAGCAACCGTGATTCCCTGCTCGTATCTTTCTCGGCTCGCACGAAATAAGCGTCTTAACGGCTTGCAGCTTGGAACAAAGCGTTTTTATTTCGCAAAGACGAGATACAGATGCTTCTGGGTTTTATTTTAGGTTAAAAGAGTCCTAGTCGTTGGACTAAGGAAGGAAATGGTCGAAATTTTAACTTTATGGATGCGAAGATGAACGACATTAAACTGGCGCACTCGTAAACCTCAGCTGACTTCCTATGAACTTCGGTTGAGCATTGATGAAATGGTGGCCTTCGGACTTATGTTTCAGGGCTACGAGATTAGTTCTTGGGTGTGTAAAAATGTTATTCTTCGCAGCTGAGTCGTTTTCACCGTGTCATGGATTCTTGAGTTGATTTCATTATTTTACAGCCGCGGAATAAATCGTATACGGAAAATTGAAGCGTTAGAAAATATGAGAGATTGAGCGAAACTTAGATATACTTGTCGTTACTCATTAATGTCAAAATTTGGTTTTCTCTATGATGAAAGGTAGTCAGTGAAGAGAAAGAGGAGCAAACTTAATTTTTACGGCAAAGAAAATAAAAGAATATGCAAATCAGTTAAAAAAAAAACTATATCCAGAATTATCAATGCTGTTGTCTTTTATGGTGGCGCGTTTGCCCGGTAGAAAGAGCGATCGGCCTCTGACAGGGGGTCCTGGGTTCAAATCCGGTTGAAGCCTTATCAGACACGTCTAGCTATATCCAGGCCGTCATTTTGTGGTACCAGGAGTTTGTGGGTCTTCTTGGGGGAAACCGCAGGCAGCAAATGGAAAGAAACCGGCTCTCCTAACCTGATGCGTGAATTTCACACGCCGTTGACGCTTGGTGAACTCAACTCTTTTACCGGTCAGACCGACCTTCGGGTTCAGAAACTGTGGCTACGTATTTTTATCGCCCTGCGTGAAACAGTGATGGGTTATTGTTCTTTGTGATACCCGATACCTGTTTTTTATGTGCCGAGGAAGTTAGTCCAAGATGATATAAAATTGAGGCAACAAGGATGCATCATGATTCATATTTAAGCTCAAGAGTAGGACACGGAAATGGTGGTTATACCATCAGTGTGGTGATGGGTGTGAGATGAGGCAGATATTGGGGTTTTCGGGAGGGGGATGGGTGGAGGTATGGGGCGGGGATGGGGGAGGGGGCGAGTGAGGAGGAGGGGAAGGAAATCCGGCTCTTGAGATGCCCCGAGGCGAGGGGAGTGGGGTATCTCTGCGTTGGGGTAGGACACCATTGAAACAAGGCTTTCGGGCGGATGAATGCATTCATAACAGGTATAATCTTCCTTCTCTCCATCGAGTGATGTCAGAACTGAAGGCTTGATTTAGTTGTCAGAAAGTGTAGAGGTGAGCATATGTAGAATGTCTAGAAACACCGGTAGTGTGAAGAGTTGGATTTCCGATAATTTTGACATCGATACTTTCATCCTTTATTTTAATGATGTTAAGGATTTTCTTCAGTGGTTATTCCCCTATAGTAATCACTACCAATGCAGCCGATTCTCGATTAGCCAAGTATCGATTTATCGACTTCCGTATTATTCAGATTTGTATGTGCTGTGCGTATGCCTAGCCAGTTTAGCTTATTTAAACGAACGTCAGAATACGGCCATTGATTCGATCTCCGAATAAAAAGCGATTCACGGAAATATTTTATCCTAACCATATCAAATAATGAAGTACGGCGAAGCATATAAATATATAATTTTTGTCCTAATTTATTCTCGCACATAATCTCTACGTATTGCCCTAGGTTTTTTATTATCAGAGGTGGCCTCAGTTCACAGTACCTCGGATAATCTAGACTTCACTGTAGTCAATATAGCATTCAATCTTTTTCCACCACAAAATTAAAACTTTTATGCATGCTTGAGCAAATGAGGAAGTTTTGAGGTAGCCATATATGCTTATACTGTGTCATATTACTTGAATGATAATCTTCTTCTGTTATCTCTGAAATCGCCTTGTGCGTTGATTGTTACTTAAAGGAGTATACATTTAATGGTGGGTGTTAGCGTTCATGGATTTGGGAACGTCTACGGTCGAATATCATCCATTTCAATGAAGTTTTGTTCTTTTACTACCAATTTTAACTTCGTTGTACACCAACTATATATTTTTTGGAGGCCATAAATCGATCTTTCAGGTTGGTCAGCCGAATAAAGACTCCCTCGCCCTCGAGGGCCAGCGGAAAGATTTCTAAAAACAACCATCGCCCAAGTAATTATTATCGAGGCAGACGCCGCCTCGCTCACCAGTGCGTGCAGGGAGTCTACAAACACACGCACACACCTTTTTAACTCCCCTCCCACCGCGCCATCCGACAACACCCCCTTCTACATTTCCCATAAAAGCGATAACGCTCTCTTAATTTATTTGGGACACCTCTGGACCCGAGGGGGGAGTTTTTACTTTAAATTCTCCTTCATTTTTAAAAAGGCATCTCTCTTTTTCCGCGCTGCCCACGGCGTCGACCTGGATGAATGAATCGGGGGTAGTCTCACCCAAGTGTGCCCAACCCACTTTTTTATCCCTCTCTCTCTCTCTCTGTCTTCTGACCAGTTTTATCTCCATCTCCGCATTTCTCTCCTTCCGTAGTGAGTCATGCGTGCCTCTCTGTAATATGGTCTCAATATAGGATGTCGGCTCTACGATTCTTTTTCCTCCCCTGCCTCTCTTCCTCTCTCTTCCTCGTTTTAAGAGTAAGAGTAAATTGCCTCCGCCTCAGATTTTTTTATTAATTCTCCTTCCCACTCTCCTCCTCTTTTACGAACCGTTTTCTTTTGATTCGCTTTTGATAAGTAGGTCGTTCGTTCTCCTTTTGAACGAAAATAGTTTATTTTTTCTTTCGAAAGAGAAGAGGTGCATCCCAGTTCTCCGGGCAAATTACCGTGCAATTATCCCCCTCAACTCACGCATATGTTAAGCTCTTCGTGTTGAGTTTGAAAAGAGAGAGAAATTTTTTATTGTTTTCAATTATTGATGAGATGATATTATTCATGTTAACGACTCGACTCGTTAAAATATTACTCTCGGGGATAATTTTTCATGTCTTTTATCTCGAGTTAAATGGGGAAATGTTTAATTTTTCTTCTTCCTCGAGAATGCGCTGTAGATGGAATCCACGGGTCAGGGATTCATAATTAGTGGAGTCTGCACTCTCTAATAAGAGAACCAGGCCTCTTGAAAAAATATTAAAGCTTTATAGAGACCTCACATTTCTGCTCTAGCTAACCTAGCTGCATTTTTAAGATGCTCTACAATAGGTCAGATTATTGTGCATACTTTGAATAATTCATAGAGTGCATTTGCTTAATTTAAGCTGAAAAGTAAATAGTTAATCAAATATCGCTCCTATTGTTCTTATTTTTCTTATCTTTTATGTTCTTATTCTCATTGTTCTTATTGTACTCCCATACTGTTCTTATTTTATTTACTTTGAAGCAAATCCATGTGTGTACGCATTCTGCCCCGGTCATGAGATGTATGAAATGATGCATTAGTTAGTCTCTGAATGAATTTCTCTGTTTTGCGCTATAATAAATTTCAAATATAGTTATAAATATAGTGACAATCTTTCAGTTAAGGTAGGTTTACATGAAAGAATGGATATGTATGCTGATCTTTTACAGTCGATGGCCCTGGTCTCCTAACACAATTTCGAGCATTAAATTGGCATACTTCAAGCGTCTCATCATCCCAACCATATAGCCTATTTTTGATGGTTAGGATTAATCGAGGGATAATAAACTCGAGTAATGAGACAAGGACCATCGACTGACAAGGTTTAGCAAAACGAATAAAAATTCTAACATTTTTAAGAACCGACGTGGATCGTATTCTGGTAGTAACACTGAGAGGATATGAGTACGTATTTTCAGACAGAATCCCTCTTCTTGTCTGAAATGTCTAATTTTACTTATTATTATTTTTTTTCTTCAAAATCGCATGGGCGAAAATATAGTTTAATGGAAAATATTGTTTTTGATGGAATTGGGTGACAAATTAGCTTTCATTGCCAAGGATCCGTCAGCTGGAAATAGCTGTCATCCGGCCATAAAATTAAGGGTAAGAATAGGTTTTGAGCTTGAAACAATGGAACAATGATGTATTTTCAGCCGTAAATCACGCTCAAATCGATCCTGCAAAGGAAACACCCGGGAGCAATTCCAAAAGTGTAGGCCTTACAGAGTTGCTTCCCGCTTTTGCGAAAAAAAGATTTTAATAGGCGAAGTCCTGCGGCGAAAGTGACGTCATAGAATAGAATAGAATAGAATATAATATTTATTAATGCTCTGGGCATCACCCATGGAGCAAAAACACATTTTACAATTGAATGGCTCATCAAAGAAAACTCAAAACGTACATAAAAATCGAACAAGTGATAACAATACAGCATGATACAGAAATAGTAATGTAGCAAATAGGCAAGGATTAGAATTTAACAACACACAATATTTAGGCCGTATTTTATTAGACAGAGTTTATGTTTGCTCTGCACTGAGTAGAGTCATGTATAATTTATACTTGAAGGCATGATTGGAGCCCCTCTGTTTCAGATCCTCAGGGAGAGAATTCCAAAGTTTAGATGCCGTAACAAGAAATGATTTCTGGTATGCGGTTGTACGTGGAGTTGGATAACGTAAAGAGCAGTTCTTTGTGCGAGATGTCATCTGAGTGGTTTCTGATCTGCTCTTAAACATTTCCCGAAGATATTTAGGAATACTCTCCCTGAACATCCCAAAAAGAAAAGCACCGAGTAGATATTTTCTACGGTTACAAAGATTTAGCCAACCTAGGCTGATTCTGTATTGTGACACATGAACATCCTTTCTTAAATTAAATACATATCTTACACATGAGTTTAATAGCTTTTGTAACTTTTTTTCTAACTCTTTAGGTATGTCATTATAAACGAGACTACAATAATCAATAGAGGGAAATACCAAGGATGAAATTAACATTTTTCGGGTGGGAATAGGAAATAGGTGCTTATTTAGTTTTAGTTGATAGAGGGTAATATTGACTTTATTACAGATTTCATTAACATGTTCGTTCCACGACAGATTTTTTGTGAGGGTTACTCCAAGAGCGCGAACAGAGTCGCTGAAAGATATTTGGTGATCACCAACTACAACTGGATGAAGTTGATTAATATCTATTTTGTTTAGAACCCTTGAGTTTCCAATGATTATTGATTTCGTCTTTTGACAGTTCAGTGTAAGTCGGTTTTCGCCAACCCATTTTGTAATTTCTCTGACGTCATGATTCACAAGGTTAGAAAGGGGCGGGGGAACCTGGGCTTTTTGGGGGGGGAATTTATTCGCGACAACGGGGGCGTGATCGCTCGTTTGGACGCGGGCGAACGATCGGAGCGCGGGCCTCGCGGCGGCAGCAACGTGTTCCCGCACCCCGTATCTATCTATCCATCCTTCCGAAAACACTAATCTGCCGCCGCTTTGCAAACCCCCTTCAACGCACATGTCCAGCTCACATTCGCGGAAAGGGGGTGTGGTATCCGTCCTGCCGGGCGAGGGAGCGAGAGGGCCGTGCCGCCGGCGAGAGTCGGCGGGCGGCATCGAGCTCCCCTCCCCTTAAGAGGTCCAGCCGCTGCCCCGGAAACAGGGTCAGTGGGAAGTGGGGCGGCTGTGCGCACCTCCGTGTATGCTTTATGGGGAGGGGACGGACGAATGAGGCAAGAGGGAGGAAGCTGCGGGGGGAGGGCGGGGGAGAGGTGAACGTGTCGGCGTGAGAGGGCGGTTTTCGTGTTTTGGCGTTTGCGGGAGTGAAAGAGTTTGGGAGTGGACCGTGGAAGTGATGTTTTGTCAGACGGGAGATGTCTCTCTTACGCCCCGTATCCACTACCATCGTTTACGCTCCAATGTAACCGTCCGACATGCATCCGCACTACTAAAAACAAGTTACTATCGTAGGTCTGTGCTACCCTGTCCAGGAGTTGCAACGAAACACTTTATTAAGCTGGCTAATTCTGTATATTTCACTAATGTGGCTGAAAAAGTAACTTATTTCAGAGGAAATCATGGGATCTCTCAATTCAAGGTGTTGAAGTTAGAGCAGATCGGAAAACATCAGCGCATGCGAACGAGGATGAATGCAACGATGTGCGCATGTGAAGCGTTCAGCATACTGCCGGAAGGTAGTATTCTGTAGGAATACAAAAGCCACGGCCGAATGTTATGTGCACCTATAGTTATCGCATTCGTCCAAAATGCGTATTTAAAAACTTCCACATAGTATCTAAAAACTTTGCGAATGAGATTATAGAAGTTATTTTATTGTCTAGCGCACATCAACTCTGCTCCGGATCTACTTTTAAGTTCTCTGCCTAGTGTTTAGGGCCTGAAACGAATTGAAAGTAAGTGTGCTGTTGCGCTTCGACATGAGCAGCGCTCTGTAGTGAATAGCAAGATCCCTATAACTCACGTATCCCTGAGAGGTTTTTTAAATTTCGGGAATGTTTTCAACAGCACACGACACTCCAACCTGTTTATTTAGGAAAACGGCAATTTACCATTCTCCATTTTGTTTACCTTATTTCAATATTGTGCTTCATCTGCCTGGTTTCCCCTTGCGACGCCGCACAGTGGGCTAGAATCGAAGAAAGCTGGCCAAAATTCATATCTCTTATGTTTTTTAAACTAGAGCATTGAAACTTTCACAATATCATGCTGGTTAGGTCTCAGACTTAAATCTAATGATTCGAGCCTGTAGACTAGTCAGGGACCACTTTAATACAAAATGGCGGAAACCATGAAATCCACTTCGCTAGCAATCATGCGGACGGTCAATTAAAATTTCTTTTCCCTGAAGGAGAATATTTTCAACAACTAAAAACAACTGTTATTCACTAGCGGTTATCGATGTTTGACGCACACTGCTTACCCCATAGAGTATCGATGCAGACATCGATACAAATATCGATACATATATCGATATAAATATCGATACAAAAAAACTACTGATTGTACTTACAAAATTAGCATAAGAATTTCTTTAAAGTGTGATAGATTGGTTGAATTTTGATTCAACTCGGAATAATAAGAAAGACAGTGCTTTTAAGAATACTTTATCTGTACAGTTTATCAGTATTTACCTCAGAAAATCTCTTCATCTGAGTCCGAGTCTGCATTATCACTGTCCTCTGAATCTGTTGACCTCTCTATCAGAAGAAGATTCCGTACCTCCTTGGGCATTCTCCGTTTGATTTCCGGTATTTCTCTTGTTGAAATTAGTGGATCCGAACTTGGGAGCAATCTTCGGAAAATGTCCTCGAATTCTTCTTTCCCAGACAGCTTCCTCGAGTGCTGCTCCCTGAACATTTTGATGAACTTGTGCCTGGATTCCAGAGATTCCTCCGAGAGTTGCCCAATTGGAAGTACTGCTGCCTTCACAATGGATGCTCCATGAAGTAGCACCTTGTGAAGTGTTGGTGGCATGAAATACCAAGGGTACAAATTTACATAACGGTTAGCAGTGGGGAGCCGTATGATTGAGAATGGCTTGAAGGTTCACCTCACATTTTGTTTCTGCAATTGATATTCCCTCTGGATATGCTGCACTCTTTTCAAGTCATACTCTCTCGCAGCTAGGGTATGATGTGTGCCCGCTCCTTTTGACAATTTGACGTAGTGTTTTGTACTGTTGGTTTGTTAAGTGACAATTTATGATTAATTACAGAGCCTCCGCTGGCGTCAACTCCTTTTGAGGGACAGCTTTTGATCTCCACTTTGACAACATCCGCTTCTCTCTCGTTGGAGTTGTTGTCGTAACCTCTGTTATAATCTTGGCTGCCGCATTATTTCCTTCAGATCGAAGCTTTATACTTGTGACAAACGATAACTTCGCCGCCGATGTTTTCTCCCTCAATTCTGTTGTTTTCCTTCGCTTAGATCTGGCACTAGATCACTAAAAAGGCTTCTCCGGTCTTCCCACACCAGAACATGCAACTGATAAGGAAATTGAATTTCAATAATTGTATAACTTGGAGGATTCAGAATAATAGCATTTTTACTCTAAAAACAACAATTCGGTTCTTACCTGAGTCAGAAGTTCCAGGATGATTTTGACATATATCAATAGAAAAAATTATATTGTTCATCAGCCACACTTGAATTTTTTTTTCAAATTTGCTATTAGTCCTATTGCAGGCATCCCAACGACGAAAGTATGGAAAGAAAAATATTTATCGATAAACTGCGCTAATACTTTATATTGATTGGAATCTATTGTCATCTTAAATTTTTCGCACAGATATTGTAGTGCAGCTGACTTATTTGGCTGAACAGGCTGTCCCGCAACTGCCAGAACAATGTCGTGAATCTCATTGCGAGGAACTTTTTCAGGATTCATCATCTCCTTTTTGTCGGTGTAATGAATCTAAACCAACATGAGAACTATTGATAATAAGGTAAAAAATAAATGTAAAATTTCTTTTACTGTGCGACAAGACAACTTACCTGAAAAGTAATGTTGCTCTGAAGTACGCTATCTTCGTTCTCTAGCATTCTCCTGATAGATGGCTAACTCCGTAAAAACTCCTCGTTTCCGTGTCGATGAGCCGAAAACACTTGAGTACTTCCACTCACAGCAGCAAAATATGATTGAATCACTCTGCGAAAACGAGTGGGAGAGAAATTTTCTAAACCAATGGGAAATGCACATTTTAGGACAAACCCTCAAATTATTTTGGCGAACCCGGACACACAAGTTTCTGAGAGAAACGATGCTCTGGGGCACTTAAATCGATTTGCTTGTGAAGGGGTTATAAACATATTAGCGGCATCTTAAGAAAAATTTTAGGAGTTTTAAATTTTGTGTTATCAAGCAAAGTGCTGTTCAGGGTACTAAAACTTGAGTCCGGATGAGGGATCTTACTTCGGACAAAAGGCTGGGGGAATGTCTCAGGGCCGCGGAGGATTACCGCGGTCGGATCGAGTATGACCACACTCGCTCATCAGTATTGTGGCTTGTCCTTTTGGAAGGGTAAAGTGACCACTGCAGGGAAGGATCTACATTTCGCTGAATACAAGAGAATATGCTGCTGTTTCATACGCCTACTTCATGAGGCTGTTAAGTGCCCAGCCAGGAGCCGCGAAGGTTCTTACCAAGGAGACTATAGTAGATATCTCTCTCTCTATTCTTGTCCTCCAATATTTGTTCTCTTTTCTTCGTGTTTCTTACTGTACTAAAATATTTTTAAACATTATTGGTCCTTGGTCCAAAGTCATAGAGAAAGGAATAAAATTCTGAGTACAGGTTTAAATATAAATAACAAAATAAAAATATTCATTACTCTAATTTCGGCGCCAGATGGTTGCCCCGCCTCATAATACATATTTAATCTAAAATGGAGCGGGGGCAAGTTGGGGCAAGATTTTTTTATAAAAACGTAGTAGAATGTTCTTTATGCGTCATAAGTATCTCAGTGTAGTTTTGTGTCTTTCCTAAAGTTTTTGTTAACATTATATGAAAATCAGACAACAAACAGGGTATTTTAATTCTTTAATAATTATAGACAAAAATTATTTTAAAAACTAAAACGACTGCGTATTGTCTTTTAAAAAGATGCTAACTTTTTTTTAATACTTTTTAAATAACCAAACTTGCTTTCAGATGGCCATACGAGTAAAGAGAATACACGATATTACGCGAAAAACCTGCTTCGTAGTATTTTGACAATTTTTTGTGAACTTTAACGGACTCTGCTGATCTAAAAAATTGCTCAAACATTAAAACAGTTTTGGTTATTTGTAGCGTAGATGTTGTAAATGCAAACTGCCATACTGCAGGGTTTCAATTTAGAAGTCGAAATTTTGAATTTTGGCCAGCTTTTTTCGATTTCAGCCCACTGTGCGCCGGCGCTTAAACGGTGTTATGATGAACGCTGATACGGACGTAAGTTCCTACTGCGCTTTTCGCCGGTGCGTACGCTTTTTGGTGCTTTGTGAGAAGAATCGGGGTATTAAGACCAAGACGTCCGTCTTTGTAGGCTGCTTCCCACCTTTTATTTGCTCTTGGCGAATCGGATGTGAGGTCGAATTCGACGGTCTTGGCGTTAATGAGTTTGATCATTTCATTTGGTTATTAAGAAAAGGTGGCCAGCCGCTATTTTTACCCCTCGGCGTTCATCCCATGGTTCTATTTTTTTTAAATCCATCGAAGCCTGTGTCGATTTTCCTAATCACCTGAGACCTCCTATCGTGTGATGTCCGGCTCGACCGTGAAATTATCTAAGGTCGTAGAAAGAGTTGAAGGTCTTTTCTACGACCTTGCCGACCGATTCTTCGATCGGTGCCTAATTTCATACTAATGGGTCTCGCATCTCATTCCATCGGAGATTCGGGTAAAAAAAACTAGCGGTTGACTTACATTCGAAGCACGGAGCCGCAAGAGATTTCTCTTCTTAAGTTCTTGTCGTGATTCGGTTTGAAAATAATAGGATCTGACGCTAGAGGTTTCCAAGCCGGTAATTATTGGAGCTGTATCCGGACCGAGTTCCATTTTGTACTCATTCATCAAATTCAAACGAATAAACATCAGAATCAAATCACTTATGTTATTCCGTGTAACATTGGGTGTTAAATTCCTCTTATTTCACTTTCATAAAATAGGAAAACGGGTCCATAAGAGTTGTTTTGAAGGCATCTGAATAATACATCCACATTATAAGCTCGCTAAAAAAGCCTCACGTGACTATATTTAACGAGCCCGGATGCTATGCGAAGACTATAAAAATAAAGCATCTGCATCGGCCTTTGCTATGAAGGAAGCATGCAAGAACTTAGAAAGAGTAGAAAGGCGGATTTCTAAACACGTGAGCACGGTCGTAATGTAAAATAGTGCACTCCTCATCCTTAAATTTCCCATCCCACTTCGACCACATGCATGCGACCATTTTTGTTTTTTTATTTCAGAAAAGTCCCCGTCCATTTCAGCCCGCTCACTAGACTGTTTTCCCCTTTTTATTCCCTTTCACTTAAATTGCCTGACGCCGCGGTAGGCAGCGTGCGGTAGGAAAGTGTGACCGAGGCACATGGGAGAGGTGAAGAGAGAGAGAGAGAGAGAGTGTTTTCATTACCTCTTCGAACGTCCCCGGTGGATGGTACACGACCCGTCGAGTTGGAATCGACGTCGCACATCCGTTTTGACTATGCTCGGGCGAAGAAAGCGACTCCCTCTCTTGGTAAAGCCCTCTTTAGTGTTTCATTCGGTGACATCCCTTCCCTGTGCCTCCCAGCTCAGCCCCCTTTGACGGTCACCTATTCCAATTACTCCCGCCAGGTAATCACCATTCTCCGAGGGTGAGTTTTGCGAAGGAGAGATGCCGGGAATTTCCCCTCCGGTTACTCGGAGACTTCTGGGACTGTCGGTGGAATTTCTGTTATTCCCGCTGAAGAATACATCTAACAAGTTTGAAGTGGTCTTGACCAGTGAGTGGCGAAAGTAGGAGGGACCCAATAATTCCCCTTTGGATCATTTCCCCTTATTCTATTTTACTTCTGATTATCCTTCATATGGATTATTTTCATGGCTGGAAATATTAGGTAATGTTTTAAAATTTACTTTCTGTTATTTAAAAAATTAAAAATGGATTGCAGTTACTAAGCAGTGATCAAATTTTCACTACGGTATTTCCGATGTAATCATAGTAGGCGATCAATAAATGAAAATGCATTTTGCCTTTTTGAGTAACTCAAGATTTTGGTTCAAATTTAGAAAATTATGGCGGTTTGAATTAATGGTTTTGGATTACAAAACCCGTCCTTTTATTCTGTAGATTTAAGAAATGTTGTTGAGTGGTTGAGATGTTGAGTAATTAAATAGCTGTGAGGACCTTGCTTTGTGAAAATTTGGTTCCCCACTTAAGAATCTAGCCATGGTCATCAACCTTAGGTTTGGGTAAATGACTGAAGTTACAGGTCACCACATCATGAGGTCTGAGCTGTGTCAGTTTCATGGATGCTGAGTAGAACGACTAGCTCTGCCAACTCTCTACCACCTGCGTGGAGTAGGTTTCTGTGGTTTCCTCTATAGTTATGGTTCTCTGAAAGAGAAATAGCTTTGGGTTTCACGATAGGTGTTTTGAGGCATCCACTGAGTTTTAGTCGTAGATTCTGCGGCCACCGGCCGAGTTCTCCATCGTTTAGGCTACCGTGCTGCACGCGGATCGTTTAGGAGAGAGAAAAATGTTGCTTGTCATCCCGTCTCGTCTTCCCTTCGCCATCCGATACAGGGCCGAGGAACCGATACAAGACGGAGAGGTGTGGCTCAGTTCGAAGATAGTTAGTTTATCGCGGCCGTCACTCCACCGTCCCGGTAAAACTTCCTCAGTGAAGCCGGACTGACATGTGACGGATGTTTGGGAGACCGGGCGGACTATGTTGTCACCTTAAACAGGGTGGGACATCGCATTGGCGTGTTTAGTGGCTTGAGCATTGGCTTCCCGTCCCAAGGGCCCGGGTTTGTACTCTAGTGGATGCGGATATTTTTCATCGGAATCCAGTAGTAGTAGTATTTTGGTTTAACGTTCTTCGACGGCTAAGGTCATTTCGCACTTACTGTCTGCCACGCGCAGACAGGGGCAACAGCACTCGGACGAATCGGAGGATCACCCCTCCAAACTCGAGCTGAGCCCAACGATGCTTAACTTCGGTGACTGATCGGGAACCGGTGTTTCCATCGTTGCAGGCCGTTGCCCTTTCGGAATCCAGATACCTACTTGGGTGATGTATGGGGAGCACTGGTATCTAGTGGTGGTGATATTTTCTTTGGAATCCCAATACCTCCTTGAGTCATGCGAGAGCACACAGCCAAGAGAAGGTAGTTGCTTATATGGGATTCATCTCAAGTCTTCCTCCATTTCCCAAATGATACTTCACTCACAAACAAACTGAATTATCATAATTACCGCAACGTCACTTGTCGGTTGTACCTCTACAATAGACAGCAAATACTCTAGCATGAAGGGTATTCAGGAGAAAAAGTAGTATTCTATTGTGTGCTTGTAAGACGATGCAGTCCATTGCGGATTGGGCCATTCCCACGATCCTCTTTCAAAATAACCATTTGTTGATTGCGTGGACTTCCTGTCTTCGAGTAACTGGTCTATATATCACCTCTCATTTCGGCCGCGTGGCACCCAATTAGTTCTTCTAGGCATTCTTCTCGCAAAAGATTTATGCTGCGCCTTTTTCCTTTGTTCCCGCTTGACTCCTCGGAGAAAAACTTTTCGCTCAATGGAATGTTGAGTCACGAATGAGATGGCTTGAGATAAGAGCGGGAAAAATCGAAAATCTTGACACACTAATGATTTTTATGATAGATAATATTACAATAATTCCGCTGATACGCTGGAATTTAAAATACTGGCCGACTAAGCGACTACCAAATGCATCAAAATCAAATTTCCGATTGATTTTTAGGTGTAGTGATTTTACTCTTCTTATTCGTGCGTACTGAGCAACTGCAAAAGTATAAGCTTTTGAGCAATCGAATTTCATTGGTGTAAGTTATTGTTTTCAATCAAGAGAATTTTCAGAGACTGCTGACACTCTTTTGCCTGCTTGTGATTATGATTTTCTTTAGGAATTTAGTTACCATCCGAAAACGATCCATATCTTTGTTTATTTAATGGGAGCAGGCACCATGTTAATGATTTTTTTATGTTGTGCTTGACGGTATGATTGCTACATTCAGGATGTAGTAATAAATAACATTTAAAACCATTGAAACTATTTAGCGGCAAAAGTGATCAGCATATTCGTTGGTGGCGATTATATAAACCTCTAATTCATTTTTGTATATCTATAAATACTGTAATTTGTTTTTCAATCTATATTATTTAAACCAAATTTTTGCATAAGAAAAATGTGTCATGTAATTTAAGAATGATTTCTTCCTTTGTTTACCTTCTCAATCATCCCATATGTGCCAAAGAGACGTAGAGAGAGAAAACAATTTCACTGGATTCCTTGAAAAAAAACAACAGCAGTTTAGATTTCATATCGTATAAAAAAAGAGGCTTTTACGCCAAACAATGGAGAACTCTGGTGTTCCCACCTCGGAGAGCAACGGGGTAGAGAGAGAGAGATCCGTTGACGGAAGGAAGGACGCTGGCAAAAGGAGTTGGACGCAAGTCGCACACGAGGGGATAACTCGATGTGATGGCCGAGAGCGTGGGATTCTGATAGAAGGGGAGAGGGGTGCCCCCGCCCCCAGATGGGGAGGGGGGGGAGGAGGGGGATGGAAAGGCGGTGAGTGGGCTGTGGGAGGAGGCGAGGGGATATTTCCCCTGCCCCTCCCTCCCGGGATTGGCCTGGATACGGGAGAGCCAGCAAGCGTTCTCGCTCTCCGACCTTGATTCTTCTTCTGTCTCTCCTCCTACCATCCGCTTCACTCTCGGAACAACAGCAGTAGTTTCTAGCCGTCACCGTTCCACGCACGACCTTGCTCAAACAGTGTGAGGGGCGCCCTGGCCTCTCCCCCCCCACCTACACGCTCGATTCTTCCCTCCCTAACGCCCTCCCCCCCCATTTCCCCTCCTACTGTAAACTTCTCCATCTTCTTGCACCAACACAGATGCACCAATTTCCTTCCCACTCCATCATCATCCCGCGTGGGCGACGGATGTAACTCCGCCGGAATTGCATCGGGTGGTCGACGTATCGCAGGTTATTTTAGGACGTGACGACTCAACGATAATGAATCCGTGTTTAAATGCAGGTGATGTGTAGAGAAAACTGTGTAAAAGCTTATGCAATGCTTAGTTTTTCATGATTTTAGTAATAACTTTCAGATTATTTTTAAAGCCAGCCTAATTAGTGACTAATACTGAAATGACAGTAAAAATCATATTAAAAAAATTGTGCGTATTACCATTTTTCACTAAGTATAGCACTCATTTCACTTTCATGTAATTTCTAAATTAAGTGTATATTTGATTTTCATTGATTATTAGAAAACGTATACTGAAGCACCAAGCATATGGCCTTGATGCTAATGACGCATCTAAACGATGTTGTGGTTTACAAAAGCATCTCTCTCTATGCTAAGGATTATTCGGAGATCGTTTCGATCTGAACTCCAATTTTCCCCGATAGCTGTTTCGGTATTATAGCCGGAAAGCATGGAGTAGTTGGTGATGTGTTGAGAAAAATGTTACGTTGCTGGTCTTGGATTTCCATCTTCCTTTTATCCAGCATCTTTGCCATCGCGCTCTCCTCTCCTTGTTCAATTCACTCATTTCTTAGTCCTTGATTCTCCTCTCCTGATTTTCATTCACACCTGTATATTCCACTACTTCTCGCAATTTCCTCCGTTTCAGAAACGCATGTCACATTTTATTTGGAGAGCTCGTGAGACATCTGTCATCAAAAATAAAGTGAAATAAATGGAAAGCCAGGTTGGTCTCGTTTGTCGTAACGCTGCGAGTCAATTCTGATGGTCCTCTTAGTTTCTCACGCGGAACGTTGTGATGTAAATAAATATTCTAGGACGACACTTCTCGTCATGTTGTTGGGCTCGGTTTAGATAGTTTTGTGTGACATTTAGCACTGTTTTCTGTAGGTCTCGTTAGTTGACCTTTAGCCTTACTGAATGGGCCACTGATCAAAGAAATGAAGACGTGGATGATTTAAATTAAAAGACAACAGGGGTATGGGGTATTTAGAGTGACATAGGTCTTCGCACAGCTTTTGAGGATTTTGTTTTATATGCTTTGACATCATTGCTGTAGTTGGTTAAATAATCTCACGAAATATTCATGTTATATTATTTATTTATTGATAGTATTTATATGAAATGATCTCCGAGGAAGAAACTGAACTCTTAAACTTAATACACTCGATACCACTTGTGACGTAGTTTAACAGAATTTTTATATTTTTTCAGTAATTTTAATAAGTTTTACAATGTATTAAGCCAGTATTTGCGGTCACGAGGAAATGCGTGGTATTCGGTTAATATTTTTATGATACAGTAGTTGAGAATCAGTTTTAATATTTTAGAGTCAAGACTTATTAGTGCATAATTTATACGTGTCAGAGTTTACTTGCTAATTTGGGTTATGAGAAATTTACGTAGGTCGACTATTGTTTTGTGACAGTTGTGGTAATTTATCTTTTCCTCGACTAAATTATCCCTAAAGTTCCACTTAAATGTCATAATGGTGGTCATTTGCCAACTGAATTGCAATGGATAAAGCAGACATTAATATTATGTCAGCCATATAGAGCATGTTTTCATGCACCGTAGTGATGAAAGTTTGCAAAACCTAGTCCGGGCCCACAAATGTCGGTTAAAATATTCGAAACAGCTCACAACTTATTTTCCTCCCTCATACATCTTTATTCTGCATTCTTAATTTTTTCACCAAACAACTATTTGCGCCTTAAATATAGTCGTCAATGAAGGGGTTGTAGAGGACAGAGACCAAACTTCAGGGATGTGTTTGGAGTTGATAGGAGGTAAACAAACTAAAAGTCCCCGGACCTAGGTGGTGTGCGGGGGGAGGGGGGGGGGCGCAGAAAGTCCCTTTTTTCGTTTTTTGCTCATAACATGAAAACAATGCGTGGTAGTGAAAATATTACTGATTCAAGTATTAAAGCTGACAAAATATAATACAAAATAGTTCCTAGTACATTTATTTCTATTCCTAATAGTTCTCGAGATATTTGCTAGCGAAAATTGTACATTTTTGAAAAACGCTTAATTTTCTCACCGTTTTTGACAAACCTTTCCTTCTATCGGCTCAGAAATTAGTTTTACAGCAAAGTCCTCCAGGGTATAGTTGTAGAGAATCAAATTAGCTTTAAAATAAGACATAATTTAATATTTTATCTTCAACAAAGGAACAGTTAAAGCAATTTGAAATTTCTAGGTAACTTCCGGAATTCCGTAAGAAAACAGCACATCGCTCTTTCTCGTTTTTCTAGGGTTGTATAGTATTAATATAGCTGTATGGTGTATTAATACACATAAATGGAAAGAAAATGTGTGTAATGAACTAAATATACTGTAGGCTTATATATACATACTCACTTTTTTCACACCATGTGCAAATGCATGTTGAAGTGCATGCAGACGCACAGTGGTTCCAAATCGAAAGATGTTGACTTCAAGTCATTTTTTCAACTTTCTATGAGGAAGCTCGGTAAGCTGTTTTCGTATTCCACAGAAATATGGCCCACAATATAGGCTAACACGACGGTTGAGTATGGACCATAGAGAACATTTCTAAATCTTGGGATTCGTAGTAAGATGAACAAAATCCCAAAATTGCAATAAGGTTAACCAACGTTTTAGATGCAAATCTTCTGTGAAGTAGGTGGGAGAGACTCCTCAATATTGAGAACAGGAACTTCCACGGTCAAAGCACAGAGGTTATGGCGGGTCCATAAGTGATACATTTCTTTCGATTCCTCGACTCTTTGTATTTTTCAACAACACCTCCCATAGGAACAGTATAAGGGGTGGGGGGACACTATTCGCGTCCTCAAGGAAGTTATCAACTGGTGGGTATGTGTTAATATCGAACACTTGACTCTGGATGCCCTGCATAATGATAGCTGCAGCTTTTCTCACAATCCTGAGTCGCTAGTCAGCCATATATTTTTTTTTCTAATTTTCATTCCAAGCTTCATTCAAACGTTTGTGTCCTGCATTTCTAAAACATATGATTAGAACGATAAATCGGTTGCATCATGGTTTCACTGTAACACGATCTCCGATTCCGATTCCGATTTTACCCAGTTCCGATTTTACAGTTCTCACATCTGTTTTTCCCGGTCACTACGGCTATAAATTCGTCCATGGAAAACTGGCAGTTCCTGATACTCTTCCATATACCAAGAAATTTCTTCCATTTATCTGAAAATGTAATAATCAGATTATTTTTGGTTTTGGTTTATTTAAAAAACGTGAGGAAATTAAGCGTTTTTCAAAAATGTACATTTTTCGCTAGCAAATATCTCGAGAACTATGAGGAATAGAAATAAATGTATAAGGAACTATTTTGTATTACATTTTGTCAGCTTTAATTTTTTAATCAGTAATAGTTTCGCTACCACGCACTGTTTTAATGTTATGAGCGAAAAACGAAAAATGGGACCTTCTGCGCCCCCCCCCCTCCCCCGCACACCACCTAGGTCCGGGGACTTTTAGTATGTTTACCTCCTATTAACTCCAAACACATCCCTGAAGTTTGGTCTCTGTCCTCTTCCATGTCCTCTTCAGCCCCTTTTTGGGCGTTCATTGACCGGACTAATAGACGGAAGTCGTGACTGATTTCTAGTAATTTCTTCATTCCTAAAGTGTATACTTAGTACAAATTTTCAGACACTGGGTAGGTTATGTGTTCAGGTGATAGGCAAAAACCTTGTTGTGTACCTTTGACGTATTTCGTAATTATTTTAAAGTAAAATAATACATGAAATTCATTTACCATTCTCAAATACATGAGTGCCATTCGCATGTCTTATTAATCTTTTGTTAAATTTTTTATTTCTACCTATATGAATGCATTACCCATCTTCTTCCCATTCACTCTCAAACATTTACATAATAGGCATTTGAACATTTCACTCCACCGCAATTACTCCCCTATTACGCATCTTCATACGATAATCTCATTTATCTGTTGTTTCCCAATGCATTTAATTACATTACTCGACTTCATGTAATACTGAACTCGGTAAAGGGAATGTGGATGCGAAATATTAATATAGATCGAATTTATTATTCTATTGCCTACGTTAATAAAGACGTGAAAACGAATTTAGAACAAAAGACTAATTTTGTATATGTGACTTAAATAACAGCAAGAACAGCGTCTGGAAGCGTCAAAGACAAACCACGCATTGATTATTCATAACACAGAAGCGAAGGGAAATATAACATCCGAAAGTAAACAAAGTTGTGCCTGCGAATCGAATCGCTATTATGAAACTCGCTATTGATGACTAAATATTTACTGAATGCATTTTCCTGCCCAAAACACAAAAGTGAAGTAAGGAACGAAAATCAAACGTGTGTGAAGCGATGCACGAATACTACGGAAGCGGAGGATACATGCAAGGGAAGTGCTGCGCTGAAGAATATAAAAATAAAAACTGAGCCTGTTTCCTCGGTGCAATATCTATAACTGGGCTTTTTTTTAGTTTTGCTACCACTAGAGGACCAAGGTTACGTATGATTCCTCAAAACAAAACGCTAGACAACATATGCATCAGTGAAGCGGATTTTTTGATCGGAATTATAAATGAGGATATTTAACCTCATTAATGTTTTCCGTTGAGTTTCTTCGCACTCGACAACACTAAAACTCATCCCATTTCATCATATTTCTTGGGCCCTTCATCTTCATGATGAATAAACTCGCGAACGAATAAGAATTGCTCGCTTTATGGTCGGCGTCGAATAAACCCCCCGGCATCCTCCAGTGCCCCCTTTCTTCTCATTCTGCCCCTCTCCCCCTGCTCCCTCCATTCATCTTCTTCCTTTTCATAATTGCGGCGAAGCTTATCGCGCACGCCGATCGTCATTTCCTCAGATCTCAGTGGCGAGAATGAGCCGAGTTGTTTTGAGAAGTTGTACACCCCGGGGCGAGATACCATCCGCTAGAGGTCTCTTTTTCCCCTCCTCCGTTGTTGCTCCCCCTTCTTCTCCCCTCTCCCTCCCTCCCCTCAAATCACGCCTTTCACGCTGCGTTACCCAGGGCATGGCATTAAGACAGTGTGGGTAGATCTACCCTTACGAATCCATCGATACTACGGGATAGTAAATCGTGCAGAGATTAAAATCATGCGAGAAATTATAAGAAAGATGGGGCGGTACTAATGGTAGTAAGTTATTAAACAAGTACAATATCTAGTGTACCATGCAACATTCAGTCTCGTCTCCATTCCACGAAAGTCATGCTGACATGCTAATTTTTTTAACGAAATTACGAGCAAGTATAATTAATTAGCATTTCATGCAGACATTGAAAACTGAAAAAAATAAATGAAAGAGCTAAATAATTAAGTAAAGATGCCTATACTTACCTATATTATTATTGAAGGTTTCGATCTATAGCTGTTTAGGACGTAACTAGCGCGCAGAAAAAAATACATTATAAATTTTAAATTTAAAATGCAATGTAGATGGGACTTTCCATCCCGAAGGCCTAAGATCGAATCCTCTAGCGATGGAGACTTTTCAGTGGTACTCCGATCCTTACTTGAGTGAAATGTGGAGTGGATTATATGTGCAGTGCCTCGTATATCTGTCGGATGGAGAAGTCAAAACTGTGGACCCTTGGCTTTTTTTGAGAGTAGAGTAATGCCGACGCTGGGATTCTTTAACTCTCTCCTCCAGACCACAAACAATCCATCAATTACCGTCATTCTCAACCACGTTATCGTTGTAAATAAAATATCAAAAAAATATTTAATGCAAAGAAGGAAAAAATACTTCTAAATAAAGTAACGAAGTAACACAACATCAATCCTTATCGAAATATTATTTTCGTACCATCATCATCTCTAATCATCAATTCGAAGTTTGGTTTGCAGCAGCTCTCCACTCCACCTTCCTCTCTGCCAACCGTATCTTTCCTACATAATTATTCACTTTGACGTCCTTCATGGTTTTCCTTATGTTTTCCATTTTTGGTCTTCCACAGTAATTCTTCCCATTTATTTCTCCTTCCAATGATGTTTTCAATCGACTTTTGTGTCGCATGTGCAAAATAAGTTTGTCTCACATTCTTCGCAGAGTTGTCATTATACTTCTTTTCTCTCCAACTCTTCGTAGGACTTATTCGTTAGTAATTCTCTCCATTTGACCTTCATCATTCTTCGGAATTTATTTTTACCAGAAGCTGGGTGATATAATAGTCAAGAGTGAACATAAAAAAGATCAGTGCGATGTTCCCTCAGCACGTGGCCACGGAAATAGGACTGCCATACGTCCTTGTGGGGTGCAACATAGATATATATTATTTTAGGCTTTCCCGGCGAATGATGCTGATGAGTTGTTCTCGGGTTTCCCATCGGGTTAGGCTTTCCATAATTGCCGACGTTTCGGCAGGAGACTTTCCTGTCATTTTCATGGCTTCCACAGCCTTGAAAATGGCAGGAAAGTCTCCTGCCGAAACTTCGGCAATCATGGGAAGCCTAACCCGGTGGGAAACCCGAGAACAACTCATTAGATATATATTGTTTTATCGCTCTTAGAATGTCCAACTATCGTTAATGGCGCATAGATCCTCAGTTTTGGTCTCCTCCCAAGAATAACCAACCAGTCAGCCGACCTTTATGACCCATATGGAACTGGAGGCGTGAGAGCAGTGATGGAGGTAATGAGATGGACGGACTTCAGGTAAGCGTGCGTGTGCAACATCCGCCGGCCCGCGCTGAATTTTATTGGGAAGGGGGAGCTATCGATGAGCGTCCCATTTTTCGGACGCCGAATTTTGCGCTCATCTTTTTTAATCCCTCCTCCTCCTAGTAGCCCCTAGGGCGTACATCTTGGGTGGATGACTCCGAACTCTTTTATTGGGCCGTTATTATAAATTCAGCGCCGAAACTCCCGACCGCGCAATTTCCGCCCGCTCTCGTTTCTGCCCTTTTTAAAAGTGTCACGCGCGCGTGGAGAGAGAGATAGAAAGAGAGCCGGTGTGTGCGTGTGTGTCTTTATGCGATGATGTTCTCTTCCACTCCTCTCTCACGAACGATTCTCTGCGTGCGAGGAAGAGAAACACTGTTGGGTGGGGATGTTTGGCTCATTATGGATGTCGATGGATTTTCGAAAGGAATCAATTGCAGTTGTTGACGTGGATACGTCTTTAAAATCAGACAGACTAGGGAATTGCAGGACGGAAACGAGGATGTAACATTTGCAGGGTGATCCATTTTAACTCTGTAACTTCGTGACTAATTACACGATTGAAATACATGTGGACTCGTTCAATCGGATTTATGACTACAATGCGAACTTGACCTTTCGTTGGCGTCACAGATACGCGAGGCACAGGTGGTGGCCTGCGTTGGGTGGCGGTCATTTCGGACTTGTGCGAATATTCCCGCAAACTAAATTTCGCGACCCTGATGTCCTAGCGCATTGATTTTGGTTCCAAACGAAATATCTCGTGTGAATTTGTTTAGTTAAGCAAGAAATACATATTTTATCTGTTGAGGACAAACAAAAAAGTAAAGAAAATTTCAACTAAATTTAGATATCGGCCCAACACTCTCCGAAGAGTCGATGAATGCATGAAATATAATGCACGTCATTGGAAGTCGCGTCAATGTGTATAGATAAATACAACTCATTAATTAAAAAAGATAATAGGTGGGAGCCATGCGGTACGATGGGACATGGGAATTGTGAAACCATATAAATACGCAGTCAGCCATAATGATGGTATAAGTTGTGCAGTTATTGCGATGAAAACATATGCATTAGTTTCAGAATTTTGTTGTACCATCATGGTGTATCTAAGTAAATGAAAAATGGTAATAACTTCCAAATAAAGTGCTGAATTATTCATAAAAGATGTGGACAAATTGCGCGCGATAACCATGTGTGACCAGGTGGATCATTTTTCGTAAAAATAAAGTTATCACTTTCGTGCTTCGAGGTGCCATCTACTCTCTTCTTTTATCTATGATACAGCTATATCCATACGTAACGTGACGTAACGGGTTAGACGGCTGCGGGAGAAATGGAAATTTGATGCGAAGCGCTCCGCATAAACGGTGCAAGCACCTCTACGGCCGTAAAATACCTACTATTTCCTTCTAACGCAGACGCATTCAGGCGAAACACGTGGCCGTTCCCTCGACGTAGCCACCTACTCGAATTTTCTTTTAGAATAACTGTGGTAGGCCAGGCCTGATGGCATGCTAAGAACAAAAACTAATGGAATACTAGTGCTGTCTATCGATGGTTTTTATTTCAAATCGGTACGTTTAGACGCTCATTGTCCATCGTAATTACCGTTGAAAGAAAAATACAGATTCATCGAATGAAACGAATATGAATGCATCACACACTCCCTTGTGATAAAGGCCAAAATTTGAGACGTACCAGCAAGTTCATTGCGTTCAATCAGGCTCCGAAGAGTAGTTTTAAGTATGGCTGGAACCTCTATATTTGTGCCGATTAAACTTATTTATCATTGTAAATATATGTATATGCATATTCTTAGAAAGGGAGGATAGATACTTTTTTGACTTGTTCATACATAACATCCATCAGTTGTATGTTATTACCGGGAATCATTAGTTACCTGAATACCCACGCGTCTTAACGCGTTGGTCCAAATTAAAAGCATAAATGTGACACTACCAGTTTTCGCGTAATTTCAACGGTTCAGATTATTTTTTTGTCTTTGAATGTCCATATTTATCCTCACTCTCTTTGTGAGCCTCTCTCATCAGTTCTGGGCTCTGTGATTGCCGTTTTTTTGAGGCCCACTTTCGGTTCGAATTAAGTCAGTGTGTGGTTTTTTTATTTCAAGACCACAATGGTCTCCGAAAATGAGAATCATGATCCAAATCTGGGCCGCGGCGGCTGGAGGAATTGAATGGTTTTCATTCCGCAGTAGTCCAATTGGTGACGAGAGAACATTCGTCTTAAGAACCAGGAAGTTTTGTTTTCAAAAATTTTACTTTTCAAATGGACTAAAGCCAAAATTAAGGTACTTGTAAAAATCAATTTCAGAAACACATATCAAACCATGGTCGGTAAATAAGTATTATATTTTGGATTCTGTTTATCAGAATCACGTTATGTACCCCTTTGACTATTTTAGGCAGCTAAACTAAAAATGTCGTATTTTAAAGTATCGTAATGGCATCCCATACGTTTGAAATGGTTTGGATAAGTTCGCTGTATAGAGGTTTTGGGATGAATCCCTTTCCATTTTAATAAATATAAATGAATTGATTTAGTAAATTATTTGTAAAAATAGTAACCTCTTCGTCGTTATTTTCTATAGTCACTCAATTATTCTCAACTCTAATAAAATAATATTAGGGGTAGTTTTTAGCAACGAAACCCTATGAAAGAAAGAATTAACCTCAAATAGTATTAATCCACACTTTTATTCACAATACCGACCCAGTTTTCAACGGATAGCAAAATTTTCAAGGAAAAATAAGTGAATCAAATAACAAGTGAATAGAAGTGTTTATTGATACTATTTTAAGTTTCTTCTTTCTTTCATAATGAGAGAGAGCTGCAAAGTTAAGCCTGAGAATATTTTTTTAATGAAATCCTAGTATGATGAAACTTTCCTAGAAAGTAACATAAAAAAATAATTTAAAATGTATAAAATAATCATTTAACTATTATTTTTATTTATTATTTTTCGAACTTAAATAACTCGTAAATGTTAGGAAAAATAAATTGTGGATGATTAAATGAAAAATTATTTGGAAAACTATTTTTTATATCATTCTGAAAGATAATACCTGCGTTAATTTGTCGCGTCACGGCTAGGATTCCATTATTTCTGCATTTCTTCGAGAGCAGAATGAGACTCGTGTAATTTACATTCCAATGTTGGCGTGGATGATTTCAGACTTATCACAGTTGAAGAATACGTCACTTCTCCTCATATCTTGGGAGAAATCTCTTCGGGTGAGTCCGCTGTATTTTTCTGTACCTCGTGTTGCTTTTTATTTTTACTTCCTCCTTTGCCTTGAACAACCTCCGGAAGAAACATGTTCTTCTATCACTCTCTTTCAGTGCCTTGCTCGTCTTGAACCTGGGGCGCTTACTTACTTAAAATAAAAAAAGCAAGGACGTTGTTTCGGAAATACGACACGGGAGCACATGCCATGTGTACAACATCGTGTAGAAGCGTTCCCGTTTTTCCTATCTGCTCGGCCTTGTGCGGCTGAGAATTGGGGAGTGAGATATATATATTATTTTCGCGTGTCCCAAGGTTGGTGGATGGAATGCGAAGGTGGAGGAAAAAAATAAATCGGTCGGGAACACTGCCGTAAGGTGATGAACATTTGGGATCTTTTTTTTATTTTTTCGGAAAATTGGAGCGGAAGGAAGGCGATCCTTCGCTTCGTGTGTGTTTTTTTCCTATTTATTTTTTTCTGCCGTCCGTCCGACTTTTATACCTCGCGGATCTTTTAGCTCGGAACTCGGGGAGGAGAAACGATGGAGAAGATTGCGACTTTCGTTGAGTAACGTGCGCGCGCGGTCAATTGGGTGTGCGCTTTCCTCCTCCTCGGGTTTCAGGGGGGGGGGGGTGAACATGAGAGGGGGCAGGAAGCGAGACTTGCAAAATACGAACAGTTGCAAAAGTCGAGTGATCTAACGCATGCACGCAGCTCTACGACTCGACGAGTGAAGGAGTAGGATGAGGAGGTTTTCCTCTTTCTTTATCTCGCCACAAAGGTGGTGAATATTTACTCTAACGCAATTGATTTGCCAATTTCATGGAGGGACGAAAATGGAAAAAAATATGGAAAATGAGTGGGAGTGCTTGGTTTTCATTTGCACATGAGAGTATTTAAAGTGATAGATTTTATTGAGAACGTGGTTTCAGTGGATACTGTTTAGTTACGGTGCTCAACACTGCGATTTAGTTCCAGAAATTACTTGCTGATATATGTGTATTACATTTTGAGTTGCCTGTTTTGTGACTCAAGATGGTAGCGGGCACCAGTTCTGAGCCATAAAGTGAGAGTAGAGGAGAGGTGTGAACTTGAAGAGGATGCAAAAAAGGATACAATATTTTTTTAAATCCTCTAATGGAAATAATATAGGTTTAATTTATTCAAATAATAATTTAAAACTATTAGAATGATTATTGTGTTAAGGAACCAATGTACAATTTTAAATTTCTCCTCAAATTTTTGGGTTGACACCTTGTGTGTGCCCTTAAAAATGTGTATGCGCACTCAATAGGAAGATATATATATATATATATATATATATATATATATATATATATATATATATATAAATAAATAAACTATGCCACAGGTGGGGCGGAATTAAATATAGACACAAAAAAAGAACACTCACACTATACGTTGATATTTCGGTTACTATAGAACCTTTCTCAAAGATAGAAGGATACATACTCCTAACCCAACCCAACCGAAGGCCCATACTATTGAGTATGCATCCTTCTATCTTTGAGAAAGGTTCTATAGAAACCGAAATATCAACGTATAGTGTGAGTGTTCTTTTTTTGTGTCTATATTTAATTCCGCCCCACCTGTGGCATAGTTTATTTATATTATCGCGTGTGTGATTTTCCACGAACTCGTATGTATATATATATATATAGTTGGTACTTTATTGTTTTCATATTGTGTTTAGGTAAAGGCGAATAGTTGTATCCTTGTGAATGAAGGCTTTATTAAAAGTAAGCGACCTCAAGGTAGCGAGAGGAGTAGTTATTAACTAGAGTGATCATTTCAATGACTGGCGTTTTTAGCTCTTTTAAAATTAATACTAATAAATATAATATGTATAGCGGAAATATAAATAATAGCATGATAGTGTATTACTTTTTTTCTCAAATTATGCCTTCTGTGCAGTGATTAACCCATTGCTCGAATGATGAATAATGGTAGATGACATACCGTCATTTAGGCAGGTTAACAGGGAGTATTACCCACTTTCTGAAGTGAATAGAGCTTTGTATATGATTAAGTGAATCAGATGTGAATTACTTTCGTGATTAAATTCGTAATCTACCTGATATTACTTTGAGCTACTTTTCTATGAAAGAATTACGCAGCAGTATTATTAGTTGCTGTTTGAAGCTGCAATTCGCTCACCGGCTGTTCAACTTGCATAGAATCCACATTAGAGCAAAATGCGTATCGGGCTCTGCCATCGCGAATCTTCGTCCCAAGTCCTTTGTGCCCACCGTCTTGTATATTCTGAAATTTGACCTCCCGCTCCGCTTAATTTCCCACAGTCCTGCGGGGCCCGTCTCCCTTTCGCATTCCTCCATGTCTCCATCGCGATGGTGCGCTCCTTCCAGTGCGGACTCGGTGCAAAGCTGTGCAATGTAGTACTTAGCGCCTGGTCCTGCGTTCCACCAAGGCCGTCACATTCATCCTCCTCTCGTTAGGGAAATCATCTCCTCCGTGGAACAATGTCTTCGTTCCGCGCTTTCAAAAACGGACTTCACCCAGAGCCTTTGTCGTCTGAGATCGCTTATTCTCATCGAAGTTTTTTCTTGTCCTGGAATTTCCTCTGATTACTTCTCGCACGGACTGTGATTCACCCTCGTCCTGTATGTGTGCGATATTGCTATGTATGTGTTGCTACGTGTGATATCTTTGTAGTGATTTTCCACAAATCTTGCAGTGGATGCAGTGGAACACTTTGAAGTAGGGATTATGCGTTTCCGTCGTATTTTGAATTAGAGTGCTGTATAGTCCGAGATGAGAGTAACAATAGTATGGGATTCGAGTTGCAAGATGCTACACGAGATGTGCGTTTGCGTGATGCTATGTGGTGCAAATAATGAACGAATGCACGATGACACATTTACAGCGTCATGCCGGCGGAGTGGTATTTATGCCTCATTATATTCGTTTGAGATGTTTTGAAAACGTGAATCCGTCCGGGTTTGATTTAATTGGAGTTCAAATCGAGATGGGCCAAATCCAAATAATTCGAAGATTTTTCATCGCAGCGATGTGAGTTTGTACTATAGCCGACGTGTGACATTCACTCATAATTTCTGCATGTAATCAGCGGTATCCTTAGAGCACAAAAATATCATGCATTGCAGTACTCATGCCTATGTTTCTTATCCCATATGAATCGACAGGATCTTGATTTAATTTAGATAGTTTATATGATTGTAATCGAATTCTTAATTACAAATCTGAATTTCGATTCGATAACGATTTGAAAAACATTCTCAAAAAATTAAATTTGATTCAACGAAGGAAAACCATGATTCCCTCCGGTCTCTAGGTTTCTACATCGCAATAGGATATATTGACATTCCAATATCGCACGGTCCTAATCCGCACACCTGCGTTCTCCTGTTAGTTCCCCGTCTACAATCTTCCGGAAAGGTCGAGTCTGCAGTTGAGAGACAACGGCCGCTTGTCCACCTGGTTGGGGGTTGGATCGGCGCGTGCATCACAACAACATCCCTTCTAACTCCGCTCCACTTCCTTTCCCCATTGGCCATGGTCACCTTATTCTCACGCGCGAGTGTTCCTCGACGATCTTGAAAGAAGAAAGAAAAAAACGCGTTCAATACCGCATTGTGGAATGAGTGTGTGCGCGAGTGTGGCCATTCTCCGATACACGCCGCTCGCTTATTCGTGTCCTCTTTTCCGCTAACTCTCCCCCCCCCTCTTCTTTCTCTCATTTTAACGACTCTTCCTCCCGCCGCCGCCGCAGCCATCCCTCGTCCTCGTTCGGCCATTCATCGCCGGCGCGGTATCCGGAGGCACACCTGCATCGTTTCTCTTTACGTTTGACGGCTGCAGCGGCTCGTATTAATGAGGGTTTTTGAAATCGGAAGGAAATAAATACAAAATCGACCACCTCGGTGGCAGAGCTAACTACGCGTTCACTATTTTTATTTCATCGTTACTTAGGAGCTCGAGTTCTTGGCGATGGATGTTCTCATTGGGGTACCTATCAATTGGAAAGAACTGTCGGTTTGTATTCCATGAAATATGATTCTTATTTCTTCTAATACAAGCCGATGGTTGTTCTCTTTTCAGTTGTAGTAATTCGAGAATTAAGTAAACTGAATACTTTCTCCTATTCACTGGAGTGTTTTACTTCAACGTGTTTCGATGCTTTAACGTCGTCTTCAGATACTCGTAGTGGGCAGTTTATTGTTTGGTGTACCTATTTTATTTCTCAGCATGGTGCTCTATCACATCTTGCCAGAAAGTTGTAGCAAGTTGTACACCTTATCGGTGTCTAGGTTTCACTTTGTTTTTACTTCGAACTTCTCCCTCTTGCGGCTTAGGTATTTCTCTCCGTTTGGAGTAATATTTGATGATAACAGCACACCTGAGGAGGTGGGGCAATTAAGAACTCATGCTGCAAGTGAACATATCGAATGAGGAATGAATGCTGTGTTCGGAAATCGAACTACTATCCCTTCGGGGTGAACGTAATGGCCTATCTGGCGGCTGATTAATGGCGTGATGTAGGCATTTGGTGAAGGTGCGCGAAAAACTGTTATTTATTGGGTTTTAATGGCTCTTATTTTCCGTAATTACGCATTATGTAGGTCAACGACCCAATAAATGAAGTGGAGGAAGGAGCTTGTTGGATGAAAAGCGTGAGTTTGACATTGTATTGGCAGAGCTTTACACTGCAATGTTTTTTTTTATGATTCTGAAGTGTAAAATGCGAGTGATGCGAGTATTATGCTGTAGTTCAAGATCAGTTTCGTCTTAATGTATGGGAGCAGGTATTTCAATTCTCATTTCATAGAGTTTTCTCGAAGACTTCATTCTCTTGTAAGAGTTCTAGTTCGCCAAATAATCTATCAGAGCGGCAGTATAAAAAGAGGAAATTCTTCCAGGGAACGGGATTTTCCTCTGATTCGCATGTTGTGGCCTCTCGCTCACGGCACTTACTGTCACCTGCTTTCTTGTATCTTCATCTTTGCCTCTGTATGCTTCCATAGATGTTTTCCTAACCTCTTTCCTTTATAGAGGTTAACGATCAACGCAAGCTTTAACTCCCCATTTCTTTCTCTCTCTTGTCTTGTATCTCACAGAACGTGCCGGCCAAGATGCGGCCTAAGCAGTTAATTATAATAAAAAAAATAATTATCTGCCCACTGCTCTTGTTGCCTTCCCTATCTGCTTGCTTTTTTTTCTCCTGCCTGCAATACTTTCCCAGGTATCCCACCCTCTCTCCTCGTCTCTCCCTCTTACCGTACCTCCCTTCCTCCATTTACGCACTCTTCTGACTCATTTATTGCCTATGTTTCTCTCAACTTCTTCCACCCCCGTTGACCGAAGTTTTTATTTTCCAATTTTCTCTTTTGTGCCTCCCACAGAGTATCCTATTTTGTTCCCCACATTTCGTTGGCACAGAAACAATCGTCGTTTTCCCTTCATAGCTGTCCACATTACCTGCACAATCTCCTTTTCCCTTCCTTTAAGAAGACCGCAGAGGCTTCTCGTCGGTCCCCTGACCAGGCTCTCTCACCCAACCATTCAACTCTTGACTTCTCATACCTTCGCAATCGCATCAGACCTCAGCCATAGTCATTATCTTACCTTTCTACTCTCCTAAAAGGACTTACTTCACCGCATTTACTGGCCCCTTATATGAAGCGAAGGGCAGTTAGTGTTGAAAAAAAGAAGGAGATGAGGATTTAGTTGTAGAGGACTTCTTCTTCGTTTCATTTCAGCCGCTTGGCCCGCCCGCCGTTGCGGTGCAAGTCTCTCCGCCAATATACGTACGTTCACGAGTGCTTCGAGGATGCTTTTCCTTTCTGGAGCTCACTCTTTTATCTTTCTCTTTTTATCGCGATTCTCAATTGTTCGCGGGGAGCTGTTTTCTAGGGAGGGAAAGCCATCGAGGCTTAGCGCCCGTGGCGCAAAGTATTGGGTTGCGTCGGCTGTAATGGCATCTCTGTATTCCGCAGCCGTTCAATTTGGTGGGTTACAACGAAGCTCCGCGAAGGAGCAGAAGCAGAAACTTATAAATTAATTTTTTAATTTTAATTTTTACATCCTACATTAGCGTACTTTCTTTGTGGTATGCACATACAGTTTATTTATGGTGAAAATAAATCAGACGCCGACGTCGATTTTTCCCTTGGAGTATATCGCATTATAATAATTCGTTTTTGAGACCTTCATGAAAGAAATAAGGAAGAATTAATTGTAATGGACAGTTTCTCTACGAATTTAACCTTCGTATTTTTGAGCCTGTTTGTGTAATTCGAAACAAAATGACTGATACGCTAGAATTATATTTTTTAAAACGGATGCGCATTGTTTAGTGCGTTTGAGCGAAAGGCTTTTGGAATAGCTGGTATGTCACGTCTCATTTTTTTACTATATTGAGTAAAAATTCAATTACATGTATTCATAAATGTGATCAGAAAGAAAGTTAAGGGAGGTAATTTATATGGGGGTTGAGAATTGTATGCGTGTTGTTGATCGAAGTAAGAAGGTAATAATTGAGAAGTGGACGTTGTGATAGGATAGGTGGTGGACAACATAACACAGAATAACCAACTCCAGTAGTCATGTTTCGGCTCCGTGGCTGAAGATCAAATGGAAGATAAGAAGAGGAAAAGGAAGAGCGAGGCATTTATGTCAGCGTGATAGGAAAGAATAAACGAGGGCGTCGGAGATAGATAGAGAGAGAGAGAGAGATAAACGAGATAATACAATGCGAGAGGAGTTGTAGTGGAATTAATTCGGAAGATGGCGATGGGGCTGTTGCAGGCTCACGTTCTAGGTAAAGTGAAAACATGAGATGCCTCTGCCTCGCCGCAATGCCCTTAATTCCGTCCTTTTCGTGAAATTTATAGTCAACTATTCTCACCCCCCCTCCTCTATCCTTTCAACTCTTGCAATCTTTCTCCGGCCAGCCTCCTCACATCCCCTTACCGTTTGCTTGACCCTTATCCTTGAACTCTTTTATTTGCATCCTTAATTTAATCTCCTTTCAACCTGGATATTTATGGCGGAGAATCATTTGCTTAGTAAATAACCCAATGCAGCAATTTGCTTGCACTGAGAAAATATTATTTTCTGAAGAGAGCATATGCTATTTATCATAAGGACGTTACTACGAGTCATGAGCCGTTTGGTATTAATTCCAACTTTATGAAAAATGGTCTGTGCTGTGCTGGCATATAAACACCTTTCATGTTTCGCATGTAAACATTACTGCTTAGCTAATGAGTGTTATAAGTAATTTGTAACGGCTCTTGCGCTACGGAGTCGGAGTCCACATTTCCATTACATATACATTTCCATATGCATACTCAATTGATGAAAATTCACTCGTGGTGAAAATATATATTCAATAAGGCGTCACAGGCGAGACATAGGCACAAGGAAAAAGAAACTCAAACGTCCTTTTTTTGAATTTTCAGCGACACAACCGCCATCTTCTGAACTAGAGAGTGTGATGAATCTAGTTAAGAGGATGGCATTTGTATCGCCGAAAATTTAAAAAACGGATGTGTTAGTTTCCTTTTCTTTGTGCCTATTCTAGTTTTCCGTCGTATAAAAGCCGTGGATGAAATGGCTATTCTCAGCTTATGTTTAATACTTGCTCATATCCTCAAGTGTTCTTGTCCATGAATTGTAAGCTGTCTGTCGTAGTGTCAATTAAGTTAAAATACAGATGTGCCATACATTTTAAAATCGCCGTAGGATTTAATTTGCATAAAAATTCGCGTCAAATATTTTTTGTGGCTTGAATCGCATCCAAAAAAAGGATTGAAGCAATACCACTTCTTTATGTAAAAGACATTATGCCTTAAAGGCTTATAATGGAAAAGTTCAACCCTAATGCCATTTTCGTGCAATTCAATTGAAAGGGGCTGTTGAGCAACGCTGAATTTTCTTACATTAATAGGCCTTGAATTTGTATCCCGGAAGAGGAATTGAAGAATTGAATGAAACGACCAATATTGGTTGCGGTTTACAGCTACCGAAGCCATTGCCGTGATAGGAGTTACAGAGAATTTCGAGTTACAAAACATTCATCGCACTCCTGTATCCCTCCGATTGCTTTAATTTCGAAACAAGATTTCCCAAATTGTCTACTACGCCACGTTTACGATTCACGAACTGCGTGGAACGATTGATTGTTTTTTATGTACGCCAGGAAGAAGTTTACCTGCTCTGCCGAATACACGAGAGTGTTTTCGATCGTTCCTTCATTTCAAGTCTCCCTTTCTGATGTCAGTTAATCACCGCCTGGCGTATTATTCATTGATCTCTGACTATCTGTGACTCAATCGTTCCTTTAAAAACATCACCTCTTCAAACCCCTCATCAACTGCTTTCCTTGCCCCTTTTTTTCCGTCGCATTGGTCTCGCACTATTACCAATGGTTGCTGCAGATGAACCTCCCTTAGTCTTTCATTCACCCTTCATTGGGAGAGACCACGGTCCATTAAAACCTTTTCTTCTCCTCAGTATCCATCCAAACCCAAAGGTATACCTTTTTCCTTTCTTTCCTTTTCCTCCACCACTCTCTTTCTCAAGGAATACAATCGAGATATCGTATGTCCAAAAAATTAGCTGAATGTCGAGTGACACTCGAAAAGTTACTTTTTTCCTAAAATGGCTGTTTGGAATTTATGAAAATTTATTTTCGTTTGACACTTCCTTTCTTAATAGGTCGGCGCTCTGACTTAGATTTGGATTTAATTTTGTAAATAAAAATGTATTAGCGCGTGTAGCATTGCTTTAAATATTGTTTCCAGAAATGCTGCGTGATTTTTAAGTATCTATAGTATTGAGCTCTTCTTTGACAGAAAAATTAGTCATGCAGATATTTACTTTTAAATCTACATTGAATTAAGCGATTCCAACAAGGACTGTTAGACCAATAATTAGTACGATAATTTACACTGAGGCTGTTCTACTCATCATGATTCCGTTCTAACCTAAATGGACCTAAAATGCGTGTTTTATGCTCCTAATTTTATGTCTTTCGAATTCTTCATCTACGAGTACAAAATACGGTTCAATGTTGAACCATCACTGGAAGAAAAATGCTGGTGTTAAATAAATAGTTACGGCGTAATTTTCTCAAAGGCTTACTTCCTAAACTGTTTTTCTCCTAAATTATTATATACTTTAAATTAAAACTTAAATAAGTCACACTTAGCCTTGAATACATTCTATGTAATCATGCCGTACTACCAATTTCGACATCAAGCTTGGCGTTTCAATTTTCTACTTAGCTCGTAAATACTCATTCCTGTATTTATATTGTATCAAAATAAGACTGTAACGATGTTACCCATGAGATTGGCTGTGTTCCTGCGAAAACGACGAGCCTTCTCATTTTGCATCAAAGATAATCGGATACGCGATCGGCGATTTAGCCTAATCCGTGCCCTTCAGAGTGCGAAATGAAGCGTGACCGGCATTCGTGAGTGGGCGGGGACTCCACCATGTAAATGGTTTTAAACTTGGCGGACAGCTGAGGGAGGGAAAATACCGAACTCGTCCAATCGTAAAGCGTATCGCTCGAAATGTTTAAGGCTCGGCCGTTCGATTCCGAGACGTCAGAGAAGATAGAAATACTCCTTTCTGCGCGGCATTCTCCTTTTATATCTCCATTTATCTTTTTCTTAAGTTCTCATTGACGGTAAGGAGCGGGGCAGATATATAAAAAAGATGTCACCTGGCTTGCTCGGAGTCCGACTAAGCCGAGGACACATATCGTCTCGCATGCATCTCCCGCGGGACTAGCTCACCACCGCTTAAGAACCCATCTCGCATCGGGGCGGAAAAAAATAAAAGGTAGAAAGGGGGGATGCTTATAGTGTCAACGAATTCCTTTTAGCGAGGTAATAGGATATCCACCGGTTTTAAGAAGGGGGTCAGCCGGGGTCTTTGAAAGGCGTATGTTTTGTACTCCCCCTCCCTCCTCCACCTCGGAGTCTCTCGACTCACTAGCTGGCGGCCAACCCTTCATCCCCTCTTAAACCCTCCTGTGGCGATGGGGGATTCTTGCTGTCCCTCTCCTGCCCCCCCCCCGCACTCACAAGATCCCCTTGAACAAGCAGTCCCTTTATGGAAAGATGAACCGCAGATGGGGCGTTTCCGCCAGCCGGCAAGTTTAACCCAGTTCAGGCTCAAGTGCAACCTTATTCCTTACTGCCACCACCTTTTCAGCCTCGGAGTACTCAGGTCTGTCTATTTTTCTTACTCCACCACTTATCCCTTTTTTCGTAGTGTTGTCTTATTGAGGCGTATTCATCTCTTTAAGCAGGCTTGAGAATGCTTAATTATTATGTCCAACATGGACCATCTATGTGAAGCGAGGGAAATTATTCCTGCTTCGAGTGCATATTTAAATATTTTTTTACCATAGACTGCCCTTGGTCGGAATTGATTGGCCGACGAATTTATCTTGTAATTTTTCTTTCTAGAGTTAAAGTGTTGTAAGAAAATATTTTTCAGATAGTATATGCAACCCTAATTCTTTATGTCAATTATTACCATTGTAATTGATTTTGAATTACTCTTGCATGTGCGAATAAACATTTTATTCATTTCAATTCAGACCTCTCCTCTTGAGCTGTGCTCAGCTGCGCTCTTCAGAATATCTAATTCTCGGAGCACATCACCGATCTTCTCATATTTTCCTTAACTTTTTATCTGGGTAATAATGTTCCTAATAGCCGAAATATTGTTATGGGTAAAAATGGAAGTACTACGTTCCATGGTTTCAAGCTCAACTATGTGGAAGTTGAATTTCACAAATGAAAAAGTAACTTGAAGACACCGCTGTGTCGAAACATGTTGTACCAGGAAAATTAATCTGTGGAAGGAAACCAAGTTACTCTTTCATTTATGGAAGTTCTTGTTGTGATCCAGGAAAATTCTTGTAATACGATATTTTCTGATTGGTAAAAGTAATAATGTGTATCTATTAGTAACAAAATTTATTTTCTTGCTTTTATTACTGTCAAAAACGTTGATGGATATGTATTTATTCCTCGCGAACAAGTATTTTTTTTAAATTTAAAAGGGAAAAAATCCTTTTTAAAATCGATTTTCCATCCACGAAATTCATTGAAAAAAATCTTAAAAGTGATATTAGTTGTTGGTATTCATTGATGTGAAATTTCAATAAAAAGATAGAAAACGTTATAACTCTTTGAAATCCACCAATCCCTTCAAGAACATTTGTGACCCCACGTCGTCTCTGTTACTAACCGACATGGCGTACTCGCATGTGGAATGACACTCGTCCATATATTTATGAAGCAAGTATGAGATGGAGTAATTATCTATTTCAATAGCTTTTAAAGTGTAAGTCTGCCACGTGTTGATTGAACGTCACTCTAGGAAATGACTTGACCAAGCGGTACACACTTGTACTCACAACGCATACATTTGAAGTGACGCCTACTCCGTCATGGGCCTTTGAATTTCCACGAAGGTGCTCGCGTCTTTTGTCTCCCTCAGTGGCCGGAGAGCGCGAGATCTAGCTAGCCAGGGGCCTAATTCTGGTACTCTCTGGGCTGATATTACTTTTGAGACAACCAGATCCCATCGATTATTTTAGGTTAACACAAAGCAGAACCTCAAGACCAAACTACAAAAATATCTCAAAAGTTACCACTAAAATTAAGGGAAAAATTTAGGGGGACCTTTGAGATACTTGAACCCGTGACAGGCTAACACCTAGAATTAACCAGGCAGGCGTGCTGCTTACCTGGGGCCTAATTCTCGTTCTTGTCGCGGGACAAGGAATCCCGCGTTCCCCTGTAACCGAGATTGCGTCCGTCTCCCATTATCGTTTTTTGCGTTCGCGTTCGTGATAAGGATCGGGCAACTTCGGCTCTGAAACCATGGAAGATACGTCAGCACCGCTACGTCATCGATTTCAGCCAATATGAGAGGAGTGGACTTTCGAGTGGCAGCTGTTTGCAGACGAAAAGGCATGAATAAGCAAATAAACATTTTCAAACGCTTAAATGTTATATGTTCGCTTGTAATAATTTTATTACTAATACAATTCTATATGTTTGTTTTTTCGGGTGTACCCCGCGTACTATGACCAGGTGTGAAACCTGACGTTTCATGGCCGTTGCTGGCCACTTTATCAAAGGGAATGAGGTATCTGATGAGTTGGTGGAGTTTATATAGGGGTTTCAAGGAGGGCAAAGGATAGGAAGGGGAGGAGTGGAAGGAGTAGTCATTGCATCTTTATTCCGCTTCAAAGCAGGGTCCCACGTGTGGCTGAGTTGGAGGCCACAGTCCCTATTGAAATTTAGATGGCATTTTCTTATCTCCAAAGCTTCTCGGATCAGCCGGGGCTTGAAGTTTTTCACTTTGGCGATTATCTTTGTTTGTCTGAGGTCAATCGCGTGTCCCGAGGCTGAATGTTCCGCTACTGCTGATTTAAAGGGTTGTTTCAGTCGAATCGCCCGCTCGTGTTCTTCTAAGCGGGTTTTGACGGAGCGTCCGGTTTCGCCGATATATTTCTTCTTACAAGTTTGGCATGGTATCTCATACACTCCTTCCACTTGAAATGGTGTTGCGTCCTTCACACTCTTCAGACAGTTTCTAATTTTTAAATGTGGCTTGAACACAGCTTTGATATCTTGTTTGCGGAGGATGTTCCCTATTCTATCCGTTACGCCCCGGACGTAAGGAAGGAATGCTCTCTTGGGTGCCAGGTTGTTTGCGTCCGGAGTCCCAATTTCTTCTTTTTTCGGGCCGTCCTCATCCTTGATCATGATTTTGTAAAATGATTTGGAGATGGCTCTCTTGCTATATCCGTTCTTTTGTAGAATGGCTTCCACTTTCTGTCTTTCGGCTGGGAAGTTGGTCTCGTCACTAATTCTGCAGGAACGCTGAATTACAGTATTGAGTACCGCATTTATCTGTGCGGGATGATGGTGTGAATTTGCCTGGAGGTACCGATTGGTGGCAGAGGGTTTCCTATACACCGCGTGTCCCAGAGTTCCATCATTTCTCCTTTGCACCAATACGTCCAAAAATGGAAATTTACCATCTTTTTCTACTTCCATTGTAAAAACAATCTTGTCATTTATACTATTTAAGTAATAATAAAATTCATCAAGCTTCTCTCGGCCATGCGTCCATATAATAAAAGTGTCGTCGATGTATCTCAACCAGATCTCAGGTTTATTAACCGCGTTTTGAAGTGCTCTCATCTCGAAGTTTCCATGTAAATATTCGCTAAACGAAAGCATTCTCAGAACGATTCCAAGAATATGCGAAATAAAACGTTTTTTAAACTGTTTACAAACACATCACAGGTCTCGTAATTCTCGCGATCGGTCTCGGGTCCCTCGTGGCTTACGGTGCTTGGAAAAATATCATCGGAGGTGCATTTGTTGGCAAGTGTGTATATAATCTTTGTTGGCAAGATTATACGTGTGCTACGCTTAGAATTTTGCGTGATATAAGGGCATAAATCATATACACTAGAGTTTGTGAAGTTATACTAATTCTACGCCAATGTTAAAGTGAAATAAGTGATTACTCTGTGGCGATTCAGAAAATAAGGTTGTCAAAGGCTGACACTTGTGTGTGACTTGTGTAAAGGTGTGATTTTTTAAAATTTTGTTTTGTATCAAGTGACTAATATGCATTGTATAATGATGGACAAAGAATTGTATGTGAATTTGCTGATATGATATTTTTATCACCATTTTAAGTCTGGTTTTATATTAAATCATTAATGTCATAAGCATTCTGAGAACATGTCTTTCTCCTCACCTAAAGTTTTTAAGAAATATGTATTACGTACGTACAGTGTAGGTACTTGTTGATTTGTCGTGCTGACTTATTCCTTAGTATCTTAAGGATTCACTCAAGTAGGTATTATACGTAAAGTAATTATTTTTTAGCGTTACCATTTACAGACAGTAAATAATTGCCGTTGGTTTGGTCCCAGACCGTTACATGAAGTTGAAGAACATAAACGTATGTTTTATTAAGTTACTTTGCATAAGTTTTTAAATAAAAGTTTCTCTAGTTTTCTATCATTTTATAATATAAGGTCGTTTAATTTCATATTTAGCAGCGAATTGTATGTGATTTACGTCTCGTAGTTACGTTGTTGTTCACTCTTCCCTTGTATGCGAATGTTCCCTGGTTAGAAAGCATGTGATCAAGTGGTCGTAAAGTCATTGAGTGAGTGGTTATGATGGTGAGACCAATAAGGGCGAGTGATTTTAATTGTAACAGGGCAAATAACTTTACGTGCTCTCGGTACTGCATTTGTGGCCTGATACCAGCGTAATTATAACGCTGGTATCAAGCCACAAATGCAACGTAACGTCATTATTATGCCCGCATAGAATCAGGAGAAAAACGTTTTATACCATCGGGAAAACCGCTTTAAAACAGAAATATACGTTTTCCACTCGGCTGAAAACGTTTTAAAAACTGTTTCACACGTTTCTAAACTAGCTGGAACCGGAGAGGAAACGGAGAGAAAACGCCGAAAACGTGTTCTGAACCATCAAAGAAACATTTTAGAGACGTAAAGTTGCCGAAGGGTGGCGGACATTTGCACCATTCCAGCACCATTTCAAATCGTGAATGTAGAAAACGTCTCCGGAAAGTAGAAAAAAACGTTCGAGACGCGGGTTGTGCTATGTGGGAGGTTTCACCAGTTTCACAGCTGTTTACAAAAAACGATCACTCGATACCTATTGTACATTACAGCCGAGTAATAGCAAAGACACACTTTACAGCATAATAAAGAGTATATGAAGGTACTTTGTTTACCAACATATTTATCCACACACAGCCTCAGATGTAAAACAACACAACAACAGGTCCACTTCATTAAAGCAGTTACAATACTATTTCATAAAATGTCACGCATATCCAATTGGTGGCGTATATGAAACTTCACGAATATGAGTAATCTTTTCGTTGAAATTACTTCGGTGAACACTGAAAACATAATTCCACGTTGATAATTAAAATAAACAACCACCAAAAACCTTGCTCACAAAGATGGAATCTCATGAATAAACGAACTTAAGTTAATGAAAGCCTAGCATGATGATTACTTAAGTCAATATTATTGCATTATTCCTCCCTAATAGTGTTTATTGGTATCTCAAGATTAAATGTACAGACAGCTACTAGTCTTTCATTGATGATACCCCTCGCAACACAAACAAACACGCATTTCTCGCTGGAACTTGAGGAAGCTAAATGATCCACTGTTGCCATAATTATGTATAATAACAAATAGTAACTAAACAAGTTATTTTAAGCTTATTATTTTCTCCATAATAAAATTCCATCTACATATCACTGCCTCGCAAGCCGTGATAACTTCTTCATCGCAACGTGCGTTCACTTTCGTGACAAGTCGTAAGAGAATACCGAGCACCACTGTGATTGGACAAGCCCTAACGCTAACGCTATCACGAACGCTATCACTGTCCCTGTCACGAAGAGAATACCGCGTAACGCAATCATGGTTAGAACTAGCGTTCGCGTTAGGTATCGAACATGGCGACAATCACCCACATGGCAATCTTTCACACGTGAGGATGGAGTTCACCCTTAACCGAACTCTTTTTTGTGCTTCTAAAATTTATGGCAGGGTGGCCACGTCCATTTCCTGGATCAGCTGCGGTTTCCCACAAGGTCCCTGTGTACAACAAAGTGCTCGGGTTGGATTTTGGGAAGGTGGCATCTCGTGGCTTCGGCTGGATATGAACCAGAGGCTCCAACTGGTCCAAATGCGGACGTTCCTTTCTGATTTCAACGGAAGATCGTCACTTTATCTGAGAATATGTCACTCCCTTGGAATTTTAGCCATCCTGGCACATAGACGCTAGTGCTATTTCATGATACAGAGTATGACAAGGGTGTTAACACCCTTTGTCATACTCTGTATGATCAGGGTGTTCTTGAATCGGAGATATACCTGGATTATCTTTTTCCTCATTAGTGGCATAAAAACGCTGCATTACATTTGACGTCTATGAGTGGAACTCAATATCGCTCATAGTGATGAACAATTCGTTGCTTGAAATATAAAATTTTCATCTTTCATCACCCGATTGTGTACTACTATTGTAGCTACCGGAAGGCATTTGAATTGTCAGAATCTTTTCACTTCATATACAATATCGCACTTGCATTCCACCCCAAAATATTTATGACTCGACAAAGCTTCATTGATCTAGATTTTGTCCACAGATAATAAAATTGCTTGAAGAGGAGTAGGAGTATACTAGTATAAATTAAAAAAATAAAAATGTTTATGTGAACTATCTTAAGTTATCTCACGAATTCCTGATTCAGATATCCAGTTACTTGTGGGTTAAACACATGTTACGTCGTCCAGGTTGCGCTGACAGTAAACCCTTGAGGGAAGACTAATTATCCTTGGGGAAATTCTCAAATTATCTGTTAGACAATGCATCTTATGACTTTGCATCTCCAGGTGAAACATGTAGAAAGCCTGAAGTGTTCATAAAATTATTTATTTCTTCGTTTGTGGTGCTAAAAATGGATCCACCATCACAATTCATAATTAGGTACCCGAGAAAGTTAAATAGAAATACCCAAGTACCTCCGTTGCAGTTTTTCGGGCGATTTCCTCGAAAAGACGGGGTGGAACTCGTCAACTCGTTCTTGGACGCGGAATGACGAGGGGAAGGAGGGGGAGAGTGTGGGGATGGGGAAGTGCTATGGGGAAGGGGATGGATCAGACCACGGATGGTAGAGTGTGGAGGAAGAGGAGGAGAAGAGAGAGAAAGAGACAGATGGACAAAACTGGAAAAAAGAAATTGTCGCCGAAGTTCACAAATATTTGCAGTCTCACTCCTCCCGCCGCCACCTGTCACTTCCTTTCGTACCGCATTTTTCAATCCTTTTTCGAAGAATCGAAGAATTACGGGATCCGTGGAGTGTGGTCACTGCTCGGCCGGGAAGGGATTGTCATTGCGGGGTCAGTGGAGTAATGGGGGAGAGGGCGTTTTCCCGCTCCTTCTCGGAAGAGGACTGTCGGTAGGGAGCGAGCAGGTTGACGGGGAAGAAATACGTAGTGTTCGAGAAGGGGATATTCAAGCAGGTATGTCGAGCCGCTTTTTCCGTCCAAGGCATCATCCAAGCCTTTCGCGCTGTCTCATCTCCCCCTTCCTCTCCCCCCCCCCTCCCGCTTGTCTTGTGGTTCGGCCCAGTTGTGCGCTGTCGCGTGACCAAAGGGGTGGGGGGGTGTTACTCGGAGAATCCCTCGAACATAAGAAGTTGGAATGACAGGAATAATGTGTGTCTTTAACTCAACGAGCGGTATCACCGTTTAAGCAGGCGATTAATTTATGGAAGAGGCAGAAATTGACAGCATTTCTGTCGCATTCCAGAGGCGTAAAAGAGGAAGACATTAATTTAGCAAAACAAAATTGTAGTTGTTTGAATTTTTTCGGGGGTACTTGTTTGTCACTCCTAAATTTTTAAGGTACCCAAATGTTTTAATCAGTAACATTCATATCAAGTGTGTATTGGTTTGAGTACTCTGTATTCACGTGAGATTTGTGTTCCCTACTTCATACCTGAGGTAAATCTAAATTGAAACTTTGGATAGCTCATACCTCGTGGTAAAATATTTCGCGTTAAGAGTTTTATAGTCTTTGCTAAATTTTTGTGAAGAATTTTGTGAGTGTAGCCAACTCTGTTCCATGGAGCGTTGTATGAAGATTTAATAGCGAGCCATCCCGGTTTTATGAGGTATGTAATTTTACTAATTTTTGATAAATTGTTTCGGAGGATATTTTTACCATGAGCAACATTCATGAGATATGAACCTATTTTCAGGAGCTTCAGGATCGGGACATGCCTCAATTGTTTTATTTTGGCACTTTGAATATTTGTTGAATGATTTTTTCCAACCTGGAGCACTGGCGATTGCTGCAGACACTTCTAATTAGAATCTTTGCATCGATAGAATCCGGTAAGGACTGGATCTTTTGGGGATGACTATGTTAAGCATAGCACAGTGGTAATTTCTTCGTACACTTTCAATTTAATGCGTTCACCTCAATAAGTAATCGAGATCGCTGAGGCACCACTTAATTACTTAACATTAAACACTTTAACATGGTCATCGTCATCTTCTTAATAAATACTTAAATGTTGGGATATTAGGTGAGACCGGGGAAAAATTACGCCAATCCATTGCTCTCAGATCTCACCGATGTTGTTCTCGGAGGAGAGAATTTGACGCAGTCGGACGAACGCCTTAAAAGAAATAAAATAAAACGCGGATGACGGAAATTTTCAGAGAACAAACTGAGGGGTCGATTGAACTCTTATGGTTTTTTCTCTTCGTCTCAGCTCGGTCCTCGCTCGGGATCCGAGCAAACATCGGCTCATTTAATCTGGAAATGAAAGCAATTCCTTCATCACGTCTAGCAAAAGTCGTCCTTTTTATCGCGGGGGGTTATAGAGAGCGGCGTTTGAGTGCTCTTTCGCAGCGTGATATTCCTCTTCCTCTTTCTTTTTTCCTCCTTGTCCTCCTCTCTCCGTTTTTACGAGGGCTCTGCTGGCCCAGTACCACGCGTTCGTTATTTTCCTCACTCTGGCGCCACATGAAGCTGTGTCCGCTTGGATTTTTACTTCTCTCTTGCTGGATGAACTACGGAATATCACTCTCGAGGCCTCAATAATATCCAGACGATACGGCAATCGGTGAGCGATGATATTACATTCCAATATTTGTGACTGCCGAGACTCTATACCATTATAATAGCATTTTTACCATCCGATAACAACTCTGTTTTGGACGCCTGCTGCCTCTATTTATTGCTAAAACATTGTACTTTGTTTTGAATTTAAGTAATAACTCTATTACGCGGTCATCTTGAAAAGATATAATCCGGCTATTACATGTTTTATTCTATCATTAAATGTTAAGCATGAGATATTTTATCGTTAAGTACACACTGTTCTCTTTGATAGTCTCTACTTTACTAAATGTTTTATAAACCTCAAAAGCAGTAAAAAGAGATCATTTGTCGGTAAGAATCATAAACCAAACCTAATACAACTTTCCCATTCTTGAGCTCTTAGTCTGTTGTTTCCAAAATGTTACATTGCTGTAATTGTAGTATTTCACTGGAAATTGAATCCGTTTTCGTGGAATTATTCGGTGGGGTTGGTTTTATTTACAGAAGTAATGTCCTGATATGACGCCAGACTTAAAAATAATTTACTTTGGCGATTTTATGGGTAGCATTATACTATTTTGTTAGGGAACTACTTGCTCTTATGTTGATCATAATCATAGCTATCTATGGTTTTAATCCTGTCATCGGATTTTAGCAGTTGTCCCTGCTAACCCGTTATCTATTCGTCTCTTTCCGTTGATACCGGGAAAGAGTAGATATATATTTTTAGCTGCTTTGATGGTTACGGCATCGCTTGAAATATTAAAAGGAATTTTGCGAGTCGTGACGATAGTATTAAAATCTCGCAGTAAAATTCACTCTGGCCTCATCCTCTTTTAGGCTTTGGTTACAGACGTCGGCGTGAGATTTTGGCTCTCATCTGAAAGTCTTGAGATGAATCTTCGCAGAAAATACTATCTGATGCATGCTCCACAAACGATATGCTCCACAAACGATATGCTCCACAAACGATATGCTCCACATATGAAACGTACTACTATAACGTGTGGTTACGAAATTTAATAACCCGTGTTCTCCTCCATCATTTGTGTATTTTTTTTCTGATGATTTGTGTAATTTTTTTCACATTTTCTTGTGGTTTTGGAAACTTTCCTATCACACTAATGCGGAGGTCCACTAATGCGGAAGGTGTTTCTACTGTGAGGTGATATCGAATCTTAGTCAATAAAAGAAGCAATGATCCAGGAACTCATGTTTTATCATTCGCTTTGCCTATTTATGATGTGATATTAGTTTAAAGAACCTGTTTACCTTATCTATATCTACGTAACACTGTGCGAGACGCCGCCACGCAATGGGTCTGGAGGCGGGTTGAAGTCATCAAAACTCGGCATTTGATTTTAAGATATTCTGCGGTGGTGCCTATTTGGTGTGAAATGAACGACTTATATTTTAATAAGAGCTTTTTACGTTAGAGAACTATTATTGCAATGTTCCATCATTAGCAGTCACCAATCCGTGGAATTGTTTGCTGCGGTTCTTCGCTCCGCTCTGCTATCAACTAACGGTTTCATTACTACGTCTTCTGTTTGGCGTTCTTCATAATTTACCTGATGAATTCTATCCTGGGTCTTCCGCGATAATTCTACCCCTTTATGTCTCCTCCCATTTTTGTTTTCAAGAGGCTGTTGTGTTGAAAAATGTATCCAAGTTAGTGTCTCTTTTATCTCAGAGATTTTATTAAACACATTTTCCTTCTTACAGTGCTTTGAACTTAAGTTGGTTTAATGGTGATGATTAATTTTTCGTAGTAGTTTTTATAAAGATTGAGGTTTTGTTGAATCGTTGGCTAAAGTTACAACATTCTAGCAATTAAATATATACTACCAAGCTGGAGATTAAACATTTGATCCTCGAATACAGACCAAGGCTAGCCAGGCAGGTGACGCCCCTGCCTAGCACATCCAAACAGCCCGATATCAAATTCTGCCATTTACATGATGTATTTCTGAGGATTAACGTATTGTGTAAGACGGTGCGATATATCTTGAGCAGTTGGAGTACCCAGATCTCTGAGTTCACTACCTGTGACACTCGGATCGGCTGGCGAGAGCATTTCTCACCCATCCTGAAGGTGAAATGCCGTGTGCATAGAAAAACAGTCCCCTTCTGTCAGAATCTTTCCCCACGCTGACCATTTCCTGTAAGATAAACAGAAGTGAGAGGGACTTAGTCGGGAGAGTGTGTGTGTGAAGAGAGTGGAGAGAGAAATGGAGTCAAGGCGCAAACAGAAATGGAGTCGAAAAACTTCTGTGGCGTCGACGTTTCCTGGTTTATCCCCCTTCCCCTTTCTCCCTCCCTCCACCACCCCAATTCCTCCCCCTTCTCTCCTTCCCCTGTTTCTCGGTTGACTGCCTCCAACTGCACGAGGTGTGGGTGGGCGGCCGGGCACAGACGTCGGGCAGAGGTGGTCGGCAGGGGGGGAGACGGGCGGGGGGATAGGTGTCCGCGCGCACCGGCCCCGACCCCTTCTGGCCAAATATTGGCACGATCGGCGATGACAATGCAGGGAAACGGACTTTGTACACATAAGGGGACAGACGCCTTTTCTTTCGCAAGCCGCGAGGAACTTAATACCTTGTACTTATGTCAATACTGAAAGTGGTGAAAATGCGCGAGTTATGTAATATGCCTCGCGATTCTTAGATCACACAACGGACATAATACGAAGGTAGTGTAAGATTTTTCTCGGTCATAATAAATATCGTATTCGAATTTTATGTTAAAATTTAAGCAGTTGTGAGGAGAATGGATTAAATATAATATCATTGAAGACGCAAAACTTTGTTTTTCATGACTGAACTTCTCAGGAATGATCTAAATATACATAATGGAGGCTTTAACCTATTTTTCGCTGAAAACCTCTGCACAACCGAAGGTGTTTTCGATTACAAAAAGTATTACAGTGAGTATTGGATTATTTATTTTAAATAAATCGGGTCGGTGTGATTGGTGAGGAGGTGGGGTTCGCAAAGCACCAAGCTCAGCGATGCGTTAAATTCATACATACAATCAGGGTGCGAGGTGCAATTCCTTTTATTCTCTTGCCTGCTGTTTTCCTGCCTCGAGATACCGCCTCGAAATACTTCGAGAATCTCGCGACTAGAGTTTCATTGGACTTTTTCTTTGAGGCGTCAACTGGATACGTGCAAGTGATCCATGGTTAAACGATCCGCGAAAACTTGTTCAAATAATAGTTGCCACACCGTTGAAAACGTGCGAAAGATCACATGCACATAATGCTAACAATTACATCCACTCGAAGTAATTCGTTCTTCTTAGAAGTAATTTTCTTCTAATGGGGTCTTTGATATTTATAATGCGTGCACTGTTACCTGGGTGTGAGTATTAAAAACCACTACCGCGAGGCGTTATTTGTTCAGTGAAATCAAATTGATGGAAAGTATGCCATTCCTATTCTATTGAATTCCTAGTTTTCTTCTACTGAGAGGCTCTTTATGCGAGTGTTTCTGTCAAGAAAATTCTGTGTTATCTTTCCTCACCACATGATAACGCAAGCAAGGACGATCTGGATATATATATGAGTGCATTCGAGTATTCATAAATAAATGGAAGGTGCGTTTGAAATTGCATCCTCTAGGGAGCATTACTATATTATTTACTTAGAAACACCATAACAGCAGATATCACCAATGCAAGCTTTGCCAGGAACGCAAGGGATTCGTTTGTCACTTTGCAGAGAGGGACATATATGTATTAATGCAAAGTAATACTTGCACATCTTTTATAGAAATTGATGTTAGCCTTTTGGTTAAATTATACCAAATAAGTAAAATTTGAATACATTTAACTCCAAATAGTACCGCGAGTCATTTAAGTACTGCCGCCTCGAGGGGGCGAGAAGAAATTACAAATGAAAGAATTGATGTTTTTTGAACCGAGTGTATTTTACGAACACCTATCCGGCGAGGATGTGTCGTTGCGCAGTTTTCCACAAGAGGAGAGCCATCGCGCACCCTCTTCCATTTGCAGAGTCGCGATTATTTGCGATTAGGCGAAAAAAGTAAAAAATAAAAAAGATTTCCGAGTCAGCCAAGCACGAATCCTGACGAAAGACTCGAGTGAGCGAGAAAGAGAGAGTTTCTCGGTTTTAAGGGGAGTTGGTTGATGAGGATCGAAGCGTGGGGCTCTTCTTCTCCCTCCGTGCCATAGTTGCCATTTCGGATTCTATTTGAGAAGTCCTTGAGAACGCACGGAGCGTGTCAATTTAAAGGAGGCGTGTGGAAGAAGGCGTAGAGGAAGTGGAAGGAAATGGGATGGTTGTCTGGGGAGACGGAAAACGGTCGAGAATGGGAGCGAAAGAAGGAGTGTGTGTTGCCGGGAGGGCAGGAAGGAAGGAGGTAAGCCCCCTCTCCTCCCATTCCAGGCACACCTCACTTCTCACCGTGCTTCCTTCAGCGCCGTCTTCGTCGCTTCTACTCCTCTCTTTAAGTATGCAAGCTTGGGTGCTCTCATGTCCACGGAGTGTGCCTAATGGAAGGCGTTCCTCAGGTAGCACCAGCAGGATGTGCCTGAATTGCCAGATGCTCTTTCGGGGAAGTGGGTAACGAGCAGATTGGGCAAGGATTTCTCAAATCATTGCCTGTCTGTATTATTTTTTTGCATGAAAGGAGTGGAGTCTGCCGACGAAAACAACAATAAATCCGTCCGCGGTTTGCTCGGTGAAAAGCATGTCGCTGGAGACGATAAAAATGCCTTGAGTTAGCCATCATGTACTCTAGAACGTAAAATAGCGGGGGAAAATTTAATTATGCTGTAAAATATGTTGTTTATTTATTTCATATTCGTTTTATCGTTTATTTATTTCATATTTATTATATATTCGTTTAATGTTGGATTAAGCATACATAACCTTCATCGTTTGGATGTTCATTGGTGACAGATCTTTTTTAGGTGTTTTATCTTCTTGTTCTCATTACTTCGTATTGTATCCACCAACTTCTCTTTACTTCTTCCGAAATAGCTACCGATCTACCCAGAATTATATCTGCATTCAGTGTTACATTGTATGTTATTATTTGGTCTATCACCGTATTCTTGTACATGCTATATCTTTTTATTTTAAACTAGCCATCTGTGGTCATTTTTCCTTTATTCGCCTATCTCAAGGAATCCCAAGTATTAATTGTGAAAATATTTTTGGAAAACTGCAGCTACCCATCCGATTTTCATTTTTGTTTTTTGACACTCGACCAACCAACCAACCAACAACTTATCCTCGTGGTGTTGGTCGACACTACTGCCTGAGACGAGAGGTGTGCAACGTAAAATGAATAACCGACCCGAAGAATTATGTGTCGGCTATTTTCGTGCTTCTTTGACCATGTCACTTAAGATTACGCTTCCGCAATCGTAACCGACGGCTACAATTGTGCGGAACGGGACTTCTGGACGAATAAATAATGGGATGGAATACAAAGGGTGTCGAACCTTTGACAATGAATCACACGACGAGCACGAAAACCTCTTCGGACTCAAGCACGTTCCCGTTTAAAAGATGGGCGAGCACGTAGGTAACGATATTGCTTCCGGAAGTTGGGGCAGACACTAATGTTGGTGTGCGGTGGCTTTGGTTATAATTTTTTCCCCTCTCTGTGTGGCGCACCGCCAACAATTCTTCAACGCCGTCCCGGCGCACTCTCCCATCGTGATGTCAATCGCATCCACCCACCCACACACACCTCTTCGTCGGTGGGTGGACCCCTGGTCCACCACTACCCCCTCTCTCTCTCACTCTACTCATCTTTCCATTTCAATCCCATGAAGCACGCTTCATGTGCGATCGGAAATGCGATAAAATGGGGTTGAGAGGGAGGAGAGAGGTAGAAGTTGGTCCAAAGAGGAGATTAAGTGGGTAGGTATAATAATAATAATAATCCCTTCCATGCGGGGGTGAAGGAAGATGGACCGTTACTCGATACTTATTAAAAAGGACCACATTCCTCGTCGTGACGTGGCGTGGGAGGCTTATGGGTTTTCGGGGAGGAGTCGAATTGTGGCGGTGTCCTCCTCCGCCTCATTCTCCGTCCACCGTCTCAAATCCCTCCCTCGCCACCTCCTCCTCATGGCCTCTTGCCCTTTCTCTCTCTCTCTTTCTTCCTTCCCTCTTCTCTTCGTCTTCCCACTGACCACGCCCTTCCTCCCCCGCAATCCTCTGCATGTAGAGAGAGAGCACCCAGGGGTCGAGGAGGAGTGGTCGGGACGGAGGTAGAGAAAGGAGAACGGGTTCCTCGATCATTTTTCTTCTGTCGCCTCATCTCGTAAGCCAATCGCAGAAAATAAGATATCCCTCCGAAGAAGGTGATTTTACTTCATTGCCTCACCGATGTTACGGTGCTCTTCCATCGCGCCCCGTGTTAAGGTCAGTTTAGAGAAATTAAAATTAACCTCATAGACTTAGCCTTACTCTAGCGTAGACTTAACCCGAGTTTCCATTATTTTGCCGGAAATGGCGGTGGCAATAGAAAATCCTAAGGTCCGGTTTTATACTTTCTGGTTAAATACTTTCTCGTTACAAATACCGAAGTTAATGCGTTTTCCCATCGATAGCGCTCACGCCCACTAACCGAATGGTTGAGGTGGCAAAATAAATCCTGACTCCCAGTTAACATCAAGTTAATGAAAAGGATTCGTTAACCTGTGGTTAGCGTTGACAAGACATTTTAAAACCGGTCCTTTGATTGACACCCGTCTTAGGTTATGCTCTTTATTAGCGTAGGATTCGTTCGAATTTGAAAAATTGTCATATAAACTGACAGGCGTAGTGTCGTTGTCATTTTTACTAGTCGCGTTTTGACATTCATTTTGAAGATGTTTGTGTGCACAATTGTTGGAAAACACAAAAAGAGAGGAAAGTAAAATATTGCTTTGCCTATCGCCTAAAAACTAGAACAGAGTTTCAGAAGAACACGGACGATATACGCCAAGTATTTGTCGCTTAACCCATTAAATACGAGCAAACAACATTTATTCCGTATGAATTCACCCCCTAATATCTCCCTCACGTTGCAAAGCCAGGGCGGTATGAGAATGTGTTTCGTGAAATGTGCGATGGTGGCTCGAGATGAGTGTATCACTCTCGCGAAAATGTTCCTGCTTCCTGGTCCATTAACGTCGGCGCCCATTCTCTCTCTTGCGCCCGTAATGAGGGTGGGCTAACGGGGGATGACTTCACTGTGAAGAAAAAGATTTACGATAAGAATATTTGGCACCGTTCAGATTATATTTTTTCATATGGCAGCCATGAGTCAAGACGCGGCAAATCCCTTGGCATGATATATGAATGCCATGTTCTAACTGTAATTTCGGGTGACTTCATGCTCAAATGTATTGCCTGTTTCTTAAAATATGAGATTGATCCCGAATTCAGAGAATTTTATGTATCTATACTTGCTGCTGCATTCATTAAATAATTTCCTAATCAAACCCTTTTACCTAAAGCTAATGCAATGCGTGTGTTCATTCCTCCTCTGGAGCCCATTGTGAAACTTTTTGCTGATATTTCGTCCTAGTGTAGCATTAATGATTATTGATAACAAGCGCGAACACGTTTTTTTAAGCAAGGTATGAGAATGATACCTATCTAGGTGGGAGTAGGGGACATTCATGTCTCATTCCACCCAGGTGACATAAAGAAAATTACAATAAAATGTAAGTTTCCTGGTGCTTATGCTCATGTAAGCTCTTGTGACCCGTTTGCAACGATAAAATCTTGTTTATGTTGGTACGGTTGAAGAAACAAACATCCACAAATCTGAGTGAGATCGACTTGACATCGCCCGCACTGTGGTAATAACAATTTTATAGATAGTGTTGTATAAGTGTTTTACGCACTTTACTACATATTATTTGATTGATGTTTCTTACGTAACCGAGGGATTTTTATGGCTACATCCTTGCCGTCACCAAATCTCATTTCTCTGTTTTTTTTGCAGTATTTTACGGTTTCCCTGTCTGCTGCTCGTTCCGGTACTTAAAAATATATATTCATCGGAATAAATACATAACCTGACAGGATGAACTACGTGAAAATCGATAGGTGTAATCGATACTTCTTCGGTATTTCTTTCGTGATCCGTTTCGTGTGCATGTTCTACATTATTTTTTACGTCTCTAGTCTCTTTCGAGTTGGTAACCACTTAGCTTTCTGTCCTTTTAACATAGTGAAGTTGGATAACTCTCTATTGCTATAAAATACAGTATATAAATTTGTAAAAAACGATCCTGGAAACTATTTTTCACTACCAAGGTTAGAAATATAGGAGGTTCTATCAGTTTGACGAATGCCAAAGGGGTTATTTTCATTTTAGCGCAATTAAAAAAAATATTTCATGATACTTTTTAACGTTCTACTGTTATTTCTGTGGTGAGATTCAGAGAGTAATTGATAAGTTTTGATGATCATATAAAAGAATTGAGGTGAAATTATTCGTAATTTCATATTTGTAAACCCTCAATTTATTTTTCTGTGATCAAGACCGAGTCAAGTTAGAAAAAATGAGGAACATAGTGGAGACAACGACTCCAATTTGTTTATCCCGAACACAATCGTCCGTGTTTCTACGGTGAAAAAAAGCAGAACTCTAGGTTCTTAATTATAGAGCAACGGTAACTACGGGGATGAACGTAAAATCCTCCCTTTTGACAAATTGACAGCGCGGGTAAAGGGTGGAAAGATTGGAAAATTCGCATACTACCCCTTTTCATCCTCATCCTCTGACACACGCTACCCCTCACCCCCTTTTTTGCACATCCCTTCGCATCGCCACACTCTTTTAATTTTGTTTGTGTTAGAGTGGAAGAGAGAGGAGGGAATCGACAGTCCGGCTTTGCAATTTTGTTTTTTTTTCCCTCTCGCTGCGATGCAATTCTCTTCTCTCTGGCAAAAGAGTCCCCCCCTTTTCCCTCCATTCCTCCTGCAACTTTTATTTATTTTTTTGTGCTGATTTCTGTTTTGTTAGGTATCTGGCCGTTTGTCGGCCGAGAGACTCGCTTGCACAGCCAATCCGGACATATCGGGACTTTTTTTCCTTCTCTTCACCACCCACCCTCCAGGCGGATGCCTTTCAGAACTTCTTTCCCCTCCCCTACAATTCCCTGCCACTTGCTTCCCTCCCCTCTCTTTTGTTTTCCTCGTATAGATATATAAAATCAAGCGAAATATAAAAACCGCCGTCACACCGTAAATCGTTCGTCCGGTACTGGAACGATTTCCGCCGCAGTCGTCTCTTCTTTCCTTCCCCTCCCTAACCCTTCTCTTCATTTTGAGTGCTCCCTTTGCTGTGTCCCCACCATCCTCCTCCTACTCGGTTCTCCTCTCCCGCCCACTCTATAGTACTAGGTGTAACCACTCTCATCAGAACGGGGAGAATTTAATTTTGTTTACAATAACCGAAGTCATGATGTTTTTAATCAAGTAACTCGCGGATTGGTGCCAAATTTTTTGCATTGCGAAAATCGAGGAAACTTCCCGAAGGTGATTTTTGACGATTAACTTATGCAGGAACGTAATCTTGAAAGGGAGATCTTGTGCCGGCGCCGGGGAATTAAAAGGATAATTTTATAAGTTGAGAAGCATGCTGGTTATTGTGTCCCTCATAATTTGCTTGAGTTCAAAAGAGATACCTAATTATTGCTAGAGTGCTAGGATATTGCTTTAAAGTTAATTGAAGATGAATTTTTATATATATTGCGGAGATCAGCAATTGTAAACGGTTTTTTTTAAAGGTTTATGTTGGTCTGTACGGTTCTTCTTCCTCATTTTAGCGCCAATTTCTATTAGAGTTGATGGTTTATAATTACGGTCAGCTCTAAGTAATGAAGTTTATGCCGTGGAGTGTATGCGTGCTCCTGTGGTCATCTTTTTCCCATAGTTTTGCAATATCAGTGGTCTGGGATGGAAACTGGAACGCTCGGAGGGCAGATATACTTCCTTAAATTGGACCGGGAGGTCTTACGTCCGTAGACGGAAGAATTAAAGGGATTAGAGGTTGACGCGAGCAAGCGGACAAAGGGGGAGGAGCGTGACCCGGATATTGTTGAAGTGATGGCAGCAAAAAAAACGTTGGTATCGAAATCGACTTAAAAGTCATGGCCTCTGGTTTTTAAGTTTTGATTTCCGCAGGTCTATAGCGTTATCCCCTATAAATCGTTGCTTGCTAATTGTGAGTAGTCGAGAAAAATGCCTTTCCTAAAGTTTCATTTCATCAGGAAGGAACAATTCATCAGGAAGAATTTCATTTTATGGCCTTGAAATTCTTCCGCCTTTTTTCTCAAGAGTTTCATCTTATTGGTTTCTTAACGTATTGAATTTTTCACGTTGTTTTGAAGGCAGTAAATTCTTTACATTCAGTGTTACGCAATCAGTAATCCGAAAAACAAGTCAACTTTTTGATCCCTCTAACTTTCTATCAAGCCGATTTTTTGATGATTTTTTGATGTCCTGTGTTATGGAGATAATGATAAATCAAATGAAAAAACATTTTTTAATTATGGTATTTACGGCCGCTATGGTATGTTTGGGCACGAGTAATAATATAAAACCTTAATATAAAAGTCAATCAAGACGTGAGGAAAGTTATTTGTGTGCATCTGAATGAAGTATATCCATTAATGATTCCCTGAGGGGAAGACATCGGACGTATGTATACAGGATGAAAAAGCCTGTTGCTCCTTTTCTCGGTCACACCCTAAGAATTGTTAAGTTCGGAGGACAAATGTTTCTGTTGTTTGGGTCGTAAAATGAACTCCTTTGCATCCCCTACTGTCGTTCCTAACATAACCATCCCTGAAGTTGGAGTGGGAGTTTTTAGTATGATTTTCACCTGATTACGTCGACCCAAATGCGTTAAAAAACTCTGCGGTTATGCCATCCTCATTTTTTTTTCAACCGTTTGCTATTCATCAAACCGAGAAGTCCACATAAAATAAGGAATGAGTTATTTTGTGCGGCCGTCAAATCACAATAAAATAGGCATTAAAACTCCTTTTTCTTTACAACTGCGATGGGTCATCTTTTTAAGCGCTTCCCCCACCCTCTCACGTAATCCCTCTCTCCGGTGTGCCATCGATCGAAAATTCCCTCCCCCTCATCTTCCACTTGGTCCGAGATTTCGTCTCATTGCCACCCGGCCGATAAAGGTTTTGCTTCCCGAGCCCAAAGGGGGTTTCTTGTTTCTCTTTTTCTTACGGCGCCCCAGTTGTGACGCGGCGGCGAGCTCTCTTTCTCTCTCTTGCCCGTCGCCGATGCCTTCGCGATACTCGTCTCTTGCTCCTCTTCGATTCGGCTTGCATTTTGTATACTCCGATCATTTTAATTTAGCCAGATATCTCTTCTTATACAATTCGACGAATTTTGTCACATTATGATGAAAAAGTTCTCATCTTTCCAATGATAACAAATAATCAGCCACTTAGCCATCGCATGTTCTTGAATATCTGCTCAAACATACAAGCCATTTTACATGAGAAATGGTACGGGTATGCATTCCAGAGAAATTATTTAAAAAAGAGGCATTTATTACGCATGGATCTCGTCAGAAATTAAAGGGTGTAGTGTATGCTTTCTCAACTATTAAAAAATAGATCAAGAGGCAGAGAAGATACAAGTGTCATATCAAGTATTTTGAGAGTGTACAAAAATGATTTAAAAAAATTGTCTTACGCATGGTAAATTTTAGGCAGGTATTTTAAAAATTAAAATATCACTTTTGGGAGTAAAAAATTAATCGAACAGTTAATTCAAGCTAGAAAGGACAGGGCGGAGCTACACTAAAAATATAAACTAACAAAAAACTACCCTACACCTAAATAAAGTCTACGTTGCTGCATGTTTTAAACGAAACTAAAAAAATAACTACAATACAAAATAAACACTAAAAAAAATGGCAGGCTAATAGTAAATATAACTTTAAACAGATGTATTAAAAATACAGGCAAAAGGAAAGAACTGTACAGGGATAATATAAAATTCGAATTGAAACTATTAACTACACGATCACAAATACAATAAACAGCTCAGTCTAACACGATACGTTATCTACCAAAGAGGAAAAAATAATTACCTAATTAAATAAAAATATTTTTTTATTATACCACGTTATTAAAACTGACTAAAAAGTAAAAAATAATTTTCCCTGGGTCCTTCTAAATTTTTGAGGGTGAATTTCTAGTTGCTATGGACATATTATTAAGACTTGAAGAGAAAAACGTGGGGTGCAGGCAATAGATAATAGAAGTAGATAATCCGGATGAATTCACAACCAATATCAGTGCATTACAAATGGTATTAATTGTGGGAGTATGCTCAACGACACCTGGTCCCTTTCCCTTACTCCTCCTTAATTACCATGGGTTGCCTGCCCCCCACGTATTTCTCTTCAAGTCTTACAAATATCTCCATAGCCACTAAAAATTCACCCTCGAGAATTAAGAATGGCCAAGGGAAAATTATTTTATACTTTTTAGTCCGTTTTAAAACGTGGTATTAAAATTATTTTTATTTAATTAATTATTTTCTGCTTTTTAGTCTTATTATCATGAGCCCTGCGCATGAGAAACTATCAACTGTTAGATCTCTATACGTTCTAGTAAAAGCGTGGCATATACCTCTATGCGCCGTCCTTATTATGTCCAAAAGTACTTCTTTATAGGCTGAGTATGATTATCTGTCGAGCGATAGACTAGCACTAATTCAGACCTTATACCATACTGAGAACTGGGTCAGTAATACCCCGAATGCGTGTTACTGTGGTGAAATAGTTATTTATGGACCTTGGCCGTTATGGTATATGATTTCGTTAGAGGCGAATTCAGCAAGGGTCGTCCGAGGAGCTATGGTTAAATTTTCAGGGCTCTACTAGAAAATCAGGAAATTTGTTAATTCATTGATCGTTAATTAATTAATCAATTAATTATTGTAACATATATCGAATGATGCATTGGCATCCAGTTCCGAGCGATGGTTAAAGGTTCGAGCCTCTCCAAGCACATGAGGAAATTTGTTAATTAATTAATCGTTAATTAATTTATTAAATGTTATAACATGTAGCTAACATTACATTGTCATCCACTTCTGAGCTATGATTAAAATTACAAGCCTCTACTAGCACATCATTAAATATGTTAATTAATTAATTGTGAATTAATTAATAATTAATTGTTATAATAGATAGCTAATATTGCAATGTCTTCCACTTCTGAACTATGGTTAAAATTTCAAGTCTCTAGCTGATCGGGAAGTTAGTTAAAACTCGGTTGCAATATTCCACCCGTACAAGCAGACATGATGGAAACCGAACTAATAATAAAAACGTTATATTTTTTATTAATTAATTAATTCCTATAACATGTAACTAGCATTGCATTGTCATCCGCTTCTGAGCTATGGTTAAAATTAACAAGCCTCTACTAGCACATCAGGAAATATGTAAATTAATTAATTGTTAATTTATGAACAATTAATTAGTCAATTAATTGTTATAATAAATAGCTAATATTGCATTGTCATCCAATTCTGAGCTATGGTTAAAATTTCAAGTCTCTAGCTGATCGGGAAGTTAGTTTAAACTCGGTTGCAATATTCCACCCGGACAGTCAGACAAGACGGAAACCGAACTAATAAAAACGTGATCAAATTGTTACAAACACAATGAACAAAAGCTAAAAATACCTTATTTATACTACTAAAAGACACTGATAAATACACAATCAGAAATTAAATAAACTGCTCAGTCCAACACGATTCGTCGTTATCTGCCAGAAAGGAAAAATTGCTACAAACACAGTGAACACAAGCTAAAGGTATGTGCTATACTCTAGTACAGGATTTCCAAAACTGTTCCGCGGAACACAATTATTCCGGGGAAAGTTAATGGGTGTTCCGGAAAAACCTAGAATGGTTTTATATGCTGTTACCTATAAGGAATGGTTTAATGTTTGCTAAGTATACAAGGTTTTCCGTTAAAACGTCAGAATTTACGAAGTGTTCCATCGCCGGAAAAATTTGGGAAACCCTGCTCTAGTACTATAAGTCTCGGAATCTAACCATAAAAATCTTAATATTACGAATTAAACACCTAATATTCCTAAATTAAGAAAATAATGAGGAAATGTATAATTATTGAAATCCTATTTTCTAACAGCACTAGTCGAGACGGTCATTTGTTCAAAATATTATCGTATTTCCCTTGTCCTTCGTTTGCTTCGAGCTTAGTAGATCGCGACACTTGCGAAGGGTGTCCAAACTCAAGCTCACTTTCTGTTAGCTGCCCAACATTTAGGTACCCAAATCCATGCTCCCTAATGCCTAACGAGTTTGGACTTAACTTTAGTGTCTTGGTTGGCCACGCGTACTCGGAGCAAAATTATTCCCATGCGCCCCTGTTATTGCCTCACCTTCGTCCTTCACAGCCCTGCCTCCTGATGGAAAGGACTCCTTCGCTCATCCCTACATATGAGCTTCCTTTTATTTCCTAGTTAAGTTAGTTCATCAACATGCCTCTCTTGCTCTTCGTGAAATACTCTTTTGTGTCCACTGGTTCTCTTGTTTTTTTCCTCATACCTTGAAATATGACGCGCTAACCGAATGGCCACTTGGCCGAGATTCTCTCTCTGCCATCCGGCTATTAGAATCTTCTTTTATCCTAGAATTGGGTATATTTTCGAGGGAGCATGAGACATTTTCAGTGACATCTTCCGGTCTTTTATTTTCATCTAGTGACGCTTGGCAATAAAAAAGCTTTTTCCTGTGGATTGTGGCAATTTGGTAGACCAAGGAAATTGCCTCTGTCGTAATTACTTCCGCGATGGGCAAAGTGGGACATAGAGTTTCGTATGATTTCCATTTGGAGTTTCTCGGAATTAAGATGCCACTATAGTGCACCTCTTCTGAAAGTTCTCCTAAAAATCAAAAGGTCTTACATTCAAGACCATGTGACCTATTTTTGGGAAAATACATACATACCTGAAATAGAAGTTAGCGATCACTGAGGAAACATGGAAAATATTGGCTATTGCCAATAATATTTTAATTTACGAAGTGATTGAAGTGAATGCTGCAAGTCGTTTGCATTCAAATCCTGACTCCAACTGATTTAATGAGTCTGCAATTATCTTTTAGCATGAATGCTATTGATCTCATCCATTAACAATGAGGAGGGGCTGACAAGGCGAGATGAATGAAGCACTAAATCATGTGGAAACTTTGCACCATAGTCAGCCATTCATCATGTGTCATCCCCGGGATTTTTTTTGGGACCGGGTGATGTAATACAGCTTTATGAGGAAAAGTGTGTTGCAGAAAGTTCCTTTCGATGCCTATTGTTGATATCTGAAAGTCATGGCCGAATCTGACGGTATGCTTTGTGCTAGAGTCGAGATTCGAACGTTTGAATATTAGGATAAGAGGCCGTCGCGTTACCAGTCTTGTCACTGCAGTAGTTCACGTCTGTATGTTTCACTGTAATGTCTCTTACCGTAAAAAGGAAAAGTAACGGGTGAAGGTAATTATTTTAAACTTTTCGACATCCTCATCCGTCTTTCTCTCCTCTTTTTTCTGTCGCCTACTTTGTCGTCTCTTTGTGCAAGAACTCCTCTGCCCTTTTCCTTTTTTGGTTTCGCCGAGAGCTAATCTTATTTTTCATCTGCTTCCCTTCCCCCCTCTACTTCGATCTGATCACAACATGCTGTTATTTCTCGATGTATATTAGATATTTAATGGCAGAGAAAATGATTTTCGCCAAATCATTTATCGATATCGATATCGAGTATCGGAGATCGATTATCACACATCCCTAATTGACAATATCATATTTAAGTTTTTCTAGTGGTAGGTAATATGTTTGGGCTCTAGATTCTCCAACTATTAAGGTTAAATTACACGTTAACTTGAGCTCTTAATCCTAACTCGAGCTCAATATCAATAACATTGGCAAGACTCGAACCCGCGACAATCCGGTTGCCTAGCTGCCGCTTAATTTCCACTGTCGTCCGCGTTTATCTTATGCGTCTCTGTGTCTCTTACGGAAAATGGTAAAAACTAGCTATACTATTTCAAAAAATTAAATTTAATAAAACTGTACCTCGTTCTTGAATCCATCTTATACAGTTCTCTTCCTCAGTCACCTGTCCTCTTGCCGTAACGCTTATTTGTGCAAGATCTGCTCTATTATTATCCTCATTCTCTATGGTTACATGTGGAGCTATTTTCTTTCTTCTGTCTCCCCTTCTTCCTTCCTTCACTCTAGGTAGAATTCGCTAAACGAAAACAATTTTTCTTGGTACATGCGGCGAAATGGATAATTATCTCCGCGTCGAATATAATGTGTCTGTCTGTATAGATATATATGATAATAGAGTGTCTGCCTAATTTCTAGAATATGATACCTTGTTGTATATAGACTTGGGTTGTTAGTGCTCCAACTGGTGTTTCGAACCGTCAAACCTTGATTTTATGCCAAGCTCAGCATTCATGCGCGCGTCAGGATTCGAAAACAACCAATTCGTTCCTGGCCGAGTGCGTTACTAACTGGGGACTACCGTGGTCGACCACGTTCTTCTGATGCCATCCAATCTGTCTCATCTAACCCTTTTGCCGCTTCGCTTCTTTGCGCAAGAACTGCTCTCTTGTCCTCCTCATTCTTTCTGGTTCCGCAATATCTTCTCCTCCCCTTTCCTTCTTTCTGCGTCCGAGGTCTGCCGTGTGCCTTATTTTACCTCTTTTCCCTCCCCCCCCGCATTTCCCTCCCCGCAATTCCTGCCACTTCTCTTCCCTCCTCCCTTCACCCCCTCCCCCCTTATCTCTTTTGTCAGGCCTTGACCCGCCCCAGTCTGCCCGCCAAGGAGATTGTCCCCGCATACCTCGAAAGCGACGGAAGCAGTCTTCTCTTGAGCGTCTTCGTGGAAATGGTCGCGATCCGACGAGGCCTGCGATATACACCTCCTGCAGCATCCTTTCTTCTCATCCGCTCGCTCTCCGCACAAAAAAGAAGAATATGAAGTGGTGCAATGAAACCAACGCACCGGAGAGAGAGAGAGGGGGGGGGGGAAGGCAGACGCGGCCAACTGTCACCCTGTTTTGGGAAACGAGGCTATGCGATCATGTGGTGTGGTGTGAGGAGGAGGTAGCGGGTCGGTAATCGCTTCTTCGGAAGGAAATGGCAGCGCGTTCCCTTGTATCGGAAAAAAGTTAGTTTTTTTGTCCTTCCCACCCAGAAATAGGTGAACGGTAAATTCGGCAACACCCTAAAAAGCAATATTCCCGATCCGCACCCAAAAGTGGTTGCCCACCTGTGTAAAAAAAAATATATTTGTATGCCCACATCTTCTCTTGGAAACCATTCTCCGAAGAATCTGTCTGGACTTGTTTCGGCGGGATTACGGTAGTTGCGCACGAGTGCCTTTTTGAAGTGGCCGAAAACTCGGTTTAGAACTTGTTTCATGCGTTTTTTTCTTTCGTGCGAGTTGGTGTAATTCTCCCGGTGTTGCAGCGTTAGCTAAATTGGGTGCAGTTTTGGAAGTGACGCGCTCTCTTTCTCCCTGAAAAGTTATTTGCCTTGGCTTGGCATCGGCGATTTTGATTTTACATTTTTGAAAATAATATCGGAGTGGAAACTGTAGAAAAATGACTTGAACATGAGTATGCTGAGGAGAAAATGTAGTCAGTTATCCAGGAGGACTTCTGGTTCGTCTCTGTTTTTTACTAGGAAATCTATTGCCGACGAAATGTTCGTAACTATGATTCCAAATATATTTCTCATATATGAGAATTTATTTTCGTACAATCAATATATATCCAATCAATTTGACTAATTCAGATTGGTTTCGCGTTGTGATTTATTAAAAAATGTACGATTGTTCTGCTATGAAGAACCAAATAAGAATATATCAGCAACCTACTATAAAAGTTGTACTCTTTACGTTGAATTAATATCAGAATTTAGTGATTACCTTTGGAAATGGAATATTTTTGCTTGTTCTAAACAATCTTATTAGGATCTTAACTATTGCATGCATTTTGACCTTTAAATAGAAAATTAAGTTAGCTATGCTGGCTTTTATTTAAGATTATTGAGATATATTTTGCCCACTACTCTGTTATCACGATTTATACTACTGAATAACTTGCGTATTTTTTCTTAATACTCGTTTTTTCCAACCGCGCACACACATCACGGAAATAGATTGCGTTAGAGAATCCATCAATCACAAATTCTCCTCTTACATTTTGTACTTTAGTTAGGTCGTTGTACCTTAAACTTGAGTTAATTTTGTGCCACTGATGTGAAGAACATAGAAAAAGTCGCCCTCGACGCGAAAATAAGCCGACGGCTTGCATCCAAGAGAGCGTTGGTTTCATCATTCAATTTTTGTCGGAACTGGTGCGCACTGCAGAGTAGAGGCGTTCTCTTCCTCGGTGCCAGAATCCGCCGCGGCGGCTGCGACCGGACCGTGTGTGGACATTATGTGCATCTGTGCGGGGCCACTGTTTGCATGTATGTATTAAAACAATCCTTCGTTCTCCCTCGCTTTTTTCTGTTTTGTGCGTCCCATCTAACCCCTCCCCTCCCCCAATGGGGCACCCGCGAGCTAGAGGTGAAGAGAACCGCTCTACTCGTCCGGACTTGTCACGTGCAACCTCCACCGTACTGCGTGTCGTAAAAACTCACAAAGCACTACGGACGGCATGAGGCTCGTGTTGGGCGTTTGAGGGCGTTCGGTGGTGAATTGGCGTCCGGGCGAATGCGTGCCACGCTTTCTGTTTTCAAAGGGATTTTGAGCGGCGCGGCGAATCCGCCGCCGTTGCTGCACCTTGGTCACTCGCGCCTAGTGTCGTCCGCACACTTCCGTGGCCGACACTGGACCGATATTACTCCGGCCCGAGGCCTCTCTATGTCTCTCTCCTCCCTCCATTCCAAGTCTATTCATTCTCCTCATCCCTCATCACTGTCTATCTCCGTAACCGACTTTTAAGCGTCCCGTTGTCTTGCCTTTGTTGTGATCGTAGCATCCTGTTCTAGCGAGTGCCCCGGGTTGAATAATGTTTGTCGGGTTTTCGGGTGGATTTTGGTTATACGCTCAAAGTTGATTGAGACTTTTTCACATCACTTTTTCTGAAATTTCCTTGTCCATCCGACTAAAACACTTGTTAATGAAAATTCTTCTTCTTCTTCACATTTTCTTCCTACGCTTCTGTTTCCTTCAGTTCCTACTCATATTATTCCATCCGTGCGTTGACCTGCAAACTTTTCCTTGGTCTTCCCACACATCTTATTCCACCTGGAAGCTTATCTCTCACAATATTAACTATTCTTCCGTCTTCCATTCTACCAATTTGACCATTTCATTCCTGCTTCCGCCCGTTTACCCATTCATTGATGTACTTAGGATTAATGCCTTACTTAAGTAGGTAAATAACTTGTTTGTAAACATTTTAAAATCAATTATTCGTAGTTTATAAAGCAAAGCCGACAAATATTCTATGAAATTCAACCTTACTCATAGGTTTTTCTTGATTTTTGGTGTTTTAAATAACTTATTCTGAAATTTTCAAGCAGAATATGAGAAAGCGTCATGATTTATGACCTTATTTAATTTTAAACGTTATCGAATTACCAATTCTGAATTTTCTCTTTCATAGGAGAACGTGTGCATATTTATCGAAATTAATTTTCAGAATTTTTTTCAGAGCCTATCTGTCATTAGAGCCTTTCTCATAAATATTTCAACCTCATGCTGATAACAAGTGGAAATTTCTCTCGACTTTTCATCTCATATTTTTTCCTCTCATCTTTTTTCCATGTGTCTACCTACCGAGTTTGAATCAACTCATTTAGGCATTTTGTTCTCTTTCGTTCTCTTTTCACTGTGAATCACAAAAATATTTTATGGCTCTCAGTCGTGTTTATTGCTAAAAATAATAGCGTTTTCATCATTATGTGATTCATCCTGTAACTTTTTTGTTCGCTCTCGCCTCATTTTGTCGGCTTCCTCCTTCCCTCACTTCAAGGGTGACGTATTATGTTGCCAGGCTTCATATCACATAATCGATCTGCGTGGCAAGCTTTACAGTTAGTTTCCCGACATGGAGGAGGGTAAAGGTAACTAAAGTAGCCATAAGTTGAGATAATTTTGAAACACGAAAAACAACTGGAACTTCTGGAACTGCGTCCCATTATCCTCCATCTCTTTGTCGTATATTGTTGGATTCTCTTTGCATGCGGACTGCATTTTGCTTCCATCATGTTTGGTGGAAAGCTAATAAATTCAAAATATGAAAATGTTGTTGCGAATACCAAATGCAGAGAGGAAGGTCGAAGTGAGGGTGAGATCAGAAAGGAAGAGGCAGGTGTGAAATTTGTTGGGTGCGCGAGGCGAGGTTAATCGAAGAGCAAAATGTGCGGACGAAGAATAGCGCTTTGTCTTAGCGTGCGGACGAAGAATAGCGCTGTGTACGGTTGCCGTCGAAGCAATGACGTTCTATGTATCTACGCTGCAAACTACGAGATTGGCCTGTGTATGAAGAATGACGTTTGTTTGATTGGAATCAGTTTTAATGTTTATTATTAAAGAATGGGGAATCCATTTTATAAGAGTAATGAAATTAAAATTATCGCAGCGATTTTATTGCTGGTTTCTCGGGTTTTCTTCGCGTGATTGAGATTTACCGCGCCTGTAATCGCACAAACAAAGGGAATGTATCGATGGATTGTTAAGACAAAGATCATAATGTGAGAGAGGAAAAATACCTGTTAAGCTTCTATCCTTTCCGAAAAGGGGTAGTTTTCACATTGCCTTTCTTTTTTTGCTAACGTTCGGTTGAGAACGCATGTAATTAACGGAATAAATTTTTTTTCGGGAATGATTTATTGTTATATATTTGAATGAATTTCATTTTATAACCATGATTCTTTGCGTTTTTAAGTAAAATTATTAAAACAAATACACATTTTTTGGGAAAGAGTGAAGATAGTTCGCCTCGAGAATACCCTTGTGGAATCTATTTTTGTGCATTTTCATGGTGTTTAGTGTCCTCGTTTCTCGTTTGATCACATGGTTTTGCCGACATAAACATATTCCTTGGTAACTCAAATGAAAGTGTATGGGGTTTAAAATTAAATACCCTTTTCTTGCGATTGGGAAAATGTCAGTTTTAAGATCCAAAGTCTAATGGAAGGCAAAGGAAGCCCTGGGGACATACCACTCAGTGTCATTGAAAGGACTCATAGAGAAGCTAGGCGAGGCTCTATCGGGAATTGCGAATGAGGAATGTGGAGAGAGAGAGGAGGAGGAGGAAGATAAGACTTTCCTTTAGGGGAGGTGGGAAAAAGGTGGCGAGGGTAAGGTTTTTAATTAAGAGCTCATAAATGGAAAATAGTAGGCAGGTAGATGAGATGAGAGAGAGAGGAGGAAAGAAAGAAAGATGGGGACGAAGCGGTGGTTTGAAGCGAAGGAAGAGACAGCGGGGTGACCCGAGAGCGCTGGCCGAGGAAATGAAATATAAGTCGGTTAATGAGGAAATTGGAGAAGGTCCGGGGCAGAGGAGGAGGACAGGAGAGAGAGAGAGAGGGATAAAGGGAGGAGGGATGAAGAAAAAAGGGACTCTCGAGCGAAGAAAATGTGCGGGACATTGGCGGGGGGGGGGGGGGGCATATTTTTTTTCGTAGGAGGTTCGTTCATGTTGGTAGGGGATGAGCTTTCTCTCCTCCGACGCGAAGGAAATGAGTGCTGGTCGGGATTTCCGCGTGGCTTCCCTGCGCTCATCACTTTATGGACAGGTTGTCACAGGGTGTGGGATGCGGAGTAGAAGGAAATAAAAGCGATAGAAGTCCTGGTTTGCGAAACTCCACGCAGTCGGAAAATATGGTCATCGTCAGGGAAACGTTTCGAAGTCAGTCGCCCTCGAACTTCCGGGAAAACATACATCATTCGAATTCATGTGTTAATGTGTAAGAGCCTGTAGCATGATCATGCTTCACATGAGTATGCCAGAAAATTACAACTCTTACGTGTTTATCTATTTGTATGGTGTAATAATCTGGAAATCATTGGAAATTTAGTTACCGATGAATGATGCAGATCAAGTGGTTGGAGAGAATTTCGCATGAAGATGAGATCCTATGTAGAATTGGGGAGGAAAAATCATTAATGAAAACTCTGCGAATTTAGAAAACTCTTTGAGCACATTCTGAGATATAAAAGCTTTCTGAAAACATTAATGGTGAGAAAAATAATCGGGCGAGTCAACCGTTAAGACCGAGCATATCTTAAAATAGCAAATGTTTAAATAAATATTAATGATAAAATAATTCAGTGAGCTAAAAGGAACAGAGTACAGAGCGGAGATTCGGAAAACCAATCTTTGAATGGATGTTTGGTGAAGATGACATTATGTAGTAAACCAGTCATAGATTTTATGTTTAATGTGTTGATATGAATCTCGAATTCTTTTCCTATTTGTGTCGAATTACATTTTTGCTTTCTGTGCGATACCATTCTTTTCCGCATCGACACGAGCATCTCCCAGGTAGGGAGGGTATTTGTTTTAATATAAATAAAGTATCATTATAATATCTGAAGAAACTGGAATTTTTAATTAAAAAGTTGGAAATGAAATTAAAGTCCGGAGAGAAGGAAGCGGATTAAGCTTTTATGAATGCTCTTCGGAAGCGTCTTGAGACAAATGCTTGGCAGGGCAATTGAACATTCCGAAAACTTCCTTTATCCTGAATGTTTATTCGTTTGACATTTTATACATTCGTTTCTTTTGTATTTCTTTTGTATATGCTCTTGAATGCGGACTGATTTATTCTCTATGCTGTAGCATTACACGCAGCTAAAATAAGAAATACTCCGTACATGAATATTATAAATGCCTAAAATTTTATTATTATAAAAGAAGTAGTCACCTGAACAGAGTATTCATTTGAGAACTTTGAACGTAACATGTTGCAAATTAGAAGAAATGAGTTAATTTTGTACAGAAATTTCAATAGATGCAATTCAGGTGAGAACTTTCGCTTTCATAACGATACTGCGTATTCAATTCTGTGCTTCAGTTGAATTTTTATGAAAGAGCCGGGACCTTTTATTCCATGTAAGAAATTATGTATGCCTTCATTGGATTTGTTTTTATTTGGTTTTGAATCACTGGCAATCGCTGGCCATAATGCCCAGTTTTAGTGCCCTAGGTTCCTAAAAAAGAGTAGAAGGAGTATACCCTGTAAAATAGAAGAATGCAGGGTTGTCCCACTATATTTTCTCTTTCATTTTACACTCGGTGACTCATAAAAGACCGTAATTTATATTGTTCCGATAAAGTAATTCCTTGGAGTGACAAATCTGATACCTTAACGACTTTTCTGAAGACGTAATTGAAATGAATCATCGTTTCTTTCGATTTACGGGCCTTGCCGCCCTCCAATGATACCCACAGCAAAATCTGTTACCTTCGGTTCGGAAAATGTGGCCATTAAATTCCCATCTCACGTAAATTTCCATTTACGGCGATAGGGGCTCACCTAACTATTCGCCAAGCTATTAATACGAAACCGCACTTGTTCCGACTGGGGTGGAGGCGGTGCAAGCCTGATTCCGGCTCGTTGTAGACTCATGAGTTTGGTTTGCCTTCCTCAGCAACGTGATAGCATCGCCCGGTTGCCTTATCTCGTTCGATTCAAAGGCGTCAACTCCCCTTCCTCTCTATTCATTCTATCCTCCTCTGTTCATCCCCGATTCCGTTTACTCCCGGGCGTTCAATTATCTCATTCTCTTGATTGTCATTCTTATCATTTACATTTGCATTCTAATTCTTCCAATAAAAACGGAGGCGAGCCCCACGTGACCTTTTTAATAAAGAACAATCAGTTAAGTTTATTTATGCGTAGGATGCAACATAACCTCACAAGAGTTGTGCATGAAAACCGTTTTCTTTTCCCCACTATATGTGGTTGTTTTATGGGCTGTAACAATGCCCCCCCCAATTTCTTGGGCACGGGTTCAAAGTTCCCTCGTGGAAAGAGTTTTTTTTATTGGAATCCCATGACGGGGAGTGCTTCAAATGCTGTACCTACTCTGTCCGTCGGATAGGACGTCCAACTGAGGATTTTGTGGCAACTATCACTTAGATAAGGCTAATTCCAATATCGGGTTTCCCTGTACCCTTCCTGATATGCCTATAAGAGCATGTATCTTCCATCCTATGAATTTATTCTCAGTTGTACGTACGATCTCAGCTTTAGGTCACCTGACTCGCTCTAGTTTTCTGTTGTTGCAAGCATTTATTGTTGAGCTAAACATTTTAGCCGGGCTGAACCCAAAAACGTAGGAAAAAAACATTCCGAAAGCTTTTAGAAACCATGTAATTGAGATTTCCCATAACTCGCCGACACTTGGCGTGGCGAAATACGTTCTATGGCCCTTCGTACCGGGGAGTACCGGTCTCCTTTCACTATCGGTCGTGATAGTTGTTTTAGTCATCGCTGCAAGGGAATCTTCTGGCGCATGACTGAAGTTTGGACTACTGGTAATGCAACTCTGCTCTCATTATCTGTCATTTGTACCTTCGATATTGAGTGTCAACCACATCGATACTGCCTGGCCCGGCTTAAGGCCTGGGTGACACGGGCGACAGCCCGGGGCGCCACAAAGCAAGGGGCGTCGTGATTGTGAAAAAATATTATTTTACTAACACGTTTAATTGGTGAATAGGTTTGATAAGCGGGGAGGAGGGCGCCGGAATACGCTCTAACCCGGGTGAAAATTTTATCTTAAGCCGGCCCTGGATACTGCTCTCGCAGGAAGAAATACATCTCATCGTTTGTGCAATGTCAAACAGGAGAAAAATTAATTTTTAAAACTGCTTTTTATTAATGTAATTTGTGTCACCAAATTTCAGTGAGACTAAATGAGACTGAAATTTCTCTCTATTGGCGTTATGTAACTCTTACCAACATTTTGGATATGGCTTTAATGTAGTAATCACCAGTATCGTTCGTTTTTAACATGATATGCTCCTGCATCAATTGTACTTTTGAGCATGTCTATTGGAAAAGCACAATTGGTTCTAGATATTTTGACAGCATATTTTTAGATGAATGCACTACCTTACCAGCTGAGATTTAAAATCATGGCGAGTATGTGGCTACCTTTCTCAAGCTACCTTTCTCTATAATAATAAGGTTCTATCTCACTGACAGAATAAGACACATATTTAACTAAGCAATACGAAGAAACCATGACGGTGAAATTAGGTACCTACACCTGAAGAAACTTATTATGGGGTTGACATTAATTGATTAAATGTTTTTAGCACACATTGTTTTAACAACATAGAAATGTAGGTATTACAATTAACAAAACTGTGTTTAGTATAGGAATTAGGAAAATATTTATGTGGTGTATTTATCAATAGAATATTACATAGTAAGTAATGATTTGGGAAATATAATTATTAAACATATAGATACATCCTTCTAGCTATCGAAGATATGTTAGGGTGGTAAGTTCTTCATCATTAAAGAATATTTTGAAGTCTATTTGCGAAAATAACAATTTTCTATTTACCATAAATGCTACGTTTCTTCATATAACCCGTCTGCCACAGTCAAATTTCAACTCAAATTTCCTCCCAGTGAAGCCTGAAACTAAATGTGGAAAATTTTAATAATGACACTTTGCTGCGTCTCTGTATTTTTTAAAACTAAGTTCCATTATTATTACTCATTGCATTCCAATTAAGATATAATTGGCCACATTATTTAAACACATATAAGAATACTCAAGTCATTTTTCGCTTTTATCACGACATTTAAACGAAAAAAAAATGGTTTCCATAAATAAGGGATGGAGACTTTTTCAGTTAATACTCATTCGAGTTAGACATGCATCAGTTATAATTGTTGGCTTGAGATTGTATATGAGCAACTTCTTCGGATGTGTTTGCCGGTGTATATATATTTGTCTACTATTTCCACTGCTCTTTCGGATTATGTAGAACTGCCTTTCTGTGGCATAAACTAGGCATGGAACTAAATTATTAAATAGTAAAACAAAAATCAAGCATTCGTGAGTTAAAGAAATATTCCTGACGAAGGAGAAACTGCGGGGATTAGGGAAGGATCGAGTTTCTTATGACGTACAGAGGAATCATATGAACCATGATATTTGTGACCCAGATCGATTCTAATGATTTCTGATACCATCATTTATAACTCCTGCCCTCACTTCCCTCCTCTTTCTCTCTTTACCCTTTCTCTCCTACCTCCTATTTCTCCGCGGCTCTTCGTCTTTCAACCCCAACCCCACCCACCTCTCTCATCCTCACTTCCTCTCCCGCCCATTCCTTCCTCCAGTGTCCCGCCCACCGATGCTCCTCCATCCCCGGCCGCACGCCCTTCCAGCTTCTTCACCCCTCATTAGGAATGGTTTCGCTATAAATTTGAGAGGGATGAAAGGCAATTAGTGCTGTAGGCGGTCCCTTCTGCGCCGCGCCCGTCTCCTCCGATCACACGCTTACTCGGTCTTCTTCCTCTCTCTCTCTGCCTTAATTCCTTCGCATCCCGCTGGCGAGGGTGGAGGGGGAGGCGGGTGAAGGCTCAGCAGCAGCAGCATCATCCCTACCCTTTCCCTCTTCTGTCTTCGTTTCCTTTTCCTTCCTTCTCTCTCTTCCCCCCCCCCGCCTTATACTATACAGCGACACCCCCCAGTCCCTTTAATACAAGCGGTCTCCCATCTCCCTGCCCTTCTCAAGCCGCCTGCCTGCTGTCACTTGGGGGGCCCCTTCCCGCTCCAGCACCGTTCATCTTCCTTCCTTCCTCCCCAAAACCCGCCTCTTTTCCTCCCCCTCTGGGGTGTGTGGGGAGGGAGGGGGGAGGCGGCTGAAGGATCCACCTAATCTCACACTTTGCCGTCTCCGAACCATTCCGCTCCTTTCTCACGCTCGACCCCTTCCTTCTTCCATTCCTCTAGCACATCCCTTCCTTTCTTGATCCCTCTTCTTCTTAGCGTACGGCGTCAATTTTATGAATGTTGGCGATTACATTGGCTACCATTACATTATTTACTGCCGATCTCAAAAGTGATTTCGTTCCATTGTTCAAATGACTTGCCTGAGCTTTTTCAAGGAAAACGTTTGTAAGAGACTGATTCAGGCTAAACTTTGTGGAGCCAATTAATGCAAACAATAGAATAGCATTTTAGCGTGTTCATAAGGTTTCTTTGTTATGCTATACTGAGCATGTACAGAAATGTAATGTGTAAACGTTACAATTATACATACATTTTTTCACACTATATTATCGTATCTGCTTAGTATTTAACACTCATTGTAATTATGTATTGCACAAATAATGGTATCGTGTGGAAAGTCCAAGCTATCGTTTATATTAATTATAACCAAGATATTCTTGGTCTGTCTGGAATCAGTCTTCCTTCGATTTTTCCTTGCATTACGTGATGTAGAACATCATATGTATCAGGGTGGTCTCATTACCCAGCCGAAGTATGAAAGTTATCATTTTCACGCTATTTATGTCTTCTTTCTCTTTATTTATTCTTTCCATGACATCTACTTCTGCACATTAGAGAATCGGCCCATAGAGATAATATCATACAAAATGATAAATAATTATAAAAATTAATGTTACTACTCTATGGCACGTCTTAATTTACATAACTACCTTTCGGGTCGTTGCAAGGATTGTGCTTGAGCTGTTAAGTGCCACCCTTTGTGAGTTGGTGTCCAGGCAATAACCACGAAGAATTCAGGGAATGAGGAAGACGAATGCGAAAAGTGAAATGTGTTTTGAAGGATTGTCGTAGTTTCTCGCTCTGTTTTTGATCTTTCTGTCACCATCGGTGGGCGGGAAAAAGGATTTTTTCTAGATACTCCACAGTGTATATCCCTCTAAGATGGAGGCACGATCCAGATCATCTTATCTTCAACTTACGTGTATGGAGACATATGTCAAACGTTTCGAGTGTCTGCCAAGAAGCATCCGTTGCAGCTCAAGCATGACTCTCTTGCTTCCTCCCCCGAAATCCTCTCTTTCCATCCTCACCTCTCCCTTGTTTATAATTATCCTGTGCTCCCCTCACACGTTCGTGGTGGCGTTTAAATGGAATGTGTCAGTTCCTTTTTCTCGCACGTATCATTTATTTTCTCTGCCACTACCTTGACCTTTGAGTGTGGCCGTTGATTTAAATTATTTTTTTTATCCCTCTGTGTCCCTGGCGTCAGCGCTTATTGCTCCCGCTCCACAATGGGGATTATTCTCCTCTCTCTGCGTCTCTCATTTGAATACGGGGACCGCAGAGAAGACTTATCACGGTTAACCATTCTTTTTTGTTTTCTTCTGTTCTTTGAAATAATTGGACCAATCCCTATATGAGGGTTAATATCGGATTTTTTTTAGTTTATTCATTTATATTTAGTCATAAAGCCATATAGATTATTACTTATCCATGGTTTCATCCTCCCCCCCCTCCTTATTCCTACTTTGATACTTAAACTTAACGGTCATTGAAGTTTTTTTTCATGAAATTCCATTCCTTAAGAAGGTAACCAATTCACCAATTGTATTATATTTTTGCGATTTTCTATCGCCATAAATGAAAATATCCCTCTCTCTCATTCAGACAAGTTTGAAATCTCCAAGAGAGCCTATTCTTCCTGCAGCGTATGTGACATATGGTCTCCTGTAATATTACTCTCCTGTAATGGCATATGAATTAATTAATAATCATCAAAATCATGCCACCAATTCTAAGTGATTTTTAAAACGTAAATACTACTTCTGCTCTAAAATCAGTTTATAAATAATTTCAAAATTGAATTTATGAAAATTCACTTGTCATTTTTACCGTTCCTCTTATCATAAATACCTATGGGCGTATTTACGGGGGGGGGGGGGGTGGAGCGAACGGGACCGGACCCTCCCCAGAAGAAACTTTGTCAAGGGTGCCAACATTAAAATATAAAAAAACTAAATACCTTTAAATATTCGCATCAAAAAGGGCTATAAAATGCAGTTTTGTTATTATAATTTTCAAAAATTTTCCGGGGTAGGCCCCTCAATTTGGCTGGTCTCAGACCCCCGGTACTTGCCTATCAAAAATATTACAGACCCCCCCCAGAGCCAAATTCTAGATACGCCACTGTAAATACCCGACGCGTCAACTTAATTAAAGTTAAAGTTTCAGCGGCGACGTTATTACATATGAAGGAATCGCCCCGAAAGTGCGAAATTCATTCGAGCCACAACCGACTAGTGACTTGCTTTTCATTTCTACCCAAGCATTTCCGATGCAGGCAACCACGTTCAAAATGTTTTATCATTTCTGTACGTTTGTCTAAGTTATTGCTTAGTTTTATAGTAGTTACATCTATAGTTACTCCCCTTACACGGACTTATTGTAATGCATGAAGTACCAATAGCTGGTGAAAAGGTAAGAAAGGAGCTTCGGTAAATCAGTGAAGCATTCGCGAGTTTACTCCTTTAAACTCTGCTTTCTCAAATAATTTCATTTATTCCAGCAGCGTCAATCATTGAGCATTTCCTAATGAAGAACATGCTAACAGGGCTGAATCCTTTTGACCTTTACTCCGAATTTCACGGGCCATAAAAATAATTCAAGGCGCAGAATACGTGGTTTGTCTCGCGGCCATTTCCAGGTTCCAATGATTTCCGTGCGCTTTCGAGTGTTCCTTCCAGAAGCCAAGGTGAGACACTTGATTGGCATCCCGGGCCCCCTGATGAAGTGAATGCTCTCTAAAGCCTTTAGCATCGACGCCTCGTATAAATTGCTCCCGTCTCCCTCTAACCGACTCGAGGTCGAAGTGCTTCACTGTACGTCAGCGCGGACGACGGCCAATCAACCGGATGAAGTAAAAGAAAATGGAATGAATAAATCCTCCGCTACCGGTCGCTCCATTAATCTAGTCTCTCATTTCCTTAAGAAGAGGTTTCCTTGGGACTGTATTAGTCAAAACCAATATAAAAACGTCATCCCTTATTGTGTTTTGTTTGAATTAAATACAGCTTCCAGCCTTAAGGCGTATTTTAAAACGCTCTTGTCGGTCTGTTCGGTAAAAATTTTGCAAATGATTTTAAGCAAACTTCCCGATGAGCTAGAGTGTTGAAAGTATAGCTCAGAACTGAATAGAAATGCAATAATATGTAATAATACGTACTATATATGTTATATATACTTAATATTACAATATAATATATACTATAACTGATAAATATATAATATAATAATTAATAAGTTGTAATATTGATATAAAAATCTTTTAACACTAATTTTGCTTGCTTCTTTAATTTAATTTTCAGGTAAATAAAAATTAAACAGATTGATACATTATTGGTAAATAGGTATAAAAATTTTCTATTTTAAATATACATAATAACACAAGACTAAAAAGCAGAAAATATTTATTTAAATGAAAAATAATTTTAAAAAACCACGTTTTCAAAACGGACTAAAAAGTATAAAATAATTTCTCCTTGCCACACACTTTTATATCCCCATACAGATTCATAACCTCATACAGATTGTCCTGAAAATCTGTGATTGTGAATTTTAATAGCAATGAAAGTACTCGTAAGATCGAATGCGAAAAACGTGGGGCGCATACTGTAGAGAATAGTAAAGATTGTAGGGAGTAGCTGTCGTTGAGAAAATTTAGTTCACAGTTCATATCATTCGCAATAAAATTGTTAGTGGCTTAGGTGAACTATTCATGCATCAATTATCTAATTCATGCGCCCCACGTTTTTCGTTTTAAATCTTACTTTCATAGCTATTAAATTTTACAATCGCAAATTTTTAGGACAATCTGTATGAGGTTATGAATCTGTATGGGGATATAAATGTGGTTGGGGCTAGGAGAAATTTTATAATACTTTTTGGTCCGTTTTAAAAACGTGGTTTAAAAAAATTATTTATTTAAATAATTATTTGCTTTCCGATATCCGGTAGATTAGTAGCCATCGAAAAGCAAAATTAAGATACTAAATATGCAGATTAGCCAGTTAATTTATTTTTGATAAATAATATTTTTGGCTCGAGTAGCCGAATGTAGCTCCATTTCCATATAATTTAGGCATTTTGCCTTAAATAACTGAAATAATTTACCAATAACCGTGCTTATGTCATTGTAAAAAAAATCACGGTACCTCAGTTTCATTACCGTTTCACATGGTAAAATTTACTTCTTGTTTCCGTTTTACACATAAATGTCATGTGAATAAGGTAGAAAACTAATATTTTTCTGTTTCCACCCTACTTATTCTTTGTACGCCAAATAATTTCATCTTTTAATGAATCGAAACGTACTGTGGGAAGGTGGGACTTTTATGTCGTATATTTTTTTAAAAAGAGAGGGAAAAATTTTGCAGGCATAAACTGATTTGAACAAAATATTAATGTTCATTTTACGCCGGAACATTCTTCTTCTATATCATCTCCGTGCCTCTCGCTATACCGTTGAGGTAGACTCCACTTTCACTCTCGGATCCTCTCTCCCATGTGTGTGAGCTCCCCATCCCAACCTCTCTCCTCCCCTCAACTGTCTTCCTCTCCCCTTTCCCCCGCTCCTCCTTTCCTTACCATCGTCCCTTACTGTACTACTCTTCCCTGGTGGCTCCCCTCCGCAACGCCTCCCCACCCGTCTGCCGCTGGCTCGACACATCACTCCCCTCCACCTCTCTCTCTCAACTCCTCTTCCCATGCGGGAGAATCGTCTCTCTTAGCTTACCCATCCCGTTATCCGTGGCATCTGCCCTTCACGCTACTGCGCCCATCCACAGTGTTTTGTTTTTTTCCTGCTACTATCCCTCTCCCCCTTTATATCAGAGTTTTTCGCTCTCCCCTCTAACCAACCATCCATCCATCCATTCGCCCACCCAGGTTTTTCCCTCACCGCCGCCGCCGCCCCCGCATCCTTGGCCGCCACCTAAGCAAGCCAGCTCCCGTCTTCTCTCTCATATTTCCCCCGACTCACATTCCCGGTGTTCCGTGTCTCTTATGCCCCGTTGCCGCTACCAGCGTAATGACTGGCCAAGGTACCAGCGCAGGCAAATAGGGTTGTGCGTCTCATAGACCCAGTTTTTTAATCTCCGGTCAAATATTTTTATGGGATGAAAACCAAAGTTAATAAGGTCTCTCGTCGATAAAGCTCACGTCATTTTACTGGCTGTCTGATTAACCCAATAATATAAAAATTTAAGATAATACACAAAACCTAAGCTCCGAGTTCGAAAAGGCTACGTCATCTTGCGGCTATAATTTACATACTTGAAGTACACATTATACAACCGGGCCGGAACAAAATATCATACAAATGAATGAATAATTATAAACTAATTCTACGGCTCTACGGCACGTCTGAACCATCGTAACTCATGCTTCCCACCCTAAAGTGTTTGGTAAGTGTTGGGGGCGGTGTAAACAGGTAAGATGAAGGACGATAAACAATTAAGGCAAACGAAGAGGAGACTGCTATCTTTTTAATGGACGAAGATGAGTTTCATTTGCTTTTAATACAATTCACATGTTTACATAGCGTTTCAGGGAGGCGGGAATCCTAATCTTGGTTGAAGTTAGCCGCTTGCTTTGTAACTGTGGTTGTAGTGGAAGTGCATTTCGGTTGGTTGCGTTGATACGTACGATAACTAGGCATTACAGCATTCCATTCCGTGGACTACTCTCCATTCCTTCTGCACTACTACACGTGTCCCTGTTGTCGTCTCGTAGACCAAATTACTTCACATTCAAATTTTTTGCCTCCAAGCTCGTCCCATCCCTCATTGCATGCCTGGGAGCGCAACTAGGTCGAGAACGAGGAAGATATGCCTCTTTTGCTTATCTCAAACCTCATCGCAAAGGTGAAAATAAACGAGAGACAACTTCTCCTGATACAGCTCTTTGAAGATTACTCTTCGCATTAGTTTAGGCTGTGTTCGAATACTGGTATACTACCTTTGTATTTACACTTACACTACAATTAAAATTGGTTTGGTCTGTAAGTCAAATTTATAACGAGCACCGAAGTGGAGAAGTCAGCAAATAAGATATCAAATAATTCAGTTTCTGAGACAGTCATTTTCGGATCTCCGGCAAAAAAGTAAATAGCAGGTAATTAATAAGTTTACGGGAAGTGTATTGGATATAGTTCGAATATTTTTAGAGTATTTTTTCAAACTAAGACATGGCAGAATAATGAACAGAAACACCTTCTGGATAATCCTCGAAATACTGAAAGTTTAGCCAAATGCATTGTAATTTACTTGCAATTTCAAGGAAAATGATCTCTGAAGTAAGTCAAGGAGGAATGAAATCGCTAACAGCCGTAGCGCCTTCTGAGAGCAATTTGAATTTTTTTTCTGGAGCTACTGCGAGTTACTTCCTGGTGGCTGAACTTTAACTCTCCTGCGTGATGAGTTTGCAAGGTCGTAGGCTGTCATTAATCCCTAGTTGAATAATGCTTTCTAGTTTCCCCGCGTTAATTGTTATAGGGAGCTATTTAAGGTTAGTGCAAAGTTTCAGATGAATCTTGTTTTGTAAAAATATCTTGACCTACGTCTAAAGACGTCCTAAATGCTTATATTTTTCCCTCCTTCCCAGTCTGCATGCATAGAGAAACTTTTCTCAAAGTGAAATGCTGCTGTCGACGTTAACATGTCGAGTGATATGGCATTCTACGTGGCATAAATGTATTCACTTGGGATTGCGACTCACGCAAGTGTGGAATTAGGTTTCGTTTTATCCTGTTCTTTCAACGTCTCCCTCGATGTTTTACTTAAGACTTTTCTGAGAACATCACTGCGGATTCTTATCGAACGACGCTCTAGACTCCTCATCGGCCACTTGATAAAGGTTCCTGACTTATATCTACCCGTAAATGTACCTACTACTATCTTCGAGGTTTTCTCCTATTCCTGCTTACTTTTTTGTACTTCTTAAGAGGCGGACATTGTATTATTTAAAGGCGCTCAGTCTCCATTTACATTAGAGGAAAATAAAAATGGATACTTGAGATGACGTTGGAAAGAAAAGCAGAACCCTGGTATAAATATTTATTATCAGTAATTTCATTGATATATATCTCCGTGAATTCCTTTAATGTTTTGTGTCGTTCATGATAATTCCAATTCTAGTCCTTGTCGTGTGCAAAAGCCTCAATGCCGTTAATATTCCTCTTCACATCGGTAGAAACTGTTCAGTATTAGGAGTACGGCTTTTAGTTGACGGAAAGTGGCTTGGAACTTAAGGGGATATCACAAGTTTTCACGGAAATGCCCAAAGTTTCGATTAAGTTAGTGATTTAAAGTGGTAAAGTAATGAGGAGCTGCGGCTTTTCAGAAGCTGGATGCAGGCACTAGTCATGAGTTGACAACAATTTAATGATTACATTTGCGATAGAACTGCGCTCCGTGGAATTTATTTTATCTCCATTTCAAATAAAACAGTATTGGTAAATGTCCACACAGTATATATATAAAAAACAGTTAAAACACACCACCGACCAAGGTTTCGGCACGTAATGTCATTATCAAGGCCTTGATAATGGCATTACGTGCCGAAACCTTGGTCGGTGGTGTGTTTTAACTGTGTTTTTTAAAAATATACTGTGTGGAAATTTACCAATACTGTTTTATTTTAAAAGGGCATCAAGTATTTCCACAAATTTAAGCCTGATACGCTTTTTTAAGAATTGATTTTAATTGAAATCCAGAAATTAATTTCCTGCTCCTAAGAAACAGAATGGAGACAACCAATGGTAATGTATATTTCCTTGAGGATTTCTGAACACCTTTTAAAATTGCTATGAGAACGCTGTCTCATTCATCCTACCTTCTTCTTATCCCCATTAATTTTACGTGTCTTCATGTTTTTCATAACAGAAATGTTTGTTTAGTAGTATTACATATTTTATAAACTAAACCTTAGAAAAGTATTTATACACTGCAAGGGCGAACAAAATTCATTGTTCATTGGTTTAAGCTGGGAAAAAGATGCGTTTAGCTGAGGGTTTTAATGTCATTTAATGCTCATGTTTCCGTTGGCTTTTCCCTTGCTTCTGTTTTATTTGCTGATATTAGCCGTTGACGGCCGCGCGGAAATATGCTTGTAATTTTAATTGATGTGCGCCGCATGTAGACAGAGAAAGAGAGGAAGAAAGTTTGTTTGTATTTCATTATAAGAACCCAAAACTCGGGAGGACGATATTTCTCTTGAGAATTGGTTCATATTTTTTCGTTAATGAGTGGCGAATCTTTCATTCTGACCGACCATTTTCCCGTTACTAAGTGCCACGCTGATTCTTTATTTAACTTACTAATAAATTTAAGTTTATTCTTAGGAGTTCTTTGTATTTACTATTGACGGTAACGAAATTCATTTAGTCATAAAAAGGATCTTTTTGGAGAGTAAGGATGATATTTTAACAAATATTTCCATATTCTGATATCTCAATCAAATTTTTCCACCTCAAGGTATGGTAATATAGTTACTTTTTTCTTCAAATAATTTATAAGTCAAAAGCAATTTTTAGTTAATTTAAGTTATATTACTATTTCAGCCCTGGAGATGAAAATATAAATTTTCGAAACATTGGTAAGAGTTACACATGTGATCTAGTTATTGATGACCTCCAAAAACATCCTTTTATAATGAAGTGGTTAATAAACAGCTCTCATCAAGTTATTGTTCACTAAATGATATAGAAAAGGCAGTAGAGGCAGGGTCACGAATTTATATTCAAGTTCTTTAGTACTTTTTCCATCTCCTTCGAATTTCGTGACATTAATAAGTTACAGTTTAGGCCTTTCTTCAATATCCAAATTTTCTGCCTTCTTCCATGTCTTCTATAAATTCCTATTTTCTTGTCAAGTGTTAATATTTCTTAGTTTTTGTTCCTCTCTTCGAATCTTCTTTTTTTCCTGGCCTTCTCCATACAAGCGTTTGAGCATCCTCTTCAATCTCCTCTTTCGTACTCCAAAATCCACTGACCGAGATATTAAAGAGTTTAAAGTGGAACATAGTTATTGTCCTCGAATGAATTATCTCGGGTCCGTCAGAAGTGGTTACATGAATTTAAAATAATTAGTTGTAGTTGAAGAAACCTCCCTAATTGTATGCGCATCTTTAGTATTTTGTATGAATCTAGGCTACGACAATTTAAAGTGGTCATTGTAGGTAATAAAATGATATTTGCTATTGATATGAATTCCAGCTGCCGGAATGCATCAAACGATTTTCAGTCATTGCTTGTAAGTCATTGTAGTACTCGTTTAAGTATGCTATCAGTTATAATATGCTCTAATCTTATACCATAGCTGAATAAGATCAATGTATTAAAACTTCAAACTGTGTAAATTAAATCACTAGGGGAAGCTCTCACATGAAGTTTTGGATTCAATATGTTTCGGATATGTACGATGCAATTTCCTCATGGCCGTTAATGACTAATATCGTCAATTAACCCGGTAGCGCGGGTAAAAATCGAAGGAAACTGAGAATTGCCTGAGATATAGGACTCGGAAATGCAATAATAAAAACACAATTTTGGGAATGATAATGGTCGTTTCCCGGATCTGAATAATTTTTTCTTTTCCTGATGAGTGTTCTAGTTATTCTCGATATATCGAGAGGGAGAGTTAGTGCCATGAGACCTTATCAATCAAGGATTAGCATATCGTTGCCACGCGTGGCGAGATGGATTTTCCACGTTGAAAGCGCATCCTCTTCGAGTGCGGTCCTACCTCATGAGGTAATTATGGTTGGATTTCGAAAGGTCAGCCATACTAAAATTGAACGAATTGAACGAACGAACGAACGTCGCCTGGGTGTGATCTATCAATGCCTTCCCCAAAGGTGAAAAAGATTCTTCACGCTTAGGCCTCAACCTCCTCGCGATTGCGGCGAGAACTCACGCGCCTAACGCCCCTCGCCCCTCACGCCCCCACATCCACGGCCTCTGCAGCGACGGAGGTCGGTCGAGACATCAGCCGAGGGCATCGCACTCATTTATGCACACGACCATTTGAGCAATCGCGGAATCCCCTCAACTCTCATCTTTCTTTCCTCCTTCCCCCACCATCTATCTACAGCAGGAGTTATCAACCTATTCTGCCCACCTATCACCTTTTTTCAGAATATTTTTCCTCTTTCCCAAGGTAGTCTGACTCAAAAGATGCATTTAAAATAATTTGCATTTAATATTGAAAATATTTTATTTTGTCTGTATTAGTAAAAACAAATTTATCGGATTTACGCAGTGCGTGTCTCCTGTTATACCTATGTTTATATTTTTATCCACAACCCTTTTGTCACTACATGATAAAAATAATTTATTTTGATATTTTATAATTTAATAAATTAGAAACTTTAATTTCACAGATTTTGCTCTATCTATAAAACATTACATCTCTCTGAATGGCAGTCCCATTTCCACCTTAAACCCCCTTTATTCCTCCCTAGGGTACGTGTTCGACTCTCGGTTGCGTTGGAGATTTTCCAGTGGAATTCCTGCCTGGGTGGTATATATCCGTCGGACGAGAACTATGGTTTGTATGGTATGGTGACGCCGGGTTTCTCTCCACCCATCCGTCATTCCCCAACCTACCTATCGGTAATGGCGCGAATTACCGTAGTTGCCGAGCGCCGCCGCAAATAGCCAACCCACCAAAAATCATGAAACTGATAGGCTTCTAAAATATACTCTTGAATTACAAAATATAAACCGAGGACAGGCTTTAAAAAAGTGTCAAGGATATACTTGTGGAAACTCACCCTGAGTAATATAAAAAAATTTAAAAACCTTAAAAGAATTTATAATTTGTATTTTTTGTCTATCTAATATCCTAAATCATCGTAATCTTCGATTATTCGGTTGATAAATTCGAGAGTTACAGCGGAGAAAATCTAGACTTCAGGTGACATTGACCTCGATAATGATAATTATTGTCGGTGAAATAGACAAAGTACAGATTCAATAATCGAAATAATTGTTTAGTATTATTTGAGTATTATATTTTTTCTTCCATAGCATGAGTGGCGGAGGAGTGAGCGAAGGGTGCAGTTAGGCCACCATGGACGACCAGGGAGCATAGCCCTGGCAGAGAAATATAAAAAAATGTGAAATTTAAAGCAAAGGAAGTCCGAGAATTAGATAACTCATTTCAGCGATCGGATTCCATGAAATCACCTCTTCCTTTCTTTTCTTTTTTATCCTCCCATCTGTCTGCCCCGCTAGAGCCCTTATCCGTCTTTTGACTCGGGTATGCGCCGCACCTCTTCATCCGGCCACGTCTCGCTGGATGGGCGAGTCGTGAACGAGGCGGAGGTGCAAGTACCCTCGCGAAGGTGGGTCGTGGAGCACTTAATATGCTCCCCTCGCCGCCTCGTCGTCGTTCGCGAACGCGGCTGGACCGTCATGTTAATCGTTTCTTCGCGCGCGCCAGCTCTCGCTCCCTCCCCCCAAATCACCCATCTTCCCTGTATCTCCTGAGAACGTTCCATTGTCGTAAGACGGGAGTGAGATGGTTGGGAAAGGGAGAGAGAGATTCTGTCGACGTTTTCCTTGCCCCGTTCAAAGCCTTCGCACGACACTTACCCTTTTTTTCTTTCCTTTCACGTAATGTGTCGAACACGACCTACGCTTCCCTAACGCTTTGCCTCCTGCTGTTATCGGACCGTGCGATATTGCGACGTGTCGACGGCGATGTGCAAGATTCCGCGTCACATTGGGGGGAACGGTATTGAGCTGCCTCGATGTGATGAGATAAATCTCCTGTCATGCAATGTGCGATGTTATGCCTTGTGTTCAATATGAATGCCATATTTTTGCGATGTTGTTGAAAGTTCGATGTGCTATTTATGTAAATTCGACGCATTCGCGTATATAATTTCTGATTCACACCAGGGAGATTTTTGGCATGGAGCCTGAATATCTGCCAAAAATACCGTCCTAGTAATGTGAATTTGTTATCGAGTGAGTGGCAAATTATGCGAAAAATTAATGTGATAAAATAATTGTTTTGATCCTTTTGAATGAATCTGCTATTATAATCTTATACTTTGAGCTTCTTGGCGCTTTACGTTGTAAAATGTCGAGCGTTTGAAGCAGTGCATTAATGAGTTATATAGTTCATTCATCACTGACGTAATAGTAACCTATTCTTTATATTTTTTTCTATTTTGCACCTATTCTGTTAATAGTTAATGTGATCAATAATAATTATAATTGTTGTAGTACCTCACTTGGAATTATGCGGTAATGGGACGTGATGTATGAAGATCCGGTCCATATTCATTAAAATTCTGATTTGCTGACGATAATTCTATCTATGTATTCTTCGTTTATCGAAATGAAGATGTTCAAATTCGCGTATCGCACAACCAAGTCTAAATTTTACCGTCCTCCTTTGGTAGGGCGCATAGAACCATCGTTTTTGTGAGTGCTACGTTCGACGAGAAGATTTTAAAATCGGTCTTTGGGTCCTCCGTTTCGCCAATTTCGGTGATCTGCGGAGGTATATCGGAATGAAATCTGCCCGATGCTGTGGTAGTGTCCCATGGTCATATCCAAAAGCCTTTCCCCATCTTTTTGATTTTTCCACACGAACCAGAGCCACTGCTGCTCACTGTTTAACCGGAGACGTGAGGTCGTTATTTCCTGAGGGGCGACAACCTGCTCGCTGCACCAACCTTCCTTTAACGGTAGTGCCTCTTCTCTTCGGGTGCTAAGTGCTGCTTAGTCGAGAGCGTAGTTCATCTTTCCCTTGCGTGTTGATTCTCGCCAGAATTTCCCTTTTTTACTCTCCTTTCGCTTACATATACCGCGGTCCCCGTAGATTTATTGCTTTTTTCAGTCTCACACTTGTTTGTTCTATTTTTTGTTCGTGCCTGCTCTCATTGAATCAAATATATATTCATTCTGGCATCTCCGAGATAGAAATTGAGCGCGATTCCGCGTCCCGTGCCCATAAAAGCTTCCTCCTGTTTCTTTCCATGAATAGCCTTTAATGAAAGTTACTCAAAACCGGTAGTGCATGTATTAAAAATTAATTCGGCATCTTTCATTTTACTGGTATTAAATAATTTCCTACGCTTACATATGGTATCAATTACTTCAATAGGTGTGTTGATGTAATTAATATGAAATTATTTATATAACTTGAAAATGGCATTGATGAAGTGTGAAATATTTCATTAAGTTTTTGTAGCTACGCAGCTTTTGAACCTATGTATCGGGTAACGTTTAAAGTTGCAATATTTTGTCATTTTTTTAAAGTGTAATTGAACATTTTCATTGATAAAAATGTAGTAGGAGATTCTCACGGTACTACCATGATCATGACTTGAATTCATGACCAAATTTGTCATGATTACGTCTTGTTTGCTGAGACAATTTTGGAAAACGTGCACAATATATCATATTTTGAATATCTTACGCCTATACGAGGAACGCAAATTATCGATATTTGTGCCACTTAAGGATCAAGAGTAATTTACTGGATGTTACCATTTGAGATATAATTTATCGAAATCATCATAAAAGCCATTTACATAAAATGTAATTTATTATTTCTTAAGACTTGACAGTCATTGATGTGTCTCATCTTGCTAACTTTTATCTTTCAGTGACTTCAACTTTTCTCCTTTCAATTCTCATCATCCAGATTTTCTTTTCAACTACCCTTTCATCATTTTATCTCTCATAAAATTTGTCAAAGCTACGAATTATGGAATCCTTCCTCATTTCTTACTATCACTTTCACATCCACCCGTTCCTCGGAATTCGTCCATTTCGCTGCTTCAGTCGTTTTCCCAGGGAATGTATGTGCATCAATTCAGCTTATTTTCCAATGGCTAAGTTTTCTCTTTCCTCTCGGTTGGAGGTTAAAGCTCCCGGTGCTCATCTTTTCAATTCTTAATTCCCTCACACGCTTTGTAAGTTCTCCCTTCCTCCCACATCGAGACGTATTTATGAGATGTGCTCCGGAGGGAAGTCCCAAGATTTTCCCACAGATGCAGGCTTCCCCTTTTTCCCTGCATTTTTCCCTTCTGATACATTATCGTTCCTCGTATTCATTACATAAAGCGTTGACTTTGGCAAAGATCCAATCTCAGTCTCGTCCTAAATTAAAGAAAATCGGCTGATTTTGGTTTCGCATTTATTATCGTTAAAAGCTCATTAAGAGTCTCGTGCTTTTGATTCGCCCGTTCGAGACGCATTAAGGTTGGAAACGCGCCGTCCTTTTCACGACTTCTCAGTTATTATCTCTCATGCTTCATTATTTCTGCGGGCGATTTAATTTGTCGCACCGCAAGTCGTTAATTATGCATTGAAGGTCGAGCTTGAAGTTGGCGAAAAATTGGAAGGTAATAACGACTAAAATAATCTGTTTGTCTGGTCATGATATATTGTACCGATTTGGCTCAAGTTGGTACTATTCAAAAAAGTATTCAAACTCCATGTCATATTAGTCTTTTGGAATTAAGAAATTCTGGAAATAGAAAAGTTAGACTAGTTTGCTCCTTAATGTTGAGGTGGATTGAGCTTGCTGATTCAAAATTTAAAATACGAAGATCACAGTGTTTAGTTTAATGGCAACAATTTACGTTTCAGAAGTTTTATTTGGTAAAACATTTTCAGTATTATCTCAATTGTGCTCTTCATATTGTTTAAATGTGGCCCCGGTATTGATAGAGTACTATTACGCTTTCCGCTTGTTTTTCATCTTGTTAAGATACTGTTATGTTTTCTCGTATTCGGAATTTTGAATTTGAGAAATATTAGGTCATTTACAAATCAGGTGATCGGTGAATTGAGTGGGAATCCATACCAGAAATGATAGCAACGATGTTTTTTTATTATATGATAGGTGACATTTGTGTTGGAATACTTTCAATTTGCCTGTTTTGATCCTTTCTGAATTCTTACATGTCATGGCCTTGTCCGCTGCATATTTCATGGGGAATCGGAAAGCAGTTAAGGGAATCGAAAACTGTAATAACCTTCCTGTTTTAGTTACACTTTCCTGCTGAACTTATTCTGGACTTTATTTGAAGATTTTTCTCTCTTGTTGTTTTGCTAGACGAATCATCAGCAATCTTAAACTCCTTCAATGGGCGTTTCATCGCCATTTCTGTCGCTATCTTTATCGTGCTTTATACTTCTTTTGAAATTAATCCTTGTGTTCGTTTCGCCATTAACCCATTACCGGCCAATGTCCCATTTTTGGGACGCAGGTTAAAATTGCAACAAAAGTTTTATTTTTTGTCCTATTACCATTTCCTCTCCACTGGATATTTATCATTACTCAATGTATCCACATTGCTGAAAACGTTACATTTAGTTGATAATATTCTAAACCAGATGGCTCTGAAAATCGATTTTTTTTCTAATTTAGCACGCTTCTACCTCTAGTGCTTCATACACTCTATTACTGGTGTGTGGTGCAAGTTCACCCAACATATATAGTCACTAAGAGTCCGTCTATCGTGCGAATTCATAATATATTGAATACAGCAACAAATATAAGTATAACTCTAGTCAAAATGCTGCGTCCCATTTTTGGGACATTGGCCCCGTGACGAACTTTTGTGAAAAATAGTCCGTCTTTGTCTTTTCTATACAATAATTGGAATATTTCCTCTGCTAATTTATTTATGCTACATACTCTTCGTTTTATCTTTTATTTTAGAAATTATTTTTATATATTTACAACAAAAATTTAATTTTGCAATCCAGACACTAGAGCAGGAGATCATTATGTCCCAGCGCAGGTCCTTGACCTTGCAAGAATTTACAACTATTCTATTTCAAACAAGTGACGATGAAAACGATGTTGACGATGTGGAAATCGCTATAATCCCTCCTTCTCCTGACGAACTGACGGATGAAGAAGAAATTGATGAAGGTGAACTTCCAGATACCATACATCTACAAGATGTAGCAGTCAAGTTAGAAGTATTCCTTCAAAAAACCCATGATATTGGTAATATTCTTGCTGAATTGTCAACTTCAACATCTCCTATTCCTAACCGAAGCAAGCCAGACACGTTATATGTCCCAGAATGGAAAAAGTGTTCACCTAAATATGGTACTGATATGGCTGAACCTTCCAAAAGAACTTTTGACAATCTGCAAGCCTTACTTGGCTTGAGTGTGGTCCAGATTTTTGATGAATTTTTGAGGATGACTTATTGAATCTTATTGCTACACAGAGTACAATACATGCAACTCAAAAGTATTTTTTCCACATTTCAAAGTTGATATGAACGAATTGGTCCATCCAGCGAAATCGAGGGATCCGGGTTCGAATCCCGGTCAAGGCAAATATTTTTACTCTATGGAATATCGCACTTATGCGCACTTGCGGGTGACTCCGTAAAGATAACTACCGTGGCTAGTCCCGGTATCCTCAAAAAAAACTTTTTTTAATTTAGCATTTTTCTCTTTTGATGAGATGATGATACGATACCATGGTATGTATTTTGCCAAAATATTTATGCGAAGGTTGCCAATAAAATTCGGCTATAGGTTTTGGTGCTTGTGTAGCTCTAATGGCTATCTTTACAATTTTTCACCCTACCTTGGGAAAGAACGTATAAATAATAAAGGCCCCTTAGGATTCATAGTCATAAATGAAATCACGAGTGTCATTCCTAATAGCGAATCAACAAATTATGAGTTATTCATCGACAACTTCTTTACAAGCCATGAAACGTTAACTGATTTGAAGAATAAGGAATCGAAAGCATCAGGGACAGTTAGAGAGAGCCGCATCAAGAAATGTCCTTCAAATTCTGGTAGCAAAGTGGCATGACAGCCCCCCAGTATGCGTTGCTACCAATTATAGTCAGATTTATCCCACACTTTGTGTAAAACGTTACTCTCAGAAAGGCAAAAAAGAAATCACCGTTCCTATGCCTAGTCTTATTTCTGAGTATAATAATTTTATGGGAGGATTAGATTTACTGGATAAACAGATCTCACTCTACAGCGCAAGAATACGCGGGAAGAAATTATTGTTCCCTATTTTCACTCAAATGGTTGACATTGCCATTGTAAACGGCTGGAGACTCTATCAGATAAGTATTCTAGAAGAAAATATGTCTTTACTTGATGCAAGAAGGAGAATAGTCTTGGCATATTTGACTAAAAACACTTCTGCTGCACGTAAACGCCCCGGGCCCTAAAGAAACCGTAAACCGGTGGAAGAGTAAGCGCAGAAATAATATTTGATGATGGAAAACATATAATATTTCGCTGCGCTGCGCTTTATGTGGAAAGAAAACCACGAGAATTTGTAAACGCTGTAATGTTGCATTGCATGACCGATGTTTTTTCCGATTTCCATGATAGGTAAACTATTTCAGTGATCTCTTGTGGATATACGATGAGCATTCGCTAACAGCAAATTCACTTCTTGAAGAGCAATTCTTTTTCATACCATTACAGCTTTTTATGCTTGAACGTCAATTCAAATGTCACGCGATAAAATTTTTTACATGTTATTATATATACATAGTTCATCTCATGGTTTTTTCCCTTTCTAGTTGTACCAAATGGCAACTGATAAATATTTTTATATGTAATTCTTTGTAATATGCATGGTTTTATCCCTTTCTATGTGTACCAAATGTGCACATAGAAAGCAAATGCGCACATAGTGCAAATGTTGTGTGTTTATAGTACATCTCATGGTTTTAGTCCATTCTAGTTGTATCAAATGGCATCTGGTAAATATTTTTATTTGTAATTCTTTATGATGTACATCTCATGGTTTTAGCCCTTTCTGTTTGTACCAAAATGCACATTCTGTGTGTGTTTATTGTTCTGTAGACGCTAAATAATATTGTTTATTATAAAATGCTTCATTCCTACAAAACTGAAAAACTTTTTCATGTAATGCAACATAGTGTAATGTGACATGGTGTAAAATATAGATCAAGTTCAAAAAGTTTTGTCAAAATATTGAATAAATAAGCACGTATGATTAAACGTAGTCACCTTTCTTCTTTCATAAGCGTTAATTACATTAATTTTAAGCAAAAAAGTATCCGGAAATAGTTATTTTACCAATTACTACTGATGGTCGTATTTTGGAGTGAAAGCTACTGTATTGGGCCAATGTCCCAAAAATGGGACGTCATTTTTTTTGCACTAAATATTTATATTTTTTCGTAAAACTTGGGTTTTGTCATCCTTATGTGATTGTATCTTCGAATCAAACTTTAAAAACCAAATTATATCGGTGAAATAATTATGGTATTTAATGGGTTAATATGACCAGCTCCGTTTTACATCCATCCTCGTCCAACGCCCTTCTTTCTGTCCCCCTTTCACCATAACTGTGCGATATTACAATTTAAATATCGAATAACGAAATAAATGTTTCATTACAAAGGACATATGGAGGCATATCAAAAGACATATGGACATATTACATATCGCTCAGTATTCACTATCAGGCTGCTTAACATTACATTAAGTATCTTAGTACATCATAATGCGGTATATTGCTTTCCCAAAAATATCACAATCTCAGTGCGATGTATCTCGTAGCCCGAGCATTCACTATCACTGTGCAATATATATCGCACGACCCGGACCATCACTATCGACCATAACGATATCCCTCTCGTATCGCAGTCGATGCAGCGCAATATCGCCCTCACCTCCACTCAATACCCCTCAAACCTTTTTTCTTTCTAGGGTCTACACCACCTTTTTTTTCGTCTGTTGCCCATCACCCTTACGTTCTCCAGCCTCATACCTTGCGCCCACACCCTTCACCCTTTGACCCTTTTAGTTTCCCTTTCCATCGAGGTGACCTTCCGTCGTCCATACTCCCTCCTCCTCCCGTTTGTACGAACCTCCGCTCGCCCATCCCCCCTTTCTCCCCCCAATCTTTCATCCTGCGGTCGCTGTCCCCATAGGGAGCAATCTATCCTCGGGAGCGGATGCGGAGCTTCGAGTACCCGCCATCTCTCCTTCCTCTCCCTCTCATGGCTCCGCCGTCCTCAGTCCTCCACTTCCCGCTCTCTCCTCCATCCCTATTCTCTCCCGCCTGACCCCTCTCCGTTGGCCAAAGGACTGGGAGATGGAGGAGTGAGGCTCATGTGGAACGAGGTGGAGGAACGAGGCTGTTTGAGGCTCGCGAGCGAAAGAGGAGAGGAAGGAGTTGCAATCATCAAAAGCCGTCCCGTTTGGAGGAGCTGGGTTCTTCGGTCCCGGTGAATGGGAAAATGAATGAATTACCAATTGGGTTATATTGCTTGGAGGCCACTGCCAATCTGTGTCGTTTGGAACTCATAAATACTGGAGGGACTTGTTTGCGTCCGCAATGTCGTGTCCATTGACGTTTTATGATGAACTTCCGTCATGAATTCCATTTGAATGAGCTGGGGACTTGTGTTACCTTGTAGCCTGTGGGATTTCCTCTTCGAGGTTGACTCAAAAAGGTTTTCCTCGTGCAAAATGACAGCTAATCATGCTGACGATTGAAGGAAGTATTCATAGGTGTAATCACTCGGCGTCATGAATTGATAAGAGAGGATATATAAGAGCATGGTGGGGTATTTTCATGCTCCCGATATGCATTAAACACATCAAATTGTTGTTTTTAAAACCGTTCCGTTATCGATGCTCTGACAGGAAGGTCCCTTAATGATGGTTAATTATAACTTTTATTGTTCAAAGGAGAAATTATTCTTTACTTGTCCAACTTGACCAAATATATCGCTCTGTATTTCCCTTTGCTTTCATGTTAATGACATTTTTCGTCACAAATGAAACTGGTTCATTTAAAATGTTATATTTTTTACGTAAAAAATACTTGGGGAAACATCATGTTGTAGTCTCAATTGAAGTCTTACGCTTATCCAATATCATAGATAAATTATTGTATCTGCACATCCTTCAGCTCGAGTGAACACCTCATTCAAAAACCGATTTCACTGCAAAATGTCCTTCCACTGAGACTTCGCGATCGGGTGCAAAAGGTTTTCGTTCTTTTAATGCATATTATTCAAAGACACCAATTAATTCGTCTCAGTGAGAGAAGAAGTAAACCTTTGAGATTTTTCGACGCAGTTTTTTACCCCAGAAGTTAACTGATGTAGATTTAGGAAAATAGCAGTTGAGGAGGAAGATAATATTTGATAAACCTCACCTTGGAACTACATAGTAGCAAAGACTGGAAATATGAACGTCTTTTGATGCCGAATTCTGAGAACGAAAAAAAAGGAAGCAGATATTCGTTTTTACTCCCGTTCAATTATTTTTTGACTGTGACGCTTGGGGTGACACCACCTGTAGGAGTCTACAAGTGAGCACCTGAGCCACCTCCTCTCGTTTGTGCCGACATTTCTAGGAGCGCTTACTCATGATCTTCAACAATCACACAAACACAGACCCACCAACCATGCACTTTCCTCAATTCCATTTAACCCTTGCATCCCTCTTCCTTCCATTCATTTCACTCTGGTGTGTTTATTCTCTCTCTTACACCCTTTGTTCACCTGGGAGTGGCTGCCAAGGGAAAATTAAGATGGGATCTTGCTTCAAAGCGGCTGGAAATGCCACCATCTAGTCCCATCTCTCTTGGGCATTTTTATTTTTTTTATTTTTGCAAAAACTCCGAAAAAGCTACTTCATCTCTTTTAAATAGGTAACTCCTTAGTTACTAGAAACTAATTCATATTTTCATGGATTTCAGGTCGGTTTTCATTTAAGGAAATTTGTACCGTTCAACTTAAGTTTAAGCTTTGTTTTAACGTCCAATAAAAACACTGAATTGGGCAACGGCTTGCCACGATAGAAACACCTGTTCCCGAACAGTCACCGAAGTTAAGCATCGTTGGGCTCGGTTCGAATTATGAGGGGTGATCCTCTTATTCATTCGAGTGCTGTTGCCCCTGTCTGCAAGTGGCAGATAGTATGCGCAAAATGAACTTAGCTGTCGAGATATGATAAACCAAAGTATTAATACTACCAAATTCTGAATTCATATATGATATGAGGATTTTAAAAGCTTCTTAAAAGTAAGCGCTGAGTGATATTTTATTCCATTGCTGAAATAACATTTTTTTAAAGATTGATAATCATGGGCTAGTTGCTCAATATATTGCATGCTCTTTTTATATAAGTTTTTCTAGTTTCCGCGTTGCCCTCTCACACTTAACAACTCTCGCTTATAAAATTTTTCCATCAGCAATTCGTGACTCCATGTTAACGTGGACTGATAATGCGTTTTCTTTTCAGAAGATTAGACGTTGAAGTTGAAAAAGTTATTATTAGATGATAAAAAATGCAATATCTATTGCAAAAAGTAGGTCGCAGGATGGAAATTTTTTAATCCTAATGCCGTCGATAACATCAAGCCTCTGAGAGCGAACGAGCGCGGGGAAACTGTCCAAAAATTCTCGGAGAGGCCACGATTCCTCCCATAGCTATCGGCGGCATGAAGCAAAACTCTTTTAAACTTCCTAGTTCATTTGTTTTTTCAACACCTCATTCGAAATTCAAAATAGGTGTCTTGCGCTGCTCATTTTTCCATTGTGCCACCCACCCCAGGTTTTTTTTTGCAACCATTTCCTCAAAAGTTTGTTAGTTTTTCGTACGTTCTCTCCCAAAGAGTTCTTCCCCCTGCTGCTGCTACAGCCTCCTCCCACTTCTCACTCTTCCTTCCTCTCTCACGGAGACACCCGATCATCTTCTCTCCGACCTCTCCCTCGCCTCTGCTGCTCCCACAGCCGTCTCGCACTCCCACCCCCCCCCCCTCGCCACCTCTCAGGAAAACTTTGGTTTGTCGAACCGGAAAAGTTTTCATGGGCTGAGCCCAAATCTTGGTAGGGAAGGGGGTCTGGAGACTTTATTTTTTTTACTCTTGGGGATGCCGGGTGCTAAAGCCTTTCTGTCCCGTCAGCGGGTTGAGAGGGACGGTTGGGGAGGGGCCCTTGGAGACACCCGCTGGTGCAGCCTGGCACAGCATCCTCCGCCCTCGTCCTCCTCCTGTTGGTAAGCCTTTGTGATAATTCTCCCACCATCACTCTTTCTTCTGTGCACCCGCTACAATAAACCACCCTCTACGCTAACTCTTCCTCCTATTCTGTCAGCCTAATTTACTCCTGGCCCTTTTCTTCTCCTCTATGCTGGCCTCGGTGGCGGCGGGGTTAGAGTCCTCACCATCCGATCTTGAGGTCACGGGTTTTAGTCCTACCCGGGTGGATTTCCCCGTCCAGGGTATGGGTATTTGTAAAATGTAAATTATTAAGTACACAGGACATGAATTTTGTTTGGGATACAACGTTGTATTATTAAAATATTTCTTCTTAAAAATTACGCACGCTTGGCGGTTTGGAAACACTACGCAATCGAGAAAGCCGATGGATGACGTCACGGAAAGGTATCCCTAATGGCTATACGACGTATATCCTTGTGAAGTTAGGGTTATTTTTCGTAATTTGGCGAAAGCATAATTTTAATTTCCGTTGCAGATGTCAATAAACTAGAATGGTTTGCTCATTCACGTTGAAATACATGTAGAAGCGATGCCGTGTGGTGACGTCATGCCATCGAGATGCTGTTTCGAATCGCGTGAACTTTTCAAATTTTTATGCAGTTTTGAAAGGCATAGGTATATTGGTTGATGTTGACGCATAAACATTTAGATTATATATTTGAGTTCTTGAGGGAATTTTTGTTGTGTTCACTAGTTAAATATGAAAAATAAATTTTATGCATGTTCCCCACTTTCCAGTCCTAAATTTGCTCAATAATAAAGACGATATTTATTATACTATTATTTATTTATTCTCATTTCTTCATATCCTAATCTTATTAAACCATTCTTATCAATCCATCGTGTTGAGTCGTCGTCGTAGAACTCTGCATTTTCGGGTTCCCACAGCTTTAGTTGTTTCTGTGGACAACTGTCTCGCCATGTTCCTACGGGTATCTTCTGGTCGAAGTGACAATAATAATATCCTGGAAACCCAAAAATGCGGACATCTTTATATCGACGATGCAAAAAAAACTTAGATTGAACATGAGCCGTCATAGTTACAACTAATGCAAAGCATATTTCTTCTCCCTTTTCACTTTATCATTATTTTAATTTACCAAATGAATATGCACTTGCCTTTTATTTTATGTTTTATGTCGTAGAAAATATTTCGGTTACTCAGCTAGTAGTTGTTTTTAGTCTTCTTATTAGAGCGAAAGAACTTCCTTGAAGGATGTTTTCCTGAAGTGGGTTTTTAGGTATGATTATAAGGAAAATTCTTAACTTTTTTTGCACAAAGGTCTACATTTTCTTATTTGCTCAATACCATATTTTCTCTTGGATGTTTTCATATTGTTATCCTGATAGTAGTGATATATTGCTTATTCCTGCCAAATCATGATATTCCGTTAGGCAAAATTTCTGTTGACGAAGGTTAGCGACTTGACTCAATTATTTGTCATAATCTTGTTTTTGTACTACTTATTGAATTATCGTTTTACAGACTGTATTTCATGAACATACGGCTTGTTCTACCATATGACTTTGAGTTAGATATAAAGGAAACCTATAAAATCTTCATCACGCTCCTTATTGTAATGACATTTATCTATAAACCCTTCCTTTCCTTCTCCGTCTCCTCCAACATGAGCCATCGTCTCCTTTGCCACCACGAAAAAGAATCTTAAAGAAATCTTCGTCGCGTGTTGGGAAGAATAAAAACGGAAATCCTCCAGACACAAACCCCTCCGATCCCTCAGTCGAAATAAGAAAACGCCGACGACTCTTTCATCCTGTTCCCTTTTTTAAACTCCTTCCACCGCATTCCAGGGTTTAGCCCACCCCGTTTGCCGGAGACGCAAGCCATGGCGCGGGCTTCAAGCCGCCCGCTGCTAGGGGCCGCCCCCTCTCCCGTCCCCGCCCGCGGTCTCTTTCGAGGCGTGCGCGGGCTCCCTCAGTGCGCGTGTCTCCCTCCACGGCGAACCCGCATGTCCCTTCGGCCAGACGTCGATCTCTCGTCGGCTTCTCCACGCTCGCTGCCGGCGCCGCGATCTTATCGACCCCGGTCGATCTCTTCTGACGACGCGACGCCGGCATTCGGAAACCACCCGCGACTGACTCCAACTCTGCTCCACTCAAACTAAAATCTCCGAATACCCATCATTTCAAAGCTTGATGCCTGTCTAGGGTTTCCAACCAGGGCTATTTCACCCAGTGACTCCGGGGTGAAGCAATTTTTCTCCGGGCTCAGGGTCTCAGATCAATTTCTCCTAGCTAGTGCCAGGAGCAAAAACGACAAAATGTTAACATTGTAATTACGCAGAGTTTTCCATCGGTTATGCAGAATTCACTGAGAAAATAATAATTAAATAAATAAACCCGATTTTTGTCTTTTTGGACATACAATGAGATATTGGTCGAAAAATTGCATTTGGACTGCGAAACAACAACGGAAGAAAGGCTATCTATTGAAGTTATTCGGATCGCAGACTAACTTTTTCGGGTTGATAAGGTGTTACAGTTAGTAACCCTTTTTCTTACTCTACCCTCTTCTATGTTTTAAATTTAAATGTAGGAACATCAGTACCTATGTGAAAATTTAGTATAGAAAACATTTTATGTTATGAGGTGTCAAAGTCGGATCTCCTTATTGCCGGTGAGGTGCAAGGAGCTATACAAGCATTGAATTAAATGTTTTGAGCGGAAGGGGAGGTTTGACCTTTCTTAGATTGTCCCTACTGAGGATGGGGCGTGGAGTTTGCGATTATTTTACTAAACATTCTAGTTATTCGTTAGAGCATGTCTTATCACTTTTTGTATTTACTCCTGAGTCATGAAATTATTGCTCTACAAATAGCTCGGTTGTCGTTTCAGTTCATATCGAGAGACGAGAAACGGTTGTTCCATCGGCTCTCAACCTCAACGAAGTATAAAATATGTTTTGCTCAATGTTTCCCGCTGGCAACCATGGGTAATTGACTTGTGCGTTACTTGCATTAATGGAAAAATTAATCTATACGTGTGGTTTGAAAATTCTAATACCTAACGGAATTGACATGGGAGGGGAGGTTTCATGATATCTATTTTGTCTTAGATCGGTGAGAGAGGGCTTCCAAAAGTGGTCTAAATCGCTTTCACGTAACACTTTGTATGATCCAGAACCAACTAGTATACCTCCCCGTTAATTAGAAGATCCAGGTTTGAAACACAGTCCTACTCATTGAGTTACTCATGGCGTTCTGCCATTAATTGGTACTTCAACTTGCATCCGGGCAAGTGAAGGGGCAAAATACTCTTGATTGCTCTTCGCAAGGAATTATTGAAAAGATGTTGTAGCCTAAACTTTTGCTCGCTGCGGACAGAGTTGGGCGTATTTCGGTTCTTGTTTCATACAATGAACAATTGAAAGACGCTAAAAGTCGCGGACATGGATGTAATTGAAATGCTCACGCACGCTTCTGTTACTTAACCTCTTGAGTTTGGTGGCAACTTGCATTTAATACGGAGCATTTGAAGCCTCGCTCCTGCTTCCCAACTTTCTTGCGGCTGCGGTCACGAGTGCATTATCCTTCCCTTAGTCGACACGACGATGTCGACTCGGATTCCAAGGAGGCGTGAGTTTCAGTCTGTTTCCCCTTGACAGTGGTGTATTAAACTCCTGTAGCGGGGAGAGAACTTCATATATATATTATGCACATCCCTCTTCAGGGGGTAAGGGGAAAGGGGGTGGGGTCAAATTGTGCGACAACTTGGCACCTCGTTAGAGTAACACCGACTTGGGGTTTCGCTCCTCCTCCACCTCCTCTCTTCTTCCGACTTTACTTCCCTACCTAATTACCCGTCTGCCTCATAAAGGTGCAAATGAACTAAGCTGTCGAGTGCCTCAAGACAATAACTAATGTCTGGCTGGCTCGACGGGTTTTCCCTTCCTCCCAGCCTGTCCTGCCCCCCATGTTCCCCTCAACCCAATTTCCTCGCTGTTATGTTTTGAAGTGGCGGGATTTTTGGCGTTAACTTAGTTTTGACAGGTCGTTTCCGTCACCCGTTTGTTTTTCAAGTCACATTGAGCACTTGATGCTTTTGCCTTTTACCAAGTGTTAATTTCAGATACGATTCGCTAATAATTTCTTTCGTTAACAGGAAGCATGCGAGTTTGACAAAGAATCCTGTGACTCTAGTTGTTTTGTACCGTTCCCTATAACCGTCTCATCGGTCGGTGTAAAGTCTCAAATGTAAGCGTTCTTATTTAGGAGCTCACCTCCTCTTAGCGACTACTCGCCTGTTTGTCACTCACGCGAATAACGAGGGGTGGTCAAAATAAATCAACAGTATTTATTTTAGAATATGTGTGTGGAACAAGAGGAATTCGGCAAGCGACTGGAATTGAAAACTGTCTGTGGAAAATGGAACGGACTGCTTGTCATTGCATAGATATTTCTTCCAGTAGTGTATTACTTTTACACCAGTTATTTAGCCAATTGAAGGTAGGTCTTTGTCTAAAAGTAGTGAGATGGTTGGTATTTTTCTAAACCACTGGCAACAGGTCATTTATGCCATTATGGACGGGTGAGTAGGTTAGTAAGGGAAGGATTATCAGGGAATGGAGGAATGGTGGAGATAAACTCGGCAAAGGCGTTAGCTTGCTCTTAACTAAAGGCTCCAAAGAGACCACGTTCCCATCCCGCGGACTGAGTACTGTACTTGAAATGGCCTCCGCATGGAATCCAAGTAGGTATCTGGATTCCAATAAAAATTCTCCGCCAACGCTGGGATTAGAACACATCGCGCTGGAATGGGAAGCAAGGACTCAAGCCATCTCACCAACCCTATTCCTGAGTGATTCGATTCGGGTGATCATGTTAATGAAACCACGGTCGAGGATAATTGTATTTCTAGTCTTGCAAGTTTCCCTTTTTCTTACCTCGTTTTCATCCCTTCTTTTTTCCATCCTAACACGAGAGTGGGGATCAAAAGTTGGGTGCACCCGTTAAGTGATGACCTCAGGATCCCTCCATTGGGCTCCACCCCTTGGCGTGCCGAATCTCTCTTCTTTTTATAATCCCACTTCTCTTCGTGGCCCATCTCCCCCCTCCCCCTTCCTTTAATCTTCCCACCTTCCCACGTCATCCCAACCCCCGTTCATTGTCGCACCTCCATCACAAACCCCTTCACGACCACTGCATCGCTAGGGGGTGGGAATGGTGTGGGAATAAGCACTTGGTCGCACTGAAAACCTTCCAATCCCTTCTAACTTACTTCACTTCCGTCCCCCCCCCTCTTCACCCCATCATGTGCTTCCAGACATCCCCTACCCCCGGATCTTACAACCCCCGCTAAACCAACCCTCCACCCCCTTTTCGTCAACCGAGTGGCTTAAGGGTGCGGGGGCCACATGACGTACCACCCTCCCCCCCCCCCCTGGGTTACGAAAATCCTGCCACCGCCACCCTTCTCTCCATTTCTCTCTCTCTTCTTACATGGCACTACTCCCCTTCAACTCACTCCTGACTTCTTACGGTCGCGATTCGCATCAATATTTCATGAGATAAAACCGCGGGTTTTGGGGGAGGGGGGAGAAAGTGGGTTGGGATGACAGGGCTGGAGGTTGATTTTACGGAGGGGTTGGTACGGAGAAATCAAACCCTGGTAAGGTGGGTGACGGAAGACGGTGAGCGTGGGTGGATGAATGAAGGAAGAGGAGAAACGGAGTTTGGTGAGACTCTGGGTGCGGTGGTGGTTGCTGAATTCACTGGTACGGACGAATACAGTGAGTGAAGGATGTTTTGTACGAGGAACCTTATCGCACAATCCGATGCATATATGGATGTGTATTGAAAATTGCTTCGTGTAAAGCGGGTAGTTGATAGGTGCACGCGAAAATGTATACACGACAGATGAAAAAAATAGCCCCAGTCTAATTCCGTGCCCGCGTTCTTGCAATTTTTGTTTATCAAATTGCGCAATTAGGTGGCTTAATGTAACGGCCTTGACACACTGCTGATGGAGCAATAGATAGGATGATAGATAATTAAATAATTACTAACCTTTTTTGATGTATTTCACAGATTTTCTTTTCAAAGATTCTGATGCCATGCACTCGAATCACTGGTTATATTAGTTATTTTAAGTTGTTTTTTGAAACTTATTACGCTTTTGTCACATAAAACTTCAACCGGCGCTTAGAACCTAAACACTGATGTGCCTCAAAATGCGTTACTTATTTACTTTCTGCTGATGGAAGTACCGAGTTGGGAGCCATGAAAGACTCAGAGTTTACTAGCAAGGCTGATGTTATTTGAACATTTAAGATTGAGCGAGTTTCAGGATAATGCGAAGGAAATTACTCCACACCTGCTCTACATCTAGAAAACTCACAGAAGCGACAAAATAAGGAGGTACTTAATGGAGCAGATAAGTGCAAAGATTCCCTCTTCCGCTACATCATGAATTCCCACAACAAAGATAAATCGAGGACCTAATCTGTGCGATACAAAGATTTAGTCGTTAGTAAATATGAATGTAAAAAGTGAATTTCCATGGACAAGCCCACGTGTAGATGAAAGGCCAATTAAGAGAGAGAAATAGAACGTATGAAAGAGCTTCCGACTTAATTTAGTGGAAATTTTCAATCTCTATAATGCTGAGGGAAAATACATTTATAACGTCTCCACACACTTTTAATTCACTCTGATTGTACGTACCATTGGGGACTTCCATATATCTGGTACCTTGAAAATGGCAGTACGTGTTGAAACGATGGTAGGTAATTATTAAAATAGTGTGGAAATTTTACTGCTGTGTTTTGTCAGTAAATAGGGAGGGAAAAAGAGAAGGAAATCGCTGAATTTGAGGGCGGGATGCGGAAATTACGTTTTGAGGGATGAGTTGGAGGAAAGAGTTGGATGGGGAAGAGCGAGGGAGCACGTGCCCTATTTGTTATGGCCTCGAAATTTTCCAGCCTCGACAGTGACGAAATTTTTACGTCACAGCCCGGATAATTTCAAATAGGGCCATTCAAAACTTGAGATTTGTCGGGGGCTGTGGCCTTACATCCACGGATTTTCTGAGGTTTGACCGTGTTGAGTCTTTACTGAGTAAAGCCCCAGGCTAAAGGAAGTCGGGTGGAGTTAACGGGTGGCGGTGTATGCAGTTAGATGTGTAGCCATTGCGAGCTCCCCAGAGTTGGTTCAGCGAAAGCGTTGGGCGAGGGATGTGGAGTGGGGAAGATGGAAACTGAGGCGGTGGAGGAAGTATTGTGTGGGGTGAGTCGGGGGTTGATGGGAAGAGGGATGAAGGTGTGGGACGTCATCTCAAGACTTCTTTCCCTCGACCCCCCCCCCCCACTCTCTCTCTTTTCCTTAACTTGGACGCAGGAAGGCAGCGGGGAGGAGGAGAAAAAGCTCCCTCTCCTAATGCTCTGCGGTACTCCCATCAATCAAATCACCCCTTGCTGGGAAAAAATCATCGAGAGAAGGAAAACACTTGCACAAAATTAAACTATAATTTCGTGAAAAGTACAATGGCAATGATGAAACTAGTTACTCAGTACTGCGAATGCGCCCAGCGTAAGTACCCATTTGTTTTTCAGTGGTTCATAGTCCAAGTGGCCCAGCATCCCGGGCACCGATCGGACACCAACGTTTTACGAAGACTTCGAGGCAATATATGCACGGAACCTTATAAGAGCATCTCGTTTAGAAGCCACTATGAAATTCCCAGTTAAAGAGGACCTGATTGACCTAAGCACTCGGCGTGAATTCGGAGGACGTTATGGCCCCTGATGCCTAATATACGAACGTTTTCTGCAGTCTATGCATATGTTTCCGATAGAAATCGTAATGTGTGGATGTAAAAACCCCGCGTTGGCTCTAATGTATCGCCGTATCCCCAATCCTACTCGCCCCCTCTTTCATTTTTCTCCCTCCAATGATGAAATCAAAGTGAGGTTCTTTTGCACAAAAAATTCCTTTTTCCCTCGTGTTATTTCCAGTAGTTTGTGTGGAGAGGCTTATGGAAGTTGAGGGGATTGGTGGTCGTGAATTTTTTCTCTATTTTTCTTCCGACTTCTCTCTCCTGTTATTTTTTCCCTCCCCCTCAGGAGACGAAAGGACGACAATGAGAGAGGGAGAATGGTGTGGGAAGGGGGAGCGGCAGATGTGGAAGAAAACGTGGGTGGTAGATGGCTGATTGATGCTCATTTCATATTCCAGCAATCTACCCCCTCTTCTTTCGACCCCCCGACCCCTCCCCACCACGAGAGCATTTCATTAAGGGGGGGGTCGCGGTGGGGGAATATTTTTATTTCCTGCTTGCTTGGGCAGGTGACAGGGATCTTGTAGATGGGAGAGTTTGGGGAGGGTTTGGGAAACGGGGGCTCTGGATTGCGTTTTTGGCATTACGCATTTATACTTTTCCTCATCATCTGTTTTCTGTGGCGAGGCCTTTCATCTCCAGGAAATGTCATTCCAAGGCGTTGGTGGGACGTTTGAAATGTATCACACAAATGCCCCCAAGTGGAGGAAAATTGGGATTTCGTGGGAACTCGTCTGCGTTTGGAACAAAATGAGGAAGATAATTTTTCCACACCTGTGACCCATTCAGTAAGGTCTTTATGGTTTCCAGTAAGCCTGTGCAAAAAAATGTGTTTGAATTGTATTCATCGTTGTATAGCAACCACAATGTTCTGATCGACTAAAATTCCGCCCGTCACGACGAAGGAAGGTGCATGGATCATCAATAGGTGTCGTTATTTGGCTGTACTTTGCTGTTCCATCGTTCTTGGTTGCTAAATAAAATACTCGTGACGCATGCAATCGGATAGTGGTAAAAACATAATAGTGATAATTACTTCATTCTTTTAGATCCATTCTTCATTAGTTTTTTGGGTTAATCTCTGAAAATACATATTAATTCTGTGTCTTCCTTTGGTATTGTCTAATTGTGTTCCGGGATTTTTATGACTTTAAATTATTATTTATGTGCGCAAACATTAGTGGTCTGTAAAAACATCCAAATTGGAATATTTTATGGGGCGCTACGTTTATATGCCTTATTTTGAAGAGGTTTTATTTGCGTGAGTACCAATCTCAATTTTCCCGATAGAATCTTTACCCGTGAGAAGAAGAGCTTCATCGTGAGAATTGACTCAAAATGTAGAATGGATTCATTATTGTAGCGGGGGTGTCGTTAATTTGCTCTAGCGGCGGCTTTGGGCTTCAGGGGAATGTTCATTAAGCCGATCTGAGCCGTGATTAGATACGCCAATTGAGTCGTTGAAGTGAATAGAACTGTGAAATGATTATGACAAAATTGAGGTTAATAACATAAGTATCGGAATTCCGGAAGTGTAAATGAGCTTATACTTCAGATATCATTCCACAGAACTTTTGCCCGAAGTTACAGCTTTGCTCCTGAAATAATTGGGCTTGACGAATCAAAGTTCATTTTGGTATTGTTAGATGTCTCCTAATCGTGCTAACGAAAATAATGACAATATTTATTAATTTGACATAATGACGTGGCCAGTATCAAAATACCCTTGTAGGCTAATCATTAAACAGTCAAGCATCTACACTTGCCTATCGAAAATTAATGCTTTTGTTGTGATCAATTCTTTTAATCATAGCAATGTTGCAATGTAGCTGTTTTCATCACCATCAGTAATCCCTTACAATTTCGTCTGGTTATTTCAGGTTTAGTTAAGCATATTTTCTTCACCATAATCGGAATGAATTTGCTTTGCCGCCTTTAAGGTGGCTGGAGCGGTAATCGTGAATCGTTGAAGGTACATACATTCTAATAATTTTTCAAGTAAGTCAAAAAAAAATATTCTTGGACCACATTTCACTCAAGTACAAGTTTATACGTTGGAAATAACCATAAATGCAGTAGTGAATATGATGCAAGTGTTACATTTAAAACATTTGCTTCAATTAGAGTATTGTTTTGACTTGGATTTTCGGCGCGAAATTTGAAATTTACGAGAAAATCATATCTAAATACGCTATTTTTACTCGGAATGATACCTTGATATTTCTTAGTAGCAATTATAATAATATGAAACTTCTTATTTCGCATTTAAGAGATAATCTGTATATACGTAATCGATTTTTTTCACAATATATGCCGTGTGCCATAAGAGTACTTGTTAAAATATCATTGAATTGCCAGGAAACCAAATCGGTAGCATACAGTTTTTTTTCACTTTTATCGATAGATATTACAAATAAGGACACGTATGCAAAGTTTCACTCAAATCTGTATTTTAACAAAAATCGCTCCAGCCACCTTAAGGTTTGAGGGAGTTAACTTACGAAACGCTAACTAGTATTTTGGTTTAACATACTTCGACGGCAAAGGCCATTTCGCACATACTGTCTGCCACTTACAGACAGGGGCAATAGCACTCGGACGAATAAGAGGGTCATCCCTCCTAATCCGAGCCGAACCCAACGATGCTTAACTTCGGTGACTGATCGGGAACCGGTGTTTCCATCGTGGCAGCCCACTAATCAAAACGTTAAATCTCTCTCTGTTATCTTATTATATTACCGTTTCTTCGTCTTAGTTAAATCAGATATTATAATGCAGTCCAACTCTTGTCAATAATGTAGTGCACCGAATATAATGCCCATGTTCTTTTTCAGTTCATAAAGTAAACGTATCTCCGGAGATATATTTGTTTAAATTTTTTCCTTTTTCTTTGCGATTTGAGGGACTTTGTGCTTAGTAAATCGCGTAAAATCGCCATCCATGAGATCATTTCCCTTTCCATACGATCGTCCGTTTTTAATTAGTCGCGCAGGGGAAAGTAGTAGCCATGGCTGGGTCGAAGAGTGGTTGTGACGGCGGATGAGTCTCTCCACCGCCGGAATGAGATGCGAAACCGCCGAAGAAGGAAGGGAAGGCAAAGGTAAGGAGAGGGAGAGAGTAGTAGTCGATGATTGGAGTGAGTTAGGAAATGAGGAATTGGAAGGAAAGGGTAGAAGGTAGTGCGGCCAACTGTCGAAGATCTGAGATATCGCGCTGTGAATAGTGACATTTGGGTAAAAATGATGACTTTTGAGGACGCCTGTTTACAATACACTATGAATCGTCTTTATACTGTCTTATATTTTTTTACTATTTGGTGTACAGGTTTCTATAACATATAGATTTCGATTTTTAAAAGCCCGACTACTGAGGGTTCATAGCATCGTCTAACCGAGGACCCCAATTCCATCGTAAACACTATAGGCTCGTCTGAGGCAGGATTGGAAAACCGCGTCCTTCTGGGTGCCAGAACAGTGCGTTTTCATAATTTCAGCAGCCATGCGGAGATTTCAAATTTTGAAAACCAAATTTCCGGACGGATTACTTTGCCTAGTTTTTAACCAAGTATGTGCTGTTGCAGTCACGATAGATCTGGCATGGCAGCTCAATTATACCAGAATGGCACAAAAGTCAGAGATTAGAGTTACTGATCGCAATGTTTCGTTAATTGGTAGCGATTGTGTCTGAAATTAATGAACAGGGAACAGCGATGAACTCGATATTCTCAGGCTTAACTTGGTAGGAATTCGTTATGACTAGATTAGTGAAATAACTTTGTAATATTCACAATGATTTATTTGTTGACGATTGGTTTCATCGCAAACACCATGAAAACATCTGTTAATGTCGCCTTGGCGATGAAACCGAATGTCAAAAAATAAACTAGTGAAGAGTAACAAGAAAGACTGTCTGAAAAACACTATGGGTAACATCTTCACAGTGTCGCGGAATTGACGTTTAACAGTCTCCCGATCACTCCACGTTCAATGAGGTAATGTCCGGGAAAACGAGATAGGTTGGTAGCCCTTGGAAGAGGGAGAAGTTCGAGGGAGAGCGAGAGGAAAGGAAGCAGAGAGGAGAGGAAAGGAAAGGGTATGGCGTGAATGAGAGAGTTGCGGGAGTGTGGGGGGTGTATCATGTGAATGGAGAAGTGGGGTTGCGGTTGAGCACAAGTTCAAGGGGAAATGGCGGGGGATGGTAGCGGGGAAAGTGTGGGTTAAGGGGTAGGGGTGGTTTTGATGGAGTAAAGGGGGTGGAGTGTGCAGGGGTGGAAAACGTATGCCCAGGGAGAGAGGGTGGAAGTTAATGAGAGCTTATGCGGAGTCGAATGGCGGGAGAGTGGCGAGGGATGTGTTGGCGGGGAGGGAGAAAGAGAGAGGGAGAGACAGTTGTTAGGGGAGTGGGGATCGGAAGAGGAGTTAGTAAATGTGCAGGCTGAAAAGGGGCTTTTGAAAATAGAGCAAAGTTTATACTACCGAGTTTTCATTGAAAAATGAGACTCCCGCCCAAGGATAAGTGGTGGTCGGGAAACCGAATGTGGTTTGCTTTCACCTTGACTTTGAATCCAGAGTTATTGACGGCAATACGACGCATTTGATGGATGTGCATGTGATTGGAGTGGAGTGTTTTGCGAGGTGGAGGTAGAACCAGTCGTTGAACGTGAAACTGAAAGATGTCTGACCAACAAAACCTTTTCAGACGTGACATCGTGGAAGTACTTAATGTTCATGGTTAAAAAGAAACTTGGTTTAAATGCATAGTAATTAAATAAAAATCGATCTAGGTCCCAGCAACTAGGTGTTATCTTCAACATTGAAGATGGCAGTTAGTTGCTGTTGTAGTTATTTATTTTTAATTATGAGGATAGATTACTTATGTCTGAGTGAGCACCTTCAGAAGTGAAGGGAAGGAATAATCTGTTCTTGGTAGTTGAAAACCTGTACAGATGTATTCATGGATTCCCTGTTATACCCGCGTTTATTTTCTCTAAGCCATGGTCTCAGTATGAAGTCTCAGTATGACGAGTTTAAATTCGCCATTGAAATACTATGCCAAAGGTTTAACATCTGATTTTACGCTGCATGTGCTGACACCAGTCAACGCTGATACGACGCTATGAACACAGGCTTAGCAAAGGCGTCTGACGTACTTTCATAGAGCTAAGTCTAACAGACTTGGAATGCAGGCGAGAGAGTTTTAGACAGTCGACAGGCAAGAGAATGGATGGCTTTGATGATGGCAGATCGAACACTAATGTCATTGGAAGCTAAGATTTCCTCTACTACGTACTATCATAGTTCTCGTTTCTTTTATTGGCTCTGGTTATTCAAACGTTTTCTTAAATACTTTGAACCTCGATGAAGGAAGCTCTTACTTTTCTCATGTGCCTGAATATGCAGCACCATAATGTTTGGCATAGTTTGAAATACTTTCAACTTTTTTCTGGAAATAATCTTTTTGGGCGTAATAGCTGCGAATATTTGCTAGTAAAACTTGCATTCATACCTTTTCTCGATTGAAACGTCATAACGATTCTCACGCTAATTACAGTTTTAATTGTCAAAATTGGCCTTTCATTGCGACAATAAATTACATTATGTACTCAATTTCATTTATATTTTTCCACGCTCCAATGCCTCTTTGTTTTTTCTTACAACTTTGATATAAATATGACCCTTATATTAATTCGTATTCAAGTGGCTGAGACTCCAGAAACTCGACCCACTTTTTCCGCGGCTGTTCATAGCATTTTTTGTTCGTCGAAAATCGTAAAAGTTACTCCGACGATCGCGTACTTATAAGAATAACTCCACAAAAAGTCTTGAACAAAAAACTTAAATAAACCAGTTAAGTTTTTTATTTGCCGTTGAAGTATATTCTCTGAATAGGAATCGTAATATTTTAATCTCATTACATCTTTATTTCTCCATTTTCCGATGTTATAGATGAGCCTTTATCCTTAACTGATATATTTATCCCTTAAATAAATTAATTATAAATTTATTTTTACAATAAGTGTATTTAATTTCTCATTGAATATTTTTTCTCTTTGTGTTAAATTTAAACGTTCATCTTTTATTGGAAGCACTTGTGTTGACACCTAATAACTGACAGCTGCGAACGTAAAATTGCATGTAATATGTAATTAACGTGATTCTGAGAAGTATTAATTAACTGAAATCAAACGAGCACTTTCTATCTCCAAAACCTATACTTGAATTACTTAGAGCTAATCATATTGAGTAGCGCCTCAACCACGCCATTCATTTACAGGAATAATCTTGACAATCCTGTGGAGGCTTTCCGTTAACAATTTCCATGGGTGATTGCAATTCTATATGTCATCCTATATTGTGGAACGAATCCCGTCTTTTGGACTTCTTCTCTTCCCCTAGCATGAAACGGACCAAAATGGAATCCTTCTAGAATGGAATAATAGTATGGTTTCGTCTGGACGTAAGCGCAAGGAGTGTGGCTTCCCTAGCAGGCGGGCACGTTTTACGTCGAAAGAAGTGTGGAGAAGGGTGGTGGAAGTAAAGAGAGCACTGTAGGGAAAGAAGAGGGGATGGGGATTTGTCGACGTGGATACGTTTGTGCTTGCGGGGGGGGGGGAGGTGAGTAGGGGGAGTCAGTCGGTGGATGATGCAAGGGAAAGAAATAGGGGGAGGTATTTCCTTGGAATGAGGAAGGCTGCGAGCGGGACACTGCTGCGGGAACACTAAAAAGGAGCCGCAAATGGGATTTGTGAGGGAGTTCGAACGATGTAAGGGAAGGGAAAACCCAGAATGGTTTCCAATGCGTCTTCGCCTGTGTGTGCGATGATTCCTTAGGGCCTTCTGGCGAAGAAGTTCTTCTGGTTAACAATGCCCGGCGGGTTAAGGCTGAGATACAATATGCCTTAGCTGGAATACGTGCATTTAACACGTACTAGTGATCGGGCTGAACACAGTGACAACTTGACGTGTAGCTGGTACAAATCATATTTCGAGCTACAAACAGTGTTATTGTGTTAATCTAGGTCCGCCGTTATTTGGTTGGTTTAATAGGGAAGGTAACTGGTATCTGAATTAATTTGGACCATTGATGATGTGTGGGTCGGTTGCTTTTGAAGAACCATTAGGAAAGTGGAGGAAGGGTGGAGAAAAAACCCGGCGTCGCCATTATTCTACTTCCAACGAAAGCCGCCAAGGGATCCACAGTGTAATTCCCCATGCAATGAATGCTACACCACACATGAAGTACTGTATGTATAGCATATATATATAACTTCTTGGAGAATCACTCGGGTGATAAATATATAATATGCCAAGAGGGTGGCCGATAAAACTATAGAGACAGAAAAAAAGGACACTCACAAATTTAAACTTCCGATATTTCGGTGGGATCGTGTCCACCTTTCTCAGGGTAGAGAGTAGGAAACCTACTCTCTACCCTGAGAAAGGTGGACACGATCCCACCGAAATATCGGAAGTTTAAATTTGTGAGTGTCCTTTTCTTCTGTCTCTATAGTTTTATCGGCCACGCTCCTGGCATATTATATATATAACAATTCAAATCTAAAGATAACGCTGAATGTTTCTCAGTCTTAAAGCGTTTGTGGATATCGAGCTCGGTAATGCACTCCGCTCACATTGCAAGTGTGTGAATAATTATGTGCCATATCTTCAACTGCAAGCCGTTCGAATAAGTACCTTATACCTTCCCCATGCGTTACATCTTTATTCTTCTCTCTCGAAGCTCAGTGCCTTTTCCCCTTCCATTTGGAAGCCTCTTAACTCCGATTTTCAAAAATTCGAGTTTGGGTCGAGAAGACGGAAGAAAGCCTCATGTTCGCGTCGTAAATCGCATTTCCTGTAAACTTGTATGTGTGTGTGTGTGTGTGTGTGTCAACGCGAGGTCATTGGTATATCTTCGACGTGGAATGGAAGGAAAAGAGGACTTCGAGAGAATTCCCAGCGATAAATAATGTCGCCCGCGCACAGTCACGAATATGTGCATTATGGGACGCAACTGCACGCGACTGACTCATTTATTCGCTTTTAATAAACTTTTCTTTTTTTATCCTCTTAGTAAAATCTCATGTTACGAATGACTTATATCCGGCCTTTCTCGTATTTCTAGTATCTCCATTTCTTATAGTTTTTTTCCACACTCACCTCACGCGATCCCTATAATTTGTGATTTTACGCTCATAGGAATATCAAGCTATGTCGCTTAATTTGGATTCGTTCGCTCGAAACATATCTCGTTTGGAGAAACGATGGCATTGACAGTTTTCCTTGTTTACTCGCTTATTGCCTGAGAATCAGAGCAGAATCCCTGGAATTCCCGATTTACAATGCAAACAATCAGCACCCATCACGTGGAGCGCCGTTCCTAAAGGTCCTGGAAAGGTAAGCTATATAGCTAGTCTTATTCGCGTGGGTGGGTGCACATATACACATTTCCTATTTTAATTGAATTCCCAGGAAGCTTTTATTGACTCCACTTTTCCTATTTTTCATCCACTCTACGCACTCTTTCCTAATTATGATAGTTAGCCTTGCAATCTGTGTTATCTCAAGGTTTCGATTTGTAGCTTTATATAGTAAGCTGAAATCATTTTCCGAGAAAATTAGTCAGAGTTGCTCGTTCTACGCCACCTACTGTAACGACGGGTGCATTATGTATGCAACCTTATTAACGACTTAATGACGAATTATGAATGGAGCGTGGATGGATCCAATTGAGAGTTAAACAGGTAATTACCCATAGTAAAATGAAGTTTAGGGCTTTGAATTTGCACTACAAGATATTTGATTTAATTTACTTATCCTTAAATTTAATATTGCACTATTCACATCAATCCCTCTGACGTGTTACAATTGGAATGGCTCGTCTAAGATGGAAGGCTTTTGCTATAGTTTGCGGATAAATATTATGTGACAGTATGCTCCCTCCTGTAATTTCTTTGTATTGCTATTTTCCTGAACTTTTTCTTCTCTGCTCATGACATTGAACAAGTATTTCTTCTATTAATTTCTGTTTAGAAATTGAATCAAACTACTAAGTGCCGAATACTTACCGTTATGAGACTACCATCTGTTCAGCTAAGGCATGGGTTGGTTGATGTGATACGTGATTCTGTAAACGAAGTTTTGTTTTAACAGCAGACATGATTTTAAATTGCATCTTAGATAGCCACGTCTAATGTTAATCCTAAAAGGGACACGATTTCTAAGACTTGGCAGGATTCGAACCCGTTGCTGTGTTTCCTTATGAATTCTTTTCAGGTTCCACACTGGGTTAGGTCCGCCATCTCTGCCGAAGTTTCAATGGCGTAGTCTCATCGTCTCCTGGACTCCTGATGAGACCTGTAGCCGGATGAAGGTGCTCATCGTCATCAAGAGTCCTGGAGACAATGAGCGACTAGTTAATCAAAATATTGGAAGGATTGGAGGACCTGACCTGGTCTGTAGTCCGACAAGAATTCATGTGCAAAATTTTGCCGAGAAAACACGAGATATTACGTTTTTGTTTTCATGCCGGCGGCTTACCGGCTTAGATACCGCTGTCAGTAGGATTTTCAGACATGGTCTTTTTTGGGCCACGTTTAGGACGTTTCAGGTGAAATGCAATCAATTTGGCCTCATTAATTAGAGAAATATCTCATATTTCCAATGATACCAAACGAGATGTTTGCTAAAAAATACAAGCCGCTTTCCAGGGGATATGGACGGATATATGTTCCAGAGCAACTTAATGAAAAAAATGAGGAAGTTATGACGCGTATATTTGGTCCAAAATTAAGTGGTGTGTAGTTAGTATGCTTTCTAAAACATTAAAAAATAAATATATCACTTACCTTAATACATTTTAGAAAATCATAAAACCTTTCGGTGGTGAATGCATTTTTCAGCGTTCAGCTAAAATAATGCCTTTAAGTCAAGTTAATAAGTTAAATTAAAGCCTTGTATATGTATATTAAATTAATAACTGAGAATCTTAGTCATATACAGCAAAGTTTTTGCGTCCTTAATATTACATAGTTCTTATACCGTCATATTTCTTAAAACTGCTTAGATTTAAAAATAAAATTCGAATATGGTCTCTGTTATGACTATGTAAATATGATCTCTATTATGTCTCAGTCATAATGGATACCATATTCCAATTTTATTTTTTTTCAGTTTCAGTGTCTTTAAGAAGCATGAAGTAAATATTTTAATATTAGTGGCGCAAAAATATAGTTATATATGACGAACATTATCAGGAGTATAATATATCTACATTAATCTCTTGACTGATTTTTTCACGCGGGTACTATGAAAACGGCTTCACAACAGGAGGTTTTCTTGCGATTCTGTAAAGATTGCTGCGGTAGTAGATGATTAATTTTTATAAATAGTTTAGAAAATATACACACACCGTTAGTTTTTAAAGGAAATCTAGGCGTTATAAATTACTAATTGTTTCCATATTTTCCCTCTGGAGCGCAAGGCCGTTATCTATCCCATGTAAAACTGCTTATATTTTTAGGCAAATTGCTCGAAATGTAGTTCGGCAAGGGGTAAATATTTTGATATCATTGCAAAGATGAGTTTTTTCTTTAAAATGAGATCAATTTCATCAAATCCTAGGTGAAGTGACATCTCGCTCAAACTACCTTAAAGATAGCGAAATCGGTCTAATGTGAAGTGGTAGCCGCGCTGGCAGGGATGAGACGAGATTCTCACACTCCGTGTCGATACAATAAGCGGGAGGGTATGTGAGATTACGAACCACACCCCCTCTTCACAACCCCTTTGGCGAGCCACTCCCCTGGTCCTCGGGCCTCCTCCATCTCCCGCAGTCCTCGTTCCGTGTTCTCCGGCGTTGTTCTTTCCGTCATGCCCCACTACTCGACATGTGTCCTCCCCCACTTCCTTCCGAGTCTCCTTACCTTAACCTCCCCGTCCCCATAGCCTGGTTGCCTTCTATATTCCACCCACTCCTCCAATGCCTTCCCGTCCTTATCCTCTCTCATTTCCTCTTGTTTGCTAATTTCACGGTGGTATTCCTCGGCGCTTCCTCTCCTCTCCCTCTTGCCTACTTGTTCTTCCTCCCTGCTCTATGCATTGGGGTGAAGAACACTTCGTTAGGTTCGTTTATTCCGACTCTCCTCTTCTTCTCCGTCGCATGCCACGTCGTCCTGTGCTTCCCCCCTCCCCCTTCCCCCTCCTTCAACACTCACCCCCCTGCCATACCTCTTCCATCCCCTGCTTTTCTTACAACCATCATGTCTCTCTCTTTCTATCTCCCTTTTCCGTCTCTGCCTTTTCTTTCTTCATATCCCTCCGCGATTGCTCCTATTCAACGTCTTCCGTCCCTCGCAACGTTACGATTCCTCCCCCCCTCCTCAAGTAGTGTGACAAAGAGGGGAGATAGAAGTGGAGGGGTTGAAGGAAGGGTAGAGAGAGAGAGGCGATGTGTGTGTGTGTGTGAGAGAGAGGGAAGCAGGAGAACCAAACTAATTCCCGAAAAAAGGCACGAGACTCACACGCGCAAGGCGAGTGGTTAAAATCTTCCACCTCTATGACTTCACCAGGGGCTCTACAACCTTGAGGTCTCATCGTTAGACTAATCGAAACGGAACGCCAGGTAGTGTGAGTCAACTCACACTTCTAGAAGCGCTTGTGTTAGCAGAAATACGCAAGGTTTTATGACTGACCCTCCTCACTAAACAACCTTCCTTCCCCGTTTCGCAGGTTATTGAAAATCTGTAGCCCATGTCCGGAAATCGTCTACTGTGCAGCGCCAGGAACTTTTGCGAGGGCGATACTAAATGATTATCTTTTCTACCTTTTGTCACAACATGTTCAGTCAAGTGAATCAGATATATATTTCTGTGGTTTTGTTTTCATCGTTTTTGATTGCAACCTAAACAGTATTCAAATCCTGCATCTGGGTTTATTAATATTTTGGCATACTTAAGAATATGTGTAGCTTTTCATCTATCAGTATCCGTCATGAACGATCATGCGCATATTTAGATAATGTGGCTTCCATATACCGTCTTGTATTTTTAGAACTACTAATACTCCTTTCATTGAAGACATTCCTGTGACTCGGGTCACTTTACATATTGCTCGGAAACGACCGGTTTCAAGAATATGCTGTGAAAGAATATGTATAGCTTTGCATCTCTAATTATACTTCACGATCGTGCGTGCACGTATTTGGTTTTTGGAGTATTTTTATAACTTCTTTTTATTTTAAGAACCACCAATATTCATATCTTTCAAGGCACCCCTGTGGCTTGTCGTATCAAAAAATGTGTGTTTGTGTGTGTCGGAAATACTTAGGCACTATTTTCAGAAAATAGCGGGACAGAGCAGAAAAGGGATAAAGAGCATTTAAGAGCATGGGGAAATATTATCATTCATTTATCATATTATCATGGGGGAAGATCATACGTATTCATGCGTATTTATGAATCTCAATGCATTATAAATTATCATGAGTATTATTGATACTCGTGATTGTAAAGCTGTTTATGGTGATTTTTATAATACGTGCCTTGAGAAAGTTTTATGTAGCAAATTTTCCGAGAGCAGAAATGGAAGTAAAATAACAATTACTTCATTGATAATGCAACTCATCTCGAAGGTTTAAGCTATGTAATGGCGAGTAGCAGCGAGAAGTTTATCCATTTCTTTTTTCTTTCCAAAGAACCTCTTACGTATTGCTGTACAAACAAAATTATGGTTGATTAACCGAAACCACGGCTGTATTTAAAAAATTATTTTATTTGTACTTCACTTGCAAGGCGCCTATATTTTGGTAACCGTTAATGTAGGGACACTATCTTCCCCAGCCGGTATATAATTCCACAGAAACCGTTTCAAAATTATCTCTACGAGCGGCAATTAACGCACGCATATTAAACGACGGGGTGAGTTTTATCAGACCATATCTTCCTTTCCCAGTTTTACTTCCCGCTCGGTGGCGCTAAAAACCTAACCGCCGTGCATTTGGGTTCCATAAATACGCTCTCTTGAACCCATATAATCCACTAGTGGCACTCATCGCTTTCCGTCTATCTTTTTTCTTAAAAAAGATTACAAAATAAAATAGACCCGCAGCAAATGCGAACGCACCTCCAAACCCTTCACTATTTCTTCGGGAAGAAAGCGATAACGCCCCCGCCCTCTTGGTAGGGATACCCGCGTGACTCTTTAACGTGGCCCGCACAAAGTCGTTAGATTTTTTTGCTTCCCCCCCCCTCTGTTTGTCGTTATGTTATATTCTCTCCCTCCTTCCATCTCCGTTCATTCAGTCCTTCCTTTCTTCCGGGATTTTCGCTGTGATTAGTCTTTTCAGCCATCCAAATTTTATGCAGTAGAACAACTCTACGTGTTACATTCTTGTCCATTCCCTTTCTTGCATCGGGTTGACTCTTAGGATAATTAGTAGTTTAGGGCGTAAATTTATGGAAACTTATTTGACGGAAATTTATCCATTTTGGAATAAAAAACTGTAAATTTGTGATTACACACAAAGGAGTAACTTCATGGGATCGATGGAAGATATCGTCTTCAGGGCTGCCAACAGGCAGTCAATTCTCATCATACTACGTCATCTTCAGATGCATTGTGAACGTCATCCAAGGATTATTTTGAGGATACCGCGAACTAGCCTCAGGTATTGCTTTTTCGGCACCCTACCTTTAATTTACATTTTACGTAAAAATTGCCACAAGAAAATATTCATCAGAGCCAGGAATCGAATTACGGATCTTTGGCAAACCAGGCCAATTCTCAGACCATTATGCTCCCCAAACTTACTGCGATTCACATGGAAATATGTGTAGAATTCAAGAGAATTACGTGTCTACCTAATACACCGTTGTAATTGGAAAGGGATGTAAATCATCTCATTCGTTGTGTGAGTACAATATGCAGTTAAATAAAACATCGAAGGACCATTTATCAGAGTATGTATCACACATTTGAATTTTTTCACGTTTATTTCATATACAATTATGTAAAAGCAGTAGCAAAATAGAAAAGTTTATCAAATCCAATCGTATTAATGAGGTAACTAGGGAGAACAACGCCTTGGTAGATTAACTGGCCTCGGTGCGACGTCAAGGCATTAGGATTCGAGTTGCAGGCGGATCATTTTTTCCTCTGTGAAAATTTCGGCCTCCTACTTTTTTATCTCATTCTATTCAAGCATCTACAAAAATACATTGCTCCTTGGAAGTCCCCTCATGGCTATGTGTTTGGGAATTGTACTTTCAGGGAACATGTACCAAATTGCATGCTAAGAAAGTTTTAGGAAATATATAGTTGTTAGCGTGTGAATATTTATGGGGCTGTCGATTGTCTACCCTTAAATGTCCACTTTTTATCCTTTCCTAAAAAGAAAAAAATATTTCCCGGTTTATTTGGGGCGTTAAGTGTGCTTACTGCATTGCAACGTGTTATTTAAGAACATAATTCTGAGATAATAACATTTCCATAAATGAGACGGGATTTGAACCAGCGACTCTTTGGATTGCTAGACCGGCGCCGACCAAGTTACCGCTGCCACGGCAATGAACGTCTTAAAAGGTTGTCAAATTGACAATGAGCCTTTTTTATGACAATTTTCAAATTTTACCGGTCAGTACTCGACTACGAGTTATACTCACCATTAATTAGAGGAGGGCGGGTTCAACAAAATGCCGGAGAGCGACAAAGGTTGCGGCGTAGTGCGAGGTAACGGAGTAGAGACGGACGGAACTTAACTTGTTTTGTGTTGGGACGTACCTTTTTCTCCTCTCATCCACGGTTCCAGTGGTATGCGGTGGATTCCGTGATAATTTGTGAGTCGGCACTGTGTGAGAGAGGGAGGCAGATGAAGAGTGGGTGGCGGGTCGGGACCTTTCAGGGTTTTCTTTCCTCCCATCCCCCCGCTCCGGAGTGGTGGGTTTGGATGTCTTGGAGATCAAGGGTGGGTGCGACATGAGGGAGCAGGTGAAGCGGGAAATCTTTTGGAAGTGTGTTACAGTGGTGGAAACCCTAATAACTGTTTGCTTCCTTTCGTTTCAGAACATCCTGGACAAATTCAACCCGGGAGCCCGTCAGCTCATCAACGCCGGCAAGGCGTACTTGAAGGCGCTTCATGGTGAGTGCTCTAATACCCCTCCCGCTACCCAACCCTCCAACCCCCTCTCCCCGCCCCCCGGTCACTCCTCTTCCATGTCTTCCGTCTCCATTTCATTTCTCACTGTTAAACCCCTCCTGCCGCGCGATCGTCGCGCCGACCTGCGGTTACTTTGTGGAGAATTGTTCCCGGGCGCCTCGCTGCTCGAGAGATGCTGTTCCCTTATTGCAGGCGGCAGCGCTGCTATGAAGAGCCTGACTCCCTATGTGCTTAGCTCAAGAAATTTCTTGTCCTTCGTCAAAGATAGCGCCTCCTCTGGTGACAACTTTGTAGCTCACTTGACTCTACAGTTTCCTCCGATTAGTATCTTACTAGGAGAGGAGTGTTTTCGTGGTACTGTTTTCAAAATATAGTACTCGAGTGCAGCAACGTCTGTATTTGGCGTGTATAGCAGTTTCAATGGATTATTGGATACAGTTATATAATTCCTTTCATTGTTAAATGAAAATATACAATGGCTAGTATTAACAGTTAGATTCTTTCAATGGAGCTATTCCCTTCCAAAGGACCTTCGTTGGTGTGATTTTATGAAAAATTTAACAAACAATTGATAATGATATAAACTGATTTTAAATAAGCGGAAAACTGCAAGAATTATTTCATTCACGATTAACAAGTTCCACCACATCTGCCCTGAGACAGCATCATTCAAACAATGGATAAGATTACATTTTTGAATTTGGCAATGGAAAATATCAAAACTGCTAAAAATCTCATGTTATATTAAATAAAACATATTCTTTATTATACGGAGGCTTTAATTGGCAGGGGACACTAAGGAAAGAATGCAGTTGAAATCCATGCATAACTTTTCAAAGAAGACCAAACTATTTATTTTTTAGTTTAATTAAGTCAGTGTCATTTAATTTATATTTCAAGTTCATTTTGAGGAACGGATGAAGGAACTAAAAGAAGCATTGAATGCTAAAGACATATTTTTATTCAAGTCAATCCAAATTTTCCAAGATATTTAATCCAAATACGCAGACACGGAGGAAAGAGTTGCCGTGAAAATATTTATCTCTGCAATAAGTATTGCAATAAATGTTTAAATTCACTTGGATTTACAACTATTAAAATGTGATGAATAACCGTACGAGATAAGTAAGTTTAATTTTAGGAATCGAGAGGGGTACTGACATTTCACAATGGAAACCCGATACCGTGATATATGAGTTTACGATGCGAATATACTTGAACGTAAAGCGCGCTCGAATTTCCAGAAATTACAGTACCAACATAATGTAGAAAGAGTTTTCCCCGAGCGCTACGGAGAACTGTCTCCAAGAATCTACGGGAGCAGAGGGAATGTCTCGCATCCGTTTATGACGTCTGAAGCAGCGATTCGAGAGTGTCCTTGAGGTTTAAACCCTCTCTTGAGGCAATCCGTTCGCCGACGAAAGTTAACGCGGTGCGATGTTGGAAGAGTTGGAAGCTGGCGAAGGCGGGGTTTCGGTCGAGAGAGATAAAGAGGAGGGTTCGGAGATAAATGCTTTAATCGCTGTATGTATATATATATATATTATATATTTATCACCCGAGTGATTTTATATATATATATATATATATATATATATATATACAGTTATCGGATACACAGGAGCACCTTCCTTCCTCGCCCGATGCCCGTCAGAGACTGCCAAATATTCCCCGCACCCCTTCGTCGATCCTTCCGCCCCGGGTGGCGTATCTCACGCAGTCGCTCATCGCTTATCACCGACGAGTTTGCCGAAAGACGGATTCAACCGTGTCTCTGGTTTTGATGCGAGATTGACTGTCGGTGGGCGTACGTGGAGTGAATTGGAGTCAAGGGTGGGTCTTGGCTGTTGAGAGATGGACTCGCATCGTCATGGCATTCGTGGATATTTAAATGAAATTTCTCATTTGTTTTCCTATTTGAAAAAAAAATGCAGCACAAATGTAGATATAGCGTAGTCAATCCATCGAGCGTAATTTTACAACGTCGAGCTCAAGAATATCTCATTAACGTCTATGAATTAAAAAGAAAATATTTTTAAAAATATTTTTTTAAATACATTTATTTATTTAAAATAAGCTGCGTACATTTAATTCACTGCTAACATTCCCTGTTGTCACACATTTTAAAATTACTCGATGGATTTCAGATAATCATCATAATTGATTCATTTTACTTTTAGGTTGCACCTGTAGATTTACCTACGTTACACATGCAATGAGGAAGTTTCCTGAATGGAATTGTACAGTATATAATGGAAGTGAAATAACAATTAACTAAACCATAAAGTTATTTCATTTCACATAAAAAGATTATTCTCAGGTTTTAGCAAATGTCCAGGATATAACTGCGGGTATTCTATTCGTTTCTTTTTTTCTGGGCCTAGAAGCTCTTGAGTTGATCTCTGCTCAACTTCTATGTCTGTATTTTGGCATTGTTTTTCTTTCAAACATGCAAAGTAGCTTCCATGCATCGCCAATAATCTCTCTTGTGACATATTAAAAAAATACTCGGTGCATAAAAAATTATCATGAATGCTATTGATTAATTTTATATTATGGAATATTCTTATAGGTTTTATAGCATTTAAAGTAAGTAAAATTTGTGAGACAAAATTTATGAGTGGCAATGAGTGTTCAAGGGAATTACTTCATTCATTCAGTACACACAGTTCATCTCAGTGGTTGAAAGTAGGGTGAGGTGGAATATGGGTGTGAGAGATGTGGAAAGGGATTTTCTTTCTCACTTCTTCACCCCTCCCTCTGGGAAGTATCAATTCCAGGAGGGAATGGAGTGTGAAGAGACTCTGTATGCTCGGAGGATTTCCGAGTGTTTTGATGGCTTTGAATCCCCCTAGAGGACTCACGTGTGAAGGGAGGTTGTCTTTTGCTCAAAGAACGATTCGGTAGAAAGAGGCGCGTAGACGTCATGTGGGGAAGGAGTAGGGATAAGTCCCGAGGATTGATGAAGAAGAAGTGGATGAGGGAAAAGAGAATAAAAGTGGGAAGAGACTTGGGGGGATGAGGAGAGAGGAGGGGGATTGGATTGATGTCGGTCGCGGGTTCGAAAACCACTTGGGTTCACATCCAAGGGTATGGTTGTGTATGTTCATCCGTTGAGTCTGTTTTCAGGATAATGTGAAATAAATAAATATTGACCTGAGCGTACGTCAATTGCGGCCAATTTGTTACGTTAAAATAGATGAACACACACTTCCATGTCCTGGGTGGTAAAAAAAACCACGTCATTCAAACCTGCAACCTACGGGTTAGCAGACTAGGAAGTTACGTTGTCGTTACCCCGACGCCACCGAGGATGACATTGATATTGAAACATTACTAATAAAGCTCAGATGAATGAACATTAAAACGAAATTGATTATTCTGTCAATTTAAACGTCCTAGTAACCAACCAGGATGGAGTAAAAAGAGAAAACGGATGAAAGACTGAAATAGAGACGGAAGAGAACGTTAAAAAGGAATTGAGAACGGCTGAGAGACGAACTAAAGAGATTTGGAATGCGTCGGAATTCCAGGACGGGAACGATTTGGGTGAAGGGAGGGAGAGGGGGGGGTAGAAAGACGGAAGATGGTGAGATAGGCGCAGAACGAGTGCGCGGGAGGGGGAGAATGAGCTACTTTTCTGTTATTTGAAAATACGTTCGCTTTTCTTATCATGTGGACGTTAGGATCGGCTTTTCGTGAGGCTCGGTCTCTCTCGAATTCCAGTGCCACAGAAAAGGGCAATGTTTACGTTATCTCGGGCGTGCAAATGATTTTTCTCATTTTTCCACGTTTCAGTGACCGAAACAAAACAGGATTCTGTCCTCGGAAGCGTTGGTAATGCGAACGTTATCGCCATTTTGAATCAGGACGCGCATGCGTGTGCCTGTTGTGATTGGGTGCTCAAAAATAACAATAAGTTGGGCGAGGTCCCCTGTCGTGTGAGTTTAGTTACTGTTTCGCATTTGGTGCTAGGGAAAGGAACAAACAGGATTTGTCGCATTACTTATTTTGAGTATTTGAGTAATCTTTTTTATTATCGACATTCGATATAACCTGTGGTAACAATCATCTCTTCAGATTTGAGTTTTGAAGTCGCAAAGTCGAAGAAGCAATTCGTTTTGGTTGAAATATTAATTCACCGCTGTAGTTCTTATCTGAAAATAGCTCGTAATGCAATGTTTCTCGATCGGGTCTGTCATCGTAAATCTTTTAAGCAAGTTAAATGTGATACCTTTCCTTCATTCCCTGGCGTCAAAATATCAGTAGAAGTCATTATGGTATTTTATTTGCATAAAGGAATCTTATCTCTGTGACGGATTTCATTCATCCAGGGGTCACTGGACCCAACCTCATTACAAGAGTAATCATATTTCTGTACTCGATTGCTCGATTAAGTCGGTTAAGGAAAAATCTCATGTCATCAGGTAAAATTTTATTTTAATTCAGTATTTTTTTTATACTAAAGGATCAAGTAGATCGGTTTCCTTGGAACTATTATCGAGGAATTATTACTACTAACTTGAAAATATTTCCTAATATAAGGAAGTTGATTCTTCCGATCATATATTAAGTGTACTTGATGGTATATTGCTATTGATCAGCTAATTTCAATAGTCTGAGCAAATATTACACTTTTGTTGTACTTCACCAATTTATTTTTTGTATGATGTTTTATATTTCACTGTCTCCTCCACTGCTGCAGTTTTTCGTTCCATTTTAGCAAGCCCATCCCTTTCCAAATGTTAATAAGTCCTAATACATGATGTATCTCTTTGCTTTTTATCTTTCAAGCTAAAATTTCTCGCCTTGAATTCTAGCTCCCTTTTCTATATATTATATACTGGATGTTTTTATATCTTTTAGTCTGTCCGAGATTAATAGACTTCGACACCGTTTCACCGATCACCGTGAAAGTTGGCACAGATATGTATTTTTTCAAGGAGAAGGTTTATATGCTATCAAAAATATCTCAGGGCCCCAAAAGGTCCCAAAATGGGGTCCTTTGGTGTTTTACGCTACGTATTGGGTTTTGTACAGTGGTTTAATTTTTTGCTTTTTAAAATTATTCCGCACAAGATTGAGGTTTTGGATTTTTTATCTAATGGCCGAAAAAATGAAGTTTATTATTCTTTCAATCAAACATATTTTCCATTAAGTATTTGTCTGAATATCGCTATTTTACCTGCAACAACGCGCATTTTTCTCAGAAATAAACGATAGCATATTTCCTTGACAGCATATTTGATTTTCAAAGGATATTCACACCTCTAGCATTTAAGTTTTCCTGCAGGCCCATGATAAAACTTATAAGAAATCTGTATAAGAATGGCCAAGAGTCCCAAGGGCCCCATGATTGATTGTCACGGGTGGTAATCGATAAATTCAATGCATATTTACAACAAGTATACTCTTCAATGTCTATTCTCAAATTAGCTCTCGTGAGGGCACTGTATATGTTTGAGAGATCTCTTACGTAGTAAACGATACACATCAAGGAATTAAACGTGCAAGAATATTTATGTGCAGCGAATAGTAATGGTAATAATGCCTCTGTTGCTACAGCAAACACGTTGTTGTTTATTATCATCTATTGCTCAGATGTATTACACTCAGTGGAACCGTCTGCCTCTCATTACGATTGCGAATTGTTTTTTAGACCAATTCCCACATCATCAACGTTACGAGTTATATATGTTTAAAAGTGTTAAAGTGCAGGTAACTTCCATTCACTCTATCATCGAGTTGCCTATTCAAAACTCTCACTCGCCGCTGTTTCCCCTCCTTGGACTTAAAAATATATCCATCAACATGCCAAATAGGAAAAAGGGTAACCTTTCGAAAAGATCTTCTAGCAAGCAAGCAAGAGGAATGTCTTCTTTGCGAGAAAATGAGTCCTTGCAAGAAAAATGATAAAGATTAGACTTGCTATTAGGCTTTTGGTTCTGCGAGACATTATTAAATATTTTGCGCTACAGTTTCGCCCTACTATATTGCCGGCTTCGCCGGGCTTTTAAGAAGACTAAAGGTCGGGCTTTAAAGGTTAGACTTTGATGCTCAAAGACATGCCCACCAGTGATCTCATGAGCATCTCCCCTCGGTGTTTCTCGGGTTATGCTAAGAACCGCACAAATTTCATCCCAACTCAACCTACGGACGGGTAACCAGATATAAATCTGGTTCAAATATAGACCCATCTGTTTCGAAACTTCAATCTGCTTTAAGATGGCAGAAATTATAAAGACGTCACTACATGCTTCTTAACCGAAAGATTAACGGAAATTCTATGCAATGAACGACATCCGTGAATGAAAATCAGCAAGTGCTATAAGAATCACTATAGATTTTTTTTGTAGCAACCGAAACCAATGATTATTGCTACCCTTTATGTCGAAGGCGCAGTCCGGGTGACGGAGGGTTCATGGGTCAAATAAACATGGCTGTTTCTGCAAATGCTCCTTTTGATGTTGTCAACCTCTGGATTGTACCCTACTTTCCAATCCTGATTAACATACTCAATGCACGTATCAACGTTGAAAATCGGAATTTAATTAAGTCTTTAAATACAAATATATTTATGTACACAAGGAAAGCGATCAAGCTGTTAATCACTCAGAAGACGGCTCAAGAGAACCGAAAAGACGAGGTGACCACCTATCAACCTGGGTGCTATTTAAGTAGTAATGAGTCTGGGTGGCTTATTTTTGGGTTTACGTGTATGAAAGAGCACCTGGAAAACGGTCAGTGTGTTTACCACATCGGACATAACATACAAGCTAGGTTACGAACTCCTCAAATGATCACGCTGACAGTATTCTTCAGGCTTTGTGGTTTTATTATAAAATAAGTTCAATGTTTCTCACACCCGTTGAATTTCAACGAGTACCTTCTGCAGGTATTATTATAATAATGAGACTTCTTCCTAATTGAGAATACAAATTAAACTCTACCTGAAAATACGCTGCACCTTTTGCTTTATTTACCTCACTGAAAACCTGCATTACATGCTTATTTTGATCATGATGATGACTGTGCTAGGTAATCATTGAAATCATTCCTTAATTCATTAAATAAATGATCTGAAACAAATCAGTTAAATTCTTAAAATTATACCGATGGATCAAGAAAAGCCGCCAGAGGCTAGACATCGCATTTTCACCTAGTGTGGCCGCTTGAGGTTGACGTGTGAAAAAAAGTTGGCCAGTGAACTGAAACAGCGCAATCACGGGAAGAATGTTGGAGGAATTTTTATTTAAGCCTCGTAATGATTGCGATTTTTCCTTTTTTCTATCTTCAAATTTAAGCGTCGCAAAACCGACGCGGACGAACAAATGACCTAGATATTTGAAAAGGAACTCCGAATCTTTGCGTCGTTAGCCTAAAAGCGATAGAAAGTTTCCAAATTGCTTTTCCATCAAAGAATGCGGCACGATGATAAAGGAGCAAATAATAGTGGGGAACCAGTGAGTGGAACTCTGAGCATATTTGAAACAATAGGAAAAAAATAGGTCTTCTAGGAAGTGAAAAAAAACTAGATTTTATTCTGGTGGGCAACACACCTTTCCGGAGCACTCTTGTAATCACCCATAGAGCGCTTTAGAAAAAATTGCGACTCGCCAGTTTCTGTCCACCTCATGATAATTGGCGATAGCAGATCGGGCGTCAAACTATATTCTTTCTCGCAGCTTCGTGAGTGTGATTGATGATCCCTTTTAAGACGTGTACGCATCCCTGGAGTTTCCCGGTTTTTACAAGTTCCTTTTGAACCAGATCATCGCCTTTAACGCGCATACATCAGGCGCTGGACGCGAGAGTTCATGCGTAAACAACCTCTCGGTCGCTCGAAGTACGGCGCGATTGACAGTTGCGATATAAGTCGATTTCGTAGCGTAAGGTGGTTCGTTGGAGGAAGTCATGTCGGGGGACGAGTTGATCGACGTATCGAGGCCCAGCGATGACACCGTTCGGGTGAGATACTGCGCCCGTCATGAGTGGAAAGGTCATAACGGATCGCATTTCGGCCAGTGGTTGGCAATTTTCCCCTAGCCCTTGTGTGCATGCGATCAGTATTAAACGTCATTCGAGGCCTCCTTTAGGGGTTGAAACCTGGTAGAAGGGAAGAAGATGAGATCTTATTGTACGATAATGAAATCAGTGAAAAATTATCTCACTATTCAATTGTTACCCTCCCATATCAGTGGGATATAATTTCCATTCAGTTTCCACGCAGAAGTATATGTAAAACTGAGTGACGTAAAACGAATTGAAGTAAAACTAAGTGCCCGGGGCTAAGTACACTTAGGGGCGTAAAACGACGTGCCATAAAGGTAAGTGTCTTTAATCATTTCTTTCGTTCGATGGGTTTAATAACTTAGCGTTAAATAATGCAAATGTAGATTCCCAGTAAAAACTAGTGTCATAATGAAAGAGGATTCAAATTGCATTGGCTGGTGCCCCTCTTTGTGCTTCAATCTTAAAATGAAAAAAATGCTCAACATTTTCCTTATTGGGAGAAGGTAGTCGGAAAACACTGCCATAAAAAATTTTTTGCCTCGAGAAAGAAAAATGAAATACATGCCGTGCAATTTTCTTGGCACTCACAATGGATTTCCAGCAACCGTTACCTCTTTCGTGAACACACGAATATGTTTATGGGTACCTTTAGACGAAAAAAACTGAAGGGCATTCAGGCGGCGCGAAATGGAAATTGATTGGTGATAATCGGAAATTTCAGAAAATGGGTTGTACTTACGCCTTACGCGAAATTGCCAAGCTATGTGAAAGCTTAGAATGCTCATATTACTGTTATTCTCCGAAATTCCCTTGATTTGGTGTTGTGAAAATTTAATACCTTCACTAATATGTGAACGAAGCAATGTTTTGTGAGATATAAGATATTGACAGATATATTAGAGCTAATTATAATTGAGATGATGAGAAATATCACATTTTATAGTAATATTTCTTTCACCTTCCAAACAATGAAGCCTTGTCCTACTTTTGAAATAAAGGCATCTGTTGGCCAGTAAAAGTAATCGTTGTTCACGATAACATTTAAAAATATTTTTATGATAAATGAGGGAAGTCTGCTTTCATCAGGTTCTCCTTCAAAATATACTATGGAATACTGGAGTGGTGTATAGAATAACACTATAGGAGCTGACTTTCTACTGATGAAATAGAAACATTTTGATGGGTGGTAAAGCACTGTCTAACAATAAGTAGTTAGAGCGGAGCCTCAGGATAGAGATTTCGCTATACATGTTAATTGCAAGTACCCCATGGAATAAACTACCGTGCCTCTTATCATCTGCAATTTTTCAAATCAAGTATTAGGTATATTCCCAAAGCCGTCCGTTCCTCTTTATTAAATGATAATACCCTAATTCATGCATTTTTTCCTGCATCTCACCTTATTGGCTAGATTGTAGCGTGTTCTTTAGCCTGTCTCGTGGCATCCGTTCTATTAAATACACCTAATAGCTAACACCTTGGAGCCTTTTCCGTGAAGTCTAGTTATACATTAGTTTAATCCCCAAAACTGTATTTGAACCCTTTAGACCTTTATTTTTCCTGCTGGATGGTATGTTATTTGGGGTCGTGATTAGCTGCTGAGGCCCTGAGTGCCATTCAGGATAGGTGGTTATGTGTCTCGATATAATGGGATAACTTTCCCTTTATTGATAGAAGATTCATTTTAAAAGGTTAATGGTTTATACTTGGAAGTTTACCCCTCTTTTGACTTATTTAACAATCACTTTCAAAATTTAAATGGATAAATATTGAATTTAATTTAATTAATCTGTCAAGTTAAGCGTAATAGGTTTCCAGTGAGTTTAGTTACGCTCAAATTGGGCGGAGTCCGTCCAAGATAATAGCGCAGTTGAAATATTCTGATTTGGCTTATTGTTAGAAAGAAATGAAAATTAAATAATTTCTACATGATCGTATGACTTAAGCAAAGGCCACCATCATTGATTCTTCTGTCACGTGTTTCTCTTCCCCGAACGGCATTGGACGTGTTTAAAAATTGGCTGCATTTCTGTCAACGACGCTATTATCATGGACGGACTCTAAATGCCACAACTCTGCTCCAAGCTACTTCAAAAGATCTTCTTTCATCTCCCCATTCCGATTCGCTGCTCCGCATTCCGGTCATCGTATCTTCTTCCGGATTTAAAATTTCCGGCACGGATTCTATAAACCCAACACTTATGGATGGGAAGTACCATCTCTTAGTGAAGTCCGTTCGGGTTCTCCCCCGGGTCTAACTCCGCGTTTCTTCCGACGTTTAGAAGTCGGAGGTGAGAAAAAAGGCGGGAAGGTGCTAACCAATCGGACGGAACCTGACGCATTACCTAGTGTAGTGACCAATTGGCATTCACAACATTCAGTCCTGATGACGATGGACGACTCGGCCATCGGAACGTTGGCAGAAATGCAGAGTTAGACCCTGGGGAGAACCTTAACAGACTTCACTACTAGCATAATCTGGGGGAGCGTCAGTACTTACTCTAGCCACCACACCAACCCGATCCCCTTTAACTTGCCGGGAGTTAGGCACCGACAAGATAACCGCGACCTGTCTTAGAAAAAGCGGAAGCGCTCAACATCTCTAGGGACGAAGACTAATGATGGCGGAGGTTTGAGAAAAATGGAAGTGTAAGGGGTGTGTGCATGCTGAGGGGGAGGGTGTGGGAGGAGGCGAGGAGCGGAGGGAATTGAAAAAGAAGGAACATGGGTGTATGGGGTAGGGAAGGAAGGAAGATGGAGGAGAGTTAATCTGGAACGTGACTGCCACTCTAACGGAATGTCTTAGGCGCGCCGACACCCATCTCGCTCCCCCCTCTCACTCTTTCTACTCTCTCTCTCTCTCTCTCTGTGTGCGGTACAGTCGCCGAATGTAACCAAGTTTCTCCTGAGCAACACAAGAGCCTTTTGTTGACCTCCCTCCAGTTCTTCGTTTGGAGCGCTCTTGCCCTTTGAGAGCGCCCTTGGTTAGCCCTCCCTCATTGCCTCAACTCCTCCAGGGCCCAGTTCCTGGCCCCCTTCCCTGATTCTTTTCATCCAAACCTCACTCCTCTCTTTCCCTTCCTTTCCTATCCTTTTAACCTCTCCGCACTCGGGGCAATGTTCATTTCCAAAGGCCTGCCTGCCCCGCCCACTCCCGTAGCCTTCCTTGACTCTCATTTCCTTGCCCCTGCGCTTCTACCTCTCTATCTCTTCGGTTCTCCTTCGCGACCTCTCGCTCTCTCTCTCACTCTCCTTGGGATTTGTTTTGTGCGAGCGTTGCTAAGGCGACGGGGCGCCACCCATGTGACGTGATCCGAGGCTCTCGCGTGCCCGGGCGAGCGTAAGGTACACACTACAAAGGCGACTTAATGCATGCCGCTTGTTCCGCTCTGGAATCCAAAGGAGCAGGAAAACCCTTTCAAAGCGAGTGCTGCCTCTCTTTCTTTCTTTCCACCTTCAATCCGCTCAACGTGAAGAACTTTTCGGAACTGCGAAATGTGCTCGGAGTCCATGAGCGATTACCATTTCACGTTCAGGGAGACAGTGGCGTTGTCGTCTCTTTCCGGATCGTTACTTGTTTTTTTTAAATTCAAAATTACCTCTTCCGAGTTTATTATTTCATCCTTTCACCCACTTGCTTTTGAAATCAGTGATGTGATCAGTTGAGTGAGATGACTTCCGTGAGCTTTGGAGGTTATACACCCGTGTGCACGATCTCGGGGAATGGGACGGACTAGGGGTATTCTGGGATAGTTCCTGCTTATCGACTTGCCCAAAATTTATCTTTTACTTTCGAGCCAATTCTGCCCTGAATCACAACACATGCCCTATGTATGGCTTAGTTACAACTCTCCATATCTCTTTTCATTTTTTACGCCTTTCAAACAAACTTCCTAATCTTGTACTACTTGCTACCATGGGCTCCTTTTCTACTCCATTCTACTCTCCTATACAGTCTACTAAAGGCCGTGCAGACTCATTGCTACCCCGTGCAAGTTTTCAATTTTATGTTTTATTGGTAATAATTAGACAAGATGCAACCTCTCACCAGCACTGCTCAACATATACTTGGATGAGGCAATACGAGAAGCACAAGAAATGGGGATGAACGGAATTAAGTTTAACGGAGAAGAAATAAATATGCTCCGCTTCGCAGACGATATCGTAGTCATAGCAGGAAATCATGATGATCGTCAAAGGTCAAATCTGTTAAATTCTCAATTTCTCATTCTTCAATTCTTCATGAAATTTACAGAAGAGTAGTAGAGGAAAAGAACATATGGAACACTATTCAGAGAAGAAGACCCAGATTGATTGCGTACATCCTGAGGGCCAAGGAGTTAGTGAAGAATATCATTGAAGGAATAATAGAGGGACAGGTCCCATGAAGAAGGCTAAGGGATAAATGCATAGACTAAATAAAGAGGAAAGTACTCAAGAAGAACTACCAGGGAGTAAGGGAACTAGCATTAGATAGGGAAGGATGATGGGCTGCAGTAAACTAATCTTAGGATTGAACGACCAATGAAAACAAAAATGTTGAGTCTTCTTATTTTTTAAATGGACGATATCATCACTTGAATAAGAGGATGGAGAGAGTTCAAGAGTCTCTTATTTGTTGTTCACCATCCTGAAACTCAAATTTAACCCCATTTCTTTTTCCGGAAAAGCATCACTTCTTTGTTACTTTGTCGTAGTGCTCAAAATATTTCTTTAAGTTTCCTTTCGGGTATTTCTTATGGTTATGACTATAATTTCACCGTATGTAGGCTTTGTGTCACTTTTTTGTGTTCTACTCCATGGAAAAAAAGCAGAAATTTAAACTCATTCCATGAATTTTTCCGTTACCGTGCGTTATTATCTTCACATGCGGAATTCGTCTGAAAATGACTTTTTTTCCCAGCGGTGTATACCATTCCAAATGGTGAAACGCCAATTTGAAGAGAATTCTCCGCTTTTCCCTGCCGTGACGTTTCCGTGCTTCGAAAGAATTTATGCGCCGACGGCGACAGAAAAAATGTACAAGCCAAAGAAATGCAAGACTCGAGCCAGCCAGTGGAATACTAGACCAGATGCAAACCACACGGCGGCATCCCCTTTCGCAAACGACGGAGAAACACAAGCAACCTAGCTTCCTCGCGGGATATCACGGTTTCAAGAAATTGTGCGGTTCTCTGATGGAAAGCTAAAGCCTATTCGGAAGGAAGTACGTAGCGACGCAATGCAATAAATCGAGCGTGTATATTGCGGCGTCAATGGTCTGACCACGAGTCGGAATCCTCAAGGGACTCGTAAATCGCCAACTTGTGGAAAAGCCTCGACCGACCATCTGTGTGTTTCCTTCCGACCACGGGTCAATGGCATCGTGAAAGTCTATAAAAATGGTTATTCCACGCTAAGTGGAAAAGCTCAAGAATAAGGTTCTTCGACGTAAATGTGACTTGTATTCGAATGAATACAGGAAATCATATTGAAGAGATGAATCGTAGTCACGTCAGGTGACGAGCAATAGCACTTGCATTTCAGATAACTTCGATTGTAACCGCGGGAAGTGGTGGTATCAGGCAACAGGGTCGGTCACTGGTCTTAATCTGGGATTTGGATTCTACATATTTGTAGTAATATGATATCAGATGACTAGATAACTCTGAAATGAACTTTCCTGTCTTAACACTCTTGACAGTTTGTATTGTTAGCACTTTTCTATGAAAGAATTACTTCTTCACATTAGCTACCAAATAGGTTCCACCGTTAAATGTGGAATATTGCGAATATGTTATCATTTAATTTCTCAGTTCCTCAATGATAGTTGAGCAATTTTCACTTTTATTCTAAGTGTCTTGTTGGTTGCAACCTACGACATCTCGTTAAAAGTTGGTTAATCTAAACGAAATAGAGTAAAAATCATTTAAATTATCGATAGAAAAAAGTAATTTGTTAGCTGTTATGTTGCCAAAATCACCGTTGAATCGTGTATATTTTTGCATAGTCGTGTAAATTGTCCGATTCAGTGTTTTCAAGTCAAAACCCCTTGGATTTCCGGTAATGGTAATGAGGAAGAGCCTTATTCCTCCTCGATTATGAAACTGTTTCCTCGTCACCTAAAAGCAATATTTTTTAAGAGTAAAAAATTAATTCACCAGCATACCTACTGCTCCACTTTGACACCGCAACGCTTATGCTCTCGATAACCGGACAAAGCGAAGGGAAAGGGGTGGAAGAAGTGTCTGCTTTCCTAATACGAGTCGTCGGAATCATCCTCGCAGTTTTGGCAACCTCTGGCAATGGGTGCACGATGGCTTCCTTGACGTGGTTTACTTAGCCTCCATTCACTTGCCCCGGGGGCGATCAGATCGTGCGGCCGTGAGGTATTGACGTGGAAACAGAGCCAGTGCGGCGACGCTACATCGGCGAGGCTGGCTGGTTTCTTCTTCCTCTTCGATGCCTTACGGTCTCAAACCTGGTAGGAGACGACCTTGGTTTCCCGTTTCTCGATTTCCATCTCTTATTGTTACCACTGGTGTGGGCTAAGGTTATTTTCGAGGAGGAGTTGATCAGGCGTGGCCCTAAAATGAGAGACCATGGTTAGGTATGGAGTTTATTTGAAGCCGGGATATATTGTGGAGGAGGAGGACATAAGTCTGAAAGGGGCTGGTGCGGCAGACAAAAGAATTATGGTGGCCGAGAAAAAAAAGGGATTAGAAATGACTCGAGGGGAAAAATGATTAATTTCGAAACTCATGAATGTTTAATTGATTTCGGGGAGGAAATTTCTCCCTGCCTTGATAACCGTGGAGACTAAACCTACCGTTATCCTAGTGAGTGGGAGTGGGTGTTAAAAAATGATATCGCTCCTCGTTCTCGGATGGGAATAATGGGACGGAAGCGCATAACGGAGTTTTTTTCATCCGAGCACTTGCCTTCATCTATATTGTGCACCGTAGGTTGCATCAAGGGAGTGTGGCCAAGTGGGGGGAAGGAGGGGAACGTTCACGAAACATGCACTAGGTACTTAAAATTTTATAAAGGTTATTTGAAATGTTGTGTTTAACGTGTGTTAATGATTTTAGCGCATGCATGAATTGAGATATAGGAATTCGAAAGTTAAGCAGGCATGCGAGTTGTGCTACAGTTCTGGTAACCCTATTAAATGAAAAGCGTTATGAAGCAATTCAGCTAGTTAGGATACCTGTCGAGCAACCGTTTTATACAGTCTTAATGGCAGCCGTTACGATCTATAATTGTTCGCGGAAAAAATCGCATATTGTGTGCTCACGGCAGAAAACCCCTATATGCTAATGACCTAATCGACCGTAGTAGTAATGTCGGGTTACTCAATGCCTTTTTGAAGTAATCAGAAAAAATAAGATTGGGTTTGTGTTGGTGGGCGGGACTTGACTCAATGTTGGCGCTTTGTTGGCGCAACAATTCTCCACGATTTCGTCTACCTTCAATTTACAAGCCTTTCTACGCCGCAGCATTCACTTAATCGGGTTCTACTTTGAGCTTTGGAACAGCCATATACCTACCTATAATCGCAAGCATGGGACTTTGCGAACATCAGCCAATCATATTCAGCTGGCGCAGAAAACAAGCGTTGACGCGTAGGAGTAATTTTATATCGGATGCCTTCTGGTCTTTGGGTGCGTAAGCCCTTTTCACCTTTCCTGGTAGGGCCATGGTGTCACATTCCGTCATCGACTGAAACATTTTGATTTCCGATTTTGCTTTTCTGGAACTTATTATATTTGTTTTGCTTGCTTGTAAAATATATAACATGCGTCGTCGGTGCGAAATGAGGTCACGTGACGTTCCTTTCACATTTTGTGGAGAATTTCAATGAGATTCCGAGCGAATTCTCTCATCCTCTCTCTCTCGGTTCCATTCATCTGTTAGTCAAACTTCATTTTAATTAACTTAAAACCGTTCAGAGCTCAATTAAAGCAGATTGAATTTGTATCGCGGTATTTATTTATTCGGAATCTCTCTGCTTTACATGTGCCGTGCTGGCTTTCTCTTTCATTTCGCGTCTGTTTGCTCGTCCAAGCTTTGGAATTCCTTGGACTCTTTCAGGCGACTGATTTACTTTTCCTTCAGCTCTTTTGAAAATGGCGTAAGACTTCACTAGGTATTAATTCAAGTCATCCATTTAGCCGTGCATGAGCATGATTTTCAAATTGCTGCTTTCTAATACATTGGTAGCTAATTGATGTCCCTTGGTCTCTCTTCCTCTAATTATCCATTACTGTCTAACGTGTGAGAGGAAAGTTTTGCTGATGATGATATATAATTTGCTGATATTTTTTTTATGATATATATTTTTCCATTACCACCAGGTAAAATATGTTTAAATTTTAAACATTAGAAATTACTGTTGAATTTTTCTTGCTCAGATGCAAAAGCTTCTATGATTGTAGCTCACGCATTGTGGTGAGGAAGTTTTCTCATGGAAGGTTTATGAGTGGGTATGCGCATTTCACCTCTAATCACATTACGTTGGATGGTATTCCCGGAAGGCATTACTCTATTAAGTTGTTGGAAGTGATCATCCTAAGGTCGGCATTTACTTAGCTACGAATTCATTTGACCTCGACTGATGATGTGACGCGAGGGAAGGGAATAGTGGGCAGATACGTAATCACTCAAATGAGTGCGATGAGCTCAAACCTGGAACTGAGCCAAGGCTATGAGTGATAGACTCGGGACGAGGTTCATTCCGGTGCATCGTGGCGATGAGATGCATCAATCTACATAATCACATGTGCTGTTTTCGTGGTTTATAAGCGGCGTTAAATGTTGAATAAAAAATGAGTGCGTAGTTCGTGGCGACTTCAGTTATTTAGGTGTGGAAATTTATTCCTAACGGGTATTGCGAGAACGATAGAAAGTTGAAAAACTAGCGTCTCGTAATACCACGAGACCGGTAGTGCGGACTTATAGGAATACATTAATATCCTCTTTTCGTTTTTCAGGCAAATTTTTCATCAATCCGATGCTGAAATCTGTTGATATTGTGGGAAATGCAACCCGTGGAGCATGGTCTCAATACCTTCTTTATGAGAATTAAGAATTCATTGCATTAGGCATTGACTCTTGAACCATTCTTGAATAATGTAAGTTTTCTCAAAGCTATGAGAAAATTAAATAGTCTATACAGTATTCTTTTGTAATATATGCCTGTTGATATCTAATTATTTGCTCATAATGAGTAAGCAAGTTTTCGACTACAGGCTCGTTTAATAAAAAAACACATGCAAGCCATATAATTTGTAGGCATAAAGCGATTTATTATCATAATTTAACTTATAGTAAATTGGTAATATAAAAGAAATTATGGTAATTTATTTTATGGTGTTTACTGTCTAGTGACGCCCAAATAAAATTCAACATGGTGACTTGCTTTTTTCAACGCAGCGTCTTAATATGTCCTTCTAAAGTGTTTTATAGTCGTGGACTCTCGGCTCCGTAGGCGCGCACAATACGACCGGTTCCGGTGGGCAAAGCCCACCCCGACCGGTTCCATAACAAATTGCAAGCAACTTTATCGCAAATTCGATGTTTAAAAAATGGTCACATTATCATCAGCGATTGTAAAACTATAATAAAATTATTGCAAAACCTAATCGTACAGGTTGACCTTAGCTTCCGAACCTAAAGCACCACGCATGCGTTTCAAACTGGTTGTACCTTTGTAAATTTTCAGTGGAAAAGGCACATTTTTTCATTACTTAGAGAAAATGTATCTCCACATAGTTGAGCAAAGAACCTCTTGAAACTCGTGTTCTTTCACTTGATATATTCCACGATATAATCAAGGTGGCAAGGGGAATTTCAATCGGAACGCTCTTTTGACGAGAAAGAGGGAAGTGGCCGGCTTAACCTTTGCTCGGGATAGAGTGTGACCGTGTGTGGCCTCCCTGCCCATCTTCCGACCGACATTACGGGGTCATCGGTGGAAATGAAGAAATTAAAAACTCGGCAACGAGGGCAGTGGTTGTGGCTCGAACCGAAAGCGCGGTTTTCTTTCCTCACGACTGGGGATAAGCGTCACGAGTGAGGTGGGCGTGATGCGGCGGGGGCGGCGAGGGGAGGGGAAAGGGAAAGGTAGTGTGAGGAGGGGGGGGGGTGCAGGGAGGGGAATTTTGAAGAAGGGATGGATGGAGGGGTGGCATTGCGAGGAGGGAATTCAATGGAATGGGACTAAACATTTGAGCGTGGGAGCTTTGGATGACGATGTCGATGGGTTCCTCCGCAGCTTTCACCAAGAAAGGGACGGACGGACGCGGGGAATGTTATTACTGCTCTCGACTCTCCCCATTTCTCTACTTATAGGTATTGGCTCTTAACCGAGTCTGGATTGAGCCACACGTTCGGATTCAATCACGATCCATTGCCTTTAATAATTCCGTCCCACCTCTCTCTACCATCTCATCCCGGCCAATCACAATTCTTTCTCTCCTCATATTGCTGCGCTGCCCGCATTCCTGTATTGTTGCACATACAGAGGACATATCATAGTCTTTTGTCTCCCGATGGGATAGCTGATAAGGTTGTGCGTTCTTAGGATTTTAATATCGCATTGAGATGTAAATTTCACGCTGCAAAGGATCAATCACGATCCATTGCCTGTAATCATTCCGTCCCACCTCTCTCTAGCGTCTCATCCCGGCCAATCGCAATTCTTTCTCTCCCCATATTGCTGCGCTGTCCGCATTCCTGTACTGTTGCATATGCAGTGGACAGATCGTAATCTTTTTGTCTCCCAATGGGATAGCTGATAAGGTTATGTGTTCATCGGATTTTAATATCGCATTGTGATGTAAATTTCACGCTGCAAAGGCAGAAATATATCGTATGGTATTGCTGTGCATTACTTATATCGCATTGCATAGTATTTGGAATGGAACCATATTACGTCACACTATGACTTTACATCGCATATTTCATTGCATTCATCGCAATGATCGCATAATATCGCTTCTATTTCACATTATCGTGTATCGAATTAAATCTCATTACATTGAATAGCGAATAGAATAGCGCTACTTCGCATATCCAATTGAAACGCATAATATCGCGTATTGCATTGTACCACATATCGCATTCTGTCACATGTATTGCAAATAATCGCATTACATCTTATTTTGAATTCCATGGCATGTATTTCATTTCATCGGAGGTATATCGAATTTTATCGCACAGCATTTAATATCACATTGGAACGCATATTTATATCATGTTGCATCACACTGCGATATCCCCGGCGTATCACATTGAAGTGACAATGGGATGGAACAAAAGGGTCGTTCATTTTCCGCGTGGGAACTTATCTGCTGCCAGTCAAGAGTTTAAAATATGTTTTCCTCGCTATTCTCCGTATTTTTTCATTCCCTTCTCCGACGCCAATCTTTTGATTTTCTCCCACTCCCCCGTTGCATTCCCTTAAAAAAATTTGCTTTTGGCGCGAGGAATGTTTCGAGTCGAGTGTTTCGTCAGTATGTAGTACGTATCCTCTCCCTCTTGCTCCCCGCTGTATTCGAGGGGCTACCCTATTCGTGGCTGTCGATGGGTGGTCGGTGAGTTATTTCTCTCTATTTTCCCCTCGGTGGTCGATTATTCGGCCCGTCGGACAGCTGTTTTGACGCTCCGAGGGAGTTAACAGGTGCCCCTCGCTCATTGTTCGAAAGCTGCGGTGTTTCTCAATCATTGCCAAATCGTGGGAGGGGTACAAAAAGGAGATTTTCGTGGGGTTTTATGCGTTGAAATTGATTTATCGCAGGTGTCGAAATGCTAGCATCCCCACTTTCTTTCAGTTGAAACCATGGATTGTTCCGTCCATAATGAAGCGCCAAAACCAACAGGTTTATAATGTACACACATTTGAGAAACTTGGCAAGGTACATAAATTTAGTGCTGGATTTCATTATTGCAACACCATTATATACTTGTTGATGAACTCGCGGTAACGTTTAACATTTTATATGCAGTTGACCTTGATTAAAGTTACGTATTTGTTTTTGGCAGTGACGTGCTCGTGTTAGGTCGATAACGCGATTAACATTTGTGAAAATTGCTTTGATAAAATATTGCGTAGTAACTTAAATGCGTGTATAGGTCTGTATAATTTAATTTATTACTGTTTTATTACAATTTATTACCGTAGCTGAGTCAATCCCGTACCGAGCACTTATTTATGGCTAACTATTTTTGATTTCCTCGACCTGAGATATATTCATACGTTATCATGGATGCTGTTAATTCTGAAACAATGTATATTTCTTCCAGCCTTTGAAAGAGATATTGTTAGTCTTTGTTATTTTTTTGCTTGAGCTTTTTATTTACCATAGCATTTGAATCACATTATCAAAAGTTTGTTGCATGTTACACATTTGATAGTTAAACGGTTCGGCATGCATTGAAATGTTATTAATCTCGTGCAATTGAAGACCAGGCAAAATGTTTACATCTGTTATTACCAGATTCTTCATTTTGTATTAGTGATGTTAAATGAGTTTAATGCTAGAGAGGTCTGTAGGGACCCAATTTTGCTCAATTAAGACCCTATTTAGTTTATTTTTTGTCTGATTTTTTTATCCCTTGATGAATATGTACGTGTATCTTATGATATCCGCTTATCTTAAACCTTTAATTTACAGCTGGCGGAAAATATTTTTGGGATCCCATGGGCAGTGACGTATCGTTTCGAGAGGGAACTCCAACTAATACATCCGTGTTCTCCGCTACTGTAATATGATGCATCTCCACGCGTGAATAGTACCTCCGGAATTCACATTTTTGCTACGCAAGGATCAATAGACCAATGGAAAAAGACTCCGAGAAAACCTTTCATCTCTCCCCCTTCCCTCTCCTGAGAGATTGTTTAAAAAGAATCATCCGCGGAGTCCATCTCCTTTCTATTGATCACGACCTCCGTTAGAATGGAAAGGCGACCTTTCGGATTGTTGTGCGCGCGGAGGTCACCGGCCCGGAGGCGATGAAAGGGAAGCTCTCCGCCGTGCTGTGTGTGTGCGTGCGTGATTGCCCGTTTTGAATGCGTGCGGGCGACTCTTCGGCACTGGTGCCTGAGTGCGAGGAAGTGTCCGGATTGAGGCGTCAGTCACGGGCGTGAGTGTTCAGGTGGGCGTCTCTCATAGATTGGTTTTCGAAGCTCTCCCCCTCATATGAGTATGGGAATAGACCGGAATAGACTCAATCATCTTCTTCCGATTACGCAATGGAAGACCGTTCATGTCCGAACGTGAGACAACCCCGAATATAAGCCGAACCCCCAAATATATCCAATAGATGTTTTCGGCATTGTAATATTTCCGGTCGAAATAAACCACAGGAGAAATTAACAAATACGCGTGATATCAACACTATCAAAATTTGTAGAAAGATCTGAAATGACCAGGTTCTCTAAGTTATCCGAGCATTGCTCCAGAAATTTCCGAGCATTGCAAGTTATATTAGTATGCTTAAAATTTTACGTTCCGGATATTTCTTATCATAGATACTACAATATATCAAACCCATTGATCCAACAACGAATGCTAATGCGCGAATCTAAAGGCATTTTTCATGCCTTTACTCTTAACAAAGGGCATTTTTCTGGGACCTTATTGGAATGTAAATTCGATCAATTTGGGCGTCGCCCTATCGGGACGAAGGCGTGTCGATTGCACCTGAGGAACATGCGAGGCCAAGGGAGGAAATCATTCTCTTTTTGTGTCGAGCATTACAGCGTGAGTCATGGAAGGTGTTAGCATTCTAATTCGGCTACTCAAGGCCGTTCCCTCCCAACCCTTTCCCTCGTTTCAAGGGCGATAAGAGAGCTGTTACATTTTATTGTCGCCATGCTGATCATTTATTGTGCTCTGCCTCGCCGCTTGTGATGTAAACGGGTAAATTATCGAAAAAGTTCGAGAAAAATACAATCTTTAACAACTCAAGACGGTAATATGATCTAAGTCTTTGGCCATTAACTTACATTTTATGCTTTCAACATGGCTGTGCTTATTAAATTCAATTGCCGTTGTATAAATTTTTGCTGATACTGAATAATGTATCCTAATAAATTTATTACCAATCATATAAGTACTAATTTTAGTTAATAAATGATTGATTTATTCATATGGAAAACATCTAATACTGTTTTAGGACATTCTTTGTAAATCTATTGACGAAATGATGAGAAAGATGATAAAAGAAGGATTAAAATAGTGCCATTCAATTTGAATGTTTCAGGGTTGTATACTTTTAGCACGAGGAGCACTCTTTATTTTATATATTTGATTTGATAATTTGGTTAATTTTATCATTTGAAGTTTCCTACCGAGCTGCTTTTAACTCGACTGCTAGTAGCAAGTAAGTCATCAGTTCAGCCTTTTACGTTTTTGCATTTTTACAAATTGTGCGTTGAGGAAAATGGCCAGTTAATATCCTTCGAATAACGACTGACAGTGGAAGCGGGTTCCATAGAACCTTGAAGGAATAAGGAGGCGTGAATGGAATGGAGAGCATTAATTTTTATCGCTTAATCAAAAACCAGGCCAAGGAATTGAATTAGTTATGGAAAATGACGAGCTATTTCTCTCATTTCTCCGATTAATTGAATGCGATAGGAGAAAAAGAATTCTTATTCGAATTCTCAGCTAGATGAGATATAATATAATGTAACTTCCATCAAGGTTTCATATAGAATAAGAATTGATTGTGGATAGTTGTAGGTAGTATATGTCAGCGGTTACTAACCTGGGGCACGCTTTATCTCAGGGGAATCTCTCGGGTGGTGTAGGGGTACGTGAAAATACCTAAATGATAGCGGCATTTCGTAAGCTTATTTCCATTCTTGGTAGGGTCCAACTTACAGGGAACGATCTAGGAAAATAGAACACAATGGCATTTGCGAGAAGAGTTTGAGAGATGCTGATACATCGTGTGAATTCCGGAATTTTTTGTTTTCATCAATTGTTTATAATATATAAAATCGAATAAATTGGTTAAATTGTTTCCTACAACATTTAAGGAAAAGTATAACAAGTATATATTTGGAAACTAAAAGGAAATACATAGTCGTCCTAAGTGCTGCTGCTATCTATTTAATATTCCCCAGTTTTTTGTTAATTTTATACAATCGCTGTCAGATGGAATAATTGTCTTGTTTAGTGTATGCTCGTTAAAATATAAGTTGGCACTGGGTATAAATTTAGGCTCGTAAGGACGTTGTGTGTACTAATAATCAAATAAATCGTAGCACGAGAGTGGATAAATCCAATAGCACAGAAGCGAGCAGATATAAGACATAAAATCCTATATTAATGAAAATAGACTTCAAAATACTATAAATGATCGGGAAAATAGGCATTTATAATTTTTTTTACGATAAGAATGATTTTAAGTCTTCAAAAGTTAGATTAACGTAATCGGCTATTGACTGATCGAATTTCAAATCACAAAATAATATGTTCCGCGGGCTCTTATTCGAAATATCAGTTCGTTATTCCGTATGTATTCAAGGTGGTTCTTCAGGTTAATGACGAAATAGGCAAAACTGAATACGGCGTCATTAATGAGAAGACAGTAACTGCCTCTTTCCACTTGGATTCAAGTAAGCGTATACGATGTAATGACTTCAGCGCAAATGGACATCAGGAGATAATCGATTGCCACTCATGAAAAATCGCATGTCAAATCGTATTTATGTTCATGAGTGGATTTCTGATTAATAGGTATGAATCTTGAACATATGTATTGATTTATGATATGTTTCAAGCCGTTACGTGAATATCTTACCTACCTTTTCCTGTAGGCGGAACCGATCACAGGCCATTCACCGCATTCTCAGCAAAAAGTTGGAAAAGCATCTGCATTCCAGGCATAATGCGCGTTCTTTAAAACGTGAAAATTGTGAGACACAATTTCACTTCCCGATTGCTACCATCTTGGTCGCTCCTGAGGTTTGCAATTGACTTTTTTTAAAATTGAAACTGCTTATTTGAACAGAAGATGGTATTTTTAATAGAATTAATTCTTGTTACTACATTTCCTGATCTGAACTTGAAATAAAGTGCTCCAGATTTCCCACTTCAATAAAGCAAGATAGGAGCATTCATCAAGAAAAATTGATTTTAAACTTGAATAGAGTTCCATATAGGCTAATATATCCTGTGAAAACTTGGATTTTAGTCTGAATGCGTACCCAATGAATATTTATCGTATCAAATGTAAATTCCTTTTGCAACTCACGCCTTGGTGCCGTGAAAACAATAAAATAAGTGAAATGTCTACACTTTGCTGGTGACAGCGTTGTTCTCAGCGTTTGGAAACTTAATTCCAAGACTAACAATCGTGAGACAAGTTGTGGGATAGCTGCAGTCGCTGCAGTGACATAGGTTGAATCGACTGTAGCCAATGAAATGCATAAAATTATTTCATATGTTGAAGAGATGTATCGCGCAAGTTGGTGCTTTTCTTTGAAATCTATTTTCAGCTCAATGAAGTAACCGTTTAACATTTATCAATTTTAAAATAAGGTAAGTCGCGTAACATAGTAATGAACGTGTGGGAAGTTTGCGTCCCACCAGAAAATATTCCATTCGGCTTGGAAATCGCCTGGCCATTTCTTGAACTAAAATTTTAAGCCCTCACAAGGGGAATGATTATTTTTACAAACATGAGCTGCTTATTAAGGGCACCCATTATTTATAAAAGTTTTCCAAGCCCGATTTCGTGACGCCGAACGTCTCAATTTCTTTCTTTGTATCCCTATCGTGACTAATTTGATTTCATTAAAGTCATCGCTTCCTTTCTGTCACCTTATGGTAATGTTTTGCACAAATTCCTTGTCAAAGATCGGTCCTCAGTTTCACTCACTAATGAGTTATATATATGTTACATACATGAATTCACGAAAAACCCTTTGAAATGGAAATATTGGGCTTTCAACAGACTGTATACAGTAGACCGCTAGATAAAGGGTTGTATGAGATAAGTTTGTCTGGGATAAAGATGAACCTTAATGATGAAATAGATCTCTTTGTGTCATTTAGTGAGCTTTGATTTCTTTCCTTGATTACTCATCTCTTAATTAAGTGCTTTGGCGGAAGCTGTAATTACTTTCCGATGCATGGAATGTCTATTTTCCTTCTTCCTATCAGAAATGGCTTTCCTTTCCTATCCCCTTTAATTAACGAATTTCACCCTGAGTCACAATATTCCTTCGGCTGACGGAAATCACATATATCATTTCACCCCGTGTGGGGCTGAGGATGAGTATAACATGTGAAATTGTGAACCAGCACCAGGTCGTTTGACTTAACATATAATTCATTGTTTTTCTTCCGGAAGTTCTCTTTGTGCTCCTTAATATGGAGTAATATAATTTTTTAAAATTATAATGAACCTTAAAAATTCATAAATCCTGTCCTGTAAATCTTGTAGATTTTTCTTTAATTTTAAATTAGCATCAGTTGTTGTAAATCGATTATTCTAAAAATCGAATGCGAACGCCCTTCATCTAGAGCAATGATTCTCAACCGATGTGCCGCGACACACTGGTGTGCCGCAAGCCTCTGCCAAATGTACCGCAACGCTAAAAAATCATAAAAGATCAATAATAATAATAAATAATTAAACAAATAGATACATTTCAATTTTGTTATTTTTGTTAAAAACGATAAATGTTTAAAATCATTAGCTGGATAATTGGCTTACAATTAAATATAAAAAATAACGGTTTTTGTTCACTGGTGTGCCGTCTGCATTTCCTAACACCTCAAGTGTGTCTTGGGGTCAAAAAGGTTGAGAACCACTGATCTAGAGGAACGTTCTCTGCGATTCGAAGAGCGTATTGCATGAGACTGGTCTTTGAACTCTTTTCTTATTCTTTCCTTCAGCTTCGAAGAATGCTTCGTCGTAATTTTTTAGCTCTCTTATCGGAAGCTTTTGAGGGTCTACGGCTTATTATATGCAGTCTCTCTCATTTCGCGCATTGGCCCAAAACTTGGGATTGAGAATTGGTGAAACGAGTGGTCTCCAAAAGGAAGCAATACTTTTTTTATTCCCTGTGATATCGGAGTGTGCTCGATGCTTTGGAGTAAAAGGGGGACCCTGCCAGCTCTTGTATTGCCGTTGTCGACGCCAACTCTTCTCGTTCAATTCTTCCGCCCGCAGTGATTTCGACTCTTTTTTTTTTCTTCGGCCGCTCCGAGCCCAGGGGTCCCTTTCATCCTCCCGCTTCCTAGAAATCTCTGAATGGCAAAAAGTCTTTGAATGCTCCCCTTGCATTTTGACCGATAGCATGGCCGGAGTTCCCAGCAAGAGGCCAGCCGAAGCCACATTGCATGCACAAACAAATTCAAGCGCAGACCAGGAAGACCGATCGCCGCGGTTCCTCTTGTGGTCTCACGAAAATGTATTCTGCCATCGTGATTCCTCGAGACCCTCTCTCTTTTTCTCTCTCTTCAAATGGGTAGGACAAAAATGACGCGTTGAAGAACACAGCTCGCGTTATATATTCGTTGCCTTTTAAAATTTATTTAAATACTGGCATGCTGCATATGGAGATAGTTCATTGTTTCATATTTTGGCATTGTTTCGGAATGCAAGGCACATGCTATCCGTTTTAAATCCTTAATTAGTAAGGTAGCCTACTTCAAATAACAACGATTTTATAATATAATTTACTTATGCTAATGGGGTGCTTATTTAATTAGGTATTAGTTATTTGGTGTACTGAGTTATATTGCGGAATTTGAAGGGAATTTTAATTAAACTGATGTATTTTCATTTTAATCTTAGCACATGTCTACTAAAATATTTATATTAATGAACCAATGACAGCAGGTGACCAAAACAGCAGTTGGGACATATTTATTTTCTGTTGATTTCGTTGTCTGAAAATTAATGAAATCCAAAAGGAGGAATAGATAACGCTAATTTCATAAATTGAAGATCGCAGAACGTCTTTCAAAGCGGTACAAGCTAACGTTATTGGTCGACGGCTGCTAGGTCCAACTGGGAGCTAGTAGCAAACTAGTACCGCATTAATTGTGAAGTCAAGTAGCTCAGCCAGTTTGATAGCGATTATGCTGGTTCTATAAATGCACGATACTGGAAAGCTATCATATTAGCGAGTATCCTCGAACTTGTGCTGGATCAAGTATTGTGTGAAATGGGCTTAACATCTGACAGTCGGTAGGTTGAGGTGAGCGTTGTTGATGGGAGATCACATTAACTTTGGTTTACGAACCGAGAAATTATTTTACCAGCAATAATATAGCTGGACATTTGAGTTTGCTGAGAGTGTTTCTTTTTATTACTTGAAATAATGCAATGTAGAAAAGATTACCTTAAAAGTCACTAATCATTACTTTTCATTTCTTTTCAGGTAAGATATTGCTGTTGAGTCCACCTCTGTTTTTCGATTCAGTCATCATCCGTCAGGCCTAATGTTTGTCCTTGCCTGTATGAAGGTAACTATGATGATAATTTTTGAGCAGATGGTTGATTGAATATTACTCAAAATTGGTGTCACGACCATTGTTGGGAAAAACCAACGTCAAGTATCTTATGAGAACGTGACTTATGTCGCCTTCGTGGGGAACTGTGAAGTTTCAGGGATGATTTTAAAAATAAAAATTTTACCAGCCGTGGATTTTAACGTGAAATAATAATGTTGTCCATTTTCGTCGGTTTTGAATATCGGTCGGTCCCAAGGTATCAGAATCAGGAAAAAATAGTTTTAAAATATTATACAAATAGAGAGATGTATTTATTTGCTGGCAGCTTAATTTACCTCTGGACAGTTACCGTACTACCTCCGACGGCTACTTAAAAAGTGCAACATATTACGAATAACAGAATATTAATGACATTAACAGTCTCACATAGCAAGTTTCAACCATCCATTTATATTCTACCGTAAATCTTACGTGCTAATGATGAAGGAAAAGGTACTAAAAACTGAAAAAGGAAAAATTACCAACTACTGATTAGGTATGAAATTTTGAAAACGGTTGAAAATTTTGGTGACTCATGTGGCCACGGGTTACCCGTAAGATAATTTTCGGCCATTGATCCAAGGAATCTGTATTCATCCGTAAATATTCTTCATCAGAAATATACTTGGCTAATTCATATTTGTACGTAGATTTGATTAAGGAAACGATAGTCCAGTTACTTAGCGAGCATTATTCCTCATAAAATAATTTTTGAATATCATACCTCCTTTTTTTTGAAACGTCATCGTAAAGATACACCGACGCAGCTTTGCCCGAAAAACATGGAGATACCAGCATCATACCTCCTGATGGAATAATTTTGCGCCGAAAGTGAATATCCTTAGTGGTTGTTTGGCGAGTTGGTAATGTGGCCAGGTTGTGGCAATACGTAAGAAGGTACTACTGCTCCTGCAAATTCTAAGGCTTTATGAAACATTTTCTTCGCGCATGGGAAAATAAAATGCTGGGCATTCGTCGGAGGACGAGAGCGAAGGGAAATGAGTAGAGTATGTGTTAACGGCCGACGAGTGCTCAGCGAGCTATGTAGTTCCGCGCGAGATAACGAGAGTGCGCCGTAATGTAGCACACGGATCGGCATTAAAGCGCGTGCAGAAACTTTTAGGAGCCGCAGTGCATGGCGAGTGTTCCTGCTTTTCCAATTACACTAAAATGTTTGGCCTCCTGTACATCTTTTCAAGTATCCGCTACAGCTTACTTTGCTCAATAAATATTTTTTTTCCGCTGGAGAATAAACCACGGACCGAATCCAATGCTATTGACAATATTTTACGAAATCGTGTTCGGACTTCGTATCTTAAATTTTACTTAATTTTCCCTTTAACCGTTGTCGTAAACAAATCGCATACCAATATGCAATCGTTGTCCCTAGCGATTTTCTCAACGCTTTTCAAGGTGTTTAAAAGGCGTGTGAAGGTGCTCATAAGGCGTTTATAGGCGTTCTCACGGCGCTGGCAAGGTGCTCTGTAACGCTGGACAGCGCTCCCTAGCATCCCCGAAGAACCTTGTAAACACCCTTGGTCAGATATTTCCAAGGTGATCCCAAGGTGTTGATTCACACTTTTGGGCTGAGGCGCTCCGAACCACCCCCGAAGCGCCTTGACATCGCCGTTCTCAAGACGCGTCGCTTCTCCTACAGGGTGTTGTGCTGCACTGTGAGCAGAGGCGTTCCGGAGCGATATTTCAGCGCCTTTGGACTACACCTTAGGAGGTGTTGTGCTTCAGTTCAAAGGCGTTTCAGATCGCCCTCACGAAGAGAGCGGTTCAAAGCGTCATCGAAGTATTTTTGGGTTTCCTTAGAGGGCGTTGTCACAATGTTCTAAGGCGTTGTGACACACGCTCTCTAAGAGGGGCACTTCAAAGCACTACAGCGCAGGTATAGGCGCTAAAGCACCTAACATTCTTGTTTTACACATCCGGTGGGATAGTAAGGTAATATTTGTCTAAATTCAACAAATTTATCGATCGAAGAGATCTATTTGCAACCAGATGAGACGCGTTTTGGTACTGTTTTTATTCAAGTAATCGGAAGACTTTCACCATAAATAATACAAGTGGTTTTCTGGTCACCATCGCATCGTTGAGGTATTTTATTCACAAGCATGCCTGTATTTGTGTCCATCAATATACACTGCCCGCGTATGACTTCAGGCTGCATAATTTCTAAGCCCTCGATATTTTTTATTTTTTTAATGTGTTGAATGATAAAATCTTCATTGAAAGAACGGCATTATCTGAGAGCACAATATTTTCAACCAGCAATTGCACACTATAGGCTTCAGACAAACAAATAGCTTATACCAGCACTATTTTACCAAAATCAGAGTACACACTTGAATCGTCATTTCTCTTGCCCGTAGAATACTGAGAAATTGTTACTCTTATACCCTTGAATAGCATGCGCTGATAAAAGAGACACCTTGATGGTTGAAGGCCATTTATCTCAAGGAACTGTCTCTCATTCGGACTTAGTTCACAAATCTGACTAGCACCTTGCAAAAGACAGTTATCAGAGCTCTTAAATGGAATAAGTATTTGGTCCAAAACATCTTGGAATTAGAAATATCTTGTTTATTCTCAGTAATATTGCATTTATATTCATACTATGTGGCAATATATGTTTCAATCAATTGATGCCAAATAACTGTTATCGCGATGTGATGGTATTTCCTCAAACTATCACGGAATAGACATTTGATAATTAGTTCTGGAAGTCACATTAACGAACGGAATTGGCCGTATATATAAGACTTTCTTGACGCTGAGATTTAGATGTCGGGTGTGTGATTATGCGCGTAGAGCCGTACTATGTAGTTAGGTAGAAACTAGGTAGGATATATTAATAAATTATAGTTTGGTATCGCTTGATAGTACATTCATAATAATTAACGATGAATTATCATTTTTTTTATTTTGAGAGAGCAGGGAACCGTGCAAGGCGCTCCAAGGTGTTGCGACAGCGCTGTAGGCATCCGTTCAAGGTCAGCGCGGCGCCTTCAGGAGCGAGCGCTGCACAACGCTGTGGACGGTGCTTTTCAGCACTCTCAGAGCGCCTTACAACGCCTCGTGAGGCGCTTCCTAAAACACCTTTAGCGTTCACAACTTCACCATCGAAGCGCCTCCCCAGGCGTTACGAGGGAGTTTGCGAGACGCTCCGAAACGCTTGACGACGGTGTTCTGAAGTTCAAAGGAGTGGAGAAAAACGTCAGGGGTGGTTAGGTGAATTCTTCACAAGCAACGTTCGTGGCACTAAACCACTAGTCTACGTGCACAGTTAATATGATTATTTGCAAAAAAAAGATGAGCATTCGTTCTTTTCAGATGGCGATGAGTCATCTATCAGCGCGCAAAAAATGGCGAAAATTTGTTATTGTGACCAATTGAAATACCAACGACGACTAATGTACATTTTGAAGTAATGGGTAAATTATTAGATTGGTGGCTGGGGTCCTGGCTTCCCGCGCCAGGGTTCGTTTTCCAGAGGTGGCGGAAAAATTTCAAGGGGTAAACCGATCCCTGCTTCGATACTTGAGAGGAGAGAATTTCAAGCAAAGTAGGAAGTTCTTCTGTCGTATGGAACGTCATCAGGTTAGGGTTGTTTCGGCAATCCCGGTTAAAGAGCAGATTAAGCCTACGGCAGGCTCTGTCCTCCCTTCAACCTTATCTTCTACTCATATTCTTATACATCTTTCGTGCAGCTGAAGCGCCGCGGCCATTTTGTGTTAAGTATATAAAAGTCAAAGATAACGCAAATGGCAGAAAAATTACATTAATTTAAGGTAGTTTGAGCGAGATATCACTTATCAGATAATTTAATGAATTTAACCTCATTTTAAAGAAAAAGCTCTTCCTTCCAATTATATAAAAATTATAACCCCTTACCTGGCTACTTTTTGTGCAATTTTCCTAAAAATGTAGGTTGTTGTACTTGGGATAGATTACGGCTGTGCTTTGCAGAGGGAGAATGTTAAAAAAGATTAGGAATTTCTAACACCTACATTTCTTCAAAAAACTAACGGTGTATACCTAGTTTGTATGTTTTCTCAACTATTTCTAAAAAATAATTAATTACCGCATAGTTCTTACAGAATCGCAAAAAATCCTGTTATTGAGGCGTTTTCACCTTATGGCGTGAACAAATGAGTCAAGTTAGAGTTTATGAAGTTATATATTTTAAATTACTGAGAATTTTGGTCATTTATAACTATGTATTTACGCCATTAATATTACTTAACACTTCTTACAGACGCTGAAATCAAAATATAAAATAATCTTATGGTTTCCATTATGATTAGGGAAATATTCCGCTCAAACTACCTTAAAATCATTAAGTTTATAAAAATTGAATAAAACAGATTTTTATTACATATGTTTATTCCAATGGGTTCTGCAGCTGTTTGAATTTGGTGGTTTTCAGAGAAAATCGAAGAAGGGCGTTTTTCACGAGTATTGTTGAACTTTGAGCTTCTGCCAAATTGTTAATGAGATACTACTATGAGAAATGAAATGCGACAACTAATGCGGAATAACCATGCGAAGTATCTACTTCCGGGCTGAAAAACAGCTAATTAAGAATTTTGGCCAGCTTTTTTCGACTTCAGCGATTCGAGCGAAGCAGACATGAATTGCCTGAATTCTATGGTTTTATATTGTAAAGCACTTCTTATGTGTCTTCTTAGTCTTAATTCTTCTTCTCTTCTTAATTCCATGTTGTAAGCTGTGATTAAAATGTTGGAACTGGCCCCTTGGTGAATCAATGGCATTTTTTATCTGTCAGGGGGTGTGACAACTTTCCTTCCTCGGGATTATTTATTGACGTATCAATTCCTTAGTATATTTTTTCCGAATCATGTCATGAAACACCAACTCCATAAAAACCATCCAAAGAGGAAAAACGTTGCATGCAATTAAAATGCGTTCATTTTCCAGAAAATCACATCGGGGATATTTTCAATTGTCCATGATTTGTCAGTCAAAAAAATCAACGGATGATGAAATGTAATTTAATCATTATGCATCTGCTTGTCAAAAAGCCGATAAGTGGAGAGAATAAATGAAATTGTTATTTTGCCGCACCTGTGACTGAATTTAGTTAGATTGCACCATTCATTACAAATGCAAATGACGCAATAGCTCATTCATGTCATTGCTTAATTATTTGTTGTGTCGTTTGATTACCCGATACCGTGTATTTTAAATAAGGACAAAGCACATATTTCTTATTAATTTCCCCTTGATTTTTACATTGGTTCATTAGTTCATTAGTATTTGCCTCCTTGATTGTTTAGTTCAATCAGTATACGCTCGTATTTAATTATCTGAATAAACACTCGGGAAATACCTCGGATAATCAGACAGTAGATGATTGCTTGTCAGTAAATAAAACATTCTCCATTGTCCAAACCTCCAAACATTTACCATTTTTTATACTCAGTAAAAGATACAACGATTTTATTTATTTTTAGCATCAATTTATGAATAGTAAGGGTAAAATCATAAATTAAATATGCTAACCTGTAAATGAATTCCCCAATTGAAATTCATGTCCATTTACAATGCAATGACACTCGAAGTAGCTCTCGAAACAATTACCATTATACATGCCTTTCGTTTTTGTGGGAAATTTTTCCTGGTACAATACTCATCAAGATATTGCTAATTAACGTAATTTCATACTTTGTTTACTTTTACTCCTATTTGCTTAAACCATTCTAGGAACCTCTATTAATGTCTAGGATCGTCATAAGAATTTCGTACTTTTTTCCTGAAATTATAAGCACCTTCTGGATAAACAAATATTTGGAGAGTACCTCAGACGAAATGTTTTTTCAGCATTAATTCGTCATTTCGCACTGCAGATTTCCAGAAAATGCAGTAGTTTATTGTCTCCAGGAGTGCGAGTAGAGAGACAGTAAAATTTTATTCCATTTTAGGGCAGCATTCGTAGTTTTAATTGAAAGTCATAACTCAAGAGAGTTGGCGCAGTAAAGGGGGCGTGATTTCAGGCGACTGCGTGAGAGATACAAGCTTCCTTCTTTCCGAAATGGACTCAGCCGTTATGAGCTCAATTGAAAGACTGAAACAGCGACGCGGCAAATGGAGGGCAGTTACCCCGCTCCCACCGCACGACTGTTATTAAAAGGAAGCGAAATTATTGGTGAGGAGTAGGTATAAAGCAGAGGAGTGTGGGAGAGAAAAAAAAGAATGTTTTGCCGAGTCACGCCATTTTTGTTTTCCTATTCGACGTCCCCTTATCTGGAGGAACGCCGTCAGACTTGCTCAGAAGTGCTCTTGTGGATATTATTGCGAAGAAGATTGTCATTAGGGCAAAGACTTGCTAATGATGTTAGAATCTCGGAGTGGGTGTAGATTTCTCCTTCGTAAAGAGCAGGTTATCATTTAGTTTTCATGGTATCATGGATGTGTATATACCGTCTCGATATGCATCAGGAGCTGTAAAGTTTATCGAGTTTAAAATTGTGTACTGACTGCGTATGTGAGTAACTGATTGAAATTGAAGCCTACATAAATTAATTGTTTATATAAAGCAGTATACCTAAAATAATTTTGACCATCTATGATTCGAAAATTATGAGTGGCCAAAATTTTGCATCGACCAACGTATTCATTTTAACTATAAATTATTTATTTATAATAATTGTTATATATTATTATTAAAATATTATGTATTTCCATAATCAAGATTACCTACTCTTAAAAAAACGAAACTTCATATGAATTTTTACTTTCTATTTCTACAATATATGTTTTTTACTCCATGCGTGTGGAATCAATACATGATGATACATGAAAAATCCCTCAACATGATATCACTCCATAATTAAAATATAAAGTTCTCTCGGTCATACAAGACGTGGAAACATTGAACTATGATATAGGTGGGCTAGGTTGCCGCGAATTTCATGATAATAACTCACAAAAATACGGTTATAGCCAACCGAATGAGTCTGTCAAACTCGGGGCTAGCGATACTTAATTAACCAACGTCAGTCTTTTTGAAAACCCCTCACTGGTTTCGAATCTGTCCTCGGGCACGGATGTAGTGAATCCGAATCGTGGATTTAAATTGATTGAGTTCACAGTGAGTATAAATCCTGCTACTGTTGTGCCCTTTCTTGCTTAAGACCGCATCTACTTCATTCTCCTCTTTTCTAGATAACTCTCCGATGACGCATGACCACTCCTTTACCTTATACGAAATATACTATTTGTACGTAAATGCGAGTGTGAGAATTAGGTCACAGGGAACAATGCTCGTAATGGAAGACATAAGACTGGTGAATGACAAGAAAAAGTGTTCAATTTATTTTTAGCTTAAGATCGCTATTTACTATGGTTAAATAGTGTAGTATTAATTTGAAGTAGCCATTTGAAAATACTCCTTAATTTGATGTTGCGATTTCTTGCAGCTCAACGTCAAAAGATGTTTCGACATAGTAAATGTAATATTTAAAATGAAATGGCAACTTATTTACCCCTATATTTAAAAAGGTACTTTATTCTGTGAAGCAATAAGTTTATAATTTTATTGCTTCCGTAAAATAAAATTTACCTGAATTATATTTGGAGGAACTTCCAAAAGACGTGATAGGCGAAGAAATCAAACGTTCTTTATCTCGTTTGGAAAAATGGTAAGAAGTGATGATAAGAATTATGGGGCCAAATTAATTGTGGTGTTTTTATGATTCGAAACAGGTGCTTCCGAAAGGTAGGTACTTCGCTTTGTTTAGCTATGGACTCGAGGGCAAGCGTGAGCAGGAATGTTGAATAAAATGAAATTGGAAAGCTAAGAAGTAATAATAAGTGAGAGCGTAATTCTGTAGCAATAATAAAGAAACCGAATCATTGAGAAAGAGGATGGGCGTTGAGCGTCCAGAGGATATTCAAAAGTGAAAGTGCGTACGACGTGACTGTAATTACATATAACGGATACTCGTGTGTGTTTTTCAATCCTTCTTACCTTTGCTGGAGAGATGACTATTTGGATGTGCTCCCTTATAATACATTGATGAATAGTTACCATATTTATGCAAAAAGTTCTTCAGTAGGCACTTGCGGAAATTTACTCATCATTGTTAATAGCAGTAACCGTTCCCAAGTTCAGTGAAGCTTTCCGCTACATTTTCAACTCTGTCAACCTGTAAGTCCCTTCATTGTTCCTTGTTTTGAAATCTTCCTCAATTTTTTTCATATATTCCATCCCTAAAAAGGGAGGAATCAGGCGAGATGTTGTGGAATATGATTATAATAAGGACCTGATGATGATGCAGTGCATCGAAACCCGGGTCGATTAAAAATTTTTATCTGTGGAAAATTGCATCGTCATAGTCCTTCCCTCATCGTCATAGTTATTCCATCCCTGATATTCATAGATAATTCTAACCATTTGTTAATCCTTCCATGATAGCTTTTGTAAACCAATAAACTTGTGAATTTCAATCAGTTTGTTTTTAGTTATTAGTTGCTGGTATTTTATAAAAAAAATGTAATAGCGCATTTGGCAATACCTTTGCTTGTATAACCTATAATTGTGTGTGATTCGGATTAAAGATTATTTAGTCGCCCTTTATGTGCCAGATAAGTTCAAATACGGTTGAATTGGAAATTTGCATGTTCAAAATGTATGGTTTCATTATAAGTCTATGCATTCGTATCGCCTTGGATAAAAATGAATGGATGCAATCCACGCTACTTCGTGTCGGGAGTGAGATACATACAAAAATTTTTCGAGAGTATCAAATGGAGTTGTCGCTGCAGCAAGAAGAGAAAGCGCTGACGCGTGTAGGACATTCTTTTCGTGACGTAGAGGGTTATGTGTGTGTGTGGGTGTGTGGGCAGAGGAAGAGGAGGGAGAGAGATAAGAGGAAAAAAATGATGGACGAAACGTTCGGAGCAGATACGTGAGAAGTAAGTCCGTGAAGGAGGAAAGCTATAGAGAGTAGGGAATGAAACGAGTTCAGTGTGCCAGCCGGCGAGGTAGGAGGGAGGTCCTTTGCATTGCCTTCTCTATTCCTTCGTCCTCTTCCGTCCTCCGCCGCTCCCTTAAGGACGGATGTGAGGGCGGGTGAAATACCCTTTCCAATGTTTCGACATGGATGGGAGAATAGGGATAGATAGAGGTTGAAGCGTGGGTGTGGTAGACGAACTGGGGCCAAGTCTGAGGTTAGGGGATTCAGTGCGAATCTCCGCAGAGCGATAACACCTACATGCGCACACAACTGCTCCAGTCCGCTCCGACAAACAACAGACTTGCTAGATGGCGAAATTGTGGGTGGTGTTGGAAGGAGTGCGGAGGTTCGAAAATCCTCTTACCCACTCGTGGCTGCGGGAGCAGTCTGCCTGTTGGGGTCGATAAAGGGTTTCTCCTCCGAAATCCAAGAGACGTGTTGTGTCTGTCCCTATGTGAGTGTGTTTCCTAGGCGGTCGCGGACCTCCGTCCTTGTTGGAGAGGTGTGCGGTCAAGGGAGCTAGCTTCGAGGGCATAGGAGAGGAGGAGACAGTCGCGGGGGGGAGGTGGGAACGGAGGAATTGAAGTGGTTGGACCCCCAAGGGTTAATCCTGGAGGGCCTAAATTATTGTCGGTACGAATGTAGGAGAGGCGGCGCGTTTGGGGGGGGGGGGGGGGTTGAAAGGAGGAAAAAAAGTAACCGGAGGAAAATAGCAGGACGAAGGCGCTCTTTTGGCTCCCACAGAAAAGAGAGAAGGAAGGTCGATTGTCATGTTAATTTACTTGTTCTAGAGCGGTTGCTTTTCGGGTCTTCCACCCTCCCTCCCTCCGTACCCTCTTTGTACTCGACGCCAATTACTTTTAGTCTCCTAGATGAGTCAGTCCATCTCTTCACCCGGCGGCTCCGAGGACGAATAATTTTTCACTTAATTTTTTGGCGCCTACTTCCGAATGATTTCGGTCTTTTCCGTACTTTCAGAGTGTGTAATTTAAAAAAATAAAACGCTTTCAAGAAGATTTTTATATTTTAAAAACTTGGGGTGCTTCCCAATCACGTATCTGCGCTAAATTGTTTTAATCGTTTTAGCGCAGACCGTGTTCCATTGACAATTGTGACGTCATCTGCGCTAAGGAGATTGAAACACAACTTCACTGCAGATCGTCTGCATAACCATTTGTGCTGGCAGACAATACTTGTGATGGTGGGCAAATTTGTTTTAATAATAACAGGAATACCTTAATATATGAGCTAGTTGTGATGATTACATGAAAATATTAAACATTGATTCGCAGTTTAATATTTAAAGAGGTGAGTTTCCTTTCATGAAGTTTAAATCTAACCGCCATTTTGTAAACACTTCCGCCCATATCGTTCCAATCGTCGACTTGAATGTGCGCTCGTGAGTTCCCACCCTCTACAATGTGCGCTAATCTGTGCGCAAGATGATTGGAAAGCACCCTACGGTTTGTAAATGATGACATTTGTTTTTGATTTTGCAGAACAGATAATGTTTTCCGACGTATAAATGTCGAAATATTAAAACATTTTAACAAATTAAATGTTTAACATAGCAAATATATTAAACATGTAAACAAAAATAAAAATTTAAATTTACTGCATTGAATGAAATTGTACTACACATTAAATTAGCTCCATTTGAAGCAAATATTGTAGTGAAGTGAAAATATTTTCTTTTAAAGCCTTCGAATCAACAAGAATAATTAACCCCCTGTGTGGAAATTGAAAGGTCTAGTGTCAAATTGCTTTTGATAAATCGTTTTTGTCGATGTAGATTTTATGAAATGACTACATTATTAATATTTATTCATAGTATTTTGTACTTGGCTATTGAATGTTAAACTTACCTTATTTAGATTCAATACTATTTTTATAGCTGCTCTAATTCTCTTTTAATTGCTGATGCTCGGCTTCTATCCACGTACCCCAGCAGTGATTTCATTGTTATTTTTCAATCAGAAGTTCTTGTTTCACTAAGGACACAAAGACACATAAGAGCTCAAATTAAATTTCTTTAAAAAAAACTCGTGAAAAGAGATAAATATTTCCCAAAACCTTACCTTATACTCTTATATTTCCTCCGCTTTCTGCGAAAACTGTAATTTTCCTCGTGTGCGAAGATCAGTTTGATTGTAATACACGACTGCTTGTTGAGTAAAGGCTTAGTAAAATCTCTATGGAGATAACGAGACGGGCAATTGTGTGATGGAGAGGATTTCGTTCCAAACGGCGCTTTTATCCATCCACCCTTGTGCTATTTCTGTTTTGATTTCATCTCTCCGTATCATCTCCGCCGGGAAACCTTGAAAAGCGAGCTGAGTAATGAAACTTTCCCTCGTGCCTTAATACCCCATTGTGTGACAAAGCCACGCGGAAAATCTCTTATTCCCCGTCTTTCTCGACGAATCGGAATCAGTGTCCATCTAAAATGTTACATTTGAGGAGGCAACTTTTCAAACTTGGATGACTGTAGCCCTAAAAACCTGTACTTTGGATTTACCGTTGCGAAAACACGAATACCTTAATATTCACGATTCAGCTCATGGCAATCTGTTGTAACACTCCCGCCATAGAGAAAAACATGTATCTGCGCAATTCACTTTGGAAAAAATCTTTCGTCTTGACTGTGATCCTTCTCTAGGTGAGTTATTTTTTCCTTGCGAATTCGGCACACTCGTGTAGTCGTTTAGGGTCCAAAAATCTTGTGATTATCTAATCTTGCTCAGACCATGCGCTCCATAAGTTTTATAGAATTAATGCTGGCACAATTCAAAGGAACAGCACACTCCTTCTACCTGCATCAGTATGGTACATGCTTCTCCTCTTTTAAATTTTCCCACCGAAGAGGAAAAACCATTCTCATGCACCCATGTGTACAAGGGTTGAGTACGAATAATCAACGCCCTGAAAGAGTTTTAGAGAAATTTGAAAAGGACTGTTTTTTTAAAGGGGTAATTCCATATCTTTTCCATATTCTCTTCAACTATGTCATTTTTATATTTCCCTACCGTCCTATCCGGGGATAGACAGAAAAGAAGCATCGGTGCGATGTAATGATAATAATACGACTCGTATAAGAAGAATATATGTGTGCCTATTTAGGAGAGCACCGTTGAATAAGTTCGTGATGCGCCGACGGGGGGAAATAAAAAAAAGAAACTTTCGGCCTTGGGAAAGAGAGTTGCTTTTTGAATGCAAAGTAAATAGGGTCGGGAAAAGAGTTGAAGGAGGTACCGATAAAAGTGCAGAAATTGTAGCGAGGGAGTGAAGGAAGAAGAGAAGAACTAGAGATGAGGGCGCGATACATTCGGGCGAAGCAACGGGCGGGGTCTAAGGAGTTGGGCATTGAGAAAGTTGGAGCGAGGGACTGGAGGAAAAAAATTTTTCGTGAGGCATATCGGTAACGAAACCGCCCCGGCGATAAGCCCACGGGGAAAAAGAACCATCCTGGATGTGAGGGCACGTCCGCGATACACAGGAGACGAGGCAGGCAAGGGCATGGAAGCACACTTTGGGTGGGTAACGCCCTAACAATCCCCGCAGCCATTCCCGAAAAAAATAAAACTCCTTTCCTTACCTCTTTTCTTCTCCCCCAGTACCATGCATCTCCCGTAGTCAAATACTCACCACCCTCGCGCAAATTCACTTCCCTCAAATCCATCCCCTCTCCCACCACATCCTCCAGGCTACTCGTTACTTCACCTGCTCTTCTCTGATAGCCGTGCCCCGTGGTACCAGTACCCCGCAGTCCCTTTCACCCTTCTAAAAAAGTTAACATGTCGAAGAATAAAATTGTTGAGTTCAGCGAAAATTCGCGCACATCCACGTATACCTTACTTACTCGGGCCTTTTCGGCCCCTCTCCCTTTTCCGCGCTCGTATGTATGCTGTGGCCAAGGGAGAGAGGGGAGTGTATGTGAATGAGAGAGATCCGCAGTGGAATGGTTATGCGAAATGGATGTAATAGGTTTTGAAGGGTGAAACTTAGAGGAGCGGCTGGCTGTATGGTGAGGAAGAGGTGGGGTAGGTTTCGAGACATGCCGAGGTGAAGTGGAGAGAGAAATGTAAATGAGGAAATGAAGGTAGAAAAATGATCAAAAAAACTGTATCAAGACGGTGAGGGAATAGTGGTAAAAGTTTCTCCAAGTGTCGGAGGGGGTGGGTGGTAAGCGTGGGGGGGAGAGTATGACTCGAGGGCTCGGGGGATGGGGGGAGGAGGAGAGGAGGGGTTTAAGTGACCCAGGGTGGCGGCCAGATAAGGCTGTGTTATGCGCGCGGAGGGTGGTGGTGTTGGACGAGGCGGTGGATGGGGGAAGTGTTTGCTGGTGGGGGAGGGAAGGTGAGGTTTAAGGGAGGGGAGGGGGCGGGAGATAAGGTAAGGGAAGGCTTTATAGTGTACATATATGAAAAGAGTTGCGGCGGGGGTGAGGAAGACGCTCTGAGGAAATACGAGACACGAGTCGGGGAGTATAGGTACGAGTGATAATGCCGCTTGATGTTTTGTTTACCCTCCACGTTCATCCACGCCCCAAGAGTATTTCACCCTGGGAACGCATTGGAGGAAATTCGAGACTCACGTGTTCCCACTGGAAGTAATGTCGAGTAGGACATTATCTCCATAGACTAGAGTGATTTTCTACTAGCGGTAAATATTAAAACTTCGATAATTTGGTACGTTGCGATAGGTATGTAGCTTATAGTTATGGTGGCATTGCATTGTAAAACTACTATGGCACACTTTTTAGATCCTCTATTAACTTTTTCATTTAATGTCAATCTTTCATCATTTGATAAAAACGAGTCTATTTGCTCGTTTTGTTAGTACTGTCTTTGTGTTTTCTAAATTTTCTTTAAGTTAACTTAATTGATTATGTAAAAATGCTCCATAGCATTTTTTAAATCCTCATAAAAATAGTCGTAATGAGTATTTTTCAAATTAATAATTTTTTCTCTCAAACTTTACATACCTACCTATACAGTTGTGAAGCTTTACATATTTGTGAAACGATGTTCAAATGAAACTTTTTAATTTATACTCCACTGCCTTGGTAAAACATTTTATGAATATATCGGCGATACGGAATGAAAGAAATGCGGAATTGACGCGTTTTCAAGCCATTAGTTCTTTGTTAAAGTGATTTTATATCTATTTCCCTGTTTATGCGTTGAAGCTTCATTGAAGGACTTCTGTATTCGACAAATTTTCTAGACTTGTTCCATTTTTAGAGGACTTGGTGTGGTATCGGCATGAGAGTGAGCCAAATGCATTTTTATAAGATAAAGGTGTTTAAATACAGTGACAACATTTTGAAAAAGAGTAAATAAAAAAAGAGTGACGTCCCATGAAAAGCAACTCTCATTTTTGGCTAAGATTGCTTTATTGCCTATAATTAACAGGCAGTGAAGTTGTATTTCTGTCATGGCAGAGAGACCATTACTCACTCAAGATTTGGTGCTTGTTACGAAATTAAAAATGAATTAAGATGGAGATGTTTACTAAAGATTTTGACCAAATAGAGGGTAATCGCATGAAAACATATTCTAACTTGAAAAGAATAACCGATTATATAACTGTTAACATATGACCCTAACGCAGCTTTAAATTGATTGAAAAGCAATGACCTTGCCTGGCTGATTAACACCAGACATTTGCATGCAAATGGTATAACTTTACGAATACATTTTTCCTAAAATCATGTCTTTAAATGAAACCACAAACACCCATTTACTAGCCTTGTGACTCGTTTAGCAACCTCTGTTTTGTAGAGCAGACAAAGACATTTCGTGACGCAAAGCCACGAACGATGTTGGATAGTCTTTATTTGGAGATTTGTTTTTGGGGAATGTATACCGAGTAATGAAATAATATTGCTCAAAAGGAGACATGTTGCCAGTGGGAGGGTGGAGCGGAGATATGGGTTTTCTTTTGGGAGTACAGGGTAAGAGCTAAAGATGGGAGAAATGCAAATAAAGGAGATGAAAATGCACGATGTCATAACAAAACTGGTGCTGTAGAACCTTAAAAGAATGTATTTTGTTATGGAATCGCCTTTCATAACTTCTGCTAGCGCTTTAAAGCACCTTTCCGTTAATATACGGAGTTTTAATTGGTTTTAGGTGAGCGAAACGACAGATTTTGATGAGTTTCAACAGTTAAGGAGGAATTTTGTGAAAGGAATATACATATTATAACAAAGGGTACGAAGAGAAAAGTAATAGGAAATCAGAGAAAAAATATACCAGTTGAGTCAATGAAAGATAAAAAAAAAACTTGAGGCTTTAGTTCCCTGGGGATTCTCAGCACGTTCCGTAATCTTATCGAAGTAAAAGAGTTAAAATGGGGAGAGAAGACGTTCCATCGAATCTTTTGCATTTTAATCATGCTGCCGAGTTATTTTTTTCATCAAGACTTCCAAAGCTCTAGTTTTTATTCGATTTTCTCAGCATAAGAAAACTCCTCTACGGTGCTAAAGGTCTTGGTTTCGAAACAGTCATTCTAGATACGAAATCCTTATGGCTCACGAAAATGCCATCTATCCTTATCGCGTGAAAGGAAGAGAACATTTCCCTTGAAATACAGGGGAGGATGGATCCTGGTACGAGTCATGGTGTGTATTCATGGCCGTAAAAACATTGAGCAGGTGAGAGAAATTTGGGGAAAGAGGAGAATGAACGGCAGAGTGGGTTGGGAGAGTATAGTGGGGATGGGGAGACTACTTTGACCGGAAACGCGTTGAATGAGATTGTGTGATGGAGGAATAGAGCTGGAAAACAGAAAAGAAAGTTCGACAAGAAGTGGATGGATATAGTAAAAGCGGATTACAGTTTAATAATGGCGAAGGCAACTACCGGAGAGGTTTGAAAAAGTAGGTCAATTTCCCGAGACGCGATCAGAAAAGTAATTGTGATGTGAATTTTATTTTATATGCATTTTTAGTAATAAAGAAAGCATAGAATAATCCTATATTTCTGTCTGTAAGCCGTCAAATACCTAATATATCTTCTTTATAAATTTGCAATATTCCTTGGCTTTTTCCTTTTCGTTTTACTGTATTGGTTGAATGATTCCACCATTTATTATTTTTGTATTTATTACTGCCGTCTGTTAAATAGCGATTTTTTTTCACCTTCCCAGAATTCCAAAATTTACCCACTGTTTGTTGAGGCTGAAAATTCTCTGAACTGTTTTTTTACATTTAAATATAATATAACTATTTCATCCTTGAGTGTTGGTACCCAAAGAAACAATATAATTTGTTATAAGTCGATCAATGCATAAAATATTCCAAGATCGCTGATAAGTACGTAGCGGGGCTGACATCTAAGTTTCTGAAATAGTGTATATTTGTTTCTATCCGAGAAGCGCAAATTAATCGAGCTGTATTGATCTCTATTCAAATTTTGCCATCGTATGGTTTGAAGTTAATTAGGACTGGGTAACTAACGAGCGCTGGCCTCCCTTTTTCTTGATTGTAGGGGTTTCAGAAGCGCATGTCGTAGCGTAGCGTAGTGCCGTAGTAAAGAAAATGTTTTTGGGATTATACGAGAAAAATAAATTAGAAGCCCACCGGAAATTGTGTAAGATGAAGTGGAAGGAAGTGCCCTGGCATCCTAAAGCATTTACAAAAAAACGATTTAGAAGAGATGAATAATGAAAAAATTGGGAGCGAAGGCGTATGTCTCCGGCAAATTGGCAAATGTCACAATGCATTTGAAAGGCTGATGAGATGTTGTTGGACCTCAGTCCAGTTGCCATTCTGGAAAGAGTTTAACAAAAGAATACCTGTGGTATCTGGCATGGAGTATTTGGGATAAAAAAGTAAAAAAATCAAATTTAAATAACTCTAGCATCTTAGAATCCTAATTAGCAAGTACTAACAAGGATATATGTTAGCGAAAACTCCATTTTATAAGTGAAAGAAAAACATGAAAGCCAATTTAAAAAGCGATCAAGGGGAAATACTTTTGGGAATGTATTTGAAAAAGAAGTAGGAAGCTCACCAGTGGAAATTGTTTAAATGAAAGCGGATGGAAGACAATGAAGAACAGAGTGAGAAGGGAATAATTATAAATGAGGGTGTGACTTCGAGAAGCGAGGACCGGCCGGCAGGTACCACCGCTTTGTCCCCAAGCCGTTGTCCGGTTCCGAAGCTCCCTCTCTCTTTTGGTCTTAGTAAGTTTATTTCGGACGCAAATGGAAGAGAGGAAAGACGTGGACAGGGTGCTATTTTTCTAGGTCAAAGTGGAGAAGAAAAAAATGGACCCCCTTTTTTCATGCACGTACGCCCTTCCCTTCCTTTCTCTGTCTCCCTTCACTTTAGGGGTGGGGGGAGAAGTTCGAGGCAAGCTGTGACAAAACTCTGGTACACGTCGAGGGACGGAAAAAAAGAAAAGAAACGCGAAATCTCGCATTCCTCGTGCACGGTGACGCGTGCATAAGTGGAATGTGGCACTCGTGGCGTGATATGAGATGACGGTCGGGAAAGGAAGGGGTTTTGAGAGATAGAGAATGGGGAAAATGGGATGAGGGAGACGGGGACGAAGGCGAGGAGGAGCAGAAATGTGGTCCACAGGGAGAGGGGACCCTTTCTTCGTCTTCCCGGGGGAGCGATGGAGGTGGCGTCTTGGAAAAACGATGAAAAATTGAGATGGAAGAAGGGAGGGAGCGTCCCCTAGGAAGGAGATGTGGTCGAGTGGGATCGCATCATTAGATAGGGGCATGTTTCACGCTAAAAAAGCGAAATATTTAAGTCTTCGTGCTTTTAAGTGCTTGCAGAATCGGCAGCGTACTGTGGGACTACCCGATATAGGCGTCCCCCGATGCCCTTGTGATAGATTTTCAGCTTTCCGACATGTCCACAGACGAACATGAACGCAATTAATGGCAACTTCCGTTATTTTTTTTGCATATTTGCCTCAATAAAAATTTATCGGTCAGTTTGAAAAATACACTGTAGAATAATTCATCCTATTGGACTGATTCGAACCAAGACCCCCAGATTCCGCGTCTAGTTCTTGATTGATCTTCAAAATGCATATTAATATTTTTTCTCGGGATTGATGTGGTGGGACGTATGCATGACCAAAGAAGTATTGGCAGTTTTCCTCTGAGTATTATAATGAATTGACAGTTTTCGACGCTTAGCATTATTGGCAATGATTTAAAACATCGAAGCAATGAATATCGAAGCAAACATCGCGAAGTAAACATCAAAATCGGTCGAATTTCTCAATGAACAACTGCAGGGTTCTTTCTTCAGTTCTTCTTTCTTTTCAATGCAAGCTCGAGTAGTTAGGGTAGCTCGAATCCAAGACAAGTGAGATATTTTTTTGTAACTGTGAATATCACACATCCTTCGAAAAATTTCTACGCGAACAGATTCACCACATATATTATCATAATGGATAAGTAATGATCAAGTCTGTCTTTCCAGATGCCGGAAACCTGAAATATATCATTGGGACATATTTTTTCTCGTACATCGAGCTATACATTGTCTGAGATCATTACGATAGACAATCCGAGAAAATATATTGACCCATCGTTTGGACTCGGGCGAACCGTTACCCATTATCACCACGCCCACGACATGGTGATTTATTTTTGGGTGGTGACGGAACCATAGAGAACCAAAGGGCAAGCCCACCCACGGACAGAATAACCATGGTCAGGGCGTGCAAAATTTGTGCAGATTTGAGGTTTCCCGCTACGCGCCCATCTTTCACGCTCAACATCTTTTCTTTTTTGGCTGAGACGAATCGTTACGCAATGTAGACTTCGCGTTGATCAAATAATGGAAGAGTTCATCGTCAGGGAGTGGGCGTGCGTCATGCAAAAAAGCCGGTGTTTTGCATCATTCATCTTTGAAAATGGTTGATTTCCGCACTCGTAATGATGTAATGCTTCCAAGCAGATGTGTGTTGGTTGGTTATCTGGGGAGGCGACCGACAACTGAAGTCATTTGCGCCATTGAGGGTAGGTGAGTACGTAGGTAGGGGAAAGATGATCGGGGAGTGAAGGGAGGATGGAGAGAGACCGGGCGTCGGCGTTAGCCTTCTCTTGAGAAACGGCAGCGAGAGAAGCATGGTCTTTGAGGACTTCAAAAGTCCCAAACGACAGTCAGAGTATTATACTTGAAATGCTCTCGACATGGCGCCCAAGTTGGATCGGAATTCCACTGAACAGTTATCCGTACAATTTTCTTTTCCTGAAGAACAGCATATCAAGGTTTAGGTAATAAGTGCGCGTATTTACTATGTCGCTGTAATTTATTGTGATATGCAATTAACTCGCCTTAAATTGCGTCATTTCTTTTTCTAAATCGGTATCTAATTTTAATGCTAAAAACGATTTTGACTTTATTATTATTAAGTCAGGATCGTATTTATTAACTTATCAACTTACATGGGAATATTATCCTTGCTAAAATGCTTTCGATTCTCTTAAAATGTACTAATATGGCTTGATTATATAGTGCGTGGTTAACTTCAACCTCAAGGTTGAGTAGTTTTTCTCAAACTTGATATTATTTGAGAGTTCGGGTGTTTTATATTACATCAGGCTGTCGGTTAGTTGACGGAACCTTTTCGATGAGACAACATATTGACTTCGATTTTCATCCCGGGAAAATATTTAGCCGGAGATTATATAACCTTTATATTAGATTATTTACTTATATAGAAAACATATCTCTTGGTACATTATCGTCCTTTGAACAACCTACCTATATAAGAAGTGAGAAACACGGAGTCAAGAATAGCTGATTCAAAATTTTTTTAATCCAAGAGATCTCTATTAGTATTGATTCTGAGAGCTTTGTATGGATGAACTCTTATGCCTTATGCCTTTGTGTACTCATGTACACATTTTTTTCTGGATTTCATCTCGTGAAAATAAACCCGAAAACAAAACAATTCGAGTAAATGTTTCCCTTGAGCTCGGAGGAACGTATTAAAAAAGAAAAAAAAATGTTTCAGGCGTTCGATACCCTTTTGCCGGGGAAGATGCTTCACTCGACCCGGCGCGGTGCCACATCAAATCATTCACCATAGTTTACTTTTAAGCGAGAGAGTGCCGGAAGAAAGTGTGTTTTGGCGCACCCAACAGGCGGGGAAGAGGTGGTGTTGAGAGAGACTTTTGCGAACGATGTTATCCGCAGGTATAGGAGGCGTGAGAGAGACTGATCCCTGAGGCTTCAAGGGGCGCGGTTTCGGAGGCAAGCTTTAAGGACCGAGCTCGCAAGAGATTAATGTGGCTAAAGGGATGGAGAAGGAGGGGGGTGAGTCGCTAGGGTTTTGCTCCGGGCGTAACGGCTCGTCGGAGGGTGTAGGGAGGGTAGTGACAGCGATATGGGGAGTGGGGGAGAAGGCTTGAGAGTAGCCATATCCTCTTCCCTTACCGCCCACTCCCCCTTCCCCCCTTCAGTCCTAACCTTCGACCTAAACTGCCCTCGCGCGCTTTCTCTCCTCTAACTTTGCCGGGGTTAAAGCTTATATATCCTCGGGAGGCTTTGAGAGGGGGGAAGCCGCGCCTTCGACGCCCGTGGCCTCCGGCAGAGAATTTTGGACGCGGGAAACCACAGGTGGGCAAGACTAGTGCGCCGTGGGGCGTTTGAGGGAGTCTCGTCCCCCCGTTACTCCTCCCTCCCCCCCCTCTTTATCTTCCTCCCCCTCTCCCGTAAGCCGCAGGCAGATAGAAGACGGTAGGCGGGATGTTTGACGTAATACTTTCAAACTCGAGGAACGCATTTGCATCCGGAAAGACTTGCACCTGGAAAACTTTGGGCGAAAAATAATATTTTGGGATTAATAATCTCTCCGTGTACTGAGAACGATCTATTGAATCGAAAATCATGCTTGAATAGTACACTTCTCGATTACGGATGAGTTTCCTTCATTTCCAAGAAACTCAATGCAGATTTTAATATTTGTAATTGAATGTTTCATCTGAGGCGTTTTTATTTTAATTATTTCTGACTTTTATCGATGAATCGTTGAGCCCAGAGAGAAGATCAGCGATAAAACTTGTTTGATGTTAAATTAATACATAGCGTGTCCTTGTTGCATAAATACATATTATATATTGGCACAGCTAACTTCTAGAAAGCGATTCAGAACCAAGTAGTGGTGGTCGAAAAGTTGTATCTTGACATATTTTAATCAGGAGTGTTTTTAATTTTATATCACATCCAAGTTGTAAGATATTATTTATGAATATTGATGAAGGATAATTGATAGTTTCAAAAATAAACTTTGTTACATTCCACTCTGTTTTTATTTAAACTCAATCGGTTTCGACCTTGAAAAAGGTCGAAACCGGTTGAGTTTTAATAAATACAGTGTGGAATATAACAAAGTTTATTTTTGAAACTATCATGTCTTCATTCCACGCAGTGAACTCGCGAACTATTGATTTGAGAAGGATAATTATTTTCAAAATAAAAAAAAATCTCCCTTAATTAGACTTTTCTACCAAAAGATTTACTTCCGATTGGGAATAATGGGTGGTTTTAAGCACACACCTGCGATTCTGCGTTTCGGCCAAAGATAGAGGAGAAATTTGCTCAAGGAAGCGGCAAGTTCTTTAGAGAATTATGGGAGGATGTATCGAATGTATTATCATGTTTCCAATGCATATTAAGCTCTCATATCATTTTATTTTTTGTTATTTTACGGAGAATGAATGGCAGTATCAGATTAATCAAAGATGTTCCAACTGAACTACCTGCCGCTCAGCGTACAAATGAGTGACTGCGGAATATTTGGTAGTCCATGACGTCTTTTTCGTTATCTCTGCCATCGGACTACACGTTCTAAGCTGGGATATAAGGGCGTGAAGTGACATCCGACGGAAAACATCAATAATTGACGCTCTACGTAGTCCGTGGTGAGGCGGAGATTTGCGGTACCCCGCGCGACTCCTTCATCGTGAGAATGTCGGGGTGCCTTCGCATCTCTGAGATTAAAGGGGAATCACGCATTTTGGTGGTGGGGGAGAGGCTGCAAGGGGGGGTGGTTAAAGTGAGGAGGAACAGCAAATATTCGAGCATCCCCGTATCTCCACCTAGAAACCCTCCTGTTTCCCCTTCGGCGACTACTCCTTTTCCAGTTTCATCGCCATCGTCTTCTTTTACATGACCCGAGGCGGCTGGAGTTTACCCCCGGCGGTGCCGACGCTTCTCCTTCGTACCCTCCCCGTAAACATCATCCCCTTTCTCCTCCTCCGTCCTCCTGACTCTTGCTGCCACCCTCCTCCGCGCGCCCATCTTCCAATCTACCTTCACCCTCGCAGAAAAACCACGGCCTTGTGCTTTCACCCCCCCTCCCCTTCCCTACACTCCTAAAACATTCCTGAGATGGTTGTATGGATAAATGCGGGGGACAGGGGTTGAGGAATGACTTTTGTGCGGAAGGGTGGAGCAGTACAGGGGCGTCGGACGCCACAAGGGGGGGTGGGGTAGCTAGTTTCTCTCTGTGGAGAGAGAATTATTACTGTGAGGGATGGGATAAGGGAGCAATAATGTCAAATACTGTTTTTGTTTTATCAGGGTAGTGTTTGGGTTAGTAAGTTAGCGACAATTTCATAAAGGTTGTGTTGGAGAGTTGAGGACTGCTACTTATTCTAGCCCAAATTTTATATCAGGAAATCGTTGGACCTGGAATAACCTAGAATGGGAATCAAGCTTCGGGGATTACTATCAACCAGTGTTTAGACTGCGACACCAACCTTCATATTTAATGCTTGCGAAAAGTACTTTATATACTATCAGCCGCCTGTCAGAGGAATCCTCTGGGATCCTATCCTCGGGGATGAAAGCGCCTTTTACTTGTAGATAAGCATTGGAGCACCTGTTCCACAATTAGGTTCACATTCTTTTCTTTCAAATATGAGAACTGGTAGTTATCATCCCGTCTACAATAGGCGAGAGAGTGCTGTTTCTACCGTGGCTGAAGCGAGGTTGAGGCTGGCGGTAGTGGAAGTGAGTGGGATTTGTTGGGGTTAATTTCCTCTCGTTTCCCCGTTCTCCACAGCCAGAGCATATGTATTTACGCATGTTTAGTCTGGTCTAAGTCTGGTGGTAATCTGGTAGCACTGTTATCTAAAAGAAAATATTTAAGAGGCCTTGAGATTAATGCATTTCTTAATGATTTTTTGGTAGATACGTTGCGATAACTTGATCCCAAAGTCGTAGCCTTCTCGGTAGAGACTTTCAGCACTGAAAGGGAGAATCCGTTCCCCGCGATTCAAGATTCCGTGACAACTGTCAAGTATTTATATGACCAAGGTGTAGAACAATGTATCAAAGGTGACACGCACAATGGGACTTCGACGGACTTCGTAGAAGTCAATTTTATATGTGTTTGTTAGCAGTTGTCTGCGGTTTTATCGCCACGTTTGCATATCCATGTCACATCTCTCGTTGCAATGGTAAATATGATTCGTTCTAGTACATTTTGGCTTCCTCGAAGCCCACGGGAACCTCATTGTAAGTGTCATCTATGATGCACCGCAATGACATATGAACCTTGCACCTTCACAGCTTTGCTTTTTAATCCTGGCAATCGGAATTAGACACGTTTATTGGATCATTGGTGGCGTAACCTTATTCTTGATGACTACGAGCAGAGCCATAAGGGAACAGCTATGGTCACGTAAGCGTGCAACAAAACTATTTATTGCAATATCCGCATTTGGCGACATTATTTTGTTTGTTCAATATTTTTCCAAATTATAGGTGATGTGGGGCTTCTTAAATAGCAATGATAACAATGCTACTTATTCAATTAACTTCAAGGTAGCTTTGTAATTGAACCTTCTGCATTCGTCTATCACTAAACTAACACTAAACACAAAAATGAAAGGGAGAATATCAGAAGATACTTGTTGGCCGGCATAAAGGGGGCGATTTTAAGACGAGCAGAAGTTGGAAATTATCTTATGCTCTGGATATCGGCACAGATGGTGATATGAAGAGATCCAGAAACTTAGAACGGTTTAAGGTCGCTTTTTTCAGGGGCCTCGCAAATCTTTCATAATTTGTGAGAACACTATCACGGTGCGTCATTGTGTGTGATTTCCCCCCTTAAGTTAATGCATCGGCGCGAAGATGTACTGAACATTGTCCTGACCATCCCATGGACCAATCATAGTGCTTGTTCTTTCTGCGATGCTCCGGGGTGAGCTTTGTGGCAGGGGAACTTGGGTGAAGTCTTTCATGGAAGGGGGAGGGAGGGTTAAGACAGTTTTGGAAGAGCGCAGGGGAGACACGGCTGGTTGGGGGTAAGTGCGCTTGTTTAGCGGTTTAGTCCGGGATTGGAAAAGTCGGGAAAGAAAATACATAAAAAGGCGTTAAGGTGGATGACGTGTGAGATAGGAAGGAAAGGGAGGGGGCGTTAAGAGAGCTAAGGACCCTAAAAAGGGTCGGAGGAACAACAGGGGAAGAGGGGAAGTCAACAGTGGGAAGAAGGGCACCAACATGATGTATAAGAATGGCCCTGACGGAAGTGCGTACCTTGCGTGGTGGGGGAGGAGCGGAAGTTCCGTGCCCCCCTCCCTGCGTTTGTTTGTGGATATGGAATGTACAAAGTTTTGGGACGAACGGGGTGGGAAGCAGCAATTCAGGGAGAGGGGATGGGGAGGGTGGTTCTCTTCCAACTGAGGGTTTGTGTGCGGATGGATCGAGACCCCTATAGCTCCACGCAAGACTGGGGACCTCTCCGGTGGCTCATCCTACCGGATTTGTGTTTCTTTGTTTTGGAATATTCGTGTGGATGGAAAGGAGAACGGGGTAGATGTAGAGGGGTTTGTCTTATGCCCATAAAGAATATGGATATCATCTATGACGCTTCTCCGTATTGTGATTGAGGTATAGAGCCACGTGAGCTTAATTTAGGAATTTCTTCGATCTGCTTTTTACCTTCTCTTTTATTTTTATAAATAGCTTTTACTTAACTGTTAACTGCCCTAACGTCAAATGATCATGGAAAAATAAGAATCATCAGCTGACGTTTTCGTAAATTCGTTGAACATAAAATAACGTAAACTTGGTATAGTCAGTGGAAGTTTGCTGTGGGATATACTAATTGTAAGTTTACGTCATTTTATAAAGTTGAGTACCACAAAGTAACGCCTAAAAATGTCAAGTGTAATTTGTTGAGCTCAGAGATGTCGGAATTCTCCTTTTCGATGATGGATCTGAAATCACGTCCTTAAAAACGGATTAAAAAATGAATGCGACCGATGAAGCCGACACACGTTATGGTCTCATTAGTGATGAGTAAAACCAGAGAGTGTTTCTTGCTTATTTTTCTAAAGGTACTTTGTACTTATTTATCGGCCTTTTTAATCACTAATCTAGATACGATGGCAATGCAGATGGAATGAAAATAACGCCATAATAACGAAACCATTAGGTAGTGTGTTAGAAATGTACGTGTTCACTTTTATATATTTTTAAATGTAGCTTCTACAATGATTGAGGCAAAAAAAGGAATATTCCTCTGTGAGTGGATGGGGATAATAAACGAGAAACATGCTTTTAAATATGGAATGAAAAAAAGCTTTGAATAGGCTTTACATGATATCATTGAAGCTCGAATAAGTCTGTTTTTAAAAACTTTATCCTTCCACATATTATTAACATAATATGCAGGCTTATATTCCCTCGAAAAAATTAGCATGTAACTCGAAAAAAATGGGTGGTAGTTCTTGTTATCCTTCAAGTTTTTCATTTAAATTGTGGCTTACCCGTGACTGAGGAATATATTCTTGATGATAATTCAAATCAAACATTTACATTTTCCTGTGGAACGAACATCCTCTTTACGCAGAGGGTACTTGTCGTGCTGCTGATATACTCTCTGGAAACTTTTATTTAAATATTAACTTACTTAGATTTTCAGTGTGGAATTGAATCCTAACCCAGTTGCGCAATATTACGTGGTTACAGTTAAGGATCGAGAATGAGTTTCTGAGTATTTGAATCGTACTCTACTTGTCGTCTCTTACCCCCATAAAAAAGTTTCGAGGCACTCTTGGGGAGTTTGTTGGGGCAAATATGTGTGGGACAAATATAGGCAAAGTGGAACTCACTCTTATATTTGAAATTGGGTTCTTAGAATTCACGAGAGGTCGTAGAAGTTTCGCTGCACGTTTTCTGCATTCGTGGAAATGTATCTACTGCTCTACTCTTAATAAACGAGCATTGCGTTCACTTCAACATAACCAACAAACTTGACCTAGAAGTTGGTACTTAAAAAACGAAACAAAATCCAAATTACTTCCCATCCAATCTAGATATCTCAGTTAACAAGCGGTATGAGTTTCGGTGGGGAATAATTTACCAAGCGCTCAGCATAACCATCAAACAAGTAAGCTCAATAGCATCCCCACCAGTTTCGCGGTTCGTTGATGGGGGAAGCCACCTCCTCAGTTTACCTTATCGTCTCGGTTCCTTTTACGCAGGACGGCGCGCTAACTATACTATATAAACCTCCCCCACGACTCACTCACATATTTAAGGGCCACCACCTCGAACACTCTTGCGGATTGGGCGATGGAAGTCTCCGGAAGATGTAATCCCATGCCCTCTTCCTGTGCGACCCAGCGGGAGGTGCGGGTGAAGTCTTTGGAATGTTGATAATTATCTTTGAAAGGGGCGTAAGCCGAAACGGGAGGGGGAAAGTGTTGGTTTGGGAAGAGAATGTGGGTAGGTTTAGGGAGTAGGGAGTCGGAAGTTGATTAGTTTGTGATAGATAGATGGGGCTAGTCCTACACACTACCCTGCGAGTCGTCGTAAGGGCTCGTGGCAGGGAATGTTAGGACAGTGGCTATGAATGTGTGAAATAATGAGGAAGAGGAATTGGAAGAGGGAATGAATGAATAGTGCGATAAATGATGGATTACTGGCTTGCCCCTTTTTTGTATTAGGTAATTGATCTACCTGCGTACTGCTCCGTGAGCCACCGCAGTGGCGTGTGGCAGGTTTTCTTTAGGACGCCAGTCTTGAAAGGGGAGGAAATAAGGAAAAGATTGGGGTACTGGACAAAGGTGAATTGCATGCTAATGGTGTGTCTTACGTCATAGTCGCGCTCTGTTTTGTTATTCATAATCACTAACTGTGCTAGGAGAAAGAAGGAATACTTGATCCTGTCAGTTCGCTGGTGTATATCTCTTATTTCATCGCTTGTACTACCTATTCTATTGATTAATGGTGCGTGTGAAGAAGGAACTCTTATACCCGTCTGTTAGACAATATTAATCTCTAATTTTGTCACTTTTTAACGTTCTTCCGATGTTGTGTGGGGGTACAGTCCTCCGTGTCTATCTGAAGCATTTGTGATAAAAATGCCACTACTAGTCTTAGCCTTGCATGTAACCGTCATGTCTCTAGCGGCTCCCAACCTATTCCTTCCAATAGCTGTGTCACAAATTCCTATTCTCTCAACTGTTTTTAAATAAGCACGCAGTATCCCTTGTGTTTTTTGAGCTCGCGAAATCAAATATTTCTATATGGATTAAATCTTGTTAGCCTGGGGAGGGAGGGGTTGAATGGATCACGTGGCTGCAGGAAAGGGGATTGAGGTAGAGAGAAGGAAACAGAGATTGGCTGGGGGGAAGGAGTTATTAGAGGGGTAATGTAGAGAGATGGGATGGCCTGGAGGTTGTATAAACGTGTTGGCTTCAGTTTCCCTTGTGTTTCGTATGATGGGGGGTTGGCGGTATGTGTGGAGGAGAGGGAGGGGGGATGGGAGTGGATGTGGTCAGGGGTGGTAAGGCTGCCGTAGTTGTCGAAAAGCCGCACACATCTCTCATCAAACTCCCGGAGGCATCATTCGCCGCCGCTCCTCCGTTCCAACCCTTTCCCTCCTTATAATAATCGTCTTCCTTCCTGCGAAGCCATCCTTGGTACCGTTGCTAGTTAAAATCTCCTCCCGAATCTCTCTTGATAACTCTAAATAATGAAAAAAATCCAATAAACTTCACTATTTTAGGCGTTAAGTGATAGACCTACATGCTCGAGGATATTAAAATACTTGGTTTAATCCACGAATTATTTTATTACAGACCCGGGTTCCAATATGATCTCGTGACAGTATAAGTAGCTATTTCTGAGCTTTTTGAAGTGATTATATTTTTTCTTTAATTTAGAATTTTTACTTTTCTTAATCCTCTCTGCCCGGATGATTCCAATCAGGATGCCTAACTTTCTTTAATTTCATTCATAGCTCATGTTACGCGAAAAATGGCTTCAATTGTCTTTGGGCGTCGTAACTAAATATATTTTTATGAAATTTTCTTAAGATTGATTTCTTGTAGGTACCAAAAGGCATTAGATCGGAAGAAACAAAATTTTCATTCACAAAGTAATCAGGCGAGGAAGGGTTAGACTTAGAAGAGCCTATGAACTTGTTGACTGCAGTACTTTGCGTACGAGTACGTAGTATTATATAGGGTGTACTCTTAGGTGTACTCTGATAAGCAAACTTCTCATAAAAAGGAAGCAAGTTATTCCAAGGAACAACAAATGGAATTTCACGTAAATTAGAGATAACAGTGAAACTCAAGAGTTATTTAGTGAATTGACAAATGTAGTAAAAGAGAAATGCAAAAATGCAAACAGTGTACAAGAAAAATGGAGTTTTTTAAAGGAGGAAGTCCTAAAAGCTTCAAAAAATGTATTGGAAGAAGAGAAAAGATTCCGCACAAACCTTGGATAACAAATGACATTCTTTCAATGATGAAAGAAAGAAGGAGGTGTAAAAATTTAGGAGACCAAACTGATTACAGAAAATACTGTAACAAAATAAACAGAGATGCCAAAAAAGCGAGAGAAAGTTGGTTGGAAAACAAATGTAAAGTAATTAATGAGAATATGGCAAAGGGAAATTTATAAAAAGCATATGCAGACATAAGATCAGAGTTCAACAGAAAAACAATGACCCTATCAGTTATGAGAGATAAAGACGGAAAGGTGATAACCGATGAATTAGGGATTATCAAGCAGTGTCAGAAATACATTGAAGAGCTCTATAGGGGACAAGAGTTAGATGAAAACATCTTAGAAAACGAAGAAAGCATAGGAGTAATGGACCACCATTACTAAGAGAAGAATTTGACAGGGCACTAAAATCGCTGAAGGATCATAAAGTTCAAGGAGTAGATGAAATTCCGGGAGAAATTTTAAAATCTCTTGGTAGAAAGACAAAAGATTGACTTTTAAAAATGATCTGTGAAATGTACGATAAGGAATAGTGCCAGACGACTTTAAGAAAATACGCATGATATCTATCCCGAAGAAGAGCTCAGCACACAAATGTGAGGATTATAGGACCCTAAGCCTGGTTTCCCATGCTTCAAAGATACTTACTAGAATAATATATCACCGAATTGGAAATAAAATTGAAGAAAATCTGTAAGATGACCAGTTTGGTTTCCGAAGGAGCAGGGGCACAAGAGAGGCCATTTAACCTTAAGACTAATTTTGGAAAAGATGATGAGACTTAATAAAAAGGTAGTCATAACCTTTATTGACATTGAAAAACCCTTCGATTACATCAGTTGGAACACCATGTTTAAAGTCCTTAAAGAAGCCAAAATAGACTACCGTGATAGGAGGATAATTCTCCAACTTTATCAGAACCAGGAAGCTATCCTAAGTGTAGATGGATTAAAAGCAAAGATCTCTCGAGGTGTTAGGCAGGGATGCATGCAGTCTATCCCCAATACTGTTCAATCTGTACATGGAACAGGAAATGAAGGAATTTACAGAAACAAGTAAGAATGGAATAAAAGTGAATGGTAGCCTTTACACAACTATCCGATTTGCAGATGACATCGCACTTTTAGCAACCAGTGAAAATGAGCTACAGGATGCATTACATGAAATGAATCAAAATTTTAAAAATAACTACGATATGAAAATAAACAAAAAGAGAACTAAAATAATGAAATGCAGTAGAGATGGACTAGAGGAAGCCTGGGTATATCTAGACGGAGGAAAACTTTTGCAAGTCACTACATTTAAATATCTGAGTAGCTGTATCGCAACTGATGGTAGGTGCACAGCGGATGTGACAAGCAGGATAGCACAAGTAAAACAAGCTTTTATCAAGAAGAAAACTCTCTTGACATCAAATAATGTTTCTCTATCAACCCAGAAAAAAATGTTAAAACGTATGTTTGGAGTATGTGTACCTATGGCTCAGAAACTTGGACTCTGAGAAAAGCAGAGAGGAAAAAGCTGGAGTCATTTGAAATGTGGTGCTGGAGAAGACTATTAAAAATATCTTGAACAGAAAGGGTTACCAACCTGGAAGTACTACAAAGAATTGGGGAGGGACAAACACTGCTAAACTCAATATGTAAAAGAAGAAACGTTATGATTGGACTCCTACTACGTCACTCCGAGTGGATGGACAACCTTAATGGAAGGAGTGGTAGAGGGCCGTGCTGGAAGAGGTATACCAAGAAAAGAATACCTGGAGGAGATCTTAGCAGGAAGAAGATACATAGGTGTAAAGGGACTTGCTATGGAAAGAAGAAATTTGGATGCGCACCAACCTTAGGGTTTAGGAGAAGAAGAAGAGTCTTAGGTACCCTCGTTGAATATTTCGCTCCCCTAAAGCTTCAGGAGTGAAATCCTCAATGGAAGTGGACGCCAGGGTACCTTAATTGGCTGAGGCACTCGGCGCGAATTCGTTGGATCGGGTTTGCCGTCCCCGTCCGAAAGCGAATGGTGATGAGGGATTTGCGATTTTCGCAAGTTAGCATCTCTCGCATTCTATCCTATCCCCATGTGCCCTCCTGCCCCGATGCCTATTTGGCGAGGGAGCTAACGGCTGACCCTTGCCCGGAACCTCGTCTCAGGAGTTAAAACCACCTTCATCATACTTGCGCGTGGAGAATATTCTGCTCCATTATATCTCATCAGACCTAATTCACTCCACGGCGTTGATGCCGCGCGCTTGGCTCGCTGGTGGGAATCGCAGAACGCGAAGAGTAAAGTGAAGATGTTCGTCTCAATTTCGATTTCACGGGCTCCTTTCGTTTTTGCAACGGTTCTTCTGTGACGATCTCGTTCCGGTACGTTATTATCTGTTGCAGCCAAGCTTGAATTAAGGGGTAATTTGGGTTTTCGTGTAATCCGAGGGGACAGGAAAAAATTAACTATTTTTGAAATTTTTACCTTGCAAGATAATAATTTTGTTTATTAATTTTCACCGTGGAGGCAAGACTTAAAAAACCGTTTTCCTCTCGGATGAACGACTGTGTTGGAATTCAGGTCGCTCAGGCGATGGACGGTGATGAGTTTCAGACAGTTGTGGGAAAGGTGAGAAATGTGGTTTTGATGGAAAACAGAAATTGCCGTGGAATCTGTGAATCGCTTCACTTGGTGGTCTCGGTATAGGAGTGAATTGCATTGCTATCACCACTTTTTGCACCTTTGTCCCAGATGTATCGCTTTCACAATTGTGGTACTAATTTCCTTTTATGGCATTTTTATAGCCTCATGTAAACTAATAACAACCACTCACCACAGACTCCACTCTCCAATTTCAACTTTTTGATAAGTATTGGTCACTGCTCTGGAATTTTTATTTAATGGATCATTCAGGCCATGATTTCTCTTGCATTCTTTCGCTCGTGATGGTGCACTTTCTATAAAACATATTTGCAAATTGTAATACATACATGCATACCCATCACGCCATACCCTAGGCAAAGGGAAAGAACTCTTAATTTTCATCCTTAATTCTCTTCCACCACATCTAACCATCTTCATTTCTCGGTCTATCCTTTCCTCTCTTACCATTAACTCCTCTAGCATACATCTGGTTCACTAGTTGGCTCTCATCCATTCTATCATCTTAGTTAAATCAATGAAGCGCGTTCCTTTCGTACATGTCAATTACTGGAGCCCATCAGCATTCTTTCACGGCCCACTCATTCCTAACCATACCTCCTACTGTTGCCGCAAACAATTCTCTGGTACCCCCCATGTAGCATACATTTATACTTATCTTGAAATACTCAGGTTTATCTTTCATGTCATAAAGTCAAGAGATGAACATTTTTGTATATGTGGATTGTAATAAACTATAATATATGGAATGAGTGGGGGACAATGCTCTTTTATGGTACCGTTTTTATATTTAGCGATCTCAGTGAGCGCTATGAATTATCACAAAGCCCTTCTCTTTCATAATGATTTTTTTTTCGTTACAAACTAACTTTATGGACCAATATAATAATTCAACTTCAAATCGTTCCCTTGCCTCAATTCGGAAAATAAACGGCCCCAGTAGTTTCACAGAGCTCTTTCCTTCGTCTTATCTAAATAGAATTCATCTGACTTTTTGTCGGAGTTATGGAAGAAAAGTCAACTAGTCCACTTCTTCCTTCTGCGTGCTCACCTGTCCATAATGGTTGTAACCCTGATTTATAAGTCTCGGGAAAATATTGGTCTACATGCTAGTCATTTACATTTCATACATTTTTACACCATTCATATTCAGTCTCAATCTCATGTAATCTCTTTGGAGAGTTGGGACAGAGAACAAACGGCTCCCGACATTGATTAATTTTTACCCTTTAGTGCCTGGTGTTCCTAAATCGACTATAACCTCTAAATTCATTTGAGATTATTTGCCTATGCCCAATGCGCCAAATTTGGTACCAGCAAAAATTATATGCCAATTAAAAAGAAATCCCTCCAACGATAGTGGATGTTTTTTTCTTTCATCTCCATATTTTTATCTTAAGGAGGAAAATATTCTTTCCCAGGAATAAAAATTTCGTTCCGTAAAGGGCTAATATTTAGCATCGGTGAATGTAATGCAGAAAGCAATTTTGTGAGCGGCCGTGTAGTTGGCTTTAAACGTTTCGTGATACGTACTGGAATATTACTGTCTCTTTAATGGAAAATTACATACATACTTAGCGTGACGTCCAAGTGCTGTGATAGGTTTCAAAAGAGAAAACCTGATATGTGAGAGCGTTCGGGGAAATGAAGTCTACCCGGATGCTTTTTAGCAGTGCCCTGCCTAAACCACGGTCTTGATGAAGTTGGTGATGAACCCTTTAATTCCAAACTCGTACGAGAGGAAATTCCGTTTTGTCTTCTCCAAGGTGTCTCGCAAACTATGCCGTACTCTTCGTCTTAATTACAAAATACGTCGGCAAATAAACTTGATACACTCACGTGGCTAGTCTTCCGCCGCTATTATACGATGAAAGGCTATTTATGTGTTATAATGAAGGTGCGTATATTAAAAGTTAAATTATAATCATATTGATAGAGCAGTACCCTCTTGGTGCACTTGCCATACAGTGGTCAGCATCGAATGTGAGATTTCAATTGGGTGTGCGTGTGTGTATTTATTCACATCTCAGCACTCGTCGCTGATAAATTTGCTTAGGTATTTGTACAGCAAACTTTCGAATTACTCTGGGAAGTACCATCAACTTGATTTGTTATACATATAATTTCAGTTATCTTTTAAAAAGACGTCATGGAAAATACCTATATGGAATGAAATAGCGTGACGCGGCCTTAAAAAAATAATTAATGCAATTGTTTCAGCATGAACTTATTTCATTAATTAGAGTACCCGTCACTTCCACGAAGCTCCACTCTCGACAATTTTGGATTATTAAAACGATAATTTAACCGAATATAACCTCAAAAGTGTTTACCGCAGAACATCATGCAATTTGTTATGTGAGTAATAAATCACAGTCTGAAAATTAGGCAAAAGCGCTGCTTTTTCCTATAGAGACAGAGTTTAGGAGGAATACAATGCATCTGTGCCAAAAATTGTGACCGCGGGAAAGTTGCATAATATATTCACTCACTCGCTTACTTTTGGGTAAACCCTGCGGATTTCAAGTCAGGTAAATATTCGATTTCTGTAGTAGCGGGGTAATATTCTCACCAACCGCAAGTTCGTGGGTTCGAAACCCACCTGGGTATTGTTTCACTATCAAGGGCATGGTTATCAGGGCATATCACAATTAGGTAGTAATTAGGGAAAGCTGCTATATTTTTATATTATTTTTTCTTAATTATTAGTTAAATCAAAATTCATTCATCATGCTGTCTCTGGACTGATGTGGTGGAACTCATTCCTGACGAACGAAGAACTCTTTGTAGTTTTCCTCTAAGAAATGTTTAATGCGTCCGGACAATGATGCAAAACATCGAAGCCGGTCGCATTAAAAATTTTACAGTTGAAAACTGCTTAAGAGTTCTTATTTCGTCAACATTTATTGTAAAAATAGTGTTAGGCAGGTAACCTGTCTAATACTATTTTTACGATGAATCCATGCCATTGGCAAACCTGGGAGTGACCTAGATATTTGATTACGCAAAGGACGTATCCCCATGATAGCGTTCATGGCACTGAAAGAGCAGGAGCACTATGGATGGCACGAAATTTGATTCCATATCAATTTGCTATTTTTTCTCTCATATCGCTAACAGGATCTTCGTTGTCTCCCGTCGTTGACTACCCCGCTTCAATCCATCTCTTCCCTTTTCTCTCTCTCGGTATCCACACTCACCCGAAACCGTCCCCAATTCCGCCCTTCTTCCTCCGCCCTTTCGAACCCTTCTCGTGTTCTCTCCGAATCTCGTCGTCCTTATTTCCGTCCCGAAAATCGCACCCGGTGTACATATTTGCGCTCTCGGCACCGCCCAGCCCTGCGGCAAAACGCTAATGGAGGGCGAGTAATTGACATGCAAGAAAGTTGGAGTGGGTCGCAGGGAGGGAGGGATTCTGTTGTTCTGAGAGAAGAGTGGGATAGGAGTGAGACGTGCGCCTGTTGGGGATGTGGGATTGTATTTTAAAGTGAGGTGGATTAAGGGGGAGGTGTGGATGGGTGGGTGGGAGTCATCCGGCGGAGGGATGAGCCGCTGTTTGAAGGTGGGTGGGGAGGGGTGTCACGTAATATGAAGAGGTAGGTATAAGAGAATAGGGGTAAAAGCAGGAAATGGAGGGGTAGGATTCGGATTGGGAAAATGGAAAACGTGGTACGCTTGAGAGGCGTGGCATTTTAATGCATATTGATGAAATTGTTGCCTTATATATAGTTGGAATGATGATACAGAGATGGATCGATATAGTTGTCTCCACGCATGAAATTATAGGTGCCCCCTCACTCTTTCTTTCTCTGTCTCGATCTATTTGGTCGCTTCCGAAGGTGCTTTTTTGTGTGGGGAACCGCTCATTAGTTCATCATCGGAAGACCTATTAAAGAAATTGAATCGGATTGGGTCGCAAAACCCTCATTATAAGCCGCGGAGGAAATTTATGTTGGGTTATGGAGGAAAGTAGTTGGACAGAAATGAAAAAGTATGTTGCCGAATGCGTTTTGTCAAGTCCATTCAACTATTGGCAACCGTATCAGTCAGATTAAAGATGACGTTAGATATAATGATGAGGCTGAATGTGAAGAATACTTTATTGTAATTATTGTAGCCAATGGAAAAATAGCTTAATTTTAACATATTTCTGGAATAATTTAAAATTATAAGCTAACGAATTTATTACCTGATATTTAAAATTTTTAATATGTTGTTGTTTAATAGCAAACATTTTTGACCAAAACAGCTGGTCTGGCCTTATGAGTCCGTTTGATAGATAATAGTTCTTTAGTTATCTCAGTGGCCGATACCTCTTGTATCCTGGTGTCATTTGCATTCTTTCATAAAGTTTTCCAAAGAGATAGAGATTGATAGAAGGGGATTCCTTTCCTCATCCCTACTCTTTACCTTGAGAAAGATGGATGCCAATACCACCGAAATATTGGAAGTTTTAATTTGTGTCTTTCGCTTGTTTCTATATTTTTATCGACCACCCGCTCGGCATATTTTATATTTATCGCTCGAGTTACACTTCAATAAGTTATAAATATAAGTGCGATATTCCACAGAGGAAAAATCATTCGTCTTGACCGGGATTTTTTCCTCTGTGGAATATCGCACTTATGTGCACTTGCGGGTGACTCCGTAAAGGTAACTACCGTGGCTAGTCCCGGTATCCTCAATATTATAAATATAAATAAATAAATAAGTATATATATATATATATATATATATAGGGAAGACTGCATTTTTTCCCTTTTCTATTTCGCTTTCCTCGCTATCTTCGGTAATGCTCTATGTCGCAACGCTATGGTCTTGGAGATTGAAGGTCGTCTTTCCTATAAGACCGAATAAGACGACCAAAAGAAAGTGAATTTTGGGACCAGCCCAAGTCCCAAAATCTCCTTCACCGTCTGAGAAAAGATTTACCTGAGGGAGTTACGAAGGCCTATAATCGAGGAGAGCTATGGAAGAGGATGAAAGAGAGAGGGTAAAAAGAAGTGCTGGAAGAAGATATGAGGTTGGACTCGAGGATGATTTTATTCAAGTCGCCGTCATATTCAGTGGCAGTAGTCCCAATGTCGTGTACAGCATACTGAAGAAATATGAGTTCAGTAAAATAATTATGGTCTTCTAACAACTGCGTGAAGAAATAAAAATTTCCTGTTAACACGTCATGGAGAGATCACGAATTCTTGCATCTAATACCTTTCGTCAGTCATCGTCTTGTATTTTGTTGCATAGTTGCATTTTATTCTGCCAGAATGTACTTCAGAATCACTTCTATTTCTCTACAGATCGGTCAATCTGCTTTCATGAAATTTCTTTGGATGAAGTGGGTGCTGCTCGTAGAAATTGTTATTTTATTTAGAATGCGGAAGACTACACATTGAAATGTAGAAACTATATCAAATCTGCATTATTCATTAAAACATTCAAATTCTAGATGTTTACCTTAAAAAAGTATGATTTCACAAGTATAGGAAACAGAAAATATGTGCCTAAACGGAACTTTAATGTAACACCTCGTAAACTCTTAATTAAGAGGGGTACTGCAGTAACGAAAACTGAACGCTGTCTAGCACTTCAATGAAAGTTAATGTAGACAGGTGGCGTAAACCTAATAACTAAAATCTGATTGAATTAAAATGAACTTACAATCACAGTATGTTTAAGCATATGTCAGGATCGTACACGCATAAATATTGACCGTTCTCAATGCGTGAATATCCACTATTTTTACATATTTCGACCTCGCTGAAAACTTTAACGGGAAAAGTTGAATTTGTTTCTCGGGAAATTCAGAATAGTCAAATCGCCAGCTGTGTGTCCCCCACCGGTGTTCGCATTTGTAACTTTTGCTGTCTCAACTACGGAAAACGGAATGGAGTGGGCATGTCGACCTAGGATAAAATCTAGCGTAGACGGATGAAACGGGTGGTACAAAAAATTCACCTTGCGCCACCGAGCCTGTTCCGTCCGACACCCACGCGTCTAATAAGTTCTTTGGTAAACGCCTCACCACACGGCTTCGCTCCGGGATAATTTTAGTCTAGTAAGTTTTTTTGTTTCCTCTCGCAGTTCTTGCGTACAAGGCTTCGTCGGCGTCATTTGATTTTCAACCGAGAGCTTTGGGGGATGTAAGGGCGCCACCTGTGCTCCGTAAACTCCGGGCGCAGCAACTGTTTGAGGGAAGTTTTCTGAAATATTCATGGTTTGGGTGGCCTGATGTCAGACCTTCCCTAACGGGGAATCATTGCAAAGGAAAGTGGAAGGATTGTTTAAGAGGAATTTACGAAGCTATTTGCATGACACAGACCACTAACGTTGGCAGTGGTTGTAGCACCTGCCACTGTAAATAGCTTCTGTAAGTTGGTTAAAAATTACTTAATTTCAATGCTTGGAGATCTATGTTGGCCATGCCAATGCATTTTTATGACAGTTATTTCTCATATCATATTTTAGAAGGCTTTCACACAGATAAGATGACAAGTATCCATAGTAAATTACATTTTAGCAGTGTCACAAATATTTATAATTCCATATGCTTACCGCATTTTCCCCTAAAAGACATCCATTGCCATTCCTTTTCACTTGATTCAAATGGTCCTGAATAATTGCCTGTAAACCCTACAAGGTTGGGTAATGGAGTTTAGAATAATTCAGGTAGTAAAAATGCCATTGTTACATTTATAACTCATCATTGTGAACAGAAAAATGCTCTCTAGCTGCTTTTAAGGTAAAAAGGATTGCCATGCGCTTTATTTCATTAATCTTGCGAGATAAAATGGATTTAAATGCTCGTTAGATGTTGTGGCTCCTAAAATTGATCTATGTTAGTATAAGAGTGGTTATTTTTTCTCAACTTTTCATCATCAATTACTTATCATTCCATTACTGAAATCGCAAATAGCATCGTAACATATTCTTTTTTTACCACCTGTTGGCACCACTCACTTTTAAAAGCTGGAATAGGACTTGGAATTATTTTTTTAAACTGCCGTTTCGAAATTTTGTGGCAAAGCATCGTCACCACTAATCTGTCTTCAACCCCAGGGGTTGGCTTGATTCTTTGGTAAGGTGTTAATTTTGCGTATTCTTCCTTTTTTAAATTTGAAATAGTATCTGGGAATATCGGTATCATAGATTGTTGTGTTCATGTGACTACTGTCCCTCCACAATGAACATTAGTGGTTTTAAAATGGATTTATCAAATAAAAGGAAGGGAAAATTTAAAGCCTAAGCAATTTGCATTTTTTATAATTAAATGGAGATATACTTTTGGCCGTTGGCTTAGGATTCCTTAAAAAAAATGTTCTGAATGGGACGTTGTTTTTCTTTCAGTGAAGTGAAATCAGATGTAACCACAAATCACAGTCCAAAGATCGACAGTTTATTTTTTTATTTATATAAATTTTAAAAACAGGATGGCTAAGTGACTATAAGTTATGTTATGGCAAGATAATAATGAGATCTAATTGAATAAACTATGCCCGCATCATAGGCATCAAAAGAATTTTCTTTGAATTATAAGTCACGCGGTTTGAACCTCCGTAAAACCTTGTTGAACGATTGAAGCCTCTGATTGAAAACCCCGTGCAACGGTAGAAGGCTCCCCTCTTGTGAGAATTTCAGACTGTGCCGCTACATCTGGAAGAGAGAAAATAAGAGGTGCATGGAAAAAAACCCTGGCCTAGTTATTACGTCTTTCCTGCAGAATTTAAAATAAAAACACTCTATCAAAGGGAGAAAGAGAAAAAGCGGCACTAGAATAGTTCTATGATATTATTGAGCTGGTTGGAGGAAGGGTGGGTCTCTGAACGGCGGGTAAAATGAAAATGAAACTCGGGTATTTTGGGAAACTTATTTATTGACAGAGAATAGCAAAATTGCCTGACGCCCGACGTCATACGTGAAACTCCTTTCCACCCTGAACTCCGTATATGACACGCTCGCGTATGCGTGCTGAAGGCGACGGAGGGGAAATCTCTCTCCGTTGGCACGACCGGACGCGTGCGAGGATCACTCGTGCATTGGATTGCGGAAGACTCGCCAAAGGCAGCGGAAAGTCGAATTTATGAGCTTATTCGCGGTTGATAGTCGGCGAGAAGAAGGTGGTATGAGGGGAGAGAGCTTGGATACGGAGGACAGAGGGTTGAAATGATGGCGGGGAAAGTAGGGAGTGATTCCGTGAGCGTACGTATGTATCCGAGTGAGTGAGATGGTCATCCAGACCTGCCCGGCCGACGTTCTGTTTGGAATTCTGACCGCGTCCACTTGATGGGTTTCCCCCCACGCCAGCAGGAGCTAATTGGGAATGGGCAGTGGATGGTGGGGCGGCGGAGGGAGTAGAAAGGAGAGGGTAGAGGGGTATTTTTCACCCCTGCTGGCAGATTTTGGGGCGGGATTTTGGACAGAGCGTCAGGGGTGGCAGGGTGTGTATGTGAGAAAGCAGTGGGATGGGTCGGAACGTGGGCGGTAGTCCGAGTGAAAAAAATATGTATAGGAAAAGGGTTCATATGTACACATACACTTCGGGTGCGTGAGGGGTATTTTGGGCTGAGGAGGGAGGGTTGGGCCACGCAGAGCATCATGGGAGAGGGAGTTTCGGGCCGTGTTGGGAGGGGAAGGGGAAATGTGAATTTTTTTTTGAGAGAGTGGAGCGTCGAGTCGTTACGTTATTTTGCATATCATCATTTCATCGAGCGCATACCGGTTTCCGGGGTGGTGAGGGTGAATAATACAATATTCAGTCTGAGATTGGAAAGGGGCGAACGAGCTTGGAGTGCGGTGCTTGTTAAAGAGGGCCGGTGAAGGGGACGAAGGTGGTTCGTGAAAGGGAATCGGGGTTACCGTAATTTCCTTGATTTCGAGCCTGAGGGAAGAGGTAGGTTAACTGTTGTTTAATAATAACAAAAAACCAAATATAAACAAGTGACGAATTAAAGGAGGCACACACTGTCAAACGTAATGGAGTAAAAGTTCTTGCCTACACGCAACATTGATGACCGAGTGGATCAGAAAGACCGGAAGGCGCTAATCCGTCGTGGCACATATCAATTTTAGTTCTTTTCCACTACCAATTCCTATATCCAATTTCTTCCCTTCTTGATGGCTGGTGTCCTAACATCTCCTGCAACACTCCTCTTGAGGCGCGCCGGCTCGCAGGATATTACGTAGTCCTACAACCAGAAGTTTTTGTCAGGATGGGATTAGAATCATGACCAATACCTTTTATTTTGATGCATATTCTACCAATCTCACAGCCATTTTGGAATTTGTGTAAAATACTTTTCAATTATGATAAAATAGATCATAAAAATTGACTTAATTTACACATTTTTAAATGGCTTCAAAGTTTCTCGGTCAAAAATTGAACGCGATAAAAGCATGGTGTATTTTCCTGTTTGTTGCACTCTTTGGTGATTTTTACGCTATCTTTTATCAATAAAAGACTCGCCATCTAAAAGGAAAATAATGAGGATGGGATATATGTAGAGGGGTTACCAGAGTTATCCTCTAGCCTATCTTATTCCAGAAGAACTTCACTTAGTTCCGATTAAAAGTAAAGGCAAAATTTGTTTTTTTTTTTACTATGAATGGATTACTAAAATTGGGACGCTTCATATCTGGAATCGGCGTCCAAATGAAAACAGATTTAAATATTTGAAAATATTTTTATCATCTTTGATATTGATTCACTGGCATGGAATGAGTAAAAAAAAGTTATACGGAGATACCTTTCACGCCCCATTCTTTTTTCTCAAACACCGAGCTGTTTAGAAATAGTGACCTCTGTTGACGAATGTATTTTTGTATTCTATCGGAAATACAACTTTTCGAAAAAAAATTCAAAAGATTGGGATGGTGACGAATTTAAATTCGTCCGTCGAAAAACTCGCACTCGTTCCATGCACACGCGGACGAAAACTCAATACCACGGGTTTCGGATGAAACATGAAGCGAATTACTTAGGAAATCCTTCCGTGCGTGGCACCTGCCCTATCATACGCATGCAAATTTCGAGCACGTATCATTTCGGTGGTGGGCGCCGAAATTTTCAGCGCACGGGAGCTCAGTTCCTGGTGACAGACGGAAAAAAATAGCTCCGCGCATGTACCCAATAAGCGTCGCGGTTCGTTCGTTCCAAAACAACCGGAGACGCACTTTATGCGAAACCGATCCCTCTCTTTTCGTTTTTATTTGTCCTATTTCGTTTCATCAAGGCCCTTGGACGCATTTGTATTTCCACCCAGCAATCGAAAATACAATAAAACTCATATCCCTTCTTTATCCCGGGCAAAGTTTTAAAAAAACCCTCTCCGGACGATGTGTAAAAAAAGTGGGAATATATAGCTTCCGGTGGGCTCAATGCAATCACAATACTTTTAGGGATTATAAAAAATAAATAAATAAAGCAAAATTTTATAAAAATATAAAAGTTTTGGTGCTCGAAAACGTTTATGCGTGTTTGGAGAAGGGCAAGATTTTTTTAAGCGTGCGTGTTCTGGCTCGCGTACATTTTTGGGGTGGAAAAAGTTATATGTGGATTTCAACCCCGTCCATCTTCAATTCTTGGGGTAGCTTAAAACAGCTTGAAGCTATTATGAACGCCCAAAAGCGTCCACAGTGATTGGCTCCTCATCCCGCGAACTGGAAATCCGTGCGGTGCAGTATTCTCACGCGAAAGGTAATTCTTGCTTTGATAGCGGACAGCTTGGATCACTGCCGGCGGTAGATGGCAGGGCAAAGGGGCCGGTGTGTGCAGATAGAGGTACGGCAGTGATCGGGGTTCATCGTCGTAATGCCGACACCGGAATCCCTCTTTACCCCTTCTGCCGCAACCCCCCTCTGTTCCTCATCCACCACAACCCAACCGCTCTCTCCTCCTCGTCTCCCAGCCTCCAAACTCCATTCCTGATGGCGTCAATCAAATTGATTGGGAACGTTTCTGTGATTACGCGGACTAATCCGAAGATGAGGAGAGAGAGAGAGAGTGGGGAATCACGGTTAGGTGGGTGAGGGGCATGGGTGTTGTATGCGTGTATAGTACATATGCGAGTGGAAAGCGTGTGTCCGAGCTCTTGAGGAGGAGGAATTAGGCAGATGTCGACTATCTCACTCTTGACCTCGTCTGCGTGCAATCTTGGAGATCTGTGCCGCTGTCCCAGGGAATCTTGCCTTGTAGGCATGTGAATCTCTGTGAGAGGGGCCGTATAATTGATTGGGAGGAATGAATGGGGCATTTTGATTGGGTAAATTGTTTGAATGGCCTTGAAATTTTAATTCTAAGGTTTACCAAGAGAATGTGGCGTAACTTTTTGAACTTGACTGATGTTCTTATCGAAAATAATTACTCTGTGATATGTTACGTTATTTAATTACCAACCAACCATGGTTGTGGCACCTTGAAGGAACCACAAAATGTCGAAATCATGGTACGTGGAAATAATGGTAAGTTTTCAATAAAATATTGTGAAATTTTACTGAGAGATTCTATTCTAGATACCATTCCTTTCTACTTGTAATGCAGTATAGCCTTGCCATTTGTTCATTTATGTGGATGACCCAAAGAGATTTAGTTACATTTTAATGGCTTAAGGATTATTAAAATGAGTTAAAAATGCTTACATGAATTATAAAAGTTTAATCTTTTTTTATTCCTTCGATTCTGCATTTATTCAAATGTTCAATATGGTGACTAGTATTTTCCAGACTCTGGTGGTGAAATGTTTAGGGAAGTATTTTGGGAACGGGACGTGCTAGGTCATTTGAATGATAAAAGCTTTCTGTTCAGGGAACAGTAGGAAAGGACTGACTGTCAGCTTAGAGGTTAAGGGGAAAGAGGTAGGCAGGTATAGTTTTACTCTGATAAATCTGTCTGTGGCTGAATGATTTATTCCTAGGTACGAACTAAGGTACATGGTTTTTGGAGCTTAGCATTTTCTGTCAGCAAATGACTTTAGATGAAATGCACGACTGAGAATCGCTTTTCATCATAGTATTTGAAGTGCATTGAGAAAACATGTGCCTGAGAAGTGATATGAAGGCAAAAGAAGTATTTTAATTTATTTATCCAAATTTTGTTTCTACCTTTTCATCTTTACGTCTCACGTCCTTTTGTCTGGCTATTATAGTTACGATTTTTGAATTCCCGCCGTTATTTAGTTCGTCTTGACTTATAAGTGTGTATTAAGTATCTAGAAGCTTGAAAAAGAAGGATTTTGATGTGTAAATGAGAATATGGAATGTCTTCTTTCAGTAGTGCTGAGTATTATATTTTATTTCAAATTTAATGAAAAATAACAAGCAGCTTGGTCATTTTTATGGTATCGCATGTTTCAAAGATGGATCTTTATCTCTCGGATAATTACTTTTGAAAATTAGCTACTAAAGTAAAAATTTAGTTAGTCGCACTGCATCTGTGATTTAATAATTTTTTATTATTATGGTATTTAATATTATATTTTGTTGGTCGAATGATGTGTTCAATTTAAAATGTTGCCACATTTCGCCCAATCCCCAATCTCTGAGAAATTTATCACCAGATCACTTTAGGGCTGGCACATTGTCATCCCCTTGACTGCCGCCATAATCCTCGCCAATTTTAATATAGATGTTCGATGACAATCAGATGGTTCACCCCTCGATTATCCCCGTTCCAGTTAATGGGTTTTAATTTCCCGAAGAAGAAAAATGAAGGTCATGAATTTTTCGCGGAGGGAAAACGAGGATTTAAAAAAATCCTGGGGAAAAATTATTCCCAAGGGAGAAATTCGGTATTTTGGCTGCTAATTATGATTCCCTCCTCTCTCCTGCTTCTCCAGCACCCCATTGGCGTTGGGATATGAGAAGAGGAAGAGGAATGTGAAGGTAAATTATGAATCTTAAATTTTATTGAGATCTTTGCACATATAATGAAAACTCGCTATTCTCTGCCAACATTTCGTGTTTGTTTACAGACATCACCAAGGGCTGACAGACAATACGTGAAGGTCAGTGACATACCAAACGTTTTACATGTCAAACGAGAGGCAACAATAGAAAACAGTAACATGTCGTACGGAGAGATCAATGAAAGAATTGAATTTAATTTATTCGCCAAACGAGTGGGAGCAATGAGAAATCAAAAAATTAATCAAAAGTATTGTTTTACTTTGGAGTGATTTTCAATAAATAATGGAAATTGAATTATGTTTGGCTTAGAGCCAATTGATAAAATTAATACAAAATACACCTTGCATGTTGGCACAGGATTATGCGTTTTTCATATAGTATGGTGGAAGAGAAGTGCTTTGTATGATAGCTGAATTGAGGAGACTTCTGGAGGAGATTAAGAGAAGGCAGAGTAGGTGGTTGGAAGAGGTAATGAGGGGCGAAGAGATGCTGAAGGCTTTGATAGCCGGGAGGATCTTGGGCAAGCGGGGAAGAGGATGAAAAAGAATTGGCCTAATGGATGGGATGAAAAGAAGTGGGATATATACTGAGATGAAGAAAGAAATTGTGTTGGTGGATAAGGGCCTGCGCCTGTAAAAAACTAGTTGATGTCTACTCTATTCCATTTTGACCTACCTTATGCGGTAGGTTACACTAATAATAATAATAACAACGTGGACGAAGACCTCACTTAACCATCAGATTAATATATATATGAACCACGGTCAGTAATATATATGTTTACTGTCCTAAAAGACGTGTTAGCGATAAGAAGAGTGATGTGTCGCAAGGTTGGGAGAGCGAGAAAAGGGGATTTGGGGGAAAAAAAGAGAATGCTGCCGGGGAACACATAAGCCCACCGTGCGGGCAGGATTGCGTATCAGGGAGTGCTTATTAGGCCCTGCGGCGGAGCGGGGAGTGAAGGGATAGGTGGAGGGGAGGGAGGTTGGTCAGGGTGAAAGGGACACGCTGAGCTTCGGAGCGCGTTAAGCATGTGGGTGAAGGCAGCCCCGCGCAATTCCTAGCGGGGGAGCAGATGGGGAGACATTTTTTGATTCATCCGCATTTGTATAACCGTGAGGGGGGACTGTGTGTGAGAGGCAGGTAGTATGGGAGGCAAAATGCGATACATCCCACCACGGATAATCAGTCGATTATTGGTGAGGTTCGAGTGTCAGCGCTCAGTCGTAATGATAATGGACGTGTGCCCTTCCCCTCCCTCTATATACGCTCTTCCCCCCCGTCTGCCTGTCCCCTCAAATCTCCTCCTTTCTCTCCCCTTCAAAACCCAACCCCAGAACAAAACCGCATATGCTACACTTCCCCCTCCATTCCTTCCTCTCTATCTATCCCCACCATCCAAATAAACCTCTCCCCTCCCAGTCACATCATTTTCTCGTCAGCCCGCTTAGATTCCTTCTACCTCCTTGACAATTAACCCTTTACAAGTCTAGCGTAAACCCCTTCCCTGTCATTTGCCTATCTCGCACAAATCTCCATTTTACGCATCTGAGTTCGCTCTCCCGTGTCACTTTCGCTCTGAGCGACGCACGCTCCTACTATCTAACCCCTCCGGCGATCTTAAATGTATTCTGCTCGTCCTCTTGAGTCTTCCTAGTACTTTTTCCTGGTTCTGATAATTTCGGAATGGGATTACGATCTGGGAAAGCATACTTGATATAACGTGTTTGGAGCGCGGCTTTATTCTGATCCGGGGCAAAGACAATCGGAGAACGAAACCAGGGTGTTGAGGAACCTATAGATTAATAGGTTAGATGTCAAAATTGGAGAGAAGACCCCACAAAAGACCGGGATCCATATATGGACCAGCCTATGAAGGATATTGGAGGGGAACACTATCAGGTTTCGAGAGAACAGGTATTAAATAGGTAGGAATGGCAGTTGTCGATGCATTCACACACCATATAAGACTCTGGGTTTTGTCATTTCAATTATGTCAGTTCTCTCAGTATATAACACACTCAATGAATTGTATTGTAGCCTGCATTCTAATTCTCCTTGGAAAGGATACACTGGACTCTTATCTATTGTTTGTCATTTTTACCGTGTATGGGATTGATATGCCGTTAGCACTTTGGCTCTATATCGGGGCTAAGAAGCTCGTTTCAGACGTTTCCCTATAACCAAGTAACGGCTTTGCCGTGACAGCTGGAGGCTTGCAATTTTTGTCTTCTGTAGATGAAGAGTCATTTGTTGATTAAAATGGAGTAACTTTATCATGGCGTGGTTGTGTTTTTTTATAAAAATAGCAAAACTTTGGTTTTTACGAAATATTTTGGTAATATTCCGGGGCACTTGAGTTGGCTTTGAAGTATAGACCCACCTTAATAGATAGATAGATAGATATCAGAAACATGCTTTATTGCATTAAAAAATGTACATTCACAAGCTTAAAATATCATCTATAATGAACTCAATTAATGGCTGCAGCAAGAAACATTCAAAATGTTGCATGTCATCTATTTATACATTATATCTGAGGGTATGTACTCTCGTTTACCCCTCTTTAATCTGCATTTAATCTAGATAGATAGATAGATTCAAGTCGCGCAGATAGATAGATAGACTCAAGTCGCGCTCTATCAGATTGTTGTTTTTCGTACCGGAAGGCCCAGCACTAGGTAATAAATGAATGGATGGCTGCAGCGAACCAATCTTTGAATTAAACAGATGAAGATGATTCTTAATCCACCATTTTCTCTTTCGTTGTTTGAATGTGTTGGGCGACGTCTTAGTTGGATGCGCGTTGGACGTGGGCTCTAAATTTTGGAAAGGAGGAGTTTCTGGTGAAATTCAGCTTTCAAACGCAATGACCTAAATTATCTGAGCAACTAATTCCAATTCCAAACTCCGCGGATTTTACTCCTTTGCACTCTTGTTATTTATCGATGACGTGAGAATTGGAATCTGTGTGACTTAATCCCTGAGACGCAATCGGATAGGACGGGGAAGGACGTTCGTCCTCATTACGAGTTCTCGGTCTCTCGGGAATCGTTGAGAAAATTCCATTTCTGTGAAACTTAATTCTTGTTTGCTCTACTACTCCCAATGAGCTGTTATTGCTAATCCTGAAGTTTTATTGTATACAGGAAAGGCCTGTATAGCTGAAGGTTGCTTCCATGGACGTACACGCAAAGTTTTGAGTTGAAATGGGAAGTCTATTTAGCTACGTGAAAATTTTAAATCTCCGCCAGTAGGGATAAGTAAAATATTTTGTCTCCAGTCAGGACCACATTCACGCTTGTTTCCTGCTCCAGTTTTTCTTTCAGCAAATCAGCATATAGATTATGTGCGCATAATGAACGAGGGTATGTATGAAAGACCGTTCCCGATCTACCGGGCCCATGCCACAATTATGTATAATGTATACAATATACTGCCGAAAGGAACAGGCGTTCTCCGCCATTGTTATTCTCGTCAATATCTTATTCAAATCTCTTCCTGCACTGTGTTTTGGGGATTTAAACAAATTATTATTTTCGAATACGGTGCGCGACTTAAACGAGAGCTCATGGTAGGCTAGTAGTATTACTGGGCACCTACCTCCCCGCGCGTATACGGTATTTGGTATCTAATTTGTTAAAAAAGAAAATGACCACCCAGTGTATGAATTCCACCTACCTTTTGGCTTTGTATCTAGTTGTGCTCTACTGTTGTTATGTTTAGATATAAATAAAAAAGTCCCGTCTCTTTTATGTATGAACATAATGAACTAAGTTATCTAAGTGATGCAAAAGAAGTAGCTATGTAAAATAAATTGAAAACACAAAATCACCAATCAAACATATAATTGAAAGTTGAAGAGTGCGGTTTTGGTTTAGGAAAAATTGACGCAACCAAGGGAAGAGGCGTTAAAGCTTTCTCCATCTCGATGGAATGCGCGTTTCGAAAGGAAAACTCGCTTAAAATTTGTGCGGGCGTTGACGGCACGAAACCCGCGCAGCCACTTCGGGATCTTTTAGAGGGAGAAGCTCGGGAGGACGAGGGATTAGAATCTAGGGATTGGATGGCGGCGGCTGTTGCCTTTTCTCCTCTACTCCCTCATCCACATCACCCATCCACCCTGTCTATCCTCAACCTCCCCCAGCGGCTAGGCTCGTCTCTCCTCGTACTCCCCATGGCTGCAGGTACTCTCCCCTAACCACCGCATCCACCACCTACCCTTCTTCATCAACAATGCATGCTTCGATATCGAAGCCGCCTTGAATGGGAGTGCTAGACTCCTCGCCGCGATGGTTTACCAACACTCCTAGTCTCCTACTAGAGGAAGAGGAGCTGGCGGCGGCCGACGGACTCTGATCCGCAAATCTACCCCTCCTTTCGTCCTTTCCTCTCGCCACCGCGCGCCCCCAATGGATCCCTTCCAGAGCTCACCGTGAGGGGGGGGGGGTGGGGAGCTCCGTAATTGCTCCCCCGGGGAAGAGGGAGCGAATCTCTTCGGAGGAGAAACTCACATCTTGCGCTCGGGACCTGATCAGTTTTGTTCCACCCGGCGTTTGTTCTCTCCGTGTTTGCGTATCATTCCCATGCGCGTGACTTTTTTCCTTGCTTTCTATTTTTCGGTCGAAAAGGAACGACCGGCCCCGGAGGGCCGGAGGAAGAAGAGCCTCTAGACCGTGAAACAAAACTCAACCTTCCGGGAAATATTTTCTATGCGTAGCCGAGGCTCACATATTGTCTCCACTTTAATCCGGCTCTCATGGAATATGCATGGTGGTACTTGCTACTCCTAGCCCGTGGTTTTGCAAACAAATGTGAAAAAAACATTTTGGGATACAAGTGCCCAAAACAATCGAGCCATGTTGAGAAAGATACAGAGTCGACTTGCCTGAAGAGCACCAACGCGGTAGTTTTGAAACGTGTGGTAGTATACTTCGGTGAAGTGTTTTACCAATATTTTCGTAGGAATAATTATTTCACAACCCAACACTATGGAAGGGAACGCGGTTATTGCTAGACGCAGAAAACTCCATTGTCAGCGTTGAACGCCTAAGTCAATCGCATTAAGTACACACCACATTTGGAGAATCAGGCTGAGCTACCTTCGGAGAAACGGGGTCTGTGTTCTGGAAAAGGGGAGCGTATTGAGAAAGGGAATAATGGGATGAAACCGCTCTCTTAATACGTCTCACGCGTGAGGGACGGCCAGAGGAGCGGTCTCGGACGAAAGGGAGAGAATGGAAGTAAGGAGGGAAAGGAAGAAAAGAAAGAGAAGATACATAAGAAATAAATAGGCAGAGCAGTGAAAGTCAGAATAAAAGAACACGAGAGAGCAATGAAGAAGGAAGACTTCAGACTCGCAGCCATCGCCGAACATGCCTGGCCGGAACCTGGCCACATCGTCGACTTGGAAAACACTATAGTGATTGCAAGGGAAAACAGATATTTACCAATAGCGGTTCGAGAGACCGTTGAAATTATGAATAACCCGAATAAATTGCAACAGGGAGGATGAGTATTCGCTGGCCAGGACGGGGAAAAGGCTGTTGAACGCCTCGACCAATTAAAACGCATAACCGAGTTAATTGGTGTTTTTGGCCCCAGTGCCGAACAAATAACTTACCCATATATACTGGCCGAAATCAAACTAACGCCACTTCGATCTGAAGACGCCGCATGTAACGGAGGGGAAACTGTTGTCGCTGAAACGTTGACTTACGCAGCTGTACCGGAAGATGGGATCTAAGTCTAACATATCAAGCCACTGCGGAAACCTTCGCTCCGAACGCATGAGTAAGAAAGATTCAGATCCTGGGGCAAGAAAACCATATCTAAGTTACTTAATTCTTTGCAAGTAATACATTCACAGTTTAATCAATCCCGTAGGGAATGTTATATCGTTAAGTATTGATGAAACATGGAACTTAATCACTAGTGATATTGATGAAGTTTGTGTCAAGGCGTTATTGGAGGAGCTATATTTTTTGTGAATACATGTCGTTAGGTCAAACATGATATTAACTTGATAGTGAATTCGTTGAAGCTCAATTCATGACGTAAAAGAATCATACTGTTTTCAAAGTTCACGAACGGAATTCTATATATGCAGAGTTCATGTGAGAGTGGTAATATCACTGGTATTAATCAATCATTATGGCTTGAAGAGAAAGACGAACTTATTGCACTTTATATCCAGGCCAACTCTATGGGAGGAAATGTGTTCTTTTTATAGCTGATGCGTTCTTTTCCCATATTAAAGCTAATCTTCATAGGCCAAACCTTTATCGATTTCAGTGGTAAGACCATCAAAATAGATGAAGATATTAGTTTGACAGGAAAAGGCATAGTCTCTCGACTGCCATTTGCCAATCATGCAATTGGGAGTCGGGATGGTTTAAAAATAATAACGTTCATAAATTGTGAAAGGTATCTGTGGCCGTAGTCATGGAAGTTACGTTAGGTAGAATAAAATGGAAAACCCCGTTGGCGTTAGAGCACTCGAAATCGTTTTCTCACTCCCTCACTTGGGTTTACCAAGCTCAAATAATCATCGCGAGTACCACTCAAACGTTCTCATGGTTTGTGGAGGGTGTAACTCCCACGTACCCGTGACTCGTCAATCGCACGAAAATGAATGAAGAATGATACAAGGAGGGTAAACTTAATTCGTACATACACACCCTCCACTATCTACCTACGTGGCGAGGAGCACTCGATAAATCGCTAACGTTTTATTTCGATCTGTAAGAGAGGGGAGAAATGAAACTGGGGAGCGAGTGAGAGGGCACAAACGGGCGAGATTAATGAACGGGATTGAAAAGTGGGGAAACGGGAGTGGAGGCTCGAAAGAAGAAATACAGAGGCAATATGGAAGGGAAAGCACGTTAGTGTGCTTGTGTGGAGAAAGAATGAGAGAGATAGAGGGTTGATAAACCGTTAGGGGAAGCGTAATGGACAAAATGGATTGGAGGTGTGAAAGTGAAAGGGGGACAGGGGAGATAGAGGGAGGGGTAAGGTGTGAGGAGCAGGGCGAGAGGTCTGCGGATGTGATGAGCATGAAAGGATAGGGGGGAAAAAATGAGAAACCGTAGTTAGTGGACGGGAGAGGGTTGGTAGAGATGCGGGAAGGCGAGTGTTCAGTGGTGCTGGAAGACGCGGCTCTGCGATATTGCCATGTATCGACAACGATGTTCTTGAAATATCGCGTATCGCAGTTACATCACATCCTCATATCGATCCGCCTTGCTATTTGATATATCTCTTTGAGATATCGATATTTAAAGGTTTGGAGTTGTAAAGGTGCGTTGGCAGCCTGAGCTATTTGCATCATCTAAAATACCATTGTAATCTTAATGTTGTGAAGTGCTACTCGTGTCTAATAAAAAACGTTCACCATGATGTGATCGACCATAGTGATTTTTTGACAACGATATTCATGAAATATTTAATATCGCTATCACATCCCACACTAATAATGAACCACATGGCTATACGTATATCGAGGTATGAAGGTCTGAAGCTGTAAAGGTGCGCCGACATTTCCACCATCTTAAGTAACATTTGTAGTCTCAATGTAATGAAGAGTTACTCGTATATATTTAAACAATTTGACCAGGAGAAATAACAATTAAAAATTTAACATACTCTGTGCTATGAAACTCTAAATTCATTGTTCAATTCACATCAAAAGGAAATGTTCTACTTTCTAAATAAATGCTACGAGGTACCTTATCAGTTCAGTCCCTAAAAATAAGCACAAATTTGTAGTCTCCCTCAAAGAGTAGATACCATAATTAGAACACATTGTTTTCACTCAAGAGTTTCGATCATAATCATTCGATTTACGATTTTTCCTTTCGATCCCCTATCGTGTCTTAAGCGATGTTTCAGGAATAGTCAACCTTATCTTAAAGAGGAGCCTCTGGGGGTCTATGCTCGTAACGTCGCGATGAGTATCACATGGGAAAAAACTAACTTTAATCGCATGATTTCGTAGATTCAGTATTCTCGAGTTGTTACATCTTGCCCACATGCGTTAATTATTTATTGTAATGTAATTGTTGTATTGTGCAGCATGCAATTCTACCCAATCAAGTGAAAGTTTTCCTAAAAAATTTCATTTTCGCGTGCGATCGTTATCACGGAATTTCGAGAATCGACCTAACAACACCTACCACACACCTCTTCGGTGGCTCGCGCGTTAGTAGGCATATTTGCACAACTGAGGAATGCTGTGCCGTAAGTCATACGATATTGTAATGAGCTATTTAGAGCAAGAGTTTTGTAAGTCAGTGTTCTGCCATGTTTTGCTTGGATGCATTCATTTTGCCTGTACTCTGTTTTGGTCATTAGTGGTGTGAGTCTGGCTCATACATTGTTTCAATAGAATGCAGCACAATGGTTTTAGCTTGGTATGAAATCCTTCAGCCTCATTTTAAATAAAGTTGCACTTTTAACTCACACCATTATTGCTCTCAAGGGCACATATCGCGTGATTATCGATATAGTGATGTATCGATCTTTAGCGATACCACATTAATATCGAAATTCAATAGTGAAATTCAATATCGAAAGGCTCAACTGTAAGATGTAGTGTCGTGAGGTGATAGCACGAGGGTGGGTGGTGTTAAACGTGTCGGTCGGCGGTGGTATACAGAGGGCACAGACGGAGGGAGAAGGAAGTCGGACACGAAACAATCGGTTTTAAGTGCACATTGGCGTGAAATTCGTGGCGGTGGGGGGAGGGGGTGGGGGAGGTAAAGCCTTGAGAGTCTGTGCCGCCGTCTCCTCTCTTACCACCCACGCACACGTAGGCACAATTCTCTAGTCTCCCACTTCATCCGTTCGCTGGCCAAGAGGAGAGGGCTCTATCTCATTTGCTCTTTATTTTCTGCCTCTCTCCTCAAGAGAGAGTGGAGAGGGAGTGGAAAGGCACACTCGTCTCGTCGTCTCCATCGACTGTAGCCGTCCTGTTGGGTAAAAGGGGGAAGTGTATTTGCTTTCTCCTCGGGTGGTACACGGGGAGAGAGAGAGAGAGGGGGGGGGGGATGGCGCCTTGCTCGTGAAAGACTTGTCGTGAGAGGAAGGAATCGGGTCTGTACGGCGGAGAGAGAACGTTTGCCGGTCCGTCCGGGAAAAGATTGCGGTTTCCCCGCTTCGCTCCCGGGTCGGTTGTCGTAGCGGGGGACGAGGGAGAGGGACGGACGTCCCCGGCGGAAATAATGCGTACACCGTGCGGAGAGCGTGGACCGAGGAAATAGAGGGAGGCTTCAGTTTTAGGTAGAACTACCGTCCATTGTGCCGTATTCATGTACCGGAAACAGAATCTAACTTAGATTCTTCAGAAATTCAAAATGAATTGTTGACAAGCCATTGGCCAGGTGGCAAGTAAGTTTATGACACACAATACAAGTATAAAAAATGATATACGGCGGATCATTATTTGCATAATACCAGCTATCTGCTTTTATTTTTGTAGATATCCGTAGAGAATCGATTTAAGAATTTCATATATGTCTTTATTGTGTGGGCCAAGGTTGAGACTCTTATAGTCCCCTCTTTCGTCTTAAATCTTTTCACAGATTCCGGATCAACTAATGGGTAAAAGTAAAGAGTGGATATCATTTAAATAAGCCACGATTGGTAATAGATTTTTGTGAGGCCAATTTAAAAACGCACCAATTACTATATAGCCTCTTAATAACGATAATGTAATTCCAAATACCGGCATTAAATGAACACGTTTAGGAGTCGCAGTGCGGAGAATCATGCGCGTTTATAAATTTTATATCTTTTGTTCAACTCCCTTCGGTCCCGGAAATGTAAAATTCCACTTAAAAATATAAATTCAATTAGATTCGTCATAGTATGTTTTCACTAATTTCATTTTCATCAAGCTCCGTATTTTATATTTATGCACATTAGGCGCTGATATTTTGCAAAACGTGTATTCCTCGTGAGGTTCGGAGGTGGTCGAGCCTCGACAGCTGTGTGAGTTTGGGTGGAATCGCCGTGTTAAATACGATCGCGGGAGGAGACATGCGGAACGGAGGTGCGTCTGAAGGAGAGGTTAGCATGAATGAGGAGGAGGGACGGGAGAGGGGACGAGGAGGCGGTTTCAGGAGATTGACCGCGGCTGCAGTCGTTCCAGTCGTCTGGGACGTTAAAGGGTTTCCCGGAGTTGGAAAAAATATAAATGGGAAAGTGGGGAGGGAAGTATTCTGAGGGTTCGTACCCTCAGAGGGAGGAAGAGAGAGCCTGAGGGGAAAGGGGATTTGTAATGGGGGAGTGGAGATTGCAGCGGCATCATTGTGGGGACTCTGCGTCGGAGCCAACTGCTCTCGGTTTTGGGGTCTTCTCAGCTATTTTTGCCAACTTCATCCCTTCAGGATTCCTACGTGGGTCGTCGAGTGAAGGGTTGAATTGGGGATGAAATGAGTGCGAGGGCAGAACAAGGGAAGACCAGGAGAATGAAGGAATTCAGGGAGGGGAAAATAGAGGGCGTTGCTAACGACAAGGGAATCGTGCCTAGCCGTAAGATTTTAGTCGGACAATGGATCCATTACAAAGGTAAACGACGGCGTTTAGGACGCATTTTATAGGAGAATGTCCACGCTTGTGTGTTACGAGGTTGAATCCAAATGCGTAAAGGAAGAAGATTCCTTCGCTCTCTCAGGTTCATCACGTTTGTTTGCCGGAAAAAATCTGCTTGTGTATTTTTGGTGTGTTAATACCCCGACCTGGAATCCTTCGACCGCATGGACATTTTTGTGTATTGGCCTTCCAGGTGAATTGGCGCGGAGGAGTCGGTTCCTTCATCTCTGTACCCCTCTATAACTCTAACTCACCCCCATATCGTCTCCAGCTCCCCTCACCACCTTGCCCCTTATTCCCCGCCCCGAATGCTCGGAAAGGGTGCGTGAATGTGTGGAAGATATGGACGAGGGGGAGGGGACAGGCATGTGGGGGTAAAGGGTCGTTTCATCGGTCGGAGCGAGCGGGTGACCAAGTGTGGGTTTTTCCCCCTAGGGTCGCGTCGCAGGCGACGATTGTGGCGCTCAGTCCATCCGCAAGATTCGTGCGTCGCCCGGGTTTAGCGTCGCGACGCGTTCGTTGAGCATGGGTACTGTCGGGGGAGAGGAGGTGGACGGCGGGTTGGCAGGTGCAGGTTTCCTGGGTTTTCTGGAGATAATGGAGACGTCCTTTCACGCGGTGGAAATGTCTGCCTTGATTACGTTAGCGCGGGTTAACAGCTTGCAACCGTCACTTTTTATGGCGTGAGAACGACTGTAACCTTTCTGAAATGACCAATGTACATTTTAGAGAATTGTAATTAATTTTATTTAAATTACGTTGTATTTTTCGTTTTAAGGTGAAAATTTACCATTATTTAATTATATTGAAGCATATAATTCAAGGAGCTAATTTTATAATTACTTGTAGTAATTAACAAATTGTTGCCAGATAGGTATGGTTATAATGCAATCCATTCCTCAGCGCATCATTATGAATGTGTTGTTTTGGTAGTTCCATTGAATAATAGGAAATAGTGAAGAGGTTAATGTATTGTGAACAATTTGATATGAAAATTGTACTGAGTGAGAACAGAAATCGTTTCTTTTTATGCTGAATAATTAATCGTATTTGATTGGCTGAGAAACTTGAGTAATATTTAGTAGTACAATTATCAGCATGTTTTAAGCCTTCTCCGAAATTCACCAACCGTCATCTTTGATGCATTTCCAGGATATTCCTCCATAGGCCTAGTTTGATCACGCTAATCTAAAGGTCATATACGTAGTACGTAGGTAGTTACAGGATTTCATACCCACGCAAAATACCGGAAATCGAAAAAAATATTAGATTTTAGTACAGTAAGGTGGAGTCAGACAGAGATGGAAACATTAGGAGATTAGATAAGTAGATGTATATGCGATCTTAGTATTTTAGGTGAAATTTGTGAGTTTGGGAAATTGTGATCGGGGTATTGAAGGAGACGAAGAATCATGGAGAAATTATAAAAATAAATAGCAGAAAGGTGTAATAATAAAAAAATGAGGAAGGCGAAGGATGACGGCGAGAAGACTCAGAGTGGGAGATGAAGAACGGGGGGGATGTGGTTGTTTTGGACCAGCGGATGTGGGGAGAGGAGAGGGACGCGGGAGTTTGTTCCAACACCCCATCTCCCTCATCATCCCTCAGTGAGTCTCCTTTACCTCACTGTTTGCTGGAAGAGGTGGGGGGTTGGGGAGGAGGGTGTGTGGAGCAGACCAACGCCCTGGGAAGGAAAAAAAATACAAGATGTGGGAGGGGTGGGGATGTGAGAGTGAGAGAGAGGATTCTGGAAGGGTTAGGGGGATGATGCTGCGGGGAAAGGGGGGGGGGGGTTAAAGGGATGACGGGTACGGCTGGGTGAAGGAGGGTCAGCACCGAAGTGTGGTGATGGACGAGATGGGGAAGAGGGGGGAAGTGGTGGTGGAAAAAGAGGGAGGGAACCTGCACACACTGTTTCGCCTCTGAAAACTCGTCCCTCTGTGAATTTACCCCTCGGCGTGCTATCTGGAGCGTGCATAACTTGAATGTGATTCCCGCGCTCCAGGGTGGAATGTTATAACTCGATATTGTAGCACGCTCGCCGACTTTCGTCGCACACCATCTCCCCTCTCCATTTTCCTCTGCCAACGCCGTCTCCTCCCTCCATATTTCTACCCTGGCACCCACGTTTTTTCACCCCCCCCCTCCTATCCCTTATTTTCCACCCCCCACCTCTCTTTTCGTTTGGGTGTATGTACAAATGAAAATTTTACAGGCTGGGAACGCATCTGCTGCGCGTTAACTGCCGTTAGTAATGCAAATAGTGTTTGGACTGAAGTATTGTAGGCTCGTCTCCCTGTCTACCTACCTTTCCCTCTCTCGCTGCCTCTATTACCCTCGCTTCGAAAACCGTGTCGGTTCCGAAAAGCAGAGTGAGTTTTTGCCGACGTGTCTGTGTGTGTGTGTTTGTGCCGGCGTTCCGCGTGCTTTTGTGCGAGGGCTCTGTCGAGACTTCTCTCAGTTCAGAGTTTAAATTGTGTTTTCTGTTGTCGTTCATAAATTAATAATCTCCATCGATTCAGACTACGAAGTTGCAGAACCTATTTATTTATTTTTTAAATGCTTCGCTGAAGCGTATCGTCGCTAGATTTTGCGAAACATCCCTAGGACCTTTGAGCCGTAAGCGACTGAGTTAAATGGGTTATTGCTGGTAGAGTCCTCTCAGGATTTGCATGGTGTCAATTTACTTTTCGTTATTTATGCCGCGGAGAATGTTACCGTTCTTCACTCCTCATATCCTTCTTTTTATTTTAAAGAGAATATTGTTTATTGACTTTGGTGTAAAATGATTGTTGCTTCCTCTTTACGTAATTTTGATTAATTCTATTTGCAATATTGATTCCTTTAAAAAATGTTTTCGAAAATTATTCTAACATCATTTTTAAAATTGTCCGCAAAGATGGACATACGTAATATACAAGGTCTACAGGGAAAATACTATAATTCTCACTATCGCAGTATTCAACTGAGTAAGGATTTAGCCCCCTGATAAAAATCCTGTAAAAAGTTTGTTTTTACATTTATAAACTTGTTAATATTCGGCAAACTAATGAATGACCTAAATATTCCTGAATGTGCTCTCTGCAAAGAATGTATCTTTAATAACATAGGAAACAAACGAATTACATAGATAAATGGTAATAATAAGTTGGTTATTTCGAGGCGAGATCAAGACTTTAAAGTCCCTTGTGCAATGTAACATAGTAAATATTGTATTAATTCTCGTGAAAGTGATGTGGTATTCATTGGTTCGAAACCATGATTGGCGCCAATCGCGCAAAGGCAATAATCAGTGAGAGCCGATTATTGATCATTCGACCGTAATAATTCCCATAGTATTAGTAAAAACTTCAGGCAACTATGTGTAACCTCTCCATATCGGAAATAGTGGAGTATTACGAAGTGTGATTTTTAATTCCCATGGTGCTAGACTTGGGTACTGAATTGTCAGTGGAACATTAAATACTTAAAAAAAACTATTTCTTATGATAAATCAATTGTTTACTAAGAATTTTAAGCGTGTCGCCTCAGCAAAATCAATGCCAAATATATTTGATGCCAAACATATTTGAAGGCGGTAATATGTTTCATTAACTAATTATTAACCACATTTAATTTTTTTTATTCTAATTTAGTGAAAATGTGTAGATAGGTAAATAATTTCGTTATTTTTGGGGCGAGATTAAGATTTAGTGCTGTTCTATCGAGCTGAATTAATATAATTCTTCTATGAAAGATAGGACTGTATCAGAGGAAATATAGTTACCTATCTGGGCGCAATTTTACATATCGGATATCAAATTATACGCATGATTTATTCGTATAGTAGCCATCGACGTCGCTACTGGTGGGAATGTTTTATAACTTCAAAATCGGTTGAACAGGATTCAATACCGCCAAACTTCCTGCAGATCGATGCGCGTAATGCCGTATTGCCTCATCCCATTCTATTACTATCCATTATTCCTATGACGGACCTATTTTATTGCCCCCCTCTACACAAGCAATCAAACAATTCCAAGATACGTACTATTTTTAGGGACAGCAATGCTATCACGTTTGAGTCACTTAATTTGCGGAGGAACGGCTACGTATCAATGATTTTGATACACGCTGGGCTTTACCGGCATTAATTATTAGTTTTCATTGGAGATCACTAAAAACTGGATTATCAGTGGATTCATATACTACTAAATGGATTTGTAGAGAAAGGGAGGCTCGCAATTAGCAAAACGAGAAATGTTGCTCATTAAATACCGATAATCGTCCTACCGTGTTTCGATAAACGCGTAACGGTGACGTTGCGGAAATTACATTATAGGTTGTTATAAACGCACTGTTTTGGAAAATTTGTGATACTATGTGTATCATAATCGATGAGCCTTAATCGCAATTAAAATTTTTCGTTGAAATACGATGATGATGCAGATAAATACGTACCTACTGTAAACTTCCTGTTTATAAAGGGAATTGAAATGCGATTCATTCCGTAAGTGTTCGTTTTTCATTCCGAAAACTCAAGCAATTGCACTCATCTGCTGTTGTTTGTCTTTGCCGTGCCGCGTATGATTTCAGACCTAGCGTGGGGAAAGCACGCATGAAACATTGCGGCGTTGAATTAACGAAACTAGAATAGAAAGTCGAAAAAAGGTGTATTGTTCTGGGAGCATTTGTTCCTTTGGGGCAAGATTTTTCATGTTAACATATTTTAGTTCCGATAACAACTGCACCAGTAAACAAAATGTAAAACATGCACATATTGGTCTCAATTCTTCAGAGATGAAAACATATTTTACAAATGAAGGGAAACGAAATGTTGAAAAAGTGAAAATTAGCACATAAAATATTTTTTAAACAAAAATATAAAAGCAATGAGTGTTATAACAGGATTAACTATGGGAAACAAAATATAAAACATGCAATTGTTGGTCTCAATTTTCCAAAAATATAACATATTATGCAAATGATGGGAATTAAAAAGTTTGTGTTACCTAGCACATTATATTATTGTAAGTAAAATATAAAAGCAATTAGTACTATAACTTATACCTTATTTGCTGAACTACAAACCTTTTAAACCCATTTGGAATGCCGGCTCTCGGTTTATCCGCTTTGCTAGTTCTTGAATTAATGTCGCTCCGATGCACAACTCCAGCATCAAAACACTGGCTATAGCAGAGCTGACCTGGCGGAGAACCAGAAAGATCTTCTTCCAGACAGGAATAGCACCAAATATTTTCTATAATTTCTCTTTGTTTCCCCGGGCCCTTTTTTTATCGTGATTTTTATTTACAAAGATGAGGCAATAAGTGACGTGATTGTGAAACAAAAGTATAAAAACGCTGGTGACAACACCTTCCTACTCCATTACCTCGAGCCGTTTCGGTGAGGCAACCACGAGCCCTCGCGTCTTTCGCGCTAAAACAAAAAAAAATCCGTCGCAATGGCGTCACTCGTTTGTTTTGTGAGCTCTCAGGTTAACGTCGTTTTTGGTGGAAGAGGGGGGAGGTCGTCATTTTCTGCAAGTCCTTAGACCTATCCCTTCCAACCTCATTCTCTCTCTCCACCACGCAGGCCAAGAGTTTTAATTCTTCTTTGGCTCCTCCCCTTACAACTCGAAAATATATTTTCTCGTTCTCTCACCCTCTATTCTCGCCGCGTCTTCCCCACCCTATAGCACCACGGAATGTTTTCGGTTAGAGGGTGGGGGCTCCTGGTAATTGGCTCTATGAGAGAGAGAGAGAGAGGTTGGCTACGGGATTTGGAACGCATTACGAAGCCCTCAAACGTAACCACCCCCTCCCTCGATTCTCCATACGTTCCCGCTTTCGCGGGGCAGCGTGAAGGCCTACCCATTTTTCACACGCCCCCTTCGCAATCCCTCCTCTTCAGCCTCCCAGGCCCTACTCTACTCTTAACTTCAGTCCACTTTCCATCCACTCAATGCGCTAACTTCATGTGGCTGGAGCAGTAATCGTGGGTTATTGAGAGCAAATTCTATTAAGTAAGTCGAAATAAATTCTCGTACGAAATTTAATTGAAATGAATCTATTTATGCATTTAAACGCACCATACAGGCTGTAATGGAAATTATACAAGAATGAATTTTTCCTTAATTAAAGCATGACTAGAGTTTTCGGCGAGGTATTCGAAGTTTATACGAAATAAAATTGAAATATGTTGGTTTCGGATATTGGACTCGGCGGTATGCATTGATATTTGTTAGAAACAATTATTATGATAATAAATGTATTGTTTTGCGTTTAGAAGAAACTCTATGCCTATATAATCACATTATTACGATAAATTTATCATGTGGCATGTGTTAAATTAGTATTGAATTGCCGAAAAACCAAACCAGTGTGATGCAATGTTTTCACTTTTATCTAGAGATCACTTGTGCAAAGTTTCATGCAAATGTGTACATAAAAAACGCTCAAACCACCTTTAAGCCTCCAATTCAGAAGATTCCAGCGATAATGAGTGGAATTTCTACGTGAAGAATGAATGAATTTTCCCCAAATATATAAATAAATATTCAGTTTAAGGCTCCCGCGAAGACCTCCATATGGCGAAAGTTCTCTGGGATTTCTACCACGTTGATTCATGTCATTCGATGATAGTTTCGCCAGCATTCCAGATAGGTTTTTCTAGGTCTGAAGATTTGAAGAGAAGGAAACACTTTAGACAAATGTGACAAAGCTTCATTTAAGTGGCATTCACAGTATGCCCAGTGTGTGAACTCAATTATTATTCCATATTTCCGTCCGTAGATTATCACTCATGACACTTTCGCTCTTGACTACAGTTCATTAGAAACTTTAAAAATTTCGCTCTTCTTTCGTCTACCCTTCGCAATAAATACCCTGATCACTTGTTTTTATCCTCCAAAAGCATTATCAACCTGGCCTATTGACATTTTCCGCAAATAATTAGTACCTAATCCATCTCTATCTCTTGTTAAATATTGCAATTTTTATAGATAAAGTTTAAATATGTTTATGTTTCGTATTCTACGTTTGTTATGGTTGGATAGAGTTATCAGTATTGATTGAAAATGACTACTTTTCATTTTTTTGAAACTTAATTACATGTGGGAGAAGAGGAAACTAGAGGTATAATGATCGATTGCGGAAAATTCTTGCGTAATCTTTTGGATTTTTCGATTTATTTGCAGCGTGAATAAAGAGTCATTAATATGTTATTGCATATTAATATATTATATTTTATTATTATTATTAATTTATATGTTATTGCATATATATTGCATTGTTATTTTTTAATTGAGGAAATGCTGGATTAGAGAATAAGCATACTCTTAAAAAAACTTCATGCATTCCAGGGGTTCTTGATTATGCCACAAGAAAGAGCAGTTTCGTAGAATAGTTGACGATATCATCATCGGATCATGAGATTTCACAAAGTTGACCCTTAAACGTTCGAGAATAAGAATGATTTGCGTAGTATTATGGAATGATTTTTGCCGACAAAATCCAATTGAGAAATTGCAAAAGTCTTCGCGATATTTTGTTAAATTAGTAGAAAGTAACAAAATTAGAAAGAGAGAGAGAGGGATACTGTAAAACATATTCGTAAAATTATACCTTCTCCATACGCACCTCTAATGACTACGAAAAATCAAAGCGCGTCATCGATCTATCAGAACATATTTTCCATTTAGCTCCTACCCTCTCCCAATTCGATGGACCAAGGGACTCAACTTCGAACGGCAGCCGGGCTGGGAGGGCAGGGATAGTATTGTTAGGGAGTTCAAACGTCCGGCGGATTTTCCCCCAGTTAGAGAAGAGGGCAAGGAGAGACGGAGCGGACCAACGGGTCACCTCCTGGTGTATACCAGGGGGAATCGTACCCAATTCTACGGCGGTGGTAAAAGCAGCGGTGAAGGACACGGGCTGCTCTAGACTGCGGGTGGTGGCCCATGTCGGCACCAATGATGCTTCCGAGCGTAGAGCCGATGAGATCTTGGATTCCTTTAGGGATCTAAACTCGGAGGTGGAACGCGTTCGGAGGGGCACTGGTGTCGATCTGCGACTATCCATCTGCAGCATTGTTCCACGGACTGACTGCGGCCCTCGAGTTTGGGACAGGATTGCCTGGATCAACAAGAGGCTGTGGAAATTCTGTGTGAGCATTGGGGCAGAGTTCGTGGATCTTCGGCCGGTGCTTAGATCGTGCCGGGCTCCCCTCAACTCGTCTGGGGTGCATTATTCCAACGAGGCGTCTGAACGGGTGGCTCGTAGGATTTTTGAGCACTGTAGATATTTTTTAGACTAGAGGGTAGGTCATCTAGTGGGATTTGTAAAGATTTAACCGAACGTAGCCTCCGAGGAAGTCCGCATTGCGAAAATGTTCACATCCAAGTAAACTTAGAAGGACTAAAGCCGGAAAATAGCGACATTATTCCCAAAACGCGTACTCCAGCGAAAGAAATTATATCAAATGTAATAAGCACTTCCAGTGAAATTCGCCCACCTAATACCCATAAGCGTGGAAAAGAACCAACCGACACTCAATCTACAAAATATGACATTAACTTTGTAGTAGTTAATTGCCGTAGCGTTAAAAACAAGCGCGCTGAAATCGAGCATATATTTCAGGACGCAGACGTGGTCATAGGAACGGAGAGCTGGCTTACAGAGGATATAAGTGACAGCGAAGTTTTTCCTCCAGGATATAAAATCTACAGATGCGATCGAAGCGATAGGACAGGAGGCGGAGTTTTTATAGCAGTTAAATCACATTTACACAGCACCGCCCATGAAATAACTGATAATGAAATAGAAAGCGTATGGTGTACAATTAAACAACGAAACAAAAGGAGTATACATGTTTGCTCTTTTTATAGACCTCCAAACTCCGAAGCTGATATTATTTACCAATTAGAAAATCAAATATCCGCATTTACTTTGAGAGACAGTAAAAGTGTAATCATTATTGGGGGAGATTTTAATCTGCCATCTATAAATTGGGATTCTTACACTGTAAAGCCAAATTCAAGGAATAGGGAAATCAGCGAGATCTTACTCAACACCCTTATTAAGCACTCACTCGCCCAAGTAGTTGACAAGCCTACGAGAGGAAATAAAATATTAGACCTTTTTGCAGTAAGCCATCCTAGGTTGATAAAACAACTCGATATTATTGATGGCATAAGTGATCACAGAGTAATTTTTGCAGCCTTAAAACTTGAAGTATAGTCAGCTGTAAAACCGAAACGCAATATTTATTTATTTGATAAATGCAACTTCATAAAATTTGGCGAGATGCTTAATGATTCGTACACTGACTTCGTAGCTAAAACAGAGGACAAAAGCACTGATGCATCATGGAAATATTTCTTAGAAATTCTACGCCAGGGAATCAACGAATATATTCCGCGAAAATTGAAATGTGATAGTAAAGAACCTCGCTGGTATAACAATGATGTTAGGAGGGACCTTAAGAGACAGAGAAAACTGTACAACTTATTCAAAAAGTCCATTACGTTAGGTGACAAATCGAAGGAACTTGAAGCAAAAGAAAGTTACGCTGCACAACGCTCAAAAACCAAGAAATCAATGCGTACTGCATTGCGAAATTTCAAGAAAAAAGTACTTGGTGAATTACTCGAAGAAAATCCGAAATCTTTTTGGTCATATGCGAGAGAGCTTCAGGGAAAATCTTCAACCGTAGATTCGTTATTTGATAAAGATGGCAAACTTGTCACCGATAATATTGACAAAGCTAACACGTTAAATTCCCACTTCGAAAGTGTATACACTACAGACGATACTCCATGTTATTTCGACATTTCATTCACTGAGGAACCGATGAAAGAAATCACTATTCAATGTGATGGGATAACTAAACAGCTACAGTCGATCAAAAATAGTAAATCTCCGGGTCCGGAGGGAATACCCGCGCGTGTCCTCAAGGAATTAGTGCCACAGATCGCACCGTTCTTAGACATAATATTCAAGAAGTCATTGTCTGAAGGAAAGATACCAATAGACTGGAAAATTGCAAACGTTACACCGATATTCAAAAAGGGAAACAGACATGACCCAGGGAACTATCGACCAATTTCATTAACGTCTATTATAGGCAAGATACTCGAACATATCGTCGTTAGCAATATCATGACGTTCCTGGACAGTCGTAACTTCCTTCATGGCTACCAGCACGGCTTTCGGAAAGGTAGATCATGTGAAACACAGCTCGCGCTCTTTCTTCATGACGTTCTCAAATCTGGTGAATCGAAAACACAAGTGGACGCATTATTCCTAGATTTTAAGAAAGCTTTCGACACGGTACCTCACAACAAACTTTTATACAAATTACAGTCATGCGGCCTAAACGAAACAGTAGTAAACTGGATACGCGACTTTCTGAGTGATCGTAAGCAAAAAGTAGTTCTTGACGGAATTAGCTCTGATGCAGTTAAAGTGACATCAGGTGTCCCACAAGGAAGCGTAATCGGCCCCCTTTTGTTCATTATATACATAAATGATCTATGCTCTCGAATTAGCAGTAAAATACGTTTATTTGCTGACGACGCTGTCATCTATCGCGAAATTAATGATCACTTTGACTTTTAAATTCTATCATCGGATTTAAACAACGTTCATGTGTGGAGCCAAGAGTTGGGACTCGAACTTAATCTGAGTAAATGTGCGGCGGTACATTTCTTGCGGAGGTCGTCCAACTATCCCCGTGTAAATGCTGTGGATGGCGTTAAGATAAAGGCGACAGATGAAGTTAAGTATCTGGGAGTTACGATAACCTCAAACCTATCGTGGGGAACACATATAAGAAATATTTGTGGCAGAGCTCTGAAGAAGCTAGGATTCGTCAAGCGTATTGTGGGAAGATTCTCAGATGAAAAAGTAAAAGAGAGGTGCTATTTCGCACTCGTCCGGCCACACCTTGAATATGCAGCAAGCATATGGGATCCGGTGCAGAAAGAATTAATTCGGGAACTTAATAAAATACAAAGGAAAGCTGCGCGATTCGTCAAAAACTGTTACGGGCGTACAGACAGCGTTACGCAGATGTTAAACGAATTAGGCTGGGAGCCGCTAGAGACTCGGAGGCTGCGCGCTAGGCTTAGATTACTTGAGCAATTGAGAATAGATATCTTTCAGAGCGACACGGAGAACATCATATTAGAACCCCACTATATTTCCAGGTCCGACAGAAACGATAAATTAAGAGAGATATTTTGCCGAACGGATAGGTATGGGAATTCGTTTTTCCCCCGAACAATAAGGGACTTTAATAAATGCAAGGCGTAATTTCATAGAGCGTTTCCTTTTTATATGTAAACGGCTGGTGTCCTAACACCCCCCGCCACACGCCTATTGAGGCGGCTTGCGGGGTAGTATGTAGATGTAGATGTAGATGAATTCCTATTCCGCATTCCTTAACATGCTCATGGCTACCTGTGAACCTCTCATAGTCTACTGTGTTTGCAGCGAAACGTTTTGGCAGTCACCTGCGTGAGGCGTGACATCAAGGAGGCGAAATGGAGCGTGGAAGGGGCTGAGGGGAGAGAGAGCACTCAGTAGGCAACGCTGCCAACATAATTGCACTTCGTGCACTTTGCGAAGAGGGCGGGAAATTTTCAGCAGCGCATTACACGACAATGATTGCAATCCGTGAAAAGCAACGTCACAGTTCGCTGATAGTGGACTAAGGTGGTTGGAGCGATTTTTTAAAATGATTTGTTTGAAATTTTTCATACGTGGCCTTGATAGTTATTCCACTGGATAAAAGTGAAAAACATGCATTTTTACCGATTTGAATTTTAGGCCAATCAGTGCTACTTTATCACGTAACCTTATGGCACATTATGCATATTTGTCATGATTCTGTTACACATGAACAGATTTTCTTCTAAACACGAAAGAATGTATTTCATATTACTACAATGGCTGCTTACAAATATGCTGAGTCAAAGATTCGAAATATATATTTCAATGTAATTTTCGACCCAATTTTGAAAACTCTTGTCATAACATACCTACTTTAATTTAGGCAAAAATGTATAATATAATTCTTGTATAGGTAATACATGTATGGTGAGTTCCTCCGCATAATCAGAGGCACGTAAAAGAAAAAATATCCTAGAATTTGCTATTTACTTTCTTGAAAACTGTTAAAATGTGCACTGAATGGTCCACGATTACCTCTCCAGCCACCTTAAGAGCCATATAAAGCATTTTAGTTGCAAATGCTAATGAATGATTAAGCGTTTAGAAATTGGCTACGATTATTCGCAACCTATAGAACCCTAATAGTCAAGCAAGGAGGCATCCTTAATCCCCAGGTGTGAAGCTAGTTTGCAAGTAATTGCTTGCAAAGACTAAATGGACCATTCCACTGAAAAAGCTCTGCGTCATTGCCACCATCTTTCGCTACGACAATGCTACGTTCATGCGGCGGCTTTATGTGAATTCAGACGTTAAAACGTGCGAACATCTTCCCTCCACGCCTCTTTATTCCCCCCTCTTGTCGTTTCGAACGTCAACAATCACGTAAGAGATTCGGGACGCAAGAAAAAGTGTGCTCAGTGGGAAATCCTCAGCTGTAGTAAGTTGGTAGCCTCGACCCGCTGCCTCCATTAAGATAGAGAGACCTCTTTAGGTTGATGCTAAACCTCTCCCCCATGATGTGATAAATTGCCGTTTACGCGTAACAGCAATCGCGTGAGCTAAACGTTTCTCATTCTTTTGTTCCGAGTTAGCAGTTGGCTCATCGTCTGCTGGCATCGTCTTAAAAACGCTTTTCATGCATTTATCATCCTTCGTTCGAGGCATTTCTGATATCATGGTCATTTTCTTTTCGACGCCCTAATCGGCTTCAAGGGTCGGTGAGGAGTATGAGAAATAACGAACCAAGCAAGCATGGGAGATGACCTCGGAATTTTTATGGCTCCTCACCTAATCTCCAGGAATGATTACGTGCATGTAGGAAGAATTACTTTCTAGGTCAAGGAGATTTCATGCGTGGGAGAATATACACAAGTTTCCTAAGAAATGCGGCGAGCATATTGTTCATGCGTACCCATTACTCATCTCGGCCATGCTATAATTTGTTTCCTCTGGAGCCCAATTAGAGAACAAGTCTTAGTCGACTATTTTTGTCGGGGTCCGTTACGGCAAGGTTAAGATTTAATGATAATAATCTTTGCTAATTAAAACGTGGGAAATGTAAAATAATGGCTCTATAGCTGTTTGGAGAAAAGTGAATTAGGTGAAGGTGAAAATAAAGAGATTAAAAGTGATGATTAAAATTGCGAGAAAATTCTCCTCTCTTGATATATTTTTGGCAGGGTCGAATGAAAAAGCTTGATTAACTACAAAAAACGACAATTTTTTTGACAGCGAAAAAGAGAATTAGTCTTTGAGAAAGAGAAATAGTGTTTTAAAAAAGAATGTTGTGAATAAATGGTTCCTGACCTCTTCTTCCAGGGTGTGGTTCTAGATAGGCTTCTGCCTTTTTTCAAGATTTTAATGCCTGGGAAGATATCTCTATCCCAAGAGCTTACGGTAAACACTCTGGCGTTGAAAATGCAGGCGTGTACAAATATTTAACAATGCTTTCACTTGAGAGGTGACCAGATGGACCGCGTGTCCTCATTGTTTGTTCTTGGAGGGTCTTTCATCATTTCTCGTCACATCTCGAAGGATTTAGGAACTCACATCCCTTCACACTTAATCGAAAAAAATCACTATCGCTATAGGAAATTAAGCAATTAGTTCTTGAATCCTTACTCAGTCTTGTGTCCTTCATTTAAAAATAAAAATGACTTATGATTCATGACTAGATTTACACTTGAAATTCATTGAAAAATCCAATAGTCCTTGCGACCATTTCCTTCGAGATATTTTTTCTTTTCGATTTTTCAGTTTTCACCCATCTTGCTCTCAATCGAATTCCATCAAAATTGGCGGAAAGGAAGTATAATAATGTATTCATAACAATTTATTCTTACTTACTTATTGCAATTTTCCTATGAAAAAAGCATAATACCTACTTCACGGTTATTTTTATACTAATTTTTGTGGCTAATATTGTTGACTATGCCTTCCTGGCCTAGATTCATGGTTAATTTTACAATAAATTGACACTTTTGTGTATTCCAACTCAGTTAACTGCTAAATACCAAAGAATGTAATGTATGCTCAAATATCAGTGGTAGGTCGGATTGTTCATTCCTCTTGCCTGTACAAATCTTAACGTCCGTCGGTACAAATTGACGAATCTCTCTTATTATTTTGATTTTCTTTCTTGCGGAATGTTTTCATTAACTCAATTGACATGAATTATCAGAATTACCTGCCAAGTTGACTGTTCCTCCGTGATATTTGGCAGCTATTACGCTTACTTAGCCGCGCTTTGACGTAAAAGTCGGTACCAAACCAGCCGCAGCCACTTAGGATGAGAATGACCGAAATTTTTCCCCCCTTCCCCCGCCTCATTCTCCTCAGGAATCCGATGGACGACCCTAAAGAGATTTTTAAAGCCTTGCTCTGTGGAATGCGCTGTTCTCCTCGGTTCGCTTAAGGCTATACGGGGTTTTAGAAGGGGGGTATGGGTGGGCGGTGGCGAGGTTTTGGTTGAAGTGACTGGAGGGAGCTAAAAGCCCTTGGCACGCCACTTGGGGGGGGTGGAAGCGGGGTCCTCTCCCTCTCGAGGGTGGGGTGTGTATTTGGAGGCAGTTTTTAGTCACCGGATCGCTAACAACCTCAGAGTGCGAGACTCCCAAAACAAACCTCCCCCTTCCCTGGATGCTCCCGGGGATCCAACCCTTTTCTCTCCGTGCCAGTCCCTCCGTCAGAAGACGCCCCTCGGCGAGTGTACACTGCGGCGCCCCACCACATGCAAACGCACACTCACGGGCGCACCAATGTTCCACCATCACTGTCCTCTATCCCACGCGACGCCCTCAAGAGGGAAAACCCCTGCCACCCCAACCCCCACCGCACCGCTCCGTTGGTGAAAAGTAAGAAGTGGTTACACAGGGGGTTGACCCTCTCCGTTAAGGAATGGCGCCCTCTGCTCTCTCCCACGGCTGACCCCGCCCAGTTACCCTCGTCGTACCCCTGGGGAGGAGCGTGCCCTGGATGGGGCGGGTGATAGGGAGCTGGGGAGATGCCCTGCAGGCTTCCATCCTTTTACCCCTCCCTCACGCTTTCTTTTCTATCCTTCACCTTATGGCTTAGCGATATCGGCGATACTCAGAATTTCACAATCCTTTCAGACGGTATATCGCAGTGACGGCCATTCCTCGCAATTGCAGATTAAATTAATTGTATTTCATTTCATGTGGTAATGTTGCATTTAAATCATACATCGTGTTTCTTACACGCGTTTGCGTGACATTGCAACGCGTTACATTGCGTATTGAGGTTCGATACCTGACGGTGGTTAACATTTGTAATATAAGTACTAGCGAGATATTTCTCGTCACAATGGATACCATATCTTAAGTTTATTTTAAAAGTTAAGGACTTGAAAGAAGCATGAAGTAGATTATGTAAAACTGTTGACGCAAAAAATTTTTTTCATGAATAACTTCTCATTAATTTACTTCATGTACATATTTGAGCTCAAAGTTGGCTTAATTGTTTCACACCGTGCGCTGGAAAAGCCGTCACCACTTAAGTAAGGTTTCTCTTTGCGATTTATATAAAGTTTCGTGTTGTGACATGCATTTATATTTAGTAATAAATGATAAAGCAAATGAACTACTTACAACTTTATTTGTAACGTAGTCTGTTCATCCGAAATTCATCATTTTTTAAATTATATCACTTTGGAGATATCATAGGATCACAGATCCCATGCAAAACGGCTTTAATTTCTTTGGATAATTCATATCTGGAAAATAAGAGCGTTGAATGGCTGGTATTTTGGTATCGTTTTAAAGAAGATATATTTCTCTTTACATTGACATAAAATATATGGACTTTAATGAGTGGTGACTTATCGCTCAAATGACTAGTACTCATAAGGGAGCATCGCGAATCTCACTCCATGCATCGCAGTGTCGCATGACCCTGATTTCCCCCTCCCTTCTCCCGCACATACCCTTCCCCACTCCATCCCACCGCATTTTTCACCACTGTCCGCCTCCCTTTCCTCGCTCCCCCCCCCCCACCCATCATCCCCTTTCCTCGTTGTCCTCTTGTCGTCGTCCCACAGCCGCCGAGAAGAGTGCCTTTGTGGTCGCTTGGGGGGTTGCGGAGTTGTCTTTTGAGGGTGTGCGGGACCGCGCCGCGGTTTCCCGAGGCGGGCGGCGGCTTAAAAGATTCAAGGGTGGTAGGAGGGAGAGAGAGAGAGAAGGGTTTAGGGTGGGAAAAATGTTGCCTGCGGGTGGAAAGGGAGCAAGGGAAAAATGAAGAGAGGAATTTATTCGGGGCGGGGAGGTTTGTGAGGGAGAGACACGCTCACAGGGACTGAGGAGGTTGCTGTTGGTGCCTCGTCAGGAGCGCGCCTTCTTTTTTTTATTTTGAGAATTCCCTCCCTCGCTCCCGAACGCAGCGTCGCTTCTTCGCCGGAAGGAAGGAGGATCGGCGGAAAGTGGATCGCGAGTATGTGACGAGAGTGAAGTTGTGAAAGTGGGAAAATGCGATCATCGTGCAGAGCGGATGACACGGAAGAGCTTGTTGTCTATGGAACGCATGTATCAACACTCTGTGGCCCACGTGTTAAACTTAAAAAAAAAAAAAAATCGAGGTGAAAAACAGCGAAATGTCGAGGCATCTGAGATATTTTTGGCCAAGCTAAAATTATAATTCAGTGTTATAGTAATGTGGATTTGGAATATTTATTGACCAAGGTATCTTTGCTGCAGTAACTTTAAACTCTTCGAAAATAGTGTTGGTCAATAGGAAAGCATAAAAATCCCCAAAAAATAGTAGCATGAATGCATTGAGTGAATAAATAAGGGAAAATGTATTATAGTTAGTAATCGGAGAATTCGACTTAGTGTTTAAAGAGTGGTCGTAAATTATTTCCTAATGGATGTATAGAATGTGTGTAAATAATTTTTACTTTATTTTAGTTACAAGAAGTTCAACATCTCTCGGAGTTTCGTAGGATTCTATGTGCGCAGTGTATGCCTACTTCTTTGGATACTCTGCGCATCTCTCAAGTGTGATCAGTCAATTCAATGAAATGAAACCGCTAGTGAATTCAAATTTCACGCTTATTTGGCGCTTGAAAGAGCAACTCAGTTTTCACTTTTTGTAAAAATTACGTAGAATTATTATTTCAAGCTCAAATTTTTAATTGATATGTACTTTTTGTTCTAAAAGGCTCCACGCATTTTCTTCAGTAATGTTTTAATAGTTTATGAATGTGAGGAATCGGCTGATTTTGCTCAAGTACCTCTATTAGATTTATTGTAATTTAATTGATTATTGCTGGATAGAATGCGTATCAATGACTCATGTTTTCGTTTTTTAATATAATATACCCGTCTTTGTTTCCTCAGCTTTTTTCATAAATTTTAAGGTTTTTTACAGTGTATTATAAGTTTTGAAAATTGTTATTGCAAGCAATTTCAGTTTAAATGCATAGTAATATACTTCGAATTTTAAATGCCATTACCTTAAGTGGAATTATCAACTAAACGAAAAAATCATAAACCTGTGTCGATTATTATGTCTTAAAACGCCTCGGAAAAATAACATAATCGCAATGCACCGTTGGAATCATTGCTATAATGGAGCGAGAGCAAATGAATTTAGCCGCAATTTTGAAAAATACTTCTATCTAACCGTTAAAATGCTTTTTGCTCACTTGTTTCATAAAATGATCAATTTTAGTGATGGGTAAGAGTCTATTTTTTCAAAATGAATTTATAGCATGAAATAGAAAAAAAATGTACACGTGCCCGTCAATGATGAACGATGTTTCCAAGCTACATTCACGCGACGATATTTGAAATGAATATATTTTGTTTCCTCTCATAAAGTACCCTTTTACCTTTAAACATATTGATTGGCAAATGCCGGAGATGGAAATTTTGAATCGTAGGGTGAGGAATATCGAAAAGGCATACGAGGCACTGAGGAGACAAATAGAGGCATCGAGGAAAACGGTTTGAGCCACGGATGAAGAGCGAGGAAAGTAGTATCAAAAAAAATAAAAAGATCCGATGGCTCGGTTGCATATAGAAACGGGGTCATAAAACGTGGGATAAGGAGGCACAAAAAATAGGAATGTGTGGGATCCTTTAAGGGAGAAAATGGCGCTATGAAATTGGAAAAAAGGAGCGATTGCAATTACTGGGTGATGGGATATGAAGGGGGAGGGGAGGCGCCGTGGGTGGGTGCTTCTTTTTGTATTGCCCTAGCTATTCAAGGAGAAGGAAGAGGGGAAGACCGAAAACTAGGGCAAAGAAGGAGGGTTGTTCCTAAAGTCAAATAAAGGACATGTGAGCGAAAAAAGGGGAGGTAATGTGATTGAGGCACGGTGTGGAGAGCAGGTAAGGAGAGGATAGAACGGGTCGACAGTGAGCAAGCATATAGAGGCGAGCGCTGAGCGCATACGAGCGTCCGACGGCTTATTTGTGGAGGAATTTTGTCGTCATATAGGCTTACTGAAATACCTTTTCGGGGTTGAGTGAACGAGGGGCGACGACGGAGAAGCGGGGGATGATGGGATGGCAGAGGATAAAGCCTTTTCTACTTGGGGGGTTGGCTACAGTTCTCCTTGGGGGAATTTTTTGTTCGGAGAATGTGTCCTTATAGACCAAAATCACGTATCGCAAGAATGCTTCCTATAGGAAAAATTTCATCGCAAACTGTAGTTCCAGTGGTATAAGGTTGAAGACATTTTTTCGATATTGTGGGCGTAAATGGCTACAACAATATGAAAAGAGAGAAACTATTTCAGTGAGAGGAATGGTATATGAATAACAAATAATATTACCTATATTTTGCATTTTTCATTAAAGAAAGTATTATTTGTATTGAACTATTGTGGGTCTTCGTAATCAATTTGCTAGCATAGCATTTTTGAAAAATGTACCATTATCTATCTAAAAACGCTTAATCATTGATTTCAATTGATTGTAAGCCATTTGCCTGAATGAATGCATTAGTGCATTAGTATAAAATGAAGAATTTGTCTATTCATAGGGAAAATCGGCGCATTACTTCACCGAATAGGAAAGAACATTTATAAACTCCTGAGTTCCTGCGCACTAACGGTGATTGAAACAATTGGGTTGGAAAGCCCATTGATTAATTTACAGACTGCATTCAATATTGACTCTCCATAGAAACGCGAGACACGAAAATTAGGGATGCGGCTTGAAAAGATTTTTCCCGGAAGACCGTTATGTGGCACGATCTGAAAATAATATTTTATGCTACAGATATGAATGTCTGATGGGATGAGAGACTGATGTAGGATGGGATGAGAGACTGAGACTGAGGATGAGAGACTGGGATAAAAATGCACGTCGGACGGGAGGCACCGCGGCGCTGTATCTATGGCTGAAATCATGCATATGAATGGTGTCTGACTGCGAGGGTAGTTGGAGGTATGTATTTCCATGCGTGCGTGTGGGTGAGCAAGAGGTAGGGAGATAGATATAGAATGCAAAGACTGGCGCAGTGAGGGAGCGGTGAGTGGATGAAATAAAGAGAGTGGGAGAATGCGAGGGCGATGAATGGGACGAATAGACGGGCAAGGGGAGTCAGGTGAAGGAGGCGTCAATGGGGTAAGGGTATGTATGAGCCGCATTGAACAGTCGGGGCAAGTGAATCGCGAGAGAACGCGAACGGGTACGAGGACAATCGACGGGCGGCAAATCGAAAAGGGACGAACGGCAAGGGTTCCTCAAACGTGTGGAGAGAGAGGGGGAAGGTAAAGAGCGATTCGAGTGTAATCGATCCTTGGCGCAAACGCTTGTCAATTGCTTTGATAATAACTGAAATTTTCGAGGGTCCCTTGGGAGCCTCGTATTGCACATGGTGCCGTTAAACCGCGATGCTAACGTGCTTTTTGGTCGACGAGCGAGAATTTCCGGGGGTTTGATGAATGAGGGCCTTTTTGGAGTCGAGTATCCAAACCAGAAGATAGGGTATGAGGCGGAGTTTTGTATCGTCCGTGACAACTGTTTGTTTGGCAATGAGGCCCGCACAGTAATGGTAGAAGATAGTGATAGGCTAATTACAAATATTGAGTAGTAAAAGATAATGCTAGGGACGTCTTTTGGCTATTTGCTACTCTCAATGGCGGTGAAACGGAATCCACATCACATATGATTCTCTGTTCTAAAAAAAATCGTAAATCAGCGTTAGTAGTTTCCCCCTTAAGAGTTAGTATTGCTGCAGTCGAAAATTTTTCTGGTCTTTATTTTTCGGAAGGATATCGATGGATTTATATGCACATCAGTTATATAATTATACTTACAATTTAATGTAATTTTCATAGATCTGAAGCAATGGATACGTGGAGATACGGGGATCAAGTCCCCGCCAGTGACGCGAATCGTTGCCGGAGTATGAGATGAAAAAAATAGATGGTAAAGTAAGGACTGTGAACGAAGTAACATAAATACCACGTGGAAAAGAGGTATAAAGCAATCATTTAGAAGAGGCATAGTTGTGCAGCGAAGAGAAATGAGCATATTGTTTTATCGATGCATTGAAAAGTTAGTAATGTTTCTGTTTGTTCATTCAAGAACTATAAATTCCTGAAATTCTTTCATAAAAAAGGTGAAACGATTTCTAATTGCAATTTTATCCTTCATTTGTGTAAGTTATTTTATTATTTATTTGTATAATTGGTTTTTGTAAGTCTCATTTTGAAAGCCGTAAAATAATTGCTGAGTGCTGCGTGATAATTACCCGCTTTGAGGCATTAATCATTCAGCCTTGGGCTCAATCGAAGGGAGAAAGGAGTGTGTAAACTGAAAAATTGGCGGAATGAGTAAACCTTGCGTCGAGGTCGATCTGATGAGTCTCTTGAGTGAAACGCCCGACGAAAAAAAGATCGCTGATACGAATCACCATGAAGGAATGAAAATGGATCCTTGGGTAGATATTTGACCGTGAAGGACTTGATATTTACAATTTTGTAGAATAGCCTCGACGATCAGACAAATATTTACCAAAATATTCGTTGATTACAATAGTAATTATTTTACTCTCTCAAAATTATGCAAAGGAAATGAAGAAAGACATAACGACATTGCGCTAAACGATTGCTGTAATAACTTACTCCATGAAACTGAAAGCGATATTTTCCTGTGGTTAATTGAAACTGAACCTGTTATATAATGAGCGCTGACCATTATTTTATGCTTGACGATACATTTTAGCTGGCTTGAATAACTCTTGGAGGAATTTTCAATTCTTGCGCATCTTAAAGACCATTTTGTCTATAATTTGTGATGTGTTCAACAAAAAAAACGAACTAATTCCTCTTTATATCATTATTTAAATTAAATATTTGCTGAAATTTGAAATTTTAAGGCAGTCAGTAGTTTTCTAATCAGTTAAGAGAAGTTATTCTACTTTTTGTATTTTCCGCAACTATAATTTCTATGCAGAGTATTACAACGATTATATGAACATTTTCTGATAAATGGTATTTTACGGAAGGACCTTCTACAATCGTGATTACAGCGGTACTCTACCTTTAAGATTCCTTTGACGTTTTGTGGAGAAAGTATCCACTCGGAACATAGGTGGGAGCACCCTTGCTATATGAATACGTATGACCTTACTTTTCCAAGTGAACGAATATTTCCTGGGAGGTACACAGGCTGTACAATGGTATGGCACTTGCCAAGAGGACATAGCCACTCCCAGGTTGACGCATGTGAGGAATGTTCGAACTTCAGAAACATGACTTGATTTCAACATCCCTTTGGTTAACTCCATCACGAAACAGTGGTTAGATATACAATGTGTAATACGGGTATCTTGGTGAGAATATAATGGTACCACTTGCTAACTCAGGGCATAAAAGTACTGGTAGAATATATTATTGACTATAAACTTTAAATAGAAAAGTCGTGAACAATAATCGTGGTGGTCTAATCGAAGCTAAGCTCCTTGCATGGCGAAATATTATTGAACGTATTGAATCGTTACTCTGTTAGTGAGGTATGCTTTCTTTCGATTATCTTTTTTTAAATTTTATCCTAGAAATATATTTTTTGTTATTGAAATGAGGGTCAGTATGAATAAATTCAGTACATGCTAGCCATTTTCCCTCAGAGTCTATAAGTTTATATTGTGGGAATGTGGGAGTATTTATTGTGGGAATTTAATTTCGCAAAGAAAACTCCACATTACGCGTGAACATATTTTGAATAAAAAATTACTCGTGATTCAATCAGTAAAACACCCTCTACGCGTTTTTTGTATTGGTTATTAATATAATGAATCGAAACTATTCCCTTATCACGCGCATCATTCAATCTACACACACGGACACAGAAGAACTGATTCGGAGTCCCATTCTTTTCAAACGAAAGGGCGTCAGGTTATTTTTTTAGCTTCCTTTCATTTCCGAATCTATTTGAACCGATAATCCACTTCTTTCCTTTTTCGTTGAGAGCGGAACACTATTGGGGAGGGAGGTGACGGAAGGGAATTAATATTTTTCCCTCCCCTTTGAAATGCGAGAATAAAACTACGGGCCTCATCTTTGCATTCGAAGCAAAGGAGACAATGTGTTTTAACGACGCCATTGATTTGCTCAGAGAAGGCGAGAAAGAAAAGAGAGAGGAAATAATGTTGAGGGAAGGGTTTTTTCGAGGCGAAATAATGGGGACTTGGCGAGGGAATGGCGGAGAGAGGTGAGTGGGTGGGTGAGTGGAGCTCTTTGGCCACGGGCAGGGGCGGTCGAGGCACGTTGACAAGAATTTCAAAAAGCCTTCCTTTGCGGACCTTTCTTTCTTCCGGTCGCGCAAATGAGGCCCATTGGTCAGTCTCCTCACTACCCATGTTTCCCTCCTTCCGTTTTCCGTCTCTTCTTCCTGCATTCGGTTTTTGCTTGGTGAAGAATTAAAACCATACCCTTTACCAACCAATTTTGATGAGTACCATTTTGTAGGGTCCTTCCGCATATATGGTGGGGAAATCAGGAATTAAAAGTTAAATTTACGAGGTTGTATTAGTTGCCAAACTGATTTATTGAAGTCGCAAAGGTAGCAAATAAACTCGAGTAAGGACAAAACACGCAATTTTATGGTATGTTACCTCCTAGTTACTAAGAATTATTGGGAGTTAATTTTTTTTCATCACTGTGATTTCTTATCATTCTTAGTGGCTTGATATCTTATTGCTTTTGCTTGTGTATTTATTGCTTGAAACTATGATATTGGGTAATTATATTATCAAAGTCAATTTGCTCTTTGCTTCGGATAATTAATATTTCGGATAGTCAAATATCTCAGAGTTCAATTCATTATTTTTAAATTTCCTCTCCTTCTTATCGTTGGGTTTCCTGACTGCGAATCCAACCACGGACCTTCCGTTTTTTAGGTCAGTGCATGTACCATGGATGCTAAAATTTAAAAAATTCAATGCAAATAGCTAAAATGAACTAGCCCTCCTGTGCAGTGCTGGTCTATCAAGGATAATATTCCTAACAAATGTACTTTATATTGTTGTATTCACGTTTTATGGTCTTCATTTCACAAATTTAAAAATTATTATGAAAAATTATGCTACCATGATACAACACGTTTTTTAGAAGATCAGTCCCTACATCAAAATATTACGATATGAGGAACGTCAGCCGTCTGATGATGTAGCCCCTACGTCACCATGATGTTAAGGGAAGGTTTTGTGAACTATCTGAGACTGTTGCTTATGTGATGTGAGAATTATCGAGGAGTGATGGTTACCACATCGTTTATTGTGCGTAGTAAATATTTAACCAGGTATTATAAAACTAGGCCAATGTTTTTCATTCCACCCTCATGAAATGAAGAGACTTATCTGTCTTTACATTTTTTTCACATCTTTCTTCGTTCCACTATAGTATTTCCTGCTTCTTCTCTTTATTGCGTTTTTCGTTCTTCCTCACTCTCCCTTTCTTCCTCTTTCCTTCCACTTCACCTTTATTTTTTTCTGCTAATGGGACCCTACATTCGGAGTTGTAGGTGGAGGGACGGTGAACGTGTTATACGAAGGGTTGTCCGAGGGCGTTGTGCGGGCAGAAGGTGTTGTTGGTGAGGGTGTGGAGAAAGGGTTGCGGGAGACGTGACGTCGCCGGTTGGCTCGTGTTCGGCTGCGGTGGTGAGCCAGAAAGAGGGAGACCATAGGAAGAGAGAGATTTGGTGAGGGGACAGTTAGTTCCCTGCTGAAAAGAAACGAGGCGGTGGAGGACCCCCCCACCCCTCCTACTCTCCCCCGAAAGGGTGTTTCTTAATGGAGGGTCCTCAAAGGTGTGGGTGGTGTATTAAACGGAGGGGCTCTCGTGCAGAGGAAGAAGATGGGGAGAGGTGCGGAGAAAGGAAGCCTCTACGTTTTTTCTCCTCCGCCCTGGAGGAGGCGGGAGCGGCATAAAATCTTGCGGCTCGGTGCGTTCAACTGTGTCGAGGGTGAAAGAGGGTGGGATCCGAAGGTGCGAAGCGATGGGTGGTGGGATAAGGTAGCCGACTTCTCCGAAAGGGGGTGAATGCACTTTAGAAAGCGCTTTTCATGCCTCCAAAGAGTTGCGATGACAGTTGGATAGGCGAAGGGAATATGTGAATGATCTGAATTGTTTACATTCACATCTTGAGGAGATAAAAAGTTTAAGAGGCTGCCAATGCACAAAAAAGCAATTAATTCGTCTGCATGTATTGTGATTACGAAATACCGAGGTGGATTTTAAAGTAGACATGTATGATTTTCCACTATGGCCCGGTTTTATAATATCTGGTTTACGTTAACAACAAGATGACGTAGCCTTTTCATTTACTTGTTGTTAAACGAGAGTTTGGATTTATTATATTACGTCATGCTATCGGTTATTTGACGTGTGTGCTATCAATTGGACGCTATATTAATTTTAGCTTACATAGCTAGAAAATATTTAACTAGAGATTAGATTACTGATTATGTGTACGTTTTAATTGGACCTATGTAGTTTTAAAACCTCTTTTTAGTGGTAAGTTTCGTAGATATTTAATGTGATAACGGATTGCTAAGGTCATTTTAAAGAAAAAAATAAATTATTACTAATCTGTTCTTATTTTTTAGTTCAATATTTTGTACATGTATTGATATAGTGTTTTGGTTTGAAAAAAATTAAAGAAATCCAGACTTTGTGCGGTTAATTTCGACTAATTCTAACATTCGCATCATAGTTGCGCGTTCTGGCTAAGTTAAAAGGCAGGTGATGTGAAGAAAAATATGAAATTATCTGCGAAAAACAAAACACAACAACACAAGTAAATTGAGGCGTGTTTAGACGACCTATCTCAGATTCAGAGGTAGACGCGCTGACACGGAAGGCAGGTCTGGTTTTGAAAAGCGTTTCACCTGCATTAAATTTGACGATTAGAAAAAAGCACGTCAGGCACATTTTCATGAATTAATGAAACGCTACCCCGAGTCCGGATTTGTATTGAAAATTCAACGTTTATTTGATAAGTTAAGCGCTGGGGGGATCCGGCTCCACCGTACGTAATGAGGTTTCGGAACGTTGCTCTCAACATCTGTTACGGCAAAGGTAACTCAATTAATTTGGCGATAGGTCTCGCTGCTACTGCGAACTGAAATCCGGCCATACTGCCATAGTCGAAACAGAGGAGCTCCATTGCCTCCAGCCCCCCCTCCCCCCCTGGCTTAAAGCTTTATATTTTAAAAGCGTTGGAGTAATTAAATTCGCATTCCGTTCGAAAACCTCGGTGAATTATTCATCAACTTTTTCCTTTCGTGCATAATGAAATGTCACGCGCGCCCTTTGCACTGCGTATGTGTGTATATGTCCAGGAAGCGCGAATAGGCAGCAGCAGCGGGGTTTGCACATCGCATATATGTGCACTCAAACCTGGTGACCCTCGCGCGCACTTCTCTGTATCAGCTGCGCCACTCGGAAAAGCAACGGTAAATCTCGTCCGGCTTGGAAAAATAAAACTCCATTGTAAGTAAGAGGAGGAGGAGAGAGGAGTAGGGAAGAGTTGTGTGGGGTGATACATATTTTTCTCTCGACCGAAAATAACAAACCCCTGTTCATTTTTCCTCCTCGCATCACTCGTTCCTTCTCGTCTCATCGCTGCCCTTACTCACTCCTCATTCCCACTTCTCCTCCCTGTCCACCATACCGCAGAGAGGCCCTACACTCGTTTATATACGTGCTAACCTCCCCCCCCCCACTCTCACGGCCAAAAAAATCCTCAAACCCTGTCTGCATGTATTCTTCTCCCATCCACATACACATCCACTCGTTTCCAAAAAAAATAAATAAAACAGGCCTCTCTCAACCCGCAAAAATATTACGCGACACAGGAAAGTTACAAAGGCAATTACCCTCTCCATAAATATTGCCCCGAAAAAGTGCAAAACTCGAAGAGAAAAAGTAAAATTTTAAAAGAAACTTCCTCACATCGCCACGTGGGTTTTTACATGTGGGATAGGAGCGGTTCTCTGAGAGGGCGCAGTCGGGAAGTGTTGTTGGGGGAAGGGAGGGCGTCTTCCTCCCACTCTCACGTTGCCCCCTCCTCCCTGATGGTTCCCCACGCCCCCGATGACTCCAGGGGGGCGACGGATACCTACTTCTCCCTTCTCCGCTCCCTTGCCCTGTGTGCGCCCATCCCACATTCCCACCCCCATCTGCCTCTCTCTGCGGAAATATACAAACTCACCTAGAGTCCCGGGGAGACAGTAACTGCCTCCCAAGCGTCACATAGCTCTTTCTTCTGGCCCGACCGCGCCCTCCCCCCCACCCGCCTCCACACTTCTTCCAACACCTCCTCTTGGTCGTTTTTATTTTGTTTATTCACTTCCTCGAAGCATCACACCCACTCCGTCTCTCCTTGTCTTCAACCTCCCACTACGTTCGGAGCGTCCTAGTTTTTTTCCTTCCCACACGCCGCTTCTTTCCATTCTAAATCTTTAGTCTTTCCCCTTGTTTCTCTTGTTCGCCCATCTGAATCTCACAGTCCATTCACATCCTTCTCCGCGGAGGCTATAGATATTTTATTTCTAGCTTCTTTTCCCGTTTCATGCGCTCTAAACGTTCTCCAAACGTCTTTTGACAAACTTTTTATTGGAAGCGCGAATGCCGAATGGCGTCCTAATCGTGCCCATTCTTAAAAAAACACAGTTGACGTCACGGGAACTTGCGAACGTGAGTATTGATTGTTGAAGAGCATTGTAACATAACATATATCCAATCTCTCAAGGAATATATTATGCATTGCTATCATTATTTTACTGTCATTTTATAAAATAAGAATAAAATGAACTCTAATGTAAAGATACACAAAAATACCTTCAAAAGGATGTATGTCGCAAGGTAAAAAAGCGCTTATTGTCCTGTGCATTAGTTTTGCAAAGGCAGACGGTCGAGCATTGATCATCATCATCAGCACTCTTCAGTCCAAATATTGGTTTGCTGCAGCTCTCCTCTCTATTCTATTCTTAGCTAACTGGTTATTCCTTCAAAAGTCTTTTGGTTAAGACCCCTCATAATTGTGAAATTTCTGAAAAAGTTTTGGAGAAAAGCTCTCAGCCATGACTAGGGTGGAAACTGAAGCGACTAAGTCAATTTAAAGTTAAAGATTGCCTCGGTTACCATGTCACCTTACTAATGTTGTCTAAGGACTGATTTGGTGGAACTCATGCATGACGAAAGAACTCTTTGCAGTTTTCCACTAATAAATGTTTAATGAGACCGGTTTCGATGTTTTTTATTATTTTCCAAGTTCACATTTGACAAGTGGTAAACTGCTAAGAGTTCTTCTTTCGTCATGTCAGTTTACGTTTTAAGTTCCTCATTAAAAAAATCCTCGAACAGAATTTGGTTTAAAATTTGACGGCGTGAAAGGAGCTTCTTAAACTTACCCGTCCATTGTCTGCATATCCTCCCTCCCACCATTGTGCCGTCTCCTTCTTGGCGCTGGGTTTATCTCCTTCTTCCTCATTCCTCTTAACAGTCATCTGCCACCTCCTCCTCTCTTCCCATCTATTCTCGACTCCACGCTCCTCTCTGCTCACGCGTGGAGTCCCAGCCGTGGTCGAGATAAAAGCGAGGAACGAATGAATCCACGTGCCACGGGAGAGAGAATGAGGAAGAGTCCGGACTTTAGAAGAGGGGAGAGGTTAGAATTACGCTTACGTGCTCCTCTTTTTACCCTCCCTCCCACCCATCCACCCAACCACCGGAGACGAACCTAGATAAGGCGTTTACTCGCAGATTTCATTGCCCTTGTGCATTAGCGACGGAGAGTCGACACGAGAGAGGAAGAGGAGAGAGACAAGTGCGAGGGAAGAAATGGTTTTAATGTCTCCCTCGTGGTGGAGTAATATTTTGGGCGCCATAAAGTAAGCGCAGCGGTTTATTTCTCGCATTTTTTTGTGTTTGTCCCTTCACGGGTGCGACTTCAAACACCCTCGCCCCTCAGGACACGGCCGGATCCCTGCGCGGTGCATCGCCTCAACCCTTTCCCCGACACCGACACCCACCCAACCTCCTTGAGTATGCTGCGCCGAAAAAAAATCTTAAGAATTAACGTGCGGGCTACAACGGTCGTCGGAAAAAAATCTCACATAAAACTGTAAAGAAGACGAGTCGACTCGGGAAACAAAGATTTCCCGAATGCCGTAAACAAGGTCCGAAAGGAGAGAGCTTTCATTTCTAGAGTCGCTCTGCGGATAGTTCTTCTTTTCTATTTGTCAAATCTAGGACAAGGCATTAAAAGGGTGTTTTGGGAGGACAGACGAACGAATTACGGTGGGCAAGGGGTGGATTTAATTCCTGTATATACCATCAATTTAGAGATGACGCTCGAGGTCGGACCAGTTAGCTAGTCTGCGTTCGGCCTTAAAATAAAAACATTGGAAATATAAAAAATGAGGTGGTTTTTAATGACCGGTCTCGTAATTTGTTTCTTCCTATTTTCTTTCTCTTTATCTCTCTCTTTTTCTCTCTACGGGTTATTAGCCCTAAAATTGGCGCGATAAAAATCTTTCTCCTCGGACACGTGAATTTTACAGCCGCGCTGAGGACATTATCGGAGTGGCTGAATACTTTTGTGCATTTGCGGGAGAGTAGCGATAAACCGAAGTCTTAACTGGAATTTTTTCCCCCGATATGGAAGTTTTTGCTGAACGTACTTAAAGATGGAAAAATGTTATCTGCGTTTTAGAGAATGCGCAGAAATAAACCTTGTTTTATGTGAGATGCGAGACCAAAATAAAAACATTGGATGACTCTTAGCCTGAACCTCGTCTTTCGAAACATTAAATATTTTAATGGAACCGCTGACCCCTCCTTTTTTTTAAATTCCATGTAAAAAAATAAATGTTTTTTTGATTCAATGAGATACTGAACCATTTTAAATATAGTGTTGCAAGTTTATTAAACCTTAAATTGTGTGTTTTATCTAGGTAAACAAGGTAGAGAAGCATTGTGTATTACGGGAATGTAAAAACTATAATTTATCAAAGAATTCAATTAAATTTAGAATGGCTATTCTAGATATCATTCTAAAATCGACATCGGACATTTTTATCGCCAAGGTAATGAAATATCCGCAACTACAAATAGATGCGGGTCATAAACCCACATGCGTTTGATTAGTTTACTCGTGCATTTTAAAAAATATTTGATCGAACTCTCAAAGTCCAAACTCAAATGGTGGATATCCAAAAACATAGGTATTTGCAGTTGACGCAGTAATAATTTTTCGATTCAACTTTTTTTTAAATTTTCATGTTTGTCCTCCGTGTCATAATTATTTTCATCTTTATTGGCAGTTGGGAGTGACAACATCAATGAAATGGTTTTACAGTCCGAAATAAACAATAAAGATGATAGTCATTTATTTGCGTAGATAATTCTGATCAAATACCCTTTATCGTGCTATAAAAGTATTGCATTCTGAAATAAATTTTAAGGGCTGCAAAAAGGAAGAAGTGTGTGTGTATTTATGTGGAAATAGAGTTTTTAAAGTTCATTTTACGATAAGAAAATGCCGTATTCTTTCAAATAAGGATTATTATTTTATCACAAGGAAAATTTTCGGAAAGGGAACTCCTTTAATTTAATATTTTAACCATCAATTTTTTAAGCGTTTTTTAAAGAAAAAAATTTTCCGTATCCCCGTTTTTGGGCATTTATAAATTATTATACCAAAGAAATATGGACACGTTCTGCAAGGTCTCTCTTCGGTGAAGCGGTATGTGTGATTCAAGTAAGTGGTCCGTTTTGATAAATCCTTGCTCTTATGAGTTGGATGTAATGCGTTGGTAACGCTGGCGTGTGGATGACGATAATCGCTTAAGCGGAGGTGATGCTTTCGTAGGTGATCCCATCATCATTTCTCATGTCGCCCCTAAACTCATCATCACGTTACTTCCGCTTCACCTCACCTGGCTCGCACACGTAAAACGAATTTGCATCGATATCAGATAGAACGAACAACTGCCGTTGTTGTTCCTCATTAACTTATGGACTGATTGATGAATCGATGCATCCGAAGGAGGATGGACTCCTATTTTGGCGGTGTTGTAGTCACTTCGTGCGCATCGCCGTGTTGTCTCTCGAATGTAAACACGAGGGGCATCCTTGGGTCATCAAATGCTGGTGACATTATCATTCCTCCCAAGGTTTCTTGCTTAAAAAACAAATTGCACCTAGTTATTATGCAGATTGAAAATATAATTATTTGCCCTCCCAACCGTGTCGTACTGCGACTTAAGTTTATTGGAAGCCATTGTACATAGCGCATTCAAATTAGTTTTTTGTCCTCTGAGCATTGTCCATAAACTCTCACATCATTCTCTTTTGTAAAAACGTAGGTTTTGCGCATTTTCTCTTTCTTACTCTTTTTGTAAATGACAAATGGAAACATTTGACTGCTTCAATAAACGCTTTATCTTATTTGCACTCCACCTTAAATTCCATGCTAATACCTTCTGAAATATTCATGAAAAATCAACGCTTTGAAATTTTTTGAATTTACTGTACACCATCATTAATGACGAACTATTATTATTGTTAATGACTGCTACATCATCAACACTTGACGTAAATTCCGTGATAATTCTATGATACTTAAGCACTGTCTAAATTGCAATTCTTCCCCATGTTTTCGCTGAGGCACCTGCATTGTTTTTGGGATTCTCTTAATAATTCCAATGTTTGCTTTTTCTTTTCACGAGCGAGCACTGGGCGTATTTATTCCGTGTTCCCAGAGGCGAAAGGAAGCATGCGAAATATGATGTGCATGGGCTCGTGGTCCTGGAACGCATGGAGAAAAAAATATATCTTAAGTGACTCCGCAATTTTTTTCGCCAAATTTCGCCGTAATTGTCACGGACAACAACAGAAACAGGAAATAGTGGGACAGTCGTTTCTCTCTCTCTCTCCGGAAACTCCGCTGTGTGTGTATGGATCCTAAATGCTCCCTATACATTCATCCCAAAAAACAAACACCCTCCTCTTCTCCATTATAGCCCTCTCGACTCCCCAACCAACCCTCTTCTTTGCCTCCCATCTCTCTGCTCTTTTATACTTCTTCCTTTTTTCGCTCTCGCTCTCCCCGAGAAAAAAGAGAAAAAAGAACCTCCAACACGGTCACCCTTAAAACCCGTCTCCCAGCCCGCCGCTGATGACATTTATTCTGCTGGTGACCTCAAGTTGGGTCGTTACACCAACTGCGGGGAGGCGCTCTCATCGCGTGTCACTTAAACGACCAACACTTTGTTCCGGAAGTAGCGTTTCCATCCCTCCCTTTCTCCCTTTCTTCTCCCTTGTTTCGCGTGTTTCGATTTTCCAACTTTTATCCCTCTCTCATATCTCCCCCTCCCAATCCTCGACATTCGAAAGCCTCCCGACAGCTACTGTATATTTTTTAAACCACGTATCCCTTTAAGTCTTCGTTAAAAACGGCTACGAGCGAACGGTGTGCGTAATATGGTTGCCAGGAGGACTAGTTCGGGTGCCGCTGGAGCAGTGCTTTCCAAACTGGGCTTCCGGGCACCCATGATGTGTCACCTAGTAGCGTCAATATGCATATAGGGCGTACATGGTTCATAGGGTTTAACCATAGTGAAAAGTTTGGGCAGCACTAAGCTAGAGTCTCGGATGTCACACGCTAGACAATTTTGAGATTCTAGAGTAAATCTGACCATGCGAGTTTCAGGGTGACGCAAAGGATAGCATTTTGGCCTCCTAGTTCATCTCTTTTACTGAAAAAAGGTGAAATAATAGCGATACGCCATCAGACAAACGTAAACAGAACGCTGAAAATAAAAATTCCTTTTTCCCATGCAGCATCAACTGCTACAACAAAATCTGAGCGAAACACCGAGACATTCCGTCAGCATTCATTTCTCTTATATTTTTCCTCTTACAATTCCTTATCTCTCTTACCACATCTTTTTCATAACTGGTGTTCCAAAATCCCATTACATTAGCTTTGGGGGTAGTACGTAGATCTAGTGTGTCCTCCTCTTCCACTCGAAAGGCTCTCTCGGCGCATGCGCACACGTATTCACGTGCGTTTCTCTCTGTCCAGCGCGTCCGTTTTCTGCTTTCAATGCATCTCCTCAGCCTCGTCTGAGCGGTCTCATATTCAATGACGTCGCTCTTGGTCTGAGGAGGCTGACGCTGGAAAATACCGCACGCTGGGAATCTCCTGAGACTCTTTTGTTTCTCATTTTAATGGCCATGCTAAATTTTTATTTTAATTTTTTTGCATAATATACATTTTCCAATCGATAGTGGTTTGCACAGACTTTCATAACTTTTGATACGAAGGCTTCCGTGGTGTTTATATGATGACACAAGGGTTTTCATAGCTTTTCATTGACGCTTAATAGGTGTTGAATTGGGTGATAAAAAACGGTTTGCTCAGAAAATAGCGTAGTCAGCTGGATTAATATAATATTGAATAAAATCGAAGTAAAGTTGTGGATACTTTAGTTCCTGAGAGCTTACCTGTTGGTAAAGCTGCTCGGTTTAACTGTTAACATAGGAATAACTGATTGCTACTGTAACTCTCACGGTTTAGCGTGAAACTGAGCAAATCAAGGTCAAAGTTTTGGGGCTCATGCCCAATTACTGAAAAGGAAATCTTTTCCATTTATTTTTATTGATGCTTGTGGTACAGTCGGTATCATTCGCTCAACCATATTCTGGTAACGGAAATAATTATGCAGTCGAATCTTCCAGCGTATTTTAAAGCTGAAATAAGGCAAACTGGTACCTCCGCGGTTTATTGATACGTGTGGTAGTATTATTTATGGCGAAGCGCTCGCCGTGATATTATTCTCCTCGGAAATGATTCTTTGGCATTCCTTTCCATCCATTTATCATCATTATTTCGTTGACTCCATGTTTTGCAACCCTCCGTCGACCTTGTTTCTTAACTATCCGTATATTTTTGTTTTTATTCGTCAAGGCTCACCTGTGGCCACCAATTCTTGCAAAGAAATGGGCGAGTAGTATTTGCTATACGGAGGAACGCTTTCCCTACGGCTAAACCCCCCGCGAAAATCCAGCCCGCACTTTGTCATCCTTCAACCGTTTCATATGACCTGTACTCCATCTTACCCCCTCTCCCCCATCTCTCCACTGAGTATCACCGCCTACCCGGTTCCCCTTCCTTCCCCATCCCTTCCGTCAGTCCATCCCCTGGACACCCACCACCATCCCCGCGAGTGATGGACTCTGGTTACCCGGCCGACACGCACAGTTTAATGGCATTCTGTCCCTGTGTATATATATATATATATATATATATATATCCCTGAATACGCCCTCCCGATCCACCCCCGCCCTCTCTGTCCCCTGTGGGCGCTCCATCCGTCATTCCCAGGGGAGGAATTATTAGAAAACACAATATCGGGAGTCACCCCGACTCCCTCCCCTCAGTTCTCCAGTCTCTCTCCAGGATACCGCCACGGTTTTCTTAGCGTAGTCGTGAGAGTTTATTCGACTCGGACTAAAATATAGGTAGTGGGGTGTCTGGTCGAGCCTAGTCTTAACTTCCTTTTTCTAAGGCCCGGTTATACTGTCTGCTTGACGTTAGCCTCAAGACGACGTAGTCTTTTCGTTACCTTGGTGTTAAATGAGAGATCGATCGGGTTTTATATATTGCATCAGATTGAGTTGATTGGTTGAGTTGAGCGTTATCAACGGTAGAACGTGTTAATTTTTCATACTTTGGCTGATAAGTACACGATACAGCTAAAAACAAATCACGTAAACCAAAGCAGTGGCTGCTTTAAGAATGACTCCTCCTTAGGGTTATATAAATATTACTGTTGATGATAACAATATTAAGTAATCATTTGCATCAAGTTTATTCCCCTTAAGGTACCTCTTATCTATGACAAGGTTCCCGCATTACTTTTAAATTGTATTAAAAATTAAGTTATGTCTTTTAGCTTGTGCTGTTTGAAGTATACAGTCTCCATCCACGCTGACTTGTTCTTAAGAGTCCTAATATTCCTCTTGGTGAGAGTCTCTTCAACCACATTCATCAACATGGTCAAACCAAGGAATAACGCTCCTTTCATTTAGTTTTCCTGAAATATTAGCTTACGAAAATGAAGAAAACATTATTCGATCCATTCTTCAATGGATGCTCCACGTTACTCCCCTCTTATCCAGTCGACGTGCCCACGGAACTGATTTCTGTTGGAGGAGGGACTTCTCAACGATTCAGAGTGGTGAACAGGATAGTGAGTGAGGTAGAAAAAAAGAGGGATTCAAAATGAGTCTGGTGCGGAAGGACATTATTTATTATTATTATTTTTTTCAGGGAAATATTTGCGAGCGCACGTCGCCCATTCGGCGTTGAATATTTTTTACTTCGTCCCTCCTCATCGCCTGCATACCTCATTAAAATCGAAAAAAGTTGAATATGCCGTCCAGCGCAAAATTTTTATATTTTAATGGACTTTCGAACGAATAGAAAATGACTCAATCGGATTCCGTTGTCCGCACATGCGTCGTTACAGCGTTTAATGGGAAGACGGAGTTTTGGGGTTGGACAATTTATAGTGGTGGCAGGTGATTGATGCCTGCTTTTGTTTCGCTTTCCATCCTTGATTTCCTAGTAAATGCATCGTCCAGGTTTAAAAGAGGGCGTTAAAATAGGTTTAGTGTAAAAATAATTTAGACATAGTTTAATTTGAGTGCGTTTTCGCTGTTTTGCTTGGTCCCCATTCTTTATTGCGTCCGTTTTCATCGAAGAGCGTTGTTTTTTTCAACGTGATTGGTTGACAAAAGAAGGGCATTTTGGTATTCATTTGATATTATAATTTATAGTACCTATACATGTTGTTGCATTTTGAAAGATTAGCATTTCCGTTCTTCCTTCAATGCATTGGCTGGCTTTGCTTAAATATATTACAAATTTACATACACATAATCAATAACGTTGCAAATACAACTCAGTTATGTAATGGGAAAATATTGTATTTGAATGAAGAGATTGCTGTTTAGGTTAATGCAGCCTAGACAAATCGAATCCAGGAAGCTTGGAAATTATGTACTTCCGCCGATGACGTAAACGACGTGCAGTTCACTGAGCCCTTAAATTATCCAACCTCCTTCGGAGAAAAAGTATGCCCTTCCTCGAGATCTTGTCTCTGAAGGAATACTCCACCCATTCAGAGTGAATGTGGAACGTTATATAGGTACCTACATTCAAGGATGACGCTCTGAAATATTTAAAAAGTCTCACTCCTTTGTGTGTGCGCACTGAGCTCCCAAGTAGTCAACATTCCTCGAATGACTCCCCATCGGGTCGCACGTGATGTTTTTCGTGCCTCGCGAGAAAGAGAAACGGTGGGCGTGTGGTGCATATTTCTTTCTTGGATTCTTTGGGAGGAGTCACGTGAACGAGTGCTGAAAATAATGTTCCCCATATTCGCGGACGTCCTCCGTGAATATTTAAAAATATTTCCTCCACCCGCGGAAAAAAATAGACCACTCTCGCTCATCATGCGTGTGAAGTTCATTAGATAATTTCTAAGCGTCACTTGGTGGAAACTTTTATTGTTCAACATATTGAGTAAGGAAAGAATGTTACTTCCGCATGGTCCACTACGGATACTTTGAAACCTTGAAAATACTTGGAAATACTGCACTTGGAGACTTTGAGAATGGTACGTAGTGCCGAAGCTTTGGCCGGTTTTTGGAAATTAAAAAAAAGTTTGGAAGCCTTTTTTTATTCAACATGTTGAACGTGTGGAGTTCCTCGAAGGGAAAAAAATTCTACATCATTTTTTTCACCGTGCCATTTTTTCCATTTCGGTAAAACATTCTTTCCGTGATTTCTGCTCATTTTCTCCGCTGAAATTTTTGATTCACTCCGTGAAAGCCTCTAAAACTCTTCTCATTCCATTTCCTCTTTTTATTCTCGAGGCTCGTGGAAATCTCAGCGTCGTCATCTTCTTTCGTTTCATATTTTTATTTTTCGTGGAAGAGAGAAATGGTTGGATGCCTTTAAGTATAAGCTGGAGGGTGGGCGTGACTCTGAAGCCCGGCGCCCTCAGTGATTAAGCGGAGGAATCTTTTATTCTTCCAAAACTTCCTCAAGGCTTGTAAGTAATCAAGGAAGGTGAAAATATCGCGGTGAATGCAGTTTTTTGAACAAGGGCGAGTTTAATGCTGAATGGAGTCAAGAGGATGAAATGTATTCAGATTGATGGGGAAAGCGGGAAATTCCGAGGGTATTTGTTGCTTTCAGGAAACTGTAAGACAATGAATGTTCATTGAAATGGAGGGAAATACTATTAGTTTGTTAAGATAAATTGTTCCAGCAATAATACGCGTGCTCTAGAGAGTGATATGGTGCAAACCATATGATGGAATTCACTTTTTCATCATTCCTTCTCGAATTTCAATATGTTGAAATATGTCATGTGGCTACTATTAGCAAGCTAAAATTTTTTGTTGAAAGAATTAAATAAATTCACATTCATCCAATATAATCTTTTGCGAATTTAAGCTAGGAGCTGAAACATTCTATAAGTATTGTTGGGTTAGACTCTTTGTAAGGACTTCTTTAGAGTACTTACTGTTAATCTCTTCTCTTAAATAACAGAATGAAATTTTTTCTGTATTGGAATTTAATGTTTTGGAATAATATTTGTAACGCGGCTGGGCAAATCTATGAGCTATTTCACTTCAAGAGCCGCATGGTTTCGTAAGAATCAACCTGATGATTGGTTTCTCCTTTTTGCGAGGCATCGCTTCCATACCATTTAACTGATGCCAAACTTCTGTTGTTTTTTTTCTCATTTTTAGATCCAAATGTTTTTTTAAAAATTTAAACCTCTTTGGTCCTCCATCTGTTTATTATTTTCTTTTTTTTAATATTTCGGCAAAGGGTCCTTGAGTTAATGCTCCGTTGTCGAACGTTTTTATTGCATTGTATCAGATATTAATTTCTAATATGCTTTTCGGTACCTTGAAAGGGTTTCTCCCGAATTTTACCCGTGATATATGACCTGTCACTATGAACGAGATAAGTTTCCCGAGTAGTGCCCTTCAGATAGTTCGTTATCTGGTAATAACAGTGGATAACACCATAGGGTGTAAAAGGATTGGATGCAATTAAGATTTCCTCCCTATCACATTACGTATAACAAATATAGGTAACGCTCGATGACTCAAATTTATCATTCCCACGTCAACGCCGAAAGGGACGTGTGTTGCCTTTTGGAGAACATGTGGATCGGTATTTGGTTCCGCCTCCTCAGCCATCGGATATCGGCTCTTTTGACCAATTGGCCTACGTGACTCAGCATTAGGTTTTGAGACAACAAGATCTCGCGGTGGTTTTCGAGCATACAAAAATCCTGCTCGGGTCTGTTTACAACCGTGTGATGGAGGACGATTCTCTCACTTCCTATTCCTTCCTGGAAGATATCCAGCAGCAGATGTAGAAACGTGTATAGAAGAAAAACGAAAGTTAAATCGGACGACGGATCGGGGCCCATTCTTGAGAAACGGATGTTCCCCGCGTGCAGTGTAGTACCGTTGTGTTACCCAATATCCCAAAAAGCATTCGGCACCTCGCGAACGTCTCTACATCAAAGACCCGAGTCACGAACGGAAAGAAAAAAGGTAGAGAGATAAAATCCGCTTATGGAGCCTTGTGCGCTTCAACGTCTATAGCTGCCGAAGGGAGGTATTTGTGCCGTCGGCGGGCGGTGGCGTGTGGGCAGAGCGGGGAAGAGAGAGATTCCGCAGGAACGCCGATTGGATGTGGTGAAGAAAACAATGGACATTTATGGAAGTGAAACTTCGACGCGGACTACGTCGGTTGCCGTGTGTACACTGGTAAAGCATGCCTCGTCTCCGGTTCTCCTCCTCCGGTGGAGTGTGGATAGGGAATCGGCGAGGCACGCCGCCGGTTATATACGCCCACCACCTTCCACGACACCTGCCGGCGGAAAACCTTACGAGAAACTCGAATGTTTCGATTTCCTAGCGGCGGCGGCGGTGGTGGGCACTTTGCCGAGGCCGTTAAGCCCGTATCACTGGGCACTTGCGAGAAGAATCAGGCGTGATGCAGTGGAACGTGAGGATGAAAATCGTTCAGTAAAAAGTGTGCTTGTTGTACTAGTGAAATGAATTTGATGTGACCTAGGTTTCGAGGAACTACCTGTAAAATATAATGCAGTGACCTTGGATAGCTTAAGAGGATGACATCTGTCATTATGTTCTCAATTCTGTGTACCAAGTGCTAGATAGCATACGGGTTCTTGATCATGATCAATAATCTCGTGATACGATATTGATGAGTTTGGATCGGAGTGATATGACTGCAAGGGAGAGACTTCGGGCGGAGGTAATTTCGCGACGTAGGTGGAGGAGGCAATTCTTGTGCGTGCGTGGAGCTAACTTTGCCCTTCCCACGCGCACACGTCTCATTTCTCCCACGCGTACATGCAAACAAGCTCGTACGCCCTTATTCATTCTCTCTCCCCCCCCCCCCCCCCCGAATAGCCGTCCAACCACCTTGCGGTCAAGCGGGGAATGCCGACTCGATCGTAATTCACCCATTCCACTGCGCCCTTCCTCCCAACTTCTACCGCACGCCCCAAAAGAGCCCAAGTACCTACGCATGTGCGTTTGGCGAATTTCTCACAGTTGTTGGGAGGGGCATGAGGCGGGGGGGGGGGGGGGAGAAGAGACAAAAAATATTGGATACGGGGAAGGCAAAAGTTTTGAAATTAGGAGAGCTCCCTTTCTGAGTTTGACGTAATGCACGGAAAGTTGCCTGCGGTTTTGGAGGCAAGTGTTTTTGTGGGGACCTCGTACATGGATGAAATTCCGTGTTTGATCAGCGAGGGCCCGAGGAGGGGAAAGACCATAATTCAGAACAATATGGACGGGAAATGCATTAGCTTTCCAGTGTTTTCCTCCGTAGAAAGTTTTCCTAGGTTCTTGTTCGTGACCAAGGACTCCGTGAGAACTGCTTGTCCTTGAAGATAGAGAAAGTTTCAACGCAAGGTGCCAATCCATTATGTAAGAGGCCAAATCGAAGAATCAAATAACCAATCATTTTTATGCGATTTTCGGTTCTCCATGGAAAACATCGTTAATGGAATATTACCATTCCTGAAAGTATGATGACATAATGGAAAGTCTTAGCCTCTTTGTTTTCCGAACCACAAAGTCGGATAAACTTCCTTGGTGACTTACTGAGTGAATTTCATTATAATTCCTGTGGAGATGATTTTTTCCCGTATCCCAACGGTGAATATTGGTGCTGCCAGGAAAATTAAACTTTTCTTAAAGTTGAGGTAAATCCAAGATGCCCACAAACTACGCTATGTCACGGCGTCGGTTGAACTGCCCGCCAATATTAAACGGAGGGCTTTGTTTTTAGCACATACTCTAGCCTTGCTGCTGGTTGTACCTGTACTTGAATGCAAATGAATGGTGTAGTTGAATTAGCTGGGGATCTGGTTTGATTTGCCGGGTTATAGTGAACTAGGTTCGCATATGCAGGACCCGGCAGTGACTGAGATTTTTTAGCGGAATTCCTATGAATTCTTGGTTGCTATGTGAAGAGACATCGGAGTGAAGGATTCTGTCTGATGGATGGGATATTTAACTGATGACCTCTGACAATGAGTGCCACACGTCAAAAGTATACTAATGGCAACTATTGGTTTCTCTCCGTCCTTGCTCTATTTCCAAAATAATCACACCTGCACCAGTCCACCAGTCAGCGGTGTATATTACACCAGCTGTCTATTGCCTCTCCTCTCAACCTCATCTACCAGTTGAAGCCATAGTCAGTGTTACAAGTTGTTGATGGAGAATAGCTTGAAAGCACTGCATTAGCCTGTTGGTATATCTTCACGATTATTTGCGATTAAACCATGGAGTAAATGGCATTAAATATCGGTTGCCTTCCCTATTAACTCTTACCGGTGCTTAAACTAATTAGTGATGAAATTTGTGAATGCAGGGGAACTTGTTATAAATTTTAATGTACCACATTATCCCGTTGAAATGTCTTCACGATTTTTCGCGATAATATCTGCTAATTTTTCCTCAGCGAAGTCACGCTCGTATCCATTTGATGCGGAGAGAGGCATTAAGGGCGATGGAAAGTGAAAGTTCGCCCGCGAGCCCCGTCAACTCATCCGTGCCGATCCCCCCCTTCTGCATTAATACATACTATAAAGCGCCCTCCCGCGGTCGGCGACGCGGCGGCTCTTAATTATAATCCGACGTCCGATGCGTCCAGCTGGCCGGTCGGGGGCCAACAGGGGGGTAGAAGGGCAAGCGCTCCCCCCCCCCACCCGACGTCGCTGCCACCGAAAATATTCGACCGTAATGCATTCCCATCTCATGTGGCCATCAATCTCGATTCTCAATTCCCATCAACGTTGAAGAGGGCTCCATAAAAACACACTGCAGAACCGACCAGTCAGTATGTTTGGGACGCATCAACTCTTCCCTCAAAAAATACCCTAACCACTCCCCGACGAGGGAAAGTAATCGACAACTAATTGTCTCGGATTGATGGCCTCCGTGCATCTCGCTTTAAACTGGATAAATCGGTGGTAATTTAGTCCCGGCCATTTCCATCCCCTTTTGTTTTACACACTCCAATTCCCTTCTTTTTTTCTTTTAACTTTCATCCCATTCTCGGCTTGCCCGCGTTCCTTGCTTAATGACGTCCTAATTTTTTGTCTTAATAGACTAGCCGACTCCATTTGAATGCGTTGTCGTGTTTTCGTGCGATACCGAAAATTGTCCATTTTTCCACTTTTTTTTAGCGCGTGCAGTCTTTAGGGAAGCGGTAAAAGGGTGACTGGCACCCGGAGTGACGCATTCAATCAATAGAGGGTTGTAATCGCGGCGTGTTCCTGATTTTTCACCTATCTAAACTCTTCCCTTTCCGTCCATTTCAAATAAAACAATATTGGTAAATTCCCACACAGTATTTTATAAGAACACAGTTAAAGTACACCACTGACCAAGGTTTCGGCACGTAATACCATTATCAAGGTTATTGAGTTTTTTAATTTACCAATATTGTTTTATTTGAAATGGACATAAAACTTTACCACAAATTTAAGCCTGATACGCTTTTATACGTCTTCTCTTTTCATCCTGTAACGTTCCATTTCTTCCTCCCCTTAAGTGATGTTCAAAACGATTACCACGAACAAATTAGTGGCAAAGAAAATCAAATTTAGCTCATGATTGTCTCCTTATGATCGTTTTGTTTTTTGTAACTTGTAAACGACGAGAGGAATCACGAGTCAAGACCTCCATTTGATCGCGTGGAGCCAATGTTTAAGAGTCGATATGGGTTCAGGATTGGTTAATACATCAAATTGTGTCATACATCTTGCTTAATCATCAATGTTTCAATTATAGCATGGAATTTAATGCATTTCTTTTTTCCCTATTCAGCGATAAATATAAAAGTCCCTAGTAACACTTCTTTTCCCCATTCCTCTTACTTTGTCCTATGTACTCATCATAAATTTAAAGCTACTACTTTGGCGTGGTATCTTTCACAACTATGTCGGAGCCTAATTCTGAAAAGATGCAAACTTTGGGCGATGGAATATAATGTAAAATCGTAGCCATATCAAATGTGTGGATATCATTTAGATGTGTGATGACGTTGAATGCTGAAGTAAGGGAGAATGAAATTTGACGCTGTAAATTTGACGTGTGTTCATAAGAAGTATTTGAGTTTTTCTCCATTAAATCTTAATCTCTAGGTTCTCTGTTGTTGACTGAGTATGGAGTATAGTTGACTGGGAAAGTTTCCTCTGAGAGCCACTAAGAATCCTACAGTAATGTCTCCGAGGAATTTAGCGGTACCTTATTTTGCTAAAACCTCCTGTGAAAGGATGAGTTGAATAGAAAAAGTTAGGTAGAGGAAGTGGCTAGAATTACCTTCAAATGACGTGATATGATTCATCAATTATCTCACGTGACGTCTATGTAGTATATTACAATGTCAGCGATATGAAAATAAACAGGTAAGAATTTGTTATTGTGAATTGGGACGGTGGTTTTCAATACATAGACTCTAATCTTATCCGCACTTAAATGTGTTCGAATTTTGGCATTTTTCCCCTTTTGTAGGAAGAAGCATTTAGTTTTATTGTATATCCAATCATGCCTAATTGACTAATTGCTCTCAGAATGATTTATTTTGTAATAATTGACTTAATTCTAGGCTAATTCATGTTTATAGTTCCAGTATTCTCCTTTGAAAAGGAACACCAATTTTTATGTGACAATGAGAATAGCTTAAAAGACTGAAGCACGTTTCCTCAAGGCATGTCTCACGTGGTCTCCCATGCCATTGCCCCACTAGATATCCTGAAAGGGATCAGGGACTCGGGAATAGTCCCATCACTGCCATTATGTCATTCAGGAATGTATATTCCTTGAGGGATTGAAATGATAAGGTTGACCCATGTCATTCGGCTCTTGGGCACGCAATTACATCCAAGGTACCACCTATGTTTGTTGCATGAAAGTGAAAGGCTTTTCGCGTAATTGCCTCCTGGACCCATGATAGCAAGTTGAGTACATTGAACGCTAGATTCTTACGCAAATTAACATGTGCAAGCCGTGGGACTCTACTTGCTCCCGATAAGTGAAAACCTATTCCACTTTTTTGTAGAGTTGAAGACTCTTTTCTACATTTTTTATTGTCTATTCACCATAAGTTTGAATATTTATCTGAGATATATCTATCCTGTATGCTTTAATGAGATCCCACGTTAACTCAATGCGAGTGGTCTCTTGTTAAACCAAAAAGTATTGTGGCAATACGCTCACAGTGACTGAGTCTTATGATTATTGCGATACGATAATCCGTTCATTACTGCACCATAGGCTAAATGCTTACTGCCGAGAAATTTATGAAAAAAGTTACTCCTTTCAAGAGCTGGAGACATGATCTGTTGCAAGATTTTCATCGAAAGGAATGAATTGTGTGGTTCGAGTCAAAAAGGACATGCATCACTGCACGTAAAAAAATTGGAAATAATAAAAGGGAAACTTGGAGCATTTGAATGGGTAAAGGCGAGACTACATATTTTTTCTTCGAGAATCTTTGCTTAACGACAGTGACATATGATTGCCATTTCGAACTCTTGAACGAAAACCTCAAATGTTGGTAAGTGGGGGGGGGGGGGAGAGGACTGACTTGAGAGAGGTTGGAAAGCGGGGGGTGGGAAATATCGCGAGCGAAACTGCGCCCAAATGTATGGTAGAAAAAGAGAGTGATTGGTTGGATGCTCTTTGTGGCCTCCATTTGCTTATTTTACTCCCCGCGGAATGTAAATAACGAGCTGGAAATATATATACATATGTATGTACACATAACGAATTTGACGTACGGAATTCGCGTAGCGTAGCAATGCAATATATAAGGAGTTTTGGAACGTGAACAAGGGATTGATTTGAGAGTGAGGAAGAGAAATGGAATGGATGGCGGGGAAGAAAATGACATTTCGAAGGAAGGGATCGTAGAGGACCTAGTTTGACTTTGGGAGGGACTGGAGTAGAGAACGGTTGTCGAGTGGCATATTCATGGTAGGAGTGAAATGGTGTGTGCTGGTTGTTGGAAGATGGGGGTGGGAGGGGGGGGGAGAGAGGGGAGGAGACTTTTCGGAAAGGAGTGATGTTGGTGAGTAAACTTGATGAAGCATTATTTTTTTTTTAAACCTTCAGAGGGCAATCCAATGTCGAGACGTGAGGTGGAGTGGTGGGGTCGGTGACACGGGTTGGCGGGGCGAGGGAAAGAAGGGGGCGGGGTTGTAGAGGGGGGGGTATAGTCGAGGGAAACAGGAGAGTGACGTGAACGAGCGAAAGAAGCTGCTTGCTGTGGTGACGACTGGAGCGACGTTTGCGGAGTCTGGCGGGATGGGATCAGAAGGAGGGGAAGGGGAGGAGGGAAGAAGGAGTTAAAGGGGGGATCCTGGAGGGGTGTAGGAAAGGAGAGAGAGAGAGACTTAAGCTAAAAGTCACGGTTTTTGTGGTGCAGTCAGGTTGAGACGACGTCTGCTAGACGAACGATTTCGCTCGCTTCTCCAATTAATGAGTATGTGTGTATGTTTTAAGTACCTGCCGACTCAGGATAAACGGAAGCATTGCATCTGCGATAAGATAGAACGTCTGGTTGACGTGGGCCCTCTTTGTGTTCTTCTTGAACTTCTTGATCCTAGACAACCTCAGGAATGAATGTGATCCTCCTCAGGGAGTTCCTTGTTGGGGTCTCGAAAATGTTTCCATTTTATTTGAGCCAGTAGTTACTCTGGCGATATATGGCTTCAGGTGAGCCAGATTTATATGATTGCATTAATTAAACTAAAATTTATATGAAATGTTTTTCAATTTAGTTTTAAGTAACTGTATGCTATTTGTAATATTTCTCGTTATACGAATGCCAAGTCCCTTGAACTATGATGAAAACACGAAAAATTAAAAATATTGTTTTAAATGATCAAGATGGTATTCCTTTACTTTCCAATTATGAAAAGAATTTTCGGGTTATGTTAAAGTGTATTTAAGGCACTAATATGCAGATTGAATCTTTTAAGAATTGAAATATAAATGCAGGTACTTATTCAGGCTAAACATTTTTATTTTGCGAAATGAGAGCAAAATAAATATCGATTTAATTATTTGCAACTAGTATGACTGGAATGAAGACGAAAATTCATTTTAGTATAGCAGTTAGTTCTGTCTTGTTAACGTGTCCCATGCCCATATGTCAGGAATGAATGCACACTAATCATAGATATATTTCCAAGTTTAATGGATTATTATGTTTTAAATGAATTGTTGAGTTTGCGCGGTTTCCCTGAGAATTTCGATTAAGAATCATGCTGTTATTTTTTTTCTTATTTCATGCGCAGTTTCCTTTGCGTGAAGCTTAATGTTTCCATATTTTCACGCATACCTTAATTTCATTGAAAAATAGTTCTGAACATTTACAATGAAAATTAAAAGAATGGCCGAAGACAAGGTTACAACGTTTTCCTCAATGCTAGGGTAAAACGCAGTTTTTGCATTCTAAAATCGGTGGGTGAAATCATGAGAAACGCATTATGGGCGATAAATATTTGGTATCCTTATTGAGATTTGTGTCGGTGAAAATGCTCCTAGTTTCGTGGTATAGCAGACAGACAAGTGGTATTGTTCTGTTCCATCACTCTACTCATATTATCCAACGTTTAGGGTGAATAGCTTCTGGAGCACTTCAGTGAAGACTAATATAATTCATTCTTACGTACTTGTTCTCGACTGAGGAAGTGAGAGACCTTTTGATATATGGCTTTCTCTGATTTACGAGTATTTCTAGGAGATATAGTGCACGCTGTTCCCCTCGCCGGTATCTTTAGAAATGGCTACATAGGAAAGCTTGCGAGTATTCGCATATATTCGATACTATATTCTAGGAAGCTCTTGTATTTTATATCTGTGTTAAATCTACGAACATTTTGAAGGCAGTGACTTGAAAGTTAACGTATTTATCTGTGAAAATAGCGTGTAAACTTTAGAAGTTTTTGACATTTATTCATTTTGAAAATTATTTAATGAATTATGCTTCTAGGGTGACGCATAGAGTGTGGTTTTATATGTTGCTATTCAGGGGCGACACAACGGGGGAGGGGGGGGGGGCTAGCCCACCCCAGAAATCAGAGGTTGTGGCTCACTTTTTAATGGACACTGCCCGATTTGCAAAATCTCTTCCCCCCTCCCCCCGCTTAGCTTGCTTATACAGATTTTTCAAGGAGTTTTCCCCCGCCCCCCCACGATTCGGGGGGTTGTTGCGCCCCTGTTGCTATTATTATGTGTGTGTTACCACCTGATTGCTGGGTTTAATTTGGAGTAAAAAATTTATTATTATTATTATTATTAATGGCGTTGGAGAGTTCTTTAATATTGAGGATGTCGGGGATCCAATTCCATTCCAAATTAAATATACCAAAAGTGACTGCGTGTCCTAAAGATCCGGGTAAATATGGCATATATTTAACAACGTGAAAATTAGTAAAAATACGTTTCCTTCTGGGTAATAATCCGGTCTTGGAAGAATGTTGTTTGATATTGTAGGCTTTAGAAAGATTAAAAAAAAGCAACTTCCCAACATTCCTCGAACTGGATATAATAAATAATTTCACCCTGTTAAGCAGATTTCAATCTTGAGTTTGATATCAAAGAAAAACTACGTAGCTCCAAAGCGAGAAAGATTAAGGTCACCTGTTTTTATTTTGCTAAGGAAGTTTTTTCGTAATTTTATAAGTTTCCGATGTTACGAAAAATAAATTTTATAAAAGAGCTTTGTGTAATCTGAAAACATTCGAGCGGTCCGTGTGACTTTTTGATAAAGAAATACAACTCAACAGCCGCTGCTTCAAAATCAAATTAAGATTCTGCATTTCTCATGCTTATTTCAGGCTCATTACCTTAGGAGGAGTGTGGTTTAGGTGATAATTTGCCTTGCATTGAGTAAATATTTCTTAGCCTGTTTTAGCATGAACTTAAATTTTAGCTTTGAGTTTTTTTATTTTTCTAGTATTCTGTTTTTTTACTCATATTCCATTTTATCCCCATAAATGCGCGATGCATTACTGCAACCCGAAATGTTCTGGACTAATCGCATAACCAAGGCCTTGATGGAACCGAACCATTGCCACATAACTACCACAAAAACCTTCCAGATGCTGGGTGTCTCAAATTGAAGACATTGGCAAATTGATGGAAGGAAACCTATGACAGTTATTAATGATGCTAGGGTAATCAATAAAGATATATCATGAACACTCGAAATGGGATGAAAGTTTAAGTTTTACGTGAAGTCAAAAAAGAGTGCTGAATTTTTTCACAGAAATAAATAAATTGGCTTAAGAGGTCGGTCGTTGTTGCTATTGTTGTGTACAGCCTAAAAAATAGTATTAAGCCCGCAATGACTGGCTATGAAATATAAAAGTTTTAGGTTAGTTGGAGAATTTTTATGTACAAGTAAATTGCAGTAATTTATATTTGGATACGTCTTTAGGTACATACATTTTAATGCGGTGTCATAAAATTACGCCTTGTATCTCGGAGCTAAAATTTATATATGCTTGAAGTTATGCATTAATTTTAAGTTTGTTGATAATTCAATGTATTTTTTACAATTTAATGAAATTATGCTTAGATATACAAGAGACAGGGAGAGGGAAAAATACAAGAAAATTTTTCTCTCTTCTCAGCTTGTTCACATAGTTGGAAAATGTCGCAGTCCTGCCGTATCGAGATAAGAAATCATGCCGGAGGACGCTAGCACGACGCTTTCGTAACCTTTCGGAACATCGGATAGTCTCATTTGCCAACATTGTTTTACCAGACTCGTCCTCTCGTTCCGCCTTGCCTTTCGACACTATCTGTGACCTGTCCATCTTCATTTCCCTCCCATCCCCCCTCCTCTCCTTCTCCTCCTCACCTCCCCTTCCTTCAAGTCAATTCGCGCCCCCCCCCTTTCCCCACCCATCCCCAACCCAACTCCCTTAAGTCCTTCCGGCGCCTGCCCTTCACGTGAAAACGTCCGATCCAGTTTCCTTCCATCTTTCCCTCTTCACTTCCCCTCTTTTGCCTTTTTTCATCGAGACTCTCTCTCGTCTTCCAACTCCTTACCTTCAGAAGGCTCCCACGAGTATCGTCTCCTCCCTACCCCCCGCTCTCCAAAAAGACCCCCGAGGCTGTTCTTTCTTTTATGTTTTCGTTGGCTATCATACTTTTCTCTTGATTCGTTCCACTTGAATAGCTTTAACAAGTGATTTTTAAAAGGGGATGTGAGTTTACTTTTTTTGCCAACGGTCTTAGGGTGCCATTTTCATCTAGGAAAATACGCCGCACAATTTACGGTAGTCTTCTCTTTGATTAAAGGACAAGATGACCCGTCTGCAGTACGTGTCGCAAAGGAATGATAGGGAATTGTCGGTGTTATGTGTGCGTAACCTTCGAGAATATTATCATTCACTCTTTACCTATTGTCAGTGGAACATACCTACATTGCGTAACTTCATGACAAGGAATACGCTTATGTCTGGACGTAAAATAATGGAGCTAGAAATTTAAAAATGAACAAATAGAATTTATTAGCATAGAATGAATTATTAGCATACCTTTAGCATAGCTTAAAAGACAGCATAAAGAGGCACCAAAAAATGGAAAATCTTTCAAACAACTTTTTCGCCGTTTATTTTCACTTGAGACTGTGATAGAAGAGAGAGGAGAGATAAGCGGGGAAGGGGGAGAGTAAAAATAAGCACTTTGAATGAGTTGATGAGAGATAAGAAATGTGCTGGGCTGAAAAAGCAGATAGTAATATGAAGTAGATGCTTGCTTTTAAAGAAAAACAGGAGAATATTATTCCATATCCATCCAAATATACCTAAATCGGTAGACCTCTCCGAAGATTAATATTAAATAAAAGGATCAATAATACTGGAATTTCTAAGCATATTTTGAACATATTTATGGAAAAACATGAACAAAAATTAGCAAAATGAATGAAAACCTAAATCTTGAAATAGAACATGCGCGTTCGTAGTGGCAAACACTTACTGGTGTGAGTGTACTTCAGAACCTATCATTATTTTGTTGTTCAGCTATGTACAGAAACATATTTCGACATGTTATTCAATTAACATTTTGAAGGCCTACTATATTTCCTTAGGTTTGTTAATAATCGAGCATCATTTTGGTGAACTTTGTCATGAATGGTTTGGAGAGTCTTAGATGAGGCTTAGGTATAAAGCATAATTAAGTGCACCATGAAGAATAGACATTTGACATCCATAAATGGCTTTGCAGTTCGATGAGGATCATTTTTTAACCAAGGAGTAATTTATAAATCATGCGACAAGAATCGTTTTAATTGCTGTATACTGGTTTGGTGAATGATATCTTTCTCTGTAGCTGGACGCCATTCTGAAAAGAATAATTGTTTATTTGAAAGAAATCGGAGAATTCTCGCCAAAAACAGTCTCTCCCGTCAGCGTAATGTCAGCCGGAGTCAGATTTTCGGGGGCTGGGAGCACCAATGTGGGCAATATTCTGGATTCGCGTTGAAAGAGGGGGACCCTTTGCCGCGGGAAACGAGAGTAAAAAGGCAGTTTCATTTCAAAAATCTCCTCATTCAGGGTGTCGGTGTCACAACACCACATTTTAAGCAACAGGCAATCGCCGCGTTCACCCTGCCTCATCTCATCCAATCTCTACGTAATGGTTTTAGGTTTACGTTTCGGGGAAAATTCATCTGACAAGACACCCCTCCCGTTTTCCCTTTTTTTCATCCAGCAAGTCATCCGAGAGAGCACAAGCATCAGTCGTTATTTTCCTCCCCGGGCTACACTCTTCATAAGCCTCCTTCCCCCATACCCTAGACGCGGGTCGCCGGCCCCTTTCGTCCATGTCTCTCAATCCTCCATTCGGCGCCAGGTCTGACCCTCTCTTCTCTCTACCCCGCTATCCTCTGCGGCCCCTATGCACGATTCCCCCACACAATATTTCCGTCTTGCCACTCCTCTCGATGACTTTTCTTTATTTCTCTCCCTTCCCACTCCTTCTTTGCGATAGTCCTCTCGCAAGAATACGCCCCAGGGCTATACACCCCCAAACCCTCCCTCGTACACCCTCGCTGTGTGTTTCCCGCCAGTTATGTTCGGCCCACTTAACTCCTCTCTCCCCCCCTTTACTCTCCCGTCCACCACCACGAAAATCCTTCATGGCGGACCCCCTCCCAGGATTACATCTCCCCTTGCTTGGTGCTCCAGCGGATGCTACTCCTCCTGTCTTCCCCTTTCTTAGCCCCCGAGTCTTCTCACGCTGCGTCCCATCACTTCCCTCTCTCACTCCTGTATTATTTTCCTTATACACAATTCACAATACCTTCTTAACGTACCACCGTAGCCAACCAACATCCATCTCCACTACAATTACCATCGTAACCAAACGATATGCATTTCCACTTCTTTTACAATTACTATCGTAGCCCACCGACATGTATTCTCACTACTTTTATAGCTCTCATTCTAACCAACCGACATGCTTGTTCGCTTCCTTAATGCATCGTAGCAAATCCGATGTATATTTCTACTACTTAGTAAAAATCGTATCTCTGTCTCTGCCCTCCATGGGATTCACATCGGAAAAATGAAAATCGATCTGCTAATTACGAACGAAATTAAAATTTCTGTTCTTCTGAAGTGCTTAGAAATTTGTTGAACGGTTTTTGAAGCAAATGGCTCTCCTTTTTGCATATTCACCAAAAGAACAGTGTGCCTACTTTACTTCATTTTATTATCTTCACTGATTGCCGTGCTTAATCTTTGGCTGTTTCCCCCCGCGACGCCAGCGCTTACCACAGCGCTGGTTATTTCGGAAGGCGACCGACAACTGAGGTCATTTACACCGTTGAGGAAGGGTGGGTAGTGGAAGAGTCCTCTCTTCAATCCCCTATCTACGAAAGGACTCATATCGAAAACCGCCAAGAGGACCGACAGTTTAACGTCCTATCTTACTGACGTAGTAATGCACTTCAAACGCTTTCCACGTAGAAATATAGTAGGGATTGAATTTCGTCTGAAAAATCTCCTCCACTGCCGGGATTTAAACCCGGACCTCAGGATAGGAAGCCAGTGCTCAGCCATGATACGTTGGCACGATTACAAACTATAAATTAGGCTCGTTACGAACGCGGAGCACCTTGCGTTTACTGTGGTACGCTCTATGGTCGGAACGTTGGTTGCGTGAACGGGACATAGGAGGAGTCCACACCTCTTGCTACGCGGTCCAGTTTCTATTCTAATGTCTAACCTCTCCCTGAGCCTAGCAACACAACAATTTTCCATCATTACTACCACCCAATCTTGTCTTCTTCTCTTCCTTACACTCAGTCCCATCCCTATTCTAAACCCTCTGCCCTCATCATCCCCCTCTTGGTCCCTCTTTTATCTTCGTACGACACGTTGCTATAGGCATTCCGCACGCTTCCAGGAAGAGGACGGGAGAAATAATTGACGGAAAGGATACGCCGTAGGGATGGGGGAGGGACTCCTTTCTTAACAATGGGGTGAACGAGAGAGAAAGAGGGATGTGAATCGAGTGAGAAGTTGTTGGAAAATTGTTGAGGGGAATCCCTTTCCCTCTCCCTTTCTCTCTCTTGCTAATTCCAGTGGGAATAAATTTATATATACATGCAAACAAACAGGCGAGGAAGAAGGAATAAGCGTGGGGAATAAGAAACGTGGCGTAAACTTTGGAAAAGAGGATGAAGAGAGAAGTTTCCTGAGGTAAGCTTTTGGCGGTCGGAGAGAATAAATAAAATTCCCTGCGGCGGCCTTTGGGGTATCATGCATAAGGATTAAAAGCTACGAGATGAAATTTTTTAACTCGAGTCATAATGTCAAAAATATAACATACCGAAAAATGTTTACCCGAAGGAAGCTGTTAATGGAAACAATCCACCCGTGCGCAAGACATGAGCTCGATTTAGAATTTAATATTCTTGAGATCTAAGACAAACTGTTCGGGCTGGAGTGGTTCCTTGATAATCGAAAGAATTCACCAAGGAAATGTTAAAAGTATTTTGGCAAATTAATCATTCAGTGATAGAAAAGTCAAAAGTTATTCAAAATCGTACTTAATAGAATAATGTAAAATCTTATCATGTGCATATATTGACGACATGCTTTTAGCAATGATAGCATTACATTAGTCATGCATACACTGTCATTTTTGGAATTTTTAAATAATAAAATTATGTAAGTGCCTAAGGGAACTTAATGTCATATCGAAGATAAATGAAGCGTGTCCTGTGACATTGCCTAGGCCTCGTAAATATGTTAAAGAGATATTATTCAATTTTAAATTGACTTGACGCTTGAAATAATGAATGTATGTCGTATCAAGTAGTGGCGGGACCAAAAATATATCGGTTGGGGCAGATAGTAATATAGATCTGGGTGTCGAACTCGCTTGATAAATTTCCAAGTTTACAATGAAAATATTTTTTGAAGTTTTTTTGAAGAACTTATTATAATTTCCTCATCATGTAATAAACTCATGTTCCTATGTGAACACGGAATAAAAGAGTTTTTCATTAATATTATTTGTCGGTGAAATGCAGATAACTGAACAAGTGTTGGCACAGTGATTGCCTGGAAAGAGAGAGAATGTGAAGCTAGTCGAAAATCAAGAGGGTTAGGTTTGCACTGCTGAGCACCGTTGGATGCTAGATTATTTCAGATGAGCAAAGGGTGCGGAGATTGAGTGGAGTCAGCCGAAAGTGGAAAATCTTTACCCGTCGGCTGACGAGGAATTTTAAGAGGGGAAAGGAATATAATGGCAAGGAAACCCTGGGGAGACTCCTGTGTTGGAGGTTGGCACGGATGGGATTTTGTATCGGATGCAAATGGCAGGTTAAACGGAGAGGAATGGAAGTCGATCGAGGGGGTGGGTGGACAAAGGGAAGTTGAAGAATGAAAGGGAGTTCGTGGAAAGGTAAGGTGGAGTGGGTGAGGAGTTCGCTGATGGAGATTCCGAGAGAGTGGCTAGTGATTTCCTCGGTTGCTGATTGTAAAAATGGTGGGAAAACTCCCGGTTAATGACTCTAGAGGACTTAGGAAACGGAGCACATTTAATAACAGAGGAGAAGAATTCTTGAAGCGATGGAAATTTGTTCCCGAAAACAAAACTTCCTTAGGAGGAAGAAACAGTAACTATGTGAATATTATGGAATTTATGCAGCAGTCGAAGCTGTTTTATTCTCTAGCTCATTAGTGATTTTATTAGGCGTTTTGAGGATTTTAATAATGCTGTGCAAGTAATAACGCGTTGATGTCGAACTCTAAGAGCGTTATGCATAATATAAGGTTCGTGTTCGTAATTTGGAAGGAGGAGGCTTCTGATTAAATTACCTGCTACAAATATTCTGGAGTGCAGGAGTGAAGTATTGATCAGGAAAAATCTGGTCTCTGAATAATATACCCCTTTTCATATTCCACTAGAGACGCTTTTCACCAAGAAATGGAGAACCTCGCATCGCATTGTTTTCGTCAAATCTGGGGCAGCCGTTAAGACGTGCTGAAGCCTTCTGAATGAGTGGCTTGAAGATAAAAAAAACGTATAATGGTAATTTTCGAAAAAGATAAGGAAATATTCCAAAATTTCTGATTCGAGGCATCATGTCCTCTGAAAGTCCGTAGAAATTGTGTCGTGAGTTTTAAAAAAAATTTAGACCTTATTTTCGTCTTTACAAGCTAAAATGGGATATGCTAGATAGTTCTTAGAATTGTTAGGCAAAAAAATTAAAGGAATTTTAGAGTCGTTTCTTTGGTCCGATTTAAACAATTGATGCACAAGATAGAGTTATTTAGCTTAGAGTCAATCGCTCAGTTTTCAAAATAATCCAAGGTATCAAGTAGGTGTCTCTCTTGAATCATTGGCTCTGGCAGTCAACAAGGAATTGTCGGATTCTTGGCTAGCTTTACCTGTTAAATGAATGTTGCTATTAATTTATGTAATGAACTAAATCTTATTGTTTTGGTTGATAAACTAAATTAACACTTATTATTTTGGTTGACAACTTTCTTAAGAACCTTAACTATAAAATATTATTTCCAATGCCAGATTGCGACAATTCATTTAGCACTATTTTGAATGGTTGTCTTTATATTGTCGAGATTTCGTATTAGACATCACATTCAAATTGAGTTCTTCTTATGTTTGAATATAGAAGTTGGTTAGGTCGAATTTAAAGCTTTTAATGTGTGAGTAACCAAGTATGCATGCGTATCCATAAATAAAATGGCTGCTTATGACGGCCTCGGTGAATATTGGTAAATCTCATTACGGGTGTTCATTAGGGCCAGTTCCAGATATGGAATGCATTTACGAAAGTGGAGAGAATTAAATATTAGTGGCGGGCATAATCTCGAAATGCATTTATTAAATTGTCCCTCTTTATCTGTTATTATTAGTATTGATCTCGTAATTATGTGATCCCGACAAATGAAATGGTAATACCACGAGGACATTATGAACTCGAAAGCTATTTAATATATCATTCATTTTATTCCTCTTTCGTTAATATTTTCGACCGGGATTGTTAAATGCATTAGGTTATGTAATTGAACCATGTGCTAAATGTAGATAATTTCTATGGCACAAAACACGTAGAGTGCTTTAATGTGCACGGCGTTAATTTGAAAGTTAAATAACTTTCGGACATCGCTGATGTTTTTCCTATTCACCTCTTTTGTGGAGGAGATGTTATGTCAAAAGCAAAGAGCATTGCATTTAGAACCAAAGTTCAATCCAAGTGGTGCTCAGCTAAAGAAAGTAATGAGGTAACTACTTCATTTTACCGAATTATAATGATTATGAGAGTCGCGGAGTGAGTTTTTTTTATTCTCCGCACTTACTTTGGTTCCTTCGGGCAATCGAATAAAAGGCTGACTACAACCTTCTTTCCGGGACAATGCTAGTGAATGTGTGACCTAACGAGGCTCAAGAGAAAGAACGATGCGTGTGCGAGAGGGGAAAGAGTAAATGAAATGCAGAAGGGGAAGAAGAGGTTGAGGGGAACGGAAGAGCGACGACGAAGAGAGTAAGGGACTACAATTTAAAAAAATCGAAGGTCGGAGGGAGCACACGACAAAGGGTTTTTCGGGACACGAAAGAAAAATCAGCCACCAGGAGGAATGAGGAGTAGTTAGTATGAGGTCTGGTTAAAAAAAAATAATTGACTCGAGACTTTCAAAGTCGGGGATGTGACTGGGTGTGGAGGGAAAATTAGTGAGTCAGGAAAGGGAGAAAAATGGGGCAAAAGGTGAAGGGCATCCAATTCTGTGTGTGGAGGACAGAGAGAGAGAGAGAGAAACGGATGCCAATTAACGTGTGCAACCCCTTTCGCTGCAGTTCTTTTATCGAAGGAGCGGCGGTGCTGCCCTCCACGGTGCATGCATGCATTCACCACTCCCACACCGTCGAACGTTCGGGAGACATTTTTGTGTTCAAGAGATGTGAGTATCGCTTCGGCGCTTCTCCTGTGTATACCTACGTACGAGGGGTAGTGGTGCGCCTGATAAAAGAGCGAGCATCAGACCACACAAATATGCCAGAACATAATTACTTCAGACGAGGGATGTTTTTTTCCCCACAAAAAAAGGGTTTTAAAAAGTGGAAGCACACAATTATAGTTTCTGGTGGAATAAAGAGGAAATGGTGGTGGAAATGGTGGTGGTGGTCGCCGGTGATGGAAATTCCTCGCGCAGGCTCTAGGGAACGTGGTCACGTAAACTCTGATCCTGCTTTCTTTCTCACTAACGTGCGCGACGGCCTAAGAGCTTTGAAAATGTCACAGCGAAAATCTTTTTAAGGTTTGGTAATTGTTTTATTGTCTAGTGTAGGTACATAAAAACCTCGTAATTATTTCAGCAGAGTAGGTAGAAATGTAGAAGGTAAAAATAGAATATATAATTAACTCTTCAGAATGTGTTTGATCATATTTATTTTTAATGATGAAAACTGACTCCTTACCGCTCAGGTAAGTATTTATTTAGAGAAAATTACGACACAATGCAAAATTACGACGCAAATTGTTGAAACGTGGGTTGAAATTTTCTCTCAATAAATAGTGGACGGAATGGAGCCTATTTTCATTATCTAAAAACGCAGTTAAAACGATTAGCAATAAATTCGATATAGTATATTTAATTATTTTCGGTGGCATATGTAAAAGCCATTGTAATTTTCGTAGTGTCGAAGTGGTAATTTTGTTTGACATTCAAGCTTTACTAGTCTCTGTACCAGAGTTTTTACATCGCCTGTTGTTATGGCCGAGTAAACACCCTGTTTAGGCATTGAAAATGAGAAGAAATGACCGATCGGGTAGGATCTGTGAGGAAAGATCTCGCTTTTTTAGGAGATTGAATCCCAAGATTTACAGTAGATTTAATGCGAATTAAATTTTGACATGTAGTTTCTTTGATATTGTGCACTTATAAGGAATATGCTGTGTTTAATGAAGTTAACAAAGGTTTTTTCCTAATTTGGTACAGGCTAACATTTCATTTGTTAACCTTAGGCTGGGTTGAAAGATCTATTTCCTGATTAAGATCCTACTCTGCTTCTGGTACGGAAGATCAAGGAAACGTCGTCACCGATGTTTTTTTACTTGCCTTTTATCTTCTGAGAAAGATGGTAGTGAAAAACGCCGTGATTACACTAAACTTCGAAGACTAGTTTCTTAAAGTTTCAATCCATTTACAAACTCTTTGAAATACCTTATAATCCTATCAAATCCGCCCCACATCCGATTTGAGAAATGATAAAGTTCATGTAATTGATACCTAATAAGTGATTTTGCGCTAATGTTTTGCGTCTTCATTTTCTATAGCCACATAACATCTCTGTTGCTCTAATTTTTATATTTGAATTAAGAATAATCGACATAAATTTGTTAATTCAGGCATTATAAAAGGTTGAAAATAGATAAATTGCATTCAGTCCTCTACCCACTCGCGTCATTCTCGTGACATCTGGGTACTAATTGTGGTTCTCCTCACGACTCTAACCCAGTTTCTCGCGAATGTGTCCGAATGGTTTTCACTTCCCGCGCCTGGGTACTTATTCCTAATGTGCGATCAAAATTAACGCTGGAGGCTGCGGGAGGAAGAGTTTGTGCGACGAAAGTTCCATTTGATTGAGGCGGTCGACTGATTGTGAGCGACCGCACAGAAGATGGTACTGCTGGCGATTTGAGGAACAGATTAACTATAGTGGGAGTGCTCCTCGCCCCGTCTCGCCCTCATTCTGGGAAAGAGCTTGTATCGGATCCCTCCCCTACCACTACTTCCTAACCATCTGCCATCGGGGGTCACTTTAACGTTTTTTTTTACTTTTTGCTACCGGCCGAAAAACATCATGAATGCACCTAGTATTAATCACAAGAAAAATGTTGTATTCGTACAATTTATTCGGTGGCCTTATGAATTGATTTTGATCATGGAGTGCCTAAAGAATTTCATTAGTCTTGCATCTTTATAATTTATCTAGCATGTTTTAAATTATATATTCATATATTTGAGGACAAGATACCTTATTAGTTCAGGCTTTTTTGATGGAAACGAAGTCAAAATTGCTGTCGTGACCTTAATTCTGTTACATCCTTAAACGATACATTTCTGTTCTGACCATGAATTCTGGTTTGTTCAGATACATTTCTCACTCTTTGTGAACACTGATGGTAAAGTTAGTTGTTTCTCGCGTAGCTTTTTAGAACTCTGTAGTTGATGGTGTTATGCACCAACTGAACCTAAGTCGTTCGTAAAAGATTTCGTGCTGATATACTAAGGTCCGATTTTATAAATCCTAGTTACCTCCCAAGACGACGCGACGTAGGCTTACTAATACCTCTGAGAGTTCGGTTTAAAAAGGTTAATTTCAATGAAATGGCGTTAGCATTATCGATGCAGGGACTTATTAACCTCGGAATTTTTCACCGTAAAAATATTCAACCACAGATAATGCAACCGGGCCTTGGTGATTTATTGTAATTATCATAACTTCTTTGCGTCCGATGCTGGGCGAAGAGACCCCCTCGACGTTTTTCCCTCGTCTCATCTCAATGCCATCAGTCTTCGTCCTTTCCCTTCGGCTCCGTCGTCCACAGCTGTGGAAGACGAATTTGGAAGGAGAAATGAGGGGAAGAAGGGATTGCGGGGGAATTTTTTTCTCTTATCGCGTCCTCCCAGTCGTAGAAAATTGCGGGTGATGCGTCGTCACCGTCGTCTTTATTTCTTCGAAAACAAAAGAGTGAGGATGAGAGCGGAGGAGAAATGGGTAGGAGAAGGTTTCGAGATGGACTTAAATGTGGTTGAGAGAGAAAATATTTCTTCCGTTCTCCTCTCCCTTCCCCCCCCCCCTCTGTCTCTCCTCATATCCCGGGGTTTTCTAAGTTGAAGACTGGGAAAAGGGGAAAGTTTAAAGTTGAATTTAGTGTTTTTCCTTTGTCTCTCAAAGGAATTCTTGCCCATTATACCCCCATAGTGACGACTCCCCCTTCCCCAGGGGATTATTGAATTGAAAATGTTGGCGAATCGCAGGGCATAATTTTCACAATCTTAGGAATTGACGGATTTATCTTCGTTCTGTAATATTCGTCCATTATTTGATGGTTACGAAAGTCCACATGAAACTCGTTTTCTATTCAATGGCTGACTCCCTTTGAGTTTTAGAAAACATTCTAATTTGGAATGGCTTTGTTCAGCTGAATTAAGGATTTCGCTCAGATGAGGCGTTTTCTTTCTTGGCGTAATTTTGCGAAATAATACGCTTTGATGACTAGTTGTGCATCTATGACTATTAAAAAAGAATAATTATCTTTTAATGAAGTGGTTTATTGTTAAATGTAATTTAATAAGGAAATATTGTGTTGCCATTTCGCTATCATTGAATAATATAAGCAATATTGTATGCAGTTGTTTTTATTAACCCAATTCCATTTTTTTGCAGGTGAGTATCCCTCGGGCAGCCTTCTACAATAGTACCTGGTATAATGAGCTGAAAAACGATGGAAAATGTATGTAACCATTTAATGAACGAATATTATTATTTTCACGATTGTGTATAAATTACGTCCCAATGCGTGCAATGCCAAAAGTACTAACCAGCCCTTAGGTATATTTTTTGCTGAAAATCGTCCTTTATTGGTCTAAGTTCACATTTATTTAAATTCTATTTTCGGTAAAACTCGCGTCTTATAAACGCCGATTATACACTACTGACTATCTTATAGTCCTTTATCTGTACGAGGAGGTTCGACGTCCTCGCAGATTTTGTCTCATACTTCAGCGGGAAGGCATCTAAAAAGCATGTTGAAGTATCAGTGTAAGCATTGATTGAAACGACATTTTATGATTGGCTACCAAATAACAAGTTAATTAACTCTCTCTCCTTCACTCTTCTTCTTCAGAGCAACAAATAATTATGAAGGATTAGGCTTAGGTCTTTTTTAGACCGTCACTGTATTATTTGCTGAAAGTTAACTAAATCCTTAAGAATTTAATTAATAAATATTCGCCAAGTTACGTTACGACAGTAGAACTAGATTTAAAAGTACATTAGTATCACATTATTTGAGGCTATATTCTCTTGTTTCTTAAAAAAATAGTTTTTGGCCTGTGTTTTGGAAGAGTGTAGTGCGATCTATGATGTTATTTCAGGCCCTAGGAAGATAGCCCACTTATATATGCGTAAGATCCCTTCGCGTCAAAACATCCTCTACTCCCATTATAGATTTCGATCCACGTGTAACCACTTTAACGGCTCAATGGGGCGCTCAGAGCATCACCTGGAACCAGCAAAGCAGAATAAATATTTCTCCTGCCGATATTTTTTTGATAAAGGGAGTGCTCTCCCTTTCTTATCCTTTATACGTTCTCTCCTTCCAGAACCCGGCGATCTAAATATTCGCTTCAGGAGGTAGTGGGCGTGGGGCGGCGAGAGGAGAGCCGAGCTAAGGGGGTCGGGGATAGGGATAAATGGGCCCTCGGGGGGAAGGGGTATGTGAGAGGGGAAAGAAAATGGAGGAAGGGCTCTGGGAAGGATGGGGAAGGGTTTGCGGATGGAAGGAGAGAAGGGATGGCGAGGGAGAGTTTTTGACGTGTATCAGGTTTTAGGCGGTTACTTTCTTGGATGGTTCAAAAACTCGAAAGTCTTCAAAGAGTTCTTCCCGCCTCCAAATTCGATGCCAAATGACTGTAGAACTCTTTGTGCAAATTATTGATGCAAAATAATACAAAGTGAATGCGAGGTGGGGGAACTTGAACTCGTAAATGGAAAAAATAAAGAAGGAAACAATAACAGGCAATTTGTTCATTTCTGAGGCTAGTAACAAATACAATTTTCTTTGAAATTATACCACCGAATCCCAATTCACGCCAGGATCCTTCGAGATTACGTAATATCAAATTCCCTCGCTCGTGTTTCCTACACCATGGACCGTATTGCATCACGCTAAAAAAATAATAAAACCACGTATGGTACGACCACTGGCTGATGCATTGAGCTAACGTTTAGCACGAGGAGTTATCTAGTCATTTGGCTTTGAATTGGGGGGTGAAGTGAAAAATTTCAAGGCTTTCGATTTTTTTGGTCCACCCTGTTGCCATACTCAGGAGAAGACGCTGCGAGTCCCATGAATGGAACGGGAGCGTGGCAGGAATTAGGGGTTCATGGGACAGGGAAGTTTAAACGTCAGTTAAGGAGGGTTCCATCGCGACTGTGTGAGTCAAAACGAAGAGACAGTTTCACCTACTCACTTGTACTGTTTAAAAATTATTGCTTTACATAATGACTGTACTTAGCTTATTATTACAAAAGGAAACGAGATTAAGGTACAAAATATGCAGATTATCCGAAGATTGAGTTTTTAATGAACAACTTTTTGCGGAATTTTGAGAATACCGGGATTAGCCACGGTATTACCTTTACGGAGTCACTCGCAAGTGCACTTAAATGCGATATTCTACCAAAAACTAGGAAAAACTAATCGCCTTGATCGGGATTCGAAGCTGAATCCCTCGCTATCGCGCCGAGTGCCAGTGAAGTTACCGAGGACTCCTTATCGCCTCGGGTGAAAGTTAACTGGCTAAAGCACTCGACGCGATATCGAGGGATCCGAGTTCGAGTCCCGGTCAAGGCGATTGGTTTTTCCTCTGTGGAATATCGCAATTTTTTACGGCCTTCCAGAGATGACTACAGCGCCGTTTCTATTGAATGAACTCACCCATTCTCGCATTTAAAACCGTGTAATTTCAAGTTCGATTAGCTGAAGAAAGTAGTGTGAAAAGGTAGTATTTGGTTTCGACATCAAACGGAGGGTGACTTTGTTTCTATTAGTACCCAGGATATTAGTACCCATAAGGATGAAGTTTAAGTCCTCTAGCGGTGGATCCTCGTTGACTCGATGCACATTACCCGCACAGGTTAATATGTGAATGTATGTCCCTTGAAAACTTGCACGAATGCATCAACATACGTTGAAAAAATAGCCACTACTCTAATTCAGTGAACGTGCTTCTGCAAGTTTACACGCATAAACCTGCGAGACCACATGCATCGTGCAAAATATTGAAATATCAGTGGGTGTTAAAAGAAAACCATGCTGCTCGATTCCGGGTGAAAAATTAACCATGCCATATATTTAGCTGTTAAGAAATAATCTACATATATTTAAATTCATGAAAACCTACTGAGTTTTGTATTCTGTTGCAAAAGGATGAGTAAGATTGTTGCGGTGATTTGATAATGAACATTTTTTTGGAAACCCCTCGTTAAATTTGATTAAACGGAATCTTTAGCGAATTTATGAGTGCGTACGGTAATTTTAGGAATAAGGAAGCTCACATCAGTGTGATAAAAAGTTTCGAACGAATGTTGTTAGCGCCTCCAGTATCTTTCAATTTTCTTGATCACAGCAGAATTCTCTCAATCCGGGGAAGATGGAAAGAATAATGATGATAGACTGTTGGACGGATGGAAGCTGAGTGAGAAGTTTTCCCAAAATTAGGAGTTTTCTTTTCCGCGTCTGCCTCTGGCGGAAAACCTTACTTTTTTTTCAATTTAATTTTTTTTCAATTTAATTTTTTTTCCTGGGAGGCGTGCGAACACGCCCTGCTGAGGACTCCATGACAACCAGCCTGGAGGGTAAGAAGGGAGAAGATGAGGGTGAGATGGAAATATTTCAGAGCGTTGGATTCTTGACAAAGGGATTTCAAGGTTCCACCTGCGACAATCCCCTTTCCTCCCTTCCCTCTTCGTTCCACAACAACTCTCACACCCCCTGCCGCGCACCTCGACGTTTCTTGCTCACTCCTCCTTCACTTCTTATGTATAAAAAACTCCCTTTTCCGACGAGAATCCCTAAGCCCTTTCCACCACCACCTTCTTCGACACAATCCACTGTCTTTCTCATGTCTTCATACCGGCAGTTCAAACCTCTTCATCCACCAGAACCGTTTTCGCTATTAAACAGTTTTCTCTCCTTCCTCGCCAACCTCAAATAGGTAAATAGTTTCTACCTAGGATATTTGTACTTAACAAACGGTGCCAAACTCCGTATGTCCTATACGATGATGCATTTCCAGGCAAAGGAGTCATTTCGCAGAATAATTAGTGAACGCCAGACAATAGTAAGCTGATCATTTTTAATAAACGAAATGATTTTGCTGTTCATTGTATTTCCAGCGATTACCTGCCTGAATAATTTCTGCGAATAGTTAAATGTGTTATTCTCATTTTCTTTGACTCACGATGGTTTGAGTACTTTTTCTCGATCGTGAGGAGTATTTTTCGAGTGATAGTCGAGAGTTCGAGAGAAGAGATTTTTTACTTACAGAGTAGAAGTTTATGTTTTGTCCGGAAACTCGTGACTAATTACCCTACGAGAGTAATTAATATCACGAGTATCCTTGTGATTGATGTTTCTCTGAATCCAGAGGATAATTCAAAGCTATTTAATTACCCCAATAGGGCTTTACGTAGTAAGGTGAATGGAAGATAATAATGAGATATTTGTCAGTGGCCGAGATAATTCTACTATTCAGATGAATCCCAGTAATTATCTCGCAAAATTATTTTTTGCATCTACTATATATGCGTACATAGTGCAAGCAAGCATTTCTACTAATATCGATCGATGTAATATTGCGATGAAACATTTTCAAATATCTAATTGGAAATCATTTTACTTTTCCAAAAGTATTCAGCGAAAAAAATACGGTAGCGATTGAGCATTTCATCGTAGTTGTAGTAAATTGGAGAGTTTTTAGCAAAAACTTCCATTAAGGTTGATATAACAGGTTTTTAGTGCCAGTTACATAGAAGGGGGGAATATTTGCCTCTCATAGATATTCAACCTTTATAGATAATGGCTGGACACATTTTTGGGAGTGGAGCCATTCGAATGGCTTATTAACAAAACCTGTAATTGGAAGAGTTTGGTGAAATTCTCTTAAGTTTTATCGATGGAAGATTCGGCAAATCCGTTAGTTGAATAGTGAATGATGAGCACTTTTAATAAATCAGAAACTTGGACACGAAATTATTTGACGCGCTTCTTTTAGATTAGTATTTCTCTACAAAACTATCCACATATTGGCTATAACTCAATGAATCTGTTAGAATTTTCTGATACCTTCCTGTGAATGGATTCATCGTCATATTTTTATATGCCTCAATACAGTTGAGTATCACTTATTATCGTTTTCTATGATGATTGAGTTAATATTCTAAAAAAAAGTTGAAATACGGTAATCCGGCATGAAATATTGATTTTATAGGTAGTTTATTTGCCATTACTCTCTTGAATATTGTCTGAAATATTATAGAAATTGCTATCATTGTCGTCCCATCTTTTTTGCATCAGCCGGTGTATTATGCTTCGATAGTTCATGGAAAAAAACTACTTACCCTTTGTCCACTCGACGTATCTCCTGCGATCGGACTATCCCTCAGGTATTTTCGATTCCCTGACACCATCGTTTATCGACTTATCGCGGCGGTGGTTGGCATGGAAATTAATTGGGAGTGGGGGCAGCGAGGGGAGAGGCATACGCACGTACGGGCAAACATGCTCGTTCATACACACACAGACTTTCACACACGTACAGACGGGTTGTGCTCACGCTCTCGTGACGCGGGGGGACAAAACGAATCGTAAAGCTAAACGCGTCCTTATCGCTTCCCTCGTCCGTGTTGGCGGACCGAAGAGAGGGCGAGAGACGACCGTTTTCGAAATGGGGGAGTGTAGGGGATTAATCCTTGAGTTTGACAATAGTCTGGGTGGATAGGAGGAGGAGCGGCGAGGGGACATGGAGGGAGAATTTCAGGGATGTGCTGTTGGTAAACGTAAAGATATATCGAAAAAACAACCCAACGATAATTGGCACAGAAAAATCGATATTTGTTTATCGAATCTATGTATCGAAAAATCTGTGTGTCCATCGAATATTGCTGTCGAGAATTCGATCTTTGTCCTGCGGATATTTATATCGAAATATCGTTACTCTAGGTGTCGATATCTATCTATTTGTCTATCGATAGTTGATATTGTTTGTCCATTTAAGTTACTGTGGTTTTATGCATAGAAGTAACTTCCATGACAGTTGCATTTCATGTCGCTTGCAAGCGGTACTTCGATGTGTAAGCACGGACATTCATTGCAGTAGAGGCCGATATTGGTAGTACTCGACCGCGGTTTGCACCTGCAAGAAACATAGACTGGCTTCTATTTTGCCTGCAAGTAGCATTTCGAGTCTACGATATAATTGCATCGAAGCTGGTAAAATATTGTGCATCCAAATTGAATGCAATCCTTGATTTCCTTTGATTTTAGTTGAAGTTCCCTTGATTTTAAATCCAAATTCAAAACTAAGAATTATAAATAATTATTCTCACTGACCCCGTTGGTCTTGTTCACGCATAGATACATTAAAAAGGAGTACGACATAAAATTGAACCAACAATATGGCACATTATATAAGCAATGATGACATATTATACACAAATATATGAGATATTCTGTACACTCAATGATGTCACCATTGTCATCTTATTATGTACAGTAGTTGAGAAAATGCGGTAAGAACTATGAATGCTTCTACTTAGCTATTTACAATATTGAGGTATTTGGACTGTGCGTAATACGGATTTTTTCGCAGGTACGGATTTCGTCACTTGGATTTGAAAGTGCTTACGTAATAAATTTTTACAAATAGGTAGATATATTATTATATAGGAATTGCAATATTGTATAAAATAAGATTGTACGTACGATTGTATTTTGACTATTTGTATGCAAAATTTGTTTGAAAGAAAATTACATTTCTAACAATTGAGTTGTATTTAATTATAGAATAAACTATTTTTACGCTCAAATGTATTATGAAAAATGCATAATAATGCTGTTTTACAATTGTATATTAATTAGTGAACCAATATACTAATGTAGTTTCCATAGGGTCTGTTTCAATATGGTTTCAATGATATCAATTTAAAGAAGAACATCGCGCGTCGTTCTGGTCGCACTACAGTGTGCATCTTCTGCGATTTTTTAAGTAACCGAAAAGCGAAAATTGAAACTGGTGTGCTTCAGTATTTCATGTACGACATATACTTAAAAAGTTAGCCGAAATAACGCAATAACTGTGAGAGTATTTCCTGGATAATTACGTTTTCTTTTGCCGATATCCTTTTGTATGCATGCTGAAGCTGAACGATGCTCTGCAAGTAGCGATACGATCGAGATATCGCTACTTTTGCTACTTCCATGTGTAAAGCCACCTTTACACCACCGGGTTCAGTTAAACGTCGACCATTAACAATCAATTGTTGGCATCGGGAGACCATCGAATATGCGCCTATGATGTTGGTAGAAGATTTATCTTTGCACACAGGTAGTTGACATTCGTAATACATCGAAGCTTCATTATCGATCATTAGCACTCCATAGTTGGCAACGACAAACCATCCAAAGTATACCATCGATGATGGTTAAACATCTGTTTTTAACCACCTATAGTTGAAACTATTGGTGTTAAAACGATTGGTGAACATAGACGAATTTTCCTCATCGGCCGAGTGGCCGAGTTTCGATTATATTCGTGGAAAACATCATCCATGTGATCGTATGCGCAACAAATTTCAGCATTATTTCTTAATACGAATAATTCCATAAATGACTAGATGAATGAAAAAGACATTGTTAGACAGTACACGTACGAGAATAGATTGATGGATGATTTTGAAATAATATCAGTAATTGCAGCATTGGCTGTGGTGGGGAAAACAGATTTTATAGTGCTAAAATCTCCATAAATCATCTCTCAGAGAATTTAAAAAGATTTATTTGTACGCTATGTTACTCTTATAGTCTATTTATTGTTCAACTCATAATTTTTATTAGGTTTTGTAAATATACGTTCAGTAAGCAATGATGTCAAATTGTTGCATTAGCAGTTTTCAACCGCAAATCGCAGGAAATTTTTAAACATACAATTTTAACTCGTCTATCGACAAATGCCAATTTATGCATGCTCCAACTATTTATTATATATTTTTCATTTATTTCTTAAAAGTTAATAATTATTGTGTTGTGTTTATGAATTATTAATGGTAAACCTTGAAGGAACCCATCTTTAGGAAATCACCGAACGAATGGGATAAAATCATTGGTACCAGCCATCGATGACAAAAAAATGGACCTCAAAAGTATTAGATGCTATCTATGTGCAAAGTGGATACAATGAAGTCTGTGCTATCTGGGTACTAGCATAAGATTGGTGCCTCTTGACTCTAGGCTATCGATGTTGATTCCCGGAGTGCAGACTTTTCGGGGACGTCTTATTGGTAGGGAGTGGGGGTAGGTAGTGGTGGCCTCGCTCTCGGTGTTTGTCTGATCGCGGAGGGCGTTGTGTGTGCTTTTGGATGCGTGGGAAACGAATGGCAGACGGAATAAGGCGGAAAGGGTCCGCAAGGGGAGAGGGTTTCGTTCCCGGTGAGCTGATTCTTTATTTCGAGAGGGTGGTGAGGGTTGGTGAGGCTGAAGGGATGTGAATCCGGCGGATTGCGCCGTCGGGTCGTGGAGTTGAAAGAAAGATGTGTCGCGGTGTCCTTCTGGAATTAATTGTAGATTTTAAGTACCTACATCACTGGTCAGAGTTAAAACAATACGTGCTATTGCACAAGACTAATCCACTCGGAATAAACCTGAGCAAAGTGCTTGTGGTATTTAGATCTTGGTCGCCTCGAAGGCTTACTTCCCACCGTACTGCATCATTACCTTAATTGCAACGCACCGAATCACGGCTAAATATCTAGATACCACAGACTCAGTTCCATTGGACGTCCTTAGGGTTAGTTGGGGAGGACTACCTAGCTGGCTAATGGAGGCGGAGGCAGTGATTCTCCATGCTCATTTAGCCACCTACCTGAGGGTGCTCTCAAGTTTTACTAGCAATTCCTACATCTTGGGCAGCTAGCATTCCGTGTAGTCAATTAAATATTGTTCGTACTCGTTCCTAGTAAGCGTATGCCAATTATGGAATTTCTTAAGTTTTGTTGGCCATCGGACGTCGTATATTTGAATAAATTACTAATTTCTCTTTGCATTTGAGAGGTATAAACTAAATACAGATCGTAAAAAATATCGGTTGTGAAAGGCCAATCGTTGTTTGTGAATTGGAACTTCCCTTAAAGATCTATTCCCATGTGAAATAATCCCTCTGACTTAATTAACCTATTATAATGAAGTTACCTCGTATTATGCACACTTTCAATGTGATTTCACCCTAGGTTGCCCATCAGGACAAGAGGAAATGGAGAAGGGTAATGTTTTTTAAAACAGTGGATGTAATTAGTCAATTTACAACGTTTGTAATTTACTGATCATTAGTCCTCTCCAAGTGACTAATTTCGCATTTCTATGTGGAAGTGGCGAGTGATCTGCAAAATGAGGGCGGCAGAAGGGTCATATATCATTCGAACTAATAGCAAACAAGATAGCTTATTTAGGGTCGTGCTAGAAACTGTTGCCCAAAAAAATCATACTCCGCAGAATATTTTCCGAGGGTGACCCATTCCGGGAATATTTTTCCCGATAGAATTGTCGTGAACTGTCATTCTCAATTCCATGTCCAACATTCGCATGAAAAAATTATTTTTGTAACATATGTTCCTAGTGGTTTCAGTTCCAATGTAACATATGTTTCCTAGTAACATATGCTTCTTTTGTAACCTAGGTTCCTGGACTCCCGGTTGGGATCCCCAATTCAAATACGTAGGCGCTGTGTCACGGTATGCTTAATTGCCATCACTGGAACTTTCCTCGAGCTCACATATGAAACCAACGGAAGAGCGCGCGCGCATGAGTGTACCATAGGATGGTTTCACGCATTCGCGGAGGTCTATTGCCGTCCAATCGCTACGTGATTGGGACGGTGAGCCGTAAATTAGACTTGACTTTGTTCCGCGACCCGTCATCTGGATCACGCGGACAAAGACGCCGGCTCACGCTTATGGCTCCGTGACAAACGCCCGGCCGTTGCGTTCGGATGAGGCAAACAAGTTTCCGCATCCGTTGTCCACTTGTTTCGTCGGAGGGTGGTGTGTTGCTGGTGAGGTGAGTGTTGGATGGTACGAAATGGAGGGGTGAGAAGGGGCGGCACATTGGGGAAGGGTTGAGACTATGGTGGAGAGCTTGTGGGGAAACAGGATTTAGGGAACCGACGATAAAATTAGGAAACGAGGGTAAGTCGCCATTTGGGGACATTAACCGGAGGCATTTCAGAAGGACATGGTGGTGGCGAAAACTTCTAATAGGGCTATTATGCAATGGCGTATGGTAAGCTGAATATGTGCATCCTATGTAACCCTATCTCTCTGTGGTATAATTACTACCATCTTGTAATCCAAAATTCTAATGCTTTACTATCTTCCACCCTGTCCACCAAGAATTTTACATTTTAGCACTACCGTTAGTATATTATCTCGACATGTGTTTAATTGTTTATAAATCCCTAAGGAGAGGTAGTTTTCTGGATATGACAAAGTGATTTGGCCATTACCATCAATTTTTATGTCAGTGTATCATAGTCAGAATTGGATTGTACAAGGATGATTTTTTGCACATTTTTTTTACATTTAAAAAAATAAGTTCATCGCATTAGAAGAGGAATTTTTAAATAAAATATTTTAATATATTAAGTTATTCAGCGGCGGAAGTGCGATGGTCTCGTCCATGTTAATACTTTTCGCTTAAAAATTTTAAAGTTATTTTTTACCCTTCTTTAACAAGTACTTCTTTTCGCTTCGCACTATTTTGCGCCAGAAATTCTTGAATTTCAATTCTAAATTTCGAAATCTGTCCATAATTACCTCCCTGAAGCTAAATGAAGGCTATCTTAGTGCACTAGCCTTAAAGTGGATGGGAAGGATGACCAAAAGCCTTTGTGTTGTTCCAATTGTCGCGTTGCCTGGGGTGAGACGGATAGAGAATCGTGGAGATGGACATGTTGATGGACGTAGTTATCGGTGAAGCGGGGGTGGAAACGACCAGGGTTGGGGGAAGAGGTCACAGGAAGGGGGAACGGGCACTGGAATCGGGGGCGAGCCGCAAAAGGGTCGCCGTCAGGGTGCCGCCGCCGGCAGATGGCGTGCCACCGAGTGGCCCCGCTGCATCATTGGGGGTGGACTGAGGAGTGTGTTGGGAGAAACTAGCATAGGGAAGGGCAAATAGGGTACGGGAAGTAGGGATAACGTTAAGGGGTGGGGTTTGGCATAGTTTGGATGGAGGGAGAAGGGCAAGGTGGTGGAGTGGAGATTTTGTTAAGCGCCGCCCGCCTCCGGTTGTTAGCGGATGCTCTCCGACTCGTGTGATTGAGCGATTAATTCCCCCGATAAACATAGCGTGCTCTCCTATCTCCCCTCCTCCCTTGCCCATACACGCGCACTCACGCTGCATCATGTGCTCCCTTGTCTCTCTTTCTCTTTGGTTGTCACTCTCCTACACGACGGGTTCTTGTACGCTGAAGGGGCGTGTGGGCTTTGCTCGCGTCCTCCCCCTGTTGTCTCACTCGTTCCGAGAGCACATCGCGGGGACTTAAACTCACACCTCATTCCCTGCCCCCCTTCTGTGAAACATCTCTTCCTCCTCGTTCCTCGGTTCCCGGGCCCTTAATCCTTCACCCATCAGCCTACACAGCATCCACTTTCGACCCTTCGCTTGAAGCCGCAGAGAGCATCGCATCGGCCCGCTAGGGTACATCCCCATTTCGGAAGCTGAGAGGAGGTAATCGAGCCTCTTTAATTCGTCTCTCCCACTCACTCGTTTGTGGAAGATTACTACCTCCCGGTTTTCAGGAAGGAAATTACTTTAGGCCGATCCCTTTTAGATGGACGCACGCACGCTCTCATTACCGACAGTGGATTACTCTGGCCGTTTCAGGTGTATAAATTCCTAATCGACATTTATCGCCCAGACCGAGTTAGAAACAGATCGAGTTTATGATATTTAAGAGTTAAATTGCTCCCAGGGTCTTGTTTCGGTGATTTGTCCGGCTAAGGCGAGGGTTAGAGTACTGATTTTAATTCGCGATTGACTCGCATAACTCCGGAATGGGAATGATTATTCTATTTCATAATTAATAAGCAGGGCAATCATATGCGCGCGCAATGATCTGATGCATTAATTTGTTTCAGAGTTTCAGTAGTTTTTTTATGGAAATTGGAATATTAAGGGAAAAATCGTATTTTCAGCTACATTTTCATGAGCATTGAGGTAATTTCTACAATTAAATAATACTTAATAGCATTTGCTATTTCTGGAAATGATTTTTTGTTCATCAATTCTGGGGTATGGTACTTTTAAAATACATGTGTCATTGAAATGGCTCTATTATAGGTTTGATATCCCCATCGTAATGCCTATTATCGTTTTCGGTGCTTTGATTCAAATGATTATGAAGAGAGCCCCATCAGTGGCAGAACTATTAAATTAATGATTATAATAACGGCCCCGCGTATAATTATCTGCGCTGAAATATTGTGCGTATTTTAATTTAACGTGCTACCCTTGTGTTCAAATAATAAATTGTAATTTAGCTCGACTGATGAAATTACATACGTGGGACTGGTCGAAGACTTTATTATTAATTTCCTGGGCACCCTTCGGAGTTTATCTGGAATTAATTTTTTAAATCCAATCGGTAGTGCGTGTTTCCGTCAGCAATTATATTTGAACGGCATATATTAGCTCATCGGCGAATGAAACGTAAAATTTATTGTTTATTTTGTGCATTTTTTATTCACGGCATTATGTAATGATTGCATATGAACCTTGAAATTTCGTGGAATGGATTCTGTTCCATTGGTATGAGTCCAAATGTGCGTATTTTCTGTGTTTTTTATAAATAGGCGTTCGCCGCGCGAAAATAGTTACTACCGGTAGAATGCCGTGAATATTATACTAGACTCGTGCAAATGGCAGTTATAGAGAGGCAATACACAGCATTTTTAGAATTTATGGGAAAGTTAGTTTGATACTGAAGGTGTTTTTCTCTGGAATGTTGAAGTAATTGTGTACGAATCGTGTTTTGCTTTCTGGTCTATCAAGCCTTTAGATTGACCCGTCGACCTTTATAAACTCACCCTGATAGCCGTCACGAGGGCGTCTGACTAGGATAGTAGGTCGTTGATAGTAGTAACTATAAACTTCTGCGAGGGATGCTAATTAATCTTATGGCTAATCTGCCTGTTATTTTGTAGTAATTATTGCATGCTGGCACATCTGAACTCTTATCTAATGGCACCCGTGATATATGAGTGCAGTGTTAATCCCGCATTTGTAAAATGATAGTTAAACAATGTATCACATGTGAAATGTCCTTCTCATACATTACTTGACAGTATATTTAATAAAATAGCGTATAACATTATGATAGTGCGTTTTACGGTTAGTGCATGCCTGGTGATTTATTACCTCTTGCCATACACCCTTGTCGTGGCTTGCAGGGTATCACATAGGTGTAGGTGAAACGAGTAAGAATTGTTTTAGTACCTACTTTTATTCGCGTTCTTTGTGTAGAAGAACCGAATTCTGGAATATATCTGGTTGAAAGTCTGTCTCTCAATAGAGTATTGTCTTTTGTGTCCGTAACTTAGGATAAAATCTTGGTGTCAAGTAACCAGTGGCTCAGCCAAGATTGTGAGAATTCAGTCGATATTTCCTGATCCCTCTATGTAAAGTAAGGCTTTGATCATATCCTGGTGTCAATAATTCGATGTTATGTTGGGCCATGGAGGGCCATATTATGGTGTCACTGGCCTAGTCTTGGTTTCAATTAACCAAAAGAGGTTGTTTATCAAATAAATGTTTGCGTGGGAAAGTTTTGCTTTCATCTCAGTAATATTACTTATTTTAAATTACCTGACCTGCCAATACAAAATAGGGCTATAATGCCATGTTCAGTGAAGATCGCAAATTTGCATAGTTGTCAGCCCTTCAATGCGTTCGACCTAGCACTTTGTCGCCGCGTCACTAAGGGGTTCACATACAGGATTTTCAAGTAATTTTGTGACGTTTTGAGTTCTGCCGTAGCAATTTTTCTCAAATCGGGTAGCCTTTCTCCCCATAGGTCTCGCTCCTCCCTCCCCCTAAAGGATTGTTTATTGACGCGATTTTTCGCACCAATTGATCCCCGCATGGTCTTTCAATTTGTTTAACGACCCGTTCCTTCCCCCTTCTCCCTATCGTCACGAGGGCAGAGCGATCGCAACCCCACCTTCCCCCCATTTTTCCGGTGTTTCGCCTCTCGCTCGTGCCATTCCTATTCACTCCCTCCCCCTCCGCCCCCCTTTCAACCCTCGGAACATGCCCCCGGGGCACGCACGCACAATTTGCACCAGCACGCGCGTCTAACCAAACATATGAGCGCGACAGAATCGCTCTCGCTTCCTCGCGAATAAGTCAAATGTTTTCATCCCTCGTTCTTCTTCCCCACGCATGTGGCGCCTCCTTCTCTGGAGCGTTGAATCCTTTTTCACGTGTATTTCAAATTTTAAGGCATGTCTATCACGTGGATTCGGTGCATTTTCAAGATTCATCACCTGCAGTTAGCAATCCACGGATTGGTTTGCTGCAGTTCTCCACCCAGATCTCATTGGCTAACCTTTATCTTTTTCTTTCATAAGTCTCCGTTTTGGCGTCCCTCATGCATAATTTCTTTTATGTACCGCTACTCCTCATTGCACCTTGATCTTTATCGGTAGTCATTTACATTCATTTCTCCTTCTAGGACTGTTTCCAAAGAATCTTTCGTGTTTCAGAATGTGCCCAATAAGCTGGTCTCTTCTACTTTGGAGACTCTTTATTCAAATTTTTTCTTTCCTACTCTTTGTAGAACGTATTTACTGCTGGTCATTACCATCTATTCGATTTTAAAGATAAAGAAGTTGGAACCACCTCATTTTATATTAATTATAACTTGCCTTCTTAGCATCCAACGTGTGCTGATGGAGTGGGGTGACAAGTATCGAGATGTGCGTTACCGGTTATTGCGACCTATATTGTGTTCTAGCCGGCCATCCCACTACCTTTGGCGCGATATTTTGCTTAAAAAATTGCTGTTTATTATAACACTAACCAGTTTTTTTACCTGGATTTAACATCGTTTTAATTTAGGCTTGCAAAATATCAACTGTCTGTTTTTAAGGTAATCAATGTTTTTTATTTGAAGGCGTAGTGCCAAATGATCAAGTCATCGGCGTCCATTAAAAATAATATTAACAACTACCCGACTGCTGTTTCAACGTCATTGTGTCAATGCCAATAAATACAGTTCCGTATAAATAATGACGGATAAGCGTTCAAAGCGTGTTGGCTCATTGAAATCATCGTGTAGAAATGCCAAGAATTTTACTTTTCACCTCCTTTCAACTCGACTGGATGCCACTGTTACGTCTCCCGAAAAATCCTCATCGGAATCTAGCACTGCTTCGCCGCACCCTTTCTGGACGAAACGCTGGATGTTTCCTGCAGAGATGAAGGGGTTGGCTGCTCGAGATGGAAATGGGGCGTTGGTTCAGGAGGAAGGATGCGGCCTGGAATGTAGTAGCCGAGGCTGGACGGGGGAGAGGGAAGCGCGGGACCACACGCATTATCCAATTAGCGGATGGGAATCGGCTATGTTATTTCGAGAGTCGAGGTGTTAGTCGTGCGTGAGGGGTGTTCGAGGGGGAGGGAGGTGCGGATGGGGAGATTTCGGCGGAGGGAATGAGGTGAAAGAGGGCGAGGGATTGATTGGAGGGAAGGAGGGGGGCGGGGTTATGGGGATGGAGTGGGGTGGAGAGTGAGTGACAAGATGAGGAAATGACCAGGCGGGGCAAACAGCGCATGCAGTCACAACAAACTCGAACAAAGACGACGAGACCGAGAGAAAGGACGGAGTAAATAAAGTTTGTCGTACGGAGCGCTTTACCTTGGCGTCCCGGTGTCGCTCGAGGCTGTCGCATAGTCGAGGTAGTCGGAAGCTGGATACAGATTGCCGGATGCTGGATACAGATTGCCGGATGAATAGTTTTCACTTCGCGCAAAATGAAAATGATGAAAGCGTCTTTTCTGAAGCCAAGTCTCTTTCCACTAGTTGCAGTTAAATATTTACTACAACTTAATGAAAACTCGTCCGGAAAAGTTTTGCCTGGACCAAATGAATTTTCCCGACCACCTGTCTCACTTTACTCACAGAGAGTCTTTAATTCGTTAGATGATTTCCTTGTAACATTTTTAAGAGCTGAACTTTTGTCGAATGTAAAAATTGACCCAAAAAATCTCAGGTATACGCGAATAACTAAACGGATCCACGGCTAATGATTTCTTTCCTTACCACTTTTGACAGGATAAAGTTAATTGAACTAATTTTGTACTTTCTGTCCTGACCAATATATTTATTGTATCAGTTTGTGATAACGATGAGGTGTATTTTGATGAGTCCTACGAATGAGAACGAGGTTTACACTTTTAATCTGTTAAACATATATCAATGAATGACTGAGCAATGGTAATTTGGTATCTATCTTTCAGTTAATTTTAATTCTTCTCAAACTTCAGTGTTCATTTAAATACTTTCATCATTGATTCTATTAAAAGCGTTAAGCTAAACATTCAGAATTCATCTCTATGCTACGAAAATGGGTCTAGGAAAAATGGGGATTTATACCGAAACCGTGATTCCATTAAATTAAAAAGAGTAGCACAGGTAAAATAAAATATAATTCAATGCCTGTGTAAGGGAGAATATGAAAAGGTTTTCTGGTATTTGAAGTGTTATCTTAAAAATGAGGATAGGAGTTAATTTACAAGCTGTGAAAAAAGCTGCGGCTCAGTAAATGCAAGTTCAATTTTTGTACCCTACGATCAATTAACCCAACAATGTATTTCCCTTTCAGATCTCTAAGCTCATTTATTACTTTTTTCCAAGCGGATGTTGGTGCGTGTGTTTATTCCTATCAAAGGACGCAATATACTAAGCTGCACTAATGCGATTTAATCCCATTTCAACCTCAGTATAAAACATCTCACCTTTTAAACCCGTAAATGTTGATCATTTATATCCATGCTATTTAATAGTTAAAATGTAATGCAATTAGCCTCGAGGGTTTTGTCTGAATTTTCAGCAATAATTCATGGATAATGAGGATTAATATACTATGTAAATCATACTTGTAAAGGGAAGGTTAAAAATCATGTTATGAGACTGTGCCCACGCTGGAATGATAAAAAACTATGTTTCTGATTTCTGATCCTAGCTCTCATTAGGGGCGAGAGGATTAAATCATACGTTTACGCATGTACCATACATGCTTGCCCATAAATGGAAACACTTCGTGAAGGTTTTTATTCGTCATGTTCCCCATTGTACATATGTTATGAGAGCATTTTGCATCTATCTGATGTACATAAAAAAAGCGTCATTAATCTATTCGTACTATATATACTCACCGTCGCTGTAGAAAATTATTAGTTTTAATGTTTAGTAAGTCGGCAGGAGATCTTTATTTTAGAAAAATTATTAGTTTTTAGGTTTAGATAGTCGGCAAGAGGACTTTATTTTAATGCAGAAAATTGTTCCTCTCCTCCTGTTTATTTTCTCACCCCTTTAGCTTTCTTAAAAATGAGAGTGAGACTGACAATGAGTATACCTAGGGTTATGGAAATTGGGGTCCTTGCTGGAAGCGCGAACAAAACCGTGAAGGAAATAGGATGGGGCAAAAACATTTTTGATGCAGCCGAAGGATGAGAGGGTGTGAGGACGGGTATCAAAGCGCGGTAGGAAGATGAAGTGAGTGGAGTCTGCATCATATGAGGCAGAGGGCAGTGTCCTTCCGCAAGCAAGAGAGTAAAAATATGCCAGGGCGTCTTCTTTATATGCTCTTGCTGTTTTTATTCTCTTATCTTTGTTAAAGTTCTATTTTTCCATCATGCTTCATTTGCTTCATTTTTCTCCCCTCCAAATTTTCTGAGCTTCTTTTGCCTTTTTCCCTGGTGCGGTCCTCCACGTCCAAGCGCATCTGACTACATAACATAGGATAATGATAAAGGAGGAAGGAATACGAAGCTGGCATACTCCTTAAGTTATGAGGATATGCTTGTACACCGTCCACTGAGGTAGCACTCAAGGAGATTCAGAAGGAAAGCTGTTGTATCGACTTAACTACGACTTTAGTTTAAATGGCAAAATATAATAAAACACGCAGTGCAATTCACAAAATCTCCTGCTTTATTGCACAACCGTTTCCGCTTATCAAATCAACTTCGGGTGCAAAAATTTTGAGGAGTGGCATTTAAAGATACTGAGACAAGTAAAACCGGTTGCGCAATCGAACCTAAGAATTTGTGGAACCAACTGAGTATATTTATAATATTTTATAACGAGGACATTCCACCAAGTGGACCCGGGGACTGTGTTTATGTATCAAATTCATGTATCTCATTAAGAAACGAAAACTTTCTAGCTTTTTTGTATTATATTTGCATAGAAATTCCTCTGGAACAGAATATATTTGCATAGAAATTCCTCCGGGGTAGAAATTTTCAGGATTTTGGAGGAAGGCTTTTATTCAGAACGAACTAGATATATCCATTTTACTTATCGGTTGTACTTACCATCGTGTTTCCTTCTGCACGGTTAAGTTCGCCGTGCACGAGTTCTTCCATGGATTTTATTTGATAATTCAGCGCCTTCCATGGTATTGACGGGCGTGATTCTTTTCCATCGCCGTAATTTCGTGCTCCGAAGCACTCGCGAGTGGGTGATGGCAATTGATATGGGTAGCTATTATGATGATTAGTTCATTACGCCACCGTTTGTGTTTGGGACGCCGGTTTTGAAGGCGAATGCAAATGAATAGACTCATTTTAACGGCCTTAGTGTATTCAATGACGCTATGATGCTGAACCGTGCATGCGCGGGTCATTGAAACGTTAGGATAAATAGGAGAGCTGCCCTCATTTATCGACATTCGCGTTCAGCTATAAACATTGAGAGCCATTCAGGGACGGGTGTTCATGAAACAGGGCAATAAAGACTGAAAACTGATATCGCGGGAGTCATCGATGAGCTTTATTATTCATGCTTCGATTACAGAACGAAGGTCCTTTCGCAATTTATTTCGAGGATAAAATCAGTTATTCAAACTTTGCAGCGTGTATTGGATTAAGCTTAGCGTATTGGATTAAAGTTTTTGCGATCAATTATTTTTTTTAAACTGCTAATGAACGTTAATTACTGCAGGGGGAAAAAGTCTTTGCTATCGTATGGTTTATTTACTTGGCTAAATAATCTAATTTAAACATTGCCGAACTAGATTTTTATATATTAAAGGAAATAAACTTAAAAGCCTCGCGTTTGGATATTTCTCCCTAAAATGCCTTCCAGTTCCGTAATCTTAAGATCCTCCAGTTTGGTTCTTCCGTATTGACGGTGGTGCTCAATGGCGATTACTAGAATCGTTGTTAAGAATCAAATGCACAAATACCTGAGGTATTAAAAGCGACCAATTCATACTGAAATCCTTTCTCCGTTTTTTTCCGGCGTGCAATTCGCGTCCCTCGAAAGAATCGAGGGGGGATTCATTTTTTCCGGTATTTTAAACGGCTACGAAAAATACATTATTTTCAAATTGAAGAGATTTCTTGAGCCTGCACAGTTCACAAAGAGGATTATTCCAACTTATTTTTTCCCTCCCGATTTAGCCAAATTATGAAACTAAGAGAGAGGGTCGGCATGTGAAAATATTCGAGATTTTAAAAAATATTCTATAGCACATATCCAATTCGGAAAGTATCTCCCTCACTCCTCCTCTATTTTTTTATCTTTCTCTCTCTCTCTATGACTGTGTAAGTTTAAATTAAAACTTTTTTAATTGTTAACTTTTTCCGGTGAGCGTGACCGTCAGCAATCCACTTAACGCAGAACGGTGGGTGGGGAGGCGGTGGCCCCCCTACGGTGCTACTCACGGTGAGTAGTGCAAAATTCACCCTCCTCCCCCTCTCCATCCCTTTTCGCAGCACCGACGTTCGCGCAAAAAAACAAGATTTTGGTAGGAATGGGGAAGAAAATTCGCCAGCGTGTAGGGGAGGATTTATTTTATTTTTTGGTCTAAAAAGGGAGGGGTAGTTGGACCCGTCGAGGGTGGGGGAAAGGAGGGGAGAGAGTTGGTAGAGGGTGGAAAGTAGATAAAAAAGAGATGAGACAGGGGATGGGTAAAGGTGGGAATGAAGGACAAAGGGGGGGAAATCAACGTGCGAGAGAAAACTGTTTGCTCTCGCACACGCCGCCGTTGGAGTGGTACCCTCCCTTCCCGTCCTCCGCCACCCGCTCCTCACTTGTTTGCGCTACGGATTCTTCTTCCTCTCTCTCTCACCCTCCCACCTCTCGCATTCTCCCACACCTCTTCCCAGTACCCGATTCTCCCCCGAAAACCCGCTCTCCATCACCTCACCTCTCTCCCCTTCCCCTCGTTTCTTTCTCCGTGTGTGTGTGAAAGAGGAGGATAATATATATATATATATCCTCTTTACCGCCCTTTTTGTTACTTCCGCTTCCTTCGACTGCCCTCCGCTGTAGGTTTTTTCTCTCATCCCCTTATCACACTTCCCGGTCGGAACGGCTGCGGTGTGGTCCCCCTCCCTCTCCTGCATCCGCAGAAAAAATTACTACGCCCTCTCCGCACCGGCGCTAGTGTCGAGTGGGCCTTTCCTCTCCTCACCTCGTGAATCCAATGGCACGTGCAAGTGCGGCGTCGACCACACCTATGTCCACCGTTCGCTTCCACCGCGCCCTCCGCTCCCCCATCGCCGCCACGCCCTTGAGTCTCCTTCTGCTCCTCTCTTTCGCTCCGCTTTATCAATTGTCCTCGCCCTCCCTTTCGCTCACCGATGTTTTCCTGCCTCCCCGTCAGTCCGTTTTCCCCTCTCCGCGTTCCATCCTCTCTCTCTCACTTAGGTTTATTCGTCCTACTTCTTCTCCCTCCTACACCCGTACTACTCTTCGTTTACGCCGACGATGAGAATCGATATCGAAAACTTATGAGGTTATCTTAGCATGTCGAAATCTGTTCTCGTTTCGTGCCTCGATGAGCGTTAGTTTTTTTTGCTTGGTGAACCTTTTCTTTTTTGACGTATCGATATTTAGCATCATGTTATTGTACCGCAATATTAGGGTTTTTGTGCTTGCTGTAATAAGGTAAGCAATAACTGCGTATAAGTCCTGATTATTATGCTTTTGCTCAAATAATTTTTTCCGTTATTCGCTCCTTAAAATAGTCTTTTAGCTCTATTGTTTTGAGAATTGCTAATGGTTTTAGTAAACATTTTGTCTAAATTACGGGTGAGCCAAGAAGTTTTACAAATTATAAAATAAATATATTATTTGTGTTATTTTTGTCCAGGCCAAAAGTATTTGTGCATTCACTCACGCGTTACCTAACGAAATCTTCTTACTTTTATTCCCAACATTTTTACCGGAATCAAGAGGGACAAAACACCTTACCGTAAACATAGGATGTATAACTAAGATATATTTTTGGGTTAACTGAGATTTGGCTAAGCATCTGTGTCAATTACTCTCCTATTTACGCATTGTTTGAAAAAGGAAAAATGCTGTTAATTTTTCATTTATATTGACACACGCAAGTATAATAAACATGCTGAATGCGTGTTACCATTGTTGGTAATAATTATCTTTCCATGCTTAAAAGATTCTTCTGCTTTTATGACGTGCCTTCAATAGATATACCAATCTTTTTACCCTACTAACATTGTCGTTAGTCTGCAGAATTTCCAATACGACTTCATAGTTTTAGTCATAGATTAAAAGTTACACTAATAAGCATTAAACATTTTAAAGATAGTTAACTTAAACCGGCGACATAGTGAGAAAATGTCACGAGATTACTTTCCACCAACTTAACTTCTACCTTGTCTTCTCCACTTACACTCAATTTCTTTCAATCATCCACGCACGCCGTTTCAAATTCGATTACTTGTCTCCTTTCTGATTCCACCCTAGGATATCCTTTTTTTCTTTCTCCCTTCAATTTCTATGGCTGTCTCCATTTACATTAGGCATCGTTCCGTCCGTATCCCAAACATCCTTTTCGATCCCTCTCGCCTCCAATTTTCTTTTCCAGTTTTCCTCAACGGACCACCGTTGTTTGAACAATTTCCGAATTCATGAGATTGTCTCTTTAAATTTCATTCCCTAATTTCCCTTTTATTTCGTCCTCCTCCTCATTAATTAATTCATTACTTTCGTGTTTGTCACTTCGGCTCCTGATCGAATGCCGACCTCCTTTGCATTCATCTCCTCTTTTCCAATTAGATGCGCCTCCTTCTCCTCCACACTTTTGCATTATCGTTTCCTCTTTATCCACTTTGTTTATTCGCTCTCCAGCTGTCGCCTCTCCCTTTTAGACCTCTTCTCCGCCCCCTCATCCTCTTTCATTCTCCTCTCTCAACTTCGCCCCAGCAACGGTGGCTAACTGCCATTACCATCCCGAATCTGTCGTGGCTAGTGGTATACTTTTCTCTCTCCCTCTCTTTTGCCCTATTTTTAACTGTACCCTAATTTTATTCCATGGCCCTTTGAATCTCTCCCCCCTCCCAATTTTCTTTGAGGCGCATTACATTTCTTAAGTAATCGTGTATTTTCACTACATTATTCGAAATAAGCCAAATCTTAGTTTAAAAGATGCGTATAATATATATGATATAATGTAACTGCTTAGGGTACATGCTATCGTTGGAGAGTACTAGGTGCTCCTTTGTTTTAATGCTTTCGATATTTTTCTTAGCAAATTTTGGGGTTTCCTGCTACCTGCTGTTTCACAATGCTAACATATTAAATAATGATGTAAACCCTATTTATTCAGTCATTAAAATTCATTCATGTCAACGTAATTTGATTCATATTTTACTTACACATGATTGATCTCGTCATTATTGCTTTTCTTTGCTACCGTTTGCACACCGTGGCCGTTCAATTATCACCAACATACCAGTTTAGCGTCTTCGTTATGTTCCGACATACAAACATTTCGCCAGTTAACTCTTTCCTTGGATTCACCGATTTTCTTGTCATTTAAATTCCCTGCCTCCGATTTGCTCTTCGATAGTAAATTCGTTGCTCAATCCGGCGCCTTTAATTTCCTCACCAGCCATGAACTCAGCGATGCTAAATTTTCGTAATTTAATTTTTAATTTTAAACTGAACACAATGTCCTTTTTTATTGCAATTATCAAAAGTAATGTTAACAAAATTAAAAATACAAATACAAAAAACAATAGTACAAATACAGAAAACAATATTTAAAATACAGAAAAAACAATTGTATAAATACAAGCAAAAAAATGATCCAAGAAAAGTAGAAAAAAAGAATAAATATTAACACATTAGAAGTCCTTCTGAGCACAATGCTCGTCAGAAGGTGCTTACTTCAGCATACTTTTAGAGATCTGATGCACATAGTGAAATGTACAAAGGTGGATCAAATGCAAGTTACAATAAAATATAATAGTTGTCAAATACAATTTAGAAACATTTTTTACATTCAGTTTTTAGTTTTGACATGCTTCGAAATCCTTAGGAATTTCTATATAATTGATTTAATAAGTTTGGTATTATATTACAGTCTCTCCTCTCACCATAAGTATTGAATGCTTTAGGATATTGATAGGGATCCACATTCCTCAAAGTCATTGAATGCTCTATTACTCTTGGTACTTTATATTTATCACTGTAATAATTTTCAATTATCAATATGTAATCAAACAATTGACCCTGGGAATAAAAATTATTGAGATTACGATGACGCATCGAATATAAGATATAGTATTGATGATAGATGATAGATAATATATATTGCATAGAATCGGTTATATCATGTAGGTATCATGTATAATTTGGTTCGTAAAGTACATGAGATAATTAATTTTATATTGAGTTAACATCATCAATTACCACCCATTCCGAGATATCAATGATTGACATCACACCGATGATTCGATGTAGATCCTGCGTATCAAAATGTGGGTTATGATTATCCCCTCTATCCTGTAATGTGACTCTCCTGCGCGGATAATGACGTGATAGCATGGAAACCACGGTGGATTTTGTAAAAATCGTGTGGAAGTATAATTCATTGATTGTGAAACGTGTTTTAATTCCTCTGACTGAGTACTATTTGAAAACTTTGTATAATTATATATATTTATATACCATTCACGAGCTTCCCTTTCGGGATAGGCTAAATCGTTAAGAGCTTGATTCGCGGTGCTAGACCTGTAAAACTGGCTGTTTCAATAATTTGCTCTATCCTTGCATTCCTCTATTGCTTCAGATACACTCATGCATTGCTTCAAACACGCTATCTTTTTATTAGGACTCCTAATATTTAAGAGTCTCTGTCATCGCGTAAATGTTACTAGCGACACTCGAAAAGTATGATTTACTTTCATATCGATGCGTGTTCGGCATTCATATCGACAGGGACGATATGATAATATTGTCAACATGACATCGATGTGTCGTAGTTTGGCGTATTTCAATCTCGTCCTTCGCGCCGTCCAATCCGAGACCCTGCCTCCCGTGACCCTCCCGTCAATTTTCCTGTCCGACCTCTGTCCCCTCCCTTGTCCTCATCCGTCCGCCCTCGGAAGGGGTCCGTCCCTTTCCTCCGTCGCTTCTCCGTGAGGTCGGCCTCGGGTCGAGGGACAGCCGGGTCTGCGCGAACAGGAGAGAGAGAGAGAGGGAAGAGTGGATTTCGGGGGAGCTTTGTGATGCGGGAGGTCAGCCGCGCCGCCGGATATTCGGGGTGAGCCTCGCCGTTCAGCCGGGCGGGTTTTTCGCTCCATCTGATGCAGACCCGTGGCACAAAAAAAGAAGTGTTTTGCCGTACAGGCTGGCCGTTGGGGGGAGGGATTAAGGGAGAGGGTCGAAGGGATATAACTTGCATCTGCAGGATCCCCTCGCCCCCTAGGGTACTTATCGCTCTCCACCACACCTATTCCCGTATAACACTGCCCATCATCTTCATTCTCTTATTCTGAATCACCTCTTATCTCAGTGTTCTTTATCTTTATAACTCTTCCACTTTCACCCAAATCTCTACGTTTATCGACGAGAATGATATAATTCAAATCTCTTTTCGGTAACGGAAATGTTTGTTGGATTCCTCATTTCTAAGTGGGTGCTTTGTGGACAGCAATTTATTTTCAAGCTGGCCGTCGAATGGTATTCGAGTATTTTTATTATCTATCTTCAGCCGGTGTTCGTCATAATTATCACTCTCACGCTCTCCCTCGATTCTGTGCGTTACGCATTCAGAAGGTCCGAATACGAATATCGTAACCGTGGCGACATTTTTTTGGTGGAGTTCTTATTTCTACTGGGGTGCTTTATTTTCAGGTCTCCAGCCGTCGGATGCGACAAATATATGTCTCCCTTTGATCCTTGCTTTAACTGCATGCTATTATTGAAGCTATCTTTCCCTCCACACCTTCTCAAGTCAATGAAAAATCCTACACGTATCTAACTTCCAACCAGTTCTCAATGACGAGAATGTAATCAGGCTTCGTTCGCTTCCATTTATAACTGCTGCAACAATTTTGTCAGGAAATTGATAAAATTTTATATATTTCATGTTTTAAAACATCTTTACAGAATTATATTATAATGCTATTTTTTATAATATATATTACAAAAAAAATGTTTGTCTTTCTATCTTCACTCTTTTCCACTGTTTTTACTTCATCCATCATATTTTTCTCTCTTTGCGTAAGGTTTCACTCCAGTAAAGTTATCATACCAGTAGCATGTAAACGTTCTCTATTTTCCTGCTTTTATTTGATTTCTCATGAAACTTTCCAAACCCTGGAGACTACCTGAGCCCTGTTAGTGATCCTCCACATGTTTCTGAATTTTTTCGGCTCTTTTTTAACCTCTCGCGTCTTTCTCTTCTGCCGTGCATTATCGAATCTCTCATTCTCTTCCTTCGTTTCCCTTCGGATCACGCCCCCTCTACGTTCTTCGAATCCGATAGGATTTTTATTTTACGTTCCGGTCGATCGCTTAATCACTTTTCGTCGCTACGGATAACAGGAATCAACTGATAATCTCCCGTGGTTTTATGTGCATCATTGTGTTTGAGCCTTGTAACGTTTAATGAATGAAATTGTCGGCCGTATATAATGTTTCGGGGAATTCGTTAGACTTGTCTGGAATTTGAAATTGGATAATGCGCATCCGAGGCCGAATTTGCAGGGATGACGTTCCTTTGTTCAAAGTGTTACTGTAATTATTTGCTACAGCATTTTACCGCTGCGGGATAATAGAGGTTTTGTTGTACTATTAGATTTCCGTATTTAATGCTGCTTATTGATTCAAAAATTGATAATTTTTGTCGGTGTAACTTCATTATGGAAGCAACTCTGTTACACATCAGTTTTTCAGGTTACCTCTTAACAGCGAGTCCCATGTTGTAATTTTTTAGAATTAAAATTACTGACCGAGTTACATTCAAGCGATTCCTATCAATATCATGATGTGAACTGTAATAAACTGACTCAGATTAAGTCTTATAACACAACGTCTCATTAACAATGACTGAGGTTAGTGAATAATTTTTTTAAAAACCTCTTTTATACGGAACAAATGCTACATAATATTCTTTCCCTCCATTAGAATATGAGTACGAATTGTTCGAATTTTTAATCTTTGTGTGCTCTCAAATCATCCTTTTAAGTGTGCTGGATGAGTTTACGACTTCCTAAGTCCCTCCTCTCCAAGTCGTTCACTATATAATTTTTTCGTCTTATTTAATACTTTGCTCAGATGCATTTATTATATTCCTTGAATTATTAATCCTTGTTCTAAAAGTTATTACTCGGGTAACATGTGAAATATGCACGCTTTCGATGATCTCTATAGGAAAAGTACCCTCGTTTTTGGGATAGCGTACAAATGTTCATCATCGAAGGTTTCGCTGTTCATTTTGATTTTGGAAAATAATATTGGGGTAATCATCTCGTGAAGTTGGATGATGACCTAGATAAATCTGACAGATATAAATACTTGAAATCATAGCGAACAAAAAATTATTCAATGAAATCTTAATTAGCTAGATCCTATGATTACTTCACAACATCTGTGAAATGATCAAGCAGCATTAATCTCAGTTTAACATTACTATAAACTCTCCATTTAGAGAGCTGATTGAGGTTCAAAGATACTCAATCAGATCTCTAAATACTCATGCTCCAAGCAAAGGTAAGTCAACCTTTACCTTACCTAAATTCACGTAAATTTTCCCTCTGAGGGAACCCAGTCATCTAGTGCTTTACCCCGGATTTTTTTACAAGCTATTAAAATCGTTTATCAAGTGATTTTCAGCGTAAGCATCATAAATCACATCGGAAATCTTGATCTTATACCAAGGACTCAAGCACCTTAAGTTATACGTTTATGTATGGCGTGAAGAAAAAACATAATGTTTCATTTGCATGGTTATTTATATATTACTAACGTAAGAAAATATATTTGCATGCTTAATTACGACTTTGCAACATTTCATAAAATAAGTAAATTTATCTTGATGAGCATTTTTCTGTAACAACTCTCCTGCTGTCACCCACATTTTGACAAATTTTCAAATTTTCTGTTTTATAAATATGGGACAATTTTTAGCACTGCCTTTACCTGAAGGATTATCCAACATAATTACCAAAGATCGTGGCTGACTTCAGTTGCTTACTTTTACCTATCATGTAGATAAAATAAGTCTGAATGCACTTTGCTCCTCTGATTCTTACGATCTAGGTAATTTAGTCTCACTTCTTATCTTTCGTTTAGTCGAATTCTAAATGTATTTCTTGTAGCACACAATTTAGATAATGGTACAAGAAATAAAGAGGGAAGTACATAAGAAGTAATATCAAGGAGTAAGGTAACTGGTATAGACGGGTAAGGATGAAGGCCTGCAGTCAACCAATCTTACGATTGAACGACCAATGATTAATGAATGTCTCTATTTAGCTCTTTCCTTAAACCATTCCATAAGATAAGAAGAAGTTAAAAATATTTGATTAACGTACATTAAGTTCGAAATTAATTTCGAGAAATGTACGGATGGGTATCAGACTTTGTTTCTAGCATTAATCTTGCCTCTTTCTTAATTTTTCTTCTTGCAAGGCCTTAGAAATAAATGGAAACGATAGAGGACGGACGAATCTTTTTTGTGGATACTAAAGGTATTGAATCACTATAGAAAGGTATTGAATATAACATCTTGAATTTCATTTTCATTGGCTTATATATCAAATAAGCCTATTTTTTTACATATACTTGATTGTTCTCTTTCAATGTTGTAACCATTGGACCCCTTTAATCCTAGCCTCTCCGCAGGCCTGTTAAGTTCTGTGCTTTTTGTAAACTTAATCTAAATGTCTCTTCAGAGTAATGCCAAAACATTTTTTGTGAAGATTATATTTACTCAAGCTTCAACTCTGGAAAAAAATTGGTGACTGCTGAAGTCGAGTTTTAATTCCACGGATTTAAAAGTAAATTTCGTCTCTTACAGTCACGCTATGCATGGATATCTCGTGGCTCTGTCGTTAATTAAATCACAAAGCAGCGGTTCGCTTGAACCGGAGCAAACCGGCAGCGCGTATGTCTCTCTCTCTGGTTTGTGATCTTGCTTTCCTATAATTGCATCACTCCGGCATTCGGCCTCACAGCATGCCATCAGCATGAACTGGAACAAATTTTATTTGCTCAATCGGTGCCGTGAGCGCCGTTAAAGTGAGACTCACGACAACGCTACACATCGCATGACGTTCGCACTGCGTTTTATTTCAATGTCGAATGGGTTCCGAGAAGAAAAAAGAAGAAGATGGATTGTTTTGTTGATCCTGGGGGATGGAGTTGCCGTGCCAGGAAATAAAAAAACGGCCATGAAAAATCAGTGAAATCGGTGAGATAAGAGCAAATGCATCCGTGAGCACCTTACACTGGGTTGTTTTTTTCCTAGCGAAAGGAGTAAGTAGAAAGTGACAGATTAGTTGAAGCTATTCATTATTTATTATCACTTAATCTAAAAGTGTAAGTAATATTAAGGAAAATTCAGAAAAATTATTTACGAATAAAAAATGATCAACACTTCTATCGTTCCCTAATGTTTATTGTTGAATATTTAGTGAATGGGTTTATTGTTTCTGCATATATCTTTTAATCCCTTGCATACATTTTCATTGAATAATCATTATCTGCAATTAAAACAAATAGATTTTTTTCCTGTAAATATTATCGTATTTATCATTAAATTGTTCCAGGCTATTTCATAGACATCTGTTACATTTAAAGGTGATGATCCTATTTTACGTTTTCTGCCTCTTCCTACCTGTCCTTCACTCGTAAGAAATAATGTAAAATTGCTCCACGAATGTCGTTAAAAGTGCCATTATATTTTAGTATCTCTATGCTGTTGGCAAACTGCTTCATGTAAAATATTTAGATTTTGGGAAAATTGGAACATTTTCCCTCTATTTTGATTCTGGGCGCTGCTTGCTTATTCGTAGAACCTGGCTGCTTCATTGAAACCAGCCAATTAGTTGAGCATCCCGCACATTCACGTTGTACTGAAAAAGTTGCACCTACCCAAATTCGTTTACGGCGATTGACTTTTTCGTATTTTATTCCTTTATTTTGCGCGTTTGTGTTACAATACCTCAGTTTATTTTGTATGTCCCTGCTTCTGAATTTCCACTATAAAAAACGAGTCTTTAGGGCCTCTCAACGTTGGTTTGAATATCCCTCTTGTAGTTTCTTTTTCTCTATTCTTCCATTTTTTAGCCAGTTGCTCATTTGCTCACTTTTAGCGCTTAATTTTGTGAGGCATAATTTTAGGTTTTCATCGGTTCACATAAGTTTTCATTCGTAGGTAACCGATACCTTCGCTATTTTATTTTGGGATGTATTTTGCCTTTTATGAATACTTTTAAAGCTCTCGTGTATGAAAAAGCAGTTTAGATACCGGTCATTTACGCGGTCATAGCTGTCATACGGTCATAGCTGTTTTCCTGTATCATGAATTCCAAATAATCGTGAGAAAATATCAAAGAATGAGTCTTATAATGAAATATCACACTTTTATCGTTTTTCGTCTCTGGGTGATAAACTTCGATGATGTTAATGGTAAATCAAAATCCGAAAGCTTTGGAATTGCCTAAGCATCTGAGTATTAATAATATGATTGAAGAATTCAGATTGGCAGATTCATGGAACAGGAAATGAAGATTTTTTTCATAGATTTTTACAGTTCATTTTAATTTGAATAAGTAGGTATCTTTTGGTTTCCTGCGGTTTAATTACTTTTTTGAGCAACAGTTTCACCGTGCTATTCTGACGGCCTCGTCAGGCTTTCTGAATCAACAATCACAAATAAATAAACAAACTTCGGTGGCTATTATGTAACAGAATTAATTTACACTTGAATTTTGAAAAAGTCTTTTCCACGTATAAGGGATTTTGTAGCCATCCTCTCTGTTTAAGTTGTTAGGTCTTTTTTCTATTCCAACGGCTTCCCTGATGACCCGTGAATAGTAGCTGCTTTCTTTACCATTGAAATTGAAAAAAGACCTAACAACTTAAACAGAGAGTATGGTTACAAACTCCCTTATACGTGGAAATGCAGGAGATCGCGATGTCTGTGCTAACATTGTCGGAGAGGCCAAGGTCCGACAAAGGCTGTAGCGTCGAGGAGTATGGTGTGTATGTATAGGAGCCACTTGCGGTAGGAGATGGCGGGGTGATGTATTTTTAAATAATTTCATTGGCCTATTCGGGATGTCTACCATTTTATATCATCGCTTTTTACCATCCATTGGCCGATACCATTTACCATCATCCATTGGCCGATAGCCGTGATAGACGATCCATTTTATCTTCGGAAACAAGTAGGCAAACAGAGAGCTTAAAAAACAAAGACGCACTTATGAATGTTCACTTCAGCCTTCATCGGTGTAGTGACAGGAGTGACGGCTTGCGGATTTCTTGGGCCAAGGGCACGTGAGGGACATTTTCACCTTGTAGCATAGCAAGTGAAAGGGAAAGATGCATTCTTTACTGTTCCTCTCATTTCTTGCCTTGGACTTAAATTTAACGCTGACATGTAATTTCGGCAAATTTACTGGAGAATCCCATTTCCGGTCTTTACATTAATTTTTGAAGTGTAAACTTCTATAGGCGCACCAGGCACAGAACATTCTGCAGGCGGTAAATCGGATTCTGGCCGTCACGCTCTTTTTCTCACGTCATGCTTAGCATACCGAATGTAAACTCAAGAGAACGCTCTCTCTGTAACAGAGTAAGATGGCGTGCTGGTTTGAGTCGTCGTCCAACGTGCCAAAAGTCCCAGAATCGATTCCTAGTGGTGGAGTTTTTCTTTATATATTATATTTATCAGAATATCACCATAGAAGTTTACACTTCTCCCGTGTGGTCTTAAGCACACCAATTATTTTTTATTGTTATAATTGTGATTTGATGTGTTTATTACCATGGAAATAATTTTAAAGTGTTACTCAGCAAGGTATCAGTTTTAGTGTTAATCATGAACGAATCAGTAACATGGGCTAGTGTCTACTAATTTGAATGAAAGTTCGTTGCTTACCGTTCCCAAAATTATACGAGTAATTTCCTGTATTCGATATTCACGCACCTGTCTTTTTAACTTTTTATGGTGTGCAGCCTTATCTGTTAATTATTTTTCTTTAATAGTTGTCATATTATAAATAAATCTTTTGCCGGTTCTCGATATCTGTCGCTACTCTCAATTCCACCCACTAAAATGCAGGTCGTAGTTACCTCTAAATCAATCGTGCGCACTGTGAATTTGAAAAAAGAACAACAACATTTTAATCTCTTATCGTAATTGATATATTCATGTAAGTATGCCTCGGATAAGGTCAAATTTTCATTTATTAGATAATCGAGTGATATTGTGTGTATATGGGCCAAAATTTAGTATTCAAATAATGTCCATTTAAGGACTATATGTGCAGTTAAACCATAAAAAGTTAATGAATGATATTCTTTTATAAGCTTCTTCTAATACTTGTAGTCGTTATTTTGACCGCTTTAAAGAATTTCAAAGGTCATTTCTTTAGCGAAAAGAGACTACCATTAACGGAATCAAGTGCCTTAAATTACTTATAAATAAATTATTCCTAATTTTGTTTCTTTCTTCGCAGTTATGGCAGTCACACAACAGGTGATTTGCAATTTTATGTTGAAATACTCGGTAGAAGTGGAATAAAGTTGGAAAAGTTTGATGAGAAAAACGGAGGAGCTACATTTGTGGTTCTCATCCTTCATTGCGTAAATTCCCCTTTTATCATACTTCATAATATCAATCCTCATGTGTTTTGAAGATATGTTTCACTCTTTTTTTTACAATAATAGAGGTCTCTCAATCTATTCCGGATAACGAAGAGTAGATCTTCTATCCCCTTTACCCAGCCGTCATTTGTTGAGCCGTAGTGTCCTCCCAGAACTTTCGAGGAGCAGGCATATGCTCTATTGCGGGCGAAACCCGAGCTGGCATCAGAGTGACCTCGCCGTTCGCACCATCTGCCAGCCGTCCCATCCCACGCGGGAAACCAATCCTCCCTCTTCGTACCTCCAATCTTTCTGCTCGCTCCTTCGGGGAATCCTCGAAGATGGTGCTCCTTCACCAACCAACCTTTGCATCTCTCGACCGTGTGTCCTCGCTACGTCATCTCCTTCAGCCTTCGGTGGTTTGGGGAGATGACGAGATCCCATCTCTTCTCTCCATCTCCTTCCTCTCATCGTGGGCACAGCCTATTCAGGAACCCGCATATGGTGTCAAAAGCCCTTGCTCTGCGTGTGAGATCGTCTGCGTTCGATTTCGCTGTTGAGGTATCCGCATAGGCGTCTTATTAGCGGGATTGGGTTGGTGTGACAGCTGGAGTACTGGCTTCTTTTACAGAGGACCCGGGTTTGAATCCTAGCTGTTAGGGAAATTTTTCATTGGAATCCCGATTCCTACTTGGTGGCTGTGTAAAAAGCACTCTTCAAGAGTAGTAAGTACTCTGTTCCGACGAGACCAAAAACCGGGGTCCCCTTTGCGCCTTTCGTTTGGAGTAGGTTACTAATGCCAATGCCAGGTTTCTCTCCACCCTTCTTCCTTTCCCCAAGTAATTCTTCCCTTGCCAGCCTACCCATCAGTACTTAATGGCGCAAATGTACTCTTGTGTCGATCGCTGCCCACAAATAACCAGCCAATCTTGCTGAAGAAGGATCTGCGGATTGGAATGGAGGAGAATTTTGTCGAATAAGGATTGGCGATAATGCTCCTCTCTCGAGTCGAAGGAGATGTGCCGAGTGGTGATTCGAGAGACTCGCAGTGGGGGAGGATTTGATCCAGGGGGTAGGAGAGAGTATATATTTTTTCCTCTATAGTCATTATATCTATGCATTGCACACTGCATTATATGATAATAATGGTGTACTTTTCCTATGCCTAAAGGTTTTCCCTAAAGTAGCGTTTTTTTCCAGAGAAATTACTGACCGAAGTCTTTCATTCTTAAAGAAAATGTTATAGGAAAAATAATTCCTAGAGTTAAAGGGAACTTCCTTAGGAAAGAAATGTTTACTAAGGAATTCTCAATTTTTCCCTTGCTTTTCCCTTCGTTCTAGGAAGTTCTTATTGCGAAATTACCATCGTGGTTATACATCTACTGCTATAGTAGTGATTTCCTAGTATAAGGTTACCTAATGAATGAGCTGGCAGACCATGAGCTGCATCGCTTTGAGATAAAATTCCATCTGTGCTATATCGTTCCTAATGCGACAACATGAAATATCAAGCTTTTTGTACTTGCTCCGGCAATAGACATCCAAAAATTTTAAAAATTCTGGTAGTAACTTGGGTTCTGGTGGTATGGATGACACTAACAAGCTTGTAAAACGTTCCACACATTATTCCCTCTCTCGCCCTTTTCTCTCACACCCTTGCATTGATTCTCAGGGGAAAACGTAGATGTAGACAGCTTCCCGTTTTATGCAGTATGCCTTTGCGGAACTATGTACGTGCGGTGCTGAAAATTAAAATGTCACGTAGTCCTAGATACACACAGGAGAGCTGTCTATTCCAACTCCCCTCGACGATACCTCTATCTCATTCCCTGCAGCCTTCCCTGCCCACCGGCACAGTGTTACCCCCTTTCTTTTTACTAGAGCCACGTCACGCGAAAGGGAGAAGACCCCAAAGTTGCCGCTCGCCGTTGGTGGCGCTGATAGTGACGGCGTTGGTGGACGGTAGTGAGTGAAATGGGGGAGGGGCGTGAATGGTTGTAACACGAGGGAGGGTTGGTGCGTCTTCTTTTTGCCCTGAAAGAGGAGCTGTCGCCGTGGCGGTTGGTGCCCCCCGGTGGGTGCGTCGGGTGTTGGGCTGAGAGAGGAGAAGGGATAGATGCGCGGGGGAGTCGTCTGACGTGCTGTATTAATTTTATTTTATTTGTTTATTTATTGTTCTGTGGCAAGCCTCCCGAAGAAATGTGCAGTGTCATGCACAAAGTGAATCACAGTTGGTACCGAAACAATGCAAAGTGAAAAAATACATGGAATATCAGCTACATTGAGGAATACAAAATACATAACTAATGCGTGTGCATTGTTTTAACAAAGAAATAAAAGGAAAGAGCTATCAGCATAACAGTAAGTTCATTTTATCACAGTACAACGTAGCATGACCCGAATTTAATGGATGAGCTACCCGAGTTAGGCATAACACTAATTACAATGGCTGATGAAGTCAGCGGCTGAAACGTTGGTCGTTTATTATCTAATTCGGTGCGAAACCGGTCAATATTATATTCAATCCATTCGTCGGGAAAACCTAAAATCCTTCTTAGCAAACGTATTGTTTTCATTTTCAAATGTACGGCATATTTCACAGAGCTGCGCCTAGCTCGTCTCCTGCAAGCGAACGCCGCAGTAAATTGAGTAGATTATGCCTCAGTGCCGTTAAAACCATATCCTTTCTAGAAAATTTCGGATTGCATCTTTTATTTATTTCCTTTGTCACCCTGCAACTCATTCTAGTATTTGAATTCTACTATAATGGAATTGCATATTAAAGCTATGTAGATATTGAATTTATGTAATGATCACACACCAAACCATAACTCTCGGTTCACTGCGTTCTTTCTTTGCTATTCCCTCTCAAATCCGTTTCTACCCCACACGAAAGGTTTCTTCCTCGCTGCGCCTTCTCTTTTCCCTAAATGAGCCTTCCAACTTTTCTCACCTCATGGCCTTTCCTCAAAAATGTCTCATCATCAACCTTTTCTCCATTTTCACACAACTCTTCCTTCCTCCCGTTCATTACGTTTCGTTTCAGTGACGCGCCTTACTCTCTGGCGTTCGCTCGGGTGAAACCCTCTACCTGCAAACGAAGGCACGGCTGGAAGTAAAGACGCACAACCTTTCCCCTTCCCCCTTCTCTCTCTCTCATTTTTTTGCCAAGTTAATCCTATTTCACCCGAGATACCATAGCTGTGCAGAAAGCGTCGACCTTTAATACCATCACCCTTCCTCCCCTTGCGAAAAATGTCTATTTGTGTGCGGGAGCAGCGTTGCAATATCAGGTCACAATTTGAAACTCTCCGAGGGTTACTAATTAAAGAGCTCATAGAGGTTGAAAAAAATAGAAAAAAACGAACGTAGTCTGGGAGAAATGAGGGAAATGTATTCTTTTCGAAGTGTTCCCGAGAGAAAAAACAGCAGGAAGATACCACTTAATTATTTTAATTTTTCCACATCATTTTTTCACTGAAAATTATAAAAATAGTCCTTATTTAGTGCAGTTTTAATAAAAATTACCCTTATCAGCCGCATACCACTGGAAAACAGCATGGATGGTGATGCTCTGTAAAATAAAGTCCATTTTTGTTAAAATTTGATAACAAATCTATCTATTAATGGAAAAAATTCTGTGTAGTGAGAAAAATTATCATAGAATGAAAAAAATAAGATTAAAATGAAGGCGAATCAGGAAATTTAATATAAATGATCGATCGCAACGAAATTATGTGTCACGTGTAATATAAGGTGGAATCACAAAAAATGCATGTTCAATTCCAATGACTTTTCCATGTGATTAAAACTATATATTTAAACGAGATTGAATTAAAGATAAACATATTAGTGAAAATTGAGTCACGTGTAATTTGTTTTTCCTCGTTGATGGTGTGAGTATTGGCGTCGCTTACAGGTGCTGTTTCTGACCTGTCTTTCGTGAACAATCAATTTTATGAGGAAGAAGCTTTCCATTCATTTCATTGAATTAATATTTTCTACAACATTGTGTGCTTTTACTCAGCTTCCAGGGTCATGCTATAATCGGGCAACTGTCCATCCCAAGGGCTGGAATATTCTTCCTTGTTGTTGGCCTTGTCTCAGGCGTTGTAAAATTATTTGCGCGTTCAAGAGAACTGAAGCGATAGGAATGATCAATTGAAGGCCACTCGAGTGGGATGTTTACGTAAATGCTTGACGTTAGAGCTAATTTTTCGATTGACCTCTTTCACGTTTTGCTGACTTTTGTCTTTGCTCGTGACCTCATACCTGAGCCATTGATAACAACTTAATTGTTCACTTAGATTATTGTATTTTTTGTTGAATATTCTGTAGCATCCGGTATACTTTTGCTCTTTTAGAAGACATGTGCAACATTCTAATTTGTCAAATATTTTAGGTCATTGCATAGCATATCGGTTATTCTTATTTATCTTAATTACTTTTATGTAGCTGAGTGTTTTTAGAGCGGTATTGACGTTGAAACATCGGTATCATAAATAATTAAAATTTTCCGGTCCTCGCTACAGCCTGACCTGACTCCTCATGACTCTTCCGCCATACTGAGGCGTCGTTGCTTCAATTTCTTAGCATCGCTTGTGTTTACAAAAAAGACGAATATTTGCTTGGTGAGTGGAAAAACATTGCCATATTCATTAATTAAATGCATTTGTATCATAGGTCAAAATTTTCAAGATGTAATTAGAATATTTATGTAATAAACTCGTTTTTTCTTAAGATCTATCAAAATAATAGAGTTTTGATAATGTAAGACTAATTTCTCTCATTTTCCTGACGATTTAATTGCATATATGACGTTTCTCTGTCAAAAATCATCTTTACGTTCCTAGGCAACTTCACATGAAGATAATCATCGCTGAATATTCCTACCCATTTGCAAGTATTTGTATCGTCGAAATGCATTAACGTTTCGCAATTTCCCAGAAAGGTTTCCGAGTTTCCGTGACCCAGATGGACGGTTTTAATGTTGTACGTCGTAATATGTGTATACCCACAGGTGACCATTTCCTTCCCATCTTCTTTTCACCAGTAACGGCTTCAAATACATTTTCCTCCCGCTTTCGTAAAAAAAATGCTGAGATGCAAACGGCGCATCGCAGGGTATCTTCAACGCGGTGGTGGAGAATCATCGGGGTGAGGCGTCTTTCCTTATCCCTAATACATACTCACAATATCCCCTACTTTTATATGCAAATCCAGGTTGCAGCTAGGATTTGTTCCGGGGGACTCGGGCCATTACTCGTCCTTCCGAGAATGAGTGTGTTCGCCCCCGGAATCGCGCGTCCTTTTTTATAAGGTGGGAGCAACCCAACTTTGTGCTCTTCTCATGTACTTACGTACTAGATGCCTATATAAAAACCAACTTTCTAGCCACATAGCCAATTCAATCCCTCCACTACGCCTCGCGATAAAAGGGGGTGGCTTATCTCCGCGAAGGGAACTACTTGCGAAGAACATTTTAACGTATAACATTCTGCCCTATGGCTATTTTTCTTTTTGTCGTGGACTGTTTTAGAATAGTGAGTAGATGGCTATAATCCCTCTGTAAAAATTTCCATTGTGTTTTGGGGTGACTGTTAAACTGACGACTCCTGAGAGCCGAGAGTACTAGATGACACGTTGTACATTCCTGTATTTGAATAAATTTTCTTTCGAATGTGCACCTCTATCCCAGATATTGAGAGGTCTTGCGTTATGTTACCAACTATCGAGAAATATTAATCTAGGCATGGATCCAATGATACACATGCTTAGGTATGAAGCAAAACTAAATTTCCCAAATTGGCATACCTAAAGTGATGAGGAGTTCGTTTCATGTTTATATTATTTGGGCCATAAAGCATGTTTGCACCACTTTTCTGTTAAAGTTTCCTTGTCGTTTTAATTTCTAAGGTCTTCATTATGGTTTATATATATCAATTTGCCATCAGATTTTCTTATTTTACCTTTGTATCTGATTCATGTCCACGCTGAATGGATAACATTTCTCTCGCATAAAATGTTTTTGGAAGCTTATTCGGAATAAATAGTAGCATTGAATTGCTACGAAAAAAAATAAACATTTATCACATTTTTGCTGTTTTTCGTTAGATAAACACGTGGGGGTGAATTTCATGCACTTGAAAAATATACATATAATCGGAAAATTTAACAGGAAAATGATCTATTGCCCTGATCTATTCATATCGATATCAATTACTCTTCTGAGTATTCTCTGATGGGTAAGGAGAGTTCATGAGGGTAGCAAGACACGAAATAGAAATTGACCACCGTAGCCCCTTGTTTCTCTGAATAGCTTACCAGATAATGGACCTTTTAGTAGATTATTTAAGTTCATAGAATCAGTACTGTCCTTTGACCTCAGACAACTACAGAATTATAGAAATTGAAGACTATTATAACTCGCTCCATTTTGTCAACGAAATGAAATGCAAAACGATATTACTTCTAGTAATCTCGATTCATGTTTTTCTTTTGCTAAATTTCAAATTATACATTATTATTATAAAATGGTCGGCGGTATGTGAGGTAAGAGCGTCAGTGTATTATTCCGTTATTAATCCTTTTTTAAATTATTAGTTGTCCATGCTAATTAATGAAATGTAAACATTGAGGAGGCTGGATGTGCCGACCTCGATCCTGGTGGGAACGAAATCCGAGCGGGAAGAGGGTGCTCGAAGAAGTGAATGGAGAAAAACGTGAAAAATTATCTTCTTTTTAAGCCAACCCGCGGGCGAACAGGGAAAAAAAGCGTTCACGTACGGTTAAAACTTTGGAGAAAGGATTGTGTGATTAATGGCGAGAGTCTGTGCAGAAGAAGTGAGAGGGGGAAATGGATAAGAAATTAAACGGGGTTGCCTAATGAGGAAGATATTTCACGGGGAAAAATAAAAAAAAAGACTCGCCCGACCCATAAATGCTCATGTCTCGCCGGGTATGAGACAGTTGTCCGTACTTCGAAAAAGTATTCATATTACGTTTTGATGGTGGAGGGTGGAACTTGAGCATTTTTAACTCGCAGTTTACCCAAAGTCGATGAATATCCAATGGAGACGGAAATTCTAGTCGCCACTCACACACAACAAATTTCATGGCAGAACAATTACTGTTTCTACGACCCCGCGCCATTTAATTCCCGCGTTACTACTCCATCAACGACTCGATCTTTTAAATCTGCATTTTAAGCCCACCGTCCTCGCTTGCAGTGGAATTTGCGCGAATGAAAATCCCTTCCTGGAGTCAGCGTAAGCTTTCGTAACTAGCATTTGGAGCGTTTCTTTGATCCAGGACAAGAGGATTTTGCACCAAGTGCACGATCATAGTCAGGCACTAGTGCTCTTAATGGGAGAAGGATCTTGCGAAAATGTTAACGGGTTAACTATTTAACTCATCGCAGCATTGTATTTCCACGCTGCTTTCTTTTGGTGTCATTCGGGTTTTAGGGCGTAGATAAGGGCAAATTTATTGGTTGCATTGGTTTACTATCCGGCTACGTTGTTGTTCATCTTGTTGAAATTTTAACGAAGCATCGTGTTTGGCATTTAGATAAATGTTTCCTGCAACCAAAATCTGATATAAAACGTATATTTGTACGATAATTTTGCCGTCTAAAGTTTTAAATACCAGTTTCAATGTCGAAAAAGGATAACTGCCGGTTTCATAGATTGACTTAATTGAATGATTAATGCAAAAAAATCATATATGATGAATCAACTACCGTAAATTCATATAAAATCACCCAAACGAATTAAGTAATATTTTATGTACTCATCGCAGTAAAAAATTAATTATCGAAGTAAATTACCATCTATAGTAAAATAATAATAATTATTATATGTATTGAAAGCATTAGAGCATTTGACGTAGCACTATCGTTAATGTAACATAAAATATTATAAATATTTGAAACTATTCAGCCGGCGCGGCGGGAAACTTCTTCTCGAACTACAACCATATTAATACCTCATTACTCTCACTCAAATATGACGTATGGAGGAGATTTCCTTCCGCGTGAAGAAGTGCATCGAGTACATAGCAAAAAATAAAGTTGGGAAGTCCTTAAGTAAATGCTATAGGGCGTGAGAGAAAACACAAATAATTGATTCTCGCAGAAATACTACGCGTTGCCTATCCTTTCTATGTATCCGAAACTTGCAATCTAGCAAGGTGTGTGCGACTTCATCTCTTTGTTCGGTTTATATGGAGAGGCGAAAAACAACTATTGTAATTGGTGCCATTAAGATAGGTGGTAGAAGAATGAGGAATGAAAGTTTCGAAGGGCAGAGAGAAAAAATGTTTGACGTCCCATTACACTGTAATAAAAGTGCCCATCTAAAGTCACCAAAGTATGTATTGAGTATCCCATAACATCTTCGTATCTGCCGGGATTCTAACCCGAATTCTCAGGGTGGGAAGTCAGTACTATAGTTCCCACATGAATCAGATCTTTGTGGCGTCATATGAATGCAGACGACGAATGCGCCGCGTAAGATGATAGCAGTCTCCTCCTTACATCCCCGCGTCGTCGGCCGTAAACCGGGAATCAATCTGCCGCGCCTTTCAATCCCACTCAATGTTTCCCGCGCGCCTGGAGGCGTGAGTCCAGATCTGAATGGGATCAAATGAAGCTTTAAAGGTATCAAGCGTCGTCTCCCGGGAGAGAGGCGGACATAAGGGAGGGAGAGAGAGTGTGACCGGGTGAGCGAATGTGTGAATAGGGTTCAGCTCGGGTCGAGAGAGACAGAGGGCCGAAAGGGCTTTTGACCTCCGTCCCGAGCACTCTTCAGGTCAGGTGAGTGGAGAGGACCCCCGTGGACCCCCAGCCTCGGGTGGAGTGGGGGTGGAGATGCCGTCGGATGGGAAGAGAGGGATGGGGTGGAGAGTGCGGAGAAGACGGACGACTGTGAGGGATCGTCTGGGGTTGAGAAAAGCTGGAAGAGCGGAAGGTGGATGCTCCTCTAATACGGATCCTACTCGGCGCGCCAAGAAAAAACGCCGAGGGGATAACAAACGGTTGGAAAGGGGAGGGACCTGTTTCGATATTAATGTATGTGGATTTTTAGTTGGTAATAGAGATGAATAATTCAAGTGGCAAGCTTTACTTTTCTCTGAGGATGCTTGGTGAGATGTAAGTGAACAGCTCGAAGTTTGTTTGCTTTGAATCATCAAATTATATCTCGAAAACTGATCGGCTGTATTGCCATTCTTGTTGCAGGAATTGATTTAAAAATCCTACCTCTGTATGAAGTTACCCGAAAAGTACGAGTGATATGTGTTTTGTTATAATTAGTTAGTAATATCTCAGTGCTATGCAGTCTTTGGGCTGTTCATTTTCGTTGAGGATAGTTGGTTGGATCTTAGTGTAGAATGTACATGTTCATTCACAGTCTTGTGGCACTAAATTCGTAAACAAATCGCTTTTCTGACTCTGACCTATGATTAACCTCTCTTTCAAGCTAAACGGATATTTTTGCTAAGTAGTGCAGGGCATTGAGGGAAAGATTATAATTATAGCAAAAATGGAAAGCATTTTCTACCCTTACTTGAAACTTTTGATTATGAGTTCTGTGCTGAGTTCAATGTATTATATTTGTAATTTTCTTAAGATTTAACTTTGAAATAAGGGTAATGTTAGCCAGAACACGATTGCCCTCTATCAATTCAGGCTTCACGTCATGTAAGGATGTAGTGTACGTAATTAATTCCTCCGTAAATTATATCTGCTAAACATCGATTCGTTATCCGAAAGTGGATAATTATTCCACCAAAGAAAATGTTTTTGTGTCAAATAATGAGAACAGTTCGGTTGTATAATAATTTCTGTATTATTTTCACCATTAAATGTAATGGAAAAAGATTGATAAATATGGACCAAATACATTAAATATTCTTTACTCAGCCCTGCTAGGCGCATTTCGAATTAATTCCTATACTATTCTAGTGCCCGCAATTTTTTCATCTGGAAAGTGATTCAGATAGATTGATCACCATTTCGTTAACAAACATTACTACTTTTAGCAAATTATTAAAACATTGCGTTTCTGTTTCCCTTTTTTCTTTCTTAGGTTCTCTAATGCAAACTATCATAATTCAGTAATTCCTATGCGATATTTAAACTTGGGGCTAATAGCGTTGACAAGAAATTCGCCTGAAAAATATGAACTAATATTTCACCCTGTCATCCGTGGAGAAACGGCTTCACGATGAAAAGTTTCAGGAGATAATAATATTTCCTTTTTATACTAGTTGTTTTTCTTTTTGTGAATATGTCTTGATTTTATTCGCTCCATTTAGTTTTTAATTTAATCTTTTCTGTTTCTCTTTCATTTCATGCATTAAGTACAAAAGATGCCACTCAAACAAACGTGTAAGTGTAATTGCTTAACACTCAAATTCCGTTCATGCGTGGCTGAAAAGGTATCCATTTTGGGAAACTCCCGCAGGTGATTTTTTTCTGCCCGGATAGCCCATTCATTCCTACCCCACGCGCGTAATGGAAAAGAATGTATGGAAGGATTTGGCCCTTTTGAACAATGCGACTTTAGTTCCTCTAGTCGGCATGTGCGCGGAATAATCTATGAAGAGAAAACATTCCGGCGGAATGTAGATGGCTTAAATTCATTCTCGTCGGAGGATACATTCGTCGCTACGCGTGGATTGAGTCGAGTGAAAAAAAAAACTCGACCAACTTTGGTCCCCTGACTCTTCAAGCAGACTGGTGATATATCGTCGCGTTTAGAAAAAAAGGCGGCCTTCCCTTCCGATTTAAAGCACTGGATACTGCAAGCGGTTAAGTATGCAAGAGTGGTGTGCCGTGCAGGTGTGAGGTAAAGTGTGCGTGTGGGAGGGCGAGGCGGGACAATGGATGGGTGTGGGTGTAGTAGTTGAGGGCGTGGTGGGAGAAATGTTTGGTTGTGAGGGGAATGGCACAGGTGGGAGGGATTAAGGCGACTCCGCGTTCTACTAGGGGGAGTGGGGGGGATGTAGGGAGGTTAGGTAGGGGAGCAGGGGGGGTTTGTGTTAGAGTGAGGCGGTGTTGGGTGGTTGGGGGTCGCAGGGTGGAAAGACAGACAGGGGGTGGCGCCTCTAAATCTGCTTACGATTCCGTCGCCTCCTTTTCCTCCTCGATGATTCCCCCTGAACCCGCTTTCTTTCCTGCCACGCCTTTCCTCCCTTCATCGTTTTATTCCAAGTCTGTTCTGCTCGTATCGGCAAATCAGGGTGGAAAGGTAATAGGGAAGAAGAGGAAGATAGAATGGGAAATAGTAAAAAAGCCCGCTGCCGTCATTAGCTCTCAAACTAAAGGAAGCCGTGGTTTAGCATCATAACCGTTGTACGGAGTACTACATACTCTTGAATTGCTCTTCTCAATATATTCGAGGACTTTGCTTGCTTGCTCGAATTGCGGTCAAAACATAATTAACACCGCAGGGCTGAAAACTAGGGCCTTCTGAGTGGATATTCTGTATGTACCGGGACCATACCACCAGTCCCGGTCCGGTGCATTACCCCTACCATCTATAGCTTTCCGCGGTGTCTACTATTACTAAAAAAATGGATTATACGTACGAATCGGGTTGATGCGTTAACTGGGTTACTGACATCCCATTCTGGGGGCCTGCTTTCTGATTCCGGTCATAGTGGTGATTTAAAAAAATTTAATTCCCCTTTCCTCAAATGCCTTGTGGAGGGCACTTTAGGTGCAGCATTCCGCCCATTTCGTAAAACCTCTTCGCACTTTTTTCATGAGTAAGATAATGCCAACGTCTGCTTTTTCTCCTCCCTGCGCTCATTTGCCAAATAACCCAGCAATTATCAATCTGCATATCTTTCTATCATAGCGCAAGTGACCCAAGTTGTCGGTTTCTTCCCCTGGTAGTTATTATTGACATATGACATGCGATTACTCGCTCTCCATGCTTTCGTTTTAAGTGCGCTCATTTTTCACACATTGAACCTAATTTTTGCAATTCATCCGCGAAAATTCGCTTTTCATCCTCGTTCGCGCCCTCAATATGATGCGATGTGGCTTACACCAAACGTTACCATTGTCGCGTTAATATTTCCATACATTTTATCGCTCTGTTCGCCGATTACTTTCACGCCTTCTTTCGAGGGTGAGTGTTCTTTTTTGTTTTGCTAAAAAAATACTTACGGCTCCAATGAAAGCTCGCATTTAAAAACCCCTCCGTGTGTCCCAGTTCTTTGGTATTTCCTCTGTATCCCTTTCTTGCTTCCTCTCATCCTTTCCTCCTTTCCCCAATTCCACGACACGGTATGTCCTTTGTCCGCCCTTTTCGTGTCGACTTTCTCAAAAAAATACGGTGCTGTGGTTTTTGATTAAGTGTTGACGGCCTAAAAGATTTTCACGTGGAAAATATTTTCTCTGACCGCTCCTGTTTACTTTTTCCGGCTACGTTTACCTTTCGTGACAACAAATTTGTCTCCGTCTATTTTATATATTTTTTATTTACGGATCAATCAATGTCACTGGTTGCGTTCTCGTTTAGATGGAGAGTAAATATTATTTTGAGTTTGGTAGTGGCAAGTAGTCCTCGTGAATGGGTTTATTTGAAGTGTACTGCAAAAAGGATTGAAAAATACGAGACATTAAAAAGGATTTTTTCCTAGTAAAATTCAACGCAAGCCTATTTGTCAAGCGAGAATGATTTATTTTCATATCGGTCACAAACCCTGCGGCATAACAAGAATTGCAGCCGAGGATTTGAAACAATATTTTGTGGTAATATAGTTTTGTATCTATAATGCCACAAAATGCTGTATGTATTTTCACGGAGCGGAAATGTTTTAGCATTACTCTACAGGTGAATTCAAATTTCCTTTCGTCAACTCTTCCCAGCAATCTTTATTCAGTAGAATGGATATATAAAAGGTATGTAGTGAGTAAATATGTGATACTTACTCGCGGTGAGATCTTTAGTATATCTGTGCGCTATTGGGGCAGTAGACACTTTTTCCGATGAAAAAGAATAGGTGCCTCTTTAGTCTCTTCCACTTCGACATACTACCCTACGAGACGACGCAGAGGCGTGCGGCAGGGGGTATTAGGACATCAGCCATGAAAAGGGGGTAGAATAGTGAGGAGGAAGGAGGAGATAACAAAGGTGAATTGCATGGTGGTGATGTTTCTTATACTTGTGTCACGCAGTTTCTGTAAAAATCGCTAATGTTGCATGGAAAGAAGGAATGTTTATACCTAACAGTCTGGCAGTGTATATCTCTAATTTTTGTCGCATCTATCATTTCTAGAGATATAGTTCGGGGTCTAAATAATATCCTCCTCTTCACACTGAAACTCGCCTGATCGGAATTTTTTGAGCAGGTAATCTAAGTTTAGCGTATAGTCTCTGAGTCTTTCACGGCTCCCCACCCAGTCCTTCCATCTTCCTCACTGAATTATATGGTGGAACTCTTACTTACATTAATGGTATATTGTCTTATGTACTCCTTTAAGCCGGAAAAATAAGAGAGTTGAAACTACAGACAAACTTAGGTTCCATTCCGGTTTGTATTATCTGCCGTTTCTTTCTAACCCCGTCCTCCGAAACCTCGGCGTCGTCAAATGTATTCAATAACACTCGGTGGAGGTTCTTTTCCGCAGCCCGCTGACCCACGCTACCTTTTTTTTCCTCCTCATACCACCAATCACATCCTTTTTCTTCTCTCCTTCTTTCCTTCCACGTCTCCCTCTCTCCATTCATTCTTCTAAATCCGGTATCCCTCTCCTCATTCTTTCAGCTTCCTCATCCTTCGCGCGACGTTGCAAGATTCACCATGTCTCTCTCTATCGCCTCTCCTCCTTTCCTCTTCTCTCTCCCTCCTTGCTCCCAACCTTGCCTCACCACCCTCTTCCTTATTCTCTTCCGCGGCCCCTTGGAAATGATAAAAAAGAAATCGGTTTGGAGGATGGATGGATGGATGGGTAGGCGATAGGGTGGATGGTGGCTCTTCCACCTCTCGATTGAGGGCTGCGCGATGTTGGAATGTGAGTGTCGGAAGGAGGATATCGAATAAGTGTTGGAGTGGTAAATACCGAAATGGTATGTGATTTAATGGATTGAATTGAGTTCAATTTCATGTAGACGCGCATGTAATATCATAACCAATTAATATCGCATGTCGCTTTCATACCGCATATTAGTGCCGCGTAGCAGATCAATCTCATACCGCGTCCGTTTGACTGTCAAAATCGCATTTCATTTGCATCTCGCACATTTTATCAAATTGAGATATGTACTTATTTTGTGAATTCTGCCAAAAATTAATTGGTTGATTTGCGATACATTGTGCACTATCGATGAATCGGTTTGCGATAGGTGAGTTGAATGGATTTGGTGAATCAATTCCGAGTTATCGCATATATTTCGCGCAATGTATTGAATTTCGATTGAACCGTGATGTCGAATATCGAGGTCTATGCGACTTCGTATCGCAGGTTCAAGCCCCCGTCCACCCGCACTCCATGGGTCTTTCATCCACCCTGGCTCTTCTACGCGAGCCCTACGTCTCCTTCATTAATTCTCCTCTTTCTCTCCTTTCCCTGTCCCTCCTCACGCTCCCTCCCTCCCGCACTCCAGACCTTCCACCTCCGCCCCCCGACCTCCTTCCCACCTCGCCGACCTCTCCTTCCCCTGCCCTCCGCCTCCTCCGGGGCTCGCTCATTGCATATTCCATGGAGTTTTACCTCGGCCACAAAAGGTTTGCTGAGGAGGAGAAGATCTTCTGGGTTTCGGAAGAGGGGTGAGGGAGGGGCAGGGGAGTGAATAGATCCGGGTACCGGAGGCGCGGAAGAGGGGGTGCACAATGGAGACGGGGAGTGTCGGGGGAGTGGGTTTACGAAAGGAAACGCGTTAGTTCTCCTTCCACTTTTTCCGAGTAAGGAAAAAAACCCATCCTCCTCATACTCTCGCCCTTTCTTTTTATTCTTATATTTTACACACACTCGCATCCTTCCTTGCTTCTTTCCCTATCTCCGTTTTATTTATTCCCCTCCTACTCGAGTGCCCTCACTGTCGCTCTCTTCTCGTTCTTCTCTTTTCTCTCCCACTACTATTGAAATGGTATTGTTTTTCTCTGAAAACGATGCTGCCGTCAATCCTTCACAACTCGAAGAGGATGGCCTGATTTTTCTCTTCTTTTCCCTGCGTAAATATTTTCCCTTTCTTGAGTGGTTATGTGGTTCATCATTCGCGGAGACGATGTGCGTGCGTAATAAAATGTATGCCGTTATGTAAATACGGTGTATCAATGTCTTCTTCCTAGCCTAACATACCAAGTGTGTATTGTCGATACATTTTAGGCCCTTTCCTCAGTGAATGAAGTTACTTGATTTAACGAAAAATAATAGTAGCTGTCTTAGTAGCCCAGGCATTAAACATGCCTCTCTAAATGTCTTGTATTCGTCTTTGAACTGGTGGCATTGGTGCATGATTATAGGATTTCTGGAAAACAGGATCTTCAAATGAACTCTTTGAGCCATAATTGGTATTAAACGATATCCCTTTGTCTATAGGTTTGCCTCATAAATCACTTGTGAAAATTAATTAAATGTAAACTAAAAATTAATTTAAATATTTCTTCAAATGAGTGACCAAATGTAGTGGCAGTATGTTTTGTTTGGTATGGCAGTAGTGGCAGTGTACTCATTGTTTATAATAAAAAACTTCTTACGGAGTTCATTGGTTTAAAAAGGTCATGTATAATCGGGTGTTAGTTAGGAAGGCGCAGGATAAACCTGCGGGGAAAGTAAGTGGAAGTGACTCCTAACTGGCTACAGTTGAGCGGAAAAATCTGTTATAAATAAATATGAGTAATAAATCATTTTTGTGGAACTATTATCACGAGAAATACGTGAATTTTAGGGGTTTTTACTGTCTCACATAAATTACATAAAGTTAAATATCGATATCAGTGATACTCTTGCTGAGCTCAGTATTTAAGCAAAATACCTTCGGAGATTTATGGGCGTTGTACATGCATGTGCCCCGCAAAAGGAACCCGTATGTGTTTCTAGTAGATAGTTCAAAAGAATGGTTCTATCCTATAATAATATACACAAATCTAATGGTGTATGTCTGTTTGTCTGTTACTCAATAACCCAAAAACTGCCTAACTTTGATATTTTGCATGTGGGTAATTAAGTGCACTTATACAATCGCACGCACGTAAGTGCACGATACGATATACTAAGACAAACATAGGCTATAATTTAATTTCCTCAGGGTCCCAGGGGCCCCAAAATGGGCCCCATGTAATGTAATACTCCCATAAGAAAAGCATTGGAATCAGTGCAGAGGTTTCTTTTTGGCTTTTTTAAATTACTTGTACTCAAGATATAGTGTTTAAACTTTCACTATCGGATGACTGAAACATTGAAGTATTTAATTCTTTCAGTTGATTTTTTATACGCTTAGTTTTTTCTTCTCAATTACGTTTTCAATACCTAATTTATCAATTTTTCCCCGATTTCAAAAATAGCATATTTCGCCCGGGTGTTTTATGGCTTACAATAAATTAAATGATCAATATTTGAAAATTTCAGTGAGATTTCAGTTGGAGTATTTTGTACCACTACCTCCATGTGCGCTAAATGACTTTTACATAGTATCTGCATTTAGTACGTCACAGTGATTCATATAATTAGGGCCCTTAGTATAGTCCTAGAGCTCAATATGGATGGTTGGGGTTCCAATTGGCTCGAAGTCCCGAAATCACTACTTTCTATTTAACCTCGGAATGAATGAATAATAAGCAGTTTATCATGAATTTTTTTAGCGTAGCTACATAATACTTAATTCAAATAAAAATTCAAGTATGAAGTTTTTTGGTACTGGAATACAATCTCTCTCAAACTCACTTACGGAAAAGTCTGCTGGAAGTTTATGGCGATCTTCCCTACACCTCCCTCGTGAAACTGGAATACTTTTTTTTTAGTTTTACTGTTTTAAAATTTTAAAATTCCAGTAAAATAGATTTAACTTAGATCTATGCATCATTAAGCGAAAAAACGAGCAATTTCCACCAAGTAAAATAATATGATGAGAAATGAGAAGTCTGTCTCTCTCTTGATATAATTGAACTAATATATTATTTATTACTTTTATCCCTTCCGTTGAGAATCAACGGGAATTTCTGTTAGTAAAAATATAAATAATTGTTGTGAACGTAGATATTTAAGGCACGCGTTAAAAAAAGGATACTAACTTTAGAATCAGAGTCAATGCATTTCATTAAACAGCGCGTGAACAAAGAAAATACTTAAGCGGAGAATCCCAATAGGTTAACCAGTGGCGTTCAATACGCACACCTTACAGCTGATTTCTCGAAGTTCTTTTTTAAAGTCAATATCATACTTAAGATTACCAATTCTTCTGCTATGCATCCGACACATTAGGTCAAGTCTTGATCCCCAAATGTATATTTGATGCTCACAAGAAGTAAAACCGGCAGAGTGGATGGGTCAATATGTTTCTTCAGGGAAAGCACATGGTGTAGACTCGATGCCTACTTTTAGTCCCTGCTTCCATGAAATATACCCAGCGATTTGTAGGGATGCCATTAATGCTCTTACCCCCGCCCATGAAGGGTCCATAGAATCAAGAGTGGACTGCCTGCCTGATCCAGTTCCGTCAGCGTCCAGGAAACGAGAGTAATTTGTGCGACAAGGGAGATTGAAAAATCGTCCAGCACTCCATCGTCCATCACTTCTTGCTGATCTAGGACGTGCGGCGCGCCGACCGGCTGATAGGCGTTCCCCGCCTAACTGCTCACCCTGGCGGCATCTTTGGATTGATGGAAAAGAATTCAAACGACGCAGAGGGAAAATATGGATATAGGGCCCTCTGCGAGATGAAGACAAAAGGGTGTTGTTTGGTGAGGGAGGGATGTTAGGGGTTTGGATGGACGTGAGCGCATTGCTAGAGGAACTCGATGGCCGAGGGGTGGACAGGGGTGGGTATTTGGGTGCCTGGGGGTGCGGGGGTGTTGGCGGATTTTGGGAAGGGACGGAAGAAAAGATGTTCCACATTCAGAGGGGTGTGAGGAGACTGAAGCATTGGCGTGCGGAAGGTCTGATGGACGATCCATTGACCGCGGGGTGCGGTTGGAGGGGAATAGAGAGAGGTCGAGAAAGGAAAAATATGACTGACGTGCGTAATCACCCACGTCTTCCCGGCATGCGTGAGTAGATAGAGACCAAACGGGAGGGGATGGTCCTACTACTACCATTGGTGGGGCAGATGATGATGGGGGGAACAGGCCATCGGAATGAGTAGTGTAAGCCCATGTTCCGTGCCCCGGGGTCGACACAAGGAGGAATGGGTGAAGAGTGGGTGCCCTTCCACCCACATGAAGGGAATTTTAGGGCGAGCGGTCCTTAGGGAACGGGCTCTAGGAACCGTTGAAACGCGCATCGAGTGAAAAGGGACGCTTTAAGGGGTGTTTTTCTATTGGGAAGGGCGGCTGCCAAGCGGCGGTCAGGACCCCTGAGGGTGAGTTTTCGTTATTGGGGTAGTTGAGGGTGCGTGATGGGTGGTTCCAGTTGGAGGAGAGATGTTGGAGAGAAGGGTAACGGAATGGTCTTTTATAGAGGGGTTCGGAAGTCCGCTGGGTCGACGAAATGAAGGGGAAGATATCTGAAACGGAAAAGAGAAAGGGAAGAAGAGAAAGAGAAGTGTGCAGAAGAAGTTTTTTGGGCGGAGGTAGGGGTGGTTGTGAAGCATAGGGAGTGAGATGGAGAAGGGTGCTCCTAGGTTTTCACTGGGTCTATTCCCCTTAAAATTTCTCTGCGTAGTGAGATGATTATGTTTGCGCTATTAGCTATCTTTATCATAAGATGTCTTTGGAACGGGAAGGAAAGACAAATGGTTTTGGGGATCGGAATGAATTGGTTAGAGCACTGGCTTCTCATCCTTAGAATTCGGGTTTGAATGCCGGCGGTGGCTGGCACTTTTTTAGTAGAATCCCGAACCCTAATTGGATGACGTTTGGATTGTACTATTAGTGTAACACTCAGTTCGTCGGATGGAACGTTGGGCTGTAGTCTCTTTGGAGCTGTTGTTTTCTCTTCTTTCTCCCTCCATTCCCCAATTAATATTATCTTATCAACTTACTCACCTGACTTCAATGGTGCAAATTATCTCAGTTGCTGGTCACCTATCCCAAATTGATGCGGTGGGTAAAGTACTGGTTTCTTTCCTAGTCCCGAGGAACCGGTTGCGAACTCCGGCTGTGGTGGAGATTTTTATTTCTGGGTCATCTCGAATCCTAATTGGGAGCCATATGTAGAACACAAGATATGTAGTACTCCGTCCGACGGTTGAGATGTTTAATTGTGATTGTTTTCGTTAGGAGTAACCTGATGTCAACACCGGGTTTCTCTCCAACATGCCTTTGCTCAACGGAAATCCTTCAACCTTACCTCATCAACTCGTCTAATTGTCCGTTCTGGCACAAATGACCTTAATTACCGGTCAACTCCCCAAAGTACCGACCAAACAACAAACGTATTATGGAATTGGTGAACGATTTTGAGCCAGTGTAGCGTAGAAAATTTTCATATTAGCGGTCGAAATGGCCTTGAGTTCATCCCCCTGCCTGGAAATGTCGATTGATTTTTGTCCTCGAATTTCTAGTTATTCCTTACAAACCTTTCCTTTATTGGCTCGTGCTCCCGTGTTCAGCTCTCATTATTCATGATATCATTTTCCTGCCTACGGTTATTTCATCTCTATCGAGTTTCGTGGAATGCAAACTCAGCTGAAGTCTCTCTTTCCCCTAGCACCAATGGGGGAAAGCTTCGATTCAGCAAATTTTCTCGACCGCTGAGCACAACGGAATTTTATATATCTACAAATGGGAATGTTTAACTGTTTGAAAGGGAAACTTATATATATGCATATTAGGGAAAGGGACATCTATATCGAGGCGTATTATCCCACGCTATAGGACAGTTTAATTTTCTACAGTTTACTTTATATGATTTCTCAGTGCTATACTAAATCGAGCGTGTTAATATTTGAATATTGCTGAATGAAGTAGTGAGCGTATTAATGCTACCCAGAGAATGCAAATTATGTTCGGATCCATCAATGAAAATAGAATTACTAACTTCAACGGCTTAATAAGGACGATGTAATTCGTATTAAGAAAATGATAATTAACCTTTTTATTTTTAAGAATATTGTAAGATGGGAACGATTCACTAATTATGAAATTACTAGGCGTTTTTAATTTGAGAGGAAGTGACTCTAAAAATACGTAATAGTTAATTTGATTCCGCAAAAAGTGTCATTAGATTGCGAACGTAGAAGAGATGATTTTTTCAGTCTTTATCAGTCGGTACTTGCGTGCGTGTCTTTTGTTATTCTCTACCTGAAAAATATTCCCTTATTAGAGATCAGTTGAAACTTTTGATGGTGGCACTTTTAAACGGTCGAGACCTACTAAACTAGCCTCAAAGTCGAGCTTCAGCCAACAATACGATGAAGTACTCAGTTTACCCGAGGAAAATTACATGGCATATGCTGAATTCCTGTTATATCTTGTGAATGTAGGAAATAAATATTAAATCTCAAGTGTATACGCAAGAGCGCGTTTGATAGAGACCATCGCTTGAACCGAAAGTTCTTGAGGATTTGTCAAGCACCCGTCGAGGGGAAATCCAACTGCCACAGTCGTCTCAATTGCTCCTGTTCCGACGGCATATCTGTCTCTCTCACTCACTGCGAAAAGCCTGCGACGAAAAAACGACGGAAAAAATCGCCCTCGCGAAAAAAAAATCTCCACCGCCTTCCCATCGTTTGATATCCTCCATTTTCGTTTCATTTCCCCACTCGAAAATTCGATCAATTTCCCTCACGGTGTTCCACCAAGGGAAAGAGAGGGCTTATATCTAATATATAAATAAATATGTATGTATACCCACTTGTGTGTTTCCGTGTGTGTATGGAATTTGTGTATGTACTCCTGACCCCTTTACTCATGCCATCGAAACCCGTGTCCTCCAAAGTCCATTTGATTTGTGCTGCCTCGTGGCGAGAGTGGAAGGGCGCGGCACGGCGGACGAAGTCTGGGGCGGAGAAGAGAGGTAGAAAGGAGGGAAGAGTGAAAGAATGGGGTCCATAGTGCGTACGCGGCGGAAGCGGAGATAAATCAAGCGGAATAAAAGGTGTAGGGGCGGTGGGGAGTGTGGGTGGGAAGGGAGAGAGAAGAGGATGAAGAGAGGAGGAAAAAAGGTAAACGGAACAAAAGGAGGGAAGGAAGACACACGGGGTCACATTCCGATTGTCTCCCTGTCTCTGCTTTTGCACTCCCTGGGCCCCGCGTCTCTCGATATATATACACACACGTCTTCCTTCTTCTCTTTTCCTTGGTGGGAGAAATATTTCGAGATCAGTTTTGTGCGAGAGGGGGGGTATCGTTGGGGAGGGGGGAGGTGAGGCGTGGAAGGAAGGACCCGCGCGGGGATGGAGATGTCACCGACGTGTATAAGATTGGTGGAGCGGCGCGATGAGGCGAGGGGGGCGCGAGAAGAGAGGGAGGGAGGCTGGGAGCAGGGCGGGGTTATCTCAGAGAAGAGTAGGGATAAGAGTGTTCTCGAAGAAGGTGTGGGTGTGTCACTTCTCTTCTCTATGGATGTGCCGTATTCCTGAAGGGGTCGATTTCGTGCGTTGGTGAGGGCACTGGCTTCCCATTGTGGAGGGTCTTAAAAAAGGGGTTCATATATAACTTTCGTACCGACAATTTTTAGGTTATGTATGGGGTTATTTTTCAAATTTACTATGAAAATATTTCCCTTTTTTCCGCACAAGTTTTCAAAATCTCGACCGTTGGAGACCGAATCTATTTCTCGATTAGAATCCGCGAAGTTGCAAAGTAACCGATAATAAGTTTAAGTGACATGGAGGGTCCGAATCCTGGCGGTGGAAGATATGTATCAGTAGAAACTGGATCGCTACTTGGATACTACAAGCGCAGTGATCCATCTGTCCGATGGGACGTTCAACGGTAGATTCCTTGTTGCCTTTCGTTTTGTCTGGACTAATATAGATACCGCGTTTCTCTCTAGTTTAAACAAGTTAGTAAACTAATTATTTCATTACCAAAATTCGAATGATCGCAGTTTTCGATCTCGCCTCACCAAATAACTAACCGGTATTGAAGGAGGGCGATGCCATTGGCTGAGTCTTTCCCAGCACTTGCACTGTCAATAATTGTGTGCTGCTTCGTTGCTAGACCTCCGCGGTGGGGCATAACTCATTGTTCATGCTATTTTAAGAAGAAGAAAGTTTAGAAGTGCTCCTCCTCTCTCCCACTCCGTACAATATGAGTATTCTAAAACTCGAAACTAGGGTCTCTCGAAACTATTTGCAATTGAAAGAAGCATTACACATGAATAATTAATCATTTTTGGCCATGGCGTTATTGATCCACCCTCATACATAGTTTTTTTAAATCAATTATCAATTTTAAACAAATATTTTTTTCCGGATTTGATGGTAGAAAAATTCCCTCAGTATAAAACTTCACCTAGGAGGATGTGAGTTTAAGTATCGGGCAGAACATGACAGACAACTTTTAGAAAGATCTTATAATATTTAAAAAATATAGTTGATTCGTAGATATTGCTACTGGAAAAAATCGGCCTAGACCGGAAATTGAACCACGTGCCTTTGGCTTACCGGTCCAATCAAGACAGAAGGTAGTATTAGGGAACTAGATGTTATACATTTGATGATCAATATCCTCTTGGTTGGGACCACGAAAATAATATTGATGGAATAATTACATTCTTATGCGTGGTTTGCCTGAGGAAATTATAAACCTTGAGTAAACTATGAACGCATTGGCATAAAGTAAGTAGTCTGTTTGTGAAAGCTTCTTTTCACAAACAAAACTTATCCTATAAATGTTTATTAATAATGGCGCATAGTGGTGATATATGCATAATTTTCGATGCACCCTTTAAACTTAATCCCACCTACCAAAGTTATTATTTTAATTTTAAATCTCTGAACCGGTATAAAGAACCAAATAGTTTGTGTGACGCCGATTTCCCCATACATGCCGCCGCCGACAAAAATTCCATTGGCACCCACCTAAGTCAGAGACTCGAGTTATCCTGTGGATATTTGAATCCCTCTGCAATGAAGGAAAGTGTGGATGTCCCCCATGCTTCTCTTCCTCCTTCAGCCTTTCTATCAATCCATCTTGCGCCGTTTCGGTTGAGTGTAACGGCTGGTACTCCCGCTGAATCTCCCTCTCCCTCCCTCGTAGTATTTTTTTCTCCTCCAAAGCAAATTGATGGTTCGATTGATTGGATGATAAGCTTCTGAATGGGATTCCATTGTGAACGCAAACAGTGGATCGAAGGGCTTTCCATTTTTCTCCTCTTTTCCCTACTCGGTGTATTTTTGCTCTCCCCATCCCCCCAGCTTCCTTGTATCGGAGAAACAAAAAACATTTGTATCTTGTCATGAAAAATGGCAGCGTCGATCGTCGTTGGAAAGGTGGCATTTTTGAATTTTTTTTCATCGCATTAACTTTCAATTAACTTCCTGAAAGGAACTGCGGTGAAGGTTTCGCTGTCATTGAAAACGTCCTGAGAAATGAATTGATGGTTCACGACACAAGGCGAGAATATGATGGAGAAGTTCTGTAAAAATCCATCAATAGTCTTTGACCAACATCGATAAAGTACTTGGTGGCTCCGCCACTAATCCACCTATTAGGCACATTAATTTACCGGTATGTTAAACCAGATAATTAAGTTTCTTCGATTTGAAGAATTTCCTTTTTAATGATTTATCTTTCTTTTGGCTATTGGAAAATATCAATTTACTATCGTAGTTGTGAATGTTACAGGCCCAGTTTATGAACTCTGGTTGATTTTTTTTTCTTATGAAAACCGAAGTACGCTTTGATATACCATTGATAACGCTCGCGTTCATTGCCCTGCAGTTTTATGCAACACACGAAATCCTAAGTCTCAGTTAACAAAAAGTCAAGAAAAAGGCTACGTCATATTTGGTTAACGATAACCAGACCATGCAAAACCGGGCCTTAGGAGTGGTGGCATCACTATTCCTTATACCTTGAAGGCAGCATAAAAAACTAAATATAAGCAAGATTTTTATTTTGTGATGAATGTCAACAGTTAATTGTTGTTCTTTTTTCTAGCCTTTACGTTCTTTCTTTCATTTTTACTATCATAAATTAACGTACTATTCTCATTGCACTTGTACATGCATTATAAATGCAATTTCGTTCAACTTGCATTGGCTATGAAGAGGATAATTTTCATTTCCAGCGGTGTATCACGGAACATTTAGGTGAGGTTTTCCCGCAAAGCAAGGGGTATCATCAAAAGGATTCATGGGCTCGTGTCTTCTCTCCCATCCTTCCCCCCGAACAAGACCGCCGTCGGGGGACATAAATTCAGGAATAAGTCGCTCGGGTGGTGTGTGTGCGTGCAACTCGTAAATCAAGTCAGTGCGCTGCAATCCGATCGTTCTTTTTGGGAAGCACCGCTGCCATTCTCATGCAGAGCTAACGCCGTTGCACTCCCCTGTTAAAAACCTAAACCACTTCCTATGGATCGAGTGGAAATCGCTGCACCTTCAAAGCATTTTTACCCCTATCCTCATTGAGCACGGATAGGATCTATTTACCGCTTACACTTTTCTTCGGTTCATTTCGTATCACCCAGAGACAACCGAAGACGTTCAACGCATTTATCTCGGTGAAATTGTCATGGAAAGGTAAATAATAGCAAGCAATGGCTTCTCCTGGAATGTATGCAACGCCTAAAGTGTATATGCAGTGCAGGGTAGTCGTTGACACCCAAAAGAATCGCTCTTCCACCCGAAGTGACTGACATCTGGTGGTCAAATTCGTAGGCTTTCGAGAGGTGATAGCGAGGACGTGAAAGTTGTGCGTTTTCAGCGACTCTAAAGGCCGTTTTACACAGTGAAAGATTTTGTGCAAACGAATGTACGTGATATTGTACGTTTGTCTCAACGAAATTAGAGTAGGTCTATTTTCCGTTCAGGCATAGAGACATTCGCACAAGCGTTTATACAATTTGCCGCTTTACACGATACATTTTGCCTCATGCAGGAGTTCACGGAAGAGTTTGTACAAACAAATGTACCGTGTACAACGCCCTGAAATCAAGTTGTTTTTGTTAAGAGGCTATATCTTCTTTCTTTCTAAAGAATTTGGTGGATTTTGAAACTGCCATCCTAAAATTATTGGGTTCCTGCGTAATTTTTGACCGCTCAAGTTGATTTATTTTCTCGGACACTTATAAATGCCGTCAATGTGAATACGGGCATAGAAGCAATGAAGACGTTTATATATACGAAGACGTGGATTTGAAGAGGCAGGCTGCATCAACATTTTCTGAATTAACTGAAATGGTGAGCTCAAGGTCTTCACTAACAGAATTAAATTTCAAGAATCATTTCTTTCTTTGAGCAGACTCTGTGGAGAACGAGAAAAATAAGGCTTTTTAGAGGCGGAGAGTAGTGTATGACGCGCGAAAATTAGCTTCTATCTAACAAACGTGTATGGAGGCTGGTCTTGCGAGGAATGACAAGTGGAGTGAAAAAGTTAAGAGTCAGCAGTCGTCCATAAATGATGTAATCGCCGAGGAAGTTATTTACGATGATAAATTCCGTGTGATTTTTATTAGGACTCTATACCTGACTAAAGAAACCAAAAAATCTGATAACTACATTTCCAGAGGAATAGAAGAAATTTATTCGTGCATGGAAGAGATCAGTAACAGCCAGTTTTCCATGGACGCATTAATGGCCACAGTGACGGGGAAAAAATATCATTAGGCAGAACATCCAGAGTTAAGTGTTCGATACTAACACATACCCACCTGTATCACACAAAGAAATGTATCACTATTGCACCCACCATTACCTCTGTGCTTCGACCGCGGACGTTCCTGTCCTCAATATTGAGTAGCCTCTCCCTAGTACTTCACAGAAGATTTGCATCTAAAAACTTAGTTAACATTCTCGCAAGTTTGGTATTTTGTTCATCTTACTAGGAAGTCCAATATTTAGAAATTTATTATCAATGCTCAACCAGTCTTGAAAACATGATAATTGAATTAATTTGTTTTGGACAATGCTGATATTAATGTAAATACCATTTAATACTTTCCACTCTATGGGTAGTGGTATTGTGGGAAGCGAACTAACACTTGTGAAACACCCTTTTTGCTGGCCACGAGCCGCCAATGAATGCACCCCTCTGTAATTTCTTCTTCCGACGCTCGCGATAGCTTTATAAATAAGATATAAACATAAATAAATGGGATAGAGTGATGTGCAGGTTCCTTGCGAAATTTCCCCAGAAATTTCCAATTGCTGTAACTTTTGACCAGCTGAAGGTAAACTATTAAGTGATGTTCCACAGATTACTATGAGCAGTACAATGATCATCTTAGTAGCCTATATTGTGGGTCATCTACTGTAGAATACGGAAACAGCTTACCGAACTTCCTCGTAGAAAGTTGAAAAAATGACTTGTAGCCAACTTTGTTTGATTAGGGACCAAAGTGCGGCAGCATGTACTTCAATATGTATACACATAGTGTGAAAAAAGTGAGTATAAATAAGCCTACTGTCTTTTTAGTTAATTACACACACTTTCTTACCATTTATGTTTATTAACACACTATATAGCTATATTAACAATATAAAACCCTAGAAAACGAGAAAAAGCGATATGCGGTTTACTTACCAGAGTCTGTAATTTCCCCAGACATTTCAAATTATTGTAACAATTGACCAGTTAAAGATAACATATTACATTATGTCTCATATTAAAGATAATGTAACTATGCTCCAGAGTATTTTGCTGTAAAAGTAAAGGTTGAGCCGCTAGAAGAAAAAGTTTGTAAAAAACGGGAGGAAATTGAGCGTTTTTCTAATATTTACAATTGTCGCTAGCAAATATCTCGATAACTATGAGGAAAAGAAATAAATGTATAAGAAAATATTTTGTAGTACATTTAAATAGCTTTAGTTCTTAGTTCAGTAATATTTTCGGTAACACGTACCGTTTTCAAGATATGAGCAAAAAACCAAAAACGTTACCTTCTACGCCTCCACCTCCCTCCCGCACACCGGGACTTTCAGTATGTTTACTACGTTTACCACCTATCAACTCGAAACGCATCCCGGAAGTTTGGTCTCTGTCCTCTTCCATGTCCTCTACAACTCCTTCTTGACTGGGCTAAGAGTAATTCAAGGCGACTACGTTCGTATGTCGTGCTGACATCAATCCCCTCTATATCTGCCATGACAATTTTCAATGCTGCTCTCTGTCGGCCGGTTTATTTTCTAATAATAAATTTCAGATTTCTAATTTTTATTAATTTGCCATATGTTTCTGGAGCTTTCGAGCATAATATGCAGAAGATCCCCAAGATTTTTCAATTGAAACAATTAAATGCAGGGTGCAAGGTGGTGGCAGGGTAAAGTCCTCGCCTGCTAATACATGGGTCGCGGGTTCGAGTTCCGCCTGGGTAGTTTTTCGTGTAGTTATGCCAGGGAATAGGTGTTTCTGTCAAGTTCTTGTGGTTCGGCCCCTGAGAAACATTATGACAAGCTGTTGGCTTAACGGGATCCCTGAGGCTTACGGACCACTAAAATCGTCCGAAAGCAAAACAAAATTAGTTTTCATATCACTCTAGTTTTTATTCAATCATATTATTGTGACATAATTGTAGGAATTTTAATTTTTACTTCCAACTAAAAATTTTCCTTTTCTATTAAGATTTGATCGACATTTATTTTAGTATTAAATATATATCTCGGGATGATAATTAAGGGGTTTATGTATTCAGAGATTTTGAAAACCGTTTTATTTAACTTGAATTTTTACGCGATTAAGAGGAAGGTTATGCTCGACCCCAATTTTGGGTATATCATATTTTCTTACTGAGCTCTTCAACTTCAGTCATAAATTGGATCCCTTTCATCGCTCTACATTTGAATTTATTTTGGAGAGATATTAATCATTCAAATGTAGTTAATATGTAGCTCTTTCGCGCTCTTGAAAACGGGTAAGAAAAAAAACCGTTTGAATTGATTCCAGCTTTTCAAAATCGACTCCTCCGATATATTTGCATGAACATAGGAAGGGAAAACTCTCTTACGCTGACACGCTATCGGAATTGCATGAAAAACGCCGCCCTCGATAACCATATTGACTGATGATACAGTGGTCCGCTCTAAATCAAATGAACTTCGTTCTTTGTTCAGCCTGTTCCTAGGTTGCGTTTATTCATTTAATTCGCGAAAGATGTGATATTGGTTGAGAGAGATATGGGGGGAGAGCTATCATCTCGATTGCTTTTTCCGCCCTCCCTCCACCTTTTTCCGAGTCCAAAAATTGTCGCGACGGACGTAAAAATAAACGAGTCGGATGAATATGGGCAGTGACTGAAAATTGGTTATAGCGTTGCGAGATTGAGTTAGGTTGATGAAGTCAATGGACAAACTGGGAAGGGAAGCGGCGTCTAAATACGAACTTTGCTCTTCAATGAGTAGTGCATATTGCATAAAATGATATGGCGACGTGGTGAAAAACTTGATATGGGAATAAAAGGAGTCAAAGAATTTTTGGGCTTTCGTCATGACTCGGATATGACTACCGTGAACTATTGAAAAAATTGTTCATAATCACGTGAGACAAATATATACGCGTAATATAAATGTTAAATATCGTAAAATTATTTTAGTAAAAATTAAATATGAAGAAAGATAATTATGAGTAGAAAAATAGTTTATGCTCAGTCTAAGGTAGGGGATAATGCTAAATTACCTCGTGAAAGCATGTGACATGTAAATGTTGAGTGGAGGTGGTGGTTTAGTAAGTTAATTATAGTGGTCTTGGCTATTGTGGTATTGGCTATTTGGAGAATCAGAATTATTATATGTACTCGGAAATGTCTACAGATGTAGCAGTTTTAGTTTGCCAAATAATGGGATTCTTTTTTGATTCTACAGGTTACGTTAAGCCCTAGTGCTATATTTTCGCTTCTAGGTTTTCTTTGTAATTTTGCCTACAAAATGGGAGAGTCAACTCCATCAATATCTATCGTTAAAACTTACCGTATGAGATTCCTCTTACTCGGAGGAAAGTGTCTAAAAGGCGTGTACGCGTAATAAAGAGTAAATGGATACAAATTGGATTAAAGAGTAATTTCATGGGGCCTGAATGATATGGCTGGGTAAATAAGAGACGAGATTCGGTAGCAGTGAGAGAACAAGGAGGGAAAATATTAGGAAACATCGAAACTTGGTGCGGCACGTGATCCAACAGCCTTATGCGGAAAACAAAAAGAGGGTGGGAATGGAAAGGAGGAACGGTAAGAGATATGAAATCCAAATTATTTCAAATATTTGGACTCGGGGTTTTCTCCAACCCTTAAAAACGATAGTGAACCAGAAATGAATACTAACAGGGTTAAACAACCGGAGACAAAGCGCGGAATATGCGAAAATGTCGAGGGGGGAGGGAAAGCCGCCGGAGGAGTTCAATAATCTTGGGGGAGCGCGTATGAATTAGAGAGGTTCTTGCTGTTATGGGGTTCGTTGAGAGGGAGAGGGGGAGGCGAGACAAGAAATGGCTCGTTTCGGCCGGAGAGAGCGAGAATACTCCGAAGGGTGAAACGAGGTAGGAAAGAAGACGAAATCGTGGGAAAGAAGAGAACGAGGAGAGTGAAGGCATAGGATTGGCATAGAGCAGAAACGGAAATTTGGGGAGAGTAGTTAATAAGAATTATGAACTATGGGAAGCCAGAAAAAAATATGTGGTGACCGTGAAGTCTTACGGAGGGAAGGCAGAGGAGGGTTTCAACAAGAGAGTTGGTTGTGAGGGAAGGTTTGGCTTTTCCAGATTTTCTTCTCACTTCATTGTGTATTCTTCGTCTCGGAATCGAGCAATAGATGAGGGAGACGTTTCAGATTTGTCGAGGTGTAGGTCTAGTCCCTTAAAATGCGACCAAATATATCAATATCCTAGATGCATAAGGAGAAGTAAATGGATGAATAGGTAGATGAATGAATTGATACATGGTTTTGGAGGTATATTGAGAGTGATATAGATAGAGGATATATATATTATGGCGACTTTTTCCATCCAGTAAGGTATGACGCGTGGTGGTTTGATTTTCGCTACATGCGTTATTCTGTTAGAGAATAAAGTCAGAATAAGTGTCATTCTGCCATATTTCTTTCCTCAGTTTTATGGCAAAACATTATATTTTATTTTTCAAATTACTATTATTATTCATTATGCCTAATACAGGTGGGCCGCCGGGTTGCAACGGTAAAACTGAAATTATATTATAAGTTTGTTTAGATACAATTAATTATAAATTATTCAGATTTTATAAGAAATGAATACGTTACAAAAATATCAGATATAATGACAAAAAATAACATCAGAAAATACTCAAGTAGTGATTAGCACCGTCAGAACAATGAAAGGTGAAAAAATATTAAGTAAAATAAGAGATAATAATAAAAATACAAAAGGTGAAACACCATTAAAAAAATTTAGAAATATTTTTTACATATCTTTCTAAATGAAATTACATTGATGGGAAAAAGCTCAAAATTTCCTTGGATCAAAAAATTGGTTGCGAAATATTTGAAGTAATATTCACATTTATAGATGGGTATTTTTGTACGTACTTATTTCAAATATTTTGCCTAAGATATTTGCTTACTGTAAGTTAGAGAGGAATTTTTAGCAGTCAAGAAATATCTATTTCAAAGACTAATTAGCACACTCGTGAGAGAAATTTAAGTATTATATATTAATCAAACATGGAAAAATATACCCTGGCAGCAAGAGGGGCCTGAAAAAAAACCTAGCAGAGAAGCTGGCAATGAACGTAATGGTTTGATGCTACATATGCTACGATTATGTACATTTTCTTCCTCGATGTATTTGCTTTTGAGCCAAGCAAAAACTTCATACTAGTGAGGAGGGATACAGAGGGGAAGGAGGGAGGGGAGAGCGGGAGAAGAAGAATGCGATAGGAAGAAGCGAGTGAGGTTTCAGAATGGAGAGAGAGCGGGGTTGAGGAAAGGGAAGAAATGGCTTTGTGGGTAGAGGGGAGGGACAAACTGTGTGTGCGGATGGACGCAAGGGAGGTGACGAGGGAGGAAGGATAGGAGGGTGGGGTGGGAGGAAGATGCTACGTGTGGGGGCGTAGACGATGCCTTGCCAGTTGAGGGGTGGAAGGAGGGCGAGAGAGAAAGAGAGAGTATCGTTGCGGGGGATGAAAGAGGAGAAAAAGATTGGGGGGATGGTTTTTGGGGAAAAGAGAGAGGGAGGGAGAGAGACCAGTTCCATCCCTTAAGTATGCTTTTATGTGGAGTCTCGGGGGGTGGTCCGTAGTAGTGTGGTGTGCGGGCGAGGGCGCCGGCGATCCGGGAGGTGGGGGGGGGGAGGGAATTTAGAATATGAGAGGGGATGGGGTTGAGTGTGTGTTGCAGGCACGGAGTGGAAAGGTGGATGGAGAAGGGAGTGGGGTTAGGGAGGGGGAGCTTCAACGGTGGGAGAGAGAGAGAGGCCTGTAAATCAGGGCGGAATGTGCAAGCCACGTGGAGATGGAGTCGGCGGGAGAGAGTGTGGGATTGGATGGAGGTAGTGGAAGGAGGCGTCGGCCGTGGCTCATGGTTTAGGGCTTGGATATGGTGGAAACACTGTCGAGGTATTGGTAAGGGCGTTTGCGTCCGAGGGAAAGAAAGGATCCCGCTGCGGAAAGCGAGACAGTACTCTCTGTATTGGAAGAACGGAGGCAGGAAAGTTTTTAAGGAATAGCATAGATCTGCACGTGTATAGCATCCCTTAGTTTTCTGACTACATTTGTAGCTTGAGATCTTTAGAGACCAACCTCTAATGCGCAGTATGAACTATATAACCTTAAAAATATTTATGCCAGGATAGCTTAGTGGCGGATAAATTTATCGAAAAACACGAGGGTCCGAAGTTTGATTCTCAGTCTAAATTTCCTCAAAAATCTTTTCCGATTATAGTGGAAGTGCGAACGTCTTGAATGATGCATTTTATCTTACTAGTAAAATACGAGGAAATATCCTATTTTGTGTATAAATTTTGAGCTATTTCGAACGTCTTGAATGATCCATTTTACCTTACTAGTAAAATACTAGGAAATAGCCTGTTTCTGTGTATAAATATGAGCTATTTTGAGGACAGGATCTAACAAGTACACAAATCTTAAAGAGTTTCCTACCGCTATTTTTTCGGAATAGGATGCTGGATAAATATTCCGGTATTGTGATATTTGATTTTATATTCCTTACTTCCTCTTGTGTTTGTCTCACCAACCGATGTAATGTGAGGTAGAATAATGCACTCCGGGTATAGCTCATGCCTCGCACGAATAGTATCGTATTTTTCTTGTAGCGGAGGTCTTACGTAAACCTTTAAGTCTCTATAGGTTCTGACATATTGGTTGAGTGCATAAACGTGAGGGTGGTGGCACTAGGATCTCTTAGAGCATAATAGAGAAACGGGGTTGGGGAGAGCAAGGAAATGGAATGGGGGTAGAGGCCGAGGGTGTCTCTCTCGATGGGGGTTTTTCAAAGTCCATTGACGGAGGAAAAGATTGTGGAGGGCACACTCACTGCAGGGGTCGGATGGAGGGAAGCAGGGGAGCGGGTGTAAAAGGGAAGAAAGAGTTTTCAGGGATGTGACATCTTTGGGGGGGGGGGGTCGACGAAAGACAAGAAAGAACTGTGGAAGAAAGTGCACGGGAAGAAGGAAGGAATGTTGCCGGGCGATGGAGTCGGAGGGACCCTGCAGGAAGAGAAGAGTTGATTCCCTCGTCGTCCGAATTGAGAGGGAAGATGAAGGGGAGATCGGCGACTCGACTGCTGTGCGAGGAGTAGGGTCTTGAAGCGTGAGGATCGCTAAGTGGGAAAGTTTTTTAATTGTTCAGGGATGGACGGGGGCGTGGAGTCTTTCGGAGGTTCGGGTGAGGTTCATAGGCGGTGGGGAAAGAACGAAGGCAAACGAGAGAGAAATAACGAGGAATCCTGGGCGAAGGAAGAGAGAGCATTTACGAAGGAGTCCCGTTTTGTTTAAGGAATATGTAAGGGCGTTTCCTTCTCTTTCTCCCTCCGGGAGCGGAATGTTTTCAAAGTAAACTGTTTGCGCAAGAAGAAAGCAAAGAAACAGAATGAACTAGTTTTAGCGCAATGCAAACTCCTTTGGCGAGAATTATCAAGGCAGGAAGGGTAGCTTGCATGCTAAAATTGTAATTACGATGCCCGTGGAGAAATTAGGAAGTAGGAAAGCAAGGGGTGGAGAGATTCAGAGAATAGTATCATGCAATCCGCTTAGTGGTAATATTTCTGTTCATCATATACTAAGTAATTATTTCCTATGAAAGTGATTGCTCAAATAATATCTTCGCTCTATAAACTGAGCATTAATTATTTTTAATTCTATTGTAATATTTATGAATATATTTCAAGTGTAATCCAGGAAGGAGCGTCACTTGTCTTTGGCGGCTAAGCTTGCCCATGTCATTTTCAGTAATTTTCCCGAATTTATATCGGTGAGCGGAACACGCGTGAAAAGCTTGTTAAAATTATTGATGAGAACAATGTATAATGCCTGTGTTAGGGTAATTATAATGTATATTACGGTTTCAAGTGAAAATTTATTCATCATCAACCCTTCATTACAGACATCCAGGCAACACAGATGAAACCTTTTTGCTAATGCGGCAATATATTCTAAATACTTTTGAAAATGAGCCCCTATTCATATTCCGGAAATATGAATTCGTCGGATAGCTCTTTTGCCGCTGCAATCGTGGAAATTAAAACGTGGGAAGGTAGAATATAAAATAAATATTAAAAGAACGATAAAATTGTTGGTTCTGTAATCATAAAATCGCTCGGCGTTTTAAAATTAATCAAAATGTGTCGTCTTGTGCATTTCCAGCTGCCATCACTGGACGCAGGCAGTCACCCGTAGGGATAAGATAAATAACGAAACCAATTATATGTATGGAGAGGGACGTTGACTGAGAGCGTCGGCTGGCTGTCTGACTGTGTGCGCGAATATGCGCTTGCTCTCGCTAGTGGCTGTGGTATTTACGCAGGCGGAAAGGCTGAGAGGAACGGAACGGATCTCAAAATGAAATTGGCCATCTTATTATATGTCTCACTTCCTCTTCGTTTTCATATCCATGGCCGGGATTTCACTCATAAACATTTCCAACCACCCCTTAAATCCCATCCAATGCCGAATCTCTTTCTTGCCTCCTTCCTTCCTCTCCTCCTGTTTCTCCTTCGTACTTCGAAGGGATTCATGTCGTCTTTCCGCATAAAAAATACGCTATATTTATTTTGTCAGCAGAAGATAGGCCATGGCTAAGACGTAATAGACGTAATTGCCTTGATGCCAACTTTTCATAATTATATTTTTGTTTCATCAGGGCTTTAATGAAGTGACAGTATTTACAGAGAATTAAAGATTCTAATTTTGTACAATTATTCATTTAGCTTACATGCTGAAAACATTCGCAATATAAACTAAAGCGAACCACTTAGTGTGTAGGGGGAAGTAACAATAAAATAAGGACACTAACTATTCTTAAGGTAAATATTTCAGCAAGAAAACCTTGATGAAACAAAAATATGTTTGCGAAACGTTGGAAATGAGGTACTAGCACCTATTATTCATCTTAACAAAGACGTACGTTCACCTAGCAAAAATGAAAAATAATTTATTTACAAAAAAGGTGACGAGAAAACGTAACATCTGGTTGAAAAAAATACCGTCCGTTTTTTTACAAACCTCAACCGCGTGTATCCATATTGCCGGAGTCATCGTCGTTTCCCTCCCCCGCCGGATCAACTTCAAAAGGAAGGAAGCAGAGATAGTGAGAAAGAACTTGAGGAGGGAGAACTGGGAGAGGATGGATAAATCCGGGATGAGGGAGCAAAGCAGTGTATTCACTTTCAATCAACAAAGGAGGGCCGAGGCGTGGACTTAAAACGGGGGGTCGAGACGAAAAACAACAAGAGGATATCGAAGTAAATGGCGTGTGAGAGAAAAGAGGGCGAGAACAGGATGACTCGACCGCTTGTTTTTGTTTGCTGGGAGCGGAGAAAGAGAGAGAGAGGGGTGGGTGGGTATAGGGGAGAGAGGAGGAGATGAAGGAAAAGAGCGGCAGAAGGGAAGGGGGAGATCGTTTTGGAAAGGGTGGGGGGGGTGACGGGAAACAGTCTCAGTCACATCGGAAACGGAAGTGCAACGTAGTGTGATGGCGCTGCCGGAATGATATGAGATGGGTTTTGGAGGGAGGGAGGAACACGGAAGTAAGTAGTGAAGAGAAGAAAGGGGTCGTGGGGTTCAGAAAAAACTTACTCTCGTGGACTCAGCGAATTTTGAAGCCGGAGGATTCCGCCACTGAGCGCCGCCGGTCCTTGTGCCGAGATAAAATTACTCCCGACTCGAAATCGAATCACTTCTCAAATGACCCAGATAAAAAAGAACACGTTTAAACTTCTTAATTATCTTTGCATCCAATTTGCGGTTAACCCTGTTCCTGAAGAACCATTATCGTGCTCACATTACGATCGCGGCATTTACTGCTGGTGTAAGGAAATTTTCGCGAGTTTCTCACCTCTTGCATTTCGTCTAATTTTATACCCTTATGGAGCTATATTTTTAAAGATAGGGGACTAGAAGCATGGCCATAATGTAGACCATCTTAAAAGTATTTCTTCACATTGCTAATGAAGAAGGGGTATTTTTTCTTAATTTGGTGGATAATGTGGGTGAACTTTAGGGAAAGTAAAATGCAAACCGAAATTTATTTCCAACTGTCTGCATCTTGGTTCAAAGGCATTTTTTCTAATGAAAATATTATAAGATCAAAAGGGGAAAGTTATTAAGTAAGCTTCATTGTCTAGAGATTTGACTGTTGAATTTTAAGGAAATATTTTTAATAAGAATATTTTAGACTAAGAATGAAATTTCATTTCCATGACGAATATGGAAATCATAATATATTTAGGCTAGGTTTGATATGGTGTGGTAAACGTTAACCGCAAGATGACGTAGCCTTTATGTTAACTTAATGTAAACGGAGTTTGGATTTGGTGTATTACGTCAAACGGACAGTTAGTTGACGTTAGCTATATGTAAGGGAGAACATATTAGAAATGGTTTTCATACCGCGAAAATATTTAACTCGAGATGTTAAACCCGGGCCTTCATATCTGGCTTCAGTTGGTGAGAAATCGGAAATATGCTTCGGATGCAACGCTGGCTGATTTGTTATGTGAATGCTGTGCTGTTGCTAATTTAATATATATAACTTTTATTTAATTTCTCTTTCTTTTTCAATAACGGTATTTTATTTTTTTTTAGAAATTACCTTCCTTTGCAGTATATGGAGATGATTTGTCGTGAGAGATGTGATATTTCGAGAGAATTCACAGCTCGTATTTCATTTATTCATTGTTTTGTACGAACCGTCTTTAAGATATGATGATCATAACTCATGTTAAATTGCCTTCCCCTTGGCAATGTACCCAATCACTAGTCGCCGTGAGGGGGGATATCGTGGCTTTCGACCGCGTCCAATTTCTGGAAACTGCGCTTGACGCTGGCTCATCAGGGGTCGTGCACGGGTGAGGGGAGACGGCCGTTCAACTGTGACCATATCGCTCGGTGGGGCTTTAAACCCGCCTCCGCGGGGAATCGAACCCGGGGCAGGGACGACAATGACCCGCGCTTCCTCCTCCACCCCACATACGTGGAGTGGTGAAGGAGGAAGGAAGGAAGGAAGGAGGAGAAGGAGGTTGGTAGAGTGCAACCGCTTGGGATTGTAGAGTGGTAGTGGGGGAGTATGGGAATGTAACGAGTTGAGTGCTCGCGTACTGTTTGCATGCCCGGTGGGCTGTTGCGGATGGAAAGAGGAGAGAACGGGAAGGATAGAAGGGGAGAGAAGTATAAAGGGAGAGAGACAGAAGAGGAGGTGGAGAAGGCGGTAATAAAAGGAGGATGGATGGTAGGAGAAAGGGAACGGCGTGAAAGGGAGAACAGGGGTTGGAAACAGTATGCGCTTACGATGGGGATAGCAGCTTCGCGTTGGGTTAGTGGTTCGGGTTCAGGAGAACATGAGAAGACGGTATTCGAAAGAAGGGGGACTTGTGCGTGGTACATACGCGAGTGGAGGACAGAGATTCTGGGGTCGGAGGGTACTTTCTGTTGCGTTGGAGGATGAGGGGCAGAGGTAATAAAGAGGGAGGTACGAGAAAAGCATAGGAGAGGGTATCAGTGTCTGTGTTGGAGAATTTAGTGATGACCGCAAGCACAACACGGGCGGGGGAAGGGCTCCGATTGTCGCGGTGGGTGGGGAACGAAGAGAGCGTGCGACTATAAATACCGGGACACAATTACATTTTTCTCTTGGGAGACGAGTGCGGTTGGTGGACCTAGTGAGTGAGCATATCCACGTTGGGGGAAATAGCATAATGATCCGCAGCATAAGAAGAAAGTGGAAACTCTGGGATGAATTATTGGGAGGGGCTTTTTGGCCAGAATTGGAAAATACTAAGAGAGGAGCAGGTGATGTCTTTCGAGGGGTCCAGGGATCTATCGGTGGGGGGTGAGGAGGATAAAGGGGAAAGAGAATGGACGAAGGGAATTGTTTGAGGGCTTGCTTGCCTTGTGGGTGGGACTTGGAATCGGGGATGTCTCCTTAGACGTATATAAGGGGAGTTACGAGCAGACATATGGCTATTGGGCGTATTGCAGAGCAATGGAGTCCGCAGGAAGGCTTTTTATGGGGCAGGCGTAAATACGGCGTGGGGAGAAGAGTGGAAAATAAGTCCTTGTGAACCAGTGTGTTTGTCGGTGGTCTACCTCGGGTTTTGCCTAATCGATGGCTACACTACCAATTGCCGCTCGTAGTATCTTACTCGAACAGGCTTCTGTATTTTTTGTTCGAAGGCAACTTTATATGCGTATTTAATTAAGGATAAGAGGTATTCAGGATTACAACTACTCCATATCATAAGGAACGGAGAAAATCCTTTTTTATGCTATCTCCTTGAATTTATCATTTGAGGGATCAGGATATTTACCAGTTATTGCAGCCATAGCTATGAAGCTCAATTGAAGTCAAATAATTGCAAGGCTCTATATACCTATTGTGAAACCATGTTTTAAAGTAAATAAAATACAATGTTTAACATGGAGCATTATAGATTCGAAGCTCAAAAATGTTTAATTAATTATTTTTTGTTTTAATTTGGTCCGTAACAGCAGGCAGTAATACAAAATGCATTTCATAGACGAGGATAGGCCTCAGCTCTACGGAATGTGATATTTTCCTTTTCCGCCCGTGTTTTGATGGTAAAATGTGGTATTCAGAAAATTAAGCTGCTGGTGTTTTTGTGCATGTATATGCGTGGATTTAATCTTCGAATTGCTGAGGCCGCTGCATTTTAATATGATTTTTAATAAGTCCATATCAAAGCTGAGTATTCCTATATTAATGTCGCAGAAATACTACAAATAGCGGTGCACATTTTTTTAATTCTCAAATGGGCTGTATTTGCTGAACTTCCCAGGCTCACGGTAGAAATTGTTCCGTGGTTTCTTGAAAATAGTTCGCATTCATGTTTTCATTTCGGTTTTATGCATACAGAAGCTCACTTTTACATGCATGAACAGGAGTTTAGAATGTACATACATCCAGTAAAATCTCTTTGTTCAAGGATAAATTATATGAATTTTGTTTTTTGTTGGGGTGAAGTGTAGCGTAGAATTGTCACAACATTGATTTATTTAACATTGGGAAGGAATATTTTCAGAAAAAGAAAGAGTTGTTTCCTGAATTAGCATGTGAATCTGCTTATGGTATGTCTGTTTAAGTTGTTTCCTGATATTTAATAGCTATTAAAGACATATGATTTTGAGCACTTGGTGTTCTATGACAATATCGTTTGTATTTCCTTACTAGTTTCACAAATTTGTAGTTGTTACTATATTAACTATATTAGCGGTTTAAATCAGTTTATGGTTGAACAGTTGTGGTACGTATTACTGAATTTACACCGATGCCCTCATTTCAAATTCCGAAAAGTATTTTTCCAATTTTCCAATCCATTTTATGCTACTGTTTGAATATTTTATTCCCAGAATTTACCAATTTCAATTGTCAGGTGGGAGTTTGGAGATTGAATGTTTTTGGTGTACCATTCTAATGTATGTTTTTCTACCGAATGCAGTTTCGAATCAAGAATCATGCAGAAAATATTGCATTTAATGGAATGAAAAAGAAAGAGAATCAACTATTCTTTTGTTTGAGAATCTTTCATTTTGTGAAAATGTCTAAACTTCACGATGAAAAACTATTTAATGAGTTCTACTTTTATACATTTTGCATTTACCGACCAAGGTTTCAACACCGTGTTGAAACCTTGTTAGTGGCACTGAAGAGTTGAATTCTAGGCTTGTAAAGTGTGAAAATAACACTCAGATAATTGTTGTTTATCATAAAGATGCAAATTATCTTAATTTTGGGCCGTTTTACATATTGTTAATTATTGTTACCGTGTATCGAAAGACACCGTGGTAGCTATGAAGCGAAAACGGGCAAATTTAATTTAGACATGTTAACAATTGTTTCGTGATTTGTTCAAAAGCATTTGTTTACCGAGAATGGAAGATCGCATTGGAATAGCAATAATGCATATGACGGAAAAATATTGAGTCGACATATTTTTTAAAGTCATTTAATATTTCTTAGTGCAAAACAATGATCAAAGTCATATATTTCCGACTTTAATTAATTTAATTCCTCAAAGGGGCTTATTTTGAAAGTCATTGACTAAAGCGCAAAATTTTTCTGCAGTAGTTATAAATATGGTATATTTTATGGTGTTACTTTAATTTGAAGCGTATTTTAAAAGATACTTACTTAATAGATTCACCTAATTTTAATAAGAAAATATTAAGGTTTTATATTATTTTAAACATTACTTCCTCAGAATGTGTCTGCCAATCTAAGATTTCATTGCGCCCGTAAAATTTCCTGGTCGCCGTCAAACTCAGGTGCTCTCTTTCACCTTTCTCGCGTTCTTATTGCGATTCAAAAGCGCATCATAAAATGCTGTCTTATTCAGCGACGCAGAAAGGGTGGAAAAGAGAGGCAAAGGAAGGGGATGGAAAAGAGGCAGGTGGAGAGAGGGACAGAGAGAGAGTTGTGGCTTGTGGATTTTGAAGTAAAGGGGGCAAGGGATAGGGCTAGACCGTTCCTATACTTTCGCAAATTGGACCATCGGGAAACGCTTGAGTTTTACGGGCATTTTTTTTATTCGTAGACACTTCTCCACCTTGCCACCATTTTTATTCCACTCCCATAGGGAAGCCGCATGTCTCTCTCAATACATCTCTCCGTAGTTTTCGTAACTAAGCTGACGTCATTTTTCTCTCGTTTTGATTTCTCTATCGCCTTCGATTATTTCGTCTCCACACCTTTATCTCTTCTCTCCCTCTCATTTGAACTTTCGTTGCCACTTCACCATGAATGCCCGACAGCAAGACTTACTTTGCTTTCGGTAGCCGTTTTTATAGCCCGTTGGAATTGCGGTTAAATATGGGAAACCGGTAAGTTTCTTCTTGCTCTCGAATGATCCAACAAATCTGAGGAAATTACAGCTTTCCGGGATGCCTTCACGTTCATTTTACATCGTCGAAGGAGGCGAGGAAAAGTTTGGCTTATATATTCAGAGTTACGGGAGTTACGATAATTGCCTAATAAACCGAATGGTTTGTTGCTACGGTCTTCTTGGTGGGCTTTGCTATGTTATTCGAATCGGTGTGGAACTATTTATGAATGACGAAAAACAGTATTGAGTGGTTGTAATATTATTCTAGTCCATTCCACTCTCTAAGGGATCGCTCTAGCTCTACTATACGTTCGTAGTTGTAAAATTAATTTTGGACTCAATTGATATTCAATGGAAAACCTGATTTGGCCAGGTATTGCTGTCTATCTTTCTCATTATATGTTCAACACCTATTAAATGTGCATAATTAATATGTTTAGTAAAGTTTGCCTTCCAGTTTTTGGAATATTAAAGGAAACATTTACTTTTGCATGAGTTGTAAACGTGGACTCATTTTAGAAAGCCAATGTCTTATGTGTAACAATATTTCATAAAAATAAAAATACAGCCTTTAGTAGGATTTATTAATATTTTTCTCATTGTAATTGCAAGTCTGTTTACCAATTTCTATGAAGAAATTAATGCAGCAATAGTTCCCAGAATTGAGGTATTCGAGCCTCCAACCTTTAGGTTAGTTGATGAAAACTTGCACCTCTGTCCGCACGCATAGATTTTATGAGTCATATTCCGGCCAATAGAAGTAGTGTCTCCTAACTCTCTCTATTCTGAGAATATATGAGGTGTTATAGTGTAGCTGGTTTAAAAAATGAAACATATTGCAATCAAATCAAAAATTTGAAAATATTTGGGAATAATTTTGCTTGAAATGTTGAAATACGTGAATTACTGGATGTAGGAAAATTTTTAGGGTAAAACGGATTAACACCTCCTTAGTTCATGAGTAGTGTGGCAAAAACTCATAATTTTTACATAATTGGATCTTCAGTGGTAAAAAAATTCAGAATATGAAGCACGTGATGATGACGCTGCGCTGAAACGCAAATATAATCATATTCTGAAAGTGAAAGCGAAAGGGGAATTTTTTCGTTGCTTTTTTTATGTTGGTTAAGGTGGCATGTAGACATAATGAAATTTACCAAATAAATGCTAGTTAGCATTCCACACGTCCATCACACACGTAATAACAAGAAGACCGATTCATTTTGACAATGAAACGGTTTCGCCGCAGTCATTTGACATTTTCTTACTGGAGCGGTGAATTTGCGTAAAATGCGTAATGCAGAATAGGATAATTTACAGTGATGAAGTTTTAAAAAACCTTTTATTAATAACGTTAGTGAGACGAGGCCGGTTTAAAAAGAAATGGAAGCTTTTAAAAAGTTCCATGCTGCGATTTGTGCAATTTCAGCATGTTTAAAAAAAAAGAATACTTTGTAATTCCACACGATAGTATACCGCGGTCGGTCGATCAATTATCGTGAGAAAATGCAAATTATTCTTCTTTTTTCAAGAAAATGAAGCTTTTGTTTTGTATTTCACCACTATTTTGTTTTCCTGGCCTTTGGTCATGGCAAGATTGTGAAGTCCATGACTTGAATATCATCGCCTCGACGCATTTGAGAGCAGGATCTCACGTATCTCGTCTTTTTTTCTTATAACAGGAGCAGCGGCGGCTTCTCGTCTCTACGTGGAGGCGATCACGAAGCTTGCCCGGCAAGCGCAGCAGGGCAGCACATGGGGAGGATCAGCTGATGTCGGTGAGTACCCATCTCACAATCGCACTCGTCATTGACGGGCGCGTGGCGTGGTCTTCGAATCGGGAGTGTGTGTCGCCGAATTCACGTCCTTTCCTCTCTCTCTCCCTCATTCGACTTTCCTCCCAGAGCAGTTCGATTGTGCGACAAATCGGCAGCATTTCCATTGCTTTTTTTATTTAGACCTAATGTCATCTACCATCCACCTAACATCGAATGATTGGGTCTAATGACCCAATCATTCGATGATGTGTGTGAAACGATGGCTCCACATTCGATGATTATTGTCGAAACAGCCTTTTGCACAATGTGGAGTGCATCAAGTGTTGGATTTGAACAGCAAGTAGATAAGAAAATACGACTTAATAACAAAACTTAGTTGCGTTTTTTTGGGGCAAAATTTTTAGTTATTGGTAGATTATCCTCACTGTCATTAATTTTAGCCCGCATTATCCATGAATATATAATTTCTTTAGGGATTAGTGGAAAAAATTGGAATTTCTTTAGGAAATATGTTTAATTGTGTAGTTGTATAAGCACAATATAATTATTGACTGCGTAATTTGAACAAAAGGAGTGTATTTTTTTGTAAAATAATAAATGGCCATGAAGGCATACCATTCATTAAATTTTCAGAATATATTCTAATCAGTGGGGCGAATAGATAATATTATAAATATACGCTATGAATGTTGTGATCTTTGTATAGCTTTATAAATACTCCATTGCAATTTTATAAGTTACGAAATGGTGATGAATATCGACCGTTCAATTAATATACTGTCGCCATCACGACACTTTAATGTCGAGAACATATGCGGGAAATTGGATATCGCCCTGGTCCATTTCATCCATCTCCTCATTCCAATTGCAATCTCTCCTACCAATCCCATTCACCCTCCTTTTTAGCTGAAAACCATCCTCTCTCCTCCGCCACGTATGGCCTCCCCTTAACCAACCGAGGGAGCAATGCAGCTTTAATGGGATCCGAATCGCAAACCATGACCTTAACGCATTGAGTGAATTGGATTTCTCTTATTAAGTGGTATGAAATATGCCCCCATGCATCTCTGCTTAAAGAGATGTCGACGTGCCTCCGGATGTTGGCTCTGTCTCCGTCTGCCGGTGCGGTCGGTGGCGGAACCCCAGCCTCCGCCTGCTTGGGCGGCTGGTGAACTGCCAGCGCCCCCTCCCCCCTTCCCCCCGCGGGCAACTACTATGCCATCATGCGATATGCAAGCTGTTTGATGTAGGATCTTCGCGTTGATTGATTGGCTAAGTAGTGTTTGTGCAATATAATTTACATAATTTCCCCGTGAGTGTTGATAATATGTGTGAATAATATCCTGTTTCTAAGCTTATCCTTCTGAGATTGATTTTTTGGAACGTAAGACTGTATTTTAATGACTTTTCTACAAGTTGGATTATTTTAATACAAAAATATTTTTTTGAATTTTCTGATAAAAAAAGGTCATACGCACCTTGTTAAAATTAATAGGATTAGTATCTATACTTTATAAAAACTAACACACATGGTGAGTAGTTAAATTTTTAATAGGTTTGGCACATGCAATACTCCTTCGATATTACCTTGAATGTTGCTGTAATATCAGGAGTGAGTCTTTTGGTAGCATCCCAGGAATATTCCAATATTCGATTTAATTGAGCAAGATTGAAAAGGGCTTATAGTACCATTGCAAATGGATTTTAATTGACTTGTCCCATTCATTCATTGATGATTAATGGGCGAAACTTCTATTTATCGAGTTCAATGAAGACCTGATGAATAACAAACCGGCATGTACACAGTTTCCCCTCTTGTCATTCGCAAGAGTGACATCGTTAATAAGTAATTCGATCGGAAAAAGGCTGAATTCCCCCGGGGGAGTGAGCGCGGGAGACGTTGGGACAAAAGGCGGTGGCTATACCCGTAAGGGGTGGCGGGCGGCGCGGCGGCTTCACCAAACAGTCCTCTCCTGATCTCCCGTGCGCCGGGGCGAAATTTAACTTTCAGGACCGCGCAACTTTCAGGGAAGAGGAGGCGACCTATTCAAATGGATTTTGGGCGCTCCGATCTGCCTCAGAACACCGCCACCAGCATCCCCCGCTTCTCCTGCCAACCCTGGTCTCTCTTTCTCACGGCGAGTTGCACGGCAGGCAGGGGAGTTTGGCTGATTAAAATTTAGTGACCCCTTCACATACCCTAGCGAGAAGCGGGCCGAACCTTCTCTCTCTCTCTCCTCGGTAGCCTTTGCACTCTCCCCGAGTTCGAACCCCTTTACCTGCTTTTCGTCCGGGAATAAAAACAAACTTTTCTAGGGATTTCGGCCAACTCTCTCTCGCTCCCTATCTACATTACTTCCTTCTCCTCTTCCCGTTTCACTTCCCTTCGTCCTCAGACTCTCTCTCGCCACCCGCATTTCACCCTCCCCGCTCTCAAGGGATTGCGTTCCTACGCGCCAACTTCTCCGTGTAGGCGTCCGTTAGTCTGTCGAGCGAGGGAAAGCCGTTCACTGCCTGCCTCGCCGTTTCCTCTCTCCCCCCTCTCACAACTCCTCCAGTTCTCTCCGTCTCTCGCGCTTACATTCTCGCTCTCTTTCGCTCGTCAACTTCCCCATCTTTCCTCCTCGCCCTCCCGTTTACCTCTCCATCAGTTTATACTCCTCCTCATATTCGGATCCATGGGTACACGTTATGGTATAGTATCTTTCTTAATATTCCTTTCACCTACATCTACATACTACCCCGCGAACCACCAAGGGGGCGTGTCAGATGATGTTACGGTACCAGGAAAGAAAAAGAGGAGGGATTAGGATATACGTTTATTGCCTGTAGTAGCTTTTAAATATATAAAATAACGCTCAACCCCGAGTTATTCTATGCGTCTATGAGTACCTAAGAGTTTAAAAATACACCAATTTCTGTGGTGTAATTGCTTAGTTGGTTTAAAACCAATTATGCTATTAATTTTTGGTTTGTTTCGAAAAAAATATTTTTTAGTTTAAGAAATGTCTACATTTTTATCCAAGGGAGTGTATGGCATGGGGTGAAATGACAACAGGAATGCAAAGTGGCGGGAATAAAGAAAAGGAATTTGAAGAGGAAAAGGAAGGGAGTGAAATATATATCTCAGTGTCTCCCTCCCTCTTTTGTTAATGGTACGTGGAAAGATGGAATTTTTGGCACCTATCATTGCAGTGTATCCCTGTTACTATATATTTTGCTTATATCAGCTCTAAAGACAGAGTTCGGGGTTGGATTATTATCATCCGTGTCGTCCTGAAACTCGCCTGATATGATTTTTTCAAGTAATCGCGTGTTGCACCTTACTCTGAAAACTTATATATAAAACGTGGAGGAATTGTGTATCGCAATGAGCTACTAGTTGTACACTGTCGCATGTGTGGTAGTTGATACATGGGAAACTCAAAAATGGGACACCCGCATGAGTCTCAATTTTCGTTGAGATCATTTACCCACACTTTTTAAGAATGGTAAGGAGACTAGGGAAGTGACGGGCAGAATTAGAACAAAATTTATTTTTATTCCAATAATTTGTTTGATTGATAATAGTTGATGGCTAGTCATCAAATTTCATTAACTTCAAATGCTATTTGTCGCACAGTACTCAAATCTGCTAATACGAACTTTTTTGTCATAAATTTTGTAAATGGGACATCGGCATTACGTCGGAGTCACCATCACCCGCTAAGCTTCGGTGTGAGGTATTAGCGTTACTTTTAAATGCACGTAATGATGATATAACTGAGAGATCATTACTCTTCTCCTTCCCCGTGAGGTCATATCGTTCCGGCTCCTTTTGCTGTCTCTCCTCCGACTCTCCTCTAGCCCGCCTATCCCCTCCCATCCCACCTCCTCCCCCAGGACTCTCCCTCCCCCGCCGTCTCCCCCGCTCACTAGCCTCCTTCCCTGGACGCCAGTCGCTTTGATTCCTTTCGCAGGCGTCTCCTGTGGGAGATGGAAGGTGGGGCAAAGTTTTGTGCGAGGAGACTTGTGTGTATGCCCTTTCCTCCTCTTCTTTCCCCAATGACTCCGCCATCTCCTCTCGCAGCATCGGAGGAGGATAAACTTCCCCACTACACCCACCCCTCCCCTCTCCTCCTCGGACGGGCCATTTCGCCCTCCCCCTCCCATCTGAGAACTCTACCGCCAACTTTCCCTGCATTTCAGTCTCTTTCCTCCTCCTTAACGTCGATCTCATCCCATAATCTTCTATCTCCATTCGAATCCTAAGGAGGTAGTGGTGGTCGGTGATTGAGAGGCTTGAGTTTTACATGCGGATTGTTGCGAATTTAAATGAGGTTAAAGGGTGGGTTTTCAGCCAGGTGATAACTTTTGCGTATCTTTAGTTGTAATCAGCGAGCTTTCTTGGGTTTAACTGTTGTTCGCTTTATGTTTGTTAGAAGGAAGAGTCAGCCATCGAAGTTGAAAGCCAAGACTTGATTAATACAAGTTTTATATATCTCCTCGTTATTTCGAACGCTGGTAAGGGAATATGTCTCGGCCTTCTTCTATTAACTCAGCGCCTACTCGTTTTCACTGTTTGATGTAGCTTTGAGGTTATTCATGTGATTCTCTACTGCGATTTTATTCTTCTTGAATAAGGAATCTTTTTCCAAACATCTGGCTGGCATTAGCCTTATTCCTGTTTTACGTCTACATATTTGTATAACTTCGCTGGCCATGCGTCACATTCTGAATTTGCAATGCATATGGGTGGGGTTTCTGATACCATTTTTCCAAATTAGTATTTGTCACCGAGGGAATAAAACGAAATTTGTGAGCTACGCTTCAGATTTTACTTAAGCAACCCGAAGAGGAAATAAAGTGTCAAAACCTTGGTCCTTTCTTTAAAAAATATTAGTGGAGTCCACATTTTTTTTTCTTTTCCCCTGCGAAGGATGACTTCCACAAAATAAACCCTGAGAAACCGTTTTCTCCGTTAAAATATTTTAAATTTGTTCATCTTGTGCTCCCAAAATAATTTCTTCCCTTTAAGAAGCATTCTTATTCTTCCTGATTTCATAAAGAACGTATATGCCATTGCCAGTGAGGTCTGTTTCTTCTGACGTAGGTTTCCGCGGGCCTTGGATGGTCGTTGGATGGAACCAACGTCCAGGTCCCGTTTCTTCATCGTTGCTCCACCGGTCTCTGGGATTTTCAACCATTACGATGTCTTCAGACCCTAGCATCATCACCCCCATTTAGCACCGGCCCATTATATTCCAAGTATTCCGTGACCATCATTGCACGTTACATTCTCTACAAACGGGTCTCTCTTCATTCTTTTCGTTTCCGGTTGACAACGTCTTCAGAGATCGCACTTAGGACGGCATTCAACCGCGAGTTATGGCGCAAAAGCATCCGAGGGGGCCCGGGCGAAGAAACCAACCGACTAAAATCTAATCCCCGAACCCTCTTTCGTAAGAGTTTAGCAGGGAGCCAGGGTGGCGGGGGGGGGGGAGGGGGTGAGAAGGGAGGGCATGGAAATGGCGCATAAATGGAGGCTCCATCTCGAAAGAGGAGAGATTTCCTGGGGCGGTGGTGGTGGGTAGGTGGGTACTAAACGGGGAGAGTAGAAATAGGAGGGAGAATTGAGTCGTCGTCTGAGGTGCACAAGGTTCTCTTTTCAGTCGTCAAAATAATCAGACCCGAGATGATTGGATTGCGTAGGGGATATTCAAGTAATCCTTTGATTTGTGCTCGGAGGAGGAAGAGGGAAGCACAAGAGAGATCGTCCGGGGTGATGAAAACTTCGATGGCTAGGTGGAGTGTCATGAAGAGGTAGGCAACGGTAAATTAAGCTGGAAACTGCGGCGGCTTAGCACTGTTTGAGTCCACTCTCTCTCATACTCTTCCTTCCCCCCTTAAACTCACTCGGAGTGATGACAAACAATAAAAGATCTAACGCCCCTGCGTCTCAGTAGGTACCTTTGGCTCGGTGGTAGACAAGATGCGGTTAAGTGCTGTCCTGTTTGAACGGTGGCAAAATGATCCAGTATGAGACGACCGACCGTGGAGATCTATCGTGGCGAATCGACTTCCGAGATGATGTTTATCCAATTAGCGATGTCCTAAACCAACATATCGTTGATTGCTTCGTCAGTCCAAAAGAACGAAGACTGGACTATAATGCAAATGGTTTGCCGAATCTCCTTGTAGCGGAGAGGTACATTTGTCGATTTCGTATATTTTAGCTGCTTGATTTCACCGTTGGTAAAGGTCGTCTAGAAAATGGTGAAACAGAAAATGATACCAATCAATTTTTTTTAAACTAGATCGCGATTGAAAAAAATAAACACTTTTATCAAAAGATCCTCATAATAAATATCAAATAAAAATATGCAAAAATGATTTTTTTCATATTTTCAGCAGAATCAACTTTATCGTTGGCTTCGAAAAATTGATTAATGGCGTTATTAAAGTTATATTCATACCATCAGTACCCGAATTCCATTAAGCTCTTTTCGTTTATTTAATTTTTTATTACAAGTGGCTGAGGAATAAACGAGTGCATACAATAAATGATTTTACGTATAACGTGTTTATTGCTCAATTTCTCATATCGCTTAACCCATTCGTCTCTTTTCTTTCTCGTTGCCGAGATTTAATTGCATTAAAAGATCATGTAATAAAAATCCCGAGGGTCATTCGTTCGGAAACAGATTTATATCATGAAATGTTCGGCCAAATTTAAAAATTCATGCGCAGGCTATCGGAATGCATGGATGAAATGAGCTCAATCTTTAGCAGAACTATTTTTTTTTAGGAACTAACGTGCACGAATTTTGTGAATTCACTTAACGATAAACGGTTTTTCATCAACTTCCCATGTAGTAAGTGGCATATGGCCCCGAGAACATTGCCGCTTCTGAGAGTTACAGGACAACAAACCACCTCCAAAATCTCGGAAGCAAAGGTGAGATGAACGTCGACTACATCGGAGATTAATCACTTAAAGAACACGGGACCCAGAAATCTCAAAATTCGAGACGTGGGGAATTTATTATGGAAACAGTAGAGGGAAGGCAAGGAAGCTGAGCGAATATTAGGGTATCTCCCTCAGCGTGCACTCGCATCCCCGAAGGCTGAAAACTCGCGGTGTGACTACCTTTCACGACGGGCGAAATGAAGACACAGTGCGTGCGGGAAAGCCTCGGGAGTGGGAAGTTTGCGCGGGGAGGCGATGGAGGATCGCATCTCCGGGCCCCGCGCCCTGTTCGCGAGAGGGGATTCGGTGCGAGGTTGGTGGGAAAATAAGGGGGCGTTGTGTGCGCGGCGGGAAATGTGAGGACGGTATGGGCGAGGGAGGAGGCGGAGATGAGTGAGGAAGGAACCCAGATCTGCCCGCCTCCCGATGACGCTACAGGGTAGAGAAGTGGAATGAGATGGGAGAGCTGAAGATTGGAGAAAGATGGGAACTCCAGCGGAGGCAGCTCCACACGGAAGAATGCTCGGAATTTGGAGTACACGGATTTTGGTCGCGTGGATCCCGAGGGCATATAACTCTACACCTTTCCGCGAGATGAAAATATGGCAAGAGATGATAATACATAAGGATTACGATGGGATCCAAACACGCGTCCAGTAGGTCAGCTGGTGGAAGCTCTATCCACTGAGCTGTGATGAAAGTGATAAAAGAGAATTTGTAAAAGGAAATTTCAACTTTGGGAACTGCAGGATCGAAAGACTGAACGAAAATCGTAGTAGTAGTTGTAGAATTGAGTTTGAAGTGCTCAGTTACTTTAATTATATCGCATAATTTATCTTAAGTCCATAATATAAGGCGTATGCTGCAGCCGTGCCCGAAGCGATTCTCGAATAGCGTTGGCCATGTGGGTGAGTTATCATCCTGCTTATCGACACCAGTATTGGAAGCGTGTAGTGAGAAATGTGAGAAAGACTAGTTTCGTGATCGTCACAAAAAACTGCCTTAATGCTCTTGAACAAATGACGATAATGTCAGAAGACATTTCCTTTTATTTGCTTGGATATCATTATCAAGTATTAGGGCGAGTATATGTTGACTGGTCCTGATGATCTGTCAAATTAGCTTAGTTAAAGAAAGGCTTATAAGTCCTATAAGGAGTATAAGGAAGTTTGTGATGAGGATTCGTACAACTAGGATTTTGGCTGATATCTGAAGTTACGAGAAGCGAGAGAAGAACGACGATGAGATGGTTTAAAACGCAAAGGAAATCCCGGCCAGCTCGGGGAAGGTTGAGTGGAAAATAATGGAGCTGTTTGCATTGGAGAGGAGGAGGACTGGTGATGAAAAAATACGATTCGGAGAGGTTACTGCACCGACTGTGTCGGAGGGGGGGGGGCGCATACGGCCAGAGGTGGTTGCGATTTCTGGGGTTTTGGAAGGATAGTGGGGGTGGGGGGCGTTGGTTGGAGCTAGATCACAAGAAGGCCAGATGAGGGAAGCTGCGTAAAAAAAAGAGATACGGCAAGAGTTTGGGAAGGGTTTTGGTCAGCTCTTTGGTGGCGGGTAAGAGATATCGAAGGGAGTTTAAAGGGGATTTGGTGCTTCGGGCTCCTTCATTCCTATATATATTCCTCGACCGCCCTCCCAACGCCAACCGCACGCCCCTTCCTCTTCGTGTGCCGCAGTACTTCTCAACCCATGCCTTCACCCTCTCTGCCTCACCCCGCGAATCGTTCTTTGATTTTCCATCTCCTTCCTCATGCTCTTGGTCTTCTTTACAGCCCGCCCGCGCGTTTAAACAGCCGCATCCAAATGGTCGGATTCCCTTTGTTCCACCCGTCTTCTATCCTCTCGTGCTCCAGCCCCCCCATTTCTGGGCCACCTCCACCACTGCTACTGCCTTCACCGCCACCCTCTCCCAATAGTTCCCAGTGCCGCGTTCCTCAAGCTTTCGCGTATATTTCAGCACTCACCTTTTGGTTCGGGCGGGAGAAGAGAGGGATGTGTATAAACTTCATTAGTGGACCCTTGGGAGAGTAAACTTTACCTCCGTATCTCATTGGTCTCTCTCTTGAAAGGGGCTGCAGAGGCGCGGGAAACTCATTATTTGATTTAACGGTTTGATTGTATGAAGATTGATCCCTTTTAGCGTGTGGAAAATGCCCCCTAGCTACTACTCTTCTTTCGATCGCTATTACTTCCGGCAGATAAGTGTGTTCTTGAACTTTGCCGACGATTCGTATTTTCGGGAAAAGGTATTCTGTCCAGTGATGAACTAAGTAATAAATGCCGCATTTTTGATTGATGCCGTTAATGGGTGGTATTTTTCAGTCCATCCTTTGGAATAATGAATCATTTCTCATTTACCTTAATTTTTATGTGATTTAATCAAATTAATGTGCAACTGTAATTGGTGATAAACAGGTCTTTATTTTGAAAATTATTACGATGAGGAATAAAATGGTCCTATAGCATAAGTTGCCTTCAAAAACTATACGCTGAAATTTTAATGTTTAGTATAGCCGCTGTAATGAGTGCAGTTAATGGAAACAGAAAATGGAATAGTAAGTTGGTGATTAACTTTTTAAAGGATGAATATTTTGGCTATTAAGAATGCCTCCTCTGATTACTGGTTCTCATTCCATTATGCCTGTTATAAGAGATATAAATGACCTAACTGCCAAATAATGAATGCAAGTGATAAAAATATGATTCATAGGAACGTTAGGAGAATTTTTGTAAAATTTAGACAGTGGACGATAACCAAGCCATCATTCACCTTCAACAAATTCCACCGCAATCACTAATTAAGTTGAGAGGAATTTATTCAAGAAGCATGTCTCTTACGTGCAAATAGTAAAAATAGGACAAAATCTAAGTGATACAGCGGCTGTGCATCTTCCTTACCTATAATCAATTTTTAAATCAAAATAACTCGGCTAACCTCTCACGAGGGCTCGGAAAGTTTCACAGGATTTATCTTTTCATTATGGACAATATATGCGCCAAGTATGAACCAAATCAAGCAGTAATACTGCATGAATGTTCCTTGTTAGTTGTTGGTACCTACGCTAAGCAGATCTTCGGCCTTGGTGAACTGTATCTATTGCACAATTTTTTCACTTAAAAAATGGTACGCTACAAGGAAACATGGATTTTTCAGAGGCTGCTTTTAGCCTTGACCCTAATTATTTGTTAACACTTTAAACGGTATCATGAATAGCAGTTGCATAACTTCACCGCAGCTGGAAATTGTGGTTTACCCACGTTTTAGTACAAATTTGTTATCGCATGTTAGAAATTTCATGATCTTTTTAAAGGTTTTCTCGTTGTTCTCGTAGGAACTTTCTAAAGTTTATTCGAGCACCACATATCTTCAAAGTCTTTTTTAGGCATCTTTCATTTTATTTTCTACTCTCTTCTAACCCGTTATTTCCCGCTAAAAATAGTCTCTTCTCAAATAAATTCATTATATGTATTGTTCGTTCCTCGTTAGCTTATTTGGGTAAACACGGGGCTTAGATTGAGACAAATTGAACCTTAAAGCCGTAAAGAATACAATTTTACGGCTAGTGTTCCTTTTCTCGGGCCAGAAAAACGTTGAGGAAAAAAATAAACCCCCTCGGAATAAAAGCCGTGCGTTAATTCATTCTTCTTTGGAAAATTCTTTTTTTTATCCCGCAGGCCGTTTTTCCCTTAAAAACACTTCCATTTACTTTAGCGGGCATCTCATTTCCTTCTCCTAGATCGCTTCCGTCCCTTTTTCCCATACCCTCTTCATCCCCATTCTCTGCCTCTTTATCACTCTCCCTCCTTTGCACCTTACACATAACGAGCGCTTTGTGCCTCCCTCTTCTCCATTATTCCCTCCTGTTTTTTTTTATTTTTTCATCTCCTCGTCTCCTCCTTCCTCCGCATTAAATTCCCCTTTAACGCCACACTCTCCCCTTCCTTTCTCCTTCCCTCTCTCTCTCTCTCTGCGACCATTCCTCTCTTAACTCCTCTACACCCACCTCCCACCACCCAGCACTCCCTAGGTCTGAAACTTACTCCCGAAACATCTTTCTCGCCAGCTTTACTTGTCTCACTTTACTCCCGGCGACCTATTTCAAAACTCGCTCGACCTCGTAAAAGTGTGGCGTGACCTTCGCTCGTGCCAGAGTTACAAATTCGCAGCGACCCGCATATTGCAGCGTGCAGGGGTTTGGGGAAAGAGGGGATAAATGCACCCGTGGAAGGTTGCAAGATTAATATAGGAGGGTATAGTGCTCTTAAAAAAGCCGCGTCTTTAAGGAAGAAAAGTATTTCATGAAGTTTAGGCCGAATAAACTTCGTATCCAACTCCGGTCATTTCTTTGAAAGAAGTTTTTTTTTCCACTGCGTGGCTTTGGGTTTTATTCGCCTAGGGATGGTGCTTTCGTTTATGTATTCATTTATCAAGCTTCATATTTAGTTAAAATATTATAGACATAATTTCGATTTGCTGCGTGAATGATAATTCATGATTTTACCTTTGAATTGATGTAGAATCGTGGCGAGAGAAGATTTAGTTTTGAAATACATTAAGAAATATTCCTTGTATAATTTCAGTATTGCTATCCTTAATTATGAGTTAGTACCATATTTACTTTTGCAAGGTTGCTCAACCACTTTACTTCATAATATTTAAATCTCCGAAACACGTGAACTTTCAGCGGCATTCGCGGGAACGGAGATATATGCAGGTGGCACTGAGTAGAACACTCTTAATGGTGTTATAAACATGATTTTGGCAAAAAGCATATTTTCTTTGGCTCCTGTTTTTACTCATAAACCTCATATGTAATTTTTCACCCTAATTATGCACTGAAAGAGTTTCAATGATGAAATATGCATTTAGTATCGCACTTAAGCACTGCAAATTCTTTAGGACAGTAAATTTAAAGCCTTCCGCCAGATAGGTGGTAGGTTTTTTATGGTGGCGTATGTAGGTAGGTGTAGGTTATGGCATTACGCCTATGCTAAATCAATAAATTTGGGCACATTTCTACATTAAAAGTTTTCCTGAAAAGTTCAATCAAGGTTTGTAATATCAATATTGTACATCTCGAATGTAAATTAAAATTTGACGGGTTCATTTCTTTTTATTTCAAATTATGTAGATTCCTGATAGCGAGTTCATTTTCAAATATGAAAGTTTTCATGATTAAGTAGCTTTGTGCTTGAAAACTAGAATATTCTGTTCTACTGAGTCATTAAGGCCCTCATAGAGTACCCGGATAAATTTGCATATTATGTCCCTTTACATTAAGTCCTTATTAATGAGATTTTTTTTAAGGAGCAAGTTTTAATATAGGTAACTTAAAGATGGGTGCCATATTCGAAGGCTATGAAACAAAACAGGAAATTTTACTCGACCTTATATAATATCATCAAACCTGACTACTAGGCCAACTTTACAATAGAAGCGGAAAATCGTCGATTAAAGCACAATGAATAGTCTGGGACGAGTGTTTTCAACGGTCTCGCATTCCGGCAAATGGAAAAGCGAATTTCTCAACTCTGCGATATCGCCACAAATATGCTTTAACGGCGACCCGAACCCTGCCTGCCTCCCGTAGTACAATACAAACTGACTACACTAATCCGGTTCAACGTTTGCACTCTTCCCATGCGCCAAACGATAGCTTTTGCTTTCCTACCACCCCTTTGCTTCTCTCTTTTTACGCTTTCCGTCGGTTCATTGTCCCTCTTTGCACGAATACCACCGTCTCCTCCTCTGTAATGGTCGTAGATCCATCCTGTCTCCTCTGTACTCACTCATTTTAGCTCGTAATAGTACGCGCCTCTTCGAAAATGTCCGTAGGCCACGCGGATGGAGTGTACTTGTGTACTTAAATCTCCCTCTATTCGCGTCGATTCTCCGCTTCAGACTTGCTTACTTTCGATCGCTCCTCGAGACTCACGCAGGACGAAGCGAAAATTCTCTCATGCATCCACCCACTTCCGTCATAGATGCGTACGATTAAGTGAGCTTGCTTTCCGTGCTTCACTCCGGTACTGGGCCATTATTACCTCTCTATTGTGATACACTTGCAAAATCTGTCGCTGCGGAATATCTTTTGTATGCTTATCGAAGGGTACTGGTTGAATTAAGTATATTTTACTGGACCCATTGTGTTTTTTTCCGAAACAACGTCATTTGTTGTATTCCCGGAAATAAATGTCAATTTTCCCGTGAATATCGTTCAAAGTTGAAAGTTTCTAGTATCATTTCATACGATTCTTTTACACTGATCATTTAATCCGGGTCATTTTCAAGTTACGTTAAATTTCTCCCTTATTTCCTTTGGGGTTGTTTGCTTCTCACAGTTCATCCGCAGAAATTTCGAGTGATCGAATTAATCAAATGTCCTATATCTTGTGTAGTACATTCAGTCTCAGTCTGTGCCTTTATTTACTTCAAATCCAATTTGATGTAGAGTTTTGATGATTAAGTTGCTATCGGTAGTATTTGTGTGTATTCAATGGAAATGAAGCATTAAAATTTAAAATTCTCACGCAGGTCGATGTACGCTCACGTCTATGAAACTTTGTTTTGGTTCCATGATTTTTTAAAAATGATTTACTTCTTTACGACAGTAATTCCGATGTGGTCATTCTCTGATTTTGCCTATCCCAAGGAAATCTCTATTGATTCCCAAGCTGTATGGGAAACAGAGCAGCCCAACGAGTGGCATCAATATTCAAGGAAATATCTAAGGTTTAAAGTTTGAATCCAGAAACAAAATATATTTCCTAGTGCTCTGAGAGCATTTCCACGTGCAGCTTAGCGATTTACGCGAATAATACAAAAGTTGACTATTACGTGCCTTTAAGCAAGACTGAAACTGAGTGAATTTTTTCTTTGCTCGCTATTCAATGCTAAATATCAATCCTGTACGTCGTTTTTTATATTTATTCTCATAAATTTAAGATGGTTACTGAACTGAAAACTTCCAGCGCCGCTTGGTCATTTCCCAGCAAAACCAGATGGAAGGTTTTTGATCGTTCGTTGCCCTTTTAGAAAATGATTCAAATAAGAGAAATATGTGTGTAAGACTATTCGTTGATAATGTTCGCTAGCATATTAGTTCGGTGGATATCGTAGGGTAACCTTGGCTTTCCACCGTGTAAACAGTTTCAAGCCTACGAATGATGGCGTGGCTCGGCGCAATGGGTGATCCTTCATGCGTGTGCATTGAGACGGCGGACGCTTCTCCACCCGGTTTAAAGGGATGGAATTATTGCTTCAGTTCATCCATTACCTTATAACCCTCTCCCATATCTCTCTCTCACTCTCAAAGCTTTTCATCACCATGCTTTTTGCCGAGGACCGTGGATACGTCAACAGTCCACATTGGCAACCACCTCTCTCTCGCTCATCCGCAAGCATGGGAATGACTCTTTAAGCAAACACTCATCCCGCCGATAAACAGTCCCTTTCCTCCCCCTTTCTGCTAAGCCCTCTCCCCCTCCTTCCTCTCGTCCACCCCACAGTCCCGCACTTCAGTTTCTCTCGTTCGCAGTCTCTCACCCCTTGCCTCCCCTGCCTTCCACTCTTCATTCGCATCCCTCTCGCCCTACGTTCAAAAACCCCACAACACTGAGCCTCGGCTTCGCTGAGTTTTAACCAAATTTGACGGAGACGAGGCTCTACCTTTTCTCTTCCTTTTCTTGTCCGGAAATTTCTTTCATTTATAATAATAATGTTTACTGTTCGTTGAACATATACATACAATAAAAAATGGAACTTACAAAGTAGCTTTAGTTGACCCCTGAGGCATTTGCCTATGCTATTTACAGAAATGTACGGTTATACATAAGTGTAAATACACGACTACATTGGTGACATATTTGTCATGTACAGGAAGACTATTTAAGTTATCCTGGATAAATTGCCACAATTTAACATGCTTTAAGAAATGTTTGATTTTAACGATACATTTTATGGTTGGAGGTAAAAATGAAATACCTTGGGCCCCATGTAGAGAAAACGCCGCTTAAACAATTTAATTTTTGGATTGGGCACATTGTACGGAAAATGGAGCATAATTATGTAGTTTGTTCATGACTTTAGATCTACTACCGCTACGAAGGTAGAAAAATCTCAAGAACTTGAATATGTACATAAGTCTTAAGGCCATTTTACACGATGAAAGATTTTGTACAAACGAATGTACGTGAGATTGTACGTTTGTCTCAACGAAATTAGAACAGGTTCTATTTCCCGTGCAGGCATTGAGACATTCGCACAAGCGTTCATACAATTTGCCGCTTTACACGATACATTTTGCCTCATGCAAGAGTTCACGGAAGAGTTTGTACAAACAAATGTACCGTGTAAAACGGCCTTTAGAGTTAATATCTGCAGGTCAAGGAAACTGGGGAGAGATGAGAACCTTTTCGGGCTATAACTCTGAAAATTCCTGTCTGAGTGGTTTCTGTCTCGTACCTCTCTTCGCCTTTTCTCTCTCTCTCTCTCTTTCCTCTTCCTTTCCCTTCATCATATTTCTTCATTCTCTTTCGTGCTTCATTCTATCTTCTTCCTCGTAGGAGGGAATTTTGTATGCGGATTCATTTGCGTCACATTCCACCAGCATCAGTCTCTCTCTCTCTCTCTCTCTCTCTCTCTCTCTCTCTCTCTCTCTCTCATCTCATCTTCATCATCTGGGCCCCCTTTTGTCGCCAGTGTGTCTGTCTAAATATACGTGAGAAAAAGTCCCGTGTTGAGATTAGTCTCTTCTTCTCTCTCCGCTTCAACTCCAAATTTCAGGTCGCTATGCGGAGTGCCTTTTATATATATAATTCCTTGGTAGAAAATCGCTCTCGGCGACGATTCTTAAGCATAAATAAAATAGCGACACACTAAACAAAGAATCCACGCCACTCGCTGCGGTGAAATTACGTCATAGAGATCATAGAAAACTGAAGAAGTATTTATAAAGTAGTGCTTTCCGGCACGAGCGAAGTATTAGCCGTACTGTAAAAGGAAGTAAGCCGAGGTCATCTGGAACTACCCGAGACATAACCAGGGAGCAGTCAACCTTGCGGCCGAGTACCTGTAGCGAGACAGTGGTGGACGTTAACTGCGTGATTTCCTTAGCAAGTCGAGGGAACAGAGCAAAGCATGTGTCATGATGACATCCATGAAAGAAGTAACCATATATGTATGTATGTAATCATAATTAATTGGTAAAGGGTATTTATTTGTGCAAGTGAATACATTTGTGTGCAAAAAGTGAAGTGAATATCTAGTGCCGTGAAGGCAAATAGAAATTCCCAAAGGGAATTATCGCTGTGGCCCAAAGGGCGAAGAAACCAATGTGATACACTGACAAAGGTAGCAAATACACCTGATATTGTGATTCATGCATAATATGTTTTTATTGAGTGACGTGTTGTATTTTATAGAAGGTAGTATGGGCAAATATCTAACCTTTGATGTGGAGGGAAATACAACTGTGAATAAATTGAGTTCATAAGTTAGAAAGAAAGGAAAAAGGTTTATTTATTTTATTGGTAGAATAGAAAGATCATCATTATATGATAAGTAATTGTTTAAATGTTACTGTATATATATTTATATATATATATATTTTTTTTTTTTTTCATCTTCCCTATCAAAACCTGTGTTCCTCCTTTTATGTGTTCCTATCCATTTCCAATTCCTATGTTTGAATGAATTTGTTTACGCCTTTGAGCGTCATGTTTTCGTATGACTGAGTGTATGTATGTATTTCCTTTTAGTCTTCCCATTTCATGCGTATGATGATTTTATGAGTATCTACTCGTGCATGAGGAAGTGAGTTCAAAAAGTTCATTAACCTGCTCCTCAATTTAATTGAGATTGAACGTTTTCATTGTTCAATCAGTGTAAATGTGTACAGAGGCAATTTAAAGATTTTATTTTTCACATTTACGCCGTGTTTTCATTGTTCACTGGATGTCATTAATAAAAAATTATGGAAAATAAGCTTTAAATAGATGCCTACAAGATTGATGATTTATTTTTAGTGCATGAGATATTCAAATAATGTAGTCGGCTTAACTTCTCATTTAAGACAGGGCACACCAGTGTTCCATAAGAATAGCTAGGTTGACATCCTCAACGTTTAAGAAAAAATTGCTTTGGCGTCCGATCACTTTAAGTGCTTACACTACGTATTTTGTACACATAAGCCTCTGCTCTTGGATTTGGCTTGGATATAAGCTTTTCAAAAACTAAAGAATTTTTAATGGCCGAGCGTTTCCACCAGCCTTTTAGGGGTCATATATTTTCATACATTCCCTTGATACACGGCTTGGAAAATTTTTATGGTTGATATTATTCAATGCCTTTGAAGCGTGACTGATATAATTTGTTCTAAAGGCTGTGGTCAAAAGATTTCCAGGATTCAAATGAATCGGAAAAGCGATAACTCGCAAACGATTTTTCTGCCTCGATATCTTTCCGCGTGAGCGTGTTTTTTCAGTGGCTTTTTTCATGCCCGGCTGCAGCAGTGGTGACAGCCATTGTTGATAAATGGGTCTTCTGAGGAGAGATTAGTGCCCGATCGGAGAAAAAAGCCTTTTTTTGTGCATTGGTCGGAAAACTTACTCTGTTATTTATACTTTGAACGAAATTTTGAAGTTGAACTCGTAATCTTCGCCTTCGGAGCTAAGTATTTCGCCTAGACGTGATCGATTCCCGACAGTTTAGTCGTTTATAATGATGAATAGCGATTTTATGATTGGACGAGTATCCATTGCCTATTCATAGCCGGTTGCAAAAGAACAAAACCCAATTACCATGCATAAAAATCTACTGAAGAAGTTAAAAATATACAACTAACGCAATATAAGGTGACGTAAATGTTATCGAACGTATAAAAGTTTTATTTGTCTCAGTCTTTTTTTAATTTTTGGGCTTGACGAATATTAAGCATCATAATGATAACTTCTTCCAATTTCTCCCAATATCCACATATGCTTCATCTGTTAAAATTCCCGGTGTAAAAAAAAGTCCAACCTTAAACATTACATCAGTGTAATACTTATATAAGAGAACTTTATAGAATGATTGTACACCTCTATCCATAATATCCGTAGTGTGAAGGTTAAGTTGCTTCTACGCGTAGAATACGGAATGTCTGTTCTGTGGTTGTTCATAGGCCTGGTGTGCATTGAACACCAGGCTTATGGAGAACCTGACTTGTGGCATATTCTAGAAAATACGTGCATTAATGACCTAAAGAAACTTAGTAATTAGAATGGTTAGTAATCGATATTTTCCACCAAAACGTTCTACGAACTCACTGTGAGGATAGAAGTCTAACTTTATCCCAGAAAACGTCGTTGTAATAAATTCCTTCTCAATTTTCGTCCTCCGGAGCTGTAGAACGTGAACCCTGAAAGCTGCTACTCCCGAGCAGATCCCTGATGTAACCCGCACGCTAATTGGAATTTTAAGCGATTGTTTCTCACGCCATGTGGCTCAACGTTTCGCAGTCAGTGATCAAAAGCCAGTACCAGCTGAAGAAGACTCTGCCCGAGCTTCCGCGTCTATGGCAGTCGCCACCTAGCACACACAAAATACTTATACTCTCTCCCAGTCTTTTCTCTATGTCTCCCCTTTATATCTTTTCCCCTCTCGCAAAACACTCACGTATTGGCTGGTTGATTGGATATTTGGGGAATAAGCCAACAGCTGAGATTATTTGCGCCATTGAGGACATTTGATAAAGTTGATAAGGGAAGGATTGCAGGGCGAGGAGAAACCCACCTGGGCTTTGAATCGAACCACGGGCCTTGGCGATCGAGCTTTTTGGAATATTTCATAGTTAAATGAACAAAAGTAATTATTTTCCACAGTTTTTATCGAGAGTATCGGTTTCGCTGTTACGCCATCACCAGTTACGATACATTGAATTAATTGTAAATTATATTGTATTGTACCTATTTATGGCATAAATGTTGAAACTTGAAGTCTCGAGAAAAATAAAACTGGAAAATACAATGTTTTTATCATTTAATTATGGAAATATTCCACAAACTTTGATCCCCATCGTAGGATTACGTGGACCTTAGATTTGCCGGGATAACAGGCACATCACCGCGCTACCAAGGCTTCTCAATTCACGTGACAATTTCAGCATAACTTAAGGGAACTTGATGTTTCGGTCCTTCAAGTATGGTAACGTTTGGGAATGTGGTCTTCAAAGGAGCCACTGACAATGAGGTTATATACTATACTATCATCTTTTATGCTGGAATAGGTTGCCATTAAGTGCGGCAGAAGTAACAACCCCAAGGGAAGGATTAAATTGTGGAATGTAGGAAGAGCGGAGAGAAACCAGGAGTCGCAATGAGCCTACCCTCAATGGAATGCGCCAGGGGGATCACCACTTAACGTCCCATCCGACGAACAGAGTACTGCACTATGAGAGACTTATACGTAGACCTCAAGAAGGGTTCAAAATTTACCTATAAAAATACCCGCCAACTCCAGGATTCGTACCTTGGACCTAGGATTGGGAAGCCAGTACTCAAGCTTTCACACCAAACTTTCCCCCCATTACCCATGTCTTTTTCATTCTTCCCCCTTTCCCGAAACATTCATTTAATTTTTTTCCTTGCACCCGAGTTTTCACGCTCGTAGGGAGTAAGACTGGATGTGTCGGGGTCGTCGGAAAACTTTCTCGTCGGGGAGGAAAGCAAGAAAGAGAAAAAGTATGAAATCAAATGAAGCCGAGGATGCGCGAGTGAGTGAGGGTGAGAGGGGTTAAGAAGTCGCCGGCAATGGAATTAAGGGCTCCCGCATTGAATTCGCTCGGGAGGATGTCTGGCGGGTCTCTCTCCTCTCTCTTTCCCTATCCCCGCGTTATACCGTGTCCCCTTGTCGTAATAGCGCAGTTAAAGGAAACATGCATGAGCTTTCGCATGCGGATAGTTGGACGCGCTGTGCATGGAGTTGCTGCTCTCGTGAAACGGCGCTATTGTAAAAAAGTGACCAAAAAGGATACCGCGAGGAGTCGTGTTTGAAAATTAATATCTCTCCGGGCGTACTGTTAGTTAGAGAGGGCAAGAGAGGTAGAAATAGAGGAGAGGAAATATGGTATTTTTTTTACAAAATTCTCTCAGGGAGAAGGATTTTCTTCCCATATACGTGCGGTTTATGTCTGGGAAGCAGATGCGAGGAGGGAATGGGATGAACGCGGGGCGCGTGGCAGTGGATGTGGAGGAGTTTTTTTAGTGTGTGAGATCAAAAATCGTGCGTTTTGGGGCTGCAGGCTAAACCGTAAAAGGTTAGCTCATTTTTTTTTATTAACGCGGGAAAGATGGATGAGTTGACTCCTGAGTTCTGAGTTGTGAGGATGAAAATGTTTTCATCCCGTGTCCTGTGATTAATTAATGTCAACCAAGCCTAGCTGTGAAGGTAGATATATAGTGAAACGTATCATGAGTTTAGATATAAATTATAAAGAAATAAATTTATTTTCTTGCAACGGTATCAGCCGCAAAATGCATCTCAAAGTGTGCTTGGCTTATAACTTTTTGTTGTTTGTATAGGAAAATTTATTTGCCTAATGTAAATATTTATCTTTTCTATGAATCATGTGTTTGTAATTTTAGGGATCAGCTGACGTGTGGAGAAAAAAGACAAATAGAAAGAGTGCAAGCACCCTGTGAAAATATTTTTTACCGAATGTCATGTCTGTTTCCTAGATCAATGAGTATGTAACAGGTTTTCAGATAGGTGAAAAATCCGACTAATAAAACTGATGGGCAAGATGGATTTACATTATTACATTTCATCAGTTATAATTACTTTCCAAATCATGTCACATTTCTTTATTTAAACGGGATTGATCCGGGCTTTCTCATATCGTATGAGTGTTGCTGCATGTAATGGCTTGTAGTGAATCATAGGTCTAATGTCGGAGGAAACTACTAGCAGTGGCCTCGAGTTATTGATTAAAGGGGAAACCTCCTCGTCCTTGATGATCAATCGTAGAAATCAACTTTCATTTTTTAGTGGTAGTAGCCTTTTTTTTGAAAATGTTAGTAAGCCTGGGTAGTTCCACTGCTGAAAAGGTTTATAACAGCGATTTTATGCGGCAGTTGCTGTAGTGATATGCTCGATGACCGTTAATTTATATTGATACACCCATTAAATTATTTATAATTACAACCAATATTTTTTCAGTGAAGACTCATTGCTTCAAACTATTTTTTTAGTTTCTCTTACTATAATATTTCGTGCTAATTAATGTAAGCTGAAACAGTGTGATGAAATTCCTGACTCACAGTTTGCAAGCCAAATCATACTCACTTCCATATAACCAGGGTCTTTTATCAATATCTCTTAATGGGCTGCTAGCGTATTCTTGGGAGAAATAGTGAACGCAGAGCATTCTTTTCAGCAAATTGGGAAAATTTTCAAAAGATTCCTTCCGACCATCCAATTGTTTCACTAAAATAATCGTAGGTAATAATATTCAGGCCGCTCCGGAAAAAAGGACGATCTAGTTAGGCAAAGAGGCGAGCTGGAATTGTTTCTTTTTTCCTTGAGATTGCTTGCTTGAAGAGACGGAAGAAAGAAAATATGCTGGAGAAGGAGATAGCACGAGGAAAGAGGAAAAGGGAACCGGATAGACTCTTGTTAAAGACTCGGTTCGATATTCGATTATGTTTCCGAGTTCGTCCGCGAAGCGTGAAAGTAAAAACGTGTCCTCTCCTCTCCCGCGCTTCCTCGGCTGCAGTTTCTCTTCGAAGAGACTTTCTTTTCTTCCTTCTATTAACAAAATACATATATGTAGTATCTACCTTCTCCACCTTGAACTCTCCACTCCATTACATGCGGAGGTAGTGGGAAAGGGAATTTCAGTGTGAGAGCGGAGTAACAGTTTTCTTAATCCGTTTTGGAAGCTAACCCGGCCTACGGAAGAGTCGTGAAACTGACTGATTGTGATGGTGTTGGGGGTAGAGGGGATGGGCTTGTTCCAGAAATACACAGAGAGGAAGGAGTTGATTAGATAAGCCGATTAAAAATCAAGCCGCCTCGCTCGATGAAATCTGTACGCCGGGGTAAGTTTTATGTCCCCCCTCTCTCTCTCTCTCAAAGTGGATTCAAGGCTAAGAATTAGCCTTTTGTTTCCGAAAAAGTGAGCGTTGGACGCGTGTTTACTTCTCCCCAGTGAATACAGCTGTTTCGATAGATATTTTCAATCCGAGTGGGCTGGATTGAAAAAGGAAAGATTTTATTACCTCAAAAGTCTTTTAAAATCGTCCGTCAGCGTCGGGATAAGTTTGCAAACTGTATGACTTCGTTAAAAACCTATCTTTCTGTCTGCTAGGGTACAAAAAATATCTTTTTAAGATTTATTTTACTATTCAAGGTCAGTGAAAGTTAAGGGTCGTATCTTTGATTAAAGTAATTGAAAAAGGAAAGAGTTAATTACCCCATAAGTTTTGCGAATAGTCCATTAGCGTCGGAATCAGTTGGAAAGTTGTATGATTTCTTCAAAAAACCAATCAGTCTACATACTTGGGAACACAAAAATGTCTTTTAAAGGTCAATAGAAGGAAGTAATGGTCGTGTATTGGTAAAAGCAATTGAGAGTCAATTGCCTTTGTAGGCACTCATTGCTGTTAGGACGAAGTGAAAATCACGGATTGATTGAGCTATTTATTATTAACCTTATTATTTCATCGATAATTTAGTCAAAGGAAGTAAAAAAAGCAGGAGTATATTTTCTTTGTATGAAAGTCGAGTTCAGAAGCGACGGTGATTCCATGTTATGGAAGGATTTTTTTGAAAGTCTAATTTGCGGTTACCCCCCTTTCATGGCTTTCCTTTTCTCCCCTTTTCCCCAAAGCCCAATCCATTTTCTATCCATGCCTTTGCCTACTCAAGCATGCAAAAAAATCACGCTGTCGACCAATTCAAGTCGGTATCTCTCTCGTCTCTTTTCTATGGCCAGAAGCTCTTTCGCCGGTTATTTTTTTCATTCCCCTACCCCTTCACCACGGGGATTCTACTCTCGTAGCCCCGGACTTATTCCCACATCTTATCCTTTCCCTCAACGAGCACCCTCCTCCCTCTATTTCTCTCTCTCTCTCTCGCCCGCCCCGTAGTCGTATAAGTGGGAAATGTATTCGGCAAAAGGTCTGAGTTGGGAGAGAGAGGTATTTGGATAAGAAAAGCCCGACCGCCTCGAAATGCCTACTCAGCCTCGTCTTCGATCTCACCTGCAGAAAAAAGAACGGCTTTCCATCCCATCGCTCACAATTTCTTTTCACATCCCGGCTTCCTGAGTGTTCACAGCGCTTATTATCCTGGAGTGGAAATTATTTCCTAAAATAACATATTAATTTATCTCTCTCTCTCGAATCCAGGGTCTGCTCAATTTTTTAAATAACTAATTCGTTGCTTAGTGAGCTCTTTGTGATGCCATTTACTATGCAAGAATTTCATATTTTAAGTACCGCTTAATTGATTTTCTTAGAAATAGTTAAAAAGTTAAGCTGATCATAGATTGATATAAGTTATTTCAGCTTAATTAAATGTGGTTGTGAGGATCCGAGACTGTCATTTTCCTTTCGTGTAGGATTTTGTTTGAAAATGTTTATTTGAAACTTTTAAGCAAAGTAATATTTGAACCGTTGGAGAAGCAGAATTGGATGCCATGAATTCTACTACACTGAAAAAGCTTATACGTTTTCATCCGTGGAGATTATTCGTTATCTATCGATTAGAAACGTCTAAACTTTTGTCACATTATTTTTGCTCGTTTAAGTATATGAAATAATAAAAGGGCTGAGCGTGGGTGAGTCGGATGGTCAGAGAGTGAAATCCCTGATTTAGTCTTATGTGGAAATTAAAAAAGGAATTCTTTGAAGAGGATTTCAAAATCTCAATTTGACTTCGCAAGAGTGCATTTTTCAAGCTATGTCTAATTCAACAGGCACTGTAAAAAGTCCACATAAATCTATTCACGTATGTAGGAGGAATTTCTGCGCGTCCGTGGGAAGGTTTTTGCAACAGTTTCCAGAATTGCTGAGGTGAGATTTGCGAGAAAATCTGAGAAGTAGCCGCAGCCCTCTTCCTCTTAGGGACATTGCTTAAATTCACGGATCAAGGAGAAGGAGATGGATCTCCGAGATATCAAAATGAAGGGTTGGGCAGCTGAGCAAACGCTCACTTATGTACGCGAATATCTCCACATGCCCTCCTCTCCATTTTATGCGCGGGATTTTCCTCCTGAGCTCGTATGATGCAGCCCCTATCGAAGAGATACCGTCTTCTTCCATTTTTCATTTTATTTTTTTTCCGGCATGATGAGATCATGAATCGCGGGAATCATAAGGCGGTGGTGGAGGGGCCGGATTAGATTGGGATAGCTGGGAATATAACGAGGAGGGGAATCGTGGAAAGAGGTCGGTGAAGGAAATCCGAGCAAGCTCTTAGCATTCAGGTAAAGGCCTTTCTTTCTTTCATTTTTTTAGAGGGATTCGGTGTATTTCGAGGAGGAATGAGAAAAGGACGGAAGTTTGTCAAAGAATAGAAGACTTGGATTGTAAGGCGATGGGAGAGCAAAGGCAGGAGTAGAGTGATATTAGATTTGGAAAAAAAACTAGAAGGAGAAAAAAGTGGTAGGAAAAGTGTGAATGGTAATCAAGAGTTGAATTTAGGAGGGTTGCAAGCTGATTGATGGATTCTGGGAAAGTAAACGGGATGGAGATAGACTCATTGAGCGATGGCGCGTTAGCCGATGGACAAAAGTGATGCACATTATCCTCGGATTATTCTCGGAAGAGGGCTTTTTAATAGGAAGGAAGGATTGCGCGTGTGCTCTCTAAAGAGGGATTTATTCTTACGAAAAGGAATCATCATTAAAAGTTTATGCATGGGGACAGTACTCGACGACGGAAATAGGATTGTAGAGGAGTGGCGGTGTAATGTTGATATTCCTAGTATTTTCCAGATACGCTGTTCCTAATAAGATAAAAAATAGTCAGGAATGAATCGGGAGTCAGAGGTCTGGAATTTTTGCCAGCATGTTTACAGCAAAAGATTTTGGTAAGGTTTAGAATATGATTATTCCAGAAAAAATCTAAATTACTCCGTATTTTAAACGAGTATAGAAATAATTGGAGGTGTTTTTTTTTCAAAGTTAGCTCTGAGTAAATAGTAAAAAAAACACTTTTTTAACGATTTGTCCATATTATGTGGTATATTAGTATTATTTTACATTTTTATGATTGCATAATAATTAGGAGATATATATATATATATATATATATATATATATATATATATATATATATATCGTTTCATTTATCATTATGCAATATATGCTCACATAACTTTCATGCCCGAAATAGAGATAGGTAATTATTAGTAAGCGTATACTAATAAATATATTTATCCAGAAATGTTGTAAAGCTACTTGAAAAACTTGGTTCTTTCTCCCTATTAAGTCCCTTTAATTTCCTCGTTGTAATTAAAAGTACCTACCTAATATTGCTAATAATTTTGTTCGGCATAAATATTTTTGTTTTAAGAGAAAGCATTTGAATATTGTAACCATATTTCAATATTCTCTTTGCTCCTGAAACTGATCTACTAAATGGATACGAGGGTGACAAAATATTTAGTTGATGATTAGGGGAAACTGTGAAATGGAGTTTCAAGAGAGAAATGGAAAACAAATTAATTCCAAAATTCCTCAATGCAATGAAATTCCTGAATTTTAATCAAAATATTTGAATAATGAAATGAATGACAATGTTTTAAATGCAAATATAACCCGTTAATTATTTTCGTAGATTTTTCCCCATCCTTTATCGTTGCATAACGTTTCCGAAAAATATACTGGAACACAGCAGGGGGGGTTACTGCAGTCGTCATATGAATGTGCCGAGTGTAATCAAACCGTAAGTGATTTATCGTCGTCAAACATTTTTTTTCTAATTTTATGGCGATGAGACGAAAAATATTCTCCCCCGTAGCGATAATTCCCACGAAACGCAAAAACGCACTCACCTAGGCTAAGGCGTCCGGAATCCCGAACTGATCAAGTGAAAGTCATAATTCCCTCTTTGATTATACACGTCCGAGGGAATCCACTTCAGCCGGATCCAGGATAAAAAGCCGGATTGAATAAAATGAAAAAGCCTAAAAGAGATTGAAAAAAGAAATTAGAGGAGCGGCAGAGCGGGCCGGGTTTGGATACGAAGGATGGTTGGAGAAGGGAACCGTAATAAGCCATGGCAAAACAATACGCGGCCAACGTCGGTGCTGAATAAGCGTCAGGGGAGGAAAGGGGGATGCTGGGCAGATGTGACCAACGGTGGAGCAAAAAGCCGTCGAGGGAATCCAAAGTTAAATTTTTTCCCTGCTGGGAAGGGATCGTGTGAGAGTGTAAAAAATTAAGGGATGGGTAAGAGAAGGAGTAAGGTGGGACCGCGATTCTCGTGTAGCTTATCGCTTACTTTTCCTTCACATCCACATATCCCAAATACCGCGCTATTCACCTCCGAAGACTGTGCGGCGTTATTCACTATACATAAACTACTTTACGTGTTACGAAATATCTACTGATCAGAAATGCACTGATTCAGTGGAAGGACGCAGATCATGAAAAGCGAGTAATTACCGTCACAAGAATATGTGAATTATAAATTTTTCCGTTACTTCATTTTACTTACGGCATCGGTGGCTGTGAGGTAAAGTCCCGCACAGACTATCCTGAGGTCAGCGGTTTCAATTGCCGGGTGGTTGAATATTTCACCTTCCAGGGTATTGTAGTGAGTGCCCTCATAAATTTGTGAAATTGATCAAAATTATCAAAAGCCTTCGTCAATACAGTATTAATTATAAACGTAAAATATAATATATATATATATATATATTAATTATTTTTGTGATGTCAGTGGTTGAATGTATAACAGATTTAACAGTCATTCATTCATTTTTATTCCATAAATTCTTCCATTTCTCATGAGTGAACTATAAATTCAAACATCTTTAATTACACCACCATGTGGATAGTGCATACCATGAGGCACTATCTATTCGTAACCATGATCGGGTGATGAAAATAGGAAGGGATGCTCCAGGAGGGAGAACAAAAGAACGGATACAAGGAACAATATAAGTGGGGTGTAAGAAGGGAACACTATCAGGGTGTTAGAGAGTTAGGATTGAATCGGAAAGAATGAAACATTATGGAGAACCAGTCTATATATTAAAAAACTGATGACAATTAAAATTTGCCTGCACATTTCTACAGTACACCCCCTATTAATGGAACCTGCGTACGCTTATGTCTCTGTATACGTCTCTACGCTTTCCTTATCTCTCACAAAATCTGTCCCACTCGGAATTCCCTCCTCATTCCTTCTCTTTTGTCTTTCACCCCCCCCCCTTACAGCCTTCCGCCCTCCCCTTTGTGAATCTTTATACCCCTCATGCCCTTCTCGGTTTTGTAATTCCTCTCCCAATCCCACGAACCTCTCCCTCTCTCTTCTTCACAGCAAACGCGGCGCAAGCAGTGTACACCCGTCCGGACACGCGCTCAACTCACCTTCGCACCTCATCCGCCGTCGCTGGTGGTAATTTCATTTGCGAGGCTGCTACTCCGCGCGCAGAGTCGTGCTCGACCGTGGTGGGTCTTTGAATGGCCCTCAGAAGGGAACAGGAAGGAGGAGGGTAGAGCGGTGCGTGAGGAATGGGAGGGAAGGGGAGAAGACGAATAGGGGGAAAAGCGTGCTGTTGTTGTCGAGTGGGGAGGAAAGTAAGGGAATAGGATTATTAGAGTTACGGGAAACAAAGGTAGACGAGGTGGGAATATGGCGGCGGGGAGGGTTACTTTGTATGGGGACGGGGAAAAGAATTTATCTGAGTCCGACGCGCGGATTGTTGAAGGGTGCGTGCGTGGCGTTCCCCTCTTCCCTGAACATCTCAGGTATGCACTAGTGATTGTTGGCTTTCGTCGGTTGGTTGCTGTTCGGGTAGTTTGTTAAAATTTCAGCACCTTATTCACGAAAGATTGTCCGTGTCCACACTACGAAATGGCTCATAAGGCACCAAATCTTAGTGTGGACATTCCCCTTGCAAGTATGATTTGACCCGTATTCGATCGCGAATTGCCGGCCCACTATATAAATCACAAAGCCATCCTGGTGGTGGTGGAAGCTGGCTGCTTTATCTGGTTAACTGGCTAGCATATGCGGTTGATTGGTTGATTTTTGGGGAATTAAAACTGATGCTATTTGCCCTATTAGTGTATAAATGTAGATTGGTCAGGTTAGGATTATTTGAGAAATGGGGAAAGGATGGAGAAAAACCCGACGTTAGCAGTAGCGTGCTCTTAGCGAAAGGTGCCTAGGGATCCGCAGTCTAACGTCCCATTCAAGTAGTACACCTGAAGTGCTTTCCAAAAAGCACCAAACTAGGAATCGGTATTCCGCATAAAAATATCTGCCATTACCGAGGTTTGTCTGGAGTCGGGCCCATCTGGATAAGAAGCCAGAACTCTAGTCACTACTACAACAAGATCCTTACTAACGCATCTGAGCAGCAATATGTTTAATTGGGTCGAGGGAAATAATTATTCATGGTCAATTCCCGCACATCGATATATTCTGTATCTGTCACCTTATCTTCTCAAAGAAAAAGTGATAAGAAACCATTGCAATCAGAAACCATCCCTATTCTGACATATATCTTGTTAAAATTCTATGCATACCAAGATGGGCCAAAATAACCCTACTTTCTGGAAGCGAGAGAGGCTTAAATATAGTAATTGTTGAAGTGTGTTTTTGTTCAAAGAAAGAGTGTTTAGAGGCTTGACCATTTTTGTGCGAATATCTTGCTCTTTTAGAAATCTGACTGGCCACAGCATGGATTGTAGTTAATAACCGATCACGGAGGGACAATTACGAAGGCCTGGTCGATCTCTTCTAGCATTTGTCTTCAGACTCCTCTTCTCTCGCTTTGGTTTTAACATTTGGCATTGAATTTTTCTTCGTGGGAATGTTTGAACTTCGAAGTAACATCGCCCGCCCGCTCTACCCTCTACTCCTTCCCTCGCAAATCGGGAGAATGGTGAAGAAGAGGCTAATAATGGGATTGCGACGAGGCAATTAGAGAAGGGGTGATTGGACGCCGGAGCGGTGGATATCGTGCGGAAGCCTTATAGACGGATAAGTTGGAAAGGTGCTGGAGAAGGGAAAGAGATGAAAAGGATAGGAATAAGGAGGGAGAGAGAGAGAGCAGCAGAATGCGGTCCAAGGCAAGAATGGGCTCACTCAACGGATGGACCATCGAGTGAAGGAATGAGGGAGAGGGAGAGAGAGAGAGAGAGAGAAGTTAGCTTTAAGAAAAATGCCGAGGCTGAGAAGTGGGGAAGATGGAAAAGGCAAGGAGGGGGAGCGTCCCGCCGCTGGGAGGGAATGCTGAAAGCATAAATAAGATAAAGAGAGGGTAAAGAAATTGGGAAGAGCAGAGAGTGAGGGGTGGGTGGGGGGGCGTTAGGGATATCCGGTCCATTCAGGCGCTTAGGGTGTTCTAAGGAGGGTGTGGGAAGGTGGTGTGTTGGCTGGCTCTGGGGGTAAGGGAACTTTCCCGCGGTGGGATTGGAGTTAGTAGTTTTGAAGTGCTTGCGTAAGAAAGATGGGTTATTTGGAGTTGAAGTTGGCGGTGGGGAAAAGAGGGGAGGGGAGAAATGTTAAGAGGGGAAACGGCATAAGTGCTGGGGGAATGGAGAGGACTTCCCCGCGATTCTGCTCGCAGCTGGCTTTCATTCTCCCCTTGCGTTGGGTGACCCACAGCGCCAGGATGTGTTCTAAAACTTCGACATGGCATTCCCGATATCGCAGCCTAATCTGTGGGCTCAGCATCGCTGGAAACAGAAGCCGTGTTATCAGTTCGTTTTTTGATTGATGAATAGTTCTCACTCTTTGGGTAATGTTTCCCTAACCGTTGTTGAAAGATGCTCTGGACCTATCCTGCCTCCAGGTTCCTGTGGTGGCTGCTAAATTTGAAATTACGATTATGCCGCAATTTCGTCTGATGCTGTAGTGGATGCTGCGTAGAGGCTCTTCTGACTGCAGTATTATATTCTCACCTTTCTTGGGTTGCAAACATAGTGAAAGGTGAATACGTTCTACATAGTTTGTTCATCAACCATTATATTTTTACATTTCAATCGCGCACAGGTGACCTCAAGTGCATAGTATTTCTATAACTTTTGAGAATATTTAAGATTCTTTAGAATTTTGAGGTGAATATAAGCCTTAGGTGTGATTAGAACTCACGATATCAGAATTTGCGGGTTCCACACCAACTCCCTGGTTTAATTACTGGATAAGAAATACCAATCACACCATAGTTACTTCCACTGGCCCTGAGAAACGCTTCTTTCTCCTAGTCAGTCACCTTTAAGTCGGAACTAAGGTCGCTGTCTCACATTTCAGGGAGAATTCAAGCGATGCCGCATTTCAGTTCGGGAGAACAGCGTCAACACCTCGATCCAGAAATGAATCCTCGCCAATCCTTTCCCACTTCCCTTCAAGTCACTCACACGTCACATCGCCTCCCGCCAAAGGAATCGTTCTCCTCAGAAAACTACCGGAGCGCGCGCTTTTTGTGAGCGCGGGACGTGTCATGCCACCGTACCCAAGCTTGAGGAGCCGCTCCTTTTACGAGGGACATGTCTTTTCCCCACCCCGTCCTCCTCTTGAAGGAAACTACTCCTTTTTATTCTCACTCGCTTCAATTTCCTCCTTCTAAGTGCGAGTTCAAAACTCGCAAGTAGTGCTAGGACACTAATTAAGAATTGGTGGGAAACGAAGCGATATAATGATGTAAAATACTGGCGATACCGATCGATAACCAGTGTGTGTACCCTTTTTGCAGCTGCAGTGTAATCTTTTAGCATGTTTTTTTGGCTTAGGTTTTCACATTCGTTGTCGTTTTTTGTTGTAAGAACTCGAGAGACCACGAAAAAGTCAATTGTGGATATTCTTCTGATTTGTAAGTCATGTAAGAGGAGCATTTTTTCTTTTTCTCCCAGAATGCTACCAGCCCCAAGTTGGCCGGGTAAAATATTAAATAATATGATTTCAAGAAAGCGTGCTCACCCTGCGGTGCCTACGCGATGGCGCGGACGACGGTCGGTGCGTTGTCAGTGTGAGCGGGTTGGGCCTCTTCGCTGTAATCGCCCCTTTTCTCTCGCAACCGTGGCACCCACGGTCGTGAGCACTGCACACGCATCCACAATGGGGTTGAACGAGGGATGGTCGTGGGATATTGAGTTGCGAGCGAAGTGGGGGGATGGATTCCGATCATGTTAAACGTCATACGCGTTCCCTAGAATCTCACAACCGCACACCGCCGTGGAGCATCTTCTTCGTTTTCTACCCTTCTTGCTTCACTCCTCGCCTCCCCTCTCAGCTCTGCACATTGGAGAGCCTTCTCCCAGACCCTCCTCCCACCCGAAGAACCAACCTTCTCCCGCCCTGCTTGCCATTCCACAAACAATCCACCCCACACTCACAAAGCTCTAGGCTCGCCCGGTACCCACTCTCTTGCCTCCTCCCGCCCCCTGTAGACACTAGCAAGTCAGCCATCCCGCCCGACCCCAGCAAAATTCGTTCCACCCCCTCCGTGCCACTACTCACCCCGGTACACTCAGGACAACCCCCGCCTTCCCTTCATCTCTCAACACTTACTTTAACCCCCCACCCCAATCCCCCATGCTCTTCATCCCTCGTGCTATTTTCCCCTAGCGCTGAAAACTCCCTCTATTGTTCCAAGCCATGTTTATCCCGCTTATTCGTTCGCTACCCTCAAAAACCGTGACAGGCTGATGCCTTACTCCGTGGAATCTCGTAATATCCATGATTTTGCTCTGACAAACTTTTCCATGTATGCAATTTAACCATCCCTCGTGCTGCAGCAATGGAAACTGGCTGGAGTAGTTAGGGGAGCAGCCGTGACGAAGGAAGAGGACAGAAATAGGAAGATTTGAAATGTGCACGGGATACATTTTCAACCAATCAACTTTTAGTACCGAATATTATGGTAAGGGTTACAGCATCTGGCTCTAATTTTTGGAACTTCTCCTTCGGGAAGGAGGAAACAAAGCACGAACTATTTTACCACCAATCCATCAAAATAGATAAAAGCGGACGGAGACCCGGAAAAACCATTCTCTTCATAAAAAAAACTCCGCGGAAGCCTTCACGAAAATATTTTACCACCAGCCTGGGTAATGGCTTAAAAACTTGGAAAAAAGGTTTAAAATACAAAATTATTCGAAAATAGTAGTTAACGAGAATAAGTGGTCAACAATATGCTACGAAACGCTTAGCCATTTCACACAACCTCATGAGGCATTGGATGTATCATACTTAACTTTGTGCTACGGGTGCACATAACTGAAAAAAATACGTACGAACTCCTTGTAGCTCATCTAAATATATTTATTTATTGAATATGGTAGTATAATACGATTATTTGTGTAACTGACGCATCTATTAAAAAAGAACTTACTAATGCCTTGTAACTCATCCTTTCTTCCTGTCCTGCCCCTAAAAACATTCCCCTGCCGACCACCAAGCGCCACAACCCCTGGTGCGTGCCCACACCCCTTCTCCCTTAGCCTTCTTTTATGCCTCCCGCACTTGCCTTACCCCGCCCCCCCTCCGAGATTGGTCCCCCCCCTCTTCTCACGACACCAGTTCCCTCCCCCTCTCGCTCATACTCTACACACGTTCATTTTATCGCCCTCCCGCCATTCAAGCCACTCAATCCCACCCCCTCTCCCTCACTCCGCCGTCTTAATGTGTGCTGTAGTGGGTGCGTGTGTGTCTCTTGTCCCTCCAGCCCCCCTTTCTCCCCTCCCCGCGTCACTCTCTCTCACTCCTTCCTCTCCGCCCTCAACTCCTCTCACCCCCCTTCCTCGCCATATACTCTCCCGCCTCATCCGCGTTCTCCATCTCTAAGCCTCCTGCACGTACTCTATGTTGCCGTTACCCTTCTGCTACCCTCAAAACCCTTGACACCACAACCGTTGCTTAGTAGAATCTTGAAGTATACTTTGTTGGCAGTGAAAAACACCGTCAGACCTACCGTGTGGTGAAATGTCAGCCGATCGATTTCCACGAGTTGATTTGACGAGTAATCGAACTTTGTAATGTCCAAAGTTGGTGGTGACAAACCGTCCGAACTACTCTACGTGCTAACATTGGTGCCAGCCAATGTTAGCACGTAGAGTGGTTCAGATTCAATTAAAATAAAATTAATTGGATTTACGGATCTCGGTGCTATTCCTCTAAATAAAAGCAGGGACCTGCATTAGGGCATGAAACAATCAGGTCATATCGCCCAATTTAATGTGCCGAATACAAGATACATTAATTTCATAAATATGATGGTGTCATACGTTTAACTAACGGATGAATAATATTAAAATAGTGACCCTGCAACTTTCCTCATCGTTTTTATGGCGGCTGCGTTTGAAACAAAGGAAAATAGAAACAACAAGTTGTTCCTGAAATAACGGTCGATTTAATAAAAAGTGCGAAAGTCAAAAAGTTTTTAATCACGGCGATTTCACTGACTTCACATCATCATTTTCTTGGTAAATATTCTGTTACAGCTACATCGCAATGATTTTGTTCATATTGATTTGTGGATAATAAAATGTGTGGAACTGTATACATTACTAAACTTTTCGCATTTCGAATATGGAAGCTGGGGGGTGCTGTCGGCCACGTCTGTCAACACTATTCCCTTATTTTCTCACTGTTATATCGGAGGAAGATATTTTAATATTTACCACTACATCGCATTGAGGTCGTTTTGACCGAGTGGAGACTGACAATATTTGTTGAACAGCAGAGTGTTATACTCCTAACCATGGATACCCTCGAAACCTTAAACCTTTCTCTCTCTCAATATTTTCCAGAGTTTTTGTAATTTTTACAGTAACATGCCAGTGCGGTCTTTTAATTCCGATTGACGACTAATAGAATGTGTGTCACTGTGAAAATAATTCATTATTAACCCTGAAATAAGCGTTTCACTCCCATCATTTTCAAGACAATTATATTTTATTTTTTACTCTTATAGTTACATGACAGTGAGGTCGCATACAGCCGGTATTGACAAGTAAAAAGTGTGTGGAACTGTGGAGAGTTTTTCATTTTAGTCGTGGACGCTCTCCGAACCCCTTTTCCCCGGTTTGTCCCAGTCCACCACCGCATCAGTCGCCGCTACCCACCCCGACTTGTGTCCCCTTATGCCGCCACGCTGCCATAAGAGGCTTCCCCCCTCCCCCTGTGCCCCCCCCTGGCGTGCGCCCCTACACCATTCGATCTCAAGGGGCTTCCTCCGACGGCAAACACCCCACCAGCACCACCCTCTCCTCTCTCTCTCTCTCCCCCACCACCATTCATCCACCCTTCCCTTAGTACATGCCGCCTCCTCCCCACCCCAGACCTCGTCACTTAATTCCCACACTCTCCCACTCTTGCCTCTCAATGGCTTCGGGCGCGCGTTATACACACCTACACTGTGCCTCACCTCCCCCCCTCTCTCCTCTTCACCTCATTTGGCCATTCTTCCCTTTCCTGCCATTCTTGCGTGTTTGTTGCATTCCCTTAGCCCCGCTTCTTCTTCCATCGTTTCCCTCCCCATCTCGTCATGTCTTTCATCCACATTCCCCCATTTCTCACCCCACACATTTGCTGGTGGTGCTGCTCCTGCTATGCTTTTACTCCCCTGCAACCCACTTATCCTCCCGCTTTCTCGAGCCATTCTTATGCTAATCCCCTACTCTTCCCTCCTTCCCTTACCCCCCTCTGAAAATGTTAGAATGGAGAGTAATTGTTTTAATTTGGGGAACTCGTGTTAGCACTCACGGGGAAATTTAATTTCAAGTGTTGAGGTCATTTTGTGGCGTTTATGATGTACGGTGGTGCGTTCAAAGCTCTCTCTTTTGCTCTTTTTCTCATTGTGAGCCCAAAGCTGTTAAGGGGGTGGTTTTTGGTTGCGTGGCGAGCGTTTTTATGGATTGAAACTTTTAATTAATATGCGTTATTCCTCGTGTCCGGGTGGTTGTAGTCACGATATTTCTCCTCTCGCGTTGACAGGGTGTATATTTTGAAACTTGTTTTGTGACTGTTTGAAAAGTACCCCTTTTGTCGCGATTGGACTTCAACGCGTGTCGTCGGCTTCTTCGTCTGTATGCTCCTTCTCTCTCTTGCATAAACACAAATATATCTTTTTTGGTGAGAAATTTGAATGAGGGTACCTTTAAACCGATTGCTGTGCTGTTATTTCTGTCCCATTAGAGTGTTGATTTTTATTTGTTTGGAGCAATTTTTAGTTTCTTGAGGGTGTCTTACTTTACTATCAAATGATGATGATAGGATTTTTCTGGTAGTGTTTTAACTCTTGGAAGAGAAATACTCCCCAAATACTGGGCCCACTACGAAAGTTCGGGACAGGAAGAAGATATTTTATGTATTATATTTACTTCTTCAGAGATCTCTTTCTTTACAGAAAATGACTGTTTTTCAGTGAGTAACCTTCGAGTATAGCTAAAAACTATGTATTGTTTACCCTTGGTCTCTTGCCACTAATATATTTTCAGAATCGCCATGGGTGTTCCACTTGCGGAAATCATTGATCTTCTCAATACGCGTAGGTTCCCATATCAAATAAAAATCCAGATGCTTATATTGTGGTTTGGCATATAATCTAAAGTGATTCCTTAAAAAATCAAATATTGGCTCTACTTCAATTCTGAAATCCTATTTTATTTTAATATGGGATAAGCCAGTCAAAATTGTAGCTTAGACTTAGTAAAGAACTTAAATAAATCCACATCGGACGACACACGTTTTTTTAGGAAAGTGGTCTTGAGGAACATATGAAAAATGTATGTCTCTTTTAATCACAAACGGAGAAACAATTTCTTGAAACAATATCTTTTAGTCAAAAACCAAGCAAAATATTATGAAATATAAGCTTGATACGATCATCTGATTTTGGATTAATTTCACTTCTCAATATCAGGTGCATCTTCTAGTATAGAACCGAAATTTGACAAATCATAATGCGAATTTTTCATCCTTGACTGTTCCGATTTTTCTCCGGAAAAATATGCATTCGCTACTCCTTAAATTGAAACTTGGTTAAGGAAATATGAATATTTTGACTAATGCGCTAGTTTTTAATATCCATCTCCCTTCCCTGTCTAATTCTCTCCTCTTTACCAACTTAGACCTCCCATTCACCCTTCCCTTCATATTTTTCTCTTCCCTTACGAATGCTTTCCCCTCGCAATTTCAGCAATCCCATCTCTTTCCCTTGCTTGGCTTGTCCGTCACTTTAATTTACCTTCAAGGCTATTCATTCCATTCCAGAAGTAACTTACTCATTCCAAGACCCTCAAGAAGTCTGCTTTTATGCTGCTCCCCTATGAAGTTGGATTGCTATCCTGGGGAGGAAGGGAGAAATGGATGTATCTAAATGCATGAACGTCACAGCGTATATTTTTCCATTTCTTAATTTTCCTCTACCCATTTCCGTGTCCTCTGCTAATATTCTCCCTTCCTTCATTCAGCCTTTTCCATATTTCGGACCATCTCGTTTCAACTCCCAGACCTCTCTGTCTTCTTCTTTCATGTCTCCCCCTAGATTTCACTTTTACTCTCACCAATGCCTCCCCTCATTCACTCATTTCAGTCGATGCCAGTCTGTCGTCTGTCCACCGTCTTCATATATTTTTCGCTTAAGTAATTTTTTTCTTTCATGTGGCGATCTTTCATGTGGCGATCTTTCATCGTCGGTTCCAAATGGACGATGACTTCATATTTCCTCCGGAGATCAATATCACTCTTCTTATTTGTCAGCCCCTTCCGATCCCCCCTTGATTGAGGTCGAGAATTGAAAATATGCTTCTTAACTCTTGGAGCAGAGTTAACATTTACTCTAACATTTTCTCTGAATTAATTGCTTTCGTGTAAATTTCTCATGTAATTTTTCTTTTATGGGTAGCTCTATTCAGAAGCTGAATATAGAGTGCTCTGCTACCTTTATAAATATTGTAAAATGCTTGGAACTAGATATTGACGGTGAGGTTCTTCCTGGTTACTTATTAACTAGCGCTTCTCTAATACCCCAATCGTATATTTTATGTTAATATAGTAATTACCCTCTGGTGGGTATAGTAATGCCGTTTAAAAAATTAGGGATCATTGCAAGCTTTTTGCGTATTTTCATTTGTAAAGGAGATGAGTTAACGTTATTGCACATAATAATCATTAGTTGTACTGGAATATACACGGTTCCCTCAGCTTCTGACCGAGAAATCATTGGAGCCCTACCGGTCGATTCAATAATTTTCATTTATTGATTTTTTTCCCCACCTCTGCGTATTTCCCAAGTCATTCCGAAAGGAAAATCACCCTCTCAAGTCTTGAATTTACCCTCATCCTCCACTTTCTCGATTCGAATGGGGACTTTAAAATGCTATTACACCCCTCCTCCCTCTCAGAACAATGCCTCCTTGATCGAACCGCTGATGGAGTGGGGAGTAGTAGGCAAGCGGGGGGAGGGAGGAAGAAGATAGGGTTCGAAGTTAAGGTTTGGTGGGGCAGGGCCGGAGGGGAAAGTCTTTCTGAACTTGATCGAAGGCGATCGCAAGGGGGAGAAAAGAAGATAAATGTCGTATGGGTGCGCGGAGGTGGAGGTGGGTGGGTGAGTGGTAAGGGGGCGGAGAGGAGAAAAGATGATCAAATCCAGATCAGTATTTGAATTTTGATCAATAACGGGAAATCCGTTACGCCGACTACTTTCCGACGCGTCGCCCGCTGACATTCTCCGAGTCAATCGCCCTTGTCCCTGAACGAGGGACGCTACAACGCTCCTCCTCCATACCTCTTGTGCTATTTTGGTATAAATCTGCTCATGGTGCGGTATAGCCCTCGCAAAAGCTCCTTTCGCAGATCCTTCGTGGCAAGGAGGGGAGATAGAAATGGAGGGGGAGGGGGGAAAGGACGGAAGGAAAGAGAGGGTGGCAATGAGAGGGAGTGAGTGATGTAGGGGAATCAAACTACTTCGCGAAAAATGCAAAAAGCACACACTTGCAAAGCACATTGTTAAAATCACCCATTGCTGTGACTATATCAGGGATATTATCTTGAGGTCTCAGTCAAGTTGTGTGACATGGCGATGTGAGGCAAATCGAAATGGGACGGTGGTGGTGAGTCATCCTTATTCTTGGAAGCGTTTGTGTTGGCAGCAATTAGAAAGGTTTTCTCACTGACCCGCCACACTGAAACAACCCTTCTCCCCCGTTCAGCTGAAATTTGAAAGTTCCGTAGCCCATGTCTCAAAATTCGTCCACTGCGTAAGTATATTTCATGTGTCGAAGTTTGGCCTTCATGAAAACGCTTTTTAGTTTTATATTGATCACAACTTTTCGCGTGCATGAAAAAGCGCAAGCGCTACCCTGAATGGTGAAGGACAGAATAGTGTGTTAAAATACTTACCATTCATTTGTAAATGAAAAGAACTATAGCCATATTGTATATATTATAAGTAATTGGTGTGTTGTTTACCATTTTTGCACACCCTGGTGAGATTCAAACCCACTACCTCTGGGGTTTTCCCACCACCGCAGAGAAAATATTGTTGGTTTTCTGATTGCAGGAATTTTATTTTTTCAGTGGAAATACTCCCATGCATTTTTCATCGCTTTTATGAAATTTTTACCTTTTCCCTCATTTATAAGAGTTTAGCCGTTTTATGGGCGTTTTTTGTGCTTATTTTAATTTCATAATTATATTGGGATACATGTTGGTAATCAATCATTATTGGAGGGATCACTGTGATTTTTTCATTGATTGATGGCTGTTACCTGTTTGTGAAATCTCAGATAAGTTGAAATAATATATATGAGTTTTGTTTCTTGTGCTTATTGCACGAAAATGTTTGTTTTCATCTAGTGGGATTAAGAAATTTTAAATTTTGCATCATCCAAAGCCACTAGTTTATTAATGGACTGATGGTACTGTTTTAGATGAAAGTCCTAATTTTTGATGAAGCGTTGCAAATTTACCAATTTCTAAGAAGTGTTTGTTCTCTATTCCAACGTGATAAGTAGACCTTCATATCTGAGGGCTTCGTATTTCAATTGACCTATTCATCTAACTTTGGAAAAGGGTTATTAATGTATCGATAATAATAAATTGCCTGTAGAGGATAGTAGAAGTTCAACTAGACGTGAGCTGTTATTGAAATAATGAGTAAACCGGGAGCATGAATATTCTTGCTAATGAATCTTACAAGTAATCGGTTGAATGTTTAATGGAAAATTCACACGAAGTTAGGACTATTCTTAGAATTGGGCGAGACTTTCCATTTTCCTTGGGTGATTGTTTTTTCCGCATTATGAGACAAGAGTTCCAAGGCTTTATCAGCCCGAAGATTAAGGCAAGAGGAAATGCGTAGAGGTGTTGTTCAAGCGGAAAGACATTAATTTAGAGGCTTAATAGAACGTATATTCGTGTGAAGAGTAATTTTCTGTTAGTTACCGTTATCGGTGTAATTAAACTGGAGGGATTGAATGAGAGAGAATTTATCAACCTGATTTCGGACTTCTTCGATCGAAATTCATCTGGTAACGCGAAAAGAGAGACCAGGCGACATAAAATTGCTTTTCGTATCCACTCGAACTAATGTGCATTGACATGTTTTTCATTAAGAGTTCTCTGAGAGGGAGACGAGGAAAATGTGGATAGGAAAATAAATATAAAAAAATGGTAAGTTGAGCGTGCGAATACTTTCGTAATGATGCGACGATTCCGCCGCGGCAATCGATAGTAATTTAGAGGCTTTAAATTTTCCTATTTTTCCAATATCTGGACCTTTACCACCGCGGTTTTTAGGGATGTCATGCAGCCTATAGGTGCACAAACATTTTTTTCCCTATTTTGTTGAGCTGTTGAAGTTTTTTGTTCTGAAAATTATATTAACTAATTGAGCGTTCAATGAATTCTTACTATTTGCGTGCAGTGCGACGTAGCTGTGGTTGGTGTAACCTTGTTTCGCTCTCAAAAATCATAGTTAAATAAAAATAAGGAAAACAGAGCACGTTAAGATGTGCTTAATCATGATTTTCCGTAGCGTTTTCTAGCATCTGAGGTGATCCTTTTTCCTTTAACGCTACTCTTTACCAAATACCATGACTGCGTGCCGAGGGGCCACGTATGGATGAAAGGAGTAGGTCAAGCATTCCTGCTATTGAGATGGGCTGCATATATGCAAATGCATTAAATGACGATCTAGGGCAGCCTAGCAGCACTATAATAACCTACAGGAAATACTTCGCACAGAATTACTTGCGCCCTCACCTACTCCAGTGTGCAAAACCCGGGAGCCTAAAGGTTTATCTTCATTTCCTTTAGTACGAAGTCCCTCACTCTTTGGAAGTAAGGTATTTCCCTTGTCTCCGAAATTTCGATATGTTTCGATTTCTTGGTGTCCATAAGGAGGGCCAATTCATCAACACGCAGTTTTGAAACAAAGAAAAATGAATTATTCGCAAAAGAAATCACCACCCCATTCGGCTTACTGTCGTAGACGAAGCAGACATTCCGACGAAGTGGTGTGGGCAGGACCATCCCCTCGTAAAATGGCATTGATGGCGGCTGAGACAGAGGGTTTGGTTATGTGTTAGTTCCTATTTTTTGATCACGAGTCCATTATCATGCGTACAGCGGTATGTGGATGGCTACTGTACGTACTCTTACTAATCTAAATGGGAAAAAAGCTCATACCGTGAGGATTTATGAGCTTTTATTTGATTATATATTCGCCATATAATTGAAGTTACTTTTCTAAATCTGAAGTTGCTTTTCTTGTCTGAAACCACTGTCAAAATCAAATATTTAAGAAAGTAATTTCCATTCTTCATCGATTTGTCTCGTCTCGTAATTTTGGATGTGATCGTGAAATGGTGCAATGAAATGTCGCCCAAGATATCTGAAAAAAGATTTCTAAAACCAACTGAACTTTTCAATGAAATTTAATCAGTTTAAATGAGTATTTTTGTGAATTTGTTATATTTTATGCTCGCGAAAGAACTATTGACAGTTTTTAAGCTTCGAAATGTATTTTTCAACATGCGTGGTGGCGCAAAATGACCAAGCCGAAGGCGAACCCTGAAATTGAGACTACTACTTCTACAGCGATTTCTGAAGGGGCATTCCAAGGTCTATCGCTTTAAGCGGTGCATACTAATACTCCTCTCACCGTTGCAGCCATAGGTAGTCAAGGCATTTCGGTGTGGCACTATCCGGAGTCAAGTCTTGGAATGGGCATTCGGTGTGGGGGCGATGGGTCGAAGGTTGGTTGGGGGGAGTGCAGAGGGTGTTTGCTGGGGAAGCGCGGGGGTTGTGACCGCCGGATGGTCGGGGAGAGCGAAGTCGCCGGGGCGTGACCTGCACTTTATCGCCTGGATTATTGGAGCCTCGTGTGCATGGAGGGTGAGTGGTGGGGTGGGAGAGGGAGAGTGTCTGTGTTTGGTAGCGATAAGGAAGCTGGATACGCCGGCCGTGGGGGGAGAGAGGTGGTGGGGCAACCATGGGGGAATGACGGTAGGGGTGTTCTACGGTCGGCGGCAATGGTATGCAAGTAGATGCCAAGTGAGGTAAGAGTATGTTATGCTCGACTCCTAGAAGAGTTTCAAGCTGCATATCATCCTGCGATAAGTCGAAAGAGAGTGCAGCTGGTTGTGTTAGGACATCAACCATGAAGAAGTGAGGGAATATGGAAACTGAATCGAATATGGAAATTGATAAATGATGGGAATGAAATTTGGGGCGTGCTACGGTCGCCGGCAATGGTTTCCCATTAAAGACCGAGTGAAGCAAGAGTACGTTATCCACGACTCGTAGAAGAGATCAACAGCTACATATTATCTTGCGATAAGTTGCAAGGGTGTGTGGCCAGGGAGTGAAAGGACACAAACTATGAAAAAGGGAGACTAGGGAAATTGCATTGGGAGAGGGAAAGGGCCTGTGGTGTTTTTAACTAATTAGTGTCTCTATCTGCTTTTGCTGTCATTTATGACACCTTGGTAAGAAATAACTTTGGTACCTACCTTTTCAATAGTGTTCCTCTCTGATTTCGTCGCCTCTGTTTGTTCCAGAGTCGTCTGGTGGCGTAATAATAGTAACTCCGTGTCACCCTGAGGCTTATGTGATCTGAATTGCTCAAAAAATCTTACCCTAGCATGTAGCCTACTATACGATCTTAAGTGATTTCTAAACTAGTCCTGCCATTTGTTGTGTTACACTCTCTGTCCGCACAAGACATTTTTTTAGCGAAGAGAGTGGATTTCCTTTGTATTTGGTTTATTTCGTGGATTAATTATGCCCGTGCAGGGACTCAAACGCTCGCATCGTACTCTGAGATGTGCCATGATGTGCGCAAGAGCTTTCTAGTGGAAAATAACGTCGCGCTCGAGTAGTAACAAATGTGTTCGGCGGAATGGTTTCTCCACTTGATGCTGGTTGAGACTTTGGGGAGTGGGGGTGGTAGACTTTTGTTTATGCGTGCTTGTGACTGAGCATATGCTAGTGTTCAGAGAGGCTGCGCGTTGGGGAGAGGGTGAGCGCGTCGGAATATTTAGGAGACTCGGGAGGGTGGAAGAGTAAATATCGTGTTGGCATTTCCAATTCAGGAAGGGTGTGTGTATGGGTATGGTTATGGAAAACATGTTAGTGCTCCGGGAGTTAATGTGCTTCGGCTCTTTGATTTCGGATTCGCGGGCCGGAAGTGGCGGGCTGGAGGATCGCATATGCCACGTGGGATACCGTTCCACTAGGGGAAAAAATCAGAGCACGACCGATTGCCACCAAAAACCAGTCAGTTTTGTTATTATTTACCCATTATTGAAAAAAATTGATGCAAAATATTATCATCGTATATTTTTTCGGTATGTTTGTTTGCGCATGAAAAATATGATGATAATCATGCTCATCCATCTATTCTGTCATTTTTTTAATGATGCATCGTAATGTGTTATTTCACATGGGCTCATTTTAAAATATGTATTTAGGTGTCGTGCGAATGTGCAGCTGTATTTATTTCATTTGGCTATGCTACCCTATTTTATTTCAATGCTTCCCTTTACAATTAGAATAGGTTTCCAACTCTGCCGCTGGCGAGGAAGCCTTTGGCCTTTCCCTCAACAAGAGAAGGTTTAGAATGTTCCCATCATTGTTAGGTAGGAAATATTTTTTTAAACTCTTTAAGCGCTTTACTTTTTTTAAATACTGCACTCTCTTTTAAATAAATTTACTGCTTGTATATGAGCGGAATACCATTTCGTCCGAAGAGAAGTTGGTGGTCTTTGGCGATGAAAAATGTGGGATGATAAATGGAAGTTGCGTTATCCTTTCATCAGGTTTCTGTTGATATAAATGTGCGCCAATAACTGTTGACATAAAAAATTTAAAAATGTTCATATTGATTAAATGCTGTCGCCCTTAAAGCTCAGTGATACCCTTCTTTTATTCGTTTTACTTTATGTCACCTCAGGAGCCCTCTCTGTGACTGAATTTGGAGCCAGAATGGAGACAAGGAGACGTAAATCCGCAAAATGATAAATATTTTAAGCTCTCAGCATGGGCGGATCTTAAGTTTCATTAACATGGCACGCTAAGCATAATCACGGTAACTACATGTGTTTCCCTTTTCCACATAAAATTTAATTTAGGATAAGTAAATCGAGGATGCAGTAGTTCGAAATTACAACTTGGAGAAATTTCATTAGCTGCATTGAAAATGCTGCTGCTAGTGACGTGGCTTTAGTGGTGGAATAGCCAATTAAATACTTATTTTCGCTCTATTTTATTTCCTCGCGCATTCATAGTTTGCTCTGATTATTCCTCTATCTCTTTAATGGCATACAACCTCACAGGATTTACCTAATCTTATACGAGAAAAATCTGGAATGCTACTAGGTTTTATCCTAAATATTTGTATGATACCTTCAAACTTAAACTTGGTAACCATCCTCCATGTTGGACTGCTTTTACAATCATAATAAAAGCTCCACGAATACGCACAGAATCCTCATTTCTTGATACTGCGGTTACAAGTATACGGTGCGACAAAGTTTTCCAGCGCATAAACTGTTATCTACGACGTTAAAAATAATGGAATTACATTCCGTTTTTTTCTGATTCAGTGGCCATTGTGTTTCGGATGCGTTCCTTTTTCCTACGCACTTTTCCTTCGCCTCCTCTCCTCCACGCCATTCCCGCAGCGCTTTCCGCACTTTCTTTTCACCTCTTCCCACCGCAACGCATTTATCCGCTCTTTTGTTAGCCGAGGACTTCGGTTACCGTGGCAACCGAATGTGTTGTGCGTGGATGGGGAGCGCGAGAAACTCGTAAATTTCTGAGGCGCGGATAATGAGTTTCCTCGTCTGACGTAAGCTACTGCGGCCCTCGTGGTCACCACTGTACATCTCTCCTCCCTCCCGCCCCTCTCACCCCGTCCACCTCCTGGCGTCTCCACAACCCATTCCCTCTGCACTGTATTTTCTTATTATCCTCCTCCACCTCTTGCCTCCCTCTATCTTCAACTCCTCGCCTTCCTTCCATCACCCTCTTCCTTTCCCCTGTCTCATTCGGCACTGTATTATTATTTCCCCGACTTCCCCGAGCAATTTCATCCAATGCAGTCTTTCATGATCTCGCTCCCATGCACCAAAATACTGGCCGCATCATTTCTTTTTTCTCGTGTTCAAGGTACCGTGCACTGAATGTATGTAAAGCGAGCATCATCTGTCCTAACTTTTATGTAAAAAAAATATTTATTTTGACAATGCCCACAGCCTGCTCCGTGGACGGTGCTCAATGAATGCTTTCATTTTTTGCCTGTTTTTAGCTATCGCTCTGATGGCTTCCTTACTGCTGTAAAAATATCTTGAGCAATTTTTACAAACATGTTTTCTCTGAGTTAATTTATGCCAGGTATTTATGCTGTTCTTCGGTTCTATAACGATCATAGTTTTATATCAGTGTAATTCTGTATACTGTACTGCCTGTATTGCTTTGGAATCCAGATTTTTCGTGTTGAATCCAGGCAAATAGATACCTTAAAGCTTAAAGAGACCCGTCTCGTGGTAGACTTATTTCGAAAATCACCAAATTGGATCTGTAATCACGAATTTCCTTCGTTTTACCTATTCGCTACAAAAGAATTTTTTTTTGAGTTCTTGCCGCTTACCTAGCTTGCTCATCTTTTCTGACTACGGGTAGATTATGCAATTAAATTCAAGATTCTACTTGTATAGAAAATGCAATTATGCATTGCATTAAAGATAGCGGTGTCGTCTGGCGAAACCGATAATCCTGCTTTCTTTACTGATGGGTATATTATGGGTTTGTTACTGGAATTTATGAAAATGAAGTTTCGCGACATTTAGAATATGATATCCATGAGTTATGACATAGTGAGAGCACTGGTAATATATGCAAAGTTGTCGTGAATACGAGGAATTCATTTCCAAAATGAGTACTCCCGAGTCGCGTTTTGCGAGGCTTAAGAGGTATTTCTTTAACAGTTTTTTTTCACTGACCTAATTTGTTTTCCCCTTCTCTTAATACTATCTCAATTAAAACAAAAACCTTGAAATTATGGACAGTTCTCAATTGATAATGAATCCTGGCAACTACGGGACTCGGTCCAGAGTGACGGGCGTCGTGCCCTGCAGCGGTGGGAGCAAGGCCTCTGCGGTCGTTATCACACGAAATCCGTGCTCAGACCTAGTATCAGCAGAGGAAAAGAAGGTAAAGGAGAGGAAAGAAACTATCAGAATAGGCACGTGGAATGTTAGAACTATGCTGAGGGCGGGGAAGGTAGAGAATATAAAGCAAGAAATGGAGAGGGTGGGTGTAGACATCATGGGTCTGGGTAAAGTAAGATGGAAGGATGACGGGGACTACTGGAGCGACGACTATAGAGTAATTTATAGTGGAAGGAATGAAAGTCAGCGTGGGGTTACATTCGTAATGAATAAGAAACTAGGTAGAAAAGTAGTGTATGCAGAACACGTGAGTGAAAGGATAATAGTCGTGGAACTAAAGGCATATCCAACGAATTTAGTTATAATCCAGGTTTATATGACTACCTCTAGTCATAAAGAGGAGGTAGATGGGGTATACGATCAGCTAGAGGAAATAATTGGTAGGATACCTGGGAGTAAGCACTTAGTAGTAATGGGGGATTGGAACACGGTGGTGGGCGAAGGAAGAGATGGGCGGGAGGTGGGCGATTACGGGCTAGGAAGGAGAAACGACCGGGGCGAGAAAGCTGAGGAGTTTTGCCGTAGAAATAACCTAGTAATTACAAATACATGGTTCAGACATCATCCTCGACATAGGTACACTTGAAAGAAACCGGGAGACACAGATAGGTTCCAGAAAAAGTAGTTCTGAGAATTATAGGCAGAAGGCTAGAGAAGAAGGCAAATGCATACCTGGGTGACGACCAGTTCGGGATTAGGAGAGGGAGGGGAACGCGAGACGCTATAGCGGTGATGAGGACGCTAGTGGAAAGAAACCTAGAGTATGGGCAGGATGTTTTTGCATGCTTCGTAGATTTTGAGTAGGCGTTTGATCGGGTGGAATGGACGAAATTAATGGGAGTGTTGAAGAAATTAGGGGTCGATTGGAGGGACAGGCGTCTGATTCGGAATTTGTGTATGAACCAGACGGCGCAGGTTAGGGTAGCCAATGGAGAATCGGGATGGGCCACGATAGGACGGGGAGTTCGGCAGGGGTGCCCACTATCGCCGTTGCTTTTTAACGTGTATTCAGAAAAAATGGTAAGGGAGGCATGGGGGGAGGAGGAGGTAGGAATAAAGGTAGGAGAGGAGCTGATGTGTGAGATTTGTAGATGATTAAACATTGGTTAGTCAGTCTGCCAAGGGGTTACAGTCAATGGTGAATGCATTAGAGGTGCAGTGCGAAAAGTATGGGATGAAGATCAACCACAAGAAAACGAAAGTAATGAGATTTTCTGTAAGTAAGAAGGCGGGGCTGAATATAAGGGTGGGACGGCAGAAGATGGAGCAGGTCCAGCAGTTTACGTATCTGGGTAGTATTTTGGAGGAGAATGGGTTTAATGGTCAGGACATCAGATGCATAATTGCGCTAGCTAAATAAGTATTTTCGAAGAGAAGGGAATTGAAGTGGTCTGATAAGAGACGTAAAGATGAGGCTGGTGAAAACATTAATATGGAGCGTGGCGCTATATGGGTCGGAAACTTGGTCATTGCGAAGGGAGGATGTGCGTAGACTTGAGGCGTTTGAGATGTGGGTTTGGAAAAGGATGGAGAAGGTTAGCTGGATGGCGAGAAAGACGAACGAGTAGGTATTGGATATAGTCGGAGAGGAGAGGAAGCTTGTGGCAGAGGTTCGGAGAAGGCAGAAGAGATGGATGGAGGAGGTTTTGAGAGGAGAGGGCATGTTGAAGAGAGTGATAGAGGAGAGAACACTGGGGAAGCGTGGAATAGGAAGGAAGATGATAGGAATTCTGGACGAAATAAGAGGAGGTAGAAGATATGAAGAATTGAAGAGGCATCTAATAACGGGCCATTCTTAGGAGGGAAAGCGAGGCAATGTCTATGAGGATTGGATGCATAATGGGGACTGTCCAAAAACCTACCAATCAGCTGATAGACTACTTGAATGAAAAAAAAATAATTTGTTTTCTCAGTATAATTTTATGGCATTCGGTCGCCCATGAAACAGCCACAACTCTTTTCTGATCGCCTGAATTAGAAATATTTCTCGAGTGCTCCGGGCACGTGATTGCGAAGAGCTTTAATTACCAAATCACAAACTTCCCTCGCCGGCGTAAATTTTGCAAGCCTCAATCACGAGTCGGAAAAGACTGCTTGAGATACACCGCGGTGTACACGTGACGACGAATAAAAATGTTGGGGAATTGCTTTGATTGCATCCGAATCTCTTTTTCATTAGCGGAGACAGTCCTTTCGTGCCTTACGGCAGTCTTTGAAAATAAAAATCTCCACCCCTCTTCCCACCATCTTTTTGAACTTTCCTCTCATTCTGCTTGTTTTCTTTTATTCTTCCTTTTTTCCCCTGTCATTCGTATTTTAGATCGACGGACGTTATTTTCTTTTCTGTCGCCCACTCGTAATTCCCACCGAAACGGAAAATGCCGGAATTGCAGTAATTAACATTTATTATTGCCGTTTATGGGGCTCTGCCAGACCCATTTCATTAATGATAGAACAGATATTTTCCCATTATCTCTATTGCTATTGCAATGGTAATTTTTTTTCGCCATAGCTTTCTTTGCCTTAAATTTATATCGACGCCTTCATTGCCACCCATCCAAAATAGGTGGTAGATAAAATCCTCTCTCACTCGATGATATTTGGTCTTCAACAGTTGAAGCCTTTACCATAGCCTCCATAGCGATAGTGAAATAAAAATCATTGCCGAAATATTAAAGTTTACTTATTCTGGCGAGACAAACTTCACGCTATGCCGGCTTGCGATTTTTTTCTTCAACATCTTTCTTCTTCTTATGGATTTATGGATTCACGGATTTATCATGTTTTTTTTGCAAAATCATAATCTAGTTGTTTTTAAATTTCTATTTTTTATTTTCAAATCAATAATGAGGGTATCTTAGGTATAATTTAATTCATGTTAATAGCATTAGCGTTTGTTGTCTGGGTGGTATACTTGCATGGCACAGAAAGGGATGAGGACATATTGAATAGTAAAAATATTTCCTATGGATTCCGTAAAATGAATACATTTCTCACCTCTGTATTAATTCTAAAATTCATAAACGCTTTTGCCTAAAATCATTCAACATCGTCGCCCAGTTCAAGTTATAGTTCCGCCGGTACTCTGGTGTAAATAAACTGTTTTAAAGTTTTTTCTAACCTTAATTGAAGAAGAGAGCCCAAAGTCCTTTCATGCAAGAGCCGAGGAATTACGCAGAAGCACCGTCTACCACTTTACCAGGAAGCGTAATCCTGATCTATTCTTTAATCCTCGCTGGTTCCCCGCACAAATAGTCACGCTTGGATGCAACAGATAAACAGGGATCCTGGATAGCTGTAAGCCATACTAATTTCAATCCCATCACCCTCAAGGATTTTGGCATTCTCTCCCTGCTTCCTTTTCGTCTCCTAGATCCACTATGGTCTTCCTGTACTTTTTTATGCTTAGCGCTTTCACGTGACCCTAAGTTTATCTCTCAGCCTCTTTCCTCACCGTGAAGACTCTTGACGCGCTCTATCTCATCCTTTAATTCAAGCTTCAGCTCCCGCGCCATCAGACCCTGGTCTTTTTTTTCAGGAATTAACCGAAGGGTTCTTAATTTCGAGTTGCTCCAGCTTCAACCCCATCTCTCCCTTCGTACGGCTGGTCGCTCAGGGAGTCTGCCACGTCTTCCCGAACTCTCATTTGTAAATGTTATCTTCTTCCTCCTCCTTATCTTAACGACTTTCACTTCCCTGCTATTTCTAGTTTCGCTCGATCTTTTGGCTTTTATCTTCTATCTCTCTCCTCCATACCCTTTTCTCTTGCGACGTGGCCTTTAAAGCTCTTTTCTTCCTCATTTCAATCCTTATCAAACGGTGTGCCATGATCAAAAGTATTCCCATTCCGTACCGGATGGTGCTCACGCCAAACCTGTTCCGCCTCGCATTTTTGTTTAATCGTTAAAAAGGGGTATTCCAGGTTCTAAAGTAACTGGTAGGGTGGGTAATTCTCTTTTCATTCTAATGGATCATACCATTTTAAATTCAAACGGTCTCTTTAAATGTGGTAATGTATTCCGTGGCTAATAGTTTCCTCATCAAGAGTTTTTGGCATAAATCTCTGTGAATAAATTCATATGGCATGGGAAACTATATTATCTCATAAAAAATTATCTTTTTCATTTCTACCGCCTCTTGGTTGGGTTCGGAGTGCTAACAAAGTTCGTATCCATTGCACGGTCTTCATCAATTTTACGTTAATACTGTGAGAGGAGTGATAGTTCCTCGTCTTATGTATATACTGATGTGAGTAACGCCGATGTTACGGAGTGGTGATGTAACAATGAGACAACAAACTGTATTCTTGTTGAATAATTTTTATTCCTTCCCGGATCCAACCCTGTAACTCTGCACTAATGTGTAACTTTTGTAGACAACGCGTTTCAACGTATTTGTCGATAACTTTATAGGTTTTAATTGTAATCGAAACTTAATTGTAACTTCTCTGGGGAGGAAATTTCAAGGTAAAAGCACGGAATATATTTACATTACCGAGAGAGAGCACGTCAGTATTGTAGTTTTAAATATTATTACAAATCAATTTAAAAATAGTTGAAATGAAAGGTGGAACACTAACATTGCATTTTCCACGCTGCATTTTTTTTGACAACGATGGTTTAGTTGCAAAGCAGCGTCATGTGGTCTACAGAATTTGCCGAGACCGTGAACAATTTTAAAATATTACTTCAAAAAAGAGTTTCCTTTCCAAGGGAAGATCATATTAGAAATCCAACTTCAGCTAGCCATTAGTATTTTTCATTCTGGGAATTAAAATTAATGTTATGAGAAACATACGTGCTTAATTCATGAATATTAATGGCCCCACATGACATGAAGAACAACCTGACTGGAATAAAATCTCCGTGCCGTAATACGCTGCAAATATATCTGGTAAAAAAATATCCCCTCCACAATTTTTTCAATTTGAATTTCCCATGATGCCCACATTTCCTCTGTGAGGTGCAGTTTTTGCGGAAAGTCATGTGCTCACGCTTACCCCTAAATTTTTATTTATTTATCCTTTTTTCAATTCATCTCCATCCGAACTGCGGTTTTTGTTCCCTTTTTTATTTCGCGGCCTGAAGTGCGTAATATTCTCTTGTCCAAAATTTTCAGTCAGCCTGTCCTTCCCCCACCTCTGCCGGGATGGCATGAAGACGACCCGACTAAGCGTCAAGTCCGCACATTATGCTAGTCTTCATCAAGGGAAGTAACGCAACCAAAAGTCGGGAACCAACTCTGCTGGTGTTTTAGTTTGCTCGCATCACAACTCAGAATACTTGAGTCAATTTTTATACTTCTGAATAATTTGCGCTGTTTTCATTTCAAATATCTAATACGTATTTAAATTTCTCATTCCTTCTCCATTCTGAGTAAATGCTGGTAAATGTTCTTTTATCTAAGGCCATTAGTCCAGAGGTCGTGGGAAGTGAGCAATCATGTTTTCGTCGAGTTTGAGCTTATGATACGAAAGAATGTATGAAAATAGGGAACGAGGTACTGAATATGTGGAATTTTTAAACGTTAGCCTGTAAAAGGAAATGGGGTTTTTAAAATCAAAAATTGTTTTGTGAAAAATGGTTGATTTTTCATCACATATGGGGTTTCTCTTAGTTGGAAAGGATCATCTAATAGCTGGTTAAAATTAATTTTATGAATAGATGTCATGGAAATCTGTGGTTGCTAACATTTTATCCAAACTGCTTTTATAATTGGTGACTACTCACCCCCTGCTTGGTGACTACTCACCCCCTGCCACACACCCTTGAGGTGGCTTGAGTATTTTGTAGATATAGATGTATAAGAACTTTACAATATACAGGAATCAAAATTATTTTCCTTTAAAAGCTAGTGAAGTACAGTGTACTCCGAAGCAGTAAGGTACATCATTTTATTTGTTGTTATGATGATTTTCTTAATCTGGTTTTATAACGTTGTTTTCTACGAGTGATGGCGTTAGTGACCAACGGCTTAAATTTAAATTCAATATTAACCGCTATTATTATAGTTCCTTGTATACAAATATACATATGCAAATATATAAGATGCATTGATGCTTTGAAGAATCACTCGCTTCATTAATGCATACACAAAATACCGTCACAAACGTGACCAGCAAAAACACGGACACACATTTTATGAAATAATTTCCTTCTCCGATTCTAATTAATATGATCATGCCATTTATAATTTAATAACTAAACTTGTTTCTTTTTCGTGTCTCTCCGTTATCGTGCGCATTAGGGATGCCAACTATTCACTCAGTATTCGGTTTTCTGTAATCGATTGTAATAGGAAGGTCATTAATCACGTAGAACGATTAATCGGAGGCTAAATAATTGATTAATGTACTTTTAAAGTATGTGTTAGTGTGAGTTTTCATTTCAAGATTTCAATGGATTTGCACGAATCCATCTGACGGAATCATCTTTCATCATCACCAATGTAGAGGGGGGTAGAGAGAATGGTTATCTAAAGAGGTAGAGATTCAAAGGATTCACAATCATTCAGGAGCCAACTGGAGGAATCGCTTTGCAGACATTCGAGGCTAACGCGATTTATTTCGAAACCGGGTGTCTTTCAAGGAATTGTTTTTAAAACAATTCTGCCTTAGCCATCGGTGGGAATGATGAGAAAAACGTATCACGGGATTTTTCGAAATGGCTGGTGCAGTTCAGTCTGCATGAGAAGTTCGTACAGTGATTGGCAACTACTCGCGTTTATGTCACGAGTATAACAAATTACACGCGTAACAAGGTAGTGATGTTAACAAAGACAAGATATAGTTTATATAGTCTACTAAATAGAATTCTCTAAAATATCAATTGAATAGTATTTTGATTTTTATTTAAAAGGTAACTCCTTATGATCAGGAACTCAATCTCTTATAAAATCGTTTTATTATTCCTTAAAAGATGGCAACCAACAAAAATTTGATACCAATCGTTACCAACTAATAGATTACCGTTTATAATCGGACCTTCTATAATCGATTAAAACATTCGATTAATTTTAGTTGAATAATCAATTGATGTTCTCGATTACTTACATCCATATTGCCCGTCGCGCCTTGGACATTATTGTGTCTGTGTCTGTATGCATTGGTACTATATTTAAAAATTATACTGCTAAAATTTAGAATGAGGTATTTTGAGTGTTCTGATGTTATCAGTACCTACAGCGAAATGAAAGCTGTACTACGTGGGGTGACAGTGAACGTTGACTGTTTCCTCAGAAATGAGACGAGAGTGATCTAGTTGCAGTGGACGATTAAAGCGCCTACGGGAAATTAGGGCTCGCAGGTTATTAATTAATGAAATGGATAACTCATGTCAGAGGAGAGTGAGATGCGGTCGAGGGACGGGTCGGTGAAAATTAGCCGGGGAGGAGGATAGTGAGGGGGTCGGGCGAGGGAGGGAGAGAGAGGTCAGAGGTGTCGACCTTAGGCCGAGCGAGCGAATGCACACAATACGGCAGAGGGCGCCTCTCCTCCTTATCGGTCGCCCTGATAAACCGCCCTTGACGCCACGACGTACACGGCCGCCCCTCACCCCCCTGGGCTGGCGGGGTCAGCCTCCTCGCCATCCCCGAGGTGGCGACCTCTGGAGGCGGGGAGAGGACGAAATGTGCCGCCGGTGCATATGTGCCCGTGTTGTCACCCGGCGGAGCACCAAGGGAGGAAATTGCTTCCTGCGTGTACGCGCTACCCCATCCTTGCTCCACCCGTCCTCTCCTGCTTCCCTTTCTTCTCCTCTGCCGGCGGCCATGGCATCCTCCTCGTCTCATCCTCTCACCGCCTAGTTTAGAGCAGCTTTGTACACAGGTGCTCTCCTCGTCTTGTTGGACCTCGTCACGGTGACCATGGTCACGCAAATGATTGACGCGCCCGTAAATTTAAATCGATCATTATTTTAAAGAATTCCACACCATCTCTTTTTTACGCTTTTCGTCCTCAACGAAAATTTTGAGTTTTCGAATCGTCCATTTTTTTGTGAAAAGGCGAAATAATTTCGATGCTGGTATTTTTTAGGATTAGCATTCAAGAGTTCTATCTATTATCATTTATGGCCGTGTTCAAGCGAGTTACAGTCATCGTTTGTGAAATTTTGAACAATTTTTAGTGAGGAACAATTACAAGCGGATATTTTTGGCGAACGCATTCCGCTGGTTTTGAATAATATCGCAACGATTTATTTTTATTAACGACCTATTTATATTAATATCGACGTTAGCAGTTAACTTAAGCTAATTATGTACCCTGCAGTGGAACAATTATTTGATTTTATTCATTTATCCCCATTTTTAATAGACTTCAAATTAAAACGTAGGTGTAATTTCTACTTCTATTAGAGTATACGCCCTTATTAAGCCTTCGTCTTTATGTTAAATGACAACGCTAGTCCTGGTATTCCCCGTTCTCCCTGAAGAGAGGTACCATTGGCAAGAACACATTGGGTTGTACATACTCGGACTGAAGAAAGTTGCTGGTCGCTCATTTTCAGAACAGCAAGATCACATCTTTCACTGAGTCTTCCCTGCCTTTGACTCTTGTCCACAATTGTGATTCACACTCCAGTCAACCTATCGTTTTCCAGCCTTTCACGCATTCTTTTCTTTACTGAGAACGCTGAGTACAATCTTCGATGTGTGCAGGACGTCACTTTTCTGTTATTTTTCACATTGTCCGTCCACAGACGCAAGGTGCCCTCCTCACTCACCAATCCCTCACACTCGCGTCTTTTAATTCATGCTGCGGTCACATTTGTTCTAACGGTGCTGGTCCTCACTCAAGCTGCTGCAACGCGACATCGACCCTCCATGCACCAAACCCCACCTCCGGGCTCTCTCATGCACGGAAAGAATTCATCGGGTTTGGAATCCCAACCCCTTCCTTCCCTCTTGCACCCCTTTGACACCTCCCCCCCTACCTATGGGCTGACCGGCGCCCGCGATGCAAATAAACCACCTCCCCTTACGCCTCGCCACCCGGCGGCGGAGCCCGGCGCGATATCGCCAGCGCAAGCGTCCCAGTGCCGCGAGAGCGGTGGGGGTGCGGGCGGTGTCACCCCGGCAGCTCTCTGTCTCCGTAGTCGACGCATCTGTTTGGCGATTGCAAATTGTCCGCGCCGCGCCTCACACCTCACACTCCTCTGCCATTGGATCGCCCGCTTCACAATGCGAAACTCGCGGTCTCATCTCCATCGCCACACCTCACTCCCTCGCCCTCCCTCTCTCTCCCGTCCTGCTACGTTTTTCATCTTATGATCCCTAAACTTGAATGGCTAGGGAGTTTAGTTTGTGAAATTGCGTAGGGAAGCTTAAATAAATAAACTTTGTATGTTCTACAATTTTATTACGGGATACCCCGACCGGTTTCAACGCTCTCTCGACATATTCGAGGAAGATTACAACTTTTTTGGTCCTACCGAAGTTGTATCACTTTTAAATTATTAACTTTGCCAAGATTTTAGGAAAGAAATTGTTAAATGACTTACACCAACAATGGCGAGCATGAATACAATTTATTCATCATATTTGAGTAATGTACAAAATGGGAAATTTTCGTCCGATTTCAAATATGTATTCGGCATAGAGATAAATTTTAGCCGACATTAATGATTGCCTTTGAAAATTGCATAAATTTGAAAAAGTTACGCGGCGTCAAATGGCGTCTCAATGGTTTGATGTCAGCGCACGGTATCTCTTCCTTCCTCTACTTGTAATTGATCTGTTACGATCCAGCTGAAAAAAACTCCATTACGGAAATAAAACGATTATTTTATTCAAATTAGGATAAAACAGGTCAATTTCAAATGATTATTCGTCGTGTAAATGTAAGGGATACGGTTCCATAGTGTCACCTACCGAATTTTCGATGAATTAGTGTTTTGTGCCGCCCAGTGGATGTAATTTTTAACTGGAAATATTTTCAATACAAAAACGTTGTTTGTCGACCAATGTTTAGTCCTGTATTAAGAGTATGAATATCTCTTAGAAGTAGTTTTTAAGAATAAACAATGATCCCCTCTCTCTCAACTCTTTATTACGTATGTATCTGTCCCTCCTCCCAAACGAATATTCTGAGATGAATTGTGATATTGCTTTAATATTTCTGATTTTGTGGTGATTCAATTTTATCTATGTAATTCCTAATTTCTTATTAAAATATAACTATGATCAATTAGCTCTGATGTTTTCGAAGTCTTATCTTTCACAAATAAGCATATCGTTCAATATTTTTATACGGATGTATTATATTACGCATTATTATTTATGATACATGATTAGTTTTAAGTAAACTCAATATTATCTATCATTATGTCTGTTCTATTTTTATATCATTTATATTATCAACTATTTTTCCCCAGGACTTCTCGATAGTTAATTGAAAAAGAGAGGAAAACATATTTCCTACAAAGTTTTCGCAGTTGATTTGTTTAAATATTGCAAGACTGAAAGACACATGGGACTTTAAGTAACAAAATATCTATTATTGTAATTGATTTGTGCATTATTATTGAGCTTCAAACGTATCTTTACATCGGTACAACGAGAAGACAACTGAATTCAATAAGAACTCTTGGAGTAATAAGCTATCAGAGACCCTTATTGCTTCATGAATAGAAGAAAATATACACTATTGGAAATTTGAACTCTTTCGACAAGAATGTACACGTCAGGTGAACGCTTTTATTGCTTCAGTTAGGTTGAGCTATTTACACTGACTGGATATCACAAAACTTGGTAAACTCAACCAGTGGCTCAGCAGTCGCACGATTGGTATTGCCGAGGGAAGTAACAGTTATCGATATTAAGAATCAGAATGGTATCCCAGTCTAATATCATGTTTGCTTAGCTCGTGACTCGGGGATATAAATCATCTTTTCAGAGTGCAAGGAAACGTTCAGCAGTTCGAGGGAGTTTTTTTTCTTCGTCCATTGATTTCTCCGTTACTTCGGGAACACTTTTGGAAGAATAAATATCGGGACCATGAAAACGTCGCCATGGATATGTGGCGGCGGGAGGACGGGGAAGGAAAAGAGGACGCTGGGAGTATTGACGTTTGAAAGAGAAACTTTTCTCCGAAGAATAGAGGGCGGAAATCTCAAGTTGACTCTCTCATAAGTATTTGAAAGCAATATGATACATGCTCATTCCTTTATAGATCAAAACTCTGGAAGGTTTTTATTGATGCTTCGCTTATCAGTCGAACCTTAAGTTTGCTCTTGGATCTAATACTGTCTCTAAGTGTCTCATAAGTCAAATATAAGTAATGCCATGAGGAAAATAGGGACTTAAAATATGGAAAATGCAAGATATTCACTTGAAAATAGCTTTGGATCAGTTGGGAAATTGGTAGCTACCTATTTGATTATGAGAATGATGTATCTATCAGCAAAAGAATTTAACCTTGAGTAAATGCATACGATTATTCTTAGTGTAGTGTATGTCTCTGTTTCCGACTGTCTCCAATGATCGTGGATGGTGCCACGTAAAAGATACTGGAGAAGTGGAGGAATGAAGAGGCTATAGGCTGGAGAACTGTTGTGTATAGTTACTGTTATTTCTGTCCCTGTGTTTTTTAACGTGAAGGATGAAAAATTACTTATAATCACGGATTTTTTAAACGCCAGATCAGGCGATTCTGCCATCAATTTCTAAGGAAAAAAAGGAAATCCGATTAAGAGAGAGATGGGTGAAGAGGAATTTAGTATCCGCATGCATCAGGTAGATCACGGGTTTTCCACTAGGTCAGGTAGGTACTAATTTCATAAGGGAACTGATCTACCATTTTAAGAATTTAAGTTTGGGTACATTCAGCTGTGACTACGTTCCGATAACTGACTCTGCCATCACCTTCAGGGATGTCTCATCACTGACCCACGAGAATAACCTGTGAGGACTCCACTCACGTTATTCATAGGGAAAAATCTAAATCTGTCATAAGGTAGGCATGGATGAATGCTCACAGCGGGAATGGACCCGACTTGAAAGCCGTCTAAATTGCTCGAGCAGTAGGCATTGGGGTGGGCAGAGAGGAGAAGCGAGAAATGTGTGGGAGGGAGAAGGGGGCAGCGCCGGAGTTTTGGATCCCGTTGGATGAATGTGCGGTTTTCGAGGATTGTTCGTTAGCTAGTTAGACGGGTGTGCTTGTCGACCGCAAGGGAGGGCGTCAGCGGGCGGTGGTGGCTGGAATTGGGCGCGGGAGGCGTTGGGGGATGGAGCAGGAGGGAGTGCGAGGACGGGCATTGGGGAGGCACGGGAATGTCAAGGGGGAGGCGGTGTGTTTCTTCAAGAGTAGTCGTCGATTGGCGGTGAACAAGGGAAAAGGCCGCCGTCCCTTCGGGTTGATGGCGTGCATTTGAGCACACTGGGGAGAACATGCGTGCCAGCAGCCGGATCGGAGTGGTGGTCGGAGGAACGGACTAAACAGAATATCCAGAGGTCACGAGGTTTCAAGATGGACCACTTGGGAACCTGGAAGTCGTGATATAAATGTCATGTGACAAATAAATTATGAGACCAATGATATGGGGGCGTGGGGTGGTTTCTCTTCGTATGGGTTTTGTCTCCAGAGTTGTTTCTTTTATAGTGAGTCCCTCAACATTTTCTAAAAGCTGCGACTGTATGGGACGAAAGGAATTCAGTAGGTTAGCATGGTAGTCTTTGAGCGATCAATGTTTGAAGTAAGAATAAGCTGTGGGATTGTTCTATTAATGTGCTTCGACATCTAATGGTTATTTCGCGCCTCACAGGTCGTATTCACGAACGTTATCGGTTAAAGACATTTAAAAATATTTATATATAAATAAATGTAGCGGTATATCGCAGTGAATTAAGACAAAAAAAGGCCTTTTTAAAAACTAAGAATTGAATAGTGGCCTTTTAATTGCTATTCCCTGATGTTAAGCTAATAAAAATGGTCAAACCTTGCGCGTGTGTGACCCGGTGGATGGTCAAACGTAATACACATGTGATGAGTTATGGGAAAAACTCGTGTTTTCATCGACATCGCCTAGGCTAGGCACGGCCTTAACGAGAATGAAACACCAACGAATTTGTTAACCCGAGAATATTGACGCTATTAATCCAATCAAATGCCTCTCCAATTTATAGTCAATGATATATGTGAAGTAATATGTCCATCCATACATCAAAGTTTCAATTTTAGGCTTCCAGTAAGACTAAAATATTTTATTCTTTGGAATGTGCCTTCGTGTGAGCTAGGAATGTGTGCGCTTCATTAAAAAACTTTTTGATAGAATTTATTTGTTTATCTTTACCACGGTTTACGATTAGGTAAAGCACTTCTTTGCAATTGAATCGCCGCTCCGTTTGTCGTTATTCAGTGGCTTGAGCAGTCAAATCTGGAGCTAACATTAGAAAATTGGGGTTGAGAATAGAGCATGCCATGCGGATTCTGCGAGCGAAAAATTGTAAATTTATTAAGAAAGAATTTATCTCGTTTTTATAAAACAATCATTGGCTATGCCAATATAAATCCAAATTTCACTCAGTTTGTATGATTTCCTTTCGCATCAATGATTTAATTGTTTTTCGCTTCTTCATGAACTAATTTATTTACCCTTTAACGCGATTGGTTTATGTTTTTGCAGCCAAACTTCTACAGTAATATGTAAACTTGTAAACGATTGTATGTAAACTTGTAAAACCGCATGGATTTCCATCGCGATGCTTCAATCTCATCCTTCGCGTTAATGGTTGACCATGACATCCAGGCAAGAGAAATTTTAATTCGTTACTCAATGCAAAAAAAAACTACGCTGTATGAATGAAACGAGCGAAAGATCTTCCCTAATTAAGAATCACGCTCTCTCACATTTTTAACCCTTTCCGGGCTCTCGCGCCCATTCATTGTTCGTGCCTTTTTTTTAAGAAAAGGGTCGAAGGCGCGGCAAGATGGCGCATAAAGAGGAGACTGTGAGGAAAAAAGGGTTTGATCGAGAGGGGCGTGTCTTCCCCCCCTCTCTTGCTCGATTTTTCCTCTTTCTATATCCTTCTCCCGAGGCTGGGAGGGTGGCAGGCAGTGTGTAGGGAGGGGGGGGTTAGGAGGGTCTGGAGAGTGTGACGCCTCCCATACGATGGAGAGGGAGAGAGAGAGAGATGGGGAAGAGGATTCTCGAATACCTAAGAGAGAGAAGAAAAGAAAAGAAGAATAGAGAGAGAGATAGTCCATAAAAATAGTGATTGATAGCGGGGTGCTTCGATGTTATTAATCTTTCGGATTATACACTGGAGAGAGGGAGAAAAAGAACTGAGGCTGTCTCGTGCGCAATCTCATCAAGGAACTTTTGCTCCCTTGCTTCCTTTCTCTCTCGTTTCTACGAGTTTTCCTGTGGAGAAGAGGGAGATCTCCACGGATTATACAACCCACCCTCCCCTTCCCTCCTTCCCACTGGAATCCCCCTCACCTACTCTCTCTCTCTCTCCCATCCGCTCTACCCTTCTATTTAGCTTCTGCGTGTACGCGTATCCTTCTCTCCTGGCTGCCTGTATAGGATACGAAAATTAGTCCCATTTTTTTTCTTCTCTCTCGGCTTCGAAAACTTGAGTGATTGGCTGGGGCTGGAAAATTGACGAGCTCTGAATGAATCACAGGTACTGGGTTGTGTCCGCCTCGTTATTTCACGGATTTTCGTACCTTTCTTCGAATAGCGGCGAGAATGCGCGTTTGATTAATGGTGGGAAAATGAACGTGGATCGGTAAATGAACTGATGGGGATTTCGGTGGGGAAAGAATCGAGCAAGGATAATGAAAGTGTCGGTGTCTATTGTGAAAGGGGGTCCGAAGCTCGTTGCTCTTTGTACTTGAATTGTAATAAGTGATGTTAATAGCTATAAATGACGGTTTTCAGGTCGTCTGCTTCATGGCATAACTACCGAATTCATCGTTAATGAAACTTTCCTTAAGTGTATTTTCATCATTTTAAGTGTGTAAAAATTATTTTAAATATTATGTAATAATGCTGATAATCTTAAGTTATGTCTAATGTAATCTAATCTAATGTAAGCTATTTTATAGTAGGTGCTAAACTGAGTTCTGTAAGTAATAGTTAATAATCACTTATTTATTACTCGATAAATTCTAATTCAAGTATGTCAAAGTTTTGATCCGATGTGTTTCTCATCTGATAGATGAATGAAACTGCCTTTTAATGTTTTGGAAAAGCTCAGACAGTTTTTATTTTAAATTTTAAATCCGGCAATTTTGGATTGCTATTTGAAGCAATGTTTTGTTTATACTTTCCATTATTTCACTTTGATGATTTGAGAAACTTTGGAGATATTCTTCTATTAAAAATTTTGATATCCAAGAAAGTGATTTATTTTAATTTCTCTTTTGTGACCAGAGCAGGTCTAAATGTTCACGTTTTGTACTTTCTATAAGGTTCGATTTATTCTTTTTCGCCGAGCATGAGACAATTTGAGATCAGGGTTTATGAGTATTGTCTTCCTTATTATTCACAATACTCCTCTTATGACACTAATATTGACCCTCAAGAATGTGATTAATTGCGTTGATAACTAATTGATACTGATTGTCACAGTCATTTTTTAATCGAAGGAATACAGGTATCATCATTCTGGGCGCAACGGCGGCGGTTGGTATTAATTAAATCGTTTGATCCGCTCCTCTCCAATACTTTGTATCGGACAGCTCCCAATTGGCGAATGAATGGCTCTGGGATTGCAATTACTTTAACAGTTGATGAACGCCATTTCCCTCCCGATATCACGATGTGCGATCCCTTCTCTCTCTCTCAATACCTCTGTATCTCTCTCCTCCGTTTTCGCCCGCTCCGTACGTATTCTCGTTTGCCCGAGTATGTGATTAAACCCCGAGGGGACCAGACGGGCCTCCGCCCGCCTCCCGAAGGGCTAATGCCTCATTACCGCGCTATTTCCTCGACGATATTGCCTCACTCATCCATACAGAGCCCCGAAATTCGTCGACCGCCGGACGCCGCCACCGACGCCCAAATCGGTCGCTCCTAATAATCAATCATTCGCGGTAGGGCGGGCTGCGTTCTCGATGGGTCGAGTGCGACCCCGGCACCACGATGCCTCCGCGATGGAAATAAAAAAGAGACGGAGGGTCGTTCCTCAGCGAGTGCATGTGTGTGGGTGTCCGTTGGGGCGACCTGGTATGCGAGACGAGAGATATCGGGATTCGAGTGGATGAATCAGACCCGGGATTTCATGCTGAGCTATTGTCTGCAATTAGAACGCGAATGCTTCGAGGATCCGAATGCGCCGTATGCATCAAGGTTTCCACCCAATTTTGCTCTCTCGCGGTCGCATCATTCAAGATACGAGATTTAGGGGGGTTGAATGGGCTTATTAATCGGCCGAAATCAGATCTGTTGTTCATGGGGACGAACGGGGGACAGAAGCGGTGAATTAGGACTCAATTGCACGTGATCCTATCGACGGATTAAAAGCCGAAATCTTGCTGCTCTACTAATAAGGATAGAGATCAAATGTTTTTTTCCAGGTTATTTATCTGAGCACAATCTGCTGAAACCGAAAAATGTTGATTTCGATGGAATCCACTTGATCATGGATTTTTTTTAAAATGGTGGTAGAAATATCTATTTCAAGGTTTAATTAACGAATGATAATGTTTTTCCTCGTGAGTGAGTGAAATAAAGTGATGAAATTGGTGAACAGTTTTCATTATGATACTTGCATATCTTGATTTATTTTCATCTTTTTCGTTATCCATGGCATGTTCAACGTAAAATGATAGTATTGACGGAGGATTCCACCAAAACATATTTTTTGCTGTAGAAATCAAGTTGAGGAGCAAGAATAAGTAAAGCAATAACCACAGATAATGGGAATTTTTCCATTACCATTACGGCAGGTAAAAATACACCTGTGCAATCTGATATTATTTTACGTATGGTAATCGGAGAAATGATGAATCTGTATTTGTTAAATAGCTAGTTTTGTCGAAAAATACTTTTTTATAGCTGTGTAGGTATTTGCACTTCTAGATGTACATTGCATTGCAAAATGTTCGTCATGTCACTGTAATAACTCTTTGGATGTTGAAAGCTTCTTCGAAAAATTTTCGACGCATTGCACGAATAGATTTTCGTAACTTTCATACTAGTCATACTCTTTAATTTTTCAGTTTTGCGTAGCAATGTCCTTAGAGCATTTTAACGGAGGACATTTCAATCTCCCTGGCATATATCGCCTTCATCCACTCGCAATTCTTTAAAAATGGCAATGAGCAGAGAGTCAAGAGTATCAGACATCTTTAAAGTAGCCCGATTATATTAGCTTTTATCAGCCAATTGATGTATTACATTGGAAGTGACTCGTGCATAAATATGTAATTGCGTCGGCTGCTGGACTAGCTCGATAGGGGTTAAAAGAAGGTCAGTGGCAACACCTTGAGGATAATCGGTTTTATGCTACATTGTTGTCCAATATTTTCGAAAGATTGTGAAAATCTTCAATACCCGAAAAGCATATCTGAAGCAAAAATTCCAAAATATCTGTTATTTTTTAGGATTGCTGAACTTCAAGCGAAGGAAATTCGTCAAAAGAAAACTGCCAACTAATATTTGTGGCTTATATATTCCACTTCTTTGTTGACCACGTCAACGCCTCTGCCTTCTTCGCATCGAGTGATTCCCTTTAAAACTGTCCCTGGAGATCATCCCTTGGCTTGGCAAACGCGTCACTGATCCTTACATTCCAAATTAGGTCTGGGAAACCATTCGAATAAGGTGCGTTACATTCCAACGGTCGTGCTTCTTTATTCATTCCCCCGGAACCTCTCAGTCTTCTCTTAACTCCCCATGCTTTCCTCACTCTGGCAAATTCCCTGAACTTTCCTCATTCCTTCCCACCTACATCCCACGCGCGAAACTCAAGTCTTCCGTAGTCTAGCATCTGTACTTCAGTTTTCCTTAAACTACCTGGCTGATTTTTTCCCTACAATTTGTTAGAGGCAGTTTCTCGTTCCTTCTCCAAATTCGTCTTCATTAATTCTTTAGCTCACGTTGCAGACGAAAGGTAAACCTCGCGTTTCGTCCTTTTAGTATAGTGTAGACTTCCTCGTATCCATTGTAATTATTCTATTGCATCATAATCGGTTTCCTGAGTTCTGTGAAATATGTGAATTCAGTGAATATGAACAATGTTTTTTGGAGAATTGAATACTAATTTATGCAAATATGCTAGTGCAAACTTTTATAGGAAATATGCAATTATTTCTGAAGTAACTTAATTTAGTTTCTGCCTAAGTCGTTTCTAACTTTACTCATTTTTATTTAGGTTTTGCTTTCATATTCATTTCATTGATACAACGAGTTTACGGCGTCAGTGTTTTTCAGGACTTTGTAGTGAGAAAATAGCACCATTTCAATTATTACTTCTTTTAATTCCCAATTAGAGCTTCTTTTTAAATCAGTAATCAAACATTTCTAATTCATTATTTGTACGATCTTAGGACTCGAGAGTAATAACTACACATTTTTCAATCTGACACCCGCAGTAGTGTTTGGGTTAGTAAATTGAGCAGATTGTACATACTCATACAGTTTACAACGTCAACGCTTCTTTTACGTAATTGAAGTCTCCCAATTGCAGCGGAAAGTAAAAATTGGCCGGCTTTTCACATACATTTGTGTAAGTAATTTTTCCTATTCTCTGGGTGTTGCCTACGTATTAAGAGTAATATCGAGATGCTTCATTATGATAGATACTAGCTTCCATAGGAAAAAAACTACAGTATTCAAAATATCAAGTATATATCAAACCATCAAAGTTGACTATGCATTATTTAAGCTTCTGGGAATCACCACAAGGGGGGAGAGTCAAGTGGCCTAAAATTTTATTTCTAATGATGTTATTGAGGAAGCGCTAATTCTCTCTCCGAATCCCGTTTTATGGTTCTTCAAAAAAATCAGTGAACTAGGTCGTGGGAGTTTCCATCAAACAAAGGGTTTCAAATTCCAGTAGAATGGCGATTAATTACACATTATTGAATGCAGGTGATAATCTCGTTCAGCGATTTTCTTCGTGTTTTTCAGTTATGTATTCTGCATAAAAACGTCCTCGATGTGAGAACGCTAGTTTCTCATACGAACTCTGCTTAGGCACCGAAAGGTAGCATCCATTCTCATGGTGAGCCCCTATAGTTAATTTCTCTCTTCATTCTCCTGTTATCGAGCTCGGTCGCGCAATTTAACTCTGACCGTGTAGGCACTAACGTGAACGACTCGTGCCTGAATCCGATCTTTTAATACCACCGAAACTACCCTTATTTTTATTGCGGGTTATCTACGGAATTTAAATGGACGACCCCACGAATCGTTCCTAATACGTACTTGCGACCCGAAATCCGAATCGGTCGTCCGCTTTGCACGCAGGTGACGGGAAACAACCACCAGGGTTCACTACGCGGGAATCCGTGCGAGCGAGAACTTATTATGAAGCAATTCCAAGGGGGGAACGAGTGCTTTAAAACGGTGGCATTCCATCCTCACTCTCTCTCGGCGGCGCGTTCTCTGACCTCTGTGACGACGAGAGGCGCCGTAAAAGCCATTCGTGGGACGCGGAGCGACGAAATGGCTCGGCGTAACGCACTGCGCTCCGCGGGATAAACCCCGCGGTAAACTGCTGCAACCCACTCACGCGATCTGTTCGACGCCGCTGAGAACCACCCCCGCCTATTCCCACAACTCCACCACCCACAGTCGACCACCACCCCACTTATGGGAGAGAGGGGATGGGATGCATAAGCTGGCAAACACTGCTCCACTCTCGATCGCACGAACACATACACACGGACCTACGTGAAGTGTATCCCTTGTGTGTGTGGCTGTATCCCTCCCATACACTGTCACACCCCTTCCCACCGCTAAATCCAAACCCCTTTTACCCTTCATCCTACCCTTACGCTGTTCCCAAACCCTATCTCTGATGATACCGTCTCCCCTCCCTCCCCAAACTCTTTGTGTGTCGGCTTTAACCCGCCTTTTTTTTCCTCCTTTCAGTTGTTTTTTTTATTCGGTAAACTCACGCACCGTTGGTGATCTTCCCTAAACGCCCGCTCGGCCACAAATCCCAGCGGTCCCTTTCCCATCATGCCGAGCTCCTGTTCCGCAATCCCTACTATATCGTTCTCGCTACTACTCCTGCGCTACTTTTATTCACCATTCTGAATCCTTCCTTCTTCTTCTTTGTTTTTTTACATCTCTCGTCTCATTTTTCGGCATTCGCGAGCGCCTCCCATCTTTATCATTCTCTCCTTCGTCTCTGTTCTGGGTATCTCCTCTCTGTTGATCTGCTCACATCCCAGCCCCTTAAGGGACATCACACTACTCTCTCTCCCTCTGTCCCCCATTTATACTAGTCTTTCTTCCGCCTTCCTCTACTCTCCAAATTCGTTTCATTTTCCCGCATTCATGAACGTGCCAAGTCCTCATCGTCTCCTCCATCTATATCCTGGGCGTCTTACCTCTCGCCCTGTCCTCATCCCAGTTCCCCCTGGCCGTACTCCACCCTTTCGGTGTCCTCTCCTTCTTTATCTCCCAGCCTAAATAAGTTTTACCCGTGTGCTCATAAAGGTCGTTATAGCAAAAACTAATTCAGAAATTTAACGCATGAATGAGTAGATAGTCAAACGTTTATTGATAAATAGCGATCGAACGTAGTATAATTGTGATAAATGAGTTTCAGCAAAGAATACGGGGAAAGGATAACATTCAGAAATTAAGAATTGGTCAAGATATGTGGACCGAGAAGAGAGGAAAACTCTTAGAGAATTGAAAACAGGGGAGAAATTTGGGATTTATTCAGAGCACCATACCTATAGTGGCAGAAACCAATAGTAGGAGATTGAGGTGCGTGGGTCATGCCATCAGAAGTGTAGAAGTTGGATCGAATCCCTTTCATTGGTTGAGGTTTTTTACTGGAATCTGAATCTCTATTTGGGTGCTTTGTGGAAAGCACTTCTGGATATAGTGACCCTCGTCCGTCGGTGGGGATGTTAAACTCAATTGGCGCCATCCGCCAAGAGCAGGCTAGTGCCGGCGCCGGGTTTCTCTCCGCACTTCCTTCCTTACCCAAGCAATCCTTCCCTTACCAGCATACCCATCCATCTAAAATGACGCAAATAACCTCAATTGTCGGATGCCTTCCCAAATAATCGCCTAATTCGTTTTCCTGCTTTCTTTCTCTCGTCTCTCTAGGTGATTCCATATACTGGAAAATGCCTTAGGGGTCACCTATAGCTCCTTTGTTTGTTCTGATTTGTTTTTTAAATTGTATTTATGTGTCTAAGTGGTAATAATTATCATTATTGTTATATTCCCGCTCCCATCCATAGTCTTCCTCTCGTCTCTTCTCCTTGCGATCACGATTGATGCATGTCTTAATCGAATCCTCTTTTGTCCGTGCCTTAGCAGTCTCCTCTACTGCCCTGCCCACTTCCCAGCCCTCTTCAACCCCGCTTTGTCCCCTCTCCCCTCTTCCTTCATCTCCTTTACTTCCTCTCTCGTCTCCCCAAATAACCCACTCACGCCCCGCGACCTCCCCTCCCTCCCACCCTTAACTCATTTTCTCACTCCTCGGGACTCCATTAACTGCTTCATCTTCTTTCCCTTTCAGAGCCTTCCTTCCTATCCGACTTTCCAGCCCCCCCCCCACCCTAACCCCCGCCCCCATCCCCCGGCCCGGCTCTTTACCTCTCCGGCCTCATCCACTCCAAACTACTCCATTTCGTGTGCCCTACCCTGCCGAAGCGGCGGCGTGCTATTGTCGGACTCATCGCAAAAGGGGTTTTAAACTCGTCGTGGAGTGTCCCCGGGTTTCGAGGAAGCGTTTAGGGTTGCTCGTATAAGTCTCCTCCGGGCGAAAGGAGAAAGTTTTTCCCCGAGCAGATTGGGAGCGTACGGGGGAAACGGAGTGCGAGCGATAAAATGCCTTCGAGGGTAACATTTCTCCGTCGAGTATTCTGCTTCACGGGGAAGTAATTCCTCTCCATCAACGTCCCTTCGCTCCTTACAGTCCAAAGTCGAAGGTAGCGAATGCAAAATAAACATTTTACTCTCCACTGGGCGTATTTTGATGAGTGTTGTTTATTTAGTTTCGTGTTTGAGGAAGTCTATGATGCGATGCATGAATGTGACAGCACTCATGTACCTTAGGCTTGGCCTATGTGGGAGTAGTCATTAAAACAGGCGTAATGGTTTACCTACTTTCAAGAACTCTTAATTTCATTGCCTCTCGGGAGACGCACAGAGAAGTATACATATACGTTATTCGAATTATAAACGCAAATTAGATGCGCTTCTGTTTCTTTATCCCGTATTCTCTCTCCTAATTAATTTGTTTAATTTCCTTCATATTGAAATAAGTATCTCGGTGTGATTCCTTTCTTTATTGCTCTAATCGACACAGGTTTCAGCATATTATGTCATTTTCAAGGAAACATTGAACGGCAGAATATACCGAAACCGTGGATGTATCGAAAGTGTGGAATTATACCGAGTTACTTATTTCAGTATGAAGAACATTAAAGATTTCCACAGGGTAACGCCGGAGACAGTGTCTTGTTTGTAAGACTTGGTGCTTTCCTGGCGTACGATCTGAATAAATTCTTCACGGGATTCCCACCAGGTTAGATGTTCAGCCAGAGCCGACGTTTCAATTGCTAACTCTGCCATCGTCCTCAGGGCGTTGAGTGACGCTCAACGTCACTCAACGCCCTGAGGACGATGGCAGAGTTAGCAATTGAAACGTCGGCTCTGGCTGAACATCTAACCTGGTGGGAATCCCGTGAAGAATTTATTCAAAGTGTCTTGTTTCATTTTGTTTACATGTTTCATGCCATTAATTAATAACTCGAAGAGGCTGAATGCAGTTAAGGTCGATGGTAGTGTTGTAGACACTGTTTTTCCTCAACCCGTCCGTCTCTCCCTTTTGGAGAGCCTTAATTAGCCTTCTCGTCCTCCACCTGAGGAAGGTTGAGTGACATTTTTCTTCAGTCATAACATAGACCGTATACGAAATGGATTTAAAAAGGTTAGCAGGTGGGCAACGGCCTGCCACGATGGAAACACCGGTTCCCGATCAGTCACCGAAGTTAAGCATTGTTGGGCTCGGCTTGAGTTTGGAGGGGTGATCCTCCGATTCGTCCGAGTGCTGTTGTCCAAGTCCGAGTGCGAGTAAGTATATGAAATATGCAACAATGCATGTTATTTGATATATTAACGTTACTAGCGCAAGGTGCCCGTTGAAATTCGATGGGTGGACTTATTTTATAAGAAAACCACAAAGCCTGAAGAATACTGTCAGCGTGGACATTTGAAGAGTTCGTAAACAATCTTGTATGTTGTGTTCGATGTAGTAGACATGATGACCGTTTTACAGGTGCACGGAGAGATGAGTGACTGTTTGTCCTCTTTCGTGCACGAGATACCCAAAAATGAGTGAATGTGAGTTAACTGCAATTTAACACTTTTAAGCATATATAAATAACTCGTAACGTTTATGGTGGTGGAATTGGTCTATTAAACAGTTCAAAATCATAATGAGAGGCAGACGGTTCCCCAGCGTGTAATACATCTGAGATAATAAACAACGCTGTGTTTGTTGTAGTAATGGAGGAATTATTACCATTACTATTCGCTGCACATAAGTATTTTTTTCCCGTTTAATAGCATGTGTAGTCCATTTTATTCCTTTATGTGTATCATTTACTACGTAAGTGTTCTCTCGTATACATGCAGTGCGCCTATGAGAGCTACTTTGGGAATAGACATTGAAGATTATACTTGTTGTAAATATGCATTGAATTAATCGTTTACCCCCCGAAGCAATCTATCATGGGACCCTTGGGACTCTGTGCCCTTCTTATACAGATTTTCTTTCTACGTGCTATCATGGGCCTGTAGGAAAACGTTATAGTTAACTGCTATAGGCGTGAATATCCTTTGAAAATCAATTTTCTTGTCGTCAAGGAAATATGCTATTGTTGTTTTCAAAGAAAAATGTGAGATTTTTAGCTAAAAACATTAAATTCAGGCAAACAAGAAGTGTAAAAGAAAATCGATTGAAAGAATTAGAAACTTTATTTATTCAGCCACCCGATAGAAAAAATCTCAATCCTCTATCCTCAGCGAAAGTAATTTCAAAAAGCAAAAACTTAAACCACTGCACAAAACCTAATACGTAGCGTACCAAAGGGCCGGCCCCTTTTTGGGATATTTTGTGGCCCTGAGATCTTTTTAAGATACCCTATAATTTTCCTCATGTCTTAAAATATTAGTCTGCAAAATTTCAGCACGATCAGAGTAAAACTATAGATTTGTATAAAAACCAAACAGACAAACATTCTTCTTTTTATATATAAATTTTACATTCAGCCTTTTCGTCAATCTGTACATTTGCTAATGTTTATGAATATGAAGTTTCGTTCTATGTACAAATGCTTTCCACGATCACTATGAAACTTTTAATTAGTGTGGTCGATCAGCTTATAGGATGTACTTGTTCAGTACATGCTGAGGCCAATTTCGTTGAATTTTATACGCAGTGACATCTCTTTCATACTGCCGTAATCGCACTCTCGCCCCATTCTCCGCCGCGTCCATCTTCCATAACTCCCTTTCCCTCCTCCCCCTCCCAAGTTCTCCTTCCTCCTCGGCAATCAGTCCACTCGTGAGCCGCCGCTGTAGCGAGCGTGTCCTCTGCGACCGACTCTCTCCCTCCCTTCCCTCATCTCCCTTCGCGACTCAGCAACAACACGACATGCACTCACGGCAAAACGCAGCGCCGTGGTGGACGGGCGGGTCTCCCGCGTGGGACTCCCACCTCTCCCCTCATCTCCCTTCCCTAGGGTGACCAGTTGGACAGGGAAAGGCGCGTTTTGTCTCCGCAGCGGCGTCAGGGAAGAGAGAGGGCTCTCTCTCTCCTCTCCCTGCGGTCACATCATCCCCACGCTCCCCGCACCGTCGTCCCACGTAATGAGTGCCGCAGGGACCTCTCCTCTGACCATTTTTATTTTTCTTCCTTTTTCCATTTCTTTTATTTTTCCGCTTCGTTTTTTTTCTGCCGAGAGTCGCGGAGGCTGTTCCCTCGCGGGCGTCTGACAGGTGGCCGTTATTGCCGTGTTTATGTCATAATGGAGCATAATTCACCACTTGAGCAACCGTGTACCTGCGTCGCTGGTGAATATTTATACCTACTCTTTCTTCGCGTAAATTTTACGCCCGCAATGATTACAACCTCGTAGTTTTAATTCGATTTAGAGCCTTGGACTTTACCTTTATCCCAAGCTGCGCACCTAGCGTTGAGAAAACATGGCATGTTATTTTCATATGTTTTTGGTGACACTAATTTGATGAAGCAGCCAGAGTGGACGGGGAGAAAATATATTTCAAAGGTTATTTTATCAAATGGTGCTTATTTTTCGATATTTTTGCTGGACTCTAATTTATAACGTCCAGCTTTTATTGAAATCATCCAGAATTAAAGCTGCGCCTCTCCGCTGATAGTCAATCGACGAAATTGGTTTATTATGAAGTTATTTCCCATAGGCACGCCGTGGATTTGTTCAAAATAATCTCGTGCTCACGAAATTAAAACCCCGATATCCCATCATATAATTTTCCATTACCCGTGATGCTTCCCGGCCAGGCTTTTCTCTCCATTTTGATTAAATTTGAGAGACATCACCATAGCTATTCAATCAGAGGAGAGAAAAAATATGCACACTCAAATGAAGGTTAATGAAATAATTTTTAGGGCATTTTTTTGTACTTCTGTCAAAATAGGTCGAGCATCCGAGAGGGGGCATTGATGATTTAAGGAATTTTTCCTTGAAGCTGTCCACAAACGTTGATGAGGGTGGAGGGAGGGTGGTGTTTGGGATTTTCGGCTGTGGTGGTGTTCGGGAGGGAGGGAATTGGGAGATTGGGGGTGGGAAGAGGGGAGACCCGAATGATTGTACGGCGCGCGAGGTCTCATGGGAAAGAGAGAGAGAGTGTGTTGGGGGAGAGAAGGCACAGAGGGAAAAGCAAGGTTTTGAGAGAGAGAGATAGGTGGATTTTGGGTGAGGGGGGCGACAAAATGCCTGATTCCCCCCTCTCTCGTTCCCTTTCCCTGGTGGGTGGGTGGAGTGTTTCGAATGTGGGAGAGTTTGGAGTGCTGAGGGAGGGAAGGGGCCGGATAGAGACGATGGGCGGTTTCTCCCGTGCACGCGATCCGGCCGGAATCGAATAAGGTGCGGCACCGTCCATTGTTCCGCGCCTTTTCTCCGTCGGCATCCCCCGCCGCTCCCGTCGATGAACAATGTGTCTCTTTCCGCCCGCCGGCCTTAAAGGAACTTGGACACGCTAACGTTTTTATCCGTGGACGATGGCGGCAGGTGATCAAGGGTCGGTCGCCTGGAAGCGGGAGAATATTTCTATCGTTTTTTTCCCGTACCGGATACCTCGGTGGAAATCCTTACGTCCTAAAAGAGAGTGCACCATGCTATTCAATTAATAAAAAATGAGAAATAATTGCGAGTCCTCTAGAAATTGTCAAAGCTCCTCATTGTCTTAATATTCATAAGATACACACCCATCGCAAATGCAAACAATAAGAAAGGATGATTCAAAAGGAATCCAAGAAGCATAAATATATCCAAAGATGAGCGTAGAAGAGCTTGTGGGTAACGTAACAAATTCTAGGCGGTCAAGCGTTGCAAGCCGCAACTAAATATGTTTTGTATTCGTGTCAAGGTAACGTTACGGCCGACAGACCTTCGACCATGTCTTCTCCAAAAATCAACTCCCTTGTCTATAATGCATATTTCGTGAGTCGGTGGATGGGATCAATCGAACATGGAATACGGCGCGGGACATAAAATTTCCCGGGGACCCTATGAGTCTCTGTTCGTATCTTCTAGTTGTATGTTTTCCGAGTACGATCGATTTTCATCGTTCGAAGCGTACCCCAATCATTCTGGCGGATAAGGTCCCACAAGGAGGGTGAAGGCCTTTTAAAGGGTTCCGGAAGAAATTACAACAGAAGCATAGGGCGATACAAAATTTCAACCTACTTTCCTTGACATTTTATTTCACTCCTCTTTGATTGCCGTGGATTGTCACTGTGGTGAACAAATACAGACATTTTCGAAATCTAGCGCATAGCGGAATGTCGTCGCATTTTTAAAATTCGAATCGGTTGTATTTGCATTTTGTAATATTCCGCCGTAATTCCGACTACTCTTGTTTGCCCTTCATTATTCCCCGCCGCTTTCGATCACTGAAATGGGGAAAAAGGAGAACACTGTGGAGTGAGAGAGCAAATTTCATTCGCCGAAATTAATTTTTTTAATGAACAGCAAAATAGATGCAAAACACCCTTATATTCTGTTGAATTCTTTCAGCTTCGTTAATATTTCAAATTTTCAAATTGTGTTTTCCTCCATGGGGACATTTTGTTTGTCTTTATTGCGTTATTGATTTTTCCTCCGTCATTTTCTGGTCCACCTCTCTCTTTTGTATTATTTCCTCCGCGGGATTCTTATCACATCATTATTATTTCTAATTATGCATCCAATTTTTTTTCAAATATATGCTGGTCTTTTTTCTATATCTCGTGTTTTCTATTCACCGTAGAGAAGTGCGTATCGATTCAATTTGTTGAGTAGCTAGGTACATATTGGAGGAAAACTAAGATCTCCATCTGCTAAGTATTTCTGTTTTTATGTGGATGCAATCACTTTGTCCAGCGCTGTTTTTTCCTAATAAGGCCTGCAGCATTTCCAGTTTAACTTTGTAGTAATGTTTACTTTATCTTATTATTAACTTCCAAATACTAATTGACTCTGGTACTCATATTTCATGGATGCTTATAAGTGGATGCATGCATAGAATGTAATTAAACTCTATCCCATGATCCCGTTACTATAACGCAAGTGGCATTAGTGTAGTAAACATGACAATGTAGAAGGTATCTATTACAAACTTGAAATTTACTGTACCCATGTAATATTTATTAAACTATTAGATTATTTTTTAACCAATATCCTATGGTACATTTACATTATCCACTTTCGGAGTATTTCACTTGTAAAGTGTATTTCACCTAATTTGATCACAACATTTACTGAAGTTTATTATCTGCGTGGTAAACATGAAAATGTTGGTTGTCTCATTCCTGGCTTGGTGTAAAATCAGTCAATGTGATGCATATTATTACTTATTATTAGGTTAACCTATGCAAAGCAATTCTCATTTGAGAACCAAATTTTTAGCATTTATAACTAAAATTTAGTCATCGTATCTCATTTGGAACTTATCTCTAGGTCTTCCTCCACGTCAACGCAACTAATGATGGTATACTTATACCAATGTTAGGTACTCAGGGGCAGTAATTCAGGGAAGATTTTACAGTTCCACCTTTGCGTTTAAAGCAATTATTTTATTTACCTTCAGTGAGCTTCGTGAGGGAGCGAGCGCCAGTAGTAATAATAATTCCTGAAAATTAGCGAGCGACGGAGATTTCGCGAGGCAACCATCCGTGTGTGCCCTCCCGGGATTCGGTGTTGTTTTATGTCACTTACCCCGTCCCTCATCAGAACGCCGCGGCGCCATCTTGGTCGTCGCCCAAGCGGCAGCGACTCGACGCGAGAGCGGCAAACGAGACTAACTGAATTAACAATTCACGGTGGAGAGAGGGAGAGGAAGCTTCTCCCTTCTCGCGCTCCCCTCTTCGTCGGCGTCTATCAGAGCAACCAGCCTGCACCCCATCGGCTGAAACGTCCAAACAACCCTTATTACTCCGCCTCCACCGGCATATCTCCCGCATCTCCTCCATCCCCCCACTTTGGCAAAACGTTCCCCCCTAACCCTCCCCCCCGATGTCGCAATCCCTCACCCGAACCCCTCTATGCATGTGTGTGATCGTATGTGTATAAACCAAAGCTTGCGACCCTTCCGAGTGAGGAGGAATCCAGCCCGCTTCGATAGTCATGTGTCTCACGGTTGGATAAGAGTGCCTCCGTTCACCCCCCTCAGCCCTTATTTTTTTATGTACCGTGTTACCGTTGGTTTGCGCTGTCTCTCTCATTTCCTCCGAATGAAGGTTTCCTTCCATCCCTCCCAACCGAGAGACCACGTGGAGTGATGGCCAAAGAGAGAGGGAGAGAGAGTGGGTTGTGGGTGATTTTTTCGGCGATGTGCGTACGTGGAGAGATGAAAAAATGAGTGTCCAAGTGAAAGGGAATGGTCGGCGAAGTGGCGAGGGGGTGGAGGGGACCGAGTCATCAGACTGAGAAATTAAAAATGCACGAGGGCGTGGCTGAGCCAAAGGTTTTTTAAAAGAGACATTTCCGCGGGTTTAGATGAACGAAATCAAAGAGAGAGGTGTTAATGGGGCCACGGAACGAAACTTACTGAGTGTTTAAATAGCCCAGTGTGTCCGGAGAATGGGCATTATTGAGTTTGTGAGAGTTTATCTAAAGAGCGGTTTGAGAATGTACAAAAGCGCCAAAAATAAAGTTTTTAAATTTTTAAAGAGGGAAGCGAACAGGGAGGTTTTCCCAAAAGATCAGCATTCTTTCAATGTTAGGCTTGAGTTTTACCGTTAAATGTATGGAAGCTTGTAATTATTCTAAACTAGCTGTGCCCGGCATGGGTTGCAATGCCTCTTTTTCTTTCTAAGTAGGCACACATATACAAAGCAGACACATTTACATGTTCAAAATAAATTTAAGAAAATCATTTTTAGTGTATTAAAATAGAGTTGAAAAATTTATTCGAGTGCTTTCGGATATTAAATATTTTTGGTCTTTCCGCCCTCTGCAAAAACAAAATGTTTCGGCTGTCCCACTCGTGAGCACGTGAGCGTGCAATTGACCGTGTGAAAACCATGGATTTTCCAGATTTAATCTACATACTTGAAGCAATTGACCTTGTGCCTTATTTATTGTCATTGAAAATGCAAGGCGAACGGGGAACTGTAGTCGTTTGAAATCAAATGGCATGTTGGTAGGAATGATGGGAATTCGTGGAATAATCACATCATGACGGCCAACATTTCGGCGCTCGAGTCGAGCATCGTCCTCAGGGTAGTGGTGAGTGCCTTGACTAGAGGCGGAAGTCAAAATATACCCACGGGCAGGTCAGGTCCGAAATTTTGGCGGGAATGTTAGGTATCATCTGGTGGTCTTGACTTTCCCATTACCTTGAGGATAGGTTTCCAAGTGTGACTCAGGTTATAGCCGGAGTCACGGTTCAAGTTTCGTTTTTCTCTCCGGATCTCGATGGCCTCCTTGATGAGGCGGTCCCAGTAGCCAGTAGAGCGGGCTATAACTTTGGTCTCCTCAAAATGGATGGAATGGTCCATCGTGATGAGGTGCTCTGCAACAGCTGATTTTTCAGGTTGGCCCAGTCGAAGGTGACGTTGGTGTTCCTTAATCCTCGTCTCCACTGTCCGGCTTGTCTCACCTACGTACACCACCTCGCAATCATTTTCGGACCTGACCTGCCCGTGGGTATATATTGACTTCCACCTCTAGTCTACATCTACATCTACATATTACCCCGCAAGCCGCCTCAATAGGCGTGTGGCGGGGGGTGTTAGGACACCAGCCGTTTACATATAAAATGGACACGCTCTAATGAAATTACGCCTAGCATTTATTATAGTCCCTTATTGTTCGGGGGAAAAACGAATTCCCATACCTATCCGTTCGGCAAAATATCTCTCTTAATTTATCGTTTCTGTCGGACCTGGAAATATAGTGGGGTTCTAATAGGATGTTCTCCGTGTCGCTCTGAAAGATATCTCTCTCAATTGTTCAAGTAATCTAAGCCTAGCGCGCAGCCTCCGAGTCTCTAGCGGCTCCCAGTCTAATACGTTTAACATCTGTGTAACGCTGTCTGTACGCCCGTAGCTGTTTTTGACGAATCGCGCAGCTTTCCTTTGTATTTTATTAAGTTCCCGGACTAAGTCTTTCTGCACCGGATCCCATATGCTCGCTGCATATTCAAGGTGTGGCCGTACGAGTGCGAAATACCACCTCTCTTTTACTTTTTCATCCGAAAATATTCCCACAATACGCTTGACGAATCCTAGCTTCTTCAGAGCTCTGCCACAAATATTTCTTATATGTGCTCCCCACGATACGTCCGAAGTTATCGTAACTCCTAGATACTTCACTTCATCTGTCGCCTTTATGTTAACACCATCCACAGCATATACATGGGAATAGTTGGACGACCTCCGCAAGAAATGTACCTCCGTGCATTTGCTCAGATTAAGTTCGAGTCCCCACTCTTGGCTCCACACATGAACGTTGTTTAAATCCGATGATAGAGTTTCAAAGTCAGAGTGATCACTAATTTCACGATAGATGACAGCGTCGTCGGCAAATAGACGTATTTTACTGCTAATTCGAGAGCATAGATCATTTATGTATATAATGAACAAAAGGGGTCCGATCACGCTTCCTTGCGGGACACCTGATGTCACTTTAACTACATCAGAGCTAATTCCGTCAAGAACTACCTTTTGCTTACGATCACTCAGAAAGTCGCGTATCCAGTTTACTACTGTTTCGTTTAGGCCGCATGACTGTAATTTGTATAAAAGTTTATTATGAGGTACCGTGTCGAAAGCTTTCTTAAAATCTAGAAATAATGCGTCAACTTGTCTTTTCGATTCACCAGATTTGAGAACGTCATGAAGAAAGAGCGCGAGTTGTGTTTCACATGATCTACCTTTCCGGAAACCGTGCTGAGAGCCATGGAGGACGTTACGACTGTCCAGGAACGTCATGATATTGCTAACGACGATATGTTCGAGTATCTTGCTTATAATCGACGTTAATGAAATTGGTCGATAGTTCCCTGGGTCGTGTCTGTTTCCCTTTTTGAATATCGGTGTAACGTTTGCAATTTTCCAGTCTAATGGTATCTTTCATTCAGACAATGATTTCTTGAATATTATGTCTAAGAACGGTGCATATATTGTATTTTGTATATTTTCCAACATGGAACCCCTGACCCAGGAAACATTGACGATTATTATTAGCTGGGAAAGTATCAGATCATACTTTCGTGCTCATAAAGTTTGAGAAAATATTCTTCCTCTAGAAAACGCTCTGCGTATTTTTCGTTTCCATCGACATTAGTATTTCCTGTTTGACAATGGTTACAGGTTATAAATAAACTCGCTATGAAGAGGCACTCACCTCTGCCCTGAAGACGATGCTTGACTCGAGCGTCGAAACGTTGGCCGCTATGGACCTAAACACCCTGTGTAAACCCCGAAAGATCACTGACGTACATCTTTGCCGGGAAAGCCTGAAATCTTTCATCATCGAATATAATATTCACGTAATTATAAATATGGATAATAATACATGAGTAATAATGGTATTGGCATAGAGTTCTCGAGCCTTCCACTTGATGCGAAGTTTCATGTTGGCCGTTGTTTCGATGTTGGAGTCGAACACGAGTACCTATTGTATATTTTCCAACATAGAACCCCTGAACCAGGAAACATTGACGATTATTATTAGCTGGGAAAGTACCAGATCATACTTTCCTGCTCATAAAGTTTGAGAAAATATTCTTCCTCTAGAAAACGCTCTGCGTGTTTTTCGTTTCCATCGACATTAGTATTTTATCCTGTTTTACAATGGTTACAGGTTATAAATAAACTCGGTATGAAGAGATTTGAACATTGGGACTCATGGAAAGGTAGGATACGATGGACGGGGAAGAGTAATGGTGGAGGTGGAAGAGAGGGGGGGAGAGGGGTGCTATGGAGAGGGGCTGGAGGGTGGAAACGGGGACGGTGAGGGAAGGGGGTGGTGGTGGGATGGTTCGACTGGTGCCAAACTTCGTCACAAGAGGGTTGGGACGTATTCCTGAGGGATGCGCCTCGCTGTAGTATTCCGCCCTTGCCCCCGCCGCCACCGTATTCAGCCAGCCGATGGTCTACAACACACCCCCACTCACTCACCATTCGGGCCCCCCTCCTCTTCCCGAACCCCCACACCCCATCGAGAGCTCAGCCCTCCCTGCTCAAGCAAGTTAATAGATCCGCTCTTGTCTCTCTCTCCTCTTCTTCTTCCTAAAACTCCCTCTTTTACTCCCCCACCGCCCATCCGTGCTATACTCGGTGCAGCGACGTGCCGAGTTTGTAATGTTGACGAGGAGGCGGGCTTTCGCTTTCATCCGCGTATTAAACCCTCCGCGCCTCCATCAGAATCTCCTTGTCCCAACGTCGTCGTCTTCATCCAAAACTTATAATCCACTTCGTCCCCCACCTCCAGTGTCAAAGTTTCCTTCCCTCACGCTTATGCTGCTTTTTATCCTCTAGTGAGCGCAGTTTTTCTTCAAACGCATCGCTGATTTCAACGATTGTCAGCGCAAAAATCGCTTCCTTCAGGTGCATGGATGAGTTCCTCTATTGTTCATTAAGCGCCTGGTTACCCATGGGAAGTTTTATTCGCCTACGTAACTTCTACATACCTTGTTGTTTAATTTGAAGTACTATTTAAAATATGTTCAGTGACTTGATTCATGTAATTCTGTAATTATAACCGAGTTCAAAGGCACCCAATTTGAATATGCCTATTCCCTGTCACCTTCGGAAAGCCTAAAATTGAATGAATATATACTATTCCTTATTCTTCACCGCAGAATCCTCCCTCAGATTTCACATTCCTTTGAAATTCATATTAAAATGGATATAATTTGAGGTTCCAGGCGTGATGGAGTGGAAACGGAACATAACTGCAATTAATGAAAAAAGAGCAATTTCCACAAGTATGACATTTATTGCACGACCGGCTTCGCTTTTTACAGCATCTTCAGGTACATATATCAAGTGTGCTCAAGCTCAAGCTCAAGAGGCGGGAAGGGGGGTGGTAAGACGGGGTGACGGAAGAAGGGGAAGGGGAAAGGAAAAGGAGAGAAGGGTGGACAGTCATAGGTGCCTGAGCGTGAAGCGAAAAAGCATTGGTTTTATGCCATTTTTTAAATAGCTTCATTTTCTAATATTCTGGGTCATCTTCAATTTTTTGTAATTTTTCGTGCGTAGGCATTCCCACCTAATTGCAAGGAGTGTGATTGATCAGGTCTTCCCTTGAGGTCTCTTTTATTGCTTAAATGTAATCCTATTTAATATACAATATAGGATCCCATTAGGAAATGTGATGTGAACGTGAAGTGATGATTCTGTAATCTTTATAATTTTCTTTTAGAAGCAATGCAAAAATGTCTTCAAAACTAATTTTTTTTCTAATTTCATCAACATTCACCGTAGTTCATCATTCAAACATCAAACAATCAAATTTGCGTCAACATTCCTGAAACTGGAACGACGCTCTTTCGAGACGAGAGTACCATATATATTCAAGTATTGTTCTGATGAGACTAATACAAATATTACGAGCATAGGCGCACGGTTATACTGTGCAAGTCTCAAAATATCAGTTGGTGATATTAATTTGGTATCTAAGCGTGAATCATACTTTTAGAGCGAAGTAACATTCTCGTCGTAGTCCGCGATACGGCGTGACAAGTTTGATTCTTAATTATTTTATCTCCAGCGGAGTTTTGTTGCTGTAACTCAGTTGTTCAGTTAATTTTCTTCGAGGTAGGTGGCAATTATTTTGTTGGTGAATGTTTCATGTTATTTTCTGCCGGAAATCTATATTTATTTTCAAGCTAATTTTACAGGAATAGCTGCAAAAGTTAACTAGAAAATCATTTTGGGAAAATCATGGGGTTTCTGAAGACAAATAGGGCTATTTATTCGGTTGATGCCTTGTAGAATCATACACGCCCATTAACTAATTGAACCCCAGGCACTGTTAGTCCTAGAATTCAAACCTGTAGGAAATGGTGCGGATGTGCATGCATCGTTACTATAGGATATATCCGGATTTTCCCTTATTGGATTACCCAGTCAAGTGAGCGTTAAATCAGGGTAGCAATTCGCCCGTACAGGTAAAAGGCTTCTCCTCTTCCTCTTCGATTGCAGATTATTATTCACGAGTCGATTTGTTTTTCGCAAATTTTCAATCCCAATTTTTTTCCTCATTATCACTTCGAAAAAAAATGGGCGAATTTGCATGCAATGCATTACGCATCAGTCAAGTAAAGTGCCCAGGAGCGGGGAAAAAAATACAAAACGTGGGGGCTTTCTCGAACGGGGTATGAGCAAAAGGGGAATTAAAAAATATTATCGTCAAATTAAGGCGGGACATCCCCTTGCTACCAACCGCACCGCTTTATTTTCTTTTAACGGGCTTCTTCCTTCCGCCTCCCGCAAGCCAACCTGCCCCGGAACGAATGAAAAATAACGTAAAAGTTATAAATGGATAAAAAAAACCTCTACCCGTGCTCCTCACGACTCACCCTTCCCCCTCGTCGTCATTTCGTCCCCATCCAGCGTGGGAGGATTCAAGCGGAATCAGGTGTAAAGGGGGGGTTATTATCTCTTCATAGAATGTTCGCCCACTAGTAAAAAACCTACGTTTAACTGTTTTTCTGGTGTTGAGACAGTGTTTTAAATTCGAGACATGCTTAATCGATTAGATGTTTATGAACAGTGAATGCCTTTCACCGGCACAAGATTGATAAAGATTTTAAGACAGTAGTTATCTAAAGAGGGTAGGTACCAACGTTCACTTTTGCCTCAAAGGAGAGGCAGGCGTTTGTTAGTGAGTACGATTTTCTGCCAGTGATATTTTACTAATTCCGGAAGGAATCGAGGAAAATTGGCGTCGGTACTAGCTAACTATAAACAGAAAATGCCAATTGGTCCTTAGTTATACATCTCATCCAATAAATATACATCAAATCCACTCTATTTGAGATCGGAATTTTAATGAAAAATTTCTCCACACTCATATTTTGATGCAAGGCACTCAGGATGAGAGCCCAGAGTAATAAGCTGACGGATTCCTATATTGCTCTCCTTTGTTTACTCCCAGATTTATCATTGGGCATTCAAATTAAAGCTATAGTGTAAATTATCTTCATTATGATAATTTTTCATTCAGCCAAGAATACGGTTATAAAACAGAAATTAACTCGAGGAAAAATCAACCTGGACTGGGAATAGAACCACGAACCCTTTCCTTGCCGGGCCAATGTACGGACCACAACGCTACCCTGGCTTATCAATTCTCGTGAAAATATTTTGCTGATATTATAAAAAAATATCTTCTTCATGATATTAGTAATGCCTAACTCGAAATCTGTTATGTTTCTTAATATATAGTAATATTAATAAGCGTTTTTTAAATAATGAAACCTGTCTAAATTTTTAAAACGTTTGTGCGTCTGCTTTCAAACTTAATAGGGATCATCCTCTTCGCCATCCACTCCATAATCTTTTTTCCCTTCTCCTACTTTATACCTCTCTTCATTTCACCTCGTTACCCTTTCCCTCCCCTCCTCTCCCCTTGTCCTTCCCTACTCCTCCATTCCAACGCGGCGTAATTAAGCCGGCCTACGCATCACACAACCCACCCCCTCTCCCCCCATCAGCACCGCGCCCCAGAGTAGAGGGTGGCACCGAAAGGGTGGGTGGCCGAGGGACACGGCCGGTGGGTAGGAGGTGGAAGGCCGGCGTGAAAACGGATGCTTCGCAAAAAGAGGGGGGCGTGGCTTTAAAGTTCGTTTTTTGTTTCTTTTTTTAATTTTTAATTTTCGCTCGTTTTCAAGAGTGTCGACCATGGGTATGAGATGTGGTGTGATGAGGCAAAGGGAGATAAATTTAGGGAGGGGGGGATATTGTGGCGAGGGGATCGGGAGAGCGATATGAGTCGGAATGAGATGAAATGATAAAAAAGAGGAAGGGCGAAAGGAAGCAAGAGAGAGCGAGAGAATGAAAAAATGAGATCAAAATCCGAGATGGTGATGAGATGGCCAATATCGGGCGGGTTGGAAAATATGAATGAGATTGAAATTTTTTTCATCGGTCCCCCTTCCAAAAGTGGGAAAAAGTGTCTTGTTTGGTGAGGATAATTAGCATTCAACCGTAACGAAAGGGGCAGGTTATCAAGAAGTTTTGCGTTCGAGTGAGTTTCTTGGAGTGGTGACTTGGGCGATTGAAATGAGTTACCGAGACGTCTCTTATTGGGGGTCGGTTTTGACCGAAGAGAAAGGAAAAAAAAACCTCGGAACTGAAACAGAAAACTCTCCTGGAAGTTTAGCTCATCTGTTTTCCCCTATTTAATTCAAAAGTATTTGAAGTTGCCGTTTCTTATGTGCATTGACGTATATTCATCCTAAATGCATTTTAAGTAAGTTTTGATTATGCAATGCAAAGTTTGGTTCATGTAAAATAGATTTGCACTGTTGTTCGTATGCTATCAAAAGAAAAATGTGCATCCACCTTATATTAGGTACATGGTCTATATCAAAATAGAAAATATTTGCATTAAATTGAAAATGAATAGACGCATATTAAATGTCCAAGGGGAAATTGCCCGGAAAATATTACGAAGGTTTTTTGTGATATTTTTATATAAGACGGAAAAATACTCCAAATGAACTGACAAGGTACATTTCATCTCCGAGAGAATGTATGAGCATGCAACACTGGGTGATAAGTGTCGAGAATTCCGCAGACATATTCTCCTTGAATTATTTTGGGTGAAGTAAGGATTTAAAGCTTATTTGGAAATTTGGAGGGCAATTGACGACAATTAACAAGAAATGAAAGATTAGGATGTGGTGAGAGAAAATAAAAGGACATCATTAATTATCGCAATCCCTTTTTGGTATATTATTTATTTAATCCTTTTATTCTTTGTTGCATACCTCCATCTAAAGGCTTCTAATATTTTAATTGCTCTTATGTCAGCTTTTGATGTGACTGTAATGATGTTACTTTCTTTCTGACTAACGCCAAGATATTTATATGTAATTCTTACTTGTATTACTGTATCTTCTTTGAAAACAGTAGTGCTCTCTTGCTCAGAAATGTTGACATAATTAGTTAAATGGAAAAGGAGGGATACGCATGCGGGTATGATTTATTAATGTGCTTCAAAAGAGCAACCATACAAGAAACCAAGAAACACAAAGTATTATTTCAGATTTGTTGACAATTAGGTTTGCTCTTTCCTATAGATATTGATAGTTTTAAAGGGTTATATAGAGAAATATAGATAGGTTGATGGGATCACTGATAATTTTACCATGCATATGATTTGCAGCAGTAGGTATAGATTGTTATAATTACATAATATCCAACTGATATGCCATGACACACCATTACTTAATATCTGTCGAGAATGGCATTATAATTTCGTATTGTATTTTACGTTGCCGATGGATGGCGGACGCAAAGAGGAAAGAGATATATAAAGATAAGGAAAAGGGAAAAGGTCTTGGAAGGGCGCTGCCTACGGGGGATCTCCAAAGGGAGAAAATGGGAAGGAATCAATCGGGAGAGAAGATGCAGGTCTAGAATGGTCGCGGTTATGCCAAGTGGGGCGGGAGATGATTTCTGCCGCGAAGCAAAGAGGGAAAAATACACGCAGAATAGGGTTTTGGGGAAGAAGCAGGTGCTGTGGAGAGGGGGGGGGATATATTCATTTCTTTTTTATCGCCGGGGAGAGTGGAGGCCGTTGCGAACAGGGGTTTCAAAGAAAAGATATGAAAATATGCCCAAATGGAGATTGCTCTGTGGGAGAGGGGATAAAGGATAAAAAGGGGAAGGGTGTGAGAAGATACCTGTCCGACAGACAGAGAGTTAGGTGGGGGATGTGGGGTGTCAGGGGTGAGGTGCAAATTTTCGTTCGCCGAGCAATAGAATTTTGGGGTTTGGATGCGGGATCAATGGAGGGTTTTATAAATGTAAATGCGAAGAGGAATTGGGCTTGGATTATTTTTTTAGCGTCGGTTTGTGGGGAGATCTTTCTTCATCACCAAGAGACGATTTTTCGACCCGTCGCGTCGGTAGGTATAATAAGAATTAGAATAAATTTGGATATTATTCCGCGTTTTAAAATTCCATCTGCATATGCACGCATGGAAATATTTGATGCAGTCCAAATCTAATCTATATCTACTCTTTTATCCGTAGAACGTAGACTAATTTTTTTCCAAGTTTTATTCAGTCATATGCCGGACTCGTGTTCTCTCAAGGCTTTTGTAACATTTTGTTTCCTTCATGTTATCCTACTTGTAGATGTTATAAGTTCTTCTATGTACGTACCTACTCATTTTCTCTTCCTAATCTGGGTTGTTTGTAATCAGGTGGGGGAAAGTAATTCAGTGATTGTTGGAGAATAACCCAATGGTATTCAGTTTTAGGTTGTGGCACACTATATTATCAGATTGTCGATTTTTATCACTACACTAAAATAAAAGTTATTTTAAAATTCCTCAAAACTAAGGTGTAGACTCATATATTAGTTCTTGAGGAAGTATAAAAAATTTGTGCCAGTCATATGCCTGAGTTGTTGAACATTTCAATTAGTTTTTTACAGCAGTAATTTTACTGCAAGAATACCAAAACTTTTCCTCAGAATGAGAATGTTGCTGACTAATATTCATTGTGATTGTTCTTTACCTCGTAACTAATGGAAACATCTCGCAGTGAGGTCTCCATTAATTGTAATCTCTTGGCTAATTAACGTTGATTTGAGCAACATGTACCTTAATCATCACACCTTCTTATTTAGTGTACATCTTATCCTACTCCTATGCTTAACCTATTTCCTCTGTGATAATTTGCAAAAAAAGGTCCTTAATGTTACTGATTCACCCTATACATTCCTCACCTTATCATTTCCTCCTTCGATTCTTCGTTTGCATAGAGATACCTAAATTACTCGATTGCTGAAATTACCATTACGCGCCATCGTTAGTTTGTTCATATCCATTATTACCCTCCTACAATTGTTTGGTGTTCACAGGATCAAGCCTGTTTACAATTTACCGAGTAATTCAAAGATTTTCTGTTCACCATTAAAATTACAGTGCCGTCATCGGTTGACCTAATTTTGATAGTAATTTTAGGTATTAATCTTCTAACTTGTGGGAAAATAGAGGCGCTCACTCAGTAGGACACTGAATATCTAATTTTAATTATCACGTATTGCTCGTTAGACCATGAAAAACCTCGCTCAAAATACTCCCTTTGGTCTATACCTATCTCTCCACTTTAATGTTCAGTTGAAGTGAAAAGCTTAGGTTTCCAATATTTTTACTATTTTTATTGAGATGAAGACTTTTGTGGTGAAATGGAATATGTAGCAAGTGGAATAAACATTCCTCGAAATAATTGCATTTGTTTAAAAATATTACTGATCGTGTGTGGTAGACTTATGAGTTAACAATTGTATACTTATTTGTGCTGGCACATTTACTGTCTGAGGTTTCTCGGAATTTTCAGATGGCTTGATTTAAGCGTTAATTTGCTCTGTTCTGGACCTCAGTGGGTTAATGATCGAATTGATGATAAGAATGCGAAGAATGCCATTCTAATTCCCAGGGGTTTTTCTTCGTGACGACGATTTCTTGGAGAGGGCATTCAAGAAGGGAAGCACTTCCGACAGGCCTCACTCTATCTATATATCTATCCATCGTAGCCGTTTCCCTTTTCCCGCGAACGCCCCCGACTGTTATATAGATAGATATACATACGGAGCCTTTCTTTCTACATTCTTCTGTCTTCCATCTTTGACGTCGAATCACAGAGTCATTAGTGTGTCTGAACAATACATCAGTCCGAAGTTGGGCGGAAATTATTTCGCGTGGAAATCGGGATACAGTGAAGGTGGAAGAAGTCTTTTAAAGGATGGAAAATATATAGTCTCTGGAGGATCAAGCGGATGGTGAGAAAAAATAGGGTTCGGTGAAAGGTCTAGGAGTGCTTACGACCCATTTTCCATGCCCTTCCTCCTGCTCCTCCGAGAAGGAGTTTAAAGGGCGGGAGGGAGGCGGAGGGGACAGTAGCGCAAGTATTTCCTATTCCCTCTATCTCCCTTCCGAGAGGATTTCCTTCGCTCCAAGGGTCTGGTTAGCGGAGATGCATTCAACTCCCTAGTCAGCCTCTTTTACCTTCGTGACGTCTTTCCGCCGTATATTTCCCGTCCGTCCGCAGCAATTTTGAGTTGAGTGTAAATTAGGTTTCCCCTCCTTCCTAGTTTTTATCAATTAATGATATCATACTAATATATAAAAATTGAATGGTGTCTGTCTGTCTGTCTGTCTGTCCGTCTGTATGTTGCTCAATCACGCAAACACTACTGAACCGATTGAGCTGAAATTTTGTGTGTAGTTAGAAAATGTATCGGGATGAAACATAGGCTATATTTAAAATCCGTCAGGGCCCCCACAGGCCCCCCCTGGGGCTCCCTTGTGTTCCATGCTAAGCATTGGGTTCGGTGCAGTGGATTTATTTTTTGCTTTTAAAAATTAATTTCACTCTAGATAGAGGGCTGGAATTTTTTTTTACCAGATGGCTGAATAAATGAAGTTTCTAATTCTTTCAATCGATTTTCTTTTACGCTTCGTAATTGTCTGAATATTATATTTTTTGCTGAAAAATCTGACATTTTTCTCTTTAATCAACAATAGCATATTTCCTTGACAACCATAGATTTGAATTTCAAAGGATATTCACGCATCTGGCATTTAAGTTTTCCTGCCGGCCCATGATAGCACGTAGAAAGAAAATTTGTATAAGAAGGGCCCAGAGTCCCAAGGGCCTCATGATAGATTGCTTCGGGGGGTAATCGATAAATTCAATGCATATTTACAGATATATAGTATTCAATGTCTATTCTCAAAGTAGCTTTCATAGGGGAACTGCATACGAGAGAACACTTATGTACAAAACGATACACATAAAGGAATTAAACGTGGAAGAATATTTACGTGCAGCAAAAAGTAATGGTAATAATGCCTCTGTTGCTAAAACAAACACGGCGTTGTTTATTATCGTGTAATACTCAGATGTATTACACGTAGTGGAACCGCCTGCCTCTCATTTCGATTGCGAATTGTTTTTTAGACCAATTCCCACATCATACGAACGAACGAAGGAACTTCAACGAGTATCATACTAGGTTAAGAACTCCACAATTGACTACGCTGACAGTATTCTTCAGGCTTTGTGGTTTTCTAATAAAATACGTTCAATTTTTTTCACACCAGTAGAATTTGATAACGATTGCGAACAGTTTTTAGACCAATTCCCACTTCATAAACGTTACGAGTTATTTAAATATGTTTAAAAGTTTAAAAGTGCAGTAGACGTACATTCACTCAATCAACGCGTTGCCTTTACAAGACTCTCACTCGCCGCTGTGTTTCCCTTCCTTGGACTTGAAAATATATATCCATCAACACCCCTAAAAGAAAAAAAAGAGTCAACTTTCGAATAAATCTTCTTGAGCAAGAGGAATGTATTCTTTGCGAGAAAATGAGCCCTTTCAAGAAAAACGACAAAGACTAAACTTGGATTCTCAAAGACATGCCCACCAGCGATCTCATGATCATCTCCCCGTGGTGTTTCAGGGGTTACGCTAAGAACCGCACACAGTTCATCCTAATCAAACCTACTGACGGGTAACCAGCTATAAAACTGGTTCAAATATTGACCCATCTGTTTCAGACCGTCAATCTGTTTCAGACCGTCAATCTGTTTCAGACCGTCAATCTGTTTTAAGAAGGTGGAAATTATAATGAAGTCACTACATGCTTCTTACCCGATAAAAGAATTGATATTCTGCGCAATGAACGACATCGGGCATAAAAATTGGCAAGTCCACTTAGACTGATCACCATAGATTTTTAATTTAGTAACCAATGATTATGATTTAGAAATCAACGATTATGGCTTCCTTTTATGCCGAAGGCGCAGTCCGGGTAATGAAGGATTCATAGGACAAATAAACATGGCTGCTACTGAAATTGCTCTTTTTGACGTTGCAAACCGCTGGATTGTACCCTACTATCCAATCCTGATTAAGATACTCAACGCACATATCAACCTTGAATTGCGCAACTCAATTAAGTCATTGAATGCAAATATATTTATGTACACAGGGGAAGCCATCAAGCTGTTAATCACTCAGAAGACGGCTCAAGAGAACCGTAGGGACGAGGTGACCACCTATCAACCTGGGTGCTATTTAAGTAGTAATGAGTCTGCGTGGCCCATTTTTGGGTGTTCCATGCATGAAAGAGGACCAACAGTCACCCATCTCTCCCTTCACCTGGAAAACGATTAGCGTATCTACTACAACGAACATGCATGCAATATAGGTCACGAACTCCTCAAATGACTATGCTCATAGTATCCTTCAGGCTTTGTGGTTTTCTTATAAAATACGTTCATTGTTTTTCACACCCGTTGAATTTCAACGGGTACCTTCAGCTAGTATTCTATAATTATGTATTGAGAAATTATATGCATGATGTTTTTTATTATTGTTTCACGATTGATGTATTTTATTAATTTATTTTTTAATTATTTTTTGTTGTTTTTTTGTCATTTCTCTTATGCTATAAATGTTTCTCTACTCAGTAATGTCTTCAGCCTTAAAGCTTATCGCTACTGTTTAGTATTATTTAATTTTTATTATAAGTGACCTGTAAAATATTTATATTTACAGTTTGTCGCTATTTCAGATAGTTTAATGGATGTCTGTCCGTTATAATTATGCTCTATTTAACAATGATATAGCAGTAGCCTTTATTATTTATAGAAACTTTATACATACTCATTTAGGTGGTTTCATCTGAAATGAAAATGAACCTCATGAATGATATGACCTAAAGTTCATTTCATTCATTTATGCTACTTATGTAAAAATGTGTCCAATGTCAATGAGCAATTATCATACCTTTTTTTGCTATTTTTTCGCTAATTTTACTTGTACCTGCCTTGTGCTAAGTGCGAGAATTGGTATAACATGGTGAATAAGTAGTATTTTTCTGATTAAAATAAATAGTAATTTTCAAGAAAAACTTTTATAAGGTCATATAATTTTTGCACCAGTTCATTTATTTTATAAGATATCTGTAAATTACTTTGTCAGTAACTCGAAAAATTTAAATCAAAGTAAATTGCCCTGGGGTTGGCTCTTTAGGCTGGAAAAAATGTTCATTGAACCTCCATGAACGCTCGAGTATAAATGGTATTACATGCATCCAAATGAAAAGGAAAAATAAGCGGTAAACTTTTTCGGGTCCACAATTATTTTTTATGGAACTTTTCTTCGTATTTTTCTTTGCTTATACAGTGGTTCCTCCATGTTACGCCTCACACCGTTAATTATACTGTACATGGGCAATTTTGGCTGATATGCTTGATGATCGTGAGTATTCGTGGCCATCTCAATAACGTTTTGTGTCGGGTATCGATACAGCGTTTTGTTCACATCCCACCGCTCGCCGCTTGTACCTCCCACTTCCCCATAAAAAAATTCCTTCCCACCGTACCTTGCGCACACCACAGGATGCAATTGCGGCGTCGGGCAAGGAAGAGTGTCCGGCATCATGCAATAAGGATTGGTGTTTACGGCGGGGGGTGGAATTGGATTAAATCGAGTCTGGAGTGTTTGGAGTGGACTTAAGAGGATTGGTTGTCTCAGACCGCGTGCGTATGGAGTGAGTGAACACGGTTGTAGGGGGGAGGGGAAGGGAACTGCGTGCCTACAGCAGCAGCAAAGGGGGAGGCAGGGAAGGTTTGTAGAGAGTGTGTCGGACAAGCGAGTCCACGGAATAGATTAGCCCGCCCCTAGTCTTTAGCTTTGCTCTTTCGCCTTGTCCGAATGGGGAACCGCACCGCGGGATTGCTGGATCGGATGTGTGAGGGTTTGGTCTGGCCAACGTTTCCTGTGCTCCGGCATCACCTGATCGAAATATTGACGAAGGGGGTGCAGTGAGAATTTGCAGCGTTGTGAATGCTTGTCAACATTGCTTGCCTAGAATTCTGCGAAATTGCGTTTGATCATGCATGTCGCGTGAAAAGATTTTTCTAAATCCCCCAAATAAAAATGAATTTTCTCCTAATTTTCGTGGATCGAAATGTCTCATTGTTGTTAATTTTTACTTGCAATGCCTAAATTATTTTCTCAAATAAATACATTCGATTGTACTGATTAGTTTGCATAACAGTCGGTGGTAAAAATGACAAAATTTGTATTTTTAGCCTAGCACTGTAAAATTGATCTGAGCGGCCCTCTTCATTTTAGATAACCGTAGAACATGCGAATTAAAGGCGCTAATGAATCAATTCATTTTTCAATAAACTGAAAATGTAAATGGCTGCAACTACTTGTTCGCATTCAAAAGTTACCCCACTTAAATACCCATGTAAACTCCTACATAGAAAATACGTACGAATTAATTTTAACCGAATTAAAATCCACCTGGACCTGGAAACGAACCACGGAACTTTGGATTGCCTAGCCAATACGCAGACAACCAAGCTACCTAGACTTTCAAATGCTTTTTTATTGGAGGCAATACATTCGTATTTCATCATATTGAATTGCATCATCAGTAACAACCCCAGTAAAATACATACCTTCCTGATTCAGTTGTATTTTCAGTGAATCATATCAATGAGATGTGATACACCTGCCTAGTTAGCATGAGCTGAATCAAAATTTGTAGTTTTATGTTGTTGCTTCTTGGTACACTCTTCAGTCTAGCTCATCAGAAAATTCTACAAATACCCATCATCACTTCCGAGAACATGTTCTCCAAGATTCTGAATGTCGTGAGGTGACTTATTGAAGATGGGTATAGACCGCGTGTATCATTTAGCAAAGGAGGGCGGCCGAGATGGAGATATCGGGGATGAGTGTACTCCTTATCCGTTGACGGTTCTTTTTACGAGGGGAAGGAAGACATTTTTGGCCAAATTAGAAGGAGCTGCGGGAATTCCTTGGGAGAGAGAAAAAAAACGGAGGGGGACAAGAAGGAAATATCCTATGTATATTTATGAGAGGGAAGAGAAGAAAGAAAGAGGAGCGAGTTTTGGGAGTTGGATGGCTGGGGAGGTGAGGGTAGATGGCGGCGGAGAAAAAGAAGAAGAACGACTAGGACCCTCAAGGGTTCACGTGAATTAGGCAAAAGCGGTTGCGTGTTTAATTTTTATATTTTAAGTTACGGCCAGAGTAGAGTGAGGGTGTGAGGGAGCAAAGGAGTGTGGATGGGCCGAAGAAGAAGGAGTAGTGGCGGTTGAGAAGATGCGCAAAGCAGGCAGGGTGCGATGTGGTGCGGCACAACAATCGAAGATGTGCGAGATGAGAAGGGTATGTTTCGGGGAGAGGGGAAGCGGGAGGGAAAACTGAAAGAGATGCCCTTAGGGAGGTGGAAGAGGAGGAGGTCGTGAAAGCGTAGAAACCCCTCTCTTAGGGGGAGAGGTTAGACCTGAAGGGGTTCGGGCCTGAAAGGTAGGGTATAAATGGCGAGGTCCAAGATAAGGAAGCGAAAAAAAACCTCCGAAGGAATGGGGAAGAATGAGGCTGGGCGGGAGAGGAGGGTTTTAAGGAGATAAGTCTTCTCGCGAAGATGATTCTCTGAAAAGGAGTCCGTGGATTGAGAGGGAAGTAATGGACGAGTGTGTAAAGTGAGGGAGTTCTCAGTGAAGCAAGGGAAGGGCAGTAGGGGTTTTAAACCGGACATGATGGGGTCAGCTGAGTTCGCCGATGGTTTGTCGCTCGAATTCAGGAGATGTTTTCACAGAAAGGGTGTTTCGGGAAGTTGAGCGAAAGGTTTTCTAGGATGTACTTAGTTTTTTTCTTGCTATTCCTTCTCATCGTCGCGTCGGGTCCTAAAGCTTAATGATTTCCTGACGATACATCCAAGAAAAGTATGTGTAGGTATAAAGTTAATGGAAGGACGATAAAAGTATGGTTTTCTGAAATTTTGGCCATGTGACTTTTTTCGTTCGATCCATCAAAAATATTTTTATCGAAGTGACATCCCCATCCAGAATTATTGAAGCGCAAGAATGTATTGAGGTCACATGGGAATCGTGAGTAATATCCAAAGCAATTATACGGATCCATCTTGATGTTACTGATGAAAATTACTTTTTCCCCCCTGCCAGTTTCATGTTGTGGTAAAATCATGGCCTCACTCGTGTAACTGGATGAAAATGCGCTATTCCCCAAGTAAATTGGTAATAGCTGGAGGAAGCTATGAAATTACTGCGGAAAGGGGTGTAGGAGCAGCTCATTGTCTAAGAAAAACTTACAAATACAATCCTTTTTTTAAGGCCTAGAGAAATGGAAAAAATATAGGTACCCTTGGCCCTTTTCGTGACTAGTGTGATTTTTACATTACGAAGTAATAGTCGGATGTGGGCGGTTAGGATTGCTGAAAATATTTCTAGGTCGTATGTCTCTTTCTATTTATGAAAGCATGGATTTAATTGAATCTATGCTATCGGGACATGGAGGAATTTAGTTTTATTCCTTATTAGAAAGAAGTAACATTCAGGCTCTAAATGTGGCTTACTTAAAAGTATTTTCCATATAAAACATCCCAGAAAAGTAATTCGCATTACCACAGCTATAATTAAAAGAACGAAAATTTTAACATTTTCATATTACTTATTTTTTATGAGTCGGCCGGTTTTTGCTTTTTAGCATCGAGGTACAATGTATTGTAACAAATGTCACTGCTTGAAGATGTATCATATTAAGGGAATCCTATCTCGATTCAGCTCATCAGCCGAAACCGGTCGTCTCTTGAAAAATAGATGACTGGAAAACACAGCCTTTTTTTTAGTTTAATTATGGAAATACTCCTCAAAGTTAGATCATCTTCGTGTGATTATATTCCAGCTATTATTGAATAATTTTCATGATCATCCCTCAGCCTCGGCTATCGCACTGAAAATAATTGAATTTTAGTGAGTTAAAGCATTTCTGCTGCTACAATATTACGGTTCTGCTATAAGATACTAGGGCGTAATTACGTCTATCGTAGACTAACACCCTACTATTACCTTAGCGTCGTTATCTCCTAATGTGCCCTTGCGTTTGTGCGAGAATTGAGTTTTTGATAATCGCCTTCCACGCCATCATATCGTCCCGGGAAGCAGCGCTCCTTGGCAGCGGGAGCTGTTACGGTTGAATTAACCAATTTCAGTTCACCTTTAGCTCCCTCCCTCAAGAACGAACGCACGACACACATTCATTTAACGGTGCGAGAGGTCTGTGTGTGGCATTTCAAACAAATAGTTAATGTAATCACTGAAAACCACACGCGCAGAGGCACAACATCTTGAGACATAAACTGATTGCTCATATCCGTTGACAAAAGTTTGCCGGCGAGATTCTCTACCCCTCCCCCTCTCTCTCGTTTCGTGTATCTCTCTCCGTCTCTCACTATTTCAGGTAACTCACGGCTGTATTCGTGAGCCACTGGAATAGCTAATTACCTCTCTCGCAGCCAGGAATTCACAAACTTCTGGGAGCTTCCCTTGTCTGAGGAGAGTGGGTTAAGCGTGCTGAGGAAAAGATGGGCGAGGGAGGGGGGTTGGTTCGGGGAAGGTGCGGACGAGAGAGGCCGTGGATATGTTCCTTCGCCCACCAGTGCATAACTTCATTAAGGTTTAAGAAGCCTCTTTGTAGCGCTCTCCGTAGTAGGTTAATGGCTCCCCTTGGCGCTCTCCTTCGATCACGAGTGCCCCTATGCGAGGCAGGCTGGTCGAAATCATTGCTCTTCTCACTTCACGGACTCCTGGAAATGTTTTGCATTCTATTTCAATTGAGGTATTCGCTCAAACTTTTTAATTCACAAGTTTTCGCAGAATTTTGAAACGGGGTCACTCTTTAGTGAGTTAAACTGAACTAAGTATTGAGTCGTCCTGAGGCATCGAGTGCCGAACAAAGGTTTGTGTTTTGATTAGGATCATTTTATATCCCGCGAGTTCAGCTCCGCATTCAAAAACCCATTAAACCTTTTAATTTATCCTGAAGCTAGGCTAGAGATTACTCGTGATTCCCCACGCCTGAGCTAATCTCCTGAGGTGGTATTTTTTTCGTGAAATATTGTTCTCTTCAACGCTGCCGTAAAATAATTGCGAAAATTCATTTGAAATTATAGTACTAGTTAAAGTAAGCTACGATTCTTGGAGAATTTCCTGAATTACCTTCAGTTTTTCGTAGGAGCAAAAATATTTCCAAAAAAATCTTTCACCCCCACGGCAAAGGAGAATTTTTTTGGGTAACTCATATTGGATTTTTTTACTTGCTCACATCGTGCAGGATTAATAGAATGTCAGCGCAGGGCACGCCAATTCTAATGTTTAAAACGGACTCAACTCCGGCATTCCTTTGTCAGAACGTTAGTGATGAGAGAGTAATTGCTTTTGGCGTTTCATTTTACGCCTAGAGGAAAATAAATCGACTTGAATGACTAGTGCTGTTTTTATTTATTTTTTATCGCAATCGGAAAGTAAATAAAAGTGGATAGAGGAGAGAGAGAGCGACTGGGGAAGACTCCGGAAATTGGTTTCTTCAGTCCCGAGAAACCCAAGCCTACGTCATCCCGCGGTCTCATCTCGTCACTCCGCTCCACCTTAATCTTTCCTTCTCCTCTGCGCCTTCCTTCCTCCTTTTGTTTCCGGACTGCTCTCCCCCTCCTCCACTCTCCTCATCTCATCTTTCACCTCACTCCGCGGGCACTTCTCATAACCCTGTGCCGCCACTCCTTACACCCTTCTCCAACCTTCCTCCCAGCCATATCCTCCTCCCTGGTTGAAAATCACCCGTTCGGAATCCTTAGCTTTACCAATTCTTTAATCCCTTTTCTTTTCCCTCGTCCGCACCCATCTTCATTTCCTCCCGGCGCCTTGCCCGCATCCCCACTCTCCCCCCGCACCATCTAAGCCCACGTCCAGACGCGCCAAAGTACCCGTACTTCGCACTCTTGAAATGCCTCCTGCCTGGATCGTCAGCCCCTAGGGGTTCGTGATTTTCCGAAGGCTGCTCCTCGCTTTCGTCATGGAAAGATTGCTCAGTATTGTGTGCTTGTTTGTGCTTGGGTTTCCCATCGATTTTGCAGTTTCGGGCTTCATCTAAAATCCATTTAAGTCCGAGTTCTTCCTTTACTAGCATTCGAAGGGGATTTTTGTGTGTGGCAAAACTGTATTCTCTTCCCAAGATGGTAATCCAGCAACATATTGTTGACAAGGCTCCTCAGTTATATTTTGGAAATGAAAGCGGAAAAAATTACCCATTTTCCACATTATCTTTTACCTAATTTGATATCTAATCGTTTTCGTATTCCATAAATGCTCAGTTTATTATTATTATTTAATTGTTACAGTTGTAACATCCCCTCCGAGTCCCCGGCAAGCATCATGTTTCATTGCCGTCATAATGGCCGGAGACTCGAGAAGGGTTGGGCAGTAATCGCATCCACGTCCGACGCCCATTGGATGAGTGGCTACACTGCTGTCGGGTCATGCGTACGCAGTAGACGGAGTAACCCCAGGATGACGGCCTTCTGCATGCGTGCAACTAGTGATTCCGGCTGTGCCACGCAAGACGGAATGCACTTGATGTTATTTAGCAGCGAGCCCTCAACTCCACCGAGCACATCTATAATGAGGACCACCAGTTTCACAGAGTGTCCGGGGTACATTTGTCGAAGTCCGAAAAGCAGGTCTTGATATTTCGTCCGTTTTTCCACCTCCTTCGCATCCATGTTAGTTTCAGCCGGAGCCGAAAACTCAATCACGAACATGGAGCGTGTGAGGTGGTCGAGGAGAAAAATATCAGGCTTGGTCACCTCAAACTGCCTGGTGGTGGAGAAGGAGTAACTCCACCAGTTGGTGCATTTATCGTTGTCCACGACGGACTCAATATCTCCAGGGGCATAGGGCAGCACTGGTGTTTCGTCGATGCCATAATGGTGTCGAAGGTGAAAGTATAACACCCGCAGGACCGCGTTGTGGCGAGCTAAATACGCCGAACTTGCGTAATAGCTACAGCCGGAGAGAAGGAGACTCAAAGTCTCCAGCTGGGCTCGGCACGCCCTGTATCTCGTGTCCGCGACCTCCGCCTTGAATATAATTCTGCGGTACACGAGTGTGTTTATGAAACCATCCTGGCACGCGAGAACAAAACCCTCGGTCTCAGACTTCAGACCGGCGGAGCGTAGGAAGGCAAACGTCAGCTACTTCGATAACCCATGCTTTTCGAGGTTTCGAAAGAAACATCCATGCATGGGCTTATCGATGTGCGCCTTGAGCAAGGCCTTCTGCTCGGCTTTTTTTATTTCGAGGATGAGGATGTCTGCCTTCAATGACGAGATGGTCATTGTCGCTTCCGTCGGATGACGGGTCGAAGTCGAGACCGGTTTCGTCCGCTGCCCTCTTTGCCGCCTTGAAAAGAAACGCCCCTGCTCCCGCACTCTCGTGCTCTCTCACGAGATTGAGCAGGGGGTCCCTGCTTTTCAACACTCGGCATGCCGTGCCCAGGACAACTCTGTTGTGGAGACACTCCAGACTCAATAGTCATCTACCACCTACATTGCGAGGGAGATACAATCTGGCGACGGAAGATTTCGGATGAAGACTTCTATAGATGGTCATCATCTTCCTCGTTCCCCTATCGAGGTTCTGCAACTCGTTGTCGTTCCATTTCATGCATCCGAAGGTATGCAGCAGTGTAGGAACCGCGAACATGTTCGTGGCAAGAACCCTGTTCTTGCCTGACAGCTCAGAACTCCAGATGCATTTGGCGGTGAGCCTTTCCTTCACTGCTGCAACCTCCTGCATTTGGCGCTGGGGGACACCGAGGTATTCATAGCTATCATCGTCCTCGAGGTGACGAATGACGCTCCCGTCAACAAGTTGTACGTCTTCCTTGATCTCCGAAAATCTTCCTCTCGCCAGGTGGATGGTTGCACACTTGTCCAATCCGAACTCCATCCCTATAGCCTCACTGTATTCCAGTACGGTGTCTAGGGCAGTGCGAAGGTCTATCGCACTGTCCATGGAAATTAACTGACCCCCATACCCTGAATGTGTGAAATTCACACCCCTGTGGCTTAGTCCGGGGTGAGATCTACCCTCAATTATCCAAAACCAACCATCAGGTTGAATCACTGAGTAAGTGTGACTTCAACTGGCAATCCAATCTGTCATTTTTTTTCCATAACAACCCTCACTCATCGCCATAAGGATTTCAGAAGATCATAATTCCTTTCTTTTAATTCTAATATTATTGTAGTGCAAGGTAATTTTTTATTTTATTATTACCGCCTGGTCATAAGGAAGTATTTTCACGCATTCACCTATTAATTTGAGTCCCCAGTTCTCTTAGGCTGGCATTCGTTTATGTGAATTTTCTTTTTATTAATTCTGTAAAGAATAAGGATATGTAGTGGTAAGTAATTTTGTCGAGCAATTTATTCAATCAATTGGTATATGTCTACTCCAGTAACAAGCTGTTTTAGCTCTCAAAATCTTCACTTCGAGTACTTATAAGTTAAGTTCACAGTTAAAGAATTGTATCTGATTGTGAGAATGACACGAAAGCGTTGAAACGCGTTGTTGCTGCTGCATAACTTAACTGATTTATAAGTTACCAGGGCAGAGTGTTTTACTTAAAATCATCAATATGTAAGTTCCACCTCTTTCGTCTGACACGTGTATTTTCTCTTTAGCGATTAATGGCTATTTTAACATTTATTTCCTATTATGTCCGAGTATCGAAAAATATATTAATCATTTTCTTATTTGGGGCAATTTGTATTTATTTAGCTACTTTGTTTTCATATTTTCACTATTAATTGTAATTTTGGAAACACTACCAATTTTTCAAAAATTTTAACTTTACCCTTTACTTTTTCAGGTAAGTACATGATCTTCGCAATTTCCTGTCTGCTGAAGAAATGGCGGCACGTGTATGTAAGTTGTAGTATTCTTTGAACTTTATTTAATCGTGAATAGTTTCATACTGCATCCGCTGGTATAGCTCTGGTTCTCAGAGTCGATTAGATTTTTCTGTTTCCTGCATGACGGATGATAACCCATAAAGTGAATGAGTTATGCGGCTATATAATTGAACCCTTATTTTCATATTAATATATATATTGTGGGTTTAATTACAAACGATCATTACCAGTTATGCATTACACATTCCTATTAAAAAGGGAAATTCCATTGACGTATGAGATTTTTTTATTCCCAATGTCTTTTGTGTGTGCCTTTGTACTTAAGTAATGTACTTGCCGGAGTATTTTTCTATGAAATTCCGTGCCAAGATTCTGATGTCACACATAAGAAGAATTTAAAGACTCCTTTCCATTAAGAAAAATTAATCCCTAAGCTCTGAGGAAATTCTGGCAAGAATACGCAGAAGAAATAGCCCTCAAAATTGCACTGGCCCTCGAATGCATATTTAATAAGTCCATTTGGGAAGGTATTATACCCTGAGACTGAAAGATGGATGGCTCCACTTCCATCTTGAAAAGTGGAAACAAACAAGACCCAATCAATAGCGCTAACGCTCTCATCCCTCTGGAATCTCAGAATTTACTTTTCCATAGCTCTCATGATAATTATCATTTCATTTTGTAAATCATCTTTAAATGCATTAAATTTCAGTTACACGATTAGGTCCTTCGGTGCATAACGTCCAATTCGAAGTGTCATTTCAAAAACTCATTTGGCGCTTTTCTTCTCTTATAGTTTATCTTTTTCATTATGGATAATTAAAGATGCATTTGAATGCCGTTGATGGATTATTTAGAAATCGGAAATGAGTCTTCGTTGAACTACCGGATCTTTTACAAAAATTTTGGCTTATCAAATGTTCTTAAAGCTAGATAAAAATAAGCTAAGTCTCTTATTCCATCGACTTTCTTATTGGTTTTGACAAAAAATGAATAAAATTTATCTCTTTGTTGACTGGAAATTCTTAAATATGTTTATCTACGAATCAGGCAAGTGCATCTGTTATATATCAGATAAATAATTTTTGTGTGACAATCGCATTCTTTTTGCGTTAAAATTTCCTTTTTTTCCCGCCTGATTAGTCTTATCATTATTTTGGCTACGTTTCGAAGTGGGATATGATTCGGTGATCCTGCGAGCTTCTTAGCTCAGGTTTGCAGCACAAAAAGTTCGCAGGTGTGATTAAAAATCTCGAGTAGTCAACCTATTTTGGCAATTTTATTAAAATGTTCGTCGCAAGGAAAATCTTGAGGAGGAGAGAGATATGAGAATGGGGCTGAGGAAGAGGGGAAGGAAAGACAAGCGAGGAAAAATATTTTCATTATGAAAACGCTCACTCTTTATTTTTATCTCCCCTTTTAATCATCCCCTCTCCATTCCTCTTTCGACCTCCCCCGCCTGCCTCCACAACAACCCCCTCCCAATGCGCCATCCCCTCCTGCCCTTTCCATTCCCACACACCCCCTAAACAACCCCTGGCGCCATCTTCCCCACACTTTCTCTCCGTACCCTCCCCCTCTCCTGTACCCTCAAACCCTTCTCCCTCCCCCCCCTCCACCAATCCGACTACATCTCCCACCCAGCCCCCCTGTTCTAACGTTTGGCGCTCTTCCTTATTCATTTCGTCCATTTTTTCAGTAATTGCACCCCGGGGTCGCTCCTTCCCTACCACCCCACCAATCCTCTCTTTCTCTCTCCCCTTCTGCCCCCCCCCTCCCTCCCTTCCGCCCCATCGTCCCCAGAGTTCTCTCTCTCTCTCGCCCTCTCGCTCTCACTCCTGCATGGAAATACTTAAAGAGGGGGCAATTCCGTGTCGGGGAGGTCCTTACTTTTTCCTCTCCTTGACCTCTTCAACCACGCCCGTGGATATGGGGGATGGAGCCTATCCCATGGAGAATGGTCCCATCAACTGCCGAGCGGTGCACGAGCCGTGCGCTCTTATTCCTCCGCGGATATTCTCGAGAAAAGAACCCCATTGTCGTTAAATCATAGAATCCATTTAGATATAAATATAAATATCTATTTTATAGCTAAAGGATGCGGACGCTGGATGATGTAATGACGAGTGTGCGGCAGATATTTTCACGTGCACGTTTGGGATTTTTTCGGTGGTTTTGATTGGACAATTAATTTGCGATGTTTACTGTAAATCATTGGTTGATTCTGAGTTCATAAAGCTGAGAAATTAAAAAAAAACGGAATGCTCACCGCTTGTGTTTTACCGTCGTTTTATTGACTAAATAATTGATCTCGAATTTTATGTTGTTCAAATTTTATAATAATGCTGTTGAGTTGAGTGCTATAAAAAGATGTGGGCCATCCGTTGGTTTTTTTCGTTGTTGCTTGTTCAGAGGTAAGAATACTCGGAGGGTAATTCTCCTTCTCTTTATTGCGTATGCAATTAATGCATCCGAATTTTCATTCTTTTACCTCGAGTACTTCTTTAACAAATCTGCTAGAATTCTGCAAAAATACTTTTTCTCGTTTCAATCTCTAGGCTTGAATTTCTTTGTTATTTTTTTAGTCCTCTTTCCCCTCCGCTGACTGTTGCTCTGCGACTACTTACAACGTTCCCATTCATCTGCTTGTCACAGAAACATTCGGTCGTTTTAAGACCACCCACTCCGGTCGCCTTTCCGTGTCCCTCCTCAACACCCTCGAGTCTTATTTCTAATTTCCATCCGTCTCGCCTCCGCCACCCTCGCGCTCCTACTTTCATTCGTTAACCTTCGTTAATTCGGTCCGCTCAGTCTCTCTCCACGCTCTTCTTCCTGCCTCTCCTTCCTTCTGCACTTCCCATCCCCTCCCCATCTTACTTCTCAATCATCGGGCGGCCGTGAGACTGGAGCCTCTTCCCTCCTCTGAGACACTCCTCTTCCTTCCAGAAATAAAAGATGGCAGAGTCCCACTTCACGCTCAAAATCATTCCATTCTCGCCCGCCGAAAGGGTCCTCCCCCTCCTTAAATAGCTACGTTCTTTATTTCGTCTCCCTGCCCTCCCTCTAACGTTCTCCCCCTCGACCTTCCTTGATTTGACTTACCCCAACAGGCTAGCTGTGTTGGTATCTGTATGTTTATACCCTAACCGCTCTGACTTCTCCATGATCCGTAGCTTTCTTCTACCAATATAATCAATCTCATTACCAAGTTGAAGGTAACCCAAGCTCGGTGAAGCCGCTGGCCGGCTTCCGCCTTCGCCGATCTCTTCTGCGGCCTGCGTCGAATGTTTATTCGGAGAAGTGACCGACAACTGAGGTCATTTGTGGCATCAAGGACGCATGGGTAGGATAGTAAGGGAGAATTATGTTTACTTTACGAGAGTTTTACTAAAAATAAATTGTGATATTGTGGTTACGTTGTCGCAGATATTATCCCTTGTATACAGACTTATAAATCTATGTTTATCTTCATAATTTCCAAGTCTTTCAACGGTTTGTCTCCGAAAAGCCCACTGGGGTGGCAAAAGGTTTGACGCCAACTACGCCGCCCACGGAAATTCCTCCAGTAAGTCACTCCTACATCCATTTCAATCCTTATTCCGACGTTACCCAGCATCCCACTCCCTTGTTTCTCCACTTTTGAGCGCGTAGAGGACCTTTTGCCCCTTCCCGTAACCCCAGGGCTCCGCATCTTCCTTCTTCTTTTAAGGAACTCCCTTCCCCCGACCCTTGCCCCTGACCCTTAAACCCCTCTACCTTATTCTCGCTAGAAGCGATCTCTATCCTCCCCCGATTCCATCCTATACCCCTCGAGACTCCTTCGAATTCCTCATTTACTTCCGCTTCCCTTACTCGATGCTTCCTCTCCCCGATGTTTCCTTTTTATTTCCCTCCCTCTCTCGTTGATCAAAATTTCCCCGGCATCCTACCCCGGCATTCCCCCCCTCCAATCCCATTCCGTTTGATTCCCATTCTTTCACACCTGACCCACCATTTCATTTTCTCCTTATTTATACTTCCGTGCCCAATCTACCCAATGCCCTCTTCCCTCCCCACCCGCATCTCATTTATCCCGTTACCATTTCCGGTCCCGTAAGTCGATCAGGGAAATACTTGTGTGTGCGCCCAAAAGGACTTTTAAGTCGTCGTTGTTCTTGGGGGACGCGAAGATTTCGATGGATTGTGTGCTGAACGGAGGGCTAAAAGTAGGGAGGGCCGATGAGGTTTTATTTTTCGTGTTCCTACTTTCATCGGAAAGCAGCGACGTTCGCATCTTGTGATAGGTTGGACTGTCGACGCTCCCGCTCTTTGCCATCTCGATGCGAGTGGCGCTGACTGATACTGATTGTGCATCTACTTCCACAACTTACAATTAGTGAACCACTGCGCTGCAAGTGGCTGTATCTATTTGCTGGCGGAGGTGTTTGGATACCAACCATTCAGAGGGAAGGGAGAAGGGGAAAAAGTTGTAAGAGAAAATGGACTAGAGGAAGATGTGCTTTAGTGAATTTAATTTGTTGTTTTTTTAGCCGTTAATGGTGAGTGGGAAGGTCAAAATTTGTTAATGTTTGGTTGCTACAGTTAATTTCTTATTTTGGCGCTTTTTCTGTTCTATAGATTTAGAGGTCACATAATATACTGCGTTTCACGAAGAACATTTTTTTAAAGTGCAAAGTTTTATTCTTTTCAATATGAATATACCTACGTCGCTTTCGACTAGTGAGATCTGATTCCACACTTTTTAATACTCTCCATGTCAATTTAAGACCTCTATGAATCTACTTTTTTAGAAATCTTAGCCATTCTGAAACCTCCCGAGTCTAATTAGCAGTTTTTACTAAAGCGCGTGGTTTCTCTTTGTATTTTGTTGATTTCTTGTATCAGATCCTTTTGCACTTCTGTTATTTGCGGAAGGATCGCATCTTAGATGGTAGTGATGGTCTCCAGGATAAAAAGAATGGGAACGAGTGTGCAATCTCCAGAGATTCTTCCCCTCTCATTTTTCATGGACACCCTCGACGTTTTTCTGTTTTCATTTTACTAATTATGCGTCTGGCTTCTCTCAAACGGACCAGCACCCACTATGGGGGAGGCACCGAAGGACCATGGGGTGAACTTCATCAATAGATACCTAATCATTTGTTCTTGTTTCAAGAGAATACTCACCGTTACACCGTTTATCTCTAGGAAGTATGGTCTGGAACAAGAAAAAAATCCATTTCATAATTGCATGTTAAAATAAATATTGTTCAAATTGATATATGTAATTTTAGTGGGAATATCGTCTTGCTTAATTAAAAGGCATAGTAACTCGTTGACTCTTTGCTGTAATTATCTGTAAACGACTCAGGAGCGTGAGCTTTTAGCATGTCGACCATCTCAGACAGCACCTAAAGCGAGGTTGGAAAATAACCTTCTAATTAGATGGAGAGTTCCTCCTTTTCGTTGCATTTAAAGTATCCAGTTTCCATCATGAGGAACTCTTATCAATGTCATAATTTTCTCAAGTGAGACATGTCACGACTTCACATCTCATGCATAAAATTGCTCCACCGCTTTCAAGTTGTTCCTTTTCACTCGGAAGAGCTTGTCTTATTGCAATATTTACCCAAGCATAAGTATTTGACGCGGCGTATCTTCATTACAAAATGTTGAACTTTCATTAAGCCTTGACTTAATTCGCATGCATCTTAACTATGCTATTATTACTTGTCACATTTTTTATGATATTAGGCTTCTCGTAGCTGCTAGTCGATTGGAAGAACTGAATAATAATTCTATCAAACCATGGAAAAAATACGTTATCGTTGGAACCTACCAGCACGAAATTCCCAAAGCGAGCTTCTTTGGTCCACTGCAAGGCAGTATCGTACATTATAATGATCGCCTCTGCACTTAACTCGAAGCTAGTTTATTCTTACGGACGGGGTTGCATGAAATATATCTATTTTACCGTCTACAGGGTTGCTAAAATATCCTCTTACTGCCTCCATGGACGTGACGCGTTATTGACCCCTTCGGGGTTTCGGGACGTTCTGCGGGTCTGGGGGGGTTCTTTTCGCAAGATTCTGCCTATTTGCCGAATATAATTCTGCGTTCATTACAAAAAGAGTGTAAAACAGAATATTCAGCAGATGACGCAGGAAGCTTCCCTGAAAGTGTCTCAAACCCACTGCAAAGGAATTCCTCGTCACGCGATAGGAATCGAGTCACATTCATGTAGTTATTTCATCGCTGAGCCCATCAGGCATACTTTTGAGCAGTGTATGAAGCTAATACGGAGACAAACGCTTGGAGTGCTCGTGACGAAGGAGATGGTTGAAAGGGCTAGAGGTAAAAGGGAGCAATCCCACATTCTTCCCAGTCAACTCCTCGTCATTCTGAAGGGCTCCTGCCCTCCCGTCCCATTTCGCTTGATCATGTTAAGCGATGAGAAAAGGGCGAAAGGGCCGGTCATTCATTGTGCTTGCGGCTTTGCATCCTCGTCCCTCGTTTATTGCCTCCGTGGCCATTCTCCCCGTTGTCCACCCGTCCATCTCTCTTCGTATCTTTTCCGTCCCCAGTCATCTCCCTCTCCTTCCTTCTCTTATCTCTCTCCCTCAATGCCTTCTGTCCCTCACTCCCGTCCTTCTTCTACTCTCCATTTCTCTTCAGTTTCTCTTCCTCTCCTCTCATTTGCACCCCTTTCGTTTTCATCGCCCTGTTCTCTCTCAGCACCCGAAATGTCGTCCGCCCACCCAACCAACCCCCGCATTCGTCTTTCCATTCCTCGCTTTATTGCTTGCTCCCAGCTCCTCCTCCTCCTCACTCGGTCCAAACCATTCGCGTCCCTCCCACGGCCTTTCCGTTTTCACTTTCGGTGACACATTGGCCCTTTCGCGTTGCGGTTCTCCTCGGCAGCTTTTATTGCTCACCCTCGTATCTCTCTCTCTCTTTGCGAAATTCTGTCGGCTCACACGCTCGCTCACTCATTTAAGAAAGCGTTTCTCAATTTATTGTCACCGCCGTCACATCCACAGGCTGTATATCTGCGCCGAAAAGGAGATCCTTTTTTATTGGATTTACGGTCCAGTGGATCTATGTAGTTTTCCCCCCCTCCGCTCTCCGTCTTGGTCTCCGGAGAAATTTATACTGATTTACCGCTTTGCTTACGATGCGGGTAAATGGAGTCCAGGTTTAATTAAGGGACTTTAGTGATGGGTCACGTTTCCCTTAATAATCGCTGGAATTGCGTCGAAAGTTTTTATTTGCGATTAAAGTAAAACAAGACTGTAGTATTTTTTTGCCTTTTTTTCTTATTCTCATAAACCAAGGAATGGATAAGGACAAGGATCTCTAGCAACAGTGGGCGTCACTTTTAACACGAAATCATAGCATCAATTGTTGAAACGTTTTATTTGGTTATATATATACGTTGATTAGCTAAAATAATTGGTGTATCCGATGCAGGAGGATGCTTTGATTGTGTGATGCGTTGTGGAAACGAAGTTTATTTAAATTAATCTTGAGACTTTGATTACATTAATTCCCTTATTAACTGCGATTGGGTTAACTTTGTAACTGTTGCATCACCATGCATAAAAAGAAGCAACGTCTCTTGCAGATATTATCAGTTTTTGCAAGTGTAGGAAATAAAAGTATTTTACAGTAATGTTGATACATTTTTAAAATATAATAAAAAAATATTACACTAATATAGGCCTTTTATGGTTAAAAGATGTTAAATTCCGAATTTATGGTCCTGTGATTGCGCAAAGGTATTTATTTCCATTGATGAAAGTCATCTTCCCATCATAATGGTGAATATTCGGTAAGAGAAACAACGGAATAGAGTTCTTTGATGTAGCACAATCAGTTTATACCAATCAATATCATTCTGCCTAATACATATAATTGTTATGTGACCATAATTTTAACTAGTCTCTCGTTTCCGTAGAAGAAACACTAAGGGATTATCCGCGATTCAGATGAAACCGTGAGGGAATTTCGACCCTAGCACAACTTAAAATCGTTCTTTGGTTACGAAGGAAGGCATTCCTGCAAGAACAGGGACCAGAGCTGCTTAGACAAGCTAATGGCATTTTGGATACAAACGCATCCCTTTTCTCCACCCGGCGGCGGCGGCTGGGCCAACCCCTCGGTCCTTCTCTTTCTTGGTTCCCACCCCTCTCTTTTTATGTCTCCCTCAGTCTGTCTGATTGGGGGGAAGAAGGGTGAGGGGGGGCAGAGGGAATAGAGAAGAACTGACTTGTTTCTTTTCACTCGGTCGATGGCAAAAACCATCGGATCTCTTCTCAGCCCAACGTAGTCGACGCCCACCCCTTCCTTTCCCATTGTGGATGGGCTCTCAGATGGGAACCCTTCCGAGCAAACGGGATGTGCCACTTGCTCTGGTGGATGGAGAAATACCGAAGGAGAGGCTGCGAGGTCTCTGTGATAGGGAGGAAGTTGGCTCTGGGGAAGGGAGTGGAAATTGAGGCCCGACGAGAACGAGGAGATTCTATAACAAAAGGGTGGAAGAAGTTCTTTGATTTGAAGTGGTTCCCCTAGATTGTCCCACATAGTGATCGGAATCGGACAGAAAATCCGAAGAGGAATTTCACTCAATGCTCCAAGATAAAGGAACACGCTATTTATTTTTTATCCTTGTACGTTACGATTGATTTGACAGCCTTAAGTTTGGTGAATGAATGGGTCAAGAGAGTGAGCTTTTTGGAAACTAATGTAAGACTACCCAAGCCAGTTAAGTGGGAAGGAAAGGGATGAAAATCATCATTTACATCTTCATCTGAATAGAGATACCTTGTAAGTTTCCACATGTTCACGTGGTAAAGTTAATTCGGACGCAATTCTTTAGCTTCCTGGCGATTGTAGGAAAATACGAATTCTTGCACGAGAGATTACGAAGAGGAGAGAGTCGAAAAAAAAGGAAAATAACCCATTTTGTCTGTGGGAAAGTAAATTGGTTCTCAGCATTTGGAATTTCCGGTTTTAGTCTTTTGCCACGTTCGCAGACATTGTAGTTGAATTCTTTCATTGTGAGGGTTAATTTTTTTCTATTTGGAACCAGGCGGTCTTATCTGTCTACACATATAATTTGAGGTACTAATTATTCTCAAGTTTTCAGAAGTCATCTGGAATGCTATGACCTTTCCCACTTACTAAATACATTATTCTAATTGCTGTTGTTGAGGCTCATTAAGCTTTAATTGAAGTTTGTTATTTAACCCAGTTGCACTTTCTTTCTTTCATCTCATGAAACTTTTTGACAAATTTATTTAATCTCATTTTCAAGTAATTTCATTCAATGATCAAACACTTCTGAAACATGCCTCAAATATTATTTTAATCGACTCAGGCAATTTATTATGATTTTATTTTACTTTGAAGCAGCACATTCACATATCGAGGAGAGCCCTTAGCGCAGAATTTTTTCCAGTGTGTACGGATACTGTAATAAGTTAGTGCAATTCATTGAGAGGGACACAGTATCACTTTTGAAATTCAACCAAAAATATCTCATATACGGTGATTTCTGAGTCAAGTGAAGTCCACTCATCTTGTTTTCTAATACCTTGGGAAAGTTAGTACGAGGACAAGCAGTTCTTAACGCTTTGATGTGAGGAAAATAATCTGGATCTCCGCCCACGCGCCTTGAAGATGGGACTATGTTTTCACGTAATGGGTGCGAGGAACAATAAAGAAGCCGTGCCTGGAAGGAGCTGAGGGATTGAAAGAGAGGAGGTAGAAAGTTGATTGGTCTTGCCTGAAGGAATTTGAGTAAATTCGAAGACTCATGGCCAAATATTTGCTCCAAACATTCCATCAAACTATCAAAACTTTCTAAATATTTAGACCTCATGTGGCTTGCGAAATAATCTCACATAATTTTTGGGCAAATTTAACTCAGTTTTGGAAGCTGGCATTGTGATGCGCATTCACTTGTTACCGTGAGGAATAGTAAAAGTCAAGTATGACTATTGTTTAGGGGTAATAGCCCTTAGCTCCCGGACACAGGATTTCCACCGCCTTCATTACGTTATTTGAAGCATCCCTCATGCAATGTCTCTTTTGATATTTCGGGGACTTTGATTCATATGAACTCTTACGACAGTGCGTATCATCAATTAGCTCTTCCATCTTGTCTCTTCTCCACATCAAGCCAAATTTTTTAGGGTACTATGTTAAAAGTTTATGTAAAGGCAAAAGTCGGCACAAAAAATGCTCCAACCGACTCAAAACCGTACGTTTACTGGGTAGATCGGAGAGCGATATTTCGTAGTTATTCCCTCTGTGATATGTTTTTATGATAAAAAAAATTAACCCTATATCCAATTTGATCAAATCCTTTGTAGTAAGTAAATGGAAGGATCAAATTTCAATTTCTTCTAATCCTACCAGTCGATACTCAAACCTGTTTGGTTAAATTTTCATCCACAACATTTCCCGTTAGATGTGAGCTTAAGTAAAAAAATGAGTTTAGACGCATGTAAAGAAGCGAATGAAGGAGGTTGTGTATGAAAAAAGCAAGAGAACGAACGAAAGGGAAGTCCACATTGTGCAGCCAAGCGATCCCATCGAGTAGGTACCAACTTCGGATTCCGTTTCCTTCTCATCCAACTTCTATATTTGCTATTCCCAGACGTCTTCTTCCTCCCCATCCTCCCTCTCGAAGCAGGCAGTCCATTATCTTCCTGTGCGTGGAGACTGAAAGATGGGATTATGGAATATCTTTATATATTCCACCCCTCGAATCGGGCGTTCCTGCAACCTCTTCGTTCCCCGCCTAGTTCCGAATAACCCACGTCGAAGGATTTTGTGTGAGGAGGAGAGAGAGAGAATGGGGATTTTCTACCCCTACTCCACCCCTTCTCTCCTCGTTCCCGAAAGCGTGGGCTTTCCTCCAAGCTTGCCAATACCGCGCGAGCATTCACCCATGCGATGATATCTCCCCGTGCGCCTCGTCCATAAAACCCCTTGACTGATATCCCGCGGTTTTAAAGCCGGGGCTTCGCTCACAACAAACATATTGTTTCGTCCTCCCGACTCAGAATCTCCCCATCGTTCTCACCGTGAGTGTGTCTTGACTTAACTCCTCCGAGTGAATCTCCCCGCGTGCGTATGCTGTTCTCGCGTCGACGCGTGGCCGTGGAAAGGTTTACACTGATTAGTTCACATTCCTGAGATTGGTTTCTGGGAACTCTCAAGGTAATCCCAATGCGAATATTTTCATTCGTCTGTGGCGCCGAAGTCTTCCATGACTACCGTGGTTCGTACTCGTCTCACTTTAGTAGCAGTTCTTCACTTCCGTAATTCCTTCCTTCGCACTTTTCCTAGAGCATTTATTAATTGTTTCCGCTTCTTCTATTAAAAGGGCATAAGTCTCTCTTTTGGTGGATTTATTTTATTTCGGCCATTCTGGCGTAGGTGATAATCTATTTCTTTTAGCTTCACTTATCGTAGGTATCGTACAAAAACAGCGGGGATTTGTATTGCATACAACATAGGAGAAAATCAATGACGATCCCCGTTTCTCTTTTATCTACAGTCAAAATAGTTGAAAAAAGTTTTATTTATCTATTATTGAATACTCTCTTATTTGACAACGTGAAAAAGAGACTGTGTAAACCGTTTCCTCATTCAGATCGCCAAGCATGGGTAAGCTTCCTGTTTTTAGCGCAGCAAATTAAGTAACATAATTTGTCTCTGGGTGCTATTTCAAAAATGTCTTTAGTGGAGGAGGTATTGAAAACCATCTACAACTTTATTTCCGGAATTGATTAAATCCATCCTCTATAAGTTCTCTTTCTTGCGCATCTCGACGTTGTATTTCACTTCACTCCATTTTATTCGGCCACAGGCGGCGCCGAGAGCAATCATAGAGTTTTGCACAATCCACATTCGTTCTTTCACCTTTCGCTTCCGTTCTAACACATTGCTTCCGTCATCGCAGTTTTCCGCACTGCCCGATCCGAAATTGTTCCTCTCTTTCGCTCATTTACATTTCTCTCCCGGCCCCATGTCTTCCAGCTCCCGCGGTGCCCATCGCTGTATCCTCCAGAGGAAACTTTTCTAATTTATCGGCACTCGCATTTCTTCTGGCCACTTCTCTCTCTCAACCCTCTCATCTCCCCAACACTCACGCACTCGTCTCTTTCCCGATCGCCATCCTGTTTGTAGTTCCCTTTTCTTTAAGTTCCAGCTCTCGCATCAATACATATTTTCTGCATCCCGAATTTATTTCTTATTCACTTAACTTCACCCAGTTCCTTTAGCTCTGGATTTTTGTCATCTCCGGAAGTCAATACTTGCGTCATGACGTGTTCCGGATTTTATTTTGTTCCGAAGTGAGTCCCCTGCAGTGGTCTTTGAAGCAACGGTGTAAAAAAGGAGAGATATTTGAAAGAGAGCATTCCTGCTCTTTATGCTGTTTTTATAGTTTTCCGCTCATTCCATCTTTCCGCTTATTCCAAAAGTTTATTATCTTGGGGTTTTCAGAAATAATTTTATAAATAGGTAGAGATAGTATACATATACATAGTATGAATTAAATAGCATAAATGGATTTAAGTATCTTTATGTCCAAGGTTTAAATATATTGGATCGGTGCTACTAGCTTCGTTCGCAAAATTTTAAGATGTTTTCTGAATACATAGAAGCTTATTGGAATAAATTTTTCGTATCATGCACACACGGTGGAATTTTCAGAAAATCTATCAAGTCTTACGACGTTGATATATGGAGAGCATTGAGGATACGGTTACCCTATTCTGTACGAGCCAGAGCCTCTCCACTGACTCCAAGCAATGAAACGCCGCGCCGTGGCTTTGGGTCCCTGAGCGAATATAAAATATATAGCTTATTCAAGTAAACGCCATAGCGTTAAATTGGAGCTTCACAAATATTCTTGCATGCCCAACTTGTGAAGGCACGGTGTAGCATTCGAGATATCTAGTTCAGGTGATCCATTGGTAGCAACCTTCCTTGAAAAGGTAGAATTGCAAGAAAAATAATTCCAAGGAACTATTTCAGGGGATGCGTATTTTATAAAAAGCTCGCCATGCCAATATTGTTCAATTCCGGTGCTTTATTTAAGCCCCGCATTGCCTTCTTGAAGTTTCATTTTATTCTTCCAAAGATATACCACTATTTTCCCTTGCCTACTCCCTAGGTATTTTATATACATCGTTACTTTCGTAATTTGATACATTTTGCCTCCACTCTTTATTTTTAATCCTCAGAATTCATATTTATACTTTCTTCTCCCTTATCCTTACTTTGCTTACGAAAATCGGTGCGTCCGGTCGTACTGTTCCTTACCACTTGCCCTAAGTTTCAGCCTTACTCATCCAACTTCAACCCTTCTCTTGCTCTAGGCAATGGCAATCCTCCCTAGGAACCTTCCCTGCGTGCAAAGTCTCTCCGTCCTTCGTATCCATCCTCCCTATCTCTGTCCTAAACGACCGAAACAGTAAACATCAAGCTTAGGTGAGCGTGAAATTGTGTCGAGTTGTTCTCCTCACTCCCCCCCCCCCCCCGCCAAGTGCTCATCCAAAACGTCCCTCTTTCCTTTTCCCATCCTAGCGTCCTGTTCGGTCCTCCTCCTCCTCGTGCCAGGGGTTTCATCCCGCCGAGCCTTTCCTTCCTCCCCTCTTAACCCTCCCGTGTGCTATTTATTATCCGGTACCTTTGCCCATATCCACTTTCGTCGCCTTTCTCCCCCTTCCTTATCCCTCCTCCCAATTCCCATACTTCCGTGCCGTCTTAAATCACTCCTTCGCCGCGTTTCTTTTATCCCATTTTCTCACCTCATTCGTCTTCATCTCCCGGTTCGCACTCTTAGAGCGCTTAAAATTGCGTTCCATCGAAGGCTGGCCCCGCGTGCGTCCGAGGGGAGCGTTAGCACCGACGCCTATGAGGGCATCCACCCTCATTCTCTCTCCCTCCGCCTTTTATCTTCTTCTTTTCGTTCCGAACGTCTTCGCGGCTCTTCCCGCCGTGCCGTCGGCTCCATTCTCCTTATCTTGGATCTGACAGAGCGGGTTTTAATTTGGTCGACGCCCATGATTTATTTCCTAATCGATCATTTTAAAACTTTTGGATCGCGGAATCATGCTCTCGTTTTATAAAGGCATATACGTACCTTAGCGTGATAAGAAACTCTTTGCCTGGATTTTTTTTACAGTTAATTGATAAGTTTATTATTTTTTACAAAGTGATGATGTGGTTTCTGATTATAGAGTTATTTTTTTAAGATTAGTAACCGTGGTTGAAACTTAACTGATGGAAAATATTTTAGTTCTAATGATTCGAACCGAATTTAGGATATGCAGTATCGGCCTGAAACAGTGAAAATGCGAATTACTCTTATGAATTTTGAAATTGTAGTTATCTCAGCGAAGCATTCTGACGTAAAATGAAAATATTTCTTATTTCCAAAGTAGATATTCGATGACTTTTTATTTCATGCTGAATTTCTGGTAATTTTAGCGTAATAACTCAGTCAAAGAGAGAAACATTGAATAATTCTGCCCTAAGTGACAAAATTGAGTTTGTTTTCCTTTGTTTCATTTGATTCTTTTAAGTTTTAAATATCCTAGCCCTCACTGTTGATCAGTGGTAACCAATGATAATTTTCAAATGAATAATTTCATGCTATTTAAGTTCAGTCAAAGCAATTTTCTCGTGGCCTTAAATGTCTTTTTTTGGTTAAAAAAACTGTCGCTTCATGTGTACACCCTGTCAGATGGATGTGATTCAGTATAGATCATTAGTAAATGAATTTGCAAAAACATCAATTAGTGCCCGAAAAGTTTCTGGTTCATTAAGTCCTTGTGCATTTAATAATGAAATCCAAGATTTAAAATTTTTGTTTGCTTTCCATTCGTTCGATAAAGCTTATTAATTGTATCATATCTTATTTTCATTTCGATTTTTCGCTTGTGGAAATTATCTAACATGTCATCAAAATTTTTTGTACAATTTGAAGCAATTGAAAAGAGGCTTTCAACAGTTGGAGGTTCTACAGTAGAATTCAGGCTTTTAGGGACATGTGGGTGACCTTTATGGCTGATTGCGTATAAGAATTAAACTAAAAAGCCAGAGATTGAACTCAAATGGCATGCGTATTCTATTGTTTCCTGAAATACATTGATATTTCGATGAGACTTCAAAAGGTAAAAAATTAATATCTACGTGTTCTCGTTACGTAAATATGTACTTCTGCTCGAAAATAAATTCACACTACTCGGGCATCCATGTTTCAGTATCATCTACAGATTGTGTAAAGAATTGATATGACCAGAGCATGGAATAATCAATGAAGTATAAAAAGCAGAGAGAAACCACGTACAAAACATTACGCCATCAGTCGTGTAACTAACTAAGAAATATGCTGTATACTTAATTCCGGCAGTGTCAGTGACTGGAAAGTAAGATTTCACTGGTTGTGTAGATTATTTGGGGAGAAGGACTAAAAGGTCATTCGTGCCAACAAAGATAGCTGGAATGGAGTGAAACCTTGTGTTGAAATCAGCGTACTCTTAACGAATGGCGCCAAGGGGTTCCCTCTCATAGGTCTCGTCTCACAGACTTCTCTCCATATAGTGTACCCGAGTGGAGATCGCGAGGAAAAATATCCGCTGCTGCAAAAATTGGAACCTTAGCCCCCGGAATATGAAGCCGGCCCGCAAACCACCGCGCCGACCCGATCCACGGTGATGCGATGTTTTTAAAGAAAGGGAAGTTATTGTTTAAAGGGGAAGTTTGAAAAGGAAAGAGGGGGTAGGGTTGGATGAAGGAGAAAGAAAATAAGAGTCGAAAGAAGGGAAGCTAGCGGAAGCGACTTAAAGCGGTGGCGTACGGCACAGAGGGGAAAGGGGTTTAGGAATGGATTAAGCGGAGACTACTTAAGTCCATTGGCATAGGCAGGAGACCCCCGGGGGGGGGGGGGCGATGGGTGTGCAGGGCAAGAGACTGGATGTGGGGAGAGAGAGCTTTAGAGTGGGAGAGCTTGGGGGAGGGAAAGTCACCGCCCACTACGCGTCCCACCACTCTGTAATTACGGGTGATTAACGACGGCTTTTTCCGTTTTACCAGTGTTGTGTCGCCGTCGCTTTGGAGTGGGGGAGTGTATAGTTGTGGGGTGGGAAGGGGGAAGGATACCCAGAGGCGCGCTCGTAGCGAGGGGTGATGGTGGCGGTTGCGTGGCGGCGGCTGCTGCCATGGGAGGACACCGGATATGAATCCACCCAGAGCCCCTCCCGCACATGGACCTCCCTCCCGAGGAGGCTGTTCTATTGCGTTCTGCGACGGATCGGTCTCTCGGGTCGGATCATTTGGAATCAACTTTCACTGCTGCGACTAAATCGGGTGCGTTGGAAAGGGCTGGAGGACTGGGGGGAATTACCGGATGACGTGGGGGAAATTTTCATTTATGAAGCAATTGAGTCGGTGATATTTGATTTCATCATAAAACCGTAGATTTTGCAGACTTGGAACAAAAATAACCGGTTTCATGCATGTTTGACATTTATTTTTCCACTTTTGAAAGCATTTTTTCTAAACAACCACCATTATTATTGCTTTAATCTTATGTTGTTGTATTGTTTGCAATAAATCCCGAAATCTGCTTCATTGACTTAATGAAATATGACTCTTAATGGGCATATTTTTATGCATATGATGGGAAAATTATCCAATATCAGGACTGTAATTAGTAAAAAAAAACAAAAAACTCACTTGAAAATTCGCAAAATCCAATGTTTTGGGTCCAGCATACGAAGACTATAACAAAGTGTAGTTAAGAACGATCTGTGACCAAACTGTTGCTATAAAACTTATACTCGACTTAAGTAATTATACCGTGTGCCAGAGGCTATATGTTTTTCTTTCTTCCAAGTTCATTTGCTGATAAACTAAAATCGACATGAACAGAAGCACGCACTTTATTTTTTCACTAGGAAAAAAACTACAATTTCTCAGACACCAATCGTTAAAAGTAAGTCACGACGAATTTTCCTCCAACTTTTCCAATTATGCTGTTGAAGTCGGAGCCAAAACCTATCTTTGCATTCAATTAGGTACCGAGCTGCGTATTTTTTCTACTATATGTACGTTCTCGTAGAGCAGAAGTAGATTAGTTCTGGGGACGTTGACGCACGCAGACGAGAATCGGGGAGGGAGTGGTTGAACAGGAACATTTAATACTTTGTAGAACTCCTTGCTTTCGAGGAGTTCTTTGCCTCGGGCGTCATCGAAGAAGGGGAGGACTTCCCTTGCGCCTTTTCAGTCGTGAGTGGGGAGTCTGGGAAGGCTTAAAGGAGAGGGAAGAGGAATGAGAAGGTTTTTTTTTCTTCAAAGTCTGCGCTCCAGTGGTACACGTATTCAGGCATGCAGAGGAAAGACGGTTTAGGGGGCGTAACCGTTGGGGGTAAGGGAACTAAGATGAGGAGGAGAGGCTGACGTGAGAATTCGATTCTTAAAGAAGTAGCAATTAAGTGGAAGTGATGCTCGGTTGATTGGTGAGAATTGGAACTGCGAGGTTAATAACGAGGGAGGGAGAGGATGTTGGGGAGTCGAACTTTTGTGAAGAGCCAAAAACCTTAAGGCAGTTATCGACCACCGCGCAGCTTTTGGAATGGGGAGGATTGGAGATAATGAACGCGTCTTTTCGGAGATTAACTCCATCTGTTCGAGTGTGGATTTAAAAACGGGTTGTCGATCATGCTGAATACTCGATTGGCTGCTGGATTAGGTCCTGGGAATATTTTTCTCAGTTGCTGAGATATTGTTTTTCAATACCAGCCGGTTTCAACGTTAACTCATTTTAATGATAGCCTCTTTAAAGTGACGCGTAAACCTTGGCACCGGTTCAGATCAAAATAAATGTTGAGGGAAATTGACGAGGTAACTACTTGTAACTACTATGGATAAATTCCACAAATTTAGCTCCGAGACGATTAATTTCATATTAGATATTAATAAAACAGAGCTAGTTTCAACCACATAACACAAATAATAGATCCTACTAATAACAATACCATTAATATTTTATTGAACCTACCCTGAAAGGTAGCGACGTGATGGGTATTTATATTTATTATACTTGATGCATACATTAATTGAAAAATCATGGAAAGACATTTGATTAATTAATTCATCTCCCCTCTCATTGCTTAATCCATATATCAAACCTATATAATATAATAAATGCTATTTATCAGTGTGTTAAAACTCCTTATGTGCCTGTTAGCAAATTTCCACATGGTCATGTAAAGAGCATGATCAATTGTTTTATGTAATCTATTGATGCCCGATGTCCTTCAGTGCTAAGGAGATGAGTGAAAGCATTAACCTTGCCAATCGTGGCAATCTCGTCATTAACTTTGATGGGTATGATAATCGGTAGTTACTCGCACGCAAAAGCTTGTAGTTTAGGATGCTTACATCCTACTTGTCGCCCATTCGTGATCAAACAGGATATGTTTTGCGTGGTTACGTTCTTAACAATGCCCATCACGCAAGGAGATAATTGCAGGCAATCATTCTTCGATGAGTCATCTTTCACTGCCCCCTGTCCATCTGGTAGTATTGCGTGACGGTAATTCGCTGTTGATTCATCTTAACCAGGAGATAGTGAACGAATTTATCATATCAGATCTTGCCCGTAATTTTTTCAACTAATACTTGAAGGCAATACAATCGCAGGATGTAACACCTCGTAGTCCAATTTAATTACTTCGGTAGGCAACACATCGTATGGCTTGTTCTTCATATTTTATTCATCGTTCAATTTGCGTCAAGACCTTAGGCCTGACGTGACAATTCGTCCAGTGATTTTGTCTCTAGGCTAAAAATGTGTATCTATTTCACAATGATGAGGTATTTGATTGCTTTTATCCATTTACAGAATTTAAAATATTGGACAACAATTTTCTATTGTTTACGTAATTTTAAAGCTTTGAGAATGTAAACTACTTTCTTTTTTCAATGTCAATAACTAATGTTGATCGAGAAACAGAGGAAATGTTTGTGGAAAGGTATTCTTATAGTTCTTATTGTGATTAACAATTTCATTTTATATTTTGATAAATATAATTCTCTTTAATTGGAAGCGAGCTAATCATTTAAATAATTAGTTATTAATCTCATTAATATATTTCAATATGCCGGAACAGCAGTGCTGTCTGTATATGTCCAAAATTTCAGCACCACTGCTGCTTAAAATCCAGAGCAATGGCTTGAAGAGAAATCTCTTAATATTTTATTTCGTATTAAGAAGATTGTTCCTTTCTCAAGTCTTTAAAAGTGACAGAGGTCATCGTAACTATCGATGTAATAAATTTATCAAGTTGAATACTGTCATTCCTTTTATCGTCGATTAATATTCCTGTCGAAAAACCAAGGACGACTGTTCAGCGACGCCTCTTTTCGGGTGGAGGGTAAAGCACCAGTCGGACGAACCGAAAGGGATCAGGTACATACATACCTTCAGCATCCATTCTCAGTTCAATTAGCGCTAATGCTGGAAATGAGAACGTCGCCTCACGACCCGTATATATTTCGAGAGCACCAAGAGAAATATCTCCGGCCGACTTGACGGCAGAGGAATTTTCTTTTTTGGGTCGGACGGATCGCGAGCGGAATGTCTACACACCCTCGGAGATCTCGCGATTAAAAAGCCAAAGGGAAAGAGTAAATAGAGGGGGAGGAGGAGGTGAGGGGGTTAGGGGTTAGGGTGTGAGAGGAGAGAAAGAGCGGATGTCAGTCCGTTGGAGTAGGGATGTGCGTGCTGAGCCTTAGAGGGAGAAAAGTGATGGGATGGGTAGGGTCAGGGCCGCCTTAGGACATGCCGGGGCCCCTGGGCACACAAAAATTTGGGGCCCCTTTGAAAAGCAAAAAAAGTGAATGACAAGAAAAAATATTTTGCGCAGTTAATCAGTTTCACCAAATAGCAAATAATACGTATTTATTATTATTAAAATGTTCATTGTTCACCATCTGGAAAAAAATTAAAAATCTGACGGTAGTTTTAGAAGGTACCTCCTTGAAAACCGAAAAAATTTGAGCTTTTTTTGTCTAAGCAAATATATCGGCATTTCGGGGCTCCCGTGAGGTCGGGGGCCCTGGGCTCGGGCCCCGTGCGCCCTTATGGGAAAGACGGTAATGAGGATGGGTAGTCAGGGCAAAATAATCGTCATAGCTGTGTATCAGAAGACTGTTGGTATCGCGTTGGTGTGGTGACTTTCTATTCTGAGAGCCCGGGTTCAGTTCCCGGAATCAGTGGAGATTTTCAGGGAAACCCTGATCCCTTATTTGAGTGAACTCTGGAGAGCACTTCAGGGTAGGGAACTTTGGACCCATTGGTGCCTCTCGACAAGGGTAGGCTGACGCCGTCCTCAGGCTTCAATCCAGCGTTCCTCCTCTCCCAAACTTATCTAGAACCTACGTACCCATTATTTATGGCGCAAATTAAGTCAATTGTCTGTCGCCTCCCCCAAATAACCAACTGACCAATAAAATAATACTGCCGGATTCAACCCATCGATGCAGTATTGAATCAAATCCAAGGCTTGCCAACATTAAACGTGCTGATTTAGTACTGAAAACCAATTTTCGCTTTTTATATTGAGCCCCTCTCACAATATCTCTCTACATCATGAATGATTCCTTGACCTCGTGATGTCTTTGCTTGATAGTTCAGTAACTATACCCTTTGACGAATTTAGAGGGTACTGAAACTAGCTACGGTATTCCCTTTACGGAGTCACCTGCAAGTGCACCTAATTGTCTAGAATAACTTGGTCCTTTAAAGTCCTCAAAAATCCACGGGGTGAAATGATGCCTCGGTGGCTTAGCTAGCTATACTTTGCGCGATATTGAGGGATCCGGTTTCGAGTCCCGGTCAAGGCGATTGATTTTCCGTCAGTGGAATGTTGCACTTGCTGTACCCATTACACCGAATTTATATGAATTATTCCACCGATTGTAGTTCTTGTCTTTCGTAGTAAAATTTACTTTGGTACTTTTTATAGTTTAGGATTTAGTTCACTTTTTCTCCTTAGGATAAATCATTATGCGTGACTTATCTCGCTGTGCATGCGTGATTTGGTTTATACTCTTAATGCTCGTCAGAGTCAAACACTCGCTTCGGGAGTGGAAAAATATATTTTTTTTAATGTTCAAGTTTTATATTGAATGAAAAATAAACTGCATATATGCTCATAAAAATATGCTAACGCACAATACGATGGTTACCCAACGATTATCGCTTGGAAAACTACGGTACATGCTGATATCGAATACATATTGCTCATCCCTGGGTCGGGGGTCTCTTCTCTGCTTTTCCCTCTAGAGGTAAAAGGGTCCGGTAAGGGGGCAGATGGGAAAGATGTCTGCTTCTGCTGTGTTTAAAGGGAGAGAAAGTTCAACATTATCCCCATTATTTTAATGACTTCGATCACTCCGTTCTTGGGGGCCTTCCCCGCCTCCTCTCATCCCTCAGTTCCACCCTACATTTCCACTTTCATGACAAGCCTCTTGACTCCTCCAACCTCCCAACCACCCTCTCAGCGCCCCCTTTGCCATCTTATTCTTCTCCGGGCTTTGGAAGAAAGAGTGGGTGTGGGTTTGGGAAGAGGGAAGAAATGAGGATGAGAAAGAGAGAGGTGGATGTATATCACGGGAATTCTTGGGGCGAAATTCAAATTACAAGCCATATACACGGAGAAAAACCTATGACCCGGAAACAAATTACGCCGAAAGTCCCGGAAAAGCTCCAAGATGAGCAGAGGAAAGGGAGGAGGGAGAGGGATGGGGTTGATGAAAGAGCGAGTAGGGTGGACGGTGGGAGGTGGGGGGGAAGGAGGGGTGGAAGGAGTAGGGAGGAGACCAGGATACCGGAAGGCGGGCAGGGTAATTTCAGGCTTTCTGGGAAAATTATCTGTCGGCAAGCGGTACGGCACAAGTGAAGGGACTGACTTCGTTGGTGAATGTGTGCGCGCTCGGGTGTGGGGAAGAGGGATGTAGCATTAATTGGCAGAAAATAAACAAATGGGGAAGGCAGAAAGGGTTGAAATCGGTGGAAAAAATAAATAATTTAGGAATAATGGACTTTTCCTCGGAGAAAGGATGATTCGTTTTAACGAGGGCATCGGAAAGCGATAAATTATTCCCTCGCACCCTGGAAAATGTATGGGATAATGGCTCTTGACGCGTTTTAAGCCCATACTCTCCGGTGTATCATTTCTATGTAATGTTTAAACCTCTATGGCTATTACGGAATTATCTGCCCATTTGCTTTTCGGAAAGCATGTTTCTCTAGGGTCTCTAAATAGAAGGGAGATTAAATTTCTAGGACATGGGTTTCACTATGAAATGATTTAGCAATTTACGTGATTTTCAGTGAGCATAATCTTTATAGCTATAACTCATTAGAAATTCACACTTCTTTTAGAAAAAATCAGATTATGTGTGAAAACTATATTAGCTGTTCAGAATAGATAAATATTAATAATATTTTCTTTTGGCTTGAAAAACGTCTATTCAGCAAAAATAATATACTTGCATTAGAAGAAATGGTTTTCCACTAAGTTCATTTCACACCATAGGTAACCTATTTGTGCAAAGGAATACTGTGTTTTAGCCTGATTTTCTTTGCACATACCATTCATCATCTGTTTACTTATACCTCCAACACAGAATAACAGTAGCCATAAACTGTATTGAACGTCGTTGGATTACCTATTAAAAGTAAAATTGTTCATTAATATCGTCATGAGTAAAACTTTTTTTCCTCCATCAAATGAATATTCGAATAAAAATTTGATACCTATTAGAGTTACACGTTTATATTATTGTTGGCTCTTCATTTTCAAAATAAATTTCCTAGAGTGCATGGTAATTAGACATGGAAATACTATTGCATTTATAATTTCTCCGAAGTAGTTCCTTATTTGAGGCTCCTGGTTGAGTGAATCCATTCTAGCACGATTCCAGAGAAATTCCCTGTCGGAGGGAAAAAAATCGCATTACTAGTAATACGTAAAATGGATGGCATTCAAGCAGCTGAAAAAGTAGGCCAAACAGCGAGATGGAAACCGCTATGCTCATATTTACTCTAGGCAGTTGATCGATATGAGAAAGAGCCATGGGAGAAGGGCCTACTTGAGGGGATTAAGAGGCAGACATTGTGTGGGCTTCCTCTCCTTCAGTTTTTAGGTACCTACTCCTGCTCCCTTTTAAGTGAACAGCATCTGATCTCCTTTCAGCGTTTTTACGCATTCACAATTTTTGCCATAAGGTCACTCGTTAGTAAATTTGACCCTCTTATTAAAACTCTCGGTGATTCTAATCACGTCTTAATTAATGAGCGAATATTTTGAAGAGAGCTTTTCGCGCACGATTGATGCACTGTCTCTATTGTTTCATTTACCATCGTTACGTCACGATGTGCTTACTTGCCACATTTCAATTTTATGTATTGTTTCTGAAGCATCGCTAATAAGGACTGAGCTAATAATAAAAACTGTCTTGTCAATTTGCATCTCGAAACTTTTCCCCTTTCACTAAAATAGATTAATTTTACGGAAAAAGAAAACATATTTTATATGAATTCTTTATCCGTCTATTATGATACATGTCACTAGATTTTTGAGATCGACGGTAGGATTTAAAACATGAAATTGTCTCTTGACTTTATTGTAAAAAAATCGGAATAATATAATCCTTTGATTTTGTACCAGAAGCATTTGAATGATATATTTCCCAAGCCTAGGAAAAATTTTGAGTAAAAATATTATAATTTTGTTTTATCCTTAACTGATATACTACTGCTGCAGCTTGAGTGTATTTTAAAATGTGGCATAATTTTATCAGCGAGATAAATTATTTTTTTGTATAGATAATGTCGTTCATACTTTATGGAAACAATAATAAAGAGAAATTTTCACTATAAATGCCCCTGAGTATTAGTTACAAACAATTTACTCGCATATTTAAGAAAAACTAAACGATTAACTAAACAAGACTTTAAATGTCCACATTATATGACATTCCCTTAACAAAAGGATTTTGCCCTTATCACCTGCTTTATTAATCTGAATGTATTTCCAGAAGTAAAGTGTTTGTAGAATAACTGTAGAAAAAGTCGATTCCAGAGTTCTTTATCCTTTATTTAGCGCTCAAATAACAAAAAAATCAGTAATAAGGTGCTGATGGGGTGTTTTTGTTGGTATTTACTTAATTTTTATCCGTGCTAGACTACAAATCCAATGAAAAATAATGACTTTTCAATATCGCTTTGGTGAGAAAAGAGGAAATATTAATGAGCACGGAAAATGTGGGACGTTTCACGTGGACTCCCGGAGGTGTCAATGTATTTATTCTTGAACCAGTTTTATTAAAAAACCCAAGAAGTGTTCATTAGTACGTATCCGACCCATATAGAGGCGCGATATAGCAGGACCGAGGCGGCTGAAATGAAAAAATACAGAAAAACACTGGCCGAAGCACAAAGCGATAAGGAAAAATTTATGTTGTGTCAAGGAAGTGAGCGGAAATTAAATGCGGAAGGAGCGAGTGTGTCAACGAAGGCGATTATGGCGGAAAAAATTTTAGGGGCAGTCGGACGGAGTTGGGAGACGGAAAAATGCAGCTACGAGATGCGTAAGTACAAGAGAGGGAGAGAGGAAGGAAGGAGGAGAGAGAGAGCGCATCGGCGTTCTTCACTTTTTTTCTCTCCTCCTCGTCGCACATAATCCTTTCGAAAAGGAAGGAAACGTCAAGGAGGTGATGGTGGCGAAATCCGCCCCTGGGAAGATATGAGCAGAGATGGGGGTGGGGGGCAGTGGGACAGACAGAGGAGAGGAAATGGAACTGTGCTTGCTTTTAAGGCGGTCTTTCGGTCTCTTTAGACGGCGCCTCCTCCCGAGGTGCCGTGCTGTGCAGAAATTCGTGGGAAGAAAGAAAAGCAAATATATATTTACTTTTCTTATGAAAACCCCTTTTCTTTCGTTGAAGGAGGCAGTGTGTGGAGTTGTAAGACGTGTGGGGGAATGGGTAACTTTTTATTCTCTCTCTATCTTTCGAGATGAACGTATTTAAGGGAGATGGGAAGGGATTAAGGCGTGGAACCGAGAAAAATGAGGATATCTAGTTGAGCGGCTTGCGATGATGACTTCTCTTCTCTAAGGTATAGGAACGAGGCGCTCCCCCTTCCCCCCCCCCCCGTCCCCCCCGCCGGGGTGATGAAATGCTCAGGGGAGCCTTCAAAAGGAACTCTCTTTTCTTTTTATTTTCACGTACCTCTGTTGGTACTCAGTCCGAGGTAAGGCGTAGATGCCAAGCGTTAGACTGTGGACACAAAGTAGGAATAAAAAAATCTCTTTTCTCTGAGAGATAAATGAAATTGTGGAGTTCAGGTAAAACACATTGAAAGGAGGGCACCATTTTATTGCACTGCGAAACAACGTCCGATTAAAAAGGTTTTACTGTAAAAAAATTCTTACTTCTCATTACATTTATATTTAATAATGTTATTTGATCAAATATAGAACTCTGTATAGGCAAATCATCTCTCTTGGCATGCCTTGGAATAGATTTGGAAAATTCATGTATTTTCTGGCTGCTACTGTAGTATAATATCCATTTTCTTTTAAACAATTTCGATATGTTTTCCAGCTCCAGCGTGTGTAAATTACCAATTTTTTTATTACCCATATCCATGATGCTGAACCGTAGGTATAGGTTAACGAATTTACATATTTATTCATGATATCTTAATTCTGTCCTCGCCAGTTTTATCATATTTTTTTGCCCTACCACCATAATGAAAGATACTTACTCTACGCTGTTTAGTTTTTCTGATCTTAACGGTCGTACTAATGGAGAGGATAATATATTTCTTCAGATTGTTTCCATATTTTCTGCAATTAAGTGTAATAGCAGCTCTATCAAATGTTAATGCAATGCATTATGAAAAGGTGAGTTTTGTTTTTCGATTTAGAGGAATTCAACTATTATGCATACGATTATTTCAACTGGAGAAAGGCATATTAGTGATTAAAAGGAACTTAACGCTCTGTATTTATGAGCTAGTTTTTGTGAAAATTTTTGTTGCCATCCTTGTTTTATGAGTGACCAATAATTAATATTTAACGATAATTTGTAAAGGTACAATGGTATTATAAAAAAATGAACTATCGGCAGATGTGAACAAAGAAACAGATTCAAATTCCTTCGAAAGTCATCTTCTTACCGAGTTCTTAACTCATGTATATGGACGTGAATCTTGATTTAGTATTGCAGGTAAAGCTTATTTTTGGTCCAAAAGAATTTTTTGTTAATTTTTTTACCGTTTCAGTCTTTTTGAATTTGTATTCAAAATAAAAGGTCTTTATTTTTTTCTATGTGGTTTTTGGACTCGTTTTTAATTGATTTGCCTCTTCAACACACTTCAAGATATTTGTGAGGAAATAACTTGCTTTGGAGAGCCTTAGGTCTCAGATTAGATGCCTCTTCTCACGAGAGTCCTTGGCGCAAGCGAGCAATGTATTTCGGCTGAGCCGCTTATTCGTATCGGGAGGAAGAGAAGTCTCTCCTATTTCATGTGAGATGATGAAGATAATGGAGGAGGAGAGGAGGAAGTAGTCCTAAATGAAATCACGAAGTCTTTCAGAATCCAGTCTTGTAAGCCCTGCATAAGACGGTCTCATTGCACTCGTTTGAAAACATCCTCAAAAGCACGAGACATTCAGAGAAGTACAGAGACTTCTTTTCAAATTTGCTCGCACTGGTGGGAGTGTACGCCAACGATCGGATCCTGGCATTCCTGAAAAACAGGAATGAAAATAAGCCCTTTCTGAGAAAAGACACGACGCGTTCTTGAGGGTGGCAATCTTACGCGGAGATAGACCACAGTTGGAATCGGAATATATTGGAAAACCGGAGAACGGATGAAATAAAAAGGAATGCCATTATAATCAAACCTCAGCCCCTCGCTTTCTGTTTCTTCTCCGTCCCATCTGTGGGAGCCCATAAGGCTCATGATTTTTTCCACGATACCGCTTCCGCCGTCTTTCCTCCCGTGGGGAAAGAACTTTTGAGTCTCCTTTGTTTAATACAAGGTGGACGGTCCTTTTCATCTTTTTTGTCCCTTATCTTCTCCTTTGCCGAGTCATCTGCGTAACCTTTCCCGTTTCCTTCCCTTGCCCTCTGCTCTCTTCTCTCCACGTGTCCTCTGGCCTGCTCGTCGGGGAGTAAAATCTCCACTTCTTTTCCCCTACCCGTTGCTTTTCTTATGAATCGCCTCAATTCAGCATTTCACATTTTCTCTCCCGGCAGCGTGTCTCCATATGCCCAATTCTCCCACACCCAAAGGCTATTTCCAGGAGGGATAAAAGGTATAATTATCAGTGAAATTCGCTCAACTTCTGTCTTAGGTGAAGGTGTGCTTTGCCCTCGATTGTTGAAACAATCCTAGGATTCGCAATCATGGTATGTTCCCCTCTCGAAATGGGCATTGTTGGAAGGGTTGAAGCGTAGGAAAATTGGTGTTGTATATCACATATAATTCGTTTTTATAACAAGTGGCAATAGCTTAAATGAAAAAAGAATATTCTTCTACTTTCAGCGTTATCAGTAATTTTATTACTCGCCATCAAAGTTAATGATTCATTTAAATTTAACTTGTTAGTCTCCTTTTTCGAGCTTTGGTGTATAATTTACAAAAGCCTGTAAATAAACTGGTTAAGCACTACTTTTCTATGCTATGATATATGATGTGCTCACATCTGTATCAAATTCTGTTTTCATTTCTTGCGTTAATGTATTTATTTTTCTATCATTACTGTTTGTTATTAATTATTTAGTTTTTATGCTTTTTTCTCATATTCAATCAAAATGTTTTTGAGTTATTAATTATTGTGAAAACAACATCCTTCATAAATGAAGTCTACCTCCACCATTCTCTTCATTCCGTTATCCTTCAAGTCGCCTCGAACCTCTTTTGTTCCACTTCGTCCTATCGTATTATCCGAATCGTCTCGCATCAGCGGAACTACGTTATTGCGATTTCTACAGGGTCGGCGAGACTTTATTGGAGCCAGGATGGACAGGGGAAGAGAGGGGAGAGAGAAAGAGATGAGAAGGAGAGCTGTTTCGCGGCGAGAGCCTATATAGTGGACGGGTCGAGTTGTAAGGGTGCTTTCCTATTCTCCTTTCTTCCGCTTTCTCTTCCTCGCCCAACTCCTATAGGTTGGGGAGGGGGCGTCCTCGAGTCGGTAGGAAACGGGATTGAAGAAGAGAGGTGTAGGAGTTGGGAAGAGCGGCCTTGATCTCCCAAATCCTTTTGCCCAGTTCCAATTTGGTTTTAAGCCCTTTCTTCGCCCCTTCTTATCCCCCCCCCGTGCGAAGTCTCTCCCCACGTTTATTTTCCGTGGCAGCGCGAACCTCTTCGTAAGCCTATTAAAACTAATTTCGCGCCCGCGAAGTTTTCTGTGTGAAGGAAAGAAATTTCGGGAGGCGATTTTCTTCCTCATGCTTCGTGCGCTCAGGGCGTTGCCGTTCTTCATATATATGTCTCGCTTGGAGAACGCCATGTTGTGGAAACATGTTTCCCTTCAGATTTGATTTTTATAACATTACTGAAAGAAATCACTCTCTCCGATGGCTGAGATGGTGGATGATATCTAGTGGTAATAACTTTGCATTTACTGTGGTATAATGACCTAGAATGGCATGAATTAACGTGCTAATGGTCACTGGAGTGGGCTATTTCCTCACTCTACAGTGCACAATTGTTAGGAGATAAGGGACATTGAAGTTTATTTTTTTTGCCAACTAATATAATATTCCATTTTGAGAGAAAGTCAGTCCAGAGCCCTCTTACTTCGCGTTGGCAAAGAAAATGTAATCACTGCATAAAGGTGCCCTTCACACCGAGTAAAACGGCTTTTTACCCTCAGAATAAATGTCTTAGCAAACTTTTCTTATTATAATTATCTGCTCATGAATTGTCATTTTAATATTTAAGGAGGCAGAGAGCTTTTAATTAACTTATAAGGGTTGTATAGGGAATGGTGGGGAAAGGAAAGTACAGGGAAAGATTTAAGTGGAAGATAGGGAAAGTGGCAAGGGCCTTCACGTATTTCCCTCGTAACTTGAGTAGTAAGTCAAAAGGGATTTAAAAATTGTTTTGATTGGATATGATTGGTAAGGAAAGAAATAAACCAGTGGTTTTATTTAATTTACTGGTTCTGCTTTCCGGGTCCGGGTACTTTTGGCCAATTTAAAGCAAAATTCTGGCGTACATTGTAATGAATCTGAAACTTTTAATCCGTTATCCGAAACGTTAATTATTAAAAATAACATTTAAAGGAATTATATCTTCTCTGTTATCTTTTGACATTGCCGATAATCACTAGGCGCTTGCTTGTCGTTTTGTACTGAGAATTTTATGAAAAACACATGATTTATTTTTTGATAATTTCAATCCGTCCCAGTGGGCATATTACGAGATAAAACATTTTCAAAATTATTAGACCTGGACCCTCAATAACGTGCGCTGTTTCACTGCATTATGCTCTTGTTTAAATGAGCTTTAAGCTTTAATAAATCGTCCACTTCATCGCAGGCTAGCCAACTAATAACTTACCAATGATGAAGAAATCCTTTGTAAGATACCGAAAGCTTTTATTCCTATCTTGAGGAACAAGGACACAATAATGCAAGATCTAATGTTTTCCTGGCTTGCTTGATGCATGAATTCTTCTCGGGTTCTCTACCGGGTTTGGCTCTCCATACTGGCTGATGTTTTGATGCCCGACTCGTACCTCAGGATGTTGAGTGATACAATAATTGCTACTTTCCGAGGAAATTGCTTTTAATTGCCCAAGTAGTATTTCGGCGCTCATAATTTTGGTAATGCTTTTCGGTGGAATATCGCCGCATTCGAAGTAACCTTAGTCAGAAATGCGCGGTGAATAGAAAATTAGAATATGATCAACTCAAATGAGAATCTCTAATAAGCCCCTTAAATTCAAGTTTCCTCTCTCCTCGCTCCCGTGCTTCCGTGATAATGCATCCATAACATTCCGGTGGGTACGGAAATTTCTCTCGGAAACTGATAAAAGTTGGTCTTTGCCACCGCGCTCCAACTTAAGAAGGCCCTCCATTTTAACCTCAGAGCTTAATTATAAACATAAATTCGTTCACTGGGCGTCGGCGCATTTCAAACTTGAGTCATAGCAAATTACAGTGTGCGCCGGAAAACTTTCGGGTTTTCGAAAAAAAACATGACAACTGGATAGATTGGGAAGCAGTGAAAAAGTAGTAATAATAATTATAATGAGTTGGGCCGAGATTAAGACTTATGTAGTCCCACTTCTGTCATCTAGCCCCTTGTCAGTGTATGCACGAATTATTATAAACATATATTATTTTGGATTATAAAACAACATGCACAATGAGGTATTATGTATTACAAAATCGCTTTCACTTACTCAGTGATTCAACTCGAAGGTTGGTTTGGATAGTTGAGGGTAGAGCTCACCCCGGACTAAGCCACAGGCGTGTGCATTTCACACATTCATAAGGCTTAAATATTTTATAGGATCATTATCAACGCATAGTGCGAAAAGATGTCAGCATTTCCTGGAAAAACGTAAGGAATGTTAGGATTAGGTATATCTTACACGAAAAGAACTCTTTGCGGGAAAACACACACAAGGGTGGATAGCTGGGTGAAAAACCTAGTAAAACCTACTGATAACAAACCAATAATAGAGCTGTTTCGATTATCCAAGAAAATGGGGACCGAGGCCACCTCTGATAATAAAAAATCGGATGATACCGAAGGCTTATGAGTGAACACAAATTACGGCAAAACTGAGATGCAATAATTCTTTTTCATAGTTCATATTTTATCACTTTTACGGAAAAAACAGTGAATCCCGGAATATATTATGATCGGGTCCCTTGCCGAATCCCGACGTTCGTTTGCTTAATGAGATAGCTTTGGTACAGTCACAGCAAATAATCTGTACCTCAGAAAAACTGGACTCAGATAATCAAGACTGTGCTATATTTTACCAAAATGATAATATCGTAAAATATTTTTGCGAAAATAAAAGAGGAAAAAAATTATCAGAACGAAGAAGACTGGAAGAGATGGATGTGTGATGGAAAAGAAGAATGATGAGATAAAATGGACGGAGAGAATCACTTATAAAGAAGTCTAACGAACAGTTAGGAAGAGTGGATGCTTGAAGAAAACTGCGGACCAGATAAGACAATTTTAGCGGGCAGAAAGAGGGGGAGAAGTATACGGAAGAAGAGGAGGAGACTAAGAAGAGGGGGGAAAAGAAGGAGGCTAGAGAATGGGAGAAGGAAACCCGGAGACGGAATTAAGGCCGCATCTATTTCGCGCGCCACGATGTCACCTTCCCCACCAACCCTTGATGCTAAATGGAAATTATGTGTTCCTTGAGGTTGAATGTATATTCCTCCGTTCGTCTCTTGTTTTCCCTCCCGCCAAACTGGCACATGGCGCACTCCCACGCCTCCCTCTCCTGCCCCGCCCCCCTCCCCATCCCAACCCCCCCTGCCTTCTTCACTCGTCCCCCTTCCAGTGAGCCTCCGCAACTCATCCCCCCCTCATACTCTCGTTCCCTTTACCCTCGCTTCTCGTGTGCAAACCCTCCTCTCCTCCTTATCTCCCTTTTCCTCTTTCATCTCCTCCCTTGTTCTTTGTTTATCTTCTCCCGTTTCTCTCCCTGCGAGGGAGCAAGTTTGTCAAAGCTACAAGACAAATTACAAGTTCCCGAAAAATCACTATCGAATGTTAAATATAAATTGACTCCTCACACATTGTGGAATGAAGATAACTTTCTAACGAACAAGTGCCGCCGTACCAATTAGTGTAATCTGTAGGCTTCGTGGCGGTAAGTCAAGGCTAAATTTAATATAGAAATTTATTTAAATAGAAATATACTTATACTGTTACGGATAGTTGCTGTAGGATGTTATATATTCTCATTAGTAGTTTATGGCAAATGATTTTTTTTACTAATTCAGGCAGTGTTGTAATTATTACATCAGCCTTTTTGGTTACTTATAACTTCCTTGCGTTGTCTATGTGGTAGGTCTGTGATCTTATTGCCATTTGCCTTGGATATTCGAGACAAACAGTAACTTTCCTGATGAATGACATCTTATTAATCTTTAATATGTAAATTAAATAAATAATGATTAAAAAATATTTTGTATCCAGTCTTTTGTTTTACAGTAATTCAATCCGCCCTTAGGTGATTATTTTTGTTACCAATCATTATCCGATATGTTTATAACAGTTTTGTTCGTTCCTTAATTTTCATTATTATTTTATGTGAGGCCCTAACGATTCATGTATTTACAGATTGAACGTTGTAATTGGTTAAAATAATTTCGCCCATCTCTTTTTTTCGAAAATTATTTGCCGATTATTTGTTCTTTTCCTCATCCTATCCGCTCCCTTACTTCATTATATTCCCAACCTTTCCTCTATTCGAATCCAACACGCTCCATTAGATGTCTATTCATGCGAACGTCTATGTTTTTTTAGATGGCTCTTTCGCAAATGGTAACTCATAATGGGAGCCTCACGTTCGTCTTTTCCTCATCATTTCCATGTTTTTCCTCGTTGATATTTTGAATGGGCACTCCTCTGCTGTTCCCTTTTTTATGGTTGTAATTTGAAGAGATGGGGATTAAGTTCAGGATTAAATGTATATGAGAAATCCTTCAAGGGTGTTGGCGCTCTCGTAGCACCTATGAAAACCCTCGTTCGCTATGCTGTTCCGACGTAGCAATTAGACTGCCACAATATATCACTCATTAAGGCATAACTCTGTAGTTTTAAGCTACTCCTTCGCGTAAATCTATCCTCACGTAGTCACCCGACATAATATTCTACTATCAGTCTTAGCATAGTGTTGGTGGTGAGTTCTGGTAGAACTACTTCCTCATGGCTTAATGCAATAAGTTTCCTAATTAGCTCTTGTTTATGTTTTACCGATCTGCGTTCTATTTTTTAATTTAAAAACAGCCTCTATTATGGTCTGAAATTTAATTTCAATATTGTGACACTGATTTCATGTTATTCGTAACAGAAGAGTCACTAACGGATTCAAACTTTCGCGAAACATGCCATTGGTAAAAAAAAATACTTTCTGGATATTTTCTGACTCAAGAAACCTTTGGCATTTGAGGGAAAATGTTAGATTTTAGGCATTTATTGACGCGGATAATATTCCGAAAGAATTTTATTCAGAATTAAAAAAAATAATAACGAAATTATTTGACTAGTTTTCTCTTAGGGAGGCCCTAATCCATCGGTCAGCGTTTGCCTCTCTTTTCGCTGCGTAATGGGATAATCTAATGATTTGTATAAATGCTTTATGGCATTCATTTTATTGCTGTATTTTCACTAAGTTTCGTTCAGGCCATTCGTCAAGTTTCCACTACTTAGTATATTTATTTTTGGAATTTCGCATAATGTTTTCTTACTCTCGTCCTCCCTGGTTGTACTCACCGTTTTGTTATTTGTTTCCGGATTATTTACCTGATTTCCTCACATGTATTTTTTTTTAATCTGCCCCTCCAAGTATTTTTACATTTCCTCCCTCTTCTCCTTTGTGAAGCAATATCTTCGCCACCATCTCCTGTACTCGAATCCAGCTTTTGTCCCGCAACCTCTTTCTTCTCTTCCCCCGACCACTCAGCTTGTTTTTTTCCAAATTCTCGCACGTGTTTTTCTCTCATTTCTGCTTTCCCATTCCGTTCTCTGAGCGCCTTTTCGCCCTTTTGTTCCGCCCCTTCCTTCATTCCCGATCCTCATCATATCCAGGGGCGAACCTAGTCCTTTCTCTCCTGTCTCGCATTCCTCTGACGCTCACCCCCCCCCCCCCATTCCTGGCAACGCCTTCGTTCCTCCCTTTAATCTGCCATCTCTCCGCTCACCCCTACCCCAAGCTGGACCACTCCCCATTCGCTAGGACCCTCCGATGACCCCGTTGTCATCTCACCGGTCATCTCTTTACAACCCCTTGACCCCGTTGGCCCATCTAAACGGGCGTTCAATTTTTGTTCCTCCTCCACTGCCTACGCTGGCCGGAAGAGCCCTCAGCCCGACAAAATAATAGCCCGTTTGATGTTTCTAATAAGCCGGACGCCACCGTGTCTTCTCCGGGCAATCCGAGCAGAAAGTGTCCACCTGCCTCCTGTCGTCCGTTATAGTGCAGGTAACGGATTATTTCGGGATCACAGAGGCGCGCCTTCGCTCTTGCTTTTGGGAGGGGATTCGTTTGCTGTTCCACTTTGTCCCAACACTCCCGGCAAGCTATTAAGTTTCTGCTGATTTCCCACCGGCGGAGGCCGCGGCTAGTTTTCTGCCCCGGTGAGTAAGGGTGGGGAAAAAGGAAGGAAGACCAGGGCCGTTTGTCCGTGTTATTGCAGTGGCCCGCCGCAGTGGGACGAGAATTAAGTGCGTGCGAAAATGATGCAGTGTCTACCTGCCCGCTGTCGGCTGGTTGTTTTTTTTCTCGAGACAAATGTGAGTGCGCGTCGCATGAAAATTAGATTTTTCCCCGAGTTTTTAATCAGAACGGCTACATTTTTAACGTGTGGGTCCTGTTTTTTGAGCTCATTTACTGCTCCTTCATACTGCAAGTCTATGAGACGGATTTTCAATGTATAAAATGTGAGAATTGCTCATAATCCTTGGTTACCATCCGCGTTAAAAGCTGAAAAACATCAGCAGTACACTCCCCCATAGTGAGTCTCTAATTGTTATAAATACGAGAATAATTGGTATTCCTACGCTAAAAATGATCGATTTCGTGAGGAAAAATACATACAATTCAGCCTTACATCTTTGCGACACGTCATAGCCGTGCACCAGGTGTTAAAGATGAGCTGGTTCAAGGTGAACGTTTTTATTGGAAAAGCAACCACTTTGAAGTGTATAATAACATCATTTTAGAAATGCTTTGGGACGATAATTTCGATCATCTTGGCGTATTTCGACGGCTTTGTAGAGATACTGTCATACGCGAGGCTGCGCGTGGTATTCATCTATTGGTGCCGAGTGGATTGTGTCCCAGAGTCCAGTCACCTATCTCATCTCCAGACCGCGAGCACTACAGACCACTTCTTTTGGACTCATCAAGAGGAGGCACTAGTTTACAGTTAGCTAAATCCTTCAAATAATCTATAAACTGATACTGATAGTTGAGTTAAAATTGAAGGTTTCACTGGATTTTTCCCACTATACAGCATCCATTCCCTATTGAAACTCCGTAAGTGAAACGGTAAATTAATATGCATGGTGTGAAAATTAAAAGTATGTTATACAGTCAAAATATTTTCAGTATGTCACTTTCACGTCAAAAAATAAACTTAAAATTAGGTTGTTGTATGTGGATTGGTCTGCTGTCATTATCAATTCCTATTCTTACAAGCAATTTGACCATCATTTTCCATTCCTCGTTGTCAAAGATCCTCTCCAAGTCAGAAAATGCCCATGAAGTGGTTTGTTGACTTTATTTTATCTTTTCTGATTAGTTGACAGATAATGGAGTCTGGTCCATCTATTTTTCTTGGATCCTAATTGCTTTTCCGATAGTTTTTCAATTTTTCCTTCTATCCTTCGGCTGATTATTCGTGCGATTGCACTGGATGCATGTAATAGCAAACTCACGTGTCTTACTGTATTTTTTATTTCTTCTTATTACTTTTAGAAAGTGTTCGTAAAAGCGATAGTCATGTTCCGTAATATTAAGTCATATTCGGCCACGTTTACGACTGAAAGGGACTCGATTCGCCGTCATGACGGGTTGCGAATTTCTCCGATGTAAATCTCGCTGCTTCACGATCGCGCCCGTGGCATGATTTTCGCCACTTCCCCGAGCCTCCGTCCCCGGATGTAATCTTCCGTCTTTCGCCAAGTTGAGTTCCACGAGTTCCTTTCACACTTTTGAAGGCCGACGACGTCAGTCGATTGAAGATTGTACGCGTGGTACGAGCATCCGCACTAAAATTCGGGTCACGCGGTGACGATGGCGCGCGGCGTATTTTCAGTCAGTGACGTAGAGAAGGAATATTGCAGATCGACGATAACGCTCTTCATTCGTATTCGCACCAAAAGCCGGATTGCGCGCACTTTCAATCCCCGCTTCGCCACACGCTATCCGCTTTACGGATTAACACTTGGATATCGGAGACAGTCACTTTTGACTGCCTTCCAATTTTGTTGGACCATGTTAATCTTCGAACTGAGATTTGGGAAGTGTAAAACTCTGTTCTAAAAAAACAACATATTCATGGATGAAATGAAAATCAAATCGTGACTAAAGTTTTTGTTTTCCAACTGCAAGTTACTGATTGTTTATATCGCAAACGTATACAAAAATTGTTAAAATTGTTCTATAAACGTTCTATATTGCTTGCTTATTCAAAAGGCAAAGGCACGTCACTACGTTACAGAATGTAAACATACGAGTAAAAAGGAATGTGTAGTCGTCAAAACCCATGTAAAACTAAACAATGTAATATTTGAACTTTTCTTGCTATATAGCTGTATAAATGAAAAAAATAACCAATGAGATTTCAAATTGACTCCTTCAGGAGTTGAACTTACGGAGAAAATTCAGAGGTGCTAGTGTTGAAGAAGAGAATAAATGGAAGCATACGAGTAAGTAGTATAAGGGAGCGCCGAAGTCAACAAAATGCTCAGTCACCAATGTATTTAAGGTCTATTCCGCACGAATCCGCCATTTAGACTGGAATAAAAGGTATTAGAATGGGAGAGGAATAAAGCGGTAGAGAGGAAGGAAGTCCGATGCCGGCATTAGCTTTCTGTTCACAAAACACAGCAATGGGATTAGGGTTTAATTCCCCTGCCATTTAAAGACGTACTTGAAGTGCTCTCCTCTGACACCAAAGTAGGGGTCAGATTAACACTAAATATTTCAAGAACCGCCACCACCAAGATTCAATCCCTGGCCTCCGCGTGGGAAACCAGGACTCTAGCCATTGCGCTAACTTCCAACCCTGTATTGAATGCAGCATGATGTTCGGCATCGGCAGTATTGCACGATTCCGAATCTTACAACTTACTTTACTAATACGTTGAAAATAGATAGATTGATAGAAGAAATGTCTAACACCGTGATGATTAATGCAAACAAACGTGAACCGGAAATATTTCATAAAAAACCCTTAACATTTTATATGACGTTTCTTGGAAAATTACGCTCATGGACCCAGGCGTGGGTAGTTAAAAACTCTCAAAGCGATTCCGGCGAATCTGGATACGAATCATAGTATAGGTATATGATTTTTTCCATGCGAATTTTGCACGTTCGTGAGTATTTGTTCAGCAGGTGACCCGACTAAAGTTATGATGATTTGAATTAGGATGGAGATATGCAAAATTGCATTAGGTCTGTCTGTGTCAGAAATCTATGCTCCGTTGCCTGCAAAAACATCTGTATCTCTCTCCTTCCTACTCTTAGACTTCCAACGCTGTGCGCTCTTCCCAGCAATCAGTGCTACGCGTTCCAACCAGACCCACACGTGTCCCGCACAGTGACGGTGGAGTGAGAGAGAGAGAGAGAGAGAGCAGGGTTAGTACTCCATGCACCACCCCCATATGTGTCTCACCCACACCTCACTCTCCCCCTCTCTTACAAAATCTCCCTCGCCCACCTCACGTTCTACATCGCCCTGTTCTAGCGAACCAACGCAGGAATAATCCTTGTCAAGAACGCTTGTGTGAGAGTTGGGAGCGTCGGGTAGGGTGAGTCGGTCGGCTTGCGACGACGGCATTGCATCTGAGAACCCAGGACGAGATGTCACCGAGAGGGTGTTTGGAGCGAAAAGACGTGGAGGGGGACATGAGCTGGATGGAAAATGGCATGGCTGCCATTGGAGAGAAGAACGGTAGGGTTGTGGGGAGGGGGGTAGTATAAGGAAGAGCAGCGAGAGGAGGTAGAGAAGGGTTTTGGGGAAGAGTGACAAGGAAAAGAACGGTGACGTCCCGGAAGAATTATGGAGTCATTTCCTTTCCATTCCGAAGATCAACGACTCGAAGCTAAGGCTTGCTTGCGGGATGCTATTGGGAGAGATAAAAAGAAGCATAGGGTGTAGGGAAACCTGTGTGTGTATGTTTGGGGTTGGGACAGGACGATGTTCAGGGTGGGTTGTGGGGGGGGAGGGTTATGGGGGAGTCCTGGATACGAAAGGGGAATGGTAGGAATGAGAGGAAGATTGGATGGGGAGAGCAGTATGACCAGGAGATGAACAGCGTGGCCAAAGTGAAGGATAGGACACGACAAGAGCTGCGGAAGGGATACCTATCCCCCCCTTCCCACCAAAGTCCGCCGTGGACCATGTTTGATATGAGGGAGAAGGGAAGTTTGTATGGGATGACATTTAAAAGGTTTGCCCTCAGCTGATGGGAAGGACGTGCTGTATAGGGAGGGTTGGACTGATAAAATATGCCACCAGAAGGAGCTTGATGCGACGGGGACAGCTACCATTCTTGTGAGTGGAAAAAAAATACACAAAGTGTATCTCCGTGTGAGGAGTGTTATTAGTGGGGGTGTCTCTGGATGTGGCGACGCGGATGAGGGAGGAGGGGAAATGACGCGTTCCTTTATGTGTCGAGGGTTTCGTAAACGAGATGAAGAAAATAAGAAATCGAGGTGTGCCACGCATGGATTTTCTCTCTGGTTCGAGGGACGGGGAAGGAAAATGTCGGTCGTCGTTTCGTTTCCTCGGGTGAAATTTTGTGTAGAAATATTTGCTCGACGGAATCAAAGCGCAATCCATGCTTTGAAGTGAATTTCCTGTCGCAGCTCTGGTATTTAGACCATCTCTAGATGGTGAGACGAATAGTGTTTTGAAATTTGTTTCTTAGCGACTTCAGATTTTTGAGTACTAGGAACGCTTGATTCATCTAATGATGGAGTGCATATTTGCGTAATACATGCAAGGTGGACCGATACTGTAATTTCCTGTCGATATTGAATTTTTAAGAAGCTTAAATATTGGACAAAATCTGTATTGCATCTACTGTTGACGAACCTGTAGATTCATAGCGCTCATGTTTAATTCCGTATTCTCAATTATCGTGAACGTATTTTGCGTTTATTGAGGTCACTCATGCATCAGTAACCATTCCCTTATTCCCTTTGGCCATTTCTATTGCGGGATGAAAATGTGGGCCGCTAAAGAATTGGAATTTCGCTGTAGAGAACCCGAATGACCGGATCTTTCCAAAGAAATACTCCGCGGAAGCCATAACAAGGATTGGGCTGCTGAACCTTTTCATTGATCTGAGTACCTATATTTTTAATTATTTGAGGTTTCTTGTAAAGCGATCGCTAATTTAAAAGAAACGATTAAAATTACTCTGTGGGGGAATTTAAGGGTCGTTCTCTCTTCGAGGGAAAATCAATTGCCATAAAATTCCCAGCATCGTTTGGCTTTTAGTTGGCTTTAATTGGGGAATTAATCTTGTCGATAGCAATGATGGTGAGCGGTATACAAAGCTTTTGGTCTCAGCGGCTGAGAGCACTCCGAGAGACACGAGTTGTATAACATCGTGGCTCTAAGCCTTTCAGCCAATTCTGTGTTTGACAGAAAACCGCTACTTAGGGATAACTTTCGAAGCCAACAAAAACACTATTGGAGACTATGACCAAATTTACTTTTACCTTGCGAAACAAGCACATATTTCATTATAAATTCATTCATCCGTATGGTAGCCTTACTTTGACTCTGAATAACTTGGTACGTACTTCACAAGTTCCCCACATAATTTCATGCAAAAGAAACTGCAAAAATCATTAGCTAATTTCATTTAGAAAATGCGCAACAACATTTTTAATTCTTCTGACATTCATTGGATTATTATGTTTACGCATAAATTTAGTGAAACTCCTGCAAAGCATGGCCTACAGCATCATCTCTTGAATATAATTGGTATTATGGTAGATCTAAACCAATTATTAATATGTAAGCAAGGTAGTTATCTAGACGAACAGTAAGCGTTTTAAAATTTCGCTAGGAGTGTTTCCAGACGATGATAGAATTCACTAACTCTCTAACTTCCTACACTAACTAAAATCACCCGTCCTGACTTCGTCATTGTCTCCATTTTGGATGCATGATCAGCGATTTTCATTTTAGTGGAAATAAAAATATTCTTTAGACATGCCTTATAGCTTTAAATTTTATTATTTGATTCATCTCTTCAAGTGATAATCGATTCGAAAGAATTATATTCCTAAGTTAAACTTTAGTGTCAATTTTTTCGTGTATGTATTTTTTGTTACCTTTTTGCATAGTGATTATGTTTAACTTATGAGGCTTCCAACGAGTAAATGGAGATTTGTCCCTGTAACAATTAAATGTTTTAGACTTATTTATGTTCCCTAATTATTAATACATAAAGTTTCGTATAAGCACCTCAAGCTATGTCAACAAGTTAAATTAAATTCTGACTTACTCGTTTACCTGCAACTCTACAATGTTATTATACTACTAGTGTTTATTTATCGACGCAAAAAGGTGAATGGAGGTTATTTTGATTCAATTCCTATTGTGCTTAGATATGACATTTCCATCATAGATTTAAAACAAATTGCATTACTGACACTTACTTGCTGCTTATCCATGTTGCAATCAATGTTTGGCCTCTGGAATAATTTTCTGTCTGCTATATCTAATTGATCGACCTAGGGATGGATGAGGAAGTCCTTTTTCCTAAGATGGAGGATAGGTTTCAATTGCATCGCTGCATTTTCCATTCGCGCTCCTTCTCTCGGTTTCCATTCTGCAGCGACTAAAGGACCGCCTATCCATTCTTCGGAATCCTCCCTCTCATTTAAGCTACTTGCCGTCGTCTCTCCGCCCTCCTCCACACTCCCGTCGTCTTTCCGGCAAGCTCCAGATAGTCCTCCGCGGACCATCTCAAACTTCTCCCCTCTTTCCCCCCTCCTCTGCGCACACATCTGTCTCATCCTCCCTCTCGCCCTCCTAATAGATATGCACTCCGTCGCCGTCCCTCTTCCACGTAAAGCGCCGACCATTGTGCCCCCCGTGATGACGTCGTCCATCTTCCGCACCAGATTCACTCCCTCAAGTGTGTGTGTATATCTTTCTTATTCCAAGCAGCATCCGCCCTCCCACTCCATCGTTTGCTCTTTTGCTACTTATTTTTTTCACGTAGAGTGGGCTGGGAAGGGGAACTTTTCTTAAATTTCCTCCTCGTGCCCCGCTCATCCCTCCAATACTAACTCTCCGTAGTCCCTCTTGGCGGTCCACGACCCGGTGCGCGCTCGTTGGCTGTTTTATATCATGTTCATATTGACCCGAGGCAAGAGATTTCCCTCTCGATCCTCTTCAATCGTTTTCCCATTCGCCCGACCATCAAGAGCACCACGAGAGAGAGGATTAATATTCCGCACAAAGCGCGAGACGTGACTGTCGGCTGCGTGATAAGACATGAGTCTCGCAAACGAGCCCTTTTATAAGTTCGAATTTGCTATCCCTATGGTGAGACTTGTTATGCTTCGCTAAATTTTATATGCCATGAATATTCGTCGAGTCCTTCTTCCTTTCGATACTACGCCGGCAGTAAACCTATTATTTTTAATCTACCGGTTAAAGTAGGTTTAAAAGGGAGACAGTAAAAATCCTCTAGGATTTTATAGGCTCACCCATATCTTATTTTCACGATATATTTCTTCATCTCAGCATACGTACTACCTCCCTTTATCCCATCCATACAACCTATTGCCTTTCTTCCCCTTTCCCGCTTACCCAGCATATCATCCTCTCTATCAGGCAACAAAAAGATTTTAAAGTAATTTCGATTACAAGACTGGAAGAAAGCAGCTCATTTCCCGATTCATTGTTCTCAGCCAAATTACGTAGCAGTTTTACGTTAATCATTACCATTGTTCATAATTTTTGTTGCAATATCAAATGCCAATGTTCGTATTAATACATTTGCATGTTAACATGATATTGATTTCAATTTTAGTTAATTTGGCTATAAAAACAGATACAGGGCCTTTTATCAATATAAATTTGTTGCTAAAAAAAACTGCTCTGTTCACTTCGAGTGTGCAATAATTTCAAAGCTTGTTTAGTTCTTTCATTTAGTCACCATATAGAAAGAATTTGTACCTCACCTGTAAAGAATATTAATCAAACCTAATTGTTCCAAATTATGTTTCTACCGAGGCATCAAGATCCTTATATTGATAGGGTGGTGCTGTTTAAATCATGAAAAGGATAAGTTTTACTACAGGAAGAAAAAAGTGTGATGGTGATATAGTGATAATACTATTGACTATTTCCCCACCCCGTAGAGCAGACTAAATTGAAAATAATAACACTCCCCACCCAGCGCAACTCCCAAGCTCTTGAGAGGGGTTTTGTAGGAAATTGAAGGGTTACTGGAATGTGACAATAGAAATTAGCATGTGGCACGCACAAAAAAATTGGCAGAATATGAGAAACCGCACGTTTACCCCTGCAGTTATTTTAGGGGCTACCAGCGGGGAAGGGACTAGTGATATTCGGTTATGCCCCGGAAATTTATGAATAAAATTAAATATTCTCCAAATTCGCAGTTTTCTTCGGTCTGCCTCTCTCATTCTCTTCCCAACCCATTCCCTCTAAATGTTCTTTGTGTGTCTTCCATCCACGCTGGAATTTATTATGCCCCTAAAAATGCGCATCGCCCACGTTTCTTTATATCTTTTCGTTATTTCAAACTTGATGTCTCTCCTCCCTTGATCTCGATTTCATCCTGAGCCCGTGCGCGCGTAATATAAAAAGGTAAGGACAGATGGATGGGTGATGTTTTATTTTTATTTCAGAACTTCGCTCTCTCTCTCTCTCCCACCCTCCACTCCTACGACCCCCAACTCAGCCCCCTATCTTGCCCAGTTACACTTGCTGCGAGGATTTCCTCGAAATGGAGAGTGAAGAGAAATTCCTTCAGCGCATTCGCGTTCCTTCTCATTCTAACTCCAACACTCTTCTGCTTTTGGCTCATTTTTTATTAGCAACAATGCTAATCACTATTTCTCTCTTCTCGAGAGTTTAAATGCTTGGGATCAACGGTTCAAGGAGGTTGAAAAAGCTGACAAGGATGTGAGGAAAAGGCTAAATGCAGCTTGTATTAAACGGTGACCAGGCACAGGAGTGGCTTGCGATAAAAGAATACTACCAATAAAACTCATGAATAAAATTTATAAGAGCGTCAAAAGACCGGTCCTAATTATACGGATCCGAATGTTGGGCCACCAATTAAAAATAGGCACGTCAGAACCATACGTGTAAACGAAATGAAAATTCTCAGATGGATGTGTGGTGTTACGAGAAAGGATAGAGTTATGATTGAGAATATTAGAGGAAGCTTGAAAATTGCACAATTTGGATAGATTATGAGAGAGATTAGAATGGGTTGCTGTGGACACGTGGAACGGAGTACAGAGACAGATTTGGGTAAGAGAGTAATGAACATGATGCTTCCTGGTCAAAGAAGTAGAGGTAGACTCAACACAAGTCGGGAAGATGGTGTGTTGAGGAACATGAAGGAGAGGTGTGGAGAGAGAAGATATGCGCATACGCGCAAGATGGGCCCGCAAGCAAGGGCAAGATGGAGAAAACTTATAAGAAAAGCGGACCCCAAAGAGGGAGAAAAGGCTAGAAAGAAGAAAAATAATTCAAATCCCTAGTACGTAGTTCAATCAAGGCAATCTAACTACAGCGTCTATTTCGTCAAGTAGCTAAGGGGTATGGGATTAACATTTCACCTTGAAGAAAGTTTCGTTAAACGTATTGCTCGCAATAAGTTGCAAAGGTGCAATACGTAACGGCAACATATGCCGGTATCTAGAATTTGAAGTCCTAGCTGGATTTTTGAGGTGAAACACTTCTTGTGAATGGGGGTAATCTCGCAAAAGCTTAGCGTCACGCGACACCCGGACGGAATTTACGTGTGGAGCATTTTTCTTTCATTCATTTTAATATGAAATAAATAAGAAAGAAGTTTAACACATAGTTCAAAGAGAGCCCAAAACATCGTAAACTTTAATTTTTCCAATCGTATTCTTTATATTGATCGACAAACTGAAAATATTAAACTTAACGCGAATTATTTATGCAAATTTATAGCTTTTTTCACTTTCGTTGCCTAAGAATATTAAATTGTTACCGAAGCTTGCCATATGTTATGCAGGATAACAAAGCTATATTAAAGGAAATTTAACTTCTGTGACGCGTGCTTTAATGGATTTTGACAACACAATACCTTCTCTCTTCGTGATTTAAAATGAATTACTTTATGTTATATCATTTATATGGATAACCCTTTTCGCTTGCGAAAGCCTATCGTCACGCGACACCCGACTCCCAGATGGGTAGAGAAGACAGTGTGCAATTGAGGAGACGAGAGAGCTTGTGCGCGCTATGCCTCAGTGAACATGCATATATAGTGCAATTTCGTATGAATATTTTGTCTATGTGTATTTCATGTATTTATCATTACTATATAAATATAATTTCCATATTCATATTTTCAGAAGTATTAATTTTAATATTTGTTTATTTATATTACATTCTGTATACTCCCCGCTACCAGTCATATCCATACTCAGTGTTCCACTCATGTCGGCCGTATCGCGACGGCCACACCTTTTTTCATTGCAAATCTATATTAGTTGATTTTGTTGTTTTGAAAAATTTAACTATAAATGTGGTCTTACATGGATAATTAAAAAAACGATGAATTAGTTTGTTTTTACAATCTATGAATTATCTTTGGTGATAGGTTGAAACTCCTGAAAGCTGTAAATAGAACCCCAGTTATGCACTTCTTTTGAAGTTATTGGTGGTTACTTTATAATTTTAATCCAATTTATACCATGATTAATAAGTACATCAAATTCTTGTAGAAAGGTTTGCCAATTCCAAAACGATAGAATTTTTTCATTGAAGTCTGATTTAGGATGAACTTAAGTTTTAAAGGAGAACTGGTTGGAAGGCCACATCCTCGAATATACGGAATGAATTATTTTCATGAGCGTTGAAAAGTGATGGGTAAAGTGAGAAATCGATAAAATATGCAAAATAAATATGAAAGACCTTAAAACGCACCAGCGTCCACTGGAAGCCACATTATTTTGTTCTTTCCAATGACGAGAGCCAACTCTTTTTCAGACAAATGAGATTCATTCTCGGTGATAGATCTAGAAAACTGGCTTCGGATTTAATAATTTACTCCTTATCTACTTCCCTATCCTCATACTCTTCCTTTCCTTCGTTTCATTCAGTCATTATTTCATTTACTGTCGCCTATTCTTTACGATTGTCATTTTTTAAATTGTTGCTTGAAGAAATGGTATAAGCTTAGCAATCCCTGATGGATTTGGCTGAAGTTGCGTGATTGTCATTCAGTAGTCGTAAGAGTCAGTGATTGACTTAAAAAGATTCCATGCATCTAATTCAACGTGCGGAAATGGATGATGATCAAGGCTTTTGGGGAGGAATCGACGTTGCTGCAAAAACAAGCCAAAGTTGAGGCATGGTTTTATGCCATAAGTGAAGGCGTAATTATCAGTTGTTGGCTAAACGCCTGAGCTCATTTTCTCTCTCCCTCTCTTCCCTGAAGAGATCGTTCCCTTTCGCGTATATTTGCATAATGCCACCGTCATGTGCGAAACGTTTTCCTCAGCGGGGAACATCTCTTCACTCGAGGGTCGCATTCTTTGTTGATTGCCTATATTTACCGTGTGTTAATGAAGGCCTCAGGATTTGAGCCCAGGCTCAGACCTCAAGCCCCGGCCACGAGCACTACATCTGGTGACCTCGTCGTTCAGCTGCGTAAATTGGGGAGGCTTGTATTTGCGTTAGCTGCATAAAAATGGAAGTATGTGTTGATTGACATTGGATTTGAGTGGAGCCTGAGAACGCTTTGAAGGAAAAGTGAGTTTTTTAGGTTTTGAGAGATGAAACTGAAAACTAATGATAGGTAACTGCTTCGTCACTGAAGTTATGGTTATGACCCATTTTGGACATTACTTTACATGGTATTAGCTATCGTTAAAAGTCAGTTAAACCTTACACTATTCTAACTCTGTTACCCTGTTCTTTTTATTCTACTGTGAGATATGTAAATGCAGTGTTAATGTTTACTGCGTATTTAAATTTCTTACTCCGAATTATAGGTCATAACTACTTCTCCTGTTTCATTTTATGGCTCTGTTATCAGTGAAGTTTTGGAAACCATACCTGAGGGAATGCTTAGCAGATTGAGCACAAACGAACATTTGTTCTCATTATAAGTTCTTCCCGTACAGTGGAATGAGAGAGCCAACGAGAAGCATGGGCCGTGAATGACAGCCATTTGACGAGATTTGTTTCTCCAGCCAGGGTATGGTGGCACCCTATCGTTTTCGACTCGAATTCTCGCATCAAATAGTTTATCAATATGCTAATTGAGTTCACCCATATATATCTCAAATGAGACGAAATTTGCATCGTAATTGAAATCCGAGCGAGAGAGGGAGGACACAGGTGACATCAGCTGCTGTCGACTGTTGCTCTGCACCAGTGCGCTTCTAAACACTCTTCCCTCAACCGGAGTGCTTATCATGAGGACATAACTTTCAGGTCTTATTCCATTACCGTTGGTTGGCTCTCGAAAACAGGCCGAGAGGTGGCGGAAATTGATAGTGCGCAGGGTGTGGCTTCTGGCCCAACTGAGGATGAACCGTGCTCTCCCACAATGGGGAGCATGCATCAAGCCACTCAAATGTAGAGTTCGTATTCTCAAATGTACAAGCCCAAAATACAGTCGTTTTTTTTGTGAATATATTTCTTTTTGAAAATTACGCGCACTCTGCGGCGTAAAAATACTGTGTCATCGGGAATATGGCGTATGACGTCACGAAACTGAATTGCTTTCGGCAATCGTATGCGTTTACATGCGAAGCTCAGCTCAGCTGTTTTAGCCGTATTATATGGAAATTATCGTTTTTATTTCCTTTGCGGAAGACAACGAAATGGTACACTATCCTTTCTGTCAAAATATACTTAAAGCAGGGATGCGATGCCGTGAAGTGGCATCTGACAATTGAGAGACCATTTTGGATCACGAGACTTTTTTAATTTTTAAGCACTCTTTGCCGATGGTTTACACATACGTATGGGTATTATGCAAATTCCCCAATAAATTTTAGTGCGAAATGAATGAGGCTAGTTGGACCTCATGCTCCAACAATCGGCATGAATTGAATTCCGTCAATAGATGTCATCCGACGAGTTCCTCTTTTTATTCAAAATAATAGGCATATTCTGTTCCCTGATATAGTTGGAGTCCTCCGTCGAGTTGAACTTGATATCCCTGCAATAGACATGCATTTCACTCTATTAGTAGTCATCTTGCGACTAGTTGAACCTTACACTAAACAATCGGTGTGTGTTATTACATTCCATTAGGAGTTGTCTTCCGACGGAAATGTTGGAGGTAGACTGGTGAAATAGTTTAAATTGACTTGTCGGAGTGGAAGAATGAGGGAATTAGGAAGGATAGAGATGTGCAGAGTGAGAGGGAGTGAGAGTATTAAACGAGTGGATCAAGGAATTTGAATTGCAAATGGTTGACGGCGCAATATCCCGCGTGGGAACGGTGGAACTAGGAAGGAAGCAGAAATATAGCCTATAAAAATAAAAACACGCAACGGGAAAGTAAGCGAGGCTGTGTTGCGCACAGGGACGCTAAGAGGAAGGAAAAGAGAAGATAGAGAGCGTATTTGAGTCCGTAACGAAACGTAAAGGTGCGGGCATGTGATGTGGAAAGGAAGGGAGTGCGAGTAGTTTTTTCGGGGGGGGGGGGGGGGGGGGGGGTGGAGGTCGAAGGGGTTAGACGGGGGTGTTGTGAAGAGAGAGCCATGGGAGGGGAACTTGTGCGCGAGAAAGGAGAATAATTGTATGTGCGGGGCAATGGGGGGAAATGGGGGTGGGGGATGGAGAGAGCGGTGTGTGGCGGTCTCGGAGCGAAGAAGATATTGTGCGCGATGTTCAGGTGCCGAAGTGAGGGAGAGAGAGGAGAGGCAAATGACTGAGATGAGGGAGGAGGAGGAGGAGGGAGATGTTCGAGGGTAAGAGGTAGGGAGAGGGCGAGAGGGAAGGCCGGGTCGCAGGAGATGCGTGAGGGGAGCGGGGATGGAAGGAGAGTATATGGGAGGGCTTTTCCTGCGTAATGGGACGCACTAGAGGTTGCCGATGGGGATTCTGCGTGGATATCGTTCGGAACACAAAATCGCCCACTCAGTTTTTATGCGTTCTGGATGGGATGGGAATTCGTACACGCGTTTAGTAATGTTTTCCTATCTCGGTTGAGAGATGAGTTTTGTGTTCTCTCTCCCCCCTCCTCTGCGTATCTCCCTTTACTCCCCTCTCGCGAAACCTCCCACACTAACTCTCTTTATCGCTGTTGCGTAAAATATCCAACCGTTCCATTAAAAGCAACCGTTACACTAGAGCTATTGGTGTGCGAAAGCCTTCATTTTAGAGAAAGGGTAAATTTAAAGGTTCCGAATGCCACTTGCTGCAATACTTAAAATTCTTGTTGTTTTTATAGTAAATGAGCTCAGCCTTAATGCCGGTGTCGTTTGCGATTCATCATGCTGAAATAAAATCAACAGATAAAGATTTAGTGAGTCACTAAGCCTGCCCTCCCTTCGCTGTTTGTTCGTACGCATTTATAGCGTTTTGTTCGTGACCTCGCTTTCTCCAGTAATCAAATAACGCCGGAAAATAGATTAAATCTGGCGGTAAAATTATGTTGATTACCTCTTTAGAATGTTTTTTGCTCGTATTACCCGGACACTATTGATAGCGAGTGAACGTGAAAGGGGAACTTTACTGGTAAATTATTTTACCTTAATCAATTCTGTAAGTGATCATATTCCGTAAGTATATTTTATTCTCAGGTTTAAATGGCTTGCATACTCAAAAGCGCCATTTATGTAAGCATATATTCCTATTTCGCAAATCTAGCTCTTTTCCCGAGAGAGGAGTTCTTTTAATTGGATTTTTCTGTAATAGCAATCAATATTCAGTTTAAAAAAATCAAATTCTCTATGCAGAAACCTTATTTGTTATTTTTCCCCACCAAACCGATTCACCAATTAAATTTATTTTTTGCCGTAAAAACCATTACTAATGAAATTCACTTTGGTGTATTTTATACCCTAGTTTTTTTAAGTATCAATTTTCCTGATGATATTTCTACAGGCAAGCAAATAATATTGAGCGAGGTGACAGTGTTTCAACTTGATTAAGGGGGGTGGGGGAGAATATGATTCAGTTAACCCAATTGTAAAGGGTTTTCTGAGAGTTTAATGGAACTAACAACGGTAAAAAATGTCAATTTATACAATTATATCATATTGACGGATGTTTGGTGATGTGCTAGGGTTTACTTGTTTTGGTTTTTACGCTGCTACTCGAAAATCATCAGCAAAATACAACATAATATTGGTACACGCATTCATAATTGTTACCCCATCTAGATTCTTTCCTATTTTTTAATATGAAGGGCTGTGTTTTCCCTAAGTATATTGCTTGAAAATTTCATTCGGCATGTTATTTTTTAATTTCAATTTTAAGTTATTTTGAAATGAGATACGAGCTCGGGACTTAAATGGATATATTAAAAAGAGGAATAATCAGTGTGCTTAAGCTTAACTTGAACATGCGTTGAATAAACTTTTTTTTATTCCGCATCGGAAATTTAAATGCTTTGCTGAAAAGTTCCATCGTTGTTAGGACATTATCAAATAGTAATGCCAATTTTAAGAGTATTAATGAATGGGTCTTCACAGAAGGCATTATCAAAAAGTATCATCTATACTCTAGTATTTGAATAAGTGAAAATTAATGAGCCTTCCCTATTTAAATATTTCACATAACTCTCGATTGGCGTCATTGGCACATAAGTACATACTTCAAAAGTTCTGAGTCTCATTGTTTGCTAAGTGTAAATAAGAGAACACGTGGATTGGAATATAAATTAACCAATATAACTTTCGAAATTGATCAAACGCAAAGGGACCGTATGATGCGTCATAAACTGATACGAGCGAATAGTGTGTAAAACAGCTGATGGAACGCTAGGCATAAATCAGTTGACAGAATCATATCAGGCGAGGTTCAGAATGAGAAAGAGAGTATTATATTTTGAATCCACACTCTATGTCTAAAACTGATAGAAGTGATAAAATAAGATACAGTCTGACTGATTGGTGCAAAAATTACTTCTTTCCGCACACCATTAATCACTGTACTAAAACACAGCGAGACACTTAAGTCCTATTAAGTTAACATTCCAATTTACATTCTTCCTCTCCACCTTTCCATTCTTTTTCCCTAATCCCATATACATGACTATCCCGCCACCCCCTGCCACATACCCCTGAGGAGTCGACTCGCAGGGTAGTATGTACGGGAGGAAATCAAGCTGCCGCTCGTACCTTACTCAAAAGAGCTTAAAAATATTATCCCACCTTTAGAGGGGATGACCCCATTTCAGTTTATTTTTTGTTTCTCTTGTTTATTAGGTGATAAAATTCTTGCGAAATAAAGAGTAATTTCATACTATATTGACATGTAATTAACATGGTACCTCGTTCATAAATATTTAAAAATATGTGATTCTCCAATTGCCAATTTTATTTCGCTCCGTCTGCTCATCAAACCTAAATAAGTTTCCAGCCGCTGGCAAATAGGCTACGGTTATCTTGAATCGAAACTTAAGTGGGTATTTTGTGATTTCTGTTATGTTATTATTTGTTAAATCAGTAATTATTTGTCCTTCTTTTTCCCATTTTCAGATTACATTTTTACTTACATGCTACTCCAAACAAGACATTTGAGGAAAATGCTTCCACTTTCGTAAATTGTCCATGTACATTGTACATACCTACTCCTTATCCATTCAGTAGGTCAAGTACCTGATATCAGAAGATAATATTCTGCTCCAATGTTTGCGCATAACTTTTGCTGTTAGTGTGTAACTTACTTATCTTCTGTTAATTTTTCAGCTTGTTTAGAGAGGACTCTTTAATGAGTTTTTTCTCGAGATCTTCGAAAGTCCTCGGAAATTTTTCTCTCTTTTTAATACTGAACTTCAGCCCCAAGTTGATTCTTCAGCGTTTGCCGTCCCTCCTTTAAATATTGATTATCCACCTCTTTGATTTTACTCTGAAATTCTCAGTCGAACAGGATTTTTCTCACCTCCAGCTTTTAATTTTCTACTGCGTGCTTTATCTCATTCATTTGTCTTCTTCCGGGCTTGCTGCTAAAAACCCGTCAACCCAATTCTGCTCTGCCAATCTTCCGTAGTTACGCCGGAGCGGAGGCTCAGTCCCTTGCCACGATTAATTATACCCTTTACGTTAACGTTCCTTCTCTTCCAGTACTGTCTAAATTCTACGCACCAGCCATCAAATACTGCTGTCTGTTTGGTCTTCGTGTGACAAGGAAAATTCACATATGCCCAATACGCACTTCCGACATTGATCGGCCTCAAATGGCCTTTCTTTCCCCTTTCCCGTCTACTTTCTCCGACCCGAATATGACCACATTCAATGCTTTTAGTCATCAGCAACGTCACCTTTCAGGAACGCTTGAGGTAATACGTTTAAGCGATGATAATTAAATCAATTAATCCAAGATGAAATTGATTTTTGTAGTGTTAACCGCTCAGCTGTGATATTGGAATAAATGGTGTGAGAGGAAGTGGTAGACCAATAAAATCAAGGGAGTATGTGGTCGATGAGACTAATGAGGAGGAATATTAGGAATCTTAAGAATAGGAATACGTGGTTGAAGCAATACAAGAATGTAATAAAAGTGAAGAAGGTTTGCAGGGATATGCAAGGGGATTATGAAGGAAATTATTAAAAGTGAGCCAGTTTCCTATGCCTAACAGCAGTGGCAAAGTTCTTTGAATTTTCCCACCCCGGAAGGGAATAGCGAGATGGGTATGTAGACCAATAAAATCAAGGGAGTATGTGGTGGATGAGACAAATGAGGAGGAATTTTAGGAATCTTAAGAATAGGAATGCGTGCTTGAATGGGTATTTGTCAAGTTCTGGTGGTTCGGCCCCTGAAAAACCTTATGACAAGCCAATGGCCTATCGGGATTTCAGGGGCATACTGACCACCAGAATCGTCAGGGAGCAAAAGAAAAGCAATGCAAAAATGTAATAAAAGCGAAGGAGGTTTGCAAGGATAGGGGATTATGAAGGAAATTATTAAAAGTGAGCCAGTTTCCTATGCCTTAGAGCAGTGGCTAAGTTCTTTGAATTTGCCAATCCCGGAAGGGAATGGCGAGATGGGTATGTATGCATATATTCGTATATATGTTCTGCTCGATTCCCTCGTTCTTAAGGCTGTTTTAAACGACATATAGATCAACAATGGAATCAGCGTCGAAAATTCGGGACCAAATTCGGAACCTTATCAAATTCGATTCCTAGGAATGAAGTTTACACGATACTAATTTCAGTGAGCACTGGCGCTGTCCGGGCATTTTCTGAACTACGCAACCGAAATAAACTTTTTCGTATTGTTCTGGCAAAGTTGCTATATTGTTTGCAATAAATACTGGACAAGCTCAAGTAAACCAGTTCTTCGAGTCTCAAGATAACATTTTCTCGATTGCAGTTCACAGAATTCCTCCGAGGATTATTTTGGTTTAGATTTGATACTTCCAGCTCCACCACCGGTATTCCCTCGAAACGCTCGACTCGCCCACCTACCTGTGATTGGTCGTTGGATCCAAGAATCGGATGTAAAATACGCAACGTACTTATTTCGGTTTTTGTACTGATAATTAATCGAACTCGATTCTTTCATCATATACGATAACAGGCTTTATACGGCTCATTACTTTTCTCATACGGAAGCTTACTGAATGCGGTTCGATTTTCAGCAATGAAACAACGTCGTATAAAAGGGCATTGAGACCTTTAAAAAGGATCAACACTCCGGTCTTACGTATTTACCTCTAGCTTCTGTGACAAATCCTCGTTTTTTTGGCATTGATCGTTAAAATAATCCTCATTCTAACTGATTGTGTTTACCAATAAACCCGTACCTCAGGTGTTCGCTCTCGTTAGTTATCATTGTGAAGTAAGCAGTAAATTTGTGTTCAATGGTTGTTAGGACTACATCTGTCAATAACAGTTTTGTTGTTGGAGATAAAATGTAATGGTTTGGAAGCAAGTTCATAAAAATATGTTTATTCAATGCTTATTCCTCAGTGAAAATAGTTTACTTTCATTGTCTCCAGAAGATCCTTTTAAAAATAAACATTCATAAATCAACAATCATCTTTGCAATAACTAAAGTATTTCTTTCCGCAAATTTTCTTACAATTGAAAATTGTTGGTTATTGGTTGTGACATTAATTTTTCAATCTTTATTAATTTAGTCCAGTTTTTCATATTATTCATGTTATTCCCTCTTGTTTCCCTATTCTTCTCCCGTTTCTGCTGTTTTTAATTTCTCTCGAACATGAATGGCTGTGCATTATAGAGGCGTTTTACCATCCTTCCGTTTGGATTTTTGGAGTCTCATTTATATTCTGCGACTCATCCCTTCTCTTTTTCCTCTTCCTTTCCTCTTTGTCCTCCACCTCTCCTCCCTGCAGTCTCTCCTCGTACTTTCCTCACTCGACCTCGGTTCATCCAGAAAGTATGTTCTCTTCCAACACCCTCTCTTTCTGTAACCACTTTTTTTTTGTTAAATCTTATTCACTTAGGTACTGTTCACGATTTGAAAGAACTTTTTTAAAATGTCAATTCCATGGCGACATAACGTTAATTAATCTCTAATTGCTCCTTATGTAAATATTTGCTTCCTGATACATATTTATTCTGGAATGGTAAATGACAGTGAATTGTTAGGAGAGGAATGGTAGCGGAAAATTAGTTTAAAAAATTAATGTCATCTTCTTCTGTTCTCTGAACCTTTAGTTTGCTTATAATTTACGACTTCCGTTGAAATATGGTAAATGACCATTTATCGTGTGTGAACATAGTACTTCTCCACTTTGTTTAAACTTAATAGCCTGATGCATTTTTCCCCATTTTGCGTATACAAGATACATTTTCGGCGTAATTTAGATATCAATTGCCTGATATAGGTAGAATGTTAGTGGACAAAAGGATGAAAAGTCTAATAGGGGATGTGAAAAAAGAGGAAATAAGTAATCTTGTGGTCATCGCGTTAGCGAAAATCTAGAGTTTCGGTGTGATTGATTGAGGAAGTATTTTTCGCCTTCGATTCAAATTTTTATCTCATTCTCCTAACCCCTTCCATTGGACAACAATCTTGATTCGGTGGTTGCGCGTTCCAATGACCACTAGAGCTGAGCTGTTGATAACAATAGTAATTTCCCCTGATAGGAGTGGGTGTGGAGGAGGATGGAGAAGGTTCGGTGGGCAGAAAGAAAGGCAATCGAGGATGTGCTTGGTATGGTTGGTGCGGAAAGGATACATCTGGATGAGATTAGGTGGAGGCAAAGTAGGTGGCTGGAAGAGGTGAAGAGGGGCGATGGGTTTCTTAAGACCGTGGTAAAGGGAAAAATGTTGGATAAGCGGGGAAGGGGAAGAAAGAGAACAGTTTTCATGAGAGGGATAAAGAAGGGTAGGATGTACGCTGAGATTAAGGAACGAATATTACAGGTAGATGCCCTGCTCATATAAAAATTTACTGGATTTTTGCTCACCTCCATTTAAACCGGCATTTCACTGAAAGATTACCTTTAAAATAATTCTCAGAACGCGACTATATGCACCATTTTCGAAGTGTTTTTCTTCCATGATCCACTCTTACCATCAATCGAATCCACCCTACTCCGTTTAATGGCATTTTCATTCTTTGGATGTCCTCATTTTCCTCACGACTCCTTTCATGGTTTCCTCCCTTCTTCTCGCCAATTCCGCCCCGACGGCGCACAATGATAAAGTTCCCTCTCCCCACCCGTCCGTTTGGTTGTCACCCCTTGGGAAGCTCACCCTCTGTCTCCAATTCCTTTTTCTCCCCTTCTATATTGACCTCACCTTCAAATATCTGAGGGGCCTTGCACTCCTTTCCCTAGTCCGGCATGCATCTTATTCTCCCACGCACCTCCCTGTCTAATCTCCCTCCCCCCATCTCCTGATTCCCTTTTCCCCGGCTACGCCCACCACCAATTCCACGCAACGCCTGTCCTCCCCGCCTCCTCACCCGCCCCCCACGGAGACCCCGTAATTACTCATAATTAACACTCCGATCCAGGCCCCGGGGAAAAGGATTGTGGGAAGTTGAGATGTGATTGGTCGAGAGAACGGGAGGGGAATTGGTTGTGTGGGCTGGTGGGGGGGGGGGGGTAGTGAAATGACAGAAAGGAAGGGAGGAGGAAGTTTCGTGGCCGAGTATGTTTGTGGTACCAGCTTGCGAGGCGTGGGAGACCCTTGTCGTTCCCCACCCCCTCCCCTCGCCCCCCTGCCTGCTTTCTTCTCACGGATTTCCTGACTCTCTCCCTTTCCCCGTGCAATGACTTTGATCCGAAACTCCACTGCCCAGCCTTATTCTGTCACAGCTCTTCCATCATGGCTTTGGAGACCTCCGCCTGCTTTCAATTCCGTGCAAATACATCGTCTCGGTAAATTAAATAACCCAACTCAGTTTACATTTTACGATGAGCTCCTTCGTGAAGATGAACTTGACATTGCAGGAGGCATGCATTACGCTAAAGAGTCGAAAATCGCGTCGTTATTTAGGTTTCCAGTGTACGGTACGACGTTATATCATTGATTTCACTCTTCAATATAGGGTAAATCCAAGTCTTGACTTACACTTGCATTCGAAATATTTTCATTTCGTTCATTTTCATCCAATTTTTCTCATTTTTATACATCTTTTATCCGCAGTAGTTCGGTATTTCTCATATTGGAATCACAATAGAAAAATAGATAGCTCATTACATTCATTATGTCATGGCCGAAAGAAATGTTTGAAAATAGTTGTTGGAGAGAGAATGTTATTCCCTTTTTCATTTCAGTAAGTTTCTTATTTTGTAAATTTTAAAACTTAAGGACTTGTATTAAGTGTATAAAATATATATAATGTATTTTCTACATGAAGAAACGTCAATATTATACAGTTTTACGTCTTTAAAGTCCGTAGTTTACGCTTATAAGAAAAGGAAGGTTTTAGGGAAGATCTAGTTTACTGTACTTAATAATTACACGCATCTTTAGCCCTTGGTTGATAGAAACGTTAACGGATTACGATTTTCAGTAATGGAGATGGTAAGCATTGAAATTACGGCCCGTAAAAATGTATGTGTCGCATAAAATTCCAAACGTGTTCCAACGCAGCTTCTCTATGACACCTTTGCCGGTCTTCCTCGTCATACTTTGCCGTGCGTCTTCACCTGATCAATAAGCCGAATGGATAAAGGCGGTGGAGAGAATTTCCTGTCTTACATTATTTTTCTGAGGATAAAATGTCACTCTGGAAGAGATGGATGACCGTTTTTTATTCTGTTCATCTTGCGAGAACGCTTAGTGATTGGAATATAATCGGCTAAATTTATTTAAAACTTTTCAGACGTCGAATTTGAATGAGATTGGAATATAAAATGCCAAATTTATTTAAAACGTTTCCTGAACAAATGCATCAAATAAAATGAGTCCCCGTTGGATATTTATTTCGTCAGTTTATATATTTAACCATGTCCCATTTTTGCGTCAAACTGCTCTTCAAAATGTTACTGCATTAGTTCTCTTGGGGAAATAGAATGGAATACTCCGGATCGAGATTGCAGTATATCCCTTTATGCAAATATGTCTTGAGTTACGCGCGCATGTATTCTTACGGCATTTATAGTGGCCTGAGATGGAAAATGGAATAATTTCTCAAAATGATAATATTTCCATTGCTGTTTTCATACCGTATTTAAGAAAACTCATGGAAAAGTAGTGGTGTTCGATGATTGAACATAATATGCTATGTCGCGTATGAAACGATTTTCGTTGGGTATTTATTTCCATCATTTTCAAAAAGTTATCTGAATTATTGCAGTGAAATTCTCTCGGGCTTCCAACCGGGTCAGGATCTCCGCCGACGATTCGATGTAAGGTTTTTCCATCGTCCTTTGAGCTGTTGAGCAGCCCTGAGGACGATGGAAAAGTCTTCCATCGAAACTCTGGGGATGACCGAAATGCATGAATAGGAGTCTAATTTCCTCTGCTTTTATTGAGAATTTGGATTAATATTTAATCTAAATTTACTTTTCAATTTCTTCTTTCTAAAATTACGACTATTTGGATGTCTCCGGACCGAGTATAAAGTCCATCGCGACGCGTATTTCCTTCTCCCCTCCGCGTGAAGGCCTCTCTATCCAATCGAGTAGGGCGTGTGTGTGAACACGGCGGCGTAGAGAGGAGAGGATTTTCAGCCGGAGTTGGGGAGGGTATTGCGTCGAACCCGTGGAGCTTTAAGGTGATTTGAGCGAATTTTTTTTTCAGATACACAGATTTGTGTGAAAATTTGCATGCGTGTTCTATTTACTGATATATATATGGATAAAATTGAATATAAAGCAATTTTCCTAATGCTTTTTTGCAATTCTGTGCTATTTTAACTCGTAGCCTTTATGGCACATGAGGCATTGTTCGTGATAATTCGATTAAAAACGCACATATTATCTTCTAAATGCGAAATAATACATTTCATGTTATTAAAATGGTGTGTAACAAATTCCAAGGTGTCACGCTAAGTCGAAGATTCTATAAAACTTATTTAAATATAATTTTCGCCTAAATTTCGAGTATCGCTCCGAAAACTGGTCATAACATGCTTTAATAAATGCAAAAATGTAAATAATATAATTACTGTGTCATTTCCATTGCTGCATGTATGGTGAATGCAGCCGCATGAACAGATGTACTTAAATTAAATATGGTTCTAGACTTATTTCGACCTTCTTGAAAATTTATTTTCTTAAAGTGCACTTAGTGACCCACGATTACTGCTCTAGCCACGTTGAAGGCCGAGAGAGACTAAGGAGGATGGTCTCAACCGCGAGGAAGGGAGGAGGTTGAGACGTGGGGAAGGGCACGATCGGGAGGGGGAGGATAGTCGTGACTGCGTGCCAAGGCGGGCGAAGGAGATTTGCGACCGGAATATTTGTGCGAGAGAGAGAGAGAGGGACGGACTAATTTGTGAGGGCTGGGGAGAGTTGCAGATAACGGAAGAGCAAGGAGTGGCGAGGGGTTGGAAGGATTGCTGGAAATCAAAATGAATTATGTTGAAGTGGAGAGAAGTGAGCTGAGGCACGAAAGCGGTCAATTGAAAGAAAGTGTACCTACCTATTGAAGAAGGAAGTAGATGGAACCATACGAGACTAGCACAAAGGAGTTTTGAATCCAATATAAATGCTACTTTGGGCGTATTGAGTGGATCAGCTTCGCTGTAACTAAATGGATAGAACTAATTTTACTGTAAGGGACTTTATGATGCCATAATAATTTATCTAAATACGCTGTAAACCAGAATACTTAGACCAAAAGCATAGTGTTTTCATAACATTGACAACTTTTTCGCGATATCCATGTTGGGTGGCTCATTTTTCGTGCACCAAAACATCATTCATTCCATTTCTTTTACACAAATGGAAGAATAGTATATGCAGTAGTGAGGTGAGGATAGGGATAAGGCTGGAAAATGAAAAATATATGAAAAGGAAGTATCAAAAGAATTTATCTATATTTCAAATAATCATTAAATGATCAAGGCAGGGTATATTTTGATGAAAATCAAAAAGGAATACCAGTAGAAACTAGGAATCAGGCAGAAATTATTGTACCAGACGTTGAAAGGTAGAGAAACCGAATTTAAGGTTCGTCTGAATCTGTGATGCGGAAGCGTCAATCACTTGGGCGTAGAAGGTCCGAGTGTCGAGGAAGCACGCCAGCTTTATTACGTGGGGAGAGATGGTGGAGAATGGAAGGAAACGAGTAGAGGGGGTTAAAAGCATGAGCCTGATAAATGGGTGTAATTATGGACAAATTTACACATTTAGCCACCCTTTTTTGAATCCGTTGCCCAAGTTATTGAACCAGATCCAGGTGTCCGGAAATACCCTGGGGGGTATGGTTGTGCCGCGTCTAAGTAGACACAATCAATCACAATGAAGATTTCTCAGTTAAAACTGTGAGAATTCAATAGTATCGAGCGCCCAATGACTTTTTGACATATTACGCCTTATCTCTTCTACACTCACCGCCGCCAAACATGACTAAACATAGAGCGGTTTGCCATTCACATGGAGATTGTGCCCTTCGATCCCCTGGTGTTCAAAGTTGCTTGTTTGCGAGCGTTTGTTGGTTGTAAATCTGTTGAAACAAAGTAACCAGGATTTTTGCTGACCGCAACCCTGAATTCAATTTTCTTGATCAATTCTTTCGTAAAGTTGAAAAGTGATTACAGTGTTTTAAGTTTGACAGATTTTGTATCAGTTGTTGCCACCCTTTTGCGTTTTAATTGATTGCCTAGTTTCCGTATGATCGGAATTTGCAATGACCCTTTGTATTTTAAAGAGCTTGCGTCTAGGGTCGTGTCCCGTAAGGGCCGAGATTTTGATGTGGAATCCCCATCCCTGCTAGGTTGCCTCTTGAAGAGCACTCTTTATGTACAGCTCTCCGTTTTTCGGATGGGACTTTAAACTAAAGATTAATGCCGACGCTAGATGTCTGTCAACTCTCTATTCCTTAGATTATCCTGCCTATCGAAACCAACTCACTTTTTCTTATCACAATATATCAGTATTCGGTCACATTCCCAGTGGGAGTGGCGCTTATATTTAGTAATTCGAGAGTAACTGAAATAAGTATTCTAAAAAGTATCGTTTTGGTGAAAAAGTTAAAAATCTCAAAGGCACCCTTGAATGAAGCATTTTAAGACAGTGTTTAAGCCCACAAAAACGCGCGCTAGCTGACCTTCGACCCCTGGTGCTCGGCTATTACGAGTTCCGCATCTATAAGACTAAAAACATACCTTCATGTTTTCTCATCAAATCGATAATTTTAAGCGAACGAATTCCAAATATGCCTGGAATGTCCAAAAAATGAGCTCTACCCTTCTCTTCCCAAAATAACTTAATAACTAACAATAATGGGGGAAAGAGAGACGAGATGGGAGGCTAGGTCGATGGTTAAGGGGGAGGATTACGGACGGGAGGATAGAGAGAGGGGGGGGAGAGAGAAATCTTAGCTCTCTTCCCTGAAGGAGCGTTATCTTTCCCGTGCTTCCGATTCCCTCGTGTCTCTTCCTTTCGACGAACCGTTGGGGTGGTTTGTGCCTCCCCTCCTCCGACTCCATCGCGCGGGGCGAGTTATTTGATTGGCAAGAGTGGGAAGCCGGGGATTTGAAGGCGCGAGTGTGGGGTGGGGGGCGTCGGGAAGAGGGGTGGAAAGGGTGGGGGTGCGAGATAGGGGCTCTAGTTTTGGTGGGAGGCTGGCGGGGTGGGTGAGCGTAAGAAAACGTCAAAGAGAGAGAGAAGGAGAATAGGGGATGGGGTAGAGGAGGACGGATGCGGAGGGGAGGGTGTGTTTCCCGAGAGGAGGATGAAGTGGGACGGAGGGAGAATCGGAATCAAGTTGCCAATGGGGGGTGGGATGTCGTGGCTTACGAGAAAGAGGAAAGCACTGCCTAGAGAAGAGGAAACTAAAAATCTATTTATTTATTTTTCATATCGGTTAGTGAGGAAATTTGATTTTCCCTCTCAACGATTTAGTTTGGCGGGTGGGCTGGGTAGGAGACAAGTCTGCCAAATTCTTCTCATCGTTCTATCGCAAAAACTGTCTCATAGAGTTCGAAGTAGATGACTTTTATTTTATCGTTGATTTCAAAGATTATATTAATTTTGTTCAAGCTGTTAATCGTGAAGGAATTGTAAATTATTTTATTCGGCAGACAGTTTGAATTCCTTTTTGATATTTTGCAGCTTATGTCAAAGCGCCTCTCTATTGTGAAAAGGCGTTTAATTCTAGTATAAGGTCAGTAATTTAAATTGTTTAGATAGAAAGGTTTCATGAATAGAAAGGTTTTGTGAATGATGTAGTAATTCAGAAGTAAATTTGAATTCATTAATTATTTTTTTCAGTATATATTACTTAAGATTTGCGTTAAAAATAACTGTTTGAAAGGAGAAATATTTTTGCTGTAAGGGAGAGGAAGCTATCAATATGTATCTTTTTATCGTTTATGGGGAAAAATTATTTTTCCTCTCAGCAATTCAGTTTGACTAGTATGCTCCAGAGGATACTGAGTAATCATCTCTCTTCCTATCGTGAATAGGTGTTTAATTGGGTTTAAAACCAATGATTTATTATATTTTCAAGCGGCTGGTCAGGGCAGAGAATCATAAAAGAATTGTGACTTGATTGAGAAGTCGTTTGGTAACCTCGGATGCAGATTTCATCATAGCCTTTTAACTTCAAAAGATAACTTGAGTTAAGGCAAGAAATATTTTGTTGCAGATGTGGCGAGATTAGTCATGATTACTTTTGGGATCGGATTGTCCTTTTTTAGAATTCTCTTTGGACATATGCCATTTACTTGCGCTTTATTAAAAGTGGCTCCTTTTGCTTTTTTTAGAAAATTGAAGCGAAAACAATATTTCTTCTCCTTCATCTGCAATAACCCTGCCTTCTTGCCGAAATCTCTCTTCTCTACTTAATGTTACCCCTTAGTTCATGCTCCAAACGCTTTTGTTTTCTTCCTCGAATTTCGAATTTCCTGCCCTCGGCTACCCTATTTTACATTTTTTCTTTATCTTCCTCTGCATTCTCTTCTCACACTCAGATCTCAAAGGTCTTAGTCTTCTCTCCGCAATGGCCAAGTTTGTGAACTACGGTACTTTCTGCTTTAATGTTTTTACAATTTTTTTCTGCTAGTTATGTTCCTCACAGCAATCGCCTCCTCTTTGTTATTACTTCCAGCTGTGTTATTCTCCTTCTGTGCTTAGTTAACTTAACAATTTTTCACCCTCCCATCTTATCTCTTTCATGGCCTCTTATCCAAGTTTTTCTGCTTCTTGAGAATATAATCATATTTTCTTCTTGTAACTGGTTATAATTTGAAGTATTACACATTGCACATCTGATGCCTTCGAATTTCATAGTCCCTTGCCTGGCAGGCTACTCTCGAGTACGGTAATTATGTTTACGTTTCCATCCGAGGGTGGTAAAATAATTGGAAAATTGTTTGATGGGGTTGTACTTATGTATTTCGCCTCTATAGAAAATTCATAAGTGAGGACAATTAACATTCATTAATACAAATAAACATATATGTATCGGTTGACCAACACTTAAGAGACGTATTATGTTTAAATTATGATTTTCCATGCAGGCCTATCTGCTACAAATGACAATAATACTTAATAAATATCTTTACGTGTTATATGTCCTATCATCGATTTCCGGAACATTCTTAAGTGAAACAAGAATACAATAAAACCAAACTTTCCGGAGATCACTCGATTGTTTGTCCCTGGCGTTGGCCGATTCTTATAAATTTTAAAATGCAGTAAATCAGCGTGTTCAGTGGAGTACTTTAAACATTAATTTACTGAGGAAATCTAAAACTGCCTGTTAAACAATGTTATGTATTTGATCATAACGAGGAAAAATTGCTGAATTTAATCTTTGAATGCATCAACGAAAAAGGAATCGAAACGGAATTTTTCCAGCATTCGGCGTCTTGGTATCACTCCGTGTCCATATGCTCGCAAAGTAAATCAATGCTTGGAAGAAAGAATGCAGAATAGGCAGACAGTAGGAGGTTAAAGAAAGGTCAAAAGGAAGGATTTGTAAGACGGAGAAAGATAACGTGCGGGAACGACTCGGCATGACCAAAAAAACCCATGAGGAATCTCTGGATAGAATGGAAATGAATTATTTATGAGGGAAATTTTCTTTTTCTGTGGATCCAAAGGTTTCACGATCTTAGTTTTCCTTTCCTTATTTCTCGTCTGTTTATGAAAAATTCAATCCATTCTATTTTCTTGAGAGGTTTCAGGAATTTTTTCTTCGCCACGAGATAGCCTAATTTTTCGGCACCAAAAATTCAATATTGTTGCATGAAATTGCATAATTGTTAAATTATGAAAAAGTCATATGAGAATAAATTTAACCTGTAACCGTGAGGGTAGGTACTCCTGTCTAAATGCGTTCTTTTTGCCATACATTGAACTCGAAAGTCTTTTCAAAGGCTGTTTGGAATGCAGACGTGTCATTCGCTGGCAGGTCTGCAGTTTTTTTTAACCCCAGCCTCATTTCCGTCTACTACCTTTTCCATTTTATTATCTCATCTTGAATCACACAAACACCTGTTTCACGCTGTTACCTGCGTGCTGTTCCTAATAACTATGCAATCAATATACCTTCTAACCCTCTGTACAAATCAATCTGTGGCAAATGACATTTTATTAATGTTACCATGGAATTTCACGAATTAAGAGCAGGTACTTAAATTTCACTGCGGTCTTATTTAACCTAAACAGTTGGCAGAACAATCGAGAAGAAATTTTACGTGCTTTACCCTGAATCGGGAGCTTTTTTCAATATTTTTTGTGGAATATAGAGATAATACTGTGCCTTCTTCGTTAAGGTTTGCGGGAATGGACAGTATGTATATCAGACAGGTGGGAAAGTACGACACGATTCCTGCTAAGAGCGTTTCTTACAGCTTTCCCCTTAAGCCGCCCAATTCTTAACGTTCTTTCCCCTACGTATTCCCAATCCACAATCCTCTGCCCAGCCAATCTAGTATCCGTCACAATAGTCAAGGCAACGAAGGAAAAATAGCAGACATAATTCATGTAGAAGCCAATTGAGGCACAATTGTAGGGGAAGATGTCCTTAACAACATACTAAAATTACTGATGGGTGGGAGTGAAGCTAACGGGGGGGGGTCCCTAAAGGTCACTTTTTTTAGTTTTTCGTTAAAAACTCGAAAACTACTGCCTCTAGCGAAAACACGTTAATGTACTAAATTAATCTGCATAACATTCTCTACAAGAAAGGTCCTATACACTTTTTTCTTGGGATCAATACTTAAGGAGATACGGAGGGAGGGGAAATGGAAAATTATAAAAAATGTTTTTATTGTTAAAAATCAAGTTTTAATGATAAATTAACTAAACTCAGACCTCGTGTTAATTATTTTAATTACGTTTACTGCATGTAGGTGTAATCATGTAATATATAACGGAAGAATTGTGTGCGGAAGGGACCACAATAATGTGCGTGTATTGAGAGAAGGGGAGAACGATTGGAATAGGGTCAGGGCTCCTCTCCCTATTCTATTCGGTATCACCTTCCTATCGACGCTCGTCCCTTAGGGGCAGTTCAAGTACAACGTAAGACGATTTATGCCAATTTTGACCCCCCCCCTCCCCTACGTAAGACAGTAAGATTTTTCAAACCCCCCCCCCCCCCTTCCTCTGTCTTGCGTAAGGCGTTGGATATTTCGATCGCTGGCAGGAACCAATGCCACCTGCATACAGACAGCTTTGTTTGAGCATGGAAGTAATGTAGCTAGCCAGTCAGGTGATCTAGAAGCGATTTTCTGGAAGGAGACAATGTCTCAGAGGAATAGAAGAGAGAGATCTTGACTGTGTTGACCAAGATAGTGGAACTTACTCCAGACAAAGTTGAAGAGAATGCTTCCTTGGGGTCAGCTTTGACAAAATTGCAGAATCATCTGGAATCCCTCAAGGAAAATGGGCCTACCGCTGCTTTGTGGGTCCAGTACTTCAATATGGTTACCCTGATGGAGAAGTTCATTAATTCTGAGCGTCGTAGTGATTGGGACGGCCACTTGGCCTGTGTACAGCAGATGATCCTATTCTTCCATGCAAGTGGGCACTTCCAGTACGCGATTAATGGTGAAGTATCCCTTTTCTGCAAACTCCGTGTGCGTCTGCGGATGACTATTTTTTGTTTTACCATGTCTTGCACATAAAGATGGGCACATTTTGCGTTTTGGAAGTGCCCACTTGCATGGAAGAATGGGATCTTTATGGGGAAGATTCTTTATATTCTTTAGATTCGTCGACTTAGCACACGACTTCGGCCAATGAACCTTTTATTCCGAGGTAAGCGAAAAAGTTTAGCGTGAAGAATTCCTTCATCTCTTCCAACGCCATCATACTCCCTCCCGCTCCGCCAAATCCAGCACAGCAGCTCTTTGATGTAACCGTGGCTTCAGCACTCCATTAACCGCCCTATGAACTCGTCTGAGGACTCGTTTTTCTTTATGAAAACCTGGTTTATCTACCTCGTGACTGGAAGAAGACCGCCTTTTCAATCATGTCTGCGTCACGAATATTTTAGGAATTGAAACCCTCCAGAACCTTCGTATTATGCTCATGTCATTCCGGATTAAGAAACATTCGAAGTCCCGGTTCGAGTTTGGTGGTCTAACGCTAGAAACTACCACCTTGCGGGTGCATCTAATTTCCCAGGATTGTCCCTTGAAATATGCCGAACTGAATTTATATTTAGTCTTAAAGTGTACAGGGTTAAAAGTAAAAAAATCTAAGTTCTATGCTTCTCATCCTCCATATTCTTGCTCCGTACACAAAATGTTAGAGAGGGCATTCGTAGATAATAGCCTAACTTCGTTGACATCTCTTTTCTATATCAAACGAACCATGGAATTCTAGAATATTATGAGTTTACAAATTATTTACACATTTTGTGTTCTTTTAATGTTGTTAGAATGCGTAATCAAACTCCACCTTTGCTGAGATCTTTACCAAATATATTTTGATAGTATGTTCTGGCTAATTTTGATGTGAAGATACGAGCTCAACTTCTATCCCTTTATAAATAATCTGGCCGCCAATTTCGAGTCCACCTTTTCAATGATAAATGATATAATAGTAGAGAAAATAATCATGGAAGTGAGGTTTGATATTCATTTTTGTTATGTATTAAGCGGTGATTTACTTCTATTTCTTTTACGACACATAGGTTATGTTGAGGAAATGTCGTAAGAGTATTAGGAATGTTTCAAAACTGCAAGCTGGGAGGCTAAGCAAGAGCTTAATCTTTTTTCCATTAATCTATTGCACCTTAGTGCAGCTCCGGAACATTTTCAGTATGCTTTGGTGTTCTAAGGAGACTTATTTGATTTGATGACTGAAGCTCCCTAAAAATGATAGCCATTTTTAATCTTAGGTGTGGCAAATTATTTTTCACTACAACGGTGATTCAGAGCTGATCTTCCCATTCTTGCGGGGAACAATATCACGTATTGTTTCCTGAAAAATATTAGCATTGGTGTGCATTAAGCATTATGTATAGCTTTTCAAATCCTATGAATGTCTCCGCTTCACGACGGCTGCGAAGAAATCCTTCTTTTTGCCGCGGATCCAAAACCCAGGAGAGAAAAATAAACATAAAAAATAAGGATTCGTGGAGCTGAAACAAAGAAGCGATATACATTTTGTGCATCCAGGCGTCTCCACGTTCTGGTTTCGCCCCCTTTAAAGCCGACCGAGCTCACCGGTATGAATAAGAGATTTCTTGGGAATCGGCGGCGGCAGCCTCTCACTGAGAGAGAGAAAGAGTTCGGAAGAAGATATCACGGAGAGTAGAAACGAATGAAAGCGCCGCAGCAAAAGAGTGGACCTCTGGAAGTGAAGAAAGGAAGCTTATAAATACAAAGATATGGAGTGGAATAAAAAGATGTTCATATTCTGTGGGGGCCGATGGAGAAGAAGAAGCTCCGCTCGTCCCGTTGTAAATTTTTAACGCGGTCTCGTTTTTCGAATGCTGTTCCTAAGCATTAAGGTAGACGGCCGAATGAAATCTCCCAATGGTGCCGAAGATGTTGAGCGCGCGGGAAGGAAAGAGAGGTGGGAAGCAAAGAAGGATTGTGGTATCTGTTTTAAAAACGAGGATCACATTCCCCCACGGCGCGGCGAGCGTGCCTTTCGTATTATCTGAGGTTTTATTTGTAGCCGGAGCTTATCATTTGGGTCTTTCTGTCCGAAAAACCCCATCTAATAATTTATTTCGCGATATTTTTAGACCTGGATTACTTCCAAAAGAAATAAAAGAGTACAGAGCTTCTATTGCTAGCAATCCCTTATCTTCCATTCTTGTGGAGTGCAGTGCACATCCGATTCGCCGAAGTTTTCCAGGTCATCTTAATCAGATGGGATTAAAAGATTTCGTGTATTTTTTTATTTTTCTTCGGAGGTGGATTTTCATCTTGCAGATTTTATGAACGGCTTTCAAAGGCCTCTGAAATGAAAGAGCATCATAGCTTATCTGTTTCGGCGTTGTAGTTTATACAAAGAAAAATAGTTATATTTCTTTATTATCCTATGAAATGGCAGACACTAATTCGACATTTGAATAAATGAAAGTTTCCTTGACTTGATTTGTTCAAGAAATATTTTTCGCGTTCTTTTGTGATTTGTATATTTGATGCATGAATATTTGTGATCAATATAAAATACATTGAATTTATCTTCGTAGTCTTATATAATCCCTGTTTTCAGTGGCTGGAATTATGTTAACTTAATGATTTTTTCTCATTTTTTTCAGGTAAGTGTGCCCGTTGCAGATCTGGCAAGAAGAAAATTTGCTCTCTAAAGTACATTAAAATATGACATGAATCCTCATCAGCTGACCAATGGTGTATTCCTGGCGTGAGTTGTGAAATTTTGTTTGTTCTCACGTCTCAGCATTGTTTTATTCCCGTTTATGCTTTTTGTTGTACCCAGTGTTAACGAAATTGCAAACTTACTGAAGGCGATTCCGTTAGAAAATTCGTTTAGAACGAATATTTATTTTTATTTCCATACTAGAATACAACGTGACTAGATTATATTAAAAATGTGTGTTTCGTTATGTGGAATAACTAATTTTAGCGTCAGAGGATCAATTAAGTACTTTACGCTCTGGGTCTACCGATTTATTTGAGTTTTTTTTTGCAGAAAACCGTTTTATTTCGTAGATAACGCATTATTACTTGCGCTCGATGCGCGCCTTATTGTTTTATAGTGACGTTCTCGTTCAAATCTTGCTCGAAGAACATTTTTTAACAATAAACCTTAAAATGATTAAATTTTGAAAAATTTCTGATTTAATATTGAAAATACGCTAACACAAGAATGAGTGACTACATTGAAAGAACGGTACATATGTCATTAACCTCTTAGATCAGTTTCAGGTCTCTTTGGTCGGAATCGGTCACCATTATTCGGCGTTCTGATAGTTACTGAAAAACGTTATGGATAAAGTGTTCGCGTCGTCATAGCTCCGTGAGCAAGGAATTGCAACCCCATGGCCACCGGAAAAAAATACTAGGAATCACATTCCCGATAACCTCCAGTTACGGCGATTTCTCTTGAAACACAATGTAAGTCACAGGCAAAGAATTTTTCGTCATTTTAGATAGTTTGAGCGAAATATTAATTCACATAGAATTTGATGAATTTGACCTCATTTTAAAGTAAAAAAACTCATCTTTCCAATGATATCAAAATACTAAGCCCTTGCCCAACTAACTTTCGAGCAATTTCCCTAAAAATATAAGCTGTTTTACATGGAATAGATTACGGCTGTGCGCTCCAGAGGGAAAATATTGAAAAAATTAGGAATTTCTAACACCTTGATTTTGTCAAAAAAATTAACAATGTGTGCAATGTTTTCTCAAATATATGAAAATTTATCTATTACTCATCGCAGTAATTTTTTCCGAGTCGCAAAAAGCCTGTTGTTTAGGCGTTTGTGCCGTATGGCGTGAAACCATGAGCCACGCTAGAGACTTATGTAGATATAATTATTGTATTGCTGAAAATTTTTGTCATATGTAACTATATTTTTCCGTCATCGATATTACAATATTTTCTTCATATCTCGTACAGACGCTGAAATAAAAAAATAAAATTCGAATATGGTCTCCATTATAACTAGGGAAGTATCTCGCTCAAACTACTTTAATATTACCCAGTTTAACTACATTTCTACACCTAAAATGGAATGTGGTCCTTCTGTTACACCCTGGCCATCTGCGCTGGAAGGTGGTTGAGAAGAGACGTATAATTCCTCCAGAAGTGCGCTGTTTAAATTGGTTAACGTGCTTTCGCCAGAGAGAAACTTTTAGGTTTTTGGAGAGCGCGGATGTCTGAAGTATTCTCGCGCCCATTTCCTGCAGGAACCGTTTTTGTGGCGCAATTTCCTGTCCCCTTCGCACTAACGTGCCTCTTCATACCGGTAGGAAAGATTAGAATTGAAACGTTGGTATGAGGAGCCCAGTATATTCCGGATAGTTTCCATGATAGCTACAATGTGCAAATCCAATCCGATATCACTACTTCCAAAATAATCAGACTATGCCTTGACTTAGGATTTTCCAGCGATCGTTGTAGCGTTTAGTTTTGAAATTTCATATAAGTAACGGCCTTGTGATGCAAGCACGTAGTACACGAAACGCTCGCTTACTTTATCATATTCGACGGATCACTTCTCCTCGTCCTTCATTCAGCTCTTCTTAATCTCTCCCTTAATCTCTCCCTTCTCAAGAGCTCTCGAGAGAAGAGAGAGGTCGATGCATGAGTGGAGTCCTTTCTTCTCCTCGATCAGCTGTCACTTACACACGCATGTTGCATGGCGTCAGTCATCGTATGAAGAGTTTTGCTTCGATGGGAAAATTATTACTACTCCGATGCGGCTGGTATGATAGCTGAACTCTGCGTGATGAAAGCGCAATTCATTTGCCCACTGTGCCTATCTTCGGCAGACGTCTAAGCATAGTAGCTGCTTTACGTTAGTTGTGTAATTATTGATGAGCATTGAATCTGTTCTTGCACTATCTATTGATTAGAGTTAAATATTTCTCAAGTTAATTAAAAAAATCGTAATATCACTCTGAATTTTATCCATTCAAATCGATTTGTTTTCATAGTGGCGATGATCTTATACATGAAAAGATTTTTCCGTAAAGCACTGAGAGAGAGAGAGACGCAAGGTGGATTATTTTTGAAGAGGGACGTTAATTCTTGATTTTGTGATTTTTTTTGCAACTAGCCAGTCTCAGGCATCTATATGAGTCCGATTTAAAAGTATCCCAGATGTGAATGGTGTGAAATGAAATAGGATCTTTTATTCTTTTCGATTGATTACTATCAATGCAAATAAAGGACTCGATTTGATAGTTATCATGAAATATAATAAAATTTGTTGTTACCCAATGGGCATTTGTGCAATTTAAGTTAAGTTTAACAGTTTTTGGGCTTATTTATTCACATATTTCAAGCTGAAGTTACCAATATTTTACAGAAAAATTGAATTGAGAGTGGAAATGTTTTGGGAATGGGCTTGTTTATCAAGACCGCTACCATTTAAAAATAGTTGGCTGACATTTACAAAACAGTCCTTTATGCCCTTCAGTTTCGACTTTCCCACCCAACTGAATGGATTGAAGTTTGTGGGAGCGAGGTAATAATATTCTAACGCCTCTCGGCAGAGGTACTCTCTTCCTTGTGGAATCGTTTTCAGAATCACAATTCAAACATCCCTCCAAAAAGCTAAAGAAAGCATATATTTCGGCCAGCGCTCCGAGTGTGGCACCGTCTGAGCTTAACGCTGGCTCCGCACATGTAAAACTTTCGCCGTTGTTTCCGACTGCAACTGGAGCGTTGGGGGAATCATCCACAATGCTTCCCTTTCCCAGTCCAAGCTCCTCCTCCTCTTTTGTATTCCTTGCACCCCTTCATAAGCGCCGCCTAAAACCCTCCGCGGTTTTTCTCCTCCCCTCCCCCACCCGCAAACCATTCCAATCATCTTTCCTCGTGGCGGTACGAAAACGGCACTTCCAGTACTCCTTGCAATTAGTTAGTTTTAATTAGCAGCCGCCTGCCTCAACGTTCCCAGATAAGTCCCTCATTTTTCACGGGAGTAAATGTGACTTTAGGCGTTTAGGGATACCACCTCGAATTAATAAATACCTACGACTTTGTTGCACAAAAATTGTGACTATATTGGGGTTCATGAAATTGATTTCATATGTATTATAAATTCGCCAAATTCCAACTCAAGTTAGTTGAGATTGAGTTTTTCATACCTACTAGCAAGCATTTAAACATTAAGGTGGTGAGACTTTAAACCTGTTCAAAAAGACTCATTTCACGACTGTTCGAAATTTTTTTACTGAACCTATGGTTCCTTGCGGAGAACTCCCATGATCAGCGTTTGTCAAATGGTAAATTTAAATTCTCTCAGCAATGGTTATTCCTTTTTGTAGGTCCTTTTAATCGTACGAGAGGTATCCCATTTAAAAAAGTTAGACTATTGAATAAGAATAATAATATATTTATCGAAAAATATTTTCACGAGAAAACTCAGTTTGAAAAATTGCATGCCCATCCACGGTCTTTTACTAAAACTTTCTGTAAAATATTACTCTTCAGTTGCCAGATGATGGCATTAAGTTCAGATGACAATACTTAGATGTTTTTTATTAACAGTATGCCGTTAATAAATGCAGGCACAATCATAATTCCAGTAACTTTGGAAGGAATTGTGATGACTCAAGCTGCTTTTAAATCAAGTGGTGGGGTGGAGTGCCTAAATGTGTTCCTCCTAAACCGTTCCCCGCCAAGGATGAAAAATAAATTAAGCTTAATTGAGACATAAACTTCAGTTTCCTCGCATAACTTTCATTGATGTATCGCTCCAATTGCTCTCCTCGGGAAGGGTTAGCGTGATAGGGAGTGGGGGCAAGTAGGGTGGGGGAGGAAGTTTAATTCGAAGGAGGGCGCAATTAAAACATCCAATCCATCCCTCTAAGTAAGCCCGCAATAATCTCAGCGCCTCCAAAAATTCTCCCCCACGGAAATCCATTATGCACAAACCCCTTTCCTTAAAAGATATCATCATTTGCCTTCTGTTTAGTTTCCAGCAATGGTGTGAAGTTCAACCCGAAGCTTGCGGTCTCTTGCAATTGCAACGAATAAATTCTATTTTCACGAGCATATCTGTTGTACCTTCGTCGTCATTAGACCTTTACTAATCCTGGACTATTCGTAGTGATAATGCTATTTTGCTTCTTGTTACGGATGACTATTAGACAGTTGAATGCATTTTTGCTACGATATTTTCAAAATCCCCTTTTTGAGCTCTTTCCGCCTACACGTAATCATTTAATTTTGTTTTCAAAGAATTGAATATGGTCTTTTTCATTTCCAAATTTTTTATTTTCCAAAATGGTAATTATTTTGAAGAAATTAAATGAAAACACTTTCATCGTCTCGGTTAGGAATGGTTTTATAATCTCTGGTTAAATATTTTCTCGTCTTGAAAAAGGAAGTTAATACGTTCTCTCATCGGTAACTCTCACGTGAAGTACCTGTCAATCTGCTGTGATATACAAAACTGAAACCTTCAGTATTCATAAAGATAATTCAAATGCGACATCACCTTGAGGTTAACGTTAACCGGACATTATAAATTCGGACCTTAAAGAGTTGTTTATGTATACGATTATTGAATTCTAGTCTGGATAGGCTTCTTTTTCTTTCTCCTTCATTCCTTTTATTAATACTCTAAACAAAATAAGCTACAATTACTCCACCGTCTCCGAGTTATTTAAGTTCGTAGTAAGTATCCGAGTACTAATTAACCGAGGAGGTGAATTAAAATATTACTTTTACATCACGCTAGAATACGTATGCTGAATTATTAGCGTCGTGTTTGAAATATATACATGTATATTTTAGCGTGATCTTGCTATTGCTATCCCAGTGACCATGTTTTAAAGTCTGGGTGCTTTCCTACACATACGGACGCTATTTCCTCCCTGATCATGATCGATTTCCCAACTCCAGCCGTGTATATCGTTGTCGATCGGGTAGCTGTGAGGGCTGCGAGCTAGGATTTCTTTCCCGAGAAGTGGTAACACGGAAAAAATTTAGGAACGTGTCCAGTCTCACCCCAATTTCTTCCACGTCTACGCGTGCATTGTTCACTGTTTCATGCCGCTCTCAAGCAAGGGAGGGGGCCGCTGAAATCCTCGCCGAATCCCCACGCTCTCCACGGGCGGTGGCCGCCAACCCACCCTCGGCGCCTCTCTCCTTATTATTCCTCTTGCGCCTCTCTCTCTCCAACCCCTCTCCTCCCCTCCCCATCCTTTCGCCCTCCACCACGAAAAGGATAGAGGGAGAGTGCCTTAATTTTTAAAATATCCCCTTCCACACCCCAGCCCCTCTACCAACCCCAATGCCTCCTTCCCCTCCCCCCTCTCCACTCATCCTTTATTCCTCCCCCGGCCCCTGTTCATCTCAGCACCCTCCCCACTCTCCCCCCGCCATTCCATTCTTTCTCCCGGCCGCGCACGCTGGTACAACCCGTTTAATCTCAGTCCCATGAGCCCACATTCCCAAACTCACCTCTCACTCTCCCTCTCTCTCTTCCCACCACCTCTCTCTCAGTCCACCCTCTTTGTCCCACTCCTTCCATTCTCTCCCTTACTCCGGTCTCCTCCATTCCTCCTTTTTCCTTTCACGCGTCCTCTTTTTCTCCTATCTGCTTATTTCCGAAACCTTTTCCCGGCGTCGCGTTCGGGGAAAGACAGAAGATGATGGTGGCGCTGTGAATTCACGCGGGTGGGGTGCATGTGAATTCGCACCGCCGCCGCCACGCGCAACAAACCTACTTCAGCTCTTTCTGAGCGACCCACGTCAATTTTCTTGATGGATGAACTTCCCTCCGCGCGCCCTCCTCTACGGCAGTGAATGTTTCAGTCGGCTAATGAATGAAATGCATGAATAGGGTCGGGGTAATAACACCACGGCCTTTTTCCTTTTTTTTCAACCGGTCGAGACTGAACCGAGAACTAAAGTAAACATGGTTCGTGAGGAAAGATTTGATTTGTAGTAAGAGAATAGTTTTCATTTCGCTACGAATAGTGGCTCTAATAGTGATTGCTAAGGCTAGTTTCCTAGCATTAATTCATTGCATTAGAAATCTCGGTATAGATTTGTCCCCCGTTTCACCTAGCTGTGGAAGTTAGTTGCGAATAAAGCATTTGACTGGGCCAGATTTGAACCCAGGTTTTTCGTCTACTTATCAGGTAATACTACCAGTTCGGCCAATAATTTTTTTATATTTTAAGGCACATTACTGGCAATTGGATGATCCCAGTTCTTAACCCGGTCAAGTCAATTGACTTTATTGCGGTTATTTTCTACTATCGTGCATGAGGGAGTGGATAGCGTGTCAGTGAGAAACAGCAAACAGAAAAGTGGTGTTAATGCAGTCAAATCGCTGAATTTATCGCTATCTAGGCTGTGTACGTGCAAGGGCGCTTGTGCGATTCATAATCTGTGTTTTTCGTGTAAAGCTGCTTACTATTTGAAAAAAAGCAACGAAACAATGAAGACACCATGAAACGTATGCTTCAGAAATACTGTAACCTTTGTAGCACGTTCCACAGATAATTCTTTTAGTAAGATGGTGGCCTCCGGCAAAATTCGAATTGTTTTAACAGTAAGTACCGCATATTCAAGTACGGAAGCTCATCAAGTGACACACATGGTTTGGTTCCACGCGTTTGTGTATCAACTTTCACCACTGCCTGAGCCGGCTGGCTATGTTTTTGTCTCATTTCCGAATAAATATTGTTTAGCTTCTTTCATTTTTTAAATGCATAAATTTCATCTATATTTTCCTCTCGTAACCCTCGAACGTAATTCGAACACTTTCGTCCTTCTGATTTGCTACATTATTCCCATTTCCTGAAGCCTCTTCCTTCCCTCACAACTGTAGATGCTGAGATCTCCGTGGCTTTACTTCCTTCTCTGTCCTCTTGACTTTGCAGTACTTTGCGGTCTCCTCCACCTTTCTGACATTTATTTCTCCCCACTCCTTGTTTCCAAACCTTATTTATTCTAAGCATCTCCTTCTCTACTCCCCTCTCTGTTTACGCACGCCTCGCTTTCTAATATTATTAAACCGATCCGTGGCGGATCTTCGTTCAGGTTCCTTACTTTTTTTGGTCTCTCCATCCTCAGGTGTCTTAATTGGTGACACTCTCACCTAATTATCCATTCCCGCTGTTCTTGGGAGCACCCGGCTCCACACACCCACTCCTCCGCACCCCCCACCCCTCATCTTCATCACTTCGGCGCCCCGCGATGTTCTTCCTCCGTGCCATTTCCTCCCTTTTCATCGCAGCCCGCATTCCCCGGCTCCGTGCCATGCTGCCACTCCCTTCACTCTTCCAATTAATCTGCCGAGTTGATTCCATGAGCACCACATTCTCTCCTCTCCACCCAATTCCCATCTCACTTCTTCCTCGGGCTTTCATGTTACTTCGCCCATTCTTTTAAGGGCACAGTTTCCCTTTCCTGTGGCAAGTAATTTTCATTTAATTGGGTCATTATTTCAGACCAAAGAGATTCAAAGTTGAAAGAAACTTCGCTTAACTCACTACATACTCAACTTCTTCATGCATGCTTTCTCGTCCGTTTAAGTATTTTATATTAGCGTTATTTTTCCTCTTGAGGCGAATTTTCTTCCCGTAGGTTGTTTTAATATAAGTTAAAAATACAGCTAGAAAACCTCTGAACTTTCTTTTGAATTAATACCAGTGGCATAGTAATGATTGTGGCCAAAACTGTTATTTAGATTCTATCAAACTGTTGCTTATTGCTTGGCAGTAAAAGGATTTAGCAAGATTCTGCTATCGTTGAAGAACTATTTTCTTAGTTTCACTATCTCTGTAGAATCTCCGCATCAGAAGAGGCTACAGTGGTATTTGAAGGTGCTACGGTGATAGTGAAACATACATATATCTGTCGCAAACGAACTTTTATTAAATCCTTAGCTTCCGTATGGGATGGTATTACACGAAGTATTGGCCCTCAGAATCCACTTCGTTTACTCTTCGTTTCCATTGAAGGCCTTCACTCAGGGCGTGGAAAGCTAATGCCCGGACTCAAATCGGCCTCAGTTGTCCCCTGCCCTTTTGCCTTAAAAATTTCATGTAAAGGTATATTTATTGTTTTTTTCCCCTGATATCACAATTATTCCAAAGTTATGTGTTGCTCATCTACGTGATACCCTGAAAGCCACCTCAAGGGTTAGACTCCAAAATAGGTATTCAATAACCGTCAACCACGCTATTATACTTGTTTATGCAAATTTACTGGATATGTTGTAAAGGAATGTGCGTGGAAGGAGATTTCACATACGATGCGGCTACTCATGCGGGATGCACTCATACGTTGATATTTGGACGTTCTCTTTATTCCTCCCGCACTCACGTGGACCCGAAGTCTTCCATACTCACTCGTACACCCCCACTCCCTACCTATCCCTATCCTCCCGCCTATCCTGCCAACCTCCTGCTCTCCCATCCCCCCACCGCCCCTTTTTGGTCCTCCCTCAATTTCATTTCGCCTCCTCCTCTGGGGGTTGCTCCTCCTCGGCGCTCTGGCAAAGTCATCTGGCATTCGTCTTGCCTCTGCCGTTCTCCCCTTTCCGTGTAGTGCTTAATAATTCCCGCTCTCTCCTTCCCTCTTTTCGCTCTGTGTGTTTCTCTGTTTTTACCTCTTCCTCCACTTCAACTCGACCACCTCCTCCCTCTCTCTCTCTCCCTCCGTCTTTCTCTCGCTGCTTCCTTCGCATCCCTCCCTCACCTCTTGCCTCTATACCAACTCTCCGTGCGGACTCAAGTTGAGAGGGACGGGTTACCTCTTTGTCGATCAGACGCGATCAACATTACCTACCTACCTGCGCTCCGTCTTTTGTGTTGTGCTGAGGAAGTTACTCGCTCATTGCCATCCCTGGAAACGTAAGGATACATCTGAATTTATAGTCGTTGGTTGTTTATTTTATTTGAGGAGACGACCAATATTTGAGGTCGTTTGCTCTAGTAATTGAGGGGCGGACCTAAGCGTCCCGGTGTGTGGGTGCATTTAGTATTCTAAGGTACCATTTTTTGTAGAAAAGTTTACTCCTCCTTACTTAATTTTAATGCGGTGAAACGTAAGTTGTATGCCAGGGTGAACTTAATCTAACGTAAGTTGAATGCAGTAGTTATGAGTTATCTGATAGGTGTTCGCGGTATACGTAGGAGGGACGGGGTTAGAAATTAGGGGGAGATACGAGAATATGGGCTGGATGCTCCAGTTTTAAACATTATAGTGCAATGATCACTAAATTAGGCTGGGAATCACTGAGAGAGAGGAGGAATATCTCGTGGCTGAAGGCCATTTATAAAGCATATGTTGGGGAAACTGCCTGGGTGGATATCACAGGGAGGCTAAGATATCCGGCTTACTTCTCTAGGAAGGGCCATGGGTATCGACCCCCCCCCCCCCAAACAGAGAACTGACTGGGGGAATTTCTCCTTCTTGAACAGAGGGGTGGAAGGATGGAATGGCTTAGCTTCAAATGTTTTAAATCCATTCCCGAATAATTTCAGGTGCTTCACAAAAAGACTCTAATCCATGACATGTATTTGTATTGTTTTTTAAATGAATATGTATTACCTAATACTTAAATATGTATTTTTAAGTTACCACCTGACCGTAGGGTCAACTTGTAACTGTATTATCTATAGTAATAATAATATGAAATAATGGTGCTTCGTTGGTTTGGCCATGTTGAGAGAATGGATGAAAGTCGAATAACTTAACTGATATGTATATAATAGTGGAGTGAATGGCGTGAGAGCAAGGGGTCGGTAGAGAAAGTCATGGGTGAATGTGGTTGAAGATACTTAAGAGAAAGAATACTGGGGTCTTAAGAACAAATGAGAGTGTATAAAACAAAGCATAAATATGGCAGAATCATAGTTAGTTGACAATGACAGGGCAATGTGGAGGAAATTATTAAAATCGAAGCCAGTTTTCAAGGCCTAACGCCTAGAATTAAGCTCTTTTGATGTTATCTACCCCGAAAGGGAGCAGCGAGATGAATATTTATGTATTATGTATTTTCTTTATCTAAGGTGAATGTGAACGTGGCTATGGGGTAGACGTATAGGTAAGTGAGGGAAGGACTCTTTAGGGAATCGACGAACTCCACGTAGCATTCTTTCGTTGTCCAGTGATGAGGATTAATTTATTCCTCTAGCACTGCCAACAATTCTTTTATTATTCACCGAATATGGAAAAAAATATCTCTTTATTTCTTTAAACCAATTTCCAGGACAACAACAAGTGCTTAACTCAAACACAAGTATCAAACAAACAACTGACTGGCGTTTTTTGTATAGTTCTCTACGCTTCCTGAACGCGCTCTGATTGAGGACTGATTTAGATGACAACCCATGAACACCTCTCCACAGTATTCGCCTCAATAGAACAGCAGTAATAATGAGCAGTGATAAATAGCAATAATGATGAAGTATTCGTTGAAATAAAAAAGAATCCGGTTGTGTTATGAGTTATAAATACAAACTGTTCGTTCACAGTCTGGAAATACTACAACTATCGTAAGGATTGAAATTTTACTGAAAAATCTCCATTCCTTTCTGGATTCAGACCCTGTCCTTCTAAATGTGAGACCAGAACTGCAACCACCACACCCACTTAATCTCCTTTTACTCGTTCTTAGCACCCTGAAAATCAAATTTTGAAATATATTTTGGAAATCAATATTGCTTATGGGTTATGGATTCATTTTATTGAAATATTCTTCCGAGTAACTTTGTACTAATTAAAAATTTGCCTTTAAAAGCGTTAGTTATGGCCTCTCTCTGCGTTGCTTTCAGTGCAAAGTCAGCACATACGGAAAGGAGTGATATTATTACCAATGCGTTTTTTAAAACATTTTAGGATAAGCAGATCACACCGAATAAGTAGAATCCCCACGATAGCGACACTTTCTGTCGAAGATGGCGTTTCCATGAAACGAGATGAAAGATGAATACTCATTGATTATTCAAATCGGATAATGCTTGCTCTTTCGACATCCTTCCACCAACCCAGTTCATCGTTCAGGATGGAAAATAAAGCCTATGAAAATGTTATTTCTTGGGTGGCCGTTCCGTCGTACGCTCTGATATGAGATGGAGTATCCACATCCGAATGGCCAACTCTTTCCAATCGGTGAGGATCCACTTATCGCCGCTACGGCGAACTTCCCTCCCGCTATTCCTCGCTCGGCACGGCCTTCGACGCCGTCCGCTCCCAAAAGCTCCATTCGTCTTAATCAAAGCAATATAAAGCCACCAAACACTCACCGCCGGTCGCCGTTCCTCGCAATGGGCGGTCAGATCATCACTTAGCAACGACCGAGGCGCCCGCGGTCTGATCAATCATTCTCGTTACTTTCATCCGCTCTCCCTCGTGTAACAGGAGGGAATTATTCGACTGGAGAGGATCGACTTATTCCCTGTCTCTCACACCACGAGAAGTCCCACCCACCCTGCACCCTGTGGAAGCACCCACCCTACTCCCGTTTTTGATGCTTCATCTTTTGCTCTAATCTATCGGAAGATCATTTCATCTTGACACTTCTTTAATATGATAAATAATGCACTCCACATGACGCCTCTCATGATGGTACTGTAATGAATAAATGGATCTACTCTTGCGTGTCGATGCTTCCGTGTTACTTACTACTCAAAGGGCTAAGAGGTGTGAAAGTGTATTGAATCTTTCCGAGGGAATGGTGATGAGTTACGAATGCGTAGATGAATGTGTCGCTTTTCAGTATGGAAGTAAATGTTTTTGCTTTTTATAAGCTAGGAGATAGCTCTGCAAATGCTTTGAACTAAAAATGACACAGAAAAATGTTTTGTGAGAAACCTTTCTGAGAAAACTCAAATATTGAAGTCATAATATTATCCAGAATTCAGAGATTCCACATGTGTATGACCTGGGTGGAAAAGATTTGCGGCATATGAGCCAAAATTACCGGAGAAGCTTTGAATTACTGAATTTTCCCCAGGTATGAGATAATGTAACTCTTTTAAAAGTTTTAACAGATGTTATATAATTCTTTCATAAGTCTAAATGATATTTCGCTTGTAATATCCTGCTGACATGTGCACCCTTAACATTGCAGTCGCTCTCACTCTCACATTTTGACGTACATCACAGATATAAGGCTACAAATGTGTGTGAAATGAAAAAATACTTTCTTCCACCACAGATACGAAGAAATCAACATCAATAATCAAGCAGACACCCTCTAGGTGCTACTCGTGGAGGTTTCCAATCTTCTTTATTTAATCACTTAACTTTCTCCACTAATATTTATCGTATACCTGGAGCAATACTAAATATGCATAAAAATAACGTTAAAATTTCTTTAAATATTCTTATACTAATCCAGCTCATCTTAAAAGATCATTTCGACAGTCATTCAGCTCTAACAAAATTTCTTTATCCTTGCGGTTAACTGCCCTCATTATTGCCGTACAAATTTATAATATTTTCCTACGACCTTTGTAAGTAAACTGTAACATTAGGTGCATTCAAATAGTTCTATTTTACTCTGGGACTAATGTGAGTTTGATAGAATTTTCATTAATATAGGGCTAATGTGACGATACTTTATAATTACATAACTTTTAATTGAATAAAACTTTTCGAGGAATATGATCACATTTATTATCTCTGTAATAATGAATAGTTTTGCTGTGCTTATACCGTGAAAGTGGCCAGTTAATTATATTTTTTATTCAAGATTTCGGGTTTCCACTTCAAAGTTCTCTTTAACGGCGCACGCATCCTTGACACTCAACCTAGCCACCCAAGTTCAGTCCTTCCTCTTTTTTGCTCAAGGAAGTTTCTGCATTCATATTCATTTCGACCAGAAGCAACTCTCCCTTTCACCTCTTATTTCTCCTCGGTCCCATTCTTATCCCTTCCTCTCGCCATTTCTCTTCATCTTCGCTGTTTAAACGCCATATCTCTCTCCCTTAGGTACTCCTACCAAACCCGTTTTCCCCTCTCCTCTTTACTTTGCCTCCCACCACATTCCACCCACACTTGGCCGCCGGAAAACTATTCTTCTCAAGAAGCCTCTTCTTCCTTTCCCTTGCAGCCATCATGGCCACCCCAACTGCTTTACATCTCTTCCTTTTTATTCATCTCGGACCTTTCATTGAATTCATTCTACATAATACATGCGGCCACTTTCCCTGGCTTGCACGGCTGTGATTAAGGTCAGCTGCACCAAATGAAAATGGCCTAGATTTATCATCTATAAGACTGGCAATTTAGACCAATCCTGAAGTGATTTCAAAATCTTTCTTTGCATGTCGGCCCTCTCTTATGTTTCAGTTTAACATTTTTAGAATATTTCCTTAATCTTATTTGTGGCAGAATATGTATCCATTATTACTTCAAGTCTACTGTTAAGTTTTAAAGTTTGCCATTGCATTAAAAAAACGTACGAAATATTTGTGTTAAATCGCTAAATTGGAAATCAATTCATATGATAAATTATGTATTTATACTATGCGTAATGAAAACGTAAATCACTCGAAATTTGAAACTCCTTTTGTTAGTTTTCCGGACTGAGTTTTTCTCTGGTTAGTGGGATTTTAAGCAGCTAATGATGACGCCTAAATTTACTATTTATCCTACTGGACTCTGCATGAAGTGCGAACCGTAAGATACTATCCTCAGGATATGTTTAAACGAAGTAATAATTGGTCCAGCTCGATGGATGGTTTGAATGATGATCGGAAATTAAATAAAGAAATAAATAAGAAATAAAACTAATCAATATGGCCCAGTGTGCAGCAGAAGTGGTCAAAGCTGAAGGTATGACACCAACCCCTCCCCCCCTCTTCATTTCGGGGTCCACTCCGTTGGAATGAGGAAATATCACTCCGGACGAGCAGAAACCCCTTTAATTCCTCCCCCCTTCTCTCCTGACCCTCTCATCCAAATCTCTTATTCGACCCTGCTTCGTGGGGGTAGGAGAAAGCGATCCTAAAGGATTGCCTCCTCGTGTACCCCTGGTCCCACAAACCCGACCCACCGTATCCTAATTGCCTTTCTTCCCATTAACCGCTCTCCCCACATGAACCAGTCCCCGATCCCTCCTCCACTCCTCCGCTCCATCACTCACGGCCAATTTCTTTTCTTTCTTTCCTCTTCCCTTTGGTCTCTCACTTTTATCCGTCTGACTCCCCTCACTTATCTCTCCCAATCCCTCTCAATCTTTCGTGCTTCCCGATCTCGCAGTTTATTCGAGTTGTGGTGTTGCTTTGCTTCACACTTCGACCAATATTAGCGTAAATCCCGCGTAAATTGCGCGAATTGTGACAATAAGGAGGGGAAGGTGTCCTAAAAACCGCTGCTACACGCCCTTACGGCGGCTCATAGGGTATTACGTAGATATCTACTGGGAGATACAGTTGTAGCGAATATTGATGGCGGTCTCCTGCGCGAAGCGTGAACTCAAGAGAGGAAGACTCGTATTGAAGGGGTTGGCTTAAGGAGCGGCAGCTCATGGTAGGTAACGCAGCCAACGTAGCTGCTTGTGACGTGTGATATTCCCAAAAGTGTCAACAGTGCGGTTCACGACAATGCTTAAGATCCAAACAAAGCTGGCTAAATATTAGCCAGCTTTGAGAATATTCATATATTGTTTGCAAACCCATTGGAGAAGGCAATCTAAAAAATTGGGTAAAGACTTATAGAGCTACAAAGTTGATGTGAGCTACAGATAGAGCGTTTTAAATTTGGTAATATAGGTTTAAGACCTTGAGAACCCTATTAGTCAAACGCGGGGACAACCTCACTCCCGTGTGTGTGCAATTGTTTCCCTATGTCTCAATTTTTAAGAGAGTGAATTTTGATTCTCAAATGTCATCCACCTTTTTCTTAAACGTTCAAGAGCCTTATTAGAATTATTCCAGTCAATCCTGTTCTCATATTTTGCAAGTAAATAAATTACACACAAGACCTGTAAGTTATTTCGGTGAATATTTGACGCTCGTATCGCTAAAGTTACCTTTATTAGTCTACTTTTACTAAACTGAATATTCATCGTTACCCTTCTTCGACCCAATTGAAAACTGAAAAAATGATGAAAATTAATAAAAAATTTGCCCCTTCAAAATTTTTTAAAGTCCGATCTAAAATTGGGAGGAATATTTGCGGAAATAGGAAGAAATGAGAAAAAATATACACCGATGTCGTCGCAGTTAGTTTTTTTTCCTTTACCATGTCCAACGGTTTCGTTCAGTTCCTACTTATACCTGGCCTTCCGCACCGAGAGGAGAGCAATAGGAGCACGCGTCTATACCGACTACCTATATTTAGAAAGCGCTCAGTCGAAGAGTACTCCTTCAATATTGCAAGAGGAGAAGGCTTGGAAGGAACATCAATGCACAAAAATGACGATGGTGGAATTGGCAATGTGAAGTGGGAGGGGGTGGGGGAGGAATAAAAACGAGGCTTTTGCAGTGGGGAGAGCATCCTTGCACGTTCGCTTGTTTCCACTTGCGCTGCTCACATTTGAAGAGCAGAGAAAGATGAGTAAGAGAGAGTGAGCATGGAAGGGAGACTCACTCAAAGAGGGCTGATGCGTGAATAATTGATGCCAGCCCTCGTCACAGTCGTTGTGAGTCGGGGAGGCACGTGCGAAGGTTATTTCATGCCCCTCCTAACTATACTTATATATCTTTGCTCATTCTCCTCCCTTTCTTCTTATCCAGTTATTATCCCTGCCCTCTCATCCCTGCTTTCCCGTCATTCCTCTCCGTTCTGCCGTTCCCCTTCTCCGATCTTAAAAAAGTCTCCCTCCTTCGCTGTTTTCCATCATCGGCGCCCTCTCCATCCTAGATGCCACTCCAACCCCATCGAGAATCGCCGCTTCAGACCCTCCCTTCCTCCTCTTCTCCTCTCCATCGACCCAAGCAATCTCGCCAGATAATCCTTCTCTTGCGCTTCTCCTCTCCCCAATTGCACTCCTCTCTCTCCACTTTCTCTCTTTTAGTTTTTTTTTCTGATAAATATCTCCCCTATGAGTTTCAGTACTAAGCTGCATTTAGGTACTTAGTTGCAGTTTACTTCATTCAACTCATTTACTTGTGTCTCTTCTTTAGTGCAATACAGTATTACTTGTTGAGCCTATTCTTTAGATGTAGCTAATTAGTTACAATTTACCGAAACATGGCAATTATTCTGGTTATTACTTCAAATCATTCTTATTGAGATATTTCAATAGTCTACTGCTTGACAGAGGTGTATTTGTGCTTATTTTTCACAGCCAAACCAGCTAAGAATACCCCACTCTCTTTAGCTTGAGTTATTTTTGCGCATAGTTAAACATAAAATTACGTTTGGACCGCATCAGACATGGTTTATTATTGGCATCGTTTTTAAATATGATTTACGACCTCTTTTCAAACATTACCTCAACGTGATATCCGGTGTAGATACACTATTCCATTTATAATGTTCATGTAATTTACCTACAGTCCGTTATATTTTTGAAACCCCTAACTTGCAGTTTATATCACAGCAACCTAAGACTGCGTCATCCATTGTTCAAAGTTAATCATACATTATAAACCGTGCCTCTGGATGATACTCCCATTGCTATCCAAATGATAATGTTTTAAATACCCTGCCTCATAATAATCTCGCCTGACAACTTCTCTTTGCTCCTTATCTCTCTTGTTCCTTTGCCCCTCCAAGCATCTCTTAGAATTATTTTCCCATTCTCTTTTATTTGTCTCTTCCGCGGTCTCTTCTTCGGCGGCCTCATATTTCTTGCTTCGTGATTTTTGGGTTCAAAAAGCCCTTAGATTTCCTGAATAAAAAAACCTTATCCGCCGGACTGGACGAGAAGAGCCATCGCCGGCTCTTCTCGTCCAGTTCATCCAACTTTTATTTTCCAAACCCCTTATGGATGTAAAATATTCATTCGATTTTGTTTCCGCCTCCAGCGCCCTTCCTCTTAAGAGTTTCTTTCCCCATACGCCGGAGAAATGCGGACGGAGGCGGAATGTAGTCGGACGATGATCATGCTTCCTCTCTCCGCTCTCTCCATCTCTCCGCTGGAGTCCCCCGGGGTATAAAGGGCTCCTTCGAACGCGAGGCTAATACGGTGTGGAGAAACCTATTCGCTCGGAGTTCCCGAGTTCCTTATGTCGAAGACGGGGGAGTGTGGGTGTTGTGATGTCGAATGAGAATCATGTGTCGATTGCTTGTGTATGCTACCGAAATCGACGCTTTTTTTAATTTTTTTCTGTATTTTTTCTGTTTTATAGGCTTCTCAGACAAATTGTTACAAAAACAGAACATTAATGAGTTTAGCAGCAGTTTCTTTATTTTGTATCCTGGCATGTATTTCCCACTGACAACGTTTTCACACAAATAACAGTGAAAATATATTTTGTTACTTCAATACGCCTGCCTTTTTGCTCTTCCTTTCTCGAATCATACGACTTCTCTTCCCACATTTTCTGTCAACGTGCTGTCTTGACCTTCTCTTGGTATCATTCCAAAAAGTTGAATTTAAATACTGCTTGTCATCATCATGCACTTCAAATTTGATTTATGCAAGATGTTATTATTTTTCATACAGAAGATTCTTTTCCTTCATTTCATATGGAAAAAAACATTCATTCGTTCATACATTCAGGCAACAAAAGCTTCGGTTTTGAAACTCTTCAATATAATGCCAATATGATTTTACATTCAGTTTTATAATACTTCTAATAGTCATTAAAACATTGTGTGGATTACTTTCATTGTTTATATCATAAATTGAACTGCTTCCGTTGACGAAAACTACGCTTGCATCAGTATCAGTGGGAAAGTTTAACAATTTTCAAGTTTTGCTCGCATCTAAGAATGCACCAATGAAATCAACGTGACATTGAATTTCAAACCCATTCCCTGATACTGTCCCTCACCCTAAAATCTACTCCCAACCTTCCCGCCCCCTCCTACCCTTCCCCCCATCTCTCTCTGCCCTCCCCCTCATTTGCTCACCCATATATATATATGGACTCCCATCACCCGGAACTAGTAGCAGTACCTGAAGATGACGCATTAATGCGTTGAAACTAGTTGTACAGTTAAACATTAAAGTGGACATATACGACAACTTTTGTTATTATTTCATTTCAAAGAATGCACAAGGAATGAATTATAATTGGGTGCAAACATCCCCATCATATACAGGAAAAATATTTCGAGGATAAACGCAGGACTAAAACTTCTTTCAGTGATGCATCCCTATACTTGGAAAGTAACACGGTAACCTCTCAGCGTCCTTACATTCCTACGGCTTCTCCTGCGAGGCAAAAGGACCACCCGCCAACGCCCTTAACTTTCCTCCCAGAACCATTCATCCCGTCGCTGCAACCCCTGCCCACAACCCATAGCTCTAGCCGCTGCTTTAATCTCCCCAATGCATTTTCGCCTTCCCTTCGGCCTAACGTCCCCACATCCTTCCACTCCCTCCCACTCTCCCAATCCAACCTCACTACTCTTCCTTTAAAACCTCCGTCCTGTTCTGGTTGAATGAGGCGCCGGGATCTCTCCTCCTTAAGGAATTATATCCCCGCCAGCATTGTGGCCACGCACAAGGGAGGGAGCCACCCACCTCTCTCTCTCTCAGCCACCGCCGTTCCATCTCCCCGACCCACTTTACTCAGCCTCACATCTTCCGAATCCCTTTATCCCCTAATTTCCTAAACTCTGGCCACTTATCCCATTCTTCCCCGCCCGCGTTTCTTGTCCCGCTTCATTCTTAGGGCTCCTGTTCCTCTCTTTCTCTCTCTTTATCCCAACACCCCTTTCTAGCTCCTTCGTCCCATCTCTCCGACCTACCTCCGAGGAAAAAAAGAAAAACTGCCCCATCCCCATTCTCTCCTTGCAAAACCCCCTTTTCACCCTTGAGCAGTTTTTCTGGTATTTTTTTTCGTTCTTCATCCTCCTCCTCCTTCCCTGTAAGGCAAACCATTTTTAATTTTTTGTTCGCGGATCCACATGCCAACCGCTTTTTCCCTAATGAACCTCCCCCCACCTCTTCTCCCCCTTAATGCCCATCCACATTGAGCATAATCACATTGCTACAGAACATAACTTAAGTGCGTGAATTAGGAAGACTCCATCACGACTGAGTGAGTCGACGCAAATACTCCATCCTACATCTTTGTTTGTATTGTTTTAAATTTTAAAAATACTGCTCTATGACAACCTGCCTAAGCTAATAAGAAAAAAACGAAATGAATATACAAAGTATGCATATTTGTTTGTGTTTGCAGTATACGTTGTACATTATGTTGGAAGTAATCCAATCGGCCAGAAATAGGATAGAGGAAATCTTATTGATTTGTTTGAAGGCACAAGGATGAGTGCACTGCAATTTAACTCTCCCCTGTCCTCACGTGTTTATATATGTACCACCGACCTTACCATGGTTGGATATTACACCAAAAAAAGCTGTTTTAAGACCACTGGGGGTTTCTATCACCACTGTTGCATCCCAGAAAACAAAGTAATCCTTTTCTCATCCTCCATCCCTTGAAAGATGGAGCAATGGTGCATAATTTTGTTTTTAAAGATGATAACATTCATACTGGGAAGAAAAAATAGCAAATTTTGCTAAAAGTAGACCATTTTTAACGAAACAGTTCTCGGTAATGGGGAGTATTTCGAAATTCAACTATGCAATGCATCAGACAATGATCATTTACCTTAAAATTCAATACATTTTCGAGAACATAGGTTTCATATTATTTTTGTGAACGTGATAACCAAAGTTGATGTCAGACGCATTCCTCAGCGGGCCACTGGAATGGCAACGCCGTTTTCCCACCAGTGCCCCGCAGTCCGTCTGAATTACCGTCTCTCTTCCTCCTTCATAGCTCATTTACCGAATAATTGTAATAATTTATTTTCTTCCATCTCCAGTACATTACATACATATAATTACAATATCTGCCGAAGTCTTAGTTGGGCATCAATGTTTATGACCTGAATTGAGCCTCCATCAATGTTTAATATACGTAATTTACATGTTGGTTTGCATTGCAATGATACATTTTTATTTATAATAAACACAAAATCAGAAAAAAAAACATTCAACATCGTCATAGCCTTGAAGCCTTTATTTAAGAATTTCAAAAATGTTTACTACATTTGTATCTTTTTATCATTTTAGTCAAATTGAATATTTTAGGCCCCATATACAAAAATCATTCTTGATACAAGGTCATTCTTGGTTTGGGCATTATATAATTCAAGTCCTTCTATATTTTGGCGAAATACCGTTGGCATTTTCGATAAGTGTTTTTAATTTTAAAACTTAGTGCGTAATGCGTCGAAACTATCTGAAACTGTTTTAATTATTGGTGGAATGATACACATGCCCAGTTTGATGACCTCTGGGTAAATATTTTTTCGGTATGAAAACCGAAGTTAATGATTTCTCCCTTCCATTACTCTCACGTCAACTAATCGATAATGATATGTAATGTACTGAACCCAAAATCTTAGTTAACAGCATGCTAATGAGAGGGCCACTTCATCTTGCGGTTAACGATAAACAGTTATTATAAAACCGGGTCTTAGCGTACCTTAAACTACTAACCAACCACTCCTTTTCCAGTCCTTGCGGTGTTGATGCATTCTCTCGCGGAATAGGATTTTTCTTTTGGAATATTGTTAACATATCCACCAAACGATGTATCCAATACCCTTTCACGTTACTTCGCTCCGCCTACCAATTGATTTTTTTTGGAAGATTAACGTGGAATTCCATGGTTTTTATTTGCGCCATAAAAATATTTCCCTCTCTCCCGTCTAGAATTTTCCCCACCTACGAAGATTTTGCGGCGTTTCTGAACGGCATGTGGAAGGGAATCTCTAGGAATTTCAATGGAATTCTTTTTCCACCTTCCTCCCCGGGGCTTGCTCCTTTGTTGCACGGCAACTATGAGCTCTTCTGCCGTAGTCTAGTATCCCAAAATCCTTGGAATAACTCGCATTCCTTGCCTTTGCTCTGCCCCCGTTCATAGGTACCCAACGTGGAGTTGGCATTCCACTCGTGAGAAGGTGAGTCATTTAGAGAGTAATTGCTGATTAAATCGAATTTCCATAATATTATCTCCCGTTATGCAATAATTATTAGTTTTTATGCTCAGAAATGGCTGTATACTACGAAAATAATTATTTATAGGTGAAATGCCTTATTTTGAAGTATTTATTAACTTCTGCAAGAAGTTCAAAGTCTCCTACTTGTGAATTATGCCTAATTTACTCGCTAAAACTTATGTTTGAGTTACTTTGGCATTTATTTGTTTCTCATCAGTTAATTTTGTGACTACTCAATGCTTATGAAGCTCCAATTTAACTTTAGCGTTTATATCTCACCAAGTTTAGTGTTGCTAGGTCAGACAGTCAATATAAATATCATTGTGAAACATTTGGTGGCATTAAGGTTGACTGAAAAAAATGTACCCTTACGTTTTAAATAATCAGATACAATTATTGCCTTACCGGCAATAATCGTGTTTAGTTTGGAACAATGGGATTTTTATAGCTGTATCTTAGTGGTGAGTGAAGGTCCAGATAGATGAAATGAGAATTTCATCCTTGTCTACCACTCCCTGTTTTGTGCGATTTTTTAAGATTTTAGCTCAGTTTTTTCAAATGAAATTTGTGACGCGAGAGGCTTAAAGAGGAGAAATAGATGGACTTCAAATTTGTAGATTATTCTTTCTCAATCCTTTCCACGCAACACCCTTTGACCCCAAACACTTCTCTTTCCCCCCAAAAAAATAATAAAACATTTCTCAACTCATCTCCCTCCTCCGGTGAAATTTCTTCCTCAGCTTCTATTCGTCATTCGTCTTTTTTCTTTTCCGCTCCGGCATTTTCTTTTATTCTTCTTTCATTCTCCCCTTGTGCGTACGTTCACTCTCCCTCTTCCTGCCTCTCTTCTCAATCCCTACTCGGCCCTTATTACTCAATTCTCATTCCCCCCTCGTTCCTGCCTTCCGACCAAAGTGTCTCCTCCGCCGAGATACCCCTCCGCCGAACCTCCTCAACCTTCTCACCCGCACCTCCCTCCCTCAGTCACCCGTCCTCCTTCCGCCGCTGCCACCAACCTCTTCTTCTCCCTTTCTGTCCGTCGGTTTTCCATGGTTTTTTTACACCCTCTTCCATCCAGCGCGGGTGTTTTCACCGGGGGATTTAGGTAAGGATTATAGACCAATTAATATTTTCCCATAATGCATTATATCTTTCAAATTTCAGTAGTACTTTATAAAATACTTTGTTTAATTCATTGTGTGAAACTTTTTCCGCATTTATATATATATATATATATATATATATATATATATAATGCGGAAAAAGTTTCACACAATGAATTATACAAAGTGTTTAATAAAGTACTACTGAATATATATATATATATATATATATATATATATATATATAATGCGGAAAAAGTTTCACACAATGAAATATATATATATATAAATGCGGAAAAAGTTTCACACAATGAATTATACAAAGTGTTTAATAAAGTACTACTGAAATTTGAAAGATCATCCCAAACACCCTCACCATCCCAAACATTTCCTCTTCATTCTTCCTTTACCTCTCGCTGAAGAAGGTGGCGGCGATCCACCGAAATATTCAAAACCCGTGTGAGTTCTTTTTTATGTGTTTTTTCCTTTTAGTCTCCCTTGTGACGAAGTTTTTATATATTTTTGTGTTCACGCTCGTGAAAGCTTCCATATATATATATATATATATATATATATATATATATATATATATATATATATATATATCATCTTCACATCACAATTGTGTTGTCACATTTTATGTTTTTCCTATCCTCTTTCTTTTGCCATCTGGTGGTAATATATATTATTGTATATGGTACCACTATATATATTAGTAATTCAAATCCATCATAGTAACAACTAGAACATATGAAATATAACATGAGAACATCGAGTTCCCTTCTTGCTGAAATGGATTGGGAAACATGGGTAGCGTATTGATTTGCGCATTGGCCCGTCAAGACAGATGTGTTTCGGTCCCCACACCACGTGGATTTTTTACTAATGGCAATTTTATGTGCAAGTTCGTGCTTTTTGTCCAATTTTTAAAATGATATTTTTTACTATATTTTTATTGTGAAATCAGAAGATTCTTGCAAAATTTCGTGGAATTTATGTGTGATGAAATAAAAAAACGTGCAATTTTCCTCATTATGAAATTTGCTAACAATGTGTTTCAATGTTTACACTTAATCTGTAGATGACAAATGGTGCTAAGTGCGCACAGTATGTATATATTTGGGAGGGATAGGGGGAACGGGATAGTCCATTGTTGTCAAAGATAGCGTAACCCAGTTCCTCGAGTAGACCACGCAAATCAGGATATGTTTGCGGGCAACCCCGATGGAGGCAAGTATCGCCTCGTTCCCATTTTCCAGCCAGTCAGGAAGGATGTCTTCTTTGGTGGCCACAATGTCGTTCCTCATGAGAAGGGAGATTCCTCCAGACTGTTTTCTTACCCTTGGTGCTGAGAATTCCTGGAAGTTAGAGAAATTTATCTTTAAGGAAGAACTGAGGTAGGTCTCCACTAACCCCATTATGGATACCGACCTCGTCCTTATTAAGTTCTATACCTTTCCGTTTCCCCTCTCCCTCCAAAATTACATATTGCGCGCATTTAGCCTTATTTTTCACCTGAAGATGATGTATAAGCATTCAAACCCGGATCGTCAGTCAATTTTACATTGCAAAAAATTGTACCTTTTGTTATTTCATCATTTATTGTTACTGTCTTGATGTGGTTCTGTAATTTCATATTTTATCCCACCGCGTGACCACGTGACATGGGTGAGGTGGAAGAGGGGTTTAAAGAGCCTTCACCTTCTTAAGTACTTGAAATAGGCATTTATTTATCCATCTATGTCATTCGTCTTCCATTCCTACCATTACCCCTCTTCCCCTGGCCATTATCCCTCACACATTAATCTCCTTCCCGCCACATTTTATATCGCTCCACCTAACTTCTCCCTAGTTCTTCACTCCACTGTCAAGACTTTCAAATTCTTATCTCATCTGTGTGCCGCGATCATCAAGCCTTACCGACGACAAACGTGCGCTTTTACTCGTTCCTTCAAGAGTCGTTCCTTAGCGGAGACTTTTGTGGCGGGAATTGCCGCCGGATCCTCCTTGCGAGTCGATTCAAATGCTGACTGGATTGGGTTCAAGTCACGGAAAAGTGTGCCTCTGTATTACATTGCCTCGAGAGGCCTAAGTCATGTCACCATAGTGATTCTTTAAAATCTCCAAGGTGTCATATTTGTATTCTCCATCCGACTATTGAATGTTTCGTCGAATAGGTTTGAAACTTTGGTCTTTACAAATCAAAATCGCTCAGTTCAAGTGCCAGAAGTCATTAAATTTTCATAAAATCTCAAATTTACACTCATCCTGTACATTTTTAAACAGCCGAGGTTACGATTCATGGGGTATATAAATGATTTAACTCCAGCCATTAACGGAAGTCGCCTTTTTAAATTTTAGTGATATATAATTCTTAGATTTATTTTTATATGAAATGTAATGGAAGAATACCTGATTGATAGGAATTCCATTACTCGTAATTCTGATCAATGTCATTGCTTACGCATTCAAGCTCGTCCTTATAGGTAGTTCTGTTACCAGATAGGAGACATACATATAAATTTGAGCCTATTTGGATTAGCACCATTATTAAGTAATCGGAACACATCCGATTGTACATCTCAGTGTTGAAAAATTCAGTCTATCTCTAAAATGTTTGCCCTTTTTAAACATTTTTGCAAATGAACTTGTCATAATCGTTGATGTTGAATAACTTATTCTTGTCCTCTGCTCATCATAGACTATGACTACAAATTGAAATGTATGGTCTCACTTATAGCCGACTTTCTTGATAACATTATTTTCCTGGCTGTCACCATCGATCATAATTTGCTGGGACCCTTGAAATACGACCATCCATTCGTGAACTTGTTTACCTCTCAGTCTTTCCGCTGATTACATAGCTTTGTAGTTATCTTTTGCTTGTTTATAATTGAGAAAGCTTCGATTCCGTCATCTCTTCTCATCTTCCATCATAAAATAAGCATACGTTACGTCCCCCTCATCTTACAGCCTCAGCAATCTCGAGGCTCTTTCTTATGACTGAATCTTCTCTGTATTCGATGGAGGACTCCCGTTGTTTGAGGAGTGATTGAGATAATAGTTGTTGATGAGATTCGATATGGATATACACGCAACTTTATACCAAAGCTGTTATCAAATTTCCCTTCGCTGCCTCTGGAGTAGTCGCACGTATATTTAGGTCGGGTGTGGGAGAAAAGGGTTCCGTTCCTCATCGTTAAAACTAAGAAAATTGAGGGAAGCGGGCGAGCGAAGGAAATATTAGAGCTTTAATGCCGATATGACTAGAAGCGTCGTTTTATGTGTTACGTGGTGGTTTCTGATAAAGGCTTATCGTTTCGGTATGGAGGCAAAGGTGAAAACTGGTTTTTGGATTCCTGATCTTTGTAGCACACACTTTACATGAATACTGCCTACCCCTGTAGCCTACTCTCCCACCTTTGTGAAACAAATGCATACTTTTCCAACCAAAATTTACTAAAAACCATTCAGGTGACTAGACAATAATCTTAGTACCGTGAAACCCTCTTCATTTTGAAGATCTTCCTTTGTATAAATTAGCTCTTAGCTATTAACATTATAATTCATTGCTTGTGTTCTTTCATTCGTATTTTTTTCATGAAACTCAAATTATTTCAAAACGATACAATTACGTGTAGATTTGATAAAAAATCGGTGGCATGAGCATAACCTCTAAAAATAGGCAATTTTCGGCCCGTTTGCTTTGGAATATAGCATTTGTATAAATGAGAGATATGATAACGTAATGGGAAAATAAAAGTTCTTACGCAGGCTACACTAAAGTTTTTAAATCAGTCATAAATATTTCTTTGAGTTTAAGCCACTCAAAAAAACATTTGAAAGTTCCCCATTCTATGAATTGGTAGCTTATTTTTAATAGCATTCATCGTCGCTTTCTTTCCTACGGTGTGCATTATTCTTTATATTCTCCATCACCGAATAAGATCGTAAGAGATTCCCTCGGTCTCATCTTAATTTCAGTCCTCGGATTAAATATCTGGCGGCATTGCGTGAATACAGAGTAGGTGTGAACTTTGGCCTAGGCATGACAAAGAATAGGGGTTCTCCTTCCCTTATCCTCCTCGGTGAGATGAATGCTCGGTCGCTTCCCTTACACCTTCCTTCACTCACTTTCACTTTCCCCATTTCGTCCATTCCCTCCCTCTCTCCTCACGACTCCCTCCTTAAAAATCATTTTTCAAGCTAGCAAAAACCCCCCTCGGCAACTCCTTCCTCACCCGCTTCCCTGAGAAACAAAGAAAAAATCCCGGCAGATCCTTTCACTTCCTCCGCTGCTGGATCCATAACTACCGTTGATCTAACCCAGGAGACTCCCTTGCAGGAAAACCTCCTCTCTGAACACCCTGTCCCCCCTCCTCCGTCCCTTAATCAAAGCCAACCTACCTACCTTCTTCTTCCTTCATCTCAGCCACTTTTCCAAGGAGAACGGGAGGCAGTTGGAAGTAAAGGGAAGCTCACATAGAGGGAGGTGTGTGAAGCAGGAGGGTGGGAGAATGATAATGCAAATTGTTTACGAATCGCCGGGAATTATGCTAGTTTTAAAGTTCGCCGGTTTTGGTTTTCTCCCCCAGAAGGAAGTGGGATGAAAGCTTGGTACTTCGGAAGGTCTGATAACCTGAGCTGAGTAAGTGTGTTTATGTGTGTTTTAGTGTTGATGTGAGCCTGTGTTACGAATCGAGTTTAAAGGAACGAGAGGAGGGGGAGTGAGGTGGTGGGTTGGCTTGATTTGAGAATGACGAGGATCGATACTGGGAGGTAGAGAAACGGATGAGTGAAAGGAGTCTGTTGTGCAAGTTGGTTTTGAATATTGATAATCTCCGCCGAAAACTATCGCCTTCAGGGATCCTCTCTCAAGACCGCGCTCAGCGTCTTTCGTGCGGTTGGCTTTAAATCTCCCCTCCGGCGTTCTTGTCTGAAAATAAACGCAAGGGTTCAGCTACTCGCGATTTAATTAAGTGTTATTACCTAAAGTTAAATTATTTGGGTGTATAAGATATCCATTTTGCCATATATTATCCAGATATGTCCCTATAATCACCTATCTATGCTTGTATTAGCCCATGAAAGCCTCGATCGTCGGCGATAGAAGACAAGGGTTGCTTTAGATGATCCAATATAAACTTCGTTCCCAAGCATCTACCGCCTTCATATCCACTTTAGCGTATCTATCCTCGAGTTTAATTGAAATACTTTCTTAAGATTCCTTTATCTTGTACTCTCTTTTACAAGCCTTTTATTGATTCATTATGTTCTTCAGCAATCACCATTTCAAATTTTTTTCATTTACCCTTTTTGTCTATACTTTATATGCCTCATGTGCGTGTTAGAACAACACTTTCGCAAATCCTTCTTTCCTACTTTTCTTACATTATGTTTTAGTCATTTTCACTCAAAGATTAACTCTTTTCAATTTGCAGTCATCTGACGTCATATTCAGAGTAAATAAGTAGCATGATTCTAAAATACCTAATTGATAATAAGTCGAAAATATTTTCATATTAATTTTCAGTTCCTTCGACCAACCAATATTAGTAAATGACATTTCCGTGATTTTCGGCTGAATGCCTCTAATACTTCTTAGGTTTCAAGTTTTGCCGTATTTGTTGTATGAAATGTCGTATTTTGGAGTAGAAAATAGTCCAGGGAGATGTTATCCAAGTGGAGATTTGACTTAGAGGTGTAGGAGCCCTTATTCTCCAGTATTTTGTTTTTTGGATTAGAATTTACGAGGTGAAATAGTTCATTGCGGAGCTTTGGGGCTGCCCTTTAATCCTTGTTAAATTTTCATCGCTCTGTTGTTTCGTTTTCATTCTCGTTCCCCAAACCTCCCTCGACTCACTCAACAGACCCCCGATCTCCTCTCTTTGCTCCGACAATTAGGATAGATTTATCCCTCGAGCAATCCTCCCTCCTACTCTTCAATCAACGTGGCTGCAGGTGATTATAATTCACCTGTACTGTGCGCAAATTTTTTCCGAAAAATTCGAATCCGGCGTGGTCCTACAGCGTGCCCTCGGGAGGAGCAATGATTCTTCCCGTGTTTTACGATAAATTCCTCCTAATCCCTCCACTTTAACAAAAAATAAAGAGTCGCGCAATACGGAGCCTCCGCACACCCCAAATTCTTATGCCGATGGAAGTACTGTTAAAATAGCCCTCCGATCACTCTCCCGTATTTTTTTCCACTCCCATGTCCCAGTTGCAATGGGATGTTGGAGGGAGCAGCTAGGAGGAAAAATGGGGCATGGGCTTGAAGATGCTAACATTGATTTTTGTGGGGTGCAAACTTGCGTTTTCGTCATCTTTCATTTCCTTTGAAGATGCGACAGACTCCCTCTTATATGGCTACAACATTCCCTTGGCTGAATAATCGAGTGGCCGTTTAGTTCTTTTCAGACATAATTTATTTCCATGATCTGCATAGCACTTATTTGTAAATTAACAACAAAAGTAGGGTGGGATAAGATATTAACGTAGGGGTCGAACATGAGCTATTTTTAGGCTCATCACTTCTTCAGAGTTGGAAGGTTCAGTACTGCATGGGTTTACCAAGAGCCACTCATGGTTTTGATGTGGTCGTGGTCCGGTATTCACCCAAGTGAGAAGGAAAACCCGCAAAACTCCAGCCAGGCCGCCAAAACATGGCCGGTTGATCCGCAAACACATTTAATTTACCATTTTAGGAAAATTTAATGAAATATTGGTGTTTACGTTTGGCACACATGCACATAAGTAAATTATATTTCTCAATTTAAGCGCAACTTTGAAAGCATCCAAATTATTTCTGATAGCCCTAGTATTGCCCTACCGCAATATTCTCTGGCGACGTTTTAGTTTCGTCCTCTGAAGAAAGTTTCACCACATAAAGCGACGGACTGGTACCGTGGGCCCGGATAAGTAGGTTTCTAATGTAATTACATCAAAATCAGTGTTCTTCAAATTTTATTTGCTACCTCTAGTCGCCGTTATCGCATTGTGGTGCGAGTCGCTGAATACGGTGATCTAAAGCAGTGGACAGCAATGCAAATTCGCGTAAAAATAGGGATTGGGCCTACGCACCCAGTCAAATTGCAATAAGGAATAAAGATAGTGAAAACTCGACAGCTATCCTCCAACTTTTATCCGTTACTTTTTGTCGCAGTCCTCGTATAGTGGAGCGAGTCACAAGAACCGTGATTGCGAGCAGTGAGCATCACTGAACATTCTTGTTATGAATATGATAGATATGATAGGGTCAGCTTGCATTTACTGTTGTACTTCAGTTTGAAGATAGTTATAACAATCGCTATTCCACAAATGTTATCTGTTACTTCTAGTTGCCGTGTTTGCATTATGGAGCGAATCGGTAGAACAGTGGTCGGGAACAGTGTACTGAAATGCATGTAAGCGATATGGTAGCGATTGCGACAATGAACGGGGTAGTTGCAAGTTTCAGCCTCGGAGGAGTGAGACCAATCCAGGGACGATAGGTAGGCATACGAAGGGTAGGCTGATGGAGTGGAGGGTTGCTTTGGGGTGGATGAAAGGGAGTGGAGAGCAGGCTCGGGAGGAGAACGCATACTTCCGGAAATCTAATAGAAGGGAGGGACCGGGAAAGGTAGGGTGGGTTCGCCACTTTCCCGGGCGCGTAATGCAGTGACGTCGCCCGAAGAAGAATGACTCCGATTTAAAGCCCTTGGGCTGTGTTTGAGATATGTGGGGGGCGGGAAGGGGGAGAGTTCGGGGGTAAGAGGTCCACGGGGGTGAGGTTCACGTGTGAGAGGTGCTATAGGGGATGAGAGGGAAATGAAGTTGGGGGCGTGCATGGAGGATGGTGCGGGTGTGAGTGAAAGAAAGAGGGACAGAGTGTACGAGGTAGTCAGGAAATTCGGGAGGGGGTGGTTGGGGGTGCGGTAAGTGCGCGGGGTGGGGATGTGGGTGAAGGATAGGGTGTGTCCCCCCCGAGGGGTTTGGGTTGGAACAGATGGATAAGGGGGGAGGGGATGTTGCACATGGTTTTGAAGCGGTGGGGAATGGCTGGTCAATAGTCAGAGTAAGCGGAAGTGGAGTGCTCCTAAGTGAAAGATGGTATAGGTAAAGGTACTCGGGTGATGAACTCAACAACATGATATTCGCCTAGGGAGGATGGAAATGTGGAGGATTCCCACTCAAATGGTGAAAATTTGAGTGAATTCATGTTTCATGGATGTCTCTGGGAGAAAAAACTAATGCTTTACAGCATTCTATTTAGTGGCATATAATTTGTTAGCGGGTATAGCTTGTTCCTTTTTTGTTATGGACTGCCGGCAAAACAGTGTACGCCATTATAGTATTTCTCAATATAATGAATTGAATACAACGACAGTCGGTGCGATTTTCTACTTCAGTATGTATATTAATTCAATATTATGTGTTATATTAGATCGCGAATATCAACGATACCTACTTCACATTTGAGAAGTAGGTGCGACGGCTTTCGTGGTATGTAGAATGCAGTATTCACCCTTTTATTTTAGAAATGATAAAACGCCAGCTTTTCTTTTACGAATATGCTTTTTGTTTTAGAGGATGCTATCATATTCACGAATTCCTCTTGGCAAAAACTCACAACTTATCTTGCGTCTCCTTCATGAATCTTTGTACATTTTTTTATTGCCTAAAGATGTGTCTGCATGCACGTCTCGCGAACAAGAATGTTACCTCGATTTTTTTGTTATAATTTCTAAGGGGAGAAGAGCGGCGTTGTGAGTGCATCGGAGCCTGGTGCCCCATTTCTAGGGCCAATTTACCGCACTCGGACCGAACACCGCGATTTTGCTTCCTCCATTCTCCCAATTCGGCTCATGACATGAAAAATTGAGCTAGCCATTCACTGCACAGCATTAGGGGTAGCTTGCCAGACCAGGTAGAGATATTATTAATGTGACCCTAATTGCACTGTCCCCACGTTTAGAAGCCATTGTGCCGACCACATTAGCACTGACAACGACAGTGTTATGAGGATTTAGGAAACTAGATGTTAATGCTCCTATATTCCATTACGGGTAGCACTCAAGAATAAAATAAAGGCATAATTTAATACACCACCCGCATGGTTAGCACAATGTCCATGGTTCCATTCCCGATTCAGGTGAAATTCTCGCGGCAATAAGTATTTATATCCTTAATATCGGCCAAGGTTAAGACTTTCAAGAACCATTACGTCAATAAATTTTACATGTCGAAGAGAATTTACTTGGGTTTTCAAATTCCCATAGTGAGGATATTTTGGTTCGCCATGGATTGACACCTCATTTATGACATTTAGAAGTATGATAAAGATCATGATAAAAATAAACACTCGATTCAGTTTCACTCTCTTTTCATTGACCAATCGATTTGGACTTCTATTGCGTCATTATCTAGATAAACATTATGTATGTCGAAATCGATCAGCCAATAACAAAGGTTTGGTGCTGTACCAATTGTTTCTTTTTTATTTTCATGACCCTTTTTAAGTTCCACTGATTAACAACCTTAGTCCCTTGATTTAATTATGTCGGTATAGAAAAAAATAGGAGGCATTTATGGGAATCCACAGCTGAATTCGTAAACACGAATGAAGATAAAATTTAAAACTAGTTTTCAAGGTGCGTCTATCGGTCGATGGGTCACTGTGTCGCTAATCTAAACTCCATGTGGGATCAAGAGGGGAGATGTGCAGCAATTCCTCAGGTGAGATCCCGCGCGCAGAAATGAGCCTCATTTGACAAACGGCTTCATTTAGTTGAGGTTGAGACCTCGGATGCGAGCAAAGTACTCCGGCGGCTCCGTATCAAGCGCCGAGTGATGAGCTCAGCGCGAGCGTGGCAAGAGGAGAAAGAGGTCGTGGCTTGAGGGTGTGCTTTATGCCAATGGATCCCGAGATATGGGGGGCGGAGCGGGTGGCAAAGGCATAGAGGAGACCACGGAGTGAGAGTGGAACTCTTTTTTTAAACTACGAAGAGCGGGGAAGATAAGTGCCGAATCGGAGCAAATTCGGGAGTTGTGGAAGAAGAAAAGTGGATGTTAGAGAGAGATAGAGAAGGGAAAGGGTTTTTGGAAGTTTGAGAGGTTAAGAGAGAGAGAGAGGTAGATAATGCCGCAGCCGGGTTCCGAGGAAGATGCGGTGGAGCAGAGTGGGATTTCGGAAAGTATGGGAGGACTAGAATCGGTGGAGGAGATCTCGGAGGGGTATTTGGAGGCGTTAGTGGTTTACCGTAACGTGGACATGGGGAATGTAGCGATATATTAGACACTGAAACGTTTAAATTTATGCCTTTTTTCCAATTGATTTCTTTTTAAAATAAATCGATATATCAATAATAATAAATCAGATTTTATTCAAAATTAATATGCGGTTATATCGATCATTCTATTTTTAATTTGGCCGCCATCTTTATGTACCATATTGGAATCAAAGGTTACTGTAATGGCAGCATATGACTCTATTCAATCAAATATTATTGGAGATGGTGGATTTAATTTATCTTAGCGCTAGCCTTTGAAAGATTTAAAAGAATAATTTTATCTACAAAGGTAAATTTGAAAAGTTGTAATTATAATAAATACATCCGTATCGGAGTATACATCCATATATTTCCAATCAATGAGGTATATCGGCTTCAAAAATGTGCCAATCGATGCCGATGTATTTGCAAAAATATTCCGAATATACCGGTTTATCGACATACAACATCCATTCGTACAGGATACTTTGCTTTGGAATCGGCCTCTTTATATATTTGGCTTCGGAACTACGATCCCTCTTTTTGAAAAATGGATGGATAGAGACTCGACGGGGGTTGAACACCATCCACTTAGACCAACCACCTACCTCCTTAACCTCCGCCGCTATCTCCTCGCAGCCTTGCCCTCCCACCCCTCTGCCCCCCTCCCGTGCCCTTTGCCCTTCAGGCCCTCCTGCCCCCCATTCAAAACCCGATTTCTCTCTCCCCTCTTGCACCGCTCTCCATCTCTCCCTGCGTTCGCTGGCTGCTGCCTCTTTGAAACCCACGAGGGCGTATCTTTTCACCGACCCGCGGTCTATGTAATCGCTTCGCACGTAGCTCCTTCTACTAGAACCTCACGAGGGAGTTTTTTTATAAACCGTGAGAGAGAGAGAGAGGTTGGCTCGTGTGTGTTTGTGTGTTTCCGTACTCACTATATGGCAGAGGAGGAGGTTCTTGCTCTCTCGAGGTATCTGGGGCGTCCCGCATCCCGAGTATCAAGGTAGAAAAATCTCTCATTATCGCCTTCCTTTTTTAACCTCCAACCAAGCGCCAAGGCTCTCGGATTTATGGCTCTTTTTTCCTAATGTCCGCGGCGCTTAGAGAAGGGAGGAGAAGAGCCTACGGTTTTACGAGTGGTGGAGCTTTTATATTATTTGCCGCCAGGGTCTTCCCCTGGTGATATTTGGCCTGAGAAGACGCCCGCGTGTGGTTGGGTTTTGTGTGTCTCAACGCAGGGCGGGTATAATATAGTGCTTTATTGCGGCGATGGTACAGTGGGCCACCGTAAAGGACTACTCGGCAGAGATGCACTCTTTCGGCTTCGGGGGGAAGAGAAGGCTCCTTCCTGCTTTGTGGTATTTTTTTCAGAATCTCTGCATTGTTTTGCCTTTGCGGTGGCACTGCTACTGCTGCGGGGAAAGGCGTACAACAAAGCTGTCACTTTGGCAATTCCTTGGAAATCTAAAATGTTAACGGCTTGCATGCTGAGTGGGAATTTAAGATCATAGCCAAATCTCCTCAGGGTCATACATTCTATGCGTTGGTTTTGGTTAGGGTGGAGAATGCTGTGATTGTGTTGATTCGTGAATTTCATTTTTTAAATATTTGTTTTCTTCGATTTTCTGATATTTTTTCGGTCCTGTGTGTCCGTGTGATCTTTAAGGAGGCATAATTGTAGATGAGCCTAATTATAAGTTGAAGATGCGTTTTACATACCATTAGCTTTTCTTACAAGGAAATCATCTTACTCTCTTGACATCGTCGACTAACAGCTTCGCTAGAAAAGCAAAGATGAAAGATTTAGGTTGCATAGAGGTATATTTTGTCGAAAATAGGTAGAAGTCATAATGGGTATCGAGTTCCGCGATCAAAGTGAATTCTTGTGGCTTAATTATTCAATCTTATTTCAAATTATGGCTTCAATGTTACCAATTTAGTGTTGCAAACTCGATGGCTGAAATTTCCTCGTGAGTAAGCATTCCGAAGTATAATAAATCTAAAAATCATGAAAGGCTTGTGAAATTTCATTTTTTAATGTAATGCTACACTATGTTTCCTCGAAGTTGAAACTAATGCCTTACATTTGTGTTAGATACAGAGGATACCGAGACGTTACTTCTTTCGTAGTCAGTTTTATTTTTCCACTTTTTATGTTAATACCGTGTGAATTAATGTTTAATAGGTTGAGTGTAACTTTTCATACGTTGCTGAATATACTTAAAAGTTAGGTGGTTAATTTAGGATATTAATGGATGACTAAAGTGGTATCGTCAGGAATTATGGGAGTAATGCATCTATAGAGGGAATTATTCCGACGCGAATATTACTCCCGGGATTAGTAAAATAAACCAGCCACATTTATAAGTGGCAATAAAGCTGCCTTCCATAATGCAATGAGAAACATCACTTGGGGTAAAGAAATCATCCAATAGTAATCCGCTAAGCCCTTAAAAGCTTATTTTATACTCATAATTGCAGCGCTGCTTATGTAGACGTGGGGCTACTCTCAATTTTATTTCAGGCAGTGAGATTCTCTTCCAGCTCGCGAACGTGTAACAGAGGTTGAATTTTGCAGGACCATGGGTTCACCGAGAACTGATCAAGCAGAAGCAAGCTCCGTGAAAATTGGAGATCGTTAATGAAGCTCAATCGTTGATTAGACTACTGAATGGCAACCAATTGGTGAATGATACAAGAGAGCGCTGATTGCCGTATAGTCTCATTCACCGAGACTGGGCGCTGAAAACCTACAATTCACTTTTAAAATTTCTGTTTTTAAAGAACTTGTATTAGCTTTTTTTACAAATTGCCGATAATGTTTCCTTCAACGTCGTTTCACTGACTGGCTAGTCATAATACTAGCAACATTTCCATTTCCTTGGCGGGGTTGGAGCGCGCAGCTCTCAGAGTTTTTCATTTTGAAATGCTTGACTATCACGGCTGCGTATGAATAGTTCCGTCATTTTATATTTGTTTCGTCCATTATATATACGTCATGTTTTGCCACTCCCAAATATTATTTGTTTTTTTTTCAAGATATTTCATGATCACTTAGGTTCCCACCACTTAGAGATTTATTTTAAGAATAGGACTAAGAGTGTTTTCGTGAGTTATTCTTATTTTTTCCATGACACATGTAAACACTATACTATATTCCTGGGTAAATGGAAGCTGACCCTTGAGTTAAGTTCTCTAGATGTCCATCATTGTGATATTTGATCACATATTTGCGCCTTTCTGTCAGCATTCATTTGGTTCAAAGTGGAGTACTTTGTAACTGAAATGAAACGCATGTCATCATCTTCCGTGAACTCCCGTCCAAAACTCAGCCTACTCCCTGACTATCTCTCTCTCTCCTGCCTGCCCTCTTTGAAAGTATCCCTTGGCTCCTTTTGATGAACTTATGCAAGAGCATGTCCACCCTTCCATATCTTTAGACGGCAAACGCTCCTCCTCTTTCCCAAACTCCGCCCACACATAGTCCGAACACGCGCCCGAGTCCGGCAAACATTATTTCCCTCCGACGGACCCTCTTCCCACGAGCAAGGCCAAGAAGAAACACGGATGGTCGCTTATCCGGTAGACGGACGTACTTGGTTCATATACGGTAGAGGACTTACGCATTCGTGATGACCCAATTCTAAATGAACCATTACGGGCCCCTTCAACCGTTTTCACAGCTGGCGAGCCACACGGCGCGCGTAGTGCCCCACGCAGAATGCCCTGCTAGCACTGTCTGACATTGGCGGAGTATCGAATAAGATATTCATCAGACATCACATTCAATATTACGCCACCCCGTTGCGTGGTTTATCGCTTTGAGATATTGTATTCATATTTCTGAGATACCATCTAATTATTTTTCACCAAATAGTATTTTGATGTAATGTGCCTAAGTAAAACAACTCATGCTGTTTTAGTGCCTAAGGATCCCTATACGATGAATCTCACAACATGATGTGTTCCATTGCAGAGGTAGAAATGGAACAAAGCAGCAACGCAGTCACTGGGTATCCATCAGTCTGCTTAACTTTATTCGCGAATAAAATGGGATGTAAGCTGAATACTCGGAATTATTACTAATTTCATAAGATATTCATAAACATTTGACCAAAGTATCATATCATTCGATTTTAATGTGACATTCGATGTCTTTGGATGTGCATACGGAGATCGCTGTCATTGAGCAATTTATGTTATACGGTATGAAACGCATACGCATTGCTTCCTTTGCTATACTAAAGTTGTTTCGTTTAGCGATACCGGAATTCAAATATCGCACAGTCTTATGCAAGGCCCTGTGTGGTAACCCTTCTCCTCTCCCGTCTTGTCCCACCCTTCCCTATCCAATTCCCCTTTCCCTCGCCTCCTACCGCGCGAACACCCCCATCCCTCCAACTTCATACCCTCCCTCCTCTTCCCTCTTCCTCGTCCTCCCCCTGGCATTCCTGCCATCCCGACAGAATTTCGGTCCGGTATTTGTCCTTTGGCCTCCTCCTCGCCCTCCACTCCTTCCCCCTTGCCCCACTTCGCCCCTCTCCGCCCCCATTTCCAGCCCCTAGGGCGAGGATTCCCAGAGCGGGTGGGGAGGAGAAGGCCGGATGCCGCCGCCGCCTCTAACTTTCGTCGTCGCGTACGAATGTGAGGCGATCCAACAGATGTTTCGGGTTCAGACCTTCCGTGTCGGTGTGTGTATGGATAGATAGTGGTCCGTGTTTCTGTGTTAGTTTCCCAGGTCACGCGCTCCGATATCGCCCGCGGGGCCGCACAGTAATAAGCACCAGGAGTAGTGATTTGTGTATCTTTTCTTTTCGGATGGGGATAAACTAACGAAGTCGTGCTCGAATGGGGAATCGGCGACGTCTGGAACTAATGAGGCGCGGTGGCGATGCAAATGCGCCATTTCGTTGGGGGAAGCGACCAGGTCGAACGCTTTCTAATGCGGATAGACTCTCTCCTATCCTCGGCAAATAATTACTCGGCGTCCTGAAGAAGGTTTCATGAATAGAGAGCATAGCCGTTCAGAGAAACCTTATACTTAACGATTTAGAAATGGGTATACATCCAAGCGCATCAAGCAGCGTTTATCATTGCTTTACTTTAATTTTGCCGGTACTTATTGGACGGACCGGTGTCTTAACCTCGTAATGACACCTTTTCCTCTTTTTTTTAGTTTTATATTCTCCAATGCGTCTTGAGGGACCAGTTGACCGATCGTTTTTATTTTGATTTCAAATGAATATTTATGCTGTTGCTTTGAATATTTGACCGATGACTTTCAATATCCTACTTCAGGCATTTATCTTTCTAATTTTTGCAAAGTTTTCTATCTTTCTTATTTTGTTAATATTGCATCATGCTTGATTTATTGTGCGTAAACTTCACTATGTGTAGGTATACTGATAGTGCAAATTCAATTCTTTGCTGATTTGTGAATTTTTTCAGAATTTTTGTCGAACGTCCTGAGGTTCCGCCAAGCGGTAAAAGTTTAACAATTTTAGGCTATTTTGGTAAAAATTTTAAATTAGCGAAAGAACGTGCCCCGCCTCATTTTTTTGTAAGAAACACTTACATATTGTCAGAAGGTAAGTGAAAAGGGGCTTGGAAATAGTTAAAACACCTAGAAACACGAAACAAAATTATTAATAAAATTGAGGATAGGCAACCCGGCATACGCTAACTGGATATCGCTTTTAATGCCTGCGTAGCTCTTCGCTTGATGCCGTTCCATTAACAACCCAGAACTCATCTGGAGGAGGTGGCTGCGCATCGAGTTCCACCCGTGCCCAACCCAACCTCCCAACCAAAATGGGCACTTTTAGCATTTAGTTTGAATCGTGGACCTTGACTGACTTTTATGGCGGAATTCAGGCATATGCGCTCTCTCCGCAATGATAGTTTTGATGAAAATATCTCTGCTGTGTCTCCCATAGACTTCTGCAGACGCATACTTCACGAGGCGAACATTTCTCTCAACACTTTGAGTGTGGAGAGGAACTTGTAGGAATTTTGGCAATTCCGATCTTATTACGTTAGTTGCCATTTTTCTGATGTCTTCCTCAGTCAAACTCTAAAAGTGGAGGCTCAGTCACAACAATGCTTTTCCAAGCTATCAAATGATGATACGTCTTTGCTTTTCATTGTAATTCGGGCACTTCAAATTTTCTCACTGGATTGTTTTCATTTTTTGTATATCTAGCTTGTAGTATTTTTTTACGGCTTTCCCTCTTACTTTCTTACTTCCATCCGTCATCATACAGATGATCATGTTTTCAGAATGACACCAGAAAGAACCACGTTGTATAACTGGGTCGACAACTTTCAGCAGGTCTTCTCTTAAATAGCTTGTGGAGTGCACCAAGTCGAACAAAGTCAACGCAGTAAGGTTGCGATTTAATCATGAACCACATCTTAATGTATACTTTCTGTATATAAGTGACCAATATCAGCAGTTCCTCTGAAGGATTCTCCGTTGACAACCACAAACGTAAAATTCGAGCGGCTGTTGTAACCCATCTGGTGTGGCAAAGTTTTCCCGGTGATCGTTCAGCTAACCCATCGGGCATTTTCTGGACGCAACTGCTCTTGACACATCTATTAGGTACGCCTGATCACTATTTATGTCAGCAATATATACATCGGGGTGACAAGCTGGGATGGTTGCAAAGTCAACAAAACGTGAATCTTCACAGTTTTGGATCTGCTTCCCAATGTAGCTTCCCAATGGGGCCAGTGTAGCTCTTGGGTCCAGCCGTAACTCCATCTAAATGAGAAATAAGGTGTCGGAGTGGGAGTTCATTTAAATGGAGAAGACAAATGCACCACTGCAATGGCTTATTTGAATGCTCTTCCAGAATACTAATGATTCCACATTTTTTTTCCTGTATTTACAACAGTGCCATCGCAGCCGACTGCACAAATATTTGAGAGTATCGCAGGATGCTCTCCCATGCATTGGATGACTGATCTTGAAATATCTCTAGCTCTACTGGAAACAGGAGTCACGTGAGTGATGTATTTCGAGTCAGGCTCGCATATAATCACAACGTGTTCTTCTAAAATGATACTTCTATCATATTTCCCCCCTTCTTATTTTGAATTACTGTCTGATCCTTTCTTCCATCAAAGTAAATCCCCACTGTGGGTCCACTATGTTCTGATTTTTCTACTCCTAGTCTTGATTGTAGTCTCTACCTTTTAAGTTTCATGCGGTCTATGACTTTAGATGAGTCCTCCTTGTTCACAATATCAAAATCTTCTAATAATGCCGTTGCTAATGCTTCTCCTGTAGCTGATGGAACTCCGAATGTGTAGCATACCCTTGCAAGCGCAGTTAGTTTTGTTGAATTGCGCTTAAGCCCTTTTCTTTGTGAGGTTGATGGTCGATACTCAAAAGCATTGTCTGACTGATCATCTATAGTTTCATGCTTTTTATCGGAATCATTCTCACTCGATTCAATTTCGTTATCTGGCCGTCGAAATTTACTCACTTCCTCTTGAGCCGAACTCGCCAAAGCATGACGGTCCTCCATCTCTCTCCTCGGCAAACAGTTTAATTAAAGTAGCAGTGGTTTTCTTTTCCAAGGTAGAAATTACCATAAGACGATCTCCAAGCTGATCAGAGAGGAACGTCAATTCTTGCACAGGAACTTTACGTTGAAGAGAGCAGTCACAAGATTCTCTGTTTTCACATTTACAAGAGCGTATATCAAAAAGCTTTTTAAAAGCGTTTATCACCTCATTTTTCTTCTTTTCGAATATGGTGGATCTATTAGGACCTTGTTCTTTTAAGATTTTCTTATATGTAGAATGGTGGACTTTTATCATATTTACAACTCTCCCTTTGCTTACAGTTGGGATGCTTGCAGCTTGCCATATCATCAGTATTTTTTCAGCGACTTGCTTTAAAATATTAGATAATGGAAGATCCTTACCGTTCATTCCTGCTTTCTTGGTATACCGAACGCTGTTGTAAAACCTGATGACATCCTCAATGGTACGTAGCTGCCGCGATGAGATGTCCTAAGGTGGACCAAAAATTGGACACCTCAAATCCTCTCTTGTCCTGTTCCTCTTTGAATTCATTCCTTCACGAGAAAACACTACCTCTAGAACTTTAGCATATAGAGAAAAGTAAGAGAATGCTCCCCTCTTTCCGCGCGCGATTGCGTGAGCCAGACTTGTAGGGAAGAACATTGTAAAAATAAAACACTCTGTAATTTTGAATAGTACAGGATATTTTCCCGAAACATTATGATGCTACATTTTCACTTCCACGGTGTTTACTAGATAATGACAAAGTTCCGTTGAACTTTCCGTTCCATTGGAGAAAGATGTATTAAACTACAAAAAATTACGATGTGTTTCATACGCAATATGTACAATATGTATCTCAAAATGCCACAAAGTATAGCTAGATAGCAGTAAATCGATTAATGTTATCTCCCTTTACCCCACGTAGGCGTTGCACACTGCTCAAAACTAGTAACGACAATCCCGCGGCCAACGATCACGTTCCGCCCAACCAGGCCATCATGGCGTGCTTGCCGGGTTGCATATCCTCAATTTTATTAATATTTTTTAAAAGTGTTTCTAGGTGTTTTAACTACTTCCAAGCCCATTTTCACTTACCTTCTGACAATATGTAAGTTTTTCTTACAAAAAAATGAGGCGGGGCACGTTCTTTCGCTAATTTAAAATTTTTACCAAAATGGCCTAAAATTGTTAAACTTTAACCGCTTGGCGGAACCTCAGGACGTTCGACAAAAATTCTGAAAAAATTCCTGCATTACATTGAGCCCCATACACAACTTCTCTGACCCCAAGCCCCTTGAAATTCGAAAAAAAGTTTTTGACGATCAATCCTACTGCACAGCCCTAATTTCGCACAGAACAAAGTTTCAATTATTATTACTATTATCCCCTTTATAGAGATATTATTTTGTACCCCAACCACAGCCATACCATGCGCTCAATCCTGCTGTTCATTTTTTTATTTTATAGCCATCAATTTTTGACCTATTAGTAGTCCTAAGCGTGTAGAAAGCGAAAAAAGAATAGAGTCAAGCACATAAGTTACTGAAAATCAATCCGTCTTGTTTTTCACAATTTTTTCCCATTTGAACGCCTTACGGGCGCAATTTACCTTTCTGGTGTTATTATAAGGGTCAGCTTGAACTATATGTTCAGCAAATGTATCACATAAGTTTTTTTAATTATTGAAATACGGTAAAAAGAATGATCAGAAACAGTAAATCAGTCACCTGAGCAAGGTTTAGCGCATCTTTTTGGTAGGTATATCGGTAACCGATATGTCAATGACTCTAATTGATCGAACCTAATTGAACTGTTAATTTGAACTCGCTTGGGGCAAGTAATTAACGTATATTGACTGATGAGAGTGAATCACGTTGGTTATGAAAAATAAACATAGCACCTCACGATCACCCTTGCTTGCGCAAACAATCCTCTTGTTTCGTCATTCCGTATTCGGAATGTCATTAATTGAAAACTATTCATAATTATACTTTTGGCTTTGAAAGAAATTCTTACATTAATTCGAGGAAAATTTGTTTTAATTTTTATAACCTCGATTTCTTCGCCCTGGTTACAATGTTAGCTAAAAAATGTATAAATTGAAACTTTGCAAATATTTTTGTATTGAAACGGGCTGTAGGCATGAAGAAATATTACTGTGAAGATGGCGAATAGAAATATTTGCAATTAAAGCATTTTGATACCAATGATAAAAATAAACCTGATAAAATACGCTGTGTGAATAACTATTTAAGCCAAACCCCTCGGAAATTTAAACCCAAAATTCAGCCGGGTACCAGCCAAATATTTATCAAATGAATTATATGAAACATTGATGTGATCATATGTACTTCGTTACATCCATATTTATTTCCCGAACGCATTATGTTCCGTAGTTTTTCCTCAGAAGTGTATTTTGTATTTAGGATGAAATAATCGATCCCTCCATGTTAACGTGATCTGCTCAGTAAAATTTTTCCTTTCATAGCTTGCAATCTAGTGCGACTCCCAGACCTCAGAATGTCAACTGTGAGTTTGTTCGTTAATTGACTCCATTGAATGAGTTCATTTTCAATACATCATTATTTTTACCCAAGTTTCAGTGCCGACCATTTACGTAGGATTTTTCTAGCCTTTTGTTGTCGTTTATATAGTTCTTTCTTCATTATCTCTTCTTTATCATCGAAGCTCCGTTGCAATATCTGTGACATATTTGCGTTTACCTTTTCTCTCCGTGTTTTTCGACTCTCCTCAGCGCTTTCGTAATCCGACCTAACCTACTTATTACCGGCTTCGTTACACACACTTCTCCTCTTCGTCTTCGTACGTTTATGCGGTTACTTGCCTCCGTGAGGTATCATGAGGATATAGATTACCCTACCCGATGTCTCGGCTCAATATCCTCTCCCCGTCCTCTATACGCACTCCTCTCCTCCCCCTCCAGCACATCTTGCCCGTTTTCCATTTCCATCTCCGCGCTCCGACCCCAATCTAAATTTCTCCTCTTCTCTCCTGCACCAACCACCGCCCTCCTTCCCTGCCATCCTCCAACCCCCCCGCAACCGTCCGACCCCTGTTTCTCCTTACGAAACCCTTCCATCGACTCCTCTGCGACCCAGAACTATCCTCTCCAGACTCATCTGCCCCCTCCTCACTCCATCTCCGACCATCCCCTTTGTTCACCCACTACCGGTCATAGTGGAGTGGGGTTACGTCCTTGCCTGCCAACCCAAGGGTCGTGGGTTCGAATCCCACCTGGGTAGGATTTACAACTCCCAGGGCATGGTTGTGTGTGTTCGTCCGTTAAAGAGTTCCATGTAAGAGAGGACTAGATAGTCCTAATTTCGCTCCAGAATAAAGACACCAATGCTATTATTACCGCTGCTGTTAGTTTTTTCGCCCACTGTCTGTAGTTTTATTCCTCTGCCTGATCTCTCGTATTGTTCTCTTTTCATAAAAATAGTTGTCTCGGACTTAATAAATAAATATACGGATACATACTGATTAATGGGTTCATTGTGCATCGTCTCTATCTCTCTCGGTCAAAATCCTAGGATTGGTTTGCAGAAGTCCTCCCTTTTTTCCGGTCCTGAGCCAGCCTCTTCAGCTCTGTATAGGAACGACAACGCAGCTCCTCCAAGATCTGCTCCACATGGGATAGCCTAGGCCTTCCTCTGCAGTTTTTTCCCTCAGCTGACTGCTCCAACATGTTCTTTACAAAGCCTTCATGCCTCAAAATATGCCCGATAAGTGTTGCTTTCCGTTTCTTTATCGTGTGGAGCAGGCATTTTTTCTCTCCCACTCTCTGTAGCACCTCTTCATTTCTTACTCGGTCCACCCAGGGTATTTTTAACATCATGCAGTAGTGCCACATCGTCTACTATGCTTAAATCAGCTACCACTCAGTAGCTTCCGCAGGATTTTCATACACCCCTTCCTCGTCGGCCGCGGTGGCGACCGGATTAAGTCTTTGTCAGCCAATTCAGGGATCGCTGGTTCGAGTCTCGCCTGGGTGAGTTTTCCTACACTCATGGTATCGTTGTGGGCAAATTCTTATCAGTTAAATGTAGTGGAGGAATCTATTGTTTTAATTTTTCTCGTAATGAAGTTGCATCATTATTATTATTATTATTCCATTGCGGGTCTTTTCCTGAAATTATTTTTTTCACCAAGGATGTCTGCCTACATTTTTCCCAGTGTACACGCGCATCTTGATCTTCAATTGTTAAAATATATGAATACACAATTTTACTATGTATCATTTTTTTGTAAAAATAACAATTATATTGCTTTACACTAATGTAACTTTGACGAGGGACTAGATGGAAAAAGGGACTGCCTATTCTCAATCTCGCTCCAATAATCCTCAATGAAGATTTCTATCAATATATCTATATACTCTTCGAAGCACTCCTTGCTCTTTTCTGCCTCGATCATTACCACCCCTACTCGTCCGGCACGTTTCTCATTCCCACAGCTTTACAACGACCCCTCTATGACTCAAAACTATCCTCTTTTGACTCCTTTGCCCCTCTCCCGACTCACGCTCCCCCACCTCCCAATCCCAATGTGGAGTGGGTGGTTGGTATCTACTACATTCCCTCCCGCAAACAACTCCTCCATATTCCAGGGCATCCATGTCTTACCCCCCAACCTCTCCCCCCGCCCAACCCTCAATCCTTCCCGCCACCGGCCCCGCTCCTGATTAACGCTCCGCGTCGCACACGTTAGGCGGTCTCCTGGTCGAAGTAAACCAATTACGTCCTAAATGGGTTTGCTATTGGTTCAGCGGATGCTGTATGTCGCCTTCCGAGTTCCAACACACACACACATTCACATATTCGCAAGGTTTCCCCGAACCCAGGAAGGTGGCGTAAGAGTCGCCCACTCGCCCTTCCTCCCCCCACAAAATCCCTCCTCCATCTCTCTCATACACTCTCTTGCTGGAGTTCCCTCATGGCTCCGCGCGCTTTAGATCCTTCCTCTGCTTCCATTCCTACCATCTCTCCATACTGCCACTGCTTCCACTCATATCTCCTCTCTCCGGTTCACGTCCCAACTCTGCCCTCTCCGACTTAAGCTCTTTAAAGGCGCCATTCAGGCCGAATCTCTCTCTCGGTTCTATTCGTCTAACCCTTTCTCTCCAACTCCCCTCGTCCTACGCCACGCTCCTCACCTATACCTCTCTCCTCTGCTGCTCCATCCTCCCCCCCTCTATCAATACCACCTTCATCTTCTTGTCCCTCAATCTACTCTCCTCTCTCTCTATCTCTCTGCGTCCCTTCCTTCTCTAAGGATGGCCTTCAAACGGATTCCTCGCCCTCCGTTTCCCCTCCGTTTCACTTGACGGCATGCCCTCCCCAATTGATGCCTGACCTATGTCCTAGAGGTTGTTCTAGGGATTTATCTCTCAGTGCTACAAGTGTAGACTGGAGGGAGACTACCAGTTTTGATACCCTTCAACGCCTCTCACACTTGCAGTTTAAATGATGAGCGTTTGTACATGTTTGTTGGAACCTTAAAGAAAGAGGGAATTATGGTAAGATATGGTTTGTTTGCTAGAGCATCAAACCTCGACTTTTCCGAAGAAGTTTCGCCCAAGGTACAATTATACAGCTAATTAATTTTAAGTCTTCTCTTCAATGCAGTCAATTGTTGTAATTAGTATATTGTTATTATTTCCTTTTTTACGTTACCTTTTCGATAGAAGTATGTGGTGAGTAAAATTTGTAACCAATTTTATGTAATGATTATAAAGTAAATTTCATAACAAAAGAACCTAAAGGGAATTCCTCATTTCTTCATATACTCGCCTAGCATATTTGAGATTGGCCGTATTCCCACTTAGCAATTTAAATGACAGTTTTAAGATGCTTGATTCAAGCCAAATTAACTCAGAATTGCCTCAAAGATAAAATCCAATGGAGGATCACTTGGAGAAAATTTAACGCCGCGGCGTTCAATATTTTACGACACCTTTTGTTTAGACAGTTTATAATATCCCCCTCTCATTGGTTTTCTTCGGTGCCTTTGAATTTTTTAGAAGGAGCATCGGCAAATCAAGATCAAATGAAAATATTGACCTCTTTCATTCTGTGATCTGAGGCATCATTCATTTTCCGCGTAGGTACCTCAGTATACCCTGCTCTTTCAGATCCTTGGGATTAACTAGTATTTTTTTTCTCCCGTATTGCGTCTACGCTAACTTGAACCAGAAAAATAAAAAAAAAGATCCAAATCTTCACCTTTCCAAGTTTTACCACCCTCTTACGATTTTTCGTTTCGCCGTAGCGAGAGCGGCCGGAGGAGCCTTCCGTAGTACCTTCTTTGCTAGGGCTCCGTTCCCAGCATTCCTTTTGCTTTGCGCGCCACCGTCCTCACTTTATTTCTACAGTGTGCCGAAATCTCTTCTAAAGCGTTTTTTTTCGTCATCTCTTCCCTCGCGTTCATAGAGCGAGTGGTGCGACACCACACCAAGGGAGACGGCGTCGGCGTGACCATTCGACCTCCGAAGCGCTGAATGGCCGCCGACCGGGGAGAGCGAGCGAGGAGCCGCGCGATAAGAACCGCTCTCTTTTTTTTCCATTCTACGTTCACTCGCCCGAAAATACTTGCTCCGCTATTCATCGCTCTCAATTTTATTTTTCTCGCTGCATCTGCGTTTATGAGCGATAGCCTCAACCCGCCACCACCACCATGCTCCCCGGAGAGTTTATATTTATTTGTCTGAGATAATATTTTGCCTCGGACGGACATTCCTTGGGAATACCCTTCCCCATCCCTTCGACTAAATGAAGCAATTAATTACCGCGGCTCGTCTGCATTAATGTTTCTTTTAATGGATTAATATTTCGCAAATGCCATCGTACTTGAATGATTAATCATTGTCGCAATTATACATCCAGTTATTTTAATCTTCAAGAAAGGCGAATTTGTAATCGACTAATGATTAACATGCTTTAAAATATCTTAGATTTATTCTGTGAATTTGTTTTTTTATATCAATCGCTCGGATAAATTGTGGTAAAATTTTCCTAATTATTATATCGAACACTATATTTCCTTATTTTAAGTGTCGCCATTGTGTGAATAAGTTTGCGATGAGACAGTATAAGGATTATCCGTATTTAATGCCTTCAGTCTCAATTAATGCTCACTTATGTGTTAGTTAAATCTTGTTTTGTTATACATTCTGAAACCTAGAAGATTCTAGCAATTGTAATTTGGAAAGAACCTACTTGTCTTTACGCCCAGAATTTCTTATCGTCGCCATAAATCAAGAGGTTAAATCCTATTAGGATTTCAACGCTTGCTTTAGATGGAAATGAAGTTGCTCCCTCGAGGAGCACTATCTTGCTAACCCAATTCCTACGACTCCGTAGCTGGGGGAGAGATCACTTATTTTAAACGGACGGCATGGAAGGACAGAAGAATAAGTGTAATGCCGAGAGATGGGTGCATGAAATCCCATTTCTTTGGAGATGCTTGCGCCCGATGTAAACCTGAAAGACTGCCTTTCCTACAAGTGACTAATATTTATGACATAGGTTTTATAACTTAATAGCTTCAGCATTATTGGTTTTAGTTAGATTTCCATCCACCTCTATGAAAGCACGCTCTGAGAATGACTCGCACTGTGCTGCACCCCAGGTTTCTGCGCTCAGCTTTTGTTTTTCATCGATATGTTTTTTTTTGCGATATACCGAGGTTTATTTGATCAGCTCCGTCATCGTTTCAACCGACATTGTTTGCCCTCCATTGGAATTCCTTGTCATTCCCTTCCCCACCCAACGGCCGCGCACCTTTTTTTTATCTCTATTCATTTGTTTGCGTTCGGGCCGCAATCACCTGAGTCATCTGACCAAATATATATCAAGGTCGTTTATTCGTCCGTTCAAATATCACGATAAAAAAGTGATACCAATGCCCCATGGTCTGTTAAGTGGCGATGACGCAGGACAGTGTTTCCGCGTACTTCATCTGTCCCTCTCGGCTGAAAGATCAAATAGTGCCCTTTCCTCAATCGAGTTTATCAAACTTTCACGTATTGTTTGACGCTCCATACCCCAGTGATGCACGCTGCTATTTGTTTGTTTGTCTTTCTCGCTATCGCTCCACAACTGCATCGTTCGTTGCCCCGCTCAATGAATTTGATATTTATCGGTATCTAAAAAGTACATCTCGAATATTGAAGGATGCAGATATACCGAAATATTTTTTCTGGGATGGAAAATATAGGAAAGTAGTGTAAAACAAAAGAAGTTGGAAGTAATTTTTCATGAAATCAGTTTTCTAAATATTATAGCTCAGATAGGGATTCCGGCAATGTGAGAGAGAGGGTGGCTTTCATTGCTCTTTCGACTGTCAGTGATTACCATTGAGGGAATATTTGTAAATTTGTGATGAGCCGATTTTTTATTCTTGGTTCCAGCGGTGCTGAAGGATATTGTTGACTTCAAGAGAATAGAGTTCTGTTAATCTCCATTCCTAGTCCATTTTGGATTTATAAGTACTATGAGTGCCATTCATTTTTTGATGCTTTTTTCGTTAAATATTTGCGGTGCATGGTTCCCGACCGAAGACATTTTTTTATGTTTTATGATACTGTAATGGAAGCAATTTTTTCTCATTCAAATAGATGTTTATCTCGGGTGCACATTTATTATTATTTAACCTTTATAAATTATTACTCTCATATTTTTAAATTTATGTCTACAACATTTTTCCTATTCTATGTTCAGCAATTCTGTAAAAAATATTAGAGTGGCCATCTTAAAAAATGATTTCGCCAGATTTATCCCATTTTAGTGACGATTTGCGCAATTTCACTAACGAATTAATGTTGTAATGGTAAATTAGAGCATCAAAATATATATTTGTTAAGTTTTCTCTACTATCTCTTAGTAATTTCAGGTCGGTAACATTTCTCCTCAATTTTGCCCTAAAATTGTGTTTGACCGAGCAATGTTGCATGACAATTTTAGCCATGCAACGTTAATACCACTGCACAGGTGAGGTTTCGTGTGAATATTTAAAGACTTTCGTAAATGGCATTAGGATTCGCTCCAATGGTGACAGTAAATCATTTTAATGTTCAAACCCCAATTTTGGAAGAGGAACTGAAAGGAACTTTGAATAAAGTCTGTCTGTCCACTAAAATTCTCAAAAGAAACGTTTCAATCTGAGGTTTTGATTCCAAGTCAAAGGAAAGATCCTAATATTGAATGTAGCACTCTCTACGAATCCAGGATTAGCCCTTATTCTATTACTCACTGTTTTATTCGTTGACTTCTTTTCAACCGTTGCATCTCAAAAGGATGAGGGTTGCCCCGAAATTTGATCAGCAATCTCGAAAAAAATCAGCATTGTCTCTCTATTTACGGAGCATCAGAAATAATATATTAGTAAGTATCAAAGAGTTTTCCTGAGATTATTGCTTAATCGGCGGGATAGTTATCTAATATAAATAAAGTTTTCCACCTATAAATATAAGATATGTTGAACGAGAATATTACTCTCGAATGTCTATTATTTTAATTTTGATCTACTTTCATGAAGGAGCCTATGTTTATGTTAATGGAGTAATTTCTTTGAGTAGAGAGATGTTTTCACTTGACATGCTCTTGCTTCAAAAATGTTTAGGAATTGTCTTAATTTTGGGTATCCAGTATTAATAAACAATTACTGACATTAACAATCATGCCATTGAACAACAAATGTTCTTCGAATATTTATTGTCCAAACACTGAATTATGGACAAGCTTTAAAAATTTTAATGTATTCATTTAGCGTCAGTTATATTAGTGATATTTATAAAGTAATAAAATGAAAAAGTGATTATTTTCACTTTGTGTGTTAGACCTTTCAAACTACTTTCCTAAAGGTTCTTGTCATCTGCGTTTTTATGGCTCTTAATATCCTTTAGAGCCATACTCTGTAACACACAAATTCCCTTGCGCTGAAGTGGTACTGTTGTTTCATATCTTTACATTTAAATAAAATCATTTCTTCCACTTTTTTGTGGCGCTTGAACTTCAAGTTAGTTGAAGACTCTTAAATATTTTGCAATCAATACTGGGAAATGATCATACTACAGCAAAGGATTCATAAATTCTAGTATTTCATCGAGCTTGAGCTTCAGTGGAACTGAGCATCAAAATATCTTTTCCTCGTCATTAGGATGAAAAAAGTATGCGAATTGGTTTATTGTTTTAGTGTTACGCTATTAAATGTATTCTAGTCATCCACGCTTAAAATACTGCTTGAAAAGAGCCAGTAAATAAGGTTATAATAGGAAATTGAGTAGCGATTAATCTTTCTTTTTTTCAATCATCGCAACTGCGTAAATGATGTTTTACTCGGTCACCTGCACGGATGGGTACACCAAAGAGGGTTAAAATCGCCATGATAAAAATCATTGTACTTGACTGGAGTTCGAACCCGGAGCTCCCAATTGCCGGTGAGGTGTGTTAGCCAGTTACACCACCAAGCCATTTTAGTTCAAGGCGAATGTGTAACCGGCTAACACCCGTGACCGGCAATTGGGAGCTCCGGGTTCGAATCCCGTTCAAGTTAAATGATTTTTTCATAAACAATTTCACTCTCTTTGGTTATTACTCCTATCTCATAATTTAGCTCATAATTGTTTTTTTTTAGCATCAATATGTTTTACTCCTAATTATATCTAGTATTTTGTAATATTCATAGAGTATTCATATTTATTCATAGAGTGTGATGAATTCAAAAATTAGGCTCTATTGATTAGGTTTTCTGATGTAGATTCAATATTGAATAGATATGTTACTCATAGTTTTAGCTTTCAGTATATACTTAATTTTAAGTAGATGGTGTAAATTCAGCTTAATATGGGAGCCTTTCCCATTCCCAGAATAAAATGATTTATTTCACTGAATCATTACCGTACATATTCGAATTAAGTGCACAAGGAATAATTGGAATGCTGTATGTAGAAATACAATTATCAATAATTCGTGTAGAAATACCAGACTACATTAACTTATAGGTTTAAAATGAGATTGAAAACAAATCGCATGGTGGAAACACTTCCTGTTTTAATGAGCGATTACAAACATGCAATTAAAAGCTATTCAAATCATAAAATAGAAATATTTAAATGATTTGGTAGCAGTAATGTTTGAGATTATTTTTTTGAACTTTTTGGAAAATAATTCTTGATAAATCCCTAAAATGATTTTAAGGTTATATTTAGAGTCATGCTACATTTCCTTGAATATAAATATATGCCGACAAATAATCTTTGCTGGAGTAGATGATTCCGATTTTATGAATGATGGATTAATGAATAATATAACATGAAATGGTTATATTTTACTTGAACCTTCTATTATCTAATTTCCTAATTTTCAATTTATTTCTTTCACAATTTCTATAATGATATACCTTTCATTACTTTAACCTTGATATGGTGTTGTTAATTTTGTTTTAGTATTATCTTAAAGGGAAAATTGCATTAAAAAAGAACTCCATGAACACTATCTTCCATTTAAGATGGTTAGAAGCAGAAACAGTCCACGCTCCTCCAAGCACTTAGTCGCTGCTGCTGCAGATACTAGTAATGTTAATCGTGGAGGGAAAATTACTAGAAATAGCTATTTTTGATCAATAACAACTAATTCAACCGTATTTTAGTGGAACTCGTATGTGGTCAGGCACTTTTATGCAAAGCTACTGAGGCATTTATGCTGCTGTAGAGATCAACTCCTTGTTACGCTTGTATTTTCCGCTGTGTTACTTAGCTCAGGATTATAATGGCGTAAGTGATACATCCATAGTAAAATTATCGGCTTATTGTTGTCTTTTTTTATTCTCAACTTTGAATTTCGGAAAAGGAGCTCCTAACACCGTATATACGTTTACTTTATACATAAAAAATTAGCAATAAAAGGAATTGTATTGACTATGATGTGGGAGGATTTGATAAGCAGGTGCGCTGGATTGTGTTCTCCTTAAATGCGACTTCTTGCGATTTGAATCATGGAAAAACTAGGTCGACCACGTATGGATAGGAATGAAAAGATAACCATTCGGTAAGCTATCATCCGACGTCTCAATTTTACTCAGAGATGGAACCGTTTATGGTTACGACTTGTTCTGTGCGACGGAAACAGCGGAAATGGGAGTTATACCATGGCAAAAGTGCCGCTGCGTTCCCGCTGAGGGCGCATGCGCACCTAATCTCAGGAATCGGTTGCGAATATACTATCAGTATGTGCAAGTAAACCAGTTTATTCATTGCAAATGAGTGGTGAATATTTCCGATTCCATAAAATTGATTATTTGTCTTGAATATGTACCATGATCGTATTCATCACCATAATTTAGACTCTCTCCTATATGGTCTCGCTTCAACATTCATATTTTATCCGGCCTCTTCATAGGGAAACTCTAATTCGAGCATGTGACTATAGAACGTGATGGTGATAAACAATTCTAATAAAAACATTCAGATATAGTACAAATTAAGTTTTGCAGTTTCTCTCACTTTAATGTAAAAAATAATATACAGTTACATTCTTTTATTTTCAGCTCCACAACTTACATATTTTAAATGCTTTCGCGGATTTACATGCCACATATTCCGGAAAGGGTTCGGTTTCGTTTTGGCAGGGGAAAGAGAGATTTTACTGTTCTCGTCTCTTGCTCATTGCAATTATTTACGATTCAATCAAGTGCAATAGACGGAATCATCAAAAGTTTCATTCTTTTTGCCGCTTCGTTCTCCCTTTTTTGATGAACGCTTCCTCAGTGAATCCGAGGAATCGGTTGCCACTAGATCACCGATAAACTTACCTTTCGAGTCCGTGTTTGGCTCGTTTCGTCGTTTATATGTTAGTGATATCCTGGTGATATCTCGGTGATATCTCTGTGGAGGTTGAAGCCGTTGATTTAGAGGGTGTCATCTCTTCCTCCAAACTCGTGACCTCATCTCTCCTCACCCTCACGTTCACATCCGATCCCCTCTCGGCGACCCCTCTCCCCCTTCCCGCTAAGCCCCTCCTACCTCCTCCCCCGCCAGAGTAGGTGGGGATGAGTCGCAGGGAAGTCGCGGGCGACTGTGCCCGCCGCCGCGGGATTTTAATTAGCCCGGCTATGCCGCTGCACGTCTTGATGGAGTTGTGTTGAAATTCGCTTTAATGTGCGCCAAGTCAGTTCCCCAGACTCGGTAAATCCTCCCGTTCTCTATCTCCCTCCCGCTCCGTCCTCACGAGTGTGACTGAACTCGGAAGATTTAATGCGGAAGAGGACGGATTTTATGATGAGCCTTATTACGCATCGGCCCTGAGAGCTGTATATCTCAAATTTTAAGTGACGGATTTCACGGAACTCCCCTTGGAATTGGTGGTAATCCCGTATTTTCCTGCCAATCTCTCTGGATGTAATTATAAGAAACACCTATGCATCCTCTGTTACTTGGATACAATTTCCTTACTAATCCTTGGATCGTCTACGGGTTGCTTGGTTAGTCCCATATTCCAGGAATTTACTTCCGATTATAGGCGACGTGTGAAAGAAGCTGCCATTACTGCGGATTTGGGAGAATTGCATTGGCAATAATAAATGGGACTAGCAGCATAAATTTTACTTTATGCCTTAAGAGAAAAAAACCGAAATGGAAGTTTACTTGGTAAAACACCTCTAAATCTATTTTTAACGTGCTGCACGGTGCATAACACGGAGTATTCCATGACACAGTCATTTGAAAAAATAAAAAGGTGACAGTCGAGCGAATAAAATAGCCAGAGCGAATCGTATCTAATTTACATAACTCTAGAACTCGGTTTCAAGACTTAATTTTCCCCGACACTACTTCATTTGACTGAATGATGAATCGCAAATTTAACTTATTTTGCGTATTTTCCCCCTATCTCTTCCCACCATTCCCAGCTCAGCTTGCTATTTTAATTTCCTGTCCTCGAATTGGTAGATTAAGTTCGAATCGTAAATAAAAGTCTCACAATTTACATGTGCTTTATGTCCATCGGAAGATAATATCTCTAAGGGTATCGATGCACATTGAACTTTGTGTAACAGTATTTTGGTTAAAAATGAAGTCATTATCTTAATTTTACATTAGACAATTGCTGGCGTACTCTTAAGTGAATTTGAGAGTGTATATTATTTAAAATAAATTAAACAAAACTTTGCCCTATTCACTGAAGAGACATTTCAGCATTCACCTCCTGAGCGCTGGGACAAGCACTTCCGAGCTTGACATGATTGCCACAGCTCAGTCAGTGAGGTCAAAGGAACGTAGTCGTTTTAATTAACTTCATGCGGGGCTTCCCTAAAACTATATCTACTGCCTACCTACGAAAATTTTATTTCTCGACTCGCGATATGCTGATTCAAATAGCAAATACTTTAGATTTGGCTATTCCTGCTACGCTAGGTAAAGGCGTAATTGACTCATAAGAAATTTTGTCCTTTATACCCTAAGCATTTGCCGATAATATTTTGTGTTAACATGATGCAATGTTTTAAGGAGGATCCAACACAAAATGAAGTTAATGCAATTTTCTTAATATTTGGGCTCCATATTGAATGTTGTGTCCTCTACCTGATCCCGACCACAAAAGACTATCTTTCCTCATTTTTTGCAATAACACTAACTGGATTTTTATGGAAATGAACGAAATGCCATGAAGATGAAATGGCAAATTTTTGTACTCATATTTAAAAGTAAAAATGGCACGTATAACTTCCCTAGTACCAGTATTGCATACTTAGCGAGGAATAAATACTGAGATGAATTACTAATCTAGTTGATCACTCAATGATTAAGCTGGCTCATCTCACTGAAATTAAGTACCTATATCACCATGATTGTTACAGAAAACACGGTAGTAAATTCCTACTCTATTTTAATAAACACCGACCATAGTTTTGAAAATATTTCATTTTAAACAGTTCAATCTAGTTACGAAAATACTATACTACGTCAAATGTATGAGGGTATAGACGCCTAGGGAAAATAAAATGTCTCTACCCTTTTGGATAACTTAGATTACCACAGGTACACAATTTGTCGTAGCAATAAGATAAAGGTTTAACAACGAACTTTACAGCCATTAATATTCTCTTACACAGAGGAAAAAAAGAAGCAAAACAGAGCTTCGGAGACCTATTGTGGGCTAAATATTACCATACGTGACATTTTTGCGAAAAACTAATGCTAGCAACGAATATTATGACGAATCTTAATGGCGATAAAAAGAAGGCACAAACTCGTTCTTGATTTTGAGTTAGTAAAAAACAACTTGTAATATTTCAACAGAAATGATTCTGCGGTTGGTTTCTTGGGCTGGAATAATTACTCATTAAAAATCTAATTTCTGGAGCAATCCTCATCTTTAGTGCCCGAGTTTTACTTGAAAACACCTAAAACAGATTATCAGCCGAAGAAGCATTTTGTATTCGTCATTGCTGGGTGGAATTTCTCATTTTTCCTGGCTCGCGTAGTCGCGACAGGATCTCCGTGAGGAGCATCTGTTCTCGCACCTACTTGCGAAGTACATTCTTCGAGTGAAGACGTCTCTAGATATCAGAACAATCCTACCGATCACGCGTCAAAGATTCAGTGTGGCGAGCATTGGGATGAATGAGAGGAGAGGACGAGGATACACGGAGTTAGAAGAGAAGTGAGGGAAAAGGAAGGAGATGGGAGAAGAGAGAGGGAGAGAGATGGGCGGAGGAGGAGGAATGAGGTGAGGATGGGGACGATAAAGCGAGTAGGGGGATCAGTGAGGGGGCAGGAAGTTTGCGGGTTCAAGCCAGCCGGGGCTTTTGAGGGAGGGTTAGATGGAGGAGTTTGGGAGAGGCGTGAAGGGAAATAGAGAGGCGGGGGGCGGACGACGAAAGTCGTATTCGGGAGAGGAGGAGGGAGACGTGACGAGATTCCGTGACGGAAATGGGCCGGGGCTTGAAGGATTGATGGACCGATTTCATCCGCGTGCATGCGTGTGTGTGCGAGTTCGGGAGTGGCGGGGTTGGTGTCGTCCGGGACAGAGGGAAAAGGGATCCTCTTGCCATTCCTCCTTGTGCTCCTTCCTCCATCGGTCCAAAGTCGTTCTCGATTCCGAGAGTGTATAGGCCTTATAGTGTGCGGGAGGCGGGCGGGAGGGCGGAACTAAATCTTCGAGATTACCGCAAGCGAGCGGTCCCGTTACAAGTGGATCTTTTTTTATACAGCAATAAGGACGTTTCGCGTGCGTGTCGAGTTGCAATGATGAAGGGATAGAGAATCCGAAGGGAAAAAATTGACGATGCGCCTGAAATTCCTCCGAATATTCTCCTAAACACACGCCGTCTCGGGAAAAGAATATAAGTTTCTTTCGACAGCCTTAGTAAAGTATAGACATTATAAGAAATCAGATCAGCCATTTTGGAGTATAAAAATGGCCCATGCATCGATATATTGGAGGCAAAGGTTGTGAATAGTTAATTTAGTCGCGGATCAATAATCACACACATGGAAATGATATGTCGCGAAACTTGATTGAGACAAGTTAAAGGTCTGATCAGTGAATTATTTCGGAGGAGGTAGGGAATTGAATCTAAGTCCATAGTCAAAATTGTTCATCATTGATAAGAATTATTTTTCCAAGGAAATACATTTCATGGTTAATATGAATGATTTCAGTGGACCAAAAGGGATTTATGAGGTGGTACATGATTGTTGAGGTAGAAAATAATTTTATTAAATGGCATGGGTAATAAAGCCACACATCGTAGTATATACGTTGATGCATAAAAGTCAATTCCATCATTTATTGTTCTCTAATAACAAAGAATAATACTTATCATGTAAATTAACAAGTACCGCCACAAAATTAATGAATGAAAACCTCTATACCTAGCTGATGGAATCACATGAACGCTGATTAAAAGCTGCTTGTTTTCATATCTTAAAGATCCTAGAAGTACCTCAATGTGGAAAGTGTTTGGAAGCATGGACCTCAATCGTAGTTTCACTCGCTGTAGCTTGAATAGTAGCGCTTCAGCCGGGCTATTTTAAGGTCATTGATACGAATCCCGCCGTAAATATGGCTATAAAATATGGTAATATGGCGTTTAGTCTAAATATTAAGGCTTTAGCCCAGACGGTTCTATATAGTCAAACCAGTTTAGAACCTAGAACCAAATTGGCCGCATAATATCACCGCTGCACTTGATTGCGAATGGGGAATTGTCCGCCTATGAAAAGCACTGCATGCTTGCGGGAAGAATATTTTTATCCCGAGCCGGAGATGGATCAGCTGTTTTGGTGACAGAGGTAGAAATAATGTTTGGAAATGCCCACTGCTCACGAACTATTCACGCAGACTGCATATGTGAGAGTTGTGTGGCGATTTTTTGGTCGATCCTTGATCCCGGGCTTTGAGGACGGGGGTTTGTATGTGTAAATGGAGTGCGTGGACGGCTTTCGTGTGATGGAAGGCGGGGAATCGTTTTTTTGGGGGGCGTGGGCTCGGGTATTGGTGCGGGAAGATACTCCCAAGATGGTCAAGGGGATATATATATGTACATATATATATACGCGAATGGAGATTGAAGGTCCGTAAATGCATTGCGGTTTCGACTCTCCGGGTGGTTTCAAATGAGGCCCCACTCTGGAATTCTCAACCTTATCTGACTGAGTCTAACACTTTACAGCGTTATATTTTTAATATTTCATTGGCTCTTGCTACGGTAATCAATGTGAATTACACTCGTATTACTGGCTTTTGAGGAATGCAATTCTTCGCAATGTGGTGTTGGCAATTACTGCAGTAAATATGTATAAATCAGAAACCTAGTATTGAGTGCACTCCCTGAAATTAATGTGAACTTGGAGATAACGGTATTAAGTCGCATAGGTTTTGTTGCTCTTTGAAATTTCAAATCCAAAGGTAAATCACAATTACCGTCATCATGGCCTTGTGATAAATCATTGAAACCTGGGAAATTTTAGTGTAATGTTATTATTGTAAGTAGATCGAAGGTTTCAATGTCAGTATCTCAAGTTTTTCCTATTTATAAACTTTTGTTTGTTAATGTCTTACCTATTCAAGTCGAACGTAAAGTGATTTATAGCCGCTCTCCTGAAATATCTTTGTGGAATTACAAAATGCGTGATTGTTAAAGACTTTTGGTTTTGGTTAAGGATTAAAGGCGGTAGATGTATGTAAGAAAATATAATTTCCTAAACAAAATACGACTCTCAGATGTGAAAATCATTCGTGATTTTGCTGTCTCGATTATTTAAAAAAATGTAAAAAATTTAATTTTCTGTTTTGCTAGCATAATACAATAAACCTTCACCTTAGAAAGTATTGTCATTGGGCATCATGGGCAAACATGAGCATTCATCCATTTTTTTATGTAGGCTCTTCTCCCCATTACACAACAGTGCTTTCTTGCGTGAAACTTTGTGTGGTATTTGGTATGCTATTTTGTTTCAGATTCTGAAATCATGGGTAAGTCAGGTTATAAACATAAGCAGCCTTTGCATACAAGTTTTCAGTGCGAGTTAATGCTTTCTGTTTATTCTATGAGAACTCTGCAATTAATGCCACAATGTTTACGGCCTCTTTTATTCTTTCTTTTAAATAAAGTAGTAATTTTTCAGCCTGATCCCAACGCAAATCCAATATTTGGCCTGTAAACAGATTACTCATTGATTTAAATTATTGTCAATATTATTTTAAATAAAAATTAGTGTACTGAAAAATAATTATGTGCATTAACATATTTTTTTAATTCAATATTAATAATTTCTTCTTATTCTAAGTGTCTAATTCAATATTTTATGACCTAGAACCTAATAACTTCGCAAGATAACTATCGTTCACTCTCGGTGTATTATACACAATATGCATATAATTAGCTGAAATTGTTTTAATACGAAAATGTAAATTGCAGTTTCATGCAATTACATAGTTTAATGAAAATTATGGCGGTAGAATTTTAATTATGTTTGAATTTTCCGGAGAGAATCAAAAGAAAATCCCTATCTCTTAAGCCCATCATCCTTCTGTATTTTAATTTTCAAAATTTAGCACAAAGTTCCTAAAACGTAGAGGATATTATTAATATATTTTTATGGCATATTTACTCCATCGTTTAATAAGTTTATAGTATATATTTATTAGCAGATTTTAGGTGTCAAGTTTTTTTCAATTGACTAATATATAAAATATTTCATGGGTCATTTTCAAAGAATATATACCTTATACAGGATTTTAATGATTGAATTGATGTTACCATAACTATGCACACATCCCTGTTTTATAATATCTGGTTTAATATCGTAGAGGTATGATACCGAAGTTTATAAGCTCTCCCTTTGCTATCAGCTCACGTCAACTAACCGACAGTCTGGTGTAATACACAACTAGTACGCAACCAAACTCTCCGTTATCATTAAGTTTACGAAAAGGCCACTTTGCGGCTCACGTGAACTAGTTTTCTGTTACCAGTCTATAAGCCGGGTTTTGTTGTTTTAATAACTGTGTTGAGTGTCATACAGATGAACTGTGGAAATCAATATACATTATCTTATATTTTTATGTTGAGTACTTTTGCTATTGTCCCACATGGATTATTTCAGAGAAACACCGATCAACACCATGTACAGAATGCTTTGAAGGCGCAAATCAAGGGATAAAAAAGCTTATCAAGAACCCAACTTGAGACTAAAAATATGTTTGAAATTCTATTTGAAACGCCCAAGTAACTGGAAACTTTACACTAATTCTTGACCTAAAGAAATAATTGCAAAGGCACCCTTTAAAATCGGTCATTTTCAGCATTGAATTAAGGTAGACAATTCATGTAATATCATGACATAACTCAGGGCAGAGGCGCTGGAGAGGTTACAGCACGAAAAGACGCAACTCCACGGCTTCAAAGAACACCACCCAGCACGGATCGCATTTACGCCCCATAAAAATCCAGCATGCAATGCTTAGGAAGGAGAAATGTCGGGAGTTTCTGCCGCCGTAATTCTTCGCTATGCCGGAATCATTGATTGAGCGGAATTTCGGATTGGACCCGAGGGGGTCGCGCAGTGCGTTTGGGAGGAACGCGTGGAAGGAGTTGTCTTGTGTGTGTGTATATATATATATATATATATGTATTATATATTATATATATATGCATGTATGTAGCGGGGGGCGGATGAAGTAAGGAAAAATAAAAGGAATAGGGAAGGGGGTGTGGGGAAAGGGGGCGACGCAATTCCTCGTGATTTATGCCCCATCTCGCCATCCCATGACCCGGAGCCGCGAAACAACCCAATCATGCCCCGAATAGGGGAGTGAGAAGTTGGGTGGGGGGAAGGGAAAGGAGACCCACCCACTGTACCCCTCGTAAAGGTCGAGGTCCCCCACCCCCCTCATCCCATCTCCTCTTCCTCCCTTCCCGTACAACGCTGTCCGTCCCTCTTTCTCTCTCTTTTTTCTTCTCTCCTTTCCAACGTCTCTTCTCCTGTTCACAGCTCGCTAAGGGAATGGGATTCGGCAGAAAATCAACAGTTCACCAAATGAATTTGTATATTCCACACTCTGGTTTCGTTATCAATTGATTGTCGATACCGTGGTTGGAAATAAAATAGTGTGAAATATAAAGAATAGGTTCAAGTTAGCGTAGTAAACTGTACCAATTCCATGAAAATCACGCTGGAAACCTTCACTTTTTAAATCACCTGGAGTTCACGTGGACAAATATCGCCTCAATACCTTCGATGTAGGGAAATCGTCGAGTTTATAAATCGATTCTTCATGTCGTTGGTGTGATATTAGAGATAGGTATATAAGGCCATAGCTCTTATTTCTCAACTCACACTGCTCTCTTGCTGGATTGGATGTGTAGAATGGCATAGTTATATTCATTAAACAAATTAGGTGTAGTTATTCTAATTTTCATTTATTAATATTGCTGCCATGGTTTTTGTGGATTATCATAGTTTCCGTCACTTAAAAATGGCAGTAATCTACGCCTCTTCTAAGTTTGTAAAATTGATTGGTTTTCTTCTTTAATAACATCGATGATGGCTTGATGTCATTTCAAAAGCTGATTAATTAAAGTTCACATCGTATTAAACGCTTGTGCATCATGTTTAGCAGGAATATTACGCTATTTTTCCCATTTTTATTACGCTTGATTTTGTTTGATTGATTTACACTGTTTACCGCAGACTCGTTTGGTGTTTTATTTTTGACATGTAAAATAAATAAATTTTGTCCATTGCGGAACTTATATTTTTATCAAATTCCTCTTCCATATTAATTGTTTTGATTGAAGAAAATGGTGGAATTCTATTACATATCAGTGGTAAGAAAATGTCATTACGTACTCAAGCAACGATGATGTGAAAGTATCGAACGTCGTACCTTGAACCATCGATAGTTTTGTGCTTAGATTCCTATTAGGTTCCTATTTTAGATTCTCATGTCTACGTCTCACGCGCGAGTCCCCTCGCCTATCCTTTCCTTTTCCTTCCCATATTTTCAAACTCTTTTCCTTCCCCATCTCCCGCAATCTTTTTGCCCACAAACTTCCCGCTTCTCCTTCTGGTTCGACCCTCAACCCCTCTTCTCTCCTCCCTCAGGGTTCTCTTCATCCAACGCCCACTCCCTCGCACCGCTTTTGCCTCGCTCTCAAACGGGAACCCTCTGCGCGTTCGAGGGAAAATAGGGTAACCGTCGAACGACCGGCATATTTCCTAAACCCTTTTTTCTCCTTTTTCTCTTCTCCCCCTTTATGTGCTCGGCACGAGAGTCATGGCTGAACCCTTTTTCTCATCCCGTGGATCTTGCCGGGGACGTCTCACTCTCCGGATTGTCTGGAATCCTCTTGCGGTACCTCTTCCTCCGCGTCCTCCCCTTTCCTCCTCCTCACTCCGACAACCGCTTCCTCCCTCTCCTCCGAGATCCCTTAATTTTGTCGTCACTTGCGGCCGCCCACCGGTTTACCCTTGGCGACAATTCTTGACAGTTGGGTTCTCGTTTTGGCTTATCGATGTTTTCGTTTGTGAACATGGATGAAAAATGATTGAAAAGTCCTCCCGAGCTCCAAGCTTTCGTCCTTGACCCTATTTACCCCATTGGTAGATGGTGAAGAGAACTAGATTCTAAAAAACGTTTGCGAGGTGAGTGTCTCATTGAATGATAATATATTTAAAACATAACAAGTACACACTTTCATAAAAAATGCACTAAAGGAGAAAATAATTTTTGTAAATGGCCACAGTATTGCGAGCGATCATAGTACATGCGTACGTACATATAAATAAAAGTGTGGAGCGCTTGCACCTCTAATTTTTGCAAATAGCCACAGTACCTGCGAGTGATCACAGTGTATATATGTCAATGAAAATAAATGCGTGCTTCAAAGCTGCTCTTGTTCACGCGAAGAAAGCATGATTCATTAAAAGGAAGATTGTTAATAAAACTCCAAGTTATAGCTATCATGATAGATCGTAATTACTTAAGTACGATTTTTTATGGAGAGGTAAGGTAAACTGTGAAGAATGTTTCGCTATTTTATTGATTCATACTAGGGTCATGAGATAGGGTCATACTAGGGCCCTGATAAGATATTATCAATTAGTGGTATGTGTTAAACATAACTGATAGAGTATTAACTGATGGAATAGAAGTGCACTTATGTGCACTTGCGGGTGACCCCGTTAAGGCATTACCGTGGCTAGTCCTGGTATCCTCAAAATTCGTAGTGGTATAGAATTGTTATGAGAGATTTTTGCGTAGTGATGAGAATATACTGGTTATTTAATGCAAGCAATCGTTGGATTTTGTGAAAAAAGCGCCCCACACTTTTATTTTTATTGACATACGCATATCTTGTGATCGCTCGCAGTATTCTGGCTGTTTACCAAAATTATTTAATATCGCATTTTATTTTTATAATATTATTTTGTACTTTTTTGTCTTCGTCACTTTAAGTATTGTAGTCAATACTAACCTTACATAGGTGAAATTAAATAAAATGGATAAAAACGCTTGTCATTTACAATTTCAGGAAGTATATTTACCATTGGAATTTATTAATTTATCGACAAATTTAACTGATTTTTGTAAAAAATAATGAAAGATTGTTTTACAAAATAATAACGAAGGATTATTATATTTTCATCCAGATTACGACTCTCTGCTGATTTTCAGACCGATTGCTGGTCAGAAAGTGGGTCAAATGTTGATTACAAGTTTTTCCTGACCCACAAACAGACAAGTGAAGCTAAATAAAAGTGTGTGAAAAGGCATACTACTTTTCCAAATACAATAGGACATGGTCAGTATGAATGGTGAATTATTTACCCTGAGGACGATGGCAGACTACGCCGTCGAAACTTCGGTGCAACTCAACCAACATCACCCGGATGGAAACCCGAGAAATCTACATTACAAGCATTCACTGGGGAAGCATTAATATGACATTCTCTCTTAACAATTGAAGAATAAAGGCTTGTAATGAATTGAAATATTTTGAAGTATGCAGACTAACGGTCAAACGGCTGTTTTGGAGGCACTATAACGTCTATCATTTAAGAAATTATTTACAAATGTCACTTTTCCTATATATTTCCATAATATTCTTATTAATTCATTTGTTGCATAATTTTAATGAAATCTACTGCGTCTCTAACTTATTTCAATTTCTCAAAATTTTCACTCGATAGTACTCGACACATCTTTTAAATACACAGCATCAATAAATTACTAACAGTTATAATTGAAAATAAATTTCACTCTCCCAGTGTTTCACTAAATGTTTGCGTCGCATGATAATTAAAAATCACGAGCAAGCGTATACTAGCCCTAATTCTCTACACTGGAGATCAGATTTTGCTTGATTTTAAAGGAGTAAACCATCTGAATGCCAGTAATTTAATTTTTGCAACTCGTGAAAACGTGACGGTTGAACTGTGAGGTACTTAGCAGTCAGTATATTTACTATATCAAACACTTAAAAGACGAGATAATGCAATTTTGTTGAGTTCACTTGCCTAATTTCATTCTCCTAAGGGTTGTGCTGCGATCTTGATGCCACATTTCTTATATCTGGCGTCTTGGAAATTTCTTTGGTCATTCCATCTTCTATCCCTTATCTCGCACACCCTTTCCTTTCTCTTTTATTCTCTCCCTTCCACCCATTGCCTCGTTCTCTTTTTTTTTATCTTCTACTCGTCTTCCCTTTTTACACATTCACGTTCTTGCGCCTTCCCTATTTCACTCTCTTCCCTCGTAATACACCGCAGCTCTTTTGACCATTGACTATTCCCATCGCGATTCCCTCCTTAAAGCTCACATACCATAAGTCTTTATCTTTCTCCTTCCTGTGTTCCTTTGGATCTACTTTCCCTCCTTTCAATTTATTGCCTTTGCCTGAGTCTTTTCCGAAACCACGCGAATGGTTTTATAGCCGTGGGCCACTTTTCGATTTCTTTCTCTCTCTCTTGGAAACAACGGCCATTTAAATTGTATGGGTTCTCCTTCTCTCCTTTTCCCCAAGCAATGTATATAATTTTCCTCGCTTTTGCGCTTCTGTTTTCCCCCGATGTTTTGTTGCTAAACGTACGTGATGAAACTGCGAATGGGGAGTACAAAATATTACGCTACTGTTTAAGTTTCTCATTCCCTTTAGTGAGATTCCCCATTTCCTTCGAAGCACTCGAATCAGCTTCCCAGAATCCTTTGCGAGGTTTTTATGATTTTTAAGCGGTGCCGCGGACATAAATTATGCCGAGTGACATTTCGTATTTTTCACATCATCGCCCGAGCTCTCTTCTAATTTTTAATTAACGCCCTTAGCTCCTCTTTCTTGTATCTCGTGAAATTTTCTTCTTTCCGGTGGAAAAAATGCGTTTTTCTTATTTTTTCCTTGTTGATATTTATTTCTTCGCCGCTGAAGTGAATGCTCCGTCTTGGCTCGCATGATTAATTGCAGGCCCGATAATAAGATTGCTGTACACTTTAAATAAGGAAGTAATTAAGGACCTTTAACTGTTCATTTATTTATATACCTACAGCGGAAATTAATTCCAGGAAGAGGGACCTCTTAAAGGGAGTAGACTTAAAGGTACCTAATTCTTGAATGCTCACTTTGCCGGAAATTGTAATTCTGTTTTAAAGATGGATAGTAATTCCCGAGCACCTGTCTTTGTTTTAAATAATGCTGCTGCGTATGTGGTGTCATTTTCAGTCATGAATCCAAAGGGTGGTTTGTTGCAATTTCCCAATCTTTTCAGCTAACCAGTTTGTTTCGTCATGATTTCTTTTGTAACATCCCTCATTATCTGCCTCATGTATTCTGTCATTAGTCTTCCTCGGTAATTCTTCTGATACATTAGTTCTAGGAGGTGGCTATATCTCAGAATGTGTTCAATGATTTTTTCTCTCCTACACATAACAGCAGAAATTTCACGAAGCATCTTTTCTCCCCAGCTCTTCGTAAGACTTAAAAAGATAATTAGCGAATTTCCTTGGTAGAATTCAGACATTATTAATTTAAATGTAATCTATTGGTTTAGGTATATTTAAATGGAAGTTATAAGTCTCTAGATATTTACAGACGCAGACTCCTATCTACCTACATAATTTCTTTCTTCGTCTCATGTCAGTATTCGTCCGACCTCTCTTCATCCCGTCTATAAAACCTATTCTCTTTCTTCCCCTTCCCCACTTTCCCAATATCCTTCCCTCTATCACTGCCTTCAGCAACCCTTCGTTCTTATTACCTCTTCCAACTACGTACTTTTGCATCTTCTAATCTCCTCCAGAAGTTTCCTTTCCTCGCTAACCATCCCAAGCACTATCACGTTTATATTCCTTTCCGTCCACCTATCCATCTTCTACTTCTCCATCCCCCTCCATTCCCACATCTCGAACGCCTGCAGCCTATTCTCGTCTTCTTTTCTCAGAGTCCACGTTTCTGCACCATACAATGCTTCACTTCATATTTTAATCTTTGCCAGCATCTTTTTATATTCTTAACAAAGGTCCCCGTAAGCATCTCCTTCCTATTCCTAGACTCTTCTTTCGTCAGCGAAATCCTTCTTCCAATATATTTGCTACTGTGCTCAGTTTCGTCTAATGTACTACCCGAGTAATTAAATTTCTCTACGTGCTCGAATGTGTGCCCTTCTAATTTCATAACCAGTGTCGCTTTCGTGCAATTGAGAGAATTATACTTCGCATCTTCCTCACATAAGAAGACTTAAGGATTACGCGTACTTAGCCCCGAAGCCGGTGGAAACTTCATTGGTGATTCTCTCCATCAATTTTATCTTCACAGCGGGATATTTGCCTCTTTTTTCGCTGTCGCCAGTGAATAATCGCCAACTGAAAGAAATGACTCTGGTGCATGCAGTTCCATTGACGAAAACCGCTATGCACCAAATGCAACGTTATCATCCTCGATTGGTCCCTTGAATCAAATCCGCTCCTTCTCATCACCGCCTTATCCCATCCCATGGGAGTGTTATTTCTTCAACTCTCACGCCACTCTTTACCACCCTCATTCCCTTGTGGTATCGTGATTTCTGGCGATCCAGTTTCTTTCCTTTTATTGGCGCCATATACCCGTCCTTTCAGCCTCGGTCACCGGAACCCTCTCCTCCATCGTAAACGCACTATTCCCGACGCACTTCGTGCCAGTTTCTCTGCCTCTCTCTGGGCCTCTTCCTTCTCACCACTCACCACTTCCGAAACACCCCTCCACACGTTATGTCGGCTAACCCCTTTAGTCCTTGTTTTACAAATGGTAGAATTTTTATTACGCATAATTAAAGATTGTCATCTATTTTATATTTATCTCATGTAATAGTTTGGCCTTCTCTTAATGGCTTAGACCCGGTTTTATAATTTCTGGTTAGATATCTTCACATAATGGAAACCGAAGTTCACACGTTCTCCCATCGAAAAATCTCGCGTCAACTAACCGACTGTCTTATGTAATATACAAGCCCCGAACTCTAAGTTAACCTCATGATATTGAAAAGGCTATGCCATCTTGCGTTTAACGTTAACCAGACAACAAATCTGCTCTTAATCGTTTTGCATTTCAATATCGTGTATTGCGCTTGTATTATTTTTTGCACCGGATTTCGTTTTGACCTGACTTTATAGACTTATCGGACTATCTAATCTTTGATGCCAGATATCACTGCTATTGCATTAGTTTTTAATTCTTTCTGTTCCTTTGGTGGAGAGAAAGACGTGATCAGTTGGCAGGCTTTTAATGGATCTCATTCGCTACTTTATTTAACCATATTTTTAAGGGAAAATAGATGTATATTTCTCCTATTTTCCTTTTTTGGAACTGACCTCTTATAGAAAATGCAAAATGTTGAGCAAAACTGGCTCCCTTGGCTAAACTTCACGTTAGTTAAATTAGCGTGTGAGGCTAATATTAATATAATTTAATTCCTGTATTTAGTGAAAGGAAAGCATTCTTTTCCGGCATGTTTTATGAATGGGAAATGGAAGAGCTCTCCCCAGTCGGGAATTCGGAAATCATAAATAGGATAAACCACACCAAACCCTCATTTATTGTTCATTGTTCCTGAGCCGTTCATGATAAATTTTCTAAAATGGACGGCCCTCTAGTTCCAATAGTATTTGTTCACTATTTCACTGCTCACTTTAAAATTGCTTTCCAAGAAAAGCCCTTGGTGTCTGCGCGATATACGGCGTCAAATAAGAATGCACCGCCTCGCGGTGGGGGAAAAAATAAAAGGCCACGCTGGTGCACAAGCTGTCGTGTAAAAACGAAATTAGGTCCGTCTCGTATTGCATCTAGAAAAATAAAATGCCGAGAAGTACAAATAAAAATTCTCTCACGGTGGAAACGTTCTCGGCGCGTATCATGATAAAATTCATCGGAGAAGAAAACAGTTCGCGAGTCTTTGTGGAGCTCCTCCAAAGCGTCTCTCCCTTCCTTTGAATAATCAACGTCATTCATTTTTAGGCGTGGAGGAGACTGATACATATATATACAAGATTCCTCTTACCCTTGCCACCACCACTCCGTAGCCCTTTCTAAGACTTCTCCTCGTTTGCCCATTCATTCTCCCCTCCGTGCATTCCTCTCTCTCTCTCGCCCTTTCTTCCACGCTCGGATCTTTAATTTTTCATTACCCGCCGCTCGAATTTTCGTCGCCTTTTATCCAGGAGAAACAGTTGTATATCTTCTCGCTCTTATCCTTTCACCCTCGCCGCAGCTGCTCCACAGCCGAAAACCCCTTCTTGTTTCTCTTCTTGCTTCCAAGCCTCCTTCCTCCTTGTAACATCCGTTTCCTTCAGGCTCACCTCCTCCCATTCCTCCTTCGGTACACCGTTTCGCGACCCAAGCGCGGCCCTCACCTTATCCAATTTTATCGCGCACTTCCACAACAGTCATCCCCATTCTTTCCCGCTCTCATATGCCTTCCTCTTAACCGTCATTCCTCTCTTTTACGACACTCTACTCCCTATCTTTCTCTCTCTCTCCCTCTCTCTCTTTCATCTTATTCTCCCCGGCCAACGCCTTACTTGCGCCCTTCTCTGCCTCTCCAGCCCTTGCTTTTAACCTTCTCCGGTCCCTCACCCGCGATAATTCTCCACTTGTCTCTTTCTTCCTTTGACTTTTTGTCGTCTGAACACGATTTCATCTTCCGTGTGATTCTCCTTATGGCACAGTGCTTTCTCTCGAGAATCTTCCCCGGCTTAAAACACGCCGGTAGCAGCATCCTCAATTCTCGTGTAGATTTCGGCGTGGCGTATAATGTAACGCGGATATTTTTGCATGGCTACTGCGACGATGTTTGTTTGCTGTGAAGGGAGAATTCTACGTGCTTCTCTGTCGTCTTCGTCTTGAAAATTGTTATTTCTGCCACTCAACCATGAGGTGATCTCCTGAGATGTTCGGGAAACGACGACGGTACTCTTTGAAATGTTAGTGTCAGATTATAAGTTCTGGCCCACTACGTTTTTGGCTGTAATGCCTTTCAAGTCTTTCCTTAAGTAAACCATGTTATATCGTTGTTGTCTATAAAGGTATATTGGTCGTTTCTTCAATTCATTGCCGTCAATCACAACTCTTAGATGATATTTGCTTTTATCAGGAAATACGCAACCGTGTTGTCGATTACCTGTCTTTCTACTCTTCACGCATATTTGGCTACGGAGTAATATGACTACTGCCAATGAAGAACCATAGTGAAACTACTGCTCTAATGACAAATAATATTAATTAGTGGCAGTAAAATTATTCCTACATATCTCTCACTTGTGCCGTTTGCTCAGTACGCTCCCACCTACAGTTTTCCCCGATTTTAGTGGTGCGTACGTTGCTATGCTAAGGTATTTGACCGAATTTCATCTTCATTGAGGAGAGGGGATTTTAATTACTTCATAGCATTAGCTTGAGCGTAATTTAACCTTTTTGGGTAAGGAGATTAATTTCACTCACCTAAGATTTCCAAAAAGGTTCAGGTTACCAGAAAAGTATATAGCATTTATTTTGTGTTTACTCCTATGACAACAAAATGATAAGCGTCCGTATTACCGAGGTCTGTCGTGTTACTAGTCCCACAATCGGATGCATTATTTCAAAGGCTGTTTCCTTAAAAAAAAAACCTTCGTAAAACACTCTTGCCTGGTGCCAACTTAGTTAATCAGTCATTCACCAATAATCAATCATTCACATCATACATTCATTTCTCATCAACGGCCTACAGTAAATTTTATAACAGCTTTTCTTTGCCATCAGCTAAAAGGTATTTAAACTGCGAAGTAGAAGAGACAATATATTTGGACACACTCTGAGACTACAACCTCTTCAAAACATTGAGGTAGGAGAAATGAATGCAAAGAATAACCGAGGAATGCTGAGGAGGATGGAGCATAAGAAGCATATTTTGAAGGACGATTTATTTAAAACATAAGAGTAAGGAATAAAACGGTTTATTGAGGGGAGAGTGGAGCTGGGTAAAAGCTTCTTAAATAAATCTACGAATTTATGACTACTGATGATGACTTTTTCAAATCCACCTCTACTCAGATGTACATAGTATACTGACTCGGATGTATTGAAGGAAGGATATCACGGAAATCTCTTGAAGGAAATGAAAACTTTTCTCAAGAGATATCATGGAAATTTATTTTCTTTCAAATGCGAAGGGGTTAACAGAATTAAAAAAATCCGTTCTTTCATTTTGTTCTTTTTTTTTAAGAAGAGTATTTTTTTCTCTTTCTGATCCACAAGACTAAAGGTTTATGAAGTCCAATGGTGCAAAAATTTCCACGAAGTAAAATCCACCTGGACCCAGAATCGAAACCACGGGGGTTTGGCTTTCTGGGGCAATGCACAGGACAATATCCTACTCAGGTATCCTAATTATTGTCGCAATTTTTGGAGGACTGGAGAGAGCTAGATGTTTTACGTATTTAATCGCCGTGGTTCGGTTCGGGACAGATGAATATCATCATATATGCAGCAAATCAAAGCATAGATGGATTCGAAAGCTATATGATTTAACCTCACGGGTTGTGGATTCTTTTTAGTAAGTTAATCAGTAAATTTTTTATTGCTCCGGAAGCATTGCTTTGTGCAAGATACATTTATGCGTATAGTTTATATTACATGGAGCTATTTTAGGTCCAACGAATGATACCTGTATGTTGACACGATTTTCATCTCTGGTGCATGTGTAGGCACTCAAGAATAACATTGTTTTCTTTTAAAAGTATAAATAAAGTTATAAACAGAAAAATGAACTTTCATATAGCAAGATAAGACAACATGTATTAAAAATATAGACATGAACTTTTTGTACTAGATAACTAGCACAGATATATCAATTCGAGATCAGTACGCATATACTTACTTCATGTGTTACAACAACCATTTCGTTATCTTTTTTAGAAATAGATGTCAGCAATTTACATTTATAATGTCACTTGATAACGAGTCATACACTTTGAGGCTTAAATACACAAAATAGCTTTTATTCAATGAAACTTTAGGTTCAGTATGTCCCAAATAATTATGTCTCGCATTTTATAAAGTTTTCCTTAGCGTTGCTATTCTTGATGGACCGCACGGTTATAACATCTAGTTTTATTGCTAGGTCTCTATCTATTGTCATAATTCGTGAGGGATGAAAATACTGCGTAAAGTACTACGGTGCCCTCTTCTACTTCTAACTCTCTTAAATTAAGACAGTATTTTTTTGCGTTATTTTTGTCACTTCTCTCTGCCTCTCTCCCGATTTCAGGTTCATCCTACTTCCTCCTGATGCACTTCCGCAATATGTTTTGCTCACCCTCTAACTCGTTCTTACCCCGCCGCACGGCTCCTCGAGACACCTGATGCCCCCCGAAACTCTCGGAATGCTCCTCCTTCGTTGCGCGACCCGCACAGCAGCGGCCCTCTCGTCCTTCGCCCATTCCCCTCCCCACCCTCCCACCCAGTCCTCCCTCCCACTCCTCTCTCCCACTCGAAAATTCTCCCACCCACTCACGCATCTGCGTCGCGTCACATATTTCTTCCTCCTTCTCCTTTGCCCCGACCATTCCTCATTTCCAACTCCTCTATTTCACAACCACGCCCCCCTCTCTCTCTTTATCTCAACCCTTCTCTCTCAACGGAAGACCTTTCTTACCCGTCCCGTGAAAACTCCTTCCTGGCGATACTTCCTTCCCTTTGTCTTCCTCTCGATGGGCCATTCCTTCTCCCCATACCTGCCCTCCTACACATCTCTGCACTCTTCTTATCATCCTCTTATCTCTCCCTCTCTTTATCTCTCTTTCTCATCTCGTACCTCCCACCTTTTTTTCCACCTAACCCTTTCTCTAACCCCTCCCGCCATCTCATAATATCCTTCACATTTCCGCAACTTTTCTCCATCATTTATCTCCTCTCCCGAAAATGTTATGATTTTTCCCGCACGTGCGCAATACCTACCAACCCACCTCCCGGGCGTTATTATCTTTCATGGTCTTCCCGCGAGGAGGCGCGGTTATTTTCCCCCTCACTCGCGGTGGACTTTACCCGTCATGAGTGTGTTCGTGGCGGGTTTTTACGTTCGGCCCTTCCGCTTGTGTATTTTTTTGCCTTCCGTGTGTCATGAATGTATTCCGGGTGAGTTTGAGTTGATAAAAGTATATATCGAAGTTGTTTATTGCTTTCTCAGCCTTAGATATCGCCGAGGAAAGGAAGATGAACGCATTTCAGAGAGTGCCTGGCCTTAGTGTGTGCATCTTTTCTTTACAGGTTCAAATATTTATATGTTTAAACATATATTAAAACACGAAGTTCAAAAATCTAATTTGAATGTGGGCCTTCAAGAACACTTAATAAAACGAGTGAGCTTTAATTGTGATAAATTAACTGGAACCTACTTCTAAAGTTGAAAAATTAGGCTTTTTCTTTTGTATCTTATTACTTATTGTGTAATTAATTTTATTATTACTTCAGGTTAAATATCATAAGCCGCAAATTCTATGTGAGTTAGTCGTAGTAGTGTAGCGCTTCTACATCATCATCAGTAGCTATCAATCCGAAGAATTATGACTACTTCTCTTCTACGTATGAGTTATCAAATCCTCCCTTTAAACCTTATGTCTTAATATATAGCAACACACTGAGGATTTCTGGAGTCAGTTTTATAGATTATTCATTTGCCTCATTTTTAACGAATGCAGCATAAAGTTGGGTATAAAAAGTGGCATCTATTCTTATACTCTGATTTTCTATATTTATTTTTCAGTTGAACTATCATTTCCCGTAGGTTTATCTTTTATTAGGTTTTGGCTTCCCTTTATGTGCTAAGAATTACCTATTATACGGGCATGTGTGCTAAATCCTTTCAGTTTTCCTAATCAAGCCATCAAATTTACGTAGGTAGTCATTTTTGGTGGAAAACCTTCCTAGATTCACCGAAGTGAATTGGTTAGTTTACGTGCAAGGCGGCATCTCTCATATTTACGTAACAGTGCCCATCCCGGGGGTATACGAGGACGCTAGTGCATTTTGTGCGTTTAAATGTGCAAAAGAGCTAAAATCATCTATTTAAGAGAATACATTACAAAAAGTAATATTTTTCACAAAATTCGTATCTTAAGTAATGAAAAAACCATTTTGATCAAATGTTTTTAATTGACAATTTGGAATGAATCCTTTGTGGCAACTATAACTTTCTTCCTAATATGGACAAAGGTACTTTTTAATAGGTTAAGTGTGTTTCAACGTTATTTTCGTTTCTAAATTTAACAATATATCTAATGATGGAGTGCTGAAAGGGAGGACGCAATTCAAAGGACAAGAACAAAGAGGCTCCTCTATGATATTGATATGACTCTTCTTCGGTTTTGCCACCGTAAGTTTAAATTACCTTTCTTATGTACATTGCGACTGCGGGCCACACCTCCATTGGCATCGATCTCGCCACCGTACCTCACCTCCTCGCCTTCCCTTCCCGTCCTTTTTCACGGCCGTCGCTTCGCCTTCATGCCGTTCTATCATCATTACCATCTCCACTATCGCCGTAGTTCTCTCCTATGGAGACGCGTCCTGCTCCTGATACTGAATCTTGACCTACCTCTCTCCCTGCTTCCTCCCTCCTACGCCCCTACGCATATGACTCTTGAGTGACCTGATTTTCAACTTCGATCCTTTTCTACCCGTTAAAGATTTGATGAAAACAAGACTTCGGCTGGCCTTGTGGGCGGTCCCATGGTGGTCAACGGATGTAATTAATCAACCCACGCTCCAAAGTTTCAAAACACACTCAGCAAATTAACCCTTCAACCCTTCAACCCTCAACCCTTAATGGAATCCCTTTTCTCTCACCGTGAGTTTTCAATTTTTAACACAAGTTATATTTAATGAAACAGTAATAACAGTAATCACGTACCTATTACCTTTACCAATAACCTCAAAAAGTATCTGTTTGGGCAAATCTGTTATCCAACTGTATAAGCAAAGATAATTCTCCCTTCAAGCAAGGTTAATAACATATTGAAAAATCACTTAGTAAATTCCACACTTTATTTACGAATAAACCGACCCAGGTTTCGGCAACTCAGTGCCATTTTCAAGGGCATACCTTGAAAATGGCACTGAGTTGCCGAAACCTGGGTCGGTTTATTCGTAAATAAAGTGTGGAATTTACTAAGTGATTTTTCAATATGCATATTAAACATTTCCACCAAGTTATGCCGGAAACGTTTTCTCATTAGGTTAATTCAGGAACAGCGAGTTTAAATTTTCTTGTAAATACATTAAATTGCGACTGGATTGGGGTTCGGCCAAATATCATCCAAGTATATTTTTGAGGGTATGTAAGCTCCATTAGTTTATCATACTAAAATAAGAGTTGCTCATTTGGCTATGTTTTGTGAAAAACATCTTTTGTAACACAGTGTCAACACTGTTAGTAATAATGACGCCTATTTTATCTGCCAATTTCCAATGTCAGAATCACGCATCTCGAATTTTTACAGCATATACTCTGTCATCATGCAGAGACTCTTTGTAAATTACAGTGTCATTACAAACTCAACGATATAGTGGGAGACTGGTTCTGACATAATATTATAACATGCATCATGATGAAAACTTTTGTATTTGTCATAAACACTGATGATAACATTGATTCTCCCATACTGTTTGTAATTACATTCAACTTCTTTGTTGCTTTTGAATGCAATTTTATTTCATACATATCTGTATTGTGTGTTAATTATTCTATGTGAAAGATCGATCTTGACTTTTTTATATTTGACTAATGAAGAAGTAAATAAACTATAAATTAATAAATACTCTTTTGTCATTGGAATGGTCAGGAGGTTATTTGGCTTTAAATGAGACATTTTGGATAGGTGTGCGGAAAGCGATCAGGTCAGGCTGGCAGTCTTATCTTAGGAAGGAGATGTGTTCCTATGCTGTTAGGTGTTATCACCGTACTCCCAAATCCTGTTCCTGAAGAGGCACCCGAGTCTTAACAGGTCTTTATCCACGCCAGTGAAATAGAACTGAGTTATTAATAAGGACCGACCGGAGGACTTGGAAAGATTCACCCAGTGAACGAACTGCGTAGCGACGCTAATATTCAAGCGCTTGCAACCTAGAAGGCTATAAGTAAATGGTGGAGATATGGCCATGAGCGCTTACGGCCAGAGGTGAGGATAGAATTAGGGTACATGTGAAAGATTTTGTGCCGAGAAGGCGAGGCCTACCGGGCATGTAGCATCGCATTTCTTGTGTATGTTAAAGAAGATTTGGCAAAAATCAAAAGCGAACACCGCAATCATAATTCAGAATAAGCCCTTGGCTGTACTGACTGGAATGGTGGAATTATATTCAAGAATCAGATGTCAGAGATCTCAATATATTTTTCTAACCACTTTCTTAACAACTGACTCCTATGAGGAACCAGTCAGGGAACACGCGTCTGGGTCCGAGCCGGACTTAAGCGGATAAGAAACTGCTCGCTTGAGGGAGGAGGTGTGGGTACATTATTTCATCCCGCGTTAATCGCAGCGGAGCGTGTTTCAGAGGAGAGGATAGCGCCTCGACCACCTGGTCGTGTGTTTGGTATCCTCTCCCTCTCTGGCTGTCGGCGAAGCGTGCGTGCTGATGATGCTGGAACACGACGGGAGGAAGGAAGGAAGTTGAACCCAGACAGGTCTGAGGGGGAAAGCAGCATCATCACCCATGGAGACGTGGCGGAAGTCCCGTGTTCCAAACTAATATTTTAGTATTGTATCTCTTATGGATGCAAAATATGTAGAGGAACCTACTTTATGTATTTATTTTACTCTCAATTATTTATAGCAACCCGTTGAGTATTATTAAATCAGTGCTTATTTAATGGGTGTAAAACCTAAGTCGTCATTTTTTATGCAGGAAAAAAACACTTGAGTTGAGAAACCGCGGTCGAGGCCGTTATAAAATGTGTGGAAAACTAATAATAATGAGTTATTTTCTAACAAGTGCACTACTCGTTGTTATTGAAAGTATTCTCCATTTCGCGCCCCTCAGTTGAATACTGTTCTTCTTTCCCAATTTTAGTGCTTATTTTGGTAGGTTGGCACAATTCAGAACTACAAGTTACAAGCTACGAGCGTGCGGTCTTACAGCGTTTTCCTACTACGTTGGTGGGCACGCCTGGCTGTTGCGAGTGTGGGGTTGAAAGGGCAGGGGAGGAATCTGACAAGCCAGGAGGGTTGGTTGGAACGGGGAAAAAGGATTTAGTGAGGGACTGCACTTATCGGGCTTCGGGGAGGGAGGGAAGAAGGCAGGGGGGATTGTTCGGCGGTGTCCGGGTGCGGGAGGGGTGCAAGCAGGGGGAGCGGATCAAGTGAGGGAGGGGATTTGGAGCGAAACAAAAGGGGAAAGGAAGGTGGTGGGAGGGGGAGCATGCGTTGAGACACTGAGGAGGAGGAGGAGTGGAGTGTTCTTTCACGCAGTCATCTATCCTTTGAGTTTTTGACAGCTCACGTATAGACTTGCGCTCTTCGAGCCCGCGCATGACCTGGGATCTTAATGCTCCCATCGGAGGAGGCCACCTCCACACACCGCGAACTTCCACTCCACGCCCCATATTCTCCTCCGTTTTATTCGTCACCTCCACCCACCCCTGGACTCGTTGAAAATCCCCTCTCACTCCCCCATTTTTACTCCTCTACAGCTCTAACCTCCTCCGCCCCGACTCACCTACCTCCTGTCCTCGCCTACGTCCGCCCACTCCGATCGCCGTCCGATCATCGTCTCAAATTGATGTATTTTAGGTAATGATATATGAAATAATATCAGAATTTTATTTGAAATTTTGAGCAAATGTACAAAGCTTGAAGAAAATTGTGTAAACATAGCAATCTTTTTAAGCAAAAAATGTTTTGTGTCTTAATTTCTCAATAAATTACTAGATAAATATACCTAAAAATTCAAGGCTTTAAATTTTACTTATCTGATGCAAGCCGCATGCTGAAAAGGCCGCCACAACCATTGCTATGTTGCAATTTTATGATATTTGTGACAGTGAGCAACATATGTCTCTCTGTAGTGCAGAGCTCATGGAAAACTGCTTGCATAATTTGGATTGTATCTCGAAAATTAGAGTGATAAGTGGCTCATATTATGCTATCTTTGGAAATATGAGCTATTTTACTTTATAATGAGCCCATACGTTCTGATTTTTTTGTCTATTGATTCCTTATTCTAACTACCTCAAATCCGTTGTAATTGGTAACGACTAAACTTTGTCACATTAACTTAGGGATGAATTTGTATGGTTGGATGGTGCGATCCAGCCAGCTGTTGGGGCATCTGAAAGCCCAAGTGTACTTCTGCTCGTGTTTTCCGTCCGCGGCAACCTTAGTGTCTAAAGACGCTGCTTTCTTCCCGGGGCCACGCCCTCTCTTGCTCTCCGACCATCTTTGGCCCCCGTATCCCAGCCCAACCCCCTTTGTGGGTATCTCTCTTCCTTCATCCCTCACACTCTCCCCATCCAATGTCTCTTCCTCAGTCCGTTCGACCCTTAAAATTCTACCATGCTTATACAACGAAAAATGCCAGTGCGCAAATCATGCCGACCATTGTGAATCATTATATGTATATACGTATTTCAATAATTTAATACTTGCATGTTACGTATGTTCTGATGCATAATGAGCTTGTAAAGAGCATGTTGATGAAGAAATTTAAGGGCAAAGGCCCGGGATGAAGATTGAAGGAACGATTGTCAGTTAAAACGGAAGATGAAATGAGCCATAGCATACAGGAATCAGTGAGGGATCGGTTAGATGACTAGCTGCAGATAGCCAATCGCTAGATTGAATCATTTATGGTAATACTTCTTAATTTGAGATCAACCGTTAATCGTAGTGATTTTATTTATTTAATGACTGCTGAATTACCTTATATTCTTGATCTCGCGTACACATGGTAGTTTGAGCGAGATATAATTTTCATCAAAATCAATGAATTTTATTTCATCATAAAGAACACCTTTCCAAGGATACCATAATATCAGCCACCTAGTACACTTTTTTCAAGATATTTGCCAATAAAAATACAAGCATTTTTTATGGGGTATGGTGCAGATTTTCGATTCAATAGGCTATTTTTAAACATCTGAAGTTCTAACACATAGTTCGAATCAGAAATTTAGCTGTGTATAGTTTGTATGCTTTCTCGTCTATTTAAAAAAAATAAATGTATTACTTACCGTAATGATATTGACAAAATCGCAAATGGACTCAGTTATGAAGGGGTGACCGTGCGGCGCGAAAAAAATGAGTCAAATTAAATACATATGAATGCATATTTAGGTAATTACTGAGAATTTCATTCGTATTAAACAATATTTTCTCGCCATAAATTTTACAATAAATGCACAATGCTTCTTGCGGCTGCTGAATATAAAATTAGAATATGGTCTCTATTATGACCAGGAAAAAATCTCGCTCAAATCACCTTAAAGCTATGCGCTCGTTTACCAATCATTGGGTATGATGTTTTACATGGTATGATCTAATTTACACATCTTCTGTTCCAATATTCCTCGCCCCAGGAAATTAAATATTTATTTTCCTATTCGACCACTCTGCCGCCGCTAATCCTAACGTGGTGCCCTCCCTTCCATCCCCCCGCTGCAATGGCCGAAACCGCCGCCCTCGCCTTTCCCCCCAGTTCGAACACCGCCTACAACCCCTCTCCCCTCACTCTCAGCCCCCCTTTTCCTTGCTTCCCTTTACTACACCTTGGCTCGGGAGCATTCGGGAAGCTAGAAAGCATAACCATGTTGTAGGCGTCCTCGGCGGAAGTGTCTCAAGTGGGTCATGGTGCGTTGTTGTATCCCCGCTAGTTTCCAGGAAGAAAGAGTTTTACCATTCTAATAATGAGGAGGTGCAAGTTCTGTTGGACATTATCAGCCCAGTGAGCAAAGGTAGCCTAAACTATGGCTATATAGTATTTCGGTTGTCCTCATTTCATCGGTGAGATTAATATTATTAGTTCTATAAATATGATCTCGTATTTTTCAAACTAAATAGTTTGGTAATCAAACTGATAAATATTATACCCGTAGTTCATCACTTTCCTGTGAGTATTTATTCGTTGATATGTATTTTATCCGCAAATTCTGCTTCTATTCTATTTCTTACTTGTACGACGCTATGATAAAATTATCTATGTGCATCAGTAAAACTGTTGTGTTCAATGAAGTTAAAATATTTCATGATTCCCATCTTAAGGACAGATAGAGTGAGTGTGTGTTTAAATGTTTATCTCGCAGCCTGTAAAGTCAGTGTTGCCTCTCAAGAAAATGGAGGACTAGCTGTAAGGCTCAATGACAACAGTTGTAGTCCAAGCAATTTAACTTGTCTTTCTAACAACAGCTTCATTTTAACGTTAACTATTTTTAGATAATTTTTATGATGTAAATGAGGAAGAATTTAAGTAAACTTTCGCATTTAATCGATCGGATGCTTATAAATTACAAAGGTTTATCGCGTTAAAGTTAGGCACTAAACCTCTCGGTAAAATGAATCTTCTAGAAGAGATAACGAGGTATCCGTTTCACAATTGATACAGGATAACCGCCTGTGCACAGTAAATGAGGATTAAATAACTTTTTATGTACTCGGATATGGAAGAATAGCTCGTTCACTGTTCTCCGCATAGTTGTGCAATGAAGCCACAAGCTTTGAATGTGGATGTAAACGCTGTAATATAAAATTTTGCTATGAAAATGAATGGCATTTAACCTTTGAAATAACTTGTTCTGCGAGCGTGTTTTTTCAAGGCTCGGTAACATTAAGGGTACTTGTGGCCATTTCAAAAATTAACCTCCTAAATAACGAATGAGTTTCCAGGAACATATAACACATCTCCAAGCTTAATGAGGAAAGTTTCCATCACTTTTCCTCTGAAAATGAAAATAAAATGTGACAGTTTCTATGCAATGGGGAAATTTAAAATATAATGTGATTTAATATTAATTTCATCCACTCAAACATCGTAGCTGTAGGTCGTAATTGACCCTAAGGAGTTGCTGAGTAATATGTTGGACATGCATCTAGACCTTTTGATAGTTGAAGTCGAGAGCCTTGGGTTGTGCGATATTTTATTCCTCTGTTTAAATATTTAACATTGGTTTTATACGAAATATGCGATAAATGCGCCGGACATGTTCCTAAAGGTATTGCAGTGATTCTTATTTTTTTTATTTTTTCAATCGTTACTAGAAGATTGTCGGCATTTTACATAGACCACTACTAGCTACTTATTCGAACGTGATGGTTATAAATGTCTCAGTTGTACCACGTTGTACCCAGTTAAAACTCCCATCACCGGACCTTTGGGGTTGTTTCCAGTTTCATTTGTATTACTATGTTTTTCCTCACATTCCTTCCCCATCTACGTTATAAATACCTCTAATTTGAGTCAGTTGCTGATGCGCTGGTCTTGAAACCATGCCATTTTGAAATTTTCTCTTAATATAGGTAAATCAGCTCCTTTATTTTGGATTCTTGCAGCAATTATTATCATTATTTTATGTGGTGGCTTATCGGTTACTGTAGGTTTAGATGGAATAAGGAATAGCTCTACTAATCTTTTACACTCTACTTTCTACGCTTTTCTACTTACTCGATTCCGTTCTTCAACTTGGCATAGGTCCTATCTCTTCATACAAGCATGAGCAATATTCTATTTTTCCCCTTCTCCACATACCCATCATCCTCCCCTCTATCACGGCCTTCAGCATCCCTACGTTGTAACGGTTCCAAACGCCATCTCTGCCCAATTCTAATGCCCTCCAGCAGTGTCCTCTCCTCACCCACAATGCCGAGTACTTGCTCGTTTGTCTTCATTTCCGTCCATCGCAGCTTCTTGACTCTCCTCCACTCCCACTGTTCAGACGCCTGAATCCTATTCTCACCCTCTATCCTCATAGTGCAGGTTTCTGCACCATACAACACTCCACTCTGTATTAGACTCTCCTCCTGCCTCTTCTTTGCATTCATGCATTGAGTCTCTGTCATCAATTCTGTCCTATAAGTGAACGCCTCCTTTTCAATCGCTAATCCCCTTCTAAGATATATTATACAGCGCCTATTTTCTTCCTATGTGCTTTCCAAGTCATTGAAATACTTCACCTCATCCATTTACAACTGGTATTATTGTTTTTATTAATTATTTTATATTTTATACTTTTCATCACATAGAATGTTTCTCTATCCTTTTACTCTCATTTTTAGTTATAATAAAATGTTTCCACTTATATCATCATTGATTGGAGCATACATTAAATATCTCCGAGTGTGTTTCGCTCCCTCTCAAAACGCCTTTCATTGTGGGTGTTTTCTTTTGTGGGTGTATTTTTCCGCCAAGCATGTCAGCCTACTTAACACTTCTGTGTAATACAGAAAATTCACCACTCGTTCCGTCAAGGTTCTGCAATTTCACATCCTCCCCGAGTTCCCACCTTGCCTTTTCATGCGAATGGCTGATCTCGCGCTCTTACTCTTCCAACCCGATGCTTTTTATTCCCTCCTTTCCCATTTCCCTCCTTCGTTCTAACCCCCTCCTTCCTCCTCATTCGTCCCTCCCAAGCACTTTCACATCTTACCATTCCGCTGTCCTCCTTGTTTACACCTGCTCCACTATACATGACTTTACATTTGCGCCCACAGCCTCCCCCTTCCGTTTTTATCTTTCCCCAAAGTGCTCTCTCTTTTGCATCCTCAGACGTCTGTCGTCGTATATTTTTACTCTCCTTTTCTCCTTCACTCTTGTCTGTGTGCGTTCCTGCTTTTTTCCGCCTCTGCTCTTTTTGCTCTGCCTCCTCCTTGCTACCGCTTCCATCCGCGGAAGCATCAAATCGTTCCGGATTCCCAGAAACCCCTTCGGATCCATCGATCTACGACTCGCTTCACGTCAAACTCTCCGGGTGTAGAGACGATACTGCTTCTCCCTGGTGCCTAATTCCGTCCGTCTCCCCACGACGCGACATTGCACTGTCGTAATGGAATGGAGGAATTTCATTGCTGTGGTTTCGCCGCTTCCGCGTCATTTTCCGTGGATCTGTCTGACGGGAGATATTTGCTATGTGCGTCGAGGAAATTTCTTAAGAAGTGAAAAATCTTTGAATTGGAGGCGGGCTGGAGGCCGATACGAGGAAGCCTCCCCAGGGTTGATAATCTGTGGATGCTTGCGGCTGTATTTGAGAATTTTTTTGTGCTTTTGTTTGGGAACGGGCAATTTCTGCTCTCTTAAACTTGTCAGTAAATTGGGACTTTGTTGATAAAATTGAAATAAGATAAAAATAATGTTGAACAACGGTCACCCATTTATAAAATTTTTACTTTAGAAAATTGCTCGTTACATCCATCTTATTGAAACCTTTTCTGACAATCCTTAATTGCCGATTACGAACCCCTAAAGATTCGGGAACCAAAGGAAGGCTACTGAATTAGTTAAATGCGTAGAAATAGCTTTCATTTTTCTGCCACCAGGGCTATATTGCCTATCATACAGTAAATTAGTTGTATATTATCCTCACTCTTTTAAAGGCCATGACATATCTCTGGTGTCTCAATGTCAGTATCTAAGTACCCCAGCATTACAAGCTTTGAGTTCTCTAAGTCTTAACTCTGCTTGGCATATTTTTCCTCGGCTGGAACGTCCTTTGCTACGAAATAGTAACACTAAAGTAAGAAAAGGTTTGGCGTGCAAATTGCTATTAACTCCATTTGAGTCCCCAAGTATACCTCCTTGTGTTTTATTCTTTCCTATTTTTAGAGAAAAAAAATACCGGTTAATTTTTGTTTTTCGGCATTCTGCACGTTACGAGTGCTGCAAATGAAGAGATATCCGGGACTCCGTCGTCATTCAACTGCGGGTGATAAATCAAAGCTCTTCGTGTTAACGGCTTTGCATTTTGATTACTCCCGTTGGTTCGTGCCCAAACTTTCGCGATGAAATAGCAGCTTTTTGGGTCAATTTTAGGGAGATATAAAAAAGGATAAAAAGTGGCAGAAGGTAATTTATGCTTAATGCGCTCGTTGCGGTTGACGTGAATATTTCCTAATTATGGGATGTTCATATAAATCAAAGTAGAGTGCTGATTTCATGCACTGCATTAATACGTGCTTATTTTCTGAACGAGTGTAATGTGATAGGGTCTTCAATCATGGGACGAAAGTTACTGATTAAATGTGGATTGGAATTGCGTGGATGAATGATTGCAGTAGAATAGTATGCATCAATGAATAAGCATCACTATATTTTACCCTTAATATTGGATAGTTCTAGATTAATATTTTGCTCTCAGATGTAATTTTCAATTCATACTTTGTGTTCTGAATTTGCTATAATAACTTCGCCATATTCAGAGTATTTTTTTGTAAATGGAATTTATTGGCTATCGGATGCTTATTATCAATGCGTTGTGGAAAGTATTGTTTATTCATAATTTAATTATTGAGTTTAAGTTAATGTGCAAATTATTACAAATCAGCTGTTTTTCTTGTTGCTATGTGGTCATTGGTTCCTAATGTTACTTTTTTGAAATTACACAAGCTCTCGAAGTACATACATCCATAATTATCGTTTGTGGTGCAAAAGAGGTGGATCACATATAAAAAAAGTTGAAACAATAGCAGTTAAGCTCTGGGACGTGAAAAACGTTTTAATGCTGCTTTATCCTCAAAACAACACCCATGGGGTTTCCGTCGCATAATGTTTGCTGCCACGGCAAGGGTCAAGGTTTTATGAATCCTTATGGGATCTTACCACCACATTAACTCATCAGCTCTGACCCACTACTTCCTAATTCTTTTCTAATTGTGAAATTATAACTTTAAATGAATAAACATAATTTTAACTGTTTCAGTTGTAATTTACTATATGCTGAAAGTTTGGATTATTTTACTCAGTAAAATATTGTGGTAAATGCATAATTAATTCTTTTAGCATGCGGATATTCCAAAATGTGAATTTAATTGCAAAGGAATTATAAATTACTCTATATTTAAAAAAAACGTGGTTGTAAATTGGTTCTTTGTAAAAACATCACCCTTTTATCTCGTTTTTCGTTTTTGATACAGGTTTTTTTACTTGCGTTGGACTTGCTACTTTGCCTAAAGTCGTTTTATGTAGACCGTAATGTTGTAGTTTTGTTTAGCTTACGACGTTGCTACAATCGAATGCCAAAGTAACGCCTGGATAACTCTCATCCATTCATTATTGGTATTTCAGGAACAAAGAGAACTTCCCAGTTACCTTGGGAAACGCATTTATTGGCTCAGAATTCGTTCTCTCTCTTCAACGATTCAAAACTTTTTCTCTTTTTTCAATGAATTTATCCGTGAGTTCCTCTGTTCAAGGTAGATATAATTTCCTGCGTCGACTAATGATTTAATACATATCTGGTGTGTCTCGTGGAAAGATAAACTTTCGTCATGGTCTATAATGTGGCCCGATACTTGAGAAATGATGAGTCTCCTTATGATCAATGGAGACGGTGGGCGACCCAAGTCTTCCTTTTGCGTAAATGCCTCGATATTAACTCATCTCCCCCCGCACTCGCTACTTATTGATTTTATGCGGGAGGATACCCGAAGAAACGAAAACGAATCAACCAACTCTCATTACGAGCTCTCCTAAACTTTTAGGTCGACCCGATCGCTCGCCTTCCCACTCATCCTCCTCCCCAACTTCCACTGTCACACGCGGCACTGAGTGGGGGAGGAGAATTCTTTTCTCTCGTCTAGCCGGCTCCCGTTCGTCGCGAGCGCTCTTCCGGCATCTTCCTCCTCCGTCCCACCCATCCCTCACTCCTCCTCACCTTCCCACTCTCCCCCTTCCTTTAACACGCTTCCTCCTCCCTCTCATGAAGTCTTAATTATCTTTCTCTCTCGTCTCTCTCTGCGTTCTCCGCTACCTGCTATCTTCCACTTCCATGGCAACCTCTCGCCCCTCCTCCCTCTCAGTCCTCCCCACCTCTTCATTCCTTCCTCTCAATACTACCACCCACCCTCCTTGCTGACGAATCGCAGCCGGAAGACTGCTACTACAAGATTTATTGTTCTCATCTCTTAAAGGAGGGAGCGAAGTGAATAGGGGAAATGTTTGGTACGAGAGCCTGGGTAACGAGTCTCTCTGTCTGTCCGTGTGTTTTACGTATCCTATTCGGGTGAGTGGAGGAAATGGGGAGGCAGTGCAGGTGGGAGTCTGGATAGTGTCCGTTACTCCTCTCTCTCCTCTTGCGTCATTTAGGCTGGCTCATTCCGTCTCTTCATTACGCAAGTCTCCCCTAAAAGGGCTCAGTACTTATTAACGCCAGCGGAGAAATTTCTCCTCCCTCTTCCTCTTTTCCTCTTTGTGACTTTTCGTAATTGCATGACGTGTGGTCTCTTTTGTTTTTTTTTTAATTTTGTCATAATCGCCCCAGTGTGCTTCCGCATCGGTCCTTAAATATCCTCGTGATTCAATGTGGCAGTGCTGTTTCGTGTCATATTTCTCGAAATAAACGACCATTAGTCCACCTTACAAATGAGGTATGAAATGCTAATTTTACGCAATCCCCTTAAACGAGCTCGCTGTTTGTCTAAAGGATTTGGGGTGTGAATTTCCCTGAAATTACCGCGTAGCAAAAGGTTTGCATACATCTCTGGGTGCGATAAAAATCTATCTTTCCCGGCTAAAAGCATATGCTAGGTCTGCGTGCTAGATTGGTGGTAGAAATGCTGTATCAGTCCTTAAAAATGAAAATTGATGGTTACAACACTAGTGGAAAGTTACCTTTAGGATGCTAAATTGCATTTTACTTCTCAGAAAATAATGTATTCATTTATTTACAGTTTTATTTGGGTGTTCTGTAAAAAAAACACAAACTTAGGGAAATATGAACGGCCTCAAGCTTGACAATGTGGAATTTCTACATCAAGGAAGTAACAAAAAAGAAATGTGTAAAATAACCATGACAAAATGTATACTTTATTTCGACCTAGATGTCCGGTGATGAAAATTTACTAATTAAGTAATATATATATATATATATATATATATATATATATATATATATATATATATATATATATATATATATATATATATATATATATATATATATATATATATATATATATATATATATATATATATATATATAGATGGATGCTACTTTCGTTAGGGAAACATGTCCCATTGAAGAGCTTGATGGTGCTTGGAGAATAATATCAACCCCGGACGTAGTTATTGTATATTAATATGATTTTCAAGATACCATATTAAATGTCGTGAACATTCCTTGCTACAACGTAAAATTACTATCAGGGCATATTTTTCGCCCTTTTAAAATTGAAAATGCAGAGTTACATATGGTGGAATCTCACCATGATAGAATAGGAAAACCACGGGTCTTACTATTGAGGTTTGTTACTTATTTTACTCGCTAGTATTGAGATGGGGCTGCATTTAAGGCGTAGAAACCTTCTAAAATCACTTCAAAGGAGTCGTATGTTGGGCAAGTGCGACGGTTGCTCACGGGATGTAAAAGGAGACTCTGTTTTTTCTTTACCCATGAACTCGAGAATCTTCGGAGACATTTGAGCAGATACCTTAAGGCTTCTTAGGCTAGTAAACCTGTGATGAATAGAGATTCTGGGGGATGATGTAGTAAGGGCATCGTAGGCATAGCTCTCGGGGCTATTCCAGGTGATAGGGTTATCTTGTTATCACTCTCTGCAACAATGATTCCTTATAATGGGCATGCGCCATTTATTGTTTCAAACCTTGTAGCAAAGAGAAGAAATTCTTAGCTATTACTTTTTATTTCCTGTGATTCATTGTTTATTACCGCATATTTGGGGATTTTACGTATTTCTTGGCTTCATCAGTATATTAATCGGCTTTAGGCTTTTAAATCAATCCCACGATGAGAAAATACCTCATAAATCTTAGGAACTGAAGTAAAAGGAGATAGTTGAAATGTGATTCATTTGAAAAACTGAAGCATTTACCTACAGCATCTGCTTTAAAATCTTTTTCGGAGAGCGATAAGGGGCTATTGAGAAACAAGGTGCCACATTTGAAAATGTATGCCCCTAGAATCGTATTTGCGTTACTAAATTATTCAGTGCTTGTATTTTTAGGAATATATGCCTTTAAGAAACTATGATATTTTTTTTATTAGAACTACTTTGAACTGCATTGCCCTAATTCCATGGTGGGGGTCTATTAAATGCCTCTCCAGTTTATCAAAAATTCTTCTTGCTGAACACACTCCTACTGCCGGGAGTAAATCGAAAAGTTCGTATTGTGCTAGTTCCATTGTCATTCTTCCATCTTCATATCGTACAGGCAATAAAAAAAATACCCAAATCCATCTCTCTCTGAAGTGCTTTTTTTGGTAAAATCAACCCGCAAGATGACATAGCCTCTCAGGTAACTTTATTTTAGCTAAGAGCTTTGGGTTAAGTTTTGTATGGTACATTAGACTGTTGGTTGATTGACGTGAGAGTTATTGACGGGAGAACTTTTTAGTAGGTATTGGTTTTCATTGGTTAAAATCGTTCATTTGCGTAAAGCAGACCGTAGAATCAATAATATAACAATATTTATTTATCTATTAAAGCAGAGAGAGATTTTTACAGAAATCCATAAAATGCCTGAATCAGATTTTAGGCATTTTATGTGCCATAGGCAATCCTTTTTAGGCGTTTCCTGTGTTTGAGATACCTCGGAATATCAATTTTAGTTTCCACTGGATAAATAAACTGAGATCTATTAAATTTAAAATTACAAATACACGTGTGATAGTATTTCGTATGCTTCTCGCAGTAGTTCAGTCATCTTCCTTCTGCGTTTTTGATCTGCCGCTGCGTTTTATAGTACGCTGTTTTCCACTTCTCACTCTTCGCTCGATGCTTTCCCTTGCCTCCTTTTCCACTCGTCATTTCGATCCCAACCGCACTCACCCCGCTGTTCTTCCCAGCTCTTACTCTCTCCATATCTCCTTATCTTCCCCTCTCACCGGATCAATTAATCAATTCCATCACTGCCGACCGACGCCCAATTCAACGGCCGGCGGGAACAACCATCCGACCCCGATCGGCCAGTCATGCGCCCCCGTTCCAAATATCCCCAAATTCTTCTCCACTCCCCTTACCCCATCACCCGGGGCCCTTCCTCTTCTCCCCACTGCATCCCTTCGGCTTCGCCTCACCTCACTCTCCATCCTTCCTTTCGCTCCCCACAACACGTACAGCGAGCATTCCACGCCTCCGGGCCGCATTAACACCGTCCGCCTAGCTTCCCTCTCTTCTCTTTGATCCGTTCCGCGCTTACGCGACTGTTTTTCGCCGTGAACTCCCAAAAGTCGACCATCCATTCAGTTAGTCAGTCGCTCTTTCACCTCAGAGACGTCTGAAATGTTTCCATGCGAGCTCTTCACGCAAATTATTTTTTTTTCCTCCCTCACTCTCTCTCTCTCTCTCTCTGTGCTCTGTTATTCATGCTATTTTATTTTCTATATTTTTTCGGCTTCATTTGTTTCTGTTTTATAAAGGCATTTTTATTTTACTAGGTCATTATTTTACTAGATCTATAAAGGCGTCATTATTTTAGTAGGTCTGAGTACTTGATAGAATAATGGTGCAGTAAATTTCGAATTTGAACTAAATTTTCGTGATTTTTTGAGTATTTCTGATCCTTTATTATCCTAAATTTAAAGTTTTTTTTAACTTGTGTCGAAAATCTTGGAAAAACCAGCTATGGTTTTGTATTTACTCATTTCAGAGATATAGCCTCCTAATTATTTAAATTGTATCTTGTTTAATTAAAATTGCATTAAAGATGGTTGTTGATGTGAATATATTAAAAGTTTTAAGTCCTTCAATTTTTTGTTCATTTTTTAACCTAAGAAAACGACTTTTCCTAGCATTATCTTATTTTTTCGTAAAATAAATGGACTTATTTAGATTATCTACATTCTGAGATTGCACCACACTGTCTAACCTCGAAACTAATCTCAATAAACAGAACATCCATGCAGGCTAGGAACCAATTATCTTTGGTTTCCCACACAGGTGCGTTTCTGACCTGGTTATCATTCCCGAATAATGGTTTTGTTGCGGCTTCCATTGACTACAACCTTATTTAAAGCCCACAGCTCATAATTTATGCTTAAATACATTTTTAAAATTGAAAATCCATTCTCCCAGGCCTTCATGATCATTTCATCCACACTCGTTATTATTTATTTTTGTTTAGACAACAAAATTTTCGAATGTAATGTTTTTCGTTTATCTTAATCTAATTGTCGTGGCACTAATCTCAACAGAAATAATTTAAAGTCCCGGTTTTCTAATCCCTGGTTAAATATTCCCTCGGTAGAAAACCGATGCTAATACTTTCTCCCATGGATAATAAACAAGTCAACTAACCGAAAGTATGATGCAATATACTAAGCCAATTAAGATCAAGTTCGCCAAAAGCGTACGTCTTTTAGTGAGTAACGTTTACCAGACATAAAAAAAACTGAGCCAAAAGAGATTTTTCGTAAAAAGTCTAGTCACATCATTTATTGGCATCCTTACTCCATTTTCTATGAAACTGAGGTACTGTGACTCCTGGGATATTACTTTATATGCTTGTAAAATGTAAATATTTCTTTTCATAGTACCCTAGTGGTTTAGTCTCATTTTGGGTATTTTTTACTTCCTTCAAAACATTTCACAATCAATAAATATTTTGCAATAAATCTGGTTATCTTTCATCTCACAGACGCCAATGCAAGTCTACAATTCATTTGTCAAATTGTGAAAGTGAATCAATGATTCCAAGAATTTATTTTAAATGTTTGAGTTCAAGCAATACCTACTTATTTTTAAATTGTTTTGAAAATGGGGGCACGTTGAGATGTACGATTTCACGGCAGGGAACGTTTCGAAAATACGTCTCGCCATCCTTCACGTGAAGTCCTTTTCTGCTTCATGTGGCGGTGGCGGAAGCTCGGCCATGGGTCCGTGGCCTTAAATGCCACGTCGTCCGGCATCAAGGATGCCGACCATTTAATGGCCCGAGCAGCCACGGCTAATTGATTCCAATCGCCCATCCCTCTGCCCGATCCCCTCCCCCACCCCTCCCTCTCTCCCCCACACTCAACCCCTCTCGGCACCACCACTCTCCGACCATCCCCTAATGCTGGGTTAACTAACTCCCATGCTACAATTGATCCTTCCCTTGCCACCCGTCGCTTCACTCACATGCCAGACCGCTGTCCTGAATGAAGGCCCCTCTCTCTCTCTCCTTACATCAATTCCTTCTGTGCCACGGCATTGTGCCCTTCACGTGCCATTCCCTTGACTTCACCCTCACCATTTTATCGAATCCCGTTCTCTCGTGGTGGTTGCTTGGTTGAGGGAATCTGTAATTATCAAAGGGGCGGGGGAAGTTTAAATGATGTGATTTCAAATTGTTTAGCCCAAGGTAGGTACCTACACCTGCCGATGAAACTAGTACTGTACGGCGTGTGTGTTCCTCTGAAATGATCGTTTCATATGTATGGTCTAACATGAACAACAGTCATAATAATGTTTTTCCTTTAATATTCACTCAGTTATAAATCGTTCTTTATTTTTTGGGAAGCCTTATCTGTAGATTTTGAATTTATTCTTTTCCAGACTGCGAAAAATTTGTTTTTACTCACCTATCGATGTGATTTATATTGGATATTCATAAGACGAATTATTTGATGCTGTCCTTAAAACCACATTAGTACGAATCAAAATTGCTCAATGTGGTATTAAAGTATTTTATCATTGCCTTATGGCCCTGCTATTTTGGCCCATGTCCGTGAATTATTCGTAAAACTTTATTTTAGACCCATGGCGTATGAAGTTCATTCAGCTGTTAATTATTTATGATTCCTAAAATCGCTTTGAGACTGTATTTCAATGAGATTCATTTTAGTAAACATGATTTATTTGAAAGTTTGAAGCAATAATTTGCACATTTATTATTTGCTCGACCTAATACGTCTGCTCCACCAGGTAACGTTCGGGAGCAGCTTCACGCTTCCTTGCGCTAGAGTCACGGTTGAACGTATGGTAGGGTTTTTTACGTAGGGCTTCTCTCCTCCTCAATACGGGAGCCTCGTAATAAAAAAAACAAAAACAATCTTGAGTCTAAACGACGCCGAACTCTGCCATTACTTTCCATCCACTCTCCAAGATTGTGCGTCCCCCCCCCCCCCCCCCCCGAAATATTATGCATTTCTTTCGCGGCATCACCTGCTCACAAGATTAGGGTAAGGGGCTTAGGAGGCGGCCACGGCGCCATGCGCGATACTAATCTCATAGGAATGCGCAATGCGGGTGTGTTGTTGTTGTTCGCGAAGTCTCGCCCCCCCCCCCCCCCCCCCTTACACTCCCTTTCCTACCTCCCATTCTGTTCGTTGCCCCCGCCCCCCTTCCTCTCAGCCTCCTGCCTCCCTCCCTCCCATTCCGAGCGAACGTAAATCTCCTCCCTTCTCATCCCCGAATGCAGGTTGCATCTCTCCCCGCTGCAGCACAGTCTCATCCGGTGGTTACACTCAGCCACACAAATGTTACCACGTCGACGGCGCGAATTTTCCCTTTGTTATTTCCTCCCGCCGCCCGAGAGTTATTCCATGCTCCCAGCAGAAATAGCAATAATAATGTTTCATTATTCTCAAATAATATATGGGAGGGAAATATGCAACTGAATAGGAGCTTTAGGCAACCTCTAAGACCTATGGTGAGTTTACCATCAAATGTGTTTACCCATGCATTGAGAGACCACCACTAGCAAAATTTACGTACAAATTGATTACATGCATGTTAATGTCCTCCATATCGATGCGAGTAAACATCCAATTATTAATTCTTCTTAGGAAATAAATAAGTGTTTTCACCTGTTTGCCTTAAGAGCTTAGATAAGCCCTGAGATAAAACCAGATGCATGGCCTAAGCGGAGGCGAATACCGCCAATACAGCTGGCTTTTAACCCCATAATTTGAATTCCCATTGAGTGATGAGATTTTCAGTTAATTACGTTCAAATATTGTATGCAAAATAGGTCTGTAAACAGTTTAAGTGTTTGTAATGAAGGCAGTTTATATGGGTATTCTTTCGGTTTGAATAAACGAGATGAGTGGTAGCTCACGGAACTAATCAAGATGTGTTGGGGCACCCATGTAATTTGTTCCAAAATACTTCAATTTTAATCGCTCAGATGGAAAGCCATAGGGAAGAGAGCTTGAGAAAATTTAAAGTTCACGTTATTGAGCCCCCCCTGCAAGTGGCCCCCTGCGAATCCCCTGAATCCCTGCGTAATCTTTTAAAGACTCGGGATGTATTGTTTTCTCTATATTTTTTATGCTCAAGTATTCTCTTATCTCAAAGACTCATACAATTTCTCTATTTAAGCGGAATTAGTATCAATCTCTTTTCGAAAAAACTTTTCAGCTCCTCTTGCGGAGAACTTATATTGCAACGCGAGCTTGAAAACCTTAAATGCTAGTGATTTGTTTCAACCACAGTCGCAGCCCTCTCTCCCCGCACTTATCCTCTCTCATCTTTCCACATCCTCCTTTAAATCCCTCCCACACTCTCGTCCCTCCTCCACCATTTATCGCATCTGAATTCCCTCAACGAATCGGAATTTCATCTCGGGAGGAGACGAGTGATCGAGTTTACGGGAGGTGGTGTTGGGGGAAGGAGGGTGGCATTTGAGGCGGCGGCGGAAGGGCGCAGAGGTAGAGAGAGAGGGGGGGAGGAGGGAGTTGGAAGAGCACGTGGAGAGATGGAACGAATGTGGTGGGTCGAGAAAGGGGTGGAAATAAAGGGGTGGGCGGGTACGTGAAGGGTGCTTAGGGACCGAGGGCGAGTTATTGGTGAAGGAGGTAGGGAGTGAATGGACGCGGTTGAATGGGGAAAGAGTCACATTAATTAACTTCGTAGATTCCTCATTGTTTTATTTGACTACTCGATCAGTTATATCTTCTCCGCGTCATCCTCAAAAGGAGATGATATTTTTTCTTAGAAATAATGGTATAATTATTTTCTAACCCACCACTATCAATAAAATGTCATCGCGTACAATTTTGGAGTTCAAGGGTGCATAAAAAATCAGAGATTTGTGGGAAGACTACTTTCAGAATTCCATGCATACATTGCTGGCGAATAGGAAACTTCTCTGTGTTATCAGCTGTAATAATAAAAGCTTAAAATTTAGCATTTTTTGCAACAATTTATGAAGTAAAAATATTAATATTTTGACATTTCCCTTTCATTGAGCATGCAAGGGTTGTAAAAGGGATCACGTACTGTTTCAAGTGGCAAATACTAAATTAAAAAATAGGAATGGTAAGAATTTAGGACAAATTATCAATACGATGATGAATAAATATCCATTTGTGCCATTTAAAATTGTTCACGCTCCTTGTTTCTGTAATTCAATTGGGAATTTTTATTTTTTAATTTTCGATAAGTTTGAATAATTACCAGAAAATAAATTTTTAAGATCATTTCTTATGCCAAGTGTTTACAACTGTAAAATGACCTAGCGATGAAGAAGCAGTGATCTCTTTCCAATTCTTCTCTCATTTTCCGTTTAAGATGGAAGTTCCGTTCCGTTTTTTTCCTCTCATCCATTCCAAAACTTCCTATTCTTTATCTCATTCCTCCTTCATCCACAATCGCTATTCCCTCACTCCCTTCTTTCTATTCTCAAATCATGTAAATGAGATCTCGTATCTGTAAAATGGATTACACTTGATTATGACTCGGAGGCGTTGAAGTCGATTTGTTGTGGAAGAGAATGGCTGGGAATTTGCAAATTTTATTTGTCTAGCCATATCTACATATCATTAATTAAATTCGCATACCATTCAAGTTTTGTATATGAATGAGTTGCAAGGAGAAACGTTCCATCGGAATGACTGGCTGTTCAGAGAGTTCGGACGCAGCAAGATCTTCCTTTTTTTATTTTTTGTATAAACGTAGAAAGGGGGCCGCAGTGAAAAGGAGAAATAAGTGAGGAAAGGGCGGGAGAATGGGGGGAGGGAAGGGCAAGAGGCGGGATGGGCTTCGCGAAACGGACTATGTTTTACGAGGGTGATTGCTGCGTGAGCCATTGTACGAGAGGGGACAATGGTTGTTTGGGAAAAAATGAAATCACCGGACTAATTGCGAAAATCCAATTAAGAAACGTCAATTGCACAAAGAGTTATAGAGTGCAAATCCATTCCACGTTTTCGATCGTGGTTTCTGTTTCATGCACTCCGGCTGCATCCTCCGGCAGTTATTATCTCTGCGGCATTCGGTAAATGCTGGTGGCTTGGGAAGATAGTCAATTTCAAGAAAATTAAATGCTAAGTAATTAAGCGATCCTGGGAGATATCTAGATATGGCGAGAAATTTATGAGGAAGTGCTCGAAGGGAGGACATAAAATGTTCAATGATAATTTCTGCAGAGCAGCGAAATTACCTTCCTTCTATGGTATTGATATATTTCTGGTTAATGCCTGAAAGTTCTCACGAATTTCACCCGGAAGTTTTACTCATTTAAGATCAACATTCGAAGTTAAAAATCCTAACTATTTGTATGATGAACGGAACAAATAAGTATAAAAATCTCCTGTGCTACATGTATGGATAATTTAACACTACTCTGATTATCTTCGCTACCAACACATGTGAAAAGCTCTGTACACGTTATCTTTAATGCTATATAGACTATATCTCGTAGGAGTAGATATATTTTGATGCTGTTGACGTAGACCATTCATTGCATTTATGCGGATTGTTTGATAGATAGGGAATGGTAAAACTACTTTGAATTATAGATATGGATGAATTCCAAAGAAGAAATGTAATTATAATTATATTTTTAATGACCAGAAAAATATTTTATTGACTGTCAATCAAAAAGTACTCTTAGCGCATTTATAAAACTAATGTATATGAAAGAGGATTAAGCTAAATTAACTCTCTTCCAAATAAGTTGTGGTAAGTCCAACACTGTCCAAATCTGTAGTCATATGCCAAGGATTTGTCCATTTGAGATCTTTGCTTGAGCTTTAAGCTACATACTGTTTTAAAATATTTGCAGTTGAATCTGCTACGGTTGTATGAATAATTAAGGCAAAAAAGGATAGAGACCGTGACTGTAGTAGTTTTTGGCAAGTTTCCGACTTGATATGAACGCCGCATATATGAATGCACTCGGGAAATGCAAGCTGGACTACTGCCCAAGACTGTACTAAATCTTCTCTCGGTAGAATATATGTCATCTGCGTATTCTGAGTATTAAAAAAATGTCCTCAACTTCTAAATTTGGCCCATTACACTGAAAGAGGTAAAACTCGTATATTCATATGCAAAAAGAAACTTCTGGAGCGTGAGGCTGTTGTTTGAACTTATATCATTACCCTGGGTTGTAGAAATTCAAATTTTCTTTACCAAATAATCTCGAAAGGCCTAGCTATCGCCGAAAAAGTCTTTCATCTTGTTTTCCTTGTCAGAAATTCAGATTTGAAATAGGATAGCGCAGTTCTTACAGGATTGAGCGTGGAATTCACAGACGAAATTAATTCAGTCTATTGTATCTACAAAACTTGGTTTCTAAGATATTTATCTTGGCGACCTAATCATACATTGAATTTTAAAGTAAAGGAGATTCTGCCTCATGAAAAGTGGACTATACTTGACCAGTTTTTTCTTTGATTTCAGCTGCGTGGAACGAAGACACATGAATTAGAACCCCATTGCTTTTGGCCACAATAATTCAGACGATAACTACGAGTATGGCTTTAATTTATCTTTTTTATTGATATTGAGGATGTAATGTATTATTTAGATTTCTTTACTAGCAATAATGCAAGCAAAACACTTCTATGTAATTTATATTTTGGCATATGCTTTAACTGTCGCTTTACTGTTGTGTGACAGTATACTAAATGTTCCTTCCATTTTTTTAGCGTTGAATAAAAGGTTAGATATCAAATCAAAGGCTCGCGAGTTCACTTCGTGGAATGAAGACATGATAGTTTCGAAAATATTCTTTGTTATATTCCTCACCGTATTGATTAAAACTCAACCGGTTTCGACCTTTTCAGGTCATTCTTAAGAGTTAACTCTTGAGAATGACCTGAAAAGGTCGAAACCGGTGGAGTTTTAATCAATATGGTGTAGAATATAACAAAGTTTATTTTTGAAACTATCAGGTTAGATATCGTTTTGATTTAGGGTGACCATAAATAGCTATTCACTATTTCAATTCCATTTTTTACTATTTTCAAAAGTCAATATAAGATATCCCTGATTTTATTAGTTCACAACGGCTTTTATTAAACACCGCAAACAAAATGCCTGCGAGGAAAATTAAAATTATGTCTCACAACTTAACATTCTCCCACCTGACTTCTAGAGTAGTAACTTTTAGAAAACTAAGTGAGGCTCTTTATGTGAATTAATTATCTCAGATGCACTTAAATTTATTCTCATTGAACGTCTAATTAAACAAATCGTAGGTAGTTTGTTGGCTATTGTGATGTGGGACTCTTATGGTGATCAGAACTAACATCATGCTAAGCAAATAACTCTGAGATACTTTCCAGATAAACCCAGCCTATTTACAGATTCTGGGGTTAGGTTTTCTTGAACTTCGTCTAACTCTTTGTATCTCATAAGAACCGCATGGACTTGGTCGAACCCTCCTCGTGGGGGTGTTGGCCCACCAGCCCCCATCAGGGAGGGGATTGAAGAAAGTGATCAGTGGAGGGGATAGAGAAGGTTTTTTGGTTGTCTCTCGCTTTTTTTCATCTAATACATGAATAGTGTGTTTTTGGATTGACAGACATTTTTCAGTCACGCATTACTCCTAACGAGGGCAAGTTTAGATCCTAGCTAACTCTACCCTACCTGATACGTACGTTAATACTCTACCGTTGAAATTACCCACGTGATATATTTTTATTCAAATGTAAGTATATTTTAGATTTTCATTTTGGGATTCCTTTTTCCCTCATTGCATCGATTTTCCAAAATATCCGGAAGCCTGGCATCTGCGTGGCCTTTTCTTACAACCTGCTCGCCTTACAACCTGGATTAGACTCGCGTGTCTTATATGGCGTGCGCATTCTCTCCAATTGCACACCACCTCTCCCTGAATGCCGTCAATCTCCGCTTTTCCAACTCCCTGCCTCCCTGTCCCCCCCCCCTTCAACCTCCCCCTCCCTCACTACAAGGCTCCGTTTTTTAAACTCCAAATCTCGTTTCCAGGTGGGCGTCTCCCCTTCCTGTATGCCGCCAATTCCGTTAACGATCAATCAGCGCTTCGAATCTCGGCATCATTCATTGCTCGTTCGCTCGCTCGCCCTCCCCCCCCCCCCCCCCCCGTCGTGTTTTTATTCATATTGCCTCAATTTTCTCCCCCTTCGAACGTGTTTCCTTCCCCACATCCCGCACCGCCCCCGTCGCCCCGCCCCCAATCAAACCCCGCAGAACTCCACTGGTTTCCTCCCCATCTCCATCGAATATCTTCCGCTTTATCTCTCGACTTCCTCTCCCTCGTGTTCCTTCTCGTCTGTTGTGAACATTTACCGAGGTTAACACTTGTGAGGCTTTCACGCGGGCCTCTCTGTTAGCCGTGGCTTTTGTCCGATTGTAAAGAAAATATACATATCTCAATGCTCATCCTCTTTGACCGATATTTTGCGTGTTGAGAGTATATATCTGCTTATATTTCTTGTTTTCCTGATTTTATCTGAACGATGCGCGATTTAAAATGTATAAATTTGAAAGAGCACCGCGTTTTCGGCTTTATATATATTATCATGTTATTTTCAATTTACTTTTTCTATCCAAGCTATGCAAAGTAGCAATTATGTTGTAGTAATAAGTATGTTTTGTCGGAAAATGTTTCAAACTAATAACTTTTCTATTTTCTTTTCTAGGTATGTACACCTTATGGATCTTCAATTCCTGTCTGTCATTTGAAGATTGAGATCGGTGAGCGTAGTGTTTAAGACCAGCATGTGTATGTCATGAAATTAGGTATTGAAGTTACTTCATTTTTTTAATAGAAAGCAATACTTTTAATAGTCTTTCGAACCGTGCTTATCCTATTCATCAACTTGGCGGTTATTTTCGGTCTTGAAAATTTCGAAGTCAATTGCTTTTTATATGACTATACAGTCCACGTTTTTACGTGAATAAGGGAAGCAAAGCATACATGTCGATAAATTATTGAAAAAAGTGTTGATTCCCTCTCCCCCGAAAAGCCTCGTAGCGTTTTAAGTGTAGCTTGTAAATTGGCACCCGATAAACGCTGTAAACGGTGGAGAGCGATCGCTAACCCAGGCCCCAGTCTCATGCTCCGTATTCAACTTCTCCGCCTCCGCCCCACCGTGTCGTTACCTTCTTTCCGTCTGCAGTTACCTCCGTTTCGAGGATGGATGGTTGGATGGCGATGATGTGCTTTCCCACTCCTCACCAAACCCTCCTCTCGGATATCTCACCAACCCCGTTCCCCCGCGACACTCAGACGCGCAATTTCCCAAACATTTTTACCGCATCAACCCCCTTCCTCGCCACTTCCCCTCCAAACCGTGTGTCTGCCACCCTCTTTTCCGCTCTTCAACTCCTCCCGTCCCCCTTCCCGCTCCCAATCGCTCCCATGATTCCACCAATAAACACCCACTCACTCCCTTTGCAGCCCAGCCATACCCTCCCTCGATGCTGCCTCTCTCTCCCTCTCTCACCCTTTCACTTTTGAAAAATCCCCACCACAACCTGCTTCGTCCTACCATTTCCAATACCTCAACCTTCCCACCCATGTCTCCTCCACTACTCAACAGATCCACCCTCGCTCCTTCCATATACCGAGAAGAGTCCTTGCTTCTCCTTCCCTGCACCTCCCGTTTTCCGTATACCTTCTCGCTTATCCATCATACGCCACTTTTCCCTCTTATCCCCTCGCATTTTTACCTTCCCCAGCAGTTTTTCTATATCTATCCTTCCCTCGTTTTTATCACGGTCCCTTTTTGGTCTTCTTTATTGGGCACACCCCCGTGGCCTTTTCTAGCTATTTCGTTATCTTCATTTTTTTCAATTTTTCCCTATCCTACCGTTCCTGCATTCCAGTGATCGACTATTCGTCTCACGAAGGGCTTATTTTTTTCACTCTCATGCATCATCCTCTCTAAAAATTTATTCCCCGGACCGATCTACTCGCTCAGCTGCGCAACTTCGGTTGACTATCCATCCACATTGAGCCACTTCGAAGGTATTGCTCCATAAAATTTTATCAGAAAACCGAACATCTTGCTTGTAGCCCTATTCGTGTTTCATGCGATACCTCAAGAAGCTCAGCATTCATCTATGATTCATCCAAGTTAAATAAACCTGCCTGTGAAATGTCTCGCCTAGAGTAATTCAACATCCAACATTTATTCTTTCAAGAAGTTGAAGTTATTTTTTCATTGATCTGTGTATACGTCTTGTCTTTCTCAACCTTTTTGCAAGGCTTAATGTGGCTTTATTTAGGAATTATAAATTAAAGTACAGCTTTATTTGCACCATGAGTCATTCTGTCATTGTTGTTTCCTATCCTGAAACTGTGTTGAGTAATTTCTTTTGTAATCTGTTCACATCCTTTTCATCCCAAACTCCTTTCGGCGTGTACGTCGGCTATACCTCAAAATTTAATACGTAGATATGAGAAAATATTTTATTATTATCAATATATTATTATATATTGTTTTCTGTGTACGAAGTGCTATTTCAGCAAATGTCAACAGAAATGTAGAATGTAACTTTAAATTATTTTTGAAACTCCTAAAAATTCAATTTGATAAATATCAATCATTCTTAAATCTTTTTCAGGATAAATTAATGCTTTGATTTTTAAATTTGTTTCCCACGGTCCTCATTCAAACTTCCTTATTTCACTCGCCTGGCCGCGGAGAGGGCCAAAGGAGTAATTTCCATTTCATCTCACCAACCTCTTTTCCTCCTTTCTCTCTGTCCTTCATGCCGCTTTGCTTCTGTTTCGCTTCACCTCCCCAGTTTACCCTGATTCTCCCTCTCGTCCCGCAGCCCCAATGGCACGGCTTGGATCCGACGAAACCCAATCGACGGGTGCCCGCGATAAGGATCGATTGATATCTCCTCCACGGCGCGTCAAACTCCTCCTCCTACTCCTTCCTTTTCCAATCACCCATGCGCCCTAACCCTTCTCTCTGGCATCCACCCCGCCTAACTCCTTCCCTCGCCCATCTACTCATCCCTTCACGGTTCTCCCCTCCTCCACCCTCCCCCCGCCAGTCTATCCCGTCGCGTGTGATAGAGAGAGGGATCGGAAGAAAGAAATGGTCGGAGATGAGAGTATGTGTGCTCGTGTCGGAATGCCTACGATATTCGCCTCATCATCCCCAAATCCCCCCTACCCTCCCCTTACAATGTGCAAAAATCTCGACGGTGATCTCGCATCTCATGCGATCGCATTTCATTTCCATGTTTATTTTGATTATCGCGCCGCGGTATCTGTCTCTCTCTCTCTTTCACTGTTTTACTTTTGTTTTGAATTTTCGGTTCATGTTCCTGATCGAATCTTTATGTTTGTCCATTCCGATTCTCGGATGTTTTAAAAAACTGGATTCTACTCCAAAGCACGTCGGATCTGCGTGCGATAGTTATGTGGTGCCATTTAACTGCGATCTTGATTGATATTCCGCCCGCGGTGCACAGGTCGATAATTTTGGCTCTACTATTTAGGTACTCATATTATCTAACTTGGTTTAACCTTACGTGTCTATTAGCCTGTGGTAACTCCTTAACATTCATTTGCCTATTACCTCTTCAAAAATGGTTTTTCAGTGCGACGAGAAACCCGAAATTGAAGCATAGTAATTGTCATGTTTTTTAAAGGGTTTTATTCATGCCACGGCTACTATATTGATTATTAAATGGGACCATCAATCTTTAAGCGTAGTATGGTTATTGAGATTTTATGAGGATGTCATTCCCGTTGGTGGCATTTCTGCTTAACTCTTTGTTTCAATCGCAGATGATTTATACATCTTCATTGCTTCTTGTCTTCGAGATTATGACATCTCGCTTTAATATCCTTTGATTTTTATCCCTCAAGCCTAATAATCTCCCATAAGGCTCTTCCATTGGAAATAATGCAGTATGGAAAGGATCCCTTCATCGTGGATGTCCCAGCGAAAATTGTTTCTTAGCAAATATGTGTCCCCGACAAGTTGATGAGAATTCCTAAGGAATTGCCATATTCTTGAGGATAAAAATATCTTGTTGGGAACGCAATCAAGTATCCGCTTTGTGGAAAATTCACTGGAATGTTAAATAGTCGAGATCGGTGGAAAACTTCGGGTTCGGCGAATTCCGGTGGAATTATCCCCCAAATTCAGTATCTCGGCTCCGCCGCCCGCCCAGCTCCACAGGCTTACACGGAGTGTCGCTCTCCTGTTCTGTACGCTTTCCTTCGCGAGAGGTTTAAAGGGAGACGGGTCTCTAAACCACGCTGTTTTATTGGAGACTAATTCATCCAACTCCTGCCCTGCGTAGGGATTTCTTCCCCGTCTTGTCAGCCATCGCCTCTCCCGATATTCACCTCCTCCTTCCAATATTCCTTCTTCCATCCTCCTCTCCCACTTCATCCCATCCACCTCCGCAGTTGGCCTACTTCCCCCTTTCAAATATTCCGGGAAGAATCGTGTTTCATATCTTAATCTCTTTCTTCAATCCTTTTATCTCAGAATCTCAGTCTCATTTTCTACCGAATAGTCGCTTTGTTAAAAGCTCCGACACCATTAAACTTTGCGTTCAGTTTTTTTTACGTTCCTCCCTCTTCCTTTTATTTTGTATCACTCTTTTGTTTTCCGTCACCTTTACTTTCTTGTTTACTTTTTCATTCATTCCAAAATTACGCATTGATAAATGGACCAGAGACTTGCAGTTGTTTGTGGAGAGTTCTATTGATTCTTTATTATAAGTCGTTTGATTTCCAATTTGATTTTTTATTTTCCTTCGATCAGTGTATTAAATTGGGGCGCAAGATATTTTAGCTTATTTTTACACCTTTTTAAATTTTAATACGTTTCTTTGTTTTTTTAAGAAGAATAGTAACAGTCGGAAACTGTCGGTGACTCCAAATCAAATTGCTGGATTTTTATTATAATTATTTTGCAGTTTTTTAGCTTGCTTGCTATTTGACGAGTGATACTCTTAGATTTTACGTGAAATGTGCTCAAAAATGTTTTTTAATAGTATTAAGTAAGAAATGTATCTGATGTTTCTTTTATAAAATCAATAGCTAAAGAGGATACCATCCTTTATCAACGTCGTCTTGAGCTCCGTTGTAAAGCTATTCGCTGCTATTACATTCAAACTCGGATGATTCAATTTTAAAAATATATAAGAATTTTACTATATTAATATTAATGATATCAGATAAAAATGCATTAATTAGTGAATCACCTCAATTTTAACTGAAATTATGACCCGCGACCCAGTTCCAATTTTAAATGTCTACTTCCTCAGCAATTTTAATGTTTTCTGTGAATAATGGTCAAACAGTAAAATTCTTATCATTTTATTAATTGAAATCCATCGCCAATTGAGAAAAACTGAGTAGTTTTAAAATATTTTCAGTTTTCATAATCATTACAGTTGTGAGAAAGCCTGTCCTTTAAATATTAACATGCCTTGGAAATACTACGAGATCATTTTTAGTATAGCTCACGAGTTCAGCTTTGGTTCTCTCACGGACTAATTCGCAAGAATAAAGAAGTCTTGCCAAGAGGACTACAGCTTTGTTTGCCTTCAACCCCGAGGTGCCATAGACGTGCCCTGAGGTTCCGAAGTTGTGACCTGGGAATAAAAATTTCCTTTGCCTACAAGAAACATTTCAACTAAGCAAACAAAAACAAAAAGATTCGCATTAAATTCAGCGGAACAAATTTACTCTTTGCCCCGCGGAAATTATTCCCCCTCCTAGCAACTATGAGCGCCGGAGCGCAGTTAACACGGAGAGTAATCTTCATGAAGGAGAAAGCGAGTCATGCACTGAGCAAGATGCAAGGAACTGAAGGGAGAAGGAGGGAGATAGGGACGAGTATAGTAGGAAGAGGTGGAGAAGATTCATGCATAGAGAAGGAACGGTGGCTGGCTTGGAAGCGGTGTTGCCCGTGCACTCTCAAAAATTAAGCAATTGTTTCCGAGACTCGCTCACCCACGTCGCTCTCCGTCCCTCTCTCTTGTTTTTTCATTTCTCACCGCCTTTGTTCTCCTCCGGGTGGAAAAATATTACCCCGCCATCCGTTCTTCGTCCTTCCATCCGCATATCCGTCGAAATCCTCGCCATTTCTTTGTTGCCTCTCGTTTTCACGCTCATAATAATCCTCGCTTTTTCTGCCCCACCACTACCTCGTCCCCCCCCCCTCCCCCGCACACCCACTTGCTTTAATACGAGAGCGTACCTACTCCTACGCCTCCCCGCGAGCGAATATGTCTGTCTCAACGTCGTCCTCTTCCCTGAATGCCTTTCTTTCTCGACCCCTCTCTCCCCTTCCCCTTTGGCGCAATCGGAGGCAACACACTCCCGGTTAAGAAATTGTCTCTTTTTTCCCCTCCGCGTGTCCTCGCGTTTGCGTGCACGCGGGTGGAAGAAAACAAAACAAGAGCGGGCGGCGCTCGGCAAGGCATTGCCCTCTTCTTCTTCTCCATCTCTCAAACGCGCGCCCGCTTAAGGGAAACTTTTAAAGAAACGGGGATATGTTTTTCGTGAGGTCGGGAGTCGGTTGGAGAAGGTGAGCGCGGTTTTCCTCGGGGAGTTTTGAGGTGGCGGTGTGGTGAAGAAGAGGCCTTGTGGATCGCACTCCCTCCGATTCGATCCTTTGCCAGGAACAAAAAGGTTTTCCGAAAGGATGGGGAGGGATGAGAGAAAAGGGTTTCCCGATCCCAGTGGCGTGTGGCGGTATGGTTGGTGGGGATGAATGGAACTTTTTTTTTTCATTTATTCCGCGAGTCATAATTCAGCGCGCGTCCTCATTCAGGGGTTAATGGGACGTGATTGATGGAAGTGAAACTGAGGCGTATTTTTTTTATTCTTCGCAGAATATGCGGTCAGCGGTTCATTAACTTTGGAGTTTTCCAGCGGTTTGGATCATATTCTTCTCCCCGCCTGGATTTCGCTCAAAGTTTCTGATAGTTTTGGGAAAAATAACCGTTGAATAAGTTCGGCTGTCGTTGTTTCCTATGAGTACCTATGCTCTTAAGAATATATTTTGTGAATTATGACCTGGGGGTAGAAGGGAACTTATAATTTAATTGCAGAGATATAATAGTCAAAGTATTCATATTTAACTGAACATCAGTTGAATGAGTAAAAACTACTTTAATAATTTGATTTTATATTTAAGTTTCTGCTAAATACCAGCAAGTTAAGATGGCCACATAGTTCTCCTAGCTCTCGTCTATTGTCTAGTTACATCTTTAATATGTTCCATAGCATTTGTGCCTTGTACTCACCTTCCTTTAATCGTATTATGTTAATATTAATGTTATGTATCGCCACATGCTGAGTTTTGAAGTGAAGTGTATGTTGTTCCGTGGAAATGCGTAATTTATGCCAGCTACGTTCTTAAAAAAGGAATCATTTACGACGACATTTGGAATATATATGAAATAATATTTTAATGGTCAATGGGGTTCGTAGGAAGAAACAAATCAATGTATGGTTCATTCTTTACGTAAACATTGAATTTGTAAAGGGATAATTGATTTAGAAAATATTGAAATCACGAGTAAATATAGTAAAACTACTTATACGGGTGTTGGGAACGTCATCTACTCAAATGATAAAGAACATCACGATAGATAAATGCATATTTGCGTTTTATAATTGTAAAACAATCCTCTTCACATACAATTAGCATGAGTGATCAGACACATGATCGTATAAAAATCCAACCTATTTTCATCTATTTTCAAGTATTTATGCATATGAGTATGTGCCTCAATGATCCATCTATGCGATCTCGCTGAAGTAAGCGTTCCTGCCTTCCTTGGGGTGTAAATCGTAACCCCATTCATTTCTCCGCCCGGGGGCTCTCGGCAAGTTACACCCTAACCAGTAGACCGCCTTTCTTCCAATCTCTCAAGCGAGATACCTATCTACTAATAACTTTAATCCTCTTTCCATCAGGTGAAGGGATAATTGGATAAAAGCCGTGTGAGATTTTGTGTTATGAGCTCAAAAGATTGACTCCTCGGATCGGCACGTGTGGCTCAATATTGTTCCGAGAGCAACACCTATCCAATACGCCATTCTCCTCAGCCCTCACCTCAACCTCCCTCCCTCTCTCTATCTCTCTCCCTCTCTGCCTCCACCTCCTCATCCTGTCAGTTCTCTTCAGTCTATTAACTCAATCGATATCTACCCAAACCATAAAACCCCTATGAACAAATCCTTCGAAACCGAGAGATAGCCGGGTCGTTGACCCACAAGCCTTCGCTGATCTTAATGGGAAGTTTGAGCTTAGCGTGACTTTTTAGCGCGACAACGTATAATTCAATGGAGTGATGGGATTTTGGAGGTACCGCACCATTGGAGCTTTAAGGAGTAATCTTTCATCGCAAAGCCGCGAGGAACTACACACATCGTCCATCTCTTCTCTGCTCTTCGACGGTCTTCCGCTTTGATATTATTTATTGGTCTTCGATATCATTTTTTCGTAATTTGGAGCGCATCGCTTGCTTCGCATCGAAGGCTGAACGGGCACGATGAATGGATATCCGTATTTCGAGTGTCTCAGGTCAAAGTTCGTTTAATGTCTCCAGATGTTCTTGTCTAAACTCTAGCTGCGTGATATTCTGGGTGACAGAACTTGGTAGGGTGGTAGGGTGGCGTAGAGAAAGGAACTACCTAACCCGATTTTTTAACTTTTCATGTAGAAGGTAGTAATAACTGGTAAGCTTTGGTTATCTTGATTGTCAATAATATCATTCATTATAATCTTCATTATCAATCCTTATACATGTCAAGTTGACATATATTTTAGATAAATGCGAATAAATTACAGATAAGGGCTTACATTGATATTAGTGACAAACTAGAGATATAAGGTTATTGATAAGATCTGTATATCCATTTTCTTTCTAAAGTAGCGTTAGTCTTATTGTGAAATTGAGATTTTCTGCTTATTGGTATGCGCTGTCAAATTTTAACATCAGTACCATTTAAAGCTGTAGTTAATTTTCATATTCAGTTTTGAGTTCAACAATTAAAAAGTTTACGAAATGTTCTGGTATCCAAATGAATTTTGAATCCTCATATGATGTACATTTTAATGCCTAGCATACTCTTTTTTTTTCAAGATTGGACAACTCATACAGATGTCGTACTTTCTATTAGTTTCTTCTGGCTTAATATTAACATTAAAACTTTGGTGGAAAGAGAGAATTTTTATGGTGATGCAATGATCGTTTGTGTTAGCGCACGTCAGGCACAATCGCGTAAGCGTTCGCGATCAAAATTTCATGCTCGATCAATTTAAATACCGGAACTACCCTCGTTTCATCGACAAAGCTCGGTGGGATTAATTTGCAGCCGCTCTCTTATTGTAAATAAACTTCTCTTATGGCCCACCCACCCTCCTAATGTACCCTAGCACCTAAATCGTGTGCGGTCCTTCCGATCTTAGGTGTTGATACAACACCACGCTCCTATAACAGCCGACGCCTTGTAGACGTCCTTATATTAACCATACTCCTCTGAATATTTATTAATTTTATTTATTTTTTTACATTTGACTTTTCGTAGTAATTGCAACTCTCCACTCTTAACGGTGACGCCGCTCAGTCTGCCGTCACTCCGGCACATTTTCGCCAGCATGCCACAAGGGAAACCAAAGTCTAGTCATACCTCTGTTTCGCTTTCTTTATTCGATTTGAGTCCGAAAGGACTACCTCGAGAGCAAAACAGTGAACTGACACACTGGGACGCCGGTGAGTCAGTACAACGTTTTGCTTTCTCTCTCTCATTTATTTAATGAGTCTTAAGAACAGGAGGGTTTGTATGAAGCAATGCACGAGTGTAACTGAATCAAAAGAGGCATGCAAGGACTGGGCCTGGGCAGTATGGAGGAAGCTGTCTAAGCAGAGCCAGCTTTAAAGGTCTATCACCAAGAATTTAACTTTTCGACAAAAACATTTGGAATTTATTTAGCTTAGCGGCGGTCGTTAAACCTCCCCACCCCCTCCCTGCCCTCTCGACCGCGATCACCAAGGGAGACGTGCCAAAGCTCGGAGGAATCGCACTGGGGTAGAGAAGCCGGGATGCAGGGCGAGCGACTCTTGCGTGAGCGGCCGGTATGATTTAATGGAAGCCGGGATGAAGGCGGATGCTACGCCGTCGGGGACTGAGCAGGGGTTGATGGACGGCTGGTCGCCCGCGATGCATGCGTGGGGTTGGGCGAACAGGTCGCTGCCACCGACCGCGGACTGCGCCCCTCCTGAACCGCCGCCCGCGAAACACAAGGCAGTGTTACCTTCCTTCCTCCAAAGCCCCCATACGCACGCGGCTGAGGGGATCACGCACGTGACTGGGCAACCGAGTGATGAATGGCTTGCCGAGGAGAGAGAGAAGAGAACCTCGGAGACAGGAAATAAAGAGTTCTGGGCGAAAGTTGGTGGGAGGGTTGAAAGGGTGAAAACTTTTCCGATGGGATGGATGGAGCCGGGGCAATTCGCACTTCTTTTTTTTACTTTCCAAAAAAAGTTGATGTACCTGCGTTATGTGGTTTCCCGAAATGTTTCATAAATCAACGTGATTTAACGTCCGCGAGATCGTGTATGAGTCCGTTTTATTGGTTTATTACGGGAGTGATTTATGGGCGTGATTAAACCAGATCAGTGTCTCCGGTTTCATGTCGGGGCATCGATATTTTCGGCTTGTAATCTTGTAGAGAGTCTTCTCGTGCAAGGGGTCGTAATGTCGGACTATGACGTTGTTCCCGGGAATTTTTCTGTAAAATGGGAATAAAATTGAAAATATTAGGCGCTCATATACCATGAAAATAAAAAGGTCTCAATTTCGTGTTCGCTGTCATGAATTATCGACTCGTTGAGGAAGATATACGTTACATGATAATACATGCTCCATTATTTTATCAACTTTGAGGCAAAGTATTGTGATTTTTTTTCATCAATGTCGCATTTCGCGTGGAAAATGGTGAAATGTTGCCAAAAAAAGTGATGAAAAATTAGTTGATTCCTCTCTTATTTTGATAGATTTACAAAAGAATAATATTGGTTAAGTTTATTAGTCCCTAATAATATTTTAACCCTCAATATTGAAATATTCCGTCACTTTTTTGCTATTCCCCAGTTATTAATCTTTGTGATCAGTCGTTTTTTCTTCTGACTCCACACAGAACGCAGAAACAGCAGCCAGAATGAATGCATCCACTTGGACAAAGTTCGTCCGGCGGAGTCGTTATCATCGACAGAAGACAATAAATCCTTGGGACAGTATTTGGGACAAAAATATCTCCCTGAGAATGACAAAGCAGTTAGAGAAGTTATGATAGGTGATATCTCCCCCCCCCACCTTTCCATCACGATATATATATATATGTACTATGTTCTATACCAGTGGTCGCCTACCTGATCCCTATCGCCCAATAGTGGGCGTTTATTTGAAGTTTTAAGGTGGGCGTTGAGGTTTTCCCGGATGATAAAATCGACAGTCGAGGCCGAAAATGAGTGGAAATTCATAGTCAAGGAAATTTTAAGTGCACTTCGTAATTTCTAATTGGAGAAACTATAAAACTACGGTTTCGGTAATTGAATGGCATATTCGCAAGAGGAAAAATATATGTAGCCTGGCAAGACAGCTTGGCAGGGGAAAGGAAGGGTTGGGGAGAGGAAGGAGCAGTCGAAGAAGGGGAATTCAATAAAAAAGGGATGGAGAGGAAGGGGGGGGGGGGGGAAAGGAGAATTTATAGAGAATGACAGAGTGGAACAGGAAATTAGTGGAAGGAGACAAAGCAACAAAATGAACTGGCGTAGATAAAAAGTTACAAAATATTAATAATATGTCAGGACACGACTTTTGGGCTACGAGCGACGGAGTGGCTGAGGAAGGGACTCTACTCTTGAGGTTGCGGTGAAAGTCTCCCGGAGAACGACAGTAACGAAAAACCACCATAGTGACGAACCACAGCTATCCTTTTACTTTTGTTCCCGGTTTTATATATCCGGTCATCTTTTGGAGGGTCCGGGAGAATGTTGTCACGCTGACTCTACCACTCTATGTAAATGTATTTTGTCAATGAAAATTATTGTTTTATTATAAATCCTTTTTTGTGTAATTGTTTCCGTAAGTGCTAAATTAATTTATTTGGGCATCGGTTGGCGTTAGGAAAATTATGCTGTTAACAAGAGTACAAAGGTGGGTGGTAGGTAAATAAACATTGGAAACCACTGTTACATACGCTTTCACCGGCATCTTAAGTAGAAGGTCTACAAAGCTAAAAGGAGGTAAGAGAAGCGAAATTGAAGTCAATATTTTGTGGAGTGGATGGGAATAAAGAAGAAATGAACGGGCGAAGAGCGGGAAGGAAGAGAAAGTGGAGAGGAATAGGTGAAGTGTTGCGTAGCAGGGGGAAGTTTGATAGGTTTTGGGTGGGTTGGTCAGTCTTGCGGGCTTTTCTATTGGTGTGGGCGGACAAGAGTGGAAGAAAAGTTGGCGAATGTGGGCTGGCGGACTTTTGAGGTGGGCACTCGGGAGAAGGAAGAGGTTCTCTGTGTGGAATGGAGGAGGTTATGGACGGGTAATAGTTGGGGGGGGCAGCGTTTTGCTTCGGATGGGCTGGGAATTGAAGCAGGAGATTGGGGGGCGACTCCCTTGCCCTGGCTTTGGGGTCCTGCCGGGGAAGTGGGTAGTCCCCGCGTCTGAAAGGAGCAACTCCTCGTCTGGGTCGGGGGATCGCCCTTTTTCCTTGTGGGGTGGTTTCAGAAGAAGAAGTGGAGGAGAAATGAAAACGGGAGAAGGGTAGAATGGAAGGGGAGGGAAATATTGGGGAGGAGCTTCGTCTGTTGTGGAAAGAGGGCTGGTTGGGGAAATAGAACGAGGACAAATGCACTACACTGACCGAGACATATGGCCAAGAAAATCGACGACGAAGTTCGGGGAACGGGTGTTTTACGTATGGCAGTGAAGTAATATTGTCTTAAATAGCGTAGATGGTTCAATAGTTGAAGATAAATTCCTCTACTAATTATATTTGTATGATACACTAATAAAGTGAATTATGAAGAGCTTAGACCAGTAATATTCCTGCAAGTAGCATTGCGTTATTATTGAGACAAATGACTGTGGCGCATAAAAGTATCTTTCGAAATTGTTCGTTGTAAAACTCAAGTGCGTTTCCACTTACAATGCTACTATAAATCTTACACAATGCACTTACAAGCCATGGAATGAGTCTTTAAGTAGCCGTTATGGTAAAAAACATTTTTTTATGCCTACACTTGATTCGGCTGTAAATCTCAACTTATTCACAGTACAGGCGATAGCGGAAGAACTTTAGCTCCTTAGGTAAAATTCCTCCTTGAATAAAGCATTTTATAAGCTACGCGCTGAAACAAAAGTGAAATATATTCCTCAGATTCAGTTATTTTTTTTTTCGTCCCGGCTTCAAGTGAGGCTCACGAAATATAGAACAATATGAATAAGCCGAGTAGGAAATCTTAAGGAAGGCGTAAAGATGGAAGAAAGATGAAAGCGACGAGGCATTCAGGCGATGCCTCCCGGGAGGAAAAATAGGCATGCCGGAAGAGGAACATGAGTCCGGATAGGGCACGGAAGTGGGGGGAAAGAAGACATGAGGAACGCAGTCTATGGGAGGAAGTGACTGGGGCAACTACACGGAGCAGTGGGTGGGAAAAAACAAAGGGATCTTTTCCGGGTGGAATAGCAGCCAATGAAACATAGTGCAGGTGGATGGATTTGGAGTTGAGGGAAGGAGGGAGGCTTGGGATGGATCTTGGAGAGGGCAGAGGTTCTGAAAGATGTGGGTGGTAGTGTAGGAAGACGAACCCCGAGGAATAAATTGCTACGCCGAAAGAAAATAAAAGATGGGTTGGGAGGTGGGATGATCATGGGAGTCGGAACAATATTGAGGAAGCAGAGCGGGGGCTAGGAGGAACGATTTTCCTTTTTCTTGTGTTAACAGTGATCTCCGGTTGGGAAAAAACAAAGTTCCTCTACGATGGGAGTTAATCGTGGGTGAAAGTTGAAGGGACGGTAAACAATGCGAGTTTTTTCCACTACCTACTCGTAACGTCGTCACATCTTCCATAAAATTTAATGATACGGAAGTTTAGATAGCTGGGAGTTTTGAAATATATTGTAAGCTTTGTCTTTCTTCTGTCGTTAATAATGAAATAGACCACGTGTTTAAATTAAAGCTAGTGCCTGGATACCTTGGAAAATAATCTCTCTCCCTATGCTGTAAAGAAAGTGCGACGTGTAATTGGTTGAGGCTACATTGTAGACCATTTCGAGCAAGGAGGCCCTCCTGAAAATATTTAAGAGGCAACAGTAATCCATAATGTTTGACTAAATTTGATAAATTCTTTTCAACGTGTAGATGTGTAGATTGACTTTAATTTACAAATATTAGCAAATATCACATTGATGTTTTGGGAAGGCAGTGCAATAGTGCTCGGAGAAAATCAGGAGAAATAGATTTTTATCTCTGCGGCCGAAAACATTCCGGCCATTTGGTGAGCAAAAAAAACAGCATATTAAGCTACATTGAGAACGCTTGATGAAAGAGGATACAGGGTCAAGATGAGTTCATGAGTGATATGGGTGTAACGTTATAAATAAATAACGTAAGTCGAAAATATTCCACATGCGTGGTATGAAAGGATAGTTTGTCGGAAATTGAATAGAAACTTATGACACCGTATGCGTAGAGCCCGTAGAATATTATTATAAGATACTCTTTTTAGTCCTTTTATATCCTTGAAGGAGCATTCGCCGGCGTAATTGGGGCAAGGTTGAGACTTGTAAGACCCTTCAGCCGTCTAACTCCACGTCAATGTACCTACTTATGAAATTTTAATAATACATTTTATTTAGGAGTAAGCTTAAGGTATTAGTGCATGATTGTATAGTTAGAAAGTAATAATATAGCTCTAAATTTTACACCTTAAACTGTCACTAAATTATGTAAAAAAAAAGATGTAGAGATAAATCTTTGGGCAAACATGTGGATTACTAGTCTTAAATCCTAAAGGGCAAAGGAAATACAATAATAACGGAATCGTTCGACTTGAAATATATGTACTTATTGCAAAGAAATAGAAAAAAAACTAGCTTACTATTACCTTTGTGGTTGAGCGGAAAAAGTGTTCAAGGTAAAAGAGGGTGAGGGGTGGGGCTACGTATAGATTGTAATCCCCTGCGATTTTGCTCCACGCGAGTTTTGCCTACTCTTCCACAAAACGGATCAGTGGAATATCATAAGTCGCGTGTAGCGCCGCACGACGGAAAGACTGGAGCGAACGAGCACGTTAAGGGTGGGGAGGATGAGAGGAGAGAAATAAAAGAAGTGCGAAGAGGAGAAACAGGAGGAGAATTTGGAGGAAGGTTATCGCTTGAGAGAGGAGGGAGGGAGGAGAGATAAGGGGTGGGAGCGTGAGTGGAGTGCGAGGAGAGGAAAAGCGAATTGGAACTTGTCACAGGTGAGAAATAGTCTTGATGGGCATCGGGAAGAGGTCGAGGGAGGGAGAGTGAGAGAGGATGTGTTGCCGCTGAGGAGGTGGCGTGAGATGTGAGGACGCGGAGGGCACGGCGGTTGGGTCTTTCTTGTCTCTGGGGAAGCCGAGGAAAGGTCGAGGTACGCCGGGCAGCGGATCAGGGAGAAATAGAGAGAGCATCGCATCGGGAAAAAGGGAAGATGATGATAGTTGTGTCGAGGTGGGACTCGGAGGAGATCGGAGTAGAAGTGTTGCCAGAAAGAAAGGGAACAGAGGATGAAAGAGAGAGTGGGCCCAGGGAAAGTAAAACAGAGCGTGTAAGGAAGAAACCCCCTTTTGAAGGAAGATGTGAGAAGAAAGGGAGACAAAAAAGGGAGTAATGCGAGTAGAATGCTATGAGGAAGCGAAAAGGAGAAAGTTGCCGGAGAGGAGGGCAGAGGAGTGGGAGAGAATGGGTTTAAAAATAAAAAAGAGGGAAAGAGAGAATCGTGTGGAAGGAAGATGAGGGAAGGAGGGATGAAATAGAGTAAAGCAAGAATTTTCAGTTTCCAGGAGGCGAAACCAGTGAAGGATAAAATAATACTCGTATTATTTCCCCTTTAGAACACAAATACAATGAAAACAAATCATAATGAAAAAGTAGCTTTGGGTGACCCCTGATGCATTTTCCCGATGATGGGTTCACCTTCAGAAAAAAAGCAATACTGATAAATTTGAGTAACTTTACAATGGAACTATTAACATGTTCAAAGTATTGTGAAGTATACAACTACAGAACTAAGTATTTATAATTTACAATAAAAGTCTATTTAAGTTATCTTGTTTAAGAAGTCACCATTTAACATGCTTTAAAAATGTTTCATTTTGTAGATAAATTTTATACAGGGATAATGAATAGAAAATATGTAAGAAAGAATGTGTTATGAGAAGGATAACGAGACCTCTTACGAGAGCGGATGTCAAAAAAGAGGCCTCAAGAAAGCGAAATAAGGAACTAGGCCAAAAGAAGCAACGAAATACGTGCACGGAAAATATATAGAACAGAAAGGAATGTAACGAGTGAAAAGGAACAAGTAGGAGAGAGGGAATGAAGTATACAGAGTGAAATGAATGGGACAGAACAGAGAGTAAACGGATGTGGGATGAAAAATGGACTTATTGATTAGGATAAATGAAAGTAGGTTGGAACTAGAAAAGAATGGAACTATAGGCAATGTAGAAAGAAGAAAGAGGGAAAGGATGGCATGTGCTAAAGGGGAGAAAGAAGACACGCAAGAAAGGATGATGGTGGTATCAAGGTGAAACTCGATAAAGATTACGAGGGATGAAAAGGTAGTCTTGGAGGGGAAGGATAAATAAATATAGTAGGAGAGAGAGATAGAAATAGGAACGGGAAGATAGAAAAAGAGCGAGCCGTTTTCAAAGTATGGAGGGGAGGGTAGCAGGTGGGGGGCATTTTTCCGTGAGGCGGGGGAAGATGTGCTCTTGAGGTTTTCTGGGGTTAACTGGGGATGACGTGGACCGAGTAAATGTAAAAGGTGAGTTTTTTGATGGCGGGAATGGGGGAGGGGGGAGGGAGGTACAGATGGAGGCAAGGGGAGAGGGGGTGGGCTGGAAGGGCACTAGCGTTTATCGATACGATAGAGAAGGTGAACAGGTTACTCAGAGAAGAGTAGAAAAGAAGAAATTGTGAGACTGGGTTTAAACGAAGTCGAAAAAAGTGGATAAGAAAGAATGGGACAATCAAGAAGAGGAAAATATAGGAGAGATGGATAGATATAAAGATGGTGAGAACAAGTTTAGAAACAGTTATGAAAACGATTAGTGCAGGTGAAAAGAAAGAAGGTAAAATTATAGAATGATTAGCTAAGAACATGTAGAAAGAGGAAGGTGGAAAAACGTTAAAAGGAAATTAGATTGTCGAATAGAAGAGGATATGTTATAAGGGAAAAATTAAGAATGACTGTCAAGCTGTCGAATGGTTTGGGAATTGGTAAGGTATAAATATGAAATAAATTTACTTATTTCTTAGTGTCTCTTTCTCATAAGATTGTGCTATTCCACAAAGTTAACCTTGAATAACTTTTTTCTATATTCAAGGAAGTATATCATCGGAGAAAACAAATCAATGTAATGGGAGAAAGACGGAAATATATATTACGATGGAAGAAAGGTTAAATAAGAAGGAAGGTGAATATTTTAAAAATGTCGGATGAGATAAGGGATGAGAGGTTGAGTAGTAAGGAAAACAGATACCAGACGAAAAAACAGAATATGTATAAGTCGAAAGAAGAAAAAGAAATGAAGAGTAAAATAGTTAAAATAATGGAGCCAGTGGGATTAAGGGATAAATAAAAACATGGAGGAGACGGAGGTAAAGGAAGACATAATACAGAATAAAACTAAATTTCTAAGATTGATACGAAACTTTAAGGGTTTTCGGAAAAAATTACTAGTAGAAAAGAAATAACACCTGTACGGAAGAGAGGAAGAGAGAACAAAGCGAAAGGATGAAGAATTTTTAAAGATCAAGAAAAGAAGCGGAGAGTTAAAAACGAAGTTATTTTACGTATATTACTAAGACGGCAAAAATCGAGAAAAGAAGAAGCAAGGGGTAAATAGGAAGGAAGCGGAGTGGAGAAAGATCAAGGAGGCGAAAGAGGAAAAGGAATTGAGTAAGCTGGAAGTAAACGAAAGAGGAAGAGAGGAGAGCGATGGATGAGAGGGTAAATAGGGGATAGGTAATGGGAGAAGGAAAAGAGGGAAAAAGTGTGAGGATAAATAGTAAGAAACGTGTAAGATAATAGTATAATAAATATAGTAGTATAGTATAAGAATAACATAACATTATTAATTTATTTTTATTATAAAAATAGTAATAGTACAAGAAGAATATAGCAGGTTGAAACAGGTTGCAAGTAATAAGGGAAAGAAGGAAATAGACGCAATTGAAGAAACGTTAAATTGGGAATGATGGGTATATTTTAAAATGTCAAAGGTAAAAAGAGGTGAGAGGACATATAGTTCAAAATAGTGTTAGGAGAATTATGACAGGTTAACGAATAACAAGTTATAAGGGAAAGAAGGAAAAGGATTGCAGTTAAGGAAAAGTTGAAGTGGAAGGGAAGGTGACCAAAATGACGGGATGAATAACAAGAAAGACAGATATGAAATGGAAAAACGGAATAGGTGTAAAGGGAGGAGAAGGAAAGGAAATGAAGAAGAACTGGATTAAAATGAAGGTGGAAAGAGTGAGGAAGTGGAGAGGGGAAAGAGGAAGGAGACGAAAGAGGAATAGGAACTGCGCAGGCTGAAAAAATGCCAACGCGAGAGGAGGAAAGGAGCGACGGATGAGAGGGTGAAAAGGGGATAGGGAATGGATAGGAAGTGGTGGCGAGCTATGTGTGACGCAAGGAGGGAGGAGTGCCCCTATTGAAGGGGATGAAGCGAGAACCATGACGAGCTCTGCGGGGGGTGTGAGCGGGGCTCTGTCTGGGGAATATATAGGAATGGATGGGTGCGGATGAGAGTGAGAGGCTGGGCGCACTGTGTTGAGAGAGAGATGGAAGAAGAATGGGGGCTAGGAAAGGGAAAGTAGCGGTGTGTGGCCGGGCGCGAGATACCCAGAGAGTGGTTGTGTATGGCTGCGTATACGCTCTCTCTCTGCGTGGATGCGAAAAGTCTGGAGAACGCCACCGTGGTGTGAAAATAAGGGAAGTGGTTTGGCGAAGAGTGACGAGAAGGGGGAAGGTGGAGAGGTCGGGAGGGAAAGAGAGGGTAGTGGATTTTGTGGGGCGGTTGTTCTTCAGAGTGGGATATAGAAAAAGTTACAGGATAGGAGAAGATAGTGATGGTGTGCGTGATCATGTGTTGGAAAGGAGTGGAGGAGAACGTGGTGTTGGCGGAGGAGACCAAGGGTGGGTTAATGGGAATCGAGTTGGATTGGTTTATCGGGGGAAGGATGCCGAAGAAGGATCCACCCGTAGTGGTGCTAGACGGTTAAATGTGAATTGGGCTTGATGGAGCGTGATGGGAAATAGACGTGCTAAATGGTTCTTTTAGGTCGTGTCCCGAGATGGATTGCGAGGAGATCTGAGGAAGGAGGATGGATCTTTGTATAAATGACCACCCCTTGGTTCTTCTCCCTCGATATAAATGGCGCAATAAAGGTGGAGTTGTAAAATTATAACTGTGGTGAAACGTCGATCCTGTGGTGCTACCAGTAGGAAATGGGAAAATTTTCCATAAAAGCTGCAATATATTAAGTTCTGACTTGAATGTTTCTATTAATATAACCCAAATGGAACGCATTCACTATAGCTCTAATAAATAATTTCATTACAATTGAGGAATGAGTTTGGGCTACAACATTGGTTCCAAATCAGTAGAATTAAGTACATGGTGGGGAGTATTATTTTCACACAGTTTAGGGCAGTGATACTCCTTACTCTTAAAAAAAAGTAGTACCATTGTTAGAAACGTTTGCCGCGGTTCCCTAAACTCTGTAGGCTTTCTTCATACATCTTTCTTTCTTTATGTCTACAGTTAATTGTTTGGAGTGAGCTAGATTATTTTTATAGGAAATATGTTTCTCTGATACTTCGGACCCGTTTTTATCGCGGGTGTTTTAATTGGTCATGCACTTGCTAACGGAAAATAATAAAACAATAAAGAGTAACAATACCTTTGAAGTTAAAATAGGAGAAACACCATTCATATGATGCCCCCCCGTTATGGAATGAAATGCCAAAGCAGTGCAATCGTTCAGTATGAAGCTACACTTTCAAATTAGAAAATGAAACACTTTCAAGCTTTGAGTGAAAACTTTTAATAGTTTAGGTAGGTACGAACATTGTCACTGGAGTATAAAATGTTAACATTTATTCAAAAGAACTAACTTCACTACGTTAGGTAAAACTGGTTTCCTTAAGTAAATTTCGTCTGTGAAGCGCGTCGTATCTCTCTGTCAAAGACTTTTCTTTTCTTGTTAACAGTTGCCGAGAAACAAAAGAAAATAGGTAAAACTTGCGCCTGCAAGCTTGTCTTTGTACTAGTAAGCACCAAAACTAAACAAAACTGTTTGCCAGTGGGTGGGAATGCTTCTCTGCCCCATAACGGGAGTGGAACGGCGAACTTGTTCCCAAAGTTTGCCGAAATAAAAATGGGTTAGCCAGCGGTGAAGAAAAAACCCCGAATATCCAGACGTTGTAGAGGCAGTGTTGCGGAATTTTCTTACTACGCAAGTTGACGAAGTTGGAAGCGTTTGTCCTCTTTCTTTCATGCCTGCCGTCAGTTTTTCAGAAAGTATAACTCGGATATACTACCTAGAAAAAGGGAAGAGTGAACTTAATACACGAGGTCAGAACGAGAATTCAGATTGAAGCGAAAAGGTCAGCAAATGCTAGGCTAAGTTTCCGTGTGGTAATATAATTTATTCAAGGAATATGTTTTGCTAACGCTTTAAAATCACTGTAAATAAAGTCTGCCGGGAGTTTTCCACAGACATCTTTATCATTAGTTTTAAAATAAACCTCCTTTGTAGAAAGTGTCCTTTATCTAGAGAGAAATTTTATTACATCCTTCGAGCACTACGTTCTAATGTAGTCCCTTCTTTTCGTTTCGTATTTCAACAACTAGTCTTTTCTGTAAATTTTATCTCGATAGGTGTTGAACTCTGTAAAAGCAACTGATGTGGAAATACATTTTCTTCTCTTCTCTAAATTTTAACTACGAGTTATGGGCACTTACCGAAATATTAATTTTTAAAATTTGAATGCTGCGCATAAATGTTATATCTCATCTTCCTTCATTTTGAATCTGGTATTGTTCTGTCAATTTTCAATTAGTTCATCTAATTGTTCGACCTCTGATAAATAGCTTCATGCTAAAATCTGCACATCGACATTTCGTTGAACGCCTTTGTCATAGCTGCCATAGACATGGTGTGACATCCAATCATCCCGCACTAATTGGAGCATATCATGGCAGAGGGCAACACAATTGCACACATTGATGGATTGGAGTGGTCTGCGCTAAATTGTTTCGAGTGAGGTGGGAATTGAGATTAATCGAAACAACGAATGAAACCCCCGTGCCTGTTTCAGACAACTCCCAACAATGCATAAGTATTTCCGTGATTGCTGTCTGTCGTGTCTCTTCAACATTTAGCCTCGTAGTAATATCTAAAATCTTTAAAGCTAATACTATCTTTTCTGTATTTATTTCACTTACCGAAATCACCTCATTTTTCTCAGCTTCGAAAGGTCTGCTTGAAAACTCACTTGTCCATAAGGCATTATCAGTGAGAAAGATTGGGTTTGTCGTGCTCAACTCATTTCTGAAATATATATTAGTTTATCGCAAATAATTTGCTGTTGAAATGGCTACTACATACAATAATTATTTCAAAGCAGTCTATTTTATTTTCAGAGTGTATAGATTATTATAAAATTTCTTTGGAAGATTATTCTTTACTGATGGGGTGGACCCACATTCAACTACGAGTGACTCTCTTGGAAGGCTGAATATATAATTTTCAGGAAAATTTCGATTATAATAAAAATTATATCCTGTCAATAGAGATCCTTACACTAAGCCATAATATTAAAACTAGCGGAATAACTCTCCAAAGTTGCAAGACTATAAAATTCTTTGTTCAATCGCGATTGCATCATTCTTAGGCATCAGTGGCCAAGGAATGTAAGCACAAGTTAGCATAGATCAGCCTTCTCCAATTGAAAAGAGTATATTCAAACTCATGGTTACTTCCGTCATTTATAGTATTGGATGATAGAGGAAGATAAGATCCTATTTCCACCATCCATTTCCATCCTTACTCATATCATGTTCTTTGAAGATGCTTATTAACACTGAACGGCCTAAAATCAATACTGCCGCTAGAACAAGAAAATATCCTGACTGAGCCATGTACTTATCAGCTCCCAATTATCAAAAAAGTAACTCGTTCATTTTATGAAAGCGTATCGTATTTTGAAGAACTGTCGCTTTGTTCAACTTTTCGATGATTCATAAATCATTTTTGTCATGGAACCTGTGATTATTAGTTATCGTTCGTATTTGAACATCGTTTTTTTCGTAATATTTTCTCTTTAAAGTAGAATAAACCTCATGCCATGCTTAGCATAATAGAAAAGTGTATGTAAAATAATGTTCAGTGTTTTATAACTGGAGAAAAAATTCAATCTATGATGCTAACGCCTCCTTTCAAGGTAACTTTTCTGTAGGCCTTGCCAGGGAAATATCTACCTACTGTCTGTAAAGTTGGCGGCCTTTTTCTAAGGTGTTCTATCTCTGTCGTCTCGTTGTTGAAGTTCCCATGTGATTCTTGGACCCTCGTGAAGGTGGCACGCATCACGAAAGCCCAAGAAGAGACAGGAAAATGTTTTCCGACAAAAAGGGGCTCTGGTTCATGGCGTGTGTGTGGTGCACGGCGGCTGCAGCAACCACTCGGCGCCACGGGGACGCGCGACGTGAGCCGGGATAATGACACCGCGTGCAGCAATGAATGCACCTGAGGGTGAGGCGTGTCGTTATGCGTCCTCATACACTCGATAGTCACCTTTTGAATGTTTCACGCGGGTGACATAATTCCTCCGAGGACGTGAAGAATGGAAAGACGAGGCGAGAGTGAAAGAGAAAGTGAACCTTCGATGAGGCAAGCTTGTACAAAAGGAAAATGGTTATTTTATTTTTTTACGGTAAATGTATTTTATGCCTGAAGGAAATAATGTGAATGCGCTCAGTTCTTTTCATGTCATTCCGTTGCAGACTACGCGGTGGAAACAAGGGTAATTACAGTGAGGAGAACCGTGACACAGCCTATCCTTTGCTAATTTCAAGCTCACCATTTAATTTAGGCACACTTCTCATTCCTCGAGCTATTGTTATTTGAGAAATATTATAAAGTGAATCGTACACATTAACGTGACCTGTTATTGGTTCTGCGCCAAACTGCGGTAATTCTCTGTTACAAAGTCTTTGAGGCTTGATACGGAAAATACAATGGGAATTTAGTTGGCCACATTCGGTGGCTAATTAATTAGAATATTGATAACATTGACAAAATTCACCCCCGATATGCGATTAGTGAGATATTTACTTCCAAACTCGGCGCATAACTGCGCTCAATTATTGAATCACCTGTTCCCATAAGGTCGTTGCAACTTCGTAGAATAATTGATGCTTCAAACGGCAGCCATCAAGACATCGATGTAGTAATGCTTTTTCTTCACGGCGTTGCACTTCAGTCGTGACGACGTGTGTCGTAAACGCGAAACGTTTTCGTGAATTCCGAACAGGTAGGTAATGTCCGATGCGAAAACCCGACTGAACGGATGTATGTATATGTTTATAATCATCTCGGAGGCCGGCGGCGGTGGAGTCTGCGGGAAACCTTCAAGAGCCCCCTAAACGGCAAGAAGGGACGGGGGAATTCACGCGGATCTGGGAAGTGGAGATAGTGGGTAGGCGGTGAGTCTTCGATGAAAGTGGCCGGGGCGCGCCGTCGGATGCGGGAATTTTCAATGGGCGTCGCGCAGAGAAGACTGCGTTAAAAAAACGCGCACATGAGGTGGGAAGCATATTCCAGCGCGTCATCCCATGAGGCAGACACACACGTGTTCGCAGTATCGAGGCATCCGACACTAGCCACCCCTTAGGGGGATGATCATATTTGATACGGAGTGGGGAAGGGAGAAGAAGTGGGCATGACGTTGTGCGAGGAGTTATAAGAAAGAGGGTAGGTGAGCAAGCCGCACACCATCCACGTACTTCGCGCTCAACGTATTCCTCTTCAGCACACCACCCCCGGCGGCGCCTCTGTTTTATTTCTCCCCAGGCGATAGCAAAGACCCTACGTCCCTAAGGGGAGAGAGGGGAGGTAGGAAGGGATAGGAAAAGGGGAATGGGAACATCCCCTCCAGTAACCCTCTAACCTCCCCAAGGATCGCAGCATCGGCAAGACGTTGTCGTCCGATATCCACGAGGAGGAACGCGCAGGGGATCATGAGGAGGAGGGATGTGGGTGGGGTTTTGTGTGATGGGGAAGGGGGGAAGAACGAGGATAAGGAGCGTGGAGGATTGGCGAGGAATAATGGTTGCGGCGATGCTGGGAATTAGAAGACGAGGGAGGATGGCGGGGTAGGCAGGTGGCGCGGAGCGGTCTAAATAAAGTAGGAGCTCTCGATGGCGTCGAGTGGCTGTTTTTGTTTGGGCGTGAAAGTGGCTTTATGGGCCTCCGCGCAGTGGTGAATGGTGTCTCACCCACCTCCACGCGTATCCCTTTGCTCGGGGGGAAAATTTCGGGCGTGGGAAGGGGGGGAAAAGCAGAGCTTTCCATAAAACACCAACGTGTGATGTACATCAGAATGTGTGATAAGGAGTCCTCATCGATATTCATTTGATCTTGGCAGGTGGCACGTATGGGTCTTGTGGAAAAGTAAAAGCTTTTTTATATTTTTTTGGGAGCCTAAGTGGTGTGCTGCGCCGAGCGCGTGACTAAGGATAAGGTTACGACGGGATCTTGTCCTCCGTTCTTGATATCCTGTCCACGCTCGGTGTATACAATGCCTCGCATTAGTCACCTGATGGGCTGTCATCGTATGTCCTCTCCTGGACACAGTGCTGGTTGAAGATGGATGGGTTGACGTCACTGTTCAATCATCCGAAGCGCGACCTAAATATCTATACGGGCGATGTAGTAAGGTGTTACTGAGGACCCATTTAATTGCAAGAATTAGCTGATTATATTTATCTTTAGTTTCACATCTTACACTATCATTTACGGAATTAAGTTGTTTTTCTCTCTATTTCGTGATTTTTCAGTATTAAAAAGATCTACATCTCTCCTATCCAATATTTTTATGCGTTTATTTTCAAAAACCATATGCTTTTTGATAAGTTGATAATCTGAGACCTTATTATTACTGAAAATTAAGATGCCTTTACGAGGTGGAAACCTCTCAGGGAATACGAGTCTCTTGAGGTTGATGATCCTGGATATCGATTGGACTAGACTTCACCCAATTCTAAAACATTGCCAAACATTCCATACCTTATGTTTTATTAACATTTATTAAAGATTTTTAAGAAAGACTTTAGATTAAGACCAAAAAGAGTATCGATGGTATACATGCAAAAATACCCGAAGGAAAATATTTAAATTCCACTTTTAGCACTATCTTTCGTATTTACTTGTCACGTGAGTTGGCAGTACATGAAATCATTAAAAGACGTAAAGAAAAGAGAAAACGGAAATTATTGAAGGAAACTGAAGGAATTGGCCATAAAATTATCAGTTTGGCCACCGTAAACTAGCTGATCCCAATTTACTTTTTTCCACAAAGAAAAAAACCTTTTTCCGCGCGCAGTTTCACCAAAGAGGACATTCTTTGCAGGCAGATTAATGAAATAAATGTTTTAGGGGCCAAATATAGATCAGGAAAAGTTTTATTTCAATGTACGGCAGGCATACGTATTTTTATTACTTTTAAATTATAAAATTTAATGCATGAAAGGCAACGTGCAACCAGAGCAGAGATATTTCATTAGCTGTCTTATTAAGTGACAGATGATGTAACCGTAAGTCAAAGAACTCAGTTGTCTTTTGAAATGTTTCTCCCGTGAAGTAGAATGGTAATGTAAACGCACAGGAATCATTAACGCCATTTAAGGAGAGCCAAAAGTAATTCTCTCCGGTAAAGGAGCGTTGTTTGCTCAGCAAAGAGAAGTGCGGAGATTTAAAAAGGCTAGTTTTTTTACGGTTTACGTTGACTTGAAACTTCAGCTAAAAATGAATTATGTAAAAAAAATGCCTTCCTCAGGTACAATACGATAGCTTTTTACAATTTACTTTGTCTAGCATTCTAGAATTTTTTTTATATCTTCTGTGTAACCTTTAAAGATATTTTATTTTAGTATTCCATTCGCGTTTTACAAGTTTTTTTGCAAAGTATTCGACTCATTCTTAAAAGTTTTACCATATAATTCCAAATTGTTTTTAAAGGCTAGTTTTATGGCGCCCCTTGTTTAACTTTTTCGATTGAAGGAATCAGTATGAGGACGCATGCCTTTTTACCTGGCTGGTTTTCTATAATGTTCCGTTTGAATCTTTTCCAAATATCTATCAGGCATTTCTGAAGTGATTGCCTCAAAGGCGTCCCACAAAATGTAAAAACAAAATGTTGCCTGAAAATATTTAGACAGCTACCAAATAATGTTCAAGCTGAATTTAGCCGTTTACCTGGCACCCTATTCAGCAAAATTTATGTGAATATTGTCATATCGAATTCAATTTGTCGAGTAAGTTTTGGAATCTGTGGATTGAGGTTTGGTAATGGATTTATATTTAATCACGATGACAAGTTTCCTGTGCGCTAACGATATGGCAATCTCTAATGTATGAAAAACCGCTGGAATACCGAACGTTTCCATTTAATTCGGGTATTTCAAGACAAAAACATATACTTAATGCAACACTTGTTATATATAGTCTCCAAAATAGGCTTTTGTTGTTGATTTAAATTAATCCTTATGGTGCCAATTTTGCATAGGTAAGATTTTTAAAACATTGCAATCAAAGGCAGCTCAGATTCTTCGTTCCCGTTTATGTCATTGGCGTCGGGGCCTCAATGAACTGCATCCACCTCTTTCGATCGCCTGCCATTCTCTTCATCTCCTTTTCAGTCTTTTCTCTTTCCGTTCCATACTTCTCAATCCCTTGCATCTACGTCTCTCTTGGTCGACCTCTACTCCTATCCCCATCCGGTTTTCCTTCCAATACTTTCCTGAGTATTCTATTCTGATCCATTCTATTGACGTGTTCGTACCATCTAAGTTGATTTCTCTCAATAATTATTATTAATGGCTCCTGCTGTACTCTGTCTCGGATTTTTGTGTTTCTTTCCAGATCCCTTTTGGTTTAATTTCATACACTTATCAAGAATTTAATTTCTGCTGCTGCTATTTTGTTTTCTATTTTTGTTGTAATCGGACAGCTTTCAGAGCCATAAGTTAGTAGAGGAACATAAATAGGTTTATATAATTCTATTTTTGTTTTTTGGTCTATCTCTCTTTTTCCTATGATTGTGTTATTTACCTCGTAGTATATACTACTGGCTTGTTTTATTGTGTTGTATTTCTTGAGTTACTTTCCCATTTTTTGCAAACATTACTCCCAGTATTTGTATTTTTTTACCGTCCCTGTGTTTTTATTTTCTATTAGTATGCTATTAATTATTTTCTCATTTCTCCTTACATAGAATATTTTGCTTTTCCTAGAGTTTATTATTACTCCTCTTGTCTTAATGCTCTCATTCCATTAATTTGCAATTTTTTGTAACTTTGATTCCTTATCATATTCAGCTCAGATTCATCAGTCAATAAACTGCGCGAATGACATTCTTTAGCATTTCGGTTACATGCATTTATTTATATGATTTATGAATTTTAGCCTTTCCGGGAAAATTCCTTCAATTGATAAATTCCTGGCAACTGGGAAAATTCCATCAGTCCTTTAGGTATACTTTTCTCGTTGTAAAATGGTCATAAATGATTAAATCCGCAGGGAAAGGGTGAAGATAAACCCGGCATTGTCCGCCTGCTCCTAACGAGAGGCGCCATGAGGTCATCAACCTAAACGTACTAAACCTAAACGTACATCAATCCGACGTACTGAGTACTTCAATCGAAGGCGTCTCCGTATTCCAACCCGGTAGGGATCAGGATTCCTCTGAAAAATCCTCACTACCGTCGGAATTTAAACCCGGGCTTTCGGGATGGGAAGTGGTTACTCTTGCCACCATGCTAACCCGATCCCCGTTTTATCGTCGAGTAATAGAAACGAACTCGCTCAGAAGGCAAATCTGGACGAATCGTTGCAAATTTCGTGTCCTATAACCGTTAATGTTTGGCACCTACTCTGGAGGTTAGTATTTTGGCACCTTTTCGCGAAGTTATTAAAAAATTGGAAAAATATCAAATTAAACCATTTCGCTTGTCTAACTTATTAATTACGTGTTAAACTTCTTTATTCCATGTCATGGAGGTAAATGTGCGGACTTCAGATGCGTCGAAACTACGTAGTAGTTTCCGCATGGCGATCAGAGGATCGGAAAATGGTGGCAGAGAACGAGGCGGAACTTTTCGGGAATGTTTTGCAAAGCTCCGTATAAGAGTGAAAAAAGTGAAGGAGTGAGCCGGAGTCAAAAAGAAATGGAGACCCAATAATCTCTAGCAGGGAATAAAGCCACGTTGGTGGAAGAAAAAAGTTTTTAAAAATTCTTTTCTTCTCTTATAAAAGGAGATCCCTCTCTTTCTCTCTCTCCTTACTTCTCTTAAGGAGAGGGCTGGAGAACCAGGCGGTGGTTTAAGGCTCTGGATCAGGTGCTTCGGTGGAGCATGAGAGGGATGGAGAAAAGTTGATAATTGAATCTTGAGTGAAGTACAGGTAGGGATGGCGAGTGAGACGGTGGTGGGAGAAACGGGAGGACGATCCCAGTCCTGAAAGGGCTGCGGCAGAGCTTGCGATAAGGGTCGGCAGGGACT